>CM060941.1:985547107-990347107 GCA_030765085.1 Allium cepa | reverse complement strand
TCCGTCCACTGTTGATAAAATATAGGCTCCGTTGCGGAGATCTTTATGAATTACATAGGGTCCGTCCCAGATTGGATCTAGCGCTCCGGGGCGCGGGAAGATCCGCTTGAGGACAAGGTCTCCTTCTTGTAAGCTGCGGTGCTTGACTTTGGAGTTGTGTTGTGCTGCCACTTTTCGCTTGTGAGCTGCTGCTTTGAGTGCTGCATCATTTCTTCTCTCCTCAATTAGATCCAAAGACATGTGGAGGAGTTCTTCGTTTTCTTCTGGGTTGTAGTGGATCCTACGGTGGGAAGGCACTACAGTTTCAACTGGGAGCATGGCCTCCGATCCGTATGGCAAAGAGAAAGGAGTATGCCCTGTTGATGTTCTGTAAGATGTGCGGTAGGCCCAAAGTGCCGTAGGAAGTTCATCCACCCAAGCGCCTTTTGACTTTTCAAGTTTCTTCTTGATTAGGGTTTTGAGGATTTTGTTGACAGCTTCGACTTGTCCGTTTGCCTAGGGGTAAGCCACAGATGAGAAGCTTTTGTAAATTCCGTGCTCTTGGCACCAGTCGGCGAATTCCCCGCTGTCAAATTGAAGTCCATTGTCTGATATGATTTTGAGTGGAACCCCGTACCTGCATAAAACATTTTTGATCAAGAAGTTAATAACTTTTGTCGAAGATATTTTATTTAGAGGCTCCGCTTCCACCCATTTGGTGAAATAGTCAACTGCTACTATGGCATATTTGGTTCCGCCTCGGCCCACCGGCAGTTCGCCAATCAAGTCAATTCCCCATATTGCAAAGGGCCAAGGGCTGGTCATTTGAGTAATCTCGTTCGTTGGTAGTCGAGGAATTTTAGCAAATTTCTGACATCTGACACATCTTTTGACGAAGTCTAGAGCGTCTTTGTTTAAGGTGGGCCAGTAATATCCATATCAGAGTATCTTCTTTGCCAGAGTCTGCCCACCAGTGTGATCTCCGCAACTTCCTCGATGTATGTTAGATAAGATTTCCTTGGCTTCCCTTCCAGCGACACACCTTAATAAGGGATTAGAGAAGCCGCGTCGATAAAGGATGCCTTCTTGTATCGTGTAGCGGGAAGCTTTCCTTAAGATTTTCTTGACTTCGTTACGCCCGTCGGGCAGTGTGCCACTTTGTAAGTACTTCCGGATGGGAGTCATCCAAGTTTCCTCTTCAATTGCAGCTATCATATTCATTGGCTCGTAACTTGGGGCCAGTTGCTTTGAGATGGTTATCGTTCGGGAAGCAGTGCCGTCCTTCATGCTAGCTTGCTTTGCTAGTTCGTCGGCCTCCTGATTTTCTTCCCGAGGAATGTGTTTGATTAGGTAGTGATCCAATTGATTGAGCAGCAGCTTGGTCTTCCTTAGCTATGCTGTGAGTCGTTCTCCTCGAGCCTGGAATTCCCCCAGTATTTGATTTACAATAAGTTGAGAATCACTATGGAGACATAAAAAACCAACTCCAATCTCCAGGGCAAGTTCTAATCCGGCTATCACTGCTTCGTATTCTGCGTCATTGTTGGTGGCGGCGAATTCCAACCTTAGGGCGTAGTGCAGCTTCCTTCCCCTGGGGGTGATTATCACAACACCTGCCCCCGAGCCTTGTTCATTTGATGCTCCATCTACGAAGAGATTCCACTTGATATCTTCTGCTATTTTAGATTGCTCCTTACCTTCGTTAGTAGTGAATTCGGCAATGAAATCAGCTATGGCTTGCCCCTTGACAGCGGTGCAAGGATGGTAGGTGATATCATATTGACTCAGTTCAATGCACCACTTAAGTAATCGCCCAGAAGTGTCGGGGCGATGGAGTACTTACCTTAGCGGTTGATCGGTTAGAACTCTGATGGAATGAGATTGAAAATAGTGTCGCAGTTTCCATGACGTGATTAGCAGACAGTATGCTAGCTTCTCAAGTTTAGGGTATCTGTCTTCCGCCCTCGTAAATCTCTTGCTTACAAAGTATACGGGCCGCTGTGTGCGGTTGTCTTCTCTCACCAAAGCGGCGCTTAAAGTATGGGACGACACAGCAAGGTATAAGTATAGTTCCTTGCCTTCATTTGGAGTTGAGAGTACCGGTGGTCTCTGGAGGTGTCCGATTAAGTTAAGGAAGGCTGTCGAGCATTCTTCAGTCCATTCAAACTTTCCTTTGTCTTTCTTTAGAGCTTCGAAGAAAGGGATGCATTTGTCGGTTGCTTTAGAGATGAACCTACTTAGGGCGTCCACTTTCCCGTTTAGGCTTTGCATCTCTCTTCGAGTGGATGGTATCTTGATACCTTGCAAAGCTCGAACTTGTTCGGGGTTTGCTTCAATCCCCCTGGCATGAACGATGAATCCCAAGAACTTTCCCGACGATACTCCGAAGGAGCACTTTAGAGGGTTCAGCTTCATTCCATATTGGCGAAGTACTTGAAACATCTCATCCAGGTGGTTTATATGATCGTTGGCTTTCCTCGATTTTACCAGCATGTCATCCACATAAACTTTCATAGTTTGTCCTATTAGTTCCGCAAACATCTTGTTGACAAGGCGCTGATGAGTAGCTCCGGTGTTTTTAAGTCTAAAAGGCATTACTTTGTAGCAGTACAATCCCCGGTCAATGATGAAACTAGTGTGGTCTTGATCGGGGGCGTGCATAGGGATCTGGTTATATCCTGAGTATGCGTCCATAAAGGATAAGAGTTCGTGCCAAGTGTCATTTAAGTTGGAGAAATCGATGCATGTTCGCCACTTCCCGTTAGCTTTCTTTACCAGTACCGGGTTGGCGATCCATTCTGGGTAGATGGCTTCTCGTATGAAGTCATTGGCAAGTAGGTTCTTCACTTCTTCCTCTAGGGCTGCTGATCGTTCTGCCCCCATGCTTCTCTTTTTCTGCTTTACTGGCACCTTCGTGGGATCGATGTTTAGTACGTGGCATGCAACATCTGGGGAGATTCATGTCATATCAGCGTGCGTCCATGCAAATACATCCATGTTGTGGCGAAGAAAATCAATGAGTTGATCCTTTAACTCTTCTTTTAGTTGGGATCCGATTTTCAATAGTCTACTTGAGTCATGTTTGTCTACAGCTACGAATTCCATAGCCTCTGCAGGCTCGGCGGTGGCCTCCTCCTCTTTGTCCCTGGGGTCTAATTCATTGAAAGGGTCACTGGTATATCGAAGAGGAGGGGCTTTCTTTAGTTGCTATGATTCCAAGTTTTTCATGCAGAGAGTAGTCTCTGCATTTTTCCCTTTATCTTTTCTGCGGTTATTGCGAAGTTCAGTTACATAGCAGTCTCGAGCAGCGTCTTGATCTCCCTCTATTTCTCCTATTCCGTTATCTGTTGGAAATTTCATCTTCAGGCACCATGGGGCTAGGACAATTTGGAAGTCAGACAAGGCAGGTCTTCCCAAAAAGGCGTTGTAGGCCGAGTGGTTCTCTATTAGCACAAATGTTTGCTTTCGCACAACGGAGCGGGGATGACTCCTTATTTCAACAAAAAGGTCTAGTTGCCCGAGGGGCATCTTCGCATCTCCAGTGAAACCATGTAGTGGTTTGTTGCAGGGAGACACATCCTTCATTGACAGCTTCATTTTGTCGAAAGCATGCTTGAATAGGATGTTTACTGAGCTTCCAGTGTCTATTAAAATTCGAAAAACTTTAGCTGGACCGAACCAAGCAGAGATGACCATAGGATCCATGTGCGGGTATTGTCTTCCCTCTAGGTCACGTCTACTGAATGTGATGTCGTCATTCTCTTTCCGTTTCGGGTGGCGTTCTTCCATGACAGAATTAACGTAGCCTTCATCGTTCCTAAGTGACTTACCGTATCTTTCCATCTCTGTCTAGATTCTGTCGGCGATGTGTGGTCCTCCTGATATGGTATGGACCACTATCTTCTCTTGACTAGAGCCGCTGGTGTTGCGATTTCCTCCGCCTGCTTCTAGGGGGAGTAGTCCAGGATTCTCATTGGCAGGAGTTGAAGTCCTGTTCTGGCTTTTTACATAGCGTTCCAGTCTCTTCCTTCTAATGTGTTCTTCAATCAAGTCCCGGAGATGGTGGCATTCATTGGTGTCATGTCCATGGGATTCGTGGAAGCGGCAGAACTTTCCAGACTTGAGTGCGTTATCTGACTCTTTTTTGTGCGGGGGGCGCTTGTATCTAACTTCGTCTTGAGTGGCTAGGAAGATGTTTTCGATTGTTTCATTCAAAGGAGTGTAGGAGTCAAATCTTGGTCCTGGTCGATATAGGCGCTTTTCTCCCTTCTTGCCCCCAGCATTGTCTCTAGAGTCACTTCTCCGAACATCCTTTGCTGCAGCGGGGACCCTGTCTGTAGCCGTCTTAGCCTGTTGCCCTAACTGCCTCTCAGTGGCAGCGTCTTCAAGTCTCATATACTTTCCAGCTTCATGGAAGAGATCAGGTAAAGTAGCTGGCTTTTCCTTGGTTAGTCTTCTAGCAAATTTAGTGTCCGGATGTACACCACTGCAGAGAGCCATTAGGATAAGTTTCTCATCGGCATCTTGGACTGCGGCCGCCGCGGCGTTGAATCGGGTTAGATATTGTTGCACTGTCTCTCCGGGTTTCTGTTTGATATTAGATAGGGAATAAGCGTCATTGGGTTGTTCCACATGAATGCGGAACTGGCTGATAAACTTTTCTTTCAACATTTCCCATGAGCTGATGGACCCTTGGGGTAGGTGGCAGAACCAGGAAGTAGCTAGATCTGCCAAGAAAAGTGGGAAGCACTTACACAATACTCCCTCCGTTGCTCCGCTCATGAGCATATGCTGGGTGTATCTCTGTAAGTGTACTATGTGGTCAGAGGTTCCTTTGTAAGGTTCCATTGTTGGCATCTTCCATTCTCGGAGGGTGATAGGAGTTTCGATATTGCGGGTTAAGGGGCTGGTTACCCTAGCACCTATCCCCCGATCCCTTCGCTCCCGTTGGACGCACTCTCTGAACAATCGCGCCATCCTTTCATCAGAACTTGGAGCGGACAAAAATGAGTTTGGTTCTTCCCTACGGGATTGATTCCGTCCAGATGACCTGTAAGGATGGTATCGTTTATCACTCCTGACATTCTCCAATGGCTGCCTCTGGTCTTCCGGGGGCATGCTGGGGTCAGCCACAGTTGGCCCTTGCCTCTATCTTTCCCTGCTGGGTTCTGTTCTCAGCACTTCCTCGGGTCCAACTTCGGGCCGGACTCCAGCTCGGCCCCGTCTACTGGCGTTTTCATGGTTAGGTAGCATGACAGGCTCAGCCATATCCGACCCCTGCCTGGCACCTCCCCCATTGGGTTCGGTTCCAAGTGTTTCCTCGGGTCGGAATTCGGGCTGAGTCCAGGCTCGGCTCCTACCATGGCTGTTTCTATTGTTAGCCTCTTCGAAGAAGAAAGACCTTTGTCGCCTCCCGGATCCTCCAGACCGGGACTCACCCCATGATTCAGTGTTGCGGTTGGATTCTTCAGCATCTCTTAAGCGTGACATGAGTTGGTCCACCAAGGCTTCTTGTTGAGATGCGAAGCGGTTAGTTACTTCAGCCACAACCTTGTCCGGATCCGCCCTTGTAATTGGTTGTTCCGTAGCAGGGGTTGTCGGATTTGCCTGATTTGAATTTGCTGTTGGAACTGGACAATTGTCTTGGTCTCTGATCACTGGATCTGGGATACTGCCAATTGCGATGTTTTTTCCTTTTTTAGCGTCTTTCTTCCGTCCGGGAGCCATGTTTTCCAAATGAACGATGCTGACAGGAAAAGGATTAAGTGGGAGAAGCTGAAGCTTCGAGCTCCTTGCTCTCAATGAAAGCACCAAAAATGTTTGCACAAAAAATGGGCAAACACCTCCAAGTCGTATGAATTAGTTGATTTTATGTTGTTTCTAGTGATTTGGGTGATTTACGCAAATATATAAAAAGAAGGGACTAAACTTTAAAAGACACACAGATTTATAGTGGTTCGGCCAGAACGTGCCTACGTCCACTTTATATGTTATTCTCCTTTTCTATTCAGATTACAAGTACAAAGCTTTGATTACAAGTAACTGAAAGTTGTTTGAAAGTTCTCTCCGTGCTTGAGCTCTCAAACTTGTCTGCCATTGTTGTACCCCTGCCCCTCTATTTATAGAGTGAGGTTGGAGGCAGGGGTCTTGGATGAATACAGCAATTGGCGGGCCTGGGCTGATGCAATCTGGCCTGGCAGAGTTGGTTCGGTTTACCTTGGTTCGGTGGTAGGAGACGAGTGGGCCGGTGGAGCTTTGGTCCGGTGGTTGGAGATGAGTGGACCGGTGGAGCTTTGGTTCGGTGGTTGGAGATGGTTGGACCGGTGGAGCTTTGGTTCGGTGGTTGGAGATGGTTGGACCGGTGGAGCTTTGGTGATGAGTTGGTTTGGCAGGGATTATGGATAGGTCGTTTGGTTCGGTAGTGAGATGGATGTGGTTCGGTCGTCTTGGACCGGTAGTGGGCTGGTTCGGCTGAAACATACCCAACACAAAGATCTAATTACATTCAAAAGGGTAAAAAACAAATGCTAATTAAACATTGTTTATTATAAACTCAAAACACTTTCTTCCCATTATCTTTAAAACATTCTTTTTAAAGACCTAAGTATACTTATTTAATAAGATAATAAATTTTAACTAACTTTCCAAAACCATTTATTATAACTTAATGTGACCAAAACCCGCTTATCCTTTATTCTTTTTTAAATTACTTTACTCACTTTTTAAAATTTTATATATACGCACAAACTTACACAGAGTTTTGAAATACTTATAAATACAATTTAAATATCAAAATAAAATATTACTTAAAAATAACTAATTTAGAATTTAACCAAAATCATAAAAAACATGTTTTATATATATATAATCCTTTACTTTAAAAATTCATAAATAATTATTAAAAATATATTTAAACTTGAAACTACTTTTAAAATACACTAATATACGTTATTAAACATTCCCATGAATATCATTTTAAATTCGTTGAAATCACAAAAGTAGCTTAAAACAACATTACACCAATGGAAGGCCAAAAGTGCAGTTGTAGCTCAAAGACAGAGGTTGTAACTATTGTAAAAGACACTAGACAGAGGACACTAGAAAATTTCCTAGATGTTTGACCTTTTTTTCCATCCAAGCAAATGATTTTAGGTCTAATAGTTTTACGGTAAGTATTTTACTTAGAGTGCTTAAAAACCATATAAAGAAACCACTAAGAATATCTTTCAAAGTTATATTATAAAACCCTAAAAATGAGTTATTTTTAAAGTGCATCTATAGAAACTATATCACTTCGAACTTCTACAACTTCGTTCTATCATTTTTATAATTTTCTAAACTAATTCTTTGCTATTCTATACACTGTTATAACTGTAGAGAATAAAAATATATATACTTTCACAATATATTCACATATAACCATTTTGTAAAAGTTTAAGACAAGGAATTTAAGAAGTGCATTATAGTGTCCTTTCTCGCTTACAACACTTTAAAACACACTTCAATGCCACATATAACCAAACCAAATGTGTAAACACAAAGCCAATCCCCATGCTACAAGTTGTAGAGTGTAATAGAAGTGATGATATACAATATAGTTGTCATTTTCTTTCAAAAGCAAGAGAGGTCCAACGTTATAAAATTACTTAGTTAATGAACTTTATATTTGCATACAACATGTATACACACATTATTAACTTTTCAATGGTGAGTTACCTTACCCCAAAACCAAACCTACAACTAAGCACAAACCATTAGAACACATGAACACTTCCTACCCTCACCCACAACCCAAAGATCCAACCTTTTTTTTACGTTTTTTATCGACCGCCCCTCTTCATCATCTTATTCCCCGAAGCCCTACATCCCCCCATGTTTTCCTATTTTCTTCAACTTCTGACCCGATATTCTTTTCTTGATCTTGTGTTAGGCCCTTAAATCCAAAGTAAGTCTGGAGTTCATTTGATTGATTTAGAACACTAAATTCGAAAGAAGAGGCAATAACAATATATGCTTTCTATGTTTACAATTTTGCAAACCAATTAAATGTAGCATATAAAGTGTTTATGTAGGATTTAACAAGAAGTTACTACCATATCTTTCATTCCATGGAAGGTCACAAAGCACTCTCACTCTCACATGCCAATTTGACACCCCACCCCTTTAGGAAATATCTTCCACAAAATATCTTCTACCCTATGACATCATTCATGACATCATCCAACCCTACTAATCATCATTAATAAGAGAAATTTGTTAGTTACTAATTGATTACACATTAATATTCTAAGAAAGTGCAACAAGTTCGAATAACTTATATCGAATAAAAAGTCGTTTATCTGTAAAACGACTTTCAGTCACATTATCGAAATTTCTTCAAAATATTATTTTTGTAAACAATTTTCAAAAACAAGTTAACCATCATCATTTATTAACTAAAAGGGGTTTAATAAGGTTATTAAATAAATTTAATTATATTTAATCAAGATATAAATATTTAAATAACTTAGATATTTAAGTATGAAGTGTTCGAAATTCTATGTTGTTACATTATCTCCTCGACGCAACTACCTCAAGATTGATTATTTCTCTATCCGGCTTCCTACAGATTCTTTATATATAGGAACAATTGGTTCTTTTTTATCACTTTTTTGGTAAGGGTCTGTCAAATGACTCAATTATTTGTCTTGTGTCCATTAGTTTCATGGAACTGATATGAAACAACCCACCATCCAAAATGTCCCAATCCACGTCTAAAAGTGGCACTAACATCGCGGATTCTATAGACACGTATAATTTTGAAGTAAAATATAAAACAGATCACACAGTTATCTATAATATTCTAAACTTCCTAAATTTCACAATGAAAGTAATAAAATATAATAATGAAAAATACCATAATCCTAGATGAACAAAATTAGCTATAACTAATAGTCTTTCAATTAAAAAATACCTCTACATTAAAAATAAAAAAGAGTCCGGGTATGTGAGAAAATATCAAATAAATAGTAGATAGCTAACAGAAAAATAAATATGCATCTTCATCACACCACCACGCCTTCAAGCCACCGCCAGTCCTCTCTATTAACATAAAGTATAACTAAAAAGAAGAAAATGATAGTGGGATCAAACATACGTCTGGTGAGTGAAACTCATCATATAAGTATATAAAATTAATAACTTGGTAAAGCAAAGCTTGTGCTCGAAAATCATACCTTAACATGTGCCACTTGCACCCAATAAGTCAGTTAAACATGGTACGATACAATAGTGACATCATATGGTAAGGTCTAATTAAAGTCTATACTAGGTCAAATCATACGCATACTATTAAGCTTAAGGTCATAACTCATATGTCGAAATAAATATGAAATGATTGGGTTCAAATTCTCAATTCATAGCTGCCTAATGTATGCACATGATTGAACCTAAAGTTCTTATTCACACATCGAAACTAACTGTGATTTGATTAAGCCTAAAGTCCTAACTATCCATCACTGCAAAGATATGCACAAAACCGAGCCTTAAGCCTCAGCTTGTATGTCGAACATGACAGCAATAAGATTAAGCCTACAGTTAAACTCGCTGTAGCCGAAAACATGTGCAATTGCCAAACACAAATCTTAGCTCGTATGCCAAAAGCGACTGTGATATAGTTAAGCCTAAAATCTAACTTGTTATCACTAAAAACATATGCACACGTCCGAGATGAAAGTCTCAGCTTGTATGCCAAAGCAAATGTGATACAATTAACATAAATGGAAATTGAGGTCAAGTCCATGCTAGTAATTCGCTTAAATGTCTATGGGTTATTAGGTTCAAGCCTAAAACCCATCATCGTCCCATCGTTTATGAAGCTACTAGATCAAGCCTCAAGCCATCGTCGCCAAATCCATACTTGTATCGAAACGCCCTCGTGGAATGCTCACATAATGAATCTATAAAATAAGACACCTTTCAAAAGGATTCCAAAACATAGCAAATAACATACCAAAGCATTCCTCATCTCGCCACGATCCTTATGCCATGAAATGCTCGCGAAACAGAGGTCGCATGCGAGAGTTATAAAAGCTAGAACATGGGGTTATTTAATTATTTTGTATATGATTATATATATTTAATTAATTAATAATTTAATCAATGCGGCTATAATAACTCATATATCTTGACATTGCTTGAACCAAAATTTTCACCATCTTCGTCTGCCTACCGCCACCTCTGACTCTGTTGGTTGATCAAACACCATGCCTGAATCCCTCATTGCCACACCACCCTATGAGTCAACTCCAACCACCTCTGCCTTGCCCATTTATACCATTCCCGCGACATCCTTTTTGTCTAATTCTGGCAAGCCTCGGTCATGAATGATTGATCAGACACCACTTCAGCCATTTATTCGATCCCCTCTTCACATCCTTGGTCCCTGATCATCCTACAATCGTCGTTTCACCATTGGAACAAAAATGTACAGCCTATGTTTTTTGAAATCCTAACGCTTTTTTGGTCAACCAATACATCCAATTGAAGGACAAACCACTAGTGGATTCGCATCGTTAAGAACTACAATTTTGATATATAATATGTATAATTTGGAATGCTTATACATTTTGCATATTTTAATTGGGGGAAGATCAAATTTTGACCATTTACAAAGAAAATAACATTTTTAACCATCTAGCCATAACATACTACAACTTCTGATTTCCATAGACCCACCCCACCTTTTGATTTCGGTTTGCACAATATATCCCATAAAATTTTATGGAGTACAAAAAAAATGCACGTTTTATCTACTTTCCTTTATATTGTTGTTGGAATATATATATTAGAAGCTAGTACATAATGACTAGTTTGTACTTTGGAAAATGTAACGACCCGGAATTTTCGATCTCCAAAATTCGAGATAGTTAGGAAAAGAAGAAAAGAGATAGAAGAAGAAACAGAAATGAAACACAGAATCTCACATTCGCAGCGGATCAAAATATAATATCAAATAAAATAACAGTTATACAAGCAAAAACTATATTAATTTATTTACATTAATTCATCAGAGTTACAATATTTCACAATCACTGGACAGTTAAAATAACTTATCTCAGACAAATAACAAAATATCACAGCGGAAAACACTCCATATGTTCCTTCCATCCAGCTCGACTCCTGAGCTGCAGAACGTCCTAACTTGAAAATCTGTAATACTCGGTCTGACCCAAGCTCTTCCCATTATAGATAACAAGTTTATGTCCTAACCTTTTAATTTATTGCTGATTCTATTTAGCATGGGTGTATAATGGTTTGCATGTAAATAGTCTAAAGTAAAGGGGACACCAAGATACCTGACAGGCAATTCCTCTACCATAATTTGTAAGATACCTGAAATTTCAATTCCCGAGATGCATCGCTACTGTAAAATATCTTTGAATTTACTTGGTTGATTTTTAATCCCACTACATCTTCTAATTTGGTGAAAATTTCATTCATATGTTGTGCATCCACAATAGTTGCTAAAGATATCATTACATCATTTGCATAAAGGAGATGAATTATGAAAGGTCGTAGGTTATCGATAGGTTTTAACTTGCCTTCTTCAACGTCCTCTTCCATTAGAAGTGAGAAGTATTCCAATTCTATACAAAGCAGATAAGGGGATGGAGGATGCCATTGCCATAAGCCTCTATTTAGGTCGATAAAGCAATAAGGATGTGACGAATGGGATTTTCAACCCTCGAAAATCGACACCAATACATCCTCGGTATTAAAGTGCCACAAATTCAAGTGCCGGAAAACCCAATCATTAAAGGAAAAAAGAAAATAAAGACGGAACAGCTTACACAAATAGAATAACATATAATATTTCAACAGTAATTTTTACAGCAAAAAGTTAACACGTTTATCAGAGTTTAAAACAACGTTAACATGGACAGCTATAAATATCTATCCTTACAAATGCGAAATATAATAGTACATGAGTGTGATGGAAATGGATAATAATCTTCAGAAAAATCTTCTGACTCCATTCGTCCATATAGGTTATCTAGGAACAGGACAAACCGAAGGTACTCTCCTACCACATCCTATCAAAAATTACTCGTAAGATTAGTAGTGAGTAGTCCTTGCATACGAAGATCCTAGACCGAAGGGACCGCTGCTATTTATTTATCTTGGAGCTATCTGAAATTATCAATAAGCAGTCCTTCCTTTATGAAAATCCTGACCTTCAACTTCATTGTTTTTAACTTGTCTTCCTTTGAACTCGTAAATTGTTTCAAAGTGATTTTTGAATGGGAATTACCCAAATTCGACCCCAGATCCTTCAAACTAATCATCGGTAAAAAGATGTTAGTAAATAAGTGTTTATCATTTGATTAATTACTTTCTCTTTATCAAAAATATCTTCTAGAGATATATATCTTTAAAACCTTTCTTTCTAATGTATATAGAATCCTTAAACCTCTCTTTAACTCTAGAAATATCAAATCATTTTCATAATTCATATTTGAAAACATTATTGAGTTAAAAAGGGTCGGTAGGAGTTTTACTAATTCTACTCAACATCAATTTCTGTATTCAACATTTACTATCCATCGAATAGCAGTGAAATCACCTTTTAACTTCACACGGATAATATGGGTTCCCTCCATGGAATTTAGTACCAAATATAAGAATATTATTTCTAAATGATCCAAGTTGTATTAAATTTGGAAAAAATAAATCTTTTACATTGCCTCGTTTTCGACATTTCGACCTTACATATTCCTTGCCTAAGAAAATGGCCAGTTGATCCAAGGCATTGGTTGCTCTTGAACATCTTTTTAGTTTAAGAACCTTACGTCCGGATCCCATGGATAGAAACATCCAATCTACTCATTAGCTTTTAGTGCCAAGATTAAATCACTCGATTATAACAGCTTTTCTTTAAATTATTTATTTAAACTTTTTTTAAAATAAACTACATAACATTTAAATGTCTTTAAAATATTTAATTATTTATTTGTAAACAATTACAAAAGATCTGGGAAAGGATACTTAAATTTAAAGATGTATTTCAAATGTTATTAGAAGTTCTGCAAAAAGTGCTGTAAATAGTGCTTTTAAGCTTATTTGATCAAAATAACTTTTCTATCATTCAGAAATTCATTTTTATAAATCAAATATCTTTTAAATCATTTTAAATAATTTATATAATTTGTTTCATATTTTTAAAGAATTAAAAATATCACTTTTAAAGATTTTATCACTTTGGTTTCCGAACTACCAAAGCGCGACTATTTTGAAAACTCGTTTTGCTCATATTTCAAAATATGCTAAAATAAATCTCAATATTTTTCTTTTTTTTTGAAAACTATGATTATAAAAGTTCAAAAAATTCTTATTACAAAGAATTCCTACTATGAATCCATCGTTTAAATGAATATAACTTTCTACAGTGCGAAATCATGAACTACCATTATGTGACCCTCCTATTTTTGACTCAATTCTCATAACTTGTCAAAACTTTACCAAATTAGGTTATAGTATCTATAAACCATTTTAAATCATTTCAAAGGGGTTCAATGATTCCATATCACTTTTAAATTTGATTCGAAAAGCGATTTTTTTGTGAAATATCGACATGTATTTAAAGTGACTTGTTTACACAATTAAATAACTATATTAAAACAACCAAACTTGATGACCAAAGTATAGTAAACATCCATAGCAGTCATATCACATCATTGTGTGTGTGTGTATATGTGTCTTTATATATATATATATATATATATATATATATATATATATGTTAATATAGAGTTTCTCACCTTCATTGGTTTCTAACTTCATGAAAAGTCACTATAGCTTTGCTACGATCAAATCAAAGCTAATAGAATCAAGCCTTGGACCTTGAAATAGGCTTGGTCTAATTTATAAAAGGAGGTGGAGTGCTTGGCCTTGGTTGTAGAAGCTGGTGGCTATAGATTATGAAGGAGAAAAAGAGGTGATTTGCCTCGGCTTTGAAGTGGATTGCTTATGTATATATACTTATATTAATTTAAATTTCTTTTTTGAATATTTTTCTTTATAGTTTCCTTAAGGTACGAAGCCATGGAAAAGCTTAAGAATGAAAAAGAAGATGAAGTAGAATAGTGTGTAAAATTATAAAGAGAATGGTGGTATTTATAGGAAAACTTTTGAAATATATATCTAAATGTATAATTATGCTTTTTCCCCTTATCCACACCCCATCCCTCAAGATGCACGGCAAGGCCACCCCTCCTTTTGCTTCCATGTGTGTAATGATGATGATGTGCAAGTGGGTTGATATTTTTCTTTTAGGGTAAAAAATATCTTAGACATTTATACTTTTCATTATATGTAAATTCTAATATAAATGGTAAGTATATTTGTATGTCTATATGTGTTCATGTATATGTTAGGGTGTGTATGTGTATGTGTATGTTAGATATGTGTTACGTGATATAAACATGGTTGCAACAACTTTGAACAACATCCGTTTGTTAAACCGTTGAAAAATTAGGAATCCAATTCCCGATTACATTTTCACTTATAAATTAATTTACTTATAAATGTAAAAAAAAATTCAAAACTAATTTCTTATCATCTTTAACTAATTAAAATTATTTATTTTGAATTATAAAATCATATAAATTAATGTTAAATAATTGTCTACACAAAGTGCTGTTATATTAATAAAGCAATACGAATTTTCTTATATTTTCAAATCAAGTGTATCTCTTTATCAAACTATTGTAAATGATTTATTATAACTTCATAACTAATTAAAATTAATTATTATTAATTTAAAACAATTATTTGAATAATGATAACAAATATTAAATCCTTAAATCCCAATTTAAATTCATATATCATTATTAAATACGATATTGATGATGTCATAAATACATTTTATTCCCAAAAATAAAATAATTAGTTTTATTTAATATTCTTGTTTGTATGGATAAACAAGTGTACGCATCTAGTTTCGTGCGTGACTTCTGATAATTATAGAGCTGTTTATTGATAAAATGGTTTTCGGTCATTTTATCGATATTTTTCCAAAGTATGTATTTTGTAAATACTTATTCAAAAAAAGATGACCATCATTATTTATTATTAAGACAACATAATCTATGTTAAAAGCTTATATTTGAATATTTCAAAAACAAATATAATTTATCAAAGTGATAAATTTAGGAGGTCGATACAGACTCCCTCCTTAAAAGAATTTCGTCATCGAAATTACAATGCAAAACCCAAAGGTGTTTGCCCGAAATATTTATTTTTTAAAAGTTACACATGTATAATGTATGCAGATTGTACGTAAAATATCGAATTCGATCTGCTATTCGAATATACAACTTTACTTCCGAACTAGTATTGATCCTTCGATTCTCTAGTGCAGACTTTGATCAGGCATAGAAACTTCTATTTTCCTTGCATAGCTTTTAGATATGATAGAAAATGTTAGGATCCAACAACAAATCCTCATCAATGTCTACTCTAAAGCATCGAGTTCGGATATCAAAATCTTATATTAAAGTCTTTAGGCCAAATTTGTGTTACAAAATAACTCATGTAAAATGCATATACCTTTTTATATTTACCAAAATATTTAGATAATCTTGGTTTAAATTTTTAAACATTTCATAAAATATAGTTTTATTCTTATGAAAATTTCTTAAATGGTTGGTGTATTTACATTTGAATAAAGTCATAAACAAATGACATAATCAAATTATACATGCTTAATATTTTTCATTCATCCTTTTCTTACACACATCCTTTCTCCTTACATACTTAAACCATTCTTAAGTGCTTCTAAACCTACTTGGGTTTTCATAATACTGATAAAAACATCACTATCTTACAAGCTATAATATATATGCACGTACTTCCAAATCTTCCAATCTCACATCATAATCACTCCTTTGAGTCTGATGCTGACGGTCCACTTTCGTATGCAAAATCAAACAAGACTTCTCCATCATCATCACTATCATCTTGTTCGTTATCAGCTTTGTTCCTGTCTTCAATCTGTGGTACCACATCCACTTCATATTGCAACTAAGGCTGGTTCAATGGTACATGCTTCAGTCCGACTGGCATTTCTTGTATAATTTCTCCTTCTTCTAGTTCTTCTAAACCTTACACTTCTTCTTCCTCGGGATCCACAAATTCTTTCTCTTCATCCTCTAAGTTGTCCCAATGAATGGGGGAATCTGACGACTCCTCGCGCCAAGTAATATAGTCATCGTCCATCTCCCATATGATGTTACTATCTCTATTGTTGTTGTTTGTGTGATGGCCCGGATTCAGCGCTCGAAAAACGACATCCATACTTCACCCATATTCGAATGTCGCAGATTCAAACGTTGAGTCTGGTTTGCCGGAGCTTATAACAACATTAGGTGATAACAACACAGCAAAAAGAAAATGAATTTATTGGTACACAAATGGATAAAACAATCTGATACAAATGAAATATCAATATCAGAGCCAAAATACAATGGCGGAAAAAAATCTCCAACATGATCTTCAAGAGAGAAAGAGAGATAGAATCCAATAGACTGCATCACCATTGCCAAAGCTACAAAGACTTCAAACCAAAAGCTCGAACCACTATAATGTTGGAATATAGCACAATGCGATCGCCAAACCAAAGACTTCTAGATCCAAATCTACTATCTAAACTAGCTTCTGAACTACATATAACTGACTCTAGGCTGCTCGTGTGGAAAATTATGGGCACCCAGAGTTTAGAAAGAGAACAATAAACTCCAGGTCAATCATGGGACTAGTGTGAGCAAACAAAAACAGTTGTTTGAACAAAAATAAACAACAAAAAGAAATAAAAGAAATTCGCTATGCTTTTTGGAAAATGAAACTACCATAAGGCCTCCTTCTACGCACACAATGCAATCGCACACTTGAGGATGATTTCTCCTTATAACAGTCAAACATGCTTGATACGTGAAGATCCTTTTGATACTATTATTAGTGCACAGTGTAGAAAATATTTCGAAAGTATAATATTAATCCTAGCCAGCATACGTACCATTATAGTATGCCTACTATAGCTACCATGTTAGATGGCAGGTTCTACAACTAAAACCGTATAGGGCTCGTATTGGGTGATTGGATTTTCAAAAAATGGTCAAGGCTAAGGAACTTCCTTTCCGAATGGGTACGCCTCTGGAGGGGCGCCCTGAGAACCTAACTGGATCTCTGCTAACAGAAAACCAGGTTACATCTGTAACTAGGTAACTAACTGTCACGAGTATGCCATCCACCGGTCGTCACTGACCTTTACCGAGGCACCAACAACAAAAAATTCCAATAACCACATAAGTTAAATATTTGGGCTTCATATCATGACACCACTTTTTATCCAGAAGGAAATGCACATATCATAAGGGGCGCGACCCTCGTAACCTTGCTGCATCATTCCTATTTCAACCATTTCCGGGGTGTGAGGTTCGATGAAGTCTCGTCCCACAAAGCCATGCTTTTCACAAAATCCATGCTTCGATCAACCAATGATCAGCACTTAGAATGCCACATTACCAAATTGGGAATGTATCACTAGTAAATATCAAATACATAACCTCTGAGCTTGTACATCTCAGAGAAGGGTGTTAAACTAAGAGAATAAATTCTTCGCCACCAAACAGAAATGTATTCGATAAAAACCAGCTTTACATCTCAAAGTGTAACGTCAGACATAAATCCATACAAGTCCATCCCGGGTCTGAATGGAACCGAAGGCACTTCGTCCAATTAAGGAAAGAAGCCCTTGCATATCTGGATATCTCCTAATCATGTCCAGACTCCCCATCACATAGGGTAATATAAATCTCTATACCGAGGCCATTCGGTGTAGCGACATCCGACAGATAATCCTTTCGCTTTCGAAAACACCCAGTCTTCAACCACCATCTTCGAATGCTATCCATTTCGTCGTATCATTAATTCGGAATAGGTTTTATGACACAAAGTCCTTTCCCGACTTAACCGAATAATGAGCGCTTATCTAAAAATATATGGATACAGTCGGATCTTAGTTAAGTAACAACTTTTTAACCCCCCAAAACCTTTCCTTTTGAATGGTTTTAAACAAATTTCCATTTTAAAACAAAAGATCCATCTTTAAGATCCACTTCAATTTGAAACAAGGTTTACCCAAATCCTTAACAAAGATTCATTCTTAGTTTTCAAAACTATTTCCAATTTGATTCACCCATAACTTGAAATTCTTTCAAAAAAACTGAAAATTCTTTCTCTATATGAAAGCTATTATCATTTAAAAACAAAGGTTTTTCGTTTCGAAGAAATCCGATCAAATATTCACAAGTTACAGCCTTTAAAGTATAAATCGAAAAATTAGCGAACTGCCACACCCTCGGCAAGTTCTATTCCGGTTAAATTTAAATTCCCTCAATAATTCATTTAAAATATTTTGAAAATGGTTTAAAATCCATATATACACATTATATAACCTTTATAACCCTTTTTAAACCATAGTTTCCAAAATTTCAAACTTATATCTATATAATTCAACGTCAAATCTTGAATTCAAATTCAAATTAAATTATTTTAATTTCAAAGCTTTAACAACCCATAATATATTCAAAATAATTTTTAATTCCAAAATTCCCTTTTCAAAAGTTTTTCATATTTAACCCAAATCACTTCCAAACCATTTCGGATTCAAAATTCAACTTTTAAATAAAATAATATTAAATTCAAAATACCCATGACTTAACCAAATTCCTATGAAATCCATATTTGTGTGTGTTGTGTGTAGGGGTTTGGCATACAACAATAAACAACCATCATAAATCCAAGCACAACAATTTCAATAAGCGATATAATCCCATAATGTTTATCTTTCATTCATAGATAAACAAGTAAATTCATCAGAGATAAATAAATTACATTTATCACAGCTCAATCCAAAGCAATCATATCACAAAACATCACATATTAGAGATATCAACTATTCAAGGCATTCAATATAATCCAATCATCCATAAGCAAGGTAAATCAATTACATGATTTTATAATTAATTTAAACCAAATAAATTAATTACTTAGCCCTGCTTAATTAACATTAATTTCAAACCATTGGTTATTATATAATTAATTAATGAAATCGATTAATCCATCTTAAGTAATTGTCCTTAATTACTTACATTAATTAGCTATATAAATTGATCAACCTTAAGTTAAGTACATTAATAAAATTAACCCTTAATTAATTAATTAACCCTTAATTATTAGTTAATCTCATTAATTAATTAACCCTTAATTAATTAACAAATTAACTCTTTAATTACTTACATTAAGTAATTACCTTTTGATCACTTGATTAATTAACCTTTACTTATTAATCAATTGTCCTTAATTACTTTCATTAAGTAATTTACCTTTAAATAATTAATTACCCTTAATTACTTACATTAATTAACCTTTAATTAATTAATTATCCCTTAATTACATTAAGTAATAAATATTTTAATAATTACATTAAGTAATTATCCTTAATTAATTTCATTAAGTAATTATCCTTTAATTACTTATCATTAACTAATCAACCATAAATTAATCATATTAATTAATCAGCTCCTAATTAATTAAGATCTTAATTAATTTAAGATAAACCACTTATCTTAATTAATTACTTAATTATCATTAAAAATCTTATTAATAAACCTTTTGAAAAAATTTATCATTAATATATAATCTAACTTAAAACCTTTAAGTTAATTATAAATTAAAAACATTCAATCTTCTAAATTAACCTCTTAATTATACTATTATATTTATTTAAAATAAATTTTAAGAATTAATTAAAATAAAGGATGTATATATTAAAATACTTCAAACGTAATTAAATTAAAATATTTTAAAAACCCTTAACTGATTCAAAACTAAAAATAAATTATTTTACAAGAATTAATCAAAGAAAAGGGTTTAATCTTGATTTAATTTAAATTTAAAAAACTTGGTTTATTTAAATTTTTGAAAAGTTGGTTTCCACTTTAACTTGAACCAAGCCAAAATCAAAAATACCCGAGCCAATTCCCATTTTTCCAGATTCCAACCCTTATTTCCCCCGAATCAATCCATCCTTCTTTTCCTTTTTTTAACTTTGTTTAATTTAAAAACTGTTATAACCCACACGAACACCATGGAACAACACTCGAGCCAAAACTCATTCTTCCCGATACCATCCCCGAGGCACATCTTTCTTCTCAAAACCCAAACCTACTGACATGCTACCGACACCTGTACACGTACACAGGTGATCGGAGCAACTCCGATTGACGCGGCAACCTTCAACGAGTCACGGTCATTTCAACACAAGCAAACACCCAGAACCCCGAGTTGACCTGAAAATCAAGATCGAGCCATCTCGACTTCAACCTAGAACCTAACACCAAGACGAAAAACACCTCGCTCCGTTGCCACCCATCGCTAGAATCCACGCCGATCCACCAGAACCTTCGCCTGAGTCTCCCGCTCCATTTCCCCTTGGTGCGATCACCTCCGATCAACCATCAACGTCGAAATCACCTTAGGAACCACTTCGACCAAAACTGGGTATAAAACCCTACAACGTCGCCGTGCCATCGCTACGGTGTCTAGAAAAACCTGTGAACATTTTTCCCGAGTCCCCTACCATCCTAGCTTCCCCCAGCCCCAAGCACGACCAACCCATACCCGCCGATCACCAGTAATCGACAGAAAACCCAAAGCTGTTCAACCTATAAATTCTCCATGAATTCATGCTTAAAAATTTTGATATTATCACAAAATCAGCATTTTTGAGAACGATTCCAAGTGTATAATCAAAATATGAATCCTAGAAAATAGATTTTCTGACTTTTATTGATTTGCGCTGTAATTTCATATTTCTGAAACTTTTTCCAAATATTTCCACTTGAACTATTTTTAAAAATAACATTACATTGTTATAATCATTTTCTTTTTAGAGATCATAGCTTTAAATGGTTTGGGGGATGAGATTTTGATTTTTCTTTTAAACAGGTTTTGAAACCTGTTACCAACCTATTACCTATAAACAGAGACAAGTTACCTGAATACAGACATGCACACCATATATATATATATATATATATATATATATATATATATATATACGAACATGCAGGCATATTTAACAACTAGACAATATTTTTCATAACATATTCAAGTGTTAACCACAACATCAAGATATAGAAGCAGATTTAAGTGAGTTTATTCACATCGATCAAAAGAACAGAGAACAGGGTTTTTATACTTTGATATGGAATTGGATTTTGATCTAAAGTTTGATTTTGATTTGCTACATGATTTGATGATCCTTGAAACTGAAGTTGATACTTGCTTCAAGCTTTCAGGTTGAACTTGTTTAAAGATTGTTTGCTTACTTGAAATCTTTGCTACTGTTTTCCAAGTTTGATTTTGAACTTTGCTTAAGAATTTTGAATTTGAATCCTTATATTTGCTTTGCTTTTGTTTTACTGGTTTTTATTTCTTTAGTTTGTCTCGGTTTGTTTTCTTTAATTTCCTGGTTTATGTTTTCGAATCATGAAAGAAAATGAGAAAGGAAGGATATAGAGTGGTATATATAACTTTGTTCTTTATTTTATGTATTAAATTTAAAATGAAAAGAAAATAGGACACTTGTTAATTTCATGATGAAATCAAACCAAAACTTGTTAATCTCAAGATATACTAAGCTAACACGTGTTATATGCATGGTATTGTTATTTTACAAATGTCATAAACATTTTTTTTTGTGTTTAAATCCTTTACTTATAAAATCATTAATTACTTATATTTTCATAAATTTATGTATTATGTTTATATATATATATATATAATCTCAATTTAGTTTTACATATTTATATATATGTTTTATATTTTCAATTTGTTTATATATATATATATATATATATATATTTCATTTTATATTTTTAATTAATGTATTTCCTTTTATAGATATTTATATAATCTTAAAGGAAATGATTTTAAAACCTAATTTTATATTAATAAATAAATATATATACATATTACATATATTTTTTTATAAATATAGAACTTAACTTAAATAGCTTTTGAAAATTACTATATTGAATTCAAAATAAAATTTCCAAATCACAATATATATACATATATACATATTTATATATTAAAATTAGAAAACAAATATATATTAATTTTAAAATATAGAGTTTTAAATCCAATTTGTTTCCAAGATACTTTTATTTTTAATTTCAAACCAAAATTCTATTTACAATCTATATATATAAACAACATATATATTTATTTTGGAAAAAAATTCAAATTAATTCATAAATTAATTCTGAAAATCACATAAATTACCAATTTATATTTGGCCTAAAAACGGGATCATTACAGTTTGACTCATGGGATATTATAGTATTTGGGTCTTGTTTAGGTTTAGATTCTTCTTCCATCAGCTCCTCCTCAAGAATTTCGTCTTCTGATTCAAATTCTGAACTTACCAGATCAATGATCCACATTCTTTCTGAGGCCTGCGGGGGCTTTTCCTGAGACACAATAATAAGTTCCAGAGTTGGTGTGACGACCCGAACTTGATATCCAATAAGTGACATCAAATTCGTATCGCCGGAGCTTATAACAACATCAGATGAATATAAAACAGCGGAACTAAAATGAATATCATGCATACATCACAGGTACAATATCATAATATCCAACATTACATCAGAGTGTTTAATACATACACCACAACTCCAAATAACATCATAATATTACATCAATGATCATATATCCAAAGGTCTTCATAGGAATGTAAAGGTAACAATCTCCCAAAACACTAACCACCTGATATCCAAAAAGCTTCTAGAATATCTCCAAAGCAAAAGCTCCAAAATACTGCTAACTCCAAAATATGAAAACCTGCTACTAGGCTGCCCGTGTAGAAATTGTGGGCACCCAGAGTTTAGGAAAGAAACAATAAACTCCAGGTCAGTCATGGGACTGGTGTGAGTAAACAAAAGCAGTTGCTTTTAAATAAACTAGATTTATTAAAGGAAATTCGTTATGCTTTTGGAAAATGAAACTACCATAAGACCTCCCGCCACACACACAATGCAATCGCAGAATTGGAGGAGATTTCTTCTTATGATAGTCAAATATGCTTGATACGAGAAAATTCTTTTTATATTATTAATAGTGCATAGTGTAGAAAGCATTTCGAAAATAGAATATTAATCCTAGCCAGCATAGACATTCCGAACTATGCCTACTATAGCTACCATGGTTTGTGGCAGGTTACCGCCACGCTGCATGGCAGGTTATACAACTAAAACCGTACTGGTTCGTATTGTTTCTTCGGATTTCCAACAAATGGTCAGGCTAAGGAACTTCCTACTGCCACATGGGTACGCCTCTGGCGGGACGTCCCGAGAACCTACCCGGCTCTCTGCCAACACAAGGCCGGGTTACCTCTGTAACTAGGTAACTACTACTCGAGTATGCCACTCCCCGGTCCTTTGGGACCTTTATCCGAGGGCCCTCTGTCACAAAGCAACAACCACACAGTAAATGAGATTGGAGCTACCACACAGGTAAATATCTGGGCTCCATACCATGACATCACCTTTTTCCAGAAGGAAATGACATACCCTAAAGGGCGCGACCCTCATAACCTTGCCGCATCTTTCCTGTTTCGACCATTTCCGGGTTGTGAGGTCCGATGAGGTCTCGTCCACAAAGCTATGCTTTACACGAAAGCTTTGCTTTGATCACAAATGATCAACTAATGATCATCAACACACAGAAGCACTTGGCATGCCACGCTACCAATTTGAGAATATATCGCTGATAACCTTCAATTACATAACCTCTGAGCTCGTACGTCTCAGAGAAGGGTGTTAAGCTAAGAGAATAAATTCTCCGCCACCAACAGATATATATTTGAAAGAAATCGGCTCTATACCTCAAAGTGTAGTGTCAGACACAACGACCATACAAGTCTGTTCCGGGTTCGAACAAAACCGAAGGCACTTCGTCCAATAAAGGAAGAACCCTTGCAATTCCGGGTATCCACAATCCCGATCAGATTTCCCATCACTTAGGGAATCTCTATACCGGAGCAACTCAGTGCAGAGACAATCGATATGTTATCCTGTCGTTTTCGAAGACACCCGGTCTTCACCACCGGTCTTCAAATGTTATCCATTTCGACGTATCACTATTCGGAATGGGTTATATGACACGAAGGTCCTCTCCCGGCTAAACCGAATAGTGAGCGTTCAATTTTTAAAACACGTGGATATATCAATCACAAAGATTCACATTCAGGGTTCGATGTGGGTTTCGGATAACAAACTGAAATCCGACTCCCTGTCGCATCGAAGTTTAAATTGCCGTTTTACGGCAAACAGGGTTTTCACATCACTACAGAACAAACCACAATCACAGTACAACACATGGCAAATTTATATCACATAGCATCACAAACAGAATAGAAATATCAATATCGTGCACAGCCATATTTAATTTATTTTCAAATGCGGTTTGAATAAATAATTTAAATCTTGATTAACTCGTTTTATTGTTTCAAAATTAGTTATTTAAATTAACCGCTAGATCTGGTTTGTCGATTTTTTATTTATTTGGTTAACCAATTCTTGATTTACAAATTTATTTGAGAACTTAATTGTTTATCAATTAATTGTATATCATTCTTAATTTCTTTAAATCATTTATTAATACAAATTATTTACTTAAATTATCATAAAAAAAATCTGCTTTATACTGTAAAAATTGATTTATTGTTACATTGAAAGTTTGATGTAAATTAACTCGCTTTCTTATTTTAAATTAAATTATTTAACTAAAGGGTTAATTTAAATTTTAAAACATTGTTAAATAATTCAACTTATGGTAAGTTTTTCACTCACATAATTTAACAGTGGTAAACTTACAAATATAAAAATTAACTTAACTTTGTACTTTGAAATTTTTGATTTGGGCCTACCCCTTTATAAAACACCCGAGTGAACCATTATTTTCCCCGAGCCAACCTACGTTTCTCTCGTCTTCTCCCCCGAGTTTCTCCACTTCTCCCTCGTCCCAGTTTCCTTTCTTCTTCCTGTCTCTCTTTCTTTTTTTTTTTTTCTTTAAGTTCAAATTAAGGCAAAATTTATTAGTATCAAGAACTCTCATGCAACAGCAAACAAACTCGAAGCTTTCCACCTTTTCACCCGAGCGCGACTCGAAGTCCACGACACTGCACGAGAAAAACACGTCGTGCACGTGCACGTCAACGCGGCGCCACTCCGGTTGCCACCGCGACCTCCAACACGTCACAAAACCCCACCACACTCGAGTACAACCCTTGATTCCATACCTAAAGCTCGAAAACAAAATCGAGTTGTCTTGTTCATATGAACCCATCAGCCCACCATCAGAAATCAACCCCGCGCCACCTCCTCTGGCCACCAGAAACCACGAAAACTCGCCTGAAGCTTCACGTTGATCAGATACTCCTATCCCCACCGGTGGCTCGAATTCCGATCGCCTATCTACGGCGCGGCACCCCTTTTTCTGACACGAACGAATATGGGTTCCTGAACCCTAGTTCAATCTCGTGTTTACAATTTTTAGCTTTATAAATTACATTTGTATTTTTCCAGTAATCACGATCGCCACATCTTGCTGCCACCACGAGCTCGAGGCTTACAATCGCCTTGGTTGCCGGAGTTTTACAAAAAATTTATTTTTTGATCATCTTAAAAATCTCGACAAAAACTTAATGAAAAATCCCCATTTTGGTTTTAAAAATCTTATTTTTATATATAGATCCAAGTTATACAATCAAGTCAATGATTTGAAATGGTTGGATTTCTCACAAGAATTTGTTTTCACTGCAAATTTCAAGTTGCACAGACGTATACTTCATGTTCAAGCTGAAAACAACAATTTAGCTCATGGATGAGCTTAAACAAACTTATTTGATGAAAATGATTTTTATATCAGAGATTTTAAAAAGTAAAATCTATAGTTTTTTTTTCCTTTGACTTGCTTGAACTCTGGAATTACAAGAAACAGAGGTGCTTCACAATTTACAGTCAAAAATATTCTTGCACATCAACCATCAACACTGTGATTCATAAACATATTAGTTTCTGTTCTTAGCTTAAGGGTTTACTCACCAGGCAAATTGTTTGAAACAGAGGCTATATTGATCTTTGAACTGCAGTTTTTTTTGTTTGAAAAACCAAAACTTGGACTATCTCTCTTTCTCTTCTTAACTTGATATTCTTTTTCTTTATCTGTTAACTGCAACAATTCGTATGCACTTGCTTAAGCCCTGATGTTTCTACTTGATTATTTAACAAAACATAACTCAATTTGTTGTTTTAAAAGACATTACCTTTAGTTTATAAAAACATAGATTGTCAGGCTTGCAAACTGGAATGGATGATCAGTTTAGATTTTGTAGAGCAAAGAAATGTTTTACTTCTTCTTCTTCTTTTTTCTTTTCTGACTTTGCTTTTTTTTTTCTTTGAACTAAATAAAGCAAATAGGCAGTTATATAGAGAAGTTTGGACAGGTAAGTGAAAATTGGTTCACTAGCTTTTCTTTTTTTTCCTTTTTCAGATATCTTTCCCTTGCCTACAATCTTTGACCAAATAATCTTCTTATTGACTAAGCCATATGTAAATTCGGCTGACATGATTTTTGTTTATGCTAAGTAAGATTTTATTTGTGCTTGAATAGATGGCATTTAATGCCCTTGTTCCCATTCTTGCTTACATAACATGCTGTTGATTTTTTTTTTCCTTATAAGTACAATTTTGTTTTGTTCTTGAAGATATTTTTTTTCTTAATCTTCTTCTTTGTCTTAAAATACTTACAGCATGGTTCTGTTCGATTTTTATCTTCTTTATTTTTTTTTTATAAGTACCAAAACTTGTTTCATACATTTATTTTATTTTATGTTTGAGGCTTGCATACTTTACTTCCTGGTTTGTATATTCCTTGTATTGTTTACAGTGTAATGGTTTACAGCAACTAAATAAACTAAGTTTTGTTTTGTTTGGTTAACTTATTTCTTATGTTACTTTATTAAAAGAAAAGTTGTTTCAGGCATTAACATTTTGTAACTATGTGTTATGTACAATATTTGTTTTAGTTCTATTAAAGGTTTTAACTAAAACATTAAATTTGTTCATACTTTATTTTATTATTTTAAACAATTTCTTGTTGATAATTGTTGCTTTCTTTCATGATTATTATTATTATTATTATTATTATTATTATTTGTTTATATTCATATAACTTCCTTTTTGTTTAATAATATTTTATTTCTGTTAAAATATCACGAATTAAATCCAAAAGTTCAAACAATTTAACGAATTTAATTTAATAAAAATCCCGGAATGTTACAGTTGGGGAAGATATAGGCATTTCAGCCATAGGGTAACCATCTTTATCTAGTCGGGTGTATGGATCCAATTCTCCTCTAATAATGAGCTTAATATTACAAAGTGGCCATTTTTCGGATTCCACCTCATCACTCGAAAGAATGATTAGATCATTCTTCTCACCCTATTTGCTCTTGAGGTCTCCCCTTTTGAATACTTTCTCTCATAGCTTGAGGGTTTCTATAATTATCAACAACAGGTACATAGATTCTAAGAATTTTTATTATCCTAACTAAATTTAATGTTAGGTTATAAATCTAAGTTTATCTCGTCATAAATCCATTTTAACTATACACTTTTAAGGGTAATGTTTGCAAAGCACATGATATATCATGTTTCTCTCAAACCAATACTTAGAATATTTCAAATAAAATCCTTTGAAAATTCTCTTCCTAAAAACTCTTTTAGATAAAAGTTCTCATTATCCAAATCCTTTTCCAAAGTATTGCTCTTAATCTTCTCAGTGTTACTATTAAACATCTTATAGTCAAACATTGAAATTCTAATCACGCGATGTTTTACTTAGATTTTACTAATCTTGATTTCAAACTACCATTCAAGTTATAACATATCTAACCATATTTTTTCAAAATAAATTATTTATATTCAAAATATAATCCTAAGTAAGATTATTTCATTTACCATATTTTCCAAAATAAAAATCATTTTTATATCATTAAAAAATATGCGCTCTTATGTAATATACTCTCAACTCATTCTAGGGTTTACTAACCCCATCTCTAATGAGTTACTCATCTTAAAATATTACTAACCCTATCTCTAACAAGACTTTATCACTATCAGGCTTAGGTATTCACCCAACCTAATCTCTGATACCAAATGTGACGAACGAGGTTTTCAACCCTTGGAAATTGACACCAATACATCATCAGTATTAACATGCTGCAAATTCAAGTGCCGGAAAACCCGATTGTTAATGGTAGAAAAGAATAAAGATATAACATAATCTTACATGAATAGAATAACATATACTGTTTCAACATATAATCTTTACAGGAAATTTTTTTAAATACGTTTATCAGAGTTTAACTTAACATTAATAGGGACAGTTATAAATATCCATCCTTACAAATGTAGAATATAATAGTACATGAGTGCAGTAGAAATAGATAACAATCTTTATAAGAATCTTCTAACTCCATGCTCTAAGCTCATCCAAAATGCTCCAAATGAAACTTGACTAATAGGCTATCTGGAAAAATGGGGCGCCTAGAGTTTAAGAGAAAGAAAATAAACTCTAGATCAGTCATAGGACTGGTGTGAGAAACTCAAAATACGAATATTTTGAAAATAAATGGTATTTCATAAGATCACGCCGCCCATAAGCACGGAACGATTTTTTTACCTTATGATAACCAGATCATTCTTCATAAAATTCAGTGATATTATTTTTAATGACATTCTTCGAAAAACTTCCAAATAAACATATCCAAATAGTTGAAATTGTTACATTGGTTAAATTTGACGGCATAATAGGTTTACAATTAAGTCCGGAGGCACTTATTGGAGAATGGATTTCTAATGAATAGTGAGGTAAGGGACTACCGTAAATTACATTTCTAAAGGAATGTACCAAGGATCGACATCTTCGATGTCTCTGCGAATTAAGACCGGCTTACCTGCAGACCCATCTGGTAGCGGATAGAACCGAATATGGTATCACCTGCCTATTCCCGACCTATCTGAGAGCACTCATACCATACACTACATATATTTTTACCCGACATCATAGCAGGTGCAAAATAAATCTAGAAATGTGATATCATACCATAATGGTTGCGATCTACTTAGCCTTAAAGTAACCCTTGTTTCAGAATTCCCCTGGTGTAAGGCTCCAGGTAACGTTTACCTTTCTTAGAACATTTTCACTTAAAATGCCACATTGCCCTTTCCAATAACACAATATTTATTTCAACAAAATTACAACCTACGTCTCAGAGAAGGGTGTTAAGTAGAAGAGGGGCCACCTTCTAAATCCCCAAACAGATATATGTTTGTAGAGGTCATTGAACTATGACCTTAGAAATGCATTGTCAAACATTTATTCATATAAGTTGTCCAGGAACATGACAACCCGGCCTTCAACTTCGTTATCTTTAACATGTCTTCCCTTTGAACTCGTAAATTGTTTCAAAGTGGTTTTTGAATAGGAGTTACCCAAATTCGACCCTAGATCCTTTGAACCAGTCATCGATAAAAAGATGTTAAGTAAATAGGTGCTTATCATTTGATTGATTACTTTCTCTTTATTAAAAATATCTTTTAGAGATATATATCTTTAAAACCGTTCTTTCCAGGTTATATAGAATCATTAAAACTCTCTTTAAATTTGGAAATATCAAATCATTTTCATAATTCATATTTGAAAACATTATTGAGTCAAAAAGGTCGATATGAATTATATTAATTCTACTCAACATCAATTTCTGTATTCAACCTTTACTATTTGTCGAATAACGGTGAAATCACCTTTTAAATTCACATGGATAGTATGGGTTCTCTCCTCAGAATTTAATACCAAGTATAAAACGATTATTTTTATACGATCCAAGTTGTATTGAATTTGAAAAATTAAATCTTTTATACTTGCCTCGTTTTCGATATTTCGACCTTATCCGTTCCTCGTCTAGAAAAAAGACTAGGTGAGCCAGGACACTGGTTTCTCCTAACATCTTCTTAGTTTAAGCACCTCATATTCGAATCTCACGGATAGAAAAATCCAGTTTACTCGTTTCCTTTTAGAGCCAAGATTAAATCATTTGACTATAACAGCTTTTCTTTAAATCATTTATTTAAACTTTTTAAAATATATAAAACCTTTAAATCATCTTTAAAATAATTAATCATTTTTTTGAAAACATTTATAGAAGATTTTGAAAGGAATATTTAAGTTTAAAGCCATATTTCAAAAGTTATTAAAAGAGCTGCAAAAAGTGCTACGAATAGTGCTGCGGACAATGTCTTTAAGCTTATTTGATCAAAACAACTTTTCTATCATTTAGAAATCCATTTTTATAACTCGAATCTATTTTTTAAAAATTTAAAAGATTTATAGAATTTATTCCATATTTTTAAAGAATTAGAAATATCACTTTTATAGATTTTATCGTTTTGGTTTCCGAACTACCAAAGCACGACTATTTTAAAAACTTGTTTTGCTCGTATTTCAAAATCTACTAAGAGAAATTTCGATCTTTTTTTTTTTGAAAACTATGATTATAAGAGTTCGTAAAATTCTTATTACAAAGAATTCTGACTCCGAACCCATCATATAAGTGGATTAAATTTTCTACGGCGTGAAATTGCAAATTGTCGTTACGCGATGTGTCTATTTTGACTCAATTCTCATAACTTGTCAAAACTTCATCAAATTAGGTTTTAGTGTCTATAAAACATATATAAACCATTTTAAATCATTTTAAATGGGTTTAATGATTCCATATTTCTTTTATAACTTGTTTTGGAAAGTGATTTCTTTGTGAAATATCATTGTGTATTTTACGAGACATGCTTACATGATTAAACAACTATATCAAAACAACTAAACTTGAGGTCAACGCATAGTAAACATTCATAGCAATCATATGTATATATAGTGTTTCTCACCTTCATTGGTTTCTAACTTCACAAAAATTCACTATAGCTTTGCTATGATCGAATCAGAGCCTACACAGTTGAGCCTTGGACCTTGGAATAGGCTCGGCCTAACTTGGAAGGAGGTTGAGTGCTTGGCCTTGGTTGTAGAAGGTGGTGGCCGTGGATTATGAGGGAGAAAAAGGAGGTGATTCCCTTGGTTTTGAAGTGGATTTCTTATATATATATATATATATACTTATATAAATTTAAATTTCTTTTTTCAATATTTTTCTTCATAATTTCCTTAAGATAGGAAGCCATGGAAAAGCTTGAGAATGAGGAAGTAGATAAAGCAGAATAATGTGTAAAAATATGGAGAGAATGGTGGATATTTGTAGGGACAATTTGGAAATAAATATCTAAATGTATAATTACTCTTTTGCCCCTTGCCCACACCCTCTCCATCCCCTTAAGATGCACGGCAAGGCCACCCCCTTGTCTTACATATGTGTGATGATGATTGTGTGTAAGTGAGTTGATATTTTCTTTTTAGGGTAGAAAATATCTTAGATATTTATACTTTTTACTACATGTAAATTCTAATGTAAATGGAAAGTATATTTTTATGTATATATGTGTTCATGTATATGTTAGGGTGTGAATGTGTATGTTAGATAAGTATCCATGTGATATAAACAAGGTTGCAATAATTTTGAACAACTTTCGTTCGTTAAATCGTTGAAAATTGGGGAGCCGATTCCCGTCACATTTTCACTTATAAATTAATTTACATATAAATGTGAAAAAATTTGAAAACTAAATTTTTTATCATTTTAACTAATTAAAATGATATCTTTTGAATTATAAAACCATATAAATTAATATAAAATAATTTTTTACAAAAAGTATTGTTATATCGATAAAGCGATACGAAATTTCTTATATTTTCAAATCAAGTATATCACTTTATAAAACTATCATAAATTATTTATTATCACTTCATACCTAATTAAAATGAATTATTATCATTTTAAAACAATTATTTGAATAATTATAATAATTATTAAATCATTAAATCTCAATTTAAACTCATAAATCAATTATTAAGTACGATGTCATTATTGATGATGTCATAAAAACATTTTATTATCAAAAATAAAATAAATAATTTCATTTCATATTCTTGTTTATATGGATAAGTAAGTGTATGTATTTAGCTCCATGCGTGACTTCTGATAATTATAGAGCTTTTTATTGATAAAATTATTTTCGTTATTTTATCACATTTTTCCAAAGCATATATTTCTGCAAATATTTATTCAAAGTAAGATTCCATCTTTATTTATTATTCAAGACAACATAATCTATGCTAAAAAGCTTAAATTTGAATACTTTAAAAATAAATATAATTTATGAAAGTGATAAATTTTATGGGTCGTTACAGTGGTCGTACATCCACAATTATAGAAAAGGTAGGTGTTGATATACATTCATAGATTATGTCAATGAAGATTCAGGAAATCCCGTACTGTTCGACATGTGACATGCAAATTCCTGATTCACCATATCGTATGCTTTTTTAGGTCTATCTTAACGCACATTTTCCAATTTCCCTTCTTTGCAAAGTCTCGTACTTATTCATGAGTTAGCAAGATGTTTTTGCCAATATTCCTTGTAGGGATAAAAGAGGATTGGTTCTCTGCAATTAGAAAAGGCAAATAAAATTAATTCGATTACATTGGATTTTAGCAACAATTTTATATAATACATTTGCACAAGATAAAGGTCTATAATCAGAAATTGATTGCGGCTTATCTTTTTTAGGAATTAAGGTTATGAAATTATGGTTTAGACCCTTTGCTGGCTGCTTTTTTTGGAAAATTTCTGATATAACTTCCATTAATTCATTTTGCGCAAATACCAATGGACTTTGAAATCTTAGAGGAGAAGCCTGATAGAGATATGATATTATTTATCTGACAAAGATAGAAGAAGAAGATTAAGAGGAGAGATAAACAAAGAAGAAGAAAAGGAATAAGCAACAGCGAAAGGAAAAGACTAAATTCATCTTACCATTCATACATAGGGTGCTATATTATATAGAAAAGCTTACAGTAATTTTCCCTGCCATTAACAAACAATTTCCTACCTGGCATGAAATCATTTGCTAACAATTCCTAGTGATTCTCACCCAAAAAATTTGTAACGAAAGGAAATAAAAGAAATGCGACAAAAAGTAATTGGTTATAACAGTATCTGTCCCTAGTGCAATATATTGTTTGATACTTTGTGCACCTATATTTGTACAGCAGATACAACTAATTTAGGTAGTTTGCCACAATGGTATCGTATCAAAGCCATCCAGACTTGGTCTTTTAGAATCATCAATGTAAAATAAGGTCTCTTTAATTTCTTCTAAATATATTGCTGAAGGTAATTATCTCTTTTCACTATTATTAATTATAAGTCATGTATAGACAGTGGAAAAATAATAACTTTGGTCATCGTTAAAAAGGGAGAAAGGAGATTGCTTCATCTTTGATTTTATCACCATCATAAATATATTTTCTTGTGCATCTAGTAAAGCATGGGTTTTATTTTTGTGCCCTGCATAAACTTTTTGCATAGAAAAATTCAGAATTTGTGTCTCCTTACCGCATCCATAGAATTTTACTTTATTATTTCAATAACACATGATGCCCACTTTGTATGTTCATTAAGTTGCACAGTTATGTGATACATGTAGTAAAATAATTCATCATTCTCCGTATCTGCATTACTTTGAGTAAATGCTATATTGAATTCATCTCGTAATTTAAGAAGTGGATTTTCTTTTGCTTTTAGTCTATTCCATGCCTTCAATTTCTGTTTAAATGCCTTTAACTTGTATATAAAGTCTTATGTTATCGAGCCCCATGTTTGTGTAGCAAGACCCTCTGTCACACAATGATAGTACGAAGGTTCAATATTTCGGTCGGCATGTTGGAATCCTAGAGGTTCCGTCCTAATTCTGGCATGGACCGAAACGGATAATGCAGCAAATTCCAATTTAGGGTTAGGGAAAAAATAAAAAAAGTGAATAACCTCAGTATAAAAATTCACCACATAATTTAGCAAATTATGACCAGAAAAACAAACTCATTTTTGTTAATTGATTTGAAGATTCGGGCTTGCTAACTTCGAGCAGCATCCACTGATGATGACAACCGAAGGGGATCTCAACCTATTGTTCATCAGTGTTGAAGATTGAATGGTATCTCAAGCTTGAACGACGAGGCATCGAAACTGTGTTCAAGATTCAAGGGTTTTTTTCCATCCTGGAATTAATCTGCAAAGAATACATAGGCTAGTTGGGATGTTTGATTTGGTAATAATGGGCTAGGTAATTGCAATTTATTCGGATGGGGTAATATTTATTGCGAACTAGATTAATTTGAATAAAAATTTAATTATAATTTGATTAATAATAATTTTATGTTATTGGTAAGCCGAAGACAACGATGAGCATAATTTGTATGTTTCTCAAAGAAACGGTTTTCTAATATTAAATTTTTGCATTGTATGTTCTATAATTTTGAATAATTTATTATAATTTAGCATTAGTATTGCATTTTTATTGACCTATTTACAAAAAAAATATCGGAATTCGCAAACTGGAATCAAAGCAGAATTTTTCTAAATTATGAATTTCTTCGATGATTGGAATGGAAACGGAAAATGGAAAGTTGAACCTTGGATAGTACCCTTGCATCTGATGCCAATTTTTTCATAATTGAATGGATCACCCTTCTCTGATTGCTTCTATTTGTCAAAGCGTATAAGAATAGGATTGTGGCTGCGAAGTGGAGAAGGAATATAAATTGTGGCAAATTGAACATAGATAAGAATCGTAGTTCACCAAAACCTTATCTATATTTATTACAATGCCCCTTCATTGCCAAGTATATTTACAACCCTGCAGATAAGATTCAACCAAGCCACAATTTAAAAGGCAGTTTTTGAAGCTATTTAAGTAGGTAAAAAAGATAGGCAAAACTCACTTTTATCTTTTGGACTGAGAGCATTATTAAAATCTCACATTGTAATCCACGACATCCTAATTGCTGAAGTGTCCAGACATAAATTTTGTTATAGCTTTTGTTTTTCGGTAAAGAATTATAGCCCAAACAAAACTACAAGTACAGTATAGTCCACCCGTGTTGGTAAGAAGAAAAGTAATAAATTTTGTGGTCATGTTGAGTACAGTTAATGTCCACATGGTTGTATCAACGACAACAAAAATTCTGCATTTGCAACCAGTTTCATTGTTATGCTAGAAGGTCTAATTTGATTATAATCTAGGGTTTCATTTTCTTTATTCTCTAACTAGTACGATGCTCGTGCTTCGCATACAGGTTGATCTTGGTGGATTGAAGGATAGCCGTGTAGAAACCTAGAACCTATGTCTTTGTTTGAAATCCAAATAGTGAAAATTATATTGAATGGGGCAATGCATAATGATGATGATCGATCTGTCATATGTCAGCTTTGTAGTAGATATTTCAGTTTAAAGAGTTACACTAATAAATACTCTTAATACAATATACTGCATTTGATTGTCCCAGAAGTATGCTAACCTTACCATATAGGAAATGGAATTTGCACAACCCGTCAATGCTAGAAAGAATGGACAGTTATTATAATGTGCAGAACCAACTACATATTTTGATAGCCATAGGAAGGTTCATATTTAATAATAAAATTGTGTAAATTAGCAATCATCGTATTAATTGGTTATTGTTCAACGATATGGGTTTGTTTGAACAGATAGCGAGCTTGTAAGGGTGATATAACGTTTATAAACAAACATGCTATCGAACGGGTTATTCAAGGTTTTAAAAATATGATAGAATATGAAATAGGGATGGGTTATTCTGAAATGCAGGTTTATGTTTGCTTGATTCGAATCAATGTTAAAGGACATTTAACTTCGAGAAAGAGATCATGTTTCTGCAAGTTGATTGTATCACAGTAAACAAAACAATGTATAATCATACAAACTATTAAACATACCTAATTGTCCCACATCGTCCAATATATATCTTTTGTTGATGTATATAACCTAAGAAATGAATTAAAAATCGAAAGATGTTGAGAAAAGTGGCATGCCACTTATGTGGATGGCATAGTGCAAATTAAGAAATGATTAATGCATTTTTAAAGCAATTTCAGCCGCCTTTCCGCTCACTCATTTTCCCTTCACTTCAACTGAGAACCACTACTACCACCATATATGTCAAAAGGGCATTTTTAGAATTTCAAAACGACACCATGTAAATCTACTCATTGAATTCTTTTTATTAACAGTAGAGATAGAGATAAGCTAAGTACAGTAAGCTTATAGGACTGGAGAAGTGTGAATGCATAATTGATCTCGTCGTCTGCATTCATATCTCTAACGTTCCAAGTAATAACATTCATTTAATTGTTGCAGTGCTCCTTGTAGATCTTTTAGGAGTGTTGTCAGAATATTTGGACTCATTCATTGCCTTATGCTTCTGTATGTTTTTGGGGTTTGCTAATAACATGGAGGAGACATTTTTATTAGGGAATTTTCACTTCAAGGGCTTATTTGTGCATGCTAATAAGTTTTAAGGACACTACTTCTGAAAATTTAGTTTTAAGGACATTTTACTGCAAAAGGATAAAAAAAAATATCGTTTTCAGTTATACAGAATTAATGATAAAAGGATTTATCATTTTTCTGTAAAACTTAAAAAGATAAATTAATTTATCATTATTCTGTAAATTGTCCTTAAAACTAATTATTCAAAAGTGATGTCCTTAAAACTTATTATCCTGCAAATAGAAGCCCTTCAACCTAATTTTCACTTTTTATTAATTATAGATTGATTTCCAAGTTCCTGAACATGGGTGGCAACATGATGAATGAAATTATATCTTTGAGATTCAAAATTTCCTGATGCTAATTCCTCATCTTTTGAACTTGTATCTGCATCTTTAACAATAACAGAGTATATTTGATTATTGACGTGCTTCATGTTTTGTCTGTTTATCTACTTGCATTGCATATGAGCTATCACCGCTTTCCTTAGTAACAATACACTTTTGCAGGTCACTAACATCATTCGTTTGCTTTTTATTTCCTGCTCTGTAAGCCATAGAAGATGAATTTGATACTACAGTATTAGAGCAGGAAAAAAATTATGCGAAGAAACTTCTAAAATGTGGCTACGTTTTCCTATCAAAGAGTTGAAAAACAATATGCATTATTTCCTTGTTCTGAATGATTCGAGTTTGCTTGTTTGATAGGAGTAGTAGCCTCCTCACAAGATATTAGTGTATCTAAAATATTACTATTCTTTTGTGTTGTATTTGTATGCCTCAGTTGCCACATCTTTGTGACTATTACATTACAGAAATTCTCAATATGATCAAATAAATTGCACAATGAACATGCTTTTATCTTTTGCTCATACTCTATAGGTATTTTTTTTATTTTGCCTATGTACAGTTCCATCATCTTCAGAAGAATAACAAAAACTAACGTCCACTTCAATTAGCACACGGGTAAGATTTAATCAGATTTCTTTTGCGGTAGTCAAATCCATTTTAACAAGATTACCCATTACACTAGATATCCTACTAACTCCTTCATTATTCCAATATTCTAACTTTAAATCTTTCCGTCTATACCCATTTTGGAATGTTTGAGAATGAATCTTTAGTCAAATTCATACTTGTTTTCAGTTTTTTGAATATCACAAAGTATATGGCTTCGATTTTATAATATTTATACAGTCATCGGCATTATAAAATTTTATCTGTATAAACATATTCCTCTTATAGTACAAATCATAGTCCCCTCTAGATTGCTAGATATTGTCAACAAATCCTTTAAAATTATTATACGGAGTTCTTCTTCCCAACGTATAAACAGCCAGTGTGTTTCTCCATTTGTCTTTTGAGTTTGAAATAATGGATTAGGGAAATTATCCTCTTACGTTTTCAGAATTTGAAATAGGTGCATAAAACTTGAGATCAGTCGGTTCTTCCTCCCTTTCTACCGCATATTACTTTATCATATTTGCCTAGGTTTTGGACCAAGCTCGCTATGTACTGCCAAGAATCAAAGTGGCGTTTGGGACATCCGATCGTTAGTCTAAGTGATGCCATGTTGATCCGCTTTCCCTTCCTATCACTGTTTGGGTTTTCTAGTAGGATCTGGTGATTTGGGGGGAATTCCATCATGTGTACCTGCTATGCCATGTTCCACCATTTTATAGTATTATATATATATATATATATATATATATATATATATATATATATATATATATATATATATATATATATATTGTATGTATGTATATATATATATATTGTATGTATGTATATATAATCACACCTTGATCATGTATGTATATATAATCACTTTTTATCAATTCATCGTTTATAATTTGATTCAAGTCCATAATGGGTGAGTTGCTATCAATATATACCTAAATAAGAAGAGTTTGACTCATCGTTCGCTGTGTATCCTCTCCGATCCAATGTGAGTCCACCCTTTTCTTCACTATTGAGAAATTTATTGCCTTCAAACTCAAAATTTCTTAATATAATTGATTTATTTGCGTAGCTCCCTTCGTAACATCTGATTTCGTATACTGGTTTGTTTAATTCAGATTCGATATGGAGGATTGGTAAAGAAGATGACTAATGGAAAGGTATTTAGGTTAAAACAGGATTACAAAATAGGGTTTGCACTTCTATTTATAGGATAGATATAGCCTAAATTCCCATAATTAATATATTATGAAAATACCACTGGGTTTGACTTCTTCTAATTTCTAGCCTGTTCAATCAAATTTAGCAAGTTATAAATATTTTTTAATTGGAAACAATACTCTTGACATAATTGAATTAGTTCCAAAGCCTAATTTCAAATTCTATAAAAATTACTATTTTGACCTTTACGTAAAATTATGAATTTACCATTTTAATTTAATTATTTAATTTTGTAAAATCACAGTGTGTTACATTCTCTTCCTTAAAAGGATTACATCCCCAAAATTCCATAAGATAGACAATGCAACTCGCTTTATAGTGTACAAACATAACTACATCCATCTAGTATCCATCATACAATACAGATAAAAATACAATCAAGAGTGTATAATACATATGAGATAAAAATAGAATGATATAATGTGGGACGTGTGTGAATGTAACTAAACCAGCCTCTTATATGAATGTAGCGACAACCAAATATGTATGCAAACATACTAATTTATGCAAAAACATGTATTTCTATATATATGTGCATCCATAGATTCATATGCTACACTACATCCATATCAAAGAGCAAGTAAAAAAACCATGTCTATAAATAAGCAATAAGTAAATGCAAAATAAAGAATGTAACAACCCGATATTTTCAACCATTCGCATCTACACATGTCGGACATGAATTGCTCAAAATATAATATTGTTAATTTATATTTGGAAAAATTCAGCATATACAGTAAATAAATCAATCACAGAATCACAGACACAGGGTAATATAACAATAAGCAGCGGAATAGAATAAATAGTAGTTCATGAAGCTGCTATATAAAACATCAGAGTTTGAAATAACATACGACAGAATATCTCAAATACAATATAGTCTCGAATGCAAGTAGACGATAAGTCTGATCAAAACAACTGGGCAGCTGACAGCTGAATAGATACAGATGGATCTCCAACTGAAGCTCCAACTCCACACGTGAGTCTCAAATGCTGTGACACTCAGTCTGACCTGAGCGTAAAGTAAAACACAAAACACTCGAGTCAGGATTAACAGTCTTACATCAATAAATTCAACTTAAGTGAAATGTTAACTGAAATACAAGTAGCTTAAAGGATGTTTGGAATTCCCATCCTCCAAGAATCCGTGATACTATCTACTATGTATTAATATACGCTATTATAATAATTTCTATAGTAAAGTAAACTATTAAAATAGCGTTAGGACGTTAACCATATCTCCCTTAATACATTTATATATTGTCGTAGTCTATACAGATATGTAAACTCCACTCACAAGTGGACTATCAGGGAGTCACTCCATAGGTACGACACAAAACAAACTCGAAGAAGGTGCGATAGGGCATGCGACAAGGCACTCGAGGCAATGTCAGGGTAGATATACCGTTTTCGGATCCGGACTGGTGATAACGCATAGCAGCTACTACCGTTCACCTCGTGACACACTTCTAAAATCAAAGGGTGCACCCAATCAAATCACAAAAGCAATAGAATGGTATCGAAGAAATGTGTCTGATAGGAGGAATGACCTCGCTTGGCCCGGCATGGCTCCTGTTTTAGCCGCATCAAGCTGACTTATAGGAGTCAGCGTCACGTACATACCATATAGAACCGTCGCCAAACCATCCTACTTCATTTTAGAATCTCCACCACGTACACAGTTGTTAAAGTGGTTTTTGGTATTGGCAGAGAGTATGACAATATCCAATCCCAATATCTTTAACAACCAAACATTATTATAACACCATGGTCATTTCAAAATAGTTTATACTTCAAAACCAAAATATCATTTCCATTTCAAAACCATAGCATTTCAAAACCAAACATTATAATACGATATTATTTCACTTCGAATATATTCATTTGCAAAATCATAGCAATTCAAAGTTATGACACTTTCAAAATTATAAAGCTTAGAAATTATAACACTTCTGGATATCATAACACTTGAAAATGTAATTTCGGAAATCATAACTCTTTGAAATCATAATACTTTTGACTTAACCAGTTTAGATACTAAAATAGTATATATAATAAAATAGTTTATATATAATAAAATAGTTATAAGTTAAAATAGTTTATATAAACTAAAGTAAGCAGTATATTAAATAGTTTATAATAAAAATAGTTTATATTAAAATGATTAATAATTTGTATATTAAAATAGTTTTAAATATAATTTTAAATACTTTATATAATAAAATAATTTCCTCAAATTTCACAAATCGATTCAAATCAACTCGAATTCCAAAATTCAAATTAAGCTCAATCTCAATTCATAAATTTTAAATCAATTCAATTTCTCAATAAACCATTTCCATTTATATCGATTTCGAATACCGATTTGAACCACAAAATAAACCATTCAATTTCAATATATTTCAAAGCTTTAAATATTCACATTTCGAAACTAAAATTGATAAATTTCATATATATATATATATATGTGTGTGTGTGTGTGTTTAACTTCGTTATTATTTAGTTTTGAAATATTCACTTAATAAATCCAATATCATCTAAATAAGACTTCAAAGTACAAATTTAAAACTAAGTACCCCATTTCGAATTATGTAAATTTAAAAATATTCATTTACACTTCTAATCAAAATCAAGTTAAAAAATCATATCTTTAAAATCTCAAATTAAATAAGTTTCAAATTAAATTTGTTTGAGTATAATTCTTAAATAAATACAATTTCAAACCAATTTCTATTTCTAGCTACCTTGATTTATTAGAAATTATTATAAACTCTATATCTGAAATATAATTTAAATAAATACTTAAACATATTATTAAATTTATTTATATACTTCAAAATCTATTTATATATTTTAAAAATAGTAAAATTATAAATAAATGCTTAAATTTAAAATTTCAAAATTAACTCATAACTATAAAATTTTCAAAACACAAAATTTTAAAACTTTATAAAAATACATTTATATATAATATCTTAAAATCAATATTTAAATAAACCATATATTTTCTTTCAAAACCATAGAAATCGTTTCAATATATATATATACACACACACACTGACGGTGTTTGTATATAATTTCTATCCTATAGTCAAGTGATACAGATATTTATCATTTCAATCCGCAAATTAAATATATACGGGTATATATAATTTCAACCCGAAATCCCAAATTCAATTCAGATGAAAATCGCTTTGGTTTATCATTTTAACCCATAACGATTTTCTCCTATTCTACAGATCGTTTGGGTATGTATCATTTCAACCCCATACAGAATTTTATACTAACAGGGAACATGCAGAGTGAGAACAGATATGATAATAATATAACAATTAACAACATGCATATATCATCAATATAAATATAGATAATGGTGTCAGATGTCACAGGTGAACAGATACATATAATAGAATATATATAGCGACGTAAATAACTAACAGCAGCATATTTCAATTGTCATTTCAATATAAATCAAATTTAATAGATATAAGAATGTTAATCGTGACTGATTGCTCACCTTTCGATGTTAGATATGAACGAAAATGAGATGAGTTACGAATCCAAGCACAAATTCCACAACAAAGCAAAATTGGCACGAATTCGATGATCAAAGCTGATAAATAGAATCGATGGGAATAAATCAAATTAGCTTGATATAGACTGAACAAAATATATACATTATTATTTATTTCCTTAAAACAAATTTTCAAATTTAAATACATATTTAAAAATGACATATTACATATAAATTTAAGTCAAAGCATATACTTTCTCAAACCAAAAATTTTAAAATGAAGAAAACATATACTCAAAATCTCCATATTAAATATATAATAAAAGTAGTACAGCGCCTATATAATTATATATATGTGTGTGTGTGCGCGCGCGTTACATATATTATTACTTATTTATTATTATTTCCCTAAAACCAATATATTTTTAAATTCCAATAGATTGTGTATATATACTTATGTAGACTTATATATACTACAAAACAGGTCATATCCAACTCATGTAAAATATATATGACTGTTATATCAAAACAAATATATATATATAGGTAAACTTAGTATATATTCAACCCAAGTCAAGTATACTGTTAATATATACAAACAAAAATTTACAAATAGCTTATTTAAGATTTTTGTACATAAACATATACATGTGAAGTCGGTATGTAAAATATGTGTTCAAATCCAAACAAACAGTTTATACATACTTAATAACAACATATATATATATATATATATATATATATATATATATATATATATAAACAAATATATATAAACTTATGTAAACCTATACATATACAACAAACAGATAGACTAACTTTATCTACTAACATAATATATATAAATATATATCACTAACGTATGTAAATGTATAATTAATATAACCTGAAATTTTATATATACCTGAAAAGACCCAAACATATATATACTAGACAGATTAAGCAATAATATATGTCATGAATAACTGTATACATATAATGCTTTGCAAAATACAAATATAAACGTAAATATAACATGATATAGATTATATACAAGTAAATATATATAAGTTATTTAACAAACACATATGGGCTGTACGTAAGCAAAATCCAAACATACAAACACATGTATTTGAAATCAATTATATATAATACGATATGGCAGAGCTATATAACGATATATATCGAAATAGATGTACAGCTTCCAGCTAGCTCACATATAACAATGTATAAGATCAATATATATAAACTAATATATATATATATATATATATATATATATACATACATACACACACACACTTACTTACCTCATATAACTAAATATATTATAATATATATTATAATATACTATATATATACAACAACTTACAGCTTACAGAGGAAAGCAACGCAGCAGAGTGGAAAGGCTTAAGGGGAAGAGAAGCAGACTAAACGATCAGGCGGTGAGTGCTTGGCCTAGCTCGGCGAGAGAAAAACAAGTCGGAGGTAGGCCAAAGGTTGTGGTCGGTTGCTGGCCGATGTTGGTCAGAACGTGAGGTAGGAGGCCTGGGAAAGATCGACAAAGGCGGATGGTGGGGGGAAGGCTAGCACATGAAGGACGGATTTGGGAGAGAAGAAGGTGTAGGCGTGAAGGAGAAGCAATTTTTGGATCTGGAAAGGAGGAGAACGGGTTTTTGTTCTGTTTTGCAACTCTATATGTAAAATAAAACATATATTATTTATATTCTTCTAAAGTATGAACCAAAAAGAGAGAATAGGTAGAGAAACGTATCCAATAAATGTAAAGTTATGGGAAAGGAAAGGGCAACGGTCTCACATTGATTCAGCTGGGAAAAAATTAAAGCAATTTATTGTTGTGGCCTGCGGTTCAAATTTTAAAAAAGCAAGAAAATCCCAAAAGTCACAAATTTCGGTACCGATACGACGCACGGTTTCATCGTTTCTGCTGCGTATCGGACCTCAAAACACACAATTGAATATATTGTAGAGATCGGCACGATGAGCAGAACGGTATACAGATATTATTGGTAAGATCATCCTATCAAAAGTCGATGTTCAGTACTAGAAATGCTACTAAACGCCGAAAATAAGATAAATGGGCCAATAACAATCCAAATTTGATGAAACGAATTATGACGTCTCACTCAGAAAATAGTTTACAAATTTTTTTATATAAAAATATTCGAATTTTAAAAAGAATTTATTTTTATCAAATTTACTGACTTTAAATTGAAATAAAATTACACAACAAAATAAACTTCAATATTTTCTAATGAGAATTTACCATTTACTATGTTTAATCAGACGTATACCAATTATCAAATTTTTATTTCAAATTTAATAATTTAAAATTTTCACAAAATTTCAGTTAATTACGTTAATAACATTATTAAATTTTATAGGTCGTTACACTCCCCCCATTCAAAACTTTTCGTCCGCGAAAAGGAACGAGGTATGAGAATGAAGCACCTAGAAGAAAAGTAGATTAAAATACAACAATACACAATAAATTTTAAACCATATAAACTCCATTTATTTTAACATTGGCATAATTTATTCCAATTCGTTTTATTTAATCAATCAAATCTATGGTGTTCAAATTTGATTGATTTCATTTTCATATATTTTCATTCAATTGATTTCTTTCCCATTTATTAACACTTGTTACAAAAAATTCACAAAAAAATTGTTTTATTTTACTCATTTATTAAATTTATTAGATCAACCATAGTTAATTCCACCTCAACATTCAACTCCAACAATTCAAAACCATAAAGATTTCAATTTTAGATAAATTAATATTAATTTGGTTTAATCCATTTTATTCAACAAATAAATAGTCACTCAACTTAAAGTTTGATTTTCTTTCATTTTATCAACATTTCTATTTTTATTCATTTAATTTACTTTACTTAATATATTTTGCAACATATATTAGGTGTACACCTTTGTTATACCTATTTATTCTTCAACAAATAAATTTTCCCTTTTTAATATTCAATTTATTATCAAATTTATTATCAGTAAATTCCCTTAACAACATATCATTTTGATATCCTATTACTTATATCATAGTGTATACTATCCAATCACATTCTAATTACATTTAAACTTTCTAAGTAAGTTATATAAATGTTGATGGGTGCAATTAAGTACTATACAAATTTTCCTTCTATCTACAATATTTATATTAAGCCAGATTTTAGTTTGAACAATTACTTAAGTTTCTTCTTGTACAACCCTATTGTATCCTAACATTTTAAGTTTTGGAATATTTTAGACAAGTTATATATTAGAATGCAATTTAGTATTATACAAATAAGTTTTATTCAAATTCAACTATTTCAAGTTGCTTAAATTTCATTTATCATTTTAGATATTCCACTTAAAGATTACACTTTATTTCAATAATTGAAACCATTTCTTAATATAAAACTTAAGATTCAAATTTCCGGTTTTACTTCAACTATTTTGAAATAATTATATACATGTATTTTATAAACCAATTTATACACCAGAAATTCAAACAAAATTCATTATCCAAAACAAAGTGTAGCTAAGCTACTACGTGGTCTTTCCACTTCGAGACTCGAAAATGAATGTCGATGATGCTACAGTCATCATCGAAAATTATTTTCCTGCGACAAATGAGGAGGATACTGATTTACTTCATTAAAAATTCTTTGGAAACAATTCTGATTCAAAAATTCTTTTAAACAATGTATTCCAAAACTTTTAAAAATCAAAATTTTTGAAAATACCGGAAATCGAATTCTCAAATCTTTAATTTAAATCCATTTCAAATCCAAATCAATTTATAAACCATGTTTTATAATTTCATTTATTTATCATGTTGTAATAGCAATGGTTTACAAAACATTAAATGATAATCAAAAGTTATCATTTCTAGCAATCATTTCATTTAACCATTTAATTTCAGAAAATTATACCTTTATATATATGAAATATAATCATACAAGATTTACAAATTTTGAAAACAGTATTGTGTCAATTTGCTATGTTCAAATGTTTTGGAATTCTTATCGATAGCGTTGATCAGATCATGATTCAGTAGTGGAACCGAGGGCAGTTAAGATCTTATATGTAAAGACAGATTTGACATATATTAGACGATCGAAGAGACTAGAGGGTCGTGATATGAAAGAGTTAGGAACAAGGTTATCAAACTTGTTTGCGTCCAATGGAGTGCCGATGTCGATGATTATACCTGAGAGGTAGATGACAGGATTAGGAATATCTATCTGATCTGTATTGACATGTATAATTAGGCATGTATGTTTTGATGTATAAACTAGTAGCGACACTAGTATGATTTTGTGATATGATTATGTTTTAGAAGTGCCATTAATAAAGTATGATTGATGATTGATTATTCATATTAGTGGGAAATAGTGTAATTATTGTACAATGTACATTGTTTTGATGACTTCAGTTTTTAACCTGCCATGCATGAATTTTAAGGACAAAATTCTCAGTAGAAATACTTTATATTTTGATGTACCAATTAAATAACTAATTAATCAAATTAATCTATGAGATAAAAATAAGACAAATTATTTAAAAGGTAATGAGTTTAGGATACACGGTTGGGGGTTTAATAGGAATAAGCTAAATGAGGTTTTAGTACAAAGCCCAAATTAATAACCCCATAATCCTCCCACTATTCATTACTTATTCGCTTGCTCAAAAAATAAAGCAAAAAAGAAAATAAAGGCCGACAATAACTTCAAGAGGAAGAAGAAAAAAAATCAAGCAAAAGAAAGAGCTTTCATCATTAAGAAGAGGAGAAGTCTTTTTAACCAAGTTTAAACATAACTTAGGTGAGTAATTCTTTCTCTAAAAACTTCCACAACAGTATGGGTTAGGATTGTATGTATTTGGGATGTTTTGAGTGCTAATGAACAAGTTTGGAAGGGAATGCAAAGACGATGATTTTTGATGTGGTCAAGGAAAAACGTGAATCAAACTTTCTCTAAATCGCTTGAAATTATTATATGATGCGTATAATAATTTGAAGATGGGTTTTAATTTCATAATTTTCTAAATTATTTGGAATTTATATGAATTTTCTAAGTCGAGAAAATGCCTAATTTTGAAAATTAATTAAAATATTAAAAATAGTTAGTATGGCTTGAAAATTTTATTTAAGGCAAAATATAGTGATTTGGATTTCCATTGAATTTTCTAGATTTTTCCATGCTTTTCGAATTTAATATGAATTATTTGGCAAAAGGAAGAGTTAATTGCAAAAGCATAATTAATTAATTAAGAAAGAAAGTAATTGATAATTTTTCAAAATAAAACTGCATAAAGCCCTTCTAAGCTAATGATAATTCAACATACAACTGGGTTAGGTGAAAAGTTACGCCTTTTAATTGATATAAAATAGTTTTCAAGTTTATTATCAAATAGCCACATCAACATCAACGGGAGATAGCTAATATAAACTAGAGTTATTAACTGGAGATAGCCGATGTCAACTAGAGATAACAACTTGCAATATCTTAATGATAACTAGAGATATTAACTGAGATAGCTGATATCAACGGGAGATAGCTTGATATTAAATCGAGATATCAACTTGCGATGGCTTGATATAACTTACAACGGCTGATATCAACTAAAGATATCATCTTGCGGTAGCTTAATTTCAACTAGAGTTTAATGTCAACTAGAGATATCAACTGAACATAGCTGACATCAAGTAGAGATATCAACTGGAGATAGCTAATGTCAATCATAGATATCAACTGGAGATAGCATAATATCAACTGAAGATAGATAATGTCAACTGGAGATATCAAATTGCGATACCTAATATCAACTAGAGATATCAACTTGCGATAGCTTAATATCAACTAGAAATATCAACTTGCCATAACTGATATCAACTAGAGATATCGGCTTGTGACAGCTTAACATCAACTAGAGAAATCAACTGAAGATAGCTAACGTCAACTAGAGATAGCAACTTGCAATAGTTTGACAAGGGATATCAACTGAAGATAGTTAATGTCAATTAGAGATATCAACTTGCGATAGCTTAACGTCAACTAGAGATAGCTAATATCAACCTGCGATGGCTAATGTCAACTAGTGATATCAATTAAAGATAACTCAATGTCAACTAGAGATATCAAGCTATGGCTTAATGTCAACTTAAGATAGCTATAAACCTTACCAACTTGCTATAGTTTAATGTCAACTTGAGATAGCCATATAACTTATCAACTTGTTATAGCTCCTGAATATCAACTAGAGATAGCTATAAAACTTATCAACTTGTGTTAGCCATCAACCTAGGATGACTTTGTATTGACAACCCGAGATGACTAATGATGCTAAGAAATCTACGTAAATAAATGAATTTTTTCAGCACTTCGGAAGCCATCTTCTCTAGTGATGGTAAAGAATTTCATAGAGATGAAATGGACATAGAAAACAATAATTTAAAGAGGAATAAGTTATTTAAAGAATGAAAACTGAGACTGAGCTTAAGTAAGTCATGTGATGATAAGTTGAATAATTAGAAACAACGGAAATGCAAATATGAGCCCTTACAGCAATGATATGTCTAAACATGACATTATTTTCCATAATCTTGATGGAAGGCCTTTGTGGCTAACAAATGTCTGAGTACAACATTATATTTTGTAACATTGATGAAAGGCCTTTGTGCCAACCAAAATGTCAGATCAAAATAATAAATTTGGCAATGTCGGTGAAAAATCTTAGTGGTGAATGCTTGTCTACTCACGACAATATTCATGAACGAGAGTATAAGACATTCGTAGCATCTAGATGTCAATCACAATAACATATGAAAGTATTGAGACCTTGGTGACAACTTAATTATTTGTTCATGATAAAATTAAGAGAGTAAGATAAAGCACCTAAGTGATAACCTTAAGTGTCTAGTACCATTATTTAACCGATAAGAGTGAGCCATAGTGGCAATTTAAAATGAGCTAACTATAGAAGCTAATCGAAAATGTTGTGAAGAAATATCTCACTCTTATGAAGAAATTGATGGTTTGTGTTTGATCATGGTTGGATGTTATTTACATAGTATTCTACATTTGATGGTTGATTGTAATAGTGGGGGGAAACCCGTTCCGCGCTTTTGATGCATGATCTCACTATATAATTGTTTATATATGTTAAAGTATTACTCATATCATGATTTATGTCTAACCGTGTTTTTGTTATTTCTCATAAACCCATAGATACCCATTCGAATAGGCTGAGCTAATGGTATAGACATGTAGCTTTTGGAAAAGATGAATAAAGACTCTTAAATCGAAGCAGGAGGCTTATTTTGCAAATAAAAGTTATTTTGAAATTCCGTTGTGTAAAACCAGAATTTATAACTGGTTAAGTGTCTATATTGACATTCTCACATGTTGGGCATAACACTATTTATATTTTATTGTATATTTACCCCTCTATGGGAACAAGATAGGTTAATAATGATGGAACGACTTTTGCAAATCATTTTGATGTAATAGAATTATTTGGCTGCTTTGTTTACTTACTTGATGTTGTGAAAAATTTATAATAATCGCACTTTATCGCTTGAAATTAATTCTGGTGATGATCGCAGCATCATTGATGTTTTTTTTAGTCTCGAAGTGGAGGATATTACAAACTTTCCCCAAAAGTAAAAACACCTATAGCAATTCACTACCTTCGACCCGAGATACTTAGTTTATTCCTTGGTGTTTGATTGCCACTTCAGCTCTATATCATACAAACTCTAATACGTCCGTTACCACATTTTCCACATGTCGCCATCTGATACGTTCAAACTTCATTTTTTTGTTAGTGGTTGTGTCTTTTATTTAATTTTACAACAATATTATATGATCTTATCCCTTTACCATTAAATGGCATAAATCTCATGCATTATTTAGGTACCGATTGCATTCAATTTAGTTTTGATTATTCCTACTAAGAAAAATACTCATGAATTCCAAAAAATTAATGAATAATTATTTTAACACATTTTACCCACATTTTCCTATTTAAGTCATTTTCTCTTATTTATTCTATACCCGGGTTTCTTTTAAAAATTCAAAGCTAAATATTACAATGTCGGGAAATCCTTCAAAACAAAATCCACTTCCAAAATTATGTTTATCCATCATGTTAAATTTTCATGGTATTTCAAAATCATTGTAGTACGAAACACATATAAACATACCATATTTATCTATTTTCCCCAAGATATTCATTATAACCTCATTTGTCGTATTTAAATGCTAACTCGTATGAACTCCATCATTTAAATCAAAGCCGAAATCAAATACAATGAATACAGTAAAAAGAGTTTAGTATTACTCACTTAGATCTTTAAATAATTTTGTTTTAATCTACTTAATCTCCTTTAGTTAGCGTTTTCTCCTTCATCTCCTCGTTTGCTCTCTTAGACCGTCACCATTAACGTGTTTTGAAGCTTTTTATGTGGAATGAAAAGGAAAAAAATGAGAATAGAGTATGTTACATTGTCCTACAATAATTTGGCATTGCCCTCGTAACTTTTCCCATTGGTTCATTGCTCTTTCTTTTATTTATTTTTTCATACATGGCTGATCTTTTACCTTAAATTAAGTACTCGCCATAGTTCTTATTTATTACATACAACTATACCCAATTAATTTCTTATTTCAATAATTATTTCTTTAACGGGTTAATTATAAGTTTCGGGTTGTTACAATTACCCAACATGTTATTATAGTCCAGAACATAAACGTCATCATTTGTGCAATTAAAGGTGTTTAGTAGTAGAGGTGCAAAAAGTTATAATGAGGTTAAAACATGGATGTATCAAAAAACAGCAGAGATGTAAAAATCTTTATTGAAGATAAATCAGATCATCAAATTTAATTTATTCTCATTTCATATCATTTGTGTAGGAAAAAAACATTCTCCACTCCTACATAACAAAATCGAAGAATGTCATGACCTATGTAATCCAGACTTTTCGAATAAAATAGAATTTTAATTTATTTTGAGCACTTAAGACTTGGACTTACCACCATACTCTAAATTTGTTGGTTTGGTTTATAAGAGAACTGGTAAAATTAACTTTTTTATATTGAGCTTACCAAAGCAGATGCTATAAACTTTTGATTTAGCGAACGTTGTAAAAAAATAACGGGGTTTTAAGCAAACCTACTACTTAATAGCGCTAAATTGGAAAAAGCATAACGTTCGAAGTATGATAAACGCTTCAGCCAAGCATTAGCGAGCCTTTAACGGAGTTTTAACAACATAGGTCATCATTAAGAATACCAAAACCAACTATTTTACTTTCATAACAAATATTCATAACATTGCCGGTTGAAATAAAACTATAATCATTTTCTATGAGAATTTATAGCATTGTCGGTTGAAATAAAACTATAATCATCTCCTATGAGAAAATAAAAGATAGAAAGGATTCCATAAATGAAATTAGGTGCATAATTTCAATTATTCAAAACTAAAATATGTTCACTAGGAATCTTATAGTGATTTCCCCCCTTGCGCTTCTACAGTAGAGCCATCAATGCAATGTTCATGGGTCCTTTAGCTTACATGCTTCCTACTTCTAAGTTTCTATGAATGATTACATGTATGAATTCCATATTCGATATCTAAAACCCAAGTAGTACTAGTTATAAAAATACAATTTTCTATAACAAAAATACCCTTAAAAGTGAAATAAGATTCGTTTCTTATCCTTCAGCATCTTCGAATAATCAAATAATAAGAAAAAATTTCCTTGGATTGTCCCTTCTCCCCTTTCTCTTCCATGACATTGTCTTTTCCTTCCTTCAACTTCCCTTTTCTCTTCGTTGAAGTCTTACCTTCAGAAGAGGTGGTCTACTACAAGCATCAATACAAATCCCTTGCTAAAGTGCTTTAGACATCCTCAATATGACATATTGAGGATCTCAACCACATCACACTAGATGGGTTCATATTGTGGCTCAATATGGACGAGTCAAATTGAGAAGTCAGCAATCCAAGAATCAAATCGAGTTGCAGTTCCTAGTCAAGAGTAACTCCCAACGCCGCTAGCTTCTAAATGAGCCCCATTATTTTGAGCACATAATCTTAAATAACTATACCTTTGCTCGTTTTCGAGTGAAACATTTCCTTGAAACCTCGAATCTTGCGGAACAAAAATGCTCATGATAAAACTTTTACAGGTGCTCGAGAGTGAGCAACCATATCTTCATGGTATTTTTGGAGTTCTATGTTCATTGTTCGCAATGCGTAATACTAATGAGCAAAGGTACAACTTAGCAACCAAGTTTCATAGACCTTTTGCTTATCATCGATAAAAGTTCCAACCACTTTTTCAATGGATTTAGCGACAATAGCATGCCAGCGTTTTTCCTAGGCGAGGACTATTTTATATTACATAATCAACTTTATAGTTTGCGTCGTTCAATATAATTTTGTCTAGGAGCAATATTTCAATTGTCATTTTATCTATATAAATTCCTTAAGCATATTAGATTATATTGCATACGTTTTTATGCTTAGTAAAATGGTTATTATGTTTTTCTAATAAAGCCCCCACTAAATTTATGTACCTCTTAAACCCTAAAACAGACAAGAAAATTTTCTGAAAAATTCTCTAGACTTATAAAAGATTAATGATATATAACTCCTCACCATTCAAATTACTTGCTCCTAGTTGTCTTTGTGACCTTGAGAATGGTCAACAAATCCCAAAGCACATTGGACACTATAAATGAATATCGCAAGCGAGAAACTGGCTTCTTCTTACTTCTCAAATATTGTAAAATTTAAAATTTCAGTCTAAATCTAAAATAAATTGAAGCTATGATGCATTACAATTATTTCTGTTAACATTTATTTTTAATCTAAACTTCTTGTACAGAAAATTGTTAATCTATGATATCAGGATTCTAAACTACACTCTTATTCAAAACGGCGAATTCTACTTTTATCCAAAACGATATTAACTATTAATTTATCATAGCATAATTTTGCATCTGAAGCATTGAAATTGTGGAGAAATAATCATACCAAAATCAAGACAAAAAGCATGCGACTGGGTAAGCAAGATAGAATTAGCCACAAGACTCAAATCTTGCATTTTGATGAGCGTCTTTTAATAAGTGCCCCACCAACTTGGTTCTGCACTACTGTTGACAACGGTTCTCTTTAATTATCAACAAAGAAAAAGAACATTTTCACGAAATAATTAGTCTAAGATAACAGTGATCTAACTTTGATCACACAAAAATGGTTGAGGGTCAAAACCAACTTGAATAAACAGTTAATTGATCAAGTTATACAAATGACCAACCTCAATAAACAGTTGACCATGTACAGACAAAATACATTTCAATACAGTTAATAGTGATGAATAACCTTCAGAATAATAGATGTAATATAATACCTTGGGACTGAAGGATATCTTCCCAAACATGTACTTACAGTGTGTGCATGTTTACACCTGAAACCGGTAGGCCTGAATTCCGGTAACACAAATTTCACAATGAATCTGACCATCACTCAGGCGAATGCAGCAAAAGCATAACACTCTGTTGCAATTCTTCAGATATTTTACGATATCATAAAGATACCACTCTGAGATGATAATTAAATCAGGTGATGTATAACAATCATGTATTTGCAAGTAATAATACTAAGCAACCTTACATCATTAACAGCAAACTTGTCCACGATATTGAGTGCAGGCTGAATCCATTTAGCTGTATAACTTCCTTCAGTGTCATCTGTAAACATCTTACTTATGAGGGCACAAGTTGCTGTACGTTGTCAATAAAACTTCGAAAAACTAATCACCAGTCAGTAAGCATAGTAAATTATGTAACCTGAAACTCCCAGGTGTATCTTGTGTGTCACAAGTGACTGCAAAAAAAACAACAATTTTGTTACTGGAAATTACAAATTTCAGCAAATGACAGTCAGGTTCACAATGAAATGCGTCAATGCCAAATGCCAGTAGAGTTGATGAGTAAATAAATATGGGATCTTCAATTTCGATGAGCAGTAATTCAAGGACATTAAGAACTACAGTACCTGCCATACTGAAGGCATGTAATCACGATACAGAAGCTTCTCCCCTTCCTTCCTTGCAGCTCCAGAATGTTCCAAGTTCTCAGAAGACCGCTTTCCAGCAGTCCTATAGACGTATCAGGACATCATTTTCAAGCCATGCAACGTTGATAATCATTTATAAAAAGAGATTGGTATATACAACTACAAGTGGGAACAACATCAGCAACCAAATCAAATGAACATAATTAATCGTCCGACCCCTTACTTGGTATTTAATCCATATTTGAGAATAAGCTGCTTAATTGGTTGCAAAACATATTCTTTTAATTGCAGTCAATATGCTGAAAGGTCAACGGGACAAATTACAGCATGCGCTAGTTGCCAATCCAAGAAATGCGTTTTAAATAATCAAAATGTCATCCAATAAACTGCTTTCAAGTATGCTATGTGCTTTTATGTGATATGATATATCTAACTTTTGACTATTGTTCACTTATGTATGACCAACATGACTTTTATATGCTGGATTCTATAACCAATAAAAATTTCCAGATTCCTTGTACCTTTAGCACAGTGCTTCTTAATGAAACGCATGCATTTATACTCTCGGTTGGGAGGGGGGGGGGGGGGGGGGTTAATTAATTGCATGTTATCGTGGCTGAGAAATTAACTTTGAATTATCATCCTTGGGATTTTCAGGTGTTAGACAGAGCTATGAAACTAATTATAAAGAGTAAAGACACATCCAGTGATTGCATTTACTAGCATCATATACTACACCTTTGTTCAAAAAGATAAATTATGTAGGAAAAAGATACTGAGGCTGGCTAACAGCCACTATGGAGTTAATCAACTAAGAAACGTGGGGAAGTTACAATAGATATACACCATTAGATAAAGAAGAGATAATGTGAACAACTACTGGAATGTAAAATGTATAGGAATAACCTTGCTGCATCATATGTTGAGGTTCCAGCTGAAAAAATGTTTGCTTTAGTAGCTAAAACAAGAAATGGTTGCAGTTCTAGGAGGTTGCGGATTTCTTGAACAATGGTTTCAGTGCAAGATTGAAGTGATAAAGTTTTCCTACAATGAAAACCATTCATAAGCATATAATGTATAACTACGATATGCTAAATTAAACCAGAGATATCTGATAACATTGTCCACATTTGCAACAAGAGATATATTAACAATCGTAAGGCCTCTAGAAGAATGGTAAATGAGATAACAAGGCAACAGAGTACCCTGGGACTTGGTTATGGCTACAAGATTCTAAAATGGTGCCTCCAACTTTAACAAATCATAAAAGTACCGTGAAATTTCAAATTATAAAATAATCAAAAACCATAAGTCGATCGAATGTTATAATTAGTGATTCGTTAATTTTAAGAATTACTTTCAGATGCACTTAGTTCAACGAAACTAATATTGTAACAAATAAATAAATAAAACATTAATCTCGAGTAAATGAACCTAGCACCAAAGTCATTCCCATTACCAATCGTTGTCAATAATTGATTGGTATGATTCCTTTTATATAAAAAGGTAAATGGGATAAGAGGAGGCAAAAGTAGTGTTCATAGGGATGTAAAGATTGGATGGTGGCGGTCGTACTTGGTAGGGATGGAGGGGATCCAAGTGTCTGGTTAGTAGGTTAATAATAAAAATGTTATTCATTTAATAGCTGCATATTAAATGTTAGATTGAACTTAATACAACCATAATAGGTACAATGGGGAATTTATAGGCAATAACAAAATTTGTTAATCCAGAGTACTTTATTGAACTCTAAAGTTTAGACATTTTGTTAACTGTAGCAAAATGAGACTTGTTTATTTTACTTTGAAGCATGGTTCAAAATTCCGGTGGAATTCCGGTTTTTCCGGTGATTCCGTTCCGGTTCCGCTCATAACCGGAACGAAATCTGATAAAAATTCCGGTTCCGGTCTAAATTCCGGTTTTTCTTTTCAAATATTGAAAAAAAACTTATAAAAAATTAAAAAAAACAACAAACATATAGTAATTAAAAAAAGAAAATAAATCAATCGGGACAATGAATTAATGGAGAAGAAATAATGTTGTTTCATAAAAAAAAGTTGTTACACTTTTTTTAATTTACATCGAATTATAATAAAAAATTTAAAATTTTCAAAATTGATCAAAGTTTTAAAATCTCAAATGAACAATACAAAATCTTACACAATGGATTTTTAATTAAAGTGTGTATTTTATATGTAATATAAAAAATGTACTATAAACATATGACAACATTGGATATTTATTAGCATATATCAAGGTTCGAAGTATCGGTTTCCGTTTCCGTTCCGGTCATCTGAAATATTCAAAATCCCGGTTCCGTCATCATTGATGAACTAAAATCAACCGTATGTTGCTGAGCCATCAAGTAACCAAGATGAACCCTCACCCTTTGATAATATGATGACGACACTTTTAAGTTCGGATCAGTTACAGCAGTATGCTTTTCGAGCATATTATAATCCGACTCAAGATGAAGAGAGCGATGGTCAAAATTTATATGATGCTCAGAGAAATAACTTTTCGTATTAAATTTTTATGTCGTATGTTTTGTAACTTCTACGTCACTTGAATAACTTAGTGTAATTGACTATCAGTATTGCATATTTATTTGCGTATTTATAACAAAAATGTACCGGAATTCACAAACCGGATTTAAAACGGAATTTCCGGAAATCCCGAAACGGAACCGGGATTTTGAATATTTCAGATGACCGGAACGGAAATGGAAACCGGTACTTCGAACCTTGTTGAAGTATTTCTAACAAGATCAATATACGATGGCAATGCTAGAAATTCAGTGCTTCAAATGAGACAGAATAACCAACTCTAAAAAAAATTATCATTTGAGAAAATTTCACTTGTAAGAGTCGTATGCTGACTGAAAAACATGGATTCTTCTTTGGCACGTTAAATCGTTCTGCAGATCAGTATTTTTGATGAAAATTAATAATGCATACATCAGTACATATACAAAGCATGAAGGTTCAAAGATTGTTCAATTAAAAATAGTCTAAAGATGTTTAAAAAAAAAAAAGCACGTAAGTATAATTGAACGCAGCTGGCTTGATGTACATGAGACACCGAAGTGTTAGTCAAGGGGGAGGCATTCACTCCAAACTGCCCGAGGTTCAAGAGCTCATTTCCCTGGGGTCTTTTGAGAAAGAATAAATATCTATAACTTTTTTTTAGAAAACCTGTATGATAAACTGAAATTTTCAAATACATCTAAGCCGTTAAATAAACAAAACTAACATGCTCAAACTGACAGGTATTATGCCTATTAAACTAAAGCTATCAAGTCATTAAGGATTAGTTTGATGCTAAAGCATCTATAATGAGAATCAAAAGAGAAGACGAAATGAAGTGAGAAAAACATTGCTGCATGACCTTTAAAAAAACAACAGTAGTAGGCATAATATGAAGTTCACTAATTACCTTCTATTGTCGGAGTGAGTCAAGGGATGGCATGCACGATCTATCCAATGAAACGCGCCAATGCTGCAAAATAATAGTGATAGTGATAGTAATAATAACAGTAACAGTAATAATAATAGTATATATATATATATATATATATATATATATATATTAACAATAACAACAACAATAACAACAACAACAACAATAACAATAATAATAACAACTAAATAAATAAATCCAGAAAGGGTTAGATTTTGCAGATGATAAACGAAGCGATGTGCAACAATGAATATCGATATCGTTTTTGTAACCGTAATTGAAGCATTCAAAGCAACCCAAACAATCATGTAGCAATTTTAGCATAAGTGATAAGGCGTTCATGCTACCCCAACACTAGTGGCAAGCATGATAGCAAAATGGACCCATTGTCCAGGGGAACCACAAATATTTACACATGATGGCATACTATTTGTCTAAAAGCGGCCACTACATCAAATATACTTAGTATGTTCGATGTTTTGAACATCGGGTAAGTCATGGTACAGAATAGCAATATTTTGAGCCTCGAAAGCAAAGTAAACAAGTAAAATACTTGAAAGCTACCTTTTTTTGGGATAGCAAGTGAGTACCTTATCTGCTATGCCATTGGGGATGCTCTAACTGTATTGATAAGTCTAATTTACTGGAAGTTATGCAACTGTTTTGTTATATATTTTTACAAAATATTATGAACCCATCATAAGGCTTTTTTATCAGACCATAATTCACTGAATATGTGGACATCAGAATGCTGTTAAAATCAAGAATCTAAGGAATTACAGCTGCAAAGATCTAAACTGTAGGTAACAAGCAAAGAGTTGTCGGTAGCTTAAACTAACGCCAGATTCCTACTATCTACTGCTGTTCAAAATACTGTTGACTTGTCCAATACCGACCCACATCATACTAGTAAACTTGATGAATTCACTTTGATACAGAATATTCTTGGCTTAGCATAGTTCCTTTGTAATATTGTGATTATCAATGTAAAGTTTTAGTAGTTCTCTGTCTCTTATACAGCAAATCATTGGCTAAACATGATTAATATTTAGGATGCAGCATGTATAAAATATGAAAGTTGCACGTTCAGTTGGAAAACTATCAAATTTGGCCTACGGAAAGCTATGAAAATCTGCTTGGATAGCAGTTCAGTGTTCATGTCATGTCATAGAATCTAGCAGCTGTTTAAACAGCTTTGAGGAGTTTTTGTGTTACATTAGCTATGAAAAAAACAAATTATCATATCAACAAACAGAGTATGTGCCATGAATACATACTTATCAATCATAAGGAAGTGCATACAAATACCGTGAGCTCCGCATTCCTTCTTGATTTGAACATGCATCGTCTGTGAATGATGCATTGGAGGACAGAGCAAGTTATTCAGCATTGTTTTGAGACTTCATTTCATGTAGAAACATGAATGGATAAAATTTAGAAGAATAAAACAAGGAGAAGCTACAATATAAAAAAAAGCGTCCAGATGGTTGAATGGCCAATTAAAAGTTTACAAGTAACATATCTGCTTAAGGCCATAAAACACGCTTCAACTAGTAATAGATGCAAAAAAAAAAAAATCACCCTAGCGCAGAATAATTGTTAATTAAGATCAATTATGAAAGTTTTGGGTTTTAGATAACGAAACATTTCAACATATACTATTATCTTAAAGTTTACTATTTGCTTCTGCCTGAATGGCAAGGTTCTCGAGGTTTCGATTGAAACATCAAAATTAAAGTCGTTCTGCTTCGGTTTCAGTAAGGGTTGAAACGAAACCAAACCGAAAATCTGGTTCAATAAAAAAAATACGGATCTTCAAATTTTACAAAAGAAACTTAAGAAAGAATTAACTTGAATTTCAAATACATAAATATTCAAAATCTAAATTTTAACTTAGAAAACATATAAAACTGCAAAATACATAAATAGTGTAACTAAAACAAGTTAGAAACGAAGTAATGAATATAAAAAAAATTAATGTTATAAATATTCATGATTAATTAGTATTACTCATGTATACCTTATTTTTCAATTAAAAATAAATTATACATTTTGTTTCAATAAATTAAATGGAGATGTGTAGTATTATAAAATTGAAACTAAAACCAAAATTTACGAATTAGGTTGGGATTATCGAAATTACAAAAGACCGAAATCGAGACTGAAACCGAGATGTCGAACTTTGCTACATGGCATCCACTTTCTTTATTCTCTTTCTTAATAATGTAAATGGTGAGCAGCATGTGGCAAAAAAAAATTAACTAGTATAAACTCCCTACACCTTCCTTTGTATTATAGAATCCTATTGCGACCAAACTTTGCTATAGAAAACCTTATTCTAAACTTCAAAGAAATATCTGCTAGGTCCGCTGCCTAAAGCCACTATTTCTCTACCCACTAGTTCATTACTATAGGATGATTAAGGGTGTAGCATTATATATTTTACAATCCTACTGGTGCTTTACAAATAAAATGCATGATGCAACAGAGGTAGCTAATCTGTTGGACTGCCCTGGGTTTAATCGAAACGTGATATTATTTCAGAAACCACTTCTACTAGTGCTGACAATGTAGCTCAAATGCCCCAAACTTATTTGATCAGCAACGAACTATTTACAAGTCACGATTTATCGGCAAGAGTATTATCTGCTATTTGGATTTGATTAGGATTCGAAATGTGCACAGTCACAATGGTCTCTCTAGTAACTTTCTAATAAAGTATGTCAAAAAGTTTGATATATTATCATCATTTCATAGTATCATAGTATATTATCATGACAATTTTTTAGTATGGTTAGCAATTCGCGGTCTTATTTTTAAAATCGTGGTTCTTCAATATAAGAGATGCCATTATGTTAGAGTAAATTATTTATTTCAATTATAAAATTCATAATATCAAATAACCGTTCTCTCGTACTTTTTGTTGGGTTAGTTGATATCAAAGTGAGATTATGTCATTGACGATGACAAAAAATGAAATTTATGGTAAGTCTGTTGAAATCCGTCAAACGGTTTAGGACAAAAGACATGTAGACAGTGATTAAAAATAAAATAACATAAATTGGATAAGAATAAGATTTGTCGATTACTTCTCAAATCGAATCCATTGACAACACTAACCGATAGCTGTCTAAGCTAATCATGTTAATATAAATATAGATATATCTAATAGTGAGGGGGAGAAAGAGGTAGCAGGCGAGTTTGAAAAATTCAAAAAAGTTAGACTAGCGACTATAATATAATAGATAATCAAGAATTATGAGTTCACATTTCTTGAATGATGTTGATCTGTTGTAGTTACTGATGGAATTCCAAAATAAAATGTTTGTATTTACATCTTTAGTTTATGGAAGGGGGGAGACGGGAGAATGTAGTGAGGTTGATTGATGCTGGATATGTTAATACACATCAGTCAACAACAATGATAAGCTGTGGCTGCAAACAAAACACTCAATTAAAAAGTGTAAGACATCACATAACTATCAAAGGCAAGACAGAGGTCAGTGACACCAATGTATAACTTCTAATTGAGAGATTGGCAATTCTGAAAAAAATGTTGGACCAACGGGGCATTGAGGGAAATAATGCTTGCCTTGAGAACTGATAAAAATTCAATGGTACTGTAGCAACGGATGTATATGAAACGTTTCATGCAAGAAATAAATAATTCTTCATCGAGGGTTGTATTGGTTTGAGCATTACTGGAATCCAACCTCTTGAAGCCTGTGCATTATGTATGTAAAATTGAGTTTAACATGTAGATAACAAACTATGATATTTGCTTATATATGAAACAGAAGATCCAGCTATTCATAGATCAACTTGTCACTAAAAAGTTGGAAAGCAATAAGATTATCGTCAACACTCCAAAATTGTTGCATTTCATATAATATTATGCAGTAACGTGCTTAAATTTTTTGCCAGTTAACTTGGTGCAGTTAATCCCGTGTATCAAGTGTAACCGGATGATTTTTCAAATTAGAAAACTAAATTGTCTGGTGATAAAAATAATAGTCACCACTGATGTGGTGCAAACCAAATACTTATATGTTTTTCATATACACTTAAAATTTTAGAACAGCCGCTTTCCATATATTGCTTGGCTATAATTGTAGTTTTTGAAGAGGCGAAGAAGTTTTGAGAAACTTGATATAAATTAAGACGTGCAAGGTAAGTGAAGCTATATCACACTTAGTAGGGTTTCTGTTTCATAAGTTTAGGTGGCGAGTGTACAACAGCAGGTAAAGTGTGACATGGCAATTCAGTTTTTATACTTACATAAACAGAACACAAATTGTAGCAGCATGACATAGGCAGATGGAAATTCACTTTTTACATCAGATGTACATAGGAGATAGACGGCACAAACACTTCCAACTTCTTCTCTTCTTACTTACATGTACAAACTCTAAGAAGTGCAGACTTGTTACATATATGATATACACACACACCCCCACACACACACATATAAGGTGACATGATGTATGTATTCACTCAGAGTTCATTTTTAAAACTCAACGGCTAAATATAGTAATTTACAGATGATGTTAAAATACAATTAATTGCTAATAACTGCTCAGGGCTGTATTTGATTTCCTATTTTGGAGTTAACATTGAACATCGATTTTTATTTATAAATCAAACATTGCAGGTTCAGTATAAAATGCAGGATTTTCACATAGCTCTCAAGTGATATGTATACATTTACATGATATTGCATAGTATATTAAAATAAAGTGTTACTATATACACCCACATAGACGCTTACTAATAGCACTTAAGAATTAATTAAATTAAATCATGAAATCTACTTCTAAAACTCACCTTAAGTTTAAAGAATATATGGAAATAAACGCTAATGATTTTTCATAATCGAACAGCATAGAAATTATGAAATCAAATTCTTGAACATAATTATTTTCAGTCAGATCAATCATTAACGACAAAAGAAAATGAGATGAACAACGTAAATAAATTTGTTTTATTAATTTCACATTAGAAATTGATTAGTTAAGATATTTAATTCTATTTAGAAGATGCATGTAAATCAATATTTTTTGTAAACCCGTTCATTTTCTAGGGAATGGATAATCACAATTATTTATATTTGATCATGCTGCTTTCTACTACAATTGACTTCATCGCTTTTCCTGTTTTTGTTAAAATAACAACAATAGCAATAATGACTGAATATATTTGATCGAAGTGGCAATGGATGTTCTTTAGTATGTTATATAATAACATAAAATTTGAACCACAAATTATTATTTGTTATGTTAATCTTCGTTAGAGTCACATAGTTTATCAAAAACTGAAAATTTTATTTACAATTAAAGTCGATAGCAACTTAGTTGTAACAAAATTAGTTTGATTTATATATATTGATGAAGCATTGAATTAAAAAAAAAGATCGACCATGGAGGAATTGTATGAATAATTTTTAACTTTATTGTTTGAAAAAAGAGAGAAAGAAGAAATTGAGTTATGTTTTTGAATAATAAAAAGCCTATGAAAATGTGGATAGTGAAGTAATTGATTGGATGAGAGTATAAATGGGTGTAAATAGTATCATCCTTATATAGTGTGATGTTAAAGGCATCTCAAAAAGTGCTTATAAATGTCATTGCTAAAAAATACTATACAATTCTACTTTAGTCTTCATAATACTAGATTTTACAAGGGGCTGCCAGATATATCAATTTCGATTCGTTTTTGTAAGTTGATCAACCGTCGACCAACATCATTTTCTACAGCGATCAAACACAGCACAACAGTAGTTCGTTGGTTGATGGCTGTGAAAAATAGTGTTGATCGGCGGTTGTTCGCCGTGTAAATTGACTTTTCGTGGTACTTGATTGCCATGCGAAATTACTTTGGCATTAGAAAGCGCGTAAATTTTATTGCGTTTATTTTTTTTATATGGTATTTGTAAGCACATTTCATGGTGCCCTTAGCCTCACACAATATATAATATATCCAAATCAGAGAAGAATTTAACCATATGCTCCCTTGATCCTCGACATCAGCACACTTGAAAGCCTAACCACATCAAACCGACAATCCAAATCAAGATAAAACACAAGCCTTTCCAACCCACCAAACCGCACTCCTCTCCATTCTTTAGGAAGTATACAATTAACCGCAGCCTACAACGCAGATCCACAACATAAACTTATACAATCAGATCGCACAAAAGTGATATCAAGAGAAAGAGCTACTAACCTGCAATAAGATTTCGGATTTGCATGAAGGCGAAGTGCCTACGATTTCAACTACATTGCCAACACGAAGAGGAACACGATGAAGTGGCGGGATATTAAGGGACGGACGCTCAGTTGAAACTCTAGTTAGGAAATTTTGGGCTGTTTCGTCTATATTTATCCAATTTCTAGGGTTTTCCATTTATTTTGTCAAGCGCTTGCCACTTACGTTAGCTTCAGAAGATCTGTTCTAGGCGTTCACTCTGATATTATCGAGGGGTTTCTTGACCACCGACTCTGATCTTGGATGAGATTAGCAGTTTTGATTAGTTTACAATGTTATTATAACGTATCAACCCAACCATTAGATAAAATAGATATCGTAAGTGGGAAAGAAACTAGGATTATCAAGGGGCTATAGTTAATCGGAAACTAGGAAGTGGGAAAGAAAACCAGGCAAGTTCTAAGATGGAATTTAACATACCATTAGATAAAATAGATATCGTATGTGTGTACTCGAACAAATACTAAGAAGTGAAAAATAGACATAAGGACAAACTGTGAAAAAATTTAGACGGAAGGACAACAAGTTTCATTTTTAGGCTGAAGGACAAATTTTGAAAATAATTAAGCTGAATTGCAATACTAGTTAGAGCTAGCATTTTGTATAGTGTGAAAACTGAATTAAATGCGGGTTAGAAATAGCATTTTGTATAGTGAAAAAGCTGAATATAATGCTAGTTAGAACTAGCATTGTCCTTCAGCCTAATTTTTTTTCAAAGTTTGTCCTTCAACCAAAAAATGAATCTTGGTGTTCGTGAGACAAATTTTTTATCAAAGTTTGTCGTTTATCTCATGCTGTACCAACATTCTACTTTATCTGATACTACAATAATATAACATTAAATGTCCTTCAAACTAAATTTTAAAACTTATGTCTTTCGAACTAAAATTGATCTCAAATTTGTTCTTTGGACTAATTCTCTCTATTGTTTATTATACACTAGTTCTAAGGATTCTCTATCAAATTAATACTAGTGTAGATTTGTGCTACGCACATGTGTTTACCACATAATTTTTATAAATTTTAATTTTCTTGGATCGGGAGAATCTATCCTTTTGAAATCTTATGATGTTGGTAACTCCAATCTTAGACAAAAAGGTAAATTCTTAGTCAAACGGTAAGGATACCGGCAGCCCCCTTATTGCATAAACAACTTTATATGATCTAAGCTATGTATTTGTAGCTTAGACAACAAAAACATGTTTTTCAGCAAAGAAGAGAAGAAGATAAGAAGAAGTGAATAAGAGGAGCAAGTAGAAGAGAGATATTTTCATTCAACCTACCATTTCGTTCATTTCATATACTAGTACACAATATGCATGTTGTCTCACCTTATTTGCTGCGGTTGTATTAATAACCGAAGCAAATGGTATCATTTGCTTCGGTTCTCCATTAATAACTGAAGCAATTGGTACATGCAAAGAAATAGAGAATACAAAAATGTAATTTGTTTTGGTTGTTGCAAACAACCGAAGCAAATGCACAGAATAAAATATGATTATTTGTTCGGTCCAAGGACCGAAGCATTTGATACTTGCTTTTTTTTCTTCTTCTGCATTTCACCCAGTAATTTTCACAACGGCTCCAAAATTACCGCTTATTTTTCCTCTCGTCACCCTTTTAATTTAAAAAAAAACCTTAAATCTAAGCTAAACTCTATAAATCTCGATTAAATCTTAATTAGTTTAAATCTTTCTACTAATCTCTATAATCCTTTAACCCGCTCCAATTTTCCATTTACTCAAACCCTAAATTCACGATGGATCTGTTCAAAGAAGAAATAAGAACGTAAAACCTAAATCATCTCAAATTTTGCATCCACTCAAGAAATCTCAATCAATTCCTTCTAAAAACTCCAATTTTAACTTATTTATAAGTATATTTTATATCCTTAGATCTACAAGTTTTAGACAGTTCTTAGCTTTACATCTTACATTCATATAGAAACTTTTCTTTTAATTGATTAAATCCATGGTTAATTATTACCGTCGGGGAAACACGGCCCAGCACCCCTCTCGGAAAAGGGGGTCCCAACAAGCACTTGCAGCAGAGGGTGGCCCACAAGCACCCGACCCGCTACCTTCTTATTCTGTAAAGCCGATCTCTTTAGTGCTGACGTAGTGCGCGCATAGATAAGGAAAGCAAAATCCTAGTGGAGCGGGGCCGGTGCCTTTTTTTACGGCCTAAACGCCTCAGTCGGCCGTATGAGAAGGCTCAATCTTATAATGTATATCAATTATAGAACATCATTGTTAACAACTAAAAGCTTTATTAGAGCATTCCAATATTATAACTAGTTATAATTTGGAATAGCATGTTTAAATTTTTTAAATTTTTCATGAACCATTAGCTTGTTAATTTTTGAACTGACATTTCTGGATTTTTCTCTGGCAATTAAGTTGTTTTTTGCTTATACTTGAGTTAAATTATTAGAATATCGGCATTATATCAAACATGGGGTAGAGGACTACATGTTATTATTTATTTTATTTTTTTGAAATGATACTTTATATATAACATGTCACTGGGACAACATATCACATGTCAATAAACGTTTGAATCACGCTACATAAGTTTCGAACTTGTGACCTCTCGCACCAAATTCGAATTACTTAACCACGGGGGCAATGGTGCTTATCAGGACTACATGTTATTCAATCATTGAATTTACTTTCTAGACTAAAGTTTTTGTTTATATTCATTGAGTTTTTGCAGCGCGTTTAGCATCTTCTTTAGTTGCAAATAATACTTATTTGTTTGGTAGCTGTCTCATTTAGTATCTTGGTAAGCCAAAACTATTTCTACATATTTGTGTTATTTTTCTATTTGTTCATAAAGGCATTTGATATATGTCTTGACATCCTAATTAGAATGGTTTACTGGTTATTATTTGTATTTTAATGTATAGTCGTATACGCACAAGCGTAAATTTGTTGTTCAAATTTATTTTCTCTTTCGTATAGCTTATAAAATGATAACTAAGAAAGTTTAAATTGAAGAAGTTCATAACTGAAGACTTTTCTTAGTTTCGGTCAGAACTGTTAAGAAAAATGTTTCAAGTATAGTATGGTAACTATAAGGTAATGTAAATGTGTATTATTCACTTATATTATTCCGGTGTGTGTTGTTTTGAATTATATATTGCATGATTCATCATAATTTTGTATATAGAGTTTGTAACATGTACTTGATAAAAATATTAGTTGCACACAATGGCCAACATGTTAATATGTATATGACATGAATATAATAGGTTTCATTCCGAAGTAGCATGCATTGTTTTATACATGTCCATGATCACTTGAGGATTGAGAAAAGATAGCGCAACCTTGAAAAGAGCACTGTTTGTTGTACAAATTCCTCGTTATCTTTAATTTTTAGAAGATGTTGAATTCTCTCCAATTTTATGTGATTATTAACTGCATATTTGAGATGTTAAAACTTGATGGCTTTAAACTACATAAAAAGGTTCATGCTACAAGAACATGCTCTACCTTTACTGCTATGTCTGTTGCACTATTATATCCTTTTGCATTTCATGTTTGAATAACTAAGGTATATTCCATCTAAATACTCTAATTAGGCTTCTTCATATGGTGGTAATTTATAGCTTGGTTATTAAATCTGCAATTTTATTTATTTACTTTTGCATAATAGTAATATCATAAATTTTATGATCTCCCAAGCATAATTGACATGTGCACATTTTGGATATATATATATATATATAGTAGGTTATACTAGTACTATTGTAATATCTTAGAAAGCAATTATTATTTTAGAATTAAATAGAGTTGTATTCCTGAATTGTGTTTTGTATCTGCTGATCATCTCCTTATTACAATTAGTTGTTTGATCAAAATTTGAATAGATAGTGAAAAAACAGGTTATATCTTAAAAAAATAACGATGAAAATAATCAAATAGTATATCGAAATCGTATGAGATGAGGTATGAAACAAAATTGGTCGGAACACCAGTTTCAACAGAATTAGTGATAACAAGAATATCACCCTAAACTTTTTCATTATCGAGTTGAACCACCATATCCAACAAGCGTACAATATAATATAATTGAGAATCAATGTTATTTTCGGTATTTTGCATCAAATCTTTATCTTCGTATTGAATCTGTATATTTTGTTTCCAACTCATAGTGTTGCACTAAAATTATCTGTATATTTTATCTTTATGTGCAGGACAATGTTAATAATATATGTGATCATGGGGACATCAAAGCTATATTATTTGTTGGTTCAAATCCAATAAGTTGAACACACGTCTACAGCATGCACTCCATTCCTATGTATACTACTACTTATTTCACTTGAAATAACCGATGATAGTTACTTCTTATTTGCACCCTCTTATATACAAAGGAAATAATATATGTTAGTGAAATGCGAACTACTCAAAAATTATGAGTGAAAAATAGAGCCTGGCTTTGGTTGTAAATAATGAAAACATATCAACTTACCGACATGACACAATAATTGACTAACATCACACAATTTACCATAGAGGTTTAATACTTTTTAACGTCACAGAATTATATTCCAAATCTACTATTCAGCTCATATTACTGATGTATTGTGTTGTTCTAAGTTGGAATGCACATGTATTTAAGAATTAAGAGCAGCAATTAAGGAAAAATAGGTAGCATTATTTATTTCTTGCTCCAATTTTATAGTAGTATAGTTTGAAGCGGCAATAAGGGTATGATGTTCCTTTAAAAACACAGGTGTGCTTAATGCTTATGCAACAGAAAGGGGCCTGGACTATTGGGAGGAAGCCAAGGTGTTTAGATCTGAGGGTTTGAAAAGAGCTGTATGGATTTTAAAGGGATCGATTATGATTTTATTCTGTTTGGGGCAAGAACAAGACTATGTCAGGTATAGTGTTTGGACTGGCCAGAATGGAGATTGCACTTGCTAATTTACCATATTGTTTTGAGTAGAGTTTTCCAAAGAGTTACTGATTTGGATATGAGTGGAACTGGTGGACTGAGAGCTCGAAGGAAGTATGATTTATGCTTGCGTCCTACTCCTTGTGTTCCATTGCCCGTTAATATGTAGTAATGGCTTTACAATTAGAGGTACCGTATTTTTACCTACATATTTGTAAGATTTTAAATAAAGTGGTTTGCATATTTTGTAAGCATTAATTATGTTTAAGTTTCATATAGGTTGTTGTGTAAGGATTGAGTATGCAATTAAGTAATGCATGTTTTAGGTATGACTATTGTTTAATTATACTATTTCAGTTGGGCGATATAAGTTTGTAGTTGCACTATTGTACAACCGATTCATAATCGTACTATGTAACTGGGATAAAGGAATAATGGTGATGTCAAGGATTTATTAGAAACAAGTACAAATAAAATATAAGACCTTGTTGGAGCAAGAAATTAATCAAGGTCAAAATTAAGAGATTCGGCTTGTTACGAAAATGTTTTTGATGTTTTGTAATAGTATAGTTTGAAGTTTAGGTATGTTGAAGTTGTCATACAATGAACATTGTAGAATTTGGGAAGTGTACACATGTATATTTGATTTTGTTTTGAAATTTGTAGTATTCTTTTTTACCGAAAATGACATTTTCTTCTGTTGTTTTGTTGCAATTGCTTCGGTTGTTTCATGACAACCAAAGCAAATGACCCTTTTTGCTTCGATTGTTATGTCACAACCAAAGTAAAAGAGGGTCATTTGCTTCGGTTATTAAGAAACAACCAGAGCAAAAGCCTTAATCAATTTCCTCGATTGTTTAAAGAATCGAAGAAAATGACCATTGTTTCTTTGATTCAACAACCAAAGCAACAGGTTTTGGCTTGTTGCTTCGCCTTCATTTGCTTCGATTGTTGAAACGAAGTAATAGGGGTAAACAACCAATGCAAATGACCTGTTTTTGTAGTAGCAATACTCTATAAATACAAACATGTTGCAAAGTAATAGGGCAACTTAGCATTCTAGAAGCAACTAATTTGCAACAAACTAGCGCTATTGTAACAATCATTTAATATAAAGAAACAGGTAATTGGTCTACAATTTGCTCCTTACTTCATGATGGTGCTAACACTTTGTGATATGCTTCTACTGTCATCATTATCCTACCATTACCATCCCCTCAAAAAATGATCTCGTCCTCAAGGTCAAGTATAAAAAATTATTTCTTTATGATCATAGTTATTTAAAGAATTAAGGATCCTTGAATTCCTTGAATTATGTTATACATGACTCGCTTAAACCACGAATCACTGTACTCTAAGCAAGCAAAGTAGCTATAGCATATGCCCTCAAACCTTTTTACTCCCATAATCACTCTTTTTTGTCCATTCGATCTTTTATGTGCATTTGATCATATGATTGTCATAGTTATTATCATGTTTAGATCATATCTCAAAAAAATCTTTTACATCAACTATATAAGCACCAAGATCAAATATGAACCCACCTTCCCAAATATCTACTTTCCAAATATTTAGGTCCTGATACACCATTGCATATGTTGTACTCAAGTTTGGTTCTATTCCCAAAGTATCTTGTAAACTCCTTCTAAATTCACTCGGGAAGAGTGGTTCCCGATTACTTACTATACTAATCGAAACTCCATGTAGCCGAATTATTTCCTTAATATACAACATCGTTAATTCCGCCACAGTCCTTGTGCTCTTCATCGGGATGAAACGTGCTCCCTTGGTTAGTGAGTCCACTACAACCCAATTGCTCTCATTACCTACTTTACTTCGAGGCAATCTATCGATAAGGTCATAGATATATTCTCTCATTTTCACTACAAAACCTCTAATAAAAGTAATAGTATACATGACTTTTTTGTTCAGCTTTAACTCTTTGGCATGTTAAACACATAGTCTTATACTCTGTCCCAACGCATTTTGTCTCGATACACCACTGCATTTGCATATAAAGGAATTTAAAAAGGGCTCTTCGATCCCTAAGACAAGATCTGTATGGAAATGGCATCATATGTTAGTGTAGTTGGAAGTTTTAGGTATGTTATGGTATGTACTTGTAACAACTCTCTTTCTACACCGTAAAATAAATAAATTTAATTAAAATAGAAATGTTCGAATTCGAATTTCAATAATTATTTTTAAAAATGAATATTTACTTAATTAGAGTTTATTTAATAAAATATTTTGTTTTAATAAATTGAAATTAAGTCATAAATTGTTTTTAGATAATATTTTGAACTCGAATAATTTTTTTTGACAAATATAAAATATTTCCAAAGTGTAAATAATTTTTATATCATAAAAGTATTTCAAAAATAAAAAATTTATTCTACGATTAATACAATGAATATTAAATAAAACAAAAAAGTGTTGAATTAAAAGAAATTGTATGGTATCAAAATATATTATGTAAAATGAAGTGTGAGTCGATTTAAATTAAACCAAAATCTAATTATAAATAAATAAATAAAAAATTAAAATAAAATAAAAGAATTCTCCATAATTCTAGAATCCTCCCCTTTATCCTTCATTCAAGCCCAAGCCCGTTCCATTTATTTTCAAAACCCGTTTACCTAATCCCCATTGGAGAAATTCCCCAAGATAATTCATACGGAAAAAATTTATGCACGACTTGGCGGTAATCGAACAAGGAGACAAACGTCATCGACGATGTCTTGGAATGGGAAGAAGCCGTAATGAAGTGGCTACAACTTGTGATTGAAAATAGTTGTTATTATGAGTAATTAATCAAGAAATCAAATAATATTTTGTTTTAAATATTCATGATTAAGATGTTTTGATAAAATACATCCTATGAGACCGGAGTATGTTATCGTAACAATACATACCTTTATGGGCCTAAATTTTGACAAAAATCGAAGCCCAAATCCATCAAAGCATAGATCATTAGATTTGGTACCTGTAAATAATCATGAGTATTATCAAAGATTGGTATAAATCTAAATTCACGGCAGAAAATAATAGGATAAGAATACTAATTATGATTACTGCCTTGGAATTAATGGTATTCTTTGGATATTATATTGTCACATTAGCATCGAGCATGAGAGAAAAGAAGACTTCTCCAGCAACTAAACACATCCAGCTCCAATGACCTATTCCTCTAAATTTATCTTGTGGGTGGTAATGTGGAGGGGGTCAGAACAATGTTTTTGTAATTGAAAATTTATAAACTATCCATAGCATAAATTTATACCGATTGTTTCCATTTAATTGTTATATCTATCAAGGTTAGCAATTCTAATCAAACATTGCATTGCACACATGATTACTTACCTACCTCTTCCCAAGGTACAAAATACCGATGAAGCCTTATCAATCAACCAATAATTTCAAACCATTTTCCACTTAATACTTCTAAATATGAAACAGGCTTCTATAACCACCACATAATATTTTTAAAAGATAAATAGGCAGACTCTGCCATTTAAGAGCTCAATTGAGGTAGACCACATCATATTCCCAAGGTGGTTTCCAAACAAGGTTGTCAATGGTTGATGGGTCCTAGCTACAAAAACCTCTAACCACTATTTAAGGCTTCCAAAATTTTATATTCAACTATTATCGAATCTATCGCCAATAAGATTGTATCCATATAAGAGACAGTAATCAAGCCACTTAATACCTTTAAAAGGACAAGACGGACTTCTAACCATTTAATACATATATTCTAGGCAGGTCCTACATCACTTAATACTTATCCCCAAGAGGATTCCTCGCTGGTAATATCTCTATTACGGCCTTAGCAATTTGAGAGACTATACCCATACCACTTAATACCTTACTAATAAGGATTATGCAGACCCCTTACCATTTAACAGCTATTTATAGGCAAGTCTTTGTCATTTAATATCAAGCCCCAGGGCGGACTCCTCACTAGTACTATCCACCTGACATCGCTTGGAATCTCACTAGATTACTCAATTCTTCTTTTTAGGAGAGAGGCGAACCCTAGATCAATCACTTAATACCTCAATCCAGAAGCGAACCCTTCTAGAGATATCCAGTATCGCTCTTAATTATAAATATGGAATCCCTACTTCTTTTGGTAGGGAGGTATGCCCTAAGATAGCCACTTAATACCTTGACACTAAAGTAAACCTTTTTAGTAACATCCTTATTTATTTGAAACCTCACTAGGTTACTTAATACTTCCTTTTAGGAGAGAAGGGGACCCTATAGCTATTTAATATCTCAAATTAGAAGCGAAGCCCTATGGAGATATCTCTTATCACTTCTAATCCCAAATTTGGACCATTTAACACTTTTTAATTAGGAAAATGGCGGATCCTCGAATAACCTCTTAATATATCTGACCCTAAAGTGGGTCTATCTCTCGCAAAGTTACGGGTCCTAGGATTAGCGATATCTCACATCAGCAGTAGGTGCACCCGACTACTAGCAGCCTCAAAGTGAAGGGCAGTCTTCCGTTAAGTGACTCTACTGACCTTGCATCACTAGCCTAGTAAGTCCAATTAATCATCTTAAGTCTTTACTTGTACTATCTTAGGTTGACATTGGACTTAGCTTACTAGTTCCCTTTTTATTTAAGACATTAAGATTTACCGTAAGTATTTATCTACCCATAAATCCCCTTTTAATGCTCATAAATGTCAATTTGTCCATAAAATCCTAATGGACATTTCCTAAGACATTTATGTATGACTTTTAATTTCATAATATTAACCTTTTATATCTATTCCATTTTTACCAGTCCCACTATCCATTGTCCCTATTAATTGTAGTTCCTTCATTCCCATTAATTGGAGTTACGGTCTTTTATTCTCATACCAGCCAATTGTAACCCCTAATCTAATCCTATCCGTTATTTCCAATTAATTTCCCATTAATTGGGGTTATAGTCTTCTATTTCCTATTAATAATTGGCAATTACTAACTTATTGCCCATTAATAGAAGTACTACATTTCTCAATTCTACTTATTCACTTCCCTAAATATAATAATTAATAATGAACGTTACATATAAGTAATGCATGAATAAATGTTGTTCTTCTTTACTAACGCAATAAATACATGTAAATTGTCTAGTAAAATTACCTATTCATAACCAAATATATTCTGGTCATAAAATATGTAACTAGATTATGCTTTTCATATTTAATTTGCTAGAGTTAAATTCCTTAGAAAGGTTTTCCGCTATGATTTTCATAATTTGGTTTAACATAAAGGAATGATTTACCACGTTTGAAATTAAAAGGAATAGATAATTTCTTTTTATTTTGAATAAACTGTGTAAACTATAGAGAATAAGTCCGTATTTTACACATCTTTGCCCTTTTTGTTTATGGGTATTCCTTGTTAAATCAAACGTCATCCTTTTGAATCAAAAGTGGAAAAGTAAACAAATTTATAAAAATTACACGGATGTCTTTCCCACAAATTAAACTATGGAAAAATCTACAACCTAGCATAAATTGGGCAATAATCCAAAAATCCTATTTTACACCCAATTATAGATCTAGAATAAAAATAGACAACATTCAATTCTAAAATCATTGAGATTGATTTTTAGATCTGGGTGTAAACATATTTCAAGTTAAACTAAAACCAGAATATGTAGACAATAGTTTTCTACACTAGTTTAAGCCTACAATTCAAAAATAAAATTGATTTAGGCATAAAATTAAAACGTATGCGGATAGAATATATTTAAATCATAAACAATATATAAAATTTCCCCTTACCTTTTTAAAAGCCATCCAAATCTTCAGATCTAAAGTAGAATCTTAAATTTATCCCCAAATACATTTTAATCTAAGAAATATATATATAAAGGGTAACACATACATTAGAACTACATATCTAAGAAGAGATTTGGGATTGGAAGAGAAAATATATATAAATTACGTCAAATACGCGTATAGTTGATTCTCTTCTCCTCTTATTTTTATTAGATTTCTATCATTCTCCAATTTATATGAATATAGATATAAATATCTTATTTTTATAATTTAGAAAGAAAAATGGAAAAGCTTCGCTACCTACCTTTAGAAAAATATGAGAAAAGAAGGGAGGGTAGGCCTGAATTTATAGGCGCTAGAATTAACCAAAACTGTTAGATTGAAATATATTAAATCTGAACCATTGAGCTTAGGCTAACCTTATCCGCCACACTTGAAGCGCTCGACCACCCCTTCCCGTGGGTCAACCGCTCCTGGTCGGCCGCTCCAGTATGCGGGTCAACCTATGGCCCTTGATAATTAATAAATAAACGTTAATTTTTCTATTTGAATTATTTTCATTCCGAGTTCGTTTTTCCTCCGTAACTTCTTCCTTTGCACACCGATCGCAAAACTCCAAATATGAAAGATGCTTAGAATTTCACCACAAATGCAATGGTGTAAGTTTCGTGATTAAATTCCATCATTTGCACAAATTCCATTTTTGGAGCTTAATTAACTAACTAATTAAATAACTGACATCAAATTACGGGGTGTTACATTCTTTCCCCTTAAAAAAGAATTTCATTTCCAAAATTTCACCAATGACTAAGTCATGATCTTGGCTCATAATTATCCTAAACCACACAACTAATGAGTGTACAACCAATTTTTGCAACCAACGTGCACAAGTGTATAGTGTATTACCGTATCACCACATAGAAAATATATAAGCAGAATGATTTTAAATCGAATCCTCCTATACGAAGGCATTTCTTTTGAAAACATTTTTGAAAACATGATGCAAGAATGTTCGAACAGCTAGAGTTCTATCGAGTTAGAAAATAGCCGAACGAATTTTGAAATAAAAATAACCGCAAGCGCACGGTGTACGAATGTAGCACATGGCGAATACGGGTCTATCCAAAGGGAATCGATGATTTTAAAATTCTATTCAATCAAATTAAACCAAAGTCGATGGAAAGTTTAGCTAAAGAATTAACTAACTAACTAAAAGAAAAAAGAAGCAAATATAAGAGTTAAGTGACAATTTAGAGATTAAATCCACTCTCTAGATCATGTAGTTCAACACATATGAAATCATGGTATCTCTTTTATGGTCATTAGTGCTTTAATTGATGTGCTTATCATAAGTACGGCATATTTGTGCTATTGATTAGCCAACATAAGCCATCAAAATATAACACATCCCTTAAAATGCTTACTAACTCTCATGAAACTTGACAAATAAAATGAAAATGAAATCTATTTTAAGTATGGTCTATTAACTATTGATTAGAAATATAGACCATCAAATTTGAATTTCAAAACATTTTCTTATGTCATAATCATACTTTGATGAAGAGGCATTTGTGTTAGTGATTGTTTAAGCATAGCATATTTGATGTCAACAATATAGGCTATCAAATTCAAAGCAAAAACAACAATTAAACCATTTATATTATCATCATTAAGCACAAAAAGAGAGCATGAATCAACAAATAGTTGAAGCTACATAATTAGAGAGCTTCATTACCCCCTAAATTGAAGGGGTTTAGCCTCTCATATTTGTCATTAAAACCACAAATGTAGCTTGCAACATGAGAGAAAAAGAAAAGGAAAAAGAAAGCAAGATAAAGAAAAACTATTCTACTTGCATGAAAAATAAATCTACACTACAACATGAAAGTAAATAAGCGTGAAAAGAAAAAGAACATGTATTGAAGTTGCATAAAAAAATTACATAAAAGAGAAGTGGCTAAGTAGCCATGAAAAGAAAGAAGAGAGCTTGGTTTTATTTTGAGCCTAAAACCAGCTAAAGAGAGACTAAGGGAGAGAGGAAGAGATTACATGAAACATATGGGTATTTATACATGTATGAAACGCCAATTCATATTTTTGGGGAATGCCCAAAATGCCCATGAGGTAGTGTGGCCACCAAGTAATCATTAGCATGTCATAATCCACATTTAAGTGTACATGAAGCCATTAATTTCATAAGCATGTGCATTAGCCTCTAATTTGTACATTAAGGTGGTGGGCAGGTGAGGTCCTCCATGATCTTCACTTTGAATTAATTCCATCTTCATTCCTTTGTATTCTTTTTGTGCATGCATATCTTCTTCATGAAACAACTTATAATTGAAATCAAATTCCTACAAAATAGTATGGAAATTTCTAATTAATTTTCTCAAAGAAATATATGCACACAAATGACCGTTTTGCCCCTATATGAAGATGGATACGTGATAATTTGAAATTAATATGGATTTTGGTTAAAACAGGTTAAAATACCCAATATGATCATTTATTTAATTTAAATAGAATAAATATGGTGGTAAAAATATGCACATTTACGTGCACATCAAATACCCCCACACTTATATTTTTATTCGTCCTCGAATAAACTAAACTAAGATAAATCCGTTTTCGTACGAAGCACGATTGCATTGAGTGTATGCAACAAGCCGTTAAACCTCTGGGTGTCCCCAGTTGAACGAGTGTTGCCTCGTGAGGGTTTTCAACGGATACCACCCACAAAATCCAAATGCAGGATGAAAATATTTCAAAATGCAAGATTTATTTACAAAGAGACGAATGCAAGTTTTTGAAAATATTTACAAATGAAGGATTTATTTTTAAATTGACAAGAATAAGATAAATATAGGTTTTGGCTATTATCTTGAAAATTTATGTCATTTAATCGTCAAAATTTTCAACAAAAATCAAGTTATCATAACAAATAGATTATAGTTTACCTCATTGTTTTGGCTAATAACAGTGTAACTATGAAATGGATCCTTAGTTGATTATTTAAGTTTATCAAAGTGGTATTTTCAATTCTTTTCAATAACAAATCAAATCAAATAAGTAAAAATAGTGCTAGGATTTCAATTGCTTGCTCTCTCATTATTTGCAAGAAAAATTACACACCTAGCTTAGGTAAACCGAGGCCAGATATACCACCCGTGCACTGCCTTTCGGGCTTATGTGAGGGGAGTACAAAGCATGGCGAGTGCACGCACTTTTGTGCATACACCTATCGACCGTAGGTGGTTTTTATCAAGTCTGTTCTTTTTTTACATGTGTTCCATACATGCATAAACATGAGGACTTTAAATGAGTATGAAAGCACATTATCAAAGATTTCAAGTAATTCACCCATGCATAACCGTGAGGACTTTTAAATGAGAGTGAATACTTGGATGTTATTATTTTATTTTATTTTATTTTATTTTAAGAGAGAGAGAGTTTTGCAAAATCATCTTAGCCCCATTTAACTTAGAAGACATAAAAATGTTATATCCTTTACTTAAATCAACCACCTTTCAAAACAAAGATTTTCAATTAGGATATACTTCATAATTAACACGTATGAATCTTCCTACATACTAGTTAAACCATTATTATTTGTAATCAAACTTCATTTTTATTTTTGTTAAGACAAATAATTTTTCAAAAATTTCAATTTAATAAACCAAAACCATATATTTATCTTATAGTGTTTCTTTTAAAAATAAATCAAAAGAAAATTTATTTTTGGGATTTTTTTAATTTTTTTTGAGATTTTGAAGCAAAAATAAACCATGGAAAAAATATGAAGATGAGTCTCCCCCATACTTGATTTTGACTGTGTCCCCACAGTCAACCCAAGTGGAAGGTGAAAAATAAAATAAAAATCCTATATTTACATGAAATATTATTATTTACAAGAGATGAGAAAGTATACAGTCAAAAAGTAAATGAAACGGCATCTAAAGACCGATTCATTTGTCTCGTCAAATGTGTGAGACACAGCTTAAGCACAAAAAATCAAATCGTAAAAGATTTCGAAGTTGATTGTCGATTTGGAAAAACGAATTTTGTTTTATTAAAAATTGAACGAGTTGTTTTGTTTTCAATGATTTTTGGGTTGGATATAACGATTGATTGAAATTCAAGTTTATTTTCACTAAATTGAAATTCAAACTTATCATTGAAAACTTCTTCAAAATTATCAATTTTAAAATAAAAATGGTGATGTAAATCTTCCCCTTTAGAATTTAACAACTCATTTTCAAAAATTCCAAAGAAATCGTGTCCATTGAGTTCATCTTCCTTTATTGGATTATCAACAACTTCATTGCGTATCTCAAGTTCAAAATCCAAAGTTGTTGTATTCAAATTTTCAAAATCGAGAAAAGGAAGATCGAATTTTAAATTTGGTTCCACACCCTCAAAAGAATTGAGATCCAACTCAATTACCATGTTTTCAACAACTTCATTAAGATTTTTGTTTTCAATTTCATAAGTTGTTATTTGAAAATCGTCGATTTGGGTAAAAGATGGATTATCACTTGACTCGTCACACATTGGAATTTGATTTTGTTTTTCACGTTGTTTCATGTATGTTTCGAACAACAAATTTGTGTGATCATCGTAAATTTCGTTCATTTGTTCAACAAAATCCAACTTATAACTATTGACTTGAGAATTTTCAATTTGAATATTTTGAGAACAAAAATTTTCACTCGTAACGTGGTTAAGATTATTCCCATTGCCAAATTCATTTGAAAAGTTGTTCCCATTTTCATGTGGAGTTTGAAATTTATTTTGGAGTTCTAAATTGAATTGGCATGGGTTATAATCGTACTCGTTTGAATTTTGAATTGAATTCAAATTTTGAAATCCTTGACTCGAGTTATTACACAAATATGAATTACAAAAATCATTTATACATTGATTTTGTTGTGTAGAGATTTCAAGTAAAAACGAAATGTTGTTTTCAAGATTCGAGGATTGGTCATCATTTTGAAAATTTTATGGTTCAAAATTTGAATCATTTAAACAACAGTTGTTATTAAAATATCCATAAGAATTTGAAGTGAAATTATATGGATTATATTGATTTTCACAACTAAATTCAAGTGAATAAGGAAAAGGAAACTCGGACATTTTCAAGATTTTTTTTATGTAGGAAAAATATTTGTAAATAGAATTTATTTTTTTTCAAAATGGAAAATTGATTTTGTTTTGTATTTTGGTTTTCCAATTTTTTTTTGTTGAAAAGATTTTATATATTTTTTATTTTTTGGATTTTTTTAAAAAAAATTATATATATATATATTTAGATTTTTGTTCTTCTAAATTTTTTGGATTTTTGAAATTTCAAAGATAAAGGATTTAAAAATTTCAAAGAAAAATAAAAGGAATATTTATAAAAAAAATTACTTTTGGATTTTTGAAATTTTTTTGTTTTGTTTTTTTTTAAATATGCATGAACTAATGCAACTAAATGAATGCGAGGGTTAATTGCAAATGATTTTTCCTAAGTTAACTCAAAATTGTATAATCACACTTTGTCTTAGATAAACAAGATAGTTCTCAGCCAGGTAACGGACAGGATTTATCGGTGCACCACGAATCACCGTAGCAATGCAGCCGAAGGTTTAAGTACCTTCAGAGGAACAACCACTATAATATTTACGAATCACCATAATATTTATAAATGGTTATTACTCTGCCATAGCCTAGACACCAAGAAATTAAATTGTTTAAAGAAGACAATTTGTCAATATACAATTAAGTGTTATTGATTTCTAACCGTTATTATTAACAAATTCTAGTATGGAATGCAAAACAGAAATTAAACGTGTATTAACAATGCAACTACGATGAATTTTTATTTTTGATTTTTTTAAAATGCAAGCAAACAACAATGCAATTCAAATAAAACTATAGATGAAAGCAGCAATTTTTTTTTCAAGCAAGCAAGCGGAGCAGTTTTATTACAGTAACTCCTTATTTATCTACTTTGACAACCTGAAAAGAAAAACAAGATATATACAATATTTTTTTTATATATGTTTATCAAAGAAGAAAACTAAGAAAGTAAAGAAAAACCAAACAAATGAAAGCCAAAACTAATTATATATATATATATATACACAATTTTTTTTAAAAGAAGGAAACTAAAAAAAACTAGAAAAACTTGTGAAAAAAAAACAAAATGAAAACTGAAACTAGTGAAAAACTAGTCAAACTTGTTTTTTTTGGGATAAAACAAAATAAAACTCAAATTAAACCAAATAAACCACTCAAGCCCACACTAACCGGCCCACTTTAGAAAATCAATTACGCATCAAAGTTCACCCATCAATTCAGGAAATACAGAAAGAAGAAAAAAAATGAAATCGCAAAATCCAAAATTGAGGTTCTTGGTTTGTCGATTGAGGTTCGAAGTTTGGGGTTTCGAGTAGATGGATTTCGAGAGTGGAGGTCGTTTGATTCTTTTTTTTTAAGTGTTATCTGTCGTCGACGGCGAAGTGTGGATGAGGTTGCGGAGGCGCGATGGGGTTGCTCGCAATTTGTTTCAGTAAAGAAAAGGCACGGGGAAGAGGGGAGTTGCGTGAAGCCGTAGGGCGATTGTAGGTGACTTGGGAAACGTTTTGGTGATGGTTGAAGTCACGAAGTTGAATTGGTGGTCAATTTGGCCGAGGTGTTAATTTTGTGTTACGATTTGAAGCGGGGTAGCGGTTGAGGGTCACAGGTTCGATTGTCGTTGTTGACGAGTATGCAGGAGTTGATTCGATTAGATGGTTGTATCGATTTGGGAATTGGAAGTGGTTCGATTCATGGTGGAGTTTGTCGGTTGCTATGGGTTGTCAGTGAGGAAGTTGCGATAGTCTTGTGTTTCAGTGAGATTTTGTTCGAGGATGTTGCGGCAGCTTCGAGTTGAACCGGCGATGATTGGGGAAGTATGGCAAGCAGCTGTCGATTGTGTGATGGGTGGTGAAATGTAGGTGTCGATGGTCAGAGGGGGTAAGGCCAGGGGATGGAGGCAGTGGTGAGTGACAATGGTTTTGATGCTGTTGGGGTTCACTGTGATTGTGACTGTGCCTTTTGCTTTGAACTGGAGTTAAAACTTTTGTTTTTTTTTCTTTGAAGTGGCTATTTCAGGTGAAATGCAGGTTGAAATGAGTGTATGGAAGATGCAGTTGATGGTAGTGAATGTTGAGGAAGTAATGTTGATGTGAAGAAATTGCAGAATGATGGGAGGAGGAAGTGGCAAGGTAGTTGTGTTATCTTGAGGCAGAGATGAGAGTAGCAGATGATGGTATGGTTGGAGTAGTGCAGCAGAGACAGGGAGGCAAGTTGATGGTGGAACTGCAGTTTGGTTTGACAGAGAAGAGTTTGGTTTGAAACAGAGAAGAGAATGGTTTGAAACAGTTTTGTGACAGGGAGGAAACACTGTGCACAGAGGCAATGCAACAGAGGTCTGTGGACTGCAGAAATGCAATGTAAAATAGAAATGCAATGTACAACAAAAAAATGAAATGTAATGTAAAATAGAAATGCAATGTACAACAAAAAAATGAAATGCAATGTAAATTTGGAGAAATGTTTGTGGTGTTTTTTTTTAAATCAAATGCAAAATTGAACTAGAACTAGAAAACAACATGCAAACACAATGTAAACAATAATCACACAACATAATTTTTTTAACACAATCAAACACGCAAAATTAAACACACAGAAATCAAATAAAAATAATTCTAAGAATAAAAAATTAAAATCAAGACAATTCCCCGGCAATGGCGCCAAAAACTTGTTCGAACGTCTAGAGTTCTATCGAGTTAGAAAATAGCCGAACGAATTTTGAAATAAAAATAACCGCAAGCGCACAGTGTACGAATGTAGCACGTGGAGAATACGGGTCGATCCACAAAGAATTGATTATTTTAAAATTCTATTCAATCAAATTAAACCAACGTCGATGGAAAGTTTAGCTAAAGAATTAACTAACTAACTAAAAGAAAAAAGAAGCAAATATAAGAGTTAAGTGACAATTTAGAGAATAAATCCACTCTCTAGATCATGTAGTTCAACACATATGAAATCATGATATCTCTTTATGGTCATTAGTGCTTTAATTGACGTGCTTATCATAAGTATGGAATATTTGTGCTATTGATTAGCCAACATAAGCCATCAAACTATAACACATCCCTTAAAGCACTTACTAACTCCCATGAAACTTGACAAAGAAAATGAAATGAAATCTATTTTAAGTATGGTCTATTAACTATTTATTAGAAATATAGACCATCAAATTTGAATTTCAAATTACTTTCTTATGCCATAATCATATTTTGATGAAGAGGCATTTGTGTTAGTGATTGTTTAAGCATAGCCTATTTGATGTCAACAATATATGCTATCAAATTTAAAGCAAAAACAACAATTAAACCATTTCTATCATCATCATTAAGCACAAAAAGAGAGCATGAATCAATAAATAGTTGAAACTACATAATTAGAGAGCTTCATTACCCCCTAAATTGAAGGGGTTTAGCCTCTCATATTTGTTATTAAAACAACAAATGTAGCTTGCAACATGAGAGAAAACGAAAAGGAAAAAGAAAGCAAGATAAAGAAAAACTATTCTACTTGCATGAAAAATAAATCTACACCACAACATGAAAGTAAATAAGCATGAAAAGAAAAAGAACATGTATTGAAGTTGCATAAAAAAATTACATAAAAGAGAAATGGCTAAATAGCCATGAAAAGAAAGAAGAGAGCTTGGTTTTATTTTGAGCCTAAAACCAACTAAAGAGAGACTAAGGGAGAGAGGAAGAGATTACATGAAACATATGGGTATTTATACATGTATGAAAGCCTAATTCATATTTTTGGGGAATGCCCAAAATGCCCATGAGGTAGTGTGGCCACCAAGTAATCATTAGCATGTCATAATCCCCATTAAGTGTACATGAAGCCATTAATTCCATAAGCATGTGCATTAGCCTCTAATTTGTACATTAAGGTGGTGGGTAGGTGGGGTCCTCCATGATCTTAACTTTGAATTAATTCCATCTTCATTGCTTTATATTCTTTTTGTGCATGCATATCTTCTTCATGAAACAACTTGTAATTGAAATCAAATTCCTACAAAATAGTATGGAAATTTCTAATTAATTTTCTCAAAGAAATATATGCACACAAATGACCGTTTTGCCCCTATATGAAGATGGATACGTGATAATTTGAAATTAATATGGATTTTGGTTAAAACAGGTTAAAATACCCAACATGATCATTTATTTAATTTAAATAGAATAAATATGGTGGTAAAAATATGCATATTTACGTGCATATCAAAGCAACCTATATGTATACTGATAGTTCTATATGTATGCAGCTTTTTGAAAAATCTTTTCAACCAAAACCCATATGCACCTACAAGTAGAAGTAAAAAAGCAACCAATTTTGCATCCACTTTCTACCATCCAATAATCTAAAGCATCGAAAAAACGCTTCCTAAATTTTACTCATATGCGCAAAAAAGAAATTTAGGTGGAGAATTTATTATTCTTACCACTATATAATTTTCCTATTCCCGTAGTACAATGGAAACTCACTGCGCCAGTTTTCATCAAATTTTCCACGTACAAAATACATAAGGAGACACATTTCAAGCTCTAAAGTGGAATTAAGTCTAAAAATAGACTCACGCGCATCATCGACATGGTATGGAAAGAAATTCCAAGGCTAAAACAGCTTTTTCCTTTTTATCGCTTGAATTTATTGCATCGTTGATCCTAATATACCGCTAAATCCACAAATTCTAACTCTATTTGTATTTCCTACACTTAACATGTGGCCTTCGAAATGTTTCTCTCTTTTCAAATCTGTACGCCATCTGAAAAATAAAATTTTAAAATATTTAGACGCACATTTTTCTTTGAAATCAAATTTTTAGACAAAAATTCTAAAAATAATTTTAGTGCCAAATATAACTAAAACTTAAAAAAAAAGAGAAACTTTTCAAATCAAAGGAAAACTTTTCAAAATAGTTTTCTTCTCAAATTTTTTGTTAAATCCAGTCATAATTCAATATAGTTGGAAGTCGATTATGCGCTAAACGCTAAACCAAATTCTAAAATTCTACAACTAACCTTTACCCATCGAGCTTGATATTTTATATAAAGAAAATGTCAACACATCTATTAGTCAAAAAAAATTTAGTTAAGGAACATGGGCAATGAACCATGATAAAAAATAACTTTATCAAGCCCTTCGCTAAAAATTTCCAACTATTCTAATCTTCACGTCGTATATTGTATTTTCTGTTAGTTAAATGCTTTAATGAAATTCCCATATTTACACTACTTTTTACTATGCATATATAGTAGCAGTTTACATTTTAGAAACAATAGCATATAAATAGGAACTCATAATATAGTATGTGCCTTTTACAAGAGACAACTAACAGTTACAACCCAAACAACCTAAAAGGAAAAAAACACTGAAAGGGAAAAGAAATCAATACCATAAATCCTAAAATAATGCCTCCAGACTACAAGATGCCTTATTCTGCAGTTGGGGCTCGATTTATTATTGCGATCCTTGAATGGTTATAACATGACGCTATACACTTAATCTCATGCCAGTTGCACTACTGATGTTGCTGATGGCTTTAGGATTTCCGTCTTTCTAAGAAAGGATCTAATGATGGTAGAAAGAACCTTCTACTAACTGCCTCTCAACGAGATTCACCAGCATTACCTAAAGATGAGAGTTGATAGGTGAAAAAAATGTAAAGTGACTCTTCGAGTGCTAATCCTTGATCAACAAATTGCACCATAAGGGTGCGGTCCAATTTAACGTCGATGTTGCCAGCATTAGCATAGGTGGACTTTCACACCATGGGGTAAATCTGATCATAACTTCCCATCTTAGGGATGATGTTATGTTGAATTATGCGCACAACCTGAAGGTAGTTAGATGTAGATTATCCGTCTTCCAAACACCAACATCCTAGGAAAAGATCAACTGCAAAATCTTTGAATCGGTCACTTCAAAATCATCCAAGTCTGCATCCTTTCTGGAGGCCTTCAAAATCTCAGGGAGATTATCATTAATAGCCTAATCAAGACACCTTTCACCTTCGAACAATTCAAACTATTGCCCCCATCAAAATTTAACACTAATAGGATATCAAAAATGCAGACGCGACATGGGTAGCATTCCCGCTCAAAAATCACAAAGCAGAGAATCGGTGCAAATCCTACCATAACGAATAGCTCTACGAATAACTCTTCCATCCCAAAAGAGGCAAAACCTTATGCTCATTCCGGTGCAGCCAAGTGGCCTCTTGAGGGTTGATACTTTAATGGTGTGGGGAAAAACTGGCAGTGCGGAAAGGTGTCTTGGGCTAAGAAGTGGTCGGATGGAGGGAATAGGGTTTAGATCTGGAGTGGTGGTAGGGCGAGATCTAACTTGCAAAACCAATACGACGGGAAGGCGAGGCTGCCACTCCAAGGGAAAAACGGTGTCACCTAGGGAAGGAATAGATGAATGAGGCTTTTACTTTGTGTAGGAGGAGGAGGATGGAGATTGGATTTGGCTGATTGAGGAAGGAGGAACGAAAGAATGCAACGAGGAAATTTGGACACGACTTTTATAGTCGCGTTCTAGGTGCAAATTTTGCAAAACTTGTTAACCAGTAGACCACTCTAGATTTATCACTAGGTATTCAACCGCTAAATGGGCTTTGAAAATTAATTGAACGTAGACCCAATTAGGATCGAATTAAATAATAATAATCGTTTCGCGCCATCTCGTTCGATTCGACACAATCCAAAAAATTCCTGTCTTCATCACAGCGGTAACGATGCCTACCGCCTAGTCCCAAACCATGCTCCAGCAATTCACAATAGTCCCAACAAAACTGCTGCGACCAACAATAATTTCAAAAACCCAAAAATACTCTAGTTGGGTTATTTCCTACCTACTTTGCACGGAAATATTTCTTCCAATAATCGGTGGTTCAACAACACTTCAAACTATATACCCCAATAAAACTGAATGTCATTCCTATTTTGTTGCACCTTAAATAGAGAAGATTTTAAAACCTTGATTTTATAAACCGAAAAATCATTAAGATAAATATATGCTCCTTTATATTTGTTTCTAAATAATAAATACTATTTCATACCAAAACTTCCCTTAAAAATCAAACTTATATATATGTGTTTGTATATTTTAGAATTTACAAAAACTTCTTTTTTTTCAAATGCAAGGCATTTCCAAAATATACTTTATAAAAATTATCTCACAGGTTTAAAAATAAAGAATTGGCACTAATTATCCAAATAAAAATTTAGTTTGCCATCTAAGAGGTGATTAATGAATGTATCATAGCAAAACTTACTTCCAAATAACTGTGACATACAAATTCTAATTTCCCACTCAACTGGAATAAATGTGTGACTTCGACTAGAACTCATGATCAAAATCCAAAATCAGAAAGTAGCTAGAATCTCAACCATCAAGTCAAACACTTCTAGCCTCCAGGATTCTGTCATATGTTGTACTCATGCTCTTCATCAACAGTGCTTTACGCACTCGCCAACACTCCATGGGGTATTATGAAGTCGGCGAAAAAATCTTAACTTGAAGATATTTCCAACTCATAGTTGCTTTGCCCATTCCTTTAGAGTGGAACTACAACTACTTAAGTAGTCAGAATTCTTAGAATCTAACATAAAAATATAATAATACTACATAAGAAAGTATGAATACGTTCTTTCAATTTATCCTAATTCCTTTGATCTACTAACATAGGCTCTGATACCAAATGTAACAAACCATACCTTAATGGACCAAAATTTTGACAAAAATCGAAACTCAAGTCCATCAAAGCAAAGATTGTTGGATTTTATACCTGCAAATAAGCATAAGCATTATCAGATATTGATAGAAATCTAAACTCACAGCGGAAAAAATAATAAGATAAGAATATTGATTATGATTACTATCTTGGAGTCAATGGTGTTCCTTGGATAGTAGATTGTCACATGAACATCGAGCATAAGAGAAAATAAGACTTCTCCAACAAATGATCACATCCAGTGACATGTTTCTCTAAATCTATCTTATGGATTGTAATGAGGAGGAGGGTTAGAGCAACATTCTAGTGACTGGAAAATCTATAAACTATCTATAACGTAAATTTATACCGATTGGTTTTCATTTAATTGTTATGTCTATTAAGATTAGCAATTCTAATCTAATATTTCACTGCACACACGATTACTCACCCATCCCTTCCCAAGGTATAAAATACCGACAAAGCCTTATGAACCACCTACTACTTTCAAACCCATTTCCACTTAATACTTCTAAATATGAAGCGGGCTTCTATAGTCACCACATAATACTTTTAAAAGAGAAATAGGCGGAGTCTACCATTTAAGACCTCAATCGAGTGAGACGCCATCATTTAAAACCTATTCTGAAAGTGCTTTTCTAATAATATTGTCAATGGTCGGTGGTCCTAGCTACAAAGACATCTAACCACTATTTAAGGCTTCCAAGTTTTAATGTCCAACTATTACCGTATCTATCGCCAAAAAAAGTCATAGCCATGTAAGAGAATGTATCCAAGCCATTTAATACCTTTAAAAGGACTAGGCGGACTTCTAATCGTTTAGTACCTATATTCTTGGTAGGTCCTACATTACTTAATACCTATCCCAAAGCGGAATTCTCACTGGTACTATAGTTATTATGACCTTAACAATATGAGAGACTGTACCCAAGCCACTTATACCTCATTAATAACCATTAGGAAGACCTCTGACCATTTGACACCTATTTATAGGCGGAGCTTTGTCATTTAATACCTAACCCTAAGGCATACTCCACATTGGTACTATGTAGTTGACAACGATTGGAATCTACTAGGTTATAATACTTCTTTCTAGAAGAGAGGAAAACTCTAGATCAATCACTTAATACGTATCTGAAACCCAAAGCGAACTCTTCCTGAAATATCCACTATGACTTTTAATTATAAATATGAAATCCTTTCAGGTTAATTCTTTCGGTAGGGAGGCAGGCCCTAAGATAGCTACATAATACCTCAACATTGAAGTAAACTTTTTTACAGACATTATTATTTGTTTGGAACCTTGTTGTTTACTTAATACTTCCATTTAGAAGAGAGGTGGACCTTACAGTCGCTTAATACCTTAAACCAAAAGCGAACCCCAATAGAGATATCCCTCACCGCTTTTAATTTCAGATTTGGACCATTTAATACGTTTTAGTTGGGAAAGAGGTAGGCTTTTAAACAACAACTTAATACCTTTGATTCTATAGCAGGTCCTATCTCTCGCAAAGTCATGGATCCTAGGATTAGTGATATCTCACATCGGTACTTAGTGCACCCGACTGCTGGTAGCCTCAAAGTGAAGGGTGGTCTTCCATCGAGTGACTCTACCGACCTTGCATCATTAACCTACTAATTCCAATTAACTATCCTAAGTCTTTACTTATACTACCTTAGGTTGACATTGGACTTAGCTTAATTTTTTTATTTAAGGTTATTTTCTCCAAAAATGGGTGCAAACACTCAAGCAAAGAATAGTAGAGAAATAAATGAAGAATAATCAAATTTAAACAGAGATGATAAGTAAAGAAGTAATAAAAACTAAGCGGTAATAGAAACACAAGGATTTATAGTGGTCTAGCATTGCACGCCTAAGCCTACATTGAAGAGTAAACTTTATTGATCACTTGAAAATACGATTACAATAAATTATTGATAATTACACTTGATTACGATGGAGTCCAGAGCAACAAGCAGTGTAAAGATCTTGTAAATAAACAAATAAGCTTGTATTTATAGGGTAAGATAACAAAATATCTCATTGGAAATTCGACAGAAGACTCTCCATATCCTTTGGGGCCCATACAAACGATCGCAGGTGTAGATTCGATCGTTGTAACGATCAGTACCGATTGTTCATGATTGCTCCAATGAGGGTTTAATCGTTCCTACAAGCTCCCTCATGCCTCTAATCCATGTTCCTAAAGTTTAGTGCCATTCTAACTTCACGTTAGTGAGAAATTGATTAATCTCTATTGAGTTGAATTGTTGAAGATGAAACATTATTATTATCCTACCTTTTAGCAAGGCCGTGGCACCAAAAGATTAACTGGAAACCAAAGATAGATCGTCCTCGAAGATTAGTTGCATATAGATCTGCTATGGATGCTAGTAAATTTTTCCAGAGTCCGGATTGTGCTACAATTGATAGAACACGACAAGCAAAGCTACGGAAGCGAATGTTTCAAATTTCAAATCAATCGGAGCTCGTGTGCTCAAGATTTTGATCGATCAAAATTGAGTCGCTTCAAGTTGTTGGGGTTTGCTTCAAATCGTCCAAGCTTTACTTTGGGTTTCCAAGAAAAATGCTTCGAGTCAAACATGGGTCTGCTTCGAGTCTTGAACAGATTAACATGTTTACAAGCTACTTCAAGTCACCAGAGGATCTACTTCGGGTCAAGGAGGCGGCTACTTATGGTCAGAGCCATGAATCGATCAGCAAGCAAGGTCCCCATCAATTTTGTATCCATGCTATTTGTATCCATCGAGTTTGCACTCGTTCCTATCGTATCCATCGGACAAATGCATCTCCAAGGTTGACCAACATTTTTCAATTCGTGTAGATATATGTTTCGTATCGTATCGATCAACCAGATGATCGATACAAAACTCAACCCTCTCCATCGATACGAAGTAGCCCATGGATTTATACGTCGTATTGATCATGTTGGTGTATATTTTGTATCGATCAACTAGATGATCGATACGAAACTATCGCTTTCCATCGATACGAAGCCAACGCCAAGTGATCGTTACGAAGAGTGCGTTCCATGCATCGATACGAAAAAAGACGGGGATCAATGTGAAAATCATAGCACCCGATGGATACGAAGGAAGAAGGAGTCAACGCAGCATAAAAAATGGATCCATCCTAGCTTGTCGCTCCACGTCACCATCATCTGATCGATATAAACGAGATCGATGAGAACGGCATCGATACGAGCTCGACAATGCCTTACTAACCCAAATTTGCATCGACCAAAACTCAAGATCTACAGCTTCAAATGCTACCAAATTTTCACAGAAGCTTGCGTACAACCTCAAAAATGTTCATGTTCAATCTCGGCTTGATTGGGCAAGATTTGGATCGATATGAATCTCATTCATATCGATCATGGATCAAGTCGAAACGACCAGGGATCGATCACGTGGGCCTACTCACGTGAGAAAAGGAGTCTCCCAAGATCTGGGGAAGATAATTGCAGCCTACACCTATAAATAGCAATCCAAGAGCTTCAAAATAGGGATCCTTTGGCTCTTCCACGTCGTCACTCTACTAAACTCCATTGTAATTCAGATTTATCAATTGTACTCTTATAAATCAGTTGAGAATCATCAATAAAACGACAACTCTTCAAAGTGGACGTAGGCTATAATGTCGAACCACTATAAATCATGTGTTTCTACTACTTTCTTTTTAAATTTTGGGTGTTCTTCACATTTATATTCTCTACATACTTGCTATCTGTGATCTGTGACTACAAACAGGTGCTTTCATCGACAGTTGGGTGTTTGTAACCAATTTTGATGCAAACATTTTGGTGCTTTCACTGAGAAGGCTGGCACTCAGGGATTCTACAACTTGGACTTTGGATCTAGAAGCTTAAAGACTTAGATCTGGAAAGCTATGACGAAGCAATCAACAATGAGAAAAAGGCAAGAGAGAAGTCAACATGAAGGAAGCCAAGAAGCATCCTCTGGAGCTAATCAGACTTCGGCCTTCATCGCTAGAGACGAGATGGAGATGATGATGGAAGCTATGCAGCAGGGAATGTTGAAAAGGCAAGAAGAGATTATGCAAAACCTACTCCAGAAAATGGGACAAGCTAGAGTGCAAAGTCAAGAGAATGCCATCGCAATGGGTGTTGGAGTTTGGGATCAAGAGCATGAAATAACCAAGATTCAGAATAGAGCAAGACCTTCAGGAGCAGCCCATAAGCTGGGGGGCACTATCCAGGAGCATGTTGATCCAACCTCAGGCAGAGGTATTCAACACGGCGTTGATAGAGGAATGAATGCCTGTCCGCAGAGCAGATTTCAGGATTCGCTCGCGAACTCAGGGGGTAGATAGAAGGCAACAGACAAGGACTATGGTTTAACGATGGTGATAGATTGGCAAAGATGGTTAGATGAGCCATGAGAGGCGGACTAGTGAATATAGATCTGAAAAATGTTAATAGGAGCCCCTTCGCTCTCGCAATTAGGCGGGCCAGGAATCCACCAGAATTCAAGCTACCGACGTTAGAGATGTATGATTGAAGGACCGATTTTGCTTTTTATTTGACAAGGTATATAAGGCACATGGAGGTACCGGAGGCATCGAAGGAGGTCATGGCCTGATGTTTTCCATTATATTTGACAAACGTAGCAGCACTATGGTTCAGGCAATTGGAGAGCGATTCCATTGGAACATGGATCGAGCCGACTGAGATGTTTATGTAGCAGTTCAGAGCTCACATTTCGAGACCCAAGAATGTGATGAGTATGGTGACATTGAAGCAGAAGATCGAAGAGTCTTTGAGGAACTTTTTAATGAGGTTTGATGCGGCAGCAGCATCGGTGGATCGCCCAGATCCATCCATGGTCTTTATGGCAGCCATAACGGGCATAGCCGATGGAACAGAGTTCAAGAATTCATTGACAAGGGACCTGCCTATTGATCTTGGAGAATTCTACCACGAGGAAAAAAGGTTTCAATGACAAGAGGATGTAAATACTGAGAGAGAGAGAGGAAGGAGATGGAGTTGATGTTTATGCAGTCAAAGGAGGAGATCTGCCCGGAAAGGATTCAAGCAAGGATAGAGGGAAATGAAAGGCAGATAATTGTGGTGATGAACCAAAGCGAGCACGAAAGGAACTGAGATTCACCTCTTACACGGAGTTGAATGAGACTTTGGAACGAATTTACCAAGACACTAGGGGGCAGGTTCGCTACCGGAGGCCAATGAGGAAGGATCCGACCAACAACGAGAGGAAGTCAAACAATTACTTCTTATTCCACGAACTAAAGCGACTATAGTACAAATGGTTGCAGGCACTTGAGGGATGAGATAGAAGGGCATATCCGTAACGGCTTGCTGTTATAATACGTGAGGAGGCGAGTGGCAACGATGGAGCAAGAATGACTACCATCTGCATCAACTAGGGACGGCTCAAGATCGAGGCATTAGTTGTCATCAATTTATTGAAATAATGAAGAATAAGTCACAAACCCCACATTAGTGCGGTTAAGTCGCTTATACATGTACATGATCACGAATGGTCCTTAGGCGTGCTCTGAGACGACTATCAACTGCATTAGTGTAGGTGTCTGCACTTTGATGTCTCTGCTTTACTTTTGTTTTCTATTCCTTGCATCTGGCCTAGATTTGGTTGAATGTTTTGGTTGTAAGACTCATTTTGAATGTAAATCTGGTATTTATAATTCCGTAATGGCCAAGTCACTTACACATGTACGGGATTGCAAACGGTCCTCGGGGCATGCTCTGAGATGGCGATAAACCGCCATAACAAACAATTCGAAAACTCACTCGAACGTGAAATCTGACATTAATGATACTAAGTCCGTAATGGCACCCGATCGTGATCGGTCATCACTCGCCTCGAACGGCACCCGATCGCGACAATTCGCCTCGAATGGCACCCGATCGTGATCGGTCATCATTCGCCTCGAACGGCACCCAACCTCGAACGGTCACAATTCGCCTCGAATGGCACCCGACCGCTAATGGTCATCATTTGCTATGAACGACACCCAACCTCGAATGGTCACGTACCACCCCAAATGACATACGATCTCGAATGATTGGCATTCGCGGTCTGGTAAGATTATCAATCTCTTCTAGGTCATTAATGGGATATGAACATCCAGATCATGGTGTTACAAAACACACCTTCCTATCGCAGGGCATGTTTTGATGGACAAGTGTTATCCCGCCTTTTAGCAAGGCCGTGATGCCAAAAGATTGATTAGAAACCAAAGACAGATCGTCCCTGAAGATAGGTTGTAAACAAATTTGCTATGGATGTTAGTATTTTTTGCCCGAGTCCGGATCCGGATACAATTGATACAACACTACAAAAGAAGCTACAGAAGCCAATGTTTCAAATTTCAAGTCAATCGGAGCTCGTGTGCTCAAGATATTGATCGATCAAAATCTAGACACTTCAAGTTGTTTGGGGTTTGCTTGAGTCGTCACAAGCTTTACTTCGGGTTTCAATGCAAAATGCTTCGAGTCAAATATGGGTCTGCTTCGGGTCTTGAACTGATTAACATGTTTACAATAGTTTCTTCGAGTCACCAGAGGGTCTACTTCGGGTCAAGGAGGCGGCTACTTCGGGTCAGCAACCAAGGTCCCCATCAATTTTATATCCATGCTATTCGTATCCATCAAGTTTGCATTCATTCCTTTCGTATCCATCAGACGAATGCATCACCAAGGTCGACCAAGGTTGTTCACTTCGTATCGATATATGTTTCGTATCGATCAACCAGATGATCGATACGAAACCTAAACCTCTCCATTGATACGAAGTAGCCCATGGGTTTCTACTTCATATCGATCAACCGGATGATTGATACGAAACTATCACTTTTGCATCGATACAAAGAGTGTGTGCCATGCATTGATACGAAAAAAGACGGGGATCGATGCGAAGAGCATAGCACCCGATGGATACGAAGGAAGAAGCAGTCAACACGATATAAAAGATGGATCTACCATAGCTTATCGCTCCACATCACCATCGTCTGATCAATACAAACGAGATCGATGCGAACGAAATCGATATGAGTTCGACAATGCCTTACAAACCCAAATTTGCATCGACCATACCTCAAGATCTACAAGTCCAAATGCTACCAAATTTTTACAGAAGATTGCGTACAACCTCAAAAATGTTCATGGTCGATCTCAACTCGATTGGGAAAGATTTGTTCGTATCGATCCATGATCAAGTCAAAACAACCAGGGATTGATCTTGTGGGCCCACCCATGTGAGAGAAGGAGTCTTCCAAGATCTGGGCGAGATATTTGCAGCCCACACGTATAAATAGTAGTCCAAGAGCTTCAAAAAAGGGATCTTTTAGCTCTTCCAAGCCGTCGCTCTGCCAAACTCTATTGTAATTCGGATATATCAATTATACTCTTGTAAATCAATTGAGAATCATCAACAAAATGAAAACTCTTCAAAGTGGACATAGGCTAGAACGCCGAACCACTATAAATTGTGTGTTTCTACTGCTTTCCTTTTAAATTTTGAGTGTTCTTCACATTTATATTCTCTATATACTTACTATCTGTGATCTGTGATTGCAAATGGGTGCTTTCATTGACAATTGGACGTTTATTACCAATTTTGGCACAAACAGTTATGATCATTCATAAACGATGTATACCGATCGTTCTTAGTAGCTCATCCTGTCACGCGACCATTTCTTGAAGGTCCTCTCTTCAGTATATCAATGTTCACAAAGTTTCATGTGTAATAGATTTGTATATTTTGAGATATCGATCGATCATCATTGAATTGAGTTGTGGAATCGATGCGATACGACCCATAATGTTGCATATAGATTGTACATGATCTATGTTCAGGGAGTAGTGAGCTTACATGCTTCTGCTTTGCCATTGCTTCAAGTCATTGTACTTGTCTGATCTCTGGACTGTTGTTAACTTGATGCATCGATTCTGATGACAATTGCATCTATCCCATCTGGTCGACCAGATAGCTGGGCCAAAAGGCTGGATAACACTTACCTCCAAAGTATGTCTTTTTTGAACATGATGTGCTTTGAATCATTGCAATCTTGAGTCATTGAAAAGGATTCTATTCAATTTGCTAAACAGTCACCGTCCTCTCATTGAGTCGCTTTCTTATGGAGAGTCGCATCTCTTTCTGTTTGCCATAACGATTGGCCCATTTCTAATAGTGTAAATACTAGTTTACGGTTTGTTGGTGATGATCTTGCATTGTCTCCAGGAATAATTAGGCTCTAGTAATCTTGCTTAATCCCTTCTCTAATCAGGTGAGAATTCAATTTCTGTCGATTTCAAAAAATGAACTTTTGGAACATATATTAGCACATATACGTGTTTATACCTGACCCCCAGTCACGATTGCTCGTTCATAGGTTGTTGTCAAGTATTTTTTGAAACGATCGAATCTAATCGTTTATTGTTGAGGCAAATTATCAGATCATTTTATATCGATCGTTTTGAAATGATCATAACAGAAAGATCGTAACATTGTCTTAATGGAACGATCGGTCTTGCTCCTATACTATAAAGAATCGACCCATTCTCTTATATAAATACTTTTACTTCACCGTACCCATAATCCTTACTTCACTTTGTATCGTCCCTGACGAACTGAAAAGAAAATAAATTGCTTGCCCCTTCTTCTTCATTGTTCCAACTACGATCCGACTCCTGAATTGAAGATCGCTCCTCCACCATTAACTTCCAGTCAAGTGTCCTTTTCAATGAACCCTTTATTATTATTTTCATCCCCCATAATCTCTTGAGCAATCGACTTTGTCCTTCGAATTTTTGTATAGGTAGGTCGAACATGGCTGTTAATGGTGAGACTTTGAGTTTATGTCCATTGACATTTGAGTGGAACGGTGGAACCATTAGATCCGATGAAGGTTGGAGGAGATGAAGCTCTCCAACAATCGTTTTTCATGGAGAAGTGGATGTATTGTCGAAGGGAAGTGGTTGGCCGATTGTTGTTCAGTGGAGTAGCAGCTTTAATGTGGAATAATGTTTCTAATAGTTAACTGATCGTTATTCAAACGATCGTATAACGATGGCTTGCTTTGGTGATGAGAATCGAAGCTAAGTGTGGATCTTAGTTGATGGTTGGAACGTTCTTATACGAACAATCAATGTAAGTGGGCATGAATGATCGGATAGAGGGTTGGTTCAAACGCTCAGTTGAAGGACTGGTTCGAACGACTGGATGGAGGATGATATGATCGATCAAATTTGGCATGGCATCTGATTTGGTTATGGACGATCATTATGGAACAATCGGCTATACTTCGATGAAACGATCATTTGTCATCGATGAACTTTAAAATGAAATTTGATCGCATGAACTTGGACTTTAAGATGAGCTTCGGCCTTGAACACCTGAGTGTACATATATGATTTGCATATGACTTGAACTGCGTACTTGGAAATACATGACATTCGAACTATGACATAGACAAATGCCTTGAACATTTCTCTTGAAGATCGTCTATTTCTAGGTATAAAATAAAACGTAGGACTGGTTACAATCAATCCTGAGGTTCAAGCTGTATCATTTCCTATCAATGCAGAGAATTAGTTGAGACAGTCAGCAATAACGATCACTCTGGTCGAATCCCGAAGTCTTGTCATAATTTAAGTCTTTAATTCTTTACCATTTATCACTACTTCGCATGTCACTTCACCATACAACACTATTACTCACTCTGCAAGGGGGTACATGCTTTTTTTAATGATGACTATGTACTGCGTTTAGTAGTTATGGGTTTCAAATGCTCGAGGCATTTAGCTGCCATGTCTTTTGAACAGATTTTACAGCACAATAATACAAGTGACAAATTGAGTTCCGCAACTACTTCCAATGAATTTTTACCCAGTCATCGAGCCGAATAGCTGGAAAATTCATGTCTATCATTTGACATCTTCTTTGTCATTCCCGTTCTTCCAGTAGAAGTGAAAGACCCCACTCCTGACACACTAGAAGACGATATACTTTTGGAAGATCTAGAGGACTCTATGGCCTCGAAGATTAATGAAGTCTCTCTTCATAGAATCAGTGTCAGATATAGGATTCCATTTGACGATGTGAGAATCCTAACCCGAGATGGTAGAGCTCATAACCCTCTTGAAGGGTTCACTACATGCAACAAGTTCATGTGTTGGGTAGGATGTGTTCCACCCTTTAACTCATTCATCCAAGAAATGTTACATCATATGAGGCTAGCTTCGATACAACTCATCCAAATGGCTATGCCTTGCTTAGCTGTACCTACGTGACATTATGGAGTTTTCATTTCGTCCTCCACTCCCAAAGATTATCGATTGCTTTTCACCTTCAAGCATCAAAAGAGAAGCCTTTCATTTATATTACTCAAGTTAGTCAAGAAGTGCTAGATCCTGACAAGTACTTAAAATCAGCTAAGTGCCTTCAAAAATGAATGGTTCTATATCCGCTACCCACCCGGATTTGCCAAACGATGGTTTGAAGTATGTTAGTGTTACTTCTTACTTAATCTCTTGAGTGCTCGTATCCAGGTTATATTCTGAACTAAGCGATTTCTCTAATTTGTGCAGGTTCTTATCCACGACCCGATGGGTAAAATTATTCAAATGCAGACTAGGTTCTAAAAAGGATTCCATTATAAGATAGAGATACAGAGAATCTACTTACCGATGAATGTATCATTACTTACGGCCTGATGGAAAAGGGTCATAGCATTGGGCTACTGGTCACCGCATGAGTTCCAGTAGCTGAACAACAGGATGCAGATGGTGATGAAGGCCATCAAGCCAATCTTGTCATACCCCCAATTGAGGTAGCTCAGGAAGCTATTGATAAAGACACAGTGGGAGAAAAGGGTGACGATCTCAGTGGTAACAAAGTGGGTTCTAGTTTTAGGGCTGCGGCCGGATCTTCTTAAACTTCACAACCCCCTGCTCTCAAAAAAGGAGAAGGAAGAAGCTTGCAGGTTCCCTAAGAGTCATCTCTTTAAACAACCCAAGCCATCCATCGATCCTCAGGTTATTCTGGGTCAGTCTGCTTCTCAATCGTCAGAACACTTAGACGAACCTTTCGATGCACTATCTGATCTTCTAATGTTGGACGACGTTGGTGCCTTTCATTTTACTAACATGAGCACAGCAGATCAGAATCTCCATCTAGAGCTGGGGTCGGAATCCCTCCTACCACTGGTAAAGAGGTTACTCCTGCTAGTAAAGCTTCGATAACTGGTTCGTTGGGGGGACATAAGGGCACATATGTTCACACTCACTTTTCAATATTGTAATGCATCTATTACAAGTCATTTAATACTTAGAACCGATTCATTCTTTTTTTTCTTTATGGAAACAATGATGAGGAAAAAGCACATGTTTCAGCCTCTGTAGGAAATATCATACCAGAATCCTGGTTCTCGCTAGGGCTTGTATCGTCAAGGCAATGGTTGTGACTATGACCCTAGCTATCGCTCTACCAAGACCTTGATTATTAGAACAAAGGTGATATAGATAGGTCCTCCCACGACAAATATTGGTCTGAATCTATATCTCCTCCGCTAAAGATTCTAAAAATCAACAAGATCGTCGTTACGATGTTCTTCCTATTGACATCTTATACGGTCCCCCTTCTACTTAAGTTTCATCACAGTCTATTGTTCCATCCTATCCTAAGTGACCCAGTGATCGTCAGCATCATAATGTTCACCAGTAGAGGTCGGGCAAAGAAACCGCTGACACCTAAATTGTCATCAAAGCTCAATAAGCTGATGTCGCCGCTCACATGGCCCAACTTAAGTTAGATTTTCCAAATAGATGTATCGACGGATTTTTATTTGTACCTAATCTTAAGAAAGTTCCTGAAAAAATCCAACGGACAACAATTGATTGTGCGACTGATATCCATAAGCAGTATAATGAGTGGATGAAAGCGGCGGAGAGGATTTCCAAAGTGTCTTGGGAGAGAGCGGCAAATTGAGAAACTAAAACGCCGAGAGGCCTAGGATAAGCATATCATCAAAAATATAAATAATGAATTAGAGTCTTTAAGGAACTTACAAGCAGAAGCCAAAAGAAAAGTGGAAACTGCCATCAAGGCACTTGAAGATGGGAAAGCCAGGCACTTGGCCAAAGTCGAAGAGCTTTATCATCAGAATCATATGCTGGTGCTAGAAAGGGACGTGGCTCAAGAAGCGCATCTGAGTATAAAACTAAATTCGAGTGCGAACCCAAAGAGAAAGAAGAAATGTAGAAAATCATTCAGGATGCCTACGAGGAATCGGTTACCATTAGGCTTGAAAGGGATGTAGCTATCGAAAAGACCAAAGATACCGATGCCCTCGTTAAATGAGAAGTGGAGGCCGCGAAAGAAAAGGTCCGAAGTAGGTTATGAAGGAATTGGATCCACTACTCATTCTTTATAATGCTTATGTCTTAAAGTATAGAAACTTGGATTGGCTCCGGGATAACTACCATTACCATCTTGTACGCACTTGGGAGCATCTTGTTCAAGGGGAGAAGGAGGCTCTTGGCACTGAACAAATCAGTTTGGTGAGGTTGGAAGGCAAAATTCTATTAGACGATGAACCCAACGTTCTTCATGACACCCGTCTTATACTACAAAAAGAACATTCCACAACTTCAATATGAGGTCGGTAATGGTTCTGAGTCCATATCACACAGTGTTGGGTATGACTATAGTCTGATGACCTAAGCTATTGCCTACACCACTGTAAGTCCTTCTGTCAAACCCGGTTAGAATTCGAAGAAGATGCTTATTGCTACGTCTAGTATGCTCTCCCTAATTAAGGAAGGAAGTTCCGATGACACTCCAGCTCATGTGAAAGATTGGTATGGAGAAGGTATTGCCTTAAACTCACCTGTTCTTTAAAAATCTAGAGTGTCGCTGACCGATGTATCTAATATTTTTAGTTATGTTTTCTCAACTTTAGATCCGCTAGCTATCGGTTCTTCCTCTTCCTGAAGAATCTAAACCAGGACTTCAGATGCCAACGGCGAAGTTTGTTACTATCATGGCTTCGACGATAACCCAAAATGCCTAAAAGAGGAAACTTTGATGATCGACGAGCACCTGATGGACGCTTTATTAAGGGAAGAAAGTGATCCGCATCAAGAGATTCCCGCTGACGATGACATTGTAATTATTGGAATTTCTCAATCCTTGTCAGGTCCGTCCATGCAATAAATGGTACAGAAACTTGATGTGGACATTGCTCTCGAAGCGAGAGTCAAGAAGGAAAAAATGGAGACCATTCCCTCTATTTCCATTATTTTGCCTGAAGAAGCCATGGAGGCCTCCGCTTCTCAGCAAAAACCTACTCAAGATGCACCTACTCGATCAACCTAGTTTACTCCGACTAAAGGCCAAGGAAGTGGGAAGAGAGGAAAAGAAGAGTGGAGAAAACTCAAGTGAAATCTCTCACGATTCCAAGAAGAAGAAAATAAAACCAAGGAGGAAGTGGTTCTTCACATGCACACATGCTCCCAAGTCATTTGGGTTTTTTTGTTGGATGAATTTGTATGGGACCGGCCCCACATTTTTTGATTCCTTCACTTTAAATACTTGAACTTGACTTTCCAAGCTTACGTAAATAATGTTCTTTTACTTTTGTCAAACTCTTGTGTGAACTTTGTTTGAGTAGTTGAGCTATTGCTTTTTCATTCAATGTACTTATAATTCATTACTCGTTAATTTGGACAATTATCCATCAACTTTTTACTCAAGTCCCTCATATGGTCATGGCCTTTACTTATATCAAACACTAAGGCTCAAGTCCAGTGTTATGCCATCCGATTCAGTAGTTTAAGTGATTATACTCCTGCCCCTAATCTTGGGTTAGCGGAGTTAGATAGTGGATGGTTGAACTCCATCCTTAGCGATTTTATACCCCTCATGTAGGTTTCAGGTTGGAGTTTATGGAATAGTGAGTGGTCTAGCTGCACTCATCACATTTGTTCATACTTATATTTGCACTCTGGGGATAGGATTTAGTTGGCGGATGGTTGAATCATAATCAAATCATGTTTATACTCCTTCCCACTCTCTGGGACCTAGAATTATTCTAAGAAATAGTCGAATTGTACTTTCCTTAATTAATCTATTTACCCTAAAGGCCGAGGTTTGACTTAGCGAGCGATCAGTCGTGCCACGATCGCTTTTGGTTCATGTACATCCCATTGCTTGGTAAGATTAACTTGGTTATTAGATGGTCGTATCACATCCATTCCCTAGAAGAAAAACAGTCTTTTGTAATGCTAATTTATAACACATTATTTCATTGTGTTATTGTTTATTCTAATTTTTTTATATTTGGAGCCAGTGTTTGGTTGCATAACGCTTTCTGCCACCAATTCTTTCCTTTGGCCGCGTCATCACTTAATTATTTTGCTCTTCCCTCCTCCTCAAATCATTTCCCTCTTTTCTTCTTCCCTCTTCCTTCTTTCTTAAATTATTTCCTCTCTTGAAACACAAAATTAGTAGATCTCAGCTACAGTCGATATTTATACGCCTTGAAAAGCTGTCGCTTGTCTGATGTCGACACCTGCTCGAATCATGGATGATTTTTTTTTAATATTCCAATGTTTAGTATTTTTACACCTTTTTAGAAGGACCAACTTGTTCTTCCTATCCTAAACCAAACTATTGTCCTCCTTCATAAAATTATCGTCCTCACATCAAAAGTTACACCACCCTAGCCAAAATCTATTGCCATCAGTTTCTGCTGCCTTGCTTATACCTTCGGTTTATTCTTGTTGTCGGTTCTAGAGGTTGCATCATTAAGAATGCTATGCTACCAAGCCTGGAGATGTCGACGATTTGTAACGACCCGAGAATTTCGATCCGAAATTTCCAAATAGTTAAGAAAAGAAGAAAAGAGAAAGAAGAAGAAAACAGAAACAAGACACAGAAACCTCACATTTGCACGGATCAGATATAATATCAAATAAAATAGCAGTTATACAAAGAAAACTATATCAGTTAACTTACATTTAAATACATCAGAGTTACACATATACATAAATACTGGACAAAACAATTATGTCCAGAGACTATAATATCACAGTGAAAACTCTCCATACGTCCCTGCCATCCTGCTCGCCTCCTGAGCTCCAGAACGACCTTACCTGAAAATCTGTAATACTCGGTCTGACCCGAGCATTACATCAAAGTAACACCCGGGTCAGGCTGGAAACCAGCGTGAGTAAACCCATCTAATATGAAATATACCAAAACAATAACCAAATTTTAACCCGGGGTAACTCATGATAATTTTACAAATCCACAGGTTTGGTATAGACAACACTTATTATACTCATCAATTTCTAAGTGTCAGAACTTAGATTTTATGATCCAAATCACTTAAATCATTCCACATCAGTTTATTGATTTCACAAATCAGTTCATAAAGAATCGACGTGGGTTCGGATATTAACTAATACCCGACTCCGGTCTCTTTGAATCCAATGCCGTCCTAACTTAAATTATCCAATTCAACTTTAATTACCAAATAACATTTTAACACATCAATTCATAATTGATAGATAATCACATTATCACCATTCATCCAACATATCATATCACAATGCGATTCATATCAGGAATATCATCCAGTCCCAAGCACTCATCATCATTCAATCATTAATAAGCAAGATTGATCACTTTATTAATTACATTAATTAATGATCCTCAAATTACTTTCATCTGTTAATTATTCTTAAATTTCATATAATAATTAACCTTTAACTTAATTACATTCATTAATCAATCTTGATAAATCACAGTCAGAAATTAACTTTCCTTAATTACTTCATCAATTAAACCAACTCCTTGATTAATTATGCAAATTAATCCTTCAATTTCCCTGAGTAATCATTACTTAATTTTCTTCCATCAAGTAATTATCCTTTAATTACTATCCATCAAGTAATTTCCTTAAATTAAATTACATCCAGTAATAAATTACTTTACTAAGCAATTTCACCTCATTAATTACCTCAAGTAATTTTACTTAACCCAACATCAAATAATTAACTTTAATTAATTAAACTTAATTAATTAACCAAAATTAACCATATCCAATTAATTAATCATACTGAGTAATCAGTTCCTTTAATTACTCATTAAGTGATTTACATTAAGTAATTAACCTCTTAATTACTTATTACTTAATTATTTCTTAAATGATTAATCTTGATTAATCCATCTATAATTATAACCTTTAAATACATTAAGTAATTAGTTTTTAATTAATAATATAATTAATTATTCTTTACTCACCCATATTAATTTCACTTACCCTATATTGATTTCTCAAATTAAACATGAGTTCTAGCTTTTTTTTGAGCACCTATAACGACCCTTACTTGTAATTAATTAAATCTTAATTACTTTTATTTATTTAAATATTTCCCTTATTAATGATGATTTCTTAATCACTTTAAGTTAATTAACCTTTAATTAACTTTTCTTGATTTAATTACCTTAAGTAATTAATCACATAAATAAATTAACTCAAATTAATCATATTGATTAATTATTCTTCAAATAATTAAGTAACAAATCCTTTAATTAATTACATTGAGGGATTATCTTTTAAATTGCTTTTATAATATTTCAAAACACTTGTTAATTAATTTCATTAATTAACGAATACATATTAACTGAACACCAAAACAATTTATTAACTTTATTTAAAACTTTAAAACTCGGCTAGAATCTCATTTAATAATTTTAGTTTTGAACTTGGAAATACTCATTTGAAGCCTTATTCATTTTTTTCAAACTTTAAAGCTTGGTCAATACAGTTTGTATAAAACCCGAGCCCTAAACTAAAATTTCCGAGAAACAACTCGACGCACTCACGTCCCTACGTTACTCCGAGACAATCCCTCAACAACTTCGAGAAAAACTGCATCTTCTCCAATTACAAATAACAGTGAAACATCAATGTGCACGGTGCACATGTACAACCCATCCAGCCAACTTCGGCCATCGTTCCGATCATCAGCAAGACGACGATGCTCTCCCCATCGCCACAAACACCCAGGTCATTCAATCTCGTCATCGTTCAAAAATCGAGAAACTCGATTCCAAATTTGAAACAAAGCAGATCATCAATCCCACCTCGCCTCAACGCTTTCGATCACCAACGACTACGTAACCTCGCCCTCACCTTCGCCAACCAACCTCGCTTCCATTCCCCAACATCCTAACAAGTCAGGTGCTTCAGAGGTATCACGACAATCACAAAATCATCGATGCACGAAACCTACCTGGAAACCCAACTTCGCCCAAATTCGGCCACCACAGCCATTAGAAAAATACCAAAGTATTTTTCCCTCTCACGGCAATCTCCCAGCCACCTCCAGCCTAAATATCGTCCCTCCCACTGCCGTCGATCGTCGACAATCTACCAAGGAGGCCCAAATGTTCAACTCGATAATACGCAGTGATTATCAAACTAAAAATCATGATATACACACTAAAATTCATAATTTTCAACAACGAATTCAATTATGCAATCCAATTTCAAAATTGAATTTATAAATTTTTGACCCAATATATATAATACTGTTATTTATAAAATTCCTATGCAAATATTAAATATAAATCCCTGGAATTATTTTTAGTAGTGACATTGCATGACGTCAATCACTTTTCATTTGCAGGTCAAAGGCTATCAATGATTCGATAACAAAATATTGAATTAATTTAGATATCAAACTCTGTAAACACTGCAGAACCTATATTTGTATATGCATATGCAGGCAATTCACAGCAATAACACCTATATACATACATGCATTAATTTCAATCCAAGCATTCATGCTAACAATATGATCTTCATTCACATATCGAAATGGTATCCAGATTAAAACTTATATTTCTCTCTTTTAAAAAAAAAATGTAAGTTTACTCACCTTTGTTTGCAGAGGACAGAAATTGTTTTGCATCATGAATCTATATGCATGATGAATTTCCTGAATTGCTTGTTTGATTCCAGTTCTTGCGTGTTGATAAATCCTGAATTGTTTGTTGATTTTGAATTGCTTGATTGCATTGATGAAGTTGCTTGCCTCTGATTAAAATGAAAATCTTGCATTATGTTGGAATTTCCAGATTCTCTTTTTGTTTCAGATTTATTTCTCAGATCTTTGGTTTGTATTATATTTTTTTGTTAAGATGAAGAAAGAATTCTCTTTTTTTTTAGCTGAAGATTAAGAGTAAACTCCTTCTTCCTATTTTACAAATTTTAAATTTAAATTAAGTCACCAATAGAAATGCCACTTGTCCCCTTTAAGATTTAATTTTCTTACACCTAAGTCTATATGTTGACAAGTGTTTTATTATTGATTTACAAGTGTTTTAGGTGTTTAATTAATGTTTTTACAAATATTACTTTTCTTATTTACAAATTTATTTAAGTTAAGAATAATTAAGTATGTAATATTCACATGAATATAATGTGTACTTACTTTATATAAATAAGCTTTAGATTTTTGTAAATATACATGTGAATTTATATAAACATTTATTTATACATAACTTATGTTTTTGATCAAATCAATATAACATATATTTAAAATATACTTCCTTTTTAAATTTCAAATTTAAATTCAATCCTTTAAATTCCATTAAAAATTCAATTCAAGATCTATTCAAAATAAATATATATATAAACAATTTTGTCTAACTTAAATAATTTACTTATATAAACAATTATCATTACTTATTATTAAAAGAATACTTTGTCAATTTTAAGCGATTATATTAAGACATGATCAAATAAATATTTACAATTTGATTCGTTTGTTTAATTTACAATTCAGTATTTCTATTAATTAACCCAATTATTATCAACTAATAGATACTCAAAAATCCGGGTTATTACATTCCTCCCCCCTTTGAATCTTTTCGTCCTCGATAAGGAACGAAACCAGAGTTTATTAAGATGCTTACTTTTTAGAAAAAAATATTCTTTGAAGCACTTTTTAAAGTCTATATAATATTATAAAATAGCTTATAAAAATATCATTCTATAACTCGATGTTTCAACGAGTCCATCTTTGTTCTCATAGAAATTCGGTCATACGTTGATCAGGCGTACAACTGAAATTCTGTAAGTACTTAGCAGACTCATTTTCAACATCATGTGAAAATACTTGGAAAATAATTTTATTGAAAATATTGAAAATAGTTTTTGAAAATAGAGGAAATATCTTTAGTGAGGATGCTCTGGAAATCATCACCTCCATCCATGGTCGCAGTTAACCCGATGGTTACGTTGCCGTCCCGACAAAATCCACAGAGAACCGTGGGCCTCCGCGCCCCTCGATTACACCATGGAACCCGCTACAGATCGTAGCTATAACTGGGGTTACGTAGCTATCACAGCAAAAACCCATATAGCTGTAGGCATCAGCGCCCTCGAATTTCACTGCCAAAAGAATGAAACTTCTCCACTCCACTTGACCATAGATCGCAGTCTACCGATGTTGCGTTGCCTTCCTGGCAAAATCAAGTGTAGACCGTTGGCACTCATCCTCCACACGATTTTCTCCATGGTCCCCACAGTAGATCGCAATGACATCGAGTTATACTGTCGTCACAGCATAACCCAAATGCCCCTGTAGGCATCAGTGCCCTCGACTTTCGCTACCCAAAAATCCTCAGGAGCTAGTTTGTCCGGACTCCTCACAGGATCAACTTTAGAAACCCCCCTTGGGGCTCAAGGTAGCACCACCCAGTGGTACTCCTGAGAAGTCCATTCCAAGGGAGCGCCTTTTCCCCCAGAGCCATCGTCAAAACATTTTATACTATATATATAGTATCTTTAAATCATACACCTAGTATGATCTCACACAAAGCTCCTTTACTCAAAATCGATTATTCCAAAATCGATAATTCTCAAACTAGGCTTTCCAAATTCTCATATTGATTTTACCCAAAAATCAAAAGCCTTTCCAAATCCATAGGTTCCCAAAACCTTTTCCAAAATCCTCATATGATCCTTTATATATAGATATATATATATAAAATCCTTGATAAAAATCTTTGGATCATTTTAAACTCGTACAAAATTCTTTTACACTTCAAATATTTTCAAAACAAAACCCTTTTCCTTTGGCAAAAGATTCATCAAGGGGAGTTTTATCTTATATAACCAAGATATACAACTTTATTTATCCAAAATCAAATATTCAAATTTGATTACTCCTTTCAATATCAATTTCATTAAAATCCGTACAATGTACACATATCATTCGAACGCCATGCCAATCTGATTGCTTACTCGATCACACAATTTTATTTTCGAACTAGTAACGTCCACCTGACTTCCTAGTGCGGACACAGATCTGGTTTCTTGATCAGAAACCGTCATTCTCCTTGCATAGCTTAACTATGACAGAGAATATCCAGAACCAATCAACAACCCATATCCAGGTTCGCCGTCGAAAATCGAGTGAAAAATATCCTACTCGGATCGATAAAACTATCTCGAAATTCTGTGCTCGAATCTGGATCAAATCTCTATGCGAATAGAATAACATACGTACACCCTACGTATTTATCTTTATTGGTTATTAGCCAAATCAAATCTCTTCCTATTCACATTCACTTTAATTTTCATTCATATACTCACAATTGTCTTAATCCACATTTGGATTATTCCTTAAATTCTTATCTCGATTGGGTATTTAACCAATAACAGTTTAAACTCTGTCTAGTTTAAATTTAGAAAATTGCTTGATAGTTAAAAATAGATAAGTAGTTGAAAAATAATTACTAGTTTGTAAAATAGCTGTAAAATAGTTCAGTAATTGTAAAATAATTGGAAAATAGTTAAATAATCATAGAAATTTTTAATAATTGCAAAATAGCTATAAAATAGTAATTAGTAGTTGAAAATAGTAATTAGTTTATAGAATAGTTAGAAAATTGTTAAACAGTTTCAAAAATATAAGATAGTTTGGTTTTTAAAAGAAAAATTGTATATATAATAAATAGCTTGGAAAAATAGGTTTATATTAAAACAATTTATATTAAAAATAGTCCAGAGTCAAAATTGCTCACTTCCCAATCTCCATTCTCATCAATTCAATTTAAATTTCCACTTTCATTTAAATTGACCCAATTTCAAATTTTAAATACCTCCAATTTCCATTGGACTTGATTTATTCCCAATTCAAGTTGAAATAATTCTCAATTCCTTTTCAATTTATATCAAATTCCCTTTGATTTTAAACATATTCAACTTTAATTACAATCCCAAGTTATTCCAATTACTTTGGACTAATACCAATTCAATTGAACCCAATTCAATTCGAATCCATTTCAACTCCAATTTGAATTAATTCCAATTTCAAATTCCATTTCCAAATCAAGTTGAATTATTCTTGATTTCCTCCCAAATTTAATTCAAATTCCATTTGAATTTGAAACTATTCAACTTTAATTACAATTCCAAATTATTCAAATCAATCCAATTCAAATTTTCCATTAGAATCTTATACTCATACATCTTCAATCACAATTTCAATCAATTCAAATCAAATTCATTCTGAACTAATTTAATTCAAATTCCAAATTTAAACCATCTCGAATTATATAAATTCGAGTTAAATTTCACTAAGGTTGGTTTAACCCTTTAAACCAAGTTAACCTTCATTAAAAGCTTTTAAACAACTTAATTTCGAGTCAAATTCTCAAAATTCCATTTTAAATTATTTCTACAATGGATATATTACCATACTTCACTTCTCATTCATTCAAACAAATCCAATTTACAATTTAAAGATTATTAATAACAATAGGATGATATCATCCAATTCATCTTAAAACATTCATCCATTTCCAATTTTTGGATCTCAAACCCAATTTGAGATCACTCAAACTCTCAAATATAGTCAATCATTTAACTTTCCAAATTAAAACTTAATTTCATCTGGAAATTTCCAAATTAGATTGATCATTTCAACTTATTTAACTTTTTCCCAAGTTGGACTCAATTCACTTAATCTAGTCAACTTTACCCAGTTTGAACGTCCATTTCAAATTCTAAATTTCACATTAATAATCTTTCCATTAATAAGTTCAAAAACTTATCACCTTGGGTATCACATCTTATTCCAAGTTCAAAATTCACCATTTAGAGTTTATTTCAAACCACCTTTAGTTTTCAAAACAAATTTCTTTTAAATTTTCAAACAACTCTTGTCTGAAATAGGACCATTTCATTCAATTGCCTTAAATAATATTATTTATTATTTCTTTAAATTAATTGCATCATTAATTAATCACATTCGGTAATTGACTTATTTCTTAATTACCTCCATTAAGTAATTATCCCTTAAATTCCTTACTCTAGTTACTTCATTAAGTAACTCCCTCTTTATTTATCATTTCCAATTATTATCCATTAATTAATCTCATTAAATAAATTTTAATTAATTACATAAATTAATTGATTATCCTGAACCCTTTCCCAATTTCAAGATTTAATTCCAGTTTGAATTCATTTCAAACTTATCTTTATTTAATTTCAATTTGATTGTAATTATTACCACTTAATTCTTATTATTACTTTTAGTTTAATTAATACTACAACCAATTTCCTTAATATAATAGATAATCTATTTCTTATATAAGATTCATTTACTTTTGAAATCGTTTAAAAACCTTTATATGAGAAAATAACAAGTACGCTCTCTCATATTTATATACTCAACTCATCCTAGGGTATCACTTACCCGATCCTTAATGAGTAATCCCAACAGAGCCAAGGTTCTCGCTTAACCTTCTGCTCTGATACCAAATGTAACGACCCGAGAATTTCGATCCGAAATTTCCAGATAGTTAAGAAAAGAAGAAAAGAGAAAGAAGAAGAAAACAGAAACAAGACACAGAAACCTCACATTCGCAGCGGATCAAATATAATATCAAATAAAATAGCAGTTATACAAAGAAAACTATATCAGTTAACTTACATTTAAATACATCAGAGTTACACATATACATAAATACTGGACAAAACAATCATGTCCAGAGACTATAATATCACAGTGAAAACTCTCCATACGTCCCTGCCATCCTGCTTGCCTCCTGAGCTCCAGAACGACCTTACCTGAAAATCTGTAATACTCGGTCTGACCCGAGCATTACATCAAAGTAACACCCGGGGCAGGCTGGAAACCAGCGTGAGTAAACCCATCTAATATGAAATATACCAAAACAATAACCAATTTTTGACCCGGGGTAACTCATGACAATTTTACAAATCCACAGGTTTGGTATAGACAACACTTATTATACTCATCAATTTCTAAGTGTTAGAACTTAGATTTTATGATCCAAATCACTTAAATCATTCCACATCAGTTTATTGATTTCACAAATCAGTTCATAAAGAATCGAAGTGGGTTCGGATATTAACTAATACCCGACTCCGGTCTCTTCGAATCCAATGCCGTCCTAACTTAAATTATCCAATTCAACTTTAATTACCAAATAACATTTTAACACATCAATTCATAGTTGATAGATAATCACATTATCACCATTCATCCAACATATCATATCACAATGCAATTCATATCAGGAATATCATCCAGTCCCAAGCACTCATCATCATTCAATCATTAATAAGCAAGATTGATCACTTTATTAATTACATTAATTAATGATCCTCAAATTACTTTCATCTGTTAATTATTCTTAAATTTCAAATAATAATTAACCTTTAACTTAATTACATTCATTAATCAATCTTGATAAATCACAGTCAGAAATTAACTTTCCTTAATTACTTCATCAATTAAACCAACTCCTTGATTAATTATGCAAATTAATCCTTCAATTTCCCTGAGTAATCATTACTTAATTTTCTTCCATCAAGTAATTATCCTTTAATTACTATCCATCAAGTAATTTCCTTAAATTAAATTACATCTAGTAATAAATTACTTTACTAAGCAATTCACCTCATTAATTCCTCAAGTAATTTTACTTAACCCAACATCAAATAATTAACTTTAATTAATTAAACTTAATTAATTAACCAAAATTAACCATATCCAATTAATTAATCATACTGAGTAATCAGTTCCTTTAATTACCAATTAAGTGATTTACATTAAGTAATTAACCTCTTAATTACTTATTACTTAATTATTTCTTAAACGATTAATCTTGATTAATCCATCTACAATTATCACCTTTAAATACATTAAGTAATTAGTTTTTAATTAGTAATACAATTAATTATTCTTTACTCACCCATATTAATTTCACTTACCCTATATTGGTTTCTCAAATTAAACATGAGTTCCATCTTTTTTTTTGAGCACCTATAACGACCCTTACTTGTAATTAATTAAATCTTAATTACTTTTATTTATTTAAATATTTCCCTTATTAATGATGATTTCTTAATCACTTTAAGTTAATTAACCTTTAATTAACTTTTCTTGATTTAATTACCTTAAGTAATTAATCACATAAATAAATTAACTCAAATTAATCATATTGATTAATTATTCTTCAAATAATTAAGTAACAAATCCTTTAATTAATTACATTGAAGGATTATCTTTTAAATTGCTTTTATAATATTTCAAAACACTTGTTAATTAATTTCATTAGTTAACGAATACATATTAACTGAACACCAAAACAATTTATTAACTTTATTTAAAACTTTAAAACTTGGTTAGAATCTCATTTAATAATTTTAGTTTTGAACTTGGAAATACTCATTTGAAGCCTTATTCATTTTTTTCAAACTTTAAAGCTTGGTCATTACAGTTTGTATAAAACCCGAGCCCTAAACTAAAATTTTCGAGAAACAACTCGACGCACTCGCATCCCTACGTTACTGCGAGACAATCCCTCAACAACTTCTAGAAAAACTGCATCTTCTCCAATTACAAATAACAGTGAAACATCAATGTGCACGGTGCACATGTACAACCCATCCAGCCAACTTCGGCCATCGTTCCGATCATCAGCATGACGACGATGCTCTCCCCATCGCCACAAACACCCAGGTCATTCAATCTCGTCGTCGTTCAAAAATCGAGCAACTCGATTCCAAATTTGAAACAAAGCAGATCATCAATCCCACCTCGCCTCAACGCTTTCGATCACCAACGACTACGTAACCTCGCCCTCACCTTCACCAACCAACCTCGCTTCCATTCCCCAACATCCTAACAAGTCCGGTGCTTCAGAGGTATCACGGCAATCACAAAATCATCGATGCACGAAACCTACCTGGAAACCCTACTTCGCCCAAATTCGACCACCACAGCCATTAGAAAAATACCACAGTATTTTTCCCTCTCACGGCAATCTCCCATCCACCTCCAGCCTAAATATCGTCCCTCCCACTGCCGTCGATCGTCGACAATCTACCAAGAAGGCCCAAATGTTCAACTCGATAATACCCAGCGATTATCAAACTAAAAATCGTGATATACACACTAAAATTCATAATTTTCAACAACGAATTCAATTATGCCAAAATTGAATTTATAAATTTTTGACCCAATATATATATATATAATACTGTTATTTATAAAATTCCTATGCAAATATTAAATATAAATCCCTGGAATTATTTTTAGTAGCGGCATTGCATGACTTCAATCACTTTTCATTTGCAGGTCAAAGGCTATCAATGATTCGATGACGAAATATTGAATTAATTTAGATATCAAACTCTGTAAACACTGCAGAACCTATATTTGCATATGCATATGCAGGCAATTCACAGCAATAATACCTATATACATACATGCATTAATTTCAATCCAAGCATTCATGCTAACAATATGATCTTCATTCACATGTCGAAATGGTATCCAGAATAAAATTTATATTTCTCTTTCTTTAAAAACAAATGTAAGTTTACTCACCTTTGTTTGCAGAGGACAGAAATTGTTTTGCAGGTTCATGAATCTATTTGCATGATGAATTTCCTGAATTGCTTGTTTGATTCCAGTTCTTGCGTGTTGATAAATCCTGAATTGTTTGTTGATTTTGAATTGCTTGATTGCATTGATGAAGTTGCTTGCCTCTGATTAAAATGAAAATCTTGCATTATGTTGGAATTTCTAGATTCTCTTTTTATTTCAGATTTACTTCTCAGATCTTTGGTTTGTATTATATTTTTTTGTTAAGATAAAGAAAGAATTCTCTTTTTTTTTAGCTGAAGATTAAGAGTAAACTCCTTCTTCCTATTTTACAAATTTTAAATTTAAATTAAGTCACCAATAGAAATGCCACTTGTCCCCTTTAAGATTTAATTTTCTTACACCTAAGTCTATATGTTGACAAGTGTTTTATTATTGATTTACAAGTGTTTTAGGTGTTTAATTAATGTTTTTACAAATATTACTTTTCTTATTTACAAATTTATTTAAGTTAAGAATAATTAAGTATGTAATATTCACATGAATATAATGTGTACTTACTTTATATAAATAAGCTTTAGATTTTTGTAAATATACATGTGAATTTATATAAACATTTATTTATACATAACTTATGTTTTTGATCAAATCAATATAACATATATTTAAAATATACTTCCTTTTTAAATTTCAAATTTAAATTCAATCCTTTAAATTCCATTAAAAATTCAATTCAAGATCTATTCAAAATAAATATATATATAAACAATTTTGTCTAACTTAAATAATTTACTTATATAAACAATTATCATTACTTATTATTAAAAGAATAGTTTGTCAATTTTAAGCGATTATATTAAGACATGATCAAATAAATATTTACAATTTGATTTATTTGTTAAATTTACAATTCAGTATTTCTATTAATTAACCCAATTATTATCAACTAATAGATACTAAAAAATCCGGGTTATTACACGATTGTAGTTCTTGCTTCAATTCCTTTTTTATTTGTCGAATTATGATTTGCAACTATTGAGTTGTATGCCTTTGGATTGTGTTTTTGGTATGATAGTATTGTCTGAATTTGGTGAGGAGATGAATGGATTTTCAATTGGTTGTGTAGCAAAATTTTGGCTGCTGGCAAAGTTGATTTCAACGATGAGGTTTAGGGATGTAAATGAAGTTAGAAATATATAGTTTGAACATACACATTTGTGATATACAATTTAGTCTTACCACTCATTGTATTTTGACCTTGAATTTGAATGCTTATTAAAAAAACTGAATAAGCGATGGTCTTGAATATAATTATTACTCTAATGTCTATATTACTGGGTTATCATTTAAAGCAGTAAGGGAAAAAAAAATTAGTACTCTTGATATACTTGAGATATGACACACAAGTGAGTTATAATACTATACTTATCATAAATATGGACTAGTACAATGCTGTAAGATATCACATAAAGAGGTTATATCTAAGTGTTGTTAAGTTATGGCATGAAATTATTACTCCACATGTTATTTTTATGCCAATGGATCTTTTATCACTTAAACTTATGATTTCCTTGATGTACATAGGTGAAATTGTAGGATATAGATGTCTACGCCCCAAAGATATGTTGATTGTGGTGACTAGTTCTCAAGTAAGATAATTTGTGATGTAGAGAGCATTTCCTATTTGATCTAAATAATTTAAATTAATTCTTGACCATGATCAATTTTGTGTTAGGCAGAATCTCAAGCTTCTTCAAATCTTGCATCATTCGAAAGCAGTCATTCTCTGAAACTGAATAAGGAAGATATAATTTTATATTCAGCCAAGGTAATAACCTTTATCAATTCATGTTACAGTTGAAACTGCATAATGTATTATGATATGTAGAATGAGCACTATAAGCTCAATCTGCAAAGTTTTATCAAGAAAGATTTAGGCTAGCTGCACTAAGTCAATTGATGCAATGCTTTAAACTGTCACTATTTTTATGTTAGCAGCACTAAATCAATTAATGTGATGCTTTGAACTATCACTAGTTTTAGGCTAGCAGCACTAAATTCCCCTTTCATGTTCTTTGAAATAAAACATAGCGTGTATTGTGGACTTTAGCATAGAGCATAAACCTTTGATCCAACTTTACAAATATATTAAAGTTTCATTGTTAAAAATGTAAGCAATTTGGTAACTAAGCATCGTGAATAGCATTAGATTGTTTTTACCAAGATTAATGTCACTTAATCAATATCTGGATTCTTTCTATTGAGGTTATGCTTTTTAAAGTTTAAACTATATAGTAATAGGATATTACCTAGAGTCCATGAATATATAAGTTGTTTCCATATGGAATTTAACAAGTTATAGACTCATAGTATTATTCATCTTGATCTCAAAACTTTTAATCGAACCTCTTTATTAGTTGACTATCAGCTTGTTATCAAACAATGTCGTTGTCTTGTCTATTTGGTTGTCAAACCTAACATATGAAAGGAACGCGCAAAACTTGATATTTGACCTCTCAAAAGGTCATAGTTCAATCATGGCAATGATGATTTATTTTTATTTTATTATTGTTTGTAGTACCACTACTACGATGACTACCGTCGCCATCGCCGACATCACGATGATGACCACCGCCACACGACGACCACCGCCACCACGACGATGACCACCACGACTATTAACACTACTTAAAAGCACGTTTTGTACTTCATTTTTGAAATGGAGCTAATTCTGTTCTAATTTAAGTATCATAACTTAGAGAGAGCCTTTTATCATAATTGGTAATCTGACCATTTGTGTTTGGTTTCAGTCTGATTTTCTAAAAACATGATTAATGACTTGCTTCCCCTTTTATCTTACTGTTTTTTTAAAATACATATATCTTACCTTTTATCTTAGCAATATAAAATATATGCTATAGGATATAATAATTTTTAGAATATCATTTCATTCACTAATCTGAACATTCATTTTCAACTATGGTAGAGTAATATATATGTTTGTTGAAACGTATTTATTAAAAAATATTTATGCCTTGTTTCCCTACTGTTAGTAGTCTTGATAATATGTATAAATGTTTAAGCAAAATTATTTGGACGCTTAATGTTTGCAAAGCATTTTTTTTATCTACTAAATATGCTAGTTAATCCTTTACAAACAAACTTCAAACAAAATGAGCCATGGTTGCTTACAAGATGCTTCTTAAATATGACATGTATACAATTTTAAACGTGGGAGAAGATGTCAAACAAGCAAAAATTGTTTCGTCTTTGCATTGCAAAAACGAGTTGAAAAACAATTGACATTAGCTGATCATGTGAGGTTTACTCAAAGCACTTTACTTTTTTTAGTTGCTGGTTTGTAAATTTTTATTTTTTCAAAGCTTTAGAAAATATTTAGTACATAGCTATTTTCAACAGATTACTTGATGCACCTTTCGCTTAACTAGAACTCATATTCTCTTCTATGATGTCAAGGCAATGGACATCAAACGATTGAACAATATGATGAGCAAATACGAAATATACTTGAGAGAGAGGCTTCTGATCCCTATAAGAAGCAGTAAATCAAATATTTTGAGCAAAACATGCTTTATCGAAATGGATGCTTATGCAAAAAGAGAAGTGATAGTTCTATACCTTGATGAAAACAAGCTTCGTGAATTCTCTATTGCTTCCTTAGCCTTAAATACTGCTACTGAAAGTAGAGAAAGAACCAAAGTTAATGTCAGATTTAATAGGTATGTATTTTTGCTCATAATCTTTTTATATTCATTTGGTGTTTCAGAATGGTTCAGTTAGTTCCTGATATTATTACCAGAAATCTTAATTGCTTATGATATAAATATTGTTTCAAATCGAATCTCTCCAATTACTATTAATTATTGAACAAATTTAAGTCTTGATTTAACTTAATTTGATGGTGGCGCAGAATTGAGAATAATTCGCAACCCTTACCCTCAGTTATATTTGAAGGGTAACGAATGAAATGCAGCAGCATAACACACTATGGAACGAGAATAAGTTGGCTTCATCAAGTTAATCAAATACTTTCGGATAATGGGTTTTAACTCAGCCCGTCAAGCATATCATTTCGTGTACTCATTATAAATACAGATTGTATTCATAAGCAATGTAATATGCTATGATACAAACATTAGTTATCTTCTCTGCAAACAATTTTTATCTCAAAATTAATATAACACATTTTATCAAATCTTTTATACAAACTAAATGGATACTAATTTATTTGTTTACTTATTTCTATGTTTTATTCTTATATATATAAGGATGATGATAAACTTACTATAATTTTATGAAAATTTACTATGTTTATAATGATAATAATAATAAGCTATAAAACATTAAAAAAAAATTAACTAAATTTATGAAATAATAAAAAATTAACTAAGATTATAAATTTATCTTCTTTGGTTAAGTCTTATAAAAATAGTGAAGTTTATAATAATAATAATTTATCCGATGTTTATGAAAATTAAATAAGCATATAATAATACTAACTGCAACAACAACAATCATAAGAGTAATGATAATAATAAAGAAACTAAATTTATAAAAATTAACTAATGTGACGCCCCACCTCTATACCCACGCTAGCCAAGAACACTACGGTGTAATGCTGTCAACTAGCACGGAGAATAAGGCTGTTGAGGAGCGACCATTCGTGTAATTGCTTTGCGCGAGCATCGATATGTCAGATAGTATAACATGCATTTTATTTCAAGAGGAAACCCGACATACCGATACAAACACAAAGCTGCTACATAGTGGCTATAATAATCTTCGGAAACAAATATAGAAATAAGCATAACACAAATCAGTCACAGATAATTCATATCACAAAGGCGGAAGAAGATATGAATATATAATTAACACATGAAAGTGTATATCAGAGTAGTGGTCAAATAAGATCCACAACATCACAAAAGAATAGATACAAGTGCTAGACAAAAGAATATGTATACATCAAGGAGTCTATTTCTCAAATGCATACAACAAAAACTACTAAACTAAAGTAGTTAGCCAAAAGTCAGAAGATGGTTCCAGATAGGAAGCCATGAGGAAGCACCTGTAATATCTCAGTCTGACCTGAGTATTATTTAAGAAGAAAATAATAAACGGATCAGTCTATATATAAATATCAGAAGAAATGATATAGAATAAGAGATATGACTAAACGTATAATAATCACAATGCCAAGCTGTGATAAATAAATAATTGAAAAATCAATAAGAGATTAATCAATATCGCAAAGATCTTCTCAAAGATAAAAAGGAATGTCATACTCCTAATTTCATTCACCAAGCCACAATAAATGACATATGTATCAATGCCAATTGTAAAAGATGGTGAAACATAAATTCCAGAAATCAACACAAGAAATCCAGAAATCAAATAATTCGGAGCATCGACGTCGTACAACGTGACATCCGATGAACCAAATCACAATCAAAGGGAACAACGACGTCGTACAGCGTGTCATCCGATGAACCAAATCACAATCAAAGGGAACAACGACGCCGTACAGCGTGACATCCGATGAACCAAAACACAATCAAAGGGAACAACGACGTCGTACAGCGTGACATCCGATGAACCAAATCACAATCAAAGGGAACAACGACGTCGTACAGCGTGACATCCGATGAACCAAAACACAATCAAAGGGAACAACGACGTCATACAGCGGGACATCCGATGAACCAAATCAAAAAGACATTGCACAATGCTAGTCTAAAACATAAAATGATCATCATGATCAAAAAGAAGTGTCGATTACAGTAAGCTAGTAAATATATGAGCTTAGCTTCATGTCCCATAGCCAATAGCTTAACTTAAATATTTACGAACAAATTGTAGATCTCCACTAGAAAATTGTCACCAGAGTTTCAATCGAACGAGTCCAAGAATTAACCGACGAAGTAAACGCAAGCGTTTCATACCACTCGTTTTACTAAGTCGTTTAATTAGATTTCTCATACGAGTGAGGTAAAGGCTTGTATATACTAATAGATTGAAAAACGGTTTAAGAAAACGAGCTTTGTAATAAAATAGTGTTGAAATCATTTGAAGAAAGAGTTTTGATATTTACTACTAGTATAGAAAACCTTTATATTTTTAAAGTGACAAATCACAAAGAAGATTGTAGGAACAATCAATCACTAAAATTCATATTCGAAGACGTGAATAGAATCCAAAGAAATCGATACCGAATCCATCGAAATGGATATTCCAAGAATTCCCAAAGAAAATAAGTCATCAAAGTCGATAATAAATGATAACAACAAAAGGGAAACAACACGAATTGATTAAAGTTGGAAATTCAGACAACTAGGCAAAAAGGCATAGTTGGCAGATAGGAGCAGGTCGGTCAACCAGACTCCCTGAGTCGGTTGACCGAACCAGGGGTTGGAAGTGCTCGGGGCACCAGATCGGTCGACCGGCCCAGGGGCTCGGTCGGCCGAAGCCTGTACCCAGCACTTCCAAAACAGAGGCAGGAAGTGCCTGGGCTACAGGTCGGTCGGCCGGCCCAGGGGCTCGGTCGGCCGAATCCTGTATTCTGCACTTCCTACCATATTTCAAATGAGGTGCAAATCTCGATCAAATTGCATTCGCTCGAGCAACGGCGCTAAGGGTTTATGCCAATCGACTACCCGGCTCTATAAACTCTTCGATGCATAATCAAAACACATTCAAACATCAAAGTTAGGATTTTTAAAGATTTGAACCCAAAACACTAAAAATTGGAATATTCACCAAATCAATCCAAACCAAAAGCAAATGCACATGAATAAGTGTTAGGAATTCATACCTAACAATCGAAGATAAACATAGACTAAGATGTGAGATAAAAATCTCACCTTTGAACCCAAATCAATGAAGGAGAAGCTTTAAAAACAAGCTAAGATCAATTCCTCTTCAATAACAACTCAAGAAGCTTCAATCTAAGCTTAAAAGAGAAACATCTCCTAAATTAGGTTTAGGAATTTTCCGAAATCAAAGAGAGAATGAGTTGGAGAAGATGAAGAGAAAGCTTACCAATGGGTTCACTAAAGTTTGGAGCTAGAAGATGGATTTGCTAATGGAAACTAGGGCTTAGGATTTCCTAATTCTTTTTCTCTTCCCCCATTTTTGATGAAGCTTGAATGTATTAGGAAATTATGAAGGAATGAAGAGAAGAGGGTTGGAGCTAGGTTGATAAATGGGGTTAATGGGCTGAAACCCAAACAAAGGCCCTAAGTGAAAAGTAGCAAAATTTCACTAACTCCAAACATATCAAAGTTTACACTTAAAAAGATCGCAAACGGCGTTTTGAACTCAATGGGAGGGGTCTCGAGTCCTAATTCGACCGTATGCAAAAAGTAGCTTTTCGGACTAAATTCCGACGAACGATAAAATATTTAAATAAAATATTTAAATATACAATCGATAAATATGCGGGTTGTTACAGACTCCCCTCCTTAAAGAAATTGCGTCCTCGCAATACTTAAGAAGAAAATAAGAAGTAACAACCATAGAAGCATATCAACACAAAAGAAAATTTGAAATAGGAAGTTCACCATAAGGAGCATGAAAGAGTAAGCCTGCACGGGATCGCTCGATGAATTCTCTGGATTCCCAAGAGCAATCCTTAGGATTTGAGAACCATTGAACTCTCACAAGAAGAACATCTTTATTCCGAAGGCGCTCAACCCCCGTAGCAATGATGCGAATAGAATGTTGCTCATAAGTCAAACCTGGTGAAACTTCAATTTCCTCAATATCACCGGGTTCAAGAATAAAAACCGGAATCCCTAAGGCATTTCCGTAGATAAAAGACGTGGAGAACGTCAAGAATAGCAGAAAATTGAGCTGGTGCAACGACGTAGTATAATAACAGTACGCCCGAGAAACTAGAAACTCAAATAATTTGGGACATCAGCGTAGTACAAAAACGGTACGCCCAATGAACTAAAGCCCGAAAAATTTCGGAACGCCAACGTAGTACAAAAGCGGTACGTCCAATGAACCGATAAACCGGAACAACGATGTAGTATAATAATGGTACATCCATTGATCCAGATAAGACGAAACATCGATGTAGTATAATAACAGTACATCCGATGAACCGAACACCATAAAAGAACATCAGACGCAAGTCTAAAAAAAAAGAAATGAGATAAAGCTCAATAGAACGAAGTATATCAAAACGTCCGATGAACTTGATGAAAAGATAATTCCATTCAGACATCATCAAAGAATCAACCACTTGTTGCCTACGACAAAGCGCATTGGCAACACGATTTCCCTTCCGGGAATAAAAAGAATATCAAGATCATAAGATGCTAGGAACTCGAGTTGACATGAAGTTCCTTATGAGAAAATAAATATTCCAAAGATTTATGATCGAGGTGGAGAACAAATTTCTCCCCCAAAAATGATGATGCCAAATTCTAAAAGCGAAAACAATAGCCGCGAGCACTAGATCATGAGTGGCATACCTAGTCTCAATTGGCTTTTAATGATTTAGAAACACAAGTGATAACACGTCATCTTTTGCAAGAAAACGGCATCCAAACCAATATGACTAGTATCGGTACAAAAGATCAAGTCTTGGTTCCCATCGGGAAACACAAGAATAAGAGTATCAGAAAAGAATTCTTTTAAATAATCTTCTTTCCCAAAAACTAAAACTTTCAAAATTACAATTAACTTATGTAATCATCTTTTTAGAAAATTTTACTTATTTGAAGTGAATTTTACTGTGTTTGATTGTCTCATCAAAGCGTTTAGGAAATTCCTATCGATAACGTTGATCAAGCACATCGACCAAAATTCTTAAAGCACTCAACGGGCAATACAATCACAAAATCATCTTCTATATGATGAAAATATCTCTTAAAAGTTTTGAGAATATTCTTTGCTCGTTTAAGATCAAAATAAAAATGTACTTATAAAAAATCTTATGAAAAAGATTTGCAAAATTTTAAATTACTATTTTCATCCAAAATCAATAAATACAAGAATGGTCTCATCGAAATATTCATAGAATATTTGATTTATAAAATGGATGAAATAAGCTGGATAAACCAAATGACATAATAAGTCATTCATAAGAATCATAACGAGTGCGAAATGCGGTAAGTGGAATGCTAACTTCCGCAAATCGTAGCAAATGAAAATCGGTGGCAAGGTCAAACTGGAAAGACCTTAACACCACTTAAAAGATTGCTTAGGTGATAATCCTAAGACAAGCTCAAAAATACCGGAAAATTCACAACTACCCAAATGAGAGAAATAACGCTCTACTCAACATGTGAGCTTAAAGAATAAAATGATGCCATCAATTTTTAAATCAAAATCATAAAGGAAAAATAGAAATCTGCTTAACAGATTGAAAATGTCGAAGATGAATAGTCCACTCGAGAAAATAGGATATAGGCTTCATAATAATTAAGCCAATCCTTACAAAAGTAAATTACGAAGCCTAAGTAAAAATCGGCTCGGACAGAAAAATCATATAAAATAATTTCGACATCAATAAAAAGCAAATTGAGTGTTGCGGATCCACCAACCGGATTCGCAATTCTCAAAGAAGTCATCAAGCCCAAAATGTTAAAAGAAAAAGAATCAACAAGTTCTTTTGATATAAAATAGTGAGATGGAACCCATATCAAAAAGAATACGAACAAGATAGTCACAAAGCAAATGTCATCAAGGATTGAATGAGAAATACCTTGACCACAAGAAGTGTTACCAGGAGCTTGCACAATATTCAACTCTCTCTCTCTCCTGCTTTGAAGAATGGGACATATAGATATAAGATGACCCGAACTTTTGCAATAACGGCAAAAGAAAGGTTTCGAGCACTCCCTTGTATAGTGGTCCGTGGAACCACAATCGTAGCATCGTCCACGACTAGAGATAGGAGACTTTGCTACCGTAGTTTGTTGCCTCCCTTTCTTAATGGGATTGGAGCCTTCGAATTTAATAGGCCTCTTCATGTTGTTGTTGAAGTTCTGTTTGGCACGCACAACTTCAATATCGCTTTCTCTATCGGCCTCTTCAAGACGAAGAGCGATATCAATAAGCTGATCAAATGAAACCTCAAGTTTCAAAAGCAATGGCTTCTTAAGATTCTTATTCGAGCCATAGACAAATCTCTGATTTTTCTTCATGAGGGTATTAATATACTCAATCCCGTATTTAGAAAGAGACTCGAAAGATGCGACATAGTCTGTCACAGAAGATTCACCTTGAACAAGGTCAATAAAACGCCGGGCCAAAGTTACTTTTTCAGCCTCCGGCAAAAATTTCAATTAGAACCTTTCCCGGAATTGCTCCCAAGTGAGATCCGCTTCAATGATTTCAGAAATTAAAAGCTCATACCAATCTAATGCTCTTTCTTGGAGCATTCTAGAAGCCACTTGGACTCGATGTAGATCAATAAGGTTCATGCGAAAAAAGATGCGATCGCATGATTTGAGCCAAGTTTGAATTTCTATAACACTCTCGGATCCTTTGAATGGCCTTCCACCCAAATCGGTATAGTCTCTGCACAAGCGTGCAAAACCAGATCTAGGATGAGTAGGCTCCGGATTAGAACCAGCTGCTTGAGCATTCGTGACAAGGTCAAGAAGTTGCTGGGCGGACATAAAAACTCCATCTTGGGGAGTAGCACTAGATTGACCGGCACTGGGACGGCCTGGTCTAACCATTTCTCTTCTTTAAGAAAGAAATAAAGAAGAAGAAAAAGTTATTCTCAAGTTAAATATCAAGCAATTCTTGATAGATAAAACAAGGAATCATAAAGAAAATAGGATGAATCGGTACGAAGACTCGAATTAAATTCTAAAGCACGACTCCTAAGAAAGACTTAGGACGATGATCCTTGTTATAATATTCCATATTGTTCTGAAGTTTGGCTCTGATACCAAGCTGTGACGCCCCACCTCTATACCCACGCTAGCCAAGAACACTACGGTGTAATGCTGTCAACTAGCACGGAGAATAAGGATGTTGAGGAGCGACCATCCGTGTAATTGCTTTGCGCGAGCACCGATATGTCAGATAGTATAACATGCATTTTATTTCAAGAGGAAACCCGAAATACCGATACAAACACAAAGCTACTACACAGTGGTTATAATAATCTTCGGAAACAAATATAGAAATAAGCATAACACAAATCAGTCACAGATAATTCATATCACAAAGGCGGAAGAAGATATGAATATATAACTAACACATGAAAGTGTATATCAGAGTAGTGGTCAAATAAGATCCACAACATCACAAAAGAATAGATACAAGTGCTAGACAAAAGAATATGTATACATCAAGGAGTCTATTTCTCAAATGCATACAACAAAAACTATTAAACTAAAGTAGTTAGCCAAAAGTCAGAAGATGGTTCCAGATAGGAAGCCATGAGGAAGCACCTGTAATATGTCAGTCTGACCCGAGTATTATTTAAGAAGAAAATAATAAACGGATCAGTCTAGCTATAAATATCAGAAGAAATGATATAGATTAAGAGATACGACTAAACGTATAATAATCACAATGCCAAGCTGTGATAAATAAATAATTGAAAAATCAATAAGAGATTAATCAATATCGCAAAGATCTTCTCAAAGATAAAAAGGAATGTCATACTCCTAATTTCATTCACCAAGCCACAATAAATGACATATGTATCAATGCCAATCGTAAAAGATGGTGAAACATAAATTCCAGAAATCAACACAAGAAATCCAAAAATCAAATAATCCGGAGCATCGACGTCGTACAGCGTGACTCCGATGAACCAAATCACAATCAAAGGGAACAACGACGTCGTACAGCGTGACATCCGATGAACCAAATCACAATCAAAGGGAACAACGACGTCGTACAACGTGACACCCGATGAACCAAAACACAATCAAAGGGAACAACGACGTCGTACAGCGTGACATCCGATGAACCAAAACACAATCAAAGGGAACAACGACGTCTTACAGCGTGACATCCGATGAACCAAAACACAATCAAAGGGAACAACGACGTCGTACAGCGTGACATCCGATGAACCAAATCAAAAAGACATTGCACAATGCTAGTCTAAAACATAAAATGATCGTCATGATCAAAGAGAAGTGTCGATTACAGTAAGCTAGTAAATATATGAGCTTAGCTTCATGTCCCATAACCACTAGCTTAACTTAAATATTTACGAACAAATTGTAGATCTCCACTAGAAAATTGTCACCAGAGTTTCAATCGAACGAGTCCAAGAATTAACCGACGAAGTAAACGCAAGCGTTTCATACCACTCATTTTACTAAGTCGTTTAACTAGATTTCTCATACGAGTGAGGTAAAGGCTTGTATATACTAATAGATTGGAAAACGGTTTAAGAAAACGAGCTTTGTAATAAAATAGTGTTGAAATCATTTGAAGAAAGAGTTTTGATATTTACTACTAGTATAGAAAACCTTTAAAATTTTAAAGTGACAAATCACAAAGAAGATTGCAGGAACAATCAATCACTAAAATTCATATTCGAAGACGTGAATAGAATCCAAAGAAATCGATACCTAATCCATCGAAATGGATATTCCAAGAATTCTCGAAGAAAATAAGTCATCAAAGTCGATAATAAATGATAACAACAAAAGGGAAACAACACGAATTGATTAAAGTTGGAAATTCAGACAACTAGGCAAAAAGGCATAGTTGGCAGATAGGAGCAGGTCGGTCAACCGGACTCCCTGAGTCGGTTGACCGAACCAGGGGTTGGAAGTGCTCGGGGCACCAGGTCGGTCGACCGGCCCAGGGGCTCGGTCGGCCGAAGCCTGTACCCAGCACTTCCAAAACAGAGGAAGCAAGTGCCTGGGCTACAGGTCGGTCGGCCGGCCCAGGGGCTCGGTCGGCCGAATCCTGTATTCTGCACTTCCTACCATATTTCAAATGAGGTGCAAATCTCGATCAAATTGCATTCGCTCGAGCAACGACACTAAGGGTTTATGCCAATCGACTACCCGGCCCTATAAGCTCTTCGATGCATAATCAAAACACATTCAAACATCAAAGTTAGTATTTTTAAAGATTTGAACCCAAAACACTAAAAATTGGAATATTCACCAAATCAATCCAAACCAAAAGCAAATGCACACGAATAAGTGTTAGGAATTCATACCTAATAATCGAAGATAAACATACACTAAGATGCGAGATAAAAATCTCACCTTTGAACCCAAATCAATGAAGGAGAAGCTTTAAAAACAAGCTAAGATCAATTCCTCTTCAATAACAACTCAAGAAGCTTCAATCTAAGATTAAAAGAGAAACATCTCCTAAATTAGGTTTAGGAATTTTCTGAAATCAAAGAGAGAATGAGTTGGAGAAGATGAAGAGGAAGCTTACCATGGGTTCACTAGAGTTTGGAGCTAGAAGATGGATTTGCTAATGGAAACTAGGGCTTAGGATTTCCTAATTCTTTTTCTCTTCCCCCATTTTTGATGAAGCTTGAATGTATTAGGAAATTATGAAGGAATGAAGAGAAGAGGGTTGGAGCTAGGTTGATAAATGGGGTTAATGGGCTGAAACCCAAACAAAGGCCCTAAGTGAAAAGTAGCAAAATTTCACTAACTCCAAACATATCAAAGTTTACACTTAAAAAGATCGCAAACGGCGTTTTGAACTCAATGGGTGGGGTCTCGAGTCCTAATTCGACCGTATGCAAAAAGTAGCTTTTCGGACTAAATTCCGACAAACGATAAAATATTTAAATAAAATATTTAAATATACAATCGATAAATATGCGGGTTGTTACAACTAAGTTTCATAACAATCAACTAAGTTTAAAATAATAATAGTAATAATAACATTAGTAACTTATAATGTACTAACAATGTTAACTAAGTTATACTAAAATTAATTAAGGTTATAATAACATTAATAAATCTTAAAATATAATGTATGCTGCATTTTCAACTAGTGTAAATTATGATTTAAATCCAGGTCATATTTTCAACTAAGTTTACGAAAATTAGCTAAGTTTATAAAAATAAAAATAATATGATACAAAATATTAACCTAGTTAGCTAATTTTTTATAAAAATAACTAAGATTATATAATAATAACGATAATAATAAATTAACTAAGTTTATAAAAATTAATTAAGTTTCGTAATAATTATCTAAGTTTAGAATAATAATAATAATAATAATAATAATAATAAATTCTACAGTAGTAACCAAGTTAACGAAGTAGCTTGTGAAATGACATGTTATTCAATTACATTTTCTATAGTACGTGATAATGGAAGTTTTATTTGTCAGCACTTTCCATTTTTTGGATAATCTTCAACACACTTTTAGTGCCACTGTTAGCTATCTTTAACTTTGTCTACTTCTTTCTTTTTGAATAATGATTTCTTTTAACTAATAGTTATGTTTTGATATTTATATTGAAGCAATTTAGTCTTGGTTACATGCAGGTTTAAGATGGCTGCAGTAAAACTTATGGGTGCTATTGACGGATCCTTTGCAATTGTGTATATTTGCGATTCAACTATTTCAGATGGAAAGATCTTTGAGATAAGGGCACTTTATTATTTCATTATTTATTGGTAATAATACAGACCACGTTAAATTAATATTACAATTGAAATTAATTTTAAGTCAAAACGAGAAGTGTAGTCATATGGGATTTATTTTCTAAATTATTTTTCCATGTTTAAGTGTGTTAAAAAGACTTAAGAAAAAGTTGTATGGTTGACCTGCATACTAGCCTTTTAGTATATACATACATGCATTACAAATTGTTGTATTTGGACTAATTTGTTGTATATTCGTTTGTATGATGTATTTTGCTGTTCATTTAATACAAAAAGTCAGTTCTTAACATATCAATGTTATAGCCTTGGATGGATGCTCACTATGTACCCAATGGGTGCATCGATAATCGATTGCAGTTAATTATAATAGAATATGCATATAAATATGTACCTTTTAACTTATAAGCATGGATGGAATAATGCTTCATTTGATGCAATATGCTTCAAACTGAATGTGTCTTTGATTCATTTTGGTTGGGTTTTGCTAGATATAAATTCTACATATTCACAACCCTTAGATGTAATGACTTGTTTGCTTTTGGTTGAACCTAGACTATCTTCATTTGCTAATTGAAAAGGATGACCATTCACCTACTATGATTTTGAAACCATGATTTTTATTCTATAACCAAAAATAGTGTTTACCTGCCATGATTGAAGAAGCAACCAAAAGAATATATCACGTCATAATTCTAATTTATCCAGTTGTTTTTACACAGGGATCTAGCACAAAACCAGTTAAGTGGTGACATACCTACACTCATATATTGTATCCTTCTTCTAGGGGCATCTTATGTGTAAAGGCATCCATGCTTTTGCAGGTTTTATTCTATGCATAACATTCTACACTCTCACTCACCTGTGCCTTTTCTTCTTCTTCTTTTAATTTAAAATTTGAAATAACTTTTATGGTGTAGAATATGCCACCTAGATTGCTTGTTCGGTTCATAAGGGAGCATAGGTCCGAGTTTGCTGATTATGGTGTAGATGCATATTCAGCTACATCTGTAAGAGCCGGTCCTTACTTTGTTCCCAGAGTGTGAGCTTGTAACGACTTATATGCTGGTCAAGTTATTTTGATCTTTCTCATACTATAGAAAATGAAGAGGTATTAGCTAGTTCTTCTGACTAGTTCATAAGAAGAAAAAGGTCATGTCAATTAATACATCTTGTCTGAAATTGTAGTTTCTAGAGGCTGCACGACTGCACGACTGTAAAGTCATGGATTTAACAAAAAAAAAGTTATTACAAGTGACATGTTTCTACTACAGGTTGGTTTGCTTGTTTGAAAAACTAATGTTGCTTTGATAAATTTACTAATGGAGGTTTTTTTTGCACGACAGCTATATAGTAGAATGGATGAGAATTCAGTTAATTCATGCACTCAACTTGTGTTTGCATCAATAGACCAAGCTTTTGCTGATGACGTGCATTTGCTTGCCTCAGGCTTTCGTGTTATTCCTCTTAAATCTAAAATGGTAATTTAACTTTTGCATGCAACTAGTACCAATTTTAAACGTTTTGCTGATAACGTCATAATTTATATAGGATTTACCTACTGGAAGTAGAATGCATGACCTTGCTTCAGCACTCGAAGTAGGAACTGGTGCAATATCTGGTTCTACCAATAAAAACACTTTGCATACATACAACTAATGATCTATACTTACAATTGCCTTCCAGTTCATTTATGAGGATCATTTAAGGGAAACTGTGGCAGCAATGGCTAGGGAGTATGTTAGCAACATTATAAACTCTGTTCTGAAAGTTGCTTTAGCAATATCACCGTCGCAAATATGCAAAAGTCGCCTAGGAGGAAAAGGTTATGTAAATCTTCATCCATCTAATAAAAGAAGGTACTACTAATAGCTTGTAATTTTCACCATAGTTTTATATAATTATTTTCATTTTGTTATGAATTTTCAGGAAGTACTACCAGTGACCAAAGACGTGCATGAAGAAAGGCTTTGAGCAGTTCAAGTTCTTAGTGATGCATTTGGTACTTGTAGACGTTAACTTTGAACTATATTGTTTTTTGTTATCATAAACATGTATTGAATTTGGTAACTCATGTATTGAACTTATTTTTTGTTAGTTGATACTTTATTTTGTTATCATGGATATACGTTACAATTGCTGATTATTATATTTTTTTTTTCATTCATACATTGTTCAAATTGTTATCTATTTAAAGAAGATTCCTTTTGATTGTTATTATTAAAATGTAATGGTGAGGTGCATCAAATATATAGTTAAATAAAGCATAGCTATTAAAAAGAATTATAACTATGTGACATAGGTGCTATAAAAAGAAAATGCAATGTATGCGGTTACTGTCAAAGGATAGCAACAAATAGGCAGTATTGTGTCTACACATTTTATAGTAGTAGTAGTGTGTATATATATATATATGTTGTAAATGGATGTATAATATACTATAAACATAATGATTATAGCGCGAAATAGGCGCTATAGAATAACTATTTTATAGTGGCAACTTTATTCTATGAAATCATGCTCTTTCATAGTAGTTTTTTTGTGTTATAAATGTGCAATTCTTTTTTATAACATGTCGATATACATCATTTATAAAACCGCTATAGTTGTGTTTAATAGCGGCTATATGATGCTATAAAAGACTATTTTTCTTGTAGTGATTCCTCATTATGTACCCCATCCATAGGGTTGTCAATGAGAATCATCAAATGAACGGCCGGACCATGTTCATTTTGTTTAGTTCAATCGTGAACTAACATAATTGGCTAGCCCTAAATTCTGGAAACGTACTCGGACTTGTCAATATCAGTTAGTCGGGTATCCTAACTAATGTGTAATGCTACAGTAATCACACATAAAAAGGAAATTTAAAACCTTATTTGCCAAATGGAAAGAAATGACATAATTTGCCTTATTACATATCCGAAAAATCAAATGCTAAAGCAAATTCTAAAATTGAATACAACTAAATGAAGAAGAATAAAATAAGTGAAATAGCATAGTAAATGCTCGTTGTTCCATGCTGTTGGGAGTGTAAAGCCATAAACATTCGCTAGCTTGAAATTTCCCTCTTCAAGCTTCTGTTTAATGACGTATGGTCCTTTCCAAGTAGGATTCATGTGCAACATGGTAGGAAAATCCATTTCAAAACAAGATCTTCAATTTTAAAGATTCTAGGTCAAACTTTAGTGTTGTAGTATCAGGTGACTTCGTGTCGATGTGTAGCTGCCCTCACATTAGCTTCCTCGTGCTTCTCATCAACAAAGTCTAGAGATTCCATGAGGGGATCTCTGTTCATTTTGGGATCATAATAGGTCACCCGATATGAAGGACTTCGATCTCAATAGTAATAACAGTTTCGGAGCCGTAAGCAAGGGCGAATGGAGTATGAGCAATCATGGACTTATGAGTGGTTTTGTAAGCCCATAATGCTATTGGGAGTTCATCCACCACTTACCTCTGGTCTTTTCCAGACGCTTCTTCAGAATGGACTTTATGATTTTATTCACAACTTCAACTTGTCTATTTACTTTAAGGTGAGCGACTGCCGCAAATATCTTCTCAATATGATGATGACGACATAATTCTTTGAATTCAGCGCTATCGAATTGGGTTCCACTGTAAGTCATAATGGTTCATGGAAGGCCAAAATGAAAGATGATGTTATGGTTAATGATGTTGATTGCTTTCTTTGTCGTGATCATGGCTAAAGGTTCCGCTCTAGCCCATTTGGTGAAGTAATCAACTGCGACGACGACATACTTCACACCACCTTTAGAAATCGATAAGGAACCGAAATATCTATGCCCCATATGGAAAACGGCTGTGGACTAACCATTTGTGTGATTTCCATCGGCCTCTTAGAACTTTTGTGTATATCCAGTACTTGTCGCACCATTTAGTGTAATCAGTAGCATCTTGGTTGACGTCGGCCAATAATACCCATAACAGAGTATTTTCTTTGCTATGATTTGCCCTCCAGTGTGATAGCTATATTCCCCTTCATGAACTTCCTTTAGGACTCGTTTTATTTCACCATGAGCGATACACCAGAGCAGGGGGATGGAAAATCCGTTTCTATACATGACTCCTTACTAAATGATATATCGTAAAGCCTTAGGAAGAACTTGTCATTTTTCATCCTCTTTTCGGGAAAAACTCCCAGTAGCAAGTAGTTTTTAATCGGTGTCATCCATAACTCCTTCCCATGCTCCATTTCTAATACCTGGCCGACTTCCATTAGGTTTATGGTTGTAGCATCTAGTACTTTGATTGGAACTAAGCCCATCTGTTGTGCATCCGTAGTGCTAGCAAGCTTTGCCAATGAGTCAGCTTCTTTATTCTGATCTAAGGGAATATGCATGATGCTGTAATACTCAATGTCGGTCAAGTAGCTCTTGGACTTGGATAAGGTATAGAGCGAGTCAGTGTCCTTTAGTTGGTAATCTCTCCTGACTTGGTATGCTACCAACCGTTAGTCATAAAAGATTTCAAGAAATTTTAGCCCTAGTTCTATGGCAAGTTTAAGTCCATATATCAGAACTTTAACTTCATTATTTACTATAGGGAAATCAAGCTTTAAAGCACAGCAAATTGACCGATCATCTTGAGTCACTAGCACAATTCCATCTCCAGAACAGTGGTCATTGGATGCTCCATCCGTATACATCTTTCACCTTATGGTAGGGGTTCCGCCGCTCTTTGGGAGATTATCCTATGAAGTGAATTTTGCTATAAAGTCCATAGGTGCCTATCCCTGTATAACCCTCCGAGGAAGACAGGTGATGTCGAATTGGCTCATCTTGATATTCCACTTGAGTAACCTCCTAAACATCTCAGGTCTCTATAGGACCTTTCATAACGGCTGTTTGGTGTAAACATTGATAGGATGAGCCTGAAAATAGGGGCAAAGCTTTTGTGAAGCTATCAACAAGCGATACGCCAATTTCTCTATGTTTGAGTAATTTCTTTCAACTCCTATTAATCACTTGCTAACATAATAAACCAGTCTCTGGACTCGATTCTCTTCGCAAAGTAATGTGGCACTTATAGCGTGTATCGATACGGCCAAGTAGATATACATGTCTTTGTGATCCACCGGTTTTCACAAGATAAGAGGTCACTCTAAGTGGTTTACCAAAGATCGAAATGGGATGCTTTAGCTTTGGCTTCAATCCTCGTCTAATCGTAAGCCTTTTTGAAAAATTATATTTATGGAACTTCTGCACTCCACCAAGATCCTTCTCATCAAGGCAGGGCCGATCATGGTTGAAATGACCACTGGGTAGATCGTCGATGCCTTCACCTTATCCGCATCTCTATTTTTGAATACAATATCTTCGGCCATTGTATGCTGCTGCTTTACCGAAGCTCCATCTTATATACTCGAACAACATTTAAAATTCACATGCTTGATCGTGCTTGCATAACACTCCATTCATGTCAACTCTTATCAGCTAGATGTGGTCCTTCGAGTATTGTATTGATCACCAGTCTTTCATCAGTCCGCTCAGACTTCTCAGTCCTGTGTGGCACTAGTTCTCGATTGGGGTTGGATGTCCCATCCCCACTATCATACAGGGCTTTAAAAAACTGCTGTAACTTTCTTTTCCAAATCAATTACTCAATATTATCTTACAGATGTCTAAGATCATTTGTGTTATGACCATAGCAATCATGTAACCGAAAATATTTTTCGGTCTGTTTTCTGCTTCTCTATCGATTCTTTCAGAGGTGGCTTTCTGTACTGCATGGTATTACATGTAGACAAATAGGCGTTCTCTAGAGATGTATTCGGTGGTATATAGGTTTCGTACATCAGAATCCTAGGCCTTCCTCTTCTAGAATTCCTCTTTCATTCATGGTTTATATCTCTACATTTCTTTTTCCGAGTCGGTTTATTTTGGACATCCACTTGAACTTTTCCAGAACAATCACCGGACTGCTTTACTGCAATGTTACTCTGCACTCCCTCTTCACTTGGTCGCATAACATTCTTCTTCCTAGAGGATCTAGCTTCCTTTTTCCTCAAATACTGAGCTGCTTTCGCATAGAAACGTTCCAATGTTGCGGATGGCTTGCCATCTAACCAATCATCAAAATCAGATTCTAGATCAATCCCTCTTGTTACCGCCATTAATATTGAATGGCCATTCAGATTACTAACTTCCATGACAACTGTATGAAATCTCTTCAAATACTCTTTTATTGATTCTCCCTGAGCTTGGATCATGTTGGATAGGGACATTACATCTTTGGAGCGAGTTGCATGCATACAGAATTGCTCTACAAACTTCGTCGCTAATTCGTCAAATCTAGAAATTGACCTAGGGGTAATCTCGTAATCCACATCGCTGCTATGCCAAAGAGTGTAATAGGAAAACATCTGCATTTTGTTGCATCATTATCTTATGTGGAATCCATTAGCTATTTATATCTCACGTTGTGCTATCTGGGGTTGGTTTTTTCCTCATAAGCAGGCATCTATGGCATACTGAACCTCCTTGGATACTCGGCATGTAAGATGTTGAACTTGGCGTGGCTTCTCGAGATTCCACAATCATCATTAGTTAAGCATTGGATTTTTCTTACTAGTTGTCTAACCATGGTCGATAAGTCCAGGATAGTTGGAGCCAAGCGATAGTCGTAGTCCACCTCATGAGAATTGTCCGGTCAATGTCTACGGGTTGTTCCATGCCTTCTTGTCTCAACATCCTCTCGATGTACATCACATGCATTCACTTCATCGTCATTTTGAAGAGGTAATTGGTCTACGTTCACTGAACTTCAGCAACCAAGTCGATCACACCGTCTCCAGTGTGCTCTTCCCACTACATGATGTGACCTGCCTCTAGGAGTTGGATTGTTAACAACCGTTCTAGATGGATTGGTACCAATCACTACAGGTATGTTTGGATCGGTCTGGTGATGTCCGGTCGATGGTTCAATGTGGTATCCATCAATTCTACGACATCTTCATCTATGATAGTTCTCTAATGCAGCTTAGGGAGTTGGCTCCTCCTAACTTTCCCGCATTGTTGCTGACTAAGTTGTTTTATTAAATCGATATTGGCTTGAGTCTGCCGATTCAATTACTAGTGGTTATCCACTAGCTCTCTCATCAGATTCTTAAATTCAGCTCTTGTGATGGAATTAGTTGCATACTGGACATCAACAGGATTAGCAGCATTCACATCTACTAGTAGATTGCTTGGGTCCCCTTCCTGGATGTCACCTTCTTGTTTCCTTCTACATTTTGAGAAGTAAATATGTTGTTCCTAACCATTATTTATAATTTTCCTTAGAATTTTGCAAAGTTAAATAGAACAAACAAGCTTCTCGAAGACAATTATGGATCCCCTTCAGGAGATTTATGCAATCCAGTAGCAATAAAGGGATCGGAATAAGCTGAGAGTTAAGCATTCTTAATGAAAGCACCAAAATTTTTGCACCAAAAATGGGCATAAAAACTCAAGAATTGAACAGCAGAGAAATAAATGAACAACTATCAAAATTAAACATAAAGGATAAGTAAATAAGTAGTAACAAAAACACAATGATTTATAGTGGTTCGGCATTGCGTGCCTACGTCCACATTGAAGAGTAAACTTTACTGATCACTTTTTAATCTGATTACAATGAATTGTTGATAATTGCACTTGATTGCAATGGAGTATAGAGAACCAAGCATTGTAAGGATCCTCTAAATGAACAAAAAAGCTTGTATTTATAGGGGAAGACGATGAAACATCTCCATAGAAATTTTGCATAAGACTCTCAAGATCCGTAGGGGCCTACACAACCGATCACATGTGCAAATCCGATCATTGGAACGATCAGTACCAGTCGTTCATGGTTGCTCCAATGAGTGTGCAATCGTTCATGATTGCTCCAATAAGGATGTGATCATTCCTACAAGCTCCCTTTTGCCTCTAATCCATGTTCCCAAAGTTTGGTGTCATTCTGACTTGTTGTTAGTGAGATATTGATTAATCTTCATTGGATTGAATCGTTGAAGCTGAAATGATACGATCATTCATGAACGTTGTATATCAATCTTTCTTAGTAGCACATCTTATCATGCAATAATTTCTAGGGGTCCTCACTTCAGTATATTGATGTTCACAAAGTTTCATGTGTAATGGATTTGTAGATTTTGAGATATCAATCTATCATAATTGAATTGAGTGGTGGAATCGATATTATAACGACTCATAATGTTGCGCATGTATCGTACCCTATCCATCTTCAGGGAGTAATGGGAATTCATGCTTTTGCTTTGCTACTGCTTCAGGTCATTGTACTTATTTGATCTCTGGACTTCATGATCGTTAACTTGATGCATCGATTCTAATGACAGTAGAGTCTGTCCCATTTGATCGGTTCAGATATAGCCGGGTCAAAAGACCGGATAACTATGGTAATAAGATTTACTTTAAATACTTATCTATCCACAAAACCTTTTTAATGCTTATAAATGTTGATTTGTCCATAAAGTCCTAAAGGACATTTGCTAAAACATTTATCTATGACTGCTAATTTCAAATCAGTGATCTTTTTACATCTATTTCATTTTTCTAGTCCCATTAATCCACTTATCCATATTAGTTGTAACTCCTGACTCGTTCCCATTAATTGCCCATTAATTAGAGTAGTAGTCTTTAATTCCCCTACAAACCAATTGTAACCCCTAACCTAATCATATCCATTGTTTCTCATTAATTTCCTATTAATTGGTGTTACAATATTTTATTTCCTATTAATCATTGGCAACTACTAATTTATTGCCCATTAATAGGAGTTACTATATTTCTTAATTCTACCTAAATGCTTTCTTAAATATAATAATAACAACTAACAAACGTTACATATAAATAACTCATGAATAAATGTCGTTCTTCTTTATTAACACAATAAATATGTATAAACTCCCTAATAAAACTACCTATTCGTAACCAAATATATTCTAGTCATAAGTATATAACTAGAATATGTTTTTCATATTTAATTTGTTGAAGTTAGATTTCTTAGGAAGAATTTCCATTATGATTTCCATAATTGGTTTAACATAAAAGGAAAGATTTACCATGTTTGAAAGTACAAGGAAAATGGATAATTTCCTTTTATATGGAATAAACAGTGTAAACTATGGACAATAAATCTGTACTTTACACATCTCTTCCCCTTATGTTTATGGATATTCCTTGTTAAATCAAACGTTATCCTTTTGAATCAAAATTGGAAGAAGTAAACAAAATTATAAAAAATCAAATGGATGTTCTTCCCACAGATTAAATTATGGAAAATTTGCAACCTATCATAAATTGGGCAATAACCCAAAAATCATATTTAACACCCAAGTATAGATCTGGAATAAAAATAGAAAGCATTCAATCTCGGACTAATTTCCAGATCTTGGTGTAAATATATTTCAAGTCAGATCTAACACAAGAATATGTAGGCAATAGTTTTTTACACTAATTTAATCCTATAATTCACAAATAGAATTGATCAAGGCATAAAAATCAAATGTATGCCTACACAATATATCTAAAATCATAAACAGTATATAAAATTTATCACCCACCTTTTTAAAAGCGATCCAAATCTCCAGATCTAAAGTAAAACCTTAAATTCATTCCTAAATCCTTTTTAATCCAAGAAATATGTATAAAAAAGGTAATACGTACATTAGAATTACAGATCCGAGAAGAGACTTTGGAGCGGGAGAAAATAGCTATAAATATTCATATATATATATATATATATAAATTATCTAAAATACGAGTATAGTTGACTCTCTTCTCTTCTCATTTTTATTAGATTTCTATTCTTATCCAATTTGTATGAATATAGATATAAATATCTTATTTATATAATTTAGAAAGAAAGTGGAGAAAGGGAATTGGCAGAGTTTCACTGCCGCCTTTAGAAAAATATGAGAAGAGAAAGGAGGGTTAGACCTGAATTTATAGGTGCTATAATCAACAAAAACCATTATATCAAAATATATTAAATCCAGACCGTTGGGCCTAGGGTAACCCTAGCCGCCACACATGAAGCGGTCAACCACCCCCTTCCTAGGGGTCAACCACCCCTGGTCAACCACTCTAATATACGGGTCCACTTGTGGGCACTAGATAATTAATATATAAACGTTAATTTTCCTATTTGAATTATTTTTGTTCTAAATTTGTTTTTCATCTGTAACTTCTTCACTTGGACTCTAATCGTAAAAATACAAACATGAAAGTTGCTAACAATTTCGCTAACGCAATGGTGCAAGTTTCATACTCAAATTCCATCATTTGCACAAATTCCATTTTTGGAGCCTAATTAATTAACCAATAAAATAATTAAATAACTAATGCCAAATTACATCGTGTTACAGTTTTTCTCTCTGAATGTTGGGTGATGTATTAATCATGGCTGCTGGAGGGCACAAAGGGGTTACGTACCCATAATTATTGGATAACTATGGAATGATTCATCTAAGAGTTTCCTATTCATCAATAACAATTAAATTAGATAGGAAATCTCAAGGTGACGATGTTACACATTTCCCTCGACTTGAGAATACTTTGGAACTTCAATGTTCATACTCTATTTTGATAATAGTTAAATCACGGCATCGTGATCTATCGAGTAATTATAGTTGAGTCAGAGGTGAAGCTTTGGGAGTGAAACACTATTCAATAGAGAATCCATCTTCTTAGTTGTATGAGGTTAGTACCACAGTCGACTATAGTCAACTCAAAATCAAAATATTTGCTAAAGTAATATGATTAGTAATAAAAGTTATTACCAAGGGCTTTATTTTTAGCCAAATTGAGTTGAATGTGGATAATGTTGGAATTTTAACCAATACCAAATTCCATATATTATAAAGTGATATAATTTTGACGAAGAGGACATGTGTAAGTTATCGTTACTAAAAGGTATAGCTTAAGAAAATAAATTCAATTTTACCAAAAAGGTCTATAAGCGATGAATTCGGATAAACTATCAAAACACTAGCTAAGGTGAAGTGTGAACGTTAATATTTGAATTGTTCAATATTAATTACTAACTGAATTTACACCTCTAAGTCTCATAACCTCATTTGTGAATAATATAAAAAAGTACCTTATTTAATTAGTTTATAAATTTTATAAATTAATTAATATTTAAAAAAATTAATTATTTGATGTTTTGGTTGTCTTTAGTAATAATTCGAATGTTATATAAAATTAATATATGTACATAGATGCCAATATGTATTTATACGCGCTTTAAATTTAGTTAATTACTTAATGGACTTTTTGGAAAATTACCTATGCAAGGAGAAATATTTGGCTGACCATGCAAAGGAGGGAGAGAAGGATTGGATTGCTTGAATATTAATTAGGAATTAAAATGACAATTTTTTAAAGAAAGATCAGGAAAGTTTTCTATTCTTTCCTTAAAACAAATTCATTTCTTCATTCAATTTTCCTTTCCTCATTCTTCCCTCATATATGGCTACCTCCTCCATCGCTATCATGGCCAAGAAAAATTAGTTTCATTTACCTAACATAAAATAAAATAATATGGCTAGTCCAATTCTAGCAAAGTTTGTGTGTTCAACATTAAGACCGAAGGAGAATTTGCAGATTAGGCTGTCACTAATTGACTAGATCTATAAGATACAATTTCAATTTATACTTGTATATTTTAGCTATATCATTCTAATCAAAATTTTATATATGTGTTGTTGGCTCATCCTGATTTGGATTTAATGTTCTAAATAACTAATTAATTAATTTGATTTTCAATCTAATAAATTAAAATCAATATATATAAATACATATGTGTGTGTGTGTGTTTTTAGCCATGAATATGTCTTTAATAAACCTATAATGACTACCGAAACATATTATCCAATTTATGTAATTCAATTATTTAGTTTTGAATTTTGATCAATTAAAAACATAAAATTCATTGATCTCATATTCAAGTTAACATATGTATTCGGATTTCATACTTTTGGTTGAAAGGGGGCATTTTGCAAAATATTTGTTTATATATTTTATTATATATGTATGTATGCATGTATATATGTATTTGTTTATATATATATATATATGCTTGTAAATGGACTAGAACTGTTTAATATAACAAGCATGTGTTTATTGAATTAACTGAAAATTATTTCAATTTTATAATTACATGTGTGCATGCATGCGTGGGTGTATTATAATATGAATACAAAGTCATTTAAAAATATTTTATATCAGTGCACCTAATCTAGACTTGCATTTAAATAAATTCTACAAGTCAATTAGATCTTTTAATATGTAATTTTGAATCCGTAATTTTAATTCAATCAATATATGTATATATATCAAATTTTGTCAACTTGGCCTTTATATTATTAAGACTTGAATTTTAAAATATTATATATATATGTACGTATCTTCATTAAATAATTAAATTGAGGTAATCAACACACACACACACACAGATATATATATATATAAATGGCCAATTATACATGGTAGATATACACTTACAATTTGTAGGTAAAGGCCTCATTTTCTTATAGTGAATAGAGTATATCCTTCCATGTGTAACCAACCAATTAGTGGTTTATATATGGACTATCACATATACAGAATTATTAGTAACACATACATGGATTCAACAAATAATGACAAAGTCAATATATACATGAGTAAGTATTGGTATGTAGGTACAACTAGCCTAATGGTGGGTAATATGTTCTAGCTATCAATATTGAATTGGTAGATATGGGTAGGTGAATGTCAGTGGGGAAAGAATCTTTACCTACACTTATTAATACTGGTAGGTAAAAGAATCTATGCACCCCACTAAGTTGTGAATCAAATGATGAGTCATTGGTTGATGTGTTTGATGATGTGTCATCCTACATGGCAGATGACATGGTTGCCATAGTAACATACATATGGCATACATCAATTCCACCACTTGGCATCTTATGGTTGGTCCATGTGTCAAACATCAATTTGTCCACGTGTTACTATTTGATTAGTACATATGACATCATTTTTTAGGCCACATGGCATCATTTGATTAGTCCATATGTCATTATCTAATTTGTCACACGGTATCATTTTATTACTATATGTCGCACAATATTATCGGACCGCATAGCATTATTTCATTAGCCCATGTGGCATTATTTTATTGGTCTGTTACACAATTCATATTTGGTCAAATTTAATAGTTATACGTAGGTAAAAGATAATAACAGTTATTTATAAATGTTCTATATTAGAAATAAACTAGAAAAAACATATATTAGTTTTGTAGATAATAACAATATATCAAACAACCAAATAACCAAATCAAAGCAGTTGTAGTCATTGTGATATTCAATCAAATGTATATGTAGTGTACATAAAATTTGCATTTTTATATATACAAACAACTGATGCCCATGTATATACAATTTACAGAAAATAACTTGAAAAAATTAGATGTCTCTTTCACATAATGGACATGAAGCATGCCTAATGAGCCAACTATCGATACACTGCACGTGAAAAACATGTTTACATTAGTAGACTCCTCGTGCTTTCTTCGATTTTAAAATCATGCAACAAAATTATATACTTCGTTAATCATCAATCAATAAATAGGCTTAACATATCAAGAAAATATTTCGCAATACAAGTCATACCTGAAGACAAACTAAGCAGCATACTGACTCTGATGCACAAGAACTATTCTCCATTAATATTTTAACTGCTCTAATTTTATCATTGTATCTTATGACATGCATTTTTTGCCTTATGTATCGAATATTGAGAGAAATGCGGAATACGGATCTTAAGGCTAGGATTAACACTAGAGGGAGGGGGGTGAATAGTGTTTTAAGGAATTACTATAAATCTTTTTGAGTTTTTGTTAATTTGAACACAAATGTATGCAATATTCAAACAAAGATATGATCACAGAATCAAACACAGAGGCAGAAATAAAGTAAAAGCAATAAAGGAAAGAACACACCGGATTTTATACTGGTTCGGAGTTACCCTACATCTAGTCCCGCACACAAGTACAGATTTCCTTTCAAAAGTAATTGTACAGTTACACCCTCGATTTCAAGGCCACGAGGTACACCACTCCAGATTCACAATCCTCTGGGTAGAGATACTTGATTTCAAGGGCAACAAGTTCACCCAATTGATTTCCAAGGCTACAATCACACCTTTTCTCACTTGATTGATTTCACAGGCTACAATCACACCTTTTCTCGCTTAGTTTATTACAAAAAAGCCTATTACTCTAAATAACACTGAGATATTTGTTGAGATAGTGATAGGGAATCAAACCAGAGATGATCTAGTTAGATTCAATGTTGATTTCGGTAGAGTAATGTTAAAAATGTGTATTAAGAAATGTGGAAGAAGAAGAGGAGTGAAATCAGAGAAAATATGAATGAAAATTCGTTTAAAACTGCCCCTATTTATAGTAAAACAACAACCGTGTCCATTCGTGAAAGAATATGACAAATAGACACTTCTTTTGAAATTCAAATTTTTGAAATAAACTGCTACCATGTCGATATGGGGTACTTGAGGATGCCGACATGCCTAAGGAAATTTTGGAAATTTGCTTTTCTTTGAAAATAACTTTCATCTTGTATTAAAACTATTTTAAACTTTATAAATATATTTAATTATAGTTAAAATACATAAGTAAATATAGAGAATAATATTTTGGTATATATATATAATTTTATATTTAAGTCTAAGTATAAATATTAAAAGTTAATTATAAAAGATATTTTAAAACTAAGGATATTTTGATTTTGAAAATAAAGATTATTTTGATGCTAAAAGTATCTAAAACCAGGATAGATGTTTTTAATTCTTTTAAAAGGAAGGTTTTGAAATCATTTTGAAAACAAGATATATTTTAAAAAAAAAACATTTGAATAAAAGGTTAACAGATACAAAGCAATGTTCCACTAGATTTTTCGTAGGTTCCATCCTACTTAGGGTTCCATCCCTTTAACAGGCTCGAAGTGGATTCCATTCCACGAATAAATTGGATTTTAAGATGCCAGTGCTTTTCTAGGAGTTTTAACAAAATTCCTAATTAAATTACTTATTATTGAAATCTTGAACTCTTGATAATCTTGATACTCATGAGTCTTTAATCTTGATATTTTGAATCTCTATACTATAAAGTCTTCATTCTTGGTACCTGCATGGTTAAATCCTGCATATACATATATATCTAAACTATAATGTTAGTATTTATGTTTTATAATCTTATTCTAAGGTTGTTTTCATCAAAACCATCATCTCAAGGACTAACAAGTATATCATGGAATTTGATTACTGGGGATTTTACTGCGTTAGTCTACAAAGAATATATATGATGTATTTTAGTTTTATGAAATATCAGTCTATAATATAATGATTTGATTGTATGTTACCTGACTTTGTACTGCGGGTCATATCTTATCTCTACTGAGTCTTCCGCTCAAAAGACTAGTAAGGACATTGATCGGCGGTCAGTTGTACAATGATTGTAAGAATGTTAGATCTTAAAATTGAATGTATAACTTATTTTTACTTGATTCATTTTTTATTTCCCTGAAATAACATAAAGTAAACTTGTCTTAAAAAGTTCCTTATGCATTTTCTATCTTTAATTCAGTCTTCACTAAGATTCGGATTCCCTACATCGGTTGGATATTTTTATGGTATGAACAAAACTTAATTAGAAGCAATATTGAATATGCAATATACTAGTGAAAAAATGTTTCTTTATTTAGGCAAAAGTATGAGACATGTGAAAGATTTTATACCATGATTAGATGATGTTATGTGTATATCAAGGTTGGAGGATGCATGAATATATACAATATCAAAATATGATTGTGCATGTTCTTTAATGTTATCTAACATGAATGCAAAAAATTGTAAACTATATACATAGCTTGGTTTTAAGTAAACATTATCGTAAAAGAATTAAAATGCCATAGCAAATATAATGAAGAGTAACAAGTGCGATCAAGCTTATTTTTCGTTATTTCAAAAGTTCAATGAATTTTTGCATTTTAAACTAGATTACAACACTAACTATTCGAGGAATATCAATACGTAGACAAATATAAACATGTTGTCAAGCAATAGATATAATTAAATATATAATTTTATATAAAATTATATTTAGATTAGAAAAAAAGAGACTAATTTAAATGAAAGTAAGTTAAGAAGCAACATCACATATTTGAGTAAAAAATATATATGTCAAAATAATACCATTTTAACGCTTTGAATCCCCAATTAGTAGTTAACTAAAAGATGAAAATGGGAAACACCTAACAATATCAATAGTAATTGGTTTAGGGAAATTTTTGCAACAAAATCTCATTTAAAATACTTATTTATTTGGATACTAATATATATATTTGGAAATAAATGAAAAAAATAAATTACATAACTTTATCGATTGAGTTATGCTCATAAAATTTATTATAGGTATGATAGTTAATTAAAAATTATTCTACTATAGTTATTTATGGTAGATGACAACTATTATAGTTGGGCATATGTTGAAGGGGTTTGGGACCAAAGGTCGTTATTCTCAAAGTCGGTGCACAAAAAGTCTGTACTAATAAACCCATGTAAATTAGGTCCCTGTTTTTTTTATACCAAATTGCCCCTTCTAGAAAATCGACCCAGCATTGAAATCAAGGGCAAAAGTAGCATAAATTAGTCAAAAACTAAAAATAGGGACCAAAGTTTCATAACTTTTTCTGGAGGCACTTTTCTTCCATCATCTTCCAAGTCTAGGGACTGGCAGCCGTTCCTTGTATATTGAATCTACCATTATATTACAACATTGCTAAACTAATTGGATTAAAAAACTATCACAACTAAATAATAGTGGTAATAGTAATGCAAGGGTAGTTGAATTCACCATTTTGATGCAAATTACAGCATTATTGTTGGATAAACTAATTTCCATGGGAGGACTTTTTTGGACAAAAGAAGAGCTAATCAGCTTATGAAGTAAAAATAATTGATTTAGTAGAAGGAATAATCAATGAGATAATTATAAGAAAAATAACATGTAAAACAAACTAAATGAGATAATTATAAAGAAGTAATAAAATATTTAAATTTGCTTCTCCAATAGTGGGTTTTAGCAGTAAATGAAAGTATTTTAAAACTCAACTATGATGTAGGTCCCATCAGGGAATAATTTAGAGGTTAAATGGGATGGACATAGAAAATTGATCTGAAATGCATAACATATCGAAACATAAAAATACATATAATATTCCCAAACATTCCTAGGAATAAAAAACTATATTTAGTATTTATAACATTTATAAAAGTAGGCCGATGAAACTTAAGGAAAAATGATATCATTTAAAGCACAGATCTATTTGGAAAATAACATAGACTTGGAAATTACATAAAATGGAGTCTATTTAGCAAAAAAAATCTTAAATTAGATGTTGTACAATTCTTAATTTTAGAGACATTTAATTAAAAAATGTTAATGTACATATTTGAGACATACAGATATGAAAATTGCCATAGTTAAACATATATTAGATCCGTCTATGTACATATCAATACAATAATTTAGATCAATCTAATCAACAAACTATGACAAAGAAAAAGGAATTCTAAGTTGCAATTAAAGTTACCTTATTCACCTAAATTACAACCTTAATGCTTTAATTTTGTGTACAAACTTTTTGTAGTTAAAGATGAGTTGAAAAGCCTGTCAATTATAAATAATTAATTTAGTAAAACGAACAATCAGTTACTTCTTATTATAGAAGTAAAATAAGAAGTAAGAGATGTACAAAATCAAATTACTTCTATTTTCTAATTTTAGCAGTAAATGAAAATATTTCAAAATCAATATACTACGTGTCTCTCCATAATCAATTATTACTAATTTAGAAACAAAATGAGAAAAAAGCCATAAACTAATCCCCAATAATCTCATATAGCCTCGAAACTTCTTCAAAAATCTCATATTTTAAAAGTGGAAAAAATCTGAAACTGTACTAGAATGAATTTGCGAAAACTATAGGTAATTGTAGAAAAATATAGAGAATAAATTGCATATCATTAGGGAGGAAAAAGATATTGGTTGAAAGTATATTTATCGGTTGTACAAATACCAATATATCATTTTTGTGCATATTAAATCTGAAAGTCTACATGGAGCTAGTAAATTTGATAATTAAACCTAATTGTGACATCAGAAAGGACTTTGTAAAGAAAAGCTATATCAATATATTAGGATTATAAAATATTGGATACGGTAACTAATGACCATAATTATTGACCAAAATTATGAGAAATAATAAATGCGGGCTTGACAATGAGTTCTTGATTCAAGCCTATACAACTAACAAAATTCATAAATAAAGAACTTACTTTTTATTGACTTGTGTGATTCATTTACTCACTAATCCAATTTTGCTATATGATTCATTCATTAATCCAGTTCTGAAAAATATGAAATTAACAAACTAGTGTCAAGGAGGAAAAAACCTTTTTACATTAGCAGCAAATACATAGTATAATGCAATCATCTACAGTTAGATACCCTACAACCCAACCAAGATTTTGTCTTCGGAATAAGTACTAAAAGTAAATTACCTAACATATTTTGAATTAGAAAGGGACTAAGCAATGAGATCCGAAAAGAAATCCCTAAATTTGGGAAAACTTCAATTTAATTTTTTTTTTTTTTTTGTGAAATATGAATATAGAGATAGAAGGCTGCAATAATAGATCCAATCTATAGTCCATTGAAATCAAGAAACATCAAACTAAATTACCTGGCGCAATCATGATTTGGTAGAGATAAATTAACAAATTTGTTATCTAGTATTGTCAAACACAATTTTTCTTATAATGCCTCTTCCTGCCATGATGAAATTAACAAATTTGTTTGATTAGTTTGGGAATTAGGGTTTGGGAAGATGAGATGATTGGGGATCTGAACAATACTTTGGAGAATGGAGATATGGGGGATTCAAAGGTGGATAGTGGTTCCAATTGGTTTCTAGTGAAGCCAATCAAAAGGAAATACGCGGATTAAGATTTGTACCGTTGGTTTGATTTAAAATAAACGGTTAGATCAATAGCTGGAGGGGATGGTACAGATTGTGTTTCTCTAATAAACTAGGTAGAATATGTTTTAGCCATTTTGGATGATGACATATTGGTATGAAATTGTGAAACTTTTTAGAAAAATTGCAACATTTACATTTTAATAGTCAATTGTTTGACAAACAAATGGCAATATATGAAAATTATTAAATAAATGATTTTTAATATTAATAATTTAAAATTTAGTTAATGTTTATTAATTATTAATTGCTAATTATTTCATATTTTAAAATAATTATTAATAACTAATAAATGAGTGATTTTAGAAGGAACATTTGTAGGATATGCAAATGAAATCTTCATTCCAAAAATAAAATTGTTAGGATATGATTTTTTTGACACATCATCACACAACTTAGCATTATTTTTAATGAAAAGTTAAAATGATGGGAGAGAAACATAGGTGCTAATTGCAAAAAAAATTCCCTCCAGTGTATACGTAGGCAACACTTTTTACTTACTTATACTTATTGGTAGGTAACCATCCTTCCAAAATGTTATAATATTGACAATATTTACCTACCAATAAAACCATTAACTATTAGCAGATAAATGTTATCTTTAACTATTCGTATATATTGGTAGGTAAAGGTCAGATTTCTTATAGCGATTGTTGGATCTAATGTTAAAGAAAAGTTTTAAAAGAGAGATATGTAAAGATTTCTGTCTCTAAATTCCTTTCATTTGAATGAATTTAATTCAATTTATTCTTTCGTCTATAGTTGACCACTCCCTCCTCTACCTCTCTTGATTGTATATTTACATTAATTGTATTTAATTAATTGGATTAATTAAATAAAAGAAAAAACATTCAAAATAAAATTAGATTTTATTAAAACAACTGACTGGAGTTCGTGTTAAATATTAGACTAAAGCCTACTAAGATCCAACTAAGGTTTTTTTTCTTGAATTTACTCATTTCACCTGCTACTAACGGATTGGGTTCCATTAATGGTATTAGAGCCCAATTGGTGTATGTGATCTAATTAATCGACAGTTAGGACCAACTAATTAAACTCACATATTCAATGGGTGTCTAGAAAAGTAGTGTCAAGGCTTAGGGTTGAATAATCAAGTTATTCTACCCACCTTGGCCACATCATGGCCCAATGGATGAAGTAAGTCTAAAAGGTTGGCTCAAATGTAAACACGTTGGAGTTATTTAGGTCTTCGGTTAATTTTAAAATTAATATTTAAAAATTTAAAATATATTTAAAGTTTAAATATTAAGCTTAAAATATAAAAGTAAGTTTTATAAATGTTATAAAATAAATTTATTTATTTTTTAAATTGTTTTTGTGAAGTTAATAATCGATGAAAATTTTATATATATCTTATTAATATGATTGATTAAATAAATAATTAACTAGAAGTTAATTAGTTAAAATATAAGTATATGTTGATATATATACACACACACACACACACACACATACACACATACAAACACACCTGTATGTGTGTGTGTGTATAGTAAATATACAAGAAAAAAATGGTGACACCTAACCCTGGCGTTTAGGAGGGGGCCATAGGTAACACGAATGGAGAGAAAGTTGACGATGGAGGGTGGCAGGAGGTTAGGAGGAAGGGAAGAGGTCGATTTCAAACCAAAGGGAATATGCTCAATCTTATAGGGCTAAGGAACCTATAACTAAGTCCCGGGTCAAAGTGATTGAGGGGAAGCAACTTCAAATTGATAAAGACATTTCCTTTGTAGAATTGATGCGAGATGAAGAAGGGGAGTACATAGAACCGGATAACAAGGATTATGATGATACTAAAGGTATGTGGAAAAATTTGTGAACATCTATTTGGTTGGAAGATGCCCCTATTATGTCCACTTTGATGCTTGTATCAAAAGAGAATGGAAACCAAAAGGGAAGTGCAACATTTTCTCAAGAGAAAATGGATTTTATATGGTTAAGTATAAGAAGGAAGAGGATTGTCTGATGGTCCTAATTCTGGATCCTTGGTTCATGGACAACAGGCTGGTATTTTTCAAGTAATGGGAATTGAACTTTAGACTGGAGAGAGATATGTCGGAGACTCTCCCTATTTGGGTCTGATTTAACAACCCAGATTTATCGTTATGTAACGCAAATGGTATTAGCAAGGTAGCTAGTATGATTGGAAAGCCTTTAAGACTGGATGAACACATGAGAAATATTACAAGGCTTAAGTTCGCCAGAGTTTTGATTGAGATCAATGCAGACTCAAAATTTCCAAAAAACATTTGGATAAAGGACTATGATGATAACCTATATATGCAACAAGCCGGGTATGAGTTCAAACCTCCTAAGTGCTTAGAGTGTGAATGTTTTGGCCACAACGATGCACAATGTAATGTGTCAAGTAAAGAGATCCAATAGGTGTGGAGAGTCAAGCCGAAAACAATACAACCACCATAAAGTGTATGTCGAAAGTACCATGGACCCTGAGTGTTTAGACACAGTGAACATAAATTTACAGGAGCAGTTGATTAGTAAGAGTTTAGCTCAAAAATTTACAAAATCAGTTGAACCCCCAAAATGTAAAACTTCAGATTCTACTATAGAAGAGGAGGTGGTTCATAAGAAATCCTTGTAGGAGGACTAGCCGGAGAAAGAGCAATCAGATCAAGTTTATTCAGTAGAGCATCGGTATGAATGAGGACCCACTTGTTCCTGCATTGGATGCGAACATAACATTATCGACGAAGAGAAGGCACCTACAACAGTAGACACAATTCAATAGTTAGACACTCAAATTGATTCTACTGATGAAGAGCAAGATATCCCAAGTGTGGTAACACTAAACCAAATCAAGCATATATAGATCATTCCTTAGCATCAAAAAGAGGACAAGGAAGTGCAAATAGAGCATCCTGCTCCTAGGAACTTGACAAAGAGGAAGAAAACTTCAACTTCCAAATGACAAACATTAAATAGCTGGAATATTAGGGGGCTAAACAATGACACCAGACAATCAAACCTTAATTTAAGAAGAAATACAAATCTACATTGATTGGTGTTCTTGAGAGTAAAATGATTAGCGGTAGTGTGGATTTATTCACGCCAACACTAGGAAGTGAGTGGGACTTGATTCATAATAATGAGTGTACTACTAAAGGAATAATCATGAAAGAATGTGATAAAAAATATGAATCTTAAAAGCTATTGAAATAGAAGAACAATAGATGACAGTGGAAGCCAGTAACCTAGGTGGCCTAAAAATTTATATAACATATTTTTATGTGAGCAACTTACCGTTAAGGTGAAAGGAGCTATGGAAGTATATTATGGAGCTTTCAAAAATCATACAACAATAATGGTTGGTGCTTGATAAAGTCTCCCAAATGTCTGAATTCAAAAACTGCGTAGTAGGTGCTAGCCTGGTAGAAGCATTCCAAACAGGGCTGAAATATACATGGCGAAGTGGTCAGGTAAAACAAATTTCTAGTAAATTAGAAAGAGCCCTAATTAATGCAGATTGCATAAACATGTTACCCAACCTAAAAGCAATGGCATTGCCTAGTTCCATTAGTGATAACTGCCCTTTGTTGATTAAACTTAATGAACCGTGAAATGAACCTAAAGACAAGCCCTTTAGATATGCTTACTGTTGGTGTGATTGTAAGGATTACCATAAATATACTAATTTTGATGATGTGAATGAAGTGGAGGGCAACAACATGTATAAATTGGTGATGAAGTCAAAATGATCAAAACAAACTAAAAGAATGGAATAGAATCAGAGATAAGGAGCAATGAAAATTAAACATAGTGCAAAAGAAATGCTAAGAGGCTCAAATGCTATTAGACTCGGATTCTACCAATGAACAACTGTATTCATATTATTGCCATTTGCAAGGTGAACTACGGGACATGATGCAAATATAGGTCAAAAAGGTAAAGTAGAAAGCAAAAAAACATGGTTGGTAGTGGTGATTCTAGCACTAAATTCTTCTACACTAAAATGTCAATCGAGAAGAATCACAACAACTTAACAAACAACATTGATGAAGAAGGACATCCAATTTGTAACTTAAAATGTAACGACTATGATTTTTCATCGTTCGTTTTTTAATATTTTAATGGTTTTAAATATTGAATTTGAATTATAGATTGATTTTGAATAAGGAAAAGGTTGGTTTATTTATAAACTAAATTCAGAATTTAACTATAGAAACTTACTGAATAATTTAATTATTGAAGTTATAATTAAATATTGGTTAAAATAGTGAATCTAGAGTTTTAAGCTTGATAAACATAATTTAAAGGCTTATAAAATTTATATTAGTAGTACTGAGATTTTGCAACTTTTAAAATTGAATTTAAAATTGATTTTCCAGTTTGAAAAATATATCGTTTAAATTGACATTTAAAAATAGCCTTCCGAGGCACAGTCTCGAAATTCGACGAGACTAGTTTCATTGGATCCGTAATAGTGTATTTGTAACGACCCAGAATTTTAAATAATTTAATTTGAAAATATTTAATTAATTTTAAATATTTAAAGGATGGTTTGAATTGAATTTCAAATTATCAGAATGAATTTGGCGATTAAATTTTAGAATTTAATCTATTGAAGTTGAATAAAAAAAATTTGAATCTTCAATTTTAAGCCGATTAAAAATATTTCAAAGGCTTGTAAAATTCATATTGATAATATTGAAAATTATAGAAGCTTCAGAATTGAAATTTAAAGTGAATTGTTCAGTTTTGAAATTTAATCGTTTGAATCGATATTTAAAAATAGCCGTCCGAGGCACAGTCTCGGAATTCGACGAAACCAGTTCCATTGGGTCCGTAATATTGAATTATTCTCGGATTTCAAATTTTGTATTTTTCGGAGTTAATATGTGATCACACGACACCTAAACGCGTTAAAAAAAAATTTGTATTGGAACAAATTTTATTTAAATTTAAATTTAAATATTTTATAACAGACAACATCCCTTCAATTATGCCTAAAACTACGCCCAGTATCGTGCCTAAAATCACGAATGAAATCGTGAGAGCATGTTCCCTCAGATTTTTAAATCCACGCATTCCTCTCCCTCATTCCTCAGTTCAAACGAGACGAAATCCAAATAGCAATGGCCGAACGAACAAATTCATGCCTTCGTCCTCTTCAATTAATCGCGACCTTTCCCCCCCTTTTTTCTCTTCTCAGAACAAAATAAAAAAAAATATTAATGGTCGCACGCGATGATTTTGATGGAGCGGCAGCTCGTCGTGGTCGAGGCTTCGACGCGGCGTCAACGAATCAAGTGGCGCGCGCGTGATGATGGGTGCTTGCGTGGGGGTTGCAACGTTAGGGCACAGCGGCGACGAGATGGACCAGGGATAGTGGCGAAGTCGCAATCGAGATCGCGCACGAATTCGCGATGGGAGGCGACTGTGGAGCGAGTCGCGTGAAAGTGGGCGGCGAGCTCGATTGCAAGGCGCGCGTAGGCGAGGTGGGGTCGATTGGGCATCGCGTGAGGCTGGGGAGTGGAACGGCGGCAAAGGTTGAAGTCGCGCGACTCGAGAAGGAGTGGCGATGGTCTGGGTTCGCGAATTTGCAGTGAGGTATATTCTTTTTTTTTTATTCGATTTCTAAATTTATATGTATATACACAGTTAAAAATTTATGAATGCAGTTTGCAAATTTTACTAAAAAGGGATTTAGTTTTAAAATTAAATTGTAATCGAATAAATTTATAAAAGGGATTTGTTTAAAAAAAATTATAATTCCAGTAAGGCGAAATTTTGAAATTTCGAAAACAGGAAATAAATGTAACAGTATATATATATATATATGTATATATATATATATATTTTGGATTTTGAAAGTATAGAAACTTTAAAACAGTTTAGAGAGTAAATAGTTACAGAAAGTTAAAACAATTTAAATTTTTTGAATTATCTATAAATCTGTATATATATATATATATATATATATATATATATATATATATATGCAAATAAATAGTTTTATATAGTAAAAGAAATTTTGTTTACAATTTAAATTATTAGTTCAAAATGAAACCCTTGGTTAATTTAAATTAATTTTTAAAGAAAATTAGTTAGATAAATTTAATTATTTAAAAGAAATTAGTTAAATAAACTTGTTAAAGGAATTAGTTTGAATTTTAATAAATGTATATAAATTAGAAATAAATAATAATAAGAATTTTAAAACTTAAAGAAAATTTAGTTTAAAACTAAATTATTTGTTGAATAGAAATTTTAGTTTTAAAAGGAAAAAATTTGTTGAAAAAGAAAATTTGTTAAAATTTAAGTTAAGTGGTTAAAAATAATTTATATTAAAGGAAAATTAAATTGTAGTTAAATAAATTTGTTTAAAGTAAATTTAGTTGAAGTTTAAATTGAACTAGACAGATTTGTTAGGAATTTGATTTATTGGATAAATAAATTATTGATTTAAAGACATTGATTTAAAGTAAAATAAATTTTTGTTAAAATAAATTTATTTAAAGAAGAAAAAAATTATAGTTAAAAGAAATTCAGTTTTATTGAACCTTTGTAAATTCAATCATTAAAAGAAATTTAATATTTTGTTAAGTATATTTAGCAAATGGAAATTTATTAAGTGAAAGATTTATTTAATGGAAATTTAGTTTAAATTAAACTTTTGGTTAATTAAAATATAGCGAAGGGAAATTTATTATCTGATTTGTCCAAAGATTATATAAAATAAAGATTGGAATTTATAAAGAATAGTTTTGAATTTAATTTTTGTTAAATCAAAATATTAAAGAGAAATTGTTTGGAAGCCAAAAACAATTTATTAAAAGGAAAATAATTTTATTTAAGAAAAATTAGTTGATTAAAAATATAATAAGGAAATTTAATTCAATTGGGAATTTCTAGTTAGAATTATTTTAAAAGAAAAATTTGTTAAAATAAATTTATTTAACAAGAGATTGATTTAAATAAAACTATCAGTAATTTAACTATTAAAAATGAAATCACCGATGAATTAAAATTATCTAATGAAGATTTATTATTCGATCTGTTCGAATATTAATAAATTGTGTAAATATTTATACAAGGTATAAATGAAGAAAACAAGTTGAATTGGAAGTGGATTGCAAACGGGAATAAAGGTGAGAACTTCTCACTCAAAAGGAATTTTATTGTTTATTTAAATTTTAAATAGTTAGATTTAAAATTTGTTGATTGAATGATTGATGGCTTGAATGATGATTGTTATATATATATATATATATATATATATATATATATATATATTGGATGTGAATAGACCCTATACGCCGTTAGTAAGCGGAGGTTATTTATTACACACATATACCGCGATATTCCACCTCGAAGTGGAATTGGTATTATATTATATATATAGCAATATATATATATTGGCATATGTATATATTGCAGTTGATTGATTTCCCGCATTTTTTTTAGCGGATGAGACCCTATGCGCCGTTAGTAAGCGGATATATTTTTATAAAATCCCATATACCGCGATATTCCACCTCGAAGTGGAATGGTATTGTGCTAATGTCTGTGGATGCAGGGAAACAGGTTGGAGGGATCCAACTGGATTCCTCACAAATATTTATTTGATTTCATATATTGTGATATTTGATTGTTATCATGGATGATATATGATGTTTGAAAGTTGTGATTGACTATTGATGTGTTGCATCATCGGATCCAATTTTGAAGTTTAAAAATAACGATTTTGATTTCTAAAGTGATTTTCGAAAATACGGGATCAGTGATTTTATAAAATAGTTTGAACTGGGATTTCTGAATTTATTATAAGAAGTTTAAAAATAGGATTTACAAAATTTTTATGTTATAAATCAGAATGATGAAACTATAAAAGAGTTTAAAGATGTTAAAGTAATAATATAAATTAATTTATATTAAAAGATTTATAAATTGATATTTATAAATTAAAAATATTGGAATTATAAAACGAGCTTTTATAAGTGTTAGAAAGAATTGTGAATGAATTTCATAAATGAATGAAATTTATAGAATTATAAACAGTGAAGTTATAAATGGAATTTTATAAACAATAGGTTTATAAAATTTGTAAAGTTATTTAAAAGAATAGATTTTGGATAAATAAAAGAATCTTATAAGTTATAAGATTTATAAATTTATGAAGTTTAAAGGAACGATTTTATAAACAAATAAATTATAAGTGTTTGACTTATAATATGAATTTTAGTATATCATCGAGATATAAATTTAGATAGATTTATAAAGGAAATTTATAAAAGGAAGTTGTTGTAAAATAAATAGAAATAGAATTTATAAACGTTGTTTTATAAATTCGCAACGACTTATTTTGATAAGTAAAATTGTTGTAATTTGTTAATGAAATTATATTCATGTTTAGACAGTGAATAATCCTTTAAAATAGAATGAATAGAAGTGATGAAATTTATTAACAAGGTATATTCGCGTTTTTGAATAGTGAATAATATGTTAAAGAAATGTTTTGAATGTGATGTTTTTAAATAGAATTAAAACGGTCTAAAGATTTTTTAAAATATATTAACTATCGAAACCAGAGATTTCAACATTCATTGTTGAAATAGACGTTTTCGAGAAATAGAAGGAAATAATAGATTATAACACTGTTGTTATAATAGATAATTTCCGAAAGGAAATGTTTTGTATAGTATTGGGATTTATATATCTATTTTAATTTCGAATCCCTATACTAGTGATTTTGGGTTGTCGTAACGATGTTTTACGCAACATTCGTTTTTGGCCCAAATAAATATGTTTAAGTGAATGATTTCCTTAAAGAATGAAATATATACTTAATTTCGATTAGGGTATATTAAATATTTTCTAAACGTAGAAAATAAAAAGGCTTGTGAATTACTTATAAATAAATAAGTATGGAAATGTTTTTCCAATATTAAGTGAATATTTTGAATTTATCTTTTTGAAGATAAATTGAAAATGAATATTTGAAAACGAATTGGAATCGTATATTCATAAATATTTTGGAATGTAAATTCAATATGGAATTTATAAATGAAATTGGAAATTGGGTTTGAAAATAAATATTGATTTATTTTTAAAGAATGAAAATTATATATATATCTTGCAAAGATATTTTTGGAAAATAAATAATTTGGAAAATCATTTGGAATCTGGTGATGTTGGCATATCTATTGATAGTTCAATAACCGACTGTCAATATTTACCTTTAAATAGGTATTTGTTGTGATTTGTTTGAAATTTGAATGCCACACTTATTTTTTTTAAATAAGCGCTCACTATTCGGGTTAACCGGGAAAGGACCTTGGGGTCGTATAACCCATTCCGAATATGTGATACGTCGTTATGAATTGCATTCGAAGATCGGTGTTGAAGACCGGATATTTTCGAAAACGAAAGGGTTTCTTGTTGATTGTCTCTGCACTGGCTGATCCCCGGTATTGAGATCTCCTAAGTGATGGGAAATTCGATCGGGATTGTGAATACCCGGATTGCAAGGGCTTCGTAAGAAGTGCCTTCGGTTTTGTTCGAGCCCGGAACAGACTTGTATGGATTGTATGTCTGACATTACAAGTTGAGATATAAAGCCGATTTCTTTCAAATATATTTCTGTTGGTGGCGGAGAATTTATTCTTTTAGCTTAACACCCTTCTCTGAGACGTACGAGCTCAGAGGTTATATAGTTGAAGTTATCAGCGATATATTCCCAATTTGGTAATGTGACATGCTGAGTGTTGCTGTGAAATGATCATTGTGTTGATTATTTGTGATAGGATCTTTTATTGGATCGTCTATCCTAGTGATCATTTCTATGATCATTTGTTTGACCCAAAGCATGGCTTTTGTATAAAGTATGTTTTTGTGGACGTGACTTCGTCGAGCCTCACACCCCGGAATGGTCAAAACAGGAAAGATGCGGCAAGGTTATGAGGAGTAGCTCCCTTTAGGGTGTGTGCATTTCCTTCTGGAAAAGGGTGGTGTCATGGTATGGAGCCCAGATGCTTACTCATGTTGAAACACTTTTTATTATGGTGTGATGTTGATTAGAGAGCTCTCGGATAAAGTTCCCAAAGGACCGGGGGATGGCATGCTCGTGTCAGTAGTTACCCAGTTAGGGGTAACCCGGCCTTGTGTTGGCAGAGATCCGTTTGGTTCTCGAGGATGTCCATCCAGAGGGATTCTCATGTGGCAATGGGAAGTTCCTTGGCCTGATCATTCATTGGAAATCCAAAGAAACAATACGATCTTGTATGGTTTTAGTTGTAGAACCTGCTTCCTCAGGAAGTAGCTATAGTAGGCATAATATAATGGTACCTATGCTGGCTAAGATTTATATTCTACTTTCGAAATATCTTCTACACTATGCACTAATAATAATATCAAAATTAATTAGATTTTAAATTCGTATCAAGCATCTTTGACTAACATAAGAAGAAATCTTCCCCAAGTCTGCGTTTGCATTGTGTGTGTGGCGGGAGGTCTTATGGTAGTCTCATTTTTAAAAGCATTGCGAATTGACTTTAAAATATTCCTCTATTTTAAATTTTAAAGAAAAATAAACTGTTTTGAGTTCTCACACCAGTCTTGTTAAGCTTTGGGCTATGTGATGGGGGGTTCTCGCTTCGCGGTTAGGTGGCGAACGGGATACTCTTACTCCCACACATCCTCTTTTAGGGGGTTGGTTAGGTGTAACCTGAGACAGTCGAGAGGCTGGCCGTAAAAGCAAGGTCTGGGGTACCAGTGTAAGCCACGGTGGGGCTGGGATGGTTGAAAAGCCTACCGGTTGTGACCGCTACCTCCGGGTCTTTACATTTGGTATCAGAGCTTATGGTTAAGCGACAACCATGGTTCTGTTGGGTATTACTCGTTAGAGATAGAGTCAGCAGTACTCTAGAATGAGTTTGAGTGTAATAATAGATATGAGCGCGTATTTGTTAGTGAATATAAAATTGTTTTTGAATCGGGTAAATAAAGTAATTTTGCCCAAAACTATTTTGTATAGAAAAGAAATGATTTTCTATGAATTATTATAGTATATGGTTGCATGATTGTTAGGAAGTGATAATATTGAATTATTAGTATATGGAATTAAATAAAATAAAATGGATTGAATTCAAGTAAATTAACTTGATAATTTATTTATTTGTGAAATAATTTCAAATGAAATGAATATGAATATGGAATGTGAATAAAGATTGAATAAAGATGGTATGTGAATTGATCGTAAGCAATAAAATTTAATTGAGCAATCAAGTAAATTCGAGATGAATTGAATATAGAAATTGAAAATTAAAATGAATTAGTGAATGAAACTAATTTAAAGTAGTAATATGAATTGGTAAATGGAAGTTAATCGTTAAAATTCAATATTTAGAATTGTGAATTGATTTCAAGTGAAATTGAAATGTAAAAAATTAATGAAATTGGATATGTAACTTCAACAGTGAAGTAAAAATGAATAAGAAGCATATATTGGAAATTTTGTAATAGAATTGGCAAAATGGTTTGAATGTTGGAATTGGATATTTTGGATGCTACTGTTAGCAGGATATACAGGTATATAAAGGGATTGAGATTTTGATTTCAAAGATAAAAATAAAATTGCTCGACAAAAAGGTACGTATTTCAATTTCAGTATGAAATTTGATGATTTTCTTCTCTAGCCACTTGGCTTTTCTCTTTTTTTTTTTTGATTCTGAGGGGCCGTGGTGCCATTTTGTAGTCGTACTGAGCTAGCCGCGCAAAGGAGACGCTGGCGAAATTTTTCGAAAATTTAGGGTGTTAGAAATTTTTTTTGAGAAATTTGAAAGTTTAAAATTTGAATTTGAATTTGAATTTGAATTGTTAGGAGAACAATGTTGTTTGGAACTTATTATTGAAGTTGGAAAGCTAGTTGAAATGATAGTGAATCTCTAGTAAAAAGATTTAGGTTAGTAAGTTGATAAAACTATTTTGAGTTGTGAAAAATGATAGACGGGATAAGGACATTCTTCTTAACTTGTAATTTCGGGACGAAATTCTTTTAAGGGGGGAAGATTGTAACGACCCAGAATTTTAAATAATTTAATTTGAAAATATTTAATTAATTTTAAATATTTAAAGGATGGTTTGAATTGAATTTCAAATTATCAGAATGAATTTGGCGATTAAATTTTAGAATTTAATCTATTGAAGTTGAATAAAAAAATTTGAATCTTCAATTTTAAGCCGATTAAAAATATTTCAAAGGCTTGTAAAATTCATATTGATAATATTGAAAATTATAGAAGCTTCAGAATTGAAATTTAAAGTGAATTGTTCAGTTTTGAAATTTAATCGTTTGAATCGATATTTAAAAATAGCCGTCCGAGGCACAGTCTCGGAATTCGATGAAACCAGTTCCATTGGGTCCGTAATATTGAATTATTCTCGGATTTCAAATTTCGTATTTTTCGGAGTTAATATGTGATCACACGACACCTAAACGCGTTAAAAAAAAATTTGTATTGGAACAAATTTTATTTAAATTTAAATTTAAATATTTTATAACAGACAACATCCCTTCAATTATGCCTAAAACTACGCCTAGTATCGTGCCTAAAATCACGAATGAAATCGTGAGAGCATGTTCCCTCAGATTTTTAAATCCACGCATTCCTCTCCCTCATTCCTCAGTTCAAACGAGACGAAATCCAAATAGCAATGGCCGAACGAACAAATTCATGCCTTCGTCCTCTTCAATTAATCGCGACCTTTCCCCCCCTTTTTTCTCTTCTCAGAACAAAAAAAAAAAAATATTAATGGCCGCACGCGATGATTTTGATGGAGCGGCAGCTCGTCGCGGTCGAGGCTTCGACGCGGCATCAACGAATCAAGTGGCGCGCGCGTGATGATGGGTGCTTGCGTGGGGGTTGCAACGTTAGGGCACAGCGGCGGCGAGATGGACCGGGGATAGTGGCGAAGTCGCAATCGAGATCGCGCACGAATTCGCGATGGGAGGCGACTGTGGAGCGAGTCGCGTGAAAGTGGGCGGCGAGCTCGATTGCAAGGCGCGCGTAGGCGAGGTGGGGTCGATTGGGCATCGCGTGAGGCTGGGGAGTGGAACGGCGGCAAAGGTTGAAGTCGCGCGACTCGAGAAGGAGTGGCGATGGTCTGGGTTCGCGAATTTGCAGTGAGGTATATTCTTTTTTTTTATTCGATTTCTAAATTTATATATATATATATATACACAGTTAAAAATTTATGAATGCAGTTTGCAAATTTTACTAAAAAGGGATTTAGTTTTAAAATTAAATTGTAATTGAATAAATTTATAAAAGGGATTTGTTTAAAAAAAATTATAATTCCAGTAAGGCAAAATTTTGAAATTTCGAAAACAGGAAATAAATGTAACAGTATATATATATATATATATATATATGTATATATATATATATATATATTTTGGATTTTGAAAGTATAGAAAATTTAAAACAGTTTAGAGAGTAAATAGTTACAGAAAGTTAAAACAATTTAAATTTTTTGAATTATCTATAAATCTGTAGATATATATATATATATATATATATATATATATATATATATATATATATATATATATATATATGCAAATAAATAGTTTTATATAGTAAAAGAAATTTTGTTTACAATTCAAATTATTAGTTCAAAATGAAACCCTTGGTTAATTTAAATTAATTTTTAAAGAAAATTAGTTAGATAAATTTAATTATTTAAAAGAAATTAGTTAAATAAACTTGTTAAAGGAATTAGTTCGAATTTTAATAAATGTATATAGATTAGAAATAAATAATAATAAGAATTTTAAAACTTAAAGAAAATTTAGTTTAAAACTAAATTATTTGTTGAATAGAAATTTTAGTTTTAAAAGGAAAAAATTTGTTGAAAAAGAAAATTTGTTAAAATTTAAGTTAAGTGGTTAAAAATAATTTATATTAAAGGGAAATTAAATTGTAGTTAAATAAATTTGTTTAAAGTAAATTTAGTTGAAGTTTAAATTGAACCAGACAGATTTGTTAGGAATTTAATTTATTGGATAAATAAATTATTGATTTAAAGACATTGATTTAAAGTAAAATAAATTTTTGTTAAAATAAATTTATTTAAAGAAGAAAAAAATTATAGTTAAAAGAAATTCAGTTTTATTGAACCTTTGTAAATTCAATCATTAAAAGAAATTTAATATTTTGTTAAGTATATTTAGCAAATGGAAATTTATTAAGTGAAAGATTTATTTAATGGAAATTTAGTTTAAATTAAACTTTTAGTTAATTAAAATATAGCGAATGGAAATTTATTATCTGATTTGTCCAAAGATTATATAAAATAAAGATTGGAATTTATAAAGAATAGTTTTGAATATAATTTTTGTTAAATCAAAATATTAAAGAGAAATTGTTTGGAAGCAAAAACAATTTATTAAAAGGAAAATAATTTTATTTAAGAAAAATTAGTTGATTTAATTTATAATAAGGAAATTTAATTCAATTGGGAATTTCTATTTAGAATTATTTTAAAAGAAAAATTTGTTAAAATAAATTTATTTAACAAGAGATTGATTTAAATAAAACTATCAGTAATTTAACTATTAAAAATGAAATCACCGATGAATTAAAATTATCTAATGAAAATTTATTATTCGATCTGTTCGAATATTAATAAATTGTGTAAATATTTATACAAGGTATAAATGAAGAAAACAAGTTGAATTGGAAGTGGATTGCAAACGGGAATAAAGGTGAGAACTTCTCACTCAAAAGGAATTTTATTGTTTATTTAAATTTTAAATAGTTAGATTTAAAATTTGTTGATTGAATGATTGATGGCTTGAATGATGATTGTTATATATATATATATATATATATATATATATATATATATATATATATATATATATATATATATTGGATGTGAATAGACCCTATACGCCGTTAGTAAGCGGAGGTTATTTATTACACACATATACCGCGATATTCCACCTCGAAGTGGAATTGGTATTATATTATATATATATAGCAATATATATATATTGGCATATGTATATATTGCAGTTGATTGATTTCCCGCATTTTTTTAGCGGATGAGACCCTATGCGCCGTTAGTAAGCGGATATATTTTTATAAAATCCCATATACCGCGATATTCCACCTCGAAGTGGAATGGTATTGTGCTAATGTCTGTGGATGCAGGGAAACAGGTTGGAGGGATCCAACTGGATTCCTCACAAATATTTATTTGATTTCATATATTGTGATATTTGATTGTTATCATGGATGATATATGATGTTTGAAAGTTGTGATTGACTATTGATGTGTTGCATCATCGGATCCAATTTTGAAGTTTAAAAATAACGATTTTGATTTCTAAAGTGATTTTTGAAAATACGGGATCAGTGATTTTATAAAATAGTTTGATCTGGGATTTCTGAATTTATTATAAGAAGTTTAAAAATAGGATTTACAAAATTTTTATGTTATAAATCAGAATGATGAAACTATAAAAGAGTTTAAAGATGTTAAAGTAATAATATAAATTAATTTATATTAAAAGATTTATAAATTGATATTTATAAATTAAAAATATTGGAATTATAAAACGAGCTTTTATAAGTGTTAGAAAGAATTGTGAATGAATTTCATAAATGAATGAAATTTATAGAATTATAAACAGTGAAGTTATAAATGGAATTTTATAAACAATAGGTTTATAAAATTTGTAAAGTTATTTAAAAGAATAGATTTTGGATAAATAAAAGAATCTTATAAGTTATAAGATTTATAAATTTATGAAGTTTAAAGGAACGATTTTATAAACAAATAAATTATAAGTGTTTGACTTATAATATGAATTTTAGTATATCATCGAGATATAAATTTAGATAGATTTATAAAGGAAATTTATAAAAGGAAGTTGTTGTAAAATAAATAGAAATAGAATTTATAAACGTTGTTTTATAAATTCGCAACGACTTATTTTGATAAGTAAAATTGTTGTAATTTGTTAATGAAATTATATTCATGTTTAGACAGTGAATAATCCTTTAAAATAGAATGAATAGAAGTGATGAAATTTATTAACAAGGTATATTCGCGTTTTTGAATAGTGAATAATATGTTAAAGAAATGTTTTGAATGTGATGTTTTTAAATAGAATTAAAACGGTCTAAAGATGTTTTAAAATATATTAACTATCGAAACCAGAGATTTCAACATTCATTGTTGAAATAGACGTTTTCGAGAAATAGAAGGAAATAATAGATTATAACACTGTTGTTATAATAGATAATTTCCGAAAGGAAATGTTTTGTATAGTATTGGGATTTATATATCTATTTTAATTTCGAATCCCTATACTAGTGATTTTGGGTTGTCGTAACGATGTTTTACGCAACATTCGTTTTTGGCCCAAATAAATATGTTTAAGTGAATGATTTCCTTAAAGAATGAAATATATACTTAATTTCGATTAGGGTATATTAAATATTTTCTAAACGTAGAAAATAAAAAGGCTTGTGAATTACTTATAAATAAATAAGTATGGAAATGTTTTTCCAATATTAAGTGAATATTTTGAATTTATCTTTTTGAAGATAAATTGAAAATGAATATTTGAAAACGAATGGGAATCGTATATTCATAAATATTTTGGAATGTAAATTCAATATGGAATTTATAAATGAAATTGGAAATTGGGTTTGAAAATAAATATTGATTTATTTTTAAAGAATGAAAATTATATATATATCTTGCAAAGATATTTTTGGAAAATAAATAATTTGGAAAATCATTTGGAATCTGGTGATGTTGGCATATCTATTGATAGTTCAATAACCGACTGTCAATATTTACCTTTAAATAGGTATTTGTTGTGATTTGTTTGAAATTTGAATGCCACACTTATTTTTTTAAAATAAGCGCTCACTATTCGGGTTAACCGGGAAAGGACCTTGGGGTCGTATAACCCATTCCGAATATGTGATACGTCGTTATGAATTGCATTCGAAGATCGGTGTTGAAGACCGGATATTTTCGAAAACGAAAGGGTTTCTTGTTGATTGTCTCTACACTGGCTGATCCCCGGTATTGAGATCTCCTAAGTGATGGGAAATTCGATCGGGATTGTGAATACCCGGATTGCAAGGGCTTCGTAAGAAGTGCCTTCGGTTTTGTTCGAGCCCGGAACAGACTTGTATGGATTGTATGTCTGACATTACAAGTTGAGATATAAAGCCGATTTCTTTCAAATATATTTCTGTTGGTGGCGGAGAATTTATTCTTTTAGCTTAACACCCTTCTCTGAGACGTCCGAGCTCAGAGGTTATATAGTTGAAGTTATCAGCGATATATTCCCAATTTGGTAATGTGACATGCTGAGTGTTGCTGTGAAATGATCATTGTGTTGATTATTTGTGATAGGATCTTTTATTGGATCGTCTATCCTAGTGATCATTTCTATGATCATTTGTTTGACCCAAAGCATGGCTTTTGTATAAAGTATGTTTTTGTGGACGTGACTTCGTCGAGCCTCACACCCCGGAATGGTCAAAACAGGAAAGATGCGGCAAGGTTATGAGGGGTAGCTCCCTTTAGGGTGTGTGCATTTCCTTCTGGAAAAGGGTGGTGTCATGGTATGGAGCCCAGATGCTTACTCATGTTGAAACACTTTTTATTATGGTGTGATGTTGATTAGAGAGCTCTCGGATAAAGGTCCCAAAGGACCGGGGGATGGCATGCTCGTGTCAGTAGTTACCCAGTTAGGGGTAACCCGGCCTTGTGTTGGCAGAGATCCAGTTTGGTTCTCGGGGATGTCCATCCAAAGGCATTCTCATGTGGCAATGGGAAGTTCCTTGGCCTGATCATTCGTTGGAAATCCAAAGAAACAATACGATCTTGTACGGTTTTAGTTGTAGAACCTGCTTCCTCAGGAAGTAGCTATAGTAGGCATAATATAATGGTACCTATGCTGGCTAAGATTTATATTCTACTTTCGAAATATCTTCTACACTATGCACTAATAATAATATCAAAATTAATAAGATTTTAAATTCGTATCAAGCATCTTTGACTAACATAAGAAGAAATCTTCCCCAAGTCTGCGTTTGCATTGTGTGTGTGGTGGGAGGTCTTATGGTAGTCTCATTTTTAAAAGCATTGCGAATTGACTTTAAAATATTCCTCTATTTTAATTTTAAAGAAAAATAAACTGTTTTGAGTTCTCACACCAGTCACATGACTGACTCGGAGTTTATTGTTTTCCTTCCTAAACTCTGGGTGCTCACCAATTTCCACACGGGCAGTCAAGAGTTAAGGTTTATCAGGATATTCCGGAAATTCAGGAATTGCTGGAGGCAAGCTGGATGGCATGGCGTATACTAGTATATAGTATTTCTTTTTTCCGCTGTTTGTTGTTATACACTCTGATGATATGATGTAATGAAATGTAATGTAATAACTGATATAGTTCTTTGTTTTAAAGATTATTCATCTATCTATTATATGTTGTTCCGCTGCGAATTGTGAGATTCTGATGTTGTTCTGTTATTTCTGTTCCGTTCTATTTTTCTTTTCTCTCTATTTTCTCTCTTCTACCTCTTTCTTTTTCTTTTCTTCTTTCTTAAACCCATAACATTTCGGTTTTTTTGGGCAACGAAAAATCCCAAACGTTACAGTATTATTATCGGGTTCAAATTTCATAACATTTGAAGTTATCGTTTGATCGTACGACATAGAAACACGCTGAAACTAATATCGAAAATTCAATATAATAATTGGGTCCAAAAAGTTATCTTCCCTATACGATCAAAATGGGACTCGAAATCTTTTCCATTGCATTCGAATAAGGATATAGCATTATATACGTCAAGCGGCACACCTCGATAGGGGACCGAAATTTTAAAGTTATGTAATCGAGACGATTTGAAAATTTAATAGATATAAATATTTGGACCAGTCAACTATTTTTCCTTCTCTAATATGCCACCCTTCTCCATTTAAACACGCACCCTCCATTCTTTCAGCTTAACATCACGCCTTCTTTTTCCCTATTGAATTTCGAATCTTCTGTATCTTTTCGTTTAAAAAAAATGCCGAGCAAAATGAAAAGGAGAAAAATTTGCAGAAGGAAATTGTGAGCTTCCGCTTCATTTTCATTCCTGTTCGTACTTATGAATCATCTCTACTCCCTTCATTCTAATTCATGTCACAAGTATCGTTGTCAAGAAAAAAGGGAGAGATCGCGATTTCCCTGTTCGAGCTCAAGTGCGCGCGACTGGAGGGGGAAGGCTCATCAATCGAGGAGGAAATTTGAAAGGGCGGCAGATGGGTTTGGCGATCTCGAATCATGCACGCTCGTGGAGCATGATGGAGTGATCGCGGTGATAGTAGAGATGGTTCTTGGGTTTGTGTTTTCAAACTTGATGGTAGGGGAGTCTCGGGTGGATTCTGATGGATGGGGTATGGCTTGCGAACGGCGATGTCGAACGATGGTTGTGGGATGTCGTGCTTGACTTTAAAGGTTGCCTGTGGTTCGGAGCTTGTACGCGAAGGCAGTCTCGATCTGGATGTGATGAACGCACGACAGATGGGTAAGGGTCGGAGCGGCGTCGACGAAATGGGGTTCGGTGGTCTCGAGCCTGGGCGTGGTGAGATTAATTTTAATTTTTGGGTTAAGTTAATTAAAGTTTTAATTTAATTAAGGTACATGTTGCTGCTAACAATTTTAGTAAATTTGAATAATTTTATTTAATTAAAGGCAAGCTTATAAAGTGTATAACGTTGTTACGAGGTACAAAAATTATGGAAACAAGACGAGTGGTATTTGTAAATGAGAGATACACGAGCTGGAAATAGTTGTGGAACAATCAACAATTTCAATAAAAATCAAGGTGAGAATTTCTCACTCAATTTTGGATTTCCATATTTAAAATTTAAATGTTGAATTTAAATTGTTGTATGCTATTTGATTAATAACTTGTAAATTATTGGTTGGATGATTATATAATATATGATCATATATAGTGTAGTTGGAGTGATATTCCTGCATATTATAGCAGATGAGGCCTTACGAGGCCTGCATTTTAGTGGATGACCCTATATACTGTGATATCCCCCTCGAAGTGGAATTGGTATTTTTATTGTTGTCTAACATCTAAGGATGCAGGGAAACATGTTGGAAGGATCCAACTGGATTCCTCAAATTTATTAGTATTTTTCATATATATATATATATTGCTGGATTATAGTGTGTTGTGAATTTTTAAAATGATATAATGGTAGGGAAATTAATTTTAGAGGTAGTAAATACTATAAGTATTATTTTATTTTTTCAGGAATTAGGAAGAGATTTTTAATATAAAATTTGTATTTCGAAATTTGGATTATTTAAAAGAGATTGGTTTCAAATAAGAAATGGTGAAATTTTGATCATATTAAATAATGCGGGAAAATATTTTGAATATAAAATTCAAAATCAATCATATAAAGGAATTTTTAAAGACGGGACTTTAAAACGATATTTGGAAAAATATAAACAGAAGTTGAAATCGACACCAAAATAGATTGGCAAAAATAAATGGATTTTAAAGGGAATTGAATTTATAAAATGAAATTTTATAAATAGGATTATTTTGATAACTCAAAGGAGTTATAAAAATTTATAACTAAAGTTTATATATGAAGGAAAGTGATATCGGATAATGAATTTGGAGTATAAATTTACGGGAAGAATTTATATTTGGAATATGGAAATAAGGTGAGAAAAATAGTAGATACTATTTTTAAAAAGAAGATGGGCAAGAAGACCAGAATGGGAAAAATGTGATGAAATTGAGAGGGGTTATAAATTAAAAATTTAGTTAAATTTTTAAAAAAGAAAATAAATTATTATTATTTTCTTTAATATATATATATATATATATGTATGTATGTATGTATGTATGTATGTATATATATAGAGTTTTGAAATGTTTTAAATTTATAAACCTTCTCGGAAGCCTGGAAATGGGTTATGAATATGATTTATAAGAAGATTATTAGATGGAAATGGGAAAAAGTGTAAGAAAATTTCCGAAGAACTTAAATAAAAGTGAACTTCGAAGAATGAGAAAAGAATTCATAAAGAAGTACAAAAGGAATTGAGCTTATAAGCAAGTATAATTGGTTTTGAAAATATTAAGGGAATTAATTGAGGAATTCCGAAATTTGTAGAACTCATGTAAAACTAGTTGAGAAATTTACAAATAAAATTGTAAATGATTTTGAGTAAAAGAAATAGGAAATAAAAGGAGTATTTCCTAAGTGTTGAATATAAAATGAAGTAAAGAAATATTCTAAGTATTGGGAAGGGTTGGAAATGTTCCGCGGAAATAAAAAGGGTTTGAAAACTATTTAAAATGTTGAAGAATTGAAAGTAATATCTTATGAAGATATTTTTAGATAAATTTAGGAAAATTTATAATAAGGCCCGATGATTGTTTATGGATGTGTATTGATAGTTAAATAACCGACTATCAATTTTGGACAATTTCGTTAATCGTTTCGTAGACCGGGATCAGATTTAATTATTCGAAAACCACTTCGATCCTGTTTGAACGTAACGAATGAATGCTGTGAAGATGATGAATATGGTGATTCGGTTTGTCCAGACCTAGGAAACCTTGTATGAACGAATGCTATCAGAACATCGTCATTGCAGGACGATGAGCATTCTAAGTGAATGTGTTCTTTAAATGGTAATGCATAATCTCGAGCCTCATCAAGCGAGGAATGACTAAAACAGGGGAGATGTAACAAGATTAAGTGGGTAGCACCCAAGTAAGGTAAGTTACCCCTATCTAGAATCCTTTTTATTCGGCCGTGTGGCGGTTGTTGATCCCAACCACGGGGTAATCTTATTCGAACTATCCAGGTTAGGGGTAATCCGGTCTTGTGTTGCAAGGGATCGAGAGTGGTCCTTGGTACACTGTTCTAGGATGTACTATGACGGACAGTACCCCAGTAGCCCAGTCATTCGATGGAATCCATTCCCCAATAAGCGCCTTACCGTTTTGATTGTGCCCAACTATTCTGGAACGTGAGACGCAAGCATTTCAGCTATATTCTATTTACTTTCTATAGGCACTATCATAATATCAGATGATTTTGATAAAAATTGTTTTGGTTGTCGTAACGTAAAAACCCATTGTGTTTATTTGTGATGTGGTCTTATGGGACACCTTTGTTTTTCAAAGGATTTTGAAAAGTTAATAATTCAATTAGATTGTGTTTTCTCACACTAGTTTTCCAAACTGACTCGGGTGTTATTTTATTATAATGCTCGGGTCAGACCGAGTATTGCTGATTTAGGTAAAATGCTGTGGAACTCAGGAGATAAGCTGGAGGAGTTTAGACGTATACCACTTACTTGAATATTTCTGCTGTATGAGGACTAGTTATTGTTACCGTCCATATTTAATGTAATGATTATGTACTCTGATGATTGTAAGTATTAAACAGTTACAGATTCTTTTGTATAAAAATCTGTTATTATATATGTAACGACCCGGAATTTTGGGCAATATCAATTTAATAACCTGTATTAATAATTTAATTGATTTGATAATTTCCTTTATAATTTTAATTTAAATTGGTAAATTTAATCTTTTTAAAGGTTAATAAATATTTAATCTGATAATTGTGATCAATATCTTTCTAACAATTTAAAATGGATAAGATTTATTTTTCAAAGCTAATGATATTTTATTCTGTTTATAATATATATATTTGATATATATTATGAATAGAAGATCTTGTGTTTTAAATAAAGATGAATTTTTAAATTGTAATATATATGTATGTATATGTTATAATTTGAGTTGTTTTGAAATTTAATTTAATCTATTTATAATTTATATTTGTATGAATTGTGATTTAAAAAGCTTTACTTTAGAATTCAATAAGATTTTTTTTCCAAAATATAATTTTGTTTTAATTCAATTTGTTTTCAAATATAAGATAATTGTTTGTTTTTAAATAAGAGAGTTTTAAAAAAAAGGGATTTAAACAACCTTTGTTTTGTTTTCTTTAAAAGTGTTTAATTTTAAAATGCTTATAAGTGTATAAAAATAAATGTTTTAGATTTTTAATCCATGTAAAAGATATATTTGTATTATCATTAGTTTTGGAATAATTTCTTTTAAAAGTAAGTTTATATATACATATGTAAACTATATTTATTAAGAGAAATAAATATGTAAGTAAATTTATATTTACATTTAAATTAAATAAAAATATATTAAAAAAATGCTTAAATACAAATGTAACCATGTTAATCATCTTTGATACATTTGTTGTTAGGAACTGAGTTGATGATGTTTTGATGACAACAACCTTATATAGTTATTATACTTGACTTTATAAAATATATACTAACATTTCCATATAGATATATACGTACATATATTTGTAGGAAGTATATGCAGGTATCATCGAAGATTGATCAGTATAAAGACTCAAGCATCAAGATGAAGATTAAAGATTCAAGATTCAAGACTCTAGAGAATCAAGATTTCAAGATCTCAAGATAAGTGTCTAGTATTTTGTTAAAACTTCATAATAGCACTCTCATCTTTCTTCCAATTTTCTTTTGGGATGGAACCCAATTTCTATCGAAACCAGTGGCTTACAAACCCACGACAAGTAGCTTACAAACCTACGACAAGTGGCTTACAAACCCACGAAAATCAAAATCATTTAAACTACTTTGTACAAGTTCTCGAGTCCTATGGAGGAGATTTGTAGGAAGGTTCTTGCAATTTCAGTTTGAATAGATTTTTCAAAATGTTTTTAAATCTGTTTTCAAAATGTTTTAGCTTTCAAAATCATGTTTTCAAAAATATTTTCAAACTTTGTTTTAGCCTTGAAATATTCCTCTATTCTGATTTTAAAAACTTCTATTTTTAAAACATCAAAACTTATTCTGATTTTAAATATTACTTATATAATTGACGGTCTATATCAATTATATATATATATATATATTTAAAATAATGTTTTATATTCATTCTCTATCTCAAAATATTGTTTAAACACTTTACTTTGCTTCAGAGAAATTTCAACTTGTTTTAAATTCAATTGTCTTTACAAAACAACATCTCTATAATTTTGAACTAAGGGATGTCGACATATGGGGATACCCCATGTCGACATGGTGACAGTTGGATTCAAAATTCAATTTTCAAAAGAAGTTTCCATTCGTTCAAAAACTTTTCGCCAATGGTTATGACTGTTGTGCATTTATATAAAGGCTTCCAAAATGAATTTTTTTAACAACTACTTTCTTATTTTCTTCACTCTTTCTTCTCCACCATTCCATATCCTTAAAACTTCATATTTTCAAGATCGTGCCATCATTCTGCCAAATTCTCAATAGAAAATCATTTAGATACTTCTCTATTTGATTCTCCATCGTTCTACTAAAGATCAAAGTGCTATTCAGAGTTATAGGATTAATTTGTATTCAAAAAGTCTATAGAGTCTATCCATTCAAAAGGATTGTTATTAAGAAGTATTAGGGTGATCTTGTGTCCCGTAAATCAAGAGAGTTTACCCCAGACTCGGAGATAGGAGGGTTCCTCACGGCCTTAGAAATTGAGGGTTGTAATTTGGATATCGACTTATAAAAATCTGTACGAGGATATTGCCTTGGTGCAGGACTGGAAGTAGGAGGATTTCGAACCAGTATAAAATCCGGTGTGTTCTTTCCTTTTACTTGCTTTACTTTACTATTTGCATTTGTTATATGTTCTGTGATCATTCTGTATTAGAATTCTGTTTAGATTTGTGTTGAAAGTTTTAATTTAGTCATATAGTTCATATATTCTTTAAAGCACTATTCACCCCCCCTCTAGCGTTATTTCTGCCTTAAGATCCTTAATCCGCATGCCCAACAATTGGTATCAGAGCATTGGTTTTCATTGTTTTCATAATCTGAAACTTGAAAAATATAAAAATGGCATTTTTGAAAAATTGTGTTAAAACTGTTTTGAATCTATGCATTTCATCAAAGTATCATAAGTCTGCATATAGTTATTTTGAAAAATCAAGTTATCTATCGAATTGGTGTGTTATGCAGGAACAGACATGTTATATGGCTTTTGACGAATCAACACCCAATGGACAAACTGTGCAAATTGAGAAAGATAAATGGATACTTGATAGTGGCTGTTCGAGGCACATGACTCGAAATCACGAGATACTGAAGGACATTACTTATCAAGATGGTGGATTAGTCAATTTTGGTGACAACTCTAAAGGATATGTGGTTGGCGTCGGCAATGTCGGTAACTCTAAAACTTTACTTATTTCTGATGTTTTGTTAGTTAGGAACTTGAAACATAATCTGCTTAGTATAAGTCAACTTTGCGATAAAGGTTTTAAAATTAAATTTGAAAAGGATAAATGTCACATTGAAGATGATAAGTCTAATATAATTTTTGAAGGTATTAGGAAGAAAAATATTTATATCCTTGGTATGAAAATTTCAAATGATAATCTATGTCTTTTGGCTAATACAAGTGACCCTTGAATTTGGCATAAAAGATTTGGCCATTTGAATTTCAAATTATTATCTAGGATATCAAAACTTGACTTAGTTAGAGGTCTACCCAAGTTAAACTTTAAAGTAGATAGTATTTGTGATGCTTGTCAATTAGGAAAACTTAAGAAAAGTTCATTTAAATTAAAAGATGCTATTTCTACCTCTAGTCCTCTAGAATTACTTCATTTAGATTTATTTGGTCCATCTCAAGTTTAATCAATTAACCATAGTAAATATGTTTTTGTTATAGTAGATGTTTATTCAAGATATACTTGGACAATCTTTTTAAAACATAAAAGTTATGCTTTTGAAATATTTAAAAACTTTTCTAAAAGAATTCAAAAACAACATTCTTTCAAAATTAAAACTATTCAAAGTGATCACGGTGGTGAATTTGAAGATTAAAATTTTGAGAATTTCTGTACTCAAAAGGGAATTACTCACAACTTTTCATTTCCAAGAACTCCATAACAAAACGGAGTAGTAGAACGTAAGAATAGAACGATTCACGAGTGTGCTCGTACAATGCTTTCTGATAGTAATTTACCTAAACATTTTTGGGCTGAAGCAGTTGCTATTGTTATATATTAAATAGAATTTTAATTAGACCATTAACAAATAAAACCCCATATGAATTACTTATAATAAGAAACCTATAGTTGATTATTTTAAAGCCTTTGGGAGTAAATGTTTTATACTTAATACAAAAGATAATTTAGACAAATTTGAACCAAAAGCTGATAAAGGATTCTTTATTGGTTATTCTAATAGAAGCAAAGCATCTAGATTTTTTAATTTAAAAACTAATACCATTGAAGAAACTATGCATGTATCTTTTGATGAAAATCTTAAAGATATTATACAAATAGATGATGAAGAAGATCTTATACATTTAAATCAATCTAATGAAACTATTAGTGAAATAAATCAACCTAATAAGAGATTTAAAATATCAAAAGATCATCCTATAGAAAATGTTTTAGGAAATATTGAATCTGTAGTAAGAACTAGAAATCATTTAGGTAGTATGAGTAATGTAGCCTTTATATCAACAATTGAACCTAAAAATCCAAAGGAAGCATCGTCTGATGATTCATGGAATCTTGCTATGCAAGAAGAATTGAATCAATTTACCAGAAATGATGTATGGGAACTTGTTCCTAAACCTGAGGATAAAAGTATAATTGGAACTAAATGGGTTTATAAAAATAAAATGAATGAACTCGGTGAGGTCGTAAGAAATAAAGCTCGTTTAGTCGCGCAAGGTTATTGTCAAGAAGAAGGAATTGACTATGATGAAACCTTTTCCCCCGTAGCAAGATTAGAAGCTATAAGAATTCTACTTGCTTTCGCTAATTATAATAATTTCAAATTATATCAAAGGATGTTAAAAGTGCTTTTCTAAATGGTTTTGTAAAAGAAGATGTTTATGTTGAACAACCTCCACTTTTTGAAGATAATAAATTTCCAAACCATGTATACAAGTTAAAGAAAGCTCTATATGGTCTAAAGCAAGCTCCTAAAGCCTGGTATGAAAGACTAAGATCTTATTTACTTCAATCTGGTTTTGAAATTGGTAAAGTAGATACAACACTTTTTATTAAAAGAAATAATCAAGATATTCAACTGGTCAAATATATGTAGATGATATAATCTTTGGATCAACTAATAACATAATGAATAAAGAATTTTCAGATATAATGACTAAAGAATTTGAAATGAGTCACATGGAAGAATTAAGTTTCTTCTTAGGGCTTCAAATTAAACAACTAGAAAATGGAATCTTCATAAGTCAAGAAAAATATGCTAAAGACTTAATCAATAAATTTGGTTTAAGCACCTCTAATGGGAAACCAACTCCAATGTCAACAAATGTAGGTTTAAGTTAAGAAGATAAATCAAAAGATATTGATCAAACTTTATATAGGGGAATGATTGGTTCCCTACTCTATATAACAGCGAGTCGTCCTGATATTATGCATAGTGTTTGTCTCTGTGCAAGGTACCAATCACAACCTAAAGAAACTCACTTAAAATCTGTTAAAAGGATTTCAAGATATGTAAAATACACTTTAGATTATGGTTTATTTTATTCTAAAAATAATACTTTTGATTTAATATTATATTGTGATGCTGATTATGCTGGTTGTAAATCAGACCGAAAGAGTACAAGTGGAACTTGTCACTTTCTAGGACATTCACTGGTTTCCTGGTTGAGCAAGAAACAAAAAACTGTTTCCTTGTCAACAACTGAAGCAGAGTATATATCTGCTGCTCTGGCCTGTTCACAAGTCATATATATGCAACAAACTTTAAAAGATTTTGGAATTAACATAAGTAAATCACCAATATATTGTGATAATACTAGTGCAATAAATCTATCTAAAAATCCAACTCATCATGCTAGAACTAAACATATTGATATAAGACATCATTTTCTTAGAGATAATATAGCTAAAGAAATAATAACTCTAGATTATATAAATATTGAAAAACAAATTGCTGATATATTAACTAAACCATTAACCAAACAGAATTTTACTAAGTTTAGAAGAGAATTAGGTATTTGTTCAAAATATAAAATATAAAATAATATAATATAATAATCAATAAAAATTCAAAATAACAATTACACTTTTTCTGAAGGACATGTCGACATGCCCCATCTCATGATGTCGACATACCCAACAAAAATTGAAAATTGAATTTCCCTCCAAAGTTAGTTATTTGGTTATTTATCTATTTATTTCGTTTTCTCTCCTCTTTCTTCACTATATTCTCTGTAAATAACTTCTGAAACAATAAAATAATGGCCTTCCCTTCTACTAATGAACCCACTTCACCCACATCTCCTCATTCTGGTCCATTTCAACGAACTACGCACGCTCGAGTGATCAAATTGCAAGAGAAGATGAAAGATATCCTTCAATTGATGACTAAAATTCAAGTAAGCCAACTTAGGATGGCTAGAGAACAACAAAGGCAAGGGAATATTATTAGGAATGTACAAAAATTCCTTATGGATAACCCTACAAATCCTATTAATATTGAAGACTCTTCACAAGCCATGGAATCCGAGGAAGAAGAACCTATGGAAGAACCACAAGAAGGCCAAGTGGAAAATCAACCTTTACCTCAACCCGAAGTCCCTATGAATACGGACGAGAGCGTTATTTGCGTTGGTGAGATCCTTGTTGATACTAATGGAAACATAATTGAACAACGTGGAAACTTTTGTCTCCACTACCCCAATTGTTCGATTCATAAGTCTCCTATAGTTAAGGATCGTCATTAAAGCGTACTTTCATTTTGTTTGTTCGTGTTTATGTATGTTCTTATATATGTTGTAATAACTAAAATGTGTTCACTTATACTCATTGTTTCATGCTTATTCTATACATATCATTTGTTCATACTAATCTTTCTTGAATTCTTAAGTAGTTAATAGTTTTTGTTGATGACAAAGGGGGAGAAAGTTATAAAAATATATGTGCTTGGTGTAAGGGGGAGTTGTAGTTTTAAGAAGAAATCACGGAGTAAGGGGGAGTTATGGTATGGTAAGAATATTTTATAAATAAAGGTTGTCATCATCAAAAAGGGGGAGATTGTTAGGAACTGAGTTGATGATGTTTTGATGACAACAACCTTATATAGTTATTATACTTGACTTTATAAAATATATACTAACATTTCTATATAGATATATATATATATATATATATATATATATATTCGTAGGAAGTATATGCAGGTATCATCGAAGACTGATCAGTATAAAGACTCAAGCATCAAGATGAAGATTAAAGATTCAAGACTCTAGAGAATCAAGATTTCAAGATCTCAAGATAAGTGTCTAGTATTTTGTTAAAACTTCATAATAGCACTCTCATCTTTCTTCCAATTTTCTTTTGGGATGGAACCCAATTTCTATCGAAACCAGTGGCTTACAAACCCATGACAAGTAGCTTACAAACCTACGACAAGTGGCTTACAAACCCACGAAAATCAAAATCATTTAAACTACTTTGTACAAGTTCTCGAGTCCTATGGAGGAGCTCTGTAGGAAGGTTCTTGCAATTTCAATTTGAATAGATTTTTCAAAATGTTTTTAAATATGTTTTCAAAATGTTTTAGCTTTCAAAATCATGTTTTCAAAAATATTTTCAAACTTTGTTTTACCCTTGAAATATTCCTCTATTCTGATTTTAAAATCTTCTATTTTTAAAACATCAAAACTTATTCTGATTTTAAATATTACTTATATAATTGACGGTCTATATCAATTATATATATATATATATTTAAAATAATGTTTTATATTCATTCTCTATCTCAAAATATTGTTTAAACACTTTACTTTGCTTCAGAGAAGTTTCAACTTGTTTTAAATTCAATTGTCTTTACAAAACAACATCTCTATAATTTTGAACTGAGGGATGTCGACATATGGGGATACCCCATGTCGACATGGTGACAGTTGGATTCAAAATTCAATTTTCAAAAGAAGTGTCCATTTGTTCAAAAACCTTTTGCCAATGGTTATGACTGTTGTGCATCTATATAAAGGCTTCCAAAATGAATTTTTTTAACAACTACTTTCTTATTTTCTTCACTCTTTCTTCTCCACCATTCCATATCCATAAAACTTCATATTTTCAAGATCGTGCCATCATTTTGCCAAATTCTCAATAGAAAATCATTTAGATACTCTCTCTATTTGATTCTCCATTATTCTACTAAAGATCAAAGCGCTATTCAGAGTTATAGGATTAATTTGTATTCAAAAAGTCCATAGAGTCTATCCATTCAAAATGATTGTTATTAAGAAGTATTAGGGTGATCTTGTGTCCCGTAATCAAGAGAGTTTACCCCAGACTCGGAGATAGGAGGGTTCCTCAAGGCCTTAGAAATTGAGGGTTGCAATTTGGATATTGGCTTATAAAAATCTGTACAAGGATATTGCCTTGGTGCAGGACTTGATGTAGGAGGATTCCGAACCAGTATGAAATCCGATGTGTTCTTTCCTTTTACTTGCTTTACTTTACTATTTGCATTTATTATATGTTCTGTGATCATTTTGTGTTAGAATTCTGTTTAGATTTGTGTTGAAAGTTTTAATTTAGTCATATAGTTCATATATTCTTTAAAACACTATTCACCCCCCCTCTAGTGTTATTTCTGCTTTAAGATCCTTAATCCGCATCCCCAACATTTGTAAAGTAATTAATATATATGTGTGACAAGTGTAAGTGCTTAAAGACAAGTGGCAACATATAATTTTTATTTTTAATAAATATTTTTAAGAAAAAAATTAGTTTTCATTTAAACACTTTTCCCTTTGTTTTTACTTCTTAGTTCAAAACAGAAATCTTTCTTCAATCTGAAATTCAAAACCACAAAAGCAAAACAAAATCTGAAAACAAAATCTGCAATAAAATGAAGCTCTTCACATCAATTTACAAACCTGCAAATTAAAGAAAAACTGCAACCAAACCTGCATTTCAAAGTTCAATTTCGATCTGCAAATTGAAGTTTTCATCAACCTGCATTGCAAATGGAATCAAGTTCAACATTTTAGAGGATCAATTGAAGCATGAAATCAAAGTTTTCAGACCTAAGATTCAAGTGCCTGGAAGTATTGAAACTGCTATGTTTTGTTCTCTGCCCTGCATATTTAAAGTGAGTAAATCATTTGTTAAAAACAGTTTAGTTTAACTTGTGATTGAATGATGATGCATGCGATTAAATTTGCTTGATGATGAAAATTTGTTACTTGAATGCATGATGGATTTGAATTCCTGTAATGGAAGTGTAAGTTCTATTATTTTAACAGATCTTAATTTTTCCCTCTTAAAATTAAATATCTCATTCTTTGATCATTATTAGCCTTGAATATTTGAATAAAAGTTGTATGTAAATGATTAATGAAGATTGTAATATAGTTTCTGTAATTTTTAAATTTACAAATAATTTTAAAAATAGGAAACTCAGTGAAACTTAAAATTTGGTTAAAAATCAACTACCTTAAATTTAATTTGAAGTACATGCATGTAATCATGATCGAGAATCGTGAATTTTGATATAAGATTTGAAATTTTTAGTTTGGTATTTTATGCGAATTTTGGGTTTGTGTGTTTTTGGAAGTTTTGGTGATTGCAGATTATCCATTCAAATGATTTGGTTTGAAATCTTGGTTGAAGCTTGTGTATGGGTTGTAGACTATAGGAAAAATGCTATAAATTTTTTACATATGTGAATTTTTCTAATTTGAATAAATTAGGGTTTAAGCTTGCTTTTTATTTGGCTTTACTATCGAGTTGATCGCGTCTTGAAGATTGGACCGGAGGGTGTCACGAGGGGTTAGAATCGTTTGGAGAAGCGTGGCGTTTCGATGGAGAGATCGGCAAGGATCATCGTTGCCGTGATGGTCGACGGTGGGTTGGGTTTTATGCTCGAGTCTCTGCAGATGTTCGAGCTTGATGCTCGAATTCGATTGGATGATGTATAGTAGATTCTGGGTTTGGTATGGGGTTCGCGCGCGTTAGTGCGACCGTCACCGATGGCCGCGACGACCAAGTTCGGCCGGAGAAAGTTGCGCATGTGCACGAGTATATACTTTGTGCACTGTGACGTTTGTTTGGAGAAGACGATGTTCGACCGGGTTCATTATCGCGTTTTCCTAGGCTGGCTCACGTGTTTCATCGCGATTGTCTCGAAGTAGATTAGTGCTGGGGGTTTGCTCGGGGTAGGCTCGGGGCAACTGGGTGTTTTACTCGAGTTTCTGGGTTGTTATACTTTGGTTAGTACTGTGTATAGTAAGTTATATTGTTAACTCGAGTTTGTTTTGGTTTAGCTGTGTAATGATAAAATGCAGATTATACTCATTGTTTAAAATAAATAAAAATCAAATTTATGTTATAAAACAAGTTTTATTAAAGGAAGCAAAATATAAAGTTAAGGACTTGTTCTTGGAAAAAATGTTAATTAATTTTTTTTTAAAAAGTATAAATTGAATTTATTTCAAATTTAAATTGTTTAAAGATGATTTCTTTATAAGTAATTATCTAATTAATTTTGGGTATGGACATGATTAGGAAGGCCATGTGTAACTTTCTCTGGTTTGGTAGCATTCATTCTAATAAGCTCAAACCACTAAACTTTTGTAACGTTGAAACCAAGAAAAGCATGGGTGGCCTAGGGATCATTAACATACGAAAATGGAATTCTGCTGCATTTAGTATGCATTTCGATAATCTGCTCAATTCTAAAAACAACATCTGGGTGTCATGGACGTAAAAGCATCGTCTCAAAAGCAAACATTTTTGGTGTATGGACATCGCGCAAGGTAGCACTTGGACTTGGAGATCCATCCTTAATCTACGGTCTATGTTACTACCACATATACAGCACATTGCTTCTCCTGGTGGCACTGTGAGCTTCTGGAATGATCCCTGGGCAAGGCATGGTCTCATTCTTAGCAAAACTATGAAGTACAACCAAATACTTCAAACTGGAATACCAATGGATGCCAAGGCCAAGAACTTTATATGTAATGGTGTCATCTCATTGCCGTTCTCCAGCAACCAATTCACACGTCAACTGTGGCAGGAGATCAGCAGGCAACAGTACCCTAGTATCTCATGTGACAGAGTGCTGTGGTCTCCTGATCTTGTCGAACACTCCATCTCCAAGATATATGACTGTGTTTCCCACGCTACGACCACACCCTGGTTTGCTTGGGAAAAAAGAGTATGGGATCGTCACTGTAAAGAAAATGACAACTTTCTTCTCTGGAAGGTCCTCAGGAATGCCATGAATTTCAAAGACAAACTCCTTCGCATTGGCATGGTTTCTGATGCAACCTGCTGTTTCTGTGATGAAGAAACCGAGACTAATGTTCATCTTTTCTTCAGTTGCAAGGTTATTCATACGTTATGGAACAGGGTATCTACTTTACTAGGTCATGGAAACAAATCTAGGGATAGCAATAGTGAGTGGTGCTTTCTATTCAGTGCCACTAGACGGAAGAATGATTCTGGAACAATGTTGCTTCTTGTCCTTAAAAAATTCATTCGAGTTATTTCGAGGGAAAGAAATGATAGAGTTTTCAATGGCAAGAGCAAAACCGAAATTGAATTGTGGAATCGGTTGATGGGCTCCATCAAAGACGGTGTAAGAAATTGCACGTTTGAATTTGCCAGCAGTATCAATAGCTTTTGGGAATAACTGTGGACATGTTGACACAGTGCTGTTTTGCTTATTTGTAATCTTTTCTTTTTTCCTTCCTGTTGCTCCATAGATTTGTTTTGGTGCAACCTATCTTTATTGTGATCGCAATAAACTGGTTAGGGCCAGTCAAACCCGCTTAGCATTGCTAAAAAATTATCTAATTAATTTTGAAGTTCAATTTAAAATAATATTTTGAATTTAAATGTTTAACCGAAGTTTAAGTTAATTTTTTAAGTAATGATTTTAAAAACTAAAGTTTCAAATTTTATTTGGAATGAATAAGTTTAAAATTTGATAATTTAAAGTGTTTTAAATTTTAAAATTTGATTACCAAATGTCTTCTTTTCAAATAAGGTTATTATTATGATTTTGAAATCTAAATTGAATAATTTGTTTTTAAGTTATTAAAATTTGATTTGTTCGAATAATTGAATTCTGAAAATAAATAGGTTAATTTATCTTTGTTGTTAACTTAAGTACTTATTTAATATGATTTGTAAATAAGTTAAGTTTTAATTAGGATAAATGTTTTCTTAATTAATTAAGGATTTTGAAAATATAAGAAGTTAATTAATTAATTATTTAGTTAATTTTAAATAATTAGTTAACTATTTATTTAATTTTAAATAATCACTTAAATATGGATTAATTAAGTGTAAGTACTTAATGAAGTAATTATTGGTTATTTATTGGATGTAATTAAGAAATGGTAATTACTTATGGAAGTAATTAATGAAAATTACTCATGGGAGTAACTAATGGAAGTGGTTAATGGTTAATCACATGTTGTTATCAATTAAGGAATTGATTGACATAATTGTTTTAAAGTTAATTAATTATGGAGTAATTAATTGATTAATGAATAAAGGATTGGTTAATGATGGAAGTAATTACTTGTTAAGAAATTAATTAAGAGAGTAATTAAGATTTATTAATGAAAGTAATTAGAGATAATTACTTATGTAAGTAATTAAGAGTTAATTACTTAATTATTTTAGTTAATTAATTAATGTAATTAATTAATAAATGTGATTAATTTAAGATTAATTACTAAGTGTAATTAATTAATAAGGTAATTAATTGAGAATTATTTATTAATTTAATTGATTAATAATTACTTAATGAAGTAATTAAAGATTAATTACTTAGATTAATTAATCAAAGGATTAATATAATTAATTAAGAAATTAATTAATTAAGATGAGTAATTACAAGTTGTTATTTATTGAATATTAAGATGATTAATTACAAGTTAATTATTATTAATTAACAAGGATCAATGGTTAATTAATCTAGATTGATTAATAAAAGTAATTAATTTAAGTGTGATTAATTAATTGTAATTAATTAAGGTTTAATGTAATTAATTATAATTGATTAATTATTGGAAGTAAGTGAATGATCATTAATTATTGTAATTAATGATAGTAATTAAAGGTTAATTACTGTATATGGTTAAGGCTAATTACTTGAAGGTAATTAAAAAAATGATTAATCAAGGAAGATTAATTAAAGAAGATCATTAAAAGATGATAAATTTATCTGGAATAAATTACTGAAGAAGGATTTAGGTAATCCTATTGATTAAGAGTTAATCAATTCTACTTTGGATGATTTATCAATATTGGTTGATTGATTGATATTGGATGATAAATATTGAGTGATTGATATTTGGTGATTGATATTGGTTGATACTGGATGATTTGAATATCTCTGTTATGTGATATGCTGTTTGTGAGATGAATGTCGGTATGAATTATCTATTGTGATAATATGATTCATCTATCTGTTTATATCATCCTGATATAAGTTTAACTGTTTAAAACCCTTAAGTACAACTTGGACATTAAAATGGCGTTTTGTTTTGGTGAGACCGGAATCGGGTTTCCATATTTGGATATCCAAAAACCACATCGATTCCAATTAAACGTTAGGTCGTGGATCCGAGTGGAGCAAGTGAAGACTCGAGGTGTAAGGACAATACGTCAGTATAACTCTGGGGTGATTCCGTAATGAGTTTGACGGAGTAGTACTTATAGGTTCGAGATGGTGATTTAGAGTGCAAGGGATATGGTCGTTGACTCTGAGGGTGATTCCAAAATGAGTGCAATGAGAAAGTGCCTTCGGTTTCATTCGAACCCGGAATGAACTTGTATAGATCGAATGCTTTCAGCACGTCATCAGGTGGACGATGAGCATTCTAAGATAGATGTGTTCTATAAAGGTAATCGCAGCCTCAAGCCTCATCAACCGGGAATGGCTAAAACAGGGGAGGTGCAGCAAGGCTTCGTGGGTAGCTCCCACTGGAGAGCGAGATTTACCCCTGTCTAGAAGTCCCTTTTTATTCGGCTGTGTGGGCAGTTGGGTCGCGGCCAACTGCGGGGTGGTCGTGTTCGGGACTGTCCAGTAAGGGATGTTCCGGCCTTGTGTTGCAGGGGAGCGGGCGTACTCGGTACGTTGATCTAGGCCACGTACTGTGAAGGGCGGTACCCCAATAGCCCTGCCATTGATGGAAACACATTCTTCCTACGAGACCCTATGGCTTTGTTTGTATTACCCACTTTTGTGGCTAGTAGCTGGAATTTAATAATGTAACAATTTTGGCTATTTCTTATTTATTTGAAAACCCTAGACACTATTATAATATCACTGGATTTCCTATCAAATGTTTTGGTTAGCGTAAGGTAAAAACTTTTCCATGTTTATGTGTGGGAAGTCTTACGTGATACCTTATCTTTTCAAAGGTTTTTCTAAAGTTAAGCAAATTTTTACCCGTTTACTCACACCAGACCCCTATCTGACCCGAGTGTTTATTTTATGTTTTATTAAACTCTTGGGTACTCATATTATGTATGAGTAGTCAAGTGATTCAGGTTTGCTTGACGAATCCTGGAGGAGATATGGAGCAGGAGGCTTCCACGTGTAGATATATATTATGGTTCCGCTGTGTTTGTTTGGTATCTGTTTCTGTTGTGCTTGAGCTGTATAGTTAGACAGATGATTATAACTGTCTAATATGTGATGTATAAGTTGTGTACTCTAAGGTAATATGATACCGTGTAATATTTTTTGTGATATATTATATTTTATTCGTTCCGCTGTGAGTTCTCTGATGTTGTTATCTTTCTTCTTTCTCTTTCTTTTCTTCTTCTATCCCTTTCTTTCTTCATTAGCGATGCATCTTCCTGGAGATAGGAAGTCAGGTCGTTAAAGTTGGCATCAGAGCATTAGGTTGAGTGAATACCTAGGCTCTGGAGTGTATCTTTCTTGAGATAACGTACTTGTACTTTTATATATAACTATATATATATCTGCCTGATCTGTTGGGTTATCTGTTCGGATTTCCAACATAAATTTTAGAGGTAGATGGAGTAGTGGTGTGTGTAACACGACTACCACTAATGGAAGAGGTCCATATGTTGAGGTTGAATGAGTATTTGTCGAGACTGTAGATCTAATACCGTCTCGAGTGAGATTTGAAGTTTGGAGTAAGGATTTCTCTGATATTTGAAGGAAATCTTTTTAAAGATTCGGAGTTTATCTTTGAAGTATAAGTTTGGATTTCGCTCGGGTGAGTGAATATTTCTTGTGTTTGGATCTATCGAAAGTGCAGAAGTAAGTGATGATATCTTGATAACTACGTGATGAGATGCAGTATCCATGGTTATTTTCTGAAGATGTTTTCTCTTGAAGCAATTTTAGTAGTAGTTGAGGAGCAGTCTTTACCTGCCGCAGGGAAGATTCGTCTGTAGAAGTTATCTGGATCTTTAGCAAGGAGGTTGGCTGTTTTGGAATATGAGACTAAGGTCTATGAGTTGTTTCGCTTTGGCATGGTCTCATTTGTCATTCCTTAAGGAAAGCGAGATGTTGATGCTTGGTTTGGAGTCCGAATTTCTTGAAAGGATGTCTGCCATCTCGGAGGTCCGTTGTGTGGTTTGTTGATCATTTTGGGTTTGGAGAAGCTTTTGGATTAGAAGTCTTTGGTTAGCTGTGGTAGCAGTGCAACTCGAAGTGTTCGGTGTGCTGACGAGAAGGTCTTTTAGCTTCGCAGTATCATCGAGGCAGAGCTTGGAAGCAGCTGTGTGGCCGTTTCTCCGATGGTCCAGGAATCTTGGTGGTTCTTCTATCAGCAGCCCGGGCAGTTGGTGAAGTTTTGCTTGAAGTGTTAACCTTTTTTGGAGAAGTTTAAAGCTGTTCTAATTGGTAAAGAGAGGACGCTTTCTTTGGAATCCGGGCTAGGTAGGATCGCAAAAGTAACTTGCGATTAGTTTGGAATTTTCTTGGGCAATCTTTGTTTGAGACTGAGGATTCTCATATGGAAGTAGGAGCTACTGAAGTAATCAGAAGTTTGTCTTCATCTGGAGTTGAGTTCCATATTGTTTTGGTTCCAGAAGTGATTTTGGTAGTCAGCCTAGTAGGAAGAGTTGGTGTAGCAGCTCAGAAATTTTTGGATTTGGATTGGTTAGATCTTGTTTTTGAGTTTGGATTTCTGTTATAAGGTTGTGTGACTGAGTCAGATAAGTCACTCAAATTTTATGGATTTGATGAAAAAAGTTTCCCGGATATGTTGGATAAGTTTGTATTCGTGTTCATCAACAGTATTCTCATCTATTTCAGAATCAGAGTTGTGCAGCGAAAGCAAGGTAGCAGCTATGCAAGGAAGGAAGTAAGTTCAGTTTGCTATTTCTTGAGAAGTAGAGCTTGTGTTCTGGATTTCGACGGATTTTGGAAGACTTTTCTGTTGAATAGGATCTAGAAATAGGATTGCTTTGGTCTAGTTGTTTCTGGAAGCATCAGCATAGGTTGAGCTGATTAGGAAGAGATGGGCAGCCCAGGATTGTCTGTTGAGCTATGCAGGTATGAGATTAGGAGTTTGGAATTCGAAGTGGAGTCTTCCTTATGGTTGAGATTTCTCTGGTTAAGAGAGCAGTAATTGGATAAGATTGGATAGCTGGTTCTGAGGCATTTGAGATTTCTTATCTGTGTTTCTGATAGGATAAGATTGAATTGCCAGTTTGGATAGTTGGAATTCATTGTATTTCACGTATCTCTGAGGGAGTACGTGTATGATTCATCGTTGGTTGTTGAATCTGTAATTCGGTTGGATTTGGAAGTTGAGCTAGACTTGAGTACAGTCTGATGTTCTGTTCAGATTGATGGATCTAGAGATGAGAGGAGCTCTGGATTTTGGGTGGTGTAGTTTGTTTAGCTTTTGTAGAGCGAGTCTCCCGATGATTTATACTTGGGAAACTCTTGATGGTATTAGGAGATTTATTCTGATTTGTGACAAGATAATTGGTTAGGTTTGTTTGTTTGTTTGCTATGGTTGTTAGTAATTGGTTAATAGGTATGCTTTGCTGTTTGAAATTGAATCTTTGCTAGGTTATTAAATTACCTTTGCTTTTAAATTTCGGGGACGAAATTCTTTTAAGGGGGGAGGATTGTAACGACCCGGAATTTTGGGCAATATCAATTTAATAATCTGTATTAATAATTTAATTGATTTGATAATTTCCTTTATAATTTTAATTTAAATTGGTAAATTTAATCTTTTTAAAGGTTAATAAATATTTAATCTGATAATTGTGATCAATATCTTGCTAACAATTCAAAATGGATAAGATTTATTTTTCAAAGCTAATGAAATTTTATTCTGTTTATAATATATATATTTGATATATATTGTGAATGGAAAGATCTTGTGTTTTAAATAAAAGATTGAATTTTCAAATTGTAATATATATATATATATATATATGTATATGTTATAATTTGGAATTTGTTTTGAAATTTAATTTAGTCTGTTAATAATTTATATATGAATGAGTATTGTAATTTAAAATTTTGTTTTAGTTTATATTTTTCAAAAGTTAATTTAGACAAATTCAATATTTTTTTCAAAAGTTAATTTAGTTTAACTCATTTGTTTTCAAAATATAAGATAAATTGTTATTTAAATATGATAGTTTAAAAAAGAATTTAAACAAGCTTTGTTTTGTTTTTCTTTTAAAATGCCTAATATAAATGGTTATAAATGATAGATATAAATGTTTTAGATTTTAAAATATATGTATAAGAATTATTTGCATTTTAATTAGTTTTAGAATATTTTCTCTTAAAAGTAAATTTATAAATACATATGAAAACATTTATTAATTAAGGAATTTAAATATGTAAGTTTATATTTACATTTGAATTCAATAAGATTTTATTAAAAACACTTAAGACATGTGTAAACACAATAAACACCCTTAATAACACTTGTAAACTTTTTAAATCATACTTGAGACACTTGTTTAATTTTATAACAAGTAGCAATATATTGATTTTAATTTTGAAAAATATTTTTATGAAGAAAGCTAGTTTTCATTTAAACACTTTTCCCTTTTGTTTTTACTTCTTAGTTCATAACAGAAATCTTTCTTCACCCTAAGATTTTTAAAACCCAAAAGCAAGTGTCAATCTGCAAATTCAAATGAAAAACCAATCTGAAACTAAAATCTGTAATTTTCTTCTCAACAATAAAAAAGTCTTATTGAATTCTAAAATAAAGCTTTTTAAATCATAATTCATACAAATATAAATTATAAATACATTAAATTAAATTTCAAAACAACTCAAATTATAACATATACATACATATATATTACAATTTAAAAATTCAACCTTATTTAAAACACAAAATCTTATATTCACAATATATATCAAATATATATTATAAACAGAATAAAATTTCATTAGCTTTGAAAAATAAATCTTATCCATTTTAAATTGTTAGAAAGATATTGATCACAATTATCAGATTAAATATTTTTTATCCTTTAAAAAGATTAAATTTGCCAATTTAAATTAAAATAATAAAGGAAACTATCAAATCAATTAAATTATTAATACAGATTATTAAATTGATATTGCCCAAAATTTCGAATTGTTACAATAAAAAAATGATTAATCCAGGAAGATTACTTAAAGAAGATCATTAAAAGATGATTAATTTTCTGGAATAAATTACTGAAGAAGGATTTAGGTAATCCTATTGATTAAGAGTTAATCAATTCTGCTTTGGATGATTTATCAATATTGGTTGATTGATTGATATTGGATGATCAATATTAAGTTATTGGTATTGGGTGATTGATATTGGTTGATACTGGATGATTTGAATATCTCTGTTATGTGATATGCTGTTTGTGAGATGAATGTTGGTATGAATTATCTATTGTGATAATATGATTCATCTATTTGTTTATATCATCCTGAATATAAGTTTAACTGTTAAAAACCCTTAAGTACAACTTGGACATTAAAATGGCGTTTGGTTTTGGTGAGACTGGAATCGGGTTTCCATATTTGGATATCCGAAAACCTCATCGATTCCAATTAAACGTTCGGTCGTGGATCCGAGTGGAGCAAGTGAAGACTCGAGGTGTAAGGACTATACGTCAGTATAACTCTGTGGGTGATTCCGTAATGAGTTTGACGGAATAGTACTTATAGGTTCGAGATGGTGATTTAGAGTGTAAGGGCTATGGTCGTTGACTCTGAGGGTGATTCAAAAATGAGTGCAATGAGATAGTGCCTTCGGTTTCATTTGAACCCGGAACGAACTTGTATGGATCAAATGCTTTCAGCACATCGTCAGGTGGACGATGAGCATTCTAAGATAGATGTGTTCTATAAAGGTAATCGCAGCCTCAAGCCTCATCAACCGGGAATGGATAAAACAGGGAGATGCAACAAGGCTTCGTGGGTAGCTCCCACTGGCGTGCGAGATTTACCCTTGTCTAGAAGTCCCTTTTTATTAGGCTGTGTGGGTAGTTGGGTCGCGGCCAACTGCAGGGTGGTCTTGTTCGGGACTGTCAGTAAGGGATGTTCCAGCCTTGTGCTGCAGGGGAGCGGGCGTACTCCTCGGTACGTTGATCTAGGCCACGTACTGTGACGGGCGGTACCCCAATAGCCCTACCATTGATGGAAACCCATTCTTCCTACGAGACCCTACGGTTTTGTTTGTATTACCCACTTTTGTGGCTAGTAGCTGGAATTTAATAATGTAACAATTTCGGTTATTTCTTATTTATTTGAAAACCTAGACACTATTATAATATCACTGGATTTCCTATCAAATGTTTTGGTTAGCGTAAGGTAAAAACTTTTCCATGTTTATGTGTGGGAAGTCTTACGTAATACCTTTTCTTTTCAAAGGTTTTTCTAAAGTTAAGAAAATTTTAACCTGTTTACTCACACCAGACCCCTGTCTGACCCGAATGTTTATTTTCTGTTTTATTAAACTCTTGGGTACTCATATTATGTATGAGTAGTCAAGTGATTCGGGTTTGCTTGACGAACTCTAGAGGAGATATGGAGCAGGAGGCTTCCACGTGTAGATATATATTATGGTTCCGCTGTGTTTGTTTGGTATCTGTTTCTGTTGTACTTGAGCTGTATAGTTAGACAGATGATTATAACTGTCTAATATGTGATGTATAAGTTGTGTGCTCTGATGTAATATGATATTGTGTAATATTTTATGTGATATATTATATTTTATTCGTTCCACTGTGAGTTCTCTGATGTTATCGTCTATCTTCTTTCTCTTTCTTTTCTTCTTCTATCCCGTTCTTTCTTCAATAGCGATGCGTCTTCCTGGAGATAGGAAGTCGGGTCGTTAAAATATATTATATTTTTTCCGCTGCGATTATGAGATCTCTGTCGTTGTTTCTTTTTTTTCTTCTACATTTTTCTTCTTCACCCCTGATGAACCGGCATTTTCGACACTCGACTGCTCGGCAGGCTATAAAGTGGACATATAAATGTCGATTTTCGAGGGTCGAAAATCACAGTCCGTTACATAAAAGAATGGGAAGAAAAAGCCATCAAATATTACAAGAAATTATTCAATAAAGAATAGACATCTAACTTTCCAAAAATTTATTGTAGGGATGTATTGAATTAGGCTGGAATGGAAATCCTGAATAGTAGAATCCAAGGTAGTGAAGTTAAAGTTGCTCTGAATTCCACTCATGTGGATTCGTGCCTAAGTCCAGATGGGAAGAACTCCAAGTTCTACAAATTGTACCGGGTGAGCTTGATAGAGAAAATAGTCAATACTATTCAAGAAGACACAGACACAGTAAAAATTATTAAGGAGATTAATCGCTCTTTCCTACTTTTCATTCCAAAAAATTAACAAACCCACAAAGTTTAAAGAGTACAGACCTATAACATGCTGCATTGTTATTTATAAGATATATAACAAAGTGTTATGCAACATTATGTTAAAAATTCTACCAGATATAATAGTAGAAATCTAGAGTGCATTTATAAAAGGTTGAAGCATAGCAGAGAATTCTTTAGTTGCTCATGAATTGGTGAGAAATTTTAAAAAGGGATGTCATTAAATGTGTTTAAAAGTAGATCTTCATAAAGAAAATGACAAGATAAACAGAAAAAGTACCATCAACATGCTCAAACAAATAAGATACCCTGATAAGTTTTTGGATTGATAAAGGAACGTATTAGCACCCCCATATACTCTATTTTAATTAATGGAGTTCCTAAAGGTTTCGTCACCAGCAATAGAGGGTTAAGATAGGATGACCCTCTATCATCCTATCCGTTTGCAGTGGCAATGGAATTTTTCACCCTTCAAATGGAACTAACATGTTATAACAAGGAGATTAATCAAATTTACAAAATTCAGCCTAATCTCAATCAATGCATATGCGAATGGCTTGCTTATATGTGTCAAAGCCAACCAAAATGCAACCTAATATTTGAATGAGATTTTCCAAAAATTGGAAGTATCAGTAGATCTTAAGGTCAATGAAATGAAGACTAAATGCTACTTCAGCAAGTATACATAAGGCAGAGGAGCTATTTTACAAATCCTCAATGTGAAGGAAGATGCTCTACTGGTAAAGTACTTAAGAGTTCCATTATCATCCAACCTGACTAACAATAGAGAATGTGGTAATTACAGGGAAAAGAGCTAAGCTGTTGTTTTTACATTTAGGATTGAACTTGTGCATACGATTATCACTACAAAAGTCAGGTTCTGGCTTCGAACATTTCAAATTCCAAAAGTCACTATTCATAAAATTAATTCAACATGTGCAAATTTTATATGGAAGGGTGGTATGCATAACGTGAGCTATGAACTATTAGGCAAACCTAAGAGTGAATGGGAAGTTGGCTTGAAAAATCTGTCTGTTTTGAAGAAAATTGCTGCTTTAAAACTTGCATGGAAGGCTATTATTTCTAATAACCTCTAGGCAAAATTGATGAGGCGGAAATATAAGAAAGGTGACTTTTGGCATATGAATTTAGACAGCAATGCATCAGTGACTTGGATGTCTATACTTAAATGCAGAGGTGAACTAGCTACCTTGGTAGAAAGACAATTTGATACTGGGCATGAGACTAGCCTATGATTTGACCTCTGCTTAGAAAGTAAAAGTCTTATTCAAAGGTTAAGATGGGACTCTTACTCGGCATTTGGTGCATCAAATGTACTAGCTAGCAATATTATTGAAAACAGTCGGTGGAAAACTAGCAATATCCATATCACCATGCAATTTATCAGATAAATTCAATATATTCATATCTATTCTAGTAGATAGCAAGACATTTAGGCATGAAAGCCTACAAGCAAAGACTTTACTACCAAATCAACTTGGGAAGAGGTCGGAACAAATAATCCTATTCTAGAATGGGCTAAATGTATTGGGATAAAGCATGCATTCCTAAAATGGCCTTTACCACCTACAAAGCTATCATGGGAAGGTTTTCTACAAAGGAAAAACTAGTGAAATGGGGGGTCCTCTCTAATCACAGATATGCTTAAGAAGTGAAGAAAGTCATAAACATCTCTTTCTTGAATGCAAATTCAGTAATTATATATGAGAATATAAAATTCAAACTGGTAGGAGATAGAATGCTAAGTTAAAATTCAAACTGGTAGGAGAGAGAATGCTAAATGATTTGAGCTCAAAGATTTTAAACCTGGAGCATCACTGGTACATGACAAATATGATGTCCAAAGTCTCCAGCAAAGCCAGTACAACTATCATTTGGCATGTGTGGAAAGTACACATCCAGAAAATAATGAAAAGTTGAGAACTTGTTAGTAATTTTATCAGAAGTGACATGCATATAGCTATGAACTGAATTAGAAAGAAGACACTTACTGAAGCCAAGCTAGTAGAACAGGAGGTAGTGCCGAGGTCAGATCTGAAACTACCAAGCACGGAATTCAATTTGTTGAGGAACCGCCTTGAAAATTTAGTAAATCTGAATTTTTTAAAGTAAAACTGGAAAAAGAAAGAATGTTTGTAAAGTGAATTATGTTAGTATGTGGGAACTTATCACTACAAGAACGGCAACAGTTAGCGACGGCTTTTAGCCGTCGCCGGCCGTCGCTAGCCGTCGCCGGCCGACGCTAAAAGCGGTCGCTATAAATGTCGTCGCCCAATAGTGTAGCGACGGCTTTAGCGACGGCTCCGTCACCAAAATAGCGACGGCTAGCGACTGCAAATGTGCCACGTGGAAATTTTTCCAACGTCTAAATGCCGTCGCTTGTAGTAGCTCGCCGTCGCTAACCTGTGTAATTTGGCCGTCGCTAGCCGTCGCAAGCCGTCGCTAATCTGTGCAATTTGGCCGTCGCTAGCCGTCGCTACCCGTTGCAAAACTGGGTAAATTTTCAGCGCACATGCACAGCCCATATACACCTCAATCAATCTGAACCAAACCACTATACACTATAGTCATCAAGTATAGCCATCATATATCTATCATATATCTATCATATAACATAACTATACATTCAAACAATATAAAATCCAACCAAATCTCATTTTCAAATCCAATAATCGGAATATGTAAATAGTATACCGAAATTTCTACATAATATCCCGACATATATATACATAATATCCAACCAAATTCATCAACTAGAAGTCATCAAAATATATGTACATAATATCCTGAAATATATACACCATACCAACCAAAATGTGTATATACCAAACTATCAGCAAACAAACATACCTACTCCTCGCCATCGCTGCCGTCCTCTCCAGGCATCCTCCCATGCTGTTGCAAATAGGCCGCAATCCGCTCATCCAGCTGTTGCTCAAAGAAACTCTTCCTCCAATCATTTATTTCTTCAACTGTCGCCCTCAACTGAGCAATCTCCGCCTCTTGCTGCGACCTCCTGTATGCACTCTGCATTCTCATGGCTTATAAAATAATTCATAATTATTTAAATATTAACATATATATATAATATTATTAAAATTGTTAAACTTATATATTAGTACATGTCAAAATTTACCTCCACATTTCCATAGCTATACCGTCGACTGGTCCGAGATGGCGGGTCAATAATAGCATCCCAAATATGGTTCTCCTCCTCTAACGTAAGCTCTTACCGACCAGTGGACTGTGCTACACGAGCCCGCTCTGCTTCGTACCTCTCCTGCGATTACAAACAATTGTTTTACACGATAAAAACCGAATTTCAAAATTTTGAAAATACAATAAGACAAAATATTGTTATTAACAGTAAATTAATTTACCATTACGGATTGTGATTTGTCATCCGTCCACTCGTACGAAACACTGCCTTCTTCGTCGGTCCTCTCTAAGGCATGTGTGGCCTTGAACAGCTCGGCCATAGTGGGCTCGCGGTTGAATCTCGCGGCCTGAAAATATATAAATATTATTGCTAATCTGATTATAAAATATTGTAATAAAATGTAAACACAGTTTATAAATTTAATTACCAGCTCTCTCTTATGCTCCTGAAAGGATTTGGAGCCACCACGGTGCAATGCAGGATTTTTATTCCTGTTTGCCCGGTTCCGTGCAGATAGCTCCTACAAATTAAGATAAATTATCACGTATATATCTTGCGAGATTTATATTAGATTTAAATAACAAAGCAAACATATATAACTTACTTTTACTGTCGGACTGTCCCAAAGCTGAAGAAAATCATTCCATACACCCTCGCCCATCCAGTTTGGCTTTTTCCCTGAATTTTTGGCCTTGGACAGTGTATCCCTGTAATTTTTTTCTCATTCATTTGTTCCAGTGATTTAAAAAAATGTCCAAGTCATCAGGGTCGACGCGGACTGCAGCCTGTAAATTTTAAGTTATAAAGATTATATTAATTTACAACTGAAATTCAAACTACTACTTACAAGTAAATCCGCTTGTATGGCGTTCTTGACATGAGGGGGGATGTCGTCCCAGCGAGGCCAACAACCATGCATCCGGCTCTGAAAAGCCTTTCTCGAAACCTGTAAAATATAATCTGATGGCTCCAGCTCAAAGCCACTGCAAAAGTTATGATATACATGTTTAGTGGATTTTAAAACTTATACTTTAAATAAAATTGATACTTACGCAGCACTTCTAGGAACAACTTCTGCAATCGGACGTAAGTCCGGTGCAGTGCCACTACTACCTGCACCGGGAGATGGGGATGGCGTGCCACCACCACCTCCACTCCGTCACCTGCCAGACATATCTGCTATAGAAAAACAATATCATCACAAAACAATTATACAAATTCACTACTACATATCATGTTTCAATCACTTTCACAGAAACAATTATAAAAATTTACTAGTACAAAACATGGATAAAAATTATATAAATAATCATCACAGAACCATGATAGAAATTCACTACTACATAGCATGTTTCAATATTCACTTTCACAGAACAATTATAAAAATTTACCAGTACAAAATATGGATAAAAATTAACTAAATGATCATCACAGAACAATTACAGAAATTTACTATTACATCGAATGTTTCAATCACTATCACATAACAATTATATCAATAACGATCAGTCTTCATCGTTTTCTGATTCAGATTCAGTCTCGTATTCTATCTCATTTTCTTCGATACTTTCAAATACATCAAATAGGACGTTCGATTCATCATTCAAAGGCCCTACATCAATATCATCAGTTATTATTATTTCTGTATTTGATTCAAGATCGGCTTGATATGCTGCTTCATCTGGAATATTATTTCCATCAATCGTAAACCTTGGTTTCGTTTTGAAAACAGCGGACCAATCCGCTTTATCTTTTTTCAAAGATGGATACGAAGCAAAATAAACTTGTAACGCTTGCTTGGCTAACACAAAAGGATCGTATTTATAGTAGTGTGATGTATGCCTTATTTCAATAAGTTTGTACTCTTTATACACGTTGATTCCGGAACCAGGAACGTTACTGAACCAATTGCACTTAAATAAAAAAACCTTTTCTAAAGGTTCAACATAATATGTCAATTCTAGAATCTGTGTTAAGACGCCGTAAAAATATTTTAAATGCTCATCTGGATCATCGCTGCCTTTGACAAATACCCCGCTGTTATATGTTAATTTTTCAGCACCGTAATCTTTTGTGTTGAACTTAAACCCGTTGACGAAAAGTATTGGATAAGTCTTCACATTTCTTTTCGGTCCAATCGCAAGATGTCTTAAGCCTTCATCAACGACACAGTTTCTTGGCTCATAAACATAGTTCAAAAACCATTTGGCAAATTCTTTACTGAGATCGCCAGATGGATACTGTGATTCGTAGATACTGCATATATGTAATATGTGTTATTATTATTATGTACGTACAAGTAAATTACAAGTGAATTAACTATTACCTGACAAATGGTGCGACTTCGACACAATTTAAAAGAACATACGTGTGCGCTACATGGTGGTCTCTATCGTCCAACCATATTTCCACACATTTTCCACCAGGTCTACCATATTGTCTAAAAACAGATAACATTGTTTGAGAAGAATTTTGTTCAACGACTTCCTCATTTCGAGGAACAGTTACAAATGATAAGTTCACATCGTCCTTAAAGTAGTGAGAGAGAAAAAATGAGGCTTCTTCTTCAAGATACGATTTGCATATCGAACCCTCAACTCGGGCTTTTTGTCGAATCTTCTTCTTCAGATGATTCAAGTACCTATTAAGATATTTATTACATATTTAGATATACAAATTTAAATTTGAAATTGACATGAACATTGCATATGTTAATTTACCTCTCAAATGGATACATCCATCCATATTGCACAGGACCTCGAAGAAGTGCTTCGGATGGAAGATGAATAGGTAAATGCTCCATTACGTTAAAGAAACCAGGCGGAAGTATTTTCTCCAGTTTGCATAGCAATATGGGTATTTCTACTTCAAGTTTACGTATACGGTCCACCTTTAATGTTGTCGAACATAGCTGTTTATAAAACAAACATAACTCTGTTATGACGTTCCATACTTTTACGGGCAACAGTTCTTTGAAAGCCACGGGGAGTAAATATTCCATCATGATATGACAATCGTGACTTTTCATCCCACTCAATTTACTATTTTTGAAGTCAACACATCTACGAAGATTGGAGGAAATCCCATCGGGAAATCTTAATTCTTCCACCCACTTTAGCACGACTTTTACTTGCTTATCGTCTAGCTCATAGCATGCTTTCGGTTTTTTATTGTCATTAGGCTTCATATGAAGTTCCGGGCGCTTACAATAGTTTGCTATATCAAGCCTTGAATTCAAATCGTCCTTGGTTTTGCCCTTTACATTCAAAATTGTATTAAACAGATTATCAAACACGTTCTTTTCGTTGTGCATCACGTCAATATTATGTCGGAGTAAGAGATCTTTCCAATATGGTAACTCCTAAAATATGCTTTGTTTGCACCAATTATGAATGTATGACTTCCCTGGATTTCAGTCTGGACTCCAGTTTCATGTATCTTTGGATAGTCTCTTACAATTTCGTATATTTTCTCGCCTGACCAAACCTTAGGTGGTTTCAGATTCTCTTCTCTGTTAGCTATGAAAATTTTCTTATCTCTTCTAAAACTATGATTGGGATGAAGAAAACACCGACGACAATCAAACCACGAAACTTTCTTCCCATATCGTAACGAAAATGCTCGTATTTCTTCCATACAATAAGGGCATGCTAGACGATCGGCCGTACTCCAACCAGAAAGCATCCCGTATGCAGGAAAATCATTAATCATCCATAACAAAGAAGCGAATAACCGAAGAAAAAATTTTCGTTGATACATCATAAGTTTCGACTCCATCATTCCACAGTTTCTTCAACTCTTCGATCAATGGTTGTAAATAAACATCAATTCCTTGAGTTGGATCATGAGGGCCGGGAACGACAGTGGTGAGAAACATATATGGTGTTTTTATACACATCCATGGAGGTAAATTATACGGAGTAACGATAATTGGCCAGGATGAATATTTACTACCACTACACCAGAATCCTCATTTCGCAACGGCTTTAAACCGTTGCAAAACAATTTCGCAATGTTTTTGAGCCGTTGCGAAATGAGCAGTGGTAAATATTTCGCAACGGCTAAGGGCCGTTGCGTAATATGGTTTAGCAACGGCTTAGAGCCGTTCCGGATTTTATTTCGCAACGGCTTAGAGCCGTTTCGGATTTTATTTCGCAACTGATGTTTTATATATTAGCAACGACTTTAAGCCGTTCCTAATTACTATTTTTAATTTTTTTTAAAAATTCAAAATTTCTTCTCTGCACCGTGACCGTCATTTCATTATCATAATTAATGCAAAAATTAGCAAATTTAACACTATCGCAAAAGAAAGATTATTAAACCAAATATTTTTCATAGATTCAACATAAAAACCAAACATAACAAATGTTTGAATTATAATGTTCAACATCAACACATACCACACTATATAGTTCAATAAGTATACATAACATACATAGTACAACAGCGGCATCATTACATAATACTACATGCATATTACAATACAGAACGTACATAACATCTTCCTCCAATCGTCTAATGCTCCTGCCAGCATAAGTTTAATGCCAGCATAAGTCTATTTTTCCCCATGCACCTGCAATTGCAATCAGTATCATCAAGTTAGCAGTCTTACAACAAAATATTTTAGTATGATTTATGTATATATATGATAAAAATGCTATCTTGATATGGGTATATGGTTCGATGTTCTTTCCAGTCTGACATTGAACCATTTATTTTCTATTTTCTTCCTAGTTCTTTGCCCAGTCTATTAATCTTCCAGAAATGATGATAATAATACATTAACTATTTTGTTTTCGTCTTATATTGACACAAATGGAGCATACAAATGGCATAATAGTAGTCCAACACCACCAAGATATAAATTAACTTCTGAACACTCAAAAGATGCATGATAAAACCATTCATGATACATAGTACAAACTGCATTTCTATTTCATTCCATTTGTTACATTGTTAAAATTCTGGTGCATTTGTTTCACTGTCTGTTACAACTTGGTTAGAGGCAATTGTGAACAGCTGTTCTTTTGTTTACAAACATTTGCATTTGTTTTGCAAACATTTGTCTGTTTTTTGTCTAAAACATTTCATTTGATTAAAAAAAATTCATATTGCATTGTTTACATTTGCATTTGTTTCACATTTTCATTACAGGTAACTTTCTCATCTTCATTGCCTCTAATTCATATCTCCTCAAACACCAACCAACTGCTCCACCATCCATCACTGCAATCCATCTCCTTCATCATCCCCCATACATCCTCCATCTCCTTGCCATTTCCATAGTTCAAACCACATACAGTTAATTCAACCATCCCCACTCTCTGCTGCAATTTGTCAACATCAACATCAACAACTACTGACCATTCATAACCACAACCTCATCACACAACACTCATCACCATCCAACCAACATTGCACTACCTCAGCAAGCTCTTCCAGCAACAAACAAACACTGTACACATACAATAACTCCTTGCATACCATCAAACATACATACCTGATCAACCACTGCTAGCACTAAACAATCCATTGCATTTGCCTCTGTCAGCACCCTATATCAGTTCATCTCCACTATCCAGTCCCTACTCCTCTACAACCACCAACAACTTATCACCTTCCAGCAGCATACATAACTGTTATTGTGTATCTGTGCACTAAAAACCTCTCTGCATACATAACTTCTCTGATCCTTGCATTCTCTGTTCTTTCCATTTCCTACTCTCTGTTCTTTGCATTTTCTTAACCACCTTAACCACCTACAATTCATCTCCTCAGTCTTTCCATTCAAATAACACACCCCTTTCACTGACAGCCTTGCCAGTTCCTTGCCACCTTGCCAGTTCCTCCACTGTCAACTCAGTTCTCCAATACAGAAACTTCATTCCCCATTGACAACCACATCTCATCACAAGTCAGTTCACTTCCCCCTCAACCTCTCTGACCAAACGTACTGCCAGTTGCATCGCAACATTACCTTGCAAATATCACACAAACATATCTCATACACCACACATACCCTCATCACTACAATTGCCACCACTTCAGACTGCTACCACCTCTGCCCCTTGCCAAAACAACCTATTCAAACAAACTACATCACACTGCTGAAGCACTACACCCTGTCATACCATACTTCAACCATCTCTGACACTATCTTACATGTTACAACCAACAACATATCACTATCTGCTCCGCCCTAACCACATTTACAATCAACCACCTGCCTACCATACGAAAAACTACTCACCAGTGCTCATATGCAAACATCAAGTCTCAGCTTCACCCAAAACATTCGACCACAGTGCCATCATCATACCAGCAATGACTTGTAAACCAGCATCGACATTAACAACATCAATTTCCTGCTAACAATTTCCAACACTCATAACTCAACATTCTCTCACCATTATCAAGCTAGCACATCAACTCTGTCCAACAACCACCCCTGCATTTCAGCACCTCCTCGTCACTAAAATGCTTGCAACTGACAGCCTCGCCATTCATTCCCACAACAACATCTCTAAAAAAACTCACTGTCACGTTAACACTACAGTCTCCATTCCCTCTCCGCCAAGCTCTTCCTGAACACCTCCTCCGCCATCTTGCTTACAGCATTTCACCATAACCACCAACTCACCGCATTCAATTCTGTCAACAACAGCAACCACCTGCCTCGCCAGTCAACAAAACTGTCGCTGCCATACACTTCCAGTCATACTTCTACAATCCCAAAACTTACTGCTCTGCATACATTTCTCCTTCCAAATCTATCTCCCATCCATTCATCTCTGAATACTTCCATTGCCATCAGCCATCCATCAAGTAATCACCATTCATTATTGCAACATCGTTACTACAATCAACCGCACTGAAACACTACATCACCCACTGTCAACACTGTGCATACCACCTTACCTAATAACTGCTACAACAGTACAAACACTGTCACACTGCCATTCTCCCAAACAACCAAAGAAAATAGAAAAAAAACTTACTGCCTCAACACACTGCCTCGATTCCACAGCGACATCAACGATCCCATCTACTGCAATCGCCTCAACCAGAATTCCAGATCCAACTCCATCCAACCAATTGAACTCAACAATAAACTGACGAACATAGTTTCTCTCGTATTCATTCACAAATCATTATCACTTAGTCACCAAAAGTGATTCAAAAGGAATTTAAATTAGGAGAAACATAGTTAATGAATGAAGAAACAACGTCTTTTAGGCAATAGCGTGTAGAGCGCGACAGCAAATAATAGCAGCTACCTAAATTAGGCAAAACCGTAAAAATGAGAAAATAATAATATATACCTGCTCCTGCGTCTAAAGATATCAAATTGAACTCTTTGGATGACACACACAACCACCGATTCCAACAAGGGAATACCCAACAAATGAAAATACTTTTGTATCTTCTAATTAAATATTGAAAGTTGAATTCAGTCTTTGAAGAAACCTTTTTGTATGAGAAACCTTGATTAGTTTAATATTAACTGTGTCAAATTTTCGGGTTGTTACAACTTTTTATTTTGATCTATTTAATGGTGAAACTACTAATTCACATTTCCCTAATATTATTTGTAAAAAAATAGATAGATAATGTTAAAGTAACTTTATAAAGTATTTCAAATGGAGGAACTAAAAACTGTAATGTTTCACATTGATGCGTAAGGCAGTCCAGGACCAGATGCTTTCAATGCAAAAACTTTCCAACTTCATTAGGAACTCATTGAAGAATATATTTTGGCTGTAGTAACATGTATACAACATCCAGGAAAAATAATAAACAAGTTTGAATCGCAACTTTATTTGCCTACTCAGATAATGATCCAAAAATAATATCCGCTTACAAACAATTCTCTTTGCAAAGTCATTTATAAAATTCTAGCCAACTTGTTATGTAACAGAATGAAGCATCTTCTAGATGAGATTACTTCAAAAATCAAAATGCATTCATCCTAGGAAAAAACATCGTAGAAAATTCTCGATTGGCATATGAGGCAGTTTGGGGGTACAATAGGAAAAACTCAAATAACTTGTGTATCAAAATTGATTTGCTTCAAAGACTAAATTCAACTTTCAAAGGCTTACCCGCAATTTAGTCCAAATGTCATCTTTACATTTGTTGGGTACTTTATCCCAACTTTCATATGATATCGGCACATGAATTCGTACCAATTTACCAAGTCTACCGCCTATTTTCCCAGCATTATCAGAAATTGGAACACCATATGCATTTGTCTCAACTTTCTCGGTTGTGAAGATGACGAATGCGCGACTGAATGGATCGACGTTTCTGCGACTTCTGACATTGTTGCTGCAAATATTCATAAAGAAACATATATGAGTTCACAGCATAATAGTTCACAACATATGTTTTCTTTGACTGATTTCTATTTTGATATCATATTTTCCCCATAATTTTATGTTCATTTTGAATTTGATAAATTGAAAGCCAACTGTTTGATTTTTTTTCAAAAATAAAATTTCATACTGGAAAGAAATTACAAACTTTAGTTATGTCTACCATAGAGAGACATAACATATAGCATGTTGTCTTCTGTGATTAAACAAATGGATTGATTAAGTAGATGCAAGTAAAATTGTGATGAATAAAGATTGAACATTGCCAGATTACAAAAAAACAATATAACAACTAGGTATTAATGAACAAAAATAATATAAGTGTTGGTACTAATACAACCTTTTGGTGCCTCCATCTCAAAGTAACGATAGTTAAAAAGTAAAGTCGAGGCAAATGGATACTTTGGATGTAAACCTACAAAATAGTGCAAATGGTTATCGAAGTGATACACAATGGAAATAGCGTACAAGTGACAACAATTAGATACCCATTTCTTATAATCATCTTCATGATTTATCATCTCAGGTTTTCAACTGTACATGTTTTGAGTGCACACTCATAGAGTAACCTAGTAGGTTCAACTGTTCGTGTCTGAATGTGTTCCGAGAAGAATATACGATAGGAAATAGAAACATCATGCCTTCAGGAGAGTCATTTGAATCACAGAAACATTCAATGACATACAGTCATGTCGAATGTTTTCTAAATTCTAAATTCATAATCAAAAAATTCTAAATTCAGCCACATTTGAAATCCAACTCAATTCAATTAAAAAATACATCTTATATTAACAAATATGGTATAAATTTGATCTTTACAATAGTTTTTTCCCTCCAAACAATTGAACAAGTAAACTATAATTTTAAGTATTAATTTTTTTTATACCTAAATAACATTTCACATTTCCTGCCCAATATTTCAATACAAACATCAATTAAAAATAGTTGACAAATTAAACATACACGAACGTAAATTGACATAAATTCATTTTTATTAATTTTAAAATACATCAAGCGCAATCCGTGTGCTTTCACGTTTATTGATTTTATTAAAAAACCAACGAAAACAAGGTCGATAGGTAATCTTAAAGTTATCACTTAATTACCTAATAAACTTTGAAACCCCTAAACAGACTGACCTGAGCACGAAGGCGGACCTACAGGAGAGCGAAGAGCTTCCAAGTCGATTGAGAAGATGTGAGCACGAGGCGGTAGATTTGAACGAAGAAGCACGTAAATGATGGATGAAGTGGATCTGGATCTGGATCTATCGTTTTTTTTTATCGAAGTGGATAATGATAGAATTGGGCGTAGCTAGTTGGGAACGGGGGGGTATGGAAGGCTGTACTAAAATGTAGTACGCATAAGAGCCGTTCCAAAATTTAGAACGGCTATGAGCCGTATTATAAGGTTTTGCAACGGACTTTAACCGTTGCTTAATAGCAACGGCTAAGAGCCGTTGCAAATTTTCCGCCTTCGGGGGTTGCGAAATGGCTGGTATGGTGTAGTGTACCAAACTGTGAAAATGGTGAAAATCCATCCGTACATAAACCAAGTCTGACATTACGACTTTCCGCAGCAAATGCGGGATAAGCCTTATCGAAATGTTTCCATGCTTCACCGTCGGATGGATGTATCAAAGTTTCTTCTTCCGCTGTTCTCACACTATGCCATCGCATATGACAGGCCGTAGCAGAAGACGCATATAATCTTTGAAGTCTGGGAGTGATGGGTAAATAATGCATTCTCTTGTACGGGACTTCTTTCCCTTTCTTCTTTCTTGGTTTGTATCTTTCTTCGTTACATATTTTGCATTTTCTGAGGTCGACGTCGTCTTTCCAATACAACATGCAACCTTTCACACATGCATCTATCTTCTCGTACGGTAGACCGAATGCGAACATCAATTTTTTTACTTTATAATGACTATCGCACATCAGATTGTTGGGTGGCATGTGTCGTTTTGCAGCTTGTACAACTGCTGTAAATGCAACTTCCGTAAGGTTGAATTTTGATTTCATAGATATGTATTCGGCGGTTACTGAAAGTTCGGTTCCACTTTTACATCCGTCCCACAACGGCCTCTTAGCAGAATCCAACAAATCATATATTTTTTTAGCTCCCGCAGTCGGTTCTTCTTCGACATTTTCGTCTTCATCGACAGCTTCCATTGTAGGAAACATTGATCGTGCTGCATCATCCACCATATTTTCTATCGGATTCGTCATCATATTACCGTCCTCTAAAACTTCAGTATTAGGTGTAGGTTCAACAAGTTCTCCATGACGATCCCAGAAATAATAATCAGGCACGAAACCATATTGATACAAATGTACTTCAACTATATCCGGTTTCCAATGCTTCAAATGTTGGCACTTACTACACGGGCAACGAATTTCTGTATAGTTTTGGTTATTAAATTTAGCAAATCTAATAAATTCCTGTACACCGTTGTAGAAATGTTCCTTTATTGATGCTTTCTTTCCAGTTCTGACTTCATACATTCACGTACGGGCGAGAAAATAATTGAACATTTTTCCTGATTTGAAAATTTATGTTAGACAATTTAAATGATTAATTTACAACCATTCTCCATTGTAAAAAGTTCATCGTTCCAGGAAAATCAAAATATAAACTTCACTTTATTTTTTTGTTTTTGGGTATTTTGATTTTCACTTCGATGGTCAGTCATCCTACTTCCCATTACAAACACAATAATGTAATTACATTTTATAAATCATTTCAGATTAAACAGTTCAACAAAATTTCAGCAGCACGTCCCTTATGTTTCCTGTATCGTACACAAATGCATGTACACAGGGGACGTAAAGGAAGTGCTGTCGAAATTTTGTAACCGTTTAAAATGAATTGATTTATAATATGTAATTACTTTATTGTGTTTGTAACTTGTCCAATACAGGGACAAATCCGACAAATATTGTATCAGATGAATATAAATGTCCGTTCCGTTACAAAACGAACATCCATATAACGATCATATACAACACTTGCCAGACGGGGCCAAAGGCAATCTAAGGGATAAAGAAATTTCTTTAAATTTTATCAAATATTATTGTTCTTTTCAAATTTTGACAATGTTTCAACTATTTATATTTTATTTCAAAAATTTGTGTATTTAAATTTTAGTTCAACATTCAATTAACAATTTTACTTCAATATTAATTTCTTTACTTTTTTTTAACGACATAGATTTTATGTGACTATTTGTTGTTGTTATATTCATTTCTTAATTTCTTTACAAAATCGATTTTAGTACAATATCAGTTGTTTTTAAAGTCGTTTCCTATTTTTTTTCAAATAAATTATATATTTGCAGAATTTTTAATGTTCTCATATTCATTTTTTAAGTTTTTGTACAAACTTTATTTTTTACAATATATACAACCTTTTGCATTTTGTCCGTCGCTAGCCGTCGCGATTCATCGCTAAAATTATCAAAATGGCAATCGCTAATCGTCGCTAGCCGTCGCTCAATCAACAGGGTAAATAAAACAATTATCAATGAATATAATTAGAAAACAACAAATTCTAATTATCTAATAGATAATTAGAAAACAATAAAAAACTAATTATTAAATAAAAATTTGTCAATTTAAATTTACTTAACAACTTAAATTTGTAATTTATCAATTTCATAAACTATGAAATACTTTCATGTAAATTTATCAATAACCAAGTTAATCATTAATATATACTATTTTTTCACCTAAAACAACTAACCATGTTAATCGCCAACACTAATTATCTACATCAACCATTTATTCAACTTCATCATGATGAAATAATTAATATGTACTTAATTCAAGTTCATGATAATAAACTAATTAATCTTCCAAATCAACATACAACACTACTAATACCTAATTTAACAACACTACTAATACTCAAATTAACAACAAATCTAAATTGTACAACAAATCATAATTGAATTAGGGTTTAAACTAAATCTAAAAACATCAAATTTACATTCAAACAAGAGATTAGGAGCATATCGACACAAATTTGGGTGATTTGGAGGCTTTGAAGGGTTGGGCGCCGGCTGGGGTGACGGGGGGTGACGGAGTTGGGGAAGGAGGAAAAATTCGGGGAAGGAGGAGAATGAAATCTGAGCTCTCGGCCAGGACCTGTATATTCCAATTTGCGACGGCTAGCGACGGCCGCTTTTTTTAGCCGTCGCTAGCCGTCGCCCCCCTTCGTCGCTAATCGAAGCCTTTCTTGTAGTGTATAGGGTATTGTTCCTTTTCCCTATCATTTTTCAGTTCTGTTGAATAACTTAGGCCGTAAAGCGCAATTCAATAAAGCCACTAACCCACTTTCAATTTTTTTTAAAACTATAAAGGTTTATCTTGAAATTGTTTATGGTAAACTAAATAAAATTCAAAATTTATTAGAACGATTAATCGTTATAGTTAAATATTCTTTTTAAAAAGTTAAAGATGAATAGAATAAAAAATAAAATCTAATTCATTTAATTTAAATTAGTTAATTAAATTAAAGATTAAAATTGATTAAATATGACATAATTAATAAGATATATATAAATTTTATATAATTTAATTAAATTATAATAATTATAAAAAAATATAACTTATATAATTGTATATGTACTAATATGATATAAGTGGAACTAGAATAACCCAAATAAATTATTGAAATAAAAACATACGTATGCCATGAATATCATGATTTCAAATATATTTTCCACCTAAATCACGAGAGTATCCCACAAAAAGTACATTATTCCTTAAATCAATGTCATTCTAACTTATACAGTAAAGATTATGAATCTCAAATTTATAAATATGTCCTCCATCATTTATACATTGATAGATTACATGCATACTCACTAGTTGTTAAGCAAACTCAAACTAGAAACATTATCTGTAGTACTACTAATATATTGTTGGATGAGGTAAGATGCACGCATATACTTGTTGAGAAAACTCAAATACATGCATTGTACTTAGGCCATCGCGAAATGATGGATACAAGTGAATAATATCTTTCAATTTGTTGAGCAAACTCAAGGTTGAGATTAAGATTAGTACAAAGACCATGATTAGGAATTGTATATGATATAATCAATAAAGAGTTATTCATCGCTTACAAGCTTATGATTTTTTGAGAAAACACGAGGTTAGAACCCATGGTAAGCGGATCCTAACACCACAGAGAAATTGAAAGATTTCTATAATTCTCTTAGGGTTTTGAGGAATATAAAAATTAGTGGGTGCCTTATTAGAAAAATAAAATGAATACATTTAACCTTTCTGATATTGTAACAACATATGTTATGCAAATTAAAATAATTTATTACAATAAATTTGTGCAACTAATATAATGGATAAAATTCTTTATCAATTGAAATATACCAATGAACATAATAAGGATTGAAAAAGAAATATAAAACATACCAATAAATTCTTTAGCATGTTGTTGCTTTAAGGCTCATGCAAGAGTCGAATTATACAATAACCAAATACATTTGTATTTTGTGCACTTAAGTGTTTATTTGCCCGAGAATGTATATTGTCTTTTGAACATTGACTTCTAAAACATGAATATGAGTATTTGATCTATATTAGATCAAATACAAAATTTGTATGGTACATAGTTGCATTTGTAATATATAAAATCTCGAATAAATATGTTTATTCGAAATGAGCAAGTAAAGTATAATACAAGACCATGTGTTCAATACGATTGAATACACTGAGAATCTTGTTGCATTGAAAACAACACTAAAACAAAGACTAGAAGATCAACCCACGAGTTTGAACACTACAATGTCAGTCTTAATCAGTTACCTAAGTGAAAACCATATGATACTCTAAAAATGTCATGGATGTCCAAACACACTTTTTTTTCAAGATTTGGTGCAATATTGTAGCAAATTGTTATTTTGAATTCGACCATTAAGAAAGGAAAGCGAATGTTTGATCATGGATGTAAAACGAGCTCAGTTGGGATGATGGAGTGAATGGTATCTTTAGCTTCATGAAGAGACATTGGAAACAAGAATTATATAAAATACTTAATAGATGCTTAATAAGAAATGATCAATGTGATTTATATTCCAAATGTAATTATATTATAGAAAATTATTTTATGTAAGGTTATTTCTTCGAGTCTAAATTTTTTTATTTCAAAACTCTCAATTGTAAATTGGTTAAAATGGTTGAATTAAGTGACCTAGAATAATGGTTGAATGGGACTTCACATTTTATACACCATTATAGTAATAGTGGAAATAGTGGAAGCATCCCATATGACACTTATTAATAGATGCATTAAGTTACAAAAGGTTACTTTCATACATATAATAAATATTATCTGAAACAATAGCAGCTTTCACTATTAACTAAAAATAGATATAGTTTTAGTTTAATATGAATATTATAAATAACACTATAAAATAAATATACTTAAATAATTTTTCTTATTTCTATAACAAAGGTGATGCATTAGCTACTAAATATTTAGAGGTGTCAAAAATTTTCTATGAATATTTTGAAATTATGGACTAAGATATGTTTTTGAGAAATAGTTCTTTAATCATATGTTATGAATCATATGGTACTCGTGAATTGTATCTCAAAAGATTGAGGGCAAAGCACTTGCTTAATGCGAGTGACAAAAGAGTTAATGAATTCTTCAGATTGATACATATAGATGTATGCAGTACAAGGTCTATTTATACCAAAAAAAATCCTTGTACTTCGTTAAATTCACCATGAATTATTACATACATGAACATTTGTATTCAATATACAATTAGTTTATGTATGATAAGTTCATAATTTACAAAACAAAAGTTGAAAACATGGAGTGCAAAGAAAATAATATAATTTGACTTGATCCAATAGATAAGTATATTAGAAAGAGTTCTAAAAGTAGTTAAAAATGAATAAGATTCAATCTTAAAAGTCACTCTTCCTTATGATACATAATGATTATCGATAAGAAGTAACCAGCCTTTGTTGGACATAGTAGGATTGATAATGTGTGAAGTTGAGTTGACTTCTTTCTATAAGGACATGTACTTAAGAGTAAGTACATAAGGTTAAATTTAATTTCTTCCGATCTACAAAATTATACAAGATAAGGGTTGATAAAACGATCCCTATGTATCCTTGGTCAAGGATTTGACGGATTGTGTGATAGATAAGTGTTACCACCCACCATTTTTGACCCTTAAATTTACCATTACTCGCGATGTGTAGACCCCAAAAGCCAAAAATGTGTCGCTGGTTAAGATAATAGGAGACAAAACAATAAATATATTCTATTTATTTCTTTCCAAACGCACAATAGAAGGTAACAATATATAATGTAATTAAATATCAATTTAGTTCAAATCAATAGACCCGAATATATACATAGGTCAAATACATATCCAATCCAATAAAAACACATACATACCATCAATGACAATATCAAATGATTATTTATATACAGGGTTATATTGATAAGAAACACCATCGTCATTTGAAACTTTAAACGTTACTTGATACAACATACCGAATTTCATCAACCTAACGATGAAATAAAAAGGAAAAGATATAGGCGGGTCACACCACAGTCTGGTGAGCAATGTACATTTACTTACTATGTACTCTAATAATTCATAAACAATACCAAGATAACTATGGCAAACGTCATATCTTAGTCTTGCTTCACATGAACCCAACAAGTTAGTCAAACAATGCAGCAAATAATGGCTGACTCGTGAAACAAAGTCTTAGTCCAGCGCAATTACAATGGTTGATTATATGGTCTAAATAATATATAAAGCCAAGCCTACCCTATTGCATTAACACATGGCTAAAGAAGCAAATGAATGTGGTTCCATATACAACTTATGAACCCATTTTTGTACAACACCCACACTTCGGAAAATCCTCTGATAACTGAGCCATCATGCTACCATGATTACAAATAGTTGTCATAAAAATAAATAGTAAAAAATCATTAGCAATAGCAATCAACTATCCAAATGTGTGTGTATCACTACATATACGTCCAATAATCCATTACAACCAAGTTGAGCAATTATGTCAAAATATTGTTTAAGTGTCAGCAAGAGAACCTTAGAAAATATCCAAGATTATCCTTGCTTCCCTTTAAAACCTAGCCTATTTTGGTTTAGGCTTATTAAACCTATCAGAGCACTACAAGTCAACTGTTGTATGTGTCAAGACGTTAACAGGTTTACTAAATCCAATGGAGCACTACATGTCTGTGGGATCGATTTCACCCTAGAAAGGGGGGAATATGGTGATACTATTAATTATACAAATTAGTGCAGAAGTTTATATAAAATAAATTCAACACAGTTCACAGAATAATAGCAGCACAGACAATAGCAGAATAATAAATACAGAAATAGAACAACACTGAATACCCAGCTTCGGCAAAACCCTGCCTACGTGCTGCCCCTAAGGTTTCTACTAGAAATTAAGCAGTCGGACGCTTACACATGTAAACACGCGACACTCGCTACCGACTAGCCTTAACTCTACGCACAAAACCCTACCATAACTCAGCCACTAAATTGTGAATTCTCAAACTATGCCACGTAGTTTGTCCCCTAATCACACGACTAGAAGTTACAAATGTTTAAAGGGAAAATACAAAAGTAAAAAACAATTATAAAACAAAACCCTAATTTTAAAATCTAAAGCCCAAACTAATATAAACCGGCCCGTAAAAACAGTCTTCCCTCTTTTGTTTTATCTCTAACCAGCCGTTTCTTTTCCTTGCTACTTGTTCCTTTTCGTTCGAAATTAGGGATTTGTATAAATTGAAGACGCCGACAGCTCGATCGAATGATGATTTTCGTTCCTTGCTTTATCAATCAGTGGTCTCTTCTTTTTGCACACGACTCTTTCAATTTTGATCGAGTTCGACTACGAATTCGGTATGTAATTTTTTATTTTTCTTACTGTTTTGCTTGCTCAAACTCGATCAAATTCGAGTTTTTAATTTGATTTTTGGTATCTATTTTGCTCGAACTCGAATGTTTTAGGCCGATGATTTTTTAGGGTTTATATAGGATTTGAATTTCTATTTCTTCGTTTGTCTAATAAATTGCTCGGCCGTTTGATTTTGAATGGATGAACGTGATGATTTCTGACTTTGTCAATTCATATATATTTTGATTTCTTGGTACTCATGGCTTTGATTGATTTCCTTGGTCATCACGGCTCTGACTTGATTTTTAACTGCATATTATTTTTGGCTTGATTTATCTTGACTTATTCATTCATGATTATTACGGCTCAATTTTTAGTTGACTTCGTATTCTCTGATTTAGTGAACATCACAACTTTGAGTTTTTGGCATTTGAACTCGACCTGGTTCTATTCTTTGTGCTTGTTGACTTCGGCTTCTCTGTCTTTGGTTGTGAATCAAGTTGACTCGACTTGATATTGTCACTGCTCTGACTTGATACACTTGACTTTGTTATAACTGTTAAATGCTTTGACTGTGTTTCACTTGGATTTGTACTTGGTTATGTACACGGCTTGGTCTTGTAGTCTATGGTGTATTCATTGTTGAGGCTGTTGTTGACTGGTCTTTTCTTGTGCATAGCATACTGAGTTGGTACATGTTGATTACTTTGTAGTCGTACTGTATATATATGTGCTAGTTGTTGTGCACATTGTTCTGATTCTATATGAAGTGTTGCATTGAACTCTGTTGACATGTGCATTGAGTTAGCTCTGAATCGATGTCATATATGTGAGTGCACTAGTATTTCATAGTGTCTGGTCTTTAAGTTGAGTTGTAGACTTGAGTCTGTTGTACTTCATGTTGCCTTGAGTACATATGTGAGGATATTGACCTTATGTTACTGTTGGACTGTGCATTACACTTGAGTCTCGTTCATGGATTGATTTCGACCTGTTCTGTTGTCACTATGTAGTTGTTGTGCACTGCGCATATCACTGCACTGCTTCAAGTAGGTTGCATACAGTCTTTATTGGTTTTTTTAAGCCTGGGCATGTGTACTGATCTATGATGTTGCTCCTTGATTATATCATTCATGTTGTTTGGTTGCACTGTCCACTTCGTTTTACTGTTGCTTGACCATATGCATTTCTTTGAACTTTGCACTGTCTACTTTCTCGACTTGTTTCCAATTCTGGTATGTGGTTGCTCTTTGTCGACTTGTATTTGCAAGCTTGGAGTTTGGTTTGTTGTAGTCGGGTTGCTTTACCATTGACTGTTGCATTGTGATCCTTTGAGTCAGTTTGCACTTTGGTTTTGCTGCGTTGTCTATATATATACACACTGAATTTTGATGTTGTTGCATTTTAATCGTTTTGATCATTTCATTTGAATTTGCACCTGTGTTGAATCCAGCTTGTAGCTCGGGTTAGACCTTGTGTTCGTGTCGTGACTTTCAGTTGAGTTGAACTCGGCTTTTGATTTGGCTTTGACCTTGTGCTCACCTGTCCCTGTAACATTATCAAGTGTATATATCGGTGTGCATGGCCTTATGACATGTACAGTGATACACTGTGCATGTCACAAGTTGTTCATGTGTGATGAATTCAAAATTAAATGACGATGAACAACCCAAATAACTGAGGCAAATAAAATTTTCAAAATCACATTTTATTTCATACTACAAAATTATTTTCTTTCCAATTTTACCGCGTCAGTATATATTTCTGCAGATTGCTCAGATGCTGGATTCAAGTTGAAGTTTAAATACGAGTGAATGAGTGAATTGTGGTGAGGTGCACTTGTATATGATCAATTGTGATGTATTCGAATTTGTATTGTCATTGAATTATATATATATATATATATATATATATATATAGCGAGAGCTCAAATTTTTACTATTCAAAATTGTAATAAATATTTGTTTGAATAAAATATCTGTTTGAATTTAAATTCCGTGTTATTTAATTTATTTACCAAATATTTATTTAATTATGTGAAAAATAAAATAGTACATTAACAAATACATTTAAATGAATATATATATATATATGTTATTATCATCAAACAAAAATCATATACTAGCATATTCAACAATCTCCCCCTTTTGATGATAACAAACATATATATATATAATTTTTTTTGAATATATTAAATGTATTTGATCATTCAATTTGCTCCCCCTATTTGAATGCTCCCTCACTACACCAAGCTCTCTCTTCACATATGCATGTGAATAAAAATACGCAAATGAGCCTATATGCAAATAGAGACCTTTATTTGTCAAAATCTTAACTTTTCTCTCCCCCTTTTGTTATCAACAAAAGAGTAATAGTGTTAGAAAAATAGAGATAAAGTGATAGACATTAATATAACATTAAAACTCAATCGAATATAAATATTACATTTCAATAAAAAATCAAACAAAAATCATAAATACTCTGCTAGGCGCATATTCCACTTTTAGAATGATTGGGATGATGCCAAAAACCATATAGATATATCTATTTGTGGAATATTTATCTCAGGAATTTGAATATCTACTAACCATGCATTATCGTTAATTTAAATGAGATTAGTAGTATTCCAATTTTTTTTATAAAAAATGAATTCAAGTATCTTCTAACCATGCATAACCGTGAGGATTTTTAAATGGAATTAGAATCAACTTGTCTATTTAATTAATCAATTTTGATATGCGTTCCATATATGCATAACCGTGAGGACTTTTAAATGAGCATGGAAGCACATAATAAAAAATTCCAAGTAATTCACCCATGCGTAACCGTGAGGACTTTTAAACGAGAGTGAATACTTTGGATCCTTTTTTTAAAAAAAAATATAAAATGAAAAACGAACGGTTTCCTCTTTAAAATACCACATTGACAAACTATACTGAATTTTGATGAGTGATGGCCGTTAGAAATATGAAGTAGAGATGGTCATGGAATTTTTACCAATAAAAGTTTTTATAATTCTTGTTCAAATTTCTAAAGAAATTTACTTAATATACCGTCTCAAGTAATAATATATGATTAGTATCAACACTCGTCACTTTTTCAATCACTATTTATCTTTTCGATAATTAGTAGGGAGTCAGATTTGTCAATGTAATCATTTAAGATCAAATCCAAAAATAATTATAAAATCATTTTTTCTAAAAATGACTAATCTGAAACAAGGTCAACTATTCTCTGAAGGGATTTTACCGGAAAATTGTCTTCTATTTGAAAATTATTTGAAATGAGAAACATGCAGATATTTTCTTTGAAAATGAAGCAGTTACTAAATGTATCAACACAAATCACGTTCCACTAGTAATTTTTCTACCAACTAGATACCATTGTAATTTGCATCTGAATTTTTCTTTCACTCGAGATTATCATTTGTTGGATATTATAGATCAGACCGTGAAGTTGTAACAAATTCCTCAAAGTAATTTTTAATAGCTTTTAAATGAAATTCTCATGAATTTGAATTAAAGCCGTGTAAATAAACAAAACCGTGATTATAAAGTCAATCAAATGTATTATCATCAATCAAATCTATATGAAGTATTTCAAGGATTGTAGTGTTCTCGGCATAAAAGAATAATTGGCCAACAATTTTGAAAAAGTCAAAATCATTATCATCATTCATTTCTTTAGAACATAACTGGCTGATTTAAATTCAAATTATGGTGCAGATTATCACATTAAATAAATTGTTCAAGATGAATATAACATTACCGGTTTTACCTTTACGATAATTTTTCGTTGTTGCCCATTGTGATTCTGCCACCTTTATACCAGGCTAAGGAATTTGATTTGTCGCCTGTTGTGTTTCTGGAACAGCCAGAATCCATATAACACTGTTACTGTTCCTTAGTCTGCCACCACACTTACACATTAAAAGATTTTTGTGACCTATTTGTTTTTATAGGTCCATGGATGTTAGTGGCAAATGATTTTAAAAATAAGTTTGTGGAGACCCAAAACTATTTATATATGTTCCTTTTGGCATCCAGATTTGTTTAACTTTAAGGGATTTTATATTTGTGCCTTTTGAGACCCAAATTGGTATAGTTTTCACGTGTTTGGGTCTATACCGGCAATTGTTTTTATTGTGTCCAATTTTTCTACAAATTGTGCACTCGGATTTGACTTTATTAATTTTTCTTTTAACAGGTCCAAATTGATTATATCCAAGTCCTTGTCTAACTTTATTAATAGTTCGTTTCCCTAATAGCATATTCAACGATCTTTCGCTTTTGGAAAATTTTCCTAAAGTCGTTGACAGTTGTTGGACTTGTGTTTTGAGAGATTTATTTTCGTTCAATAATTGTGTGCACTTTTTATTGGAATTTTCTCTCCTCATGTTTTTGCTTTCTTTTAAAATCAACATTTAATTTTCAAGTGATTTTATTTTAATTTCTGATTTTTTTAATCTCCTCTTCGAATGATGGACGCTTATCACATTTAGGGATCCTACTTTGATAGTTTTTAACTAATTGATCAAGTTGTTTATTTGATTCTATCAAAGTATCTCCTTGTGATTCAATTTTAGCCTATTTCTCCCTAAGTCTTTCAAAACAGCCATTTACTTCGTGGAAATATATAAGTAATTCTGAGTGAGCGAGTTTTGATACCTCGCTTGGTTCATCATCATCGCTATCAGTTATATCACCTCTAAAGCACAGATCTGCTTTCTCACTCTCACTGCAAGTGCTTTTATAATCATTATCGCTTTTATTCCACATGGTTGCAAAGTTTCTCCATTTTGATTTCTTTTCTTGGCAGTGTTGAAGTCGAGGACAATTGGGCTTGATGCGTCCGAGTTTGTTGCACTTGTGACAGATGATCTCCCGTTCTTCTGGGTTGTCTAGTGCTTTGGCTATTCTGCTTTTCAATTTCTGATTTAGAGCTGGATTTCCATATTTGTGATTCCACTTTTTGAATTTCTTCATTATAATGCCAGCTCAACTGCTCAATCATCATCATCATCATCACTTTCCGTTGTTCCTTTAAGCGCTATTGATTTATTTCGAGTATCACATCCTTCTCGTTCTTCCTTGAATTTCGTTTCTAGCTCGTAAGTGGTGAGATTTCCGATAAGCTCTTCAACTTTGATTTGTTTCAAATCCTTTGATTCTTGAATGGCTATAACTTTTGCTTCAAAATTCCGTGGAAAGACTCTTAGGATTTTTCGGACAATTTCCAACTCTGTATATGATTTTTCCGAGAGCTGTTGATATGTATATGAGATTGGAAAGTCGTGCATGCATCTATTTAACATTCTCATCCTTGGCCATTTTGAAGTTCTCATATTCGCTACTATGCATTGCAAGGCGAGATTCCTTGACTTGAGATGTTCCTTTGTGAGTTACTTCAAGTGCGTGCCAGATTTCCTACGCAGTTAGACAATGTGAGACACGGTTATATTCAATATGATCCAACGAACAAATAATAGAATTCATAGCTTTAGCATTAACATTCTGTAACTTATTTTCTAGATCTGTCCATTGATCAAATGGTTTTTCAATTTCCTGATTATTTACTACTATAGTTGGCGCTCTGTAACTGTCTCAACAATATTCCAAGCATCGGTGGTTTTCAGAAAAAATTTCTTTCTATTTTTCCAGTAAGCATATTCACCATCGAACATTGGTGGTTTAACTATGGACCGACCTTCAGCAAAAGCTTTATTGAAAGAAGTCATTTTAAAAAATTTAAATTTTTTAAATAAAAATTGGTTTTTGATCACTAATCAATTATTAAAAACAAAAATGGCTTTTGAACCTAGCTCTGATACCATTCATAGGATCAATTTCACCCTAGAGGGGGGGTGAATATGGTAATGCTATTAATTATAAAAATTATTGTGGAAGTTTATATAAAATAAATTCAACACAGATCACAAAATAATAGTAGCACAGATTATAGCAGAATAATAAATGTAGAAATAGAATAACATAGAATTTCCCAGCTTCAGCAAAACACGGCCTATGTGCTGCCCCCAAGCTTTCTACAAGAAATTAACAGTTAGACGCTTACACATGTAAACTCGCAACACCCGCTCTCGACTAGCCTTAACTCTACGCTCAAAACCCTGCCACAACTCAGCCATTGAGTTGCGAATTCTCAAACTATGCCACGTAGTTTGTCCCCTAGTCACACGACTAGAAATTACAAATGTTTAAAAGGAAAATACAAAAGTAAAAACAATTATAAAACAAAACCCTAATTTTAAAATCTAAATCCCAAATTAATATAAACCGGCCCGTAAAAATAATCTGCACTCTTTCTTTTGTCTCTAACCGGTCGTTTCTTTTCCATGGTGCTTGTTCCTTTTCGTTCGAAATTAAGGATTTGTATAAATTGAAGACGCCGACTTGTAGCTCAATCGAATGACGATTATCATTCCTTGCTTTGTCGATCAGTGGTCTCTTCTTTTTGCACACGACTCCTTCAATTTTGATCGAGTTCGACTATGAATTCAGTATGCAATTTGTTATTTTTGCTTATTGTTTTGCTTGCTCGAACTCGATCAGATTCGAGTTGTTAATTTGATTTTTGGTATCTGTTTTGCTCGAACTCGAATGTTTTAGGCCAATAATGTATTAGGGTTTATATAGGATTTGAATTCCTATTTCTTCATTCGTCTGATAAATTTCTCTGCTGTTTGATTTTGAATGGATGAACGTGATGATTTTTGACTTTATCAATTCGTATATATTTTGATTTCTTGGTACTCACAGCTTTAATCGATTTCCTTGGTCATCACGGCTCCGACGTGATTTTGAACTGCATATTGTTTTTGGATTGATTTATCTTGACTTGTTCATTCATGATATCATGGCTTAATTTTTAGTTGACTTCGTATTCTCTGATTTCGTGAATATCACGACTTTGAGTTTCTGGCATTTGAACTCGACCTGGTTCTATTCTTTGTGCTTGTTGACTTCGGCTTCTCTTTCTTTGGTTGTGAATTAAGTTGACTCGACTTGATATTATCACTGCTCTGACTTGATACGCTTGACTTTGTTATAACTGTTAAATGCTTCGACTATGTTTCACTTGAATTTGTACTTGGTTATGTACACGGCTTGGTCTTGTAGTCTACTGTGTGTTCATTATTGAAGCTGTTGTTGACTAGTCTTTACTTGTGCATAGCATATTGAGTTGGTACAAGTTGATTACTTTGTAGTTGTACATATATCTTTGTGTTCGTTCCATGTGTGTGTGTCTATATATATATATATATATATATATATATATATATATATATATATAGTTGCTGTGCACATTGTTCTGATTCTATATGAAGTGTTGCATTGAACTCTATTGACATGTGCATTGAGTTAGCTCTGAATTAATGTCATATATGTGAGTGTGCAAGTATTTCATAGTGTCTGGTCTTTAAGTTGAGTTGCAGACTTGAGTCTTTGTACTTCATGTTTCCTTGAGTACATATATGAGCATGTTGACCTTATGTTACTGTTGGACTGTGCATTGCACTTTAGTCTTGTTTATGGATTGATTTCGACCTGTTTTGTTCTCACTATGTAGTTGTTGTGCACTGTGCATATCACTGCACTGCTTCGAGTAGGTTGCATACACTCTTTGTTTGGTTTTTTTAAGCCTGGGCATGTGTACTGATCTATGATGTTGCTACTTGATTATATCATTCATGTCGCTTGGTTGCACTGTCCACTTCATTTCACTGTTGCTTGACCATATGCATTTCTTTGAACTTTGCACTGTCTACTTTCTCGACTTGTTTCCAGTTCTGGTATGTGGTTGCTCTTTGTTGACTTGTATTTGCAAGTTTGGAGTTTGGTTTGCTGTAGTCGAGTTACTTCACCATTGACTGTTGCATTGTGACCTTTTGAGTCAGTTTGCAGTTTGATTTTGCTACATTGTCTGTATATATATACACACACACTGAATTTTGATGTTGTTGCACTTTGGTCATTTTGATCATTTCATTTGAATTTGCACCTGTGTTGAATCCAGCTTGCAGCTCGGGATTGACCTTCTGTTCGTGTCGTGACTTTCACTTGAGTTGAACCCGGCTTTTGATTTGGCTTTGACCTTGTGCTCACTTATCCCTGTAACATTATCAAGTGTATATATCCGTGTGCACGGCCTTATGGCATGTATAGTGATACACTGTGCATGTCACAAGTTGTTCGTGTGTGATGAATTAAAAATTAAATGACGACGAATAACCCAAATAACTGAGGCAAAGATAATTTTCAAAATCATATTTTATTTTATATTGCAAAAATATTTTCTTTTCAATTTTACCGCATCAATGTATATTTTGGCAGATTGCTCAGATGCTGGATTCAAGTTGAAGATTAAATATGAGTGAATGAGTGAATTATAGTGAGGTGCATTTGTAAATGATAAATTGTGATGTAATTGAATTTGTATTGTCATTTAATTTGTATATGTATAGTGAGAGCTCAAATTTGTACTATTCAAAATTGTAATAAATATTTGTTTGTATAAAATATATGTTTGAATTTAAATTCCATGTTATTTATTTTATTCACCAAATATTTAATTATGTGAAAAATAAAATAGCACATTAAAAAATACTTTTAAATGAATATATATATGTTTATTATCATCAAACAAAAATCATATACTAGCATATTCAACAATGTCGCCCGGTGGTGCGGGTTAAGACATGAACAGGAGCAGTTCTTTTATGTTTTCCTTTACTTATATTTTTTAGAATTGTATTTTCTTCTTATCACACTTTTTTATATTTGATTCTCCACCTATTTTCTTTCATATTTAGATATGTTTCTCTACTCTCTTTCTAATTCAGTTTCATTAAAAATGGTATCAAAACCATACCAAAATTGCTCAAGAATCAGCCTTTAGAAAACTAGTTCTAAAAAAAAATCAATATATTCAATTTTTCCATATATACTTTAAAATACCACCAAAAATCATATTTAGCTTGAAATAAATTTATATTAGAACCTAAAATACCATAAGAGACATTTTAAATACTTTTATATATGTTTTTATATATTTATAATGTACATTTTCTATATAATTCCCTTTTCTTGCCTAAAAACATTGTTTTCCCAATATATTTTTAGATATTACATAATAAATCATTTTATATCTATTTTTATTCAAATACATTTTTAGAAATGTATAATAAATACCTATGAAATAATTTTATACACTTTTTATATGATTTAACATGGTTTTTCTCATTCATCATATGTATACATTCTCAAATATCCATTTTTAATCATTTCAGTCAATTGTATTATTATATATGGATTACACACATATACACAAATATAATTCAAAATTATATCGTATGAATGATGGGTTATCATTCCTCATTTTAGTTTTCATTTATTTATACATACTAATACAGATTTAAGTCTCTTGTTATTCATATTTCACTTCCAATATCCAATTATTCAACCTTATAACAACCATAGGTCATTCTACATGAATTCTAATATTTGGATTATCTTTTAATCTAAGATTTCACAATATTTACCATTTGATATAATAACTATCATCAATTAACCCAAATTCAAATCATACACCATATATTATCTTAGAACTAAGAGAGATTAACTAGTTATATAGAAACTTAGGTGAAAACCACTCATTTAGATATGGATTCCTTCAAATTTCTCGTTGTTCAAAAATTAATTCACCTTCAAATATACGTATCCATGATCCTAATTGGTATTAGAGTGTAGATCTTGAATCGCTCTTCAATTTGGTGCTTGGTTCATTAAATTTCGTGAAAACTTGAGAAAGAGTATTGGGTTTGATTAGAGGAGGGTTTCTTAGTGTTTGCATCAAAATTGGTTACAAAATCACCAAAATTGGTTTTGTAGAGAAGAAAATGAAGAAAAGCAAAATTAAACTGAGTAAATGAATAAGTAAGCAATAGAGAAAAAGCAGTAATTAAAGACAAAGATGTTGGGGATGCAGATTAAGGATCGTAAGGCAGAAATAACACTAGAAGGGGGGGGGGTGAATAGTGTTTTAAAGAATATATGAACTATATGACTAAATTAAAACTTTCAACACAAATCTAAACAGAATTCTAACACAGAATGATCATAGAACATATAACAAATGCAAATAGTAAAGTAAAGCAAGTAAAAGGAAAGAACACACCGAATTTTGTACTGGTTCGGAATCCTCCTACATCCAGTCCTACACCAAGGCAATATCCTTGTACGTATTTTTATAAGCCAATATCCAAATTACAACCCTTAATTTCTAAGGCCTTGAGGAACCCTCCTATCTCCGAGTCTGGGGTAAACTCTCTTGATTTACGGGACACAAGATCACCCTAATACTTCTTAATAACAATCCTTTTGAATGGATAGACTCTATGGACTTTTTGAATACAAATTAATCCCATAACTCTGAATAGAACTTTGATCTTTAGTAGAATGATGGAGAATCAAATAGAGAGAGTATCTAAATGATTTCCTATTGAGAATTTGGCAGAATGATGGCACGATCTTGAAAATATGAAGTTTTATGGATATGGAATGGTGGAGAAGAAAGAGTGAAGAAAATAAGAAAGTAGTTGTTAAAAAAAATTCGTTTTGGAAGCCTTTATATAGATGCACAACAGTCATAACCATTGGCGAAAGTTTTTTGAACGAATGGACACTTCTTTTGAAAATTGAATTTTGAATCCAACTGTCACCATGTCGACATGGGGTATCCCCTTATGTCGACATCCCTTAGTTCAAAATTATAGAGATGTTGTTTTGTAAAGACAATTGAATTTAAAACAAGTTGAAACTTCTCTGAAGCAAAGTAAAGTGTTTAAACAATATTTTGAGATAGAAAATGAATATAAAACATTATTTTAAATATATATATATATATATATATATATATATATATAATTGATATAGACTGTCAATTATATAAGTAATATTTAAAATCAGAATAAGTTTTGATGTTTTAAAAATAGAAGTTTTTTTTTAAAATCAGAATATAGGAATATTTCAAGGCTAAAACAAAGTTTGAAAATATTTTTGAAAACATGATTTTGAAAGCTAAAACATTTTGAAAACAGATTTAAAAACATTTTGAAAAATCTATTCAAACTGAAATTGCTAGAACCTTCCTACAGAGCCCCTCCATAGGACTCGAGAACTTGTACAAGTAGTTTAAATGATTTTGATTTTCGTGGGTTTGTAAGCCACTTTTCGTAGGTTTGTAAGCTACTTGTCGTGGGTTTGTAAGCCACTGGTTTCGATAGAAATTGGGTTTCATCCCAAAAGAAAATTGGAAGAAAGATGAGAGTGCTATTATGAAGTTTTAATAAAATACTAGACACTTATCTTGAGATCTTGAAATCTTGATTCTCTAGAGTCTTGAATCCTGAATCTCTAATCTTCATCTTGATGCTTGAGTCTTTATACTGATCAGTCTTCGATGATACCTGCATATACTTCCTACATATATATATATATATATATGGAAATGTTAGTATATATTTTATAAAGTCAAGTATAATAACTATATAAGGTTGTTGTCATCAAAACATCATCAACTCAATTCCTAACAATCTCCCCCTTTTTGATGATGACAACCTTTATTTATAAAATATTCTTACCATACCATAACTCCCTCTTACTCCGTGATTTATTCTTAAAACTACAACTCCCCCTTACTCTATGACTCCCCCTTACACCGAGCACATATATTTTTATAACTTTCTCCCCCTTTGACATCATCAAAAAGGAATAAAGGATTCACCTGTTGTAAGATAATCAAGTATATATAGAATAAAAGTGTAAAGTGAACGTGTAAGTGATCAAGTGTGTGAACATATATATAAGTGTAACTTGACAATCAAATCAATATCATACATAGCAAACCAATCATGTATTGCATATGAAGTTACATACAAATCAAATCCAAATCAAACTTAAGTAAACAATTCAATCAAATCCTAATCAAATCTAAATCAAATCAAACAAACAAACAAACATACATAATGATCAGACATTCCTTGGGACTTCCACCCATCCATCTTCTTTAAGATAGGATCAGTTTTGATAACCTCCCAATTATCTTTGTCGAGAGTGACTGGTGGATTTGCTTCGGGTTCGTCTTTGCTAAGGCTTGAGATCATCCAACGAAGTGCGTCGAAGTGTTTCTCTTGCTCTTTGATCATCTGCATTTGGCTTAATTCTAAGTGCCTTTGATTTCTAAGTATAAAAGAGAGAATATTCTTGAAAGAAGTAAGAGTTTCTTCAATATTTTCACTTAAATTCTTAATTGGAGAAGCCATAATTTAAGAAATAAGTTGAAGTATGAGAGGAGATGAATAGAAATGGAGGTAGAGAAGTTTTTCTGGAAGAAATAGGTATTTATAGGAGTTAATGGCCGTTCAAAATGAATTGTCACTTGGTAGTTACAAGAATTTGAAGTTAGAAATTGTAACTACTTTTTGACTGTTATATGTCGACATGGGGGGATGGGGCATGTCGACATGGTCTAGAAAGAATGACCAAGTTGAGTTATTTTTTATTTCTAATTTTTTTTTATACTAGTGGACCTATATAAACTTAAAATAAATAACTATCAGAGATATATAAAGATGGAAAACAGAGAATAAGATAGCATTACTTATATTAGTTAACATTACATAATATTAACCAAAAAAAAATACAAAGATAGATAAACGATAGCTAGAGAGATAATGGCTAGGATTAGTTTGATGAAGATGATGATGAGGACAAGCCAAGTTTCCTGCCTATCTTCCCGAAGAACTTGTCGATCTTGGTAGAGATTTTATCCATTTTCTTACTAATAGATCTCTTAAGAACCTTTTGGTTTTGAGCAAGTATCTTTTGGTTCTTGAGTATAGTTTTGTTGGACGGATTGGCGGGTATATGTGGATACTCTATGCTTTCCAAAGAGGTTTCTTCATCTTCCTCTTCTTCTTCAATTTCCATTCCTTCCCCTTCTTCTTCCTCTTCTTCTCCCTCTTCTTCCATCTCTTCATGAGCAAGTCTCTCTTTCTTTTCGGTAAGTGTTTCATACGGTTGAAACATAAGTGGGATTTTCATAAGGGAAATGTTCCCATGATTGAACACTTTCCTACTTACAAACTCTTCCTTTTTAACATAAACACCAAAATAATTGAAAATCCGAGTAAGATAGATTCCATGATAAAGAGTGTTTTCTCCCATAGTAAAATTTTTGGGTCTTAACTCATCCAAAATAGTTTGTGCCCAATTAATATCATATTTTCCAAATATAGCTAAAAGAGCTTTACACACTTTTGAGGTGGGATTATTGTAGTTTCCCGACCTAGGAATAATGGTGTGTTGAATAAGAAGGTTGACAATTCTTGCTTTTGGACGGAAAAAGCAATTCTTAAAACCATGTGGTCATCGATTTCAAAAATGTGATGAAGTCTCTCGATCGGTTTCATTGATTTGAAATTGCAAGAGATTCATACCGGTAGATTTGCAACCCAAAATAGTACCCAAAATATCGGAATCCAAAACAATAAGTGTTCCTTTAACACTACTCTAAATTTGATCTTCATTTCCATTATAAAATTCACGGTTTAGGTTTGCATAAAACATTTTGACAAGGTTTGGATTACAAACGAAATCATTTTGCTTGTTATCAATCAAGCTAAGAATGGAGTTTTCTTCAAAAAGTTGATCGATTTCATAAGAAGGAAAATCATCAAAAATAGCAAATTTTCCCGTATTGACTTTACCATAGTTTACATAATTTATGTAAGCTTTGATAGCCTCCGGGTCATTAAAAAGATCATTTTTGATGGATTTGGTCAGCCTCATAGTTGATGGGGTACTTGAGGAAGCCATTGATGAGTGTTTGGGAGGAGTAGAAGATAATGAAGAAAGTTTGAATTATGAGAATAAAGTGAAAAGAGATGATAAGAGAAGTATATTAAATAGATTCTCTAAAGTCATGTTCTCTGGTCAAGAGGTATCTTTTCAGAATTTTGAAGTAAGTGAAAAGGTGGAGGGAAATTCAAAAGTTTGAATTCAAATTTTGAAATCAAATTTCTGAGAGACATGTCGACATGGGGTATCCTGGCATGTTGACATGTGCCTGTTGAATTTGAAAAGGGGTGTCTATTTCTAAAATCTAAGAAATTCCTAAAATCTTAAGAAAACTAATCTATATTCTATATTTATATATAATTCCAGTAATAATATTAAATATAATAATATTAAAATATTTTAATATTTAAAATATTATTAAACTAATATTATTTTGAAAGAATTTAAAAATTCAAATTTCAAAGGGTGATTTTGAATTTAAAAATTCAAGGAATTGCAAACAAAATCAAAACAAACAAGCATCCAATAAAATTAAAATAAATGTGTACCTATTTTTAGATCCAAACTCCGATCGTCTTTCGATTCGAGAATAGCAGTGAAGCACAGATTTGAATTATCAGTTTTCTTCTCATCATCACTGGGTGAATCTGAATCGTCAAGAGTTGCTGCATATGCCTTCTTTCTTTTCCTTAGTTGTTCGTTATTTGGTTGAAATGTCTTTTTGTCTGGATATGGACAATCTATCTTGTAGTGCCCTGTTTTGTTGCAGTTGTAGCATCTATCATCATCATTGTTGTTGTTGTTGTAATTGTTGTTGTTCTCCGAAGTATTTCTGGAATTCCTTTGATTATTTCTTTTAAAGTTATTCATCTTTCTATACTTCAGAAACTTTCTGAAATTTCTGGTCATGAAAGCAATTTCTTCATCACTATCTTGTTCTGAATCTCCAGTTGTTGCTTTGAATGCGATCGATTTCTTTTCTGTTGCCTTAGATTCTTTTCTCCCTTGTAGTTGAACTTCATAAGACATTAGATTACCGATTAACTCTTCGATCTTCATTTGACTAACATCATTTGCCTCTTCAATAGTAAGTGTCTTTTGATCCCATTCTGGAGTGAGTGAATTGAGTATTTTTCTGACTTGATCTTCTTCTGAGAAACCCTTTCCTAAAGCAATCAATGAATGTACAATATCTTGAAATCGACAATACATGTTAGAAATGGACTCATTTTCATGCATTTTAAACAATTGAAACTGGTTAGTTAATATGGAAATTTTAGTATGTTTAACTTTGCTTGTTCCTTCATGAGTTACTTGCAAAGTTTTCCAGATTTCAAATGCAGACTTACAAATAGAGACTCTATTAAACTCATTCCTATCTAGTGAACAAAATAGTATATTCATAGCCTTAGAATTGTTTTGTGCAACCGTCTTTTGCTCAGTAGTCCACTGGGAAAAATTAGTAGTTGGTTACACATATTCAATTTGTGTCATATTCCAAGTATCTAAACTTATGGATTGTAAATAAATTTTCATCCTACATGCCCAATATGCATAATTACTGCCATTAAAAAGTGGTGGTCTGACAGTAGACCGACCTTCTACAAATGAACTAGTGTTAGTACTTGTGTTGACAGAAGTAGTGATGACAGGAGTGACATTATTAGTGTGTTGTGCCATTAAAAATTTTCAAAATTTCAGATTACGAAAATAATGAAAACCAATGCTCTTATACCAATTGTTGGGGATGCGGATTAAGGATCTTAAGGCAGAAATAACACTAGGGGGGGTGAATAGTGTTTTAAAGAATATATGAACTATATGACTAAATTAAAACTTTCAACACAAATCTAAACAGAATTATAACACAGAATGATCACAGAACATATAACAAATGCAAATAGTAAAGTAAAGCAAGTAAAAGGAAAGAACACACCGGATTTTATATTGGTTCGGAATCCTCCTACATCCAGTCCTGCACCAAGGCAATATCCTTGTACAGATTTTTATAAGCCAATATCCAAATTACAACCCTCAATTTCTAAGGCCTTGAGGAACGCTCCTATCTCCGAGTCTGGGGTAAACTCTCTTGATTTACGGGACACAAGATCACCCTAAAACTTCTTAATAACAATCCTTTTGAATGGATAGACTCTATGGACTTTTTGAATATAAATTAATCCTATAACTCTGAATAGCACTTTGATCTTTAGTAGAATGATGGAGAATCAAATAGAGAGAGTATCTAAATGATTTCCTATCGAGAATTTGGCAGAATGATGGCACGATCTTGAAAATATGAAGTTTTATGGATATGGAATGGTGGAGAAGAAAGAGTGAAGAAAATAAGAAAGTAGTTGTTAAAAAAATTCGTTTTGGAAGCCTTTATATAGATGCAGAACAGTCATAACCACTGGCGAAAGGTTTTTGAACAAATGGACACTTCTTTTGAAAATTGAATTTTGAATCCAACTGTAACCATATCGACATGGGGTATCCCCTTATGTCGACATAGGGTATCCTCTTATGTCGACATCCCTTAGTTCAAAATTATAGAGATGTTGTTTTGTAAAGACAATTGAATTTAAAACAAGTTGAAACTTCTCTGAAGCAAAGTAAAGTGTTTAAACAATATTTTGAGATAGAAAATGAATATAAAACATTATTTTAAATATATATATATATAATTGATATAGACCGTCAATTATATAAGTAATATTTAAAATCAGAATAAGTTTTGATGTTTTAAAAATAGAAGTTTTTTTTTAAATTAGAATAGAGGAATATTTCAAGGCTAAAACAAAGTTTGAAAATATTTTTGAAAACATGATTTTGAAAGCTAAAACATTTTGAAAACATATTTAAAAACATTTTGAAAAATCTATTCAAACTGAAATTGCAAGAACCTTCCTACAGGGCTCCTCCATAGGACTCGAGAACTTGTACAAAGTAGTTTAAATGAAGCCACTTGTCGTAGGTTTGTAAGCTACTTGTCGTGTGTTTGTAAGCCACTGGTTTCGATAGAAATTGGGTTCCATCCCAAAAGAAATTTGGAAGAAAGATGAGAGTGCTATTATGAAGTTTTAACAAAATACTAGAAACTTATCTTGAGATCTTGAAATCTTGATTCTCTAGAGTCTTGAATCTTGAATCTCTAATCTTCATCTTGATGCTTGAGTCTTTATATTGATCAGTCTTCGATGATACCTGCATATACTTCCTACATATATATATATATATATGGAAATGTTAGTATATATTTTATAAAGTCAAGTATAATAACTATATAAGGTTGTTGTCATCAAAACATCATCAACTCAGTTCCTAACAACAGAGGTTTATAGTGGTTCGGCGTTATATGCCTACGTCAAAGTTGAAGATTATCCTTAATTTCTCTCGTATGAATCTGATTACAGCTGTAGGAAAAAGCTAACAATTGATTACAAGCAGTCTAGAGTAACACGCAGCATAAAGATCCTAAAAATGAACAAATAGATCTTTATTTATAGGGTGAGATGATGTGGTATTTCACCAAGATTTTAGCAAAAGTCACTCCAATACCATAGGGGGCCACCATAGCGATCTTTGGTTCTAACTCGAATTTTTGGAATGATCGGTACAAACTATACCGACCATTATTTTTGCCTTTGATTTCCATGCAATCGTTTATGGGGGGAGGGTCTCACATGCCTTTATGCCTTGCTCCTAAAATATGAAGTCGTTTTGAGTTGGAGATTGTGAGATATGGATCAATCTTTGTTGCATTTGGACCATTTGCGAAGTTACACCAATCGTTAGGAAAAATCAGCCTAAAACGATCGCATAAAATGATCGACATTTCTTGAATCTCATAATTTCGACCTATGAACGTTTTTGTGGGCTCTACCCTTTAATATATTGATGCCTTAAAAGTTTCAAGTGAATTGGCCTTGTGGATTTTGAGATATCGATCTTTGCTGATTTGAGTTGTTTAATGGATCGTTCCTAATCGACCCATATAAATCCTCGCTCTATCCGTTACTCGAGCATATTAACTCCGATCGACTTGAAATTTGAAATATAGCTTCATGGGGGCAATGCCTTCCACTCTATACTGATTGCACTTTGATTGGGTCCCGTTTTAGATCTGCTCGACCATCGTCCATAGTATCATATACAACTAATTCTCAAGGCTGGTAACCATCTGTTTCTAGCCAAGTTAATGATATCGCGACCTTACCAAAAAGCAGGATAACATTTAATCGTCTTTTCTAAATATGACGTGCTTTAAAAAGTCGAAAACTTTAATCGTCGAAAATGGATTCCATTTATTTTGTTGAATGGTCGCTATCCTTTTGTTGAGTCACTTTCTTGTTGAGGTTCGTGTCTCCACTTTTTCATTATGGCTATGGTTGATTTCAAATAGTATAATTAGTTGATCACGGCATATCGATGATCATCTTGTTGTTTTTTTATGATTATCACGTCATAATAATTTGGTTTTTTCTTCCTTCGGTTGATTTCAAGTGCGTATTCAATTTTTGTCGATTTCAAAATATTGAACTTTAAAACGTATATTGGTTCGTATACATGTCCATACTTGACCCCCGATCACGATTGCATGTCCATGGGTCATGGTTAAGTTTCAAAGTTATTCCTTGTTTTGTATGAACGACTACGACCAATTGTTATTCATTGAATAAAAGTTTGGATCGCTTTTGTATGATTGTTATTTTTTTTTAAATGGTCAAGGTCGATCGTTATCACTGAATGGGTTTTTGTACCCACCTATTATGATCATCCTTTTATAATTGTTTCATTTTCTAAATATAAATATTTTCAACGATCATTACCAATCGTTAGTTCATATAAAGGAGCTTCAGATCGTTTAGGAATCCTAGCTTGAATGATCGGTATTTCACACGATTGGTATATGCTCTTCCTATAAAAGAGTTCATACTTAAATTCTTTTTTGAATCTAGTTCAATCATTTTTGGGCTTGCAGAATTTTGGATCATTTTAGAACGATCGGTGTAGGCTTTATGGCTGCACTTAAGGAACGATCGGCTCTACATTTGGGCGATAAAGGTTCGGCTACTTCTTCATATAAAAACATTTCTACATGGCCACCTGCATTTCTACTCCTTCATTTTCATACCGTTCTGACTTCGAATAGAAAAAGGAAAAAATAAGCTGCTCCACTCCCTTAATTTACCGATCCAAGAACGTTCCAATTTTCAAAATCAATCCCACCTATTTTTCGATTCATTATTTCTCTAACTTCCATATCTCACTTCGAATCAAATTCGAATCTATCTCTTTTTTCTCAAATCTCATAGTTAGGTAAAATGATTTAAACTTGTTTTATGATTCGAGGACGAGACTTCAAATGCCGTGAATCTCATGTTAGTTAGTTTAGTTGGTGGAGTCGTTTGATCTAAATCAAGTAGTAGAGGATGGGAAATGAGGAAGATGGAGTTGCTGAGTATGGGAAATGATGCACATTGACGCATGACAATCGTCCTTGGATGATCGGTAGAGGTTTGGACCTAGATGACTTTGAAGTGGGTGATGGCGATGATGTACTAATCATTATGGAGTGATGTTGTCGTTTGAATGTATAACAATTGTCTTTGAATGATCGGTGGTGCTTTCAAGTTGAAGGATTTAAAGTAGAGTTGAACTTTTGGACTAAGAGAATTTTGAGTATGGTCAGTATGGAACAATTGGTGGGAATTAGTCAATGAGATATGATCAGTAGGACTAGGCCTTGGAATGATCGATAGGAGCGAAGCTCGAATGATCGATTTAGGAGAGTTGAATTGAACAATCGGCAATGAGGCATTGGGAACGATCGGTGTTGCTAAAATGAGTGATCGATTATCTACACGTAAACCTTAAAAGTGGAACCTAATTAAATAGACCTGAATATAATGATGATCTTCGGCCTTGCACATTTAAGTGGACTCATATGACTTATATAGGACTTGAACTGCATATTCGGTAATATATGACATTTGAACTTTGACGTGAACTAATACCTTCGACATTCTCTTGGAGCTCATTAGTGACTTAAATATAAAACTTGAACTTTCACTTACTGACAACTGTGAAACTTAAACTGCATCGTTTCCAAATGACAGAAAGAAGTGGTTGAGACGGTCAGGAATAACGGTCTCTCCAGTCGAACCTCGAAGTCTTGTCGTCTTTTTCGCTTCTAATTCCATACGACTTATCACTGTATTGTATAGCACTTTACCGCATCACAGTATCACTCATTATGCGCTGGGGGTACACGTTACTTTATCTAATCATGATTTTACTGAGTTTAATCGCAATGGGTTCAAGACCTTTTGGGTTCCTTACGGTTGTGCCATCTAGATCACCTTCTCAGCAGGATAACCCTGACATGGAATTAAGTTCTAGAGCCGAGTCTGATAGTCCATCCTCTAGTCATCATTTAGAACAACCGAAAAGCATAGGGCCATGGTTTTATTTTTCGGACGCAGTTTCCATTCTTCCATCTAAGTTTGTTGATCCTGCTCCCGACACTCTTAAGGATGCATTTATTCTAGAGGATCTTACTAATTCCATAACCTCCAAAATTAAAGAAGATGCTCTTCATCGAATCTGCGTAAGGCATGGAATTTTTTTGACGATGTATTGGTTCTATCATATGATGATAGGGCTCGTAGACCTCCTGAAGGATATACGCCATGCAACAAATTCATGTGCTAGGCCGGATGCATCCATCCATTCAACTCATACATCCAGGGAATTCTCCATTATCCGAGGATAGCTCTAGCGCAACTTCAGTCGAATGGCTATGCTCTTCTCAGTTGTATCTATATGGTATTTATGGAGTTCTTGCATCGTCCTCCAACCATTATGACATTTTGTTCATATTCTCTTTCAAGTGATGAACAGGGAGTCTTTCGTTTACATTTCTTGAGTCGACGAAGAAGTGTTAGATTTTAACTGGTGCATGGAATAAATTAAGTGCCTTTAAAAGTGGGTGGTTCTTTATTCGATATCTACCCGATTTTATTCAACGATGGCTGGAAAGACGTAAGTGTTATCCATCATTTTTATATTAGTGCCGATATCCAGGCCGTACTCCTAACTAAGTAATTCTTTTTACACGCACCATCACATGGCCCAGTGGTGATCTTTATGAGGAGGTGGTTACGACTCTAAAAATGTGCTACCTAAAGATAGTAACATCGAATAACTTCTCACGGACAAATGCCTTGTTACTTTTTATTTGATTGAAGTGGGCCTCAACATAGGGCTAGCAAAAATTTCTCAAACTACAGGAGTAAGACCACAAGATGCAGCCGGTAAAAGAGGTGATCAAATCGATCTAGTCGTGCCCTCAACTATAAGTTCTTAGGAATTCACCGATATTGGTGTCGAAGGAGACAAAGGCAATGTGCCTGATCGTAATGATGATGGATCTAGTCTTGGAATCAAGGCCATATCCTCATAGACTTCACAACCTTCAGCTCTCAATAGAGTAAAAAAGAAAACATTTGTGTACAGATTTCCCAAAAGTCACCTTTCTGATCAACTCAAGCCGTTGATGGCTCCAAGGTTATTCAAGATGAATCCTCTTCTCAATCGTCAGAGCGTTCAAGTCTACTGCTTGATTCTTTGTCTGGTCTGCCAATACCACGTGACCTTGACACTTTCCACTTCACTAATATGAGTATTGATGGGTTGGAATCTCTCACCAAAACTGGCATTGAAATTCCAACTTCTAAATGGGAAGTTACTCCCATAAGCAAAGCTCCTGCATTTGGTTTGTGGGGGAAATACAAGGACATTTGCACACACTTGCACCCCTCAACATTGCATTATGCTCAACTTGTTCCTCTTAAGCTTAAAGTTGATTAACTTTTGTTTTCCTTTGCAGGAACAATGCTGAAGAAAGGAATATATTTGATTCCCTTCGGGGTATACATTACCAATCCTTTGGTTTATGCTCTTGTTCATACCGTCAAGGTGGTAGTCGAAAGTATTATGATCCTAGTTACAACTCCGGTTGGGATAGTAGTCATCAAGATAGGGGTGATAGGAATAAACACTCTCAAGATAAAAATCTATCAAGATCTAGGTCCCATCCTCCAAAGGGTTCCGATAAGCTAACTAATCGTCGAGACCCAATTATCAATCCCTCTCATGGTCCCCCTGCGGTTTCAGTTCCTACATAGCCTTTAGTTCCTTCACATTACCAACAATCTAGTGATCATCACCGCCATAGCGAACATATTGCTGCTCTCAAGCTTGGCAAGGAAAGCACTGAAGTCGAAATCGCTACCAAAGATCCTATGATTGATCCAGTTGCTCGCATGGCATAACTTTGAGATGATTTCAAAGCCTATGCTTTGAAGGGTTCATTTTTCCTTTTAATCGGAAGAGAGTCCCAGACCATATCTAGAAAATGACCATCCATTGCGTTACTGATATCCATAAGCCTTACCGTGAATGAATGAGAGCAGTAGAGAAAATGTCCAAAGTTTCTTTCGATCGTGTGGTAGAAATTGAAAAGTTAAAATGCCAGGAAGCTCAAAATAAAAGAATTATCGATACTTTGACCAAAGAGTTAGAGGCTTCTAGGACCTCTCAAGTAGAGGCCGAAGGTAAAGCTAATGCTGCTATTAAATCTATGGAGGAGATGAAGTCCAATCATCTTTATATAGTCTAGGTGTTACATTATCAAAACAAGAAATTGCACTAGAAAGACATACAACTCGAAGTGATGAATCTGCGGCCTTGAAGGAGATAGTGGAACTCAAGGCTAAGCTCGAGTATGCAAACAAGGAGAAAGATGATGCTCAAAAAATTGCTCAAGATGCTTGTGATGAGTTGGTGAATGTTATACTTGAGAGGGATATGGCTGTTAAAAGGGATATAGTTGATGATGCACTTGTTCAACGCAAACTAGGAGCTACCAAGGATAAGGTTAAAGGAAAAAAATGAATGAGCTCGATCTGGTTCTTATTCTTTACAACGCCAACATTCTCAAGCTCAAGAATCTAACATGGCTTGGCAGTGATTATCCCTACCAGCTCTGGTGCGCGTGGGAATTTCTTACTGTAGAGGAAAAAAGACTCCTTGATACTGAGGAAATCGACTTGTCCAAACTTGAAGGTGAAATGCTATTGGGTAAATGATTCCAAAACATTGCATGATATCCAGCTTACACTCCATAAAGAATCTGTCGATGCCTCTTTTCCTAAAGTAGGTGAAGGATTTGGGTCGGCATAACCTGATGTTACAAATGAATTTCCCCCAGCATTCCAAGCTATCCCTAGTTCCATGGCAGATTCTTCAACCATCCTCGGGTATGATCCAAACAAGACTTAGCTTTCTCCAACTCCTGATGCAATTCTAAGAGCATTTCGGCTTAATTTGGGGCCAACCGAGGAAGATATTTCGCTGACATCTTCCATCTTTCAAAAAATTAGAGTGTTATCAGTTGATATTTCTAATCTTTTCACCTGTTTTTTCTTAGCTTTAAATTTGTCAGGTGTTGTTCCTCCTTCCCTTGTAAGAGCCTCAATTGGGATCATAAGCAACCATGAAAGAATCCATTTTACAACTTCAACCGCAGCTTAGGGTGCTCAAGAAGAAACCTTTGTTGTTGATGATCGATTCATGGAGGCGTTGTTCAAGGAAGGAGGCAATCCACACCATAAATTCCTTTTGATGTGGATGTCATAATGACGGGCTCTTTCAATCCTATGGATGAGCTGAGCATGAAAGAGATTGTTGAGAAGGAAAAATTGTTGTAAAAGAAAGCAAAAGCTGAGCCTTTTGATATGGATTTCAATGAGCTATTTCCTATCCCACTCCAGATAATCCCTCATGGAGGGACAATTCCCCGATATGAGGTCCGTACTACTTTCGATGTTGAGAGTGCCCAGATCCCTCCCGCTTCTAAAGATGTTGCTGCCACAATCCCCATAATTGAAGATGCTCCTTTAAAGAAAAACCAAGGCGGAAAGGGATCGAAAAGAGGATCGAGTGGCAGTTCGGATGGAGCCACTCCTAAGAAAGAAATGAAGGATAGGAAATCCAAGAAGTAATCGTTGGGTTAATGTGATTTGTAAATGACTTGGGTGGCTACTTTTTTGTTTTGTTGGTTGTGTTTATACGGGTACTACCCCACTTTTACTTCTCATTTTGGACAAACTTGTATTGTGAACAGCAAGTTTAGTGTGAATAAGAATTTTTATTCTTTTATAGAATCCTCGTACAAGCTTGTATAAATGATCAAGCTATTATGTTTTCTATTTAGTATACTTGTGATTCGTTGCTTATTAGATCAGATATCGATCTGACTTATCCATCCCAAGGCCTCCCAACGGTCGTGGCCACGAGTCATATCAAACCTGGCCTCGAGCATTAGTGTTATGCCGTTGAATTCAGCAACTACAAATAATTATAATCCCACCCCTAGTCTCAATTTAGCAGAGTTAGATAGTTGATGGTCGAACTATATTCTTAGCGAGTTTATACTACTCTTGCCGGTTTCGGGCCAGAGTTTATGGAATAGTGAGTGGTTGAACATGCTCATTTAATTTTTTATACTCATATCCACATTCTGAAGATAAGAATTAGTTAATGGGCGGTTGGATCACACCCTTTTAGCACCTATACTCATATCCACACTTTGGGGACATGCGATCAATCACACCCACTTAGCATTTATATTCATATCCACAATTTAGGGACACGAGTTGTTTCATAAATGATCAATCACACCCACTTAGCATTTATATTCATATTCGCATTCTGGGGACGTGAGTTAATCAGAAAAACTATCAAGTTCAGTTCTCTTTAATCAGTTGTTCTGCCCTCAAATATGGGGTTTGACTCATCAAATGACCTATCGAATCTCAATCACTCTCGAATTATGTTGGTCCCGTTGAATATTGGGATTTAGTCGGTCATATATCACAACTAACATGTACAGCGATGGCAGGTCATAGATATGATTGAAAATTCAAAGCTCTATTGTTTAATGGAAAGAAATGACTTAATTTGTCTTATTACATATTTGAAAAACCAAATGCTAAAGCAAATCCTGAAATTAAATACAACTAAATGAAAAAAAAGAATTAAGTGAAATAGCATCGTAATTGCTTGCTATTCGACGCTTTTAGGAGTATGAGGCCATCAACAATCGCTAGCTTAAAAGTTTTGTAACGATCGCGATTTTTCGTTGCCGAAAAATCGAACCGTTAGGGTTTTAGAAGAAGAAAGAGGTAGAAGAAGAAAGAAAAGAAAGAGAAGAGAAAACAGAAAAACAAGCAACAGAACGAGAAACAATAACAGAATCTCACAGTCGCAGCGGAACAACATATAATAGATAAATGAATATTCATTAAAACAAAAGAACTATACATTTTATACATTACATCACATTACATTACATCAATCAGAGTGTACAACAACAACAGCGGGAAAGAAATACTATATACAATAAATAATAGACTACGCTATCTGGCTCGCCTCCAGATCTGCACAGCAACTCCCGAATCCAGAATAACCTGATAACCTAACTCTAGACTGCCCGTGTGGAAAATAGTGGGCACCCAGAGTTTAGGAAAGGAACAATAAACTCCAGGTCAGTCATGTGACTGGTGTGAGAACTCAAAAACAGTTTATCTTTAAACAAGCAACAAGAAAATTTAAATTTAACTTTCGAAATTCGAAATGCTTTTTGGAAAAATGAAACTACCATAAGGCCTCCCGCCACACACACAATGCAAACGCAGAATTGGAGGAGATTTCTCCTTATGATAGTCAAAGATGCTTACTACGCGAAAATCAAATCATTTTTGATATTATTACTAGTGCATAGTGTAGAAAACAATTTCGAAAGTACAATATAAATCCTAGCCAGCATAGACATTCCGAACTATGCCTACTATAGCTACCATCCAAACAGTGGTGACCACCATAAGTGAATGGCAGGTAATACAACTAAAACCGTACAAGGCGCGTATTGGAGGAATGGATTTCCAACAAATGGTCAGGCTAAGGAACTTCCTACTGCCACATGGGATCGCCTCTGGCGGGACGTCCCGAGAAACTAACGTTACGGTTAGATCTCTGCCAACACAAGGCCGGGTTACCTCTGTAACTAGGTAACTACTACACGAATATGTCATCCCCCGGTCCTTTGGGACCTTTATCCGAGCGCTCGATACCAACAACACCACACAGAAATAGATATAGTGTTTTCCACATGAGTAAATATCTGGGCTCCATACCATGATACCACCCTTTTCCAGAAGGAAATGACATACCCTAAAGGGCGCGACCCTCATAACCTTGCCGCATATTCCTGTTTCGACCATTTCCGGGGAGTGAGGTCCTGACGAAGTCTCGTCCACAAAGCTACGCTTTGTGTAACAAAGCCATGCTTCGGGTCCACAGATGACCAAAGCAATAATCACAAAGATAAATGATCAGACAAATGATCATATCACAAATGACCAACCAAAGATCATCACACAGCAGCACTCAGCATGCCACATTACCAGATTGGGAAATATCGCTGATAACCTTCAACTACATAACCTCTGAGCTCGTACGTCTCAGAGAAGGGTGTTAAGCTAAGAGAATAAATTCTCCGCCACCAACAGAAATGTATTTGAAAGAAATCTGCTCTATCTCTCAAAATGTAATGTCAGACATGTAACCATACAAGTCTGTTCCGGGTTCGAACAGAACCGAAGGCACTTCCAAAGAAGCCCTTGCAATCCGGGTATTCACAATCCCGATAAAATTTCCCATCACAAAGGAAATCTCCATATCGTAGCTAACGATGCGGAGACAATCGATAGGTCATCCTATCGTTCTCACAAATACCCGGTCTTCACACCGGTCTTCAATATGCAATCCAAACGACGTATCGCATATTCGGAATGGGATATATGACACAAAGGTCCTCTCCCGGCTAAACCGAATAGCGAGCGCTTATTTTAAAAACAAGTGTGCATTCAATTCCAAACAAACACAATCAATACCATCCAAGGGTAAATATTGATAGTCGGTTATTTAACTATCAATAAAGATGCGCCACATCATCAGATTCCAAATAATTTTCCAAAATTATTAAGTCCCAAAATATCTTTACAAGATATATGTACACAATTTCCAAATAATTGCCCAATTTATTTGCTTTACCAAAACACCTTCACGATATAATTTTCCACACTTAACCAATTGAAAACCAATTTTCAATTTACCTTTACCATTTGAAAACCAATTTTCAAATTACATTAACCATTTGCAAACCAATTTCAAATCACCTTAACCATTTGAAAACTAATTTCAAATCACCTTAACCATATATACTTTTTGAAACAAATTTCAAACCACCAAATAAATCTTTACCGATTTATTTTAACTTACGTTTCAAATTCGTAAATTATATTTTCATATTTCAAAATAAATCAACATTTATTTTTAAACAAATTTCCCTTCATATATATAAATTCCAAAGTGGATTTAAATTCCAAGCATCTACTAGCATACGATTCCCAAATCGATTTCAAGTTATTTGCTTTCAATTACTTTAAAGGTGAATTCACAAAAACCGTTCCATTTCATATTAGAAAACCATTCCCATGCTTATTTTAAAAATAAGTAATTCACAAATTTATTTATTTTCAACAATTTGGAAATATTCAATATACTTAAGTTACCGTTAAGTATTTTATTCCATTCTCTTTAAGAAAACATTCTTTTATTCACATTTATTTGGGTTAAAAACGAATGTTGCGTAAAACATCGTTACGACAACCCAAAAACACTAGTATATGGATTTGAAATTAAAAATAGATATATAAATCCAATACTATACAAATTATCCCCTTCTGTTTCTCGAAAACGTCTATTTCAACAATCAATGTTGAAATCTATGTTTTCAATACTCAATACATTTTAAAACACCTTTAATTCGTTTTAAATTCCATTTAAAACATTCCTTTCAAAAAAAAACAAACCCATTTTATTTAATAATCTATTCAATATTCAAAATAGTGAATATAGCCCACTTAACAAATTCCCATATTTCAATTTATCAAATTCGATGAATTTCAAATTTATAAACATAGTTTATAAATTCCATTTCTGTTATAAACCCCAATTTTATAAATTCCTTTATTAATCCGATGCAATTTTTACATAACCCAGTTTCATACCCAAAAGCCATATTGTAAGTTAAATACTTATAATATTATTTATTTACCAAATCGTTCCTTTGAACTTCACCAATTTAAAATCTTATCACTTACAAGATTTCTTTATGGTTTATAATAATTTCAACTAATGAAATCTTCATTTATTTACAATTTCAACAAAATTCTCCTTTTTAATGCCCAAATCCATTTCTATAAGTTAATAACTTATAAACTTAAAATTTTCCAATAACCATTCGTTTTATAAATTTCACATTTATTAATCTATAAATCCTAGTGAAATTCATGTTATATATCAACTTAACGCTTTATAAATTTATTCTATAACTTCAATAAATTTTTATTTAAAAACATCCATTTATAAAATCCTTTATATAAACCATTAATAATAATAACTTCCCAAAAACCAAATTTAACTATTTTATAAAAAACCTATTATTGTTAAAAATTTCTTTTAAGTTATATTTTATAAAAATATAAATTTTTAAAACATAAAATTTTATCCATCTATTTATTTTAAATATTAATCAATTCAAAATTTTCTAATAAACCATATTCTTTGAAAAATCGATTTAAAACCCCTTTTAAATTCAAAACCGTTATTTTTAATTTAAAAATTAGAATCCGATGATGCAACGACATCGAATGGTCAATCATGGGAATAACATCATATAACAATGTGATTATCAACAATCAACATAATATTCATAAACAAATAAATATGTGAGGAATCCAGTTGGATCCCTCCAACCTGTTACCCTGCATCCACAGACGTTAGCACAATACCAATTCCACTTCGAGGTGGAATATCGCGGTATATGGGATTTTATAAATATCCGCTTAATAACGGCGCAATAGGGTCTCATCCGCTATACGAGGCGGGAAATCAAATCCGATATATACATATGCCAATATATATATATCGCTATATATAGTATATATCCTACTATATCTACTAGCACAATCAATCAACAATTATCAATCAATATTAACTATTTAAAATTTTAAACAAAACCTTTCGATTGAGTGAGGAGTTCTCACCTTGATTTTGTTTCCGGTTTCGGCGTTCGTTTCGAATAAAATTAAACGAACGTTTAATTTTACCCGAAATTCAAACGAGCTCCAATCGACTCCAAACCAGCTGCATTGCGAAGAGCACACGAATACGATTCCAACGCAAAAAATCTCGTCCGAATCCGACCTCGCATGCAAAAGATATCGCAGTTTAAAGTTTGAACGAATAAATATAATTAAAATTTACATTTTCTTTCCTCATACCAACATCTGGGCCGCACATCTTGCCTCCCCCTTCCTTCTCTTTGCGTGCGCACGGCTTTGCTCCTAGGTTAATGAAACACTCACGTAACCCATGAGCCGCCCATTAGCCCTAATTCTCGTCTTCACCACAAATGCCTACGACACGATCAACGAGCTCCATTACGTTCGCCATCACGAGCTCCATTCTCGGCCAGAGGCCGGCCCCACTCGGCTGCTCCTAGGCCTTGGGATTCAAGCTTAAACGGCCAGCCTTCAAATGAGATTTCCCGATGATCCTTTGCATGATTTCCGATCTCGACCGTTGAAGTTGTAGTTCACAGCGTGCTCTTCGATTTCCGTTTAGAAAGTTCGTGGAAAATGTCGACGGATTGGTGTGGATTTGAGGTGGAAGGGCGACATTTTCTGGCCATCGAATTTATTAGGGCCGGCTCCTTTATCTTGGCTAGGGTTTTGAAAATAATATATACATATAACCATATTATTTTAATATTAAAATCACCAATTTGACACTTTTGCAAACGAACTCCAAATGACGCATGCCGCCAGGCGATCCTAATGTTTTTCCACATTCCGGACGCAATGGAACAGGTTTCGTAAGCTAATTCGGAAGTATGAGTGAGATACGGAAATAAACGGTCAATTTAAATTTAAACCGATTTAAACGATTTCTAGGCGTTTTGGCTTGTACCGGACAAACGGCAAATCCAAACGACTTGAAATTTGAAATCTTACAATAATATCACATTACGGATCCGATGAAACTGGTTTCGTCGAAATCCGAGACCGTTTGAAAAATGGCTATTTTAACTCGCCGAATTAAAATTAAAACGATATCGATGCGTTTCGAGCTGCCACGGTCAAACGACAACTCCGTTTGCTACGAAATTTGAAATCCGATAATAACTAACTATTACGGATCCAATGGAACTTGTTTCGTTCAATTCTGAGACTGTTCAAAAATTGGCTATTTTTCAGTCGATAATTAAATATTAAAATATTCAATTTTTACAAATTAACTCCAAATTCAGTTTTACAAGTTCTAAAATATTTCTATAACTTTAATATGATATAACAAAATTTTCCAAACCATTTTCAATCATATTTAACCCAATATTTAATTATTTTTGGAATTTCACTTATTAAATCATCGATTTAATTATCCCATTAAATCCAATATTCGAAAAATAAATTATTCGACTTAAAAATCCCACTTATTAATATTAAAAATAAATTAAATATTCAAATTTAAGTTATCAAAAATTCTGGGTCGTTACAATCTTCCCCCCTTAAAAGAATTTCGTCCTCGAAATTGCAAGTTAAGGAGAATAATTCATAATCCGTTTATTATTTTTCCAAAACTAATAGTTTTATCAACCTTCTAACACCAATCTTTTTATTAAAGATTTACTATCATTTCAATTAGCTTTCCAACTTCAATTATAGGTTTCAAACAACATTGTTTACTCAACAATTCAAATTTAAATTTAAATTCAAATTTCAAACTTTCAAAATTTCTCAAAATTTTCTAACACCCTAAATTTTCGAAAAATTTCGCCAGAGTCTCCTTTGCGCGGCTAGATCGGTACGACTACAAAATGGCACTACGGCCCCTCAGAATCAAAAAGAAAAGAGAAAGCCAAGTGGCTGGAGAAGGAAATCATCAAATCTCATATAAAAACTAAAATACGTACCTTTTGTCGAGCGATTCAATCTTTTTTTTTAACTTTGAAATCAAAATCCCAATTCCTTTATAACCTGTATATCCTGCTAGTAATAGTATTCAATTCCAACATTCAAACTATTTTGCCAATTCAAGTTCAAAATTTCCAATGCATGCTTCTTATACCACTTTTAGTTTACTATTAAAGTTGCATATTCATTTTCATTCAACTTTGCATTTCAATTTTCATTTGAATTCAATTACATAGCTTCCAATTGCGCTAGTTCAATTTCATTAACACTTAATGAATTTACATACAATCAACCAACAAGCAAATAACGACCAATGTACATTCAATACAACCAAATTTTATCCATTTTACTTACATTCAATTTGGTTCAACTGTTTTAATTTCAATTGGTTTAACATCCCATTGATTTTCATTCTATTATTAAACTATTTTCAAATGAATTTACACTTGCATGCATCATTTCATATCAACTTATTCATATTCTATTGATTAACATTCAATTCATGCTTTAACTCAATTGCTAGTTCTTTTTACAAATAAAATTGAATTTCATTTATATAATTTAAGTTCACATCTTTAACAATTTCATTTACTCACTTTATTCATTTATTTTGATATTAACATCAATTCTTTCAATATTACTTAACTTGCATTCCATTTCAACTTTATTTACATCATTTAATTCACCTGATTATTTAACTTTGATACAAATATCAATTTTTATTCAACTTTGCTTAAGTTATTCCATTTAAACATCATTTGTTAATTAAACTTAAGTTTTACTTATCAATTCAATTCGGATTTTAAATTCCAAAGTAAATCCTATTTAACTTTTACTTAAGCCAAATTCATATTCCATTTTACTTAACTTAATTGTTTAACCACTTCAATAATTGGTTTCACTTACATTTTCCCATTCTATAAGTTATAAAACTTATTATTCAACTTCTAACTTATTTTATAAGTTCAAAACCTTTTTCACTTATATTTATCAACTTCAAGTTGAATTTTAATTTTCAAATTTGTTTATTACAACAAAACTTCAATTTTTAAATTCATTTTTGTAGCAAATCCATCACATAGAAACTCGAAAATGATACTGATGATGCTGCAGTCATCACCCTTATTATTTCCCAGTGACAATAGTGAAATCAATGCTAATTATTCTTTCAAAAAGTTTTCTTTCTATTCATAAATCACTTTTATAAACCTTTTACTTATATAATTTTACTTCTTATATACATACATGCTTATCTTACAATTGTAAATCATCATTAATTATTATTTCATCTTATGATTCATTGGTTTATACCATTATTCTTTTACAATAGTTGCTTTTATTAGCTTATTCAAACAACTTTTAATTATTTTATATATATATATATCATTTACAACAACCAAGCAATCAATTATATACATACTTCAATAATTCTTGAAAAATTATTTTCTTTTTATATATAAAATATAATCGAGGCAAAATTATTTCATTTACCCAATTTAAAACAATATTGTGTCGAATTGTTCTATTCAAGTGTTTAGGAACCCCTTCGATTCAGTTTTCGAGGCTGCGCCGACGAAGGTTCATATACCACTCAACAAACCAATCATCACAATATAAAACAATTTTATACTCACTAACAAATACGCACTCATATCTATTATTACACTCACACTCATTCTAGAGTACTGCTGACTCTATCTCTAATGAGTAACACCCAACAGAGCAGGTTGTCGCTTAACCATAAGCTCTGATACCAAATGTAACGATCGCGATTTTTCGTTGCCGAAAAATCGAACCGTTAGGGTTTTAGAAGAAGAAAGAGGTAGAAGAAGAAAGAAAAGAAAGAGAAGAGAAAACAGAAAAACAAGCAACAGAACGAGAAACAATAACAGAATCTCACAGTCGCAGCGGAACAACATATAATAGATAAATGAATATTCATTAAAACAAAAGAACTATACATTTTATACATTACATCACATTACATTACATCAATCAGAGTGTACAACAACAACAGCGGGAAAGAAATACTATATACAATAAATAATAGACTACGCTATCTGGCTCGCCTCCAGATCTGCACAGCAACTCCCGAATCCAGAATAACCTGATAACCTAACTCTAGACTGCCCGTGTGGAAAATAGTGGGCACCCAGAGTTTAGGAAAGGAACAATAAACTCCAGGTCAGTCATGTGACTGGTGTGAGAACTCAAAAACAGTTTATCTTTAAACAAGCAACAAGAAAATTTAAATTTAACTTTCGAAATTCGAAATGCTTTTTGGAAAAATGAAACTACCATAAGGCCTCCCGCCACACACACAATGCAAACGCAGAATTGGAGGAGATTTCTCCTTATGATAGTCAAAGATGCTTACTACGCGAAAATCAAATCATTTTTGATATTATTACTAGTGCATAGTGTAGAAAACAATTTCGAAAGTACAATATAAATCCTAGCCAGCATAGACATTCCGAACTATGCCTACTATAGCTACCATCCAAACAGTGGTGACCACCATAAGTGAATGGCAGGTAATACAACTAAAACCGTACAAGGCGCGTATTGGAGGAATGGATTTCCAACAAATGGTCAGGCTAAGGAACTTCCTACTGCCACATGGGATCGCCTCTGGCGGGACGTCCCGAGAAACTAACGTTACGGTTAGATCTCTGCCAACACAAGGCCGGGTTACCTCTGTAACTAGGTAACTACTACACGAATATGTCATCCCCCGGTCCTTTGGGACCTTTATCCGAGCGCTCGATACCAACAACACCACACAGAAATAGATATAGTGTTTTCCACATGAGTAAATATCTGGGCTCCATACCATGATACCACCCTTTTCCAGAAGGAAATGACATACCCTAAAGGGCGCGACCCTCATAACCTTGCCGCATATTCCTGTTTCGACCATTTCCGGGGAGTGAGGTCCTGACGAAGTCTCGTCCACAAAGCTACGCTTTGTGTAACAAAGCCATGCTTCGGGTCCACAGATGACCAAAGCAATAATCACAAAGATAAATGATCAGACAAATGATCATATCACAAATGACCAACCAAAGATCATCACACAGCAGCACTCAGCATGCCACATTACCAGATTGGGAAATATCGCTGATAACCTTCAACTACATAACCTCTGAGCTCGTACGTCTCAGAGAAGGGTGTTAAGCTAAGAGAATAAATTCTCCGCCACCAACAGAAATGTATTTGAAAGAAATCTGCTCTATCTCTCAAAATGTAATGTCAGACATGTAACCATACAAGTCTGTTCCGGGTTCGAACAGAACCGAAGGCACTTCCAAAGAAGCCCTTGCAATCCGGGTATTCACAATCCCGATAAAATTTCCCATCACAAAGGAAATCTCCATATCGTAGCTAACGATGCGGAGACAATCGATAGGTCATCCTATCGTTCTCACAAATACCCGGTCTTCACACCGGTCTTCAATATGCAATCCAAACGACGTATCGCATATTCGGAATGGGATATATGACACAAAGGTCCTCTCCCGGCTAAACCGAATAGCGAGCGCTTATTTTAAAAACAAGTGTGCATTCAATTCCAAACAAACACAATCAATACCATCCAAGGGTAAATATTGATAGTCGGTTATTTAACTATCAATAAAGATGCGCCACATCATCAGATTCCAAATAATTTTCCAAAATTATTAAGTCCCAAAATATCTTTACAAGATATATGTACACAATTTCCAAATAATTGCCCAATTTATTTGCTTTACCAAAACACCTTCACGATATAATTTTCCACACTTAACCAATTGAAAACCAATTTTCAATTTACCTTTACCATTTGAAAACCAATTTTCAAATTACATTAACCATTTGCAAACCAATTTCAAATCACCTTAACCATTTGAAAACTAATTTCAAATCACCTTAACCATATATACTTTTTGAAACAAATTTCAAACCACCAAATAAATCTTTACCGATTTATTTTAACTTACGTTTCAAATTCGTAAATTATATTTTCATATTTCAAAATAAATCAACATTTATTTTTAAACAAATTTCCCTTCATATATATAAATTCCAAAGTGGATTTAAATTCCAAGCATCTACTAGCATACGATTCCCAAATCGATTTCAAGTTATTTGCTTTCAATTACTTTAAAGGTGAATTCACAAAAACCGTTCCATTTCATATTAGAAAACCATTCCCATGCTTATTTTAAAAATAAGTAATTCACAAATTTATTTATTTTCAACAATTTGGAAATATTCAATATACTTAAGTTACCGTTAAGTATTTTATTCCATTCTCTTTAAGAAAACATTCTTTTATTCACATTTATTTGGGTTAAAAACGAATGTTGCGTAAAACATCGTTACGACAACCCAAAAACACTAGTATATGGATTTGAAATTAAAAATAGATATATAAATCCAATACTATACAAATTATCCCCTTCTGTTTCTCGAAAACGTCTATTTCAACAATCAATGTTGAAATCTATGTTTTCAATACTCAATACATTTTAAAACACCTTTAATTCGTTTTAAATTCCATTTAAAACATTCCTTTCAAAAAAAAACAAACCCATTTTATTTAATAATCTATTCAATATTCAAAATAGTGAATATAGCCCACTTAACAAATTCCCATATTTCAATTTATCAAATTCGATGAATTTCAAATTTATAAACATAGTTTATAAATTCCATTTCTGTTATAAACCCCAATTTTATAAATTCCTTTATTAATCCGATGCAATTTTTACATAACCCAGTTTCATACCCAAAAGCCATATTGTAAGTTAAATACTTATAATATTATTTATTTACCAAATCGTTCCTTTGAACTTCACCAATTTAAAATCTTATCACTTACAAGATTTCTTTATGGTTTATAATAATTTCAACTAATGAAATCTTCATTTATTTACAATTTCAACAAAATTCTCCTTTTTAATGCCCAAATCCATTTCTATAAGTTAATAACTTATAAACTTAAAATTTTCCAATAACCATTCGTTTTATAAATTTCACATTTATTAATCTATAAATCCTAGTGAAATTCATGTTATATATCAACTTAACGCTTTATAAATTTATTCTATAACTTCAATAAATTTTTATTTAAAAACATCCATTTATAAAATCCTTTATATAAACCATTAATAATAATAACTTCCCAAAAACCAAATTTAACTATTTTATAAAAAACCTATTATTGTTAAAAATTTCTTTTAAGTTATATTTTATAAAAATATAAATTTTTAAAACATAAAATTTTATCCATCTATTTATTTTAAATATTAATCAATTCAAAATTTTCTAATAAACCATATTCTTTGAAAAATCGATTTAAAACCCCTTTTAAATTCAAAACCGTTATTTTTAATTTAAAAATTAGAATCCGATGATGCAACGACATCGAATGGTCAATCATGGGAATAACATCATATAACAATGTGATTATCAACAATCAACATAATATTCATAAACAAATAAATATGTGAGGAATCCAGTTGGATCCCTCCAACCTGTTACCCTGCATCCACAGACGTTAGCACAATACCAATTCCACTTCGAGGTGGAATATCGCGGTATATGGGATTTTATAAATATCCGCTTAATAACGGCGCAATAGGGTCTCATCCGCTATACGAGGCGGGAAATCAAATCCGATATATACATATGCCAATATATATATATCGCTATATATAGTATATATCCTACTATATCTACTAGCACAATCAATCAACAATTATCAATCAATATTAACTATTTAAAATTTTAAACAAAACCTTTCGATTGAGTGAGGAGTTCTCACCTTGATTTTGTTTCCGGTTTCGGCGTTCGTTTCGAATAAAATTAAACGAACGTTTAATTTTACCCGAAATTCAAACGAGCTCCAATCGACTCCAAACCAGCTGCATTGCGAAGAGCACACGAATACGATTCCAACGCAAAAAATCTCGTCCGAATCCGACCTCGCATGCAAAAGATATCGCAGTTTAAAGTTTGAACGAATAAATATAATTAAAATTTACATTTTCTTTCCTCATACCAACATCTGGGCCGCACATCTTGCCTCCCCCTTCCTTCTCTTTGCGTGCGCACGGCTTTGCTCCTAGGTTAATGAAACACTCACGTAACCCATGAGCCGCCCATTAGCCCTAATTCTCGTCTTCACCACAAATGCCTACGACACGATCAACGAGCTCCATTACGTTCGCCATCACGAGCTCCATTCTCGGCCAGAGGCCGGCCCCACTCGGCTGCTCCTAGGCCTTGGGATTCAAGCTTAAACGGCCAGCCTTCAAATGAGATTTCCCGATGATCCTTTGCATGATTTCCGATCTCGACCGTTGAAGTTGTAGTTCACAGCGTGCTCTTCGATTTCCGTTTAGAAAGTTCGTGGAAAATGTCGACGGATTGGTGTGGATTTGAGGTGGAAGGGCGACATTTTCTGGCCATCGAATTTATTAGGGCCGGCTCCTTTATCTTGGCTAGGTTTTGAAAATAATATATACATATAACCATATTATTTTAATATTAAAATCACCAATTTGACACTTTTGCAAACGAACTCCAAATGACGCATGCCGCCAGGCGATCCTAATGTTTTTCCACATTCCGGACGCAATGGAACAGGTTTCGTAAGCTAATTCGGAAGTATGAGTGAGATACGGAAATAAACGGTCAATTTAAATTTAAACCGATTTAAACGATTTCTAGGCGTTTTGGCTTGTACCGGACAAACGGCAAATCCAAACGACTTGAAATTTGAAATCTTACAATAATATCACATTACGGATCCGATGAAACTGGTTTCGTCGAAATCCGAGACCGTTTGAAAAATGGCTATTTTAACTCGCCGAATTAAAATTAAAACGATATCGATGCGTTTCGAGCTGCCACGGTCAAACGACAACTCCGTTTGCTACGAAATTTGAAATCCGATAATAACTAACTATTACGGATCCAATGGAACTTGTTTCGTTCAATTCTGAGACTGTTCAAAAATTGGCTATTTTTCAGTCGATAATTAAATATTAAAATATTCAATTTTTACAAATTAACTCCAAATTCAGTTTTACAAGTTCTAAAATATTTCTATAACTTTAATATGATATAACAAAATTTTCCAAACCATTTTCAATCATATTTAACCCAATATTTAATTATTTTTGGAATTTCACTTATTAAATCATCGATTTAATTATCCCATTAAATCCAATATTCGAAAAATAAATTATTCGACTTAAAAATCCCACTTATTAATATTAAAAATAAATTAAATATTCAAATTTAAGTTATCAAAAATTCTGGGTCGTTACAAGTTTCCTCTCCAAGTATCTGCTCAATGACATACGATACTTCCTCAGTTGGATTCATATGTGATGGGATATAAAAAAACCCATTTTAAGGGAAGATCGCTAACTTCCAATGTTCTAGGTCGGACTTTAGTGTTGTAGTATTGGACGACTCGGTGTCGGTGAGCAGCTATCCTCAAATCAGAATCCTTGTGCTTCTAATCTATAAAGTCTAGAGATGCCAAAAGGAGATCTCTATTTTTTATGGGATTTTATTAAGTCACTCGATAAGAAGGAATTTTGAGCTCAATATGAATAGGAGCCTCGGAGCAATAAGCGAGGGCGAAAGGAGTATGGCCAGTCGTCGACTTATGGGTGGTCCTGTAAGCCCATAGTGCTATTAGCAGTTCATCCACCAACTTGCCTCTAGCTCTTTACAAATGCTTATTTAGAATAAATTTTATGATTTATTTACAACTTCGGCTTTTCCATTCGCTCGAGGGTGAATGACTGCCTCAAACCTTTTTTCAATATGATACTGATGGTAGAAGTCTTTTAATTCAGTACTACCGAATTGAGTCCCATTGTCTGTTACAATAGTTTATGGAAGACCAAAATGACAGATGACGCTCTGACCAATGAAGTTCATCAATTTCTTGGTTTTGATCGTGGCCAAAAGTTCCGCTTCGGCCCATTAGTGAAGTAATCAACTATGACAATAGCGTACTTTGCACCACTTTTATAGATTAGTAAGGAACCAATAATATCTATACCCCACATGGAAACTGGTCACGGGCTGATTATTTGTGTAATTTCTATCGGTGGGGTTCTTACAACTTTTGCATACATCTGGTACTTGTCCCATCCCTTACATAATCGACATCATATTTATTAACGATCGGTCAATAATACCTATAGCGGAGTATTTTCTTTGCTAAGGTTTTCCCCCAGTGTGATCTCCACATTCCCCTTTATGAACCTCCTTAGGACTCAATTTATTTCATCATGGGTTATACACCGGAGAAGGAGAATGGAAAAAACCTTTCTGTACATAACTCCTCCTTGAATAATGTACCGTGAAGCCTTGCGAAGGATTGGTCGCTTTTCATTCCTTCGTTTGAAAATAACTTCATGTAGCAAATAATCTTAATCGGAGTCATCAACGATTCTTTCCTAAGGTCCTTCTCTAGTACTTGATCAATTTCCATTAGGCTGATACTTAGAGCACTTAATACCTCAATCTAAATCAAGCCCATCTGTTGTGCATCCCTGGTGCTACCAAACTTTGTTAATGAATTGGACTCTCTATTTTGATCCGAGGAAAGTACGTAATGCCATAGTACTCAAAGTCAGTCAACAACTTTTGGACTTGGGTAAGGTATGAAGCTAGTCGTTGTCCTTTAGCTTGGTAATCATTACTGAATTGGTATACTACCAATTATGAGTCATAAAAGATTTCAAGAGACTTTATCCCCAGTTCTCTGGTGAGTTTAAGTCTTGTAATCGGGGACTCATACTCTGCTTCATTGATTGTTGCAGAGAAATCAAGCTTTCAAGCATAGAAAATTAACCGATTTTTAGGAGTTACAAGCATAATCCCAGCTTCAGAACAATGATCATTAGATGCTATATCTGTATACAACTTCCACTGTATGGTAGGGATTTCACTACTTTTTGGGAAATCATCCGGGTAGTAAATTCTGCTATAAAATCTGCTAGTGCCTGACCCTAGATAGTCCTCTAAGGAAGATAATTGATATCGAACTGGTAAAGTTCATTACTCCACTTAATTAACCTTTCAGATGTCTCAGGTTGCTGCAAGTTCTATCGCAACGGCTAGTCGGTGTAAACATTAACAGGGTGTGCTTGAAAGTAGGGATGAAGCGTTCGTGATGCAACCAGCAAGTAGTATGCTAGTTTCTCTATCTTTGGATAGTTCCTTTCAACACCTATCACCGTTTCTAAATTTGATTCTCTTCACGAAACAATATGGCACTTATAATGTGTACTGATATGGCTAAGTAGACATATAAATCTTCATGATCCACTAGCTTTAATAAGATGAGAGGTCTCTCTAAGTGGTTTGCCTAAGCTTGAAATGCGTCTTTAAAATCCTATATCCATTCAAAATACCTTTTACCTCACCTAAACAAGTCAAAGAAAGGAATGCATTTATTGGTAGCTCTAGAATCGACTTAAGGCAGCTACCATTCCATTCAAGCTTTGTCCTTATTTGATAGTCTTTGGCATTTGGATATTGCGAATAGCTTGGATCTTCTTAGGATTAACTTCAATTCCATGGGCATTAATGATGAAACCCAAGAATTTTCCTAATGCAACGCCATAGGAACATTTCAGAGGATCAATCTTCACTTTATAATATTGGAGGATGTCGAATGTTTCTGCCAAGTCTCTAATGTGGTCGCTAGACCTTGTAACTTCACTAGCATATCATCCACACACACCTCCATCGTCTTTCCAAATTGATCTTTGAACATTCGGTTAACTAGGCACTGGTAGGTCGCTCCTGCATTTTTTTGTCCAAATGGAATCACCACATAGCGATATAAACCAACATCTGTAATGAAGCTGGTGTGCTCTTGATCGGGAATGTGCATCGAGATTTGGTTATATCCCAAGTATGTACCCATGAAAGATAGCAATTTGTGTCCTGCATTTGAGTTACCAGCTGGTTGATCCTTGAAAGTGTATGCCTTGTTCAAGTCTGAGTAATCAATGCATGTTATCCATTTTCCATTTTCCTTTCTCACAAGTAGAGGATTAAATTCCCATTTAGAGTAGAGGGCATCGCGAATAAATCCATTGTCTTTGAGTCTATCCACCTCCTCTTTATGAGAAGAAAATCTCTTAGAATCCTTACCGCATCATTTTTGTTTCACCGGGACATACCTCGGTCAATATTCAATGCATGGCTCGCAATTGTAGGCAAGATCCTACACATTTTAGAGTGAGTCAAAGAAAACATATCAAGATTCGCTCGGAGAAATCCAGTAGGTTCTTTCATCATCGAGGGGCTGAGCTGTGACCCGATCTTTCAGACCCGTGATGGGTTAACGTAACTAACTGTAATGTCAATAATCAGCTTAGCCGGTGCAACCATGGTCTTTTTGGGCTTCTTTTCATCATCTCTTGGATCTATATCTCTAGAGAACCGACTGTGGTGCCCGAGCCAAGGCTTATGTGCTGGTTGTCAATCCTCAACGGCTTAGATGCAGACTAACTTTTCCATACCTTGCCTTTTTCCCTCCATTAAGCATCTCTCAACTCAGCTACATAACAGGCATGTCCAATCGTTTGATCACCATGAATAACTCCAACACCATTATCTGTTGGGAACTTCAAAGTCAAACTCTATGAGGCAAGAGCGACCCAGAACTTAGCTAGGGCTAGTTGGCCCAAGAAAGCGTTGTATGGAGAGTCAACATCCAAAACAACAAAAGAAAAATCTGCACTCTCCTACGGTCATGTTCTTCCAACTCCATAGGTAATTCAACATAATCAATAGCTTCAGTCACAGCACCATTAAAGCCACGAATGCAGGCTTTAGAAGGTTTTAAGTCCATTGCTTCCATCATAAGATGGTCATGATCTTTCTTGAAAATTATGTTTACAGAACATCCGTGGTCAACCAATATCCTTCTCACAAAAGCGAGCCCGATAATGGCCAAAATAACCATTAGATCGAGCATTGGATCATCCACCTTGTCTACATCTCTAGTTCTAAACACAATATCATCTGCCATTGTACGTTGTTGCTTTGCCGGAGCTCCATCCTCCATATTTGAACAACATTCAAAGTCTACATGCTTAATCACGCTAGCACAACACTCCATCTCATTCCACCTTTTAACAACCAGATGTGGTCCTCCGATAATAGTATTAATCACCTGTCTTCCACCAGTCCGCACATGCTCCTCATTCATGTGCGGTGCTTGTTCATAGTTGGGGTCAGATGTCCCCTATTCGCCATCTAACTGGGGTTTTACAAACTACTGTAACTTCCTTTCCCAAATCAGCTTTTTGATCATATCCTGGAGATGTCGACATTCATTGGTGTTATGCCCATAACATTCATGAAACCAACAATATTTCCTGGTTTGTTTCTGCTTCACTATTAATTCTTTCGGAGGTGGCTTCCTGGATTACATAGGATTGAATAGACAAATAGACAACAAATAGACATTTTCCGAGGACGTATTCAGTGGCATATAAGTATTACATTGGAATTTTAGGCTTTCCTCTTCTAAAATCCCTCTTTCATTCTCGGCTCCTATTTCCACCTTTCTTTTGTTGATTCGGTTTGTACTGGACATTCACTTGAACTTTCGTATAGCTTTTGTCAAACTGCTTTACAATAGTAATAATTTCTACTCCCTCTTTACTTGGAGGATCCGGCTTCCTCCTTCCTCAAATATTGAGCTGCCTTTATGTAAAAGCGTCCAACGTTGAGTGTGGTTTGCTGGCTAAGTAATCGCTAAAATCAGATTCTAAATCAGTCCCTCTTTTCGCGACCATCAATATTGCATAGTCATCCGGATACTTTGATTTTTGTAACATCTATGTGGAATCTCTCCAAATAGTCTTTCGACGATTCTCTTAGAGCCTGGATCACATTAGATAAGGACATTACATCGTAGGGACAAGTTGCATGTATTTGAAACTGCTCCATAAACCTTGTTGCCAAATCATCGAATATAGAGATCTGATCGTGGAGGTAGCCTTGTAAACCACAACGTTGTTATTCCAAAGAGAGTTATGGGAAAACATCAACACTTGATTGCATCATCTGCTTGTTTGAATTCCATCAGCCATTCATATATAATAATGTGTCGCATGAGGTCGGTTTTTCTCTCATACGCAGGCACTGACGGCTTGTTGAACCTCCTCGAATACTCTACATGTAGGACATTATCAGTGAATGGGGTATGACTTCTTGAGATCCCTGGTCATCATTGGTCGAGCCTTATCTCTCCCTGACTAACTGTCTAACCATTGCCAATAAGTCCAGCGTTTGGATTATTGGCGCTAAGTGGTGGTCGTGTTTCACCCTCACGTGAATGGTTTGGTCGATGTCTACAAGCCATTACGCCTTCTTGGTTCAGCATTTTCTCGTTGTGTATCTCATAAATTCACTTCATCGTCATTCTGTGGAAGCATTTGGTCAACATTTAATGGAACTCCACCATCCAAATCGATCCCAACAACTACCGTTTGAATCTCAGCATGCATTGGCAAGTTCCCTTCTTTAAAGGAGGGATCAACACCGGTTGTTCTTGGTAGACCATGATGGTCTTCCTGTTAATGCCCCAAAGTTTCTATGGGATGCACATCTGTTCGGTGATGCCTCTGCCTATAATACTCATTCGATGAACTGGAACTCTCCGATGCCGAGTAAGGGGTAGGGTCCCTCCTAACTTTTCCTCGTTGTTGCCGAGTGAGTTGGTTCGTTGGGTTGATATTGGCCTGGATCTACAGATTTAATTCTCGATGGCTATTCATTATCTCTCTCATCGGATTCTGGAATTCAGTTCTCGTAACAAAATCAGTTGGATTTTGGACTTCAACTGATTCAGCATTCTGGACTTCAACTGATTCAGAATTCACATCCATTGGTCGATTGCTTGGGCCTCCTTGTTGAATACTAGCATTTTAGTTTCCTTCCATGTTCTGAGAAGTTGATCTAGCATTTCTCACAATTATTGATAACTTTGCTTAGATTTTTGCAAATTTGAGTAGAATGTGCAAGCTTCCAAAAGGTAACTTTGGATCTCCTTCGGGGGATTTATGCAATCTAGTGGCAACAAAAGCGATCCCAATAAGATGAGAATCAAGATTATCAGTGAAAGCACCAAAATTGGTTACAAACACCCAAAAACAGTTTTTTAGAGAATTAAGTAAAGAAAAGAAAAATTAAACTGAGTAAATGAATAAGTAAGCAATAGAGGAAAAAGCAGTAATCAAAGCCATAGAGGTTTATAGTGGTTCAGCATTATATGCCTATGTCTACTTTGAAGATTATCCTTTATTACTTTCTTGTGAATCTGATTACAACAGTAGAACAAGGACAACACTTGATTATAATGGAGTCTAGAGCAACAAGCAGCGTAAAGATCTTGAAAATGAACTAACAGGTCTATATTTATAAGGTGATATGATGAGATATTTCATTAAGATTTTGGCAAAAGGCTCTCCAGGTCCACAAGGGCCACCATAACGATCGGTGGTCCAAACTCGAAATTTTGGAACGATCGGTACAAACTATACCGACCGTTATTTTTGCCTCTGTTTGCCATACGATCGTTTGTGGAGGGTCCTACATGCCTCTATGCCTTGCTTCTAAAATATGAAGTCATTCTGAGTTGTAGATTGTGAGACATGGGTCAACCTTTGTTGCATTTTGATCATTTTTTGAGTTACGATGTTCGTTAGAAAAGGTCGACCTAAAACGATTAGCATTTCTTGAACCTCATAGTTTCAACCTAAGATCGTTTTAATAGGCTCCACCGTTCAATATATTCAATATATTGATGCCCTAAAAGTTTTAAGTGAATTGGCCTTGTGGATTTTTAGATATTGATTGATCTTCGCTGATTTGAGTTGTTTTATGGATGGTTCTCGATCAATCCATATAAATCCTTGCTTTGTCCATGACTCGTTGCAAATGTACTCTGATCAATTTGAAATTTGGAATATACGTTCAAGGGGTATGCCTATCACTCCATACTGATTGCACCTCGATTGGGTCTCGGTTCGGATCTGCTCAACCATCATACATAGTATCATATACAACTGATTCTCAAGGCTGGTAACCATCCATTTCTAGCTAAGTTGATGATATCACATCCTTGAAAAAGGAAGGATAACGCTTAGAGAAAAGGAACAAGAAGAACATGTACTTGAGAAATGAATTTAAATTTTGAAACAGGAATGAACGACCTACTATTTATAGCTTATGTTAAGTGCTCTTCAATTTGAGTTTGGCTTTGCTCATTTACATTTTGAATTTTCGAAAAACAAAAACAAAAATACCTCCATCATCGGGACTCCAATTCAAATAAACAAATATACGATACTCATCAAAAAACTAGGCGATCGCAATGGCATCCTTTTCATTTCCAACTTTAAATGTTTAACAAATGTTGATTTTGCCCACGAAGTCAAAATTTAATGAATTTATTTATTTTTATTTATCGAAAAATATTGGTTATTATACTTTCCTCCCTTAAAAGAAATTTCGCCTCCGAAATTACAAACATTTCTCCAAATAAAGTAATTCATATCAATTATACTGTAAAAATCTTATTGATGCACATATAGCATATAAATGAACAAATAAGCATGCATGGTCATGGCATATATAACTTAACTAATTCAGGAATGCAATCAAGAGTCAGCCTCCTCAATGTATTCAATATAGGTAACATAAAGGCATGATGCAATGCAATCCTTACATATTCACATAGATGAAATCTATATGCAAAGCAATGTTAACATCATATCATGTGTCAAAGGTTCAACCATCCTAAAGCCTATACTAAGTCAATCACAAAGCAACCAATCCTAAGCATCTGTAATCTAACGTCCAAACCTACATTTTAAGGAAATAAAACAGGGTAAAGGAACATACCGGTGAAGTGGTTAGGATGAGAAACCCTCATTTTCTCCTCAGGCTCTCATGTGCCCTTTACCGGGTCTTTCTGCCAATGCACTCTTACCAACTTCACTACCTTATTCCTAGGCCTCTTCACTCCGTAATCGATGATACAGGCTGGGCCATGGAATAAACTAGGCTCAAGATCCAATTCCACATTCCCTAACTGACTTAGCTCGATAAAAGTGGCTAATCATGTACATATTTCTGCAAATATGATACATGGAATACATTATGGACTCCTGCCATCTTCTCTAGGAGTTTTACTATGTAGGCAAGACTTCCGGTTCACTCCAATACCAGGAAGGATCCTACAAATTATAATGTTAGCTTTCTTGGATTCCCAAACCTCATTACTGTATTTAATGGCAAAACTTTCACGAATATCGAATCTCTAACTGCAAACTCCAACTTAGTCCTCCTCTTATAGGGATATGATTTTTGTCGATCCTATGTGGCCTTCGTTCTCTTCCTTATTAAATACACCTTCTCTGAAGTATTTTATATCATCTCAACTCTAAGAATCACTTCATCTGTTATTACCACCAACATGAGGGTGATTTACATGGCCTCTCGTGTAACGCTTCATACAGCGACATCCCTATACTAGCCTAACCTTTATTATATGTAAATTCAATCAATTGAAGATGGTCCTCCCAAGCTCCTCTGAAATCTAGTGTACACACTATGAGTAGATCCTCCAATAGCCTATTCACTTTTTTGTCTGTCCATCCATTTGAGGGTGATATGTTGTACTAAGATTTAGTTCTGTTCCTAAAGTATCTTGTAAACTCTCTCGAACTCATTCATAAAGAGTGTTCCCAATTACTTACTATACTAACTGGAACTCCATGTAGCTAAAATATTTCCTTAATATACAACGTCATCGATTCCACCACAGCCCTTATGCTCTTCACCGGGATGAAACACGTGCTCTTAGTTAGTCGGTCCCCTATTACCTATATGCTCTCATTACCTCTTCTACCTCGAGGAATCTATCGATAAAGTCCATAAATCTAATGGAAGTAATAGACTGCATGGCTTCCTTCGTGCTCAGATACATTTTGTCTCCACCAAGATGAATAGTCATCCTAGAATGGTGACACTCTCCTAAGACTTCCTCTATCAACAGCTTGATTCATGGTATAAATAGACTACCATCATGCCTTTGGTATCCTTTGCATTCTTTTGACTAACAGCCTAAATCGCTCAGCCTTTAAACATGTTCCAGCTGATCAAAGATCTTAACTAACACTATACCTTTTCTTTGATGAATCATGTCCATTAATGCAAGTCTAACCTTCATTGAAGCTAATAATCTTGGTTTATATCCAGATGAAGGTTAGAAGTCAAAATTAGAGTTAAACCCCAAATTATTACATTCCAACAACATACTATTCATCGTGGTGTGCTTTCTACTTAATGCATTAGCAATGACATTCCCCATTTTGAGAATATAAGTATTCCCAAAGCCTTATGACAAAAAGAACTCCATCCACCTTTGTTGCCTCAGATTCAATTTCTTTTGTGAAAATATGTACTTAAGGGACTTGTTATCTATGAACAACACAAATATTTCTCCCAACAAATAGTGCCGCTAGGTTTTAAGTACAAATATAATGACAGCTAACTCAAGGTCATATTTCAGGTAATTCTCCTCATGTACCATGAGTTATCGATAGCATATGCTAGCACTTTTCCTTCTTGTCAAGACCACCAAGACCAGTTTTGAAAGCATCAGCATAGATGGTAAAGGGCTTAGTTCCATCAGGGAGGGTCAGACAAGTGCGCTCATCAATAACTTCTTCGACCCAACAAGCGGCTTCTCCTAATTTAAGTTCCAAGATAACACTAGATTCTTCTTAATAAGCTTGTTAGGGGTGTAGAGATCTTTGCTAGGTTTTTGATGGACTTTTTATAGAATCCAATTAAACCTAAGAAGCTATGAACCTCCGAAGCATTCTTTAGTGTCTTCCAATCCTTCACACCTTCCACTTTTCTTAGGTCTACGGCCAATTCTTCTTTTGATACATTATGCTTAAGGAATCATACTTCCTTCCTCCAAAAGTGACATTCAGAGAACTTACCCCTCAACCGGTTCCTTATAAATCCTTCCAATATCTCCTTCAAATGATGTATGCTCTTCTTCACTTTTGGAAAACACCAAAGTATCATCTAAAAACATCACAATAAATTTATTCGGTTGCTCTCGAAAAACTCACTCATCAAATCCAAATATGCAAGAGCATTATTTGAGCCAAATGACACGACTACCCATTTAAATAGTCCTCCTATAATTTTAAATGCTCTATACAATCTTATGCTACCTTCAACTAATAGAATCCAGTAGCCAAATCAGGCTAAAGAAAACTTTAGATTCAACTAATTAATTGAAGTGGTCATTAATGCGAGTTAAGTGATATGTGTTATGTCTCATTATTTTGTTCTTCTCACTATAATCGATACATAGTCTAAAAGAACCGTCGCATTTAATAGCAAAGATGATAGATGCTTTCCACCCTAAAATATTTCTCCGTAAAAAACTTTCTCTAATAAATTCGGGTCTTGCTTATCCAATTCTCTGCTTTTGTTTGGAGCCATAACCTAAGTGGCATCACTATGGGCCTAGCATCAACTACAATTTCGTTTCTAAAACTGATCTCCCTTTGGGGTGGAAGACTGGGACAATTAGCGAAGAAATCTAGAAAATCTTGCACTATAGGGACCAAGGTAAATCATCCTATGACATATTGAAAGAACACAAGTAACTAGTTATTATGGAATCATCGGGCCTACAACAAACAAATAAGGTCCTTCCCTCCACCATTTCTCAGTTGTGCAACTCTTCTATTATAATTCTAAACTACCCTGCAGCGCGTCATCTAGTCTATTCCTAAAATAATTCCATAAAGAAAGAAGCTAGGAACATACATGTTATAAAGGAACACTACACCATCTAGGACCAACTTTAGGATTTGGATAACTAAAGATGGATGAACCGATCCCCTAACATGATTCGACACCAAAATAGAATCATAAATAATTTGGGATCTAGAGCTTAATTTGTCTAGCAATGCATAAATAATTGATGAATGCGATGCATCAATATCAGATAAAGTTAAGAAATTCAGACAAAGATAAAATAACTTCCATAAACCATCTTCTTTCCTTTCTCATCGGTAGATGATACAATACTAATAGTCATGATTGCCTCTAATGCATATTTACAACCTACCGATTCTCCTTCTGCTGAGTTGGATAGTTATTCTTGAAGTGTCCAAACAATTGATATCCATAACGCTTAATCCTAGAAATATTGATCTTACACTACTTCATTATATGACCTTTCCTGTGACAGCTCTTGTATACGATGGCATTCTTCTTTCGTTATCCTCCTTGGGGTCAACCTTTGCACTTATTCTAATTCTTGTTCACTCTCTTCTTTGGTTCATCTTCTTTAGCCACAATAATTAGTTCTCCATAAATTGAGTTCAATAATGCCGCTTCAATAAATCCTCAAATGTTGCTCTATATAGTATTTGATTTGGTGTCAAATATTTCAATGGAGAATTAAGACCCTTAGAAAATCCATAATGACCCACCTTTTTGGCCCTTAAATGTCGAAATTGATACATTCATGGTATTCACATGCCAAGTACCCAAGTACTGGAAAGATAGATTATTAGGGTAAAAGAAAAGGCAGGAAGGAAAAAAACCAAGAAAGAAGTGAACAAAACATTAGTATCTCACAACATAACAGCAATATACAACATCAAAAGATGTTACATAGTGCTACTTTAAGATATATAGAATTTTAGAGTTACAATCTTAAGTACTATAATCATCCTGGATAATTATTATAGCCAGTCCTCACAAAAGCCGATATATATAATAGTAGTGCAGCAGAAATAACAATACTACAATAGGTGAAAACATCCAGCTCTACACCTTAGGCTCCAAAGAATATCCAACTAAAACATGTCTTTCTCTAATTTCTTGATATAGCACTTAAGGAATTAAGGGGAAGATAAAATCATGAATTGGACATAAGTCTGCTATAAGAAACTCAAGAAATACGTGATCAACGTATAAAAATATCTTTTGAGACCAACCGAAGCATCAAGATGGTTTTCTCATCAAAGGAACCAAACCCATCTAATAAGTACATATAGCGTTATAAGTACAACTAAAACCATTAAGTTATGTTTACATATATATTTCCATTAGAGATCTCCTCAGTATATCAAGACCGACTGCCTGATAAGGGTCAGAATCTACCTTATAAAACCATGTATATCTATAGATAAAATATAGTGCAAAGGTAAACATAGCTAGTCCATGCCCGAACATGTGATACCGAATACCATCAACTCCTGTGAATCTCAATCGAAAGCGTCTGTAGATATTTGGAGTTGATGTACCGTTAGGTCAGTTAAACCCGTTGGCTATGCTTCAGTCTATTTTATATCATTACCGATGGTGGAGTAACGTTAAACATCCTATTTCACGAGTCTTTATTACTCAAATAGATCACGAATCTCTCCATCGATTCCAACATAAGTCGTACGACGAATGGCTCTGTCCTCTCTAATGGATCAACCTTAAGATAGACAATTCCATTACTAGAATTATTTGAAATGTTAACACTGATATCTTGCTTGGACTTAACCTTAGGATAGACAGTTTAACTCTATAATATTTCACTCCAAAACAACTTCCAAAATATAGAACTCGTATATCAGTTTGAAGGGGTTTTCGATAAGTAACTCATAATTATACTTATCTAGTCCCAGACCCTTCTAAACTAAATCGGTGAAGTTCTGTTAACTCAACTTTAGTTAATTTAGAATTATACGAATGATATAAAGGATTTCTCCTTGGGGGATCTCATATATCTACGTTCTTAAAGTAAGACATGTTTCACGGTAATGAGGCCTTCTAGGGGGATCTCAAACCGTATGAAGCCGTGAAGTTTTTATACTTCCTAAGTTAATTGGTCAAATTCGATAATTGACTAATCGACTATTTAGTATGTAATGAAAACGATCACATATGGAAACCAAGTATCATATACTTATCACGTTTCTAAGCTTCTCAACTTACATTATACCTCAGTCAAGAGTGAAGCCTGTAGGTTAGAGTGCTATTTGCTTCCAAGCCCTACTCGAACGCTATTCTTAACTCTCATAGATTGAACATGCCTACTTTGTCAGTTTTTAGTGCCAAGTATAGGATTAAGTACTTTTTATAGACAACTAAATACACAAAGCACTATTAAGTCAGACAAGCGACTTCTAATCCCCTTTTTATTTAATTTATTCTTTTATCAATTAAAACTTCTTTTAAATAATACTTCTTTGCAAATACTTGTATATATATTTAAAATGCCTTTACAAAAGATAGACACACACATGTACACTACTATTTCACTATTCATTTCTACTCTTTTCAATATTTAGAAATTTATCTGTATTCTTATCCTAAAAGTAAACAAATATTCCCAATTTTTTAATAGGATTTCACATTTTTAATACTACATTCAAATAAGTTAAAAACAAAAGTTACTAAAAGCATTGTTACTATAAACCCAAAACCATTTTATACTTGTTGTTATCTTTAAACTATTATTTTTAAAGATCTAATTATAATTTAACAAAGTAATATTTATAATTTTTTTAATAATTTCTCAAAACCATTCATTTTAGCTTAACGTATAATAAAACCAACTTACCCTTTTTTAATACTTAGCTTGCTTTTCAAAACTTATATATATAATATTTTAAAAATACTTAAAAATATGTTTTAGATATCGATATAAAATATTAATTTAAAATTTAACAAAATCATAAAAAGGCATGTTTTCTATTAAAACCCTTTACTTTAAAAAGTCACAAATAATTATTAAAAATATATTTAAACTTCAAACCTCTTTTTAAACACACTAATTAATGTTCCCTAAAAAGATATTAGAAAAATAATTTATCTAAATAGCCCTTTTAACCATTTTTAACAGAAGTGCTATCGGACGTTCATAAACACATAGAAAGTGTTTCAGTTGAAAAATGTTGCAGTTTCCTATTCTTGCCACAAAACCAGTTTTAAAACCCTAAATGTTTGATTGGTTTTCAACTAGCTATTAATTGATTTAAAGTTCAATTCTCTTACAGTAAGTACTTTACTTATATTACTTAATAACTATGCATAGAAATACCTAAGGATATTTTTCAAAATAACATTAAAAATCACCGAACACAAGGAATTTACTAAGTACATCCATAGAGACTATTTTGCTTATAGCTTTTACAACATTATCCTATAATTGCTATCATTCTCCAAACTGTTTCCTCATTATCTCATATATTATTATAAGTGTAGAGAACAACCAATATTTATTCTTTTATAGTATGTTCACATATAACCATATAACAGAAGTTAAACATAGGAGATTCAAAATGCACTTATAGCGACCTTTCTCGCTTCAAATACTTCAAACACACTCCAATGACGCACACAACCAAACAGAACATGTAACACAAAGTCAAGGAAATGTTACATGCAGTAGATGGTAATAGATGTGACAATATACAATATATAATGGTCATTTACTTTCAAAAATAAGTATGTTCCATAGTTATAACTTCATTAGTTAAATACTTAACTTAATGTTTATACACAACACATATAACATAACATATACAACCAAATGGTGAGTGCACTCACCCATTAACCAAGTAACACAAGCAGAAGCTACCAAGAATCACAAGAACACTTCCTACCATCACCAAACAACTAAATATTCAACCTTTAGCACCAAAATAGCTCTCGACCACCTCCCCTCCTCCAATATTGCTCACTACCCAAAACAAGGTGCCAATTCCTTCAACTTTGAGTTGCTTTTCCATATTTTTATAATGTTTTAAGGCCTTTGCCAAAGTTTGAGAGGGATTGTAGTTTATTTGATATGTTTTTTGAAGTTTAAACAGAGGAAGAAGGAGTATGAAGAGTTAAACTTTTTGTGTTATTTTTGGCAAATGGATGAAGGTTACTTAAAGACTTAAACAAGAGGTCACCAACCCCCCTTCCTACCGCCTATAGTTGGCTAAAAGAAGGCCCCCCATGCCTTTTCTATGTGCAAACTTTACACCTCACCTTTGACCAAAAATTCTTCTCACGTCCAAAATATCTTCTTCTAATCACTCCACTAATCTTTTTACTATTCATACCTAGTCAGCCATAACAGAAACCATTTTCAGTTGCTAACTAATTAAAAATTAATATATTAGGCAAGCACAACAAATTTGAACCACTTTTACCAAGTAAAAGTTGTTTATCGATAAACCGATTTTTGGTCATATTATTGATATTTCTTCAAACTATTTATTTTTGTGAACATATTTCAAAAACAAGTTTACCATCACTATTTATTTAATTAAAAAGGATTCAAAAAGGTTATTAAATCAATTTAATCACATTTAACTAAGATTCAAATATTTAAGTAATCCAGAGTTATAAATACGAAGTGTTTGAAATTCTAAATCATTACATTCTTTCCCACTTAAAACATTTCATCATCAAAATTCCAATAGGACTAAATAAAAAAGAAATAAGAACTGTCAATACTTAAGAATATTCAAAACACTAGCGAAAAATGCTCACGACTTTCTTAGGTCTAAAAACTCTCTCATTGCACAAGGATGATAAATAAATTACTAACCGTACATTATGCTCAATAGCCCCGGGCTAATACTTAGACAGTTATTCAAACTACTCTAGAAAAATTGATAAATCATTCCCTAAATTCCTTATAATTCAAAAAGACATAGTATGCATAGATATTTAAGCACGTGTGATATATATGGATCATTCGTATGTGATATCCAATATCAATCACTTGCTCAATCACATAAATTTTACATCCCCATTATAAATCACTTGACCTCTTCGGTACAGATTTTGATCAGGTTCCTTGATTAGAAACCTCCGTTCCCTTACATAGCCATATACTATGATAGAAAAACATTCGTATTATATCAACGATCTATTTCAGATGTTCGTTGTCGAGAATTGAGGGAAAAATTCTAGTATGGATCGATCTATCATCTAGAAACCATGTACTCAAATCCTTCAAGAACAGTCATGCGAATAAAATGATCTATGTACAACTTACATATTTTATCTTACCAGTTTCATTAACTATACCAATTACATTTTGTATCGCGTTTATTTACACAACTAGTATATCTTATTCAGTATTAAAATCGTTTTTGTAACTTTTCGTAAAAAATGACATAACCCTATTTATAAAAGAGTTCATAAAAAACTTACTTCAAGTTATTGCTCGTATAACACTCTACTACATCCAAAGAGTTTATACAAAAACATCCAATTCATTTTATGAATTAAATTCTGACGAAGGCCGAAAATAAATCTGGGTCTTCTAACCGAGTCAACCTTTTAGACTTCTCTAACTGCCAAGTTAGGTAAGTAGCCAGGAAGAGCCGAACACCGGTATCAAACTCGATCTAGAATCTGCTTTCATTATATAACTGTGAGATAAAGATGTTTATTAATTGGCCCAATAATATCGAATATTCTACTTAACATAGATGTTCGAAAAATTTAAAACTTGTTTTGACTTACTACATTTTCCATTCTAGAGTTATAAAAAATTATCTCTATATTTTCAATAACACATACCTTTAGGTTCTATAATGATTTTGAAGTTTAAGGCTGTACAAAATCGTTAAAAATTTCATTTCACTCAAACAAAAGAAAACTATCAACTAATAATAATCATAACAAGATGAACATACCACACTTTTCAAATGCATAGGATACATGTGTCAATAAAATAATTTATCAAAGATACATTTATTTATTAGACACACTTTAATCTAAAGTGAAAAAATCAAATAAAAGGTAAAACATTTCGGAGCTTCGAAAGTGGCGACTTTTTTTCCCAGTCGATTTTCTTTTCTCCTCCCTGATTCCCTCTTCTTCGCCTCGTCCCCGACCATTCTGCCCCTTCTCCGCTTATTGCCTTCTCCTATGCCCTTTTCTCCTCCTCATTCCCCTTTTTCGCTCCCTCTTTCTCCCTCGTCGACCAGATCTGGTCGCTAGTTTAAGATCATGTCGTTTGCGGTTAAGTATACAATTCTAATCCTTCATTCGAATTCTGATTTTCCTCCTCTGCTTGCTAACAACCATTCCATCCTAGCTCCTGTAGCTCGCCCTAGTTTGAGTTTTGAGGTTTCGTTACGTGTCGCGGATGCTATCTGTGAGCCTTCTAATGGTAGTTCGCCTTCGTTAACATGTGGTAAGCAACCTATTCCTTTTGCTTTCGGAGTTAATGTGGGTGTACATGAGAATTCTAATTGTGTTCTGGGGAAGCACGATTGGAATGCCGTGTTCGATGAGCGTGGTAATGTTATTTTGCCTGGTTGTGAAGTGGGAATGGTTTCGGCTGTTGATTCCAGTCGATGCACTTCTGATGCTCGTGTTAATGCCTCTGCGAATATTGTTCCTATAATCAGTGATTAATGTTTGGTTGCTTCCAAGTCCTTTGCTTCATCTGGTTTACCCAATGTTGAGGAACTTCCTGGACCTTCTACTCCATCGCTGGCTTGCCCCAAATCTTGGTCATCTCTTTTCAATTCTCTGCCATGTAATGCGGGTGACTAGAAACCGACTGAATTTGAAATTGTCGAAGAAAATGGAATGATGATCTCTCCTCCAGTTGTTATGCAAGCTAGAGTGGAATTTTGGTCTGATTATTTGGTCGTCTTTTTGGAACCAAATCACCAACTTCATGATGCGTCTTCAGTTTGTTGAAAAGCTTGGAAGCTGCATGGTAATTTGCATGTTAAGCTGGTTGACTCCATGTATTATTTCAAGTTTTCATCTTTCGAGGATCGTCGACTAGTTCTTGAGGCTGAGCGATCTTTTTTTGATGGAAGGCCTTATATTATTACTCCTTGGTCTCCTACCGTGGCGAGCGCTCGTGAACAAGTTCTTTCCGTCCCTGTTTGGGTCTATTTTTCGCAAATCCCCTCTGCGCTTCAGCCTCTGCTTGGGTTGAATTGGCTAGCCTGCAACGTCAGGAAATTGAAATGCTTTAACACTAATACGGTTGCGCGAGATAAATTGATGTATGCTAAGGCTCTTATTGAGATATCCCCCACTAAGCCTCTCCTTACTTCTATTCCTGCTCAGCTTGCTGTCGGGCATGTAGCGGTAGTCCCTGTTCACTATGGTTGGGTACTAGATATTTGTTCCTCCTGTCACTCTTTTGGCCACCTTCCTACCTCCTGCCTGCATTCCAAAGCATCTGCGGCTGCTTCGAAGATCCCTCTGCCTCGTCCCCTGTTCAGGAAATGGGTTCCTAAGGTTACTTCCTCTGCCTCTCAAATCGCACTCCTCCTGCTGTTCCATTGTCTGATCAGGGTCTGCCTCATTTCTCTGTTGCTAGGCCTGCCTCTTCTTCTGTTGCTGTGGTCCCTTGTGTTGCCTAAGAAAATCCTTTAGCTGCTCCAGATTCTGCCCTGCCGCTTTTGCCTGTTGTTTGGGATGAGTCTGAGAGGTGTTGGGTTGATCTCAAATCTGATGTGAGATTTAACCCCATGGATGATTCCTTTTTCAGATTTGTTTCCGATGATCATATGGACCTTAGATGCCTTTATTACAAACCGTATGGTGATTCCTTAGTTCTTGATTTGGACGGTGTGTCTCATTGGGAATGTCCCTTTGGTTTCTGCGGAAGATGGTGATTCTACCTCTTCGGAGGAGTCCTAGTCTTGGTATTTTTAAAGTTACTGTGGCATGTCTGTCACATACCTGTGCTGTATTTTCCTTTTTCTTAGTAGTTAAGGTGGTTTTACCTTACTCCTGTACTTCAACTTTATTACTTTCGTAATAAAAGTGGACGGTCCACTTTAAAACTTGCTGGCCTTGCCCAAAAAAAATGTTTCACAAGTATTTGGGTTATGCTACTACCACTTGGGCACCTATATAGTATGCATACAAATCTTTTCTATAAAAAGCTCATATCAAAAGCTGATTTACAAATACTACTATGTAGCAAACTACTATGCATTTTATCCTAAATTTCTTTACTAGAAAACTTTAGTTGCAAACACCCTAGTTTTATTTCATATCATTTAACATAATAATATATACATATATCCTTTTGTATATCAAATTATACATTTAAGTTTTAAATCAAATTCATTTTCAAAACTATATCAAATACTTTGTCTAATAGTACTAAGTATCATGTTCTCAGTTTATGAACTAATTCCCTAAATATTTGCTTTAAAATCTATAGATAATGCACAAATAGATCAAGTAACATCAAAATGATGCTAAGGAAATGGGTCTGACCAAGTCATACCATATATCCCCTTTCTAAGAAGGGTAATACTCAAGAGAACTGCATGCCAACCGAACACATCTTTCATGCATTTTTAGTCACTTTCAAGCCACTCGAACTAAATAACATAAAAATAATTTTTTCCCGAATTGACTTGCTGATTCTGAAGGCAACCTTGAACTTGAAAAAATCTTAAAACTCTTTTCAAAATACTAGCGTTCACAAATACTTTTAAATAAAACTATTATTATTTTCTCCAAAACCTTGAAAACATTTTCAAAGACACCGGGATTTAATTTCTTAAAATATCAGTTTAAATCCTCTTGATGTATGAATCATTTTTTATAAACCATACTTAGAAAATTTATGTTAAACTTCTTTTTATTAGAATAAACTTATAATCCCATATTATCACCGAACGCCTTATAGTAAACTATGAAACCCAATTCATAGAGTATTCATTTCAATGCAACCCAACCCATGCGGTAAAAAAGTAAATTGCTTATAAATTGGTCAAGCACAAATCAACAATCAATAAATGATAATAAGTGCTCATAAATTGGCCGAGCATGATTAACCAATTAATAAATGATAATGCTCATAAAATGGTCGAGCACGACTAATCTAATCAATTAGGGACAATAAATGAACATTATTATTCCAAACATTAATTATACTACACTTACAAATCATTTTTTTAAATTGGGTATCTGGATTGTAGTATATATTAGCACTACAAGTCTAGTACAGGGCAAACTACACGTCAATATAAGTCCAGCAGTTTGACACGCTATGTAAGTTTTAACCTATGACCTCTTGCATCAAAGTCGAAGTCCTAATCACAATAACAATGGTGATAGTCTACACTTACAAATCATACTTATATTAATTACATATATATAAGACCTTTTAATTTTTGCAGTTGGAATTACCTTTAAGACATCTGTTTATAACAAATACAAATACACTCTTATATATAATACACTCAACTCATTCTAGGGCATCATTTACCTTATCTTTAATGAGTTATACCCAACCAAAGCCAAGATTCTTGTTTAACCTTCAGCTTTGATACCATGCTGTAACGACCCACCTTTTCGACCTACAAATGTTGACACTAATAAACTCATGGTACTCAAGTGCCGAGCACCTAACTACTAAAAAAACAGATTGTTAGGGTAAAAAGAAAAGGCGCAAGAAAGAAGAGAACGAAACATCAAAATCTCACAATGGAACGATAATATATAATGTCAAAGGATAATACATAGCGCTACACCAAGATACATAACATCTCAGAGTTACAATCATATGTACTATCAATAGCATAGACAGTTATAATAGCCTATCCTTACAAATGTTGATATATATATATATATATATATATATATATGTAGTGATGTGGAAATAAGAATACTACCGGTAGGTGATAACATCCAGCTCGACTCCTTGAGCTCTAAAGAATATCCAACGAAAACCTACCTTCTCAAAATTCTCAAAAGAACACTCGAGGAATTAAGAGAAAGTTAACCACGAGTCAAAATAAGTCCGGTATGAGAAACTCAAGAAATATGTGATCAGCATATAATAATATTTTTTAAGACTAACCAAATCACTGGCATGATTTTACCCTCAGATTAACCAAACCCATCTAATAAGTACATATGGCGATATAATAGATAATGTCTAGATTGTACAGTATAAGTCAAAAATTAGTTATGCTACTTCAACAATGTTAGAAGTACAATAAAAACTTCTAAGGTACGTTCGTATATGAGTTTCCTTTGAAGATCTCCTCGGTAAATCGAGGCCAGTCTCCTGACAAGGGTAAGAATCTACCTTCCGAAACCACGTATATTTCAACATAAAATATACCACAATGGTAAACATAGCCAGTCAACGCCCAAACATGTGATACCAAACACCTTCAACTCCCGTGCATCTCAATCGAAAGCGTTTCTAGGTATTTAGAGCTGATGTACCCTTGGGTTAGCTAATCCCTTTGGCTATACTCGTACTCTATTTTCCATCATTATCGATGGTGAAGTCACATTCGACATCTCAATGTATGAGTCTTTATCACTAAAACATATCTCGAACCTCTCTATGAATTCTAACATAAGTCGTTCGACAAATGCTAGCTCTATCCTCTCTCTTGGAATTAACCTAAAGATAGACAGCACCCTCGCTAGCATCATTTGTAATGTTAACGCTGACCTCTCCTTTTGACTTAACCTTAGTATAGATAGTTTAAATCTATAAATTTCACTTCACAACCACTTCCAGTACAGAGAATTCATATATCAGTTTTGAAATGGTTTTCAGTAAGTAATATATAAGTATACTTATCATAACCCGAACTCTTCAAAACTAAATCTATAAATTTTCGGTTAGCACAATTCTTGTTCATTTCGAAGTAAGAAATTGATATATAAGATCCTTCTCAAGGGATCTCGTATATAAATATTTTTAATGCAAGAAACGTTTTATACCAATAAATCCTCTCTAAGGGATCTCAAAGTGTATGAAGCCGTGAAGCTTTTACATACTTCCTTAGTTAACCGGTCAATTTCAATAATCGATAATCGACTACCTAGTATGAAATGAAAATGATCGCATATAGAAACCGAGTCTGGTATACTTGTCACATTTCTGACCATATCAATTTACACTATCCCTTGGTCAAGCATGAAGCCGATAGGTTACGACACTATTTGCTTCTAAGCCATACTTAAACATCATTCTTAACTCTCACAGATAGAACAAGCTTACTTTGTTTTCTTTTAGTGCTAAGTATAGTATTAAATACTTTCCATAAACAATTAAACACATAAAGCACGATCAAGTCACACAAGCGACTTCTTATCCTTTTTTTATTTAATTAATTCTTTTATTAATTAAAATTTATTTTATTAAACAATAATTTTTTACAAACACTTATATATAATACCTTTACAAAAAGACATATAAATGTATACAACTATTTTACTATTCATTTCTACTCTTTTCAGTTCTTAGAAATGTATTCCTATTCTAATATTAAAGGTATACGAATATTAACAATTTTTTTAACAAGATCTCACATTTTCAAAAGTATATTCAAATCTCTTAAAGTGAAATGTTACTAAAATAATTTACTAAAAAACCAAAACCATTTTATACTTGTCAGTATCTTTAAACTATTCTTTTTAAAGATCTAGGTACATCCACACGTATTTAACAAAGTAATATACTTTTTAATATCTTCTTAAAACCACACATTCCAATTAATGTTATAACAGAAAATTTTTGTCCTTTTCTAAAATATTTGACTTACTTTTCCAACTTTATATATGTAATACATTAAAAATACTTATTAATATGTTTAAATATCTATATAAAATATTACTTAAAAACAGCTAATTTAAAATTTAAAAAAACCATAAAGAAAAAACATGTTTATATTTGAAAATCTTTACTTTAAAAATTCATAAATAATTATTAAAAATACATTTAAGCCAAACCTTTTAAAACACTTTAATTAATGTTACTAAACATCCCTAAAAGCATCTTGAAAAAATACATTATTTAAATAACACTTTTAACCATTTTGAAGGTTCAAACAGCAAGAAACAACATTTAATAGAAGTGCTGCCATAAGTTCAAAAAGTTTATAATCGGAAAATATTGCATTTTCCTTCCATTCCTACAAAACCAGTTTTAAAGCCCTAAATGCTTGACCATTTTTCAACTAGTTACTAATTGATCTAAATCCAACTTCATTATAGTAAGTACTTTGCTTATATTACTTAATAACTATTCAAAGAAACCCCTAACTGGATACTTATTAAAATAATATCAAATTTTTTTGAACATAAGGCATTTACAAAGTGCATCCGTAGCGACTATTTTGCTTCCCACCTTTACAACTTTATCCTATCGTTTCTATTATTTTCTAAACCATTTCCTTGCTATTCCATACACTATTATAAGTGTAGAGAACAACTAAGATATACTCTTCCATAATATATTCACATATAACTATTTAAGTTAAGTTTAAACATAAGGGGATTAAAAGTGCACTTATAGTAACTTTTCTTGCTTCAAACAGTTTCAAACACACTCCAGTCCACATACAACCAAACCAAACATGTAAACACAAAGTCAATGCCACATTACATGTTATAGAGGGTAATAGAAGTAGTAATATACAATATATAGTTGTCATTTACTTCCATAAGATAGTATGGTCCAAAGTTATAACTTCATTAGTTAAATATTTAACTTATACACAACATACATAACATAATATATAGATAATCAATTGGTGAGTAACTCACCCCATAAAAGCACAAGCCACTAAGAATCACAGGAACACTTCTTACCATCACTAGGTAACTAAAGATCCGGCCTTTAGCACCAAAATAGCTCTTGGTTGCCTCCCTCCTCTAATATTGCTTGCGGCCGAAAATAAGGTGCCACTATTTTTCAACTTCCTTCAAATTTGAGTTACTTTTTCATGTTTACATGATGGTACAAGGCCTTTGCCAAAGTTTAAGAGGATTGGAGTTCATTTTGATATATTTTCTAGAATTTAAAGAGAAGAAGGAGTACGAAGACTTAAGCTTTTGTATTATTTTTGGAAAATGAACCTATGAACACATGAATGCTACTAAAAGACTTCAACAAGAGGTTACCAACCCCTTTCCCACCTCCTATAGTCGGCCAAAAGAAGGCCCCATGCTTTTCCTTTGTGCAACCATTACACATCACCTTTGACCAAAAATTCTTCTCACCTCTAAACTACCTTCTCCTAGTCACTGTACTAATCTTTTTTACTATTCATATATACTAATATTTTTACTATTCATATCGCTTAGACCTTATAAGCTAAAGGCCCTCTAATAAAAATTCAACCATGCATTGGTTACCGATGATAGGATTCGGTATCCGCATAAGGTTTTCCATTCAAATTTGAGAAATCCTTGCATGACTTCAAGAAATCCATGGATTATGCTTTTCGAATGGGTGTAACCTCTAGAGAGGCAATATCATTAGAAATGAGAGGAGTCTCATTAGGGTTAGTGGCATATTCCTGACCAGTCACTTACAAGTACCTTTGGAACTATAAAGGAATGTTCACTGCGGGTATCCATGGTATTAACCTTAGTGCTAATACTGATCCTAGTTTCTACTGCACCGGTGTTAGTAGAATTGGCCATCATTCCATTTTTTTGGAATTCTCAATTTTATTTATCTGAAAAGAAAAATGGGATTCAGTAGCAACCCCCCACTGGATAATGAATAAAACCAGAATGTTAAATGGTGTGTACATATGTACTCAACACTTACACACACACACACACATATATAAAGGAAAATACAAATACCTCTCTTAATATGTTCCTAATCCTTAATTTAGAGAATTTTTATCCAATACCAAATGTAATAACCCACCATTTTTGACCCTTTGATTTAACGCAACTCACAATATGTAAATCTCAAAAGTCGAAAATGATATGCCATTAGGTTAAGAAAACAAGAGACAAAGCAGTGAAAAATTCTATTTATCTCTTTCAGAACTCACAACGGAAGGTACCAACATATAACATAATTAAATATCATTATATTCCAAATGAATAGATCTAACTATATAGTGGTCAAATACAATTCCAATCCAATGCAAACACATAAACACACAACCAATGTCTATGTTAGATGTGTATATGGTTATATACATAAGTAATGCCATCGTCATCCTTCAAATGTTACTTGATAAAGAAAACCGAATTCCATTAACCTAGTGAAGAAACAAAAACAAAAAATATAGAGAGGGTAGACTATAGTCTGGTGAGTGATGAATGTGTATTTCACCATGTACTCTAATCATTCCCAAATAATATCAAGATGGCTATAGTAAACGTCATACCTTAGTCCCATTTCAACTGCACCCAATAAGTTAGCCAAACAATATAACAAACAATGCTAACTCATGAAAAAGGGCTTAGTCCAATGCAGTTACAATGGTTGATAATTAACTCATGTACAATGGCAAGTCAACCACATTGCATTAACACATGGCTGAATAACTGAATGGACGCGGTTCTATATACGACTTAAGAAAATAAAGCATTGTACACTTTCAGATCTCATAGTGGAAGGAAATAAAATATGAATGCTAAAAATAAACAAATCAAATAATAGTTTCCATATAGTGTAGTCATACAATTATTGACATAATAAAGTTCTCAAATAACACATGAAGTTCAATTGATAGTGTATGTGTGTGTGTAATAAATAGACCATATAAAGTAACTATAAATAATATAACTCTAGATGCCTAATCTCCTCCTCTACGCACTGTGTCTTGACCAAATCATCCACTGGTCTGTCCTCCTATAGTGCGTATAAAAGGGGAAGAAAAGGAGTGAATCGGAAAAAGTCCAGTAAATGAATGTATTACTAGTGTATGGTGTTTGCAACCAATTAATTTCATTTATGACCAACATGGCCTATGGTGTACAATTTTTTTAAGCATTACCTATAAAGGACAGGTTATGTCATAAATCATGCATTTATTCTAGTTACATTTACACCCATAAAAAATTTATGGAGGTTTCCAATCAAGAGCTGAACAACTAATATCTAAAGCTTTAGGTCAATTCCAAGTATATGGTCCTAATAAAATAATTTTCTAACCAATATTGAGTTAACATTCTCAAAGACGAACTATGTATATAGCACTTACACAAAGTTGTAACAACATACACCTCAGTGGGCTTGAATTTTCACTAAATCGAGAACCTAAGTCTACTAGGGTACAAATCATTATTGGAGCTATCATATAAATAACAAAATCGTATCAGAGCACAATTAACGTAAAGTCGTAGCGGAATAGTAAAGCATAATAAACAAATAATTACTGACCAAGGCTAAGGCTTCCAATATCTAAAGCATTTGTCAGTGTCGAGCATGCATGTCCTTCCGTTGTTCCTTCCTTATACCAATACCTGTTCCTTTAAGGCTATCCTATAGTTTTAATAAGGAGGAGGTCAGAACAATGTTCTGGTAACTGGTAAATTACACACTTTATATATAACACTAATTTATGCCAATTGCCTTCCATTACATGTTATGTTTATTTTTTTACTTAGTTATCTTGACTTCATGTATGCATACGATATGCCCACCTACTCAAGGTATACAAGAACTACGTACATGTGTGTGTGCAAGTACCACAATCCTCCTTTGGACTAAATTACTTTCCTCGCTAGTATCCATAACTTTGCACCTCATCAGGATCCATTTGGGTATACAAGACTATTCTATTCGTTTGAAAGACCTCCACTTAGGATTATCTTACCTTGCCTCCTAACAACAAACTAACAACCAATGGTGAGGGGGTGCATGTCCTAAACGTGATCTACACTAATAGGAGGTGTAATTCATTTAAGTGTATCCTTTATCTTTCCATCCACCGCTCCCCCGATGATGATCTTGACCTAAGTAAACAACTCCTACTCTTTATATATATACACACACACACCACACACACACACACCCACACAAAACTAACTATCATAACCCTAAGCTTACACTCACCATCCCATTTATATTGCTTAATGTAATATAGGAAATGCCTATTTGATTACGTAACACATACCCCCTAAAAGGTTGAAGCATACTCTACTTGACCCTTTGACACTTCGACCAGGACAAACCATCATACTTTGGTATATTCCCTTCGCTTATATACAAACGTATAATTTCATGAGTCCTACAGCTTGATATATCCCCCACAAACATAATGTATACACAATTTTTGGTAGCCTCTTATGAAGGGTGGATTCTATTGTGCAATGCTACTAATCTCTCATTCTAACCTATTTTAGTGACTATGTTATGTCTAATTACTTTAGATTATTGACTAAATTCAATTATTCACACTCGATATAAATGCATACTTGAGGCTACATAAATTTATTTAGTTGCCATCCTTCTATGTTCAACTGTAGGTATTTAGTTATTTTACCTAACTTGTTTCTTGTTTCATTTATGCCAATTTAATGTCATTTACTGCTTACTTTTAATTTAACCAGTTAAATACCTTTTTCTGTTTGACTTCCATTTGATACTGTTGGATATATCCTATTGTTCCTTTTCAACTATTACCGTCTTTCTTTGGTTAATAAAACTTTCTTAGTTACTCATTTCATTGCTTTACATACATTTCCTTACGTATTGTTATTTTCTAACTTATCATATATATTAGATTTGTAATTGAATTATTGTATTATCTCTACTTACAATACTATGGTTTATACTTAAGGATTTTTGGATTTTAGTACGTTGGAATTACATCTTTCCAAAAGAAAACATTAACATTGTAGTTTTCCATAAATTATCTAAAAGAGGACCTACGTTACATTTGTAATTACAATTAAATTATCTTTTCTGTTTTTGTTGAAATTGACTGTACAAAATACGGTAATATCCCTATTTATACATCTTTTTTTTAGGCATGTTCCTTATTATTTCAAATGGCACACTTTTATTCATTTTTATAAAACTGGACAATATATAAAAATTCATATTGCAATACACTTTATTCCGATGAATTAAATTACTACTAAAATGCCAATTCAAATTATAATAACTTCCAATTTATATTTACTAACATATATTATTTAACGAACAAACATGGAATTATTATAAAATGTTATAAATTTGGAGACAACTTTCACCCTTACTTTCCAGATTCAATTATGTGCAATATTAAATCAAACTTAACAATTCATAGAATTCGTAGGCATGGTTTTCAAATTCGTCGTATGCATATATTTAAGCCTACAGCTCCAAAATTATATTTAGGCATATAAGAAATAGATTTACAACGATATAAATGCAAGATTATATAAAAATATATAATTTCTCACTCATCTCTAAGCTTCCAAATCATCATATCTAAATACATTCTTCTTATTTGGCACCCTTTCCTTCTACCAAAATATGTAATAAAGCATATATGTAATTAATAAAATTATAGATCTAAAAAGAGATTTGAATTAACGCAGTTGCGAAGTTTTAGATTTAGAATTTACCTCTTCTTCGCAAAATTAATTCACCCCTTATTCTATTTCTCCTTTATTTTCCATTATTCTCCACATATACATATATAATATACTATTTCATAATTTCTATATTTTCTAGAATTAGTGGAGAAAAGTAAATAGCAGTGCTTCGCTCTTTGATTCAGAAAATATGAGATGAAAAGTGGGGGTTGGGCCTATATTTATAGGTGCATGAATCAAGTTCATTCATTAGATTTTAGTTTATTAAATCCAAGCCATTCATCTTAGTTCAATGCGCAGCCGCAGTTAACGACCGGTTGATTGCTTGAGGTCGACCAAGCGTAATAAGCCTGTCGAACAGTCGTTGTTTATATTATTAAATTAGTACGTTGGTTTGTTTCCTCCGACAACTAATATATGTAATTTTATTTATTGCTGATCTCCTTTGATTACTTCCTTTTAATCTTTGATTTGAATAGATTTAACATAGCCAGGTACTTAATTATAAGATTTACATCTAACGTTTATATAAAAGCAAGTTATTGATACTTATTTACTTCTATGCTCAATTTATTTACTTACGCACTTACTTAATTAGATTTAGTTTGATCGAGTGCCATTAGTCAACATTTATATTTAATGTCCCTTCTTAATGCTATGTTATTAAACTTTATTTCCTTAATTGTATCTAAGTTATTTCCAATCCGAAAACTTCAAAAATTAATTATTTTTTTCGGTTTGAACTCCCATCGTAAAACTTTATAGATGAACATCGATCCGAAAATCACCACAAACATAATGCTGCAAGTTTAGTAGACAAATTATAATGTTTCAAATAATTTTTTTTGGAATTTAATAATTATTTAATAATTATGTTTAATTAATTATCATTCAATTTATGAGATGTTATATATAGATTGAACATCAAAATACCTGGGCTCGTGTTGTGTATACTACCTCGATGATTTATGGTCTACCTAAGCCTTTGTGTCAACTTATCAATGGTAATCTTGTCATATGCCTTTTATCATTCTACTTGAAGCATTGAAATAATCACTATAGTGACCCCCCTATAGGTCCAGCTACTATCCAGCGGTGTGGTCCTACTATGTGGATGCCTCCATCTCCCTTTGTTAACCCTATCTCGTTCACGAGTTAACAGGTCTATGAGTTAAGCAGCTCACGACTCAAAAGGCTTCACGACTTAAGGAAATGAATGGTCTACGGCTTAAAAGGATTGTGCGGCTTTGAACATGTTACGATTTAAAGAAACACACGACCTAAGGATTTGTACGACTTAAGGCCTCTACGGGATAGGAAGCCTTACGAGTTAAGCTTCCTACGACTCAAGGCATCTACGAGTTAAAGCCTCTACGAGTTAAGGAGTACCCGAGGTAGGCTGCTTACGAGATAAGCGGCTCACGAGTTAAGAAGAGATAACGACTTAAGACCCTGATGACCTAAGGAGTCTGTACGACTTAAGGGAGCTACGACATAACAGATTAAAGCTTGACCGAGTTAACAAGTGTTACGACTTAAAAAAGGTGTACGACCTAAAGACACTGTCTCTTAACTCGTCTACGAGTTAGGACTCGCCTTCACAAAGCCTGAACTCAGCTTTAAGCCGGAGGCAGCTGGTTAAGTCAACCACGACCTACGACTTATGATGAGTCGTATACGACATATACAAACAAGCCGGAAACTACAACCAGATAACTCGTAAACGACCTAGTACTTGAAGCGTGGGTTCGAAAAAGGCAGGAAGCTCTCTACAAACCAGAGACTCAGCTCAATGAGTCGGTCACGACTCATCCTAAGTCAGCAACGACTTACCTTAAGTCGGCCACGAGTTAGGACTTAGCACTTTTTCCACCCAGAACTCTCTATAAATATGAAACCATCTCCAACATGCAAAGGACTTTTGGGGGGGGCTCATTTTCTTCAAGCGCCATTACTCTGCCAAATTCCAGACGACTTCAAAGCTTTTTAGATCCAACAAACTTCTAAAGGAACTCCATGAAGGAATCATCCACATTCACCATGGATTTGAAGATGATTGTCAACATCAAAGCTTGAGCTACTTGTTTCACATATCCTATCACTTGAAGTGTGTTGTAATTGAAAGATCTTGTAAAGAATTGTAATCAAACTAGTGATAAAAAGATTAAAGTGGACGTAGGCTGGATTATAAGCCGAACCACTATAAATACTGTGTCTCTTACCGTTTTTCTACATACTTTCTGCTTATTCCTGTTTCCCGTACAAACGGGTGGTGCTTTCACAATCACATCTTATACACCAGGGTGTTAGCGTTTAAATTTTTAGCGTTAACATTTTGGTGCTTTCACTGAGAGTTGAACTCAGGACATCTATCATCATTGTTTCAGAAAGATTTGTAGATAGAGTTTCTTTAAGAACCAGAAGTCTATCCGAAATCATGGCTCCTGGAAGGAAAAGTAAATCTGTGAGATCTGCAAACATTCAAGAGGGAACCTCCACTTCCCCAACACCAAATCAAGCCACTCCAGCTGTTGGAGTTTCAAAAGCGGAATTGGACGCTGCTATCTTTGGGTTGAATCAGCAAATAAATGCCCAGAACGCGCAATTGGAAGCTCAGAATGCTCAGAATGCTCTGATTCTGAATAGGTTAAACGATCTGCTCGGGGCAAACCGTCAACCTGCGAATAATGAAAGGAACTTTGTCGGTAATGTCCATGATGCTGAAACTAGAAACATTCCCGAAAGGGCTGCTAGCCCCTTTGAACAGACATTGCCTGAGGCTGGAGGATCCAGAAATAGGAATGACGAAGAATATCTTTCTGGTATGGTTCGACAGATTATGAAAGAAAGTATGCAAAGGGTCGAAGATGAGAAAGAGTGGGGTTTCGCTCCGAGCAAGACTCCGTTTACTGAAAAGATCCTAAAAGCTGAATTCCCAAGGAAGTTCGTCCCTCCGACCATTCCAGCTTACAAAGGGACAAGTGATCCAAATGAGTTCCTGTACAAATATGATTGGCACATGACAGGTGCCAGAGCTTCTGACGAGATAAAATGCCGCTATTTTCCTGTGTATTTGGAAGGGGTAGCTCTGCTTTGGTTCACAAAACTACCTGTCCGGTCCATCGATCAGTTTTCAGACCTAACCAGGAAATTTAAAGAGCAATTTAGGCTATATGCTTCAAAGGCAAAAGACATCATGTCGTTATCCGGTTTGGAACAGAATCCGGGGGAAACTATCAAGTCTTTTTTAAATCGCTTTAATATAGCGTTAGCTGAGGTGGATAATGCAGAACCCCGCATGGTCTTGACCTATTTGATGAGAGCTATCGATAAGTCAAGTGAATTCGGAAAGTGGCTGAACATGAAGGAGCCAAATTCTCTGGAAAAGTTCTACAAAAAGGCGGATGAATTCATGCGTTTGGAAAGCCGTCCTGTCCCGGCAAAGGCAACAGTAGAGAAAGCTGAAGACAACACTGCTGCGCCACGTAAGAATGAATCTGTGGGACAGAAAAGAGAAAATAATGGTGGAGGGAAACAACACAATTCGAAGAAGCCTCGATCCTTCAAGCCATCAGAATATACTCCTTTGTTAGAAACACCAGAGCGCATCTACCTGGCTACAAAAGATTCTTTTGAGTATCCCAAACCTCCTGTTCTCAGAACCGGAAGAAAAGCTGTACAAAGTGGGAAGTTCTGTCGCTTCCATAATCAGCCTGGTCATGACACAGACGACTGCCGTCAATTGAAAAATATAATCGAAGAATTGCTAAGAGAAAATAAGCTGCAGCAATTTGTGAAGAAGAGCGGTAATGATCCTGCTTCGTCAAGTCAGGGGCAACAAGCTCTTGCTCATCAGCCCAGGACAAATGAGAAGGCCGCAGGACATGAATCTGGAAGGCCAGTTATTAATGTCATCACAGGAGGACCCCACCCAGCAGGCAGAAGCTGGGGTGAAATGGAGAGGTACACTCGAGCTCTGAAACATATGCCAACTGAAGAGAATGTCTTTGTTTTAGAGGACTCTACACCCCTGAAACAACAAAGGACTTTTAATGATGATATTGTGTTCAGGGCTAGAGATTCCACGGGCATTGAGGCCCCTACTTTGGACCCGTTAGTCATCTCGGCCGGTATTGGACCGGCTATTGTCAGAAGAGTTCTTATTGATTGCGGCGCATCTTGCAACATCCTCTTCAAGAAAACGTTTGACCAGATGAGAATCCCGATGGCGGATGTGCAAGCCTCATCTCAGAAGATTGTTGGCTTCACTGGGGAGCCAAAGCAACCAGTAGGAACCATTGACTTGCTTGTGGAACTCGGAGAAGGAGAAAGAAAAGTAGTTCGCAAGCAGACTTTTGTGATAGTAGATGAATTTTCTGCTTATAATGCTTTCTTTGGTCGACCTATTCTTGCTGCATTCAAAGCTGTCCTTGCCCCATGGTGTCTTACTATTAAATTCCCTACAGACAATGGGGTAGGAGTTATTAAAGGAGACCAGAACGCTGGGCGAGAATGTTATATGACAGAGCTGCGAGAAACAAGGAAGAGAGAAATGGGGAAAGATGCGGCAACCCCAATCCGCATCAAAACACCAACCCTATAGCAACTACAGGGCGGACCCTGCACTGGCGAGCATAGCGGGGCACGAAAAGTGATGGATCCTAGAAAGGCCAGTGCGGGGGAGAGTAGGGTGGTACCAGCAGAAACAACGATACCGGTGCCCGTTGATCTGAAGGACCCAAACAAGGTGCTGAATGTGGGTTCACAACTTAGTGTGTCAGTTCAGAATGCCTTGATATCTTTTTTGAAAGCAAACCTGGATGTTTTCGCTTGGACCCATGCCGATATGTGCGGAATATCCCCAGAAGTTGCGGTACATGCTCTGAATACTGACCCAAAGTTCACGCCAGTAAAGCAGAAAAGAAGAATCCAAGGTCTAGAAAGGTCGACAGCATTGAAAGAGGAAGTTGACCGGCTCATGGAGAATAATTTCATCAGAGAATCTACCTATCCAAATTGGGTTTCAAATCCAGTGCTAGTTAAGAAAGCCAATGGTAAATGGAGAGTGTGCATCGACTTTTCAGATCTAAACAAGGCCTGTCCCAAAGACTGCTTCCCATTACCCAGGATCGATCAACTGGTAGATGGAACAGCGGGTCATGAATTGTTGTCTTTTATGGATGCCTACTCCGGATATAATCAGATCATGATGCATGAGCCAGATCAGGAGGACACAAGCTTTATCACCGATGTCGGTCTTTACTGTTACAGAGTTATGCCCTTTGGGTTGAAGAATGCGGGGGCAACATACCAAAGACTGGTTAATGCTATGTTCAAACCGCAGTTGGGAAAGACTATGGAAGTTTACGTTGATGACATGCTAGTAAAATCTAAGAAAGCAGTGGATCACATCGAACACTTAGCAGAAATGTTCGCAATTCTCCGAAGATACGGAATGAAGCTTAACCCTTTAAAATGTTCTTTCGGGGTAGAATCTGGGAAGTTCTTGGGTTTCATCGTGAGCGCTAGGGGCATTGAAGCTAGTCCAGCTCAAATCACTGCTCTAAAAGAAGTCAAAGCTCCTAAAACAAAGAGGGAATTGCAAAGTCTCAATGGAAAAATTGCCGCCTTAAGTCGGTTCATATCCAAAGCTACTGATAAATGCATTCCATTCTTCGACGCTCTAAAGAAAGGAAAGAAAAACTTTGACTGGGCTCCCGAATGCCAGAAAGCTTTTGAAGAATTGATTCAACATATGGAAACGCCTCCAATACTTTCCAGGCCCGGCGATGGCGAGGATCTTCTTATATACTTGGCAGTTTCATCTCATGCTTTAAGTGCAGCGCTGGTACGGGAAGACAAAAGGATTCAACATCCAGTTTACTATATCAGCAAAAGACTCACTGGGGCAGAAATGAATTACTCCAAGTTGGAAAAACTCGCCTATTGTCTATTGATTGCCTCAAGAAAGTTGAGGCAATATTTCCAGGCTCATCCTATCAAAGTCCTCACTGATCAACCTTTAAAGCAAGTCTTGTTTCGCCCTGAGACTTCGGGCCGCCTTTTAAAGTGGAATATTGAATTGAGCCAATATGACATCACTTATCATCCTAGAAAAGCGATCAACGGACAAGCTTTGGCAGATTTTATTGCAGAATTTACAGACAAGGGTAACAGCGAGGAAGAAACAATCAAGAACTCCCCAACCCAATGGAAATTATTTGTAGATGGCGCAAGAAATGATTACTGTTCAGGTGCTGGAATTGTTCTTGAAACTCCTGAAGGCCGGTCATTATGCTATGCGCTAAGATTAGAATTTCCTTCAACAAACAATGAAGCAGAATATGAAGCTCTGATCGCTGGTTTGAAAATTGCTAAAGAACTAAACATTCGAGCGTTACAGATCTTCAGTGATTCGCAGCTTATAGTATGTCAAGTCAAGAAGGAGTTTCAAACGAAAGGAGGAAATCTGCCCGCTTATGTGTCAAAGGCTTGGGAACTTTTATGTGAATTCGACCATTACACGATAAGTCATATTCCTCGAGAAGAAAACATGAAAGCAGATTCTCTCGCAAAATACTCAAGTTCTGGCGAAGCCCAATCCTTAGGGTTAGTTCCAGTGGAAGTTTTGTCAAATCCGAGCATTGATGAAATGGATATCGATTGGGTTATGAGTATGTCGCAAGAGCAAGAATCATGGATGACTCCAGTAACAAAGTATCTACTCAATGGCTCTTTACCAGAAAACTCTAAAGAACGACAAAAGCTACTGAGAAAAGCTTCTCGATATATAATCCAGGATGGTCAATTATACAGACGAGGATTCTCAATGCCATTGCTTCGATGTGTATCCAAAGAAGAAGCCAAAACAATCCTAACTGAAGTGCATGGAGGAGAATGCGGTGATCATTCAGGAGGTCAAACATTAGCAAAGAAAATTCTCCGATACGGATATTTTTGGCCAGAAATTAATCGGGATGCCGCAGATTACTCCCGAAAATGTGACAAGTGCCAAAGATATGCCAAAATTCCTAGAGCACCTTCTACCGAACTCACACAGATGATCAGTCCATGGCCATTTGCAATTTGGGGAATGGATCTCATTGGGCCGCTACCAACCGCTAAATCAGGGATTAAATATGCTATTGTTGCGGTTGATTATTTTACTAAGTGGGCTGAAGCTGAACCATTGGCTACTATCACTTCTAAGAAAGTGATAAGCTTTGTGACCAAGAATATCATTTGCAGATACGGTGTGCCTCAAAAAATAATCACAGACAATGGTACTCAGTTTGAAAGTGAGGAATTCCAGGATTTTTGCAAACGATTCAAAATCCAGAAAAGCTTTTCGGCAGTAGCTCATCCGCAGGCAAACGGGCAAGTGGAAGCAGTGAACAAGATCATCAAATCAACCATCAAAAAGCAACTCGAAAGAGCAAAAGGTGGTTGGGTCGATAAACTACCACTTGCACTATGGGCATACAGAACTACTCACAAAACTGCAACTGGGCATACTCCTTTTTCGTTAGCATACGGATCGGAAGCAATGATCCCGGTTGAAACAGAGGTCCCTTCGCACAGAAGAATCCATTTCAATCAAGCAGAAAATGAAAAGCTGCAACTTGAAGCGCTGGATCTCCTTGATGAAAAAAGAGATGAAGCTAACCTCAGAGTTGCAGCTCATCAGCAAAGGATAGCCAGACATTTCAATTCCAAAGTTCGTCAACGCAGCTTTGAAATTGGAGATCTAGTCCTAAAAAGAATTATGACTGCGACAGGTGTGTTTGGGCCAAATTGGGAAGGACCGTATGTGATAGGTCAGAAACTTCTTGACGGCACATTCAAGCTCACCACAGTTGATGGAGATCAAATTCCAAGGGCATGGAACAGCAATCACTTGCGTCCATACTTTACTTGAAAATTTTGTTGAAACATTGTAAAAAGAATTATGAATGTATGATTCCTGTAATTGAAAGCAATTGTGAAACTGATGCAAGTAAATAATGAAAGAATATAAAGTGGATGTAGGCCCAATTTCATGGCCGAACCACTATAAATCTTGTGTTCCTTATTATCATTATATGTTTGCTTTGTTTTCGATATAAAAATACACAAAATGTATTGCTGAAATATCGATTTAAATTTTTGCAGACAGTGGAGATAAAACTTGCGCATAATAAGACCGAGCGATTCTCACCATCATTCAACAAACAAATTTCAAGCCACAAAGACCCCGAATTCAAATCCTAGATAGGAAATGCTTCAATTGAACGGCTAATGATTTCGATAGGAACGAGCCCTTGCTGATAAATTGAGATTGTTTAAACAAACAAACATCCAATTAGGAAGCTAGTGCCCGTTCTCACGAACTTGCCTGGCAATGAAGTACACTTCCTTGGATTAAACAAGCCACTTGTGAAAAAAAAGGGGATCGCTGAAAAGGCATAAGCAAGTGAACAGAGGAACAACCAAAGCTACCATCAGCGCCACAAGTCCTCTTCGGAGGCACAACTCTTCGGATAATAAAAGACCTCTAATGGGTCATATGCCACAAAAAAGAAAGTTCTCTACTCAACAAAAAAGATTGGAGGAGTCATGACCCTCCAACCATGAGAGAGTAACTTCCAGGCGATGAAAACCCTCTCTGAGGCCCATTTCACCAGGAGTTGAAGTGTTATAACCGCTCTTCGGGATTTCACTTCACCAGAGTTGAAATGTAAACAAAATAAAAGCCCTCTTCGGAGGCCCATTTCACCAGGAGTTGAAGTGTTATAACCGCTCTTCGGGATTTCACTTCACCAGAGTTGAAATGTAAACAAAATAAAAGCCCTCTTCGGAGGCCCATTTCACCAGGAGTTGAAGTGTTATAACCGCTCTTCGGGATTTCACTTCACCAGAGTTGAAATGTAAACAAAATAAAAGCCCTCTTCGGAGGCCCATTTCGCCAGGAGTTGAAGTGTAGCAGCCGCTCTTCGGAATTTCACTTCACCAAAGTTGAAATGTAAAAACAAAGACCCTCTTGAAAGCACACGTTTCACCGAGATTGAAATAAAACTTCCAAGTGTTGAAACGTGAAAAGGCTTTCTTCAAAGGCACAACTCTTTGGGGGTACACGTTTCACCAAGATTGAAATAAAACTTCCAAGTGTTGGAACGTGGGAAATCCCTCCTCAGAGGTACAACCCCCTCCCGGGAACACAATTAAGAAAAAAGACCTCTTTGGAAACCCACGTTTCACCGAGATTGAAATAAAACTTCCAAGTGTTGAAACGTGAAAAGGATTTCTAAAGCATAACTCTTTGGAGGTACACGTTTCACCGAGATTGAAATGAAACTTCCAAGTGTTGAAACGTAAAAAAATCCCTCCTCAGAGGTACAACTTTCTAAAAAAAAAAAAAAAAAAAAAAAAAAAATCCTCATCAAAAGCGTACTTTAACTTTCAAAGGAAAAGTAATTTGCCTACTGTGGGAAATGATCGTAAAAAGAAAAGAAGTTAAAGTACCCTTCAGAGGTCCGCTTTACCACATAGAGGAATTCACTTGATGAGATATGCACATAAGCAAAAGAAAAAAAGTGATTTCTTCGAACGACCAAGCGTAAAAACTTATACGAAGGGAGTTGTACTCTATAAAATTTTCTTTAAAGAATAAAATAATTATTCTTTAGCAAATAAGAGTGTAAGTCCCCTCGAGGTATAGAATATTGCAGCATACTTATGGAATGGGGGCAATATAGTATAATTACACACAATATGGTATAACTAAACCAGCAAAAGGTAACGCTCAAGTAACATACCATAAGCTCGCTGCAATATCAAATAAACTCATGCCAAAACAAATAACAAATGTATTCTTTAATTCAAACAAAAGTTTGTACAAACGAGGAATCATTTTATTCAAGGAATCATTTTATTCAATTACAACGCAGGTACAGGTTTCAAAATAAAGAAAAGCGGGGGCCGGTACCCGCACAATTCTCGGCCAGTACATGCAAAACACAAAAAAACTAGAAACTGAAGATCTTCACTTCTTTTTGCTGCCTTTAGACCCTTTACCCGGCCGAATGATCAGCTTTTCAGGTCGACCAGTGGGTATAAGGGAGGAAGGAGAGGTAGGCGCAGCTGGCCCAACTTCTGGCTCCTCTTCAGTGGCAGTGATTATCTTCCCTCTCCTCCTTGATGCTCCTTGCTTCCTTCTCCTCTTTGAGGAAGACTCACTTCCTGGAGTGGCAAGTTTAGATAAAGTTATATCGTCAGAAGGAGTCCGCTCCGGAGATATGTCACCTCCCTCAAGTCCCTCATCTTTTTGCTCTTGCGAAGCAACGGGATCATCCAGGCCATGGAGAGCTTCTATTTGTTCTTCTTGTGACCCAGGTTGAGAAGCAGAGGGAGGCGCCACTTGAAGAGATGGAGGAAGGATCACCGGGGGAGAAGAAGCTTGAGTTTGACTCGGTGCTTTCTCTACAAAGGAGAAAAAACTTAAAATATCAGTATCTTTCGAAAAGAGAGGGGATGACGGCTCGTCAAAAGTCGGGAATTCATTAACATTTGAGGAATAATCAAAAGTCGGGAATTCATTGACATTTGAAAAATAATCAAGAAGATCGTCAAGTTCACAAGGAGCGAACGAGCAGTTCACCACTTGGGCTGGTCCGGTGTCAAGTTTACCTGGGGTAGTTGGATCTCTGAGGCTGATTTCATATCGCTGTGCTTCGTTGCTTTCACCACCTTCATCCCCGCCTTGTGCACTTGTAGTTTCAGTTACTGTCTTAGTTGCAGGCGGAGTAGAGGAGCTGGAACCCGTGATGTCAACCACAGGAGAAACTGGAGGTTGGACAGAGGAAGCAAGCGTTAATTCCTTTCCAGAACGTTCCTCTTCCGCCATTCCAGTTCTCATCCTGGCAAGTTGTTCTCGCCCCTTCGCAAGAGCAGCGCGAGCTCCCTCATCCAGGTAACGCGCCTCAAAATCTTCATCGCCATACCCGGCGTCTTTAAACATGTTAAGAGCAGCTTCCCACACCTCGGCCAGGGTGATTTCATACTTAGGACCAAGAAAAGAGAGGCTGCCGCGTCCCAAGACACAATGTAAATAAAAATCGAATAAAGTTGAATTGATATCGTTTTCCATGGTCTGAGCAGTTTCTTCGGCTGCAATTTTGCCAGCCATGGCCTCATCTCGATCTTTTTCGGTCTGAGCAAGTTGGGCTTTTAGCGCTTCAATCTCCATGTCCCGGGCGCTCAGTTTATTCTGCAGCTGGGTGACATCAGTGCGGTGGTTCTCTACAGCTTGTTCCAACCTCTCAGCTTTAGCTTCAGCGTCCCTCTGGCTGGCGTGCGCATCTCGCACTTGTTTTTGCAATACCTCTTCTCTCTGGGTGTAAGTATTAGTAGAAGAGGCAAGATCATCTTTGAGCTGCTTTACTTCAGCTTCGAGTTTTTCATTGTATTCGGCTATCTCCTTCATCTCAGCGTTGTGTTGATCAAGAATCTTCTGCCATTCTGATTTGTCATTTTCCATGGTCAGCATTGCTTCGATGTTAGCCCGATTAACTCTTTGAAGTTCATCAACCAGCTTTTGCCATCCAGACATTCTATCGATATCAAGCTTGACAGCATCGAGATTTCTGTACATAGCTTCTTTGTCGATGGGGACCAAATCAAGATCGAAGCGTACCCCCCTCAAACACCAGTTCGGGAATCGGCTCTGCAAAGTAGGGGGCCCCCTTTCAACGTGGTATGAAGGCCTGTTGAGAAGTGTTTGGATGGCACTTCCTTCAAGAGCAGGAGATTCGGAAGGGATGTCAATAGAAACTGAGGCACCAGGTCTCTCAGATGTCACGGGCACGTGCTCCTCGCCAAGTTTGGTCCGCTTTCTCGAATCCTCGATATGGCTCTTCCCCTTATCATCGTGCGTTTTACGTTTATGGGAGTCATCATCCCTTGGGAAGGATTCATGTCGCGTGCCCGCTCCCTCATGACGTTCTTCATACCTTCTCCTCTCTTCAGCTTTTCGTGCAGCTCTCTGCTCATTGGTTTCTCTGGGATCGGCATAGTATTGCTTGTAGTCATAGCTGCCACGCCCTCCATAGCGTCGAAAGTCCTTGTAATAAGAACCGCTGCCGCTGCGCCCCATAAAGAAATCTGAAAAGGCAAAAATAGCAAGTCTTAGAAACTCCCGAAGAAAAGAAGTTAAATATGAACAAATGCCGAAAATTCCTAAGTGTTGTGTGATGTGCAAGCTACGCGCATTAAGCTACAAACCACTCATTGGTGTAGGGGTGATGATAGCTTGGGTATGAGGAGTTGGTGTTTGTGTTGGTGTTAGTCGAAGAAGGGACGTCGCCTCAATCATAGGAGAGATGGTTTTAGACACGTCATCTCTAAAAAGCTCCTGTGAGGTCACTATTATGTCGCTCAACCCATCATAAACATCGTCACCATCATGCTCGGTGAGACTTGTTTTCTCAGTTCCTACATCAGCTAATCCCCCGAGAGGCTGTGAAGGTTCTTCTTCTTCCTCAATCGGGGCAAGTGCCGTCTTACTAGATGACCCCATAATGTCGGTAGGGGTGGAACATTTCACCAATGAAGCCTCGATGTTAGACTCTTTTGATGAAGATTGTTCGATAGTAACGGGGGCATCCGATGCTTCAGTCGGGGAATCGGGAACTTCAGTCGGGGCTTCATGAGGCTGAGTATAGCGAGAAGAGTGAAGAAGCCCGTATTGATGTAAAAAGTCATCTCTCAGCAAAAACTTTATATTCCTCTCTTCTACTGGCACAGCATTCAATCTTTCAAAAATTTGCTTATAGCCTGGGTCTCTAGAAGGAGGTGGAAGCGCTGAAAAGTAAAAAGGGAAATTAACATCTAACTACTCAGGCTATGAAAAGATTTTATAAGGAAAACATGTGTCAGGAATAAAGCTGAACGCCCTTACTTCCAACTCTCCACACACCATAAAACCCCGGAGGGCAACGAACATAGAAGAATTGGGTTAAAAACCCGTGAGCAGTATCAGGGAGGCCAACAATCAGTTTGCGGTTTCGGGCGCTCCTCACAACTGTAATGGAAGGATGATCCTTAGTCCGAGAAAAAGAGCATAGATAACAAACTTCACCAAAGCTTGGAAGTCGATCAAGTGTTCTCCTAAAAAGCACACACAACCCCATTAGAATGGCATAGCCATTGGGGTGTAGCTGGGATGGAGCAATGGACAGTTGACGGAGAAGTTGTTGGAAAAAGTCGTTGAAAGGAGGAATGCCTCCACTTAGGCACATTTGCCGGTTAATTGTCACAAAGCCAGAAGGAGCTATATCGGCAGTGTTATTTCTTTCGGGAAGAATGGCATCTGATTCAACGATACCAAACTGAGCACACAACTGGCGAAAGACTTTGTATGATAGTGAAGTAGGAGCTCTTTCGGGAGGATTAACCAGTGGAGCCGGAAGAACAGTTACCTCTCCAGTCCGAACTGTTGTATCACCTTCCTGAGAAGTCATTCTACACAAACAACTGGATGTTCAAATGCGAAGGTACACGTTTCCTAAAAAGTGTGAAGTGTCGTGCAAAGCTAATAAAAAATAATAATAATAACAAGTAAAGATAACTGGAATTAAACTGGTTGACGATTGATTGACTACGGTAATTTCGGAACTTGTTATTTAAAGCTCAAGCGTAATACTAATGAGGGCTGGTCAGTTTCAATTGACTAATCCAGTGCTGCTTTAATATTCCACTTGAAATCGATAGCACTTCGTTCACACGATTTATTTAAGTTAATCATCTATCATTAACTAATCTGTCGTTCGATGTGGGCAATCAATGACAGTATATTCGTCCCAGTTTTCTGTGAATGTTATATTAACAGGTTATTAGCTTACAAGTTAAAGCAATCTGTAAAAGATTCAAGCAGCAGTTCAAGGTTCAAGTGGAGTTTAAAAGTGCAAGTGCTAAGTCGTAGACGACTCAAGGACTAAGTCGAAGACGACTCAGCAATACTTAGGTCACGAGTCATAAAAGAGAATAGATGTCAGCTCAGAATTATGAAAAATTCATCAAGACATGTCTCGGCCCCGACTCAAGCATTGTGTCGTGATGTCTCGGCCCCGACTCAAGCATTGTGTCGTGATATCTCGGCCCCGACTCAAGTCTTGTGTCGTGAAGGTTGGTGAGCCGGTCCAGAGTTGAATCGCTCAAGAGTTAAGTCGTAACCGACTCAAGAGTTAAGTCGTAACCGACTCAAGAGTTAAGTCGTTCCTGTCTTAAGTCGTCAACACATCAAGCTGATTATGCTCTAAATCCTAGGTCGTAACTCAAGGAACAGAAGAAAGGCTCTGATTCAAAGCAACTGGAAATCCCTTAAGTCTTAACTCGGCTACGGCTCATGAAAATTGCTAGGTCGCATGGAAAATCTCTGAGTTGTATATGGGACGATTCCTCACTCTATTCGAATCAAGTTTTCCAACCAACCTGCCTTCCCTTCTAACTTTCAACCTGTTCACCCACGGCCTCCTCAACAGCAATAGCCTTAACCTATCACACTACAAGTCGCCTCAAATCGCGAATCACCTTATGTCAAGCCAAACGAGTTTAAGTTCGTCAATGACCGATTCGATAAAGCTCGTAGGATTTGAAAGGACAAGCCAAAAACGAGGGACTGAACATGTAAGGTAACAATGGCTAACGGTCGAAGAAGGAACAAGATCACTTACGATTGTATGATGCTAGAAGGAATCGGACGAAGTTTGGATCAAAATTGCCTTGGAGAGCTCAGAGATGCGTTAATGGCAGAAAACAGTTTAAAAGTTAAGTGATGAGAAGAAGGAAAGAGGAAGGACGACTCAGGCTTTTATATCTGGAAATGTTGGAATTTGAATCGGCATGCCCGGGTTATGATAAGTCGAAGCACACGACTTACGACCTAAGCGTGTGCTTCGAGGGGCAAATGTTAACCCTATCTCGTTCACGAGTTAACAGGTCTATGAGTTAAGCAGCTCACGACTCAAAAGGCTTCACGACTTAAGGAAATGAATGGTCTACGGCTTAAAAGGATTGTGCGGCTTTGAACATGTTACGATTTAAAGAAACACACGACCTAAGGATTTGTACGACTTAAGGCCTCTACGGGATAGGAAGCCTTACGAGTTAAGCTTCCTACGACTCAAGGCATCTACGAGTTAAAGCCTCTACGAGTTAAGGAGTACCCGAGGTAGGCTGCTTACGAGATAAGCGGCTCACGAGTTAAGAAGAGATAACGACTTAAGACCCTGATGACCTAAGGAGTCTGTACGACTTAAGGGAGCTACGACATAACAGATTAAAGCTTGACCGAGTTAACAAGTGTTACGACTTAAAAAAGGTGTACGACCTAAAGACACTGTCTCTTAACTCGTCTACGAGTTAGGACTCGCCTTCACAAAGCCTGAACTCAGCTTTAAGCCGGAGGCAGCTGGTTAAGTCAACCACGACCTACGACTTATGATGAGTCGTATACGACATATACAAACAAGCCGGAAACTACAACCAGATAACTCGTAAACGACCTAGTACTTGAAGCGTGGGTTCGAAAAAGGCAGGAAGCTCTCTACAAACCAGAGACTCAGCTCAATGAGTCGGTCACGACTCATCCTAAGTCAGCAACGACTTACCTTAAGTCGGCCACGAGTTAGGACTTAGCACTTTTTCCACCCAGAACTCTCTATAAATATGAAACCATCTCCAACATGCAAAGGACTTTTGGGGGGGGCTCATTTTCTTCAAGCGCCATTACTCTGCCAAATTCCAGACGACTTCAAAGCTTTTTAGATCCAACAAACTTCTAAAGGAACTCCATGAAGGAATCATCCACATTCACCATGGATTTGAAGATGATTGTCAACATCAAAGCTTGAGCTACTTGTTTCACATATCCTATCACTTGAAGTGTGTTGTAATTGAAAGATCTTGTAAAGAATTGTAATCAAACTAGTGATAAAAAGATTAAAGTGGACGTAGGCTGGATTATAAGCCGAACCACTATAAATACTGTGTCTCTTACCGTTTTTCTACATACTTTCTGCTTATTCCTGTTTCCCGTACAAACGGGTGGTGCTTTCACAATCACATCTTATACACCAGGGTGTTAGCGTTTAAATTTTTAGCGTTAACACCCTTCTCTAGTTCCTACATGTTTAGCATGTGACCAGGAAAACTCCAGTAATGATAAGAGATTCTAATTGCAACGCTAACGCACACCTAATCGAGTTCCAAGTTATGTCTGCTGTAATGTGATATACTCGTTGATGTGCTCCATGAAGCTATGAAAACTCCTAACAGTTAAGAAAGTGGGAACAAGTTCCCCTATTTGCCTACATGGCCTGCACCAGGTCTCGGTTCAACCTGGGCTTGCTGAAATAATTTAGACGTCTGATTAACTATTTCAAACATTTGACCTTCTCTTAAATAAATAGTTCTTTATGCATTTATACATCTAACTTTGATTCTAGACATCTGAAAAAGCTTTCAGATGTCTGAATCGAGTTGAATTCGAAGTTGTTGCCCTCGAGTTGAGGTTTATTGAAATCTAGATGTCTAATCTGTCATTTAGGCATCTGGTTATATCTGTTGGACGTTTGGTTGAATTTTCAAAAGTTAGTTGATGTACTTCGAATTTTAACATTTTTTTATTTTGGTCGGTTTCACTCGTCTTCTTCATGGTTTCAACTATAGATTTAAGGACCCGTTTTCAACCAGAGTTTTGTATATAGTTCATACCTTTGTTTACATGAATTTCACTTGTTAATTTCACTATTATATATGTATATTACATCATTTTATCAAAACTACCTATGTGCTTCCAAAAAACTCTACATATATTTCAAATCACAAAACCAATTTAAGGTAAAATAAAGGAAACTTGTTTTATTCACCTATCCAAACCAACCCAAACATATCAATAAATATCTAAAATCATACAATTTGATATAAATTACATTGATCTAGCCTTTTCCCTTTTTCAGTAACCATTCTTTAAATTAACAAAAAGGTTTTCCATCATCACCATTCATTTTAATTCATAGCTGAAATTGAAATTCAAATGAAATCTAAGTTGGAATTATTATTCAAATTCAACAATTATTTTTTCAGATCATATAAATTATATTTCAACCTAATTACTTATGATCAACATAATCGTTATAATCAATTCATTCATCTCAAAGGAATTCTTCTTCTACTTTGATTAAAATCCATGATTCTATCCCTTATTGATTTGTCCCAAGATTTGCAGCTTCTCTCTTTTTTTAATTTGATTTTGTTTTTGGTTTTTTTTTGTTTTTGATTTATAAATTTTTGAAGAGAGAGAAGAGTTTGTTTAGATTGAGGAATTTCGAACACGAGGGGGGTGGTGGGATAGAGAGAAAGATAAAATATATGTACATGTGACGATATGGGTTTGGAATAAGAAATGGTAGGCTTGGGTCTAATTTATAGCTGGATAGAGAGAAAGATGAAATATGTGTACATGTGACAATTGTTGTACCTAATCAGAAGAGATCAAACAAGCGTTGAGTAATTGTAAATCGGAGAATCATAATAAAAGATTTAAAGTGGATGCAGCCCAAAGATTATCGAATCACTATAAATTTCGTGTGTCATTTACTATTTTCTACACCTTACTTCCTACTTTTTAGTATATCAGTATGTAATTTATGATCTAAACTAGTGTAAGATCTTAACTTATTTTATAAACAAAGATCCCACTACCTAGAAACAAGCACTAGATCACATTTAGGTTCCTAGGCTTTATAAGATCTCTTTTCTAAGGTGTATGGTCATTTTTGACGCTGACATGTTGATCCTTTTATTAAGATCTCAGTTTAAATTATGAAACCACCGACTAGAAAGTAGGCATCTTAGAAGACATTGTTTGAAGAAGAGCAGTCAGTTCATGGAAGCTGTCAGGTGCAAATGATGATGGCTAATATGGAAGCTTCTTTCTTAGCTAAGAAATAGGAGATGACTGGCATGCTCCTCAGATGCATTAAGAAATTTCTAAGGTAGGAAGTAGCCAAGGAGAAGTAGACTTCCACATAGATGAGATAACCGGGATCTAAAATAATTTTGTTCTGTATCGATAGGTTTAGTATCGAACCGTAGCCCTACTAGACCAAGGGAGGCATTTCCTCAAGAAACCGACACTGACGTTGGAGCTATAGCTTAGTTAATGAAATGGGACTGCATGAGTTTGGATGGACTGCTCTACAAGTGGTTGATCGATTACGTAGGTGAAATGACATTGCCCATCAAGCATCCGAAGGAAGGCACTCCAACACCAAAAGTAAGAGTCCCTAAGAAAATATGTTGAGTATTAAGAGAGTAGAACACTAGACCAGATGTTGAGGAGATGAACTAGAGTGCATTCACACCAAGCACTCGGTAATTCCAGTGGTAATGCCATAAACTCCAGTCTACAAGCCTTCAATGGAACTGAATCCTAATAAAGGAAGAGTATAAAACATGCTTGAGGGCATTATTTTGCTGGAATCTCGATTTTACGTCATTTTGATTGTAACAAACTATATAAGTAAATATTTGTGTGTATTAATCATTTATGCAGGAGATTTGTTGTAGATTCATATTCAGACAGTTTTGAAGCTGATAGTCCTTCATCTAGAGTCCTTGTATCATATAGTAATATGTTAAAATCTCTCTTGAATATATATATATATATATATATATATATATATATAAACATATACACACATGCATTACCATACAGAACATGCTGAATTCAGCCGGCTGAATGCCTTCATTCAGACGGCTGTTTACTGAAACAAATTTATTGTTTCATAATATTCAGCCGGCTGAATGAATTTAATCGGACAGCTGAATTAGGCCAAAATTAGCTTATTTCTTTTCTATTTTCTATTTTTGATTTTAAAATTCAGAAGGTTGAATAAATTCATTCAGCTTGCTGAATATTTTCAATGGCTATTTTTTATGAAAAGACACTTCTCTTCATCAAAGAGAAACATCTTCAAACCAACAGTTGCATCTGCTTCTTTTTGTTCTTACTTTTCAACAAAGGTTACAACTTTTTAATCTTTATAAATAGATTTCAGAATTCAATAAACAATTTACTGAAACTGATTTTTATATTCTTGAATTCTTATCTATTCTGTATTTTCAAACTGCACTCAAACTGCTTACATTCTTTGATTGTTGATCACTCTACCTTTCACAATTCTTAAAGCACATTACACTATATATCAAAAAGGAGAAGATTATAGGAAGATTAAACTTAATTGACTTATGAGTGCTATTTAAAAAGAGCATACTACAGTCAAATACTTTTGTTATTTGTAAAGAAGTCATGTTCGGTTGCTCAGGCGGTAGAAGTCCGATTCGATTGCTTAGGCGGTAGAAGTCCCGTTCGGTTGCTCAGGTGGTGTAAACCTATTCCTCCGGTTTAAGTGAGGGTTGCTAGCTTTAATTCCAGAAGGAGTCTGGGACTGGACGTAGAACGGGAGTTCGAACTAGTATAAAAATCTATGGTCTTATTTTCCTTACTGCTTTAATTATTTACTTACTTAGTTTATATTCCGCACAAGTAGCTTATCCATATTGCATGATCCTATATCACAGTAAGTTACATTTGGTATCAAAGAAAGGCCATCATATAACTGTAAAATAGTTATATGATATTGTTTTAATATGGAAAACAACACCGGTACTATTTCTAACATTACCTTTTTAGACGGTCAATCTACTACACGACCACCTCTATTTAATGGAATGAACTACAACTATTGGCCTACTAGAACGAGAATCTGTATACAAGCATATAGTTATGAAACCTGGAACATTATGCAATCTGAATATATTATTCCTACTACTGAATATTCAGCATGGCCTAACACACAATAATTAGATGCTACTACGAATGCTAAAGTTATGAATATGTTTGACTACTTGCTACGTTCTAAATCGTGATTCCATTCGACCTTTAACAAAACACGCTCCATATGAAATTTTTCATCAAAGAAAACCAAACATTTCGTATTTTAAAACTTTGGTTCAAAATGTTTTATTTTAACCACAAAAGATCAACTTGGAAAATTTAATCCAAAATCCAATGAAGGAATTTTCGTAGTATATTCAAAATGAAGCAAAGCTTGTCGAATTTTCAATAAAAGAACCAAAACAATCAAAGAAACACTTCACATTTCATTCAATGAAAATTTCAAAATTTAATAATAATTTTAAGGATGATGAGAATATACCTAAGACTATCACAAATACGGTTGCTCAAAATAATTTTGAAGAAGTTAAAAACATTGTTTATTAATTTGAAGAAAATGAAAACATTGTTCATAATGAAAATGAATTAAGTTCACCTAATAGGATTTCACGAGATCACCCAGTAGAAAATGTCATAGGAGAAATTGATTCACATTTTAGAACTAGAAATCAACTTAATCAAATGGGCCATGTAACTTTTCTTTCTAAAATCGAACCCAAAATGCAAAAGAAGCATCTACTGATGATTATTGGATTATAGCTATGCAAGAAGAGCTAAACTAATTTGAACGAAACGAAGTTTGGGAACTAGTTCCTTGACCAAGTGATCAAACAGTCATGGGTACTAAATGGGTCTTCAAAAATAAAACTGATTATCAAGGTAATATAACTAGGAATAAAGCAAGAGTAGTTGCACAAGGATATAATTAAGAAGAAGGAATTGACTACGAAGAAATGTTTGCTCCAGTTGCACGACTTGAATTAATACTTATCTTACTGGCCTTTGCATGTTTTCATAATTTCAAACCTTATCAAATGGATGTTAAAAGTGCTTTCTTAAATAGTTATAAAAGAAAATGTTTTTCTTGAAAAACCTCCATTATTCACTCGTGAAAAATTTCCAGACCATGTCTATGAAGTTAAGAAAGCCTTATACGGTCTAAAACAAGCACCTCGTGCTTGGTATGAACGTCATAAGAGCTATCTAATAGATTTTGGTTTTGAAATTGGGAAGGTTGATTATACTCTTTTTATTAAAAGAACTAAAAAGGATATTTTAGTTATTCAAATTTATGTAGATGATATTTTTTTGGCTCTACAAATGGAAAATTATGTCAGGAAGTTTCAAAAAATATGACCAAAGAATTTGAAATGTCACATATAGGAGAATCATCTTATTTTATTGGATTACAAATTAAACAAATAGAAAATGGAATTTTTATTAATCAAGAAAAATATTGTAATAACCTAATTAAACGCTTTAATATGGAAAATACTTCTGCTAAATTAACTCCAATGAGTACAATAGTCCATCTCGATAGAGACGAAGATGGCAAAACTGTTGACCAAAATTTATATCGAAGTGTAATTGGATCATTACTTTATCTAACTGCTAGTAGATTTGGCATAATGATGAGTGTTTGTTTATGTGTATGATTTCTAGCAAATCCTAAAGAATCACATATGCAAGCAGTAAAATGCATATTGTGTTATCTAAGCAAAACCAAAGATTTTGAACTTTTCTTGTCCTTTCGAGTTAGTTTCATACAGTGATGATGACTCTGGAGGATGTCGGACGGATCGAAAAAGTACTAGTGAGACTTCTCACTTCATTGGACAATCCTTAGTCTCTTGGTTTAGCAAGAAACAAAATTGTGTTTCACTCTCAACTTGTGAGGCATAATATATTTCTGCTGCCTTAGCTTGTGCTCAAGTCATTTATATGCAACAAACGCTTCAAGATTTTGGTTTTAATTTGTGTAAATCAACATTTTTTTGTGATAATACTAGTGCTATAAACTTATCCAAAATTCCTATCAATCACTCACGAACTAAATATATTGACATACGTTATCATTTTCTTCATGATAATATTGAAAAGGAATTCGTCAGACTAGAATTTATATCCTTTGAAAATCAATTGGCAGATATATTTACAAAACCTTTAAATGAAAATATCTTCATAAAATTTAGAAGAGAATTAGCAATTATATCCCTAAAAGATTTATATTTTAAATATTATATATATATATATATATATATATATATATTCTAAGACTCGAACTCAAGATCTCTTCTTGGAAATCTGAAGCTCTACCACTATACTACTCTTCTCTTTACAACTAATTTTGGTTTGCATTCTATTTTTTCATTGTAACTTTTTACCTCACATTTTCAAACAATTTTTTCTCTAGATCTTAACAACCTAACCATAAATCTCCTTTCTATTTATATGAGCCTTTACATATAAATACCTCTACTTTTTTCCTTTTGAAATCAATTTTTTAAAATATATATAGTTTTAACTCCCATTCTCAAAAATGTCTTTCCAGCAAATTTTTGGATCCTCTGCTCTATCATATTCTTCTCCTAGTTAGGGATCAGTGAATTTACCAATTCCAACACTGATTTATGAACCAGTACCAATTGTTCCTCCTTCCACACACAGGTTACACTCCACCTGGTAAAAGAACAAGATGGTCTCGATTTTTCGGTTCAACGTCTACCAAATAAACGGTAGACGACATTCATCACTATCAAAGGAAACGTTGGAATTACAGCACAAATTTTATTATGAACAAAAAGTTAATTAACGCCACGCATTTAAGATTTTTATAACAAATCGCATTGAAATTCTGTGGTTCCTTATTCCCAAGCATGGTTCGTCAACCGTCTCCTATTTGTTCTCCATCCCAACGCAATACTTGGGAACTATAGCCACAGCGTCCACCAATATCTTCGAATTCATGAGAACGTGGCAATAGATGGTCACCACTTAGGCCATTTCAAGAGAACACGAAAATAGAACCAGATGAATATTGCACTACAAGCTCTTCTTCCAAAACTGTTTTAAAGTATTTGTAAATTTTGCAATCTTGTTTGTTTATATAGAAATATTCACATTGTTCTTTTAATAATAATATTTATTATAAAAGTAAAGGCAACCATAAGTTTCCACAGAATTTAGCCAGTTGTCTGTAATAAAACAGACGGCTGAGTATTATCAAGGGATTATTTTTTCCTCAGATTCAGATGGTTGAATCACTTAAAATAGCCGTCTGAATTAGTTCAAAAATGAACTATTTTCTTGCGAGATGAAATTCAAAGGAATTCAGACGGCTGATTAGAGAAATTCAGCCGGTTGAATTGTTCCTGAAATTTTTTTTCGCCTTACACTTTTTCTTCCAACTTTGCCCTTACTTTTCACCTACTATATATTCATCTTTTCACCATTTACCCATTCACTTCAAAATTCTAGCTCACCTTTCTCTTTTTTTTCAACTTTTACTCCTCATTTTCACTCTCTAATGGCTCCTAGATCCAAATGCACAAAGGAATCCACCTCCGGTCTTTTTGAAGATCAGATTCATCAATGACTTTGGAATAATGTTGCAATCTCACGATTCAATTCTATGAAAACTTATGATATCTTTGAAGGGGATTTCATGAAATTTCTGGATTTTGCAGCTTATCAAATTAGAGAATTGGCGGAGCAATTTCTTTTTGATCATCTCATAGGGTATGCTCCCAATAATGTTAAAATTAGTCATCTTTTAATTAAACCTTTTCTAGAAAATCTCAATCTAGACCATCATAACCCTCAACATCGAGAAGATTGTGTATGGTCAATTGTTTGTGGCACTAAAATCTTTTTGCCTTTACAAAGATTAGGGAATATTTTAAATTGTCCCTATCAAGGTGTTGCCATTGATGATATTGAAGTTGATATGGATCATAGAGATGAGGTTTCACATCATTTCTTGTCCGATCACCTTAAAAATTTAAGTGCATTAAAATCTAGCACCTTAAGGCCGTAAGCATGCCTTCTTCACCGTGCCTTCATTCTCTCTTTACAACCTCGAACGGGAAGTTATGAAAAAGTCTATAAAAAAAATTTTAAGCCCTCTATTCAATCTACTCCAACCAACAAGTAAATTGTGGCAAAATCATTTTAGATAAATTTCAAGACATCACAATCCAAAGAAAATATAAGACCATCCATTATGGTGCTTATATCATGTGTATACTTCTCAACTTCGGCATTCCAATGCCCGACTCCAAGTTTTCAAGCATTGGTGAGTTAGGCACAAAAACTTTAGGATTGATGGGTCTTCCTCACCGGCCTCCTCCACAACGAATCATCTCTTTTCAACAATGGTCTCACAATATTCAACTAGGTGTTCCATAACCTCATGACACTAATGTTGCCTCCTCTTCACATACCCGACATGAAGAAGAAGAGGATGATGATTCCATTCAAGTTGTTGGCCTGGAAACTTCTTTCAGATAAGCTACCATCACTCTATTCCAAAATCAATCCAAAATTCATCGAGACATTAAGGCTCTTGAAAATAAAATGGAAAAGAAATTCAACTCCATAAAAGGTTTTCTTAATAAAATATGGGACAAAATTTCTTGTTCCGGATCTACATCCATCGAAGTCCACAACCCATCTCCATTTCAATGGTCATCTTCGAGTTCAGATTCTGATGAGCTTTCTCTCTCTCTCTACCGAGTTTTAATTATTTTTCTTAGATTCAGTTTGTAATACTTTTTTTTCAAAATTCTATGGATCTCTAATTATTTATATAATGTTGTATGAATATTATTTCTTTCTTAGTAATGACATCTCGAGTATGAGTTATTTATATAATGTAATCTTTGTTCAATAATGATTCTGTGCATATCTTTCTTTTTGTCGATGACAAAGGGGAGAAAGTTAGTTAAATATTTATGCATATTGACAGGGGAGTAACAGTGTTAAGGTAAGTTCTTAGGTAAATATATTATTTCTACTTATGTAGTTGTCATCATCAAAAGGGGAGAATGTTGGAATCTCGATTTTACATTGTTTTGATTATGAAAAACTATATAAGTAAATATTTGTATATACTAATCATTTATGTAGGATATTTGTTGCAGATTCATATGAAGAAGTTTTTCATGACAAGTATATCATAAGAAAAATGTTTTCTCCTAACCACAAAGTTTTTGTACATGACTCTAGACTTCACTTATTCCTCGGGAAACTAAAATCGAGATGGACCAGACTATTTATGGAATGAAATGTTTTTTCACATGGTGCCATATAAATACAAAACCTCAAGGATGGATCAATTTTCAAAGTCAATAGTCATTATTTAAAACCTTTCTTGGAATTGCCAAGTAATCAAGAGGATGAGCTCATGATTCTTGATGAGCCATGCTACGTCTAGCAAGAAATGTTAGCCCTCTTTTGTAATATGTATATTGTTTTCCCGTTACACTCATTTATCATGCATTGACTATGGGGACACAATCAAAATTAAGTATAGGAGTGAGTCCCATCTTCATGTTTAGATTTTTCATGGTTTATTTTTTTTGCATTTTCTTTCCAAAACTCAAATTTTATAAAGAAAAAAGAAAAAAATCTCTAAGCAAATTTTATCTTTTTAGCATTTTGATTTATTTTTAAAGAAATAGTATAAGGTAAGTATGAATTTTGGTTATTAAATTGAAATATTTGAATATTTATTTGTCTTAGCAAAAATAAAAATAAAGTTTGATTAAAATAATGAGGTTAAACTAGTATATGGCAAGGTTCATGGGTGATAATTATGAAGTATATCCTAATTGAAATCTTTGTTTAATAAGTGGTTGATTTAATGTAAAGGCGATAACATTTTAAATCCTCTAAGGTAAGTGGTGTTAAAATGATATTGTAAAACTCACTCTTTATGGAAAAAAATTGTATTTATGTATATACTTTATTAACACCTAGAGTCATGTATTCACATGTAAGTGTGTACACTCACCATGCTTTGTACCCTTCTCACATAAGCCCAAAAGACAGTGCATGATCGGTACATCTAACCTCAGTTTATCTGAGTTAAGTATATGTATATAAAAATTCTTTCATTAATAGCGCCTACAGTTGGTAGGTGTACATACTTGTGTGTAGGCATTCGCCATGCTCTATATTCCCCTCATGTAAGCCAGCAGGACAGTGCATGGGTGATATTCCTGGCCTTATTTTTTCTGAGTTAGGAATATTTAAATATTGTTAATATTAATAAAATTTCAAATAAAGAGAGAGTAGGCAATTAAAACCCAAGCACTATTTTCACTTATTTATTTTGACTTGTTATTTAAAAGAAATGAAAATACCACTTTGAAAAACTTTGATAATCAATCAAGGATCCATTTCATAGTTGCACTATGTCATCAAGTGAAACAACTAGCCAAACTATAGTCTAATTGTGATGATAAATTATTTTTTATTAGAAATTTTTGATAAGTTAAAGGACTTAAATTTCTTAACAATGACCAGAACTTATATTTAACTTATACATGTCAATTTGAAAGTAAATTCTTCATTTTTAAATATTTTCAAAAACTTGTATCATTCCTTTGTAAATAAATCTTTCATTTAGGAATTTTTCATGTTGCATTTGGATTTTGTGGGTAGTATCTATTGAAAACCCTCATCAGACAACATTCTTCCTACTAGGGACATCTAAAGGTTTAACGGCTTATTGTATATTCTCAATGCATCGTGTTTCCTATGAAAACAGATTTATTTCAGTTTTTCTTTATTCGAGGACAAATAAAAAATAAGCGTGGGGGCATTTGATGTGCGTGTAAATGTGCATATTTTTACTTCCATATTTAATCTACTTTTATTTTAAATAAATGTGATAATATGGTATTTTTACATGTTTGAAACAAAATTTCAAAAATGCTTTCAAGTCATCATTTATGCATCAATTCTGGGGTAAAATAGTAATTTTGTGTACATGTTAATTTTGAGGATATTCACTTGCACATTTAATTTTTATTTGTAGAAATTTGGATGGAAATATGAAGAGACTTTCATGTATTCATGCATGCACAAGAGAAGAAGGCAAATGAAGATGAAAAAAAATCAACTTATGCATCAATGAGGACCCTACCTACCCACTAACCTTGATCTACAATTAGAATCTAATGCACATATTAGTGGATATTAAAGTTACATGCATACTTAAAGGAGGCTTGATTAAAGGTTAATAATATCTTAGTGGCCACACTTTTAAGAGGTATTTTGGGTAGTCCTACAAAATATGCATTAGGGTTTTAGGCTTGTAAAAATACCCCTCTTATGTTCATGTAATGGAGTTATTTAATTTTTACATTATCATGCAAGTTGTAGCCTCAAATTAAAAGAGAAATAAAAATGGCTTCCAAAGCCCCTCCCTCTTATTTTTCTACTTGCTTTTATTTCATGCTTACATGTTCTTTTATGCTGTTTTCATTTATATGCTCTCTTTTCTTAATGTAAGTAGCTTGGTTTTATTTTATGCAAGTAATTAGTTCAATTTTATTTTAATCTCTTACTTTCCTTTCTTTTTAATGCTGAAATTTACATGTGTTGAAATGATAACAGAAATGAGTAGCTAAATCCCTTCAATTTAGGGGTATTGAAGCTCTCTAAAATTATGTAAATTCAACATATTTTGTGATTTATGATTCCTTTTATGCTCCATGAAAAGTCAGTTTATGATGTAAGTTTGTAAAAGGAATTTGATACCTAATGTTGTAATCACAAATAGGCTATTCCTGTTAAAACATAAATAATATTTACATCATTGACTAACTAAGCTATTTTGATTATGAAATTAAAGTAGAATCAAAATTTGACGATCTATGTTACTAAATGAAATAGTCAATAGATCATATTTCAAATAGCTCTTGCTTTGAATTCATTTTCATTACAACTGTTAAGTGTTTTTATGTGTTCTACTATAGTTTGATGGTTTAAGTTATGTTAATTAATAACATAAATAAACCGTACTTATGATAAATACATCAGCGATTCCACTTAAGATCAAAATACAGAGGTTATAGATTATTTTTATGTTTATTTATATAAAAATATAAGAGTGGATTGGCCTCTAAATTATTTTCTAATCTCATATTTTCATTCACTTGTTCTAGCTAGTATTTTTTTACATTTTTAGCTTAAAAACAATCTCAAGTTTCGTTTAATTTGATTGAATAGGATTTTAAATCATTTCAGTTTCTTGCAGATGGACTCGTACTAGCCACATACTAAAATTGTATTTTGTACACTTGTGGTTATTTTATTATAATTTTTCGACGATTTTCTAATCCAATAGAAAATTAGTCGATTCAATAAGTTTTTGTCTACTATTTTTAGCTATTGGAGGATGGATATGTAACGACCCAAAATTTTCGATTCCGAAAATTCCAGATAGTTAGGAAAAAGATGAAAGAGAAAGAAGAAGAAAATAGAAACAAGTCACAGAAACCTCACATTCCCAACGGATCAAAATATAATATCAAATAATATTTTTTTGACACAAAGGAAACTGTATCCGTCAATTACTTTTTAAATACATCAGAGTTACATAAATACAAAAACACAGGACAGATTCAATTATATCTCAGATACTACAATATCACAGCGGAAACTCGCTATACGTTCCTACCATCCAGCTTGTCTCCTGAGCTCCAGAACGTCCTTACCTGAAATTTGTAATACTCGGTCTGACCCGAGCATTACATCAAAGTAACACCCGAGTCGGGCTGGAAACCAGCGTGAGTAAACTCAACCAACATGAAATACCAATGCATAGAACACATTTAAAATCCTGTGTGACTTATATCAATTTACAACCTCGCAAGTTGTTATAGACATCACTTATTTCACACATCGATTTCTCAGTGCCGAAACTTAGATTAAATGGTCGAATTCACTTAAGTCATTCCATTCCAGTTTATCGATTTCACATATCAATGTATAAAGAATTGTAGTGGTTTGAGGTATTTACTAATACCCGACTCCGGTCTCTTCGAATTCAATACCACCTCAACCCAAGTTTTCAAATAAAATACAATCCAACTTTAAATAAAATATGTCACTTTTTTACACAGCAATTTATCATCAATATTCAACCACATTATCATTGTTCACCCAAAACATATCATATCACAAAACATTCCATAACAGAGATATCAATCAATTCAAGACATTTAATCATCATTCAATCTTTCATAAGCAAGATTGATCACTTTCGTATATTACATTACTTAATGATCCTCTAATTACTTTCATTAGTTAATTATTCTTAAATTTCATTTAATAATTAACCTTTAACTTAATTATATTCATTAATCAACCTTGATTATCCCCAATCAGAAATTAACTTTCCTGGATTACTCTATCAATTAAACCAACTCCTTGATTAATTATATCAATCAATCCTTTAATTGCACTGAATAATTATAATTAAATTTCTTCCACCAAGTAATTGTCTTTTAATTACTTCACATCAAGTAATTTCCTTTTAATTAATTACATCCAGTGATTATTCACTAATTACTTCACTAAGTAATTATACCTCATTAATTATCCACCTTAATTAATGACATTAAGCAATTATACTTAAATCTTAAGTAATTATCGTTAATTAATTACATTAAGTAATTCAACTTTTAATAAATTAATCATCTTTTAATTACCTAAATAATCTACCACATTTAATAAATAAATCCTTAAAATTGATTACGCCATTTAATTAACCAATTGATTATTTATCTTAATAAATTTATTAATTCCTCATTTTGGCTTTCACCTCACATTAACTATATTTACTTAAAATAATTATGCAATTTCAATTTTAACATAACATTAACTTATCAAAATTTGGTTAAACAAGTTATAACTTCCTTAAATCAAATGGTTAAAAACAATATCATGTAATAATTTAAACTAGCTTCATTTTAATTTACAACTTGTTTTCATAAAACTCTTATCTTGTTCATACTTTATTTAAAACTAGTTATAAAAAAACTTTAGAAAACCTGATGTCAATTATAACAAAACTTGAGACCAAATCTAAATTACCCGTGCCAAACTACTATTTTTCCTGAGTTTATCCCGAACGAAGTCTCCTTTACTCTGCTTGCTTAACAACTATAAAACCTGTTAATCAATTTTATCATGCGAACACACCCGAGCATTACTCGAGCCATCACTGCCCTCCCTCGAGTACAAACCCGAGTCCATCCATTCTTCGTTCCCAAACAAAACAGAATCCACCCAAATCTCTCCGTGCACATGCACAGCCAAATGCGGCGGCTCCGACCATCATCACCATTGTCAACAAATCGGCATTGACTTTCTCCTCTGACCTCGATCACCCAAAGCCTGAAATGAACTCGAAATCAAAATCGTACTCGAGCACACCCAACCTGGATGAACCAGTCACCAAAACATCCATGTTGACGCCTAACTCCGATCGTTTGACACCACGTCATCGAACCCACGTCCTTACCAGAGTTCCTTGCTTCCATCCGTATACCTCATATCCAACCCGATGCTTCCACGTTGACGTAATTGACTCTAGAATCCACGACAAACCAAATCTGTACACAAACCCTAGATATTCGTCGTTCTGCCACCATGGTCATCCAGAATTCAAGTGAGTATTTTTCTGATGCCCATCTAACCTCCAGCCTCCTTCCACCTTGATCACGTTATCCAAAGTTTTCTCAATCTCCAAAAATCGATGGAATTACAGTTTCTGATCAACTCACAATTCCACGTGATTCCCAAAATTAAAAATTATGATTCTATCATTAAAATTCATGTTTCATGAAGACGATCAAGATCATGGAATCGGAACTTGAAATAAGGATATATAATTTTGAACATATTAGGATTATCACTGTAAAATTTAAATTTTTGCAATGATTACTTGATATAAAATTTTGAAACCACTTTTAAAAATGAGGTTATATCCTTCTAATCATCTTTCATTTAGGAATCATAACCTATAATCAAACACAGAAGGAGCAATTGGATTTAAATTTTTTTTGTTTTGTTCCAGTATATAACAGAGATATATAGACATGCACAGGCTTATATATATTTATATATGAACAAACAGGCCTTTTTTAACATCTACACAAATATCTTCCACAACAAACTTCAAATACCAATCACAAACAATTCAGATATAAACAGATTTTGGGTTGAATGAAAATTTACTTATTATTTTTGTCTAACAGAGGGACAAGGTTTTAGTTTAAAAACTTCTGGAACTTGATTTTTCTTCTTTTTCTTTTTTTCTTTCTGAACCTAATCAAATCCAAATTTTAGTTTTATGAAGGGTAAGTTTGGTTTTACTTAGTGAATTAAAGCCTGTAGTTCAAACATAGTACATATATACATACTCATTTTCCAGACATACTCACAATTCCTTTATACATATTCATATGCATTCACCTTAAACATGCAAACATTTATATAAACATCTATCACAAATTTCATCAAGAATTAACTACATGCATCCGGATTTAAAATTGAAAAAAACTTCAGTTTACTCACCTGCATTTTGAAGACAGAGGAGTAGCTTGAGTCCCGAAACTGGAATTTACTTTTGGTTATTGAAACTGGTGTTTGATTACAACTTTGAGACAGGCAATGTTCTGGTAATTTTCCTTGATTCAATTTGAATTTGAATCTATAACAGCTTTGTCTGATGAACTGCTTTCTTACAGGCTTTAGTTTATTTTTATTTTTTGAAACTGACCTTTTTTTCTGGTTTGCTTCCAATTTTCACATGGCTTTGGTTTTAGAATGAACAGGTAAAAGAAAGAAAAGAGTAGGGTAGAGATAACTTATAGCCTTGCTTAATCTTCTGATAATTATTTACATACAAATTTTAAAAAGAAAACAAAAGTGCCACATGTAAATTTGCATGCTTATCCTAGGTACAAATGTTAGTTTCGAGTATTGTAAGGCTTACAAATGTTTAAAGCTTTTATTTATGTATTAATGTGTTTTAAAGTTTTTTTTATATATCTTATTATAGTTAAATTTTAGTTTTATATTAATAATATCTTAAGTGTGTTTAATAATCAAACTTCTCTTTGTTCAAATTTTATTTATAAACTTACATTTGTAGTTATGCATGATATATTTATTTTAAATGTTTATAAATCTTTTTATTAATTTTATTAATTAACAATCACTTTCTTAATTTATATAAAGAAAGTTTCCTTTATGGAAAATAATATAAAACAGATCCTATTTTAAATCCAAAATAATTTAAAGTGTTTATCTTTTAAATTTCAATTCAAATCCAAAATTCCAATTCTAATTCAAAACTAAAAATCAACTCACAAATATAAATATACACTTTTAAGCAAACACATCTTAAATTTGTTTTTTTTAAAATAAATTTTTTTCTATTTAAAATCTGCTTACCTATATATATTCAATCTTTATTATTTTCAGATATTTATAATTCAACTTTTGTTAAAAATTTAAATTCATTTATATATCCATATATCTTTATTTATCAAATTTCATTTGTTTAATCAAATGAAATCAGTATCTCAATAGTTTAAAATTAGTTAACTATCAAATTCACAGATGTTCAAAAATCCGGGTTATCACAGGATACTTGATAGCCTATGAATATTGAATTCGAATATGAGATCAATCATTCGGTCATTAATTTTCTTAATGACCAATTGCACTTGACATACATTTATCTTCTTAAAGCATATGTTATGTCATATAACCAATTTGGTTATCTTAACTCCAATACATATTGTTACAACAATCAAAGCCCTTACGACACCAACTTAATGTGATGATGAAAATTCAATATCGTTGAGTCCATTAGACTTACGATATTTTGTGCAGAATGAAGCTCTATGGCATAATTGAATCTACTCTATACTCAAATATATCTACATTGGGTTTTGAATTTTCGAAAGGCACTAGACCTTCGAAGGGGTTCTCACCAAAACTATTGAATCAACTTCTTTAGGAGGACTTCTTCGAAAGGCATTTGAATGCTTTTGAAAATATCTTGGGTTTGAAGGAGTTCCTTCCATAGCTACTGTATCAACACCTTTGAAGGGGTCTTTTCAAATGAATTTTCTTAACTAGAACCCGTTTTGATCCCTTCGAAATGGTCTGTACATTAGGCTACAACATTGAATCACAGTTTTGTCATTACAAGCTGTTTTGATGTACTTTGAAAGGGTTCTTCTTTTGATTTACTCTCAATTCAATGCACCTTTGGATGTTGACAATTATATCATTAACATTTTTGGTGCTAGAAGGAGGACTCGAACCTCTGACCCTATTGTCTCTTTATAGACTAATTATGGAAATATTGATTTTTTATAGGAAAAAATGAAATCAAAAGGATTGGATGAAGAAGCAGTGCACACATCAGCTCTAGAGGAAAAAATTATGCCAACCTTCAACTTAAAAGGCGCTGTGTTAGGACAAACATCAACTCCAACACAATCTGATGACAATGCAACTACGATAAAACATTTGGGGCAATGGCTATTAGAAGTACAAGAACTCTTGAAAGTAGCCCTTACTTAGAAATGATCTAAAATCACTAAGCCAACAAAAGGGGACGAAGTGGTCTCCCCAAGGCGGAATCTGAAGGCTTACACATTCGAAGGCAACAACAAGATTGACTTGACATCAACAAAGAAGGAGGATGTCGTGCAACTAAATATGATCACCAGAGCAGAATGCAAGACAAATCTTTTGATTAATCCAGAAGCTCGACCTCAAAGGAGAATAATCCAAATCTAAAAAGCTATCATAATACTAAAGCATACATAAAGGACGTGGCAGAAAAAGTTATTAAAGACATGCTGAATGCTAAAGGGAAAAGAACTTTAGATGGGCAGGTGAATGATAATGGCCGAGTGATCCGTTCATTGATGAAATTATGTCACAAAAATTCCACCTCATGTTAAGGTTCCTTCTATGAAATAGCATGACACTACAGACCCTGATGATCACCTAATGGCTTTTGATAGCCAAATGGACCTTTATAATCCTTCGGGGGCATCACCACGTATATTATTTTCCGTAACACTTCAAGGGGCTATTGCAAAATAGTTCTGCCAATATTGGGAGAAAACTATCTACTCATGGAATTAATTCTCTTACGATATCTCTGCTCAGTTTGGCATATGTAAAGATCCAACAAGTGACTACACCGTCTTGGAAAACATAAAGCATAGACAAGAAGGATCGTTGGGTGATTATCTCAAATTGTTTAATAAAGAGGCATTAAAGGCCAAAGACATGAACGATATAGATAAGCTAATCGCAGTGCGCTCGGGATAGATAGAAAATATGCCATTCTGGAAAGAGCTCTTCATCCGTAGATGAAATTTTTTATAATATTTTCACTTTCAAGCTGATAAATTCATTCAAGTGGATGAATTATACTATACTAAAAGGAAAACTAACCTCAAGAAGGAAATTGGAAGATTTGGATTCGATCGAGGACACATAGGTCAAGGTTGGAAGACTACAACACCAGTTCAGTTGCTTTGAATAAACCTTTGTCTTATATCTATGCCACAACTAAAGAAACTTTAATTTTCCAACCTCATTCACGGCTAGGAACTTCCCCGAGCAGAGAAAAGGAGATGATTATTGTGCTTATCATAAGACGGATGGTTACAAGACAAATTAATGTTGAGTGCTAGCCAAAATTATTTAAATGCTAATCCATGAAGGACATCCGAAAGATTTTGTCCAAGATATACAGAAAGTACCACGAACTGACTATAGACCCTAAAAATTCTCTAGTAATGTTGAGATTGTTTTAAATGATGAAGATCCATTGAATTTGAGTCCACCTTTGAACATGATTGATGTGATGCATGGGGAAACACATCCAGCGGGAAATAGTAAGGAAGCTAGGAATAAATATATCAAGGAAGCCAGGGAAGGAGTGTTCTCTGTACTGGAAGAGCCCCCATTCAAAAACCCGTGAATTTAATATATAAATGCCAAATCTTGTCATCACTCCACAAGAGCCAAAGAAAGGAATCCATAATCCCCATGATGACCACCTTCTGATCACTTCTCAAATCGGGATTTCCATAATATCCAAGATTCTGGTAGGTGCCGGATGCTCCATTAACGTCATCTTCAAGCACGCTTTCGATCGAACGGGTATTTCTAAAGATAAACTGGAGCTTAGTCTTGAATATATTTTTAGATTCAATAATAAGGGGTCGACACCGATAAGGCAAGTAAAGCTACTGGTACAGATGGGCAAGCCACCATGCTGTAGAACTTTTGAGACTCTCTTTATGATCATCTATCAGTCTTTATATTAGCTTGCAATCTTTGGCCATCCTACGCTGGATGAGGTGGATGCTTTTGTCTCACCAAAATACCTGATGGTAATGTTCTTGACTAAAAGGGGTTAGAGTACTATTCAGGGAGCATAATTTAGCTCCTGCAAAATGTATTTTGCAACTCTCTTTCAATTCAAAAGGAGGTACTCTCCATATTATGATTCTTCTACTCTTTTTTAGTATTTGGATGATGGGTCTTTACATCCAACATTCGAAGCAAAAAGATCAAATAGAACGAATAAACATGCATTTGAAAGGTGCATCTTGTAACGACCCGATTTGTCGACGCCCGAAAAATCGAACCATTAGGGTTAAAGAAGAAGAAGGTAGAAGAAGAAATAGAAACAATATCACAGAACTTACCATCGCAGCGGAATAAAATATAATAGATAATAACAGATCTTTACAAAAAAGAAAAATATATCTGTTTTATACATATATCATCAGAATACAACATCAGAGTTCAATACAATCAACAACACACTTAGGACGGTTATAATATCCCATCCTTCCAAATCTAAATACACAGCGGAATATACATTAAGTACGTCGGATACATTTCGCCATCTAGCTCGTCTCTTGAGCTCCACAACAGTCCATCCAGAATCTGTATTCTATACTCGGTCTGACCCGAGCATTATAGTTAAATAACACCCGAGTCAGTCTGGAAAACCAGCGTGAGAAATCACACTCGATTGGATTACTAAAGTTTCAAAAATCTTTTGAAAATCAAAAGCATCTCATAATACCACGCCACAAATAAACATGTCGGGTTTTACCTTACGATAGCCATAACATTTCTTATCAAAATCCTCTGATATTGTGACGACCCGGAATTTTTGAGCATTTGAAATAGGAATATTTAATTAATTTTAAACATTCGAAAGGATAAATTTTAACTAAAATTACGAATATTATAATTTATTTGACAATTAAATTATTGAATTATTGAATTAAACAATTTGAAGCTGAGTAAAATATTGAATTTGGAATTTTAAACTTGTTACAAATAATTTGAAGGTTCGTAAAATTTATATTGATACTACTGAAGATAAGAGAAGAGTTGAAAATTGAATCTATCACTGAATCGTTCAGTTTTGAATTTATATCGTTTAAATTGAATTTAAAAATAGCCTTCCGAGGCACAGTCTTGGAATTCAACGAAACCAGTCCCATTGGGTCCGTAATATTGTATTATTATCGGATTTCAAATTTTGTAGCGTTTGGAGTTGGCGTGTGATCGTACGATAGGGAAAAGCGCGGGAAATTTCGAATTAAATATAATAAATACTTTATGTGACTAGTCAAACTTATTTCACATCGGACTTTTTCGTTTTCACTTCATAGATCACTATAGCTCAAAGCGTTCCTCACACGCCACCTCCCTTTCTTTTCAGCCGAACAGAAGTATAATTTCATTTGAATTTAATTCCTTCCCTTCTTCAACCACATCTGCGTTCATTCCTTCAACGATTTAAAAAAAAAGGCTAACAAACATGGCCGCAAATCAGAAATAAAATAAAATAAAATCGGCCTCTCCTTAAATCGATTCCTCCTAGTTCACTCGATTCTATCGGCGTGGGGGAGGGGCGGCGCGATGGGGAGGAGTCGCGTGTTGCTGAGGCTTAAGTTTTGGGAATGGGAAGCTCGAATATGAGCTGGATATGGAGTAGCGGCGCGAGGAGGATGGAGATGATGGGCGCCACGATAGTTTGAAGGGGGGGTTCGATGCGATTAGGGTTTTGGTAGCGTCACGGGAAGGTGGCCAAAGCGAGACCTGGGTAGCATACGCACGCGTGCAAGTGGGTTGTGTTGCAACTGAGAAGGGGACGCAAGCATGGGAAGGTGGAGGCGATGTTGATGGGTGACTCGCGATGTTGTCGGCAGGCTGTGACTTAGCAGTGAGGTATTGCAACTCCTTTTAATTCAAGTATATATATATATATATATATATATATATATATATATTAGGCAATTTTAAAATGCATACAGAGAAAGAAATTTGAAAACCCAATTTTAATTTACAAATATAAATTACAGAGAAATTTTACAGTAAAACAAAGTACTGTTCTTGTTAATTAACAGCTATATATATATATATATATATATTAATATAAGGATAAATACAGCAAAGAAGGGAATTGTATATAGATCAGATGTCGGAAAGAAGGAATTTTAAAATGTTTCAGGTATATATAAAATTAGATATTTAATTTCAAATACAGATCATAAAACCTACTATTTAAATTTTTAAAATATGGATTATAATGCCTTACTTATTCAATCACCTTGTTCAATTACTTTAATTACTAAAAAAATAAAAATAAAAAAATAATTGGAAAAAGTAATTAGTTCAAATAAACTTCTTGGTTTAAATTAAATGGTTAGTTTAAACTTAAATCATTAGTTAAACTAAATTATTAAATGATTTAATGGTAGTTAATTGTTCAATCGATTCAAGTATTAATAAATGATGTACATATTGATTCAAGGTCTAAATCTTGAAGAAATATAGTCGGAATGAGAATGGATTACAAACAAGAAGCAAAAGGTGAGTTAATCTCACTCAGTTTAAATTTAAGTTTAAAATGATTAAATTTAAATCATTGATTGTATGATTGAATTGAATGCTGTGATATAGTATAGTATAATTTGTAATTGGCTTGTTATGTGGATGCTAACGTCTGTGGATGTAGGGAAAACAGGTTGGAGGGATCCAACAGGACCCCTCAACTTTTATTTAAATTATTTTATATTCTATTCTTTGTTCGGATTGATTGATATTCTATAATGAGTTATGTGAAAATATTGAATGTTATGGCTTGGTTGATATAATTGGGTATAATGAATTAATTATAGAATAAATTTAAGAATAACATGGTAAAGAAATAAAGTGACTTTGAAATTCTAATAAATGAATCTTGAGAATGGAAAGGAAAGTTGTATAAACAGAAGTTAATGAATTCTGAATTATTGTATTGTTAATTAAAAAGAACAAACAATTATTTAGAATTTAAGATTTGGATTTATTGAAAGAGCAAAGAAGAATATAATAATAATAATAATAATAATAATAATAATAATAATAATAATAATAATAATAATAAAGACCATAACTACTGAATTTGGAAATGAACTGGTAAGTAAAAGAATTTATTTCAAATAAAATAAATTGGAAATCAATTTGGGAAGTTGATTTAAGTGGTTGAGATTTGAAATTCTTCCTGGATAACCAAGTACGTTTCAAAGTAAATTTTTAAACATATGTTAAAGGATTTTGAAGTTGTTTTAAAGGCATGTTTTGTAAAATTTATTATTTCTATTATTTAAAGTCTAAAGTAAATATTTCCTTTTAACCTATTATAACAGTAATTATTTAAAGAATGAATTGATATTTTGATTTAAAGAAGAAACCTAATGTTTAGGTATAAGGTAACCTTATTTTAATTATTTCTCGAGTATTATTTAAAATTTAGTATTTAAGTAATTTTTCTAGATTAGATGATAAATGTATGTTTCAATAAAGAGTTTTAAATTATTCTAAAAATCTAGTTTTTGTGCTTGGTGATTTCAGTGGAGATAGGAAATATTCGGGGAAGTTTATCCTGAAAGAATGACGATTTGAAACTGTTTCAAAGGAATTTGAAAAGTGAAATTATATCTTGTGAAGATATTTTTGAGATAAATAAATAATATGAAAAATTATTTATTGGTTGATGGTTGTTTGTGAATATTAATTGATAGTTAAATCACCGACTATCAATATTGGACAAATACGTTGATCGTTTCGAAGAGACCGGGATCGAGATTAATTTCTCAAAAACCACTTCAATCCGGTTTGTACGTTTCATGTAAACGATTTTGGATTCGAAGTTGGAGCAGTGAAGTGCAAGGGCTAGTCACTACTAATCCTGAGGATATTTCCAAAATGGATGTAGTAGGAATAGTGCCTTCGGTTCCGTTCGAACCCGGGACGGACTTGTATGGATGAATGCTTGCGAAACATCGTCAGGTGGAGATGGGCATTCTAAGGGATACGTTCTATAAAAGGTAACTCTTAGCCTCAAGCGTCGCCAAATGGGAATGACTGAAAATCAAGGGTTATGCAGCAAGGCTAGGTGGGTAGCATCCAAGCAGGGTGAGGTCATTCCAGTCTAGATGTCCCTTTTTATTTCGGCTTAGTGGGCGGTTGCTGATCCCAACCGCGGAGTGATCTCACTCGGGATTATCCAGTAAGGGGTAGTCCCGGCCTTGTGTTGCAGGGGAGCGAGCGTTCTCCTCGGTACGGTGATTTAGGCCCCGTACTGTGACAGGTGGTACCCCAGTGCCTAGTCACTGGTTGGAAATCCATTCTCCCTACGAGCCTTGTACGAGTTTTGTTTGTATTACCCACTTTTGTGGCTAGTAGCTGGAATTTAATGAATGTAACAATTTCAGCTATTTTATAAGTATTTGTATATAGACCCTATTATAATATCAGAGGATTTCTATAAAAATTGTTTTAGCTATCGTAAGGTAAAAACCCGACATGTTTATTTGTGGCGTGGTCTTACGAGACGCTTTTGTTTTCAAAGGATTTTTGAAACTTTAATAATCAATTGGGTGTGATTTTCTCACGTTGGTATTCCAGACTGACTCAGGTATTATTTAACTGTAATGCTCGGGTCAGACCGAGTATTATAGGATACAGGATATGTTGCTGTGGAGTTCAGGAGACGAGCAAGATAGCGATACGTACTACCGTACTTGTATATATAGACATATTCCGCTGTGTTGAGTTGTTTTGTATCCATTTGCATGTTATTGATGTAAGCTGTGATTGATGTACTCTGATGATGTAATATGTATAAACAAATATATTTGATTTCGAGTAAAGATTATTTATTATCTATTATATTTTATTCCGCTGCGATGGTTAGATTCTGATGTTGATTTTGTTTTCTCATCTTCTACCTCTTCTTCTTAAACCCAAATGGTTCGTATTTTTGTGCAACTTGAGTTGATTGTTGAAGAATAGTGTTGACTCAAGGGGTACAGATTTGCGGGCTGTTACACTTGGTATCAGAGCTTAGGTTGGTGATAACCTTGGCTTTGGTGGGAATTACTCATTTAAAATAGAGTCCGTAGTACTCTACAATGAGTTTGAGCGTATAAATAAATATGAGCGCGTATTTGTTAGCGAATATAAATTGTTTTAATATCGTGTTGATCGGTTTATTGAGTGGCATATGAACCTTCGTCGGCACAGTCTGGACAACTGTATCGAAGGGGTTTCTAAACACTTGAAGAGAACAATCGACACGGTATTGTTTTAAATGTAGGTAAATGAAATAATTTTACCCAAATTACATTTTGATATAAAGAAAAGTTTTTGTAAACTATTTAGCTAATATATGGTTGCTTGGATGTTAGGAAATGATAATATTAAGGTATTATCATTGTTAAGTGAAAATTTAAATAGAAATTTGTAAATATAACCCAAGTTTAAGGGAATAAATTCCTTATAAAATGAAATTTATAAATATGAAGTATAAATGTATGAGCATAAGCTATGCAAATGAATTATAGTAAAGATTTATTCAAGCGGGATTTGGAAATTTAAATCCCGGAGATTTTGGAAGTGTTTTGAGGATAAATGATAGTACCATTGTTTTGGAGATATTCTGAAAGGAAATCGTTATAAATGGATTTTGAAAGTAATATAGCATTGAAATCACTTGGATTATTGGAAAATAATTTTAATGATGACGGCCGTATCATCAGTATTCATTTTTGAATTTCTAAATGAAGAATTGCTACCAAATTGATTTGTTCAGGAAAAACGAGTTGTTTTTGAAAATTTCAAAGGAAATTTGTTGGAAACAAAACCAGGATTGGTTTAACTTTTGAGAAATGTGATTTGAGATGTTGGAGATTTCAAGATAATTTAAAACAAAGGTCGGGTGTTTAAAAATTCCGATGAGATAGGTTGTAAGCTTATAAATTGAGATGATTTGTAAATCAGGAATGAAATATAAGCTTTGAATGTTGGGAATTTAATTTTAAGTGAAAAGTAAAAAATGAAATTAACTTGGATTGAAGAATAAAATTTAACTGGATTGAAATTGATTGAGTAGGCTGAAAATAATATCCAGTTGTATTCGAATTAAGTTAAAATCGAGCTGAGTTAAATAAAACTGAGTTAAAATAAAACTGAATTGGAATAAAAATTCAATTGAGTTATTAAATGGAATTAAATTCTTACCTGAATAAATGGAAAATAAGTTGGATAAGGATTGGATTGAAATAATAAATCAGAATAACTTATAAGAGAATTAAAAATCCATAGAAATAAAATATGCTTGGGCTATAAATAAATAGCAGGCTTGAGTTAAAAATAATAGATGAATATATTCAAGCCTAGAATGAGTGTGATTGTATGAAATATAAGTTGTGACTTATAAAATTGAAAATGGAATGCAAAGCCCAGAAAAAAAATTAATATTGTTTGATGAATTGAAAAATAAAATGAAGATCAAAACTTGAATTATAAACTAAATTGAACAGAGAAAGTTAAATGGAGTGATATTTAGGATTAAAAATTCAAGTGTTGGATTATAAATAAGGGAAGAACTAATTAGATAATAAATTAGTTAATGAGATTGAATTGTGAGTTTATGATGAAGTTTGGAAATAAACTCAAGTTATAAATTAAAATTGATTCAAATTGTTGATGAAGTGAAAGTAATTGAGAATGAAGCTGAATTATGAGTTAATAAATTGGATGGTAAATTGAAAGTGAATAATAGAATCAGAACTAGAGTTATTAAATTGAAAATTTAGCTTGAAGTGTTAACAAATTTAATATAATTGAAGTGTATCGGATAAAAATGTAAATGGATTAAAATAGCAACGATTTGAATTTGCAAATAAAATCCATAAGTGAAGATAACTTGGAAATAGCCAGAAAATAAATTGAATGGGTTAAATCTGGAAAGTTAAATTTTATAATAACTAATCAAATAAATTTGTAGTTTGAAATGAGATTGGATTGAGATAGAATCAAATTAAATTGAAAAGAGAAATTTATTTTCAAAAAGGAAATGAGCTTAAGAATAGAAAAAAAGGAGATTTGCTGGTGAAATGAAAATGAGCTTAAGTATAAAATTTGAATAAATTGAAGTAAATCGACTTAAGCTGAATAGATGGAAGAGAGTTGAATTTAAATCAACTTAAATTAAGTTTAATAATAGTGGATTGGATTTAAATCAAGTAAGAATAAATTTTAATTGAAATAAAATTCGGTGTGATACCGATAATATTTAATGAAATGAAGATGCTTAAATAAAATAATTGTAAACCATTTAAATTATTAAGGGATTGAAATAACTTGAGACAATAAGGAAAATAGAATGTTTCGAGTTTATTAAAATGGTTTAAGTGAATTATACTGAATAAATAAATGGATGGAATAAATAAGTATCAAATGAAATGTGGTTTAAATAAGTTGAGAAATGGTTATTGAATGAAATGGCTTGGAATTGTCTTCGAGCTAAATAAATAGTTTGGAATAAACAAATATGGAATGAATTGTAAATAAGTGGATTGTAAATGAAATTTAAATGGAGTGTGTCGAGCTAAATAAATGGTCGTGAATGAATTGAAATAAAAGGGAATTTAATTGGTAATGAAGATGAATCTAAGTTGTTAATGGTTTTAAATGAACTAGTTTGGTTAATAAAATGAAATGCAAGTGAATTGATTCAAATTTAAAATGCAATGAAAAGGAGAATATATGGATTGTGAATAAATTGAAAATGGAATAGAATTAAGTATAATTTGAGTTGAAACATATTTTGTAACGACTCAGAATTTTGAACAATTTAATTTGGAAGTATTTAATTAATTTTAAATATTTGAATGATGGTTTGGTTTGAATTTCAAATTATCAGAATGAATTCAGCGATTAAATTGTAGAATTTAATCTATTGAAAGTTGAATAAAAATTTAAATCTTCAATTTTAAGCCAATTAAAAATATTTCAAAGGCTTGTGAAATTCATATTAATAATATTGAAGATAATAGAAGCTTCAGAATTGAATTTTAAACTGCTTTGTTCAGTTTTGAAATTAAATCGTTTGAATCGATATTTAAAAATAGCCGTCCGAGGCACAGTCTCGGAATTCGACGAAACCAGTTTCATTGGGTCCGTATATTGAATTATTCTCGGATTTCAAATTTCGTATTTTTCTAAGTTGATATGTGAGCACACGGTGAGTAAACGCATTGAAATTGAATCGAATTCAAATTGAAATTAAAATTTTAATTAGTTAACGACATACACATGTTACCTTCCTAAATTCACGCCTAAAATTACGTCAAGGATCACGCTAAAGATCGTGCAGAGCATACTTCGTTCCATTTTAAAAATCCCTCTTCAGTTTTCAACCGAAATCAAATCGAGCAGATGATTCAAAAGTAGGAGAAAAAAATGGTGACAGTCTTCACCTCCTTTTCCTCCGTCCCTCTCTTCTATTTTCATTCCAGAATTTCAAATCAAGAGAAGAATAAAATGGCCACCGCATCCACATCAACTCGCCACCACCTGGAGGCGTTCGAGGAGGCAACTGGCTCCGAAAATCAAAGTTTAGAGCTTCGCGTTGTGCTCGGCGTCGCGACACGAGAGGGAAAAGGGCACGCGCGCAACATGGAGGAGGGTCGCGATGGATCTGGCGACGAGGGGAGGCGATTCGGTTAGGGCATGGATTCGTGAGGTGATGCTTGCAAGGTGGGGCGCTCGGCTATATGAAGCTCGATCGATTTATGCTGGAGGTGATTTAGAGGTGGAGGGTCTCGTGACGGGGGCGGCGACAGTGGATGTGAGGTGGTCGGAGCCTGGGATTCACAGGGTAGGGCAGGGCCGTGAGGTGTGTATGTATATATATATATATATATATATGTATATGTATATATTTTACGTAATTGAGTTAATAAATGTTTATATATATTAAAAAAATGAAGATATATGCAGAAAGTTGTTTTACAGTAAGTATAAATACATATACACATTTTTAAAAAATCTATTTTTTTTAATTATTTAAATAATGCATATTGGTAATTGATTTGGTTAATAAGTTGATTTGAATTTATTTGGGGCACTCAAAATAATTTGTTAAAGGAAATATAGTTTAAGATTTAATTTTTTAATAAATTTATAAACGAGAATTATTTATATGGATAAAACTGGGAAAAGGAAGAAAATAAATAATAATAGGAATTTTAAAACTTGAAGAAAATTTAGTTAAATAAATTTATTTAGTGGTAATTAATTATTTAATTCAGTTTTAAAATTTATATTTGTTTGTGTAAAAGAATTCATCGATAATTTAAATTTGTTAAATTAAATATAGAAATTTATTAAAGGAGAAATAATTGGTTTAAATAAAACTATCAGTTAATTTAACTATTAAAATGAAATCACCGATGAATCGAAATTATCTAATGAAAATTTATTATTCGATTTATTTCGAATATTAATGAATTATGTAAATATTTATACAAGGTCCAAAATTGTGAAAACGAGTCAAGATGGAAAATGGATTGCTAATAGAAGCAAAGGTGATAACTTCTCACTCTAAAGGGTTTATTTAAATTTTAAATAGTTAAATTTAAAATTGTTAGTTGTGTTGATTGAATGCTTGAAGGATGATTGTTATATATATATATATTGGATGTGAATAGACCCTATACGCCGTTAGTAAGCGGAGGTTATTTATTACACCCATATACCGCGATATTCCACCTCGAAGTGGAATTGGTATTATATTATATATATATAGCAATATATATATATATATATTGGCATATGTATATATTGCAGTTGATTGATTTCCCGCATTGTATAGCGGATGAGACCCTATTGCGCCGCCTATTAAGCGGATAATATTATATAAAATCCCATATACCGCGATATTCCACCTCGAACTGGAATGGGTATTGTGCTAATGTCTGTGGATGCAGGGAAACAGGTTGGAGGGATCCAACTGGATTCCTCACAAATATTTATTTGATTTCAGATATTGTGATATTTGATTGTTTATCATATCGATATATGATATTGGAAAGTCGTGATTGACTATTTGATGTGTTGCATCATCGGATCCAATTTTGAAGTTTAAAAATAACGATTTTGAATTTTAAGGGATTTTTAAAGTTTGAAAAGTATACATTTATAAAATATTTTTGGAATTGATTCATCTTAAATAAATAAACGTTATAATTTTAATGTTATAAAAATTATGATTTTGAGAAATACAGTTAAAATTTGATTTTTGAAAATAGGGGATTAATGATTTTACAAAATAGATTAAACTGGGATTTCTGAATTTATAATAAAAAGTTTAAAAATAGGATTTATGAAATTTGATTATTTTATAAATCAAAATGGTGAGATTATAAAGGAGATTAAAGACGTTTTAAAAGAATAATATAAATTGATTTATATAAAAGATTTATAAATTGATATTTATAAATTAAAAATATTGAATTATAAAACGAGTTTTTATAAGTGTTAGAATGAATTATAAATGAATTTCATAAATGAATGAAATTTATAAGATTGTAAACGGTGAAGTTATAAATGAAATTTTATAAGCAGTAGGTTTATAAAATTTTTAAAGTTATTTGAAGAATAGATTTGGGTAAATAAATGAATCTTATAAGTTATAAGATTTATAATTATGAAGTTTAAAGGAATGATTTTTTGTAAACAAATAAATTATAAGTATTTGGCTTATAATATGAATTTTTAGTATATCATTGAGATATGAATTAAATAGGTTAATAAAGGAATTTATAAATGGAAGTTGTTATAAAATAAATAGAAAGGAATTTATAAACGTTGTTTTATAAAACCGTAAACGACTTATTTTGATAAGAAAATTTTTATAACTTATTGATGGAGTTATATTCACGTTTTATACAGTGAATAATCCTTTAAAGTAAAATGAATCGAAATGATGAAATTTGTTAACATAGTATATTCACGTTTTCGAATAGTGAATAATATGTTAAAGGAATTGTTTTAGATATGATGTTTTAAATAGAATTAAAACGATCTAAAGATGTTTTTAAATGTGTTGAGATTCGAAACCTTTCAACATTCATTGTTGAAATAGACGTTTTCGAGAAATAGAAGGAAATGGTGGACTATAACACTGTTGTTATAGTAAATGATTTCCGAAAAGAAATGTTTTGTATAGTATTGGGATTTATATATCTATTTTAATTTCGAATCCCTATACTAGTGATTTTGGGTTGTCGTAACGATGTTTTACGCAACATTCGTTTTGTCCCAAATAAATATGTTTAAGAGAATGATTTCCTTAAAGAATGAAATATGTACTTAATTTCGATTTAAGTATATTGAATATTTTCCAAGTGTAGAAAATAAAAAGATTTGTGAATTACTTGTTAAATAAGTATGGAAATGTTTTTCCATTATAAAGTGAATATTTTGAGAATTTATCTTTTTGAAGATAAATTAAAAATGAATATTTAAAACTTATTGAGAATCGTATATCAGTAGATATTGTGAAATATAAATTCATTATGGAATTTATAAATGAAAAGAAAGTGGAATTTGTTTAAAAATAAATATTGATTGATTTTTGAGGTATTGAAAATATATATCTTGTAAGGATATTTTTGGGAAATAAATAATTTGGAAAATTATTTGGAATCTGGTGATGTGTGCATATCCATTGATAGTTCAATAACCGACTATCAATATTTACCTTTGAATGGGTATTTGTTGTGGTTTGCTTGAATCTGAATGCCACACTTATTTTTAAATTATTGCGCTCGTTATTCGGATTACCCATTCCGAATAGTGATACGACATAATGGATAGCATTGATGACCGGTGTTGAAGATCGGATATTTTTGAAAACGGAATGATTACCGTCGAATGTTTCTGCATCGAATGGCCCCGGTATAGAAATTCCATATGTGATGGGAAGTCCAGAAGTGATTAGTGAATATTCGGATTGCAAGGACTTCTTTGTAAGTGCCTTCGATTCTGTTCGAGCCCGGAACAGACTTGTATGGATTGTATACCTGACATTACAAATTGAGATATAAAGCCGATTTCTTTCAAATATATTTCTGTTGGTGGCGGAGAATTTATTCTCTTAGCTTAACACCCTTCTCTAAGACGTACGAGCTCAGAGGTTATGTAGTTGAAGGTTATTAGCAATATATTCCCAATTTGGTAATGTGACATGCTGAGTGTTGCTGTGAAATGATCATTGTGTTGATCATTTGTGATAGGATCATTTGTTTGATCGTTTATCTTTGTGATCATTTCTATGATCATTTGTTGACCCAAAGCACAGCTTTTGTATAAAGTGTGTTTTTGTGGACGAGACTTCGTCGAGCCTCACACCCCGGAAATGGTCAAAACAGGAAAGATGCGGCAAGGTTATGAGGGTTAGCTCCCTTTAGGGTATGTGCATTTCCTTCTGCAAAAGGGTGGTATCATGGTATGGAGCCCAGATACTTACTCATGTTGAAACACTTTATTTATGATTGTGTGATGTTGGTGACGAGCGCTCGGTTAAAGGTCCCAAAGGACCGGGGGATGGCATACTCGTGTCAGTAGTTACCCAGTTAGGGGTAACCCGGCCTTGTGTTGGCAGAGATCCGGTTTGGTTCTCGGGGACGTCCTTCTAGAGGCGTTCTCATGTGGCAATGGGAAGTTCCTTGGCCTGACCATTTGTTGGAAATCCAATTCCCAATATGAAACCCTGTACGGTTTTAGTTGTAGAACCTGCCATTTACTTATGGTGGTCACCACTGTTTAGATGGTAGCTATAGTAGGCATAGTTCGAAATGTCTATGTTGGCTAAGATTTATATTCTATTTTCGAAATATTTTCTACACTATGCACTAGTAATAATATCAAATGTTCTTTTTAATGCGTATCAAGCATCTTTGACTATCATAAGGAGAAATCTCCTCCGATTCTGCATTTGCATGTGTGTGTGTGCGGGAGGCCTTATGGTAGTCTCATTAAAAAAAAAAAAGCATTGCGAATTGACTTTAAAAATATTCCTCTATTTTGATTTTAAAGAAAAATAAACTGTTTTAGTTCTCACACCAGTCACATGACTGACTCGGAGTTTATTGTTTTCCTTCCTAAACTCTGGGTGCCCGCCAATTTCCACACGGGCAGTCAAGAGTTAGGTTTATCAGGATATTCTGGATATTCAGGAATTGCTGGAGGCAAGATGGATGGCATGGCGTATTCACTAATATATAGTATTTCTTTTTCCGCTGTTTGTTGTTGTTGTACACTCTGATGTAATGAAATGCAATGTAATGTAATAACTGATATAGTTCTTTGTTTAAAGATTATTCATTTATCTATTATATGTTATTCCGCTGCGAATTGTGAGATTCTGTTGATTTCTGTTCCGTTCTATTTTCTATTCTCTTTTCTCTCTATGTTCTATCTTTTCCTCTCGTCTTCTTTTTCTTTTCTTCTTCTTAAACCCTAACTATTCGGTTTTTCGGCAACGAAAAATCGTGTATGTTACATTTGGTATCAGAGCATATGGTTAAGCGACAACCATGGTTCTGTTGGGTGTTACTTATTAGAGATAGAGTCAGTAGTACTCTAGAATGAGTTTGAGTGTAATAATAGATATGAGAGCGTATTTGTTAGTGAATATAAAATTGTTTTTGAATTTGGTAAATAAGATAATTTTGCCCAAAACTACTTTTGTATAGAGAAAAAAATGATTTTCTATGAATTATTATAGTATATGGTTGCATGATTGTTAGGAAGTAATAATATTAAATTATTATCATTATTATATGAAATTAAATAAGAAATAAAATGGATTGAATTCAAGTAAACTAACTTGATAAATTCATGGACTAATGAATTGGAATTTGAATTGGTTAAATTGAGTTTAGTCGTGAGCTAAATTTGAAGATAAATTTGAATTTGTATATAAATTCAACTAAGTAAAAGAAATAAATTGAAATTCCCTTTGTTTGTAATTAAGTAAATTCGAGATGAATTGAATATGGAAATTGAAATTTAAAATGAATAAGTGAATGTACTAATTGAAATGAATTAGTGAATGAAACTAATTTAAAGTAGTAATATGAATTAGTAAATGAAAGTTAATCGATAAAATTCAATATTTAAAATTGAGAATTGAATTCGAATAAAATTGAAATTGTGAATTGAATTCAAATGAAATAGAAATGTAAAATTGAATGAGAATGAATATGTAACTTCAATAGTGAAGTAAAAATGTATAATAAGCATATATTGAATATTTTGTAATGAAATGTGCAAAATGATTTGAATGTTGGAATTGGATATTATGACTAGCAGGATATACAGGTGTATAAAAAGAAATGGAATTGAGATTTTGATTTCAAAGATAAAAATTGAATTGCTCGACAAAAAGGTACGTATTTCAATTTCAGTATGAGATTTGGTGATTTTCTTCTCCAGCCACTTGGCTTTCTCTTTTCTTTTTGATTCTGAGGGGCCGTAGTGCCATTTTGTAGTTGTACCGATCGAGCCGCGCAAAGGAGACGCTGGCGAAATTTTTCGAAAATTTAGAGTGTTAGAAAAATTTTGAGAAATTTTGAAAGTTTGAAATTTTAATTTGAATCTAAATTTGAATGGTTAGGAGAACAATGTTGTTTGAAACTTATAAGTGAAGTTGGAAAGGTAGTTGAAATGATAATGAATCTCAAGTAAAAAGATTTGTTTTAGAAAGTTGATAAAACTATTTGGATTGTGAAAAATAATAGACGGTATAGGGGCATTCTTCTTAACTTGTAATTTCGGGACGAAATTCTTTTAAGGGGGGAAGATTGTAACGACCCAGAATTTTAAACAATTTAATTTGGAAGTATTTAATTAATTTTAAATATTTGAATGATGGTTTGGTTTGAATTTCAAATTATCGGAATGAATTCAGCGATTAAATTGTAGAATTTAATCTATTGAAAGTTGAATAAAAATTTAAATCTTCAATTTTAAGCCAATTAAAAATATTTCAAAGGCTTGTGAAATTCATATTGATAATATTGAAGATAATAGAAGCTTTAGAATTGAATTTGAAGCTGCTTTGTTAAGTTTTGAAATTAACTCGTTTGAATCGATATTTAAAAATAGCCGTCCGAGGCACAGTCTCGGAATTCGACAAAACCAGTTTCATTGGGTCCGTAATATTGAATTATTCTCGAATTTCAAATTTCGTATTTTTCTGAGTTGATATGTGAGCACACGGTGAATAAACGCATTGAAATTGAATCGAATTCAAATTGAAATTAATATTTTAATTAGTTAACGACATACACATGTTACCTTCCTAAATTCACGCCTAAAATTACGGCAAGGATCACGCTAAAGATCGTGTAGAGCATACTTCGTTCCATTTTAAAAATCCCTCTCCAGTTTTCAACCGAAATCAAATCGAGCAGATGATTCAAAAGTAGGAGAAAAAAATGGTCATAGTCTTCACCTCCTTTTCCTCCGTCTCTCTCTTCTATTTTCATTCCAGAATTCCAAATCAAGAGAAGAATAAAATGGCCACCGCATCCACATCAACTCGCGACCACCTGGAGGCGTTCGAGGAGGCAACTGGCTCGGCAAATCAAAGTTTAGAGCTTCGCGTTGTGCTCGGCGTCGCGACACGAGAGGGAGAAGGGCACGCGCGCAACATGGAGGAGGGTCGCGATGGATCTGGCGACGAGGGGAGGCGATTCGGTTAGGGCATGGATTCATGAGGTGATGCTTGCAAGGTGGGGCGCTCGGCTATATGAAGCTCGATCGATTTATGCTGGAGGTGATTTAGAGGTGGAGGGTCTCGTGACGGGGGCGGCGACAGTGGATGTGAGGTGGTCGGAGCCTGGGATTCACAGGGTAGGGCAGGGCCATGAGGTGTGTGTGTATATATATATATATACATATATATTTACGTAATTGAGTTAATAAATGTTTATATATAAAAAAAAATGAAGATATATGCAGAAAGTTGTTTTACAGTAAGTATAAATACATATACACATTTTTAAAAAATCTATTTTTTATTATTATTTAAATAATGCATATTGGTAATTGATTTGGTTAATAAATTGATTTGAATTTATTTAGGGCACTCAAAATAATTTGTTAAAGGAAATATAGTTTAAGATTTAATTTTTTAATAAATTTATAAACGAGAATTATTTATATGGATAAAACTGGGAAAAGGAAGAAAATAAATAATAATAGGAATTTTAAAACTTGAAGAAAATTTAGTTAAATAAATTTATTTAGTGGTAATTAACTATTTAATTCAGTTTTAAAATTTATATTTGTTTGTGTAAAAGAATTCATCGATAATTTAAATTTGTTAAATTAAATATAGAAATTTATTAAAGGAGAAATAATTGGCTTAAATAAAACTATCAGTTAATTAAACTATTAAAATGAAATCACCGATGAATCGAAATTATCTAATGAAATTTATTATTCGATTTATTTCGAATATTAATGAATTTTGTAAATATTTATACAAGGTCCAAAATGGTGAAAACGAGTCAAGATGGAAAATGGATTGCTAATAGAAGCAAAGGCGAGAACTTCTCACTCTAAAGGGTTTATTCAAATTTTAAATAGTTAAATTTAAAATTGTTAGTTGTGTTGATTGAATGCTTGAAGGATGATTGTTATATATATATATATATATATATATATATATATATATATATATATATATATATATATATATATATATATTGGATGTGAATAGACCCTATACGCCGTTAGTAAGCGGAGGTTATTTATTACACCCATATACCGCGATATTCCACCTCGAAGTGGAATTGGTATTATATTATATATATATAGCAATATATATATATATATATATATATTGGCATATGTATATATTGCAGTTGATTGATTTCCCGCATTGTATAGCGGATGAGACCCTATTACGCCGCCTATTAAGCGGATAATATTTTATAAAATCCCATATACCGCGATATTCCACCTCGAACTGGAATGGGTATTGTGCTAATGTCTGTGGATGCAGGGAAACAGGTTGGAGGGATCCAACTAGATTCCTCACAAATATTTATTTGATTTCAGATATTGTGGTATTTGATTGTTTATCATATCGATATATGATATTGGAAAGTCGTGATTGACTATTTGATGTGTTGCATCATCGGATCCAATTTTGAAGTTTAAAAATAACGATTTTGAATTTTAAGGGATTTTTAAAGTAATTTTTGAAAATATACGTTTATAAAATATTTTTGGAATTGATTCATCTTAAATAAATAAACGTTATAATTTTAATGTTATAAAAATTATGATTTTTGAGAAATACAGTTAAAAGTTGATTTTTGAAAATAGGGGATTAATGATTTTACAAAATAGATTAAACTGGGATTTCTGAATTTATTATAAAAAGTTTAAAAATAGGATTTTTGAAATTTGATTATTTTATAAATCAAAATGGTGAGATTATAAAGGAGATTAAAGACGTTTTAAAAGAATAATATAAATTGATTTATATAAAAGATTTATAAATTGATATTTATAAATTAAAAATATTGAATTATAAAACGAGTTTTTATAAGTGTTAGAATGAATTATAAATGAATTTCATAAATGAATGAAATTATAGGATTGTAAACGGTGAAGTTATAAATGAAATTTTATAAGCAGCAGGTTTATAAAATTTGTAAAGTTATTTGAAGAATAGATTTGGGTAAATAAATGAATCTTATAAGTTGTAAGATTTATAATTATGAAGTTTAAAGGAACGATTTTTTGTAAACAAATAAATTATAAGTATTTGGCTTATAATATGAATTTTTAGTATATCATTGAGATATGAATTAAATAGGTTAATAAAGGAATTTATAAATGGAAGTTGTTATAAAATAAATAGAAAGGAATTTATAAACGTTGTTTTATAAAACCGCAAATGACTTTTTTTGATAAGAAATTTTTTATAACTTATTGATGGAGTTATATTCACGTTTTATACAGTGAATAATCCTTTAAAGTAAAATGAATCGAAATGATGAAATTTGTTAACATAGTATATTCACGTTTTCGAATAGTGAATAATATGTTAAAGGAATTGTTTTAGATATGATGTTTTAAATAGAATTAAAACGATCTAAAGATGTTTTTAAATGTGTTGAGATTCGAAACCTTTCAACATTCATTGTTGAAATAGACGTTTTCGAGAAATAGAAGGAAATGGTGGACTATAACACTGTTGTTATAGTAAATGATTTCCGGAAGGAAATGTTTTGTATAGTATTGGGATTTATATATCTATTTTAATTTCGAATCCCTATACTAGTGATTTTGGGTTGTCGTAACGATGTTTTACGCAACATTCGTTTTGGCCCAAATAAATATGTTTAAGAGAATGATTTCCTTAAAGAATGAAATATGTACTTAATTTCGATTTAAGTATATTGAATATTTTCCAAGTGTAGAAAATAAAAAGATTTGTGAATTACTTGTTAAATAAGTATGGAAATGTTTTTCCATTATAAAGTGAATATTTTGAGAATTTATCTTTTTGAAGACAAATTGAAAATGAATATTTGAAACTTATTGAGAATCGTATATCAGTAGATATTGTGAAATATAAATTCATTATGGAATTTATAAATGAAAAGAAAGTGGAATTTGTTTAAAAATAAATATTGATTTATTTTTGAGGTATTGAAAATATATATCTTGTAAGGATATTTTTGGGAAATAAATAATTTGGAAAATTATTTGGAATCTGGTGATGTGTGCATATCCATTGATAGTTCAATAACCGACTATCAATATTTACCTTTGAATGGGTATTTGTTGTGATTTGCTTGAATCTGAATGCCACACTTATTTTTAAATTATTGCGCTCGTTATTCGGATTACCCATTCCGAATAGTGATACGACATAATGGATAGCATTGATGACCGGTGTTGAAGACCGGATATTTTTGAAAACGGAAGGATTACCGTCGAATGTTTCTGCACCGAATGGCCCCGGTATAGAAATTCCATATGTGATGGGAAGTCCGGAAGTGATTAGTGAATATTCGGATTGCAAGGACTTCTTTGTAAGTGCCTTCGGTTCTGTTCGAGCCCGGAACAGACTTGTATGGATTGTATGTCTGACATTACAAATTGAGATATAAAGCCGATTTCTTTCAAATATATTTCTGTTGGTGGCGGAGAATTTATTCTCTTAGCTTAACACCCTTATCTTAGACGTACGAGCTCAGAGGTTATGTAGTTGAAGGTTATTAGCAATATATTCCCAATTTGGTAATGTGACATGCTGAGTGTTGTTGTGAAATGATCAATGTGTTGATCATTTGTGATAGGATCATTTGTTTGATCGTTTATCTTTGTGATCATTTCTATGATCATTTGTTGACCCAAAGCACAGCTTTTGTATAAAGCGTGTTTTTGTGGACGAGACTTCGTCGAGCCTCACACCTCGGAAATGGTCAAAACAGGAAAGATGCGGCAAGGTTATGAGGGGTAGCTCCCTTTAGGGTATGTGCATTTCCTTCTGGAAAAGGGTGGTATCATGGTATGGAGCCCAGATACTTACTCATGTTGAAACACTTTATTTATGATTGTGTGATGTTGGTGACGAGCGCTCGGTTAAAGGTCCCAAAGGACCGGGGGATGGCATACTCGTGTCAGTAGTTACCCAGTTAGGGGTAACCCGGCCATGTGTTGGCAGAGATCCAGTTTGGTTCTCGGGGACGTCCTTCCAGAGGCGTTCTCATGTGGCAATGGGAAGTTCCTTGGCCTGACCATTTGTTGGAAATCCAATTCCCAATACGAAACCATGTACGGTTTTAGTTGTAGAACCTGCCATTTACTTATGGTGGTCACCACTGTTTAGATGGTAGCTATAGTAGGCATAGTTCGAAATGTCTATGTTGGCTAAGATTTATATTCTATTTTCGAAATATTTTCTACACTATGCACTAGTAATAATATCAAATGTTCTTTTTAATGCGTATCAAGCATCTTTGACTATCATAAGGAGAAATCTCCTCCGATTCCGCGTTTGCATATGTGTGTGTGCGGGAGGCCTTATGGTAGTCTCATTAAAAAAAAAAAAGCATTGCGAATTGACTTTAAAAATATTCCTCTATTTTGATTTTAAAGAAAAATAAACTGTTTTAGTTCTCACACCAGTCACATGACTGACTCGGAGTTTATTGCTTTCCTTCCTAAACTCTGGGTGCCTACCAATTTCCACACGGGCAGTCAAGAGTTAGGTTTATCAGGATATTCTGGATATTCAGGAATTGCTGGAGGCAAGATGGATGGCATGGCGTATTCACTAATATATAGTATTTCTTTTTCCGCTGTTTGTTGTTGTTGTACACTCTGATGTAATGAAATGCAATGTAATGTAATAACTGATATAGTTCTTTGTTTAAAGATTATTCATTTATCTATTATATGTTATTCCGCTGCGAATTGTAAGATTCTGATATTGTTCTGTTGTTTTCTGTTCCGTTCTATTTTCTATTCTCTTTTCTCTCTATGTTCTATCTTTTCCTCTCTTCTTCATTTTCTTTTCTTCCTCTTAAACCCTAACTATTCGGTTTTTCGGCAACGAAAAATCGCGTATGTTACACATTTAAATTGGTTATAAACATAAATACCTATTTATTCACATAGATCTCGTCAAATTGCATGGAATAAATTGTCGTTGGATGTAAATGGAAGTAATTAAAATTCTATGTGTCGATAAGGGTAAAGTAAATTGATTTTGAAAGCAATGGAATTAAATATGAATTGAGTTTGCTTAAGAATAAAGTAAATGTAAGCGATTGAGTTTTAAACCATTCAAATTTGAATGAAAATGGTTTGTAAATTAATTGAAATAGTTGAATTACCATGAAAGTTGTAAAAATTGCTTACGGGAAATGTTGGATGTGCATTTCTTTAGAATTCATATGTTTTAACCATTGCAACTAAGTGAAATATAGTTAAACTGCATATATTTGTCACTTACATGTTTAAATTGAGTAAGTACAGGTACCTGGAAGCCGTGTGGCTGGATTTGGTTGCGCTAGTTGCTAAAAATAATAAGCCGCTTGCTTAAAATGCAAAATAAGGTAGGCCTACGCAATTAAAATAGGAAATATGTACTGTTTTTGGTTTTTCCGACCGTGTGGGTCGATGTATATATATTTATCTCTTTTGTCAAATTGCAAAAGCTCCTCCGTACAAAGGAGACTCTGCCAAAAATTTTCAGAAATTTTGCGAGTTAGAAAATTTTTCAAAATTTTGAAAATTTTTGTTAACAACAGAACGGTTTCGAATTGAAAATTGAAATAAGTTAGTGAATGAAACTAATTAAAATAATGACATGAATTAGTTATAAATGAAAAATAAAATTTAAAGTTTAGAGTTGAAAATAAATTGAATTCGTATGGAAATGGAGGAATTAATTTGAATAGGAATGGATATAAACTAAGTGGTAAGATGAAAATAAATATACGAAACACATAAATGCTTATACTAGCTTTAGTAAGGAATGAGACACAATTGGAAATTGATATTTCAAATATAATCTAAGTCAACATTTGAGTTAATGGATATTGACATCTGTAAGTGAGTCGATAAAATGTTTTGGGATATTGTGATTGGATATTAGTGCTAAGCAGGGTATGCAGGTATTATAAAGGGAAGAGAATTAGATTTTGATTTCAAGAGATAAAATTTTTTTTTGAAATGCTCGACAAAAAGGTATGTATTCAAATTTGGTACAAATTTTGAATGGGATTTGGATTGAGCCACTTGGCCTTTTGTTTTCTTTTTGAATTTGGGAGGCCGTAGAGCCATTTTGTAGTTGTACCGAGCTAGCCGCGTAAAGGAGACGCTGGCGAAATTTTTCGGAAATTTAGAGAGTTAGAAAATTTTTGAGAAAATTTGAAAATTTTAAACTTGGTTTTGAATTATAATTTGAATTATTAAGTACGTAATATGGTGTGGGACTTATGATTAAGTTGAAAGGTTAAGAAAAGGATTAGTGTATCATTGATAAAAAGATTTATTGGTAAATTGATAAAAACAATTTGGAGTTGAGAAGATAGTTAATGGGTTATGGATCATTCTTCCTAACTAGTAATTTCGGGGATGAAATTCTTTCAAGGGGGGAGGAATGTGACGACCCGGAATTTTTGAGCGTTTGAAATAGGAATATTTAATTAATTTTAAATATTTGAAAGGATAATTTTTAACTAAAATTACGAATATTATAATTTATTTGACAATTAAATTATTGAATTAAACAATTTGAAGCTGAGTAAAATATCGAATTTGGAATTTTAAACTTGTAACAAATAATTTGAAGGTTCGTAAAATTTATATTGATACTACTGAAGATAAGAGAAGAGTTAAAAATTGAATCTATCACTGAATCGTTCAGTTTTGAATTTATATCGTTTAAATTGAATTTAAAAATAGCCTTCCGAGGCACAGTCTTGGAATTCAACGAAACCAGTCCCATTAGGTCCGTAATATTGTATTATTATCGGATTTCAAATTTTGTAGCGTTTGGAGTTGGCGTGTGATCATACGATAGGGAAAAGCGCGGGAAATTTCGAATCGAAAATTAAATATAATAAATACTTTATGTGACTAGTCAAACTTATTTCACATCGGACTTTTTTGTTTTCACTTCATAGATCACTATAGCTCAAAGCGTTCCTCACACGCCACCTCCCTTTCTTTTCAGCCGAACAGAAGTATAATTTCATTTGAATTTAATTCCTTCCCTTCTTCAACCACATCTGCGTTCATTCCTTCAACGATTTTAAAAAAAAAGAGGCTAACAAACATGGCCGCAAATCAGAAATAAAATAAAATAAAATCGTCCTCTCCTTAAATCGATTCCTCCTAGTTCACTCGATTCTATCGGCATGGGGGAGGGGCGGCGCGATGGGGAGGAGTCGCGTGTTGCTGAGGCTTAAGTTTTGGGAATGGGAAGCTCGAATACGAGCTGGATGTGGAGTAGCGGCGCGAGGAGGATGGAGATGATGGGTGCCACGATAGTTTGAAGGGGGGTTCGATGCGATTAGGGTTTTGGTAGCGTCACGGGAAGGTGGCCGAAGCGAGACCTGGGTAGCGTACGCACGCGTGCAAGTGGGTTGTGTTGCAACTGAGAAGGGGACGCAAGCATGGGAAGGTGGAGGCGATGTCGATGGGTGACTCGCGATGTTGTCGGCAGGCTGTGACTTAGCAGTGAGGTATTGCAACTCTTTTTAATTCAAGTATATATATATATATATATTAGGCAACTTTAAAATGCATACAGAGAAAGAAATTTGAAAACACAATTTTAATTTACAAATATAAAGTACAAAGAAATTTTACAGTAAAACAAAGTACTGTTCTTGTTAATTAACAGCTATATATATACATATATATATATATATATATATTAATATAAGGATAAATACAGCAAAGAAGGGAATTGTATATAGATCAGATGTCGGAATGAAGGAATTTTAAAATGTTTCAGGTATATATAAAATTAGATATTTAATTTCGAATATAGATTATAAAACCTACTATTTAAATTTTTAAAATATGGATTATAATGCCTTACTTGTTCAATCACCTTGTTCAATTACTTTAATTACTAAAAAAAATAAAAATAAAAAAATAATTGGAAAAAGTAATTAGTTCAAATAAACTTGTTAGTTTAAATTAAATGGTTAGTTTAAACTTAAATCATTAGTTAAACTAAATTATTAAATGATTTAATGGTAGTTAATTGTTCAATCGATTCAAGTATTAATAAATGATGTACATATTGATTCAAGGTCTAAATCTTGAAGAAATCTAGTCGGAATGAGAATGGATTACAAACAAGAAGCAAAAGGTGAGTTAATCTCACTCAGTTTAAATTTAAATTTAAAATGATTAAATTTAAATCATTGATTGTATGATTGAATTGAATGCTGTGATATAGTATAGTATAATTTGTAATTGACTTATTATGTGATGCTAACGTCTGTGGATGCAGGGAAAACAGGTTGGAGGGATCCAACAGGACCCCTCAACTTTTATTTAAATTATTTTATATTCTATTCTTTGTTCGGATTGATTGATATTCTATAATGAGTTATCTGAAAATATTGAATGTTATGGCTTGGTTGATATAATTGGGTATAATGAATTAATTATAGAATAAATTTAAGAATAACATGGTAAAGAAATAAAGTGACTTTGAAATTCTAATAAATGAATCTTGAGAATGGAAAGGAAAGTTGTATAAACAGAAGTTAATGAATTCTGAATTGTAGTATTGTTAATTAAAAAGAACAAACAATTATTTAGAATTTAAGATTTGGATTTATTGAAAGAGTAAAGAAGAATATAATAATAATAATAAAAATAAAGACCATAACTACTGAATTTGGAAATGAACTGATAAGTAAAAGAATTTATTTCAAATAAAATAAATTGGAAATCAATTTGGGAAATTGATTTAAGTGGTTGAGATTTGAAATTCTTCCTGGATAACCAAGTACGTTTCAAAGTAAATTTTTAAACATATGTTAAAGGATTTTGAATTTGTTTTAAAGGTATGTTTTGTAAAATTTATTATTTCTATTATTTAAAGTCTAAAGTAAATATTTCCTTTTAACCTATTATAACAGTAATTATTTAAAGAATGAATTGATATTTTGATTTAAAGAAGAAACCTAATGTTTAGGTATAAGGTAACCTTATTTTAATTATTTCTCGAGTATTATTTAAAATTTAGTATTAAAGTAATTTTTCTAGATTAGATGATAAATGTATGTTTCAATAAAGAGTTTTAAATTATTCTAAAAATCTAGTTTTTGTGCTTGGTGATTTCAGTGGAGATAGGAAATATTCGGGGAAGTTTATCCTGAAAGAATGACGATTTGAAACTGTTTCAAAGGAATTTGAAAAGTGAAATTATATCTTGTGAAGATATTTTTGAGATAAATAAATAATATGAAAAATTATTTATTGGTTGATGGTTGTTTGTGAATATTAATTGATAGTTAAATCACCGACTATCAATATTTGACAAATACGTTGATCGTTTCGAAGAGACCGGGATCGAGATTAATTTCTCGAAAACCACTTCAATCCGGTTTATACGTTTCGTGTAAACGATTTTGGATTCGAAGATGGAGCAGTGAAGTGCAAGGGCTAGTCGCTACTAATCCTGAGGATATTTCCAAAATGGATGTAGTAGGAATAGTGCCTTCGGTTCCGTTCGAACCCGGGACGGACTTGTATGGATGAATGCTTGCGAAACATCGTCAGGTGGACGATGGGCATTCTAAGGGATACGTTCTATAAAAGGTAACGCTTAGCCTCAAGCCTCACCAAATGGGAATGACTGAAAATCAGGGGTTATGCAGCAAGGCTAGGTGGGTAGCACCCAAGCAGGGTTGTTGAGTATGCGCTTATATGTTTTTGTTTGATGATAATAAACATATAAATTCATTTAAATGTATTTGGTAATGTACTATTTTGTTTTTCATAGATTAAATAAATATTTGTTGAATAAAATAAATTACACAGAATTTGATTTTGAATTCAAACAGAAATTTTATTCAAACAAATATTTATTACAATCTTGAATAGTACAAATTCATTCTCTCACTATACATATACATTTTTGATTACATCACGATTACATCACAAATATTTTTATATTGATAATCTCACTACATATCACTCACACTCGTATTTTGTCTTCAACTGCATTTCAGTTTGAATCCAGCATCTGAGCAATCTGCAAAAATATTCACTAACGCAGTAAAATTGAAAAAGAAATATTTGTGCAATATAAAATGAAATACGATTTTTGAAAAAATGGTTTGCCTCAGTTATTTGGTTTGTTCGTCATCATTCACACTTGATTTCATCACAAAGTAGTGCACATAGATATTACAGGGACAGGTAGCCATAAGTGGCTGCAATACACACGTGTACATTCATACACGTGTGCACTGCCTCGCCAACTCGTGTGCGCAGCCAATAAGAGCAAGTGTACAATAGTGTCAAGTTGCAAACAGTTCAAAGCTTCGACAAATCACAACAGACCAATTCCAAATGACTCAGTGAAGTCAAAGTATGCAACTACGTGACATAAATGCAACTACAACGATGCAAGCGAAGAACCAAAGTCAGTGGCAAGCTTCAAACTGCATAAGTGACCATGCAAACTGACTCGAACCAATACAGTGACAATATGCAGCATACCAGAGGTCTCAACAAGAAAATCAAGTTCAAGGCAACATGTACACCATGATATAATGTGCACCAGTAATGCAAACTATAGATACAAAGAACAAAGAACATGCATGAAGAACCAGAATACAAGTACAGGAGGCAGCTTAATATAAACATGCTCAGGTCAGAGACAACCAACAGCCCAAATGAACAACAAAGGGTCAAAACTCAATGCACATGAAACCAAAGGCCGAGCAATTGATATATGGTGATGCAGTCAATAGCTACAAACTGCGACGTCAAGTTCAGACCAAACAGTCGAAGACATGAATGCAACAAAGTTCACAAGTGCAGACACAAGGGCAGTAATACAAAGTAAAGTGGCAACAAACATGAAAGGAATCGAGTCAGTAAGGCAATGCACAAAGGAAGTAACAGTAAGAACAGAGACCATAGCAACTGCATAGCAACAGCAACAAGATCAAGTGACAACATAGAGCAGTCATAATGAAACTGCAGTGCAACTACAATGAACACCACTGAGCAGTGAATACAAGACCAAGTTGAGATGCACAATGCCACCAAGCAATACAAAGACCAGCTACAACATGTCAATGCAATAAACTGAATGCAAAGGGTGCAAAAACAAGTAGCAGTCTTTGAACACGAATGCAGTGTACATGAATGCATCAATAAACCAAACTGCAAGACCTCAAGTGACATGGTGAAGCAGTATAAAACCAAAGTTACAAGCATACAAAATCATCAATGCAATGCAACACAAATGGGTTCACATATACCAAGCCACGACCAACAGAAACAAAGCATGTACACACGTATACAACTACAGGTCTCAATATTAAAGAAACAACTCAGCATTGAATTAAATACAAGTTCGACTAAAAGTGCAGACGACAGCTGCTCAATGATACAGTAGCAAGCTACAATGGATGCAGCAATACCAAGTTCAACAACATCAAAGACAACACAAGTTCAGCTGTGCAAAATGTATACAAAGACAGTGAGCATATACGTATGGATGAAATGCAAAGGTTCAGACCGAGACTAAAGCAAGCAGCATGTGGTAAACCAAAATGTCATCATATGTACTCAATGCAAAGTCCAAGTCGAAATCATGGATCAGTGCCAAAGTCGAAGAATAACAATGCAGACGTACAAATGTAACGCAGTGATAAAGATTCACGTACGAATACAGTATTGACGAAGTTCAACATTGCAGAGATGATCGAAGTAAAATACAAATCGAAGTCAGAATTCAATGAAACTCAAATTTGTATTCTTTGAAAAAGTCAACGCAAATCACAAAGGGAAAGTTTCTGTTTTTTTTATATACAAGAAGGATCGAACGTTCTCAAAACAAAGCCGTATGAATCAAGTAAGTAACGAACGCATTAGGAAAGTCGTGTGCATCACGAAAGTGAATTTCAGGAAAGTATCGAGTTAATTAGTGTAATCGAATTCATATAAATTCAACCCGAAGGTATCATCATCAAGCAAGTGCTTCAATTCACAATCGAACTATCAATCGCAATCCCAATTTACATCATCGGCTATTGAGTTAAAATCGAGTCCAATCGAAGCAAGCAATCAAACCTAAAAGCAAAAGATACAAATAACATACCAAGGCGAATTCAATTATCTCGAAGAAACCAAAGCCGAACCCTAATTTCACAAATCAAGAGAAGCAGCCAAGCGCGACTCCAAGCAAGTGATCGACAAGGCAACCAACCAGCAATCAAGAGCGGCGGCTTAAATTGAAGAGCCCTAATTGCCACAAGGGAACGAAGCCCTAATTCATCGAACAAAGAAACAAGAGCAAGGCCGACATTATTCTCAGGAGAAGAAAGGAATCGGGTTAATGAAAAACAAGGGGCCGGCCTTGTTAGTTTTAAAAGAGGCTTAAGTTATTTTTAGGGTTTAAGTATAAAGGGGTGTTTTAGTTTTTTATTTTGAGCAAAAAATTACGCATTCAAGTTGTATTTTAATTTTTTGCTCCGGTTTTAATTTTGAAGTTTTTTTTTCTTTTCGAGTCGAAGAATTTGTAAATCACCACCTAGGGTTTAGGTAGTGTCAGATTGTCTATTTAGAATTAGTTCAGTGAGCAGGGTGTGTGAGTTTGCAAAGCTCTATAGGCGGGAGCAGTGTTTGCGAGTAAGCGAAACTCTATAGGCGGGAGCAGGGTGTGCGAGTCTAGTAGAGTGTTTGTGAGCGGGAGCAAAAGGGTCTGCGAGTCTAGTAGAGTGTTTGTAAGTGTGATACTGTTTAATTCTAATAGAAATCTGTGAATGCAGCAGTAGGCAGGGGTTGCCGAAGCTGGGTAAATTTTGTGTGTGATTTACTTTTCAGCATATTTATTTCTGCAGTTTATTTCTGTGTTTAAATCGAGAAAATTTGCTATAACCCTATTCACCCCCCCCCCCCTCTAGGGTTAATCTAGATCCTACAAGTGGTATCAGAGCACGGTATATTTTTTTTTAACTCTAGAGTCATGAGTCTACAAAATAATGCTTTTTCTGAGGGGCAATCTATTGCTAGGCCACCCATGTTTAACGGGAACAATTATGCTTATTAGAAAGTTAGGATGGGTATCTATCTTAGTTCTGTTGATTATGATGTTTGGGATATTATTGAAACTGGCTATAAACCTCCCACTATAATCGTTGGTGATACTGAGATTCCTAAACCTAAGGATAGGTGGGATGCTAACGATAAGAAACTGAAAACGACAAATGCTAAAGCCATGAATGCTTTGATATGTGCTCTTGATAAAAATGAATTTAATAGAATTTCTCATTGTACAACAGCACAGGAAATTTAGCACACTTTGGAGGTGACACACGAAGGAACTTCTCAAGTCAAGGAGTCTCGTCTAGCCCTATTCAGCAACGAATACGAAAACTTTGTGATGGACAAAGGCGAGAGCATAAAAGACATGTTTGGATGCTTTTCAACCTTGGTATACAATGCTAGAGCGCTTGGGAAGTTATTCACTGAGGTAGACCTTGTGAGGAAGATACTACGAGTTTTACCAATGAACTTTGAGGCAAAAGTCACAGCAATCCAAGAATCGAAAGATTTGAGTAAACTAAGCATGGAGGAGTTGATTGGCAACTTGATGACATATGAGCTTGAGTTAAAAGCAAAGGAAGAACGCAACAACTCCGAACCAAAGAAAAAGACGATTGCCTTAAAGAGCAAAGAAGAAAGCGATGAAGAAGGAGAAGATCCAATTGAAGAGCTTGCAATGGCTGTCAATAATCTTAGAAAATGGTCGAGATTCAAGCCACGCAAGAAGAAAACAAATCGCAATAGGTCAAAAGATTCCGAAAATTCCGATAATGAACTGACGTGTTATAACTGCAACAAGCCTGGCCACATCAAACCAAAATGCCCACTTCTCAAAAATAACAAAGAAAAGAAAAAGGCGAAGAAGGTATTTGCAGCGACTTGGGATGATGAAGAAGGAGAAGAAGCTTCGGATAGCAGCTCAGAGGAGGCTAACTTGTGTCTTATGGCGAAATCAAATTCAGATTCAAGCTCAGAGGAATATAGTGAGGAAGGTGAGTATTCCTATAGAGATCTTGTTTTTATGTGTTCTGATCTTACTAAAGTAGTTGATGCTCTTGAATCTAAAATTGAAAAACTGAAAACTGATAGGAGAGAACTTGCTCGTAAAAATTTTAGGTTAGAAACTGAACTAGAAAATATTCAAAACCTAGAATGTAAAAGATGTAAAGTTTTAGATTCAGAATTGACAAAACTTAAGAATAACTTTGAGAATCTTGAAAAAGAAAACTTGAATCTTAAGGAAACCATCGACACTAGGAAAAAGGATTTTATAAATCGATGCACCTCACTTGTCACTGAAAATACAACACTAAAAACCAAAGTCCAAAATCTTGAGAAATCTTTGAATAACTTTTCAAGAGGCGAAAAATCTTTCAACATGCTATTGAGAAATCAAATTTTTGCTAACAACAGAAAAGGACTTGGTTTTGGGAAAACACAAGCTGAGGATAATGCAAAAGGGAAAAGTGTCTTTGATAAATGTGAAATAATTGGACATCATGTTGAAAATTGTAGTCATAGGAACAAGAACACAAAATTTATACAAGTTTGGGTTCCTAAGAATTCTACAAACAAATTTCATGTCTATTGGAACAAGAATAAAAGGACTAAACAAGTTTGGGTTCCAAAGGGTTTGTTTATTCATAATGTTTCTGTCACTAACAATCATGGACCTAGAAATAGGTCACAAAAATCTTTCATCGTGTAGGTGTGGTGGTAGGCTAAGGAACAACAACGGTGTTCTCTGGATTTTGGCTGTTCCAGAAACACAACGGGCAACATAGCAAAGTTCCTTAGCCTAGTATAAAGGTGACAGAATCACAATGGGCAATCACGAGAAATTATCGTAAAGGTAAAACAGGTGAAGGTATAATCTGCACCATATTCTGAATTAAATCAGCCAAAATTGTGATAATGATGTGATGATGACTTTAATTCTGACTTATTGATATGATTTTTCTTTTGACTTGTTCTTACTTTGATTTGTGCTCAAAAGTAGACCAACCATCCTTTCATCATTGAACTTAATCCGTTTGGTCAAATTATGATGTTGATTGATTACTGTCTACTCATGCTACACGTAGATATATTTTGACATTTTGATCACTGCTTGTAAATTTGCACGATTTCAAATTTCATGTGAAAGCTGTTAAAAAGGATTTTTTTTGAAATTGTTGAAACTTTATGAAATTGTTGAAATTTCAAGAAACTGTTTTTGACATAATTATGATGATGATTGACTGTTGATTACTCATGAATATAATTGTTTATCCTATGGTTTCTGAAATTAACATCATGATATTTGTTTGAGTGTTAACACGGCTTAAATTCAAATTCAAAAGAATGATGTTTTGAAATTTTTGGTGCATATTTCATGGTTTGATTCAACAAGTGAATATTGAGTGAAATTTAAATTCAGATGCAGATTACACTGGTAATATAATTGATAGAAAAATTATTAGTGTAACGTGATTAATTTTTGAAACATTCATTTGCTGCATCGTTTTTTTTTCCAGAGAAAATATCTGCATATTTTTCATTTGAAATAATTTTCAAATAGCAGAAAATTTTCTTATAAAACCCCCTCGAGAAAATCATGTTTGACCATATTTACAGCTTAATCATTTTTGAAAAATTGATTTTATAATTTTAATTTGATTTTAAATGACAAATTTTGACTAACCTGACTCTCTTTGATTATCGAAAAGATGAATAGTGATTGAAAAAGAGATGAGTGTTGATATTTATCATATATTATAACTCGAGAAAGTATAATTAGAAAATTTCTTTAGAATTTCACAACAAGAGTTATAAAAACTTTTTGTTGGGTAAAAATTCCATGACCATTTCTATTTCTATCATCTTTCTATCGACCATCACTCATTAAGATCATATTTAGTATGTAAATTTGTGGTAGTTTTCAAAGGAAATCATTTGTTCTTCAATATCTTTAAATCTGTGAAGGAAATTATTTGTGCTTCAACTTATTATATTTAGCAATAAAAATAAATATCCGAAGTATTCACTCTCATTTAAAAGTCCTCACGGTTATGCATGGGTGAATTACTTGGATTTTTGATTATGTGCTTCCATGCTCATTTAAAAGTCCTCACGGTTATGCATGTATGGAACGCATATCAAATTTAATTGATTTAATAGACAAGTTGATTCTAATCCCATTTAAAAGTCCTCACGGTCATGCGTGGTTAGAAGATACTTGATTTCATTTTTAAATTAAATTGGAATACTACTAATCTCATTTAAAAGTCCTAACGGTTATGCATGGTTAGTAGATATTCAAATTTCCAGAAATAAATATACCACAAATAGACATATCTATATGAATTTTTGATGATTTTATCTCCATCACTTCTGAAAGTGGAATATGCGCTTGACAAGGGTAATTATGATTTTTGTTTGAGTTTTATTGAAATTTGATATTTATATTTAATTGAGTTAAATATTTGATTCATGTCTATCACTTCATCCCTATTTTATAACACTATTATTCTTTTGCTGATAACAAAAGGGGGAGAGAAAAGTTAAGATTTTGTCAAATAGAATCAAGCAAAGGTCAAATAATTTTTCCATATGCATCTAGGCTCATTTGAATATATTTCTATTTGTATGCATATATGTAGGGGGAGCATCATGTAGAGAGGAAGCATTTAAATAGGGGGAGCAATTAAAGTATATCATTGATCAAATAAATTTAACACATGTACAAAATCTTAAATATATGTTTGTTATCATCAAAAGGGGGAGATTGTTGAATATGCGCTTATATGTTTTTGTTTGATGATAATAAACATATATATATTCATTTAAATGTATTTGGCAATGTACTATTTTGTTTTTCATAGATTAAATAAATATTTGTTGAATAAAATAAATTACACAGAATTTGATTTTGAATTCAAACAGAAATTTTATCCAAACAAATATTTATTACAATCTTGAATAGTACAAATTCATGCTCTCACTATACATATACATTTCTGATTACATCACGATTACATCACAAATATTTTTACATTGATAATCTCACTACATATCACTCATACTCGTATTTTGTCTTCAACTGCATTCCAGTTTGAATCCAGCATCTGAGCAATCTGCAAAAATATTCACTAACGCAGTAAAATTGAAAAAGAAATATTTTTGCAATATAAAATGAAATACGATTTTTGAAAAAATGGCTTGCCTCAGTTATTTGGGTTGTTCGTCATCATTCACACTTGATTTCATCACAAAGTAGTGCACATAGATATTACACGGACAGGTAGCCATAAGTGGCTGCAATACACACGTGTACATTCATACACGTGTGCACTGCCTCGCCAACTCGTGTGCGCAGCCAACAAGAGCAAGTGTACAACAGTGTCAAGTTGCAAACAGTTCAAAGCTTCGACAAATCACAACAGACCAATTCCAAATGACTCAGTGAAGTCAAAGTATGCAACTACGTGACATAAATGCAACTACAACGATGCAAGCGAAGAACCAAAGTTAGTGGCAAGCTTCAAACTGCATAAGTGACCATGCAAACTGACTCGAACCAATACAGTGACAATATGCAGCATACCAGAGGTCTCAACAAGAAAATCAAGTTCAAGGCAACATGTACACCATGATATAATGTGCACCAGTAATGCAAACTATAGATACAAAGAACAAAGAACATGCATGAAGAACCAGAATACAAGTACAGGAGGCAGCTCAATATAAACATGCTCAGGTCAGAGACAACCAACAGCCCAAATGAACAACAAAGGGTCAAAACTCAATGCACACGAAACCAAAGGCCGAGCAATTGATATATGGTGATGCAGTCAATAGCTGTAAACTGCGACGTCAAGTTCAGACCAAACAGTCGAAGACATGAATGCAACAAAGTTCACAAGTGCAGACACAAGGGCAGTAATACAAAGTAAAGTGGCAACAAACATGAAAGGAATCGAGTCAGTAAGGCAATGCACAAAGGAAGTAACAGTAAGAACAGAGACCATAGCAACTGCATAGCAACAACAACAAGATCAAGTAACAACATAGAGCGGTCATAATGAAACTGCAGTGCAACTACAATGAACACCACTGAGCAGTGAATACAAGACCAAGTTGAGATGCACAATGCCACCAAGCAATACAAAGACCAGCTACAACATGTCAATGCAATAAACTGAATGCAAAGGGTACAAAAACAAGTAGCAGTCTTTGAACACGAATGCAGTGTACATGAATGCATCAATAAACCAAACTGCAAGACCTCAAGTGACATGGTGAAGCAGTATAAAACCAAAGTTACAAGCATACAAAATCATCAATGCAATGCAACACAAATGGGTTCACATATACCAAGCCACGACCAACAGAAACAAAGCATGTACACAAGTATACAACTACAGGTCTCAATATTAAAGAAACAACTCAGCATTGAATTAAATACAAGTTCGACTAAAAGTGCAGACGACAGCTGCTCAATGATACAGTAGCAAGCTACAATGGATGCAGCAATACCAAGTTCAACAACATCAAAGACAACACAAGTTCAGCTGTGCAAAATGTATACAAAGACAGTGAGCATATACGTATGGATGAAATGCAAAGGTTCAGACCGAGACTAAAGCAAGCAGCATGTGGTAAACCAAAATGTCATCATATGTACTCAATGCAAAGTCCAAGTCGAAATCATGGATCAGTGCCAAAGTCGAAGAATAACAATGCAGACGTACAAATGTAACGCAGTGATAAAGATTCACGTACGAATACAGTATTGACGAAGTTCAACATTGCAGAGATGATCGAAGTAAAATACAAATCGAAGTCAGAATTCAATGAAACTCAAATTTGTATTCTTTGAAAAAGTCAACGCAAATCACAAAGGGAAAGTTTCTGTTTTTTTTATATACAAGAAGGATCGAACGTTCTCAAAACAAAGCCGTATGAATCAAGTAAGTAACGAACGCATTAGGAAAGTCGTGTGCATCACGAAAGTGAATTTCAGGAAAGTATCGAGTTAATTAGTGTAATCGAATTCATATAAATTCAACCCGAAGGTATCATCATCAAGCAAGTGCTTCAATTCACAATCGAACTATCAATCGCAATCCCAATTTACATCATCGGCTATTGAGTTAAAATCGAGTCCAATCGAAGCAAGCAATCAAACCTAAAAGCAAAAGATACAAATAACATACCAAGGCGAATTCAATTATCTCGAAGAAACCGAAGCCGAACCCTAATTTCACAAATCAAGAGAAGCAGCCGAGCGCGACTCCAAGCAAGTGATCGACAAGGCAACCAACCAGCAATCAAGAGCGGCGGCTTAAATTGAAGAGCCCTAATTGCCACAAGGGAACGAAGCCCTAATTCATCGAACAAAGAAACAAGAGCAAGGCCGACATTATTCTCAGGAGAAGAAAGGAATCGGGTTAATGAAAAACAAGGGGCCGACCTTGTTAGTTTTAAAAGAGGCTTAAGTTATTTTTAGGGTTTAATTATAAAGGGGTGTTTTAGTTTTTTATTTTGAGCAAAAAATTACGCATTCAAGTTGTATTTTAATTTTTTGCTCCGGTTTTAATTTTGAAGTTTGTTTTTCTTTTCGAGTCGAAGAATTTGTAAATCACCACCTAGGGTTTAGGTAGTGTCAGATTGTCTATTTAGAATTAGTTCAGTGAGCAGGGTGTGCGAGTTTGCAAAGCTCTATAGGCGGGAGCAGTGTTTGCGAGTAAGCGAAACTCTATAGGCGGGAGCAGGGTGTGCGAGTCTAGTAGAGTGTTTGTGAGCGGGAGCAAAAGGGTCTGCGAGTCTAGTAGAGTGTTTGTAAGCGTGATACTGTTTAATTCTAATAGAAATCTGTGAATGCAGCAGTAGGCAGGGGTTGCCGAAGCTGGGTAAATTTTGTGTGTGATTTACTTTTCAGCATATTTATTTCTGCAGTTTATTTCTGTGTTTAAATCGAGAAAATTTGCTATAACCCTATTCACCCCCCCTCTAGGGTTAATCTAGATCCTACAAGGGTGAGGTCATTCCAGTCTAGATGTCCCTTTTTATTTCGGCTTAGTGGGCGGTTGCTGATCCCAACCGCGGAGTGATCTCACTCGGGATTATCCAGTAAGGGGTAGTCCCGGCCTTGTGTTGCACGGGAGCGGGCGTACTCCTCGGTACGGTGATCTAGGCCCCGTACTGTGACAGGTGGTACCCTAGTGCCTAGTCATTGGTTGGAAATCCATTCTCCCTACGAGCCTCGTACAAGTTTTGTTTGTATTACCCACTTTTGTGGCTAGTAGCTGGAATTTAATGAATGTAACAATTTCAGCTATTTTATAAGTATTTGTATATAGACCCTATTATAATATGAAAGGATTTCTATAAAAATTGTTTTAGCTATCGTAAGGTAAAAACCCGACATGTTTATTTGTGGCGTGGTCTTACGAGACGCTTTTGTTTTCAAAGGATTTTTGAAACTTTAATAATCAATTGGGTGTGATTTTCTCACGGTGGTATTCCAGACTGACTCGGGTATTATTTAACTGTAATGCTCGGGTCAGACCGAGTATTATAGGATACAGGATATGTTGCTGTGGAGTTCAGGAGACGAGCAGGATAGTGATACGTACTACCGTACTTGTATATATAGACATATTCTGCTGTGTTGAGTTGTTATGTATCCATTTGCATGTTATTGATGTGAGCTGTGATTGATGTACTTTGATGATGTAATATGTATAAACAAATATATTTGATTTCGAGTAAAGATTACTTATTATCTATTATATTTTATTCCGCTGCGATGGTTAGATTCTGATGTTGATTTTGTTTTCCCATCTTCTACCTCTTCTTCTTAAACCCAAATGGTTCGTATTTTTGTGCAACTTGAGTTGATTGTTGAAGAATAGTGTTGACTCAAGGGGTACGGATTTGCGGGCTGTTACAGATATTATAATAGTGTCTATATACATATACTTATTCAAATAGCTGAAATTGTTACATGATTAAATTCCAGCATACTAGCCACAAAGTGGGTTATACAAACAAAAACCGTAAAAGGCGGGTAGGGAGAATGGATTTCCAACTAATGACTAGGCACCAGGGTACCACCAGTCATAGTACCTGGTTTAGATCAGCGTACCGAGGATCCCTCCCGATCCCCTGCAACACAAGACCGGGACTACCCCTTACTGGATAATCCCTAGTAAGATCACCCCGTGGTTGGGATCAGCAACCGCACCACACAGCCGAAATAAAAAGAGACATCTAGACAGGGATGACCTCACCCTACTTGCGTGCTACCCACATAGCCTTGCCGCATAACCCCTGATTTTCAGTCATTCCCGGTTGATGAGGCTCGAGGCTAAGCGTTACCTTTTTAGAACATATCACTTAGAATGCTCACCGTCCACCTGACGATGTTCTAAAAGCATTCATCCATACGAGTTCGTTTCGGGTTCGAACGGAACCGAAGGCGCTACTCCTACTACATCCGTTTTGGAATCACCCTTAGGATTAGTAGCTATTAGCCCTTGCACTTCACGGCTCCATTTTCGACTCCTAGTTCTTGTCTTCCTCACGAAAACATTCAAACTGGATCGAAGTGGTTTTCGAAAAAATTAATCCTGATCCCGGTCTCTTCAAACGATCAGCGCATTGGCCAATATTTATAGTCGGTTATTTTACTATCAAATAACATTCACAATCAATCATCAAACCATAATAATTTCTTCCAAATTATTTATTAACCTCAAAATATCTTCACAAGATATATTTCCACTTTTCAACCCTTTGAAAATAGTTTCAAACCATCATTCTCTTATGGAATAAATTCCCTAAATATTTTCTATATCCACTGAAATCACCAAGTACAAATACTTTAGATTTTGAAACAATTTAAATCACTTTGTTTTAAAATATACTTTAAAATATTTAAATTTAAAACTACTTAAACACTTTATTTTGAAAATATATACTTTAAAAATATTTAAAATAAAACTACTTTATAAAATATAAAAATAATTTTTAAAATAAAAATTAAGTCAAACTAAATTTAAAATAAGAGTTTACAAAATTCTATACAAGTTTTCAATAAACTTTAACCAAACTATCTTTTAAAATAAGATTACTTTATAAAATATAAATATTAATAATTATCCTTTAAATAATTACTACTAAAATAAAATTTGAAAATATTTGCTTGAAAATTTAAAATATTTAAAAATAATAAATATTCTAAAACATTTCTTTAAAGACAACCTTTAAAGCCTTTAACTTATAAAAAGTCTCCTTTTGAAATATACTTGGCTTTTAAGGGAAATACACTTTCCATTTCCACACCTGTTTCCCGGCATCCACAGATGTTAGCATAATATAAAATACCAATTCCACTTCGAGGTGGAATATTGCGGTATATGGGTTTATATAACATCCTCCTCTATTATGCGGTACATAGGGTCTCATCCGCTATATAATGCGGGAAATCAATCACTCCAAATACATATATAATACCAATTCCACTTCGAGTTGGAATATCGCGGTGTATGGGTTTAATATAATATCCTCCGCTATTATGCGGCGCATAGGGTCTAATCCAATATAACTGATAATAATTTATCATCCAACCACACAATCAATAATTTTAAATTTAACTATTTAAATTTAAATAAAACCCACATGAGTGAGCTTAACTCACCTTTGGTTTGTTTGCAGTCCACTCCATTTCGGTTTGTTTCTTCATAATTTTGACCTTGAATAAATATTTATACAGTTTATTAATATTAGAATAAATAGAACAACCCAATAATCATTAATAATTTTATTTAATCTAATAATTAAATTTTAAATTAATCCTTTTATAAAAAAATCTTTTAGCAACTGAAATAAATTAAGTAAGAAAATTAATCTCCAAATCTATTATTTTAAAATAAACTTGTAAATTTAAAACGTATATGTATATATTTATTGTTATTTTTCTTTTCTTTTTGAAAATGCATATACTTATAAAAATAACCTGTATAGCTTTAAAAATCAAATCTTTATACAAATCCCTAATTTTCCAAAATCTAAAATAATTTCCTGATTAACCTTTCTTTTTACTGTATATATATTTTTTCCATTCTTAATATGTATATATATTATTCTTAGTTATTATCTACTTCAAATCTACAAATATATATATATATATATATATTTAAATTAAATTAATAAAAAATAAAAGCAACAATACCTCACCGATGCTCACACCAGATTGCCGATCGAAATCACGTCGCTCGAAGTTGCGACCTCCCCATGCGTCGCTACCTGCTACAGCTACCTCGCCGCCAGCTCGATAAACCCCCAACTCCCTTGTGAACTCATCCCCTCGAGAGTTCCCCAACACCTTCAACCCTGACCTCGTTGCTACTGCCTCTACGCTATACGCGCACCTCCCTAAGCCCATGCGTACGAACGTGCGTACGCGACCCTTGTCTCGTCTTTCGAACACGAGCTCGAGCCACGAAGAACCCAAAACCGATCGACAAATCCTTGCTAAGCCTCGCGATCCTCCTTCGATTGCTTGGATTTGAATGAAGAAAAAGGGAAAGAATCTTGAGAATTTGAGAAGAGCGAACGTAATTTTTTTTTCCTGAGATAGTGGCTTCGGCTATTATTAATTTAAAACTACTGATTAATTTTAGAATGAAATGTGGTTTCTCATTTGAACGAAGGAAATTGACTCGATTTAATTCTTTGCATTTGACATTTCTTATTATCATTATTTTTTGTCAGGAAAGAAACAACACGTTTCAAAAGGAAGAATGAAAAGAAGACACGTATCCTTAGTGCTGAAACATGTTTTAATTTTATCGATTGTATGAGAATATATATACATTTAACTTAAATTCAAATTTAAATCGACTTCAATTTGAAGCTTAATTTTTTTTACATGCAATCGAGGTGTGCCGCCAGGCGTTTATAATGTTATATGCCTATTCCAAACACAATGGAAAAGGTTTCGAGTCCTAATCCGATCGTATGGAGAACATTGCTTTTTGGATCCAATTATTATATCAAATTTCCAATATAGACTTCAGCGCGTTTATCTACCGTACGGCCAAACGATCACTCCAAACACTATGAAAATTGAAATCCGATAATAATACAATATTATGGATCCAATGAAACTGGTTTCATCGAATTCCGAGACTATGTCTCGGAAGGCTATTTTTAAACGTCGGTTTAAACTATATATTTCTAAAACTTAACAAATCACTTCCAATTTAAGTTTTAACGCTTCAGCTATCTCAGCATTATCAATATAAATTTTACAAGCCTTTAAATTATTTTTAACAGTCCTAAAACTGAAGATTCAATATTTTACCCAATTTCAAATTATTAAATTCAATAACTTAATTGTCAAATAAATGGTGATATTTGAAATTCAAGCTAAACCGATTTTCAAATATTTAAAATAAATTAATATTCAAATTTCAAATATTTGAAAATTTCAGGTTGTCACATTCCTCCCCCCTAAAAGAATTTCGTCCCCGAAATTACTTGTTAAGAAGAATGGTACATAACCCGTTACTATTTCCCTAAAACCAACAGTTCCAAAAAACATTCCAAAACCAAATGGTTTTAACAATACCTAAAACAATCTTTTTATTAAAGACTCATTATCACTTCAACCAATCTTTCCAAAACCTTTCATAGTTTCCAAACAACATTACTTACTCAACCATTCAATTTAAATTTAAAACCAAAATTTAAATTATCAAAAATTTAAAAAAAAATCCAACTCTCTAAAGTTTTGAAAAATTTCGCCAGCGTCTCCTTTGCGCGGCTAGCTCGGTACAACTATAAAATGCCTCTATGGGCCCCAGATTTCAAAAAGAAAACAAAGCCAAGTGGCTAGACTAGAAAATCATCAAATTTCAAACAGAAATTTAAATACATACCTTTGCCGAGTAAATTTCAATTTATCTTCAAAAATCAGAAGTCCCAATTCTCTTTTGCTTTTTAATACCAGAATATCCTACTTAGCAATAACATCCAATCATCGCTTCAAAATCATTTTATACATTTCTTTACAATAGTTTCCAATATCTATTTAATTCAAGCCCGTACAATGTACATATACCATTCGTACGCAATATCAAATTTGATCGCTCGCTCGATCATACAATTTCACTTCCGAACTAGTATCATCCACTCGACTTCCTAGTGCGGACTCAGATCTGGATTCTTGATCAGAAACCGTCATTCTCCTCGCATAGCCATAAACTATGATAAAGAATTGCTAGAATCAAGCAAAAATCCATATCCAGAGGTCGTCATCGAAAATCGAATGAAAAATTCCAACTCGGATTGGTACAATTACCTCGAAATTCTATGCTCGAATCTGGATCAAATCACTATGCAAATAAATAATATACGTACATCTTACATATTTATCTTAATTGATTATTAGCTATATCAATTCTCTTTTATTCACATTTATTTTTCATTTCTATTCACATATCCACAATTATCCCTTTTCACAACTTTACCCAATCTCCATTCAAAAACTACTTAGTATATTTCCAATTCCAAATTTACTTAAGAATTCCACCATTCATTTCTTAAGTTTTAATATAAGCATTTTATATACTCTTATATTATTACTCTACCACTTTAGCCTTTATATCCACTTATTTTTAAACTGGATCTCCAAATCCATAGGAATTCAATTTACCTTTACCTCAAACCATATTCAATTAATCATTTCTTTAATTAGTCTCACTACTAATTTATTTAAATCCTAATGAATTTATTTCCAACTTTAAATTAATTTTAGCCTACCATAAATTAATCTTTCAACTTCACTTTATCACTTGATTTTTTTATCTATATTTAATCAAATTGGATTCCAATTCCATATAGATTCAATTTGCTTCAATTTACTAATTTATCTCATATCTCAATATTTTCTCAATTTTCATCCATAGTTTCATTTCCAGTTCTACTTAAATTCAACTCATCTTCAAACTCTGAATATTGAATTTTATCAACTATCTTCCATTCACAACTGGTTTATATCATTATTTAAAATTACTTCCACTTACTAATTTATTTGAAATATTAATCAATTTTTATTTCTATTTGAGTTCACTTTGAATTAATTCTATAAGTTCACTTTATTTTACACATTTTAAAATTAAGTATCATCTCAACATACAATTCCAATTTATCTGCTTACCCTCTTGAATAAATTAGTTTACTTACTAATTTTATTCCAGTTCTTTATTTTAATTAGTCAAAACTTAACTAACTTCCATTGCACACAGTTTAAATTAATTCCCGATATTCAGTTTCAATTCTACTTTCTTACAAATGCAAATTCATTTGTCTATCCACAATTTTATTTCCATTCCACTTACTTACAAATTCAAATGAACTTCAACATTCAATTTCAATTTCATTTACTTGCGATTGTAATCAAATTTATTTAAGTAACTATTTCACTTAGTCCACTTAGACTTTTCTTCAAATTCACCTTTTTATTTAACTAGATTGAGTTATGCTCCATTTCAATTCAATTTTTTTTTTTTACTTTTATAAGTTTTCCCACTTATTCTAATTTAACTCTTCTTAAGTTAAATTTCTATTCTAAACAAATTTCAAACTTTTATAAATTCCTAAATTTATTCTTTAAGCATTTCCAATTTACTTCTAGAGTTTTAAGCAATTTCTTAAACATTCCAAAATATTTTAAACTGATTCCAGAGTTTCCAATAATCACATAAGTATTTCAAAATCCTTCTTGAGATTATTTATATCCATAATCCTTTGGTAAATTCAATTATCTCTGTGAATTTCAAAACCAACCCAGTTTTGCAAACAATTCCAATTCAAAATCTCCAAACAGTAATCCCTCTCTTGGGAACTCAAAAATGAACATCGATGATGTTGTAGTCATCACCGAAGTTATTTTCCAGCGACCGAAAAGAGCTCAATGCTTTTATCTCTTCAAAACATCTCAAATATTTTTAAATTCCAAATCTCTCCAGATTTCAAACCCAATTCAAAATATTTCTCAAATACTATCACTATTATTTCTCCAAAGCTTTTCAAAACCATTTTCAAACCCAATGGAATTAAATTTTCAAATTCCAAATTTCAAATCCGGGCAATTCATATTCAAACATTACTCTGGAATTTTATCTCAATTTCTATTATAAATCACATTCATAATTCACATTTATAAATTTCATTTGTTAATGAATTTATTCCTTAATCTTTGGTTATAATTTCAAATCTTTATTCGGCTTCCACTTAACAATGATAATAATTAAATATTATCATCTTCTAATAACCAAGCAACCATATATAACTATAAGAATTTACAGAAAATTGTTTCTTTTATATACAAAAATAATTTGGGTAAAATTATTCCATTTACCCTATTTTAAAACAATACTGTGTCGGTTTATCTTGTTTAAGAGTTTAGAAACCCCTATCGATGACGTGGCGTCCCACATATCGACCAGAATACATAAACACTCAACCGATAAATCAACACAATATAAAAACAATTTTTATATTCACTAAAAAATACGTGCTCATATCTATTAATACTCTCAAACCCATTCTAGAGTACTACGGACTTTATTTAATGAGTAATTCTCACCAGAGCCAAGGTTCTTGCTTAACCTGGCTCTGATACCAAATGTAACGACCCGATTTTTCGACGCTCGGAAAAACGAACCATTAGGGTTAAAGAAGAAGAAGGTAGAAGAAGAAATAGAAACAATATCACAGAATCTTACCATCGTAGAGGAATAAAATGTAATAGATATTAACAGATCTTTACACAAAAGAAAAATATATTTGTTTTATACATATATCATCAAAATACAACATCAGAATTCAATACAATCAACAACACACTCAGGACGGTTATAATATCCCATCCTTCCAAATCTGAATACACGGCGTAATATACATCAAGTACGTTGGATACGTTTTGCCATCCAGCTTGTCTCTTGAGCACCACAGCAGTCCATCCAGAATCTGTATTCTATAATACTCGGTCTGACCCGAGCATTATAGTTAAATAACACCCAAGTCAGTCTGGAAAAACAACATGATAAATCACACTCAATTGGATTATTAAAGTTTCAAAAATCTTTTGAAAATCAAAAGCATCTCATAAGATCACGCCACAAATAAACATGTTGGGTTTTTACCTTATGATAGCCAAAACATTTCTCATCAAAATCCTCTGATATTATAATAGTGTCTATATACAAATACTTATTCAAATAGCTGAAATTGTTACGTGATTAAATTCCAGCATACTAGCAACAAAGTGGGTTATACAAACAAAAACCGTAAAAGCCGCGTAGGGAGAATGGATTTTCAACTAATGACTAGGCATTGGGGTACCACCTGTCACAGTACCTGGTCTATATCAGCATAACGTGGATCCCTCCCGATCCCCTGCAACACAAGACCGGGACTACTCCTTACTGGATAATCCTGAGTAAGATCATCCCGCGGTTGGGATCGGCAACCGCACCACACAGCCGAAATAAAAAGGGACATCTAGATAGGGATGACCTCACCCTACTTGGGTGCTACCCACTTAGCCTTGCTGCATAACCCCTGATTTTCAGTCATTCCCGGTTGATGAGGCTCGAGGCTAAGCGTTACCTTTTTAGAACATATCACTTGGAATGCTCACCATCCACCTGACGATGTTCTGAAAGCATTCATCCATACAAGTCCATTCCGAGTTCGAACGGAACCGAAGGCGCTACTCCTACTACATCCATTTTGGAATCACCCTCAGGATTAGTAGCTATTAGCCCTTGCACTTCACTGCTTCATCTTCGACTCCCAGTTCTTGTCTTCCTCACAAAAACGTTCAAACCAGATTGAAGTGGTTTTTGAAAAATTAATCCCGATCCCAATCTCTTCGAAACGATCAGCGCATTGGCCAATATTGATAATCGGTTATTTAACTATCAAATAACATCCATAAACAATCATCAAGCCATAATAATTTGTTCCAAATTATTTATTAACCTCAAAATATCTTCGCAAGATATATTTCCACTTTTCAACCCTTTAAAAACTGTTTCAAACCATCCTTCTCTCACGGAATAAATTCCCCAAATATTTTCTATTTCCACTGAAATCACTAAGAACAAATACTTTAGATTTTAAAACAATTTAAATCACTTTGTTTTAAAATATACTTTAAAATATTTAAATTTAAAACTAATTAAACACTTTATTTTGAAAATATATACTTTAAAAATATGTAAAATAAAACTACTTTATAAAATGTAAAACTAATTTTTAAAATAAAAATTAAGCTAAACTAAATTTAAAATAAGAATTTACAAAATTCTTTACAAGCTTTCAATAAACTTTAACCAAAATATCTTTTAAAATAAGATTACTTTATAAAATATAAATATTAATAATTATCCTTTAAATAATTACTACTGTAATAAATTTTGAAAATATTTGCTTTAAAATTTAAAATATTTAAAAATAATAAATATCCTAAAACATTTCTTTAAATACAACCTTTAAAGCCTTTAACTTATAAAAAGTCTCCTTTTGAAATATACTTGCCTTTTCAGGGAAATACACTTTCCATTTCCACACCTTTAAAAAATAAATCACTATTTATTGTTTTAACAAATTACCCATTCTTTTCTAAATTCCCATCGTGAATTTATACTCCCAAATATCCACTGAAATCCATTTCACTTTATAAACCCGGTTTATAAATCTCATAGTCTCATCTTCCTTTAAAAAAAATCCAATTTCAAACATCTAAATCAATTTCAAATTGATTTCCCAAATTACTCCATTTTGAAATAAATTCATTTACTTACTCAATTTATTTCAAACTCATTAACTTCATATTTTATTTTTTAATTATGATTTAAAATCTTTTAACTGAAAAGACCAATTTCATATTTCCTAAATTTCTTCTTTATCCTTTCCACTAAATTTAAACCTTAAATTTTAAAATAAATTCTTCATTCCATTAAATAGTAACGCTTGAGTTAAAAAAATTCATTTATTCCCATTTATTCAAAAATCTCATTTTCCATACTTGGAATTTTATTTATTAGAATTTTACAAATCAACTTTTATTCTTTTCCAATTCATTCTTTAATTTATCCAAATTTCTATAATTATTTACTTAAAATTCTCTCTTTTATTTTCTTTCAAAATCCAAATCTATACATTCTTGATAACTCAATATCTCTAAACATTTTTCAATCAAACCATAGGATAACTCAGTATATCTAAACATTATTCAATCAAACCATAGAATCCAACTTTCTAATCACCAATAATCTATCACATATTATCACATAAACCATATCATAGAATATTAAACAATCTAAATGATTTTGGGGAATCCAGTTTGATCCCTCCAACCTGTTTTCCTGCATCCACAGATGTTAGCACAATATAAAATACCAATTCCACTTCGAGGTGGAATATCGCGGTGTATGGGTTTATATAACATCATCCGCTATTATGCAGCGCATAGGGTCTTATCCGCTATATAATGTGGGAAATCAATCACTCCAAATACATCTATAATACCAATTCCACTTCGACGTGGAATATCACGGTATATGGGTTTAATATAATATCCTCCGGTATTATGCGGCGCATAGGGTCTAATCCAATATAACTGATAATAATTTATCATCCAAGCACACAATCAACAATTTTAAATTTAAATAAAACCCATATGACTGAGATTAACCCACCTTTGGTTTGTTTGCAGTCCACTCCATTTCGGTCTTTTTCTTCATAATTTTGACCTTGAATAAACATTTATACAGTTTATTAATATTAGAATAAATCGAACAACCTAATTATCATTAATAATTTTATTTAATGTAATAATTAAATTTTAAATTAATCCTTTTATAAATAAAAAATTTTAGTAACTGAAATAAATTAAGTAAGAAAATTAATCTCCAAATCTATTATTTTAAAATAAACTTGTAAATTTAAGACGTATATGTATATATTTAATGTTATTCTTATTTTATTTTTGAAAATACATATACTTATAAAAATAACCTGTATAGCTTTAAAAATCAAATCTTTATACAAATCCCTCCAAAATCTAAAATAATTTCCTGATTAACCTTTCTTTTTGCTGTATATATATATATATATATTCCATTCTTAATCTGTATATATATTATTCTCAGTTATTATCTGCTTCAAATCTACAAATATATATATACACACATTTAAATTAAATTAAATTAATAAAAAATAAAAGCAGTAATACCTCACCGATGCTCACACCAGATTGTTGATTGAAATCACGTCGCTCGAAGTTGCGACCTCACCACGCGTCGCTACCTGCTAGAGCTACCTCATTGCCACCTCGATAAACCCCCAATCCCTCGTGAACTCATCCCCTCGAGAGTTCCCCAACACCTTCGACCCTGACCTCGTTGTTACTGCCTCGACGCTATACGCGCACCTTCCTAAGCCCACACGTACGGACGTGTGTACGCGACCCTTGTCTCGTCTTTCGAACACGAGCTTGAGCCACGAAGAACCCAAAACCGGTCGGCAAATCCTTGCTAAGCCTCGCGATCCTCCTTCGATTGCTTGGATTCCAATGAATAAAAAGGGAAAGAGGCTTGAGAATTCGAGAAGAGCAAACGCAATTTTTTTCCTGAGAAAGTGGCTTCGGCCATTATTAATTTAAAGCTACTGCTTGATTTCAGAACGAAATGTGGTTTCTCATTTGAACGAAGGAAGTCAACTCGATTTAATTCTTTGCATTTGACATTTCTTATTATTATTATCATTTTATCAGGAAAGAACAAAACGTTTCAAAAGGAAGAATGACAAGAAGACACGTATCCTAAGTGCTGAAAGATGTTTTGATTTTATCGATTGTATGAGAATATATACACACACACACATATATATACATTTAACTTAAATTCAAATTTAAATCGACTCTAATTTGAAGCTTAAAAATTTCACATCCAATCGAGGTGTGCCGCCAAGCATTTATAATGTTATATGCCTATTCCAAACACAATGGAAAAGTTTTCGAGTCCTATTTCGATCATATGGAGAAGGTAGCTTTTTGGACCCAGTCATTATATCAAATTTCCGATATAGACTTCAGCGTGTTTATTTACCGTACGGCCAAACGATCACTCCAAACACTACGAAAATTGAAATCCTATAATAATACAATATTACGGATCTAATGAAGCTGGTTTCGTCAAATTCCGAGACTATGTCTCGGAAGGCTATTTTTAAATATCGATTTAAACTATATATTTTTAAAACTTAACAAATCGCTTCCAATTTAAGTTTTAACACTTCAGCTATCTCAGTATTATCAATATAAATTTTACAAGGCATCAAATTATTTTTAACAGGCTTAAAACTGAAGATTCAATATTTTACCCAATTTCAAATTATTAAATTCAATAACTTAATTGTCATTGTGATATTCGAAATTCAAGCTAAACCGATTTCAAATATTTAAAATAAATTAAATATTCCAATTTTAAATATCTGAAAATTCTGGGTTGTCACACATCTCATCTAGAGGGAGGATCAATCCTAATTCTGCAGAAGTAGGCGAGATCATCATAAAACTGGAGTGTCTCGGAGAAATGGAGAAGATAAAGCCTACGAAGGATCTTGAGGAAGCATGTATGGATCCAATCGATTCTACCAAAAGTGGAAAAACAGTTAGTGAACAACTTAAAAGTAGACTTGATTCAATTCCTTTAAGCTAGCAAAGAAATATTCGCATGGACCTATTTAGATATGGTCGGGATTGACCCATCAGTTATGTTCCACGCGATAAACATTGATCCAAATGTGACTCCTATCTGATGAAAGAAGAGGCAGTTTGAAAAAATTCGACTTGACGCCTTGAAAGAGGAGGTTAAAAAGCTACTTGAAAACGAATTCATTCGGCAAGTTTTTTATCCAAAATGGTTGGCAAACCCTAAGTTGGTAGACAAGTCGAATGGAAAGTGGAGAACCTGCGTTCGATTACACTGATCTGAACAAAGCATGCCAAAAAGACTGTTATGCACTACCCAGAATAGACTAGTTAGTTGATGCAACTAGCTGACACAATCTATTGCCTCTCATGGATTCTTATTCATGATATAATCAAATCCCCATGTTCAAGCAAAACGAAGATCATACAAGCTTCATTATTGATTAGGGAATTTTCTGTTATAAAGAAATGCCTTTCCGACTAAAGGACTTAGATGTTACATATCAAAGGTTATCAATAGAATGTTCAAGGAACAGATTGGTTGAAATATGGAGGTTTATGTGGATGATATGCTAGTAAAGTCTCATGAAGCTGGGAGTCACCTTAAAGATCTTGAAGAAATGTTTGAAGTATTACAAAGGTATCAAATGATACTAAATCCTCAGAAATGTTCTTCATTCTGGAATATTCTTAGGTTACGTTGTTAGTGCATAAGGGATTAAAGCCAATCCTGACCAGATCCAAGCTATCAAAGACATGGCCAAGCCCAAAACAAGCAAAGATGTAATGAGTTTGAATGGCAAAATTGCAGCTTTGAGCAGATTCATCTCCAAGGTAACCGATAAATGCATCCCATTCTTCAATGTAATTAAGAAAAAAAGAACTTTGAGTAGGCAGAAGAATGTATGAAAGCCTTTTAATAATTAAAAGATTATTTGGAAAAGCCACCGATATTATCCAACCCCGAGAATAGAGAAATCTTATACTTATATATGGTAGTCTTAGAACATGCAGTTAGTTTGGTTCTAATTAGAGAGGAAAATAAAACTTAGCTTCCTGTTTATTATGTAAGCTGATGATTGAAAGATGTCAAAGTTCGATACCAGATCATAGAAAAGTTGTCCTATTGTTTGATACTTATGACACAAAAATTAAAAGCATACTTCCAAGCACATCTGATCAGAGTATTGACTAAATTTACGCTCAAGCAAGTTTCCAATAAAACCGAGACTTCGGGTAGGCTTGTAAAATGAGGAATTGAACTTAACCAATATGACATCGAATTTCAGCCACAAGAAGTAACCAAAGGGCAAACATTAGTAGATTTTATCAATGAATGCACATTCTTTTTAAGGAGCAGTCAGGGAAAGAAAAATGTCAAAAGCCCAAATGACAACCATTTGTGGATGGGGCATCAAATGAGCAAGGAGCCGTGCGAGGTATGTCATAATCACACTAGATGGCCTACACTATGCAATGAAGCTCAGATTTCCTAAAATAAACAAAGTAGTTGAATACGAGTCAATGGTGGAAGGACTAACTCTAGCCCTACAGCTCAAAATCCCACGAATTTAAATCTTTAGCAACTCTCAACTAATGGTAAATCAAATAAAGCAGATACATCTGACTAAAGATGCTAGACTATCCCTATATGTTAAGAAGGTGTTAGAAATGCATACCCTATTTGAAGATTTTTTTTGTGCACCATGTCCCAAGGGAGAATAATTCTCAAGTAGATTCATTAGAAAAATTGGCTAGTTCAAGGATAGCTCCAAAATCCTGTACCGTACAAGTAAGTTATCAAGCAAGTCCCAATATTGAAGAGAAAATGCTTGAACCAGGGAAAGAACTATTGGTTTTAACTACATCCCAAGCTACGACACAAGAAAAAGAAAAAAGAAAAATCGATGAAGAAATTCCTTGTGAAGACCCCATTTATTCATGAACAGATAACCCCTGCAAGAACACTTGGATGGAACCTATTGTAGAATATCTTACCAATGGAATACTACCATTTGACAAAATGGAAGCTAGGAGAATTAGACATCAAGCTTCAACCTTCACTATGATGGATGGAATTATTTATAAAAAAAAGGATATGTTCTTCCTTACATGCAATGTTTCATGAAGACTATTCCAATGGGATAAAATTGGCAAGAAAGTGATGAGATAAGGTTCCTATTGGCCTCGAATGACTAGTTAATATATAGAGCATGTGAAGAAGTGTGAAAAGTGCCAATAATACTTGAAAATTCCCCATTTACAACCAAGCCAACTAACTTTGACCATCAGTCCATGGCCCTTTGATGTATAAGGGAATCGATTTGATTAGACCACTACCAATTTTCAAAGGGGAGAAAAGTATATTGTAGTTGTCATTGATTACTTCACCAAATAGGTAGAAGCAGAACCGCTTCCTACAATCACTTTGGGAAAGTACTTAGATATGTAATAAGAACATAATCACTAAAATCAGGATCACATACAAGATTATTTCTGACAATGGAATACAATGGTTATATTCCTACATTTTGCTTTAGGGATAAAATCATCATGGATAAATTATCTTAATGTTGCCAAAAGGCCTTGGCTTATTGGATCTACAAGCTCAATCTAAAGGTTAAATATTGTATTTTACTTTGTCTTTTCTGTTAATTCAAGTTTGAATTTACTTCTTCTATCCTAAATGTATGATTTTACTTCTTTGATTCGAATTTTATGTCTTAAATTTTTGCTTTTCACTTATTTTTATTTCGATTAATACAGTTATAAATTTAGTTTTCTTCATTTATTTTATAGAAAATTATTTAATTTATTAATTCACAACCACCTAAAAGCTTTTATTAATTTATAGAAGTTATTACATGTAATGTTGAGTTAGTTCTTATTTCTCATATTTTATCAGTCATATTTTTGTTATGACCCTAATAATAATCTCCTTTATATGGTAAATACCTTGTGAAGGGAGTTACTGTTTGGAGGTAATTCGTTCTCTCTTCTACATTTATTTTATAGGGATTTATTAGTCTATTAATTCTAATACATGGATACCGAAAGAATCTTTAATGTTTTCAGTAACCATATAAATGTAAAGTTGTTCTTATTTCATTCTCAAACATAAGTATATATAAAAAAAAATTGGAAAAAAACATAATATAACTAAAAGAAATTTCATATAATAAATTCCATATCGTATTACGGGGAGAAGTATAAATGTATAAGCAACAGTTCTGTTCTACTTCGGGTACACAAATCTAAATTTTGGTAAAAGTTTAGTGTTAAATGTGTTGTAAAAACTTATTTACTTTAAATGTTTTATGTAGTTTAAGTCATCTAAACTTTTTTATGTAAATTCTGATTGTGCTTCTTATTCAATATAGGCTTCTAATGCCTTGCAAAAAAAAATAGGCTTATAATATTTTTCTATTGTGTTATTTAATAGATTATAAATCTTTCATATGCAAAACCAATCAAGGGATATCATCAAAAAATTGGTGATCTAATGCAACAATGAGATGTTTTGAACTTTACATAGTTTGGTAGTTTTTATACAAAGCTATAAATTAGAGATATCATAATGGTAATATGTGAACTATCTCACATAGTAGGGATCATATTAAATATTTCTATCATACAAAAAATGAAAGTAATTAATTTCTTTTAATTTAAATTAATTTGAATCCAAGGTAATCTCAAAATTAAACAATAATCCAATCTAAGGAGAGAATCTATTACACATCTAGTCTTTTTAATACTTAGTTAAGTATTGTTTTGTTCCCTTTTATTAGCAATATATCAAATGTATAACAACCTTAGAAGCTTCTATAGTTCTTTGAAATCTATTATAGATAAAGTTGAACTAATTATTTTTCTCACGTTTTATATCAAATTCCCATTCAATATTTCTCTTTTTATTAGTAAGACTCGGAATTTGGGTTCTTTCATTTATTTTTCATAGAGTTATTAGTTTATTAAAACATATATACAAAAAGTCCTATTTTTTTCTATATAATCAAATAGAGTTAAGTTGATCTTTATTTCATTCACACACATAAGTATCGAATAAAATCAAGTTGGAAGGAAAACGTTTTCCTTGAAGTAAAATATTATTCAAATACATTATTTTAGGGAAAAATTAATATAAACAACACATTTGTTCAGTAGATAATTTTAAAATTTTGTTTAGAAAATTTAATTTTAAATACGTGTAAAGATTTATTTATTTCCGAAATGCTTTAACAATTTAATTAATGTAAACTTCATCTTTTTAATAAATTCTAATATTGTCCTTTTTAATCAATCTAAGCTTCTAATATTTTTCTACTATGTTATTTAATAGGCTATAAAATGTCTATAGGTAGCACAAATTCATGGTTATCATCAAAGTCCTGGTGCCCTTATGCAATAAGTGGATAATTATCTATGATTTTTTATGAAATTTTTTTTCTGTTACATTACTTTGAATTTTTGGAGTTTTAACTCATAACTATAAATTAGAGATACTATTGTTCATAATGGTTCTAATAAACTATTTTAAGTAGAAAGGTTATTCCATACATAATTAGCAAGCAATAAATGAATGAAATTAATTGCTTTTAATTTATCAATTTGAATTCAAACTATAAGCAATAGTTCAAATTAATGAGAGAATTAGTTACATATTACTTTTCCTTAATGCTAGTTAATTATAGAATTAATGTGTAATCAATTAATTATTTTTATTTATTCCTTTTATCAACAACATTTTAGATGCATAACTCTATTATATTAGGGAACATGTAATATGAAGTGTTATGTAGATTTAACAAATGTAATATGAAATGTTATGGAGATTTAAGAAATAGTGTAACAAAGAGAAATGGTAACTTTGGAACTCATTAACTATTCATAACAAATAGTTTCTTTTCACTTTAACAAGGTTCGTAAAAAAAACTAAAATGAGAGAACAAATATATTTATAGATAATTTTCTTAACAAACTTACCAAACTAATATTTGGTTAATACTTATGCTTTTATGGCAACATGATATTTTCGACATATTTGTTTATGCTTGAGAGGAAACATTTTTCAAACAAATTTCTAATTTCGGCCTTTGCATGCATAATAATAGTATTGGATTACAAATATTATAAAATGTCTATGTCAGATGTACAGACAATTTTTTTAAAGCATTCATAATGGCATATGGTTGCATGATATGCTAATAGTTCGTTACGCTACCTGTATTTTCTTATACCATTTAGTCTTATAATTGTCTTCAATGTTTTGTCATCTATATATTTTATGTGTATTCACATGTAATTTTACTTACGAAGATGGATTATTTTTATTTGAATTATGCTAAATTTTGTATTATTTAATTGTTATGGTGGCATAATTATTTGAAATAAAAGAAAACTTTATTTGGTTGTCCTAGAAATTAGACTATGATGTCCTTGAGTGTTAGCTTACTGATTAATCTTATTAATGATATTAGTGGTGTAAGGATTGATTCCCAACTGCAAGATTAAATCAGTTTGTTAATTACCCAGAGTATAGGGATTCTATGGCATACTCACCTAAGAGTGCATGAAACAGTTTGATTCAACTAGGTATTCAAAAATAGCTTTTACATATATTTCTCATGTTATATTATGTTATATGTATTAAAAACATTGCCTTTCATTCCACTTAATTATTATTCTAATTCAGTTAGCATTGGATAGTGTGAGATAGTGTGCTATTTCAAATGTTAGAATATTGTTTATTCAAATTGACTTTGGAACAATATTTTTCTTCCAATATAATTTCTTTATGTCATATATGAAACACTATTATCACATTAAATATATACATATTTGGATTTATATTTTATATAAGACGAATCTTTGTTGAGCTTATGCATTACTTAAATTAAAAGGCATGCTCGGTAATGCAATGCTTAAGAAGTAAGGAAAAATCAACAGTTAATTTAAGTGTATTTTGTATATGTCAATTATTCTCAAAAAAGAGTTATTACATTTTGTGTGCGTTATAATTACCTAAGTTGATAATTTAATGAAAGTGTGCCAATCTGTTTAGAAAAAGTGCTAATATGAATAATTTTTGTCCATAAACATACTTTTACATTTTCATATTACTACGAAAATAAAAAAATGTACGTTAAATAAGTTATGTTGTAAACACCATGTGCGTAGCACGAGTTTACACTAGTTTTATCAATTTCTGAATGGAACAGGGCTCCAACAGTAATATGACAAGTGATCCATCAAGGTTCGAAACTAACCGCTGTAGCATCCCTTTAACTTCACAACTCCAACACCATTCTCAGCACTTGTAGCTTCACATGTCCTGCTCTTTGAGCTTCTTCAGCCGTGGTATCAAAACCGAAAGACTTATCAATAACCTATTATTTTTACATGTAATAGTACTATAGCAATTCGTACAAAAAATTTCAAGTGCATTGCATACTTAGTACCGCAATATTGTTGTCAATAGTCTTAGGGATTCCAACAACTGCAACTTTCAGTCCCCGCCTTTTAATTTCTTACAAATAAGTGAATATAATTCGTCTTCAACTTTTGATTTTGAAAGTGAGAAAATATAACGAAAAACAAGAATATCTCTACTAATAAAGCAAATCCCAAGTAGTAGACACTATTTTACAAGATAAAAAAGATCCAAATTTTGAACATAAATCATAGAGCTTTCTGTTGTTACAGTTGGATATAATGCATTTGCTTACTAGAACCGAAAATCTATGCAACTGTTTTGATGCTTCTAAAATACCCTGCTTTGTCCATTTCTTCCATAACTCTATATTGTAGAATGGTATTATTACATTCTCGTGTGCATTTATGCACATGTGCAGATACAAATGAAACTGATTTGTTTCAAATACCTCATAAATGATAGAAGAACCCTTCTGTGTACCATTCTCTCTTTTAAATCTGTCTTGTGTTTCATTTAGTCATATTGATATAGTAGTAAGATCTCCGCCCACTGACATCCTAAACAAGATCAACTTTTTGATCTCCGAACAAAAATAATAAGGTTACTGGAAATATTTGAGTAAACTATACCTTCTACAATGTAATATTAACTTTTACCCTAGGTAGTTTTTTCAGATTTTCCCTTATGTAGGTAACCAATCTAACAGTGATTTCAAAATTATAATTCTAGTATGTGGAAAAAAAATTTACGATGAGAGGAAACTAAAATATGTAAACAGAGTAAAGGGACTCAATTGACATATACTGCCGTTTTAAGTGTCGCCACATATCTCTTATGAACTAAGAGCATCAAATCTATGTCACAACCAAACCAAACCAATTCAAAATCCAACAATATATGTTTTTCCCTCATGAAACCGATCTTTAAAACAATATTGAAACCCTAAATTTACATTAAGAAAATAAGAAGACCTTAAAGCTAAAATTTTCCAATATCAAGCCTTTCAAGGCCTGTTAGTAAAGAAGAAATGTAATAACGATTTTGAAAAAAATTGTGCATAAGCCATAAACCCATTGTGCAAGTCTCTTCGTTATGAAATACTCTGGAAGGTTACAATTTGATTCAAAATGGCCACAGTGGGTGTTTTCCACTATCAATAAAATATATCTAAAAAAAAAGAATACTCACTTGACCGCAGAATATGCAGGATTATCTTGTAGTGGATTGGGATATGTCTGCAAATAAGTGTGATAAGCTATCTATTAAAAAAATCAGTTATAAAAATAAATTTTGGATTCAGCATTAGTCATCATATAGCATATTAGAATCAAAGGCAACGTATAGTATAAAAATGAGTTTGATATTTTACTTTTTGAATTGGAACATGAGAATTATGTCCAAAGTTATAAACCAAAGCCATAAACCAAATATGTCCGAGATACCGAAATCATGAACCAAAGCTATGAACAAATTTCGCTAAAATTAATTAATAAAATATAACCAACAACACTCGTGTTGTTCAAAGTGTAATTTAATGATACCATTGTCATATCTTAGCTAAAAAAAAATATGCCAATGAGTTGATGTTTTGAAATATAGGTTAACAGACTACATAACATAGACCATGCATACTGTTAACTAAAAATTAACTAACTAGCACAGACCTATTATAAGAATATATACATACATATATAAATTAATTAATTTTGATATACTGTCTAATATGTTATCAGGTGATAATAATATTTAAAAAATGAACCCAAGATGAATTAGACACTGTCTCAAACTATTCGCTGAATATCAATTTCACAGTGACAGTAATTAAAGTGCGCGATAACATGCTATTTTCAGCAATTTACAAGTATAAGTTTGTTTGGTTATTCCCATATGTGGTTCTACATCAAACAAATTCAACATAATAATTTATTACTTGTCTAACAAGAAAGATGACCATTTCCACCCGGGGCATAAAATCGTGAACTTGCAATTTATCATATTAATTGACATACACGAGTGCACATAACATGAAAATGTCTAAATGCAATTGATGCATATGGCTAAATCCTCCATGCTTCATTCAAGAAAACTCAAATACAATTGCCCATGTAATAGACCAAATCAAGTATCCATTATTACTCATTTTCCACATAGCATCCGTAAAATCTATGTGTCAGGTAGTGAGGAGCTAGCTTGCTTGCTTTAATCAAGATAAATGGATACTGCTACCTATTTATGTGTGTAAGTTTCCACTTTCCAGTGTGCAATTAGTTTAATGGTGCACAATATATGCCCAAAACCGAAGATAATACAAAATGTATTTAGTTATATACGATGCCTTCACCCATACATGTACTTCATAAAACTTTTTATTCCTTGCACCTATGTAAGTTTAATATAATAAAATCAGTTATCAAATCATAAAGGATTTGAACTAATAACCAAGTGGCACATGCACAAACTTTTGTTGAAAGATAAGAGAGGGGATAACAAAGTGAGCTGGATGTGCTTGTGAGTGCCGTTTGTAGGCAGTGACAAATAACTAAACATAGCGTGCGCGCATTTAATTTGAGTGTGCCCCTTTTCCACAACACATGTATATGTTACAGATATATGACAGAATGATATGTTGTTCCTTTCTTTACAATCCATTATTTTAGGGTTATACATAAGTAGTGTGCCTAGGTTGCTAGGTGCTCAACTGTTATATCAAATGTATAGATAACATCAAATCTCAACTGTATCGTACACTTTATCTTAGTATCTTACCAAATAAAAACTAATAATTAATGTCAGCATAACAACATTTAGCAATAGCCGCTGAAATGGATCAATATATGCAGATTGAAAACATAAAGAAATAACAGATATTGATCCTAGCATAGTCTATGTAATGTGAACAATCATTGCTCACGTGTAAGATCAAGTAGTTGCTAAGTCACTACAGCATTAGTTTTATATAGTCATCCATGTTCATTTTAGTCAGAATTTAATTACAATTTGCAGGAAATTACCTTTGAGAAAGAATTAATGACATCAGAGTCCATTTGGATAGCTTTCAAAAAGAAACGTTTTTGCTTTTTGAAAACATTTAAAAAAGCCAGTTTCGATATGAAATTGACGGACTGTCTTTTGATATTATTTTTTGACTTTATTTGAGAGTATAAACATTTCTATTAAGTTAACAGATATATAGACTGACTGACACATAGATTATTCTATCGAATTGACTATCCATAATTAAAGGATTTTTTTTACTATTGGCCGTCCATCGGGAATGTCTCAACTAAATGTGCTCCTCGCTACCTGAAAGGAGCTAGCTTGCTTTCATCGAGAACATTAGTGTATGCCCTTATAGCATCCGTAAAACCAATCACTTGGGCAATTGCATTTCTGTGTCTTTGTCGTATCTTTTGTCGTATTATTATTATTATTATTATTCCCACTACGCTTCTCAAACGCAAACTCTGATAATATTGATGTTAAGGTAGTCTTTTTTTAAATTTGAATGTAATCTTTATTAAATGCAAAACCTCCATTGTCATTTAATAAAAAAAATCTAATCCTAAAATTAGTTTTATGTTTTGTAGGTTTAGTTCTAAACTCAAAGTTGCTTTATATTATAATGAGGAGACCATTCTCCACAGATATTTGTAAAACATATATTTATATTTTTTACAATATTAGTAATTATGTTTGCTGTTTCATCAAATCGGACACTTTGTTTTGGTTTGTCGGCTTTAACTAGGTATTTGTAAGATATTAAGCTATAGCATATAGTAGAACTGGTTGCTTCTGTATCTATAAAGGCTAAAACTTGTATTTCTAGACCTTTTAAATTTATTTTTGTTGGAATAAGGTTTTCAGAATTGCACATAAGTGGAATTTGAATATGTTTGCCAATGTTGTTCAAATTAACATGATTATCTTCGGCTGATGTGAGTTCATTATGGATAACCACATTTTTGTCTTTATCAAGATTTTTTTTCCTTTTAACTCTTCAATCTCGATTTCTATGTTATTTGTTCTTTCCTCAAGAATTTTTATTCTTACATCAGTTATTTTATTTTTATTTATGTATATGAGTTTATTTTCTTTTGGGGGATCTATGTTAAATTTGTTTTTTGCACAAACTTGGCATATTTCTATCGTACAGTCAATACATTTATATCTTCCGTCGAAGGTAGGATACCAAGAACAAAATTCACATTTTGTTGTATCTGTTCCCATTTTATGTTTGAAATTATGTATCTGTTCATTAGTGATATTTTCTTGGAAGTTTGTAAGTTCATTAATTAAGCCATAATCAGATGAACTGATTTGTTCATGTTCTTCTAAACCTTCTAAAGAGATTATAGAGTATATTGTAGATGTTTCAGAAACGTCTGAAGCAATTTCAATCAAATCTTCTTTTACTGAATCAATAAGATTTGATTCTCTTGTAAATAAGTTTTTTCTTTTGGGACATGAAGATGACAAATGTCCAGGTTTATTACATGCAAAACATGTAAGAGTATTTGTGTATGTTTTCTTAGGATTGTATTTTCTAACATGTTTTTCTTTATTAAGATAAGGTTTTCACGCATTTGATTTTCTTAAGAAATACTTTTTTGTGCACTTCTTTTTGAATCTTGGTTTGTTGTCTATTCTGTAATTTTTGAAACCATACTGTTGTGGTGTGTATATTTGTCCGCAAAACCTATAATTTTTTTGTTTTAATTCTCCTTGTATTTGGATATAAGTACATTTTTTTTAATTCAAAGATGATATGTGTTATCCTTATACCAATATTGTTATGGGCTTTAGGGAGATTTTCAGGTTTGTTTTGATAATCACTTATCCAAGCTCTATGTATTTCTTTTCCTAAATCACCTGGTAGTTTAGAGAAAAGTCTATTGCCTACTTCAATACTATAATAATTTTCTGAAATAGTGGCATAATGTAAAAATTCTTTCAGGAATTTTATTATATATTTCCAGTCTAAGAGTTGGATTTGTTCAAAATCTTTTATTGCCTCTTGTTGTCTTATTGTTATTCCAGTATTGACGTCTCTTCCTGTTAATATCGTGTGCATGGAATTAGCAAAATTGTATATGTTACTACCTTGGGCAATAAGGAGTGTAATTTCTTTTGGAAAATCTTTTTTATATGATTCCCAAATAGCTTTAGCAGTATCTTCTAAGTAATTTTCTACAACTCTTATCATTTCTTCACCAGAACTGACATTAGTACGCGTTGCTGTATAGTCTCTTACTATAGCAGCAGTCCATTGTTCCAGATATGAATCTAGTAATTGTGGATGACATTCAGTTATATTTAGGATAACTGTGTTATTTTTGAAAAAAGATGTTTCATCTGGTAATTTTTTTCCTGATGTTCTTAAGTTTGAATTTTCATTGTTGTAGGGACCTACTGCCTTTCTAGGAGGTTGTCCTACATCATATGGCATAGATTGGTCTTGGTTTCTGTTTGGGTAACTAACCCCTAATTCAGCACTTGTTTCAAGACTAGCTGATTCCATATGTTCTGAAAATTCTGAAATTATATCTATTATTTCTTCTGGTATAATTTCGTCATGTTCTTCGTTTGTTTCTTATGAATTATCAAGGAATTCATCAAGGTTGTATATTTCTCTAATTCTTATATTGTTTTCATCGTCAATGTAAACAAATGTATTTTGATTTATTTGGTTTTTTTTTTTGAATTACCTAGAGAACCAAGCTTTGCTTGTAAACTCTAGGGAAGTATGTGCCTGCCAAACACATACTTCGGGTACTTGTTACAGGGTTGTCAGTTTCGGGGCTCGAACTCGTGACCTTCGATCACGCAGTCTGGACCATCAACCAACTGCGCCAACTCTGTTATTTACTTAGTTACAGGGTTGATTTATTTGGTTTGTTAGTCTTAAACTTTGCTCAAGTTCATGTATTTGGGATGGTTCAAGAACCATCCCAAGTTCTTTAGGATATATGATTTTATCCATTTATTCTTTTACTTAGTTCTTCAGTTTCATCGTCTGTTTCAACCTCTTGTTGATTTGATGGACCATAATTTTGGAATCTTATGGAAATTGATTTGTTTAGATTATTATATGTTATAACATTATGTGGTCTTAATGTTGATGTTGTTTCATTTGGATATATTCCATTCATGACCAGCAAGAACAGAGGAGTCTATTTCCATTGGTTTAATAAAACTTATCCCAGTGGAGTTTAATGTTTTTATAACTTCATCAAGCTTGATTTTTACCTTTGGTGTGTATTTAGACATGCATTTTCCTTAGAAAGTGATGTCAAGAAGTATGTTTTTTCCTATAAATTTTCAAAACCTTTAGCTTGTATAACAATTTTTATATGTTTGTAAAAATCTATTAGTGTCATTGTAAAATTGGGAGCCATGTAAACAATACCAATGTTATTGTTCATATCTACTTCCATTGTTCCAAATATGGGTTTATCCATATCTTGATGTCTGTCATCTATTAAGATTATTAATAGTTTTGCTCCAATTTTTTATCTAACTAATCCTCTTACTCCTAGGACAATCAAACCAAGATGAATTAGTTTATATTTTTGGTTTTTTAGATAGCTTATTGCCTCTGGGGACATTAAATTTATTACTTGTTGAATTCCATCTGGAATATTCAAGTACTTGTTCTCTATGATGTCTATAAAGACCTGTTATTATGGTGAATAATCATGTTCTGTATAATTCTCTAGGGTTTAGAGAATTTAATTGGTTATTAGAGAATATGTCTATATCTCTGTCCACATCAATTATTTCTTCTAATAAATTTTGTGTGTTTGTGTTCTTCTTAAAACATTGTCTATCCATCCCAAGGATGATATACTATTTGATTTTGTAGGTCTTTTATTCGTTATAGTCCTAGATGGACCTATACCTGAAAAAATAGTGTTCTATTATTTTTACTCATATTTTATCGATTATTGATACATAAGAAAGTTCATTTTTGCTTTTTTACTTATGATTGTAGTAGTAGGTTCATTTGGTCCTAAATTCATCTTTTGTAGGCTTTCAGTTAACTTATTTATTTCTTATTCTTGGCCTTTACTTGTGTGATCTATGTCAAACATCTTGTTTTGAATATTATCAAAAAAAATTTGTATTTGTGTTAGCATAGCTATTATTGTATTATTTTGTAATATACTTATCTTGTCACCCTTTCCAGCTATGTCATCTTTGTTATGGCTTACACCTATAGTTAAGTCATTGAATCTATAATTTGATTCTATGTATTTTATTGCTTCTTGATAATATTGATTTTCAAAACTCATCTTAATTTGAGATGATATGTTTAATTTCTGCAAGCATTTTTTCTATCAATTGTATTTGTTTTTCAAACTATTTTTATCCTTTTCAGTTTGGTTTTTTAGTTCAATCAATAAGTCTTTGGAATGTATTTCTTTATCTGTAAGTTTATTTTCTGCAATTAGTTTTTTTAATTGAATTACATCCTCTTTGTTAGGAAATTCTTTTATTTTTATGATCTTAAATTTGTCTGAAAGTCTTTTAAGTATTATTTCCATATGATCAATTTTTTGTAAATTTATTTTCAAATATTCTTGATTATTTGAGATTTGTTTTAATAACTTATTTTTCTCAATTATTCCTTCAAGGACTAACTGCATTAAGTTATAATGTTTTTCATTATAGAGATTTAAGTTTTCACTTAACTCTATAAGTAAATCTGTCATTAAATTCATATGTCCGATTTCTGAATGTAGTTTATGTTTATATTCACAATCTTTTATATAACACATGTGCTTTTGTTTGTCTAGAGGAATAATCCTTTTCATTGGGTTATTTATTTCAAAATTTAGGTAGTTGAATTTTTTATAACTCGTGCTTTATTTTTCTTTTATTGGGCCTAGTGGTCTTTTGGGCTCTTATACCAAAATTTGACAGCTGGTACCAAGGGATTTGTATATTGGTTTTCAATAGCATTTTAATTTATGCCTTTTTTATATGGGGGTATTCCGCATTTTCACAATGTGATCTATACATACCTCTAAATATATTCCAAAAGCAAATCCTACGATGAAATTTATTGTATGATGTATTATTTGTAAAATGTTTTGTATTTTATTCATTTTTTAACTACCTTACTAGCAACTTGTAAGCATGCATATCCAAGGGTGCAGTAAGTAGATTGTTAAAATAGGAATTAGGAACTGTGTCTGTAATTTTTATTCAGAGTCTTCTAATTTTGTTTTTAACATCTTGTAGCTTACCCTGTTAATAAAACTCATTGTACTAATTAATTTCATCATCATACAAATCTAATCTGCTTCTTAGCCAATTATTATTTTCTTCATTACTTATTGTTTTAATATTTTGTAACGTTCATCGCATATTAGATCTATCATTCTATATATGACTGATACTTCTGTATCTTTTTCATCTAGTAGATAAAAGGTATTTTTTATTCTTAACAGCTCTGTCTTTATCTAGTTTTGGTTCGTCTGTTAAATTTACAAACTTTTCAGCATAATTATTGTAACGACCCGCCCTTCTCGACCCTCAAAAATCTACACAAATACGCCACCGTATAATATGACGACGATCGAGTGCCGGAAAAGACAGATTGCTAAGAGAAAGAAAGAAGGATGTAGAAGAAGAGAAAACAAAACAACATCAAAATCTCACAATCGCAGCGGAATAATATATAATAGATAAATGACTGATCTTTACATAAAAAGAACTATATTTGTTTTTGTACATTACATCATCAGAGTACAACACAACCGAAAGAAAAATACTGGACAGTTATATCAACTTGTCCCTACAAATTGAATACACAGCTTATACTGCACAATGGAGTATACATCAAGTATGTGTGATACGTCTCGCCATCCATCTCATCTCCTGAGCTCCACAGCATCATATCCTATATTTTATAATCTCGGTCTGACCCAAACATTATAATAAAATCATCCTAGTCAGTCTGGAAAACCAGCGTGATAAAATACACTCAATTTAATTATTAAAGTTTTCAAAATCCTTTGAAATCAAAGGTATCTCGTAAGAAAAAACCACAAATAAACATGTTGGGTTTTTACCTTACGATAACCAAAACATTTCCTATCAAAATCCTCTGATATTATAATAGTGTCTAAATACAAATACTTATTCAATAGCCAAAATTGTTACATTCATTAAATTCCAGCAATACTAGGCTCTATAATCAAAACCGTAAAAGGCACGTAGGAAGAATGGATTTCCAACTAATGACTAGGCAGTGGGGTACCACCTGTAACGGTACCTGGTCTAGATTAGCATACTAAGGATCCCTCCCGATCCCCTGCAACACAAGACCGGAGCTACCCCCTTACTCGATGGTTCGAATAAGATCACCTCGCGGTTGGGATCAGCAACCGCCCACACAGCCGAATAAAAAGGGACATCTAGACAGGGATGACCTTATCCTAATTAGCTGCTAGCCATTTAGCCTTGCTGCATATCCCCTAATTTTCAGTCGTTCCCGGTTGATGAAGTTCGAGGCTAAGCGTTACCTTTTTAGAACACATCTCACTTAGAATGTTCATCATCCTTCTGACGATGTTCTGATAGCATTCAACCATACAAGTCCATTTCGGGTCCGAACGGAACCGAAGGCACTACTCCTACTACATCCATTTTGGAATCACCCTTAGGATCAGTAGCGATTAGCCCTTGCACTTCACTGCTCCATCTTCAACTCCAAGCTCTTGTCTTCATCATGAAAACGTACTCATTAGATTGAAGTGGTTTTCAGATCACAAATCCGATCCCATTATCCTCAAAACAATGTTCGTTGTTTCCCGATAAAATCAACTTCGATTCTTTAGGAAATATACAGACAAAAATAAGATCGGAGTTCACCTCCTAACCGTTAGTGGACGGATTTCCTTATAAATGTCCTAGAAGAATGAATGAGTTTATAGGTACAGTATAGCACCTCGAACAGTAACTGTACTATATAATTCTCATACCTCTTGTAGATATTTTCGAAGTTATATTTGGGTCACGATTTGATAGTCGGTTATCTAACTATCAAAAAAAAAAACAATCAGTTCAACCAAATATTTTATTCCCATTGAAAAACTCCAAGTCTTATTAAAATTAGATTTTAATAATTTAAATTACTTTACCCAAAAATATATACTTAAAACATTTAAAAATAAAGCTACTTCAATTCTTTATTAAAATAATACTTATGAAATTCTATAAGAGTTTTCTGAGTAAAACTTAAGCCAAAATCTACCTTTTAAATAAAGCTAAAATTTCTTTTTAAAATCATAATACTAATTTAATTCTAAAAATAATTAACTAATATTATTAACTTAAATAAATATTTACTTTTCACTTAAAAACAATTAAATAATAAATTTTCTAAAACATTCCAAAAACATCTTTAAATTTCTCGTTTATACTTAGAAACCCTTTTTGGAAAAATATACTTAGTTTTCTAGGAAAATACACTTTCCAACTTTTAAAAATAAAATCACCTTTTTATTTTTAAAACCAATTGCACCTTTTCTTATGAATTCCCACCGGAAATCTATAGTTTCAAATTTATCCACTGATAAATATTCCACTTTATTTATAAACCCAGTTTACAAATTTCCATTTCTCATCATCCTTTAAATCACAGTTTCCAAAACACTTAATCAATTTCAAACCGATTTCTTGAATTAAATTCCCTTTTAAAATTTATCTCTTGATTTATCCAAAACCAGTTCCAAAATCCATTAACACCAAATTCACCCTTTATTATGATTTAAAATTCTTATTTAAATCTAAAACATCAATTTCATTCTTTATTCCAAAATTCTCTTTTTCTTTCCTTTAAGAACCTAATTCATTATATCTCTATATTTTAAAATACCAAAATATATTCATCCAAACCATAGCACCGAATAACTTAGATTCCAATATAATCTATCATAGGATATCAATAAAACATATCACAGATTATGAAAATAATTTCAATATTTAAGGAATCCAGTTGGATCCCTCCAATCTGTTTCCCTACATCCACCGATGTTAGCACAACACATAAAATACCAAATCGCACTTCGAGGGGGACATCGTGGTATAAAGGGTCATCCGCTATTATGTGGGGCGCATATGGTCTCATCCTCTATATAATGCGGGAATATCGATCACTCCAATAAATATATATACTACTATATATAATATCACATCCAGACTAATAATAATAATCACATTCAATCAATGAACCAATAATTTAAATTTTATCTATTTAAATAAATTATGGAAATCCAGATGTGAGTGAGATTAACTCACCTTGAGTTTAAAATGCCAAGCGTTCAATTTTAAATTAAATCAAGCCCTTTCGTTTTAATCTAAAATTCTCCCTTGCTCCAAACGCCTCCAGATCTGCACTGCAACGTAGATCACATCGCTACGATTCCAGCGCCGCCAATTTCATTGAATTCTGACGAAGAATACATCAGATATGAATTTTACAAGCCTTCAAATTATTTTTAACAGCCTTAAAAACCAAGATTTCATATCCTACCCAATTTCCAATTATTAAATTCAACAATTTAATTATCTAATAATTAGTTGTATTTGAAATTCAAGTTAAGAATTAAATTTTTAAATATTTAAAATCAATTAAAAATCCCAATTTCAAATGTCCAAAATTCCGGATTGTCACAATTATGTTTGAATATTTTTGCTATGTTATATTGTTGGTCTATGTTTAGTTTTGTTTGTTTTAAAACAAAAAGGATTTTTGTCATAAATTTGTGTTCTAAAAAAATCTTTTTAATGATTCAATGTCTTTTATTTTTGGAAAATTATTCATTAGATTTTCAGTCATTATTTTCTATAGTTTAATGATTTGGTTCATTTTTTAGAATTACGTAGTTGTTCCATTCTATGTGGAAATTTTTCATGAACCTTTTTGTTATTATTATGTTTCCATGTTCTCTGATATATTAAAGTTATTAAATATTTGTATGAACTTTGCTTCACAATCGTATGTGTTTATTAGTTCAAGTTTATATTTTTGTTTAAAAATTGTTATGATTTCATTTTATTGATTTTCTGTTGTACTTGTGTTATGTTATAAAATATTTATCATGTTTAATATAAATTTTTCTTCTAGATATTTTTGTAACTTTTCCATGTTTATGTAATCTTTCTTCGTTGGTATAATTATATAAAGCAGTTTTTCTTTTTCAGTGAAAACTCTGGATAAAAATTGGACGTTTTATTAAAACTAGAAGATCATATGTAAGAAATTATTTAGCTAAAAAAGATTTATCATATCTCAGTATATTTTTTAATTAATTTATTATCTAATTTCTTAGCCTAGAATATATTATCTTTATTGGGACAATTGAAATTTACTTCATAATTAATTTCACTCACTTATCCTCATCTTGTTATCCTGAGTTTACTATTTTCCCCTAAACGGCCACATGCCTAAGGCAGGTACTTCTTCAACCATAACCGGATGTACGTCTGTTGGATTTTGAGTAATTTTAATTATGATTTAAATTAATTGTGTTAACCCTCAGTAATTACTATACGTAAGCATAACATAAGAAATAAATAACCGAATGATAAAATTTTAAGAAATAAAGATTCTTACATAATTGATCTTTTGTTCTTCTTGCTTAGTCTTTATCCAGAAAGATGTTTTAGTTCTCCATTACTTTGTAAAGAATGTTGAAATGAAGAGATTTATATTTTTCTTGGTGGAATGCTTACAATGCTTTTATTGCTTACAACCTTACTTCTTCGTTACATACTGGCTTTTTATATAGATCGAGCAATAAATAAAGTTAGACAGACAGGTGTCCAACATAAAACATAAAACTTATTACTAGAGGTAAAAAGATTCCTCCACTAAAAAAAGAAAAGGCAAGATAAGACTTATCTTTTACATTTTTGAAATAAAAGGAGTACTAAGGCATAATCTGTCAAATCTTTGTCTGCTCTGTTTTATTTTGTTCTTTCATAGTAGAGAGTCCATTATGAAAGAAGGACGTGTTTGTCTTTATGTCACATCATTGCTCATCAGTGGACATGCTAGTGGATGCTGCATCTTCTTTGTCTTTGTCTTCTTCTTTGTCTTTGTCTTTGTCTTCTTCTTTGTTTAGTTTTCTGTTCTTTTCTTTTTTGTAGCTTTTGACCAAAGAAGGTTTCAGATGGAAAATGTCAAAATCCCTGTAGTTCATTCTATGATTTTTGAGAGAATTTGTAATAAATATTTTCATGACAAGAGTCTTAGCATATAAATATATTTTGTCATTATTCCAATCATTGGCTTTTGTAATTTTGAAAGCTCTAAAACTTTCATATGTTTGTTCTGTTATCTTGACACTATCAACTTTTGTTTGTATGAAATCTTCATTCCAGTCTTCAAAGTCTTTGTCAATGGATCTTTATTTTATTGTAATAATGTGTTTTGTAGGTTCAAATATGGATTTTCAAAAATGAGGAGTAGATTTAAAATTCATATAAATATCTGTTGCAAGAATATTTGTTAAGCGGTCGATAATACTTCCCATGGGTTCAGGAAGGTCATCTTGGTTCCATTCATCAAAATATATTCTTTTGACGAGGCCATAATTTATGATGCGGTTTGGATCAAAATTGTTTCTTCAAATATAACATATTTGTATTTTTCGAGTTTTAGAAAATTTATGGAACTGCACATATTATAGTGCAAGAACAGTTTGTAGGTGTAGAGAGGTTAGTACTGTATTTCTTTATGCAAGGAATATTAAGATTTCGTAATACATCTCAAGTTATTTGTAATCCATCAATTTTGGTGCTATAAATTTCAGACATAAGTCTGCAAGCTTGGTTGAAAATATGTGGAGAGAGTTCATTTGGATGGTGGATAAAAAATAGTTCTCGAGTAAGTTGTTCAGAAAGACTTGGTAGGATAATTTTGTTTTGTAAATCTTAAGTTTTTTGGGGATTTGGTTTTTTTTGTATTTGTAAGGGTTTTTCCAAATTTGTAAGTTTGTTAGGTTTAGTCTTGATGATTGTAGCAAAGGATGTTTATGGACGAAGGCTTATATTTGTAGAAGATTCAGGAATCTTCTGTTTTGTTTATTTCCATAAGGAAATATTTTGTAAACTTTGTATTTCGTCAGAAATGATATAGTCATTCCCAAACATTTTTGTAGTTTTGTAGTGGCTACTTCAAAAGTAGCATAACCTTTGTAAAGAGGTTTTCCATATCTGGGATTTTGTTTTATGTGTTTGGTCTTAACGATCATTTGTTCCCATGTGGTATAAATATTAACATGGGACCTGTAAACAAGGCATAGTAAAGGAATTTTTTGTTTTTTCTTTCTGTAAACTTTTGTACTAGAGTATACAAGATACTCAACTTTTATTTGTTAGAATCATGAGGAGACTTCATGTTCCATATGTTATCAAGAATTTGTTGCTCATCATCAGAAACTTTTGTTTTTGTGATGAATCTGTTTGCCTTTGTATAGGTCTTTAGGTACATAGAATGATTTAGTTCCTCCATGTTTGTCATTGCAAGATGAGGATTAGAACAAGAAAGAATAATATAATCTTAACAACCTAGAAAGTTTATCAAGCAAGAAATTGTCTTTTCCTTTATATGTTCCCAACATATGTTTCCACTATTTATAATGGCATGTCTAAATTTTAGCCATCTATTATTTAAAATGCCTTTGTTTTTTTATTATCAGTGTATTTAATAATGGATTCACATTTAGTTCTTATTGTGATTTCCTTTTAGGAAATTATAAAGAGTTTAAAAAATTCTAACACATAAATTATGGCTAGGATTTCAAAATCGAAGAAGGTCATGTTACCTTTTTCTTTGTAGCCACCAGAGGTGTATCTACATATCTTTTGAATGATTTTGGTCTCATATTTATTATTTTTACTAAGTAATATTCCTCTCCATCCTAGGGTTGAACCATCAGTTTCAATTATCAAATATTCCGTCTGTAAAGGTAAATTCAAGGGTTTTAAGTTTTGGGTTATTTACTTTATTTTTTGAATTTATTTTATATCTTCAAAATTAAAATCTTTATTTCCTTTTGGGCTGGCTTTATTATAAAGTGGCCTAGTAAATTTTGAAAGATTTTTTATGTAAGGCTTTACATAATTAACAAGTTCTAAGAAAATTTATAATTGTTTTAGATTTTCTAATTTATCTAGAAATTCAAGAATTTTCTTGTAATATGTGGTTGTAGTTCTATAGTACCTTTACCAATTTTGGCTCCAAGAAATTCTATAGTGTTTTTTAGTAATTCTATTTTCTTTTTGAGATTATCAGACCATGTGCTTCTATTAATTTTAGCAAGTATAAAAGTGTGATAGATGTTCTTGTTTCGTTTTGGAAAAAATAAGTATATCATCTATGTAAACGCATGTATATTTAGTACAATGTTGGAAGACATTATCCATTTTTCTCTGGAATATTTGTGGTGCTTTTTATAATCCAATGGCATTACGAGCTATTAATAATGTCCTTCAGTACAAGTAAATGCAGTCCAAGGTATTGATTCTAGGTGCATTTTGACTTGCCAGAATCCTGGTTTTAAGTAAACTTAGAAAACCAGTTTGCTTCTTGTATTTTGTTGATTAAAACATCTTTGTTTGGAATACAATATCCATCTTCATGGGTATTATCATTCAATCTTGTATAGTTCATGACTATTCGGGATTGGCCACGTTTTCTTTCAAATTCTTTTTGTACTATGAAGGCAGCAGTTCTGTGCCTAGAATCTGTTTTTCTTATGATATTTAAATCTGTTAATATTTTAATGTGCATTTTAAATTCATCCACGATCCAGTTATCATATTTGGGTGAACCTGTTTTATTGTTAGGTCTGAGTTTATTATGTCTAATTTGCATTGTATTTTGTCTTTCTCCTATAGTTTCAATTTTCTCAAGTTTTGAAATTATTTGGTCAATATCATTTGTTGCTATTAGTATCCTACTACTATTTTTTGGATTTATTCACTGTAAATCATTTCTTAATTCTTTTCTTTTGCAACTTAAATCTTTAGTTAGAAGTTGTTCCAGTATCATAATGATTTACATTTTTACATTGGTCCGAAATTGGGAAATTGCATTTTCTGGCTTTGTCGTATTTTTTTGTGGTATTATTATGTATATTGTTCCATCAAATTGGGCAATTGTATTTTCTGTGTATGCATAATTTCAAACATAAAATGGGAACAGATACAACAAAATGTGAATTTTGTCCGTGGTATCCTGCCTTCGACAGAAGATATAAATGTATTGACTGTATGATAGATATATGCCAAGTTTGTGCAAAAATCAAATTTAACATAGATCCCCCAAAAGAATATAAACTCATATACACAGATAAGAAAAAAATAACTGATGAAAGAATAAAAATTCTTGAGGAAAGAACAATTAACATAGAAATCGAGATTGAAGAGTTAAAAGATAAAAAAATTCTTGATAAAGGCAAAACATGGCATCCATAATGAACCTACATCAACCGAAGATAATCATGTTAATTTAAACAACATTGATAAACCTATCTAAATTCCACTTAAGTGTAATTCTGAAAACCTAAAGGAATTGTGTATTCCAACAAAAATAAATCTAAAAGGTCTAGAAATACAAGTTTTAGCCTTTATAGATACAGGAGCAGCCAGTTCTACTATGCTCTAACTTAATACCTTACAAATACATAGCTAAAGCTGACAAACCAAAATAAAGTGTCCAATTTGATGGAACAACAAACATAATTACTAATATTGCAAAAATGTATAAATATATGTTTTACAATTACCTATGAAGAACGGTCTCCTTATTATAATATAAAGCAACTTTGGTTTTTAGAACTAAACCTACAAGACATAAAACTAATCTAAGGATTAGATTTTTTATTAAATGACAGTGAAAGTTTTGCATTTAATAAAGATTACATTAAAATTTCAAAAAAGACTACCTTAACACCCATACTATCAGAGTTTGCGCTTGAGAAGCATGGTGGGAATAATAATAATACCATAAAAAATATGACAAAGACAGAAAAATGTAATTGCCCAATTCCGGGCCAATGTAAAATTTTAAATCATAATGATACTATTTCGGAACAAGATAACAACTTTCTTCTAACTAAAGATTTAAGTTACAAATGAAAAGAATTAAGAAATGATTTATAACTTATAAATCCATAAAATATTAGTAGGATACTAATAATAACAAACAATATTGACCAAATAATTTCAAAACTTGAGAAAATTGAAATTATAGGAGAAAAACCTCTAAAATTCTAGGAGAAAGACAACAATGCAAATTAGACATAATAAACCCAGAACTAACAACAAAAACAGGTTCACCCAAATATAATAATTGGATCATGGATGAATTTAAAATGCACATTAAAATATTAACAGATTTAAATATCATAAGAAAAATAGATTCCAGGCACAGAACTGCTGCCTTCATGGTACAAAAGGAATCTGAAAGAAAACGTGGCCAATCCCGAATGGTTATAAATTATACAAGATTGAATGATAATATCCATGAAGATGGATATTGTATTCCAAACAAAGATGTTTTAATCAACAAAATACAAGAAGCAAACTGGTTTTCTAAGTTTGACATAAAATCTTGATTCTGGCAAGTCAAAATGCACCCAGAATCAATACCTTGGACTGCATTTACTTGTAGTGAAGGACATTATTAATGGCTCATAATGTCATTTGGATTAAAAAAACGCACCACAAATATTCCAGAGAAAAATGGATAATGTCTTCCAACATTATATTAAATATACATGCGTTTACATAGATGATATACTTATTTTTTCCAAAACAATACAAGAACATCTATCACACCTCTATGCTGTGCTAAAATTAATAGAAGCACATGGTCTGATAATCTCAAAAAAGAAAATAGAATTGCTAAAAAAACACTATAGAATTCCTTGGATCCAAAATTGGTGAAGGTACTATAGAACTACAACCACATGTAAGAAGAAAAATTCTTGAATTTCCAAATAAATTAGAAAATCTAAAACAATTACAAGCTTTCTTGGGACTTGTTAATTATGTAAGGCCTTACATAGGAAATCTTTCAAAATATATTGGGCCACTTTATAATAAAGCCAGTCCAAAAGGAAATAAATATTTTAATTTTGAATATATAATACAAATTTAAAAAATAAAGGAAATAGCCCAAAACCTAAAACCCTTAAGTTTACCTTTACAAACAGAATATTTGATAATTGAAACTGATGGTTCAGCACTATGATGGGGAAGAATATTACCCAGTAAAAATAACAAATATGAGAACAAAACCATAGAAAAGATATGTAGATACACCTCTGGTGGCTACAAAGAAAAAGGTTACATGACCTCCTTAGATTTTGAAATCCTAGCCATAATATATGTGTTAGAATCTTTTAAACTCTTTATAATTTCCCAAAAGGAAATCACAATAAGAACTGACTGTGAATCCATTATTAAATACACAGGTCATAAAAACGACTAAGGTATTTTAAATGATAGATGGCTAAAATTTAGACATGCCATTATAAATTGTGGAATCAACAGTAACGACTCGTAATTTTCGATAATTAAATTTCGTTAATTTAATAAGTTTTAGTAATTTAACTCGAAAAGAAAATAAACAAATCTGTAATTTAATAATGAAATCACTAAAATAAAGGTAATAATGTTTATACAAGTTAATAAATAACTAATTTGGTGCAAACCAATTGATTGAACCAATTGTGAGATTATAACTGATTGTAATTAATAAATTGAGAAATAAGTTCAAAGTATATTAATTGATGAAACAATACGTAATAAACTGTAATTTGATAAAATCAATGTTAGTATAAATTTTAAAATTTTTTGGAAATAATGTTAATTCTATTTTTAATATGACAATTGGTTGATTTGAAGAATGGAAATCAAGATTTATTAATTTATTTGAAATTTAAATTCAATAATTGGATTAATTGCAAATGAATGAAATTAAAAATTTAATTATTACATAAATGGAGATTAAGATGAAATTTGAGAATATTAATGTAATAGATCATTATTCCAATGTTAAGTGCATCCATTTGACAACAATTAATTGAATAGTAGAATAAAAGTAAATTAAATGGAATTATTGGAAATTAAATTTATAATTTCTGAATTTAATGGAATTAAGGCTAACACTGAAATTGATAAATTAATCAACTCTAAATTAACATTTAAATTTGGTTAAATTAGTGTAAATGATTAAGAAATTTAAAAATGATGAAATTTGTTAATTATAGAGTTGGAATTGAAAACTTGATTTAATTAATTAATTATTAATTTATTTAACTAACTAGAAAATAGCCATTTTTGCCACTGACTCGGATGTCGACGAAACTAGTTTCATCGGATCCGTAATGGTGAATCATTGTAATATTTCAAGTTTCGTAACGATCGGACTTGTCGTTTGATCGTACGGACTCGGAACGCGCAGAAATCAATTAAATTAAAATCAATAGAAATCAATATGAAATAACTTGATTTTTGCATAACTTCTTCATACGATGGAATTTGGACTTGAAACCTGTTCCACTAATTTTAAAATATTTTAAAACGTCTATTTTGATATATGGGTTGACCTAATTTCGTTTCAGAGTTAGAACGGGCTTTTCGGGCCATTTATCGTTCAACAGTCCAAACCAATCGTGTCCGTTCCTCTATTTCTCATCTCTACCTATATATATCCTATTATAAACCCAAGCCTATTTCTTATATTTATTTTTTTGTACGTACAATTCCAATTGCTCCTCTTCCTCATTTCAATAGCAAACAAAACAAGAATTTCCAATTGCAACTTCAAATCAAATTCAAAGCCATAATTTCAAACTCCTCAAATAATATCAGATTTTATATCGATCTGAAGCTCTCGACGAGTGCATCTCAGATCTGTAATTCGTTTTTCAAATCGAATCACCATTTAAGCAGAAATTTATGATAAATTCTCCACCATCCGTTCATCGTTGATCAACTTCGACCGATCGGCGATTCGTGGGTATGGATGGGTGGAGATCGATGAGCGTAACTCATCGGTGTAATTGGTTCGTCGATTCAATGGCTTGATTTTGCGATTTAATTCGATTAGGGAAAGAGTTTTGGCAGCGGCTATAGCTTTTAGGGGCCGATCTGGGCGAAGTGGCGGTCACGGTTGGCGCTGGTAGAGGCGAGCGCACAAGGGGTGGGGTCGCGGCTTGCCATGGTGGCCGGAAGTTGGTCGCGTTCAGGTGATGGGAAGCGTTCGAACGGCATAAGGCGGCTAGGGTTGGTGTGAGCCTGGGAGCGATAATGTGAAGATGTCTGGAATGTGTGTAGCTTGCTGATGTGTCGTGTTATGGTTGGTTTGCCCTTTTCTTATTTTATTTGTTTATATTTTAAATGTATGATCGGTCTAACCTGTATATCTTTCACATACGAGGTCCAATTCATGCGCGGTTTTCTCCGCTATGATCGTATTGAAATTTCTGATATTTTGACGCTAGTTTGGGTGAAATCTGAGACCGTTTGAATTTTGGGTTTAAATTGGATTTAAATTCAAAAGGTGAGTGTTTTAACACACTCACAACTTTTAAAATTTCTTATGTTTGTTAAATTGATTTATGATTTAATTAGAAATTTATATATGATTGTTTGTCATATTTTGAATCATCATCTCAGTTTATTTGAATTTATTTGAATAAAATAGTTATTTAATTTATTCTTGAATATAAACTGCCAGTAAATAACTGTTATTTATTATATGTTCTATATTGATGTTATTGATTGAATTGGGTAATGATTGTGATAAATGTTTGATGATTGATATTGGATGAATGGATGTTGTATTTTATATTGTTACAAACTGCAAGTTGTTATGGATTTTTATTCCATTCTAGATTGCGGTTTGAAATGATATATAACCGTGTTTTATTTTAAATTACGGATTGAAATGATAAATATATGTATCACTTGACCATAGGATAGAAAATTATATACAGAAACCACGGTCTATATACATAAAAATATTTGAAATGATTTCTATGGTTTTGTAAAGAAATATATGGGTTATATAAATATTGATTTTAGATGTTATGTAAATGTATTTTATTATTGATTTTTAGCTATGTATAAATTTGTTTGGAAATATAAAATAAGTTAAATAAAAAAATTTGATTGTTTTTATATAACATGGTTAAGTATCTGTTTAAATTATATTGTATATATTGTTTATAATGACTTAAATAAAATTAAGGTTGGAAGATAAATATGAAATTGATGTGAATTAAATTATTTAAGATCATTGCTCGAATAAATTTGATTTGAAATTTAAATAAAATTGATATTTTAAAAGGTATGATTTGATAACTTGATTTTGGTTTAGAGTGATTTAAATGAATATCAAGCTGATTTAAGTGAATATATCAAGTTAAATAAATTGAAAGAATATCTAGTTATCTAAAGTTTAAAAGTTTTACTTAAGTGATATTGGATTTATTAAGTAAACATTTCAAATCTAAATAATAGTAATTGAATTTGATATGTATGGAATTATCAAAGAATTAGTTTTGAAATGGTGGAATATTTAAAGCTTTGAAATATACGGAAATTAAAATGGTTTATTTGGGGGTTCAAATCTGTATTTGGAATTAATTTGTGAAATTGAAGAAGTTATTTTATTATACAAAGTAATTTAATATTTAAGCCATTTAAGTGGTGTAGTTATGCTTCAAAGTTACGAATTTGAAAGTATTATGATTTGAAAATGTTATAATTTCAAGTGTTCCACTCATATTATTTACCATTGATTTAACTTACATAAGATCTTTTAGTTCTGACTCGAGTGTTTTGTTTTTTCAATTCGCTCGGGTCAGCCTGAGCATTTCAGGATTTGAATACTTTATTTCTATAGGACGAAGACGAAGTTGTATTACTATTATTTATTATATCATTCCATTACATTCATACTGTTCCGCTGCATTATTTATCATTCTCTGGTATGTGTAACTCTGATTATGTGTTGTATAAGTATAATCAAATGTTTTGTAAAACAGCTTCAGGAACTGTTTATTTGATTATTATATTTTGTCGTTCCGCTACAAGATTCTGTTTTTTTCTTTCTCTGCCTTTTCTTATTCACCCCAATAACAATCCGCCCTTCTGTATGGTTTGAGTCTGACATGTGTGGTTCATCGTCGATTTAAAGCGTACAAAAATGCGGGATGTTACATCTAGTATCAGAGCTTTGGTTTAGCGATAAACCTTAGCTTTGTGGGGTCTGACTCTTTATAAATAGGGTAGTAATACCCTATGATGAGTCGTTGAGTTTATATATATATATACATATATATATATGAGAGAGCGTATTTGTTAGTGCTATAAAAGGTTTTAATATTGTGTTAATTTGTTCCGTTTTGTATTTATAAATTCTGGTTGGTGCATGGGATGCTATGGCATCAATAGCGATTTCTAAACACCTAATAGGATAGACCGACCCAATATTTGTTTTCAAATATAGGTGAATGAAATAATTTTGCCTATTATATTTTCTATATATATAAAATAATTTTTTTGTAAATGATATATTTGATTGTAATATAATTGTTGTAAGGTAGTGAAATTTATGAATATAGGTCGAAAATAAGATTTAAAATAAAAGAAATGAAAATTGGAAACTTAGAATCTAAGTCCCGGGGTTTTTGAAATTTTCTTTTGAATGATTTTGAAATATAACGATAATATTATTAGAAGTATGTTTTGATATAAATATTTCAATATAATTTGAAACAACTGTTTTAAAGAAACTTTGGAAGGAAATAAGTTCCGTACTCCCATCTCTGTCGCTAGAAAATAATTTCGGTGATGAGTGCACGCATCATCGACGTTCATTTTCGAGTTTCAAAGTGGGAAGGCCACTGTAGTAGTTTTACTACGGATTTATTTTGATAACCAAATATAAATTTTTAATTGTTTTAAATATAATTGGATATATAAATTGTAAGTGTATACATCTATCTATTATTTTAAAATGATTTGAGATTTAACCCTGTATTTAGTTCTAAATTTGCAGTTGATTAATAATTTCGATTATTGTAGTGAAATGGAATGTAACTAATTAATAATTGGAACCTTTATTTAAAATAAGAGATTAAATTCTAGGTTATGAATGAAATTACAAGCAAGTTGAAATTTGTAACTTATAAAACAAAAGAGATAATTTTTGAACATTAAATTAATATAAAGGAAATAAGATGAACTTGTATAATTTTTCAATTTTCATTCTTTAATATATATATATATATATAACTTACCAAAATAGTAAAAGTTGTCATGTTTAATAAGAAAATACAATGGAAATTGTACAAGTAAATTTATGTAATGGAAGTACCCAACGAAATTCTTTAATAAATAAGAATTGGACGTTGTAGTTGTTATAAACTTAAGTATAATTGAAAGGCTACTAATTAAATAAATTGAAAGGTAAGTACTATAAACAAATGAATAAATGAAATTAGGTAATAAATGAATGAAAAGGAAATCAAACAACAAACGTTATGAAATGAAATTGATAAGAATGAACTTGATCTATTGTTTGGAATTGTTGTTCATCTTGGTGTAGGATTGTTTGGGTAAGGATACTTTAAATTTGTTTGGATGTATGAATAATCTATTTAGTTTCATCATAGACTTTTGAGTAAATGGTGCACTTAGTAATTTATTTTTCATTCTATACAATTTAATTTTTTGAACCCGACAACTATTGGTTTTGTTTGATACGATTGAATAATTGATTTATGTTGATTTTATATAATGGTTGTATGTTGAGGTTGCAAGTGATTATTGTTTAAATTGATTTGTTTGTTAGTGGTTGAAACAAATTTAAATATTTCATTTTATATAATTATTAATCTTTTGGATTATATAAGTGAAATACAGGTTAGAAAGGCAATTGCTACTGCTTTTGGTTTCATAAATAAGCGTTATTTGCCCGACAAATAGGTACATTTTCGGATTATGGTTTATAGCGCTATTATACTGTTTTTCCCGTGTTTGGATATATTATTTTGAAATATATATTTTGTATATTGTTATATTTGATATTATATTTTCTTCCGAGCCTCTCCGTACAAAGGGGACTCTGCCGAAATTTTCCATAAATTTTGGACATAGAAAATTTTGAAAAATATTTTCCAAACTTTATTAATTTAAGTATAAATGATTTGATGGTTATAAATTGGTATATTTTATTTAAGTTAATTAATTTTGTAAAATTATTTGTTTATAAAGTTAATATTTTGAATAAGATGTATTGACTACTTAATTCTTTCTTCTCCCTTCTTTTTTCTTTTTGGGGACGAGAAGTTTTGAGTGGGGGAGAGTGTAACAACCGGTAATTTTTGATAATTAAATTTTGTTAATCTAATAAGTTTTAGTAATTTAACTCGGAAAGAAAATAAACAAATCTATAATTTAATAATGAAATCACTAAAATAAAGGTAATAATGTTAATACAAGTTAATAAATAACTAATTTGGTGCAAACCCAATTAATTGAACCAATTGTGAGATTATAACTTATTGTAATTAATAAATTGGTAAATAAGTTTAAAGTATATTAATTGATGAAATAATGCGCAATAAACTATAATTTGATAAAATCAATGTTAGTATAAATTAAAGAAATAATTGGAAATAATGTTAATTCTATTTTTAATATGAAAATTGGTTGATTTAAAGAATGAAAATCAAGATTTATTAATTTACATGAAATTTAAATTCAATAATTGGATTAATTGTAAGTAAATGAAATTAAATATTTAATTATTACCTTAATGGAGATTAAGATGAAATCTGAGAATATTAATGTAATAGATCATGATCCAATGTTAAATGCATCCATTTGACAACAATGAATTGAATAATAGAATAAAAGTAAATTCAATGGAATTATTGAAAATTAAATTTATAATTTTTAAATCTAATGGAATTCAGGCTAACACTGAAATTGATAAATTAATCAACTCTAAATTGACATTTAAATTTGGTTAAATTAGTGTAAATGATTAAGAAATTTGTTAATTATAGAGTTGAAATTGAAAACTTGATTTAATTAATCAATTATTAATTAATTTAATTAACTAGAAAATAGCCATTTTTGCCACTGACTCAGATTTCGACAAACCAATTTCGTCGGATCTGTAACGGTGAATTATTGTAAGATTTCAAGTTTCATAATGATCGGACTTGTCGTTTGATCGTACAGACTCGAAACGTCCAGAAATCAATTAAATCAAAATCAACTGAAATCAATCTAAAATAATTTGATTTTAGCATAACTTCTTCGTACGATAGAATTTGGACTTGAAACCTGCTCCATTGATTTTGAAATATCTTAAAACATCTATTTTGATATATGGGTTGATCTGATTTCGTTCCGGAGTCAGAACGGGCTTTTCGGGCCATTTATCGTTCAACGGTCCAAACCAATCGTATCCGTTCCTCTATTTCTCAGCTCTACCTATATATATCCTATTATAAACCCTAGCCTATTTCTTATATTCATTTTTCTATATGTACAATTTCGATTTCTCCTCTTCCTCATTTCAATGGCAGACAAAACAAGAATTTCCAATTGCAACTTCAAATCAAATTCAAAGCCAAAATTTCAAACTCCTCAAATACTATCAAATTTTATATCGATCTGAAGCTCTTGACGATCGCATTTCAAATCTAGAATTCGTTTTCCAAATTGAGTCACCATTTGAGTAGAAATTTATGATAAATTCTCGACCATCCGTTCATCGTTGATCCACTTCGACCGATCGGCGATTCGCAGGTATGGATGGGTGGAGATCGATGAGCGTAACTCATCGGTGTAATTGGTTCATTGATTCAATGGCTTGACTATACGATTTAATTTGATTAGGGAAAGATTTTTGGCGGCGGTCGTAGCTTTTAGAGTCCGATCTGGGCGAAGTTGCGGTCACGGTTAGAGCAGGTAGAGGCGCGCGCGCAAGGGGTGGGGTCGTGGCTTGCCGTGGTGGCCGGAAGTTGGTCGCGTTCAGGTGAGGGGAAGCGTTCGAACGGCATAAGGTGGCTAGGGTTGGTGTGATCCTGGGAGCGATAATGTGAAGATGTCTGGAACGTGTGCAGGTTGTTGATGTGTCATGTTATGGGGTGTTCGCGCTTTTCTTATTTTATTTGTTTATATTTTAAACGTATGATCGTTCTAACCTGTATATCTTTCACATAAGAGGTCCAGTTCACGCGCGGTTTTCTCCGTTATGATCGTATTAAAATTTATGACATTTTGACGCTTGTTTGGGAAAAATATGAGACCGTTTGAATTTTGAGTTTAAATTAGATTTAAATTCAATTTAAATTCAAAAGGTGAGTATTTTGACCCACTCATAACTTTTGAAATTTCTTATGTTTGTTAAATTGATTTATGATGTGATTAGAAATTTATTTATAACTGTTTGGCATATTTTGAATCATCATCTTAGTTTATTTGAATTTATTTGGAAAAATAGGTATGTAATTTATTCTTGAATATAAACTGCTAGTAAATACCTTTTATTTGTTATCAGTTCTATATTAATGTTATTGATTGAATTGGGTGATGATTGTGATAAATGTTTGATGATTGATATTGGATGAATGGATGTTGTATTTTATATTGTTATAAACTGCAAGTTGTCATGGATTTTTATTTCATTCAGGATTACGGTTTGAAATGATATATAACCGTATTTTATTTTAAATTACGGATTGAAATGATAAATATCCTTATCACTTGACCATATGATAGAAAATTATATACAGACACCGCGGTCTATATATATATATATATATATAAATATTTGAAATGATTTCTATGGTTTTGTAAAGAAATATATGGGTTATATAAATACTGATTTTAGATGTTATGTAAATGTATTTTATTATTGATTTTTAGTTATGTATAAATTTGTTTGGAAATATAAAAAAATTAAATAAAATTTTTTGATTGCTTTTATAGAATATGGTTAAGTATCCATTTAAAATATTGTATATATAGTTTATAATGACTTAAATTAAATTAAGGTTGGAAGATAAAAATAAAATTGATGTGAATTAAATTATTTAAGAATATTACTCGAATAAATTTGATTTGAAATTTAAATAAAATTGAGATTTTAAAGGGTATGATTGATAACTTGATTTTGGTTTAGGGTGATTTAAATGAATATCAAGTTGATTTGAATGAATATACCAAGTTAAATAAATTGAAAGAATATCCAGTTGTCCGAAGTTTAAAAGTTTTACTTAAGTGATATTGGATTTATTAAGTAAACATTTCAAATCTAAATAATAGCTATTGAATTTGATATATATGGAATTATCAAAGAATTAGTTTTGAAATGGTGGAATATTTAAAGCTTTGAAATATATGGAAATTGAAATGGTTTATTTGGGGGTTCAAATCTGTATTTGGAATTGATTTTGAAATTGAAGAAGCTATTTTATTATATAAAGTGATTTAATATTTAAGCCATTTAAGTGGTGTAGTTATGTTTCAAAATTACGAATTTCAAAGTATTATGATTTGAAAATGTTATAATTTCAAATTTTTGGTTTCGAAGTGTTATAACATTGAAAGTGCTATGATTTTGGGAAAGAGGATATATTTGAGATAAAAATGATATTATGTTGATTTGGGTTTTAAAATGAAAAATGATATCGTATTTATATGGGTTTGCTGGTGGCGGCGTTTCCTTTGAGGTATATACGTGGACCCGACTCCCGTGAGTTGGCATAAGTTGGCTAAAACATGAGCGATTAACGGGCTAAGAAGGTAGCACCTTTTATCGCACGCACTCCTTCGATACCATTCTATTACTTTGTGATTGATTAGGGACCTTTTGATTTTGGGGTGTGGCTTGAGGTGGACGGTAGTAGCTGCTACGCGTTACCACCGGTCCAGAAGCGTAATTGTTATATCTACCCTGGCATTGCCTAGTTATGCGGTATCACCTACCCTGGCGTGCCTTATACGAGTTTGATTTGTGTCGTACCTATAGAGCATCTTCTCGTAGCCTCCCGATCAGGAGGTACGCGGGTGTTGTATAGACTATTGGCACTATTTATGTGTTAAGGTGGAAAATGTAAAGCCTTAACGCTATTTCAAAGCATGTTTATTTTACTATTAGACATTATTATAATAGCGTATTATTACTACATAGTAATAGTTTAACGGATCCTTAGGAGATGTAAATCCCAAACATCTCTTAAGTTATTACACTCACGTTTGACACTGGATAGGAGATGTCAAATCCCGTAAACATCTTTAACATTGTTCCACCCATATTATTTACCATTGATTTAACTTACGTAAGATCTTTTAGTTCTGACTTGAGTGTTTTGTTTTTACAATTTGCTCAGGTCAGCATGAGCATTTCAGGATTTGAAGACTTTATCTCTGGAGGACGAAGACGAAGATTGTATTACTGTTATATATTATATCATTCTACTACATTCATACTGTTCTGCTGCATTATTTATTATTCTCTGGTATGTGTAACTCTGATTCTGTATTGTGTAAGTATAATCAAATGTTTTGTAAAACAGCTTCATGAACTGTTTATTTGATTATTATATTTTGTCGTTCCGCTGCTAGATTCTGTTTTGTTTTTTTTCTTTGCTTTTTCTAATTCACCCCAATAACAATCCGTCCTTCTGTATGGTTTGAGTCTGACGTATATGGTTTATCGTCGATATCAAGCGTACAAAAGGCGGGATGTTACACAACATATGTTGGGAACATATAAAAGGAAAAGATAATTTCTTGCCTGATAAACTTTCTAGATTGTTAAGATGATATTATTCTTTCTTGTTCTAATCTTCATCTTATAGATTACAATGACAAACATGGAGGAACTAGATCCTTCTATGCACCTAAAGACCTATACAAAGGCAAACAGATTCATCACAAAAACAAAAGTTTCTGATGATGAGCAACAAATTCTTGACAACGTATGGAACATGAAGATTCCTTATGACTCTAACAAAAAAATGTTGAGTATCTTTTATACTCTAGCACAAAAGATTATAGAAAACAAAAACAAAAAATTCCTTTACTATGGCTTATTTACAAGTCCCGATACTGGAATTTATACCACATGGGAACAAATGATCGTTAAGATCAAACACATAAAACAAAATCCCAGATATGGGAAACCTCTTTACAAAGGCTATGCTGCTTTTGAAGCAGCCACTATAGAACTACAAAAAATGTTTGGAAATGATTACATCATTTCTGACGAAATACAAAGTTTACAAAATATTTCCTTAAGGAAACAAACAAAATAGAAGATTCTTGAATCATCTACAAATATAAGCCTTCGTCCACAAACATCTTTTGCCACAATCATCAAGACTGAACATAGCAAACTTACAAATTTGGGAAAACCCTTACAAATACAAAAAACCCAAATCTCCCAAAAAACTCAAGATTTACAAAACAAAATTATCTTTCTGAACAACTTACTCGAGAACTATTTTTTATCCACCATCAAAATGAACTCTCTCCACACATTTTCAACAAAGCTTGCAGCCTTATGTATGAAATTTCTAGCACCAAAATTGATGGATTACAAATAACTTGAGATGTATTACAGAATCTTAATATTCCTTGCACAAAGAAATACACTACTTGCCTCTCTACACCTACAAACTGTTCTTGCACTATAATATGTGCAGTTCCTCAAATTTTTCTAAACCTTGCAAAATACAAATATTTCATATTTGAAGAAACAACTTTTGATCCGAACCTTCTCATAAATTATAGCCTCATCAAAAGAATATATTTTGACGAACGGAACCAAGATGACCTTCCTGAACCCATAGGAAGTATTATTGAGCACTTCACAAATATTCTTGCAACAGATACTTATATGGATTTTAAATCTACTCCTCATTTTAGAAAATCCATATTTGAACCTACAAAACACATTATTACAATAAAAACAAGATTCGTTGACAAAGACTTTGAGGACTAGAATGAAGATTTCATATAAACAAAAGTTGATAATATCAAGATAATAGAACAAACATATGAAAGGTTCAGAGCATTTAAAATTACAGAAGAAAATGATGGAATAATGAAAAAATACATTTATATGTTGAGACTCCTATCATGAAAATATTTACTACAAATTCTGTCAAAAATCACAGAATGAACTACAGGGGTTTTGACATTTTCCATCCGAAACCTTCTTTGGTTAAAAGCTACAAAAAAGAAAAGAATAGAAAATTAAACAAAGAAGAGGATGAAGACAAAGAAAATGCAACATCCACTAGCATGTCCATTGACGAGAAATGATGTGACATAAAGACAAACTCGTCCTTCTTTCATAATGGACTCTCCACTATGAAAGAACAAAACAAAACTGAGCAGACAAAGATTTGACAGATTATGCCTTAGTACTCCTTTTATTTTACAAATGTAAAAGATAAGTCTTATCTTGCTTTTTCTTTTTTTATTGAAGGAATCTTTTTACCTCCGGTAATAAGTTTTATGTTTTATGTTGGACACCTATCTGTCTAACTTTATTTATTGCTCTGTCTGTATAAAGAGCGAATATGTGACGAAGAAGTAAGGTTGCAAGCAATAGAAGCATTGTAAACATTCCACCAAGAAAAATATAAGTCTCTTTATTTCAACGTTCTTTACAAAGTAATGGCGAACTAAAACATCTTTCTGGATAAAGATTAACGACGAAGAACAGAAGATCAATTATGTAAGAATCTTTATTTCTTAAAAGTTTATCATTCAGTTATTTATTTCTCATGCTATTATTTAATTGCTTGCTTAGAATAATTACTGAGGGTTAACACAATTAATTTAAATCATAATTAAAATTACTCAAAATCCAACAGACGTACATCCGTTTAAGGTTGAAGAAGTACCCCCTTAGGCATGTGGCCGTTTAGGGGAAAATAGTAAACTCAGGATAACAAGGTGAGGATAGGTGAGTGAAATTAATTATGAAGTAAATTTCAATTGTTCCAATAAAGAAAATATATTCTTGGCTAAGAAATTATATAATAAATTAATTAACAAATATACTGAGATATGATAAATCTTTTTTAGCTAAATAATTTCTTACATATGATCTTACGGTCTTAATAAAACTTCCAGTCTTTATCCAGAGTTTTCTCTGAAAAGGAAAAACAGCTTTATATAATTAAACCAACGAAAAAAGATTACATAAACATGAAAAACTTTCAAAAATATCTAAAAGAAAAATTTATATTAAACATGATAAATATTTTAAAACATAATACAAGTACAACAGAAAATCAAAAAAATGAAATCATAATAATTTCTAAAAAAATATAAATGTGAACTAATAAACATATACAACTGTGAAGAAAATTACAAATATTTAACAACTTTATTATATTCAGAGAACCTGGAAACATAATAATAACAGAAATGTTCATGAAAAATTTCCACACAGAATGGAACAATTACATAATTCTTAAAAATGAACCAAATTATAAAATTACAGAAAATAATGACTGGAAAAACTAATGAATAATTTTCCAAAAACAAAAGACATTGAATCATTGCAAAGATTTTTAGAACACAAATTTATGACAAAATTTCTTTTTGTTTTAAAACAAACAAAACTAAACATAGACCAACAACATAACATAGCGAAAATATTCAAACATAATTATGCTGAAAAGTTTGAAAATTTAAAAGAGGAACCAAAACTAGATAATGACAGAGCTGTTAAGAATATAAAAAATACATTCTATTTACTAGATGAAAAAGATACAGAAGTATCAGTCACATATAGAATAATAGATCTAATATGCGATGAAAATTACAAAATATTAAAACAACAAGTATATGAAGAAAATAATAATCGGCTTAGCAGCAGATTAGATCTGTATGATGATGAAATTTATTGTTACAATGAGTTGTATTAACAGGGTAAACTATAAGATGTTAAAAATAAAATTAGAAGACTCTTAAAAAAACTTACAGACTCAGGTTCCTAATTCCTATTTTAACAATCTACTTACTGCACTGTTGGGTAACCCTTGGTACCCCTGTCAATTAAAGGCATAAATTAAAATGCTATTGAAAACCAATATACAAAACCCTTGGTAGCCCCTGTCAATTTTGTTATATATATATATATATGTATGTATGTATGTATGTATGTATATGTGTGTGCGTGTGTGTATATTAAATGCTTTTCCACACAGCATGCTTGCTCAAACTCCTTGAACCATAATGTATAACCAATCACCGTACCAACTATATATTTTAAGTAACCAACATAATCTGACCATGTTATCACTTCATGAAAATGCTAGAATTATAAGCTTTTAATCTTTTGAATTTATGCATTTATTTAACTCAACTCCCCAGTGAATAGCAATACCAAAGGAAGTCTGAAAAAATAATGACATCCTAAGTCAATATAAGCCACTACAACGTTCCATCCTCCTCCTACAGCAACTACTGGTTTGAAACAGACAAAATTACAAAGGAATATACGTACAGAGATATATACTTTTCTAAAATGTTGTTTATCGTATATGTATAACCTAAAATGATAGTTTGAAAGCTATTAAGGACCATGATAACACCAAGCTAACCAGCAATATCAGAAACCGCCTTTTGCAACTCTTTGTCTTTCGTATAAACATGAGGAAAATTGTAGCTATACATAAATGATTGCATCTTTGCCATATTATTCAAATCCATCCCCATTGAAATATGTTATATGTCTGGTATACCACAATAGAGAATAATCAATTATAAACTCATCTCACAAGTTATCGATCAGATTTCCACTATTCCGAAAGTCTGTATTAGCTAAATTAAGCAATAGGTATGTCGTAATTAAATTACAACCACAAACTAACAACTATAGTAATAATAACTATAGCGATAGATCAAACGTTATACTATTTTAAAAAAATAGTATAAGGTAGAAGCGAAAATGATATATATAAATAAATATATAAATCAATTATAAACCTAACCGGTTTGAAGAAGGAAATTCCGTTTCAGGCTTGTCGTAACAATTTCCTTAAGATTTTATTTAAAGTCTCCCAAGATACAACATATGTAATCTACACGAGATTGTAATGAGTATGTCAACTCTGTGATGTATTGTACAGAGCAGTAGAAAAGAAGAAGCAGAAGAAACTAGAATTGGGATAGAATGAGAATGTGATCAGGATTCTCTCCTATTTATAATTTCGTCCACATCCCTTCAAACAGTCGCGTCCGCTTAACGGGTCGCACCCGTTGCCTTTTGAACCGCTACTATTCGTTAACGGGTCGCACCCGCCTGCTCCTCGCATCCGTTCGCGTCGCTCTGCTTCTGTTCGCCCGTGCTTCTTCAGTCGGGTCGCACCTGTTTGCATCTAACGGTTCGCACCCGCTTCTATCTGATTCTGAACAGTCGCGTCTGTTCGTATAGTCTGCAACTGTTAGAAACCCCGGCCCAGTTTCACAGTAAAAATATGATCATTTAGATCCAAACTCGAACCCGAACCCGAGCCCGAGCCTGGCCCAGCCCGGTTCGGTTCGGTCGAACGGAGAGCGGCGGTGGCGCGTGCGCATGTGTGGTGGTGATGCATGATCTCCCTCCTCACAACGAAGCAAACATTTGGATGCCCCCGGGCTGCAACCCTTTCATTAGAAAGCTATTAATATACTTAGTTTTGTTTTTATATTTGGCGATGTGGGAGAAGTGTATTTCATTTACACTTTGTATTTAGGAATTCCAACAATCCCCCACATAAATGATAATATACTTTTCCCCCACAAAAAGCGAAATATCACAGAGTACATATGGAATCATGCTTTATCGTGGATAAGTAGATATTTCACTTTGAACTTTTCCTAGTTAAAACTTATCGGATTTACATGGCTAATCGATGAATTATTTCATCTTGAACCGTCGGCCTTTATTGTATATCCAGACAATAAGCTTTACGAAGCATTGATTCCCTTCTCATCCATTCTCTTGGTTGTGTTCATTTTGGTCCTGAACAATTTTTGGTTCTGCGAGTGTTTATAGAAAATATAAACTTTTAATATTCTCATAGAGCCGACCCAGCTCACACTAACGTAGGTGATTGCAACCATTAAGAGTATGCTACATATACCCCACTTGTTATTTTCAAGATATTGTCATCATTATAAAAAACATATTTTTTACCTTTAAATACTTCTGTCGGCATGCATTTATATTGTGCACCATAGGAATGGAGTTGGACTATGTCCATGCAAATCCATTACGCCTTGAGTTACTCAGAACTGGTTTTCCTATTGATCCTAGTCCGTGGGATCTTCAGTCGCTAGGATAGGTTTCCGTATAAGATAACTATGGATGGTTTAGGCTTTTAAACCCATTTACCTCGATGCGCAGTCAATTTTCTTTCTTGATAAACCTTTAGTAAATGGATCCGCTAGATTATCATTTGTTCTCACATAATCTATGGAAATAGTCTCATTTGAGAGTAACTTCCTAATTGTGTTATGGCATTAACGAATGTGTCGTGACTTTCCATTATACACAAAGTTGTGTGCTCTGCATAGCACAGCTTGGTTATCACAGTGTATGCATATGGCCGGTATAGGTTTAGGCCAAAATGGAATATCTTCAAAAAACCGACGAAGCCATTCTACTTCTTCGCCTGCTTATTTAAAGCGATGAACTCTGATTCCATAGTGGACCGAGCTATGCATGTTTGTATAGTTGATTTCCATGACATTGCTGCCCCTACTAAGGTAAATACATAACTGCTCGTTGATTTTGATTCCTCTGAATTAGCAATCCAGTTTGCACCACTATATCCTTCTAAGACAGCAGGATATTTTCCATAATGTAAGGAATAATTTGTGGTATTTTTTTAAATATCCAAGCACTCTCATTAGTGCTTTCCAGTGTTCCTAGATTGCTTGTATATCTGCTCAGTCTACTTACTACATAAGCTATATCTGGTCTTGTGCAATTCATGAGATACATGAGACATCCTATTACACGAGAGTATTCCAGTTGCATTACACTCTCATCAGTGTTTTTATGCAGTACTTCTGATGGATTAAAAGGTGTTCTTACCCCTTTAATTCCAAAATTTTGAAATTTTTCAATCACTTTGTCTACATAGTGTGACTAAGATAATTCAATTCCATTAGATGTTCTTATTATTTTGATTCCCAAAATAACGTCTGCAACTCCTAACTCTTTCATATCGAAATTGCTAATTAACATCTTCTTTATGGTCTCTATTACCTGAGTATTTGGACTAAATATTAACATATCGTCTACATATAAACAAATCATCGCATCTGATTATCCAATTTGTTTATAGTAAACACACTTATCGCATTCATTTATACAAAAACTATTTCTCATCATGACACTATTAAATTTTGCGTGTCATTGTTTTGGAGCTTGTTTTAGTCTGTATAATGATTTTACTAATCTACAGAATTTATTTTCATTTCCTTTGGAAACAAAACCTCAGGTTGCTCCATGTAGATCTCCTTATCTAGATCTCCATTTAAGAATGTTATCTTTACATCCATTTGATGAATTTCTAGCTTATAGATCGATGAAATTGCTATTAGCATTCTTATAGAGGTTATTCGTGTTACCAGCGAACATGTATCAAAGAAGTCTACTCCTTCTTTTTGACGATATCCTTTGGCTACTAATCTGGCTTTATACTTGTCGATAGAGCCATCTGCTTTCATCTTCTTCTTGAAAATCCATTTACAACCAATAGGTTTTATTCCAGATGGAATATCAAAAATTTTCCAAGTTTTATTACTTAGAATTGAATCAATCTCACTGTGGATTACTTCCTTCCAACATGAAGATTTAGAAGATGACATTGCTTCCTTGTACATTTGAGGTTCGTGTTCTAACACATATATGAAAAAATCCGAACCAAATGTCTTGGAAGTCCTAGCCCTTACGCTTCTTCTTGGTTCAACTTCCTCAATCTCATGATGAGTTTCATGTGAATTGCTTGATTCTTCTCTTGTCCTTTTAGGGACATTATTCCTTTCATTCATTTTGTGTGGAAACATGTCTTCAAAGAATGAGGCATCTCTAGATTCCACGATTGTATTTACATGAATATCAGCTATATCAGACTTGAATACCAAAAATCTGTAGGCACTACTATTTTGGCTGGCCCTAAATAGTAACAGTCTACTGTTTTTGTCCAAGTTTGACTTTCTTGGGAGGCAGAACTTGAACTTTTGCCAAGCACCCCCAACACTTTGAGGTATTTAAAACTAGGTTTGTATCCTTTCCACAACCTATATGGAATTGTTTCTGTTTTATTGTGAGGGGCTTTGTTTAATATGTGATTAGACATATTTAAGGCTTCCCCCCACAAGTTCGTCGGTAGACCAGAGGTTAAAAGCATGACATTAATCATGTCTTTTAATGTTCTGTTTTTTCTCTCGGCTACACCATTTTGTTGTGGTGAATATGAAGCTGTTGTTTAATGAATTATACCATTTTCAGCACAGAACTGTTCAAATGGTGATTCATATTCTCCACCTCGATCAGATCTCAATATCTTGACCTTTTTATTTAACTGATTTTGTACCTCAGCTTTGTACTTCATAAACGATGTAATTGCTTTATCCTTACTATTTAAAAGATATACATAGCAACATCGTGTATAGTCATCAATAAAAGTGATAAAGTATTTTTTCCCACCTCTTGTAGGTAGTGATTTAAAATCACATAAATCGGTATGAACCAAACCTAGTGGTTCGGCGCTTCTATCAACAGATTGAAATGGTTAGATTTAACCATTTTTGCTTCTACATATGTCTCATATTTGTAGTTCTTATCTACTTGGAATTTTGGAATTAGTCCTAAGTTTGATAATGTTTTTATTTTTTGGAAATTTATGTGTCTCAATCTATCATGCCATAGTAAAATTTCATTGCTCAAGCAAGTAAGAAACTTCAGTTTTATTAATAGCACAATCGGAATGCAAAGTTTTATTGCCGATAACGGCTACATTTGCCTTAAATAGGCCATCACATAAATATCCCCTTCCGATATATATTCCAGTTTTGGACAGAACCATCTTGTCTGACTCGAATACCATTTTGAATCTGTTCTTTGATAGTACTGCACCAGAGATGAGATTCTTGCCTATGTCTAGAACGTGGAGCATGTCATTCAACTTGACAGTTTTTCCAGAAGTAAACTTGAGGATTACTATGCCACTGCCTTCGATTATGGATATAGCAGAATTACCCATATAGAGTTCTTCGTGATCGAATTTCTGGTATGTAGAAAACATGGATTTGCCAGAGCAGACATGACGAGTAGCGCCTGTGTCTACCCACCATTGGTTAGGATTTTGAACCAAATTGCATTCAGATACAACTGCCGAGAAGTTGGACTCGTCTACTTCCATGTTGTCTACTATATTTGCATCTACGTTGCGTTCCTTTTTGTATCTACAATCTCTAGCGGCATGTCTAACTTTTCCACAAACCCAACATTTGCCATTAAACTTTTTGGTCCGTTTGTTGTCTTTTGATTTATTGTCTAAAGCTTTACTTTTCTTCTGGAAATTCTTCCTTTTGTTTTTGGCCTTTGAACCTTCAGCCACAAATGCCTCCTCGCTTGGTTTTATAACTCCACGGTTATCTTCCTCAATTTTCAGTCGGACTATGAGATCCTGTAAAGAGATTTTTTTTCCTTATGCTTTAGTTAGTTGCGGTAATCTCTCCATGATGGCGGTAGTTTTCCCGTGATGACTTCAACCAAAAACGATTCTCCAACCTTACGACCTTCTGCTTTGAGTTCATGAATAATGATTTGCAGGTCATGCAGTTGAGCAGTCACCGGTTTGGAATCAACCATCTTGTAGTCCATGAATTTGTCTACAATGAATTTATTAGGACTGATATTCTGCATCTTATACTTCGTGGCAAGTGCATTCCAGAGTGCTTTTGCTGTCTTTAGAGGCTGATATACTTTGTATAGCACCTTGTCGAGACAATTCAGAATATAATTTCTTTTAGAAAAACAGAATGCTTCCATATATCTACATCTGATTCCTTGCCTGGTGCAGGAATCGGTTCCTCCTCCTCGAGATACCGTTGCAGACCGAGTGTGGTGAAATAAAATAACATCTGATTCTTCCACGTTAGAAAGTCGTCGTCATCTCCTTTAAAAGGACCAGGTCTATTATGTGTTGTAGCCTTTATTGAGAGCTCTACAGTTGCCATCTCGGTTTGAAGAAAGAAATTCCGTCTGAGGCTTGTCGTAACAATTTCCTTAAGACTTTATTTAAAGTCTTCCAAGATACAACAGACGTAATCTGCACGAGAATAATCAATTATAAACTCATCTCACAAGTTTATTAATCAAATTTCCATTACTCTGGAAGTATGTATTAACAAAATTAAGCAATAGGTATGTCGTAATTAAAATACAACTACAAACTAACAACTATAGTAATAATAACTATAGCGATAGATCAAACATTATACTATTTTGAAAGAAAAATAGTATAACGTAGAAAGGTAAATGATATATATAAATCAATTAAAAACCTAACCAGTTTGGAGAAGGAAATTCTGTCTGAGGCTTGTCGTAACAATTTCCTCAAGACTTTATTTGAAGTCTTCCAAGATAGAATAGACGTAATCTGCACGAGATTGTAATGAGTATGTCAACTCTGTGATATATTGTATGGAGCAGTAGATAAGAAGAAGCATAAGAAATTAGAATGGAATAGAATGAGAATGTGATTAGGATTCTCTCCTATTTATAATTTCGTCCGCATCCCTTCAAACAGCCGCATCCGCTTGACGGGTCGCACCCGTTAACGAACAGTAGCGGATTTTCGTTTCTACGTTATACTATTTTTTTAAATAGTATAACGTTTGATCTATCGCTATAGTTATTATTGCGATAGTAGTTAGTTTGTGGTTGCAATTTAATTACGACATACCTATTGCTTAATTTAGCTAATACAGACTTCCAAAGTAGTGGAAATCTGATTGATAAACTTGTGAGACAAGTTTATAATTGATTATTCTCTGTTTTGGTATGCTAAACATATAACATCTTAAGACTTTATTTAAAGTCTCCCAAGATACAATAGACGTAATCTGCACGAGATTGTAATAAGTATGTCAACTCTGTGATATATTGTATAGAGCAGTAGAAAAGAAGAAGTATAAGAAATTAGAATTGGAATAGAATGAGAATGTGATCAGGATTCTCTCCTATTTATAATTTTGTCCGCATCCCTTCAAACAGTTGCGTCCGCTTGACGGGTCACACCCGTTGCCTTTTGAACCGCTACTGTTCGTTAACGGGTCGCACCCGCCTGCTCCTCGCATCCGTTCGCATCGCACTGCTTCTGTTCACTCGTGCTTCTTCAGTCGGGTTGCACCCGTTCGCGTCAAACAGTTCGCACCCGCTTCCGTCTGTTTCTGAACAGTCGCGTCTGTTCGTATAGTCTGCAACTGTTAGAAATCCCGGTCTAGTTTTGCAGTAAAAACAGGATCATTTAGACCCGAACCCGAACCCAAGCCTGAGCCCGGCCCAGTTCGGTTAGGTTCGGTAGGACAGCGGCGGCGGCATGCGCGTGTGTGTAGTGGTGATGCATGATCTCCCTCCTCACAACGAAGCAAACATTTGGATGCCCCAAGGCCCCAACCCCTTCATTAGAAAGCTATTAATATACCTAGTTTTGTTTTTATATTTGGAAATATGGGACAAGTGTATTTCATATACACTTTATATTTAGGAATTCCAACAAAATATTGCGATTACATCTGTACAGCTTGAACTCTTCAGATCTGAGAAATAGGGCAACGAGTGCGGCGTGGCCCGAATCCAGGGATTGGAGGGAAACCAAATGATTAGCAGATGTTGGTCACTATATCTTTGATCGCTTCCAGAACTTTCTTTTGAAGACTTCCTTGAACAAGCCTTAACTCTAACATTTTCACAATATAAAGATTACCTTGGATTACCGTGTGAAGCAGAGGCCGAAGATAGATATCATCACTTGGCTTTGAGGCAAAACTGAGGTAGAGCTGCACGAGCTATAGAAGTTAGCAGCGGATTGAAGATTTGTTTTGGGGACTTCCCTGTAGTAGAAGGAAAAGAAGTTCAATAAAATTGTTCAAGTGTTTGAAGAAAGAGCGTCCTCTCACCAAAATTTTAGTGATTACAGGCACCATACGCAATACTAACGATTCTTTATTTATTTTAAATTTTGCAATATGCCGTAAGACTGCCCACCAGGGCAATTAACGACCAGTTTTGTTGCAGTGATGCTTGGAACGCAAATTTTAATAGTTCTTTTATTTTTTATCGTTCATTGACCATCTTTGAATTCCCTAAAGTCAATATATAAGGCATCATGCTTGTTAAGTTGTTTTTGATTTTGTCCTATATTGTATAATTTTTTAATCTTAAACCAGGTTCATTCGCGGTAGGTTTTGAAGTACTAAATAAATGAGACATATCATCTTTCCTTTGGTTAAATTTTGAAATGTTATTAGATAATTCTTTTATTCTAGACAAGCACCATTGTCTCAGTTGTTAAGTGATTCAATTTTGGTGCGAGAGATCATCAGTTCGAAACTTGCGTAGTGTGATTCGAACATATATTGACATGTGAGTTCTGATATGTTGTCACAGTAACATGTTGTATCTAAGTACCATTTCAAAAAAAATTATTTTATCTTCCAAAATATTTGTGCCAGTTGTCAAAATATTATTATTACTGGGAAAAAAATTTAAAGGACAACTTATTTTAAATAATTAGTCAGAAGGAAATTGTTGCTACCCAAAATTCCCTCCGACCTTGTCGAAACTGCTTTGGGCAAAATTCAAAGAAAAACAAAAGGAAGAAGCTTCAGCAAATCCTTTCGAAGGAGTCGAAGGGATGCTATAGCTAAAGTATAAAAGTTTCAAAACCTTTCGAAGGTGTTGAAAAGGTCGAAAGCACTCCACCGCTTCAGTGTCCACCTTTCGAAGCATATGATTTCACATGATTGAATACTTTTCGAATGAGTTAAGGCAACACCTTTCGAAGATAATGAAGGACGACTCTTCATTTATGCACCAAACCTTTCGAAACCAAAGATTTCGTCTTCACTCAAACCACTCGAAGCATGTACTGGCCTAAACAACCCTTTCAAAAGCTAAACCAATTCTTTCAAACCGACCGGAGCCATTATTATCAAGGGAGGTTCCGCATCAAAACACAGGCAAGAATTTAGAAGCAACTAACAGTATCGAAACCATCAGAATTTCAACACCTTCGAAACCACTGAATAAAGCCTATCGACATAGTCGAAAGCTCTTACAAAGCAAAGGAAAGCGCAACAGTTCCTTTCAACAAAGGCGGAAGCATTCTAAAGTCAATATGGCAGCCACCTTTCGACCATGTCGAAAGCTTTGGGGTCGAAAGGTGCTGCCCTGCATCTATAAATTAGACCTAAGAGGTCTGGTTATAGGGATCCGAACTCAATCATTCTAAAATTATGCTTTCTTAATTCTAAGAGGTGTAAAACCTTAATTTGTAAACCGAATTAGTGAAATTGAGCAAAAAAATCATCTTTGAGCTGAGAAAGAGAAGTATTCAATATTCATAATTACTTAATTGTTCCTCAAGCCTTTATCATGTCTAATCTTGTATTATAGGTATCGATCATATCTAAAGGTCTCTTCCGACTGGGTCGAAGCCCTTACATTCTCAAGTAATACTACCTATAGATTCCATATCACCTTCCCTAAGACTTCTACTTTTGATAAGTTCAAAACCTTATATCAATCCACTTTGGCCTTAGATTCCTGATGCAAACCAAAGATACTTAAGGATACTGATTTCGATAGGGTCGAAACCTCAAATCCAGATTCCTGATCCAAGTCTTAACAACCAACCAACCTAGCTTTCGACAGGGTTGAAACCGAACAAATCAAGTCTTAATCTCGGATCCTTAGAGGTACCCTTTTGTGTTTAGTAACTACTTCAAAAGGAAGGCTTTTGGAGCAACATCCATATCATCTCAGCAAGCTTGAAAGGCTGTTAAGAAAAGAAACTAATCGTTTCAACTGGATGGAAAGGTTGATCTGAACAAGTTTTTACTACAGCAATCTATTTCAAAGGGAAACCAAAGAGGACATACACATTCTACTCTTCACCATTACCTAAAGGAAACAAAAAGGGATTAACTTTACCTTTTAACTCTACATCGGGTGTTGAAAAGATTTATTTTTAACATTTTGCCACTAGAAAGAGGGTATGGATCTCCGACTTGGTTGAACATCCAACAACACTTGTCTCTAACCCAACTTAATTCAATTTCAAGCTTATTTACTTTGGTCTAACATCATCATGGATAGCAGATTCAAAAGATCCGAGCAACGATCTTTCGAACCGCATGAGGTAGGATTCCCTCGAAAACCATCAAGGATTCCAACTGATATGAAGAGAAAAGGCTAAGATTAGAAGCTTTAAGAATTATAAATAAGAAAAAAGGCGGAATCATATGATCCGGAGAAATGGAGTTTAAACCCCTTTCGTATTGGCCCCACCCCTATTTTCGCCTTAGGAAAAAAGAAAAATGGAAGTGACAATTTATTCTGTCAAATGAGGAGAACTATTCAGCATTATTACAAAGGCACAATCTTTGAAGAAGAAATAATGGCTGATTACAATGCCTTTGCTCATAAATGGCAACAAGCTAGAACAAGAACACTCCTAACACAAGAATTCCGAAGGTTGTCGAAAAGAAAAGCGATCGAGGAATGTGAAACTACAAGGTCAAGAACAAGAAATCAAAAGGCCATCCTCAGGAAATAAGTTGTCAAGTCTAGACTTCCTAAAGAATGCAACTTAACAACATCCATAGAGAATGCCTACTTGCTAACCAAGGATGAGCTCAATTATTTCTCATCGTAGAAAAAGAAGCCAAAACATGAAAGAAAATTAGAGGGATGCTACTGCCATTATCACATGATGAATGGACATGAAACCAACCATTGTATCCCTAGAGGGGATGATAATCAATTTCTTACGTCAAGGAAAGATTAACGAATTTGTAAAGAGAACATGATTAAAGTCAATAAAGAATTACTTTTCTAAGAAAGATCTACATAGTTGAGAGTGAAATACTCCTTGCACTTGGATACTACCTAAGACGGCAGAAAGCCTCTGTACGTGCCGAGTTGGCAAGGGCAGAGCATCTCCTGGAGGAAGGGCAGAGTAAGCCTTTAACCGCACCACGCCATGGCCGGGTTAAAGCATCGGGCAAGCCCTTGGTCTATGGTATGGTCAAGGAACTTCCTGAAGGGAGGATGGAGTAAGCCTTTATCCATGCCGCCCTTTGTCCAGGATAAAACACCGAACAAGCCGTTATGCGCGCCATGCTATGACCAAGGCAGGACGCCTCTTGGAAGGAGGTTGAAGTAAGCCTTTATCTGCGCTACGCTATGGCTAGTTTAAAGCACCGGACAAGCCCTTGGTCGCTCCTTTGACCAGATCAAGGCCCCTCCTGGAGGGAGGTTGAGCAAGTCCTTGGTTACTGCCTCTAAGATGAGCTAGCCAAGAGCACCAAACAACAATGGACTAAGATGTCCATGCCGAAGAAGAGGCTCATCAAATAATCGACTAAGATGTCCAATCGCAAGAAGAGGCTCATCAGATAATGGAATAAGATGTCCAAGCACAAGAAGATGCTCATCAAATAATGGACTAAGATGTCCAAGCCCAAGAAGAGGCCCATCAAACAACGGACTAAGATGTCCAAGGTTGAGATATGGCATATCTTCAAGAGACTAAGATGTTCAGGCCTGAGAAATGACATATCAGATTATGGACCAAGACGTCCAAAATAGGCAACCGATCACATTACAACTATGTACAAGACCTAAAGGATTTGTACATGCCGAAGAAGACAAAATCATAGGAGTGAGACAGAGCTCCACCTATTAATACTCGAATTTAGGTTTTAGGACTTTCATTTCTAAATCGTTTACTAATACCCAAATTTGGGTTCCGGGTCTTTATCAATCACTTACTGTATTTATCATACCCAAACATAGGTTTTGAGATTTTTGTTATGGACTTCTAATTATCAACCACTAATGCTCGAATCTGGGTTAAAGACTTTCCTTAAAAAAGATCATTATTATGAGTTTCTGTTAATACCCGAATCTGGGTTTCGAATTTCTAAGTTTCCAAATTTCATTAATATCTAAAAATGGATCGTTTCTATTACAAATATTCAGATAATGATTTCTGGAAGTTTTCATATTTAGCTCTTTATTAACTAATTGTAGAAGGTGATTCATTAATATTTATACCCTAGCTTCAGGACAAGATTTTCCACCAATAGACCTCAGATATTCTAGCAAAAAGGTTGAAGTTAAATTTTTAATTATTTATCATCATGACCAAAGATGGGATTTAGATGTTTTATATAAACTACTTTTCGTACGACTAACATGAAGATTCGTTAATCCTCATGAATGATATGCATAGACTTATATATCGGTTTCGAGCTAACAAATGGAAATATAGTTCGCTTCATACATTTTAGGGAAATCAAAACAACAAAGAAGGATGAAAGATCCAGCAAACACAGAAGTTATGGTATAAGCTATAAAACAAATGTTTCAGAAATAACATTATAGGAAAGGATCACAAATTAGGTGGTATTTACAAAGTCTATATGATTTACATGACTTATGAAACTATTTATAAATATACATAATAAGTATATACATTTCATGAACACAAATCTATCATAAATCTTGAGTAGCCTTATTTAGGCTTTCAACAAATTTCTTCCTTACCCTAATTGCATCGTCATTGTCTTCAGAGCATGATTGAAAACACCATCCGTGCCTCTAAGGGCTTTATTTTCCTTTTCCATTTCGGCAATGCGCTTCTGTTGGAAGTAGTTGTCGCGTTCGAGCTCCTGAATTCTGGTAGCGCACTCGTTTATGTTTTGCGAATATTTAACCCCTTGTTGTTCACCAAAAATACTTTTCCACTTCAAATTTAACTTTCCTACACCATTCATCCACTACCATCTCATTTAAGCCAGAAGGGGGATTTGAGCGGCAAAAGAAGTCAATCTTATGGATTTGGCAATAGAAGGAGTAGCGCGAGGAGCCGGTAAATAAATACTTGGAATGTTATCTCCTATAATATATTCCAACGATTTTCATTACGCTTGATTGTCCTTCAATTTCATCTCCAGATCACTTAGTTGTTGAAGTAGTTCTGATATCTTGAGGTCGAAGTCGATTGTAGGGTTCGACTTAACTTGACGCTTAAAAATGGAGATCATTTCATTTTTACTATTAACATCAACTTTTAAACTGGCAATTTGAACCTTAAGATTGCTAAAAATTGTTTTCTAAAGTAAGTGTAACGACCTTAAATTTCAATGATTAAAATGAGTTAAATTAATAAGATTTTTATAATTAAATTTAGAAAGAAATAATTTTTTTATAATTTATAATGAAGCAAATGTTAAAAATGAAATGCAACCATGGAAATTAAAGCTAAATATTAACAATTGAAATGAAATTTCGATTAATTGAAGTAACGTAAATTGTTATACTAGGCTAAGAGTTGAATATAAGAAAACAAAGGCAAATAGTGAATAAACTAATGAATTAATAATAACGAATAGTAATTGAATAAAATCAATGTCCTGTGAGTAATTGTAATATTGTTTGGAAATGAAAACTTATAAAAGTATGAATAAAAATAAGAGTATTGAATCAACCAATGGAATAATATATTGATTAATAGTAACTGAATGTAAATTAATGTAATAAGGTTTATGCAAGTTGAATAATAACTAATTTAGTGCAATATCAATTAATTGAAACATTGTAAGGTTATAATTGACTGAAATTAGTGAATTGGGAAATAAATTCAAAAGTTATATTAATTAATGAAATAAGACGTAATAAATGGCAATTTGATAGAATCAATGCTAGATAAGTAATTATAATAATTGTTAGTTGATAATTAAGTATGAATGTGAGTAAATTTGGCAATAGCGATAATTATTAATTGTTTACCCATTTATTTCATCTATTGAATTAGATCTAAATCAATTGCAACATTTGTTTGTTATTATTAGCTTATAGGTGAGAGTAAACGTAAATGGTAACAAGTATTATAAGTTAACCATTTATTTAATATGTGAAATTTAAAACTGGTATCAATTGCAATAAATCTAAATTAAAAGTTATGTTAGTATAAATTAAGGAAATAATTGGAAATAATGACAATTTTATTTATAATATGACAATTGGTTGAATAAAAGGAATGGAAATAAAGTTTCATCAATATATTGGAATTTAATTTATGATAATATGATTAATTGCAATTAACTGAAATTAAATATTCAAATATTACATAAATGGGAATTAAGATGAAATGTGAGAATATTAATGTGATGGATTTTGAATCCAATGTTAATCTCATCCGTTTGATAATAATAAATTGAATAATAGAATGAAAAGTAAATTAAATAGAATTTTTGGAAATTAAATTTATAATTTTGAATTTAATGGAATTGAGGTTGATAAATTAATCAACTCTAAATTGACATTTTAATTTGTTTAAACCATTGTAAATGATTGAGAAATCAAAAATGATGAAATTGTCAATTTTAGAACTGAAATTGGAAATTTGATTTAATTAATCAATTATTAATTTATTTAATTAATGTAAAATAGCTATATTGGCCATTGACTCGAATTTCAACGAATCCAGTTTCATCGAATCCGTAACGGTAAATTATTGTAGGATTTAAAGTTTCGTAGCAATCCGACTTGTCAGTTGATCGTATGGACTCGAAACGCCTTTAAATCAATGAAATTGAGATCAATTGAAAGCAATTTGAAATCAATTGATTTTAGCATAACTTCTTCAGACAATGGAATTTGGACCTGAAATCTGTTCCATTGATTTTTAAATATTTTAAAACATCTATTTTGATATACGGGTTAACCCAATTTCGTTCCGGAGGCAGAACGGGCTTTCCGGGCCATTTTATCGTTCAACGCGTATATCAATCTGGTCCATCTATTCTATTCCAGCTTTGTCTATAAATACCCTATTATAAACCCTAATTGTCCCTCATTTTCATTTGTCTATACGTACAATTCCTCCTCTGCTCCTTATTTCAATGGCAGACAAAAAAAAATTCCCAATTCCAATTTCAATATCAAATTCATATCAAAATTTCAAACTCCACTAAATATGTCAGCTTTTATATCATCGGAAAGCTCTCGAAGAGTGCATCTCATATCTGCGATTCATTTTACGATTCGAATCATCATTTGTCTTGTAATCACAAATCACTTTCGGCCGTTCATATGGACTTCCGACGATCCAACGACGGATCGTCGACCAATCGACTGGTGTCGTTGTGAAGAGCTCGTCGAGCAGCTCGCGAGGATGTAACCGGTTGTCTCAAGACGGTAGAATTTCGACAGAATTCTTCAAAAGGTGTCCGGTTGTCGTTCTTGGCTAGGGGGATCCGGAGGTGGCGATGGGGTATCGGCGTGGGCGGCCTGAGGTGACGGAGTGGGCGGCGCGACCTAATCGTGTCCTAGGTTCACATGGCGGCGGCGAATTGTCGATGAAGGGGGTGATTTTGGCAGTAGCTCAGATAGGATCGAACGGGAGAGTGCTGGTTAGGTTTTCGTGCGTGGTCAAAGCATGTTGACGTGGCATAGACGAGTAATGTTTTATTCCTTTTATTTATTTTTATTTAAATTTTGAAATTTGAATGTTCTAACGCATATAACTATTACATACGAGGTCCGATTCATGCACGATTTTCTCCGCTAGGTTCGTATTGGAATTCCGGACATTTAGGCACCAGTTAGGGCGAATTCCGAGACTGTTCAAGTTTTGGGTTTAAATTGGATTTAAATTCAAAAGGTGAGTGTTTTAATCCACTCATAACTTTTAAAATTTCTTATCTGTGTTAAATTAAATTTTTAACGTGATTAGAAATTTATTTATTTCTGTTTGGTATATTTATCATCATTCCAGTTAAATTTAATTTATTGAATTAAATTGTTATTCAATTTATTATTGCAAATAAACTGCCAGTTAAATTAATTTATTATTGTATATAAACTGCCTGTAACAACCCGCCTTTCATTCCATAGAAAGACGCATCATTAAGAAGAAAGAAAGAGATGGAAAAGAGAAAAGATAGAAAAGAAAGAAACAAACAACATCAGAATCTCACAGCGGAACGAATAAATTATATTATATCACATAAAATATTACATAGTACATATACATCAGAGTTATGCGACTAATATAACACAAACTAGACAGTTATAAACACCTATCTGGTTATTACAATTCAAGTACATTACAGAAAAAAGATACAACTCAAACACAGCGGAACCGCTATATATCTACACGTTGAAGCCTCCTGCTCCATATCTCCTCCAGAACTCATCAAAGCAATCCTGAATCCCTTGACTACTCATACATAATATGAGTACCCAAGAGTTTAATAAAATAGAAAATAAACACTTGGGTCAGACAGGGGTCTGGTGTGAGTAAACGGGTTTAACGTTGCTTAACTTTGAAAATCCTTTGAAAACAAAAGGTATCACGTAAGACTCCCCACAAATAAACATGGAAAAGTTTTTACCTTACGCTAACCAAAACATTTGATAGGAAATCCAGTGATATTATAATAGTGTCTAGGGTTTTCAAATAAATAAAAAATAGCCGAAATTGTTACATTCATTAAATTCTAGTTACTAGCCACGAAATGGGGTAATACAATCAAAATCGTAAAGGCACGTAGGAAGAATGGGTTTCCATCAATGGCAGGGCTACGGGGGTACCGCCCGTCACAGTACGGGGCCTAGATCACCGTACCGAGGATTACTCCCAATCCCTTACAACACAAAACCGGAACCATCCCTTACTGGACAGTCCCGAACAAGACAACCCCACGGATGGTCGTCGCCAATTGCCCACATAGCCGAAATAAAAAGGGACCTCTAGACAGGGGTAAATCTCGTCCTGCTTGGGCATGACCCACTTAGCCTTGCTGCACCTCCCTTGTTTTAGCCATTCCCGGTTGATGAGGCTTGAGGCTACGATTACCTTTATAGGACACATCAATCTTAGAATGCTCATCGTCCACCTGACGATGTTCTGAAAGCATTCAATCCATACAAGTTCGTTCCGGGTTCGAACGAAACCGAAGGCACTATCTCGTTACACTCATTTTAGAATCACCCTCAGAGTTAACAACAATAGCCCTTGCACTCTGAATCTTCATCTCGAACCTGAAACTACAACACCAGTTAAACTCGTATTGGAATCACCCTCAGAGTACTAACAACGAATAGTCCTTGCACCTCGTGTCTTCACTCTTCACTTGAGATTCACAACCTAACGCTTAAGTTGGATCAATGTGGTTTTCGGAATTCCAAATTTGGAAACCCGATCCCGGTCTCATCGAAATCCAAACGCCATCTTTATGTCCAAGTGATTTTAGTTTGAACAATTAATTCAATTCATCATTATCTATATACGCATAGACAGATAATTCACATATCACAATAGATAATCACATTTTCATCATAAACAGATAATCTGTATTATTGTCACAAACAGATAATCATCACAAACAGATAATCCATATTATCATACTTTAACTAAGCATCCATATCAGATAGATATTACTCATCTTATTACCGAGATCACAACCATTCAATGAAATATCAATATCATCCATAAGCAATGATTTATTAACCACCATCTATAATTAATTTAAAATGAATTAAACTAATTACTTCTATCTCTAATTAATTTAAAGTAAATTAAAATAATTACTACATCTATAAATCCTGCTTATATATCCATTAATTAATTAACCTAGTTAATTTAATCATTCTCTAAGTATTCATCTTGATTAAACACCTTTGATTAATCATTCTCTAATTACAATAAGTAATTAGTCTTTAATTAATTTCACAAATTAATTAAGCTTAACCATTAGTAATTAACATTTAATTACTTCATTTATTAATTAACTATAATTAATTACATTTATCCTTAATTAATTACATTAATTAATCACTTTATTATTAATTATTCATTAATTAAACAATTCTTAATTACATCATTAATTATATTAATTAATGATCTCTAATTTATATTTAATTAATTACTTTATTTAAATTAATTACATTTAGTAATTAATCTAAAATTTAAAATACAATTATTAATCACCCTTGATTAATATCAATCCAGTAATTAACTACCATCAATTACTCATTAACAAATTAATTATTCCATAATTAATGATCTTCATTAATTAATCCCTTGATTAATTACAAAAGTAATTACCCAAATTACTTCATTATAAATCATCTTTCACTAATTACATTCCAGTAATTATCATTTATTACTCCCCTAAGTAATTATGCTCCATTAATTACATTAAGTAATTACTTTTATTAAATCATCAAATGATTTTCTTAAATTAATTAAACTAAATTAATTAACTTAAACTAATCACATTATCATAATTAATTTCAATAAGTAAGTAATCCCTTAATTACTTTTACCAAGTAATTATGCTTAACAATTTACAATTGATTATCTTCAATTAATTATCAAAATTAATCACATTAATTAATTACTTAATAATCCTTAGATAATTATCTTTATTAACTAATAAAATTTTCTTTAACTACTTTCTTAAGAAATTTATCTTAGATTAATCATTATTAATCATCTCTAATTATAAATTAATCTAAATCATTAATTTAAAATCAAATAAATAAGTCATTCCTTAATTCTCTTATAAGTTAAATTCTTTTATTATCTTAATTATTTCTAAGATAATTCATTTACATTATTAATGACTTCATTAACATTCAAGTGTATTTAAAACATTACACTTCTAAATTTAAATTCAAATTCCATTTTGAATTTAAGATTCAAAATGTTTAACCATTTAAATATTTATCCAAATTTATGATAAACCTTAAAATAAATGTAAAGAAAATTCATTACTTATATAAGATACTTATATAAGAAAAGGTTTAAACTATATTACTTAATTTTATTAAAGGAAATCAAGCTTTAAAATAAATTGATTATTTATCTTCCAAATTTAAGTTAAACACTTCATAACTATTCAATCACATATTAAAGGAAATATTTTATAAAGAATTTTATCAAGTTTAAACATTTATTTGAAAACAAATTCACTTTTAAAATCTACTTTAAAACATTTAAAATTGTTCAACATTTAAATTTACAAAACTGTTTTAAATTCAAGATCTGGATTCATAGTAAACTTGCATCCATATTTAGACTTGATTTTTAAAACTTGATTTAAACCTTGCTTTAAATTTAAAATTTTCATTTTAAAACTTAGGATTCAAAAGTTCATTTGAATCCAAACTCAAAATTTGAATTTAAAACCCCTGCTTTAAATCCTGCTTTAAATTTGAATTTCATTTAAATTTTAAAAACCCACCAACTGTCAGGTTATAAAACCCGAAACCAACCATTGACCCGAGATCCATGCTTCGAGACAAAACCCTAAATGCTTCGAGTAAAATACTCGAACTACTCGAGTAAAACTTCGAGTCACATCGAACCTAAACAGTCTACCCCAAACTCAAATCCAGGTGCACGCACTGGCCACCGTGCACATGCACGCTTCGTCCACGGGCCCCTAACCATCGACACCAACTCCATCGCATCGACAAACAACCCCTGATTCGATTCCGAACAACCAAAAACTGTGCAAAGCCCCAAATCGAAAATGAGCAAAAATCGACCACGCCAGAAACACAATGATGACCGAAACCCACCTCAATCAAACACTGCCGACCTCCGTTCGATGCGAAACCAGGGTCGAAACTTTCATCGACCTTCCCTGAACCCTTTCCCACAACTCCGATAACCTCCAAAATTCTGGTGAGGCAGCAGTACCCTCGAGAAGAAAGACAACTCAAAGCAGGTCCAAACCCAATTCCTTGAATTCGCTATCACCACATCGACCTTAAAATCCATCAGACATTTTTCCCTTGGTCCTCTACTCCTACGCCACCTCCGGTAGCAATTCCAGCCCTCACAAACGCAACGATCATCAGAAAAGACCCAGAAATCTTTTTTTGAGCAACTCCAAATATGCCTTCCAATACTAACTTAAAAATCATGGTTTAGCCTTTAAAATTATTAGAATTCGAAAGCAATTCAAACTATGTTGGTGAATTTACGAATCATCAAGTTTGAATTTTCCCACTTTCTGATTTTTTTTTCACTGTAACTTTAAACTTTATAAAGTATTAAACAAATATATTTACCTGAATCTATTTTTAAAAATAAGATCATACTGCCTTCATCATTTCCATTTTGTTAAACAAACTCTAATGTGAGACGACCTATCTTCCACTAACCAGCAAGACGTATCATCTTTAAGAAAGAAAGGGATAGAAAAGAGAAAGAAAGAAGAAACAACACTAGAATCTCAACAGCGGAACGAATAAATTATATTACTAACATAAGTATTTACATAATATACAACATCAATGAGAGTTACACAACATATACACCACATACTAGACAGTTATAAACACCTGTCTAGTATTTACAACTTAATACAAACACAACACAGAGAACACACAGCGGAAACTATATATCTAACGTTGAAGCCTCCTGCTCCATTGTTCCTTCAATATTCATCAAAGCTAACCTGAATCCCTTGGCTACTAGTAAAAATTTGAGTACCCAAAAGTTTAAGAAAATAAAAGATAAACTCCAGGTTAGACATGGGTCTGGTGTGAGTAACAGGTTAAGGTTGCTTAACTTTAAAAACCTTTTGAAAGAAAGGTATCACGTAAGACTTCCCACACATAAACACGGAAATTTTTTTACCTTACGCTAACCAAACATTTGATAGGAAATTCGATGATATTATAATAGTGTCTACAGTTTTCAAATAAATAAGTAATAGCCGAAATTGTTACATTCATTAAATTCCAGCTACTAGCCACGATAGTGGGTAATACAATCAAAACCGTTGGCACTTATTGGATTTTGGATTCCATACAATGGCAGGGCTACTGGGGTACCGCCCGTCACAGTACGTGGCCTAGATCACCGTACCGAGGATCACTCCCAATCCCCTGCAACACAAGGCCAGAACCATTCCTTACTGAACAGTCCTGAACAAGACAACCCCGGCAGTTGTTGCAATCAACCGCCCCACACAGCCGAAATAAAAGGGACCTCTAGACAGGAGAAAATCTCGTCCAACTTGGGCATGACCCACTTAACCTTGCTGCACCTCCTCTGTTTTAGCCATTCCCGATTGATGAGGCCTGACGCTGCGATTACCTTTAGAGAACACATCTCCTAGAATGCTCATCGTCCACCTGATGATGTTCTGAAAGCATACAATCCATACAAGTTCGTTCCGAGTTCGAACGAAACCGAAGGCATTATCCCGTTACACTCATTTTGGAATCACCCTCAGAGTTAACGACGATAACCCTTGCACTCTGAATCTACATCTTCACTTGAGATTCACGACCTATCGTTAATTTGGATCGATGTAGTTTTCGGATATCCAAATATGGAAACCCGATCCCGGTCTCATCGAAATCTAAATCGCCATCTTTTAGGTCCAAGTTGTTTTAAATGTTTAAAACAATTCAATTCAATATTATCTATATACACACAGATAGGTAATACACAACATCACAATAGGAAATCAACATTATCATCACAACAGATAATCTATATTATCATCCAAACAGATAATTTGTATTATCAACTCAAATGCAACCATAGCATCCAAATCACACAACATCACTTATCTCATATCTGAGATCTCAACTATTCAGGGAAATCAGTATAAATCAACATTCATAAGCAATGACTATATTAATCACCATTCTATAATTAATTTAAAATGAATTAAATTGATTACTTCTTCCCTAATTAATTTAAATAAATTAAATTAATTACTTCATCCATATAAATCTTGCTTACATATCCATTAATTAATTACAAATCAATTAATTAATTACCCTTAACAAATTATCCTAATTAACCATCCTTGATTAATTACCCTTTAATTACATTCAAGTAATTAACCTTTAATTATTTCACAAATTAATTATTCCAAACCAATTTCAGTAATTAACCTGTAATTACTTCATTAATTAATTAATTATAATTAATTACATTAATCCTTAATTAATTCCTTCATTGATTAATTGTTCTTATTAATCAATCCTTAATTACATCATTAATTATATAAATTAATGATCCCTAATTATATCTATTAATAATTACCCTATTAAATTAATTATCAATTATCCATATTGATTAATCACTCTTGATTAATCACACTAAGTAATTAATTACATCTCCTTATTATCTTCAAATAACTCAATTAACAAATCCTAAATTAATTACACTAAGTAATTAATTATTAGTTACTTCCATTAAGTAATTATTCTGCAACTAATTACATATTAATTACACAAAGTAATTAATTTTCAAAACTCCTTCATTACCCAATTATCCTTCAATTTAATTACATCAAGTAATTTATCTTCTTAATTACTTCACTAAGTAATTATTCATTTTTAATCACATGAGGTAGTTACTTCTCAAATTAACCAGTGATTATTTTAAATTAATTAAACTTAATTAATTACAGTCAGTAATTAATTTTCTTAATTACTTTCATTCAGAAATTACATTTAGAAAATTCTCAAATGATTATCTTTAAATTAATTAACCCAATTAATCATTAAAATTAATCACATTAATTGATTATTAAATAATCCTAAGTTAATGACCTTCGTTAACCAATAACAAAGCTTTAATTACTTCCCTAAAGTAATTAACTAAGATTAATTAATATTAATTACAAATTAAATTATCTATAAAACTCATTAATTAATCTCTAATTATTAAATTAATCAAGTGATAATCTAAAACTTAATTAATTCAAAATTACTTGATTAATAAATTCAAATCATTAATTAAATTAAAATCAAATCTTATCTAATTAATTGATTTCTTAATTACTATTTATTCAATCTTAATTAACTTACTTAATCCTTGAATTAAATAAAACCCTTGTGTATTTAATTAATTAACCCAAATTATTAATTAACTAAATTAATTAATTACAAAACTTAATTACCTTAATCATTTAATGAATTATAAATTATTAAGTTCTAGTTAACTTTAAGATAAACATAATCTTATTAATGATTTCAATTATCATTATTAAACTAATTTAAAAACAATTTTCTTTTAAATTTCCTCTAAATTCCATTTTAAATTAAGATTTTAAATGTAATCAAATTTTAACTTAAACAAGGTTTAAGTATTTAAAACCTTTCAACTTCATTTTTAAAGAATTACTTACCTCCTAAGGTAAGTTTAAAAATAGTTTTAACCCATAATAAATTTAAATAAATTTAAAATATACTTTTAAATATCTCAAGTGGTTTTGAAACATTTGAATTCAAAAACTGATTTAATTTCAAACTTAAATTCAAATTATGCTTTGAATTCAGATTCAAAAACTTAATTTAAAATCCTGTTTTAAATCCTATATTCCAGATTTCAAAAACATGTTATAAAATACTTTATGATTCAACTTAATTACAACATTTGAATTTTATAAACTTATTTTCTTTTCAAATCCTAAGATTTCAAATTCAAATTTGAATTTAGATTTACAATTCAGATTTTAAACTAAAATTTAAGATCTTGTTTTAAATCTCATTTCAGATTTATAAAACACTTTATAAAATACTGTACCAATTTTTAGTTGTTAAACATTTCATTTTTATAAAATTTATTTATTTGAAAACATGAATTCAAATTCATTTTGAATTCATATTTAATCTTGCTTCAACTTTTAAAAACTTCTTTGCTTCCCTTTTTATTTTAAATTTAGTTTAAACTTAAAAACCTGTATACTGTCAGGTTTCTGGAACAAAAGCTGAAAACTAAAGTTTACCCGAGCCTATGCAAATTTTTACTCGAGTCAATCTCCTCTTTACTTCGGGTAAAACCCTAAAGTGACTCGAGCATTCCACGAGTACCAAATCTTTACCAAAATTCCCAGAACAAACAAACCCTCAGGTGTCCACTGTGCACATGCACGAAGCCTATGGATGATTCCGATCATCAACGATGATCATCCCTAATCCACTAACAACTCCAGAATCCAACACGAACATCTGATTATCAGAATAAACTCAAATTCAAAATCGAGTATACAAACTCAACCTGTAGCAACTTCAAAACCTGGAACACAGAATTCCTCAAAAACCCCAAACCTGTCAACGCCAACATCCCACTCATCCGACCACCGTTAGAGTTGAAACTCCGGCCACATCCTTGTTATGGACCCAGCTATCATCCCCCAAAGCCGCTTAACACTCGATCAAACAGAGAGACAGAAATGATCAATATTTCTAACTTGCTTTAAAACTAGGGTTACAGAACTAAATCCCTCACCGCTGCTAATCCAATGATTTATCCATCAGTTATATAATTTTGCTGAAGTGCCTGATCACTCTACTTCATCAAGAAGAAACTTCAAACCTCCAGAATTTCAAGATCATCAAAATTTCCCAATTTCCTCTTTTTAGTTCATCACAGAACTACTTCCCAAATCCCAAACTAAAAATTGTGTTTCTGATTTAAAAATCATGTTTTCTTTTAAGGTTTCAGATCACAATCTTAATTTAATGAATTAAAGAATTTAAGTTTTAAACAAAACTCATGTTTCCAGACCATTTTGGTTTCCAGAGAAGTTTGAACTTATTTTAACTTATTTAAATTTTTAATCTTAGATTTATGTTCAACAGACAATTTTTTTGTGTGTTTGTAACTCAATTCACAATAATGATTAGATCAAGAGACTACAAAAATTTGAGTTTAAAAACTTAAGTGAGGAACAAACAACAACAATGATACTTGACAGTATAAACATACTAACAAAAATTCATAGAAATTGCCAGAAAGTTCATATACACACAAACAATTTGTCACAGTAATACCATGCATCCAGATTTGTTTTAAGGTTTACAAAGAGAATGATATTCACAAGCAATCTTTTTCCAGAGACAAATCAGGCAACCAATATTTACTTAATTCATTTTAAACAAAATGTTACTCACCAGTTTTCTTCAGAAAAACAGAGCCTCCATTGGAAATGAAAAAAAGATTTTGAATCCTGTCTAAAAATCATATGCATGAAAGTTTGAAAAATGCTTTAATTCCAGGTTGAAAATGCTGACATGATTTTTAGAACTGTTGTTTGTATGCTGTTGATTTTCCAGAGATGAAATGCAGGTTGATTCCTTTGAGTTTTGAAAATGCAAACATTTGATTTTTTGCAGACATTATCTCAGGTTTGCAAAGAAATGCAGATTTGAAAATCTTGTTACAGGTTTTGGTTTGCAATCATAATTTTGAGGAGTGAAATTTTGGATTTTCTTTTGAGGGGATTTTGAGTTTCGGATCTTTTTTTTGAAGAATGATGTTTTTTCTTTTTCTCAGCTTAGAATTTGATTTTGAGAAAGAGAATGAAGGGGAAAAAGAATATGGTTTAAGGGATGAAATTAATTGAATTAAAATAAAAGAAAAATATAAAATATAATGACACTTGTCATGTTATTAAATTTGTTGGCTAACACATGTTATTTAGATTACTAATAGGTTAACACATGTCTCTTATTTAATTTAGTTATATATTTAAATGTTAATAAAGGATTTTACTTTACTTATTTTATACTTATATAAATATGTATGTGAATTTTCTTATTTTAAAGAAAGTGTAAATAAAACAAATTATTAATTAAAACTTATTCAAATATTTTTAAGAATCTGTAATTTTGAATTTCAAAATAAAATTCCAAATTCAAATTAAACTTTTAAAATCCAAATTAAAATCAACTTATTCAATTAAAAATGAAATTCTATTTTCTTATTTTAATTCTTTTTATATTTATGGAAAAAATAATACATTATAAATATGGCTTGAATTTAACAAATTTTAAATGATTAATAAAAGAGATTATAAATCACTTTTATTTAATGAATTAAAATCATATACTATATTGTAATTTAAACTTATATATAAAATTTTCAAATCATATTTATCAATTATTTAAATTTAAAAAATTAAGCTAAGATATAATTTTAAACAATTTAACATTTATTTTAAGTATTTACAAACCCTATAGTTATTAATTTAACTAACTTTGAAAAACTTAATACTAATTTAAAACATAATTTCCTAATTACTAAATTTATTATTTGAACTTAAAAACAAAACTTCATTTATTTATTAAATTCCAAAACAAAGATTATCTATAATATATATACAAATATATATATACATTATAATTAAAAACATTTATTTATCTTTTAAAAGATAAAATCACTAATTAAATATTTATTTAATTAGATTATTAAACCAATTCATATATTATTAATCAATATTATCAAGTCGATTTAATTTAAAATAAAGATTATTAAATTGATATTGTCAAAAATTCCGGGATATCACATAATGTTGATTATATAGGGAGATAGAAGTTATTTGATGATGATATTTCCAAAGTTTTTGACACAAACACACATGCAAACATCTGAAACCATTTTCAATCCATCACAGAATTTTTAAAACATATTTAAATTAAACATTCTTGCACATACAACTATATCATTATCACACAGAATAAATAAGCACCAAAGATTTGTTAAAATGTTTACTCACCCAACATGAAGAAGCCGAGGACAAACTCTATTGCATTTCCGTTTTCCTGGAACTGTGTTTGATCTGGTACTCTAATCTGGAGTTTTGAATTTGCTTGCTATTGAATTTCTATTGTTGGAGTTTAATCCTGAAGTTGAATTACTTACTGTTGTAGTTGATTTAAATTTTTGCTGCTGTTTTGATTTTTGAAAAGCAGTTTGAATTTGAAACTTGAGTTCTGGAATTTTCTTTAGCTTTGATTTTAAAACTGCATGCCGATGAAACTTTGATGAAGATGATCCTAGACTTAAATGCATGCAGATGATCTTGAGTTTGAAGAAGAATGCATATGCTATTTTTTCTGGTTTGCTAAGTTTTCTACTTAATATATTTTTAATAAAATGTTTTCAAAAATAAATAAAACAAATGCCACTTATTACATTAGGTTGTAGAGTGATTTACAAGTGTCTTTCTCATGGTACAATAACCTTACACATGTTTCTCTTCATTTTTTTTAAACGATCACTTAATTTTATAAATGTTTAAAATTCTTTTAAATCAATTTCTTATTTATTTTAACATGTTTTTAAATGTTTATTTCCACTTAGCCTTTAAATGTTTACATAGAAATTTCCTTTATACAATTACATATTTTAATGTTTATTTGTATCTTTTTACAAAAAAAATAACATTTTCAAAGCTAAATTTTCAAGAAAGAAAATTTTAAAAAGAAAAGAATATTGAATTAAACATTATTCCAAAGTTTCAAACGGAAATATTGTTCTTTAATATATAAGAACTAAGTCTATTTCAAAAAAACAATTTTTAAAAGAAAACAAAATAAACTTTTACTATAATATACAATTTTAAACTATTATATTTTTTTAAACAAAATAAATATTTACTTTAATTTCTTTGGAAAATATCAGATAGATTTTTAAATAATCTTTTGAAAAGTTTCTATACTAATTTCAATCAAATTTTCCAATTCACAATTTATACACACATATATATTATAAATTTGAAAATATTCTTATTAAATTTAAATTTAAATTTAAATCAAACTCCCTATTTACAATGTATACACATATATACATTATAAATAGAATATCTTTTAGATTAGCTTAGAAAGATAAATTTTATCATTTAAATATTTTTAACTTTGAAAAGAATAAGATTCCCAAAATAAATATCATTATCATTATTATAAATTTTGAAAAGATAACATTTGTCAAATTAAATAATTATTAGTTTTCAAAAGATAATTTCTATTTGAATTAGATTATTAAATCAATATTTCATATTTTAAAATAATTATTAATGGAAATTATTAAATAAATATTGCCCAAATTTCTGGGACATCACATTCCTCCACATTTAAAAGAATTTCGTCCCCGAAATTTAAAAGCAAAGATAATTTAATAATCCCATATAGATTTTTATTTTAAAATAGCAAGCATATGCTATCAACCAAATACTAGCAACCATAGCAACCAATTCAAATAGACAATTCTAACTATCCAGATAAAATTCTGGATAGGATTCCCTAGAGTTTTCCAGGTACAAACACCGGGATACTCGCCCTACAGAATCTAAACTGGCTACACCTCTCAGATCTAGAGCTCTTATGTTTCTAGATCTATAACCTGAACAGGATATTAGACCATAGAAAAGTCCTGTTCAACTTCCAAATTTCCCAGAACCGTTGGTTCTAAAACCAGTGATAAACCACACACATACTCCCTCAGAGATACGTTAAATACATAATGAATCCCAACCGTCCGAATTGGCAATTCAATCCAGTAGACCAAACACTTAACCCTTAAGAGAATACAGAAAGATCTAATACTCTTCTGAGCTAGTTTCCAGTCTTACCCAATCTTATAGCTCTTACGATCGAAGAAAACTTATCCAAAATTAAATTTCCAAATTTTGAAATCTAAATCACCGACTTCAAATTCTGAATTCCTATGTCTCTAACCCACAAATTTCTTTTGTCGATCCTTGGCTGTCTTCAACCTTTTAGATCAATCCAATCTTGGCAGATGCCTCACGGAACAAATCTGGACAAGAAATAAACGATCTCTAGATCCTACTCAACAAGATGTTCCTCCCAAAATCCATCAAAATCCACCACACAAACTCTACTACACAAATATCAGAGGACTTCAAACATACTACTCCTATTTGGAAAACAGAACAGATGTACAAGACAATCAAGCCTCCAGACCCAAAATAAATTTCCTGTAGAAATCATCTGATCCAAGACAAAACACAAATTTCCAACGATTCCGTTGTTGCTTCTATTCTGGAATAGCTTCCACTATGCTTCCGCTGCACAACTCTGATTTGAGGAAGATGAGAATGCTATTGATGAACACAAGTATAGACTTGTTCAACTCATTCCGGAAACATTGTCCATCAAATTTCATAAAATCTCAGTGACCTATCCGATTCGGTCACAAACACCACAACAAAAATTTCCAACCAGAAAACTAGATCCGATCAATCCTGCCAGTTTAAACAGACCTCTCTCTCAAAGATCCCTCCTACTAGGCTGAACCACCGGTAAAGCTCCAACAACCAAGTCGATACAGAACTCAATCTTCTGATGTGGATGCAAACCTTAATTCCTTCGAAGATATCCAGAAAAATCTCAAACCATACTCTAACATCCTCTAGAGATGCTTCAATCCAAATAAAGATGACTAAGAGAAATTCCGAACCATCGCAAGTCACCTTTGTGATTATACTCAACTCAGATACCAAGACACCGTTCTCTCTTCATAAATCAGAACAGCTTAAGCCTTCTAACCAAATAAGAACTAGTGGTCCACCTTCAACAATAAACATTACACCCAGCTGAGCATCAAGAAGAAATGGGCGAGCCTTCACCTTTTGCTCGGTCTACTGACAAAAGAATCACAAAGACTCCTGAACCATCGATGAAACGGTCCTCTCTGCTGCTTCCGGACTCCACCTCAAGGATACGGCTAAGCCAAGAGACTATCCTCATAGCACACTCATCACTTCCGAGCTGCTACTGGTGCCAAAGACTTTCTTATTCAAAAGCTCATCGAATCACAAAGCTACATCAGCCACTTCCATAATATAGACTTCAGTAGACAGATATCTCTCAGGAAAATCGACGTCAAACCAAGCACAAATATCTTGTCAAACTGAGTCTCAAACTCTAATATAGACAAAACTTCTTCCTAAGGTTGCCAAGATGCCATCACTGCTTCAACACTTCCGACTGATCCAAACTCAAGAAAATCCACTTGCACGAGTGCAACCAAGATTACATTCCAAAGATGAACTCCGAACCCTGAAAAGGTTTCCTTCAAAGATCGGTGAAATCCTTCACACCAAATTGCAAAACTACTCAAGATGCCCAATACTGCCCTAGTAGTTACACTCCCAACCATAATTACTCAGACTCTACCACTACCTCTCCTACCTCTAGAACTTATATTGGAAAACCCGAACAGTTAACCCAATCAAATAGGTAGAAATATATATGTATATATATATATATATATATATTCAAAATTACAAATACGCTCTCTCAAGGCAGACACCACTCCAGAGCCTAGGTATTCGCTCAACCTAGCGCTCTGATACCACAATGTAACGACCCGCCTTTCATTCCATACAAAGACGCATCATTAAGAAGAAAGAAAGAGATAGAAAAGAGAAAAGATAGAAAAGAAAGAAACAAACAACATCAGAATCTCACAGCGGAACGAATAAATTATATTATATCACATAAAATATTACATAGTACATGTACATTAGAGTTATGCGGCTAATATAACATAAACTAGACAGTTATAAACACCTGTCTAGTTATTACAATTCAAGTACATTGCAGAAAACAGATACAACTCAAACACAGCGGAACCGCTATATATCTATACGCTGAAGCCTCCTGCTCCATATCTCCTCCATAACTCATCAAAGCAATCCTGAATCCCTTGACTACTCTACATAATACGAGTACCCAAGAGTTTAATAAAGCAGAAAATAAACACTTGGGTCAGACAGGGGGATGGTATGAGTAAATGGGTTTAACGTTGCTTAACTTTGAAAATCCTTTGAAAACAAAAGGTATCACGTAAGACTCCCCACAAATAAACATAGAAAAGTTTTTACCTTACGCTAACCAAAACATTTGATAGGAAATCCAGTGATATTATAATAGTGTCTAGGGTTTTCAAATAAATAGAAAATAGCCGAAATTGTAACATTCATTAAATTCCAGCTACTAGCCACGAAAGTGGGTAATACAATCAAAACCGTAAGGGCACATAGGAAGAATGGGTTTCCATCAATGGCAGGGCTGGGGTACCGCCCGTCACAGTACGGGGCCTAGATCACCATACCGAGGATTACTCCCAATCCCCTTCAACACAAAACCGGAACCATCCCTTACTGGACAGTCCCGAACAAGGCAACCCCACGGATGGCCATCGCCAACTGCCCACGCAGCCGAAATAAAAAGTGACCTCTAGACAGGGGTAAATCTCGTCCTACTTGGGCATGACCCACTTAGCCTTGCTGCACCTCCCCTGTTTTAGCCATTCCCGGTTGATGAGGCTTGAGGCTACGATTACCTTTATAGGACACATCAATCTTAGAATGCTCATCATCCACCTGATGATGTTCTGAAAGCATTCAATCCATACAAGTTCGTTCCGAGTTCAAACAAAACCGAAGGCACTATCTCCTTACACTCATTTTGGAATCACCCTCAGAGTTAACAACAATAGCCCTTGCACTCTGAATCTTCATCTCGAACCTGAAAGTACTACCCCCATTAAACTCGTATTGGAATCACCCTCAGAGTACTAACAACGAATAATCGTTAAACCTCGAGTCTTCACTCTTCACTTGAGATTCACGACCTGATGCTTAATTTGAATCGATGTGGTTTTCAGAATTCCAAATTTGGAAACCCGATCCCGGTCTCATCGAAATCCTAACGCCATCTTAATGTCCAAGTGATTTTATTTTGAACAATTAATTCAATTCATCATTATCTATAAACACACAGATAGATAATTCAAATATCACAATAGATAATCACATTTTCATCATAAACAGATAATTCGTATTATCATCACAAACAGATAATCATCACAAACAGATAATCCATATTATCATACTTTAACTAAGCATCCATATCATATAGATATTACTCATCTCATTACTGAGATCACAACCATTCAATGAAATATCAATGTCATCCATAAAAAATGATTTATTAACCACCATCTATAATTAATTTAAAATGAAATAAATTAATTACTTCTATCTCTAATTAATTTAAAGTAAATTAAATTAATTACTACATCTATAAATCCTACTTATATATCCATTAATTAATTAACCTAGTTAATTTAATCATTCTCTAAGTATTCATCTTGATTAAACACCTTTGATTAATCATTCTCTAATTACAATAAGTAATTAGTCTTTAATTAATTTCACAAATTAATTAACCTTAATCATTAGTAATTAACATTTAATTACTTCATTTATTAATTAACTATAATTAATTACATTTATCCTTAATTAATTACATTAATTAATCACTTTATTATTAATTATTCCTTAATTAAACAATCCTTAATTACATCATTAATTATATTAATTAATGATCTCTAATTTATATTTAAATTAATTACTTTATTTAGATTAATTACATTTAGTATTTAATTTAAAATTTAAAATATAATTATTAATCACCCTTGATTAATATCAATCCAGTAATTAACTACCATTAATTACTCATTGACAAATAAATTATTCCATAATTAATTATCTTCATTAATTAATCCCTTGATTAATTACAAAAGTAATTACCCAAATTACTTCATTATAAATCATCTTTCACTAATTACATTCCAGTAATTATCATTTATTACTTCCCTAAGTAATTATGCTCCATTAATTACATTAAGTAATTACTTTTATTAAATCATCAAATGATTTTCTTAAATTAATTAAACTAAATTAATTAACTAAAACTAATCACATTGTCATAATTAATTTCAATAAGTAATTAATCCCTTAATTACTTTTACCAAGTAATTATGCTTAACAATTTACAATTGATTATCTTCAACTAATTAATCTAATTAATTATCAAAATTAATCATATTAATTAATTACTTAATAATCCTTAGATAGTTATCTTTATTAACCAATAACATTTTCTTTAAATACTTTCTTATGAAATTTATCTTAGATTAATCTTTGTTAATCATCTCTAATTATAAATCAATCTAAATCATTAATTTAAAATCAAATAAATAAGTCTTTCCTTAATTCTCTTATAGGTTAAATTCTTTTATTATCTTAATTATTTCTAAGATAATTCATTTACTTTCTTAATGACTTCATTAACATTCAAGTGTATTTAAAACATTACACTTCTAAATTTAAATTCAAATTCCATTTTGAATTTAAGATTCAAAATGTTTAACCATTTAAATATTTATCCAAATGTATAAACCTTAAAATAAATGTAAAGAACATTCATTACTTATATAAGATACTTATGTAAGAAAAGGTTTAAACTTAATTACTTAATTTTATTAAAAGAAATCAAGCTTTAAAATAAATTGATTATTTAGCTTCCAAATTTAAGTTAAACCCTTCATAACTTTTCAATCAAATATTAAAGGAAACCTTTTATAAAGAATTTTATCAAGTTTAAACATTTATTTGAAAACAAATTCACTTTTAAAATCTACTTTAAAACATTTAAACTTGTTCAACATTTAAATTTACAAATTTTTTTTAAATTCAAGATCTAGATTCACTGTAAACTTGCATCCATATTTAGACATGATTTTTTAAAAATTAATTTAAACCTTGCTTTAAATTTAAAATTTCCATTTTAAAACTTAGTGTTCAAAAGTTCATTTTAATCCAAACTTTAAATTTGAATTTAAAACCCCTGTTTTAAATCCTGCTTTAAATTTGAATTTCATTTAAATTTTAAAAACCCAGCACTGTTAGATTATAAAACTTGAAACCAACCATTGACCCGAGATCCACGCTTCGAGACAAAACCCTAAATGCTTCGAGTAAAATACTCGAACTACTCGAGTAAAACTTCGAGTCACATCAAACCCAAACTGTCTACCCCAAACTCAAGTCCAGGTGCACGCACTGGCCACCGTGCACATGCACGCTTCGTCCACCGGCCCTTGATCATCGACACCAACTCCATCGCTTCGACGAACAATCCTTGATTCGATTCCGAACAACCAAAAACTGCGCAAAGCCCCAAATCGAAAACGAGCAAAAATCGACCTCGCCAGAAACACAACGATGACCAAAACCCACCTCAATCAAACGCTGCCGACCGCCATTCGATGCGAAACCAAGGTCGAAACTTTCATCGACCTTCCCTGAAGCCTTTCCCACAACTCCGATAACCTCCGAAATTCTGGTGAGGCATCAGTACCCTCGAGAAGAAAGACAACTCAAAGCAGGTCCAAACCCTATTCCTTCAATTTGCTATCACCACATCGACCTTAAAATCCATCAGACATTTTTCCCTTGGTCTACGCCACCTCCGGTAGCAATTCTAGCCCTCACGAACGCAACGATCATCAAAAAAGATCCAAAAATCCTTTTTTGGGCAACTCCAAATACCCCCTCCAATACTAACTTAAAAATCATGGTTTAGCCATTAAAATTCCTAGAATTCGAAAGCAATTCAAACTATATTGGTGAATTTACGAATCATCAAGTTTGAATTTTCCCACTTTCTGATTTTTTTCACTGTAACTTTAAACTTTATAAAGTATTAAACAAATATATTTACCTGAATCTATTTTTAAAAATAAGATCATACTGCCTTTATCATTTCCATTTTGTTAAACAAATTCTAATGTTGATTATTTAGGGAGATAGAAGTTATTTGATGATGATATTTCCAGAGTTTTTGATAGAAACACACATGAAACATCTGAAACCATTTTCAATCCATCACAGAATTTTTAAAACAGATTTAAATTAAAAATTCTTGCACATACAACATATCATTATCACACAGAATAAATAAGCACCAAAGATTTGTTTTTAAAAATGTTTACTCACCAAACATGAAGAAGTAGAGGACAAACTCTGTTGCATTTCCGTTTTCCTGGAACTGTATTTGATGTGGTACTCTAATCTGGAGTTTTGAATTTGCTTGCTGTTGAATTTCTTTTGTTGGAGTTTAATTCTGAAGTTGAATTACTTGCTGTTGTAGTTGAATTACTTGCTGTTGTAGTTGATTTAAATTTTTGCAGTTGTTTTGATTTTTGAAAAGCAGTTTGAATTTGAAACATGAGTTCTGGAATTTGCTTTAGCTTTGATTTTAAAACTACATGCTGATGAAACTTTGATGAAGATGATCCTAGACTTAAATGCATGCAGATGATCTTGAGTTTGAAGAAGAATGCATATGCTATTTTTTCTAGTTTGCTAAGTTTTCTACTTAATATATTTTTAATAAAATGATTTCAAAAATAAATAAAACAAATGCCACTTGTTACATTAGGTTGTAGAGTGATTTACAAGTGTATTTCTCATGGTATAATAACCTTACACATGTTTCTCTTCATTTTTTTAAAATGATCACTTAATTTATAAATGTTTAAAATTCTTTTAAATCAATTTCTTATTTATTTTAACATGTTTTTAAATGTTTATTTCCACTTAGCCTTTAAATGTTTACATAAAAATTTCCTTTATACAATTACATATTTTAATGTTTATTTGTATTGTTTTTTAAACAACATTTTCAAAGCTAAATTTTCAAGAAAGAAAATTTTAAAAAGAAAAGAATATTGAACTAAACCTTATTCCAAAGTTTCAAATGGAAATATTGTTCTTTAATATATAAGAACTAAGTCTATTGAAAAAAACAATTTTTAAAAGAAAACAAAATAAACTTTTATTATAATATACAATTTTAAATTATTATATTTTTTTAAACAAAATAAATATTTACTTTAATTTATTTTGAAAATATCAATAGATTTTTAAATAAACTTTTGAAAAGTTTCTATACTAATTTCAATCAAATTTTCCAATTCACAATTTATACACATATATATATTATAAATTTGAAAATATTCTTATTAAATTTAAATTAAAATCAAACTCCCTATTTACAATGTATACACATATATACATTATAAATAGAATATATTTTAGATTAGCTTAGAAAGATAAATTTTATCATTTAAATATTTTTAACTTTGAAAAGAATAAGATTCCCAAATTAAATTATCATTATCATTATTATAAATTTTGAAAAGATAACATTTGTCAAACCAAATAATTATTAGTTTTCAAAAGATAATTTCTGTTTGAATTAGATTATTAAATCAATATTTCACATTTTAAAATAATTATTAATCGAAATTATTAAATAAATATTACCCAAATTTCTGAGACATCACATTCCTTCCCCTTAAAAGAATTTCGTCCCCGAAATTTAAAAGCAAAGATAATTTAATAATCCCATACAGATTTTAATTTTAAAATAGCAAGCATATGCTATCAACCAAATACTAGCAACCATAACAACCAATTCAAACAACAATTCTAACTATCCAGACAAAATTCTGGATAGGATTCCCTAGAGTTTCTCAGGTACAAACACCGGGATACTCGCCCTACATAATCTAAACTGGCTACACCACTCAGATCTAGAGCTCCGATGAATCTAGACCTATAACCTGAACATGATATCAGACCGTAGAAAAGTCCTGTTCAGCTTCCAAATTTCCCAGAACTGCTGGTTCTCAGTGATAAACCATACACATACTCCCTCAGAGATACGTTAAATACATAATGAATCCCAACCGTCCGAACTGGCAATTCAATCCTGTAGACCAAACACTTAACCCTTAAGAGAATACAGAAAGATCTAATACTCTTCTGAGCTAGCTGTCGGTCTTACCCAATCTTATAGCTCTAATGATCGAAGAAAACTTATCCAAAATTAAATTTCCAAATTTTGAAATCCAAATCTCCGACTTCAAATTTTGAATTCCTTTGTCTCTAACCCACAAATCTCTCATGTCGATCCTAGGCTGTCTTCAACCTTCTAGATCAATCCAATCTTGGCAGATGCCTCACGGAACAAATCTGGACAAGAAATAAATGATCTCTAGATCCTACTCAACAAGATGGTTCTCCCAAAATCCATCAAAATTCACCACACAAACTCTACTACACAAATTAGAAGACTTCAAACATACTACTCCTATTTAGGAAACAGAACAAATGCACAAGACAATCAAGCCTACAGACCCAAAATAAATTTCCTATGGAAGTCCTCTGATCCAAGACAAAACACAAATTTCCAATGATTCCGGTGTTGCTTCTATTCTGGAATAGCTGCCATTATGCTTCCGCTGCACAACTCTAATTTGAGGAAGATGAGAATGCTGTTGATGAACACAAGTATAGACTTGATCAACTCATTCCGGAAACATTGTCCATCAAATTTCATAAAATCTCATTGACCTATCCGATTCGGTCACAAACACCACAGCAAAAAAATTCAACCAGAAAACTAGATCCGATCAATCCTGCCAGCTTAAACAGACCTCTCTCAAAGAGCCCTCCTGCTAGGCTGAACCACCGGTAAAGCTCTAAGAACCAAGTCGATACAGAACTCAATCTTCTGATGTGGATGTAAACCTTAATTCCTTCGAAGATATCCAGAAAAATCTCAAACCACTTCGATAACTCTAACATCCTCTAGAGATGCTTCAATCTAAATAAAGATTACTAAGAGAACTTCTGAACCATCGCAAGTCACCTTTGCGATTCTACTCGGTTCAGATACCAAGAAACCGTTCTCTCTTCACAAATCAGAATAGCTTAAGCCTTCTAACCAAAGAAGAACTGGTGGTCCACCTTCAACCACAGATATCACACCCAGCTGAGCTTCCAGAAGAAATGGGGAAGCCTTCACCATTTGCCCGGTCTACTGACAAAAGAATCACAAAGACTCCTGAACCATCGAAGAAACGTCTCTCTCTGCTGCTTTCGGACTCCATCCCTAGGATACAGCTAAGCCAAGAGACTATCCTCATAGAACACTCATCACTTTCGAGCTGCTACTGCTGCCAAAGACTTTCTTATTCAAAAGCTCATCGAATCACAAAGCTACATCAGCCACTTCCACAGTATAGCCTTCAGTAGACAGATATCTCTCAGGAAACTCGACTTCAAACCAAGTACAAATATCTTGTCAAACTGAGTCTCAAACTCTAATATAGATAGAACCCCTTCCTAAGGTTGCCAAGATGTCATCACTGCTTCAACACTTCCGACTGATCCAAACTCAAGAAAATCCACTTACACGAGTGCAACCAAGCTTACATTCCAAAGGTGAACTCCGAACCCTGAAAAGGTTTACTTCAAAGATCGGTGAAATCCTTCACACCAAACTGCAAAACTACTCAAGATGCCCAATACTGCCCTAGCAGTTACACTCCCAACCATAATTACTCAGACTCTACCACAACCTCTCGTACCTCTAGAACTTATATTGGAAAACCCGAACAGGTAACCAATCAAATAGGTAGAAACATATATATATATATATATATATATTCAAAATTACAAATACTCTCTCTCAAGACAGACACCACTCCAGAGCCTAGGTATTCGCTTAACCTAGTGCTCTGATACCACATTGTAATGACCCGCCTTTCATTCCATAGGAAGACGTATCATTAAGAAGAAAGAAAGAGATAGAAAAGAGAAAAGATAGAAAAGAAAGAAAGAAACAACATCGGAATCTCACAGCAGAACGAATAAATTATATTATAGCACATAAAATATTACATAGTATCATATACATCAGAGTTATGCGGCTAATATAACACAAAGTAGACAGTTACAAACACCTGTCTAGTTATTACAATTCAAGTACATTGCAGAAAACAGATACAACTCAAACACAGCGGAACCGCTATATATCTACATGCTGAAGCCTCTGCTCCATATCTCCTCCAGAACTCGTCAAAGCAATCCTGAATCTCTTGACTACTCATACATAATATGAGTACCCAAGAGTTTAATAAAACATAAAATAAACACTTGGGCCAGACAGGGGTCTGGTGTGAGTAAACGGGTTTAACGTTGCTTAACTTTGAAAATCCTTTGAAAACAAAAGGTATCACGTAAGACTCCCCACATATAAACATGGAAAAGTTTTTACCTTACGCTAACCAAAACATGTGATTGGAAATTTTTTTACCTCGAGTCTTCACTCTTCACTTGAGATTCACGACCTAACGCTTAATTTGGATCAGTGTGGTTTTCGGAATTCCAAATTTGGAAACCCGATCCCGGTCTCATCGAAATCCAAACGCCATCTTAATGTCCAAGTGATTTTAGTTTGAACAATTAATTCAATTCATCATTATCTATATACACACAGATAGATAATTCATATATCACAATAGATAATCACATTTTCATCATAAACAGATAATCCGTATTATCATCACAAACAGATAATCATCACAAACAGATAATCCATATTATCATACTTTAACTAAGCATCCATATCATATAGATATTATTCATCTCATTATTGAGATCACAACCATTCAATGAAACATCAATATCATCCATAAACAATGATTTATTAACCACCATCTATAATTAATTTAAAACGAATTAAATTAATTATTTCTATCTCTAATTAATTAAAAGTAAATTAAATTAATTACTACATCTATAAATCCTGCTTATATATCCATTAATTAATTAACCTAGTTAATTTAATCATTCTGTAAGTATTCACCTTAATTAAACACCTTTGATTAATCATTCTCTAATTACAATAAGTAATTAGTCTTTAATTAATTTCATAAATTAATTAACCTTAATCATTAGTAATTAACATTTAATTACTTCATTTATTAATTAACTATAATTAATTACATTTATCCTTAATTAATTACATTAATTAATCACTTTATTATTAATTATTCCTTAATTAAACAATTCTTAGTTACATCATTAATTATATTAATTAATGATCTCTAATTTATATTTAAATTAATTACTTTATTTAAATTAATTACATTTAGTAATTAATCTAAAATTTAAAATACAATTATTAATCACCATTGATTAATATCAATCCAGTAATTAACTACCATTAATTACTCATTAACAAATTAATTATTCCATAATTAATTATCTTCATTAATTAATCCTTTGATTAATTACAAAAGTAATTACCCAAATTACTTCATTATAAATCATCTTTCACTAACTACATTACAATAATTATCATTTATTACTTCCCTAGGTAATTATGCTCCATTAATTACATTAAGTAATTACTTTTATTAAATCATCAAATGATTTTCTTAAATTAATTAAACTAAATTAATTAACTTAAACTAATCACATTATCATAATTAATTTCAATAAGTAATTAATCCCTTAATTGCTTTTACCAAGTAATTATGCTTAACAATTTACAATTGATTATCTTCAATTAATTAATATAATTAATTATCAAAATTAATCACATTAATTAATTACTTTATAATCCTTAGATAGTTATCTTTATTAACTAATAATATTTTCTTTAACTACTTTCTTAAGAAATTTATCTTAGATTAATCATTATTAATCATCTCTAATTATAAATTAATCTAAATCATTAATTTAAAATCAAATAAATAAGTCATTCCTTAATTCTCTTATAAGTTAAATTATTTTATTATCTTAATTATTTCTAAGATAATTCATTTACTTTATTAATGACTTCATTAACATTCAAGTGTTTTTAAAACATTACACTTCTAAATTTAAATTCAAATTCCATTTTGAATTTAAGATTCAAAATGTTTAACCATTTAAATATTTATCCAAATTTAAATAAATTTATAAACCTTAAAATAAATGTAAAGAACATTCATTACTTATACAAGATACTTATATAAGAAAAAGTTTAAACTAAATTACTCAGTTTTTTTAAAAGAAATCAAGCTTTAAAATAAACTGATTATTTATCTTCTAAATTTAAGTTAAACACTTCATAACTTTTCAATCAAATATTAAAGGAAACATTTTATAAAGAATTTTATCAAGTTTAAACATTTATTTGAAAACAAATTCACTTTTAAAATCTACTTTAAAACATTTAAACTTTTTCAACATTTAAATTTACAAAACTATTTTAAATTCAAGATCTGGATTCATAGTAAACTTGCATCCATATTTAGACTTGGTTTTTAAAACTCGATTTAAACCTTGCTTTAAATTTAAAATTTTCATTTTAAAACTTAGGATTCAAAAGTTCATTTGAATCCAAACTTAAAATTTGAATTTAAAACCCCTGTTTTAAATCCTGCTTTAAATTAGAATTTCATTTAAATTTTAAAAACCCAACACTGTCAGGTTATAAAAACTGAAACCAACCATTGACCCGAGATCCACGCTTCAAGACAAAACCCTAAATGCTTCGAGTAAAATACTCGAGCTACTCGAGTAAAACTTCAAGTCACATCGAATCCAAACTGTCTACCCCAAACTCAAATCCAGGTGCACGCACTGGCCACCGTGCACATGCACGCTTCGTCCATCGGCCCCTGACCATTGACACCAACTCCATCGCATCGACGAACAACCCCTGATTCGATTTTGAACAACCAAAAACTACGCAAAGCCCTAAATCAAAAACGAGAAAAAATCGACCTCGTCAGAAACACAACGATGACCAAAATCCACCTCAATCAAACACTGCCGACCGCATCGAAACGTTCATCGACCTTCCTTAAACCCTTTCCCACAACTCCGATAACCTCCGAAATTATGGTGACGCAGCAGTACCCTCGAGAAGAAAGGCAACTCAAAGCAGGTCCAAACCCTATTCCTTCAATTCGCTATCACCACGTCGACCTTAAAATCCATCGGACATTTTTCCCTTGGTCCTCTACTCCTACGCCACCTCCGTTAGCAATTCCGGCCCTTACGAACGCAGAGATCATCAAAAAGACCCAGAAATCCTTTTTTGAGCAAATCCAAATACCCCCTCCAATACTAACTTAAAAATCATTGTTTAGCCTTTAAAATTCCTAGAATTTGAAAGCACTTCAAACTATATTAGTGAATTTACGAATCATCAAGTTTGAATTTTCCCACTTTCTGATTTTTTTCAATGTAACTTTAAACTTTATAAAGTATTAAACAAATATATTTGCCTGAATCTATTTTTAAAAATAAGATCATACTGCCTTTATCATTTCCATTTTGGTAAACAAACTATACTGTTGATTATTTAGGGAGATAGAAGTTATTTGATGATGATATTTCTAGAGTTTTTGTTAGAAACACACATGCAAACATCTGAAACCATTTTCAATCCATTATAGAATTTTTAAAATAGATTTAAATTAAACATTCTTGCACATACAACTATATCATTATCACATAGATTAAATAAGCACCAAAGATTTGTTTTTAAAAATGTTTACTCACCAAACATGAAGAAGCAGAAGACAAACTCTGTTGCATTTTCATTTTCCTGGAACTGTATTTGATCTCGTACTCTAAATCTGGAGTTTAGAATTTTCTTGCTATTGAATTTCTATTTTTGGAGTTTAATCCTAAAGTTGAATTACTTGCTGTTGTAGTTGATTTAAATTTTTGCAGCTGTTTTGATTTTTGAAAAGCAGTTTGAATTTGAAACTTGAGTTCTGGAATTTGCTTTAGCTTTGATTTTAAAACTGCATGCTGATGAAACTTTGATGAAGATGATCCTAGACTTAAATGCATGCAGATGATCTTGAGTTTGAAGAAGAATGCATATGCTATTTTTTCTGGTTTGCTAAGTTTTCTACTTAATATATTTTTAATAAAATGTTATCGAAAATAAATAATAAAAATGCCGCTTGTTACATTAGGTTGTAGAGTGATTTACAAGTGTCTTTCTCATGGTATAATAACCTTACACATGTTTCTCTTCATTTTTTTAAAAATGATCACTTAAATTTATAAATGTTTAAAATTCTTTTAAATCAATTTCTTATTTATTTTAACATGTTTTTAAATGTTTATTTCCACTTAGCCTTTAAATGTTTACAAAGAAATTTCCTTTATACAATTACATAGTTTAATGTTTATTTGTATCTTTTTTCTTAAAATAACATTTTCAAAGCTAAATTTTCAAGAAAGAAAATTTAAAAAAGAAAAGAATATTGAATTAAACCATATTCTAAAGTTTCAAACGGAAATATTGTTCTTTAATATATAAGAACTAAGTCTATTTCAAAAAACCAATTTTTAAAAGAAAACAAAATAAACTTTTATTATAATATACAATTTCAAACTATTATATTTTTTAAAAATAAATAAATATTTTATTTAATTTCTTTTGAAAATATCAGATAGATTTTTAAATAATCTTTTGAAAAGTTTCTATACTAATTTCAATCAAATTTTCTAATTCACAATTTATACACATATATATATTATAAATTTGAAAATATTCTTATTAAATTTAAATTTAAATTAAAATCAAACTCCCTATTTACAATGTATACGCATATATACATTATAAATAGAATATCTTTTAGATTAGCTTAGAAAGATAAATTTTATCATTTAAATATTTTTAACTTTGAAAAGAATAAGATTCCCAAATTAAATTATCATTATTATAAATTTTGAAAAGATAACATTTGTCAAACTAAATAATTATTAGTTTTCGAAGATAATTTCTATTTGAATTAGATTATTAAATCAATATTTCACATTTTAAAATAATTATTAATGGAAATTATTAAATAAATATTGCCCAAATTTCCGGGACATCACACTGCCAGTACCAACCAGTTATTTATTATATGTTCAATATTAATGTATTGTTTGAATTGGATGACGCTTATGATAAATGTTTGATGATTGATATTGGATGAATGAATGTTTATTTATGTTGTTATAAACTGAAAGTTGTTATCTAATTTTTATTTCATTCGGGATTGCGGTTTGAAATGATATATAACCGTATTTTTATTTTAGATTACGGATTGATATGATAAATATCCATATCACTTGACCACTGTTAGCGCCAAAATTGGTCACCAACACCCTTAGAAAGATTGTGTAGAGAGATTAATGAAGAAAACAAATTAAAACAGAGGAGAGTGCATAAATTAAAGTGCAGAAAGTAAGAACACCGGATTTATAGTGGTTCGGCGTAATAGCCTACGTCCACTTTGAAGTTGATTTTTATTTCTTTACTTTAAACTTGATAACAGATACAATCTGTTTCTAAGTATTTGAATACAATTGCAAAGTAAAAGAAATAAGTCTTGGATGAGTCTTGAAAATGGCAGAGTCTCCTCAGTGTTCTCTGAAATCTGATCCTGTTTTCTGTGCCCCTGCCCCTCTATTTATAGACGAAAGTGGGTTGGACTTCCCTGGTGGGCCAGGTGGCCGAATAACTTGGTCCAAGTAGTTTATGTACTGTATGCCGAACCAGGGAGGCCGGACAAGGCATGCCGAGTCTTCCTTCTTGTACCGAATGAAGCATGCCGAGCCTTCCCTCCTTATGCCGAACGAGCCATGCCGAGTCTTCCATCTTTAGACCGAGCGAGGCGGGAGGTTGAATGAGAGATGCAGGTCGAATGGGGCATGAATGCCGAACGATCGGGGTTCGCTGAATCAAGCCAGAATGCTGAACCATCTAGGCTCGCCGAACGTACTTGGCCGAACGCATGTGGGAGGCCGAACAACCTTTCTTTTTTGGCCGAACGATCTTAATTGGCCGAACGGCATTCAATGCCGAGCGTATCCTGGATGCCGAACGTGTCCTGGATGCCGAACGTGTATTGGAGGCCGAACATCCTAACTTGGCCGAACGCTCTCCTAATGCCGAGCGCTACTTTGTGCCGAGCACTCCTTTCTGGCCGAGTACTAAGTTGCCTGGTCAATCCCTTGGGAAACACTTGTCCCCCAAAGTGTATTACGTGACCGGTCGTGATGCGCTTTGATTAAACCTTGGTCGTCACCCTTGAGGGTCATAAGGCTCCCTTGGCCGAACGCAGCAGGGAAGGCCGAACGATGCGCTACCCCGAGTGACTTTGTATGCCGAATGATCGAGCCGAACGAGACAAGTGCCGGTAGCATTTTGACCGGTAGAGCCGGTCAGAAACCCTTCAACTTCCTCTTTTCCCTTATAAAACCCGACCTCTTCTCCTTCTCTTTTCTCACTTCTTGCTTTTACAATTCCGAGATCTCAAGCCATTCGTGCGATCAGAATTCAAGAGTTCCTCATAACTTTCCTACGCTCGATTCACGTACTAGGTACGGTCTTCTCACCCGCGTTCCTTTTCTGGCAATTTCCCATCGATTCGCATAGATTTAATGTTGGTGAGGACTCGAGTTCGATTTGGAGCGTTTCCAAGGTCGAGCGTCTAGAGGTAGGGAGAGAGAGAGCTAAATTCGAATGCCTGGCAGGATTTTTAGTGGGTGTTCGGTGGAGGAGAGGAAGGTATGGAGGATATGCGGAGTGTTTGGACTCGGTCATGATCTTAGTTGGCACGGCGTAACGATGGCCGAACAAAGGGGTTAGAAGGGTGAAGTGTGAGCCAGCGGCAAGGCCGGGCGTTGATTTGGCCGAATTGTACTCTGGCCGAACGTCACATTCTCAGTGCGAACTGAGCTTTGGCCGAACGATGGATGTAGGCCGAACAATGGCCTTGCCGAGCCATCAGTTAACCGAGCAAACTGTCCTGCCGAACGTAGTTAGATGCCGAGCAAACCCTAATGCCGAACACATACACATGCTGGACATACCTAAATGCCGAACACTCTTAACATGCCGAACATAGCTAGGCGCCCAGCAGACCTTAATGCCGAACCCAAGTGAATGCCGAACAAACTATCATGCCGAACATAACTAGGTGCCAAACAGACCTAAATGCCGAACACAAGCAAATGCCAAATATACTTAACATGCCGACCATACATAAATACCTCTAGTGTCTTACTGCAGTCGTTATTCAGAAGGCTTTCGGAGACGGTCAGCGATGACGGTTTTCGGAAGCGATGTTTTTAGGCTTGACGTTATATTAAATGCTTATGCACGATTGTTTGCACTAGTTCACACACCACACGGGGGGGTTATCTGTTGTTAATTCTAACGTCGATCATTTTTCGAGTATAGTTCACACAGGTGCTTGGTTGGGTCTGCTATTTATTCAAGATGTCCAAAAGATCTAGTTCTGCTACACTTTCCGACAAACCTGGGCCGTCTTCTAAGCGAACGGTCCCCGGCACAACTGACCCGTCAGTTTCTCCCGCTCATGACTGGGCTCCCGATACTTTGGAATCGTCGATTTTACTGGATGACCTAGTTGACTCACAGGCTTCGAGAGTCACTGAGGCCGCTCTTAAGCGGATATTTTCTATTCATAGCATTCCGTTTGCTGACGTGCTCGTTCCGTCGGGGCACGACCGCCCACATCTGCCCCCAGCGGGATATACGGCGTGTAGCAAGTTCATGTGCTGGGTTGGTAGCGTGATACCTTTCAATCTATTCCTTCGCGACGTGCTGCAGTATCTGGACGTCGCCCCGTCTCAACTTCATCCAAATGGTCACGCTTTCATTTATGGCACGTACATGCTTTTCATGGCCGTCTTCTCCAGGCCTCCAACTCCCGGCGATATAAGGTACATCTATATGACCAAGAAACGGGGAGAAAGCCCCTCTTACATGTTTCTTGAGCCACATCGGAAGTGCCAACTTTTCACTAGCGCGTGGAGTAGCAAATTCACCCTGTACAAACAGGAGTGGTTTTACGTGCGCTGCCCCCAAGGCTTTGCGAGACGGTGGGTTGAAGGAAGTAAGTCCTTTCTCTGAGTTGATGTCCGTTCCCGATTGAGGTTGAACTTCTCCTAACTCATTGTTCTATTTTTTCAGATCTCGTCCCACGTCCCGAGGGCCAGGGGTACTCCGATGCTGTCGACGCCATTAGAGCTCTTCCTGCTGAAGAATGAGATATCCGAGCCCTCATTTCCAATGAGTCATTATCAAAGTTTGGTTTGCTAGCCCCTGGCCGCCGGGTTAGTCTTCCAGAGGGCGCCTCGCTTCCCAAGCCCGTACACGTCAGAGGGAAACAACTGCCTGAATCATCCGTTCGCCCTTCTCTTGAAGCTCCGGAAGAAGAGGAAATTCCAAGCGAGCCACCTGAAGAGCAAGGTGAGGATTTAGGCTCTGTAGCTGAAGTTCATGATATTGAAACGTCATCTTCCCCTTCGAAAGGGAAAAAGAAGCTGGCGTGCAAGTCGAGGAAGGAGAAAGTTGATGGGACTTCCAAAGTTATGCCTATTCAGCCAGAGAAAGAGGCTTCTTCACTACGCGTTGAAAGTTCTCTTAAGGGCTTATCGAACCTCTCCATTCCCGACGACTTGCTCAACTATGATTTCAACGACCCGGAGCTGTTTAAGTTTCGCTCGCCCGTCAGGGGCGATGCAGGCGTCCCGGCCCCGATCCAAGGGGAAAAGACTCCCGTTAGCAAAGCCACTGGTCCGTCGGGGGGTAGCACTAGGACACACACAGACACATGCATTTCACTTTGCACCTACTTTTCTTTCATCATTCTTCTCTTTCGCTAATTCGCTATTGTTTGATTGCAGGTGACATGGGGCGCTCTCACGGATACGACCGCCTTCACGGTTCGTCGACTTTACGCCAGTCTGGTCGGGACTCGGGCCTCGGGAGGCGCCGAGACAGAGACAGTGACAGCGACCAAGATTATCATGCCCGGGACTCTTCATCCCGGAAGAAAACTTATTATCAGCCCGAGCACCGCCAGGAGACCTCTTCTTATCAGGAGCAAAGCAAAGACAAACGTGGCCATAAGAGGTCGCATTCTGATGCTCCCCGGGACCAACACTCTGATTCTTCTTCTACCCGGCACTCCCGAGATTCTCATAGGAAGGGCGAACTTTCAAAGCCGTCTCCTCCCGCTCCCGTAACAGACCCGACAGTGTCGGAGAGATTGAACGAACTTAAGGCTAAGTTTCCGAAGATTTGTTTTGATGGGTTAAAGTTCCTTTCGGCGATTCATCCTATTCCCGGAGATGTCAAACAAAATGCTATCGCATGTACCAATGAAGTCTATGTGCAACATGACGCGTTCGTCCATCTGGCCGAGAAACTTTCTGAAGTCTCTATGGAGCGCCAGCACGAAATTGACCGCCTAAAGCTTGAAGCTATTCATGACAGGGATATCATTAAGGTCCAGGATGAAGAAATTGCCGCCTATAAGTCCGAGCTTGAAGCTACTCGTCAGAGCGCTAAGGACACCGCCGAGGCTGTTTCCCGCCTTGAATTGACTCATAAGAAAGAGCTCGATGAAGCGGTTCAACGGTGTGGGGCATTAGCTTTGGAGAAAGACTCCGTTCAGAAGGAGCGAGATGTGCTTAATAGGCGAGTTAAGGAGCTCGAGGAGCAACTCAATAAGGAGAAGGAAGAGAAAGTGGCCGCCCAGGTTGAGGCACAGCACTATTGTGATTAGATCGTCGCCACCCGGCTCTTAAAGGGGAAACTTGAAGACGATCTCTCCAAAATCGAGGCACTGAGGAATGAGGCCCGTGAGGAAGGTAAAAGGGCAGCAACTGTCGACATCGACTCTCGCCTCGAGGCGGCCAGGGAAGAAGGCTGGGAGGAGATAAAGAACGAATTCGACCCGCTCGTCGCTGAGTTCAATGCCCGAGTTCTCATGCATCGAGATCTAACTTTTCTGGGCGACGGCTACCTTGAGTCATTGGCCGAGGCATGGGAGACCCTGATTCAGATCAGGAAGGTTGAGAGCGGCACCGATGAGGTCGACGAAGAAGCATTGATAAAAGAATTCCTGAGGGGTAAAGAGCCTTCAGATTTATCGGCGGCTAAAGCCCTCTACAACAAAGGTTCTCCCTCCAGGAAAGGGAAAGAGGTGGCTACGGACCCTTCCGGCGTTGTGCCCCCAGTTCACGTGCCTACCCAACCGGCCAGTCGGTCGACACTTGACCCCTTGGAGCAGCACGTTGGTTATGACCCGGAAGCTCCCGGGCTTGGCGTTCATGTTTTATCTCCCATCCCGGAGGGCGGGACACCCCTGGCGACTGAGAACCCACCGGCATCTGGTGAGTAACCTCTGGGCTTCACAAAGATCTTTCTCGTTCCCTCAGAAGTTGTTGTGTTCTAACACTTGTTTATTTTCTTGTCTTCTGTGCAGGATATTCGGACCCCGAGCCCACTCCGAGGAGCGATGCTGCCAAGGAGGTGGAGATAAAGGCGAGTGAGGCTACTCAAGTCGGCGGAGATCCTGGTCCAGATGCTCAAGTAATCGGGGCGCTGAATGAAGGAAAATCTGACTCTTCCTCAGAGAGTTTCAAAGTAGAAACCACAGGCGCCTTTTAGCACACATCCGACTTGAGCATGAAGGAACGGCTCGAGAAAGAGAAAAGAGATACGACCTCAGTCAAGGTCGAGCCGCGTGAAGTGGACCTGGACGATCCTCTGAACAAACCATTGAAGGTCATTCTTCCTGGCAAGTCCCAGCCCATGGATGTTCCTCCTACGTCTTCGGTCGTCACCCCTCCGTCAGGGAAGGATTCCAAGAGTAAGTGCTCTAGGAAGGAACCATCCGGGAAGAAGTCAAAGAAACACAAGAAATGACCGTCGTCCCCGTTCAACGAGAACTAGTTTGAGTCATGTACTAATTTTTGTAGACTGTGTAAATAAGCTTTTTGCGAATAAAATTTGATCTTCACTTTTGTCTTCTCAAAAGACTTTTATTATTCAGTTTCTTTTATGGTTGTGCTTGAAATCTGAATTGTTATGGGTAACTTAGACTTCTTGGTTCGTCTTTACATGGCTTGGGAGCTTCCCTGGATTTGATCAACCTCCACTTGGTGCTTCAAGCACTTAGAATATTTCATAGCCCTTATGTTGGGGACTTGATATATCCAAGTCATTTGCATCGTAGTTCCTATTTAAGGAACTCGGAGGTCTGAACTGCTTGTAATTAAGTCTATATACCGGACTTCGAGTACTCCAGTCCGTGCTCCGGGGACTTGGAGATTTCGAGTCATTTGTATTCGAGTCCGCGCTATGGGGACTTGGAGATTTCGGATCGTTTATACTCGAGTCCGCATTCTGGGAACTTAGAGTACTCCAGTCCACGCTCTGAGGATTCGGAGATTTTGAATCGTTTATACTCGAGTCCGCACTCCGGGGATTTAGAGTACTCCAGTCCGCACTCCGGGGACTTGGAGATTTTTTGTCGTTTATACTCGAGTCCGCACTCTGGGGACTTAGAGTACTCCAGTCCGCACTCCGGGGACTTGGAGATTTTGAATCGTTTATACTCGAGTTCGCACTCTGGGGACTTAGAGTACTCCAGTCCGCACTCCGGGGACTTGGAGATTTTGAATCGTTTATACTCGAGTCCGCACTCCGGGGACTTAGAGTACTCCAGTCCGCACTCCGGGGACTTGGAGATTTTGAATCGTTTATACTCGAGTCCGCACTCCGGGGACTTAGAGTACTCCAGTCCGCACTCCGGGGACTTGGAGATTTTGAATCGTTTATACTCGAGTCCGCACTCTGAGGACTTAGAGTACTCCAGTCCGCACTCCGGGGACTTGGAGATTTTTTGTCGTTTATACTCGAGTCCGCACTCCGGGGACTTAGAAAACTCCAGTCCGCACTCCGAGGACTTGGAGATTTTTTGTCGTTTATACTCGAGTCCGCACTCCGGGGACTTAGAGTACTTCAGTCTGCACTCCGGCGACTTGGAGATTTTGAATCGTTTGTACTCGAGTCCGCACTCCGGGGACTTAGAGTACTCCAGTCCGCACTCCGGGGACTTAGAGTACTCCAGTCCACACTCCGGGGACTTGGAGATTTTTTGTCATTTATTATAAGCGTTCGTACGCTAGCCAAGATATCATAATCTTTAATTGCGCGTCATAGGAATATCATACAAAAGACATTGGTCATTCATGGAAAAGATGGCTTCAAGCCTTTATTGATGAAAACAAGCTAGATTATCTTATTACATGCCAAGAAGAAAGCATACTGGAAATAAATGCAACTACCGCATAAAGGAAATAGACTAAGTGTAATAACGCCGCAAATGCTCGCTGTTCCATGCTCGAGGGAGTGTCGCACCATCGACGGTCGTTAGCTTGAAAGTTCCTTCTCCAAGCCTCCGTTCGATGACGTATGGACCTTCCCATGCGGGATTCATGTGCGAAGGGGTTGGAAAGACTCGTTTCAAAACGAGATCTCCCACACTAAAGGTTCTTGGCTGGACTTTTCCATTGTAATATTTAGCGACTCGGTGTCTGTATGAGGCTGCTCTCAAATCAGCTTCTTCGCGTTTCTCATCAATGAAGTCTAATGATTCCAATAGGAGATCCTAGTTTGACGCAGGATTGTAATAGGTTACTCGGTGTGACGGAACTTCAAGTTCTACGGGTATGACGGCTTTCGTGCCGTACGCCAGTGCGAATGGTGTGTGGCCAGTCGCGGTCTTGTGGGTAGTTCTATAGGCCCAAAGCGCTATTGGGAGTTCATCCACCCACTTGCCTCTAGCCTTTTCCAAACGCTTCTTCAATATGGACTTAATGATTTTATTAACGGCTTCTACCTGCCCATTCGCCTTCGGGTGAGCAACTGCTGCGAACCTTTTCTCAATGCCATACTTCTGACAAAACTCTTTGAATTCCTTACTTTCGAATTGAGTTCCGTTATCCGTTATGATGGTATGTGGGAGGCCAAAATGACATATGATATTTCGTACAACGAAATTAATGAATTTCTTGGTGGTGATTGTGGCCATTGGCTCTGCTTCCGCCCACTTGGTGAAATAATCGACTGCCACTATTGCATATTTCGCGCCTCCTTTGGCTATGGGCAGAGATCCAATTAGGTCGATTCCCCACATTGCAAATGGCCAGGGACTAACCATTTGTGTGTGTCCCGTTGGCGGAGCTCTTGGAATCTTTGCATATATCTGGCATTTGTCGCATCTTCTCGCATAGTCTGCATCATCCCGATTTACAGTCGGCCAATAATATCCATAGCGGAGGATTTTCCTCGCCAAAGTTTGCCCCCCGGCATGATCACCACATTCTCCCTCATGGACTTCTTCCAACACCCGTTTTACCTTGTCATGGGCCACGCACCGGAGTAAGGGGGTCGAGAATCCCCTCCGATACATTATCCCGTCTTGCATTACATAACGCGAAGCCTTACGAAGGACTTGGCGTCTTTCGCTTCTTTTCTCAGGTAAGTCCCCGTATAGCAAGTATTGTTTGATCGGGGTCAGCCATGATCCCCTTTCGAGTTCGGTCTCCAAGACGAGATCTATCTCCATCATGTCTATACTTGGAGCAAGCAGAGTCTCGACAGGGAACAACCCCATCTGCTGTGCATCGCCAGTACTTGCGAATTTAGCCAACGAGTCGGCCTCCCTGTTCTGTTCGCGTGGGACATGCGAAATGTCATAATATTCCAGGTTTACTAGTAGCTCCGGACCCGAGCAAGGTAAGGAGCCAGTCTTTGTCCTTTCGCTTGGTAGTCTCCCCGTACCTGATAAACCACCAGTTGTGAGTCGCAGAAGATTTCGATGGACTTTACCCTTAGTTCATTGGCAAGTCTTAAGCCAGCAATCAGTGCTTCGTATTCGGCTTCGTTATTTGTCGCTGTAAATTCGAGCTTCAAAGCGTAGCAAATCGATCGGTTTTCGGGAGTTACCAGAACTATCCCAGCTCCCGACCAACGGTCGTTAGATGCCCCGTCAGTGAACATCTTCCATCGGACAGGAGGGATTATTTTGTGATTTTCACTCGGTTCATCCGGAATGGTGAACTCAGCAACGAAGTCAGCTAATTCCTGCCCTTGGATGGTCCTTCGCGGCAGGTAGGTGATATCAAACTGGCTTAACTCGATGTTCCACTTTAGCATCCTACTGGAAGTTTTCGGTCGTTGGAGTACCTGTCGCAAGGGTTGGTCAGTGTAAACACTGATTGAGTGCGCCTAAAAGTAGGGACGAAGCTTGCGTGATGCAATCACCAGGCAATAGGAAAGTTTCTCGATCTTTGGATAATTCTTTTCTGCCCCCGTCAGTCGTTTACTAACATAGTACACCGGCCTTTGAACCTTGACTTCTTCGCGAACTAGGGCTGTACTGATAGCGTGTTGAGACACAGCCAAATATACGTACAACGTCTCGTGGTCTACTGGTTTTGACAACACTGGAGGACTTTCCAAGTGTCTTACCAGGGCTCGGAATGCTTCCTCGCAGTCAGTCGTCCATTCGAAGTTTCTCTTTCCTTTCTTTATGACATCGAAGAAAGGAACACACTTATCTGTGGCTCTGGATATGAATCGACTGAGCGCAGCTACTTTTCCGTTCAAGCTCTGTACCTGTTTTATGGTTCTAGGTGCCCGTATATCTCGGATGGCCTGGATCTTTTCCGAGTTAGCTTCAATTCCTCGTGCATTCACAATGAATCCCAAGAACTTCCCTGATGCCACGCCGAATGAACACTTTGAAGGATTGATCTTCATCCCATAGTGCCTTAGTATATCGAACATTTCCGCCAAGTCTTGAATGTGGTCGTTTGACTGCCGTGACTTCACAAGCATGTCATCCACATAGACTTCCATTGTTTTCCCAATCTGATCTTTGAACATTCGATTTACCAGACGCTGGTAAGTTGCTCCGGCGTTCTTCAGTCCGAAGGGCATCACTACATAGCAGTATAACCCAACATTTGTGACAAAGCTGGTGTGTTCTTGGTCTGGGATGTGCATCGGAATTTGGTTGTATCCAGAGTATGCATCCATAAATGACAATAACTCATGCCCTGCAGTTGAATCGACCAGTTGATCAATTCGTGGTAGCGGGAAGCTATCCTTCGGGCATGCTTTGTTTAAATCAGAATAGTCAACGCAGGTTCTCCATTTCCCGTTTGCTTTCTTTACCAACACAGGGTTGGACACCTATTCCGGGTAGAGGGCGTCGCGGACAAACCCATTGGCTTTGAGTTTATCCACCTCCTCTTTGAGAGCTGTAGACCTTTCCGGGTCCATCCCTCTCCTTTTTTGCTTCACATGTACGTGTTTCGAGTCTATATTCAACATATGGCTCGCAATTGCAGGGGAAATCCCACGCATATCAGAGTGTGTCCAGGCGAAGACATCAAGATTCGCTCGGAGGAAATCAGATAAATTCTCTGCCATTAGGGGATCGAGCTGTGACCCAATTTTAAGAACTCGTGTCGGGTCGCTGTGGCTAACTGGAATATCAATTGTTAGTTCGGCCGGTGCTGCATCTGGTTCCCTGGGTTCCCCTTTGTCATCTCTCGGATCTATGTCTCCAACGATCCGAGAATGTCGCCCGAGCCAGGGCTCGGGCGCTAATTGTCAATCATCAGAATTCGGGATGCGGACGATGCTGTCCGCGGTCTTTCCCTTTTCTCTGCGTTGGGCCTCTCTCAGCTCAGCCACGTAACATGCACGTCCTGTTGCTTGGTCGCCATGCACTACGCCAACTCCTTTGTCGGGAATTTCAGTGTGAGACACCACGGGGCCAAGACTGCCCTGAAATCTGCGAGGGCTGGTCGTCCCAAAAACACGTTGTATGGTGAATCAACATCCAGCACTATGAATGGTAGGATTCGCACTCTCCTGCGTTCACCTTGTCCCAGTTCAACTGGTAACTCCACATATCCTACTGCGTCTGTGGCTGCGCCGTTAAAGCCATGGATTCGGGCTTTAGATGGTTTCAAATCCTTAGTCTCCAGCTTCATTTGGTCATACGCTTTCTTGAAGATGATGTTAACGGAACTTCCGCAATCAATTAGGATTCTCCTTATGAATGCCGGTCCGATGGTTGCGGATATGACCAATGGATCGATGGTGGGAGCTTCCACCTTATCTGCGTCTCTATTCCTGAATACAATATCGTCATGCATAGTGCGTTGCTGCTTTGCGGGAGTTCCATCCTCCACATTTGAACAGCACTCATGCTCTGTATGTCTCAAGGAATTAGCATATCGCTCCATTTCCTGCCAATTTTTATCCGCAGGATGAGGTCCACCAGCAATTGTGTTAATAATCAACCTTCCCACAGTTCGAGTAGGTTGCTCTGGTTGGTGTAGAGCTGGGCCACGTCCGGGGTCTGAAGTCTCTTGTCTTCCTTCTGGCGTATCTTTGATGAATTCCTGCAGCTTCTTCTGCCTAATCAATTTCTCAATAGCGTCATGGAGATGCCTGCATTCGTCTGTGTTGTGCCCATAAGACTCGTGAAAGCGGCAATACTTTCCAGTCCGCTTTTGCTCCTCTGTTGATTCCTTAGGGCATGGTTTTCTGTATTGAAAAGTGTTGCAGGTCGATAAGTAGATGTTTTCAGGAGACGCATTCAGTGGAGTGTATTCGTTGTAGGTTGGGATCCTTGACTTCCATCTCCCCGTCTCCTTCTTCTTTCCAGGATTTCCACTTCCAGTTCCCTTAGACCGCCCGGGCTTATTTTGGACGCTGGCCTGAGTCTTTCTAGGGTTACCGTCGGTTGCTTTCATGGCGATGTTTGCCCTTTACAGACTCCTGAACGGACCCTGGTGCCTTGTCTTTCCTTATCCACCGAGCTTCTACCCTCCTTATGAACTGATGAGCCTTTGAGTAAAAACGTTCCAGCGTGGCTGGGGGCTTTCCTGCCAACCAATCTCCAAACTCAGAATCTGGATCCACTCCACGCATTACTGCCATCAAAATTGCATGGTCGTTGGGATTGCTCACTTCAGTAGCGGCAACATGAAATCTCTACAAGTATACTTTCAGTGATTCTCCAGGAGCTTGGGTCACGCTCGATAAGGACATCACATCCTTGGGTCGAGTGGCGTGTATCCTGAATTGTTCTATGAATTTCGTTGCTAATTCGTCGAAGTTTGTGATTGACCGTGGAGGAAGTCGAGTGAACCACATGGTGGCAATTCCGGACAGAGTTATTGGAAAGCACCTGCACTTAGTTGCGTCGTTGGCCCTTGCTGAATCTATCATCCATCCATACCTCATTACATGCTGTCTAGGGTCAGTTTTTCCTTCATAGGCGGGCATGGTGGGCATGTTAAACTTCCTTGGGTATTCAGCCTGTAGAATGGTATCTGTGAAGGGAGTATGACTATTAGACATTCCCCAATCTTCATTAGTCAAACCTTGATTCTCTCTCATCAACTGCCTGACCATAGCTGTCAAATCCGAGGTTTGTATGGTAGGAGGAAGGTTGGGTTTCGCTCCACGGGCTTGATTTCTAGTAGAGCGATCAGTGGCACCCGCTTGGTCATCTTCATCCTTGCGGCGTCTACGCCTGGGAGGTTCATCAGCTGAAGTTGAGCTATCATCTTCGGAGTAGGGGACAGGGCTACCTCCAGCATTCTGATGCTGCTGTTGAGCAAGTCGGGTCATGAGGTCAGCATTAACTTGCATTTGCTCAGCGAGTTGCCTTCTGCTTTCCGTAAGCTCTTTTATCAAGTCATTCAATTCTGCTCGTGAAACAGCTTCCGCTTGGTTTTGGCTGGAGGGCCCCGTGCCTCGAATTGTTTGTTGATCGTTAGGTCCAAGTTGTTGAAAACTAGCGGTTTCGCGGGCATCTACATTTTGGGAGGTCGATCTTGTTCGTGGTCTTCCCATGGTAGAGTTGTTGGCTGTAACTCTGAGTAGAATCAACAGATGCCTTATGAATAATTACGGATCTTCTTCGGGGGATTTATGCAATCTAGTAGCTACAAAGTAGATCCTCACAACCTGAGAATTCGATTCCCAGTGAAAGCACCAAAATGTTAGCGCCAAAATTGGTTACCAACACCCTTAGAAAGATTGTGTAGAGAGATTAATGAAGAAAACAAATTAAAACAGAGGAGAGTGCATAAATTAAAGTGCAGAAAGTAAGAACACCGGATTTATAGTGGTTCGGCGTAATAGCCTACGTCCACTTTGAAGTTGATCTTTATTTCTTTACTTTAAACTTGATAACAGATACAATCTGTTTCTAAGTATTTGAATACAATTGCAAAGTAAAAGAAATAAGTCTTGGATGAGTCTTGAAAATGGCAGAGTCTCCTCAGTGTTCTCTGAAATCTGATCCTGTTTTCTGTGCCCCTGCCCCTCTATTTATAGACGAAAGTGGGTTGGACTTCCCTGGTGGGCCAGGTGGCCGAATAACTTGGTCCAAGTAGTTTATGTACTGTATGCCGAACCAGGGAGGTCGGACAAGGCATGCCGAGTCTTCCATCTTGTACCAAACGAAGCATGCCGAGCCTTCTCTCCTTATGCCGAACGAGCCATGCCGAGTCTTCCATCTTTAGACCGAGCGAGGCGGGAGGTTGAATGAGAGATGCAGGTCGAATGGGGCATGAATGCCGAACGATCGGGGTTTGCTGAATCAAGCCAGAATGCCGAACCATCTAGGCTCGCCGAACGTACTTGGTCGAACGCATGTGGGAGGCCGAACAACCTTTCTTTTTTGATCGAACGATCTTAATTGGCCGAACGGCATACAATGCCGAGCGTATCCTGGATGCCGAACGTGTCCTGGATGCCGAACGTGTACTGGAGGCCGAACATCCTAACTTGGCTGAACGCTCTCCTGATGCCGAGCGCTACTTTGTGCCGAGCACTCCTTTCTGACCGAGTACTAAGTTGCCTGGTCAATCCCTTGGGAAACAACCACAAGATAGAAAATTATATGCAGACACCGTGGTCTATATATATATATAAATATTTTGAAATGATTTTCATGGTTTGGTAAAGAAATATATGGTTTTATGAGATATTGATTTGGATATTTGATAAACGTTATTTTTATATATACTTAAATTTTTGGTTTTAAGCTATGTATAAATTGGGTAAAAGTATAAAATAAGTTAAATAATAAGGTTTGATTTTATTATGATAATATGGTTAAGTAGCTGTTTAAATTATATTGTATATATAGTTATAATGGCTTAAATAAAACTGTGGTTGGAAGATAAATATGAAATTGATGTGAATTAATTTTTTTTAAAGAATTTTACTCGAATAAATTTGATTTGAAATTGAGATAAATTTGAGATTATACGAAATTGAATTTATTTAAGAATTAAATTAAAAAGGGCTGATGTGAAATTTACTAAATTGGAAATTTTAAAAGGGTATAATTATTATAACTTGATTTTGGGGTCTAGGAGAATTAAATGATTATTTCAAGTATGAATGAATTGAAGGAAATATTTAGTTATTTGAAATTTAAGACTTATTTAAATGATAAGGCGTTTATTATGTAAAATATTTTAAAACTAAATAATAGAAAATCTAATTTTTGAATCGAAATTATCAAATTTAGTTTTGAAATTTTGGAATATTAAAAGCCTTCAAAAATATCGAAATTGAAATGTTTCGAAGTTATGAATTTCAAAGTGTTATGTTTTAAATGTGTTAAAATTTCAAATGTTTGGTTTTGAAGTGTATAATTTGGAAGTGCTATGATTTTGGAAAAGGGATATATTTGAAATAAAATTATATTATATTGATTTTAAATAAAAAGGATATCATATTGATTTGGTTTTAAAATGGAAATGATATCGTATTTATATGGTTTTGAAATGGATATTGTATTCTGGTTTTAAAAGTATAAACTATTTTGAAAAGACCGCGGTGTTATAATAACGTTTGGTTGTTAAAGAGACAGGGATCAAAAGTTGTCATACTCTCTGCCAACTCCAAAAACCACTTTAACAACCATGTACGCGGTGGAGATTCCAGAATGAAGTAGGATGGTGGCAGCGTTTCCTTTGAGGTATATACGTGGACCCGACTCCCATGAGTTGGTATAAGGTGGCTAAAACAGGAGCGATCGACGGGCTAAGAAGGTAGCACTTTTTATCGAACACATCCCTTCGATACTATACTCTGACTTTTGGATTGATTTGGTTGCCACTTTTGATTTTTGATTTGGGGGTGTGGCTCGAGGTGGGCGGTAGCTGCGGCTACGCGTTACCACCGGCCCGTAATCATAATTGGTATATCTACCCTGGCATTGCCTAGTTGTGCCGTGTCACCTACCCTAGAACGCCTTGTACGAGTTTGATTTGTATCGTACCTATGGAGTATCCTCTGGTAGCCTCCCGATCAGGAGGTATTACGGTACTGTATAGACTATTGGCACTATTACGTGTTAAGGGCTATATGGGTAACCCCTTAACGCTATTTAAAAGTAAGTTTATTTTACTATTAGATACTATTATAGTAGCGAAATATTACTACATAGTAAATAGTTTAACGGATCCTTAGGAGATGTGAATCTCAAGCATCTCTTGAGTTACTGCACTCACGTTAGACACTGGATAGGAGATGTCAAATCCCGTAAACATCTCTGACGCCGTTCCACTCGTATTATTTACTGTTGATTTAACTTACATAAGATCTTTTAGTTATGACTCGAGTGTTTTGTCTTTTCCATTCGCTCGGGTCAGCCTAGGCATTTCAGGGTTTGAAGACTTTATTTCTAGAGGATGAAGACGAAGATTGTATTGCTATTATTTATTATATTATTCCGCTGCATTGTTATTGATTATTCTCTGATATGTGTAACTCTGATATGTATTGTATAAGTATAATCAAATATTTTGTAAAACAGCATCATGAACTGTTTATTTGATTATTATATTTTGTCGTTCCGCTGCAAGATTCTGTTTTGTTTTTCTTTCTTCCGTTTTCTTATTTACCCCATAACAATCCGCCCTTCTGTATGGTTTAAGTCTGACGTGTGTGGTTTATCGTGGATTTAAAACGTACAAAAAGGTAGGATGCTACATCTAGTATCAGAGCTTTGGTTTAGCGATAAACCTTAGCTTTGTGGGGTCTAACTCTTTACTAATGGGGTAGTAATACCCTATAATGATTCGCTGAGTGTGTGTGTGTGTGTGTGTGTGTATGAGAGAGCGTATTTGTTAGTGTTGTAAAAGTTTTTAATATTGTGTTAATTTGTTCCATTTTGTATTTATAAATTCTGGTTGGTGCATAAGACGCTATGACATCAATAGGGATTTCTAAACACTTAATAGGACAGACCGACACAATATTTGTTTTAAAATATAGGTAAATAAAATAATTTTGCCTATTGTATATTTTTATATATAAAATAATATATTTTATAAATGGTATATTTGGTCGTAATATATTTGGATTTTAGGTAGTGAAATTTTTAGATATTAGTTGAAAATAAGATTTGAAATAAAATGAACGAAAGATTGGAAACTTAGAACTTGAGTTCTGGGATTTTGGAAAATTTCTTTTGAATCATTTGGAATATAGTAATATTATTTAGAAGTATTTTTCTGATATAAATATTCCAATAAGATTTGAAAGAATTATTTTTAAAGAAGTTTTTGGAAAGAAATAAGTTCTGTAATCCCCTCTCTATCGCTGGGAAATAATTTCGGTGATGAGTGCACGCATCATCGATATTCATTTTCGAGTTTCAAAGTGGGAAGGCCGCTGTAGTAGTTTTACTGCAGATTTTTTTTGATAAACAAATGTAAATTTTAAATTGTTTTAAATATAATTTGATATATAAATTGTTAGTATAAATTGTTAGTATACATTTACATTTGTCTCATTAGTTACCTAAGATGCTAAACTTGTCCTATTCCCATCAACTCATCTGCTCCTACCTTACCTATCTACTCAGCTGAATCCCTCCTTCCCTCCGTAGTACATGCCGTACCCACTACAGTTCCAACGCCCCCTACTCCCATGTTGTCTGTACCATCTGTCACCGCCTCTGTCCCCTCTCCCCTCAAAGCTAAAGTACCTTTGAACACACCTGTCTCTCCTCCTCCTCCTCCTACCAACCCAACCTACTCTCTGTCTTGCTCACTTCCTCCTGCCACACCTGTCATTGTCTACCCTCCTCCACCTCCAACCAACTCTCGGTCTAACTCTCTTCCTCTTCTTTCTTCTACCCCATCTCTCCCAACGAAGACTGGAATCACCACCCTCTCTAGTTCGAGTGAACGGAAATGGACTTCTCTGTTTAAGCGCAAACCAAGGAACGCAGGCATGTACATACCCGTTGACCTGACACCAGTGTATGAAGAAGAAGCTTTAGTGCCACCTATAGAAGTTTTAGAAGCAGGTGCTACTATCTGGAATGACACAATTGTTGGCTTCTTCCTCGACAAGCCATTGTCGTACACAGCTGTAGTTCAGAAGTTAAAGCTCATATGGAAACTTAAAGGCTCTGTTTCAGTTAAATCGGATGGAACCATCTTCATTTTCAGGTTCACTAGTAGTGAAGATAAGGAAACTATTTTGCAAAGTGATCCTATTATTATGAATAATAAACTATTCATAATTAAACCGTATGATGCAACTGTGATTAATGTAACTGGTTCAGTCACCGCCGTGCCAGTATGGGTACACCTGTACAACCTTCCTATATTTGCTTGGTCCCCTCTAGGAATAAACTGGCTTTGTAGTCATTTGGGTAAGCTGTTATGTATGGATGAAATGACTGAGAAACAAGATAGGTTGAACTTTGCGAAGTGCTTGATAGAAGTTAGGCCGGAAAAAGAACTAGCTGAAGAATTTTTGGTAAAACTAGTAGAGGGAGGTCAACAGAAAATATATGTTCAGTACTTATGGTGGCCAGATGTATGTGTTAAGTGCAAGAGGTTCAGACACAAAACAGTAGAGTGTGATAATTATGATAACAGTAAGACAAAGTGTGATAAGGAAAATAGTAGAGATGATAGGGAGGAAAATAAGAAAGAAAACACAGAGAAGGTTCAAGCTAAAAAATATACCAGACCAATCAAGAAGCAAAGCATAAGAACATGGCAACGTGTTGCGAGAAGGAAAATAGTTAAAGATGTTATTGAAGAACAAGTGGAACAAGCACTAGAGGAGAGAGAACATATAGTTTTGGCAAAAGTCAACAAGGAGATACATGCAAGTGTAAAAGCTGGGGAGAAATTAAGAAAGGGTAAGGAGATTGAGCAAACCAGTGTTGAGTCTGTTGAACTGGGTGAGGAGGAATGGAGAGTTGTCGAGCAAGACAGTCATCCAGGAAATACTAATATGATAAATGAAGGGACAACCAATCTAAAAGAAGTATATAGTGAAGATGTTGAATTAGTTGACAATTTATTGACTTTCAACAAATTTGATATTCTCAACAATCTGGAAGATGTGGAAAATGTAAGTAATGGAGATATTGAAAATATGACAGTGGTTGGAAAGAGTGGAGTAAATGAAGCAATAAATGAAAATATCATAGAAGTAATAAAAATTGGGACTACTAACCAAGAAGAGCAAATGGTGAATAACAGCAAAGATACCGAGCAAGATAAAATAGATCATTCAAAACAACCGATGGACAAGGTATATATTATTCATAATGAAAAATCTTCTGTTTTCGGTAATATAGCAAGCAGGTTGAGCAATGAAAGTAAGAGGAACGAAGGATCGATATCAAGTGAAAAAAAGAGTAAAAAGCATAGAAAAATTATTGCTTCGCTCAGTATGACACATAACATGAATGATGATGCATGCATGCACAATACTGCATGCACAGCTCAGAAAAATCACCAACCTAATTCAGCTAGTGTTCATGACCCATCACCCCCATTTATCTACTCCAACATTAAACCTCCATCAGCTTTCAAATTACCGCCTCCAATTGCCTCTCCTCCCACCTCTCCTTCACTTCCCATAATCTCAGGTCTGAATACTCCACCAACTAAAAATGGTAATACTAGCAGAGAAGTAACTCCACTTTCAGTTGATATTCCTAACTATTTAAACTCTTCGCAATCTGTAACGAGGAGAATGAAAATTGAAATGCTTAACGCCCGTGCTCTCCAATGATGATAAATCTAGGAGCATGGAACATGCGAGGCGGACATCACGTCATCAAACTTGACCAATGTAAAGAGCTTATCGGTGCCCATAAGTTATCCATCATTGCCATGCTGGAGACTAAGCTAAATCGTGATTTAACGGTAAAGGCAGCCAACTACATTAAGCCTGACTGGAACTATGTCCATAACCTGGATGAAGCTCCATACGGTAGGATCTTGATTCTATTCAACCCCCTCCATGTACAAATCACTCCTCTCCTCTCCAATCCTCAGATGATACATTGCCATGCTCAATCATTCTCTGATAACACTTCCTTCTATGTAACCTTTGTATATGCCTTTAACTCTGGTGCGCGCAGGGCTTCTTTGTTTGATGTTATTCCAGCTCTTCGGCAAAACACTCATCCATGGATAATATTGGGTGACTTCAATTGTTGTTTTATGCTCCCCGATAGAGATGGTGGCAATCCCCTTTCTCTGAACGGTATAAAACCTCTTGCTACTACCCTCAATCTAGCAGAATTAATTCCTGTGAAAACTGTTGGAATGCAGTATACATGGAACAACAAAAGAAGGCAAGGAAGGAGGACTTTCTCTAGGATTGATCACACCTTTTCCAATCAGGCTTCTCTTAACAAATGGCCTCTCCTTTTCAGCCTTCTTCCCCCTCCTCTTCTATCAGACCATTCTCCTCAAATCATCCATCTTCGTGGTGCTGACAAGAGAGGAAAATCAAATTTTAAAATTTTTAACTCATGGATTAAAGAAACAGATTTTAAAACTATTGTATTAAATGCATGGAATAAAGAAAAGATTGGTAATCACCTATTTATTTTGCAGGAGAAAATAAAAGAAGTAAAAGATATTCTGAAGCAGTGGTCGTCCAAGACATTTGGCAAAGGTGATAAATTGAGCTCTTCGATTGGTCAGAAACTTGTTGAGGTGCAAACAGAGATGATATCTAATGTTAACAACACTGAACTTTCCGCGGCTGAGTATAACTTAACCCAACAATATAGTGATGCTTTAACTACTGAAAGCGACATGATTAGACAAAAGAGCAGAATTAGATGGACTGAACATGGAGATAGAAATAGTGTGTATTTCCATGCTATCCTCAAGAACAAACAACGTAGACAAAATATAACTACTATCATTTCAAAGGACGATCAGCTTCAATCTACTGTGACTGCTGTTCAGGATGCTTTTGTGCAATACTTCTCTTCCATTTATGGCAATGCGAACAACTTCAAACCGAGTCTTGAAGAAATTCCATCTGACATTCTACCTAGAATAACTGAAGCTGACTATTCCTACCTATGCTCTGAAGTATCAACAGATGAAATTGGAAAAGCCATGTTTACTCTTAATAGTAACTCATGCGGTGGCCCTGATGGATTAAACACCAAATTCTATACTAGTTGTTGGTCTATCGTATCCACTGATGTTATCAATGCAATTAAACTTTTCTTCAAAAAATCCAAGCTTTTCAGGTCGTACAAATACACTAATATTGCTCTTATCCCCAAGATACATAATGCACATCATGTCAGTGAGTATCGTCCTATATCTTGTTGCAATACCATTTACAAATGTATTTCCAAAGTTATAGCTACTAGACTAAAGCAAGTTCTTCCTAGCTTGGTCTCTAGAAATCAAGCGGCCTTCCTACCTGGTAGGAATATACTTGATAACATACTTCTTGCACACGAGCTTCTTAAAGGATATAATCGTAAGACTTCTATCCCAAAAGCTATGCTAAAACTGGATATCATGAAAGCTTTTGATATGTTACAATGGGATAGCATCATTCGAATCATGGGTTATATGAATTTCCCACCCCACTTTCTTGCTTGGATTTATGAATGCATCTCAACCCCAACATACTCGATCATAATCAATGGTTCGCCTGTTGGTTTTTTCCGCAGTAGGCAGGGAATAAGGCAAGGCGACCCGATTTCTGCTTATATTTTCATCGTGGTAATGGAGCTCCTGACTAGAATGATAAATAAGCTTATTGCTCAAGGCAAGTTTAAGTGCCATCAATCTTGCAGTCAACCAAGTATCTCTTCGCTAATGTTCGCCGACGACCTCGTTGTGTTTTGTTCTCCTGACATCACAACTGTCAACAACTTAATGAATACTCTAGCTCAGTTTTATGCCATGACTGGTTTGAAAGTTAATATTCAGAAATCTGAAATAATTATTGCAGGGGTCAATGTTGAACAGGTGGAAGCAATTTCTCAGGCTATTGGTCTATATCCTAATCCTAACACGGTTTCGTACTTGGGGCTGCCTCTGACTACAACAAGAATTACAACAAATCATTGCCTTCCATTATATGAGAGGATAACTGCGAGATTAAATTGCTGGATGACGGTGAAACTTAGCCAAGCAGGTAGATTAACCCTAGTAAAGTCTGTTATATTTGCTATGCAAGTATATTGGGCTAGAACTTATGTTCTGCCCTTAAAGCTTATGAAAATGATTAGAAGTGCATTTATGCGATTTCTATGGACGGGAAGAACCGATGGCAGATATATTGCCCCAGTCAATTTTAGAACAGTCGAGCAACCAATGAATAAAGGGGGTTTAGGTATCATCAACTTAAAACAATGGAATAAGGCAGCGTTTGCTAAACACATCGATACCTTCTACAACAGTACTGGCATCATTTGGGCAGAATGGTCTCGACATAACGTAATCAAAGGCAGTAGCATTTGGTCTATGAGTACACCGCAGAACCTGAGTTGGCCATGGCAGAGTATATTCAAGATAAAGGAGGAGGTACTTCCACTCATGCAAATGAGCAACAACAGTGTCTTTAGCATTAGCTTCTGGAACGACCCTTGGCTCGATAAAGGGTTGATTCTTAAAAGACATTTAACTTATAACGAGATGATGCAAACATGCATACATCATGCAACCAAGGTCAGGGATGTTTTCCATAATATACAAAGTTCTAATTCATTTTCGTCCAACCAGAGAATACAGCGTATTTGGAAACTGATACGACGAAACACCCCCCTGTTATCTTCCACTGAACTGCTGGTTTGGGGTGATAAAGCCACTACTTTCAAAATAAGCACTGTGTACGATTATCTGATGAAAAACAATCAGAAGACTAATTGGAAATGGAGCAAGAGAGCTTGGCATAAGGATAGTAGTCCGAGAGAAAATCTATTACTCTGGAAAGTGTTACATCGTGCATTACTTACTAAAACTAAACTCGTCTACATGGGAATGGATGTGAATATGCTGTGTGCCTTCTGCAATGATCAAGTGGAAACTGTGGAACACTTGTTCTTTGAATGTGCTTACATAAAAAATGTTTGGAGACTTGTTAAGAATAAACTTCGAACGAACGTTCCTTCACTTGACAACTCCGCTGAGTGGAATACTATATATGCGATGACAGGGCACATAAAAAAAGAGAAGAGATTATACCTTGCTGTATTGAAAAGATTCATAGCAGAGGTATGGAAAGAACGAAATACTAGGGTGTTTGAACTTGACAAAGCCAAATCTGAAGCTACGTTCACGCATTGGGTGATGAATGTGATCAAGAATTCACTGAGTCTGCTCTCCTTCACCATTGATCCTGGCATATATCACTCTTTTTAAGTCAGCCATTTGTTTTTTATGTTTCTTTATTTTCATCTTTTAGTTTCCTGTTTTTTGTAACACTATGTATTCCTCTGTATTCTCTGAGCTTGCTCTTTGTCTGTGTTGTATTCCTTCTGGTGTTGCAATAAAATGGTCGGGGCCCATCCAACCCCGTCGGCCTTGCCAAAAATGATTTGAAATTTAACCCGGTATTTAGTTCTTAAGTTTCTGTTAATTGATAGTTTCAATTAGTGTAGTGAAATGGAATTTAACTAATAATTGAAACCCTAAATGAAATAAGAGATTAAATGTTGAGTTATAAATGAAACTATAAGGAAGTTGAATTTGTAACTTATAAACCAAAAGTTATAATTGTTGAATATTAGATTAAATTAAAAGAAATGAGGTAAAACTTGTGTAAGTTTCATTTGCATTCTTTAACACACACACACACACACACATATATAACTTACAAACTATAAAAAGGTTAAAATGTTAAAAGAAATGTAATGGGAAATTTTACAAGTAAAACTTGAAGTAGTGAAAGTATTCAATGAGTTTCTTTAATAAATAAGAATTTGATATGGTAATTGTTATAAACTTAAGTATAACTGGAAGGCTACCAAGTAAATAAATTGAAAGGTAAGTATTATAAATAAATGAATGAAGGAAATTAAGTAATAAATGAATATGAATATTATTAATAAATGAATAAGTATAATACAAATAGGAGAATTGACATGATGTGAATAAATGAAATGAAGTTAATAAGTAATGAATGAAGTAAATGAAGATAACTATTAATTAAATAAAAAGGATAAATCATTATATGAATGAAAAGGAAATCAAACGACAAATGCTATGAAATGGAACTAATAAGAATGAACTGGATCTATTGTTTGAAATTGTTGTTGTTTAGTTTATGGTTGTTTGGGCAAGGACACTTTACAATTGTTTGGATGAATGAATAATCTATTTAGTTCCATCTAAGACTGTTGAGTGAATGGAGCACTTAGTGGTTTATTTTTCATTCTGTACAATTTAAAGTTTTGAACCCAAACAACTATTTGTGTTGGTTGATATGAATGGATAATTGATTTGTTTTAATTGCATATGATGACTGTATGTTGGTTGCAAATGATGGTTGTTTGTGTTGATTTGTTTGTTAGTAGTTGAAACAACTTTAAACATTTCATTTTATATAATTATTAATTCTTTTAGATTATATAAGTAAAATGCAGGTTATGGAAGCAATTGCTACTGCTGTTGGTTTCATAAAATAAGCGTTAATTGCCCGACTAATAGGTACATTCTTGGATTACAGCTTTATAGCGCTATTATATATATATATATATATATATATATATATATATTTCCCGTTGTTGAGATATATTATTTTGAAATATTGTTATATATTGTTATATTTGATATTATATTTTCTCCCAAGCCTCTCCGTACAAAGGAGACTCTGCCGAAATTTTCCGTAAATTTTGGACTTAGAAAATATTTTGAAAATGTTTCCAAACTTTATAAACTTAAGTATAAAAAGATTTAATGGTTATAAATTTGTATGTGTTATTTAAATTAATTAATTTTGTAAAATTTATTTTTTTATAAATTTAATGTTTTAAGTAAGATATATTGATTTCCTAATTCTTCTTTTCCCGCCTTCTTCCTTTTCGGGGACGAAAAGTTTTGAGTGGAGGAGAGTGTAACGACCCGTAAATTTCAATGATTAAAATGAGTCAAATTAATAAGATTTTTGTAATTAAATTTAGAAAGAAATAAATTTTTTATAATTTATAATGAAGCAGATGTTAAAAATGAAATGCAACCATGGAAATTAAAGCTAAGTACTAACAATTGAAATGAAATTTTGATTAATTGAAGTAATGTAAATTTTATAGTAGGCTAAGAATTGAAAATAAGAAAACAAAGGCAAATAGTGAATTAATTAATGAATTAACAATAATAAATAGTAATTGAATAAAATCAATGTCCAGTAAGTAATTATAATATTGTTTGGAAACGAAAACTTATAAAAGTATGAATAAGAGCAAGAGTATTGAATCAACTAATGGAATAATATATTGATTAATAGTAACTGAATGTAAATTAATGTAATAAGGTTTATGCAAGTTGAATAATAATTAATTTAGTGCAGTACCTATTAGTTGAAATAATTGTAAGGTTATAATTAATTGAAATTAGTGAACTGGGAAACAAATTCAAAAGTTATATTAATTAATGAAATAATACGTAATAAATGGCAACTTGATAAAATCAATGCTAGATGAGTAATTATAATAATAGTTAGTTGATAATTAATTATGAATGTGAGTAAATTTGGCAATAATGATAATTATTAATTGTTTACCCATTTATTTCATCTATTGAATTAGACTAAATAATTGCAACATTTGTTTGTTATTAATAGCTTATAGGTGAGAATAAACGTAAATGGTAACAAGTATTGTAAGCTAACCATTTATTTAGTATGTGAAATTTAGAACTGGTAATCAATTGCGATAAATCTAAATTAAAAGTTATGTTAGTATAAATTACGGAAATAACTGGAAATAATGTCAATTTTATTTATAATATGACAATTGGTTGAATAAAAGGAATGGAAATAAAGTTTTATCGATATATTTTAATTTAATTTATGATAATAGGATTAGTTGCAAATAAATGAAATTAAATATTTAAATATTACATAAATGGGAATTTAGATGAAATGTGAGAATATTAATGTAATGGATTTTGAATCTAATGTTAATCTCATCCGTTTGATAATAATAAATTAAATAATAGAATGAAAAGTAAATTAAATAGAATTTTTGGAAATTAAATTTATAATTTTCAATTTAATGGAATTGAGGTTGATAAATTAATCAACTCTAAACTGACATTTTAATTTGTCTAAATCATTGTAAATGATTGAGAAATCAAAAATGATGAAATTGTCAATTTTAGAATTGAAATTGGAAATTAGATTTAATTAATCAATTATTAATTTATTTAATTAATGTAAAAATAGCCATTTTGGCCACTGACTCGGATTTCAATGAAGCTGGTTTCATCAGATCCGTAACGGTGAATTATTGTAGGATTTCAAGTTTCGTAGCGATCGGACTTGTTGGTTGATCGTACGGACTCGAAACGCCTTTAAATCAATGAAATTGAAATCAATTTGAAATAAAATGATTGTAGAATAACTTCTTCATACGATGTTGGACCTAAAACCCGTTCCATTGATTTTTAAATATATTAAAACATTTATTTTGATATATGGGTTGAGCCAATTTCGTTCCGGAGGCAGAACGGGCTTTTCGGGCCATTTTATCGTTCAACGCGTATATTATAAACCCTAGTTGTCTATAAATACCTTGTTATAAACCCTAATTGTCCCTCATTGTCATTTGTCTGTATATACAATTCCTCCTCAGCTCCTTATTTCAATGGCAGACAAAACAAAAATTCCCAATTCCAATTTCAATATCAAATTCATATCAAAATTTCAAACTCCACAAAATATGTCAAATTTTGTATCGTCGGAAAGCCCTCGAAGAGCGCATCTCATATCTGCGATTTGTTTTTGGATTCGAATCATCGTTCGTCCTGTAATTGCAAATCAGTTCCAGCCGTTCATATGGATTTCCGACGACCTAACGGCGGATCGTCGACCAATCGACGATCGGCTGGTGCTGTTGTGAAGAGCTCGTCGAGTGGGTCGTGAGGATGTAACCGCTTGTCTCAAGGCGGTGGAATTTCAAAAAAATCTTTGAAAGGTGGCTGGTTGTCGTTCTCGGCTAGGGGGGTCTGGAGGTGGCGATAGGGTATCGGCGTGGGCGGCCTAAGGTGAAGGAGTGGGTGGCGCGACCTGATCGTCGACTAGGGTCACGTGGTGGCAGCGAATTATCGATGAAGGGTGGTGATTTGGTGGCGGCTCAGATAGGATCGAACGCCAGAGTGCTGGTTAGGGTTTCGTGCGTGGTCAAAGCTTATTGACGTGGCATAGACGAGTAATGTTTTATTCCTCTTATTTATTTTTATTTAAATTTTGAAATCTGAATGGTCTAACGCATATAACTATTGCATACGAGGTTCGATTCACGCGCGGTTTTCTCCACTAAGTTTGTATTGGAATTCTGGACATTTTGGTGAGGGTTGAGATGAATTCTAAGACTGTTCAATTTTTGGGTTTAAATTGGATTTAAATTCAATTTAAATTCAAAATGTGAGTGTTTTAACCCACTCACAACTTCTAAAATTTCTTATGTGTGTTAAATTAATTTTTGATGTGATTAGAAATTTATGTATTTCTATTTGGTATATTTTATCATCATTCCAGTTAAATTTAATTTATTGAATTAAATTGTTATTCAATTTATTATTGCAAATAAACTGCCAGTTAAATTAATTTATTATTGTATATAAACTGCCAGTAACTACCAGTTATTTATTATCTGCTCTATAATAATGTATTGTTTGAATTGGATCATGATTGTGATAAATGTTTGATGATTGATATTGGATGAATGAATGTTTGTTTATGTTGTTATAAACTGCAAGTTGTTATCCAATTTTTATTTCATTTGGGATTGCGGTTTGAAATGATATATAACCATATTTTTATTTTAAATCACGGATTGAAATGATAAATATCCGTATCACTTGACCATAGGACAGAAAATTATATACAGACACCATGGTCTATATATATATATATATATATAAATATTTTGAAATGATTTCTATGGTTTGGTAAAGAAATATATGGTTTTATGAGATATTGATTTGGATATTTTATAAATATTATTTTTATATATAGTTAAATTTTTTGTTTTAAGCTATGTATAAATTGGGTTAAAGTATAAAATAAGTTAAATAATAAGGTTTGATTTTATTAAGATAATATGGTTAAGTAGCTGTTTAAATTATATTGTATAAATAGTTATATTGGCTTAAATAAAACCGAGGTTGGAAGATAAACATGAAATTGATGTGAATTAATTTTTTTTCCGGAATTTTACTTGAGTAAATTTTATTTGAAATTGAGATAAATTTGAGATTATACGAAATTGAATTTATCTAAGAATTAAACTAAAAAGGTTTGATGTGAAATTTATTAAATTGGTAATTTTAAAAGGGTATAATTATTATAACTTGATTTTGGTGTCTAGGTGAATTAAATGATTATTTCAAGTATAAATGAATTGAAGGCAATATTTTGTTATTTGAAATTTGAGTCTTATTTAAATGATAAGGGGTTTATAATGTAAAATATTTCAAAACTAAATAATACAAAATTTAATTTTTGAATCGAAATCATCAAATTTAGTTTTGAAATTTTGGAATATTTAAAGCCTTGAAATATATCGAAATTGAAATGTTTTATCGAAATTGAAATGTTTCGAAGTTATGAATTTCAAAGTATTATGTTTTAAATGTGTTAAAATTTCAATATTTGGTTTTGAATTGTATAATTTGGAAGTGTTATGATTTTGGAGAAGGGATATATTTGAAATAATATGATATAATATTGATTCGAAATAAAAAGGATATCATATTGATTTGGTTTTAAAATGGAAATGATATCGTATTTATATGGTTTTGAAATGGATATTGTATTCTGGTTTAAAAGTATAAACTATTTTGAAAAGACCACGGTGTTATAATAACGTTTGGTTGTTAAAGAGACAGGGATCAAAAGTTGTCATACTCTTTGCCAACTCCAAAAACCACTTTAACAACCATGTACGCGGTGGAGATTCCAGAATGAAGTAGGATGGTGGCAGCGTTTCCTTTGAGGTATATACGTGGACCCGACTCCCATGAGTTGGTATAAGGTGGCTAAAACAGGAGCGATCGACGGGCTAAGAAGGTAGCACTTTTTATCGAACACATCCCTTCGATACTATACTCTGACTTTTGGATTGATTCGGTGGCTACTTTTGATTTTTGATTTGGGGGTGCGGCTCGAGGTTGGCAATAGCTGCGCGCTACGCGTTACCACCGGCCCGGAAGCGTAATTGGTATATCTACCATGGCATTGCCTAGTTGTGCCGTGTCACCTACCCTAGCGTGCCTTGTACGAGTTTGACTTGTGTCGTACTTATGGAGTATCCTCTGGTAGCCTTCCGATCAGGAGGTATTACGGTACTGTATAGACTATTGGCATTATTACGTGTTAAGGGCTATATGGGTAACCCCTTAACGCTATTTAAAAGTAAGTTTATTTTACTATTAGACACTATTATAATAACGAAATATTACTACATAGTAAATAGTTTAACGGATCCTTAGGAGATGTGAATCCCGAGCATCTCTTGAGTTACTGCACTTACGTTAGACACTGGATATGAGATGTCAAATCCCTAAACATCTCTGAAGCTATTCCACTCATATTACTTTCTGTTGATTTAACTTACATAAGATCTTTTAGTTCTGACTCGAGTGTTTTATCTTTTAATTCGCTCGGGTCAGCTTGAGCATTTCAGGATTTGAAGACTTTATTTCTGGAGGACGAAGACGAAGACTGTATTACTATTATTTATTATATTATTCCACTGCATCACATTTTTCCGCTGCATTGTTATTAATTATTCTCTGGTATATGTAACTCTGATATGTATTGTATAAGTGTAATCAAATATTTTGTAAAACCGCTTCATGAACTGTTTATTTGATTATTATATTTTATCGTTCTGCTGCAAGATTCTGTTTTATTTTATTTCTTTCTTTCTTTTTCTTATTTACCATATATCAATCCGCGCTTCTGTATGGTTTAAGTCTGACACGTGTGATTTATTGTCAATTTAAAATGTACAAAAAGGTGGACGTTACAGTAAGTATCTTTTGTGTCATCTTAAAGCTTCGGCATTGCCATGAAAGCGTGTAAGTAAGGTATCTTCAAGGAATTTACTCTTTTCGAGTTCTATTAACAACTTATCTTTAAGAGTAATGAGACGAGACGAGTAATGAGACGAGACGCTGAATCGAGTGAGAGAAGCTACTAATAATTGTAACTCCTATCTAAATAGAAAAAGAAAAAAAATAAAGTCAAAACCAAAATGATAAATCTCTTTATTATTACGATAAAAGATTACAATTTAAATGACAATGAAGCTAAAAGAGTACAATTGGATATCTACTTTATATCTAAATTTGAGAAACTGCATTCTAACTTTATTTAATGAGTTAAGGATAACCGTCGAATCAAAAGGAATATTGACTCCTTCTGGAGTAACAACCGATGGATATTTACTGTAATCGCACTCTTCGGTGGAGGGACTATCGCATCCACATATTAGTTTGGTATGGAATGTCCGAATCTCTTTGACTATTTTCTCTTTTTCTTCACCAAGGAAGTCAAAGTGGAGACAGGGTTGTTCCATGTAAAGTCTTTGTAAATCCCTAAGAAACAATATCTTGACTATTTTGAAGATTATAAAAATGGTGCCTTTTCGAGATAAAATCTTCTCAGTTTAACGTATTGACTTAGGTAATCTCTAGAGACAAGATTGCTTGAGGAACATTCCCTATGTGATAACATAATAAAATACAGCTTAGTATAAAAAGCAAGACTAAAATAAATATTTACAAATCAATATATTATCACATGTCCACAATCAATCTTCTTGTTCATATAAAATAGACTTAGTAAATAATTATGAAACAAATTTGTCCTTATAAAACTTGAGTTTTTCAAGTGGAAGGTGTTGGGGAATTGATATGACTCGAGGCAAATTCCAACGTTCTCTGGGATACAGATCAGATCCGAATTCATCCAAGTACCTTTTGTGTAAACGCATAGGTAAACCCTCATTAAAATCACCTAAATATGAGAAATCAACAGTCGGGTGTTTACAATAGACCTTGTATAAGAAATTAACTAAAATACCTCTCTCCATGATCAACATCCAAAAGAGGGTGATTAATTCTCGATTTTCTTTAAGAAGACCACAATAACGGAGGCGTAGTCTCCTTAATCGTGGGGCAGCTTCTTGATGCTTAAAGGAGGCTAACACTGCCGCACTTCTACTGAGTTTATGGTATTTATTCAAAAGAATGTTGTGCTTCTTCAACTACCCATCTAACTCCCTATATAAAATATTTATCTCCACTTGTTTCCTTTCATGCTTAGTTTTATAAGGGTGGACAAACTTCTTTCTTATCTAAATAAAAGATTTACATTATTATTGTCCTTAAAGTGAAAGGTATTTAAACAAAGAATCCCGTACCTGAGATACCAGGATCGATGCTTGAGAAGTCTGCTCCCTTTCTTTTGGCGCTTCAACATCAATATGAGTAGATTCTTCTTGGGTGTTGGAAGGTGCGGGAAATTTAGGCGGAATCGCTTTATAAGGAGGCAAATCTTTTTCAAAAGCTCTTGTATTATCATCACCGTCTTTGTCAAATGCCTGAGTATGGCCCCCTTCGTCACCACCTAAATCTTGACCGTCATTGAGGTTATCATCATCATTATTATCATCGTTGTTATCATCATTACCGTTGTACCCCTCTTCTTCGGCGGCATCATATTTGTCACCCTCATCTTCTGAGTCAGGTTTGATTTCAAAAGAAAGAATCTTGGTGGCGTCAATCTCCTCCTTTTCAGTAGTTTCAACTCCCTGTTTCACTTATTAATCATACCCATAACTCTATCAATGAGGGGTGGAGTTGAGTGAAGGAAAGCTTAGCTCAGGACATTTTTCAATGTTGTTAGTATAAGCGAGCATCAAAGCATATTCGAAAGAGTTCACCATGATCTCATCAAGCGTAATATCAAGGAATTGTGATACTTAGTGTTTAGCACCTGTGATAGTATCGACTACCATCTTTAGAGAGGCCTTATTCTTCTTCAACTTCTCCTTCAAAGAAGCATTCTTTATCGTCATTCGGGTCTTCTCTTCATCGAATTCTTTTATAGTTATTTGCATTTCCAATTTTTCATCGGCAAGGAGTTGGCGAGCTTTTCTTTCCTCTAAAATAGTAGATTCTGACTGGGTAAGAGAAACTCTCAATCGCTCCAGTTCAGACATAGCTTCGCCTTTTTCTGTAGGCAAGGAAGAAACTTGATTCTTTAAAGCAGAAATTTCCTCCTGGAACTTGGAGGATTCGGCAGAAGATTTGGATGTCTGCTTGTGCAAAGATAACCAACTCTTGGAAATCTGAAAAAAAAAAGTATGGCATAAGTTAGAAACTTAAAGAAGAATGGCAACGATAAAGTCAAGTGAAGAGAAACTCACCAAGAGTTGTTGTTCTATCAAAGAACGATAGTGACCTACCAAGTCAGAAATAGAGGAAGGCGGGTGGAAGGAGGAAAATGATGCATAATTTAAGATAGACTGGACTATCTCTTTAAAATTAATGGAAAGTGGAGGGGATTATGACCTAGGTGGAATGCACTTTTGAGAAGGGGTCATCTCCAAAGTTTTCACATCTGCTCAAGTGCACCAAGAGAGCTTGAAAAAGTGATGCTAGAGAGAGGATCAACTGCAGCAGGAGTCATTTTGGATCGATCATGAGGAGCTTCAACAATCGATTTCTCCGAAGCTTTATCAAGAATTAAGGACTCCTCCTTCTTAGAATCGAGAACATCGACTACTTTAGCTACTTTTAGGGGTAGCTCCACCTTAATTGATTTCTTCAACTTTCTCTTAACTACCATATTATTCTTAGCAAGAGATTAGGCGAAGGATGGTGCATGTGAAGTCTCAAGAGGAGTAACCGAACCATTAGTAAGTTTTTCAGCCTAAGGAGTAGCTAAAGAGAGTTCAAACAGATTATAAGTTAGTAGAATAATTTGGAAAGCAGCACAGCAGTAGATAACAAGAGCAGTTTATATAACTTACTGAAATGGTCAGAGCAAATAGGTGACATAGGAAAGAAATTTCTAGAATCTCTTAGGGAAAGAAAATGTTTTTGACGTGTGCTGGATTAGAGGAAGTTGCCTAGAATCCTCTGACTGGAAGGGAGGAGATAGTGCTTCCTCAAATTCGAAGGGTTTAATAGCTTCAACTGACTTTCGATCTTACCAGAAGCTACAACTAAAGACTCCACCATTCTCCTATCTACCTCATTCAGTTCTTTAGTAGGAGCAACTGATATAAGGCAAGGATCAGAAAAGAAAGGTAATTGGATAGAAGGAAATAATGAAAACCTAAACTTATGAGGAGTAGAGAAAGTCTCGCTGATATTTGGGAAGCAACTGACGAAAAAGAATTGATTCTCCTAGTCTCTAAACTTGTTAGCTCTTTCTGATATCAGCTTCTTTGGAGGGTTCGGCCTAAAGATCTGGTTTTTAAGATTCATATGTTTAACTAATCGAATGAGGTGATTTAACACTTCAGCATTCGAGGAAGAAATTCCAGAGTTAAGTGCCATCAACTCCAAAGATAGAAGATAAGTGTACACATATGGAGATAGCTGGATTGGAGCGATTCCGAGATAAGAAAAAAACCTAGGTAGGAAGTTCGGGAATGAAAGAAACCCTCCATGCCATATGTGTATTGTGGTATATCGTAGAACCCTTCAGGAGGGTTGCTTATGGTGTCGATTTCTTTAAGTGGAATGACTTTCATAGCGGTAATTTCATAGTCATTGAGAATGTCATCCACTTCATCTTATGTAGATATTAAAGAATGCTTTTAAGTGGCTTCGACTTTCTTTGGGGAGCTCATGATCCTGCCAGGTGAAAACATTCAATTAGATTTTATAGTTCGTTATGAAGTGAACATTATTTCAAGGATTAGTAGAAACCTCCTATAACAACTCAAACATAAAACCAAACATGAAATTTCAAATTTTCGGAAGAATGTTAAAGTCAAAAATCAGAGATATTGAGCTTTTGACAGAGTCAAACGGGAAAGAAAACAAATTAACGTTTAACAAACACCTCTTGTCAATGTCGAAAGCCTAGATATAAACATCCACTGAGCTTTCGACCAGGTCGAAAGGGAGGGTTGAAGTATATGTCCAATTGGCACTTTCAAACAATGCCAAAAGCTCAATAGAAACCATTTTATTAAAAGGGAATAAGTAAAAGCAACTTAAAAATTTGAAAAAAGTAGACACTACCACTATTCAATAAACAAAAGACCCTTCGACACTATCAAAACCTACAATCCTAAATTGTTATATGAAATATGAATGCTGTCGAAACCTTATATACCTATTGAGTCGAAGGATTCTAAGTTAAAATCATATTGATAAAAATAAAAGAACTTAGAATGTTTTGACAATATTGGAGAAAAATGATTATAGAAGGTTTCAACTCATTAGTTTCGAAAGGTTTCGATAGGGTCGAAAGGAAATCACGGTTTCAAAAAAAGGCTAAAAACAATGTTTCAATCAACACAAAAGGTTTTGACTAGGTCAAAACATATTGCTTTCGAGATGGGTGATTGCACGCTACTTTACTATTTAACCTTTCAACGAGGTCGTTCAAATTAGTGCTACATTACCTTTCGACCCATCGAAAGAGGCTAAGAAAGTAGAATAAAAGCTGCCACCTTAATCCCTTTCGAAGGGGTAGAAAGGTAAACTTATGGCGCCAATTTTTAATTCATGCAACTCAAAACTTCCAGGCGAAGAAAACAGGAAGTTCTTTTTCTCCAAACCCGATTTCAACCCAAAAACTCTTAAAAACCATTAAACCAACAGATGTAAACACGAATTAACAATTTAAATTTTGAAATCTTCAAGATAAGAATTCAAATTTTCTAAAAAGTAGAAAAAACCATGAAAATTGAAATTGGATTCAAAGAGAAAAATAACAACAAATAAATCAAACCTATTCATGAAAATAAATCGCAGAATTCTCTCAAGTGGATTGAAATTTAAAACTTAAGAAGTTTCAAGAAAATCAAAATCAAAAACTAAAATCCCGACTATGTAAAATTTTGAAGTTAAGAACCACCACAAAATAGAAGAAAGAGAAACAGAAATTTAAGAAGCAAAATACATAACACTTACTTAGATATGTATTTTTGATGAAGGAAAGTGAGAAATATCCGAAGGTTTAAAGTTTTTGATTTTTCTCGAAGTAAATTTTGTTTACAGGTAAGTGAAAGAGAAGAAGGAAAGAACGGGATTTATAAGAAAAGTCGGCAATATCGGAAATTCGTTCTATTAGATTTAAATGAACGATCCGGATTATTTGCCAAAAGGCGAGAAGATTCTGGGTTTCGATACAATTGACTTGGAAAGTCAAGAGCATCCCTTTGCAGGGGGAGAGGTGGATGATACTGCCCAGAATTTATTTTGACCTTATCGAAACCACTTTGGACAGAAGAAAAAAAACAAAGGAAAGAAGCTTTAGCAGGTCCTTTTGAAGGAGTCGAAGGGACGTTATAGCTAAAGTATAAAAGTTTCAAAACCTTTCGAAGGGGTCGAATGGGTCGAAAACACTCCACCACTTCGGTGTCTACCTTTCGAAGCAGATGATTCCACATGATTGAGGACCTTTTGAATGAGTTGAGGTAACACCTTTCAAAGATAATGAAGGACAACTCTTTATATATGCACCAAACCTTTCGAAACCAAAGGTTTCGTCTTCACTCAAACCACTCAAAAGCATGTACTGGCTTAAACAACCCTTTTGAAAGTTAAACCAAGCCTTTCGAACTGGTTGGAGCCATTATTATCCCAGGAGGTTCTGCATCAAGTCACGAGCAATAATTCAAAAGCAACTAACAATATCAAAACCATCAGCATTTCAACACCTTTGAAACCACTGATAAAGCCTATCGACAAAGTCGAAAGCTCTTAAAAAGAAAAAGAAAGCGCAATCGTTCCTTTGGACAAATGGGAAGTATTCTAGAGTCAATACAACAACCACCTTTCTACTAAGTCAAAAGCATTGGGGTCAAAATGTGCTATCCTGCATCTATAAATAAGTCCCAAGAGGTCTGGTTTTAGAGATCCGAACTCGGTCATTCAAAAGTTGTACTTTCTTAATTCTAAGAGCTGTAAAACCTTAATTTGTAGATTGAATTAGGGAAATTAAGCAATAAAATATTCTTTGAGCTGAGAAAGGGAAGTCTTCAATATGCATAATTACTTAATTGTTTCTCAAGCCTTTATCAGGTCTAATCTTGTATTATAGGTGTTGATCACATCGAAAGGTCTCCTCTGACTAGGTCGAAGCCCTTACATTCTCAAGTAATACCAACTATAGATTCCAGACTGCCTTCCCTAAGACTTCTACTGTCGATCTGGTCAAAACCTTAAATCAATCCACTTTAGCCTTAGATTCCCAATCCAAACCAAGATACTTAAGGATACTGCTTTCGACGGGGTCGAAATCTCAATTCCAAATTCCCGATCCAAGTCTTAATCTCGGATCCTCAGAGTTACCTTTTTATGTTCAATAACTGCTTTGAAAGGAAGGCTTTCGGAGCGACATCCATATCATCTCAGTAAGCTCGAAAGGCTGTTAAATAAAGAAACAAATCGTTTTGACTGGATGGAAAGGTTGATCTGAACAAGTTTTCACTACAACAACCTATTCGAAAGGGAAACCAAAGAGAACATACACATTCTACACTTCACTATTTACCTAAAGGAAACAAAAAAGGATTAACTTTATCCTTTAACTCTACATCGAAGTATTGACAAGATTTCTTGTTAACAGAAACACAAACTAATTTTTTCTCTTAAGGACAAGCCCAAAGCCGATTAGCGGTTTAAAATAATTTAGCAATTCATTCGATTCATCTTCTTTCTTCGATTTCTAATTCTCTCTCATTCGCTCACGAAATTCCAATTGACAAAAAAAAGGGCGCCCTAAACCAGAAGTAAATCATCGTCTACAACATAAACTGCAAACTTCGACAAACGATGAACGATCACCAGAAATTAAGCAAAAAATCAATTTTATGTGTTTGTTCACTAAAATTACAAACACCATCAATTTATGACATGTTACATATTGCAAAATTGATACATACAATTTGTTTGGTAAAAGACAAGGTTTTGAGGTTTTAAAAAATAGTTTTCGTCATCATTTATTTAAAAAGGGATATTAATATGTTGGAAAAGTAATACCCACTATTTATTTTATTTTATATGTTTGACTTAAGTTAGTGCTTTGTGATTGAAGAAATTATTTTCACTCACATATATGGTAAAACTGATACTAACAAAGACTACAAAATCGATACCCATCGTCTGTTTGTGTGGAGTTGATATCTTGTAGTTTAGAAATTGATTTTCAGTCTTATTTGTAGCAAACTGATGCCAGTACTTACAAAAATGACACCAACTTTATATTTGTTTGAAGTTGTTTAAGTTTTGCAAATTGTTTTCACTGCATGTTGTTATCAAAATAATAATAATATAAATCAAAAATGATATCTTCATTTTGTTTGTTTGATTCTGTTATTTTTCAATTTTAAAATTATATCAACTGTACTTTTTAATAACTGAAACTTAAATTCAACATAAACGTTAATCACTGTTTGTTTTCAGTACAATTGAAAACTAATAATTTTGTAAACTGTTTTCCAAATCATTGGAAACAAAGATGACATCGGAATCTTCAAAAAATGATACAAATAATCATTATGTGTGAATTATTTACTTTGTGCTTTGATAAGTTGTTTTTATTATAATTTTTTTATAAAAACCGACAATGTTATAAACCAAGAATGATACCTATAGTTTGTATGCTTAAAGGCAATAATTTAGAATTTTAAAAATTATTCAAAATATCTTGTTTATGAAAACTAATATCTATATCTAACAAAAATGATATCCACTGAATATTTTGACTAGTGTTGATGACTTTATAATTCTATAAATAATTTTTAATATATTTTTATAAAAAATGGTACCAATATAGTGCAAAAATAATACCAAAGGTATGTTTGTTTGAAATCTATGCTTTTTACTTTTTTGAATTGTTGTTAATACATTATGTTTAAAAGCTTATACCATTATAAATAAAAACTAATACTTAAATTGTGTATGTTTGAATTAAATGGTTTGTAGTTTCCAAAATTATTTCAAATTACATTTTTATGAATACTGACATCAGTATTCAACAAAACTGATACCCACTAGCTGTTCAGAATAAAATTGAAATATTTCTGATTTTGTTGAACATTTTCTATGTTATTGTAGCAAAGTTGATACTAATAAATTGCAAAAATAATACCACTAACATATTTGTCAAAAGCTTGTACTTTTTACTTATATACATTGTATTCATTGTATTTTATTCAAAAATTGATATCATTATAAATAAAAAATGATACCAACATTATCTATGTTTCGTATTAATCATCTGGAGTTGTAAATAATTTGCACTGCCAAGTTTGTGAAAATTGATACCAATATTCAATAATACTCACTAGATATATTTTTAGTAGAACTCATGCCTTTCTAATTTTTATAAATAATTTTCTATGTAATATGTAGAAAAAATGCTACCAGTGACTACTAAAAAAAAGATAACTTGTTTGTTTGCAACTTGTACTTTGTACTTTAACTAGTTTTCACTGCATTTTATTTAAAAACTAACACTATTATAAATCAAATATTATACCTGCAATTCATACACCTGAAATTATTAGTTTCAAATTTTCAAAATTATTTCAGATCACATTTTTGTGAAAATGATACCTATATTTAACAAAACCGATATTTTCTAACTGTAAATATGATATTCGTTCTATATTTGCATGAAGTTGTTTCATTATAGTTGATATCCAGCATATTATTATATTTTAACAAAGCTTGTTTCACTTTCAAGTTAATGCCTCTATTTCAAAAAATAGGATAATGAAGATTTTGTCAATCCACATCCTACAAGCATAAAGGTCATGTCAAAAGGAAGAGAGCAGAAAATAGCAAAAGCTGTAGATAGAAATTCAGACACAGCATATAGATGTGGCTTATAAGCAATATTTAAGATAACAAAATTGGTAAAAATAATAATGGCCTAACCAAAAACAAATGGAAACATTGGAAAAAAAACTCCATTCTGCAACTTCTTCGAAGTGTTTTATGAAGAAAAAATAACAATGAAAGGATGCAAGAAGATCAACACAACTTGAGCGCTTTGTACAAATGCTACTCAGTTGAAACCAATACTTTCTTGTTTAGAGAAGAAAAAATGAAAGTAATTGCAGTAGATAATTAAGCTTGCTTTTCAGTTTACATTAAAAGGAGTAAACATTGAACCAACACAGAAATTGACAAGCAAAACAATTCCAATAGAGTGCAAATAATTTGCAAAAGGAAATTTTTGCAATTGTACTTTCATTACAAGAAATGTCATTGAAAGAACAACAAAACAAGAAATAACAAAGAAGAAAAAGCAATATGAAGAAGACCTACCATTGTTAATAGTAATGGAAATAGTATTAACATTTTCTTCCTAAACAACCAAAAAAAATTGAGATGGGAAATTCTACCATTCTTGATTGATGTTGAAACAATGCAACAGTTCCATGGCCTCTAACAATAGAGAAATTTTTCAGTAAATTTTTCAAAAAATTCATCCATAAACTAAGAAAATGTCAGGATGCTCCATGCTTCCATGGTTAAGATATATTAATCAAAACATTATTATTTGAAATATATATTATTTTTAATAATCATGTCTAATAGGTTCTTTATACCTTAATAGTACGGCATATGTGAGAAGATGCAACTAATTCAACCAATATGACAATGTATTGGAGATCTACCAAGATTTGCAATATGGGATTTGAGAAAGCTTAAAGACAAAGTAGTTGAATAATTTTTCGACAATGTCAAAGATGGTGACGTAAGTTAAAACTCCATCTTATCTATGTTAATTAATATCACTTTAACTCTTACTTAGAATAAATTTTAGCACTATAACTTTTCTTCTATCATTTCTGACCATACACACCATTAATTATTAACTCATACATTGTATCAGTTCCAATACCTTGTATCATTTTTTTCCTGCATAGTATCGGTTTCAAAACTTAATATAATTTGTATCTCTGCATAGTATCAGTTTAGCTTCTACATCGTATCAGTTTAAATTCTTGGTATCAAATTTGTCTATGCATAATATCAATTTTGTCTCAGTATTGTGCCTCTTTTGCTTATAATAAAAATTCAATTATCATTGTAAGTTATAAGATAATATCATAGCATAAAACTAAAACAAAATTATCTATACCAATTATGCAGGTGGCAGAAATAACTAATCTTCTTCCACATGAAGAAAGAATTCTTCAAACAATAGTTATAAACAACAATATGCAATAAAGAAAAAGAAAAGCAAGGCAAAAAAAGAAAATTTGAAGAAGCTAAGGAAAGTATATGATCATTTGCAGAAGGCATTGTTAGTTCCTGAGATGATGGTTTTGATGACAACAACCATAGGACTTGTTATAAAACATAAATACTAATATTCTTGTCTAGATATATATGCATATGTAGGATATATATATATGTGTGTGTGTGTGTGTGTGTGTAGGTACTGAGAATGAAGACTGTACAGTACAGAGATTCAAGACTGACAAATTCAAGATTGAAGAAATCAAGCTCAAGACTCATGAGTATCAAGAGTTCAAGATATCAAGATAAGTAATAGAGTCTTGATTTATTTTAAAACTTCATAATAGCATTAAAATATTTATTTAGATTTTAATTATGGAATGGAATCCACCTTCTTGCTTTAATAGTGGGATGGAACCCACGACCTCTTTAGTGGGATGGAACCCACGACCGTCTCTAGTGGAATGGAATCCACGAAATTTTCAAAATGATTTATTTTTATGATTTTTTTTTAAAATTATCTTTCTAAAAATTATCTCTCTAGGTTTAAATATTTTAGCCTTAACTATTTTTTAATTTCAAAATCATTTCTTGTTTTTAAACTATCTTCTAGATTTTATAGTTTAGCTTTAAATCTCAAAAATATATCTATACTTAATTTTTAATATTTAATAAGTTATATATATATACAGATTATTTTCTAAAACTCTTTTGTAAGTTTAAATTATATTTGAAATGGTTTACAAAGTTTAGAAACTTTCTTGGCAAGTTTTAGAATAGAAATCATTTTAAAGAAAAATCTATTTTCAAAAAATACGTAGGCATGTCGATGTCCCCCATCCCTCCATGTCGACATCGTAGCCGTAGAATTCAAATTTCAATTTTTCAAAAGAAGTGTCTCTTCATCATAACCTTTCGTGAATGGGCATGACCATTGTTCTCCTATAAATACCAGTTGTTTTAAACAAATTCCATGTAAGTTTTCTTCATTTCTTCACTCTTTCTTTTCCACTCAAATATTCTCTTATATTTTAACGAAAGTCCGCCGAAAGTCTAAGGGAATCAAACTCAATTTTCTCTAGTTTGATTCTCCGACACTCTCTCTCAAAGATCTCAGTGCTATTCACAGTTATCATTTGTAATCAAAGAAGTGTATCATGTCTCTCTATCTATCAAAGTGATATTGGAAACAGTGTGATTGTGGCCCGTAAATCAATTGGGTGTGATTGTAACCCGTAAACCAATTAGGTGATCTTGTAGCCTGGTCAGATCAAGAGAGTTTGCCCTGGACTCAGAGATAGGAGGGTGTATCTCGTGGCCTTGAAATCGAGGTTGTAATATCGACATGATATTTTAAAAGAAATCTATATAAGAAATTGTGTGGGATTGGATGTAGGGTAATTTCGAACCAATATTAAATTCTGATGTGTTCTTTTCTTTACTACTTTTATTTACATCTGTGCCCGATTCTATGATTATTTCTATGTTTGTGAGTTTCATCTGTTTGGATTTAATACGAAAAGATTTCAAAAGTTTAATAAAATTAATTAAACACAATTCACCCCTTCTAGTGTTAATTCTGCCTTGAGATCCGTAATCCGCATTTCCTACATTTGGTATCCGAGCATTAGTTTTCAAAGTTATCATAATCTGAATTTTGAAAAAGTTTAAAATGGCAATATTTGGATATTCTATTAACACTAGTTCAAACTGTCCAAACCATTATTGTCTCATAAGTCTGCATATTGTTATTATAGAAAAACAAGTTATCTACCGAATTGGTGTGTTATGGAGGAACAGATATGTTATATGGCTTTTGAAGAATCAATACTCAATGGATAGATGGTGCTAACCAAGAAGAACAAATGGATACTTGATAGCGGATGTTCAAGACATATGACTTGTAATCCGAAGATACTAAATAACATAATTTATAAAGATGGAGGACTGGTCAACTTTGGAGACAATTAAAAGGATATATGATTAGCATCGGCAATGTCGGTAACTCTAAAACTCCTACCATTTCTGATGTTCTGTTAGTTGGGAATCTAAAACACAACTTAGTTATCATAAGTCAACTACGTCACAGGGCTACAAAATTTAATTTGAAAAGGATAAGTGTCGCATTGAAGATAGTAAATCAAATATTATCTTTGAAGGAATTAGGAAGAAAAATATTTATATTCTCAGTATGAAGATCTCAAATGATAACCTTTGTCTTTTGGCTAATACAAGTGACCCTTGGATTTGGCATAAAAGATTTGGGCATTTGAATTTCAAACTCTTATTTGGAATTTCAAAACTTGATCTAGTAAGAGGTCTTCCTAAAATGGATTTTAAAGTAGATAGTATATGTGATGCTTGTAAATTAGGAAAACTTAGAAAGAGTTCATTTAAATTAAAAGATATGATTTCTATTAGTCCGTGAGATGATGGTTTTGATGACAACAACCTTATAATAGATTATAAAATATAAATATTGACATTATAAGTTTAGATATATATGTATATGCAGGATTTAACCATGTAGGTACCAAGAATGAAGACTGTACAGTATAGAGATTCAAGATATCAAGATAGAAGACTCATGAGTATCAAGATTATCAAGAGTTCAAGATTTCAAGCATAAGTATTTTTATTAGGAATTTTTGTTAAAACTCGTAAAAAAGCACTGACATCTTAAAATCCAATTTGTTCGTGGAATGAAATCCACTTTGAGCCTGTTAAAGGGATGGAACCCTAAGTAGGATGGAACCTACGAAAATCTAGTGGAACATTGTTTTGTATCCACTAATTTTAATTCAAATGATTTTACAAAATTATCTTGTTTTCAAAATGATTTCAAAATTTTCCTTTTAAAAACATCAAAACTCTCTATCCTGATTTTAAATAATTTTAGCCTCAAAATTATCTTTAATTTCAAAGTCAAATTACTCCTGATTTTAAACTATCTTTTTAAATTATATATTTCAATTTTATACTTAGATTTAAATATAAAATTATAGTTAAAATCTATATATATTATTCTCTATATTTACTTATGAATTTTAACTATAGTCAAGTATATTTGTAAAGTTTAAAATAGTTTTGATATAAGATAAAGGTTATTTTTAAAGAAAATCAAATCACCAAAAATGCTTTGGGATGTCGACATGCCTAGGGTAACCATGTCGACATGGTGTTAGTTGAATTCAAAATTTAAATTTCAAAGAAGTTCTATTCGCCATAACTCTTCACGAATGGACATGGATGTTGTTCTTCTATAAATAAGGGTTAGTTTCAACGAATTTTATATCAGATTTTCTGGTTTTTCACTCCTCTTCTTCTTCCACGTTTCTTAATACATATTCTTACCATTACTCTGCCGAAATCAACATTGAATTAAACTCGATTACTTCTAGTTTGATTCTTTATCACTCTCTACAAGGTTTTCAGTGCTATTCAGAGTTATAGACTTCTTTGTAATCTATTAAGAGAGAAAATGTGTGATTGTAGCCTTGGAAATCAATCAAGAGAGAAAAGGTGTGATTGTAGCCTTGGTAAATCAATTGGGTAAACTTGTGGCCCGGAAATCAAGTATCTCTACCCAGAGGATAGAAATTCCGGAGGGTGTACCTTGTAGCCTTGGAACGGAGGGTGTAATTGTACAATTGTTTTTGAAAGGAAATCCGTACTTGTGTTGCGGGACTAGATGTAGGGTAACTCTGAACCAGTATAAAATCCGGTGTGTACTTTCCTTTACCGCTTTTATTTTATTTCTACATCTGTGTTTGTTTCTGTGATCATATCTGTGTCTGTATATTGCATGCATTGGTGTCTAAATTAACTTAAACTCAAAAAGATTTAGTAGTTCTTGATTAATACTATTCACCCCCCCTCTAGTGTTATTCCTAGCCTTAAGATCCGTAATCCGCATTTCTCACAATTGGTATCAGAGCAAGGTTTTCAAAGTTTCATAATCTAATTTTTGAAAAGGTTTTTAAAATGGCTATATTTGTTAATACTAATTTAGAAGTATTCAAACCATCATTGTTTCTTGAGTCTACATATAATCAATATTCAAATTCAAGTTGTCTACCAAGATTGTTTGATGTTTAGGAATCATGCTTTATGGGTGTTGAGTAATCAATCTACAACGGACAAATTGTGCAGATCAAAAAGAACAAATGGATACTTGATAGTGGGTGTTCAAGAGACATGACTGGCAATCCAAATATACCGAATGATATAATATACAAAGTCGGAGGACTGGTTAAATTTGGAGATAATTCAAAAGGATATGTGATTGGCATCGGCAAAGTCGGTAATTCTGAAACTCCTACTATTACTAATGGTTTTCTAGTTAAGAATCTGAAACATAATCTGCAAAGTATAAGTCAACTATGTTATAAAGGATATAAAATTAAATTTGAAAAAGATAAGTGTCATATAGAAGATAATAATTCAACCATTATATTTGAGGGAGTCAGGAAAAAGAATATTTTTATTCTTAGTATGAAAGTTTCAAATGATAACCTGTGTCTGTTGGCAAATACAAGTGACCCTTGGATTTGGCATAAGAGATTTGGGCATTTGACTTTCAAACTCTTATCTAGACTATCAAAACATAATCTAGTAAGAGGTCTCCCTAAAATGAATTTTAAAGTAGATAGTTTATGTGATGCTTGTCAATTAGGAAAACTTAGAAAAAGTTCCTTTAAGTTAAAAGATATGATTTCAACTTCTAAACCTCTTGAATTACTTCATCTTGATTTATATGGTCCATCTCAAATTCTATCAATAAATCATAGTAAATATGTCTTTGTAATTGTAGATGATTATTCTAGATTTATATGGACAATATTTTTGAAACATAAAAGTGATACTTTTGAATGTTTTAAGACATTTTCAAAAAGAATTCAAAATCAATTTTCTCTAAAAATTATAACTATTCGAAGTGATCACGGTGGTGAATTTGAAAATGAAAAGTTTGAGGAATTCTGCAATAAAAAGGGAATAACTCACAATTTTTCATTTCCGAGAACTCCATAACAAAACGGAGTAGTAGAACGTAAAAATAGGATGATTCAAGCGAGTGCGAGAACTATGCTTACAGATAGTAATTTACCAAAGAATTTTTTGGCAGAAGTAGTTGCTACCGCCTGTTATATTTTAAATATAATTTTAATTAGACCTTTAACTGATAAGACATCTTATGAACTTCTTTATTCAAAGAAACCTAAGGTATCTTATTTTAGAATCTTTGAAAGTAAATGCTTTATTTTAAATACAAAAGATAATTTAAACAAATTTGATCCTAAAACCGACAAAGGTATCTTTATCGAATATTCTATTAGAAGTAAAGCGTACAGAGTGTTTAATTTAAAAACCAATTCCATTGAAGAAAGAATGCATGTTTCATTTGATGAAAATTTCAAATTTTTTGAAGATACAAATGATGAAGAGGATTTAATCACTCAAAATCAAGAATCAATTGAAACTAATAATGAAATTAATCATCCTAATAAAAGGACTAAACTTTTAAAAGATCATCCTATAGAAAATATATTGGGAGATATGCAATCTGTTGTTAAAACTAGAAATCAACTAAGTCAAATGAGTAATGTAGCTTTTATAACAACTATTGAACCGAAAAATCCAAAAGAAGCATCAACTGATGATTCATGGATTTTGGCTATGCAAGAAGAATTAAATCAATTTACTAGAAATGATGTTTGGGAACTTGTTCCTAGACCAGAAAATAAAACTATAATTGGAACTAAATGGGTTTATAAAAATAAAATGAATGAACAAGGAGAGGTAGTTAGAAATAAAGCTCGATTAGTCGCTCAAGGTTATTGTCAAGAAGAAGGAATATATTTTGATGAAACCTTTGCTTCCGTAGCAAGATTAGAAGCCATTAGGATTCTACTTGCTTTCGCAAATCATAATAGTTTCAAATTATTTCAAATGGATGGTAAAAGTGCCTTTTAAATGGATTTGTAAAAGAAGAAGTATATGTTGAACAACCACCACTTTTTGAAAATGATAAATTACCAAATCATGTTTACAAACTTAAGAAAGCATTATATGGTCTAAAACAAGCTCCTAGAGTCTGGTATGTTAGACTAAGATCTTATTTATTGCAATCTAATTTTGAAATTAGTAAAGTAGATAATACTCTTTTTATTAAAAGAAATAAAAATGATATTTAACTAGTACAAGTTTACGTAGATGATATCATTTTTGGTTCAACTAATTTTGAAATGAATAAAGAATTTTCTGAAATAATGACAAAAAAGTTTGAGATGAGTCATATGGGTGAATTAAATTTCTTTTTAGGATTACAAATAAAACAATTAGATAATGGTATCTTTATTAGTCAAGAAAAATGTGCTAAAGACCTAATTAGTAAAGTTGGTTTGACTACTGCGAGTGGAAAACCCACTCCCATGGCAACCAATGAGTACCTTAGTAAAGAAGATCTCTCCAAAGATGTAGATCAAAAACTACATAGAGGAATAATTGGATCACTACTCTATATTACTGCCAGTAGACCTGATATCATGCATAGTGTTTGTCTCTGTGCCAGATGTCAATTCCAACCTAAAGAGACACACTTAAAAGCCGTAAAACGAATCATAAGATATGTTAAACACACATCTGATTATGGCTTATTCTACCCTAAAAATGATTCATTTGACTTAATATCTTACTGTGATGCTGACTATGCTGGTTGTAAATCAGACCGAAAAAGTACAAGTGGGATTTGTCACTTTTTGGGGCATTCTCTGATTTCTTGGCTTAGTAAAAAGCAAAACACAGTTTCTTTGTCGACAACTGAAGTAGAATATATTTCTACTGCTTTGGCTTATTCTCAAGTAATATATATGCTACAAACCTTAAAAGATTTTGGTTTAAAGTTTTCATAATCACCAATTTATTGTGACAATACGAGCGCGATAAATTTATCCAAAAATACTACTCAACATGCTCGAACTAAACATATTGATATCAGACATCATTTTCTCAGAGATAACATAAGTAAGGAAGTAGTTACTCTCGATTATATCAATTCTGAGAATCAAATTGCTGATATCTTAACAAAACCCTTAAATGAATCAATATTTACTAAATTAAGAAGAGAATTAGTTATTTGTTCTATAACTGAAATATAAAATATAAATAAAAAGTATAATTAATAATTAATATTAAAATAATTCAAAGAGTTAAAATATAAAAGACCATGTCGACATCCCTATATACTCATGTCGACATGCAACGTTTTTAAATTTTGAAATTTTTCCACCAAAATTCAAAATAATTGGTTATAAATTCTTCACATTTTCGAAATTTTATTCATCCTTTCTGTTGTCTCTCTGTTGTTCTCTCTGAAATCAAATAATCAATGGCCTCCTCTTCCAAATCAAACATAAAATCAATCTTTCCATTCCCATCTCCTACGTCTGCTCCATTTCAACGTACTACTCTCGCTCGTGTGACTAAAATAGAGGACTCACTGAAGGATGCACTTCAGTTGATGACTAAAATTCAATTGACTCAACTTCGTATGGCAAAGGAATAAGAGAGGCAAGGCAAGATTCTTAGGAATTCGCAAAAATTCCTAATGGATAACCAGGCCAATCGTATCTTGATTGATGAAGACTCTTCACTCAATCAAGAACAAGAGGCCAGCGAAGAAGAAGAAGAAGAATAACCCATGGAAGAAGAAGCGCAAGTGGAAGATGATGACCAAGTCGTGTGTGTTGGAGAAGTGTGTTTTGACAAAAATGGGAATCTTGTCGAACAACGTGGAAATTTCTGCTTCCACTATCCAAACTGTTCGATTCATAGATCTCCTATGTTTAAAAACACGCAATAGTTTCTTTTCTTTCTTCTCCATTGTTGTTTGTGTTTCTTTATGTTTTCTATACTCTCATGTATATAAAACTTCGTAGTAATAAATAACTCCTATTCTTATACGTATTTTAATTATAAGTACTATCGTGAATTCTTAGTTAGGATAGTTAATTGTTTAGGACTATGTTTTAGTATTAGATTTAAGTGATGATTACTTATGATAACACTATCATTATAATCACATGTCATAGAGTGTTAGTTTTAGGGGGAGTTATATAGTTTGGAGTGAGTTTTTGTGATGAAAAATGGGGAGAAATATAAAATAGGGTAGTTGGGCATAAATTAAGGGGGAGTATTACTTTTAGGGGGAGTTATTAGGATAGAAATAATATTTTATAAACAAAGGCTGTCATCATCAAAAAGGGGGAGATTGTTAGTCTGTGAGATGATGGTTTTAATGACAACAACCTTAGAATAGATTATAAAATATAAATACTGACATTTTAAGTTTAGATATATATGTATATGCAGGATTTAACCATGCAGGTACCAAGAATGAAGACTGTACAGTATAGAGATTCAAGATATCGAGATAGAAACTGATGAGTGTAACGACCCGGAACATTAAGCAATATCAATTTAATAATCTGTATTAATAATTTAATTGGTTTGATAATTTTAATTTGAATTGGTAAATTTAATCTTTTTAAAAGGTTAATAAATATTTAATCTGGCAATTTTGATCAATGTCTTTTTGACAATTTAAAATTGATAAGAATTATTTTTCAAAGCTAATAAATTTTTATTCTATTTATAATATATATATTTGATATATATTGTGAATAGAAAGATCTTTTGTTTTAAATAAAAGATTGAATTTTCAAATTTGTAATATATATGTATGTATATGTTATAGTTTGGAATTTGTTTTGAAAATTAATTTAATCTATTAATAATTTATATATGTTTATATTGTAATTTAAAGCTTTGTTTTAAAATGAATATTTTTCAAAAAGTTAATTTAGATAATTTAAGTTTAATTCGATTGTTTCAAAATATAAGATAATTGTTTATTTTTAAATATGATAGTTTAATAGGGATTTAAACAAAGTTTTTTTTTGTTTTCTTTTAAAATGCTTAATATAAAATGGTTATAAGTGTATAAATATAAATGTATAAACATAAATGTTTTAGATTTTTAAATTACATACGTAAGAATGTAATTGTATTATAATTAGTTTTCTAATATTTTCTTTAAAGGATTTAAACTTATATTTACATATGTAAGTATTTATTAATTAAGAGAATTAAATAAGTAAGCTTACATTTACATTTAAATTAAATAAAATTATATTTAAAATACTAAAAGACATGTGTAACCATGTTAAGTCTCTTAATAACACTTGTTAATCAATTAAGCTATATTAGTGACAAGTGTAAGATTTATTAACAAGTGCCTTCAAGTAAAATTTAATTTCTTTAATCTTAATAAAACATAACACTTTTTCTTTTTTTCTTTTTCTTAACTAAAACCAGAAATTTACTTTCTCAAATCTGAAATCAAAACTGAGATTTAAACTAAAAAGCAAATTTAAGATCTGCAACCTTCAAAAACAAACATGAAAGCAAAGTTCTTCACAACATTAAAATCTGCAACTTCAACAACCTGCAATTCAAATGGATGTTCAACTTCAAATCTGCATTTTTCAAAATCTACAACTTCATATCAATTTCAACTTGCAATTAAAGGAATGATCTTCAGCTAGTTCAACATTTTTAATCAATCAATGGAAAGCATGCATCCAATTTCTTCAGCAAAGCACCTTTTTCAAATTAAATGTTCAAGGTTTGGAATAAAATTGAAAACTGCTCTGCTTATATTTTTGAGGTGAGTAAATCATTTTAAAAGCGGTTTTAATTAATTTGTGATTGAATAGTGATGCATGCGATGAAATTTGATTTGATAATGAATATTTGTTACATGAATGCATGATTATTTTGAATACCTGTAAATGGAAATGTATGTTTTGTGTTTTAACAGATTTTGTTTTTTCCCTCTAAATATCAAATATCTCATTCTTTGATCATTATTAGTCTTTGATTTGTAAACAAGAAATGATTGGAATCATGTAACATAACCACTAAAATCATTCCAGATGTTTAAAATAAATATTCATGTTGAAATCTTTAAAATAACAGTGAAAACTAAGTTTTGTTAAAAATCAACTATTTTAATTTCCAATTTGGACTACATGCATGTAATCACGATGGGAAATCATGAATTTTGGTATGCATATTGTAAATTTTAGTTGAGGAATTATTGTGAATTTTGGGTTTATGCGAAATTGGGAATTTTGTGAATTGCCGATGATCTACGTGATGTTTGGGGCCGAATTTTTGGTCGAGGCTAGTATGAGTATCGATGATGATGGGAAAAATGTTTTAGAATTTTTCCAATGTTTGAATTTTTCGAATTGGATTGAACTAGGGTTTTGGCTTTGTTTTTGTTCGGCTTTGTTGTCGAGTTGTCTACAACTTGAATAGTCGACTGGAGGTGCTCGCATTTGGGTAGGACGAAGCTCGTGTCGAGGCGGTTCGATGGAGTAGATCGGCGGGGTTCATCGGTGTTTGGATTGTCGGCGGCGTTGGAATTTGTGATCGAGTTATTCTGCAGTTTCTTGCAGTAGGGTCATATTTCAATTCATCGATGAATTCTCGAATCTGGGTTGGTATTTGGGTTCGCACGCGTTCGTACGATGATAGTTGGTTGTCGCGATGAACTACAGCGACCGGAGATGGTCGCGCATGTGCACAGTGCACGTGCTTGTGCACTGGAATATGGAGCTGGGGATTTTGAGTTGGGGAAAAAGGATCGTTCCCAAAGTCGAGCTCGTGTTTTCTCTGGTTCGACTCGAAGAGGGGAGGTGCTGGGTTGCTTCAGGGAAGACTCGTGATGTTACCGTGTTTTTTCTCGAGTTCTTAGGGTCGTGTTTTTCTGGATAGATACTGTATATTATTAGTACTGTAAAATTTAAAAATGAAGTTGCAAATTGAACTTGTTATAGATAAAAATGAAATCAAGCTTGAGTTTGATAAAAGGAAACAAGGTTTAAAACTTGTCATTTAGATAAAGTAAAATCAAACTTTATAAATGTTAATTCAATTTATTTTCAAAATTTAAAATGTTTTGAGGTGATTTCCTTTGAAAGTAATTGTCTTAATTTAATTTTGAATTCTAATTTTATAAAGAAGTGTTTTCAATTTTAAATATTGAATCAAAGTTTTAAGTAAAATTTATAAAGTAATGATTTAATAAGTTTCAAATTATTTTGAAAATGAATAAGTTTAACTTAGATAATTAATGTGCTTTAAATTTTAAAAAATTTGTTTTAAATGCATTATTTTCAAATAAATATTAATGTTATTATTATTGTAAACCAAATTGAATAATTGGTCTTTAAGGTTGTCAAAATTTGATTTATTCAAATAATTTATTTATGAGAAAATAAGGTTAATTTATCTTTGATTTGAATATAAGAATATTTAATTTGATTTGTTAATAAGTAAAGAACTAATTAAGATTAATATTTTCTTAATTAATTAAGGATTTTTTTTAAATATAAGAAGTTAATTAATTAATTGTTTAATTAATTTTAAATAATTAGTTAATTGTTTATTTAATCTTTAATAATCACTTAATTATGAATTAATTAAGTATAATTACTTAATGAAGTAATCAATGGTTAATTATTGAATGTAACTAAGAATGATAATTACTTATGGAAGTATTTAGTAGAGATTACTCATAGGAGTAATTAAAGTTGGAGTGATTATTGGATAATCACTAGATGTTATTAATCTAGGAATTGATTAATAAAATTGTTTGAAGTTAATTAATTATGGAGTAATTAATTATTTAGTGATGGAATTAATTATTTGTTAAGTAACTAATTAAGAAAGTAATCAAGATTTATTAATGGAAGTAATTAGAAGATAATTACTTATGTAAATAATTAAGAGTTAATTACTTAATTATTTTAGTTAATTAATTAATGTGATTAATTAATTAATAAATGTGATTAAATTAAAATTAATTACTAAGTGTAATTAATAAAAAATTTAATTAATGAATAAAGTAATTAAATAAGGATTAGTTATTACTTTTATTGATTAATGATTACTTAATAAAGTAATTAGAGATTAATTAATTAGATTAATTAATCAAAGGGTTAATATAATTAAGAAGTTAATTAATTAAGATAAGTAATTACAAGTTGTTAATTACTATTTATGATTAATGAGATGATTAATTACAAGTTAATTATTTATTAAAGGAATTATTAATTAATAAGGATTATTAATTAATATAATTAATTAATCAAGGTGGATTAATAAAGTGATTAATTTAAGTGTGATTAATTAATTGTAATTAATTAAGGATTAATGTAATTAATTATAATTAATTAATTAATGGAAGTAAATGAAGGATCATTAATTATTGTAATTAATGATAGTAATTAAAGGTTAATTACTATATGTGGTAATTACTTGAATGTAATTAAAGTATAATTAATCAAGGAGATTAATTAAGGAAGATCATTAAGAGATGATTAATTTATTTATTTGGAATAAATTAATGAAGAAGGATTTAGGTATTCCAATTGATTTAGAGTTAATCAATTCTGCTTTGATGATTGATTGATATTGAATGATTGATATTTGGTGATTGGTCAATACTGGATGATTTGGATATCTCTGATATGTGATATGCTGCTTTATGAGATGAATGTTTGATATGAGTTACCTATTGTGATAATGTGATTCATCTATCTGTTTATATCATCCTGAATATAAGTTAATTGTTTAAACCCTTAAGTATAACTTGGACATTAAAATGGCGTTTGGATTTCGGTGAGACCGGGATCGGGTTTCCATATTTGGATATCCGAAAACCACATCGATTCCAATTAAACGTTAGGTCGTGAATCCAAGTGGAGCAAGTGAAGACTCGAGGTGTAAGAACATTCGTCAGTATAACTCTTGGGGTGATTCCATGATGAGTTTGACGGAAATAGTACTTATAGGTTCGATATGGTGATTTAGAGTGCATGGGCTATGGTCATTGACTCTGAGGGTGATTTCAAAATGAGTGCAACGAGATAGTGCCTTCGGTTTCGTTCGAACCCGGAATGAACTTGAATGGATTGAATGCTTTCAGAACATCGTCAGGTGGATGATGAGCATTCTAAGATAGATGTGTTCTATAAAGGTAATCGCAGCCTCAAGCCTCATCAACCGGGAATGGCTAAAATAGGGGAGGTGAAGCAAGGTTAAGTGGGTCATGCCCAAGTAGGACGAGATTTACCCCTGTCTAAAGGTCCCTTTATATTTCGGATTAGTGTGTGTTTGGTCGCGCCAACCACGGGGTGGTCTTGTTCGGGACTGTCCAGTAAGGGATGGTTCCGGCCTTGTGTTGCAAGGGAGCAGGAGTACTCCTCGGTACGTTGATCTAGGCCACGTACTGTGACGGGCGATACCCCAGTAACCCTGCCATTGATGGAAACCCATTCTTCCTACGAGACCCTACGGTTTTGTTTGTATTACCCACTTTTGTGGCTAGTAGCTGGAATTTAATCATGTAACAATTTCGGCTATTTCATATTTACTTGAAAACCCTAGACACTATTACAATATCACTGGATTTCCTATCAAATGTTTTGGTTAGCGTAAGGTAAATTTTTTTCCATGTTTATGTGTGGGAAGTCTTATGTGATACCTTTCCTTTTCAAAGGTTTTCTAAAGTTAAGCAATTTTAACCCGTTTACTCACACCAGACCCCTGTCTGTCCCCGAGTGTTTATTTTCTGTTTTATTAAACTCTTGGGTACTCATATTATGTATGAGTAGTCGAGTGTTTCAGGTTAGCTTGACGAATTCTGGAGGAGATATGGAGCAGGAGGCTTCCACATGCAGATATAGTATTGTTCCGCTGTGTTGTTTGGTATCCGTATCTTGTGATATCTTGAGTTGTGTAGTTAGACAGATGTTTATAACTGTCTAATACGTGTTGTTTTAAGTTGTGTACTCTGATGTAATATAATACTATGTAATATTTTATGTGATATATTATATTTCATTCGTTCCGCTGTGAGTTATCTGATGTTGTTGTGTTTCTTCTTTCTCTTTCTTTTCTTCTTCTATTCCTTTCTTTCTTAATTGGTGATGCGTCTTCCTGGTAGATGGGATACGGGTCATGACAGTTGGTATCAGAGCATTAGGTTGAGTGAATACCTAGGCTCTGGAGTGTGTCTTTCTTTAGAGAGCGTACTTGTAATACACACACACACACACCTGATCTGTTGGGTTGTCTGTTTGGATTTTCCAACATAAGTTTTAAAGGTAGATGGAGTAGTGGTGTGTGTGTAACATGACTACCACTAATGGAAGAGGTCTATATGTTTGAGGTTGAAAGTATATTTGTCGAGACTGTAGACCTAATACCTCTCGAGTGAGATTTGTAGTTTGGATAAGGATTTCTATGATATCCGAAGGAAATCTTTTTAAAGATTCGGAGTTCATCTTTGAAGTGTAAGTTTGGATCTGTTGGAAGTGCGGAAGCAAGTGATAATATCTTGATAACTGCGTGGTGAGATGCAGTATCCATAGATATTTTCTAAAGAAGCAGTTTAGAAGTTGTTGAGGAGCAGTTTTTACCTGCCGCAGGGAAGATTCGTCTGTGTAAAAGTTATCTGGATTTTTAGCGAAGAGGTTGGCTATTTGAATACGAGACTAAGGTCTATAAGTTGCTTCGCTTCGGCATGGTCTCATTTGTCATTCTTTAAGGAGAGTGAGATGTTGATACTTGGTTTGGAGCCCGAATTTCTTGAGAGGTTGTTTGCCATCTTGAAGGTCTGTTGTGTGGTTTGTTGATCATTTTGGTTTTCGAGAAGTCTCTTGGATTAGAAGTCTTTGGTAAGCTGTGGTAGCAGTTCGGTTCGAAGTGTTCGGCGTGCTGTCGAGAAGGTCTTTTAGCTTTGCAGTATCATCGAGATAGAGTTTGGAAGCAGCAGTGTGCCGTTTCTCCGATGGTTCAAGAATCTTTGTGGTTCTTCTTTCAGCAGCCCGTGCAGTTGGTGAAAGTTTTCTTGAAGGGTTAACCTTGTTTGAAAAAGCTTAAAGCTGTTCATATTGGTAAAGAGAGGACAGTTTCTTTGGAATCCGAACTAGGTGGGATCGCAAAAGTGACTTGTGATCAGTTTGGAAATTTTTCTTGGGTTATCTTTTGTTTGAGACTGAGGATTCTCACATGGAAGTAGGAGCTACTGAAGTAATCAAAAATTTGTCTGCATCTGGAGTTGAGTTCCATATTGATTTGGTTCCAGAGGCGATACTGGTAGTTAGCCTGGTAGTAGGATGGTTTTTGGAGAAGAAGAGTTCGTGTAGCAACTCAGAATTTTTGGAATTGGGTTTGGTCAGATCTAGTTTTTGAGTTGGATTCTGTTATAAGGTTGTGTGACCGAGTCAGATGTGTCACTAAGATTTTATGGATTTGATGAACAAAGTTTTCGGATATATTGGATAAGTTTGTACTCGTGTTCATCAACAGTATTCTCATCTATTTCAGAACCAGAGTTGTGCAGCGGAAGCGAAGTAGCAGCAGTGCAAGGAAGGAAGCAAGTTCAGTTGCTATTGCTTGGGAAGTAGAGCTTGTTCTGGATTTCGACGGATCTTGGAAGATTTTTCTGTTAAATAGGATCCAGAAACTGGTTTGCTTTGGTCTAGTTGTTCTGGAAGCATCAGGATAGGTTGAGCTAATCAGGAAGGAGATTGGCAGCCTAAGATTGTCTGTTGAGTTATGCATATATGAGATAAGGAGTTTGGTATTCGAAGTTGGAGACTTCATTGTTGTTAAGATTTCTCTGGTTAAGGGAACATATAGGATAAGATTGGATGGCTAGTTCTGAGGCATTTGAGATTTCTTATCTGTATTTTTGATAGGATAAGATTGAATTGCCAGTTTGGATAGCTGGAATTCATTGTGTTTCACGTATCTCTGAGGGAGTACGTGTATGATTCATTATTGGTTGTTGAATCTGTAATTCAATTGGATTTGGAAGTTGAGTTAGACTTGGGTATAGTCTGATGTTCTGTTCAGATTGATGAATCTAGAGATGAGAGGAGCTTTGGATTTTCGTGGTGTTGTTTGTTTAGTTCCTGTAGAGCGAGTCTCCCAGTGATTTACCCTTGGGAAACTCTAGATAGTGTTAGAAGATTATTCCGATTCGTGTCAGGATAATTTGTTAGGATGGTTTGTTTGATGATTGCTATGGTTGTTAGTAACTGGATGTTAGGAATGCTTTGCTGTTTGAAATTGAAATCTTTGCTGGGTTATTAAATTATCTTTACTTTTAAATTTCAGGGACGAAATTCTTTTATGGGGGGAGGATTGTAACGACCCGGAACTTTAGGCAATATCAATTTAATAATCTGTATTAATAATTTAATTGGTTTGATAATTTTAATTTGAATTGGTAAATTTAATCTTTTTAAAAGGTTAATAAATATTTAATCTGGCAATTTTGATCAATGTCGTTTTGACAATTTAAAATTGATAAGAATTATTTTTCAAAGCTAATAAATTTTTATTCTATTTATAATATATATATTTGATATATATTGTGAATAGAAAGATCTTTTGTTTTAAATAAAAGATTGAATTTTCAAATTTGTAATATATGTGTATGTATATGTTATAATTTGGAATTTGTTTTGAAATTTAATTTAATCTATTAATAATTTATATATGTATATATTGTAATTTAAAGATTTGTTATAATTTGGAATTTGTTAGTTTTATACTTATCAATATGCAACGCCACTATTAACTTTATTGATACTATTTATTATTTAATATTGTTTCACCAATAAAAGAAACATACGATTTCTACTTTTTAATATAGATAACTGACTAGTATATATCGAAACGTGGACTCGCAAAACATAACTATGCATTTCTGACCACGATGATGGTAAATAGAACTTTAATATGCAAGTAAATAATAATTGCTTCATACATTAAATTGTAAATTATTTTCATATTCAATAGAAAGCAGTTTTTTTGTGATATAAAAGGTGTTAAATAAGTATGGTCCTGCCTATGCTTGAAAAAATTATAGGATAGATATGTAGAAGATGTTTATTTTCCTTTGCATTGTAAAACCATTGGACGTTAGTCACTTTGACATACCCAACAATGCAATTAAGGCTGTCAATGGATACCTAAAAATCTAAAATCCATCCACATTCGCATCCGAAAAGCGAATAAATATCTGATGTCCGAAAAAACGAATGCGGATATGATGACATCTGCATCCGAAAATTATCGATCTGGTTTTTGTCAAGATTATAGTTCAAATTATGTGTATTTTAGTGTAGTGAAAGATTTTTTTTTTGTGTTAATAGTTTATATCATATGCACTAAATGCTTTTTAACTGCAAGAAATTATTTATTTATCATCGTATTTGTTAATTATTAATACTTTTATAATCATAGGATTCAAAATTATCTATGTTAAATTAAAATTTTCTTTTCATAATTCTTAATTTATCAGTCATTAGCGGATAGGATAATTATTCAATATCTATCCATATTAGCTGATGCAGATGCGGATATGGCACTATCTACATCCGAAAACATCCGTTGACAGACCTAAATACAATGGTCTCATGTAGATTCTAGACGCCCTAGAAGGTTTAATGAAAAAATAACTCCAGTTTGAAAGAAGCTATTAAATTGGTATTGTATTTTTTAACAAAAATCACTTCAAAACAATTAAAACATAACCTAACTTTTTGTCATTTTGACAAATAATAGAGAAAACAAATAGAAGAAATGCTTTAAGAAGTCTAGAAAAAGAATAATATACAAGATATGGAGGTGAAGCCAGATGAAATGCATCAAATCAAGTGTGCACAGTAAGGAGATGGAACATAAGTTTTTTGGTAACAACGATGCCCACTGAGAACAAAATTGACTCTATAATTGAAACTAGCAGTGATACTCAATTGATAGTTGTTCATTATTAAACTTGTTGCCTTTTTACACAATAATTATTTCATACAAACTACTATATATCTTTGTAAGAATTTTACATTGAATTGAATTTGATTCATACAGAAGATATTATCTTTCAATTCAATAAACATTAGTTCGAAACTAAACTGATACCTGCATAAACAAAACTAATACCTACATAGACAAAGCTGATACATGAATATACAAAACAGATACTAAATATATACATAAACAAAACTAAAACAAAAAAATTACCAAAAAAAATCTTAAAATGATAAGCACATGCACTTAAAACTTATGCAAAACTAACGCTAAGTGTGATAGAAAAACTATTAAATGGTTTAATTCAAAGCATACTATCTGTTTGTACCATTATCTCTTAAATTCAATGTTTTATATTAGTTACAAACCTGATAATACGAGAACTGCAAACTGATACTAATAATATATTTTGGGTTTAAATAGGCTTGACTATGGCATATACATAATGATATTCATCGTTTCACTCAACAGAAGTAGAATACCAATTAAAATAGAAACTGGGCAAATATTATCAACAAGAGCAAGAATTGTGCATGCAATACTAATAGGCAATGAGCACTGCTGGAATTTGTCCAAGTACATGTCAAATCTTAAAGAATAAAAAAAACAAAAGAAGTGAATTTGTTTGCAAAACCCGTTGTTATGTTCATTAGCCCTAATATACATTTGAGATATTGTGTTAAAAGTAGTAGAAATTAGATTTTTTTTATGTTTATGCAAACACTTCTTAGTATTACGTCAATTTGTTGTAAAGACTATGTAATTTTTTAGACATTGCAAAAATTAGTTTTGTTTAGCTTCTCTCACACGTGATGTTCTGCTATAATTATAAATATATTTCTATTTACAAATGAAGCTGATACCATTAGTGTGCATGAACTAATACTATTTTTTTCACTACATGTATGATTGGAATTGATGCCTGGATATTTTTTAAATTATTTATTTCAAATGTTATTTAAAACAACATTGATACCTATATTCATGCAAAATGATAACCATTAGCTGTTACATATAACATGAACCTCTATGAATTAATTTAATGTATTGTAATGTATAACAAAAGTAATATAAAAAATAATGCAGCACTCATACTTAGTACCTGTATGATTAAAATTCAGGCTTGATGACATTATAAATTGTTTTAAATATTATATATAATAAAACTAATGTCTTTATTTCTGGAAAAATGATACCTAACAGTTGTTTGATATAATATGATGCTTTATAATTTAATTATCTAGTTTATTGTCATGCATATCAAAAGATATATCAAAATAGTGCAAACTCATACGTATTAGCTGTTTGATTGAAATTCATGTTTGTTCATTTTATGAATTATTTTCACTATAATTATAGCAAAACTGATATATATATATATATATATATATGAAAAACTGGTACTAAGTTGTTGTTTGAAATAATCTAACAATAATAGTATGCCAAACTACACTTTTACACTTCTACATCATATATTGGGTTGCCAACTGTTCACCGTAACATACTACACAATATATATTGACATTTAAGCTCATAATTCTTTATACATTTTTTCACTTCATAACTTAGCAAACATTAATGTCAATCACTTCAACAGTAGGAAAAAATCATCATGTACAAATGATACAAAAAGCATGCAAAAAATGATACTATAATTGTTTATACTTGAAACAGATTGCAAACACACAAAAACCAATACTATAATCTGTAATATGTAAAACTGATACTAATAGCATACAACAAATGATATCACATATTATACATACTTGAAACAGAAACTAATAGAACCAAAACTGATATTAAACATCCAATAAAAATAAATAAACTGAACAACATATAAACATTATAACACATTACTTCTTATGAAACATATATATATATATATATATATATATATATATATTCTAAAACACACAATAGTCAACTAAAAATGATACCATACAACAAAGCTCAACTACAAAGATCAAGTCAATGTCAAATTTAGTACATGATAAGCCAACACACTTATATAACAAAATTCAACTAGATAAAATTGCCAAAAAAGACATAAAACCAAAAATATCTTCTTAGAAGCTTGACGATCAAATTATATCTTCTTAGAAACTTGACAATTATGCTTGTTGTGACTACATTGCTTGCATACACCACATCTATTTTGTCTATTTTGAAAATATGCAAATCCTCCTTTTCGTTTTACAGAAGGTCGACCAACACCTCATTTCTCCTTTGGTGGCTTAATAACATCTTCAACGCTTGCATCAACACTTGGCTTATCAAAATTAGGAATAGGATTAATAGAATTAGCATAAGAAGAATGATAAGCATCAACGGTGAAATAGTAATATCGTAAACGAACAACTTTGACTTGTTCATGCACTTATAGCATGAGCACAAAGAAATTCTGTAACTTTCCATTGATTGCAACTACAAATTCTGTGATACCCGGAAATTTCAAGCAATTAAAATATGATAATCTCCTTTATAAATTATTTAAAAATTGGCAAAACAATTCTTTTAAAACAAATAATAATGGATTTTGTGTGTGTATATATATATATAGAAATAAGTAGATTTTAAATGGAATTATTATTTTCAAATTCAAATTCAATTTAAAATTCAATTTAAAATCAACTCACACACACACATATATATACACATTTAAACAAACACAAATTTAATTTGTTTGAAAAATAATAATTCCATTTAAAATCTACTTATATATATATATAAACAACCCATTATTATTTGTTTTAAAAGAATAATTTTGCTCTGATACCAAGTGTAACGACCCGATTTTTTCGACGCCCGAAAATCGACATTTATACGTCCACTGTATTAAATGTCGAACAATCGAATGCCGAAAGACTAAACAGTTGGATGTTTTGATTGCTGACAATACACAACAATTCACGATTCTACGACTACGTAACATCCAGACTCATCGGCTCAATATATGGTTTGTATAGTTATATATTTTAACAAGAGTCATCAAATATGTATATAGAGTCTAGTTTAGTGCTTTGTTAAAATCTTTCCTCAAGAATCATCATTCACATTCAAATAAACTTGCTTGCATATTTTAATCAAAATCAAGTTTACAAAAAATGCATGGAGCGGGGATCGAACCCAGGTCACTAGTTTGGAAGGCAAGTACTCTAACCAAATGAGCTACTACTGTTTTTGTTTAACAACAGGTCGGCTGACCGACCAGGATCTTCGGTCGACCGACCCTGTGTCAAGTGCGCAGATACTCTCTGTTTTGTGTACGATTTTAAACTCAGCTGACCGGCCAGTTTTCTCGGTCGACCGACCTGTACATAACGGTTAGTTTTCTGAAGAGTTGCGATTGTTTCATGAAGAGGAATGTCCCTCAGTCCAAGAGATACGGACACAACTTTTGATTGAAACTCTTCATGAAAGATTGTAACTATTCTACAACGTATAAACATGTTCAAATCACTTCTACAATCATCGATTCTGGTTTATATTTCTGAAATCTATTCTCTATTTATTTCTGCAAATAAAAGCATTCATTCTCATTCAATATCTCTAGAATCTCTGAATTAATTTATATACTTCGATTCTACGAGATTATCTTCCTTCTAAATCTTCACATACACTACATATTCTTGAGGATTTGATTGTAGGAAATTGTACTATCAAAAGACAATCCGTGTTATTCAGAACACACTCGTCAACAAAGTATTTGTATTAAGTTGAAGTCCTCTTCGGTTGTTGAGGCGGAAAAATTCCTGTTCGGCTACTCAGGTGTGATATACCTATTCCTCCGGGTTAAGTGAGGGGTTTAGTCTAAATCCAGAGGATATTCTGGGACTGCACGTAGAACGGGAAGTTCGAACCAGTATAAAAAATTCCTGGTGTGCTTACTTTAATTTTATTTTACTGCTATTATCGGTTTCCGCATTTATATATTATATTATACGATCCTTAGTACGGCACGTACACTTTCATTTGGTATCGGAGCCTGGTATTCTAGAGATCGTAACAACATCCTAGAATAAATGGCTACAAAGAGATCTAGTCAAGGCAATAAGAAGAGGAAGAGCAATAAAGAAAAATCAAAGGAGCAAACAAACAAATGCTTCATGGCAAAAGATAATGAGGTTAGTGATCTAACTTTTGATGATATGATAGAAATAAATTCAGAACTTCTAGACACTTTAAAAAGTCTCAAAAGAAAATATAAGGAAGCTTTAGAAAATCAAAAGAAAGCATAATTTGAAAGAGATATGCTTAAAGACGAGAAGAAAATATTAGAAGAAGAACTTGAGAAAATTCAAGATTCACTCTTTGACAATTCTCAACTCGCTCTATTAAGTCAAGAAATAGAAGCTCAAAAAGAAAAGAATAATGCTCTAGCTTCTGAGAATCATGAGTTAAAAACAAAAATTAAAATTGTTGAGTTAGATAACACTAGTATCAAAACTAAACTTGATGACATTACTAAAAATATTTCCAATTTTAATAAAGGGAGAGAAAATTTATCCAGGATTATTGAAAATTCTCAACCTGCTTCAAATAAAAAGAGATTAGATTATGTTAAGAATTCAAAAGCTCACAATGATAAAAGTGGTTTAGGATATAATAAAATTGATCGTAGAAATAGCACTAGATATGCTTTCATGTATAGGAAAAATGATAGTGCTAATACTAAATTTCGAGTAAATCCTAAATCCAATTTTTATAGAAATTCAAGTACTACTATGACCTATGATGTTGATAATTTCTCTAGAAGTACAAAATCATTAACAGGAAACATGAATAAAAATTATCTAAGTATTTGGGTTTCTGTTAATTGGAAAAATAGAGAAAAATACATTGATAATTATTTTAATATGATAGTTAATAATGAAAATTATATTTATAATGGTTCAACCACACCCAAATGGGTATGGTTTCCTAAAAATTAGGAAATTATAAGAAGCCTGGGTATCGCATGCTTTAAATGTTAATTTTTCTGATACCTTACATTATAAGTAGTAGTTATTTTGTTTTATATTGTTCTATGTTAACACTTATGTGAAATATAATTTATATCATCATATAAATTCTCCTTGTTGTCGATGGCAAAGGGGGAGAAAGATATTGCTCTAACACTATTTGCAGGAATAAATCATGCAAGCACAGATTAAGGGGGAGAAAAGATTAATTATTTACAGGAATATATAGCATAGATTCAGGGGGAGAAATCTAAAGCACAATTACAGGAATATATTCAGTGAGGGAGATAAGATCAACAAAGCTTGTCAAAGATTCGTTCGTAGCAAATGAAGTTGTCATCATCAAAAAGGGGGAGAATGTTGGATCGTAGGTTTTGATTGCTGACAATACACAACAATTCACGATTCTACGACTACGTAACATCCAGACTCATCGGCTCAATATATGGTTTGTATAGTTATATATTTTAACAAGAGTCATCAAATATGTATATAGAGTCTAGTTTAGTGCTTTGTTAAAATCTTTCCTCAAGAATCATCATTCACATTCAAATAAACTTGCTTGCATATTTTAATCAAAATCAAGTTTACAAAAAATGCATGGAGCGGGGATCGAACCCGATTCACTAGTTTGGAAGGCAAGTACTCTAACCAAATGAGCTACTACTATTTTTGTTTAACAACAGGTCGGCTGACTGACCAGGATCTTCGGTCGACCGACCCTGTGTCAAGTGCACAGATACTCTCTGTTTTGTGTACGATTTTAAACTCAGCTGACCGGCCAGTTTTCTCGGTCGACCGACCTGTACATAACGGCTAGTTTTCTTGTGACGCCCCACCTCTATACCCACGCTAGCCAAGAACACTACGGTGTAATGTTGTCAACTAGCACGGAGAATAAGGCTGTTGAGGAGCGACCATCCGTGTAATTTCTTTGCGCGAGCATCGATATGTCAGATAGTATAACATGCATTTTCTTTATCAAGAGGAAATCCGACACACCGACACAAACTCAAAGCTACTACACAGTGGCTATAAAGGTCTTCGAAAACAAATATAGAAATAAACATAACATAAATCAGTCACAGACAATTCACATCACAAAGGCGGAAATAGATATGAATATAACACATGAAAGTGTTCATCAGAGTAGTGGTCAAAAAGATCCACAATAATACAAAGGAATAGATACAAGTGCTAGACAAAAGAATAAGTATACATCATAGAGTCTGTATCTCAAATGTATACAACAAAAACTACTAAACTAGAGTAGTTAGCCAAAAGTCAGAAGATGGTTCCAGGTAGGAAGCCATGAGTAAGCACCTGTAATATCTCAGTCTGACCCGAGTATTATTTAAGAAGAAAATAACAAAAGGATCAGTCTAGCTATAAATATCAGATGAAGTGATATATAATAAGAGATATGACATAAACATATAATAATCACAATGCCAAGCTGTGATAAATAAGTAATTGAAAATCAACAAGAGATTAGTCAATATCACAATAATCTACTCAAGATAAAAAGGAATGTCATACTCCTAATTTTCATTCACCAAGCCACAATAAATGACATAAATATCAATGCCTATCGCAAAAGTTGGTGAAACATAAATTCCAGAAATCAACACACGAAATCCAGAAATCACAATAAAAAGGAACAACGACGTCGTACAGCGGGACATCCGATGAACTAAATCACAATAAAAAGGATGGCCAATCCTACAAAAATACTGGACATCGACGCACCTAGAAAGACACGCCCCATGTACAGTCGAACATCGACGCACCTAGAAAGATACGCCCCATGCTCTAGCATCGAAGCACCTAGAAAGATACGCCCCATGCACAAATAAGCATCGATGCACCTAGAAAGATACACCCCATGCACAAATAAACATCGATGCACCTAGAAAGATACACCCCATGTAATGTCTAACATCGATGCACCTAGAAAGATACACCCCATGCAAAGTCGAACATCGACGCACCTAAAAAGATACGCCCCATGCATAGACGAACATTGACGCACCTAGAAAGATACGCCCCATGCCCCGACTTATTGAGCCGATTGCTCCATGAAGTAAATAAACATCGATGCACCTAAAAAGGTACACCCCATGCATAAATAAAACATTGACGCACCTAAAAAGGTACGACCCATGTGAGAAATGAGACGAAGCTCAATAAAATGAGGAACAGTCCTCCACATAAACAAAGAGACATCGCACATTGCTAATCTAAACCACAAAGATGATCGTCATGATCAACGAGAAGTGTCAATTACAATAAGCTAGTAAATATATGAGCTTAGCTTCATGTCCCATAACCACTAGCTTAACTTAAATATTTACGAACAAATTGTAGATCTCCACTAGAAAATTGTCATAAGAGATTCAATCGAACAAGTCCAAGAATTAACCGACGAAGTAAACGCAAGCGTTTCATACCACTTGTTTTACTAAGTCGTTTAATTAGATTTCTCATACGAGTGAGGTAAAGGCTTGTATATACTAATAGATTGGAAAACGGTTTAAGAAACGAGCTTTGTAATTAAAATAGTGTTGAAATCGTTTTGATGAAAGAATTTTGTTATTAACTACTAGTATAGAAAACCTTTGTATTTTTAAAGTGACAAATCACAAAGAAGATTGTAGGAACAATCGGGCATAAAAATTCACATTCGAAGACGTGAATAAAATCCAAAGAAATCGATATAAAATCCATCAAAGTGGATATATCTAAAATTCCCAAAGAAAAGGTCATCAAAGTCGATAATAAATGACAATAAAAAAAAGGGAGGCAACACGAATCGATTAAAGTTGGATATTCAAACGGATTAGCAAAATAGGCTAATCTGCCAAAAACCATCAGGTCGGTCGATCGGCTGCAGGGCTCGGTCGACCAGACCCTGTTCCACAAAAATCCTCGGGAAGCAGGTCGGTCGGCCGAACCCCTGTAGTCGGTCGACCAGACCCTAAAACAGAAAGTGCTTATGCACTTAGAAGCAGGTCGGTCGACCGGATCAGGGGGTCGGTCGGCCGAACCTGTATACTTGCACTTCCTACCCTATTTCAATGGAGGTGCAAATCCCGACCAATTTGCAATCGCACGAGCAACGACGCTAAGGGTTTATGTCAATCAACTACCCGGCCCTATAAGCTCCTCGATGCATCACCAAAAACATGTTCAAACATCAAAGTTAGGATTTTTAATGAATTGAACTCAAAACACTAAAAATTAGAATATTCACAAAAGCAATCCAAATCAAAATCAAATGCACATGAACGTTAGGAATTTATACCTAACAATAGAAGAGAATTATAAGCATAGATGTGAGATTAAAAAAATCTCACCTTTGAACCCAAACGAATGAAGAAGATGCAATGAAGCAATGGCAAGAACAAGCACACTTCAATTCCAACTCAACAAGCTTGAATCTAAGCTTAAAAGAGAAACATTCCCTAAATTAGGTTTAGGAAATTTCTGAAATCAAAGAGAGAATGAGTTGGAGAAGATGAAGGAGATGCTTACCAATGGGTTCTCTTTGAATTTGGAGCAAGAACTTGAGCTAGGAGATGGATTTGCAAAGGAAGCTAGGGCTTGGAGTTTTAATTCTTTTTCTCTTCCACCATTGTTGAAAGCTTGAAGAGTTAGGAATTAGAAATGAAGTAATGAAGAGTTGGAGTGGGTTGGGACTGAGTTAGTAAGTGGGTTCAGCCCAAACCAAAGCCCAAAGCAAAAAGTAGCAAAATTCAACTTTCTCCAAACATATCGGAGCTTATACTCAAAAAGGTCGCAAACGGCATTTTGAACTCAATGGGGGTGGTCTCGAGTCCTAATTCGACCGTATGCAAAAAGTAGCTTTTCGGACTAAAATCCGACTAACGATAAAATATTTAAATATAAAAATCGATAAATATGCGGGTTGTTATAGACTCCCCTCCTTAAAGAAATTGCGTCCTCACAATACTTAAGAGGAAAATAAGAAGTAACAACCATGGAAGCATATCAACACAAAAGAAAATTTGAAATAGGAAGTTCACCATAAAGGGCATGAAAGAGTTAGCACGAACGGGATCGCTCGATGAATTCTCAAGGATTTGAGAACCATTGAACTCTCACAAGAAGAACATCTTTATTCCGAAGGTGCTCAACCTCCGAAGCAATGATGCAAATGGAATGTTGCTCATAAATCAAATCTGGTGAAACTTCAATTTCCACAATATCACCGGGCTCAAGAATGAAAACCGGAATCCTTAAGGCATTCCCGTAGATAAAAGATGTGGGGAACTTCAAGAATAGCAGAAAATTGAGCCAGTGCAACGGCGTTGTACAGAAACGGTACGCCCAATGAACCGATAAACCGGAACAACGATGTAGTATAATGGTACATCCATTGATCCAGATAAGACGGAACAACGATGTAGTATAATAATAGTACATCCAATGAACCGAACACCATAAAAGAACACCGGACACTAGTCCATAAAAGGAATGAGATAAAACTCAATAAAACGAAGTGTACCAAAACGTCCGATGAACTTGATAAAAAGATAATTCCATTCAGACATCATCAAAGAATCAACACTTGTTGCCTACGACAAAGCGCATTGGCAACACGATTTCCCCTCCGGGAATAAAAAGAATATCAAGATCATATGATACCAGGAACTCGAGTCATCATGAAGTTCCTTATGAGAAAATAAATATTCCAAAGATTTATGATCGAGGTAGAGAATAATTTCTCATCCAACTATGATGATGCCAAATTCCAAAAGTAAAAACAATAGCCGAGAGCACTAGATCATGAGTGGCGTATCTAGTCTCGATAAGCTAAAATGATTTAGAAGCACAAGTGATAGCACGTTCTCCTTTGCAAGAGAATGGCATCTAAACCAATACGACTAGTATCGGTACAAATAGCAAAGTCTTGGTTCCCTTTCGGGAATCACAAGAAAGAATAAGAGTATCGAAAGAAAGAGTTCTTTTAAATAATATTCTTTCTCGAAAAGTTAAAACTTTCAAAATTACATTTATCTTTATGTAATAATCTTTCTACAAAAATTTACATTTTTATAAGTCAATACATCGTGTCTGACTGTCTCATCAAAGCGTTTAGGAGATTCCTATCGATAACGTTGATCAAGCGCATCGACCAGAATTCTTAAAACACTCAACGGGCAATACAATCACAAAATCATCTTTTATAGGATAAATAAATCTCTTAAAAAGTTTTAAGAATATTCTTTGTTCATTTCAAGAACAAAATCCAGTTTTACTTATAAATAAATCTTATGAAAAAAATTTGCAAAATTTTAAATTACTATTTTCATCCAAAATCAGTAAATACAAGAATAGCCTCATCGAAATATTCATAGAATATTCGATTTATAAAATGGATGAAATAAGCTGGACCATTTGAATGACATAATAAGTCATTCATAAGAATCATAACGAGTGCGGAATGCGGTAAGTGGAATGCTAATTTCCGTAACTCGTAGCGAACGAAAATCGGTGGCAAGGTCGAAGTAGAACGACCTTAACACCACACAAAAGATTTCTTAGGTGATAATCCTAAGACAAACTCAAAAATACTGGAAAATTTCTCAAACTACATGAATGAGAGAAATAACACTTTCCTTATAAGTGGGCTTAAGGAATAAAATGATGCCATCAAGTTGGAATCAAAATCATAAAGGAAAAATAGAAATCTGCTTAACAGATTGAAAATGTCGAAGATGAATAGTCCACTCGAAAAACAGGATATGGGCTTCACAATGATTAAGCCGATCCTTTCAAAAAAATCAATTCCGAAGCCTAAGTAAAAATATCGGCTCGGAAAGAAAAGTCTCATAAAATAATTTCGACATCAATATAAAGCAAAGTGAGTGTTGCGGACCTGCCATCCGGATTCACAACTCTCAAAGAACTCATCAAGCCCAAAAATATTTTTAAAGAAAAAGAATCAACAAGTTCTTTTGATATAAAATAGTGAAATGGAACCTATATCAAAAAGAACACGAACAAGATAATCTCAAAGCAAATGTCATCAAGGATTGAATGAGAAATACCTTGACCACGAGAAGAGTTGCTAGGGACTTGCAGCTTTCCTTCTCTCTTGCTTTGACGCTTGGGACACGAAGATATATAATGATCCGGACTTTTGCAATAGCGGCAAGAAATAGGCCTTGGACACCTATTTATATAGTGGTCCCTATAGCCACAATTGTAGCATTCTCCGCGATTAGGGATAGGAGTATTTGCTAAAGAAGTCTCTTGCTTCGCCCTCTTGTTAGGATTAGGACTTTCGAACCTAATAAAGGGATGCCTCTTCTTGGTGTTGTTGGAGTTCGGTTTGGCACTCCCAACCACGACATCACTTTCTCTATCGGCCTCTTCAAGACGAAGAGCGATATCAACAAGCTGATCAAATGAAACCTCAAGTTTCAGAAGTAATGGCTTCTTAAGATTCTTATTCAAGCCATAGACGAATCTCTGATTTTTCTTCATTGGGGTGTTAATGTATTCAACCCCGTATTTGGAAAGAGATTCGAAAGATGCGACATAATCTGTCACAGAAGATTCACCTTGAACAAGGTCTATGAAACGCCGGGCTAAAGTCACTTTTTCAGCCTCCGGCACAAATTTCAATTCGAATCTTCCCCGGAATTGCTCCCAAGTAAGATCCGCCTCAACGATTTCAGAAATTAAAAGCTCATACCAATCTAACGCTCTTTCTTGGAGCATGCTAGAAGCTACTTGGACTCGATGTAGATCAATAAGGTTCATGCGAGAAAAGACGCGATCTCATGATTTGAGCCAAGCTTGAATTTCAATAACACTCTCGGATCCCCTGAATGGCCCTCCATCCAAATCGGTGTAGTCTCTGCACAAGCATGCAAAACCGGATCTAGGATGAGTAGGCTCTGGATTGGGTCCGGTTGCTTGAGCGTTCTTAACAAGATCTAGAAGTTGCTGGACAGACATAAATACTCCATCCTGGGGAGTAGCACTAGATTGACCGACGCTGGGACGGCCTGGTCTAACCATTTCTCTTCTTTAAGAAAGAAAGAAAGAAGAGGAAAAAGTTATTCTCAAAATGAATATCAAGCAATCTTGATAGATAAACAAGGAATCATAAAGAAAATAGGATGAATCGGTACGAAGACTCAAATTAAATCCTAAAGCACGACTCTTAAGATGGACTTAGGACGATGATCCTTGTTATAATATTCCATATTGTTCTGAAGTTTGGCTCTGATACCAAGCTGTGACGCCCCACCTCTATACCCACGCTAGCCAAGAACACTACGGTGTAATGCTGTCAACTAGCATGGAGAATAAGGCTGTTGAGGAGCGACCATCCGTGTAATTTCTTTGCGCGAGCATCGATATGTCAGATAGTATAACATGCATTTTCTTTATCAAGAGGAAATCCGACACACCAACACAAACTCAAAGCTACTACACAGTGGCTATAAAGGTCTTCGAAAACAAATATAGAAATAAACATAACATAAATCAGTCACAGACAATTCACATCACAAAGGCGGAAATAGATATGAATATAACACATGAAAGTGTTCATCAGAGTAGTGGTAAAAAAGATCCACAACAATATAAAGGAATAGATACAAGTGCTAGACAAAAGAATAAGTATACATCATAGAGTCTGTATCTCAAATGTATACAACAAAAACTACTAAACTAGAGTAGTTAGCCAAAAGTCAGAAGATGGTTCCAGGTAGGAAGCCATGAGTAAGCACCTGTAATATCTCAGTCTGACCCGAGTATTATTTAAGAAGAAAATAATAAACGGATCAGTCTAGCTATAAATATCAGATGAAGTGATATATAATAAGAGATATGACATAAACATATAATAATCACAATGCCAAGCTGTGATAAATAAGTAATTGAAAATCAACAAGAGATTAGTCAATATCACAATAATCTACTCAAGATAAAAAGGAATGTAATACTCCTAATTTTCATTCACCAAGCCACAATAAATGACATAAATATCAATGCCCATCGCAAAAGTTGGTGAAACATAAATTCCAGAAATCAACACACGAAATCCAGAAATCACAATAAAAAGGAACAACGACGTCGTACAGCGGGACATCCGATGAACCAAATCACGATAAAAAGGATGGCCAATCCCACAAAAATACTGGACATCGACGCACCTAGAAAGACACGCCCCATGTACAGTCGAACATCGACGCACCTAGAAAGATACGCCCCAAGCTCTAGCATCGACGCACCTAGAAAGATACGCTCTATGCACAAATAAGCATCGATGCACCTAGAAAGATACGCCCCATGCACAAATAAGCATCGATGCACCTAGAAAGATACACCCCATGCATAAATAAACATCGATGCACCTAGAAAGATACACCCCATGTAATGTCTAACATCGATGCACCTAGAAAGATACACCCCATGCAAAGTCGAACATCGACGCACCTAAAAAGATACGCCCCATGCATAGACGAACATCGACGCACCTAGAAAGATACGCCCCATGCCCCGACTTATTGAGCCGATTGCTCCACGAAGTAAATAAACATCGATGCACCTAAAAAGGTACACCCCATGCATAAATAAAACATTGACGCACCTAAAAAGGTACGACCCATGTGAGAAATGAGACGAAGCTCAATAAAATGAGGAACAATCCTCCACATAAACAAAGAGACATCGCACATTGCTAGTCTAAACCACAAAGATGATCGTCATGATCAACGAGAAGTGTCAATTACAATAAGCTAGTAAATATATGAGCTTAGCTTCATGTCCCATAACCACTAGCTTAACTTAAATATTTACGAACAAATTGTAGATCTCCACTAGAAAATTGTCATAAGAGATTCAATCGAACAAGTCCAAGAATTAACCGACGAAGTAAACGCAAGCATTTCATACCACTTGTTTTACTAAGTCGTTTAATTAGATTTCTCATACGAGTGAGGTAAAGGCTTGTATATACTAATAGATTGAAGAACGATTTAAGAAACGAGCTTTTTAATTAAAATAGTGTTGAAATCGTTTTGATGAAAGAATTTTGTTATTAACTACTAGTATAGAAAACCTTTATATTTTTAAAGTGACAAATCACAAAGAAGATTGTAGGAACAATCGGGCATAAAAATTCACATTCGAAGACGTGAATAAAATCCAAAGAAATCGATATAAAATCCATCAAAGTGGATATATCTAAAATTCCCAAAGAAAAGGTCATCAAAGTCGATAATAAATGACAACAAAAAAAGGGAGGCAACACGAATCGATTAAAGTTGGATATTCAAACGGATTAGCAAAATAGGCTAATCTGGCAAAAACCATCAGGTTGGTCGATCGGCTGCAGGGCTCGATCGACCGGACCCTGTTCCACAAAAATCCTCGGGAAGCAGGTCGGTCGGCCGAACCCCTGTAGTCGGTCGACCGGACCCTAAAACAGAAAGTGCTTATGCACTTAGAAGCAGGTCGGTCGACCGGACCAGGGGGTCGGTCGGCCGAACCTGTATACTTGCACTTCCTACCCTATTTCAATGGAGGTGCAAATCCCGACCAATTTGCAATCGCACGAGCAACGACGCTAAGGGTTTATGTCAATCAACTACCCGGCCCTATAAGCTCCTCGATGCATCACCAAAAACATGTTCAAACATCAAAGTTAGGATTTTTAATGAATTGAACTCAAAACACTAAAAATTGGAATATTCACAAAAGCAATCCAAATCAAAATCAAATGCACATGAACGTTAGGAATTCATACTTAACAATAGAAGAGAATTATAAGCATAGATGTGAGATTAAAAAAATCTCACCTTTGAACCCAAACGAATGAAGAAGATGCAATGAAGCAATGGCAAGAACAAGCACTCTTCAATTCCAACTCAACAAGCTTGAATCTAAGCTTAAAAGAGAAACATTCCCTAAATTAGGTTTAGGAAATTTCTGAAATCAAAGAGAGAATGAGTTGGAGAAGATGAAGGAGATGCTTACCAATGGGTTCTCTTTGAATTTGGAGCAAGAACTTGAGCTAGGAGATGGATTTGCAAAGGAAGCTAGGGCTTGGAGTTTTAATTCTTTTTCTCTTCCACCATTGTTGAAAGCTTGAAGAGTTAGGAATTAGAAATGAAGTAATGAAGAGTTGGAGTGGGTTGGGACTGAGTTAGTAAGTGGGTTCAGCCCAAACCAAAGCCCAAAGCAAAAAGTAGCAAAATTCAACTTTCTCCAAACATATCGAAGCTTATACTCAAAAAGGTCGCAAACGGCATTTTGAACTCAATGGGGGTGGTCTCGAGTCCTAATTCGACCGTATGCAAAAAGTAGTTTTTCGGACTAAAATCCGACTAACGATAAAATATTTAAATAAAATATTTAAATATAAAAATCGATAAATATGCGGGTTGTTACATTTCTGAAGAGTTGCGATTGTTTCATGAAGAGGAATGTCCCTCAATCCAAGAGATACGGACACAACTTTTGATTGAAACTCTTCATGAAAGATTGTAACTATTCTACAACATATAAACATGTTCAAATCACTTCTACAATCATCGATTCTGGTTTATATTTCTGAAATCTTTTCTCTATTTATTTCTGCAAATAAAAGCATTCATTCTCATTCAATATCTCTAGAATCTCTGAATTAATTTATATACTTCGATTCTACGAGATTATCTTCCTTCTAAATCTTCACATACACTACATATTCTTGAGGATTTGATTATAGGAAATTGTACTATCAAAAGACAATCCGTGTTATTCAGAACACACTCGTCAACAAAGTATCTGTATTAAGTTGAAGTCCTCTTCGGTTGTTGAGACAGAAAAATTCATGTTCGGTTGCTCAGGTGTGATATTCCTATTCCTCCGGGTTAAGTGAGGGGTTTAGTCTAAATCCAGAGGATATTCTGGGACTGGACGTAGAACGGGAAGTTTGAACCAGTATAAAAAATTCCTGGTGTGCTTACTTTAATTTTTATTTTACTGCTATTATCGGTTTTCGCATTTAAATATTATATTATACGATCCTTAGTACTGCACGTACACTTTCATGAACTATTAGGGTTAAAGAAGAAGTAGATAGAAGAGGAGAAAACAAAACAACAACAGAATCTTATTATCGCAGCGGAATAAAATATAGTAAATAATAACTGATCTTTACACAAAAGAAACTATATCACTTTTATACATACATCATCACAGTAGAGTACAAATCAACAACACAATTCAAGACGGTTATAATATCATATCCTCAAAAGCTAAATATACAGCTTACACTTCACAGCAGAATAAAAATCTACGGAAATACGCCTCGTATCCAGCTCGTCTTCTGAGCTCCACAACAGTCCATCCAGAGTCTATACTCTATAATACTCGGTCTGGTCAGCGAATATAGGAAATGATAGTCGCAGTCGAACGTCTTCACGATTGAAAAGATGGGAGGAAATTTGATTAGAATCTCACGTTAAAGTGGCCATTTTGAGTTTGATCTCTCCTTTCTCAGTTAATTAGATTTGCTGCCCTTTTATTTTTGTTGAACTTCTATTTCGATTTGTTTTATTATCCATCGTTCATTTTTTTATAATAAAAAAAACACGGCTAAGATAAAATAGAAGAAAAGAAGACACGTGCAAATAAAATGGACAAGTGTCACTAAGGAAAGCACATGTTGAAAAAGAAAAGAAAATAGCTGATCAAACAATTTCAATATTATTATTATTATTTAAATCTAAACCGTTCGAATTACGCAACCCAAAATCCCAACCTCCAATCCATGCATGGCGCTAGGCGTTTATAACGTTAAACGTCTATTCCGAACACAATGGAAAAGGTTCCGAGTCCTAATTCGATCGTATGGAGAAGATAGCTTTGTAGACCCAGTTATAATATTAAATTTTCGATATAGATTTCAGCGCTTTTATCTACCGTACGATCACACTACAAGTCCGAATGCTATGAAAATTGAAATCCAATAATAATACACTATTAAGGATCCAATGGAACTGGTTTTGTTGAATTTCGAGACTGTGACCCAGAAGGCTATTTTTAAATTCAATTTAAACTATATATTTTTAAAACTGAACAAAACATTCCTAAATTCAAATTTTAAAACTTCTATTATCTCCAGTATTATAAATATAATTTTTCCAAGCCTTTGAAATATTTTTAACGGATTCGAATCCCAGAACTCATATTTTACCTGAGTTCCGATTGTTAATTCAATAGTTTGTTTGTCAACCAAATAGTGATATTTGAAATTCAAGTTAAACTAACTTTCAAATATTTAAAATTAATTAAATATTTCAATTTCAAATATCCAGAAATTCTAGGTCATCACATTCCTCCCCCCTTAAAAGAATTTCGTCCCCGAAATTACTAGTTAGGAAGAATGGTCCAATACCCATTCACTTATCTTTCCCAAGACAACTAGTTTTAACAACTTCCTAAAACCAATTAACAATACCCAAGCCATCTTTTTAATAAAGACATTATCACCCTTACTAACCTTCCAAACTTCCTCCATAGGTTCCAACCAATATTACTTACCCAACCATTCAAATTTAAATTTGAAACCAAATTTTAAATTATCAAAATTTTCTCAAAAATATTATAATTCTCTAAATTTTCGAAAATTTTTACAATCGTCTCCTTTGCGCGTCAAGCTCGGTACAACTACAAAATGCCTCTACGGGCCCCCAAATTCAAAAAGAAGGCTAGACCAGAAAATCATCAAATTTCATACAGAAATTTAAACACATACCTCTATGTTGTCCAATTCAAATTTATCTTTCAAAATCAAAACATCCATTTATCCTTTGCCTTTAGATACCTGTATATCCTACTAAGAAATTATATCCAATTACATATTTCGAAATCATTTTTATAGATTTCTTTACAATAGTTTCAATATCTATTTCATTCAAGACCGTAAGATGTACATATATCATCCGTATGCAATACCAAATTCGATCGCTTACTCGATCACACAATTTCACTTTCGTACTAGTATCGTCCACCCGACTCTTTAGTGCAGACTCAGATCTGATTTCTTGATTAGAAACCGTCACTCTCCTTGCTAGTCACAACTATGATAGAGAATTTCCAGAATCAATCAAAAATCCATATCCAGGGTTCGCCGTTGAAAATCGAGTGGAAAAATCCCAACTCGGATAGATATAACTCTCGAAATTCTGTGCTCGACTCTGGGTCAAATCACTATGCAAATAAAATAATATACGTACATCTTACGTATTTATATCCATTGATTATTAACTATATCAATTCTCTTTTATTCACATTCATTTTGATTTCTATTCACTTATTTACAACCATCCCATTACACCACTTTACTTAATTTCCATTCCAATATTACTTAGTATATTTTCCATACCGAATTTACTTAAGAATTTCACTATTCATTCTTAAGTACAATATAAATGTTTTATGTACCTCTTATAACTATTTTATTTCACTTTTGTTTATCTATACTTTTACTCAAATTTTCATTTTCAAATTCATTTGAATTCAATTTCCCTTTCATTTTAAATATTGAATTATATTTACATTATCTCAACCCGTACTTAATTAACCTTTTCTCTAATTAGTTCCACTTACTAATTTATTCCTATCTCAAACCATTTTTACTTCCAAACTTTTATTATTTTAGTTCACTTAGAACTAGTTCTACAACTTCACCCTACCCAATTAAATTTTAATACTCAGTTCTCAGTTTTATTCAGTTACACGAAATAAATTTCCAAATCTCAATTCTTTTATTCAAATTTCCATTTTCAATTCCACTTGAATTAAAATTTTCTTCTTTCCACCCATTTATTCCCAAACAAATTTAATACTTCATTTTATACAACAAGATTCAAATCAAATCTCATTCCAAACCATTTTCTTACCTACTTAAATCAAATAGTTTACTCACTAATTTTATTTCAGTCCTTTATTTTATTTAGTCGAATCTTGACTGTCTTCTATTACACACAATTCAAATTAATTCCCAATATTCAGTTCCCAATTCTATTTACTTACAAATGCAAATTCATTTGTCTATCCACAATTTTATTTAAGTTACCATTTCTCTTATTTTCCTTAGACTTTCTTTAAATTCACTTTATAAACCCAGTTTATAAATTCCATAGTCTTTAATAATCATTTAAGTTATATTATATATAAATAACTCATACTTTATCTTGTTTGAAAATAATAATTTTTCCTATTATAAATAATTCAAAAAAAAAAGATTTATCCCATATATATTGCTTGAAATTTCGAGATATCACATTTAGGTTTTTATTTGGACCCAGTTATTATATTGAATTTTCGATTTAATTTCAGAAATTAAACTGAATTAATTACAAGATTATACCTTACTGCCCTACTGCTATCATCGTCTCGAGCTCGCGAATCGACGATCCAATCTGCAATGAACGCATCACTATTAGCCTCTACTGCCGTGGCAATAGACACAGCTCCACACAGGTATTCAAAATCAAACAGCTTCTATAGATTGATCCACATTTATAATCTCAGTTATAATTAACTGAAAAGTAACAGATATACACATGAATAACAGATCAGAGATTTATCATTACTAGTAAACAATTACACAGATAATATCAGATTGATAGCCTAAACTATCCACAGAAGTTAAATTAACTATTCAATGGAATGGTGTATGTTTCCGCTATCCAGATGTCAAACAACTGGAATAATCTACAATAAACACATCTATTCAGTTGGGAACATCCTAACGGATTAGCCATATAAAATTATACAGCGGCATTCCTTAACAAACGGTTATTAAATTCAATCTGAACAAGCTTATGAAATTTTACTTATTTAATTTCACAATGGATCGTATGATGGCGTAGCATCCGTCAATACGAACCATCCACTTAATTTTTTTATTATATGTGAAATTAAATAATTATTACAAAAAGAATCACTTAAGAATCTGTATTAATTCAAAAGTATAAACATTTATTTTCCTTAATTATTTCAATTATACATCACTTATTCAAAGAAACCCAAGGATTAATAGTAAATTATTTTTAAAAACTTGATTTCTTAATGATAAAATAACTTATTTAAAATAACTTAAATTAAATAGACTTAAAGTAACCAAATTTATATATATAGTTTTATAAAAAAATTCCTTGTCTTTATTAAAACTTAAATAAAATTTTAATATAAAAGTGGATCGGTTCAAACATATGGTATGGAAATATTCTTTGTTATGGATTTACCTTTATATTATAAAGATTTCTCCTTATATCTAAATCCTGATTTTAAAATAAAACATAGTCTCTCCGGCCGAAGCCCAAACCCTAGACTACAAAAATCAACAACCGAATCCTATATTACTTGAACTATTTTCAGGTATAAAATTATTTTTGTAATGATCATTTAAAGGTTAATTTTGGGTAAATTATTTGTACGAGTAGATAGTGGAGAAGGCCGTGTTTTTCCTTTCTGTTGTTTTTTTATTTTGTATTGGCTTCGGCCCGCTTGCATTAAGTTGAGATTGCCCGAAAATCGACATCAATATGTCTATTGTGTCAAATGCCAAACTATCAAATGCCAGAAAACCGAACCATTTGGGTTAAAGAAGAAACGAGACGCGTGCAAGATTGATGAACACGTGTTTGAAAAATTTCACTTCGTGTCTGATGCTACAGGGCTTCAACGCATTAATATTATCTTTTTAATTTTAGATAACATCCTAATATTCAAATTTATTTCATTTGCTTACCATTAAATCAATCAATACTTACTAATTTTAATTTCAATACTTTGTTTTATTTAGTCCAACCTGACTAATTTTCCTATTTCACATAATTCAACTATATTCAATTTTAATTCCAATATTCAGCTTCCATTTTACTTACTTACAATGTAAATTTATTTGTTTATTCACAAATTTACTTCATAATTAATAAATTTTATTGCAATGACCATTACTCTTAGCCTACTTAGACTTTTCCTTAAATTCACTTTTACTTAATATATTTAATCACACTCGAATTCAATTTAAATTTCAAACTTTTTATGAGTTCTGAGTTCGAGTCCGTTATAAATATTTCAAAGGCTTAGAAAATTTATATTTATAATACTGGAGATGATAAAAGTTTTAAAATTTAAATTTGGGAATGTTTTGTTCAGTTTTAAAAATATATAGTTTAAATTGAATTTAAAAATAGCCTTCCGGGTCACAGTCTCGGAATTCAACGAAACCAGTTCCAATTGTTTAATTTAGTAGTTTATTTGTCAACCAAATAGTGATATTTGAAATTCATGTCAAACTAACTTTCAAATATTTAAAATTAATTAAATATTTTAATTTCAAATATTCAAAAATTCTGGGTCGTCACATTCCTCCCCCTTATAAGAATTTCGTCCCCGAAATTACTAGTTAGGAAGAATGGTCCAATACCCTTTTACTTATCTTTCCCAAGACCACTAGTCTTAACAACTTCCCAAAACCAAACAGTTTTAAAAATAAAAGTTAAACCAAACTAAAGTTTAAAATAAGAGTTACGAAATTATTCATGATGAACATGAGCATAAACTTATTCAACACATCCCGGAGAACTCGGTTCATCAAATCCACAAAATAAGCAGGAGCATTGGTTGGCCCAAAAGGCATAACCAGCCACTCATAAAAACAATTGGGTCCCCTGAACGCAGTCAAGGGTATACTGTCCTCAACTACCCTTACCTGGTGGAAACCCGTAGCTGGATCTAACTGGGAGAAAACAGAAGCTCCATGGAGTTGATCAAAAAGATTATCTATACAGGGCAATGGATACTTATTCCTAATAGTAACCATATTAAACTCTTAGTAATCCACACAGAATCTCAAAGACCAATCCGACTTGGTCACAAAGACTACGGCAGAACCCCAACTAGAAAAACTAGGCCGGATCAAACCTTTCTCTAAGAAATTCTTTCTCTAAGAAATCTTGGGTCTGCTTCACCAACTCTTCTCTCTCTCTATCGGCACCATTCTTCTACTGGGCTGAACAACAGGTATTGCTCCCAGAACCAAATCGATTCTAAACTCTATCTCTCGATGCGGGGGCAAACCTTTAACTTCCTCGAAGGCATCCAGAAAATCTTTGACCACTTCGATGGACTCTACGCCTTTTGGAGATGCCTCGATTCCATGCAAAAGATTACTCAAATGAACTCCAGAATTATCGCAAGTCACTTTTACGATTCCTCCCAACTCAGTTTCCAAAATCACAGTTCTCTCTTCACAAATCAAAACATATTTATACTAATCCAACCAATCCATACCTAGAAAAAGGTCAAAACCTTTGAAATCCAATACAGATGGGTCACAAGAGAAACTATGAGACAGATAAGAAATCCTTAGCCCTCTATAGACCTTTTCTAACTTGGTTACCCTGCCAATAGGATTAGATACAAAAATAAGGCGGTCAACCAAACTAGGGGAAAGATGAAACTTCTCTACTAAATCCAAGGAAACAAAACTAAGAGATGCACCTGAATCAAACAGAACTCTAATAAAATTGCCATCTAAAAGCAAAGTACCTTCCAAAATGCCTTTTCCTTTAGAAGAAGAAGATGGACCACCTTCAAGAGCAAACACCTTGTTATGTTAGGCCTTCTGAAGAAGCGGACATGCCTTCACCATGTGCCCCCGCTGATGACAGTTAAAACACAAGGATTTCTGAACCAATGCTGAACCTGGTCCACTCTGAAGCTGCTACTGAGATCTTCCTCTAGGATAGCTTAGCCAAATGTCCCTCTTGCGGACACACATAGCACTTACGAGGTCCATAGTTGCATCCCTGCTTCCCTTTGTCTTACTTCTTCCAATTAGGGTTGAATTTCCTTTTATTTGGATTGGAAGAAGTTCCACTTGGTGCTGCTGCAGATGCCAATGGTTTCTTGTTCATAAGCTCCTTATACCTTAACGCCATATCAATTAACTCCACAAAAGATCCCTTAAGATGTGCCGTCATCTTCTCGTGGAACTCAGGTCTCATTCCTTGCACGGACCTCTCATTCTTCTTGAGGGGTGTATCGATCAAACCAAGTCCATAGCACGATAATTCATTAAACTTGTTCTCATATTCTAAAACCGGCGTACTCCCTTGCTTCAGATCCAGAAAATCTCTATACAGACGAGTCCTTCCAACTGTAGGCATGAACCGTTCCTCAAACAATTCCTTAAACTTACTCCATGAAATATCATCCTTTGAAATATTTGCTGTAACTGCATCCCAGTAAACTGCAGCTCCTTCTTGAAGTTGACATGATGCCATGACTCTCTTTTGCCCATTAGATAAATCCAAACTCTTAAAAATGTGCTCACATGAGCTTAACCATGCCTGAACTTCTATGATGGACTTGGATCCTTTAAAAGGCCTTCCTCCTACATTGGTGTACTCTTTATATAAAGCAGCAAAACTTACTCAAGGCGGTGTTGGATTCACATCCTCGCTGGCAGTCGGACCTCTTCCACTATTGGTCGTTGTGCTACCCACAACTCTGCCTCTCCTTCCTCTAGACCACATGTTGGCAACCTAGACAGGTAACCCAACAAATTTAGATAAGTATATAGTTATATAAAAATTACAAATACGCGCTCTCAAGATAGATACTACTCCAAAGCCCGGATATTTTCTCAACTCAGCGCTTTGATACCAACTGTGATGATCCACCTTTCATTCCATAGAAATACGTATCATCAATAAGAAAGAAATAGGTAGAAAAAGAATAGATAGAAAGAAAGAACAACAATCATCAGAATCTCATAGCGGAAACGAAATAAAATATAATATATCACATATCTATTACGTAGTCAATACATATCAGAGTTACATAGTTACAACAACATCATCACGTTAGACAGTCGTAAAGACCTTTCTATCCATTACATCCCAAAATACAATAGACAAAAGACTTCAACATAGCGGGAAATGATATATAGATACGCCAGGACTCCTGCTCCAAGCTTTCCCAAAATTCGTTAAGCCAAACCTGATCACTTGGCTACTCATAAAAATTTGAGTACCCAAGAGTTTAAGAAAAACAGAATAAACTCTGGGTTAGACATGGGTCTGGTGTGAGTAAAAAGTTAAGTTGTTTAACTTGAAAAAACCTTTGAAATAAAAGATATCTCGTAAGACTCTCCGTAAATAAACACGGATAAGTTTTTTCCTAACGATAACCAAAACATTTGATAGGAAATCCAGTTATATTATAATAGTGTTTAGGGTTTTCAAATAAATATTCACATAGCTGAAATTGTTACATTATTAAATTCCAGCATACTAGACACAAAGTGGGTTCTACAATCAAAACTATAAAAGGCACGTAGGGAGAATCGATTCCATACGATGGCAGGGCTACCGGGGTACCGCCCGTCATAGTACATGGCTTAGATCACCGTACCAAGGATCCACCCTGATCCCCTGCATCATAAAGTCGAAGCTACCCTTTTTGGGTAGTCCAAATAAGACAACCCCATGGTTGTTGCCTACAACCGCCCATATAGCCGAAATAAAAGAGACCTCTAGACAGGGAAAAATCTTATCCTACTAGGGTGCTACCCACTTGGCCTTGCGTGCACCTCCCCTGTTTTAGCCATTCCCAGTTGATGAGGCTTGAGGCTATGATTACCTTTATACAACACATCTTCGAATGCTCATCGTCCTCCATTGACGATGTTCTGATAGCAATCACCCATACAAGTTCGTTCCAGGTTCGAACGAAACCGAAAGCATTATTTCATTACACTCATTTTGGAATCACCCTCAGAGTTAACAACAATAACCCTTGCACTCTGAAATTTCATCTCGATCTTCACTTGATATTTCATATCTATCATTTAACTTGGATCGATGTGGTTTTCGGATTATCAAATTTGATATCCGATCCCGGTCTTATCAAAATCCGAACGCTGTTTTAAAGTTGTTTTAAGGTTAAATTTTTTTAATTCAATTCAAAACTTTGAATTCACATAGCATTCATCACAGATAAACAACACACATTTATCACAGCTATATCCAATATCACATCACAGAATATCATAAATTATCAAACTATAGATATCAATCAATCTAGACATTCTATACAACCAATCATTCATAAGCAAGACTTATTAATCCATACTATAATTAATTTAATTAACTCAAATTAAATTAATTATTTAAGAATTAATCACCTAACCCTGTGTAATTAAACATTAATTAATTACAAACCATTTGATTTAATTAATCATTCCTTAAGTACCTTATAAATTAATTAATCTTCAATTACTGATTAATTATACTTAATTATTAATTAATAAACCTTAATTATTAATTGAAAACCCTTAATTACAAATTAATTAATCCTTAATTACCAGTTAATTAATTCCTAATTATTAGTTAATCTCAAATTACTTAATTAATTCTTAATTACAACTTAATTAATCTTTAATTACTTAATTGATTAATCTCTAATTATAAATTAATTAATCTTAACTAATTAATTAAGCAATCCTAATTACAAATTAATTATTCCTAATTACTAATTAATTAACCTCTAATTACAAATTAGTTAGTCTCTATTTAATTAACTTATAACCCTTAATTATTATTTAATTAATCATTCATTATTTAAATTAATTAATTACTCTTTAATTACTTTATTAATTTAATTAATCATTAATCATCAAAACCTTAATTAAATTTAAGATATACTATCTATCTTATTAGTTACTTAATTATCATTAACGTATGAATTTAAAACATTTCACTTTTTAATTAACTACCTAATTACATTTCTAAATTAAGTTTTAAAATAACTTAAAAATTTTAAATTAACAAATTCAAGTTAAAAAAATTATATGACTTTTAAAAACATTTATTACAAAAAGAATAATTTTAAGAAAAAGTTCAAAACTAAATTCATTTTAAATTTTAAAACTTGCTTATATTTAAATTTTAAAACTATTTAAATCTTGCTTTGGGTTCAACACGGCTCCTACCCGAGTCATGCCCCGAGTATTTCTTCTTTTTTTTTATTAAAACTTGATATGTTTAAAAACTTAATACTTGTTAAACTCTCACGCAAACAACCCGGCATTTCCCCGAGCTACAACCAAACTACCCCGAGACCTTCCCGAGACAACTTCCTTTTCCCAAAACACTTACACACCACCTCGTTGTGCACATGCACCAGTGATCGAGGCATCACCGATCACCGATGCAACCTCCAGCATATCGACCATTGCCTAAACCTTCGATCCCATCCACCAAATCTCCATCACAAGCCCAAAATCAGGATCGAGCTAATTTGGACAAGCCTGGAACCAACCCATCGCCTGAAAACTTCCTCGAACTGTCGACACCGACCACCAACACCCCATGAAACTTCATCCACACCCTCCGGCCATCCACGTAACCTTTCCCCCAGGTCTAATGAAACCCGATCCTGAGCAGAGATGACGCAGCAACTCAATTGCCATCCTCGACCAACCTTAGGGTTTAAACCCCCGACCCAACGCCACCGCCATGGTGGACTATTAACCCACCTAACATTTTTGCCGAGTCCACCAAGCTTCCCTCTACCTCCAGCAAAGACCCCGACCACCACGAGTTCCTCGATCACCAAAAATTGCTCAAAGTCCATTTTCTGGTCAACTCCGATTTCCTCACTCGATACAACACTAAATCCTGAATTTCCTTTTAAAATCGTAGTTTCCAAAGTCGATTCAGGTTATATACTTGAATCAGTAAATCAAAATGTTTGATTTTAACATGTTTAAAAATTCTTACCGTCTTTTCCATTTTCCAGATAAAATTCCAACTTATTTTACTTAAATTTATTTTTAAAACTTAACCTATGTTTAAACAAACATATCTTGTTTGAAAACTAAAGCCTATCGGAGAATAGATGAGGAGATTAGGAATTTTGATCTAAATTTAAACTCTGTAACCATAAAACAGAGATGAACATAGATATATCTGACACGCACACTTCTAACACATTCATATATAGAGGAATCACACATATATATATACGTACAAAAAATAATTCCTTCCAGGAATTCACATGCAACAGATTTTCATTTACTTAAGCTTTTAAATAAGAATGTTTACTCACAGGAAACTATTGAACAGAGAGCTATAACAGAAATGCCTATTTGATTTAGAAAACTGAATGCTATGATGATTTTTTGAAAACTGAAACATGAAAAAATGTTTGAAATCTGAAGATTTGATCTAGTTTTTGAAATAATCTTGCTACAGCTTGTAGATGAAATCTTGTTTGATTTAGTTGTATTTTCTTGATTAATCAGGTAGTTGATTGCTTATGAATTTTTTGGTTTGAGTTGTTAACAGGTTTTTGAGTTTCTCTGATTTGAAATTGATTACAGGATACAGGCTTTGTTCTTCTCTTAGTTTTTGAAAATGAGAATAGGAAAAGAATGGAGAAGAGAAGATAGATGTATATATAGACTTAATTATGATTTTGAAAAACAATAAATAAAATAAATTGGTGACACTTGTTTAGTTTGCTAACATTTGTCATTTGGATATGTTAATCACCTTACATTTGTTAAATTATATGCATTTATCTTACATGTGTAATTATGCATGTGTTTACTTATTTTTAAATGTTTTTATAAAACTTTTATGTTTGATTTCCCATTTAATAAATACATTTCTTAATTTATATAAATAAAATCCTTTAAAGAAAATAATATAAAATAAATTATATACTAAAAATTGCATGTATATAATATTTTTAAAACCAAATTTATTTTAAGATAATTATCTTTCGAATTTCAAATTCAAATTCAAATTTAATCTAAAATTCAATTTAAAATAAACTTTTATATATACACACACACATATTTAACAAACACAAATTTAATTTGTTTGAAAAATAATAATTCCATTTAAAATCTACTTATATCTATATATATAAACAATCCATTATTATTTGTTTTAAAGAATAATTTTGTTAATTTTTAAATAATTTATAAAGGAGATTATCACATTATAATTGCTTGAAATTTCCGAGATATTACAAATTCACTCTTTAAGGTCAACATGATGAGAGTTTGGCGATTTCACTTCAAACATAAACTCTAAAGACTTATGTACATCCCATTCAAATCCTTCTTCAATCAATTCACTTAAACGAGATTTAATAAAAGGACAAAGAGTAGTATTCCATAATCGGCACTCCTCTCTCCTATTAGCCATTTGTTTCATAATTTTAATTTGAATTCCATCTAAGAAAACCATAGTAGGCAAGGCTCGTTCATCCAAAATCCAACTATTAAAACTTTTTGGCAACATTTGAACTATATTCACCATATCATTTACTAGGAAAGAAAAACCAGCCAACATATGAAATGGCTTATCCTGTAAGAAATTCATAGTAGCAACACCACCAAGTTCATAAAATTTAGAATGTGCTTTAAATTCATACAAATTAGAAGCTCTAGAACACATCTTGAACAAATCAATGATATACATATTAGAATTCTTGGCCCTAATTGCTGAAAGTAGATTCTGCTCCATATGAGGATATCAATAACTATGAAAAGCTGAAGGAAAAGCTTCATGAACGCCTAAAATTAAACCTTGATGGCGATCCGACATAAAAACAAATCATGATCTTCTTAAAGCATTTGTTTCAAATGACTCAAAAACGATTTTCAATTATCCACATTTTCTAAAGAAACTATACCCATAGATAAAGGGAAAAAACCTACATATAACAACTTTAAATAAATATTAAAATAAAATTCAATCAACTCTTAACTTAAAAACTGTTACCGTTAACTAAAAACTGATAACTAAAAAATTAAACCTAGAAAAAGATAACTAAATTCTAATACTATACAGTAAAGCATATTAAAATAAAAACATACTTCATTGCCATTTTTTGCAGTAGCACCCATCAAAACACCTGGCTGTCCTCTGAGTAGCATCTAAAAATATCATAGGTCGACAGTGCTTGAAACTAAGTAATAGGCACTAAAATTAATAAATACACTCGCAAATTGATTAGTACAAGCATTTACTTCCATATCAACACAACTACCTAGATTATACTTCTTCAATGCCTCTAAATACCAACCTAAATCGTTGTACGACATAGCATTATTAGCATGCAATCCAATCAAAGCAAGTTGTTTTCCACAATAAGAAAAAGAGCAAGACAACTCAAGTTTGTATTCTCTTATAAAATCATCTATTATATCTTTAGGCTTTTTACTAGGACAATCACAAATCCCATCAATAATCAATTATTTAACAAATGAACTAGAAAGATGCGGACACTACAACAAAAAGGATCTTTCGTAGCGTTGAAAAAACGCTACCAAAACTTTTAGTAGCGTTTCGGTAAACGCTGCGATACGACATGCAACTAAAAGTCCAAAACTTTCAGTAGCGTTGTAGAAAACGCTACCAAGACTTGACCTATTATAGGGTTTTAGAAACGTAAAAAAAGTTTCAGACTTTTAGAGCACGTTGCATCGTATTGTTTACGGAAACGCTACTAAAAATTTTGGTAGCATTTTAACAATGCAACGAAATTCATGTCGCATCTGTTTACATTTATTTCCGCAACATTTTTTAAACGCTATTAACTGTTTTGGGCGTATTGTACATGCTATTGGCTTGTATCATTTCCAGTCACCACTCACATAATACTCTTATTAAAACCATTAATCAGTCACATAATCGTCGTATTCAAACTAACACCCAACCAATCAATCACATAATCATCATATTCAAACAATTGAAAGAACACATTAATCACATAATCAAATATAACATCCATAACCATTTCGTTAATATTTTTTCGAAAAAATAAGCAAATTCACATAAAATCCGTAACTATTCAAAAACAAGTTACACAACAAGCATTAACAAAATTTTATAGTGTATAGAATAACTAAAGTCATGTTCGTTACACGATTACCCACAAATCTTTGCAACAGCTAGTCTTTACTTCTAAAAAGCTAATTATCTGTAGGCAAGTTTAACAATCACGGGTGATTATGACATATTTAAAGTATATCAAACATCCTTAGTTAAAATTTTATTAAATTTAAATAATTTTTATAAAACTTATTTAACTTACTTAAATTTCTATAAAACTTGGTTAATTTTTATAATAAACTTATTAACTTAGTTAAATTCTAATAAAACTTAATTAATTTCTCTATTTTCATTTACTTTTTATAAAATGTAGTTAAATTATGGAAGAAATAAGTTGAAATCAGTTACTAATAATATACATTTTTTCATTCGAAATAGGACAAAATTTTGTTCTAAGGAACATTAATTTGTTAAAGGTACGCACAATATAAGAGCAGCAAAACAACAGCTAAAACAACAATCTCATTCTGCAACTGCTGGGAGACCTACTATTTCTCTCAATGGCTTCCACACAAACTTTCTCCTATTCAACCAAACATACTTCTACTTCTAAGTAAAGATCCTTACTTGCTGTACAACTAACTGAATATGACCAAAAAAGAAATGAAACTCCGGTTATCGACATTTCACATGGAGAAAATGGAAGTATTGCCTAACTTGCTCAAATAAAAGTAAGTATATTAGTTTAATAAGGAAATAAATACCAGTCACCGCATTATGTAATGACCTTCACCTCAGGGAGAAGTGTCGGGAGCAATGCAAGAAACTACAGCTCTAATTTTGACAATACTTGAATTTTTGAAATGTTAAGATCAAATTCAGTAAATTCATGTCATTACACCGGTCCATTATGTGAAGGAGTTTCTTGAATTACCTTGGTTTCAATTATCCAAACGATGAGGCCTTTTGAATCTGGAGGCAGCAAGGAGAGCCTGTAATCAACTTCAGGTGGAAAATACCATCTTGCAATCGGTTGCCCCCCTAAATGTGGCAGTTTATTAATATAAATAAATAATTGTTACGTAAGAATTAAGCATACAAGATAGTTATAGTCATGTAAACATACGATTGTATTGATAACTTGCTATTCATAGTTTTTACATACACAAACATATTTTAAAGGAAAAATTAATAAATATTACTAAGCTCATGTTGAAACTATAGAGTTGGATAAAAACTTATTGCACAATAAGGTATGGTTTTCACCGAGTTTAATTTGCATTTGCGCACTTGCTTTCAAAGTGCGAAAACTTAAAAAAAATAAAAAAATTACGTACTTTTAAAGCATGCAAGAACAAATAAAAAATTATTGGGCACAAACACAGATTGTGGCCTTGTTAAAACTGGATGTATTTCAAAAATAAGTTTTCACCTAAGCCTAAAGTTGCAATACCTTTTTTCACAAGCTTATTTATAAAATTTGTCCTATTTGAAATGCCATAGGAGAGAAGTTGGATGCATCTATCACAAATTTGGTTTCCCCTATCCTACTAAATTTTAATCCTTTTGTTTATTTTATTATTCAATATTAATTTATCTACTTTATTATAGTGTGGTTTGATGTATGGGATATATATACATATATATGCTCTTAAAGATGTATGTACAAACATACATACATATATAGATATATATATGTATATATTGTACGTACATACATATATGTATGTATGTATGTATGTATGTATGTATGCATGCATGCATGCATGCATGTATGTACAAATATATAATACAAATAAATGATCTACTTTCAATAGAGAGATAAATTCCTGAGATCCATAGTGATGCAGAGTATACCTCGCAAGCGAAGTCAGCGACATTGCTAAGTCGCGCTGCCCTAGGTCGCGACGAAGAGGGCCAAACCACTCCAGTAGGTCGCGCTGCCAAGCTCCACCCTAGGTCGCGAGCGCGCGAAGTTTCTGAAGGTCGCGAACGACCTACGCTTCGTCGCGAATTCCAGCTACCAAAGTCGCGTTCTTCTTCCAGCCTAGGTCGCTCCATTCCACTCCTCCAGATCGCAAACTCCGATCCATCTTTGAATCGCGAGCATTTAGGTTGCGAACGACCTTTCCAGCCTAGGTCGCGGCCGCTACATCGCGAAGTCTTAGGTCGCGTACGAAGTCCAGAAGGTCGCGAATTACTTTGTTGATACAGAATCTTAGATCGCGTGATTTAGGTCATTACCTTTATGTCGCTGCCATTCTTTAAGTCGCGAAACTACTGAAATTTTAGGTCGTGAACGAAGTAATGTCACTGCAAATTCCTTAAGTCGCTAATTGTTTTGTTTAGGTCGTTGATTTTAGGTCACGTGAGTTGTACTTTAGGTCGAATATGTGTTGTATTGCGTTTTGTTGTTAAGTCGTGTGCTTCTGTATTAGGTCGCAGATCGCGCGGTGTTAGGTCGTGAACGACCTAGTGTGAGTTGTAACCCTATAAATAGGGATGTGTGTTCACTTGTAAAAGGTTGTTGAAATTGAATAAAATTTGGTTTGTGCTTTGTGCCTCCATTTAAAATTGGTAGTTGAGTGTTATCTCCTATCTCCACTTTCGAATATTCGAGTGCGGTCGAATCAATGGTTGTTGAAGCCGATTCACGGAATCAAGTGCGCTTGATCAACGTTCGAAGAATTGGAAATCTTCTCTCACGGTATCGTGCGCGATCAATGTGTCGAAGATTGCTAAAGTCTGGTATCTTCGTGATCAACGGATTTGGGCCTTACGGTATTCTTAAATTCATCGATTTATCGGCGATTCACCGATTATTTCCGCTAATCGTGTGAGATCCTGGACGGATTCGATCTACATCATCGAATTCGCTTCCCACGCTGCGTCAGTTTGGTATCAGAGCTAGATCGCAAGAAGTTTGTATCATTTGGAGAATTGGGTTTCGAGAATTTGTAGTTGGGAGTTCAGATTTGCAATTGTTGAGAAGTTTGGTGTCCATCGTGCTCATCGTGAAGTAGCAACAAGTTGGAAGTTTCGATCCATATCGTTTTGGATCAAAGATCGAAAAGTGTTTGAATTTTTTGAATTTGTTTGAAGTTTAATCATGCCACCGAGATGAGCTCAATGTCATCGCAATATTAATGCTTTGTATGGAAGAGAAGGGGACGATGAAATGGAGCAACGAATCAACGAGAGTTTCACTGAGAAGTTAATGAAGGGATTGGTCGATTAGAGAAAATGATGCTTGAAATGAATCAATGTCGAAGAAGGGTTTCACCTGAATCGAGTCATGGGAGAAATAGAGTTTCACCACATTCAGATAGGGAGAGAAGAGAAGATCATGATCGTAGAAATGTTGACGATCGTGATAGAAATGTTGATGAACGAAATCAGAGAGATGTGGATTATCGTGATTGGAGGAATGTAGATCGTAGAAATGTTGGTGTTAGAAATGGTGGTAGAGATGTTGGTAGTCATGATCGACAACGATATGCATCAGATTTTGATGAGGAGTTTGATGGTGGTAGTGTTCATAGTCGAAATCAAAGCCAAGGAAGAAATCATTCAGAGTATGATCACAAATGGGAGTCCGGAATGAAAATTGAAATTCCAGAGTTTAAGGGTGGTATGCAGGCTGAAGAATTTCTAGATTGGTTATCTAATGTTGAAGAGATCTTTGATTTCAAGGAAGTTCCGGAAGATCGTAGAGTGAAATTGATTGCTACTCGTTTAAGAGGGAGAGCCATGGCGTGGTGGCAACAGACAAAACTTACACGAGAACGGATGGGGAAGTCAAAGATTGTTTCATGGGAGAAGATGAAGAAGTTAATGAAAGCTACTTTCTTGCCATATAATTATCAATCTCTTATGTATCAACGGTTACAGAACTTGAGACAGGGAACAAGGTCAGTGAATGATTATGCAGATGAATTTTATCAACTGATTGTCAGGAATGATATCATGGAGACAGAGAAACAGTTGACTGCTAGGTTTGTTGGAGGGTTGAGAATGCAGATTCAAGACATGGTTAATATGTTTGATCCTAGATCTATAGCAGAAGCACATCAGAAAGCGTTGGCTTGGGAGAAGCAGGGAAGATGTGGAGGTGGTGTGTTTCCAAGTTCCAATACTCAGAGCAAGGGTGCTAGTGGGAGTTTCAATGTTTCCAAAGCTGTCAGTAAACCAGTTGTGAATGAGGTTGAGAAGGCAAAGGTCAACAACGGTTTCAAATGTTATAATTGCCAGGAAGTGAGTCACAAGTGTAATGAATGCCCGAAACCGAAGAGGCGAGCTGTGATCGTTGAAGTGGAAGGTGAGGGTGTTGGTGAAGGTTATTCTAGTCCAGCTGAGGGGGATGAACAGGATATCGCGTCGGGAGATGAAGGATGTAATCTAATGTTGAGGAGATCATGTTTGACACCGAAGCGGGAAGGTGAGGCTAGTTGGTTGAGGAGTAATATCTTTCAGTCGACATGCACTATACTGGGGAAGGTTTGTAAATTTGTGATTGACGCGGAAAGTTGTGACAATATCATTTCTACCGAAGCTGTGAGAAAGTTGAAGTTGAAGACGGAGAAGCATCCAAATCCTTACAAGTTAGCGTGGTTAAGGAAAGGAGGAGAGGTGAAGGTGGACAGGCGAGTTCATGTTCCATTCTCTATTGGGAAGAAATATAAAGACGAGATCTGGTGTGATGTAGTTGAGATGGATGTTTGTCATTTTCTTTTGGGAAGACCATGGCAGTATGATCGAGCAGTGCAGCATGACGGTCGAACCAATAGCGACAGTTTTATATTTGAAGGCGTTAAGATTATTTTAGTTCCAAAGAAGAGACAGCAGGAAGAGAGCAAGTCAGAAGAGATTGAGGAGCTTAAAACTCTGTTGACTTTGAAGGAATTTGTCGAAGAAGTAGAGGAGAGTCCAGAGGTGTTTTTGTTGATTGGACATGAGGCTAGTGAATCTGTTGAAGTTCCAGAGGAGGTAAAGCCAGTAATGGAAGAATTCAGAGATGTGTTTCCAGAAGAATTGCCGAAGGAATTACCACCGTTGAGGGATATTCAACATCAGATTGATCTTGTGCCAGGATCAGTATTACCTCACAGGCCACATTACAGGATGAGCCCTAAGGAACATGAAGAACTCAAAAGGCAGGTGGAGGAATTGTTAGAACAAGGGCGTGTTCAGGAGAGTTTGAGTCCATGTGCCGTGCCAGCCTTATTGGTACCGAAGAAGGATGGAACGTGGAGGATGTGTACGGACAGTCGGGCTCTAAATAAGACCACTGTGAGATATAGATTTCCTATGCCAAGGTTTGATGATTTGATTGACCAGTTGAGTGGGGCTGTTGTGTTTTCCAAGATTGACTTGAAGAGTGGATACCATCAAATTCGTATTAGACCAGGTGATGAGTGGAAGACTGCTTTTAAAACCAGGGAGGGTTTATACGAATGGTTGGTTATGCCATTTTCGTGGTTGTTTACTTTGATGATATTTTGATTTATAGTAGGACTACGGAAGAGCACCTCCAACATTTGCGAGAAGTACTGTTGATTCTACGACAAGAGCAGTTCTATGTAGCAACAAAGAAGTGCGTGTTTATGACGGATAGGGTTTTATTTTTGGGATATGTACTGTCGCAGGAGGGTATTCAAGTGGATGAAAGCAAAGTGGAAGCTGTCATAAGTTGGCCACAACCGAAGACAATTACTGAAGTAAGGAGTTTTCATGGGTTGGTATCTTTTTACCGAAGGTTCATTCCACACTTTAGCAGTGTGATGGCACCTGTAACCGATTGCATGAAAGGAAAGAAGTTCGTGTGGACAGAGGAAGCAAAGTTAGCTTTTGAGAAGATCAAGACACTATTGACGTCAGCGCCAATTCTAGTTTTACCGGATTTTCAGTCGTTGTTTGAGTTACATACTGATGCGTCGAAGGTTGGGATTGGTGGAGTATTGAGTCAGAATGGAAGACCAGTTGTTTATTTCAGTGAGAAATTTTCTGGAGCCAAGATAAGATATAGTACATAGATGTAGAGTTTTACGCGATTGTTCAAGCTGTGAAGCACTGGCGACATTACTTGTTTTAGAAGGAGTTTGTTCTTGACACTGATCATGGGGCATTGAAACATCTACAAGGGCAGGACAAGATTTCAGCGAGACATGCTTCGTGGATAGCATATCTACAACAATTAACTTTCGTTGTAAAACACAAATCACGGGTGACAAATCGTGTGGCAGATGCTTTGAGAAGGAGGAATCACTTGTTGACAACGTTGAAAGTTGAAGTAACAGGATTTGAACTATTGCCAGAGTTGGTTGAAGAGGATCCTTACTTTGCAAAGTTTGTTGAGAAAGTTAAGGATGGGAGTACTGATGAATTTGTGTTGGTTGATGGATTCTTGTTCAAGGGGAATCGATTATGCATACCAGACTGTAGCTTGAGAATGAAGATTGTTAAAGAGTTGCATGAAGAAGGACATGTTGGACGAGATCGCACCTTACAGTTAATTTCACAATCTTATTTTTGGCCGTCAATGAGGAAAGAGGTAGAGAGATTTTTGGAGAGGTGTCATATCTGTCAGGTTTCGAAGGGAACATCGACGAATGCAGGATTATACATGCCATTACCCGTGCCTACTAAACCATGGGTTGATATTAGCATGGATTTTGTGTTGGGTTTGCCGAGAACTCAGAGGGGAAATGATTCTATATATGTTGTAGTGGACAGGTTTTCGAAGATGGCGCATTTCATAGCCTGTAAGAAGACAGCTGATGCCGTCCGAGTGGCTCAATTATTCTTTAAAGAGGTGTATCGATTGCATGGTTTACCAGAATATATTGTTTCCGATCGAGATACTAGATTTTTAAGCCATTTTTGGTTGAGTTTGTGGAAGATGGTCGGAACGAAGCTGAATTTTAGTAGCGCTTACCGTCCGCAAACTGATGGGCAAACAGAGGTGGTTAACCGATCGTTGGGAAACTTATTGAGATGTCTTGTGAAAGACAATTTGAAAAGCTGGGATTTGAAGTTATGTCAATCAGAGTTTGCACATAATCATGCAGTCAATCGGAGTACTGGACTCAGTCCGTTTCAAGTTGTATATTCAGCCATTCCAAAGGGACCGTTGGATTTAACGACAGTGCCATATCAGAAGGGAGTCGTTAAGCGGGCTAGTGATTTGGTGAATGAGTTACAGGAATGCCACAAAGTTGTACAGGAACGATTACTTAAGACGAATGAGAAGTATAAACAAATGGCGGATAAGAAACGAAGAAGTGTTGTCTTCAAAGAAGGAGATTTTGTATATGCCGTTTTGACGAAAGATCGTTTTCCAGTTGGAACTTACAACAAGTTGAAAGCATGAAAAATTGGTCTAGTAGAAATCTTGAAGAAGATCAATGATAATGCGTATCGATTAAGATTGTCGGAAGAGGTTCATACTTCTGATGTTTTCAATGTCAAACACTTAATTCCGTATTACGAGGAGGAACCTATTAAAGATGACGAGAGTGTGAATTCGAGGACGAATTCCTTCCAACAAGGGGAGGATGATGCAGAGCATACCTCGCAAGTGAAGTCAGCGACATTGCTAAGTCGCGCTGCCGTAGTCGCGGCGAAGAGGGCCAAACCACTCCAGTAGGTCGCGCTGCCAAGCTCCACCCTAGGTCGCGAGCGCGCGAAGCTTCTGAAGGTCGCGGACGACCTAAACTTCATCGCGAATTCCAGCTACCAAAGTCGCGTTCTTCTTCCAGCCTAGGTCGCTCCATTCCACTCCTCCAGATCGCAAACTCCGATCCATCTTTGAATCGCGAGCATTTAGGTCGCGAACGAACTTTCCAGCCTAGGTCGCGGCCGCTACATCGCGAAGTCTTAGGTCACGTACGAAGTCCAGAAGGTTGCGAATTACTTTGTTGATAAAGAATCTTAGATCGCGTGATTTAGGTCGTTACCTTTATGTCGCTGCCATTCTTCAAGTCACGAAACTACTGAAATTTTAGGTCGTGAATGAAGTAATGTCACTGCAAATTCCTTAAGTCGCTATTTGTTTTGTTTAGGTCGTTGATTTTAGGTCGCGTGAGTTGTACTTTAGGTCGAATATGTGTTGTATTGCGTTTTGTTGTTAAGTCGTGTGCTTCTGTATTAGGTCGCAGATCGCGCGGTGTTAGGTTGCGAACGACCTAGTGTGAGTTGTAACCCTATAAATAGGGATGTGTGTTCACTTGTAAAAGGTTGTTGAAATTTGAATAAAATTTGGTTTGTGCTTTGTGCCTCCATTTAAAATTGGTAGTTGAGTGTTATCTCCTATCTCCACTTTCGGATATTCGAGTGCACTCGAATCAACGGTTGTTGAAGCCGATTCACGGAATCAAGTGCGCTTGATCAACATTCGAAGAATTGAAGATCTTCTCTCACGGTATCGTGTGCGATCAACGTGTCGAAGATTGCTAAAGTCCAGTATCTTCGTGATCAATGGATTTGGGCCTTACGGTATTCTTAAATTCATCGATTTATCAACGATTCACCGATTATTTCCGCTAATCGTGTGAGATCCTGGACGGATTCGATCTACATCGTCGAATTCGCTTCCCACGCTGCGTCACATAGTATATACAAACCCATTTGATCCAAAATTGCAGATAGTTTGATTATAAATCTAACAGTTTGCATATTATAAGTGAGTCTCTCCTATGATTTTCTAAATAGGGATAAAGGTATGGGCTACAAATAAAATTATTAAATGCAAGGTAGTTTTTTTTTCAAACATCAAGCATGAATTGAGGAAGATATAACCAACTTCAAACATGCGCATGTCTCAAAAGTATAATCTACCTGCACATATGACAACAAATTTATGTGCGCTGATAAACAATTCCATATGAATAATAGAGAATAAAAAGATAATAGTTTGAACAATAAAAGATGGAAAGCGTACCGCTCAAACAGGGTGAACATTAGTAAGAATAGTTTCAGGATCACCCAATCCACATGCTGTAAGATCAAGAAAGCGATAACCTTTATATCTCAACCTATTTAAGTACCTTCCTTCATACCTACCCTCATGAGGAGAGTACACCGTGAAAGCCTTGCATTTAATGTTGTTCTCATGGGTTTGTAACCCAATATAGCAGGTCATTTTTTGAATGAATGGAGGCTTGTGGGTGAACGTAGGGTGAGTGTGGGTGAAATTTTTGAGATGGTTGGTGTTGTATTTTTAGTTGGATTGGGAAGATTCAGTGTTTTTGGTTTTGTGCTTTTGTGGTTAGGGAAGTGATAAAATGATTGTGTTGGATTCTGTGACAAATATTATGTGTAGCTGGAGAATTGTATTGTGCTATCACTGTTATGTTTTGTTTTACAATTAGTAATGTGACATCTGTGAAGGTCGGCTTGACTCTGAAAATATATCTTATCAATTTCACTACATGTTCCAAATTTTTGGCTATAATCACAATATTTTTTCAAGATATGAGTGGCCTACAAATCCAATAGATGATACACATGTAGTAAAGAGGCTTTATGTGTCGTAATCGTGATTTGAACACTAAACCTCTTGCTTTAATATTATTTTCTTCTTTTCTATAACTCAGGACCGGGCGTAGAAAGTTCAAGACTTGGTGTCGGCATGGTGGCTACCATTATATTTGGAAGATTAATACTTGTTCCTCTAGCTAGAGTTGGTATTATAGCCCACATTGAGGACTCATTGCCTGCTTTCGTGGTCTCAGATAGTTGATGTTAAAAGGCACAACTTTGTTTGTTATAATATACGCTAATAGCAATTTTCCTATTTATTTTGTCCATTGTTAAAGGGAGCCCAATTTTTGAGTATGAGGAAGTCAAAGAATTGGATCAGACCCTGTTGAGAAATTTTTTTTGCACTAAACGCAGTAATCCAAAATCACATTCAAATTCGATGACCCTTATCGAAAACCACATCAAGTTCCTTTAACAATGTCCTATTTTTTTGTAGGAAGTGAGTCTCTACTGCTGTTTTGCTTCTTTGTTATCATAAAATTTATAGGATGGGAAAAATATATCATGAAAAATAACCAAAGATTTCAAATTAAATGAAAAAATAATGAAATATCAAATCAACATTGGTAACATAGGCCATCATAAACCTTTGAAGGAACCACCAAATGACATAGTTTCTGAAAGAGAATTTGCAAAAAGTAAATGATATGAATTTTACTAAAATGACTGTTAGCCATGTACATTCTGTATTCCTTGTATTTATATACATTACATACATGGGCCGTTGTAACTAATACTTACATGGACTGGGTTGAACAAAAAAAGGAGTACCCGGCCTCTTACTTACAAAAGAATATGTAACCGGTATCACAAACTTATGCTCATTATTATGCCCCCTCAAAAATATCTAGGGTTTTCACCCTTCTCTTGATCTACGCCGCCATGGAGATTTGCTTAAGAAAATAAGCTGGATCTCATAAATTCCCCAGATCTGGCTTGTCTTGGTTAACTCCTTCCTGGGTTTCTTTTGCTTTATCACCGATGTTGCAGTCAACTACCTTTAAATCGATTTTGAGTCTCGAGAAATTTTTGGTGGAAAGAGCCTTTGTTAAAATGTCGGCACGTTGATATCCAGCAGGGATGTGACGAACATCAAGTCTTCCTTTACTGATCTGTTCACAAACAAAGTACAGATCGATCTCGATGTGCTTTGTTCGAGAATGGAGAACTGGGTTGGCGGAGAGGGCGACGGTACTCAGATTATCACACCAAATTATTGGTCTTTTTATTGGCTTTATTCCGATTTCGAATAGTAACTGCTTGATCCAAATTAATTCTGCAGTTGTGCTTGCAACTGCTTGGTACTCAGCTTCGGTACTGGAGCGTGAGACAGTGGCTTGCTTTTTGGAGCACCATGATATTGGGTTGTCGCCAAGATAGATGTAGAATCCAGAAGTGGATCTTCTGTCGCCTGGGTCGGTAGCCCAGTCGGCATCAGCGTAAGCTTGTAAATTTAATTCTTTGCATAAATGTAATGATATTCCATGATTAATAGTTCCTCTGAGATAGCACATTACTCTCTTTACTGCCTTCCAATGCTCATCTCTTGGTCGTTGCATAAATTGACAAATTTTGTTGACACTGTAGCATATTTCTGGTCTTGTGATAGTAACGTACTGTAGAGCACCTACTATACTCCTATATTGTCGATAATTAGAAATGAGTTCTCCTTTTTCTTTTGAAAGGCGAAGGTTACTGGTCATAGGAGTAGGTAAAGGTTTAGCTAGATCCATTTTTGGTCTGGCAAGAATCTCTGTGATATATTTGCTTTGACTTAGAACTAGCTCTGTGTTGCTTTTCTTTACAACTTCTATGCCCAAGAAATAGCTTAAATCACTAAGTTCTTTAATAGAGAAAGTTTGATTCAACTGTTGAATAGTTTTGCTGATTTCACTGTTATCACTGCCTGTAATCAATATGTCATCTACATATACCAGTAGATACACAGTTTGCCCATGATTTATTTTTATATACAGATAATTGTCTGACTTTGTTGGCTTGTATCCCAATCTGATCAGAGTTGTCTGAAAATTTTCATGCCATACTCTTGGAGCCTGCTTGAGTCCATAATTAGCCTTGTGAAGTTTGCATACCAAGTTTGCGTTATTGCTTTGAATGTACCCTTTTGGTTGTTGCATATAAACCTCCTCTTGTAGATCCCCATTTAGGAAGGCATTGTTTACATCTAACTGTTTAATCTTCCACTGATTGTGTAGTGCTATGGTTAGAATAATTCGTATAGTGGTTGGTTTCACTACAAGTGAAAAGGTCTCATTAAAATCAAAACCAAACTGCTGTGTATAACCCTTTGCAACAAGTCTTGCTTTGTATCTTGCTATGCTACCATTTGGGTTTTTCTTTACTTTGTATGTCCATTTACTTCCAATAATATTCTTATGACTGGGTGGACGAACTAAACTCCATGTTTTGTTTCTTGTGAGGGCATTATATTCTTCATCCATGGCCGATTTCCAGTGATCATACTTGGTAGCTTCTTCATACGTAGTAGGTTCCTTTTGATTTAGACAAGATGTGTATACATTAGGTTTGAAAATACCACTTTTAGCTCTTGTAATCATATGATGTTCTGTTCTTGTAGGAATACTGGATTGTTCATTGACACTGGGGTGTTCTGAACATGGTGAATTGCTTTCATTATGTTCTAAACTTTCTTCAGAATTGGAACAGTTATGTGGTGAGATGTTGAGATGATCACTTGACTCGGTTGAACTATGACCTGGTCTGATGGATGACAGGGTGTGTTGTGGTCCTGATGTCTTATCAGCTTCTTGCCCACTGTTCCAGTCAGTAACTTCAGGTATTGGTGGTATTGACACCTTTGTGTTATACATTTTCTGTGTAGTTTGTATTTCTTTATCTGCAAAAGGAAAAATGGCTTCATTATATACAACATGTCTTGAAATATACACTTTACCATCATTACTGAGGCACTTATATCCTTTCTGGTTACTAGCATATCCTAAAAATATGGAAGGAACAGATCTAAGACTCAACTTGTGAGTGTTATATGGTCTAAGGCATGGAAAACATAGACAACCAAAGGTTCTTAGTTCTGAATAAACTGGTTTTATATTAAACAACACTTCATTTGGACTTTTCCAACTAAGAACCTTAGTTGGTAGTTTGTTGATTAAATAAACTGATGTAGTAAATGCATCAGGCCAGAATTTCATTGGTAAGGACCCTTGAGCCAACAGTGTCAATCCAGTTTCAACTATATACCTGTGTTTTCTTTCCACTAAACCATTCTGTTTGGAAGTATGTGGACAAGTAACTCTATGTATAATTCCTCTATTTTGGAAATATTCTTTCAGAGGTTTAAATTCACTACCTCCATCTGATTAGATAGTCTTAACCTCACTGTTATACTGTTTTTCAGCTTGACTAATAAATTGAATGACTACTTTGCATACCTCTGATTTAGCCTTGAGAAAATATATCCAAGTATATCTAGAATAAGCATCAACAAATGAGATATAGTACCTGAACCCATAGTCTGAATTTACTGGAGTGGGTCCCCAGAGATCTGTAGCTATAAGTTCAAGTGGTTTATTGTAAACAGTAATAGAGTCTGCAAAAGGTAGTTTGTGACTTTTGCTAAGTTGACAACTTGTACATATATAAGGAACATAAATATTATCAAAAGGAATATTATTACTTTCCAGAACATATTTTACAGTTTTAACATTGGGATGTCCCAATTTGCAATGCCATACATCAAATACACTCTTTTTACTAGTGACATTAGTTTCTAAATTGTTGCACCATGGTCTTTTATGAGTGAATTTCTTTGTATTCCCAGGATTGAATTTGTACAGCCCATTGTGCAGTCTACCCTGTAACAATATATCTTGACTTAATAAGTCTCTAACAGTGCAGAATTTTGGGTGAAACTCAAAGTATACATTGTTGTCGTTGGAAAATTGTGATACACTAATCAGATTTTTTTTAAATTCGAGGAACAGTTAACAAATTATTCAAGTAAAGTTGTCTTTTACCTTTGATGCTGCCATTTCCAACATGAGTTATACTTATAGCTTCACCATTACCCATAAAAATAGACTGTGTACCTGAATATTCTTTGCTACCAAGATTCAAATTCTGGATGTTGTTAGTTAGATGATTAGTAGCACCTGAGTCTGGATACCATTCTTCACTGTGAATGTCTTCAGGTCTGGTAAGAGTTTCTGAATTCATTTGAGAACCTTGAGTGGCTTCATTCTGACTTTTTGTTGTTTTCCCTAATTGAGCTACATTTGCATTTGGATTAAAGCCTTTTTCTATGCCTTGACTTTGATTGGTATTACTGCTATCAGTATTGTATCTGAAGTAGCATTTGCTTGCAATATGACTAAAATTTTCACATATTTGACATTTAACTCTGTTACTGCTGTTCCATCTTCCACTCCTTCCTCTTCCTCTCTGATTAAGACCACCTCTGTTGATTTTTGTCTTTTCTTGATTCTTGTTTCTTGAATTTGATGCATAGTTAACTGAATAATCTGATGTACTTGACTTTCTCTGTTCAACTCTGCCTTCATGAGCAAGAAGAGAGGTGTGAACAAATTGCATATTGGGTAGTGTCTCTCTAGAGGAGATGACTGCAATGACAGACTCATATTCCTCACCAAGACCATTCATTATGGTCAAGATCTGCTCAGTTTCAGAGATCTTATGACCAGCTGTCTCTAGCAGATCACAGAATGACTTAATCTTGGTCAAGTACTCTCTCATAGACATATTCCTTTTTCAAGTTTTGTAGTTCTCTCTTGTAATGAATAATACGAGCAGTAGATTGAGAATCAAAAATCTGCTCTACAGTTTTCCAAATTTCGAAAGAAGAACTGCATCCAACAATTTGATGCAACAGATTTACACTGATTGATGTTAAAAGCCATGCTGATAGTAGACTATCTTGTCTCTTGTATTTCACATAATCTTGATTACTTATCATTTTGCCTGCTCTATCTGTTGTCATTACATGTGGAATTGCAATAGTTCCTTTGATAAATGCTTCGAGACCATAGCCATTTATGGCAGTTTCAACTTGATATTTCTAGACCAAGAAGTTGTTCTCGTCATGTTGAATATTATTAAGATGACTCTTGGGTTTAATCAGAGATAGAGTGGTGATTTCAAGAACAGAAGTGGTAGATGATTCCTTATCTCCTGCTTCTGACATGGTGGGCACTGGATTAGAGAGATGATGCGGCTATTCTTGGCGAGACACACTGAAATTGAGTATCACACTGAGTTTCAGTGTGTAGCTAAGGGTAAAGATAGAGATCAATGATGAAAGGATGACACGTATCTCCTTTGATGACTGAGATGCAGCCAAGATTCTGTTGATCACAACTTGAATCTTCAGGAAGGGCTCACTGCAGTGGATATAATCAAGAACCTATTTCTTGATTATCAGAAATAATTTCTGATGATGATCCTTAATCTGAAGAGTAAAACTCCAGATGATGAGAACTCTCTGATGGAGTTCAATCAGTAACAAAAAACTGATCAGCCAATGATGCCCTTAGGCAGAGGCTTTGATACCATGAAAGAGAATTTGCAAAAAGTAAATGATATGAATTTTATTAAAATGACTGTTAGCCATGTACATTCTGTGTTCCTTGTATTTATATACATTACATACATGGGCCGTTGTAACTAATACTTACATGGACTGCGTTGAACAAATAAAGGAGTACCCGACCTCTTGCTTACAAAAAATATGTAACCGGTATGACAAACTTATGCTCATTATTAGTTTTATTATAATTTGCAGGAAATTTGGAATTACAAGTTATCCTACATTGATTGTCTTGATTCTTCACCTATGTAATTCCAACCATCACAATTTCAAGTCGAAAGCATGACCTTTCAAAACCTAAGGCTAGTGGGAACTTGATTAGGATAGTGACATGGTTAGAGAACCATATGTTAGTTTAGTACCAAGTTATATATATTGATTTTAACATTTAAATGCTCCTACCAAGTTCTCTAGTTAATGATGTGATAAAAAACAGTGGGAAGATGCACAATGCATGAGTTATGCTATAAGATTGAAGTGATATACCATGCAATTTCCCTCTATTGGACACTGACAGGTGCAGAAACATCTACTCTTCCATATTTCATGCGAATCTCAGGCTCACCAGCCTCCTGAAAAACATAGTTACCCGAAATTATATACAAAGACATAATTTTACTATATTTTTGTTCCACCAAATATAATTTAGTTCCGTCATCAGTAGCTGTAGCACTAGCCAACTAGAACAAATCCACATACGAAATGCCTAGATACTTGTCCTTGAGAGGTAGGATAAGCTTTATGGAATTTGTAAGACCTGTAACTTGCTACCACTTTATTACCTTTTATACAATAGCAATTTTGCTAATGATTATGCCTAAAAGTATGTTAATGGTAGCATTTGCTGCATGTTTTAGTCAATACACATGACCTAAATAGAGCCTTCAACTAAATACAAGTATATAGTTAAATACATGCATACTATATTATACAATGAACAAGACATATGGTAACTAAAGAAAATTAAGAAAATGTACGGTGAATGGCCAGAAAATGCAAAGCATTATCTTATAAACCTCAATAATGCTACATGCGAATACAAATGTCTCGCTCTAGTAATAATGCATGCACATGTGACAGTCTGTTTCTTAATCCAATACTATTATGCCATGATAAGTATTAATCCACCACTACGTACTAAGCGCAAAGTGACAATCTGTTCCTTAATTCAATACTACTACACCACTATAAGCCAAATAATGAAACCCGATTCCATACAATGATAATCAAGTAACTGGATGCGTATGTTAATTGTTTTTATATTAGCAGATTTAGGATGAACAAGTTTCCACAATATGTATGTCCATTTGCAAAGGCTGAAATCACCCCCATAATTTTTTCATTGTGAATGCAACATTCTCAAGGTTAGTTTTCGTATTTTACAGTAAGATCTACGAGCCTTTTCTTCAAAATAGTGATTATGGTTGTTAGTGAGGAGTCAGGTTTTGAAATATTAGTAGAAAATTATTTTGAAATCTTTTGACCCCTGCATAGAAATATAATGCGCAATGATTTTGGGAGTTTTCTGTAAAATTGTACAATTATAGTTTGCTCTAAATTCACACTAAATACCAGTTTTACTATTTTTTTAGAAATGTCAAGAACTCAAAAGCGCAGGTTTAGTAAACCTTTCATGAATGGAGCAAATAAAAAATGCCAAAATCAGTATAAAAAAATCAGTTCAATGAAGATGTCAGTTCTAAGCCAATAGAGATATTATTATCCAATTAGGCACCATAACAAATACGGTTTCCAATGGATAAAAATGGGATAGAAAGTCAAAGGAAATTTCATAAAGAAAAGTGCATAAACCTGTGCTAAATCTTGATCATCCTATTTTTCTATTGCATGTTGTAAGTATTTTATAGCTGCAGGGTACTCCGTAACATGACGGCACCAACTTCATATAACTCTGTCGCATTATTGTCACCACTACGAACTTGTTTCTGATACAGACACATAAGACAAAAATGAGCACCTAATTGATAATGTTACTCTAATATTTAGTAAATATGGGTTATGTAGCTCACCAGAATCTTATATCATGTATGGACAACCAAAATATTAATTTTGTGTAATGAATAGTGTAATGAAAAAGCATACACGCGTACTAAAGAAATATAGCATCACACTATAAGCAATCATTTCTTCAATAAAAAGTATGCCAATTTTTATTCATACACCACACTCATACAAGAAAACAATAAGTTAGGATACGTGTCTCTTACACATTTTCTTCTAGAAGGATATAAATCCAAACTAGTCATCTTAATCTTTGTAGTTTAATATATAAGGGTAACAAATTCAATTATATTTAGAACTAGACGTCTTGTCTTATTATTGCAGAATTTTACAAAATCAATGGTTTCTCGGCATTGCAGCATTATAACACTGCAAGGTTAATTCATGAGAATAGCCATGATGCCAGGATTGTAAGAAATTGGATGTAAAGAGGTATTAGCCCAATAGGTCATGGAAGAGAATGGTTCATACCCAATATTATAAAGAAAGTAAATATTATCATGGAAGCGACACAGGCAACTTATATTTCCCATGGCTTAAAATCGTCTATGTAGCTAACCAATTCCTTTTTGACAGACTTCATTACTAATATGCGCCAATTAAGTAATCTCACATGTTTCTGCCGAAATATCCTGCCAAGGCACAGCTACTTATAGCTTTGATGCACTCTTGATAAGTTACTAGCCTTGTATCGGATACTGCTGCATGAATTGTTATATTCTTTTTGTTCACACGCCTCGTTACACTTTATTTTATATAGCTTAAGTAAGCATTAATCTAGCAGGAACAAGCAAATGCAATTTTGAATTTCAGATGTCATAAATTTTTATTTATGAAAATCTCTAGGCTTATACAGGGAAGACCTATGTTTCAAATCATTATCATATCTTTGTGTCCATGCATAATAATTTTACAAAATAGTGGTAAGATAGATGGTACAGTGATATACCTATAATTCTTTAGCAGAAAGGTCAAGCTTTGCACGAAAAAGAACTTGGCGAATAACAAAAAAGGATCCTATACCAAGTAACAATGGTAATACAACCAGATAAGAGAGCTAAATTTCTAGTTCAAACAGCTATTCAACTTTATATACCACATTGGTCCTAACCCCTTGTGACGCCCCATCCTGAGCCCACATTAGTAAAGAGAATTACTAAGTAATCCCGTCTACTAATGCAAAGAATAGGGCTGCTTAAGGGCGACCCTCATGATCATGATAATGCATTAGTTAAGATACACCCACACACACACACACACACACACACACACACATATATATATATATATATATACACATACATACACACATCCATTATGTCATATATGGTCGACACACCTAGTCCTTAACTAATATGATACCATGGTGGTTTAGGACCATTTCAGAATAAATGCAATATACAAATGTATATAAACAGTCACAGAACAGCAAACCCAGATCAGAGTATACATACATCTCCATACATCATACATAATACAATATACATAAGTAGCATGAAGTACAAAATATACATACACAACCATCACACAAAATAATAGGTACAATGTCCAAGTGTGAATAAAGTGGTCTAAAACAAAAGCAAGCTAACGAATCCAAGCAGGAGTGACCTAAATCCATACCTAAACTTCAAGTCGGTCTGACCCAAGTAATAAATACATGGGTCAGGAAGGCTAGAACTTATCATTAGTAAATATAACAATAATAGGAGGAAAGGGAGAACCATTCCATTGTTGACAACGGAATGATATAAGTATCATCAAATCATCTCTAAGGTGAGACATCTATGGGTTCATCATGATTTTATAAGGGAATTCAATCGGTTATCTAACTGTGGTTCATCTTCTATAGTTATATAAGTGACATACGTAAGGATTTGAACCATATAAATATTCATCATAAAACAGTCTAAATCCTCATAAATTCATCATAATAGAACTCAATGAGGGTTCAAAACATCATACTAGAAATCACCATAAAACCATCAATACATGTAAGCCTTCATCCTACTCAAGGATATAATAACATCCTCATAAAAAGGTGAAATCAAAACATCTATAACTCATGTTAAACTGCACGTGCTTACATCGTGACCAGTACTAATATTTGGTACCATAAACATCATGATGACTGGAGTCAAGTAACATCATAACATCGTGATGACTATAGTCTATAATATCATAATGACTCCTAGTCACAAAGACCCGATTTAATAACATCGTGATGATCGGAGTCGCAACTACATCGTGATGACTCCAATTGAGTACTCGTGGTCTATAATACTAGTAAACATCTTAAATGTGTCTCAGATTCTCAGATAGGAACACAATAGGCGTTAACGTATGTCTCATACCATATGTTCGCACCTAATGATTTACTAGCCGTTAGTTGATTCCATACTAGTAAAACATCATAAACATCATGAAAATATACTCTGCCTCATCCCATCGACAGGTAAATATAATACCCTACTCGTCTCATCTCATTGATGAGTACTAGTGGCATCGTGACTCGTCGCATCTCATCGACAAGTAAAAGCCATCATAATACATCTCAACATCGTAAAATCATCATAAAGAATCTTACTCATCTCATCGACAAGTAAAAATAACAACTAGATGGTTATTTATAACCACAATTCCAAATAGGAATTTCTAGCTTTTGATTCGCCTAATTTCGTCGGCGATTAAGAAATACATCTAAAAATGGTCCTTCATCGAATATATTCCTATATTGGAGTTATTGGATCATATAATCAATCCAAAATTTATTAACATCTTAAATCATCTCAAACAGTTCATCGAAAGCGTTTCAATCGTATAAGTCTGACAAGCAATAAAGCAAATCCATGTGTCTCATACCACATGTTTTACTTTATCATTCAATTGTCTTTATCATACATCCGAAATTCATAAAAATAAGTAATTTTATTTATAAAATAATTTTATTAGAGAAAAATAGGAATTTAAAACGATTTTCCAAAAACGATTATTAAAACCAATATTTGAAATTTCTTTATTATAGAAAATAAATATATTTTTGTTTAGAAAAATAATTTTAAAATACTATATAATAGTAATTTGAAATATCCATATATTTTAAAAATGGTTTGGTGAAAACCATTCTTGAAAACAATCAAAACAGAGAAGGATATCTCAAAACCGATACCTTGAATTCAATACGAATTCAATTCAAATTTATCCCAAAATCAATTCAAATTCTATTTAAATTGAATTTCAAATTCTTCTAACATTGCTAACCTACTGATAGGCATCATAGGTCTCAAAATATCTCAAAACAACATCAAAACCAAACCAGAATGAGAGCAAAAATGGGCTAATACAATTCTAAGGTCAGTGATTGTTATTGCTGTCATTTTGCACTCAAGACAACAACATACAACATAATTTCGACCAAGAAAACTTCAAACTTTCAGAAAACTCAAAACATCAAACTGTAGTACATGATCTAAGCTTTGCAGAACATCTAAAATTATTGAATTTAGTTCAGAAACGAAAGAGTTATGGTTAATTCCATTTCAGATTCAAACATAGAACAAATGTTAGTTTTTCTCCTGGGATAACAATAGAAACACTCAATTTTGACATGGATAACTTCAAAATTCTGGAAACCTCAAAACATAAAACTTGTACCATTATGTCTAAGCTTTCTAAAACATCTAAAATTATTAAATTTGGATAAGAAACGAGTAACTTATGACCAAAACAATTCTCGGGCCTATGATTGTTGTTGCTCTCGATTTGCTCTCGGGACAGCAACAAACAAGCATGATTTTGATCAAGAAAACATCAAAATTTTGGAAAAATCAGTACATGAAATTTTTAGCTCAAGATTTCCAGAACATCCAAAATTATTAAATTTGGATAAGAAACGAAAAGGTTATGTCAAAAGTGGTTTCAACTTAAATCTCAAAGAAATTTTACTGTAATGATTTTCTTATATATATTTTTTCTTTTGCCAATTTCTCACAAGATTATCATTTTTGCTAGAAAATTTGTGAGGCTGCATTCACCTTAAAGTTTAGTAGCGAATTTGGTAGCATGTTGTGATCTTTGTGATGAATTGAATCCCTAAGCACCTGAAATAGCCGAAACAAGACATGCATAGCAAAGAAAAATTGTTATAAACAAGATCATCTCAAGTTCTAAGAATTTAGATGAAATTTCTTTAGGTATTGGTTGTGATTACCTTTTCTATTCTTGATTTAAGTGGATTCCTTTAATTTGCAGCAAAAATGAGTTGAAATTGATTTTTAGTGAAGAGAAGCCATGGTTTTCTTTTGTTTTACAGAAAGTTGATTTTTGAGAAGATGAGAAAATGAAAGCTACGTACAGTACAAATTTTCTCCAGCCATAAGGTTCTAGTGAAGCTAATGGATCATTTTTCTACCCAAATAAGCCCATATGCAAAACACATAGAGAAAAAAACAAGGATATGTGCATACTTCTCTTAATATAACACAATATTCACACTTTTTCTTCATTTTAAAGTTATATAAAATGTAGACACCCTATTATATTGAAATAAAATAGTTATTATGGTAAAATAAAATTTATTTTAACAACAAAAAGATAATTTTAACAATAAAACTTCATTTTTAACAATATTTAACAATTTACACAATTTTAGTGTAAAAACACCATTTTTAAGTATAACATGTTCAAAAATTATTTTCTTAGTCAAACAAATTACTTTAAATCATCCCAATTTTATTTTATCATCAAAATACTATTTTAAACCATATTCCATCTTTTATATTAATAAAATACAAATTTACTTCATTTTTCCTCTTTTCAAAATCAATAAATGGTTATTATTGGCATTAATTTTCAATATTATTGCATTTACCCAAATAAAATTACAAATTGATTATTTTCACTCCAAATTATCAAAATAAAGTTTTAAAACTTTATTTTCATCATTTTTTATTTATTTCAATAATTTAATGTTAAAATATATCTCTTGATTAATTTATTAAAATTAACAAAATTCCAATATTTTCATCTTATTTAACCAGATCACCTATCAATCAAATTTCAAGCCCAATATTTATTATCAAATACATTGTTTAATTAAAATAACAAATTTTTACCCAATTTATCTCCTTCCTTTTTATTTTATTCTCAATATTAAACTATAATTATCATTATAATTTAATATTTCAGGTAATCACCAATACCAGGATTGTTACAGACTCCCCACTTATAAAAATTACGTCCTCGCAATTTCTTGAGGAAATATGTATTCAACACACTTCATTTCATTAAACAAAGGAAATTTGAATAGATTAAAATGGAAAATTCTTAACTTCGTCATGAGAAGATAAGCATCTAGGATATAATCGCTTGATGAATTCTCTGATTTTCCAAGCGCAATTGTTGGGATTATCGGACCATTGAATCTTCACGAGCAGAATACTCCTGTTGCGAAGGCGTCTAACCTTCGAAGCAAAAGCCCTCACAGGATGCTGCATGAATGATATCTCATGAGAGACTTCTAGCTTCTCTAAAGCATGAGAATCGAACATAGAATCTAAATCTCGTAGACACTTCCTCAACTGAAAGACGTGGAATACGTCATGAACTCTAGAAAAATGACCGGGAAGTGCTACATGATATGAAACAGGACCAATGCGCTTTGTAATGAGAAATGGCCCAATATAGCGTGGTGTCAATTTCCCTGTCTGGTTGAAGCATATCACTCCATTCAGAGGAGAAGCTCGAATATAAATAAGATCGCCCATTGAGAACTCAAGAGGCCTCCTACGGTTGTCTGCGTAGTTTTTCTGTCGACTCTGAGACTCTTTCATTCTCTCTCGGATAAGATGGATCTTCTTAGATGATTCTTGAATAGACTCAGGGCCAAGAATGAGCTTTTCCCCTGACTCAAGCCAACATGATGGAGAGAGACACGGCCTTTCATATAAAGCTTCGAAAGGAGCCATGTGGATGGAAGATTGGTAGCTATTATTATAAGCAAAATCAACTAGAGGAAGATGATATTCCCAACTACCACCAAAATCTAAGATACAAGCACGAAGCAAATATTCCAAGACATGATTCGCCCGTTTAGTCTGTCCATCATACCGTGGGTGATAAGCTGTGCTAAGATTAAGCTTTGTGCCTAAAGCTTGCTGGAGACTCTGCCAGAAGTGACTTATGAAAAGAGGATCACGATCACACACAATAGATGAAGGAACACCGTGTAATCGCACGTTCTCCTTAATATATAGCTTCGATAAGAGAGATGTTATCTTATTAGACTTAATAGGAATGAAATGTGCAGACTTGGCGAGACGGTCCACAACAACCCAAATACTGCTATGGCCTGACCTCGAACGAGGTAAGCCATGAAATCCATAGAAACCTGGTCCCATTTCCATAATGGCACCTCTAAAGGATGAAGAAGACCATTGGGTCACTGATGTTTAGTCTTCATAAGCTGACAAGTCATGCAATTTCTTACATAACTTGCTATATCTCGCTTCATGCTTTCTCAGTAATAGAGACGACGCATATTAGCATACATCTTGCTGCTGCTAGAATAAATAGTATACTTAGAACGGTGATACTCTGCTAGAATGTCCCGCCTAAATTCTGGAATAGAAGGAACGACTAGACGGTTCTTCTTTTGAAGACGTCCATGAATATCGATGATGAAATCCCACATCTCAATGCCATCGTGGAATTCAGACTTATACTTCTGAATACGAACAGATATATCAGAGTCTCACCGCTGAGCCTCGGCAGTCCTATCAAGAAGAGTAGGATGAGCTTCCATGCTATACAATAGAATAGGTGAATCTGAAATGGAAGCACAATCACGAATATCACACATGGAAAGAGTCTCAAGAACTTTCCACTCTACAATCGTCATGGAAATAATAAATGAATGCTTACGACTCAAAGCATCAGCCACTCGGTTCCTTTGAATCATACGAAGCTAGAAACTCAAGCCAACGCTGTTGTCGAATGTTGAGCTCCTTTTGAGTGAATAAGTACTCGAGAGACTTATGATCGGTAAAGAGAGTAAAGCGCTCTTCCAACCAACATTGACGCCACATCTTTAAAGTAAAGAAAATGGCGGCAAGCTCTAAATTGTGGGTAGCATACCAAACTTCATTCGGACGTAATTGCCTTGAAGCATAGGCAACTACCCTATCCTTCTGCACAAGAAAATCACCGAGGCCGGTATGACTGGCATCGGTATAGACAATAAGGTCCGGATTCCCTTCAGAAACTACAAGAACATGAGCATTAGTGAGAAGCTCCTTCAATCTCTAAAAGGAAGCCTCACACTTATCTGACCATATATAGCAAACTCCTTTCTTCGTAAGGCTAGTCAAGGGAAGCACAATACTAGAAAAGTCTTTGATGAATCAACAGTAATAACCCACCAAACCCAGAAAGCTACGAATATCATGAACGTTCTCAGACCTTTTCTAATTCTGGATGGCTTCGATCTTAGAAGGATCGATCGAAATGCCTTCAGAAGAAACAATGTGGCCTAAGAACTTAACTTGCTTTTCCCAGAAATGACATTTAGAAAGATTTGCTTTGAGTTAATGCCGTCGAAGAGTACACAAAACAATTTTAAGATGTCGAGTATGGTCCGCTTCAGACTCAGAATATACAAGAATGACGTCGATGATAACAAGAACAAACTTATCGAGATATTTCTGGAATACTCGATTCATAAGGTCGATGAAATAAGCGAGGGCGTTCAGCAAATCGAACGGCATGATGAGCCACTCATATGAATCATACCAAGTGCGGAAAACTGTAAGTGGAATGCTATGCTCCATAACTCGGAGCTTGTGAAATCCCGTGGAAAGGTCAAGCTGTGAGAAGACCCTAGCACCGCTCAACTGATCAAACATATCCACAATCCTAGGCAATGGATAGCGGTTCTTGATGGTCAACTCATTAAGCTTGCGATAATCGAAGCATAGCCTAAGTGTCCCATCGAACTTCCTCACGAATACCAATGTGGCTCCCCACGGCAAAGAATTAAATTGAATGAAATGCTTGGCTTCAAGCTCTAGGAGTTGCTTCTTGAGTTCCTCATTCTCCTTAGTAGACATCCTCGTAGGAGGACGACTAATTGGCTATGCACCTGGAATAAGGTCGACGCGGAACTCAATAGCCCACTTGGATGGTAATCTCGAAACAAGTTCAAATAAGTCTAGAAAGTCACGAACAACGGGTATCTGAGACACATTATCATCATCGTCTCGAGAATCAAGAGCAAATAAAGAAGTCACGAAATCATGATCGGACTCTTAAAGCAAAAGAGACAACTGAGTAGGAGAATCGGGATGATGAAGATATAAAACTCTCTCCAAACAAAGAATCCTGGCATCGTATCTAACTAGCCAGTACATACCAAGAATCATATCAAATCCAAGAAAAGGAAATACGTGCAGATTCACATGGAAAGAAAAACCACAAATCATCATCTCAACATCATCACAAAGAATACTTGTAGATCCCCCGATAGGATTCATAATCCGTAAAGAAGTAAGCATGCAAGAAACATTTAACTATAAAGCATCGACGAGTTTCTTCGATATGAATGAATGAGAAGCACCCGTATCGAAGAGCACTCGAATAAAACGATCGTGAAATAAAATAGAACCCTCTAGAACGGAAGAGAATATACCTCGAGACTGAGAAGCATCCCCAGAAGTGGTAGCTACACTAAGATGACCCTGACGAGAACTCTTCTCCCTCTTCGGACAAGCTCAAATCAAATGTCTCTCCTTCTTACAATAGAGGCATCTCTTAGGCTTGGGACACTCTCATGGGATGGTCAGGCGAACCACAATTCAAACAAGCAAAAGGCTTAGCAGAAGGAATAGCTGGAGATTGAGAAGAGGATCCCCCTTGCTTCTTCTTCTTATTAGGGCAGAAAGGATTAGGCTTGCGGAAAAACTTTTTTTGTTCGGATTTCCCCAAACCTCGCTCTCAACATCACTATTCTTCTCCTTCTCGACTGCTTCAAGCTGAAGGGCCGCATCCACAAGTTTCTCAAAAGAAAGTTCAAGACGAAGCATAAGGGAATTCTTTAAAAATTTCTTAATTCCAGAGACGAACTTAAGATTCTTCTTATATGGAGTAGAAATGTGCTCAAGACCATACTTAGTTAAGGCTTCGAAAGATGTAACATACTCAAAAACTGTCGACTTCCCTTGATTGAAATCAAGAAAACGTCGAGCTAGAATAGCTTTCTCGGATTCAGGAACAAACATAAGCTCGAATCTCACATGCAATTGATCCTACTCTAAGGTAGACTCACCAACTTCCACCACAAGCAAGTCATACCAATTCAATGCATGTTCTTGCAACACACTCGATGCGATAAGAACACGATGATGGCTAGATATCTCCATACGATTAAATATGCGCTCATAAGTGCCACCAAGATAAGTAAAGTCGCTACACATGCACGCAAATGCGGATTTGCATGGAGGAGAAGATCGAGCTAGAACGGGAGGCTGAGTGCTCCTAATAAGCTTGAGAATCTGATTGGTAGACATATATACACCTTCGAGATGAGAACCACTAGATGGTCCCGCTACCAAAGAGCATCCTCTACCTCTACCAGACATAGCAGAAAGATAAGATAAGATAGGATTATTCATAGGGTAAATAGATATATTAGCAATTCAAATGCAAAAATTAGGGAATACTACGGAATTAAATTAACATTCCTTGACATATTCCTTTCTATCTACCCCAAAGGAATCGAAAAGGGACACGAATCAAAACAAGGACAAGGTGAGATGGATCATGATTGAGGATAATGTGTACAAATGTATTATATTTGATGCAGGGTAATTTGTGCACCGCTCCATATATATCACATTATATTCTGAAATCTTGCTCTGATACCAAGCTCTGACGCCTCACCCCGAGCCCACATTAGTAAAAAGAATTACTAAATAATCTTGTCAACTAATACAGAGAATATGGCTGGTTAAGGGCGACTCTCATGATAATGCAATAGTAAAGAGCTAAGTATGTGTGTGTGTGTATATATATATTTCAATTTCCATTATCTCATATATGGTCGACACACCTAGTCCTTAACTAATACGATACCACGGTGGTTTAGGACCGTTTTAGAATAAATGATAAACAATCATAGAATAATAAACCCAGATTAGAGTATACATACATCTCCATACATCATACATAATACAATATACATAAGTAGCATGAACTACAAAATATACATACACAACCATCCCACAAAATAATAGGTACAATGTCCAAGTCCGAACGAAGTGGTCCAAACAAAAGCAAGCTAACAGATCCAAGAAGGAGTGAGCAAAATCCAAACCTACCCTGCAACTCGATTTGACCCGAGTAATAAATACACGAGTCAACAGGGCTAGAAATTATCATTAGTAAAGATAACAATAATAGGAGGAAAGAGAGAACCATTCCGTTGTTGACAATGGAACGATATAAGTATCATCAAATCATCTCTAAGGTGAGACATCTATGGGTTCGTTATGATTTCATAAGGGAATTCAGTTGGTTATCTTTCATCTTCTATAGTTATATAAGTGAAATATGCAAGGATTTGAACCATACAAATATTCATCATAAAACAGTCCAAATCCTCATAAATCCATCATAATAGAACTTAATGAGGGTTCAAAACATCATATTAGAAATCATCATAAAACAATCAATATATGTAAGCCTTCATCTTACTCAAGGCTATAATAACATCATCATAAAATGGTCATCTCAAAACTGATAATTTGAATTCAACACGAATTCAATTCAAATTTATCTCAAAATCAATTCAAATTCCATTTAAATTTGAATTTCAAATTCTTCCAATATAGCTATCCTACTAATAACATCAAAACCGAACGAGAATTAGAGAAGAATGAGCTTATACAATTCTAAGGTCAATGATTGTTATTTCTGTCATTTTGCACTCAGGACAACAATATACAAACATAATTTTGACCAAGCAAACTTCAAAATTTCAGAAAACTCAAAACATGAAGCTTATAGTACATAATCCAAGCTTTCCATAACATTTAAAATTATTGAATTTGGTTGAAAAAAGAAAGAGTTATGATTAATTTTGTTTCAGATTCAAACACAGAGCAAATATTAGTTTTGCTCTCGGGATAGCAATAGAAACACTCAATTTTGAAGTGAATAACTCCAAAATTCCAAAAAAATCAAAACATAAAACTAGTATCTCTATGTCTAAGCTTTCCAAAACATCCAAAATTATTAAATTTGGAAATAAATGAGTAATATGACCAAAATAATTCTTAAGTCTGTGATTGTTGTTGCTATCGATTTGTTCTCGGGACAACAACAAACAAGCACGATTTTGATCAAGCAAACATCAAAATTTTGGAAAACTTAGTGCATGAAACTTGTAAGTCTATGTCTAAGCTTTCTAGAACATCCAAAATTATTAAATTTGGATAAAAAAACGAAAATGTTATGGCAATATTCGTTTCATCTTAAATCTCAAACAAATTTTACTGTAATGATTTTCTTATAAATTTTTTTTCTTTTGCCAATTTCTCACAAGATTATCATTTTCTTCTTGCAAATTTGTGAGCTTGCACTCACCCTAAATATTTAGCAGTGAATTTGGTAGCAAGTTGTGATCTTTAGTGATGAATTGAAGCCCTATGCACCTGAAATAGCTGAAACAGGACGTGCACGACAAAGAAAATTTGTTATAGACAAGATCATCTCAAATTCTAAGAATTTAGATGAAATTTCTTTAGGTATTGGTTGTGATTGCCTTTTCTATTCTTGATTTAAATGGATACCTTCTTTAATTTGCAGTAAAAATGAGTTGAAATTGATTTTTAGTGAAGAGAAGCCATGATTTTCTTTTGTTTTTATAGAAAGTTTATTTTTGAGAAGATGAGAAAATTAAAACTACATACAGTACAAAATTTCTCCAGCCAGCCAGATGGTTCTAGTGAAGCTAATGGATCATATTTCTACCCAAATAAGCCCATATGCAAAACACTTAGAGAAAAAAAACAAGGATATGTGCATACTTCTCTTAATTTAACAATATATTCACACTTTTTCTTCATTTTAAAGTCATATAAAATGCATACATCCTATTGTATTAAAAAAATAGTTATTATGATAAAATGAAATTTATTTTAACAATAAAAAGATAATTTTAACAGTAAAACTTCATTTTTAACAATATCTAACAATTTACACAATTTTAGTGCAAAAACACCAACTTTAAAGTATAACATGTTCAAAAATTATTTTCGTAGTCAAATAAATTACAATAAATCATTCCAATTTCATTTTATAAAATACTATTTTTAAACCATATTCCATCTTTTATATTAATAAAATACAAATTTACTTCATTCCCTTTTTAAAATCAATAAATGGTTAATATTGGAATTAATTTCCAATATAATTGCAATTACCCAAATAAAATTACCAATTGATTATTTCACTCCAAATTCTCAAAATAAAGTTTTTAAAACTTTATTTTCATCAATTTATTTTATTTCAACAATTTAATGTTGAAATATATCACTTGATTAATTTATTAACTCAAATTAAAAAATTCCAATATTTTTATCTTATTTAACCAAATCTCCTAATAATCAAATTTTAAGTCCAGTATTTATTCTCAAACATTTTGTTTATTTAAAATAACAAATTTTTACCCAATTTATCTCCTCCCTTTTTATTTTATTCTCAATGTTAAACTATAACTATCATTATAATTTAAAATTTCAGGTAATCACCAATACCAAGGTTGTTACACCCCTTCACTTAATTCAGCCTCCTGAATAAAACTCAACCATAATGTTGCTGCTCCACATGACAAGGAACCTAGGTGTCGCAATGTGTAGATATCAATTTGGATATTGCCTTAATTAAAGTATTGCAACAAGGAGAGGTATAGTGATGGTGTTTCAATTTGCATAGTGGAAGTTTAAATTAGCTCCAAAGTGGAAGTGACGTCTAATTAAACCGGATCTTAACATCCTATTATCAATAATTGAAAAATAATTGAAGATTAAGCATAAATTAAAGTAACAAAAGCTTGATGTTTGTGACTGACCTCATACTGGTACTCTCTGCAGTTTTAGGCAAGGTTTTCATCGTGATGGCAAGCTTTATGGACGATAGGGCTTCAGGGTGTGAAGGCTCTTTATCTCCTTTGATTCATCTTTGTCGAAGCATTTTAATCTCCTTGTTTATTTTTGTTTTTGTTTTTTTCCATCTAATGTTCAGGGTATTGAAATTTGTTGTAATGATGTACTGTATCCCACATGCCATTTGTACTACTATTTGTTAATAGCAGTAAATTACGAATTCTTCAAAAAAAAAAAGATTTCCGGAGACATCAAAATATTCGTCTTGAAAGCCAACCTAACATGGATAACTTCAAGGAGTCTGCTCTGATATTTGTTTCCAAGAATCTAAAGGACTTGAGTATCATTAGTAAATGATGATAGTTATAAATGTATGACTTAGCATTTGAATCAAGAAATTTTCGTCATGAAAAATGCAATGACTTTGAAGTTTGGATTTGGTTGTACTTTCTATATCAAGAATGCAGTGGATAATTTTACACAATAGATACAGGCTTATATTGATCTTTGCTATGGTTTTTGGACCAAGGAAACTCTCTACTTATCCGATAACAATATAAATTCTTGGCCAGTATTAATGATGAACATGTGGCACAGTATCTCATCTGTTGAATAGTTAATATTACTAGCTATAATTGTTGAAACCATGGTATATGATTGTATATGTACAATGCATGAATGAATTACATGATACTTCAGGTAAGTTACCACCATCAATTTTTTGAAGACAACCAATCAGTTCTTTTACTACATTATTGAATTACATATACCCTTGATAAATGAAGGTAAAAAGTCTCATTTATTGTGTGAAAATAAAATTAAAAATAAGGGCGCAATTCACATCAAAACAACATAAGTATTACCAACGGTACTTCAGTGTAGAATTTTTTTATACAAATACATAACATACAATCATCGGTTTGCTCATCTGCAAATCTTAATCCAGATGTTCCTTGTTTACAATTCATAAACAAGCATTCATAAAGATCGTAACTAAATCCAGTCCCTATTTTTATAGTTTACATCATCAAATAGAAACTTCAGCATGCCATCTTGGAAGTAGCAGCCCTAAACATGCCCAAGTATTATAAGACATAACCACATCCCCTTTGCTCAAAACTGCAATAAGTCCTACATTCTCTTTGGTAACATTATACGTTATAGTAATTTATATGTGTACATATATAACATATTACTATAGGACTAATCTATAGCACAAAGTTATGATTGTTGTAATATATTTCTAATATGATAGTTCTACTTGTAATAATTTATTGTAAAAACATGCTTTTATTTGTCTAAAGTTTTAGATGAACACATTAATATATTATTGATGAGTTAAAGGAAAAGTAAGTGTAATGCATGATAAATAATAAATTAATATTGAGTAAATATTTATATAACCATGAAAAGGACATCAGCGTGGCATGTCAAGGACCAAGTGCTGAAAATAAAGGAGGAGAAAAAGAAAAAATATGCACTAAATATTAACAGGCAATCATACCTGGACTTGGCTGGCTTCGTTTTCATTTTTTAGCCTTAGAAGCAACAAAATAACTGGTGTTATGTGCATTTTCTCCCTTCGCATATTGGATATGAAAAGTCAGAATTGTTAGAGTTTTGGAATAGACTCAAAACTGCTTAGAAATGTTCGCGAGATCAAGATGTAAGCAAGGGTTCAAACCACATTTCAACCCAAATAACGGTTTGAAAGATATGATCATTTTAAGGTTCGCTTAATACGGTTCGACATTAAAACTTCGAAGACCGCTTTCTACAAAAGTCCGGCCCTGTTTAGATAAATGAAGAAGCTGCCCAACAAAGTTAGATTCGGCCCAACAAAGATCGGATCTGCATAAGTACGACCCAGCAGAGCCGGGCATGCTGGATCAAATCAGGGCCGCCAGGGCCAGACCCGCATATGTCTAGCCCCACAGGACTTGGCAACCCACGCCAGACCCACACAAGTCTGGCCCGACTAGGTTCGGCCTAGTAGTGCCAGACTACCAAAGTCTGGCCTAGCATGGCCGGACCTTCTATGTCCGGCCCAGCAGGGCCAGACCTATACAGATCCAGCTCCACATGGCTTGACAGCCTGGTCCGGCCTATGAGGGCCGGACCTACAGGTACGGCCCTCTAGGACTGGACACTTGGTCCGGTCCTAGGCCGGACCCACCTGGTCCGGCAGGCCGGACCCCACCTTGTCCGGCTTTCTACCGGACCCACCTTGTTCGGAAGTTTGCTAGACCCACTGGTCCGGCAGCCTGCCGAACCTCACCTTACCTAGACCCACCTGGTCCGGGGCTGCACCCACTTAGTCCAACCCTTTTGGGTCTAGACCCACTGGCCGTATCCCGTCTAGCCCTTCTGGGGCTGAATCCACTATGTGTAACGACCCGCCTTTCATTCTATCGAAAGACGCATCATTAATAAGAAAGAAAGAGGTAGAAATAGAATGGATAGAAGAAAGAAATCAATAATATCAGAATCTCACAGCGGAAACGGAACAAAATATAATATATCACATAGATATTACATAGTCATTTACATATCAGAGTTACACAGACACAACAACATCATCACATTAGATAGTTATAAAACCTATCTATCATACATCTCAAATACAACATAGACATATCGACACAGCGGAAACACTATATATCTACAAACGCTGAAGCCTCCTGCTACATCTCTCCTTTAGAATTCATCAAAGCAGACCTGAATCCCTTGGCTACTCGTAAAAATTTTAGTGCTCAAGAGTTTAAGAAAACAGAATAAACTTCAGCTCAGACATGGGTCTGGTGTGAGTAAATGGGTTAAAGTTGCTTAACTTTAAAAAACCTTTGAAAACAAAAAGTATCATGTAAGACTTCCCACACATAAACATGGGTAAGTTTTTACCTTACGCTAACCAAAACATTTGATAGGAAATCCAATGATATTATAGTAGGATCTAGGGTTTTCAAATAAATAAGAAATAGCTGAAATTGTTACATGATTAAATTCCAACATACTAGCCATAAAAGTGGGTAATACAATCAAAACCCTAAGGGCACGTAGGAAGAATGAGTTTCCATCAATGGTAGGGCTACTGGGGTACCGCTCCTCATAGTACGTGCACTACATCAACGTACCGAGGATCCATCCTAAATTCTCTGCAATACAAGGCCAGAACCATCCCTTACTGGACAGTCCCGAATAAGAAAACCCCAACGGTTGTAGCTATTCAACCGCCCACACAGCCAAATAAAAAGGAACTCTATACAGGGGTAAATCTTATCCTACTTGGGTGCTACCCACTTAGCCTTGCTGCACCTCCCATGTTTTATCCATTCCCGGTTGATGAGGCTTGAGGCTACGATTACCTTTATAGAACATATATATCTTAGAATGCTCATCGTCCACCTGACGATTTTTTGAAAGCATTCAATCCATAAAAGTTCGTTCCGGGTTCGAACGAAACCGAAGGCATTATCTCGTTACACTCATTTTGGAATCACCCTCAGCGTTAACGACAATAACCCTTACACTCTGAATCTCCATCTCGAACCTGAAAGTACTATCTTCATTATACTCGTATTGGAATCACCCTAAGAATTTTTAACGACAAATAGTTCTTACACTTCGAGTATTGAACTTCATCTCACTTGGATTCATGACCTAACGTTTAACTTGGATCGATATGGTTTTCGGATAATCAAATTTGATACCCGATCCCGATCTCATCGAAATCCAAACGTATCTTAAAGGCCAAGTTGTTTAAAGAGTTAAATAATTCAATTCAATTCAATTCAATACTATGAATTCACACAACATTTACACAGATATATATCACACATTTATCACTGATATATCCAATATCATATCACAGAATATCGCAGCATATCATCCAATTCAAACATTTTACACAAACAATCATCCATAAGCAAGCATTATTAACTTATATCATAATTAATATAATTAATCCTACATTAAATTAAATTAATTACTTAAGAATTAATCATCTATTCCTGCTTAATCAACCATTAATTAATTACAACCACTTAATTAATGAACCACTTCTTATTTGCCCTATCAATCAATTAATCTAACCACAGATTAATTATTCTTTAACTATTAATTAATAAACTTTAATTATTAATTAATCTCTTTCAATACAAAGTAATCAATCCTTAATTACTTTATGATCAATTAATTAACCTTTAATTAACTGATTAATCATCCATTAACTATTGATTAATAACCTTAATTATTAATCAATATCTCTTAATACAAATTAATTAATCCATTAACTATTGATTAACAATTACCCAATCCTTAATTATCATTTGATTAATCCTTAATCACCGTTTGATTAATCAATTAGTTACCACTTAACAACTTCTTAATTAATCCTTAATTACAGATTAATTATCCTTTAACTATTAATTAATAAAACCTTAATTATTAATTAATAAAACTTAATTAAGCACTTCATAATTACCAGTTAAGTAATCTTTAATTACTTAATTAACTACTTATTAATCACTTAATTCATCAATCTTAATCACTTGATTAATTAAGTCTTAATTACTCTTAATTACTTAATTAATTAATCGCTAATCAGTAATCAATAATCTTCATTATCTAATTAATAATCTTTAATTACAAATTAAATAACCCTTAAATTAATTAACTTTTAATTCTTAATCCTTTATTAATCAAGTAAATTAATTACCCTTAATTAATTTCTTAATTAATCCTTTATAATTTATTAAATTAACTAATTATACTTAATACCCATTTATTAATTTAACTAATATCAAGACATTTAACCTTAATTATCTTAAGATAAATTATTATTTTATAAATGCCTTAATTACCATTAACATATTTACATTATCTTTATCATTAACATTACTTAATTAAATCATTAGTTAAGTTTTAAAATAAAATAATTATTTTAACTTGAGAACTTAAAGTTATCAGAACATAACTTCTTAAGATAACTTAAATCATTTACCATATAATAGTTTTTAAAAACTAGCTCCAATTTGAATTTAAAAACTTGCTTTATATATAACCTTTAAAATTTCATTCCTAACTTAAATTTAAAATCACTTAAATTTACTTAATAAAAATTGAAATTTAACAAATTTCAAACTTCTTAATCAAAATGTTAAAGAAACATTTATTATACAAAAATTAATTTATATAAAAAGGGTTTAAACTAATTTTATTTTTAAATTTCAAAAACCCTTGTTTTTAAAACTTTTTGAAATTTTTCAATCACGCTACTTCGGGTCAAACCCGAAGGCCACTTGGGTTTAAACCCGAGTTTCTTCCTCTACTTCCAAATTTTCAAAACTTAGATTAAATTTTAAGTTTAAAAACTACAAGCTACTATCACCCTCAATCTACTCGAGTACAAACTCGAGCTACCTATCCCAATTACCCGAACCAGCCTTCGAGACATTCTCAACCGAAACAACTGACACGACCCCCACCTCTGTGCACATGCACCACTGCCGGAGCCACCTTCGACCATCGACATACCCTTCGGCACTTCACCCAACGTCGCAGCAACCAATATCTACCACCCAGACATTCGCACGAGCGTCGAATTGAAATCGAGCAACTCAGATGGACCGGAACCCAAAACCACCATCAGGAAAATTCTTCGAATCCTCGATTTCAATCACCGAAGCCACTACCACTCCGGCCATGCCTTGCCTTGCTTCCACGCCACCATTCATCGAAGTTTTGCGACACTCGATCAACCATAGATAAAGAATGACCCGAAACTCTAGCTCTAACAAAACTAGGGTTTAAAACCGACGCTACTGCTGCCCACGATCACCCCATCCAACATTTTTGCCAAATACTCCAATTGTCAATCTAGCTGCAGACGAAATCCCGACCACTCGAGATCCTCTGACCAGCAGAAAATGCTCAAGAACCATTTTCCAGCCATCCCTAAAATTCACATTCATTACAATATTAAAAATTGTGATATTTATTTTAAAATCGTAGCTTTTAAAGTGGATTCAAGTTACAATCTTGAAACAGCAGATTTCAATGTCAAATTTTAACTTGTTTCAATGGATTTTCACTATATTTCCATTTTTCAGATAACCCTCTAAATATTTTTACTTAAATTCATTTTTAAAATTTAATTTATATCTAAACAAACATTTATTGTTTGCATACCAAACCCTATAGGAAATCAGAGGAAGAGAAAAATGAATTTTAGTTTAAACTTGAAAATTTTGTAGTAAGAACAGGGCAGACAACATACACAGACATGCACACTTCTGAACACAATCAAATAAATACAGATATTACACTTATATATACATATATATGCAGATCATCAACATAGAATTTCTCAAGCAACAATTATTAATCTGCTTAAGTTTTAAATTAAATGCTTACTCACCTTTTGAAAATGCAGAGAGTTTGAACTGGATTGAAACTGAAGCTTCCGAAAATTTGAAAACTGCATATTGAAATTTGATTTCTGAAAGCTTTGTCTTGTTTGAAACTTAAAAACTGAAAAGCTTGATACTTGAACATTTGAAGCTGGAATGCTTTAAGACTTTGAATATTTGTTGTTTCTAGATTGCAGTTTTGAAAAAAATGCTACAGGCTTGATATAAATGGTCACAGGCTTTGAAAATGCTTTGATAAATCTCAGGTGTTATTTTGTTTCTGAGGAGATTACAGGCTTTGAAAAAATTTCTGGTTTCAGGCTTTTAAAATGTGTTGAGGAGGTTATAGATTTGAAAGTTGTTTGCAGTGCTTTGAAAATGATTTTTGTTTGAGGAATGAATTTCAGGTTGAAGATAAACATTACAGGCTTTGATTTGTTTCGGAGGACATGATAACATGTTTTGTTGTTGAGGATTTTCTGTTTTGAAGAGTTGAACATGTTTGTTTTCTTGAGGAAATGTTTTAGATTGTGGCCATTGATTACTTGTTTGAATTGAAAGGATAAGCAAAAGGAATGAAGAAAGAAATGGAAGTTTTATATTATGTAAATTATGCTTTATCAAAATTAAAGAAAAAGAAAATTAAATAAGGACACTTGTTCAATCTTCTTACATTTGTCAAATACCAATGCTAATTATCGTACAGATCTTAATCAATAAGCTTTGAAAATTAACACTTGTCATAACTTATTTTAAAATTATTTTTAAAACATTTAAAAGCCTTTATTATTAATTTTCCTAATAAGTAAGTACTTTTATTAATTTATAAATGCTTCTCTTTTTTTATATAAATAAATTTTTTAAAATAAAATAAAATATAAACCAACTAGATTCTAAATAAAATCATATAAAATTATTTATCTACTATTAAATAAATATTTTCTAAATTTATAAAAATCATTTTGTTTTAAATTAATATAAAAAATCTTATTTTAAAATAAAAACTTGACTCATATATTCTTTTATATCCAAAATAATTTCAAGATATAAATTCTTTTTAAATTTCAATTTAAATTCAAATTTCAAATTCAATTAAAACTTCAATTTAAAATCAAATCAAATATATCTATATTGATTTAAACAAATACATTATTAAATTTGGAAATATTAAATTCTAATTTTAAAGCTAACTTAAATAAATAAATATACATACACACAACACTTATTAAATTGAAAATAATAAGTATATTTTAAAAATCAAATTTATAAAATAACAAAAATTATATAATTATTCTATTTAAAATCAGTCTATCTCTAAATTTAAAAACATCACATTAATTTTATTTTGGTTATTTATATTGGAAAATAACAATTTTATAAATTTTTAAAAATTCAATTAAGAGATCATCATATTTTAAATTCCTTGAAATTCCGGGATATCACAATCCTCCCCCCTTAAAAGAGTTTCGTCCCCGAAATTAAAAATAAAGATAATCCAAAATCTTTTATTTCATTTTAACCATTCAAGCATACAGATCAACCATACGTTATCAACCAAACAACAGTTCACCCAAACAAATAGTTTGTTCAAACAAACAATTCATTCAAATAAACAACACTAGCCATCAGGACACAGATCCGGATAAGTCTTCCTAAACTACTCAGAGTTTCCCAAGACAAACTCTGGAATCCTAACTCCGCAACAAGAGATAGATCTTTCACGTATTTCCTCTGGTGAGATACGTGAAAAATATTGTGAATTTAAGCCATCCAAACTGGCAAATTCAATCCTGTAGACAACAATTACAGATGCCTCACGGATCGAAACTGGACCAAGAACCAGACGATCTCCCCACTCTACCCAACGGAATGGGGATCTAGAAGGTTCTCTAAACAAACTTCCATAGGGTGCTATCTCGATACTTTTCTGATAACTATACGAGAATTCCATTCAATGCAGATGATCCTTCCAACATCCCCAAAAATCCAAAATACAAGCCCTCTCAAATCTCTAGAATTTGGTTCAGCCTTTCCGTCTGACCATCGATCTAGGGATAATAGTCTGAACTCAAACTCAATCTCAAACCCAAAGCTGATAGCAAAGCCTCCCAAACTTGCTGGAGAAGATAGGATCACGATCGCTAACAATGCTAACAGAAACACCAAGTAGCCGGACAAACTCTCTGAGAATAACTCAGCCAAAGATGCTGCAATACGGATTGCTTTAACCAGAATAAAATGGGCGCTCTTGGTCAACCTATCTTCAATCACCCATATTCCCTCATTTCCCTCTTTGGTCCTTGGCAAACCGTCGACAAAACCCAAAGAAATCATTTCTCACTTCCACTTCCAAACTTCCAAAGGCTGTAACAATCCGACGGTCTTCTGCTAATCACCAACACTTGCTGACATATTGCACATCTATAGACAAAAGCAGCTATATCCCTCATCATGCTCGGCCACTAGCAGACTCCCACTTCATATCCTTATATATCTCTGAAAACTCTAAGCTGGACACTCAACCTGGAGATGACTCTCTACCAGAACTTCTGGTAGAATCCTGCCAAAACCAGAAAAATATGGTTGCTTCCACTCCTGAATAGTAGCTACCTAGGCTGGATCTACAGATATACCATTACCAGAAACAAATGCTTGCTCAAAGCCTCTAACACTAACTCCAAATGCCGCTTGCTCTCCTTTTCAGACTTGGAGTAGGAAAGAAAAACATTGACGAACATAAGGACGAACTTATACCATACATCCCAAAAACTTGGTTCATCAAATCCACATAGAATCATAAAAAGACTCATCCGACTAGGCCACAAAGACAACCGTTGATCCTCAACTGGAAAAAACTAGGCTGAACAATAGGCACAACCCCCGGAACCAAAGACGATCGGAATCTCTATCTCCTGATGAAAACAACCCTTCACTACCTCGAAACATCCGGGAAAGCACTGACCATCTCGATGGACTCTACACCTTCTGGAGATGCCTCGACTCCATGCAGAAGATTGCTCAAAGAACTCTGGCATCATTGCAAGTCACTTTTGCTATTCTTCCCAACTTAGTCTCCAAAGATACAATCCTTGCTTCACCATCAAAACAGTCCAATACTATCCAACCAATCCAAATCCAAAACAAGATCAAAACCCTTTTGTTATCCCGCTTTTTGGCAAAGCCGTGATACCAAAAGATTGGCCAAAAACAAAGGACAGTTCGTCTCAGAGATTGGTTGCACTTCTCTTCACTATGGATATCAATGAATTTTGTCCGAGTCCAGATTGGGCTACAATTGATAGGACGTGACCAGAAAGATCATAGGAGTCCGCGTTTCAAATTTCGAGTCAATCCGAGGTCATATGCTCAAGTTATGATGGATTCAAGTTAAGAAGGTGCACATTGCTCGGTTCGAACCCATCATGTACGAACCCATCATATTCGAACCCATCGTGTTCGAAACCATCGTGTTCGAAGCCATCTATTTCGAACCCATCATATTCGAACCCATAAGAAGAGGCGACATTCGAATCCATCACAAATTCGAGTCCTTCCTATACTTCGAATCCACCGCAGCTTCGAATCCATTAATAGCTTCGAACCCATCATAGCCTCGACTCCATCGCTCACCTTCGAATCCATCCATCGTCTTCGAATCCATCACTCACCTTCGACTCCATCGACTTCGACAACTTCGAATCCACTCCATCGATTCGAAGACGACCTTCGAATCCAACAAAGCAGCTAAGCTAGCACGAACATGGATCGGCTCGAAGACAGGCGCGCCCCAATCGATTCGAAGTATTCGCTTCGGCCATGCATCGATTCGAACGAATCGATTCCATCGATTCGAACCAAACAGCATGCCGAACACCCAATTTCGAACCGATCATAACTCCCAATTTACCGATCCAAATCCCATGAAATTTTTACAGAAGTTTGTCTACATGATGAAGAACGTCCACGCCAAGTTTCATCGCAATTGGACAATTTTTTGATCGATTCGAAGTTAACTTCGAATCGATCCCAAACTGGGCATGCACTTCAAGGACGCGGGCCTGTGGGCCCCCCGTCACGTGCCAAGCAGTCTCTCCATGATTTAGGCGGGATTTTGGCCTTCCACACCTATAAATAGAGCCCCCTGGTCATTCAGAAAAGGGGTCGGAGAATTTGGGGAAGAAGAACAAGTCTAAACGCTGCCAGGATCACTCCATGCTGTCTCAATTGCTGTCAATTTGGAATTTAAGTCCATTTCCCGCTGTAATTGGCTGAAAAGCACTTGTAATCTTCAAGTATTAAGAAATAAAGTGAAAAAACTTCATAGTGGACGTAGGCGCATAGCCGAACCACTCTAAATCCTTGTCTTCTGCGCAATTTATTTTTCTGTGACTTGGAGTTTTTGTTAGATAGTCCCCTATTTCCAATTCAAGTTCTTTATTTACTATCTCTTCAAAAACTTCCGAAGGGTGTTTGCCCATTTTTGGTGCAAACATTTTGGTGCTTTCACTGAGAAAGAAAAAGAACCAGTTCTTTCTCCCGCTCTGTGGATCTATCTTCGATACCGGATTGCACAAATCTAAGAGGGAGATCCAGACTTCAAATTCAGATTCCACCCATTCTTTTCAGGTTTGCTCAAAATCTAGGATAGGAATCTAACCTACAGGATGGTTAGTACGAGAACCACTTCCAACATTGGTAACCAAGAAGGTCAGGATAGCAGAATCCCGCACAGCTACAGTCAGCCAATCAGGATGCCGTTGGGCAAGCGGATCAGTCGGGTCTGGTTACAAGACAGGAGTTCCAAACATTACTGCAGGAATTAACTAAAAGCCGACAACAGCTAACTGAGCAGCTACGTATCAATGCTGAGTTAGCTAACCAACTAAACCATCAAGGGCGAAGGAGATCAAAGAGGGACCACGCTCCGCATTCTTCCGCGGAAAGCTCTGCCTCATCCGACTATAACGGCAGATCTACGCGCCCCAGGCTAGACGGAAATCATGCGCATGCTTCTGGCCTCCGGCAGACATTGACTGTAGGGCAAATAAGAGTTGGCCCCTCCGCCAGTTTTCATACGGGACCCTCCTCTCGAGGAGGCACTGTGCCACAGCACACCGCAGATAACCAAGCCACCGCAGTTGGCACAGGAGTCGACACCCGAAATCACTCCAGTCCAAACTGCCACCCACAGGAACGTGTCCCAGGACCGAATATCCCAGAAGATGTCGAGCCAAGGAGGCGAGATTCGGACCGTCGACAGCGCCCGATCCCACCTCGCACTGTGGAGCCCGACCACACTTTGGCTCGACACCATTCAAATACAGCAACACCTGATCTCTCAGCTATGGTCCGCCAAATGGTTCGCGAAAGTCAAGGTTTGACGAATGATGATTGGGGGATCTCTCGAAGTCACACCCCGTTCACCGATGACATATTATATGCTGAGCCTCCCCGGCGATTCAGAATGCCGGCTTTGCCCATGTATGAAGGAAACTCCGACCCTAGCCAGCATATTCTAAAGTACGAGTGGTCAATGACTGCTGCAAGAGCTGATGATGCAGTAAAGTGCCGTAGTTTTCCTATTTCCTTGGGGGGGATTGCGACAATGTGGTTTACACGATTACCACCACGGTCTATCTCCTCGTTTGACCAGTTGGCAACCAAGTTTATCGAACAGTTCCGTATGCACATCGCCAGGCCTAAAGACGTAAACACTTTATCTAGTGTCACTCAAGTTCCTGGGGAAACACTCAGGCGATACCTGGAAAGATTCAACGCCGCCTGCGCAGAAATCACTAACCCCAATGATAATTCAATCTTGATGGCTCTTACTAAGGGGATTGACCCCGACTCTGATTTTGGAAACTGGCTAGCTGGAAAACCTCCCGCGTCATTGGATCGTTTCTATTCCAAAGCCGCCCAATTCCTAAGGCGTGAGGATGCGAAACAATCTAGGAAGCAGGACGATGCAAGGCCCAACAAGGAGGGGGTTCAAAGCGATGTGGCGGTTAAACAGTCAGGAGAGGGCTCAAGAAGGGTGCAGTTGAATATTCAGAACAAGCAAACCCAGCCAAGGAATGGCGATAATAGGAATAAGAAGCAGGATCAGAACCGTGGCCCCCGACGTAGGGCGCAAATGTTTGAAAACTATACACCACTGAATACGACATTGGAAAATGTATATCTACAAACCTGTAATGCAATGCAATATAAGAAGCCGACTCCGAAATTATCATCGGAGAAACAGATTCAAACGAGGAAGTTTTGTAGATTTCACGAAAGCTATGGACACAACACCAATGACTGCAGGCATCTGCAAGACCTTATTGAAAAATTAATCAGAGAGAGGAAGTTGGATCAATTTGTGCGAGCACCACAAACCGGTGGTGTGGGCCCGTCAAACCAAAATCGTGCGCAGAACCAAGAAAAACAGGAAGAGCCCGTCCGTACAAGCGGAAGGTTGGTCATAAATACAGTCAGTGGTGGCCCTCATCCAGCGGATCAAAGTTGGAGGGAAATGGAATCATACGCCAATTCGATCAGGCACGTAAGTTTTGAAAGCTGTAGTACACTTGATGGAGGGGCTCCGGCTAAACAACAGAAGACGATGACGGATGATATCATCTTTAGAAACCGAGATGCTGACAAAGTCGAAGCCCCGACCATAGACCCACTGGTCATATCCGCACAGGTTGGTCCTGCTTGGATGAAGAGGATCCTGGTAGACAGTGGAAGCTCGGTAAACATCTTGTTTAAAGGGGCATATGATCAGATGAAGATGGAAGCTAAAGATCTAAAGCCTTGTCAATGTAGGATCCACGACTTCGATGGAAGTGCTAATATACCCACCGGGATGGTGGAATTGCCAGTAGAATTGGGAAACGGAGAACGCCGTAGAGTCCGAATGTTACAGTTTGTTGTCCTGGATATCCATTCACCCTATAATGCCTTTTTGGGCCGACCAGCCCTTGCAGAATTTAGGGCAGCAATTGCCCCGTGGTATTTGACCCTAAAGTTCCCTACTGACCACGGGATTGGGGTCATTCAAGGGGACCAGGCTGCCGGGAGAGCCTGTTATGTTGCTGAACTACGAGAAGCGCAAAGGAAGGAGAAAGGAAAGGGCGTGGGGGAATCTCTCCGCGTCCGCTTTGCCGACGATTGACAATTAGCGCCTGGGCCTCGGCCCAGGCACCACGACCAATTCCAGAAGGATCTTGACCCTCGAGACACTGAAGATAATGACGAATCCAAGGAAAGTCAAGCTTCTCCAGCCGAGCTGACAATCGAGATTCCAATTGATGACAATAACGATTCGAAAATATTGAAAATTGGGTCTCAGCTAAACCTACAAGCACAACAGGAATTGATCGAATTTCTCCAAGAGAATCTAGACGTATTCGCCTGGACGCACTCCGATATGTGTGGAATCTCGTCGAACATCGCGAGCCATACCTTAAATATTGACCTGCGATACATCCCGGTCAAGCAAAAGAGACGCGGTATGGATCCAGAGAGATCTGCCGCCCTCAAAGAAGCAGTCGATAAGTTGAAGACGAATGGGTTTATCCGAGATGCTTTATACCCAGAATGGGTATCCAATCCTGTACTTGTCCGCAAACCAAATGGAAAATGGAGAACGTGCGTCGACTACTCTGACTTAAATAAGGCTTGTCCAAAAGACAGTTTCCCACTTCCTCGAATCGATCAACTTGTGGATTCGACGGCCGGACACGAATTATTGTCTTTCATGGATGCTTACTCCGGGTACAATCAGATACCCATGCATGTGCCCGATCAAGAACATACAAGCTTCGTAACTGACCTAGGACTATACTGCTACATGGTCATGCCTTTTGGTTTAAAGAATGCCGGAGCAACTTACCAACGCTTAGTCAACCGGATGTTTGCCGATCAGATCGGGAAAACCATGGAGGTTTATGTGGATGACATGTTGGTAAAATCACGATACTCCATTGATCATGTCAAGGACTTGGAGTCAATGTTCAATGTCCTCCGGAGATATGGGATGAAGCTAAATCCATTAAAATGTCATTTTGGGGTTGCTTCCGGAAAGTTCCTTGGATTCATCGTCAACGCCCGGGGAATAGAGGCCAACCCCGAAAAGATCTGGGCAATCAGGAATCTTCAAACCCCGAGGACCATAAAACAGGTTCAGAGTCTCAACGGAAAGGTTGCAGCGCTGAGCAGGTTCATCTCGAAATCAACGGATAAATGCATACCCTTTTTCGATCTGATCCGAAAAGGGAAACGAAACTTCGAATGGACTACGGAATGTGAGGGCGCGTTTCGATCGCTAATCCAGCATCTTTCCACACCACCGATTCTTTCAAAACCTGTTGATCACGAGCAATTATACCTTTATCTGGCTGTATCTGAAAACGCTGTTAGTGCTGCATTGGTTCGAGAGGAAGACCGAACACAAAAACCAGTCTATTACGTCAGTAAACGATTAACCGGGGCCGAGAGAAATTATCCAAGGCTAGAAAAGTTGGCATACTGCCTAGTCATCGCCTCGAGGAAGCTCCGTCCATATTTTCAGGCTCACCCTATCATTGTATACACCGACCAACCGTTACGACAGGTCCTCACACGACCTGAGACGTCTGGCGGGTTACTAAAGTGGAACATTGAGCTGAGTCAATTCGACATCGCATATGTTCCAAGGAGAGCCATACACGGTCAAGTCTTAGCAGATTTCATTGCCGAATTCACTGTTCCTGAAGACTTACCCAAAACTAGTGACTCCCCCGAAGATATATGGAAACTATACACTGATGGCGCATCCAACGATCGATGCTCGGGCGCAGGGATTGTGCTTGAGACCCCCGAGGGCCGATCCATCTGCTACGCCTTAAAGTTTGATTTTCGGGCAACCAATAACGAAGCTGAATACGAAGCCTTGCTCACCGGGTTGAAGTTGGCCCGAGACCTGAAAATTACCGCTGTGGAAATCTACTGCGATTCCCAGTTGGTGGTATGTCAAGTTCGGGGTGAATATCAGGCCAAGGATAGAAGGCTTGCCGCTTATCTAGCCCGGGTCCGAGCAATACTGGATCAGTTTGATTATTATACCATTTTCTACATACCCCGAGAGCACAATCAGAAAGCCGATTCATTGGCAAAGCTGGCAAGTACAAGCGAAGCTCAACACTTGGGACTCGTCCCTGTCGAGACATTATCCTCTCCGAGCATTGATCGAACGGAGAATGAATTCACATTAGAAGCTACCTCCGAGAAGGAATCATGGATGACTCCCTACCAAGATTATATTAAGCATGGCACACTGCCCGAACGACAAAGTGAAAGAAGACAGATTCTTCGAAAGGTGTCACGATTTGTCATTCAAGACAGAGTTATGTATCGAAGAGGTTACTCTGTTCCTCTTCTCCGGTGTATCGCGCATAACGAAATCAAGCGAGTGTTGCGTGAGGTGCACGAAGGAGAATGTGGCGATCACACTGGGGGGCAAGCGCTTGCCAAGAAAATACTTCGAAACGGATATTACTGGCCTACCGTTAACCGCGATGCTATGGATTATGCCAAGAGATGTGATAAATGCCAGAGACACGCTCGGATCCCTAGAGCCCCGCCTTCTGAAATAACCCAAATGGTCAGCCCGTGGCCATTTGCAATGTGGGGGATGGATATAATCGGTGCATTGCCTTTAGCTAAAGGGGGTGCAAAGTACGCCATAGTTGCGGTTGATTACTTCACCAAATGGGCTGAGGCTGAGCCCCTTGCAACGATAACAACAAAAAAGGTGATCAACTTCGTGGTGCGCAACATCATCTGCCGGTTTGGTCTCCCGCATACTATTATCACCGATAATGGAGCCCAATTCGACAGTACTGAATTCAGGGATTTCTGTCTGCGATTTCACATCCATAAGAGATTCTCAGCAGTAGCGCACCCACAAGCAAACGGTCAGGTCGAGGCCGTCAATAAGGTTATCAAGTCTATATTGAAGAAAAGATTGGAGAAAACCGGGGGCAAATGGGTCGATGAACTACCAATGGCTCTGTGGGCATACAGAACAACTCACAAAACTGCGACCGGACACACCCCTTTTTCTCTATCCTATGGCTCCGAAGCAGTTATCCCGGTCGAAATGGAAGTTCACTCTCACCGTGTGACATACTACGACCCGAAAACGAATGCTATATTACTTGCTGAATCCCTAGATCTGCTTGATGAGAAACGTGAAGAAGCCGACGTGAGGGCAGCTGCATATCGAAGTCGAGTCGCTCGAATATACAACGCCAAGGTCCGCCCACGGACTTTTGAATCCGGCGACCTGGTACTCAAAAGAGTTTACCCGGTTCCTTCGCACATGAACCCAAATTGGGAAGGGCCGTATATGATTTCACAAAAACTCAGAGATGGCACGTTCAAGTTATCGACCGTTGATGGTCTCACTTTACCAAGAGCCTGGAATAGCGGAAGCCTCCGTCCCTACTACACCTAACAGGCTTTATTTGTCTTTCTATCAATTTCTTCCTTAGCATTTTATTTTTCGCATTTTGAAATTTGAACTTGTAATAAGGCAACTGATGTTGTCATGCTTCTTTTGTTTCAACAATAAAACGCCATCTCTTCGAGCCAAAAGTTGTGATTCACTGAAAATAGCACATAATATCACATTGCACGAAGAGCTAAATTCCATCACACGGTGGGATTTATCTAAATAGGGAGTAACTGTGATACGACCAGTGACTTACTAAATAAGACCCGAGCTCGGGGGCAAAACACAATACCAGCATTCACAGGGATTGATACACGACAATCCTTTTATTAACTCCAACTTCCCAGAGTGTGAATTGGAGTATAAAGCATCCAATAAATCGTTCCCAGAGTGCGAACGGACTCCAACTTCCCAGAGTGTGAATTGGAGTATAAAACATCCAATAAATCGTTCCCAGAGCGCGAACGGACTCCAACTTCCCAGAGTGTGAATTGGAGTATAAAACGTCCAATAAGTCGTTCCCAGAGCGCGAACGGACTCCAACTTCCCAGAGTGTGAATTGGAGTATAAAACATCCAATAAATCGTTCCCAGAGTGCGAACGGACTCCAACTTCCCAGAGTGTGAATCGGAGTATAAAACATCCAATAAGTTGTTTCCAGAGCGCGAACGGACTCCAACTTCCCAGAGTACGAGTTGGAGTATAACCATCTAATCCAGATTCCCGAAGCGCGAATCAAAGTACAAGTAACAATTCGAAGTTCCCAAAATACGGGCCGAGATATCAATATCAACTCCCAATTCCCATAGCGTGGAATGGAGTGTAAACATCGATAACCCTCAAATTCCTGGAATGCAGGACAGATTATCAATCTCTAATTGTCATGAATCCCCAGAAGGGGGGGCATGTGTTCAGGGCTTGCAATAAACGCAATCAGCCGCCAGAATATGAGTATTATTCCCCACAACTAAGGGGCAAAAAGCTGAGTGCTAATCGCTGGCTTAAGTAATAATATACTCAGAATCCGACTCATTCATTAAATCACGACACGAAGCTATATAAATGCTGAGCGGATACAACACAAATACTGCAAGGCATTCAGGTAAGAAGAAAAGTGTAACTTCCCATTTCATCAACCAACAAAAACAAGTTTGATTACATGGCAAGTAAAGATGTTTCAATTAAGTGGAGGCCGCATCCGTACATACACATGGCCCAAGAAAAAAAAACAAAAGAAGAGGCAAAAGAATTGTTATCCGTAAATCTCACGACAAAGCGAGGGGCTCACTCTTTCTTTCTCCGGTGTTTCTTCCTCGGAGTCGAGCCGCTAGACCCACTGCCTGGCTTCCTACGAGACTTTTTGCCTTTCTTTGGAACATCCTCCGGTTCCGGCATGATATCAACATCTTCCTCAGAACTGGAAGGGATGGAGATCCTTTTATAAGGACGAACCAGGGGCATGGGAGCAATAACAGATACTTGTTCAGCAACACTCGAGACGGTTACTGTGCCACCAGGAGAAATCATCATTAGAGAAGATAAGCTTGAAGGAACGGCGTCACCACCGGGACCAACTGTCACTGTCTTGGCCATCTCGGCACTTATCTCTGTTAAAATCTCCTCCTCTCGAGACAGTTGAGCTGCGCTAGGTACGCCAGTGGTCATCACGATCGAACTAGAAACTGGAGCAGCTCCGCTCGTCACAAAAGAGAGGTCGGGCATGGGGTCAAGAGGATGACCAAATAGCTCTTCGAACATTTGAACATCGAATGACATTGAGCCTCCCTCTCCCATATCACCAACCATGGCGGAAGTTGAAATCGCCTCGGTGACAATAACTCCACGCGTAGGATGTAAAGCCGAAGGGACAGGGAGCACGGGTGCAACACTCTCGGTCACTAAACAACAAAAATTAGAGCTATCAGGCCAAGAAATTCCCTCGAAAATCAATGTTTTAAGACGTAAAGGGAAATACCTACTTTACCTTGCCTTGGAGCTTGAACAAGCTCGGGGACGAGCGTCTTGCCCGAAGATAGTTCCGGTTGGTCCGGATTGTAGGCGGGAATAGCTTGTGAATCAACCACGGCAGCAGCTTCGGGTGAAGTCGAAACAGGGACTTCAGTATTCTCGCTATGGTGCATGATACCCGAACCTTCGCCCACCTCCGTTTGATGGACGACAAGTCTTTCTTTTTCAACAGAAATGATTGCTTCATGAAGGGTCCTCCTCTCATCCTCGCTGAGCAGACGTGACTCAAGCTCAAACTCATCTAATACCGAATCCGGACAAGACATCCTCTTGTTTTCCACTAATTTCTTCCAAGCGTTGTAGAGAGGCATCGAGTAATCCCCTAGCCAGGAGAGATTTCTATGCTCCAATACATTGGCATTATATGTGTCCAAAAGATCGTCGAATTCGGCCTCCATCTTGAACCTCTCTGCTTGGACTCTCTCCTCCAACTCCGATTCAACCTCCTTAACCCTTGCAATTGCCGCATCGCGCTCGGCCCGAAAAGATACAGCCTGCTCACACGCCTCTTGCGCAGCCACGCTCGCGTCGTCTTTTTCTTTATTCATGTCAGCGAATCTAGCCTTTAGCTCCTCTAGTTCCTTCACTGCCGCATCCCGCTCAGATTCAACGTTCTTGTATCGATGGCCTAAGTCTTCAACTAAAGTACAATGTGCCTGTTGCATTTTCGCCATTTCAGCTATTGTCTCATCAACCTTCTGTAACGACTCGACCTCGGCCTTGCGGGAAGATTCCACCTTAGATTGGAGTATGTCGACGATGCGACTCTTTTGAGCCAAGTCGGCCTCTAGCTTCTCAATGATTTGGGCCCGGTCGAAGGCAGCTTTGGAAGCCTTAACAGCCGCTTTGTACCATTCTTTGTACTGAGCAAAAAAGTCACGGGTGTAGTTGAGCGCTGAAGTCGCGGCATCATCGGGAATTCTTTTAAGATTGGGAGGAAAAATACAAGCATCAAAGCAAATCTCTGGAAAATCTTTCCTCAGTTGTGCAAGCCTGATGGCCCCTTCGCCAGAAGACTCAATAAGGGTCTCCTCCCCAGACATAGACGTTGCGACCCCGGTTCGAGAATGATGTGGCTCAGGCCTCGAAACCTGCGAAGATGACTGATGTCGCAGAGGCTCGGACGCCTGGACATGACTTCGGGATTGCGGAGGAGATCGAGATAGGGAGCGATGCCTACGATCTCTGTCTGATCGTTCCTGGCTGGAGTTACCACGGCGATGATCCTTTGCATAATACACCTGGCCATATTGCCTCCGGTCACGATCACGATCGGGGCCTCCACGACGAGATTCATAATAGGTTGAGGGGTGATGCACTCTCCGGAGTTTGTCCAATGTAGTCTGACGACCAGCCATGTTACCTGGAAAAGAGATACAGTTCAGTTAAGTACCAGGAAAAATCAATAGGGCGAGTGAAGCAGTCATGTAGTGTCATGAGAGTGTATGCAAATGTGCAAAGCCCCCGACCAACCAGAGGTTTCGACTGCACTAATTGGTAAAAGCCCGCTTATGTCTAACGCTTCCCGGAGCTCAACCAACCCGGACTTGTGATAAAGAGAAACGCATTCCGGGATGGGAACGTCATCCAGTCCTGTGAAAATGTTTCCTGATTGACAAAGAGCGGAGTCAGAAGAAATAATTCCAGGAATCAAGCGAGACACGATTACAGACTTCCGACTCGCAAATTTAGGAACAACGGCCTTGCCTTTCCGCTTTTTTCCTGCTTGGGGAAAATCAGCCGCTAGCCCGGTGTCAGTAGGCGTCCTCTCATCATCGCCCATTCCTCTTATCGCTACACCGGTCCTTTTCTTTGCCTTCGGAGCCGATTTCACAAACCCTTCAACGACAATACTCTGGTTCGTCTCAATTAAGCCCAGCGTCCTTAAGTTATCGTCGGTTAAGACCAAGTCAATGTGCCGCAGGTCACTCGGAACCTCTTGTAGACTTCGGATGACGTTTCTGTATCGACCACCGTCTGGCCTTGATATGATAGCTGCAAAAAAAAAAAAAAAACACCTGATGTCAGTTCAAGTGTTGACAATGACCATTAAAGAAGGCTAGCACGATGTACGATACTTACGTCTGGACAGCCATCGCCTAGCGAATCCTGGGGGGCATCGGACAAAGAACCATTCATTCTTAAAGTAACTGAGTCTGGTCCAGGCTCCCGTCACAATCTGGCAGTTTCTAACTGCCTCCAGAAAGGTGAACGATGGACTATCACCCCTGCTCTTGAAGTTGAATATATGTCTAATCTCAGCTGGCCTAGGCGGACGAAAAAGGCGGTCCATGAATAAGATGAAAACACTGTTCAGTAACGCGTGTCCGTTGGGGTGAAGTTGTGCGGGAGCGATTCCAATGAACGATAGCATCTCCCTGATATATTGGTTAAACGGGGGGAGAGTTCCAGCCGCACAAGCGTGGCGATAAAAAGCAGTATAGCCCTCGGGTGGATTGTGAGGCCTATCATCAACTCCCGGTAGCAAAACATCATCCGGGGATAAGCTATGCTTCGAACATATCCGACCCAATAATGCTCCAGAAATATTAGATCGGACGGAATCTATGGGATCCTCGATAAGTAAGGCCTCCGGCAATTCGTCCGGAGCAGGATCTATTACTTCAGGAATGATCTCTGGAATTTCTAGCATCAGAGGAGGCAAGCTTTGTAACTCTTGTTGTTCAGAACCCGAGGACTCCATAACTAACTAACTCACGAAAAAGCAGCGTTAAAAACGAAGAAAGCCCGTATATTCCCCGGTGTGAAGCATATGGATATGCCGTGCAATGCAAATACATAACTAAAACAAATTTTACAAGAGTAAAATGCGGTGTCTGAACGACTAGGCTTTTGAATCAGAGAACGAAAACGACCGTCATCACTGACCGTCGCTCTCGCGTCCCTCGGATACTACTGACCAATTCAAGCATGAATTCGTTTAAGTCACGGTGCCATCGACGAGCTCAAAAAGACAGGTCAGGTCAACTTTGATCATGCGAAGGACGAAGCTCGTCGGAATCAAATATGCTAAAAATTTAGTGAGTTCGTTAGAGTTCGATTTAAAAGTGGTCGTAGTTCAGGTATTGGAACGAATCGATGAGGTGGAAGTTCCAGAAGCAAGAATGTTCGAATCGATCGACTCGATTCGACACGAGTCAGATCGGTGAACCTCGAATCAGCGCAGTTCGAACCCATGGAGCCCCACCTGACTTCGAATCCATCAAAGTCGGGCTCCTTCGAATCCATCAAGAGCGGTTCGAATCCACGGAGCCCTACCTGACTTCGAATCCATCGAAATCGTGCTCCTTCGAATCCATCAAGAGCGGTTCGAATCCACGGAGTCCCACCTAGCTTCGAATCCATCGGAGTTGAACTCCTTCGAATCGATGAACGTATCATTGCTTCGAATCGATCAGTAGTGAGCTCCTTCGAATCGATCAGAATGCCACTGTTTCGAATCCATCACAGCACGCCTTTTTTGTTGTGTTCTCCTGCAATCATCGGTTCGAAGCTACACATTCGAAACCAACTCAAAGCGCGCACCCCTGATCAATACGGCTCAAAGGTTTGCATTCCTCAGTTCCATGGAGTCGGCCAACTTCGTTCAAACCTCGTCACTCTCCAAAAATTTCCAGAAGGAGGGGTTGAATCAATGCCAAAAAAGATTAATCTATCATTCTCAAAACCGAATCGACCCCTTGATTACCTGATTTAGTTTGATTACAAATGGAAGCTAGAAGGAATTTGGTCGATTCGTGAAAAAGCACGTTTGATTTGGCTCTGGGAAATCGATTCAGAGAAGCAGCTAAAGCAATGGTAAAAGGTAAAAAGTGAAAATGAAGTCAACCACATGTATTTATACGGATTCCAAGAGGGATTAGTGTCACTTCGACTCCCATCGATTCGAACGACCACTTTCGAATCCATCCCAGTTTCGAATCCATCGGAGTCTTCGAACCCATCACTGATTCGAATCCATCCAAGTTTCGAATCCATGGGAAACTTCGAATCCATCCAAGTTTCGAATCCATGGGAAACTTCGAATCCATCCAAGTTTCGAATCCATCAAGGGCTTCGAGTCCATCAGGGTCCTCGAATCCATCACTGATTCGAATCCATCTAAGCTTCGAATCTTTCGGGAGTTTCGAATCCTTCTAAGCTTCGAACCCATCAAAAACCACTAATTAGCAACACTTTGGCTTGAATCTAAAATCGATTCAGGAGAAAACCGGGACGGAGTTCGGCAGCAAACAAAGACCGACATGACTCATGGACACACGACGTTAATAAGGGCGGAGCTAATGTATGTGCACACATAACGAACTAACGTTCGATTTTGAACATGCACAGGGATCAAATATTCACCCTGTTATAGCAACGACAGCCAACGATTAAGCACAGTCGCACAGTAATCAATCATATCAAGGCAAGGTTACGGCAATACGGTATATGAGTCTCAACAAAAAGAGAGCAATGATTTTTCAGAAAGAAATGGCAGCTATTCAAAGCACGTCATGTTCCCACAAGACGTACTTTGGGGGGCAAAATGTTATCCCGCTTTTTGGCAAAGCCGTGATACCAAAAGATTGGCCAAAAACAAAGGACAGTTTGTCTCAGAGATTGGTTGCACTTCTCTTCACTATGGATATCGATGAATTTTGTCCGAGTCCAGATTGGGCTACAATTGATAGGACGTGACCAGAAAGATCATAGGAGTCCGCGTTTCAAATTTCGAGTCAATCCGAGGTCATATGCACAAGTTATGATGGATTCAAGTTAAGAAGGTGCACATTGCTCGGTTCGAACCCATCATGTACGAACCCATCATATTCGAACCCATCGTGTTCGAAACCATCGTGTTCGAAGCCATCTATTTCGAACCCATCATATTCGAACCCATAGGAAGAGGCGACATTCAAATCCATCACAAATTCGAGTCCTTCCTATACTTCGAATCCACCGCAGCTTCGAATCCATTAATAGCTTCGAACCCATCACAGCCTCGACTCCATCGCTCACCTTCGAATCCATCCATCGTCTTCGAATCCATCACTCACCTTCGACTCCATCGACTTCGACAACTTCGAATCCACTCCATCGATTCGAAGATGACCTTCGAATCCAACAAAGCAGCTAAGCTAGCACGAACATGGATCGGCTCGAAGACAGGCGCGCCCCAATCGATTCGAAGTATTCGCTTCGGCCATGCATCGATTCGAATGAATCGATTCCATCGATTCGAACCAAACAGCATGCCGAACACCCAATTTCGAACCGATCATAACTCCCAATTTACCGATCCAAATCCCATGAAATTTTTACAGAAGTTTGTCTACATGATGAAGAACGTCCACGCCAAGTTTCATCGCAATTGGACAATTTTTTGATCGATTCGAAGTTAACTTCGAATCGATCCCAAACTGGGCATGCACTTCAAGGACGCGGGCCTGTGGGCCCCCCGTCACGTGCCAAGCAGTCTCTCCATGATTTAGGCGGGATTTTGGCCTTCCACACCTATAAATAGAGCCCCCTGGTCATTCAGAAAAGGGGTCGGAGAATTTGGGGAAGAAGAACAAGTCTAAACGCTGCCAGGATCACTCCATGCTGTCTCAATTGCTGTCAATTTGGAATTTAAGTCCATTTCCCGCTGTAATTGGCTGAAAAGCACTTGTAATCTTCAAGTATTAAGAAATAAAGTGAAAAAACTTCATAGTGGACGTAGGCGCATAGCCGAACCACTCTAAATCCTTGTCTTCTGCGCAATTTATTTTTCTGTGACTTGGAGTTTTTGTTAGATAGTCCCCTATTTCCAATTCAAGTTCTTTATTTACTATCTCTTCAAAAACTTCCGAAGGGTGTTTGCCCATTTTTGGTGCAAACACCTTTAAAATCCAATAAAAAGGGTCTCCAGAAAAACTATGGGGGAGATCAGAAAGCCTTAACCCTCTAAAGATCTTATCTAATTTGGTTACCCCGCCTATAGGTTTAGATACAAAGATAGGACAGTCAACCAAACAAAGAGAAGGATGAAACTCCTCTAGAACACATTTCGGAAATCCGAATGGATACCCAACAAATTTATATAGGTATATAGTTATATAAAAAATTACAAATACGTGCTCTCAAGATAGATGCTATTCCAGAGCCTAGGTATTATCTCAACCTACGCTCTGATACCAAGTGTAACGACCCGCCTTTCATTCCATAGAAAGATGCATCATTAATAAGAAAGAAAGAGGTAGAAATAGAATAGATAGAAAAAAGAACTCAACAATATCAGAATCTCACAGCGGAAACGGAACAAAATATAATATATCACATAGATATTACATAGTCATTTACATATCAGAGTTACACAGACACAACAACATCATCACATTAGACAGTTATAAAGCGTGTCTATTATACATCTCAAATACAACATAGACATATCGACACAGCGGAAACACTATATATCTACAAACGCTGAAGCCTCCTTCTCCATCTCTCCTTTAGAATTCATTAAAGCAGACTTGAATCCCTTAGCTACTCGTAAATATTTGAGTACCCAAGAGTTTAAGAAAACAGACTAAACTCCGGGTCAGACATGGGTCTAATGTGAGTAAACGGGTTAAAGTTGCTTAACTTTAAAAAAACCTTTGAAAACAAAAGGTATCACGTAAGACTTCCCACACATAAACATGGGTAAGTTTTACCTTACGCTAACCAAAACATTTGATAGGAAATCAGGTGATATTATAGTAGGATCTGGGGTTTTCAAATAAATAAGAAATAGCTGAAATTGTTACATGATTAAATTCTAGCATACTAACCACAAAAGTGGGTAATACAATCAAAACCATAAGGGCTTGGGGTACCGCCCGTCATAGTACGTGGTCTAGATCAACGTACCGAGGTTCCACCCTAAATCCCCTGCAACATAATGTCGGAACCATCCCTTACTTGACAGTCTCGAATAAGAAAATCCCAGCGGTTGTAGCTATTCAACCGCCCACACAGCCGAATAAAAAAGAACTCTAGACAGGGGTAAACCTTATCCTACTTGGGTGCTACCTGCTTAGCCTTGCTGCACCTCTGCTGTTTTAACCATTCCCGGTTGATGAGGCTTGAGGCTACGATTACCTTTATGGAACACATCTATTTTAGAATGCTCATCATCCACCTGATGATATTCTGAAAGCATTTAATCCATAAAAGTTCGTTCCGGGTTCGAACGAAACCGAAGGCATTATCTTGTTACACTCATTTTGGAATCACCCTCAGCGTTAACGACAATAACCCTTACACTCTGAAACTCCATCTCGAACCTGATAGTACTATCTTCGTTATACTCGTATTGGAATCACCCTAAGAGTTTTTAACGACAAATAGTTCTTACACTTCGAGTATTCAACTTAATCTCACTTGGATTCACGACCTAACGTTTAACTTGGATCGATATGGTTTTCGGATAATCAAATTTGATACCCGATCCCGATCTCATCGAAACCCAAACGTATCTTAAAGGCCAAGTTGTTTAAAGAGTTAAACAATTCAATTCAATTCAATTCAATACTATGAATTCACACAGCATTTACACAGATAAATATCACACATTTATCACTGATATATCCAATATCATATCACAGCATATCATCTAATAGATATCATCCAATTCAGACATTCTATACAAACAATCATCCATAAGCAAGCATTGTTAACTTATATCATAATTAATTTCATTAATCTTAAATTAAATTAATTACTTAAGAATTAATCATCTAATCCTGCTTAATCAACCATTAATTAATTACAACCACTTAATTAATTAAACACTTCTTAATTGCCATATCAATCAATTAATCTCTAACCACAGACTAATTATTCTTTAACTATTAATTACTAAACCTTAATTATTAATTAATCTCCTTCAATACAAAGTAATAAATCCTTAATTACTTTATAATCAATTAATTAACGTTTAATTAACTGATTAATTATCCATTAGCTATTGATTAATAACCTTAATTATTAATCAATATCTCTTAATGCAAATTAATTAATCCATAACTACTTTTATAATTAATTAATTAATCATTAATTAACTAACTAATTATCCATTAATTATTAATTAATAACCCTAATTATTAATTAACAAAACTTAATCACCAGTTAATTAATCCTTAATTAACAGTTAACCCATCCTTAATTAACAATTACCCAATCCTTAATTATCATTTGATTAATCCTTAATCACCATTTGATTAATCAATTAGTTACCACTTAACAACTTCTTAATTAATCCTTAATTACAGATTAATTATCCTTTAACTATTAATTAATAAAACCTTAATTATTAATTAATAAAACATAATTAAGCACTTCTTAATTACCAGTTAAGTAATCTTTAATTACTTAATTAACTACTCATTAATCACTTAATTAATCAATCTTAATCACTTGATTGATTAAGTCTTAATTACTCTTAATTACTTAATTAATTAATCGTTAATTAATAATCAATAGTCTTCATTATCTAATTAGCGGGCTTTAATTACAAATTAAATAACCCTTAAATTAATTAACTTTTAATTCTTAATCATTTATTAATCAAGTAAATTAATTACCCTTAATTAATTTCTTAATTAATCCTTTATAATTTGTTAAATTAATTAATTATACTTAATTCCCTTTTATTAATTTAATTAATATCAAGACATTTAACCTTAATTATCTTAAGATAAATTATTATCTTATAAATGCCTTAATTACCATTAATATATTTACATTATCTTTATCATTAACATTACTTAATTAAATCATTAATTAAATTTTAAAATAAAATAATTATTTTGACTTGAGAATTTACAGTTATCAGAACATAACTTCTTAAGATAACTTAAATCATTTATCAGATAATATTTTTTAAAAACTAGTTCCAATTTGAATTTAAAAACTTTCTTTATATATAACCTTTAAAATTCCATTCCTAACTTAAATTTAAAATCATTTAAATTTACTTAATAAAATTTTAAATTTAACAAATTTCAAACTTCTTAACCAAAATGTTAAAGTAACATTTATTATACAAAAAGTAATTTATATAAAAGGGTTTAAACTAATTTTATTTTTAAATTTCAAAAACCCTTGTTTTCAAAACTTTTTAAAATTTCTTAATCAAGCTACTTCGGGTCAAACCCGAAGGCCGCTTGGGTTTAAACCCGAGTTTCTTCCTCTACTTCCAAATTTTCAAAACTTAAATTAAATTTTAAGTTTAAAAACTGTAAGCTACTATCACCCTCAATCTACTCGAGTACAAACTCGAGCTACCTATCCCAATTACCCGAACTAGCCTTCGAGACAGTCACAGCCAAAACAACTGACACGACCCCCACCTCTGTGCACATGCACCACGATCGGAGGCACCTCCAACCATCGATGCACCCTCCGACACTTCACCCAACGTCGCAGCAACCAATATCGACCACCCAAACATTCGTACGAGCCTTGAATTGAAATCGAGCAACTCAGATGGATCGGAACCCAAAACCACCATCAGGAAAATTCTTCGAATCCTCTATTTCGATCACCGAAACCACTACCACTCCGGCGGCCTTTCCTTGCTTCCACGCCACCATTCACTGAAGTTTTGCGACTCTCGATCAACCATAGATAAAGCAATGACCCGAAAATCTAACTCCAACAAAACTAGGGTTTAAAACCTTTTTGACCTACCGCCGACGCTACTGCCCATGATCACCCCATCCACCATTTTTTCCAAACACTCCAATCGTCAATCTAGTTCCAAACGAAATCCCAACCACTCGAGATCCTCTGACCATCAGAAAATGCTCAAGAACCATTTTCCAGTCATCCCCAAAATTCAAATTCATTACAATATTAAAAATTGTGATATTTATTTTAAAAATCATAACTTTTAAAGTGGATTCAAGTTATGATCTTGAAACAGCAGATTTCAATGACTAAGCTTAACATGTTTCAAAGGATTTTCAGTGAATTTCCATTTTTCAGATAACCCTCTAAATATTTTTACTTAAATTCAGTTTTAAAATTTAATTTATATTTAAATAAACATTTATTGTTTGCAGACCAAACCCTATAGGAAATCAGAGGAAGAGAAAATTGAATTATAGTTTAAACTTGAAAATTCTGTAGCAAGAACAGGGTAGACAACATACACAGACATGCACACTTCTAAACACAATCAAATAAATTACTGGTTTTAGGCTTTGAAAAAATTTCTGGTTTCAGGCTTTTAAAATGTTTTGAGGAGGTTACAAATTTGAAAGTTGTTTGCAGTGTTTTGAAAATGATTTTTGTTTGAGGAATGAATTTCAGGTTGAAGATAAACATTACAGGCTTTGATTTGTTTCAGAGGAGATGATAACAGGTTTTGTTGTTGAGGATTTTCTATTTTGAAGAGTTGTTTTCTTGTGGAAATGTTTCAGATTGTGGCCATTGATTACTTGTTTGAATTGAAAGGATAAGCAAAAGGAATGGAGAAAGAAATGGAAGTTTTATATTATGTAAATGATGGTTTATCAAAATTAAAGAAAAAGAAAATTAAATAAGGACACTTGTTCAATCTTCTTACATTTGTCAAATACCATTGCTAATTATCTTACACATGTTAATCAATAAGCTTTACAAATTAATACTTGTCATAACTTATTTTAAAATTATTTTCAAAAGATTTAAAAGCCTTTATTATTAATTTTCCTAATAAGTAAGTACTTTTATTAATTTATAAATGCTTCTCTTTTTTATATAAATAAAACTTTTAAAAGAAAATAAAATATAAACCAATTAGATTATAAATAAAATCATATAAAATTATTTAATCCATTTTAAATGCTAATTTAAAAGCTTTTGTATTTATCCACTATTAAATAAATATTTTCTAAATTTATGAAAATTCTTTTGTTTTAAATTAATATAAAAAAATCTTATTTTAAAATAAAAACTTTACTCATATATTCTTTTATATCCAAACTATTTCAAGATATAAATTCTTTTTAAATTTTAATTTAATTTAAAATTTTAAATTCAATATAAACTTCAATTTTAAATCAAATCAAAAATATCTATATTAATTTAAACAAATACATTTTTAAATTTGGAAATATTAAATTCTAATTTTAAAGCTAACTTAAATAAATATACATACATATACACAACACTTATTAAGTTGAAAATAATAAGTATATTTCAAAAATCAAATTTATAAAATAACACAAATTAAATAATTATTCTATTTAAAATCAATCTATCTCTAAATTTAAAAACGTCACATTAATTTTATTTAGGTTATTTATATTTGAAAATAACAATTTTATAAATTTTTAAAAATTAAATTAAGAGATTAACATATTTTAAATTCCTTGAAATTCCGGGATATCACACTATGTTTTGTACTTTCAGGATGAACCTTCTCGTTCCGCCTTTCAAGACTCTAAGGTCTGGATGAGCGACTGAAGGGGGCTAACAGGATAGTATTCGATTGACACTCAACAGAAAGGTTGAACCAAAGCCTAGAGGAAGAAAGGTTGAACCAAAGCCTAGAAGCCATGTACTCAGCTGCCTCTCCCCAAAACCTCACTCTATAAATACCAGGCATACGGCACAATAAAGAGGGAGGGATGGAAAAATAGTGAGCTTCCACCAACAATGGCAGACAATTAAGAGAGAAAATCCTTAGTTCTAACAACAAGTTTATTCATGTTCAAAACTTATACTTGTAATCAGATATGAAAGAGATAATAAAACAGGAACAGTGGATGTAGGCACATTCACGCCAAACTACTATAAATTCTGTGTCTTTTTACATTCCTTTCTTTATTAATTCTTTATTGCAAACTATTGATATTCAACCACATACACTCGTAATTAAAATTCGTGAAACAGTAGCCGTATACTACAAACAGTATCTATAGCTCTACTACAATGTCTTGGAGGTGTTTGCCCATTTTTCGTGCAAACATTTTTGGTGCTTACACTGAGAAGGACTGAACTTTCCTTTTTTAAAAAGAAATTCTCTCTTTCTTACTTTTCTTTTTATTTTGAAACCTACTATTCCTAATCTCTTGACTAGAGATTATCGTTTTTGTTCTTAAGAAACTCTCTCCCCTTTTTTAAGATCTGAAATCTATGTTTCTTTTCAGATCTATCCTAATTGTTTTACATAAATAAAAAGTTATCCTTTTCTCTTTAGATCTGAATATCCATTTTTCTACATAGAGAAATTCTCTTGTCTATCTTTTTAGATATTACTTTTACTATTCTGGATCCACAAGCACATGTACCTATTCTTTGGATCTAAAATCATGCCACCTCTCTTTTTTCTTTAGAATCCAATAACATGGTTTCTTGGCACAAGAAACTCACTTTTCCCTTTGTTTAATTCGGGATCGTTACCTTCTTTCACAAAAGAAAACCTTTTTACTAGTCTTGATATCTGAAATTGCTTTTTTTTAATAAAATTTATACCTTTTCTTTTCAGATCTAAGGTCACTGTCTTATTGGCATGAGAGATTCTCTTTTTCTTACTTTCCTAGTTTGAGATCATTATTTCTTGAATTAAAATACTCTATATCTCCTAGATTTGAAACCGTTACTTTAGCAAAATCTATTTCTCTTTTCAGATCTACAATCATTATTCCTTGAAGATAAGAAAATCTATCTTCGGATCTTGAAACACTGTTTCTCAACCAAAAAGAAACATGTATTTATTTCTTAGATCTGAAATCTTTCTATCTTCTTTTCTCATTCCAGATCAAAAAACACTCTTTTAACCAAAAGGAACACTTAGTCGTTCCAGATCTAAAAATCAAATCGTATTCTCTTTCCATCCGAAAGCATTGCTTATTTAACATAAAAAACTATCTTCCTCTTTTGTATAAGAGGACTTTGTTCCCTAGTAAAATATAGAATTATGGTTCGAAGGAAATCCTTTTTTCCCTCCAAACTCGAAATTCTTTCTCCTAATCTAAAATCATTGTCTCTTTGAAATTAAAGCTTTTTCTCTTGTTCTTCATTTTTCAAGTTTGCAATCACCATTTCCCAGATTGAGAAGCTATACCTTCTATCTTAAGACTCTTTTTTTATTTTAAGAGTTGGACCATTAACCATTTAAAGCTACAAAACCTCCCAATCCTTTTCGAAAATTGAATTATCTCTCTCAAAAAGTACAAATTCTCTAGAAAGGGAAGGAGAACAACTTTCCAATGTTCCACCTAAAGTAAGAGAACTCCACTGTAAAGAATGCAACAACTATCTAGATACAAAAATGCAGGAAGATTAGTCTAATAACTTCCCGATGCTAAAAATTATCGGACGTAAATTAGACATAGTTGTGATTGAAATTAGTAAACACTTCACTGCTCAACATAGAGCTTTGGTGAATAAATTCTTGACACACTTAGGGCAGACAGAAGTATTCGATCTCAATGTCATAATACACGGAATGTACCAGTCTAGAGAACATGGAAGGTATTCCCCATAACCAAATCAAAGTACTATAATTGGGATTCCACTGATGGATCAAAATATCACAACTTGAAGACTAAAGTCATGATTATTGAATACTCAATGTCTAGATAGGACAAATACGATACATCGTCGCTTCTATCATGCACGAAGGCATCACCAATCCAATGTGTACCGAACAAGAATCACATAGTGTCAATGACTCTCCTTACCTAGGGATATGTTCGATAAATATGAAAAGAGAAGGAAATAAGACCAAGAGTTACTAGTCCACCCTTTAGGAATTTTTTTTTGAGTTTCCACTACAAACTTTTATAAGGGGCTAACTATTCCCTCTGGACACTTGCCAAGATCTCCACAATTGCTGATGAGGGCACAAAGAAGGTGCTATATAGTCACGTTTCTTTTATTCTAATCAATCTTAAGCTATTGCAGGGCTCTACCATCTACTCTTGGATCTCCATCCTTGGAAAAAGGTGAAGGGAGGATTCGTAAATCCGTTGCATGTGCTCATCAACTCGAGGGTGCTTATACGTTATACGAAGTAAAGACAAAAAAAAAAATCAAAGTAGCCCCTACAACTATGCATGACCTCTCCTTTGGGTCAACAAGGCACATAAAGATGAGAAAGCATCACTGTCAGTAGTTCAGATAGATGGCCACCTAGGGATACTAGCACAACATGCAGTGTAAATGCCATAGCAAAATGGATGAGATACAACTCTCTGCCTCTGGAGCTCGAATGATCAGTGATCAGAGAGAAGCCATCCATTTGAGTATGGTGTTACTTCAAAGGGTAAGGAAGAGGATGCGATGGAAACGACATCTGCCAAGAACTTGGATAGCATAATAGTTTATACAGAAGGCTTTGAAAGACCAAGCTACAGCAATTCCAACATATTTAGCCCACAGTAGAAAGGCGAGAGATATCAAGAACCAAACACTACTCCTCATATCACAATTCAACACGAATTAGCAATATATATAGTAAACAGCTAGGACATTGCAGTCACCAATTAAGATGCTAGCTTCATAACTCCATCATAATCCAATAATCAGATAATGCAATCCTAATGGATCAAGGACTAGAGATAGCAAGATGCACACTGGGGGCATCCTCTATAAGCACCCAAACTAGTCAAAATCAACCCAACTAGATGAAGAGCTCTTCGATCACACGATATGCTTGCATTAACATGTAACATGCATGATAACAGATGGCCCTGCAAAGGAGGACAATGTCATCGGCTCCTAAGTTCCAAAGAGTCTTACAAAAATACCAAGTGAGAATTCCTATCCAAGAGAAAATCTTAAACTAGGCATACTACACAACCTGCTGCTTTGTGCTTCTTTCATAGCAGCAAGTTTGCTCTAAACTACTCTTTCCCTTTGATAGAGGCAAGAGACTAATCCATTCAATTAACACACATGTAGTTATAAGCATTTAACGCACATGGTTATATTCGCTTAACACCTATGCTATTATAACCACTCCTTTTGTGATTAGCAATCTAGATCATAAACATGTATTGGCAACAGTGAAAATACAATAGCCATGACTAAGGGCAATAGCCTGGGCAGTTCACTGCTGACAACCGCCCCTTTCCCTGGCAATGACATACTAGTTGGGCATCCAGACACAAACCTAGCTTGAGTAACTCAAAGAATAGATGCATTTGAAGCCTAGCATGGACTCACTCATAACAGAAGTTACTCCAAGCCAATGGGCAGGTTGAAGCTGTCAACAAAATCCTACGAACACTAATTAAGGAAAGACTAGATGAACTAAAAGGAGCACGGATTGACGAACTACCCACGACACTAGGGGACTACCAGGCCTCCCACAAAATAGCAACATTCCATATTCTGTTTGCTTTAAGCAAACAGGGCCATACAAGTTGAGGAGAGGAGCAGTAATGCCGCCCTCAAGACCACCGCACATGGACAGAAAGTGGCACGACAATACAAATCTAAGGTGAAGCCCCAAGAGTTACAAGAGGGAGACGTTATTTTTAAGCAAGTCTTTCATCGTCCAGTCGTGCTAGATCTAGATTGGAAAGGTCCATTTGTTGTCCATAAGGATCTGCACAACAAAGTTTACATTCCGTCGACAGTTGACGGGAAAGGTGTTTGGGAAAGCAAGGAATCTCCACCATCTCTTCCATTACTTCTCTCAGCTTGTAAAAAGCATATGTCACCTGAAACCACTAAAAAAGTTGATGTTTTTCTCATCTGACATTATTCCTATTGCGATCAATCACAAGTTCTCGCCGACAGTAGTGAAAGCAAGATAACCATGAGCAAGGGTACAAAAGTAGCATGGGTAGTTCACTACTGACAATCGGCCCCCCAGCCAGCAATGATAAACCTATTATAAGCCACGGATTAGGCACGATTATAGCCTAGGCAGTTTATCATTAGCATTTGGCTCAGCGGTAACCGCGAACCGATAATAAAACCCATGATTAAGGCATGGATGCAGCTATGGATAGTTCATAATTGACGATCGGCACCCACGCTAGCTAGGCCATGGTAAATCGAATAATACTCATGATATAGGCCATAATGGCCCAGGTAATTACTGTATGCGAATCCCGGCTCTAAATCTTAAGTACGGCAGTCGCAAAAGTTATACTCCCTTGGAACATAGGTTGAGTTGACAAACCATATATCACAAAAATCCACAATCAGGGCAAGTAAATTACATGCCGTGAATCTTAAGTTTAGAAGGACTCACTTGATGGAGAATATTACTTAAATTAGAAACTTCTAACAATTTCTTTTAGTCTTGTGGCATTACATACAGATAGTAGAAATATGAATTCCACTCTACCAACCACTATAGGATATTCATTCGCTTCCACTCCACCAGAGGAAATAGAGCATCGACTCAACTCCGTCAGGGATAACGGAACATTAATCCAACATTGCCACAAGAATTAGAATATACCTTCCAGCCAACTTCTCTCAAGAAACTGTAAGGATTCGTCCAAAGCTGAGCACAATTATGGAACCTGAGGAAAACTCAGTGTAAAGCTTGGTGATAGCACATTGGCATCATGACCTTAAGTTTTCAAGTTTAAAACCCATTCGTAATGCAACGCCAGCACGTTGTGAGAGCCAACCTAGCGCACTATGCTGGGGGCAAACCTAGACAAATAATGAGCATTCCCGGTCGACTTTTGACACCGTCGCTAGCAGGAGCTATGGAGGACGTGAGGAGTATTTGTGGATGGCCATGTCCCCCCAAATTACTATCTAAAGCTAATAATAGGGATCCACTTCAAATGATGATGACCTCTTAAAGCAGAACTGATTCAATCCTTAACCTTTCGAATGTAACTACTTCATATCAAAGTCAATTTGAACACAAATATCTTGATACCTTTACCTAGTAAATCAATCCCGAGGACACACGGGATGACTCTAACGCATAACTATGGTAAAATTCCAAATAAAAACATATTAATTGTATGTAACTAATTCTAAGCCAAGGATGAAAGTCATTGACCTCACTAGGCTCAAAAGGATCCTAAATTTGTAGGTAAAGTCAATAGAATAGGACGATCCTCTACCGCCAAAGCCAACGGGACATTTGAATTGAAAAGTTGATTCTATCCGATCGATGTAGAGAAAGCAAGCCGATGTCACCAATAGACATTCCACGTTAGAGACATCTGACTACCATAATCGGTATAAACTGGACCGGTAATTGGACCCTTAATTCCCAACGCCAACAAATTTCCTTGATCTTCGCTCAAAAGGCCAAGACCGCTTGCTCAGACCCAGCATCTACCCTATTAATGCTTGCCAGTAGTCGAATCCAAACATATACGCAAGACATTAGTAGGCAAACTACAAAGGGAATTGGCTAAAATAATCTTCTCCAAATGTGCTTGGGGGAAAGTCCTGGAAGAGCTAACAGAGGAGCGAGGAATTACTCCAAATGTCATCACTTTACCAGACTAGATGGATGTAAGCTTATTAGCCCAGTTTAATCAGATGTAGCCAACATATAATCAATAATGCTATGCGCAATGTTTTATGTACAAATACCCTCCAATGGCATTACTCCATCAATAATTGACCTTGACCAAGCATGAAAAAGTTAATCAAGAAATATACAAACTCAGCAATCAGATGGTAAGGCCGTGCTCATTCAACCTAGACATATGATGGTTGGAAGTAGAAATTCCACATCATGGGTCCCAAGTCAAACATCGCGAAGGAAATATCATCAGGTCCACGTACTACTCAAGACCTTGAAGCTAGAAATATGAAGGATAAGGGGAAATACCACCCTACCAAGTGCAGGATAATTAAAAAATGACGTCAAGAGACCAGCAAGTCCCCCTCAAGACAAATGAAGCATCATATATAGTTAACGAAAGGAAACTCAACTTGGGCACGATGGTGAGATATGGACAGTCAAACATCAGGATGACACCTACATTACTGGTGAGGCAACCCTAGATCTATAGGATCGATTTCACCCTAGAGGGAGGGTGAATAGGGTGATACTATCAATTATAAAAATTATCGCGGAAGCTTATAAAATAATTTCTACACAGATATATCAAAATAATAGCAGCACAAAGAATAGTAGAATAAATGCAGAAATAGAACGACACTGAATTTACCCAGCTTTGGCAAAAATCTACCTACGTGCTGCCCTTAAGATTTCTACTAGAAATTAAGTAGTTACACGCTTACACACGTAAACTCGCGACACCCGCTATTGACTAACCTAACTCAAAGCTCAAAACCCTGCCACAACTCAGCCACTGAGTTGTGAATTCTCAAACTACGCCACAAAGTTTGTCCCCTAGTCATACGACTAGAAATTACAATAGTTTAACAGAAGAATTTTAAAACAAATTTAAGTAAAACCCTAGTTTATATAGTTAAGCCTAAATTGAAAACAATAGAAAGGTCGGCCGCCTTTTTCTTTTATATCTTTATTCCTCTTTGCTCTGTGAAATGGCGGCATCGTTCTTTCCGCTTCGTTCTATAATTAAGGCTTTGAACATATTCGAAGACGCTGACTTTAATTAGATCAATCGAGTATTTTTTTTTGATTTCCTTGCTCTGTCGATTGATCGTCTCTTGAGATGTTTTCGGCTGCTTCTAATTGATTGAGTTCGACTTTGATTCCGGTATGTAATTTATGCTTTTTCTCTATGGTTTGGATACTTAAACTCGATGCGTAATTGCCGATGATGTTACCTGCTTATATAGGAATCGAATTCCTTATTTTTCGTTCGTATATTTCATACTAGTTCGTCTGAAAACTTCCGACTTGTCGTTCGATTTTGCATTGATGATTGTGATGATTTCTGACATTTTCAATTCGCTTGAATAACACGGTGTTGATTTCTGACTTTTTTCACCGCTTTGAATTTTCCTTGCTCGATTCTTGACCACCACGTCTCTGACTTGTTCGTCATATTCTTTGATCACGGCTTTGACTTTGCTGTGACGATATCGATTCATTTCATCTCTGTAGCATGTCGGAATTTGACTTGTTTGCTTTCTACTTGCCGTCCCATGACTGCTGTACCATGATTTTTGAAATTGTTCAAACTTGCACCCTGGTTATTTCAGATTAAAATTGGCCTTGACTTTGGTAATGATTTACTCTGGCCATTTTCTGATGCTTTATGTTGATCATTGTCTTTGTGACTTCGGCACTGTCACTACTTCCATGTTGCATTTTGTCTTTGATGGAGACTACACTGTGACTGATTTGCTTTATGTTTGAAATGGTTGGAGTCTTTGTACATTTACATAGTATTTGACTTGAGTTTCATTGATGTATATGTTGTAGCTGTGTCATATTGCTTTGAGGCAATTTTCATTGTTTAACTTGGTAGCCTCAGCTCTGCCTTTACTGCAACCATATGTATGCCTCCGGTCTTTGATGTTGAGACTGTGCCATTGTTTCTTTTGTAGCATTGACTCATGTGTTCACGTTGTCTATGCATCCATGTTGTCCAGTCTTGCATATTTGTTTCATGTACAATCTGCTTGGTGTACATGTTGTAGCTTGATTTCTTGTATATTGATATTGAGCCACTGTTTCACTGTTTTATGTACCTTGTCCATGTTATGCTGTTCTTTGATCAAAACTGCCACTAGATGCTTGGTGCCTGGTCTTTGATGTATCGAGTTGCATCATTGGTCTTTGCGTTTGTTTTCATTTACTTCGAGACAGTTTCAGTTGCAAGTGCATTTGTAGTTTAGCTCTTGTTTAGTTTTTGGTGCACTTGCTTACTTCCCTGACCTGTTGCACTATAAGCTTCATGTCTACTTCTTTCTTGCTTTAACCTGAACTGGTCTGGTTTGCTTTCATATCATGGATGGTTCATGTATACTTGATGTGTGTTGTGTTTCCAGTCATCATTCCTGGATTTAGTAGTTCGCATTGATTTCCACTTGTATACATACATACAGTTATGTGTGCATATAGGTGTGTGCGTATGAAGTCTTTGGATAGTTGTTGTGCATTTTGGTTTCATGATGTACGACTTGAAATTTGGTCTGCACTTGTGTTGAATCCAGCTTATAGCTCAGGTTTGACCTTGTGCACGTGTTGTGATTTTATTTGTGTTTCACTTGAGTTGAACCCGGCTTTTAGTTGGGTTTGACCTTGTGCTCGCCTGTCCCTGTAGATTTATCAAGTGTATATATCGGTATGCACGGCCTTATGGAATATACAGTGATACACTGTGCATGTCACAAGCTGTTCGTGTATGATGAATTCAAATTTAAATGATGACGAACAACCCAAATAACCGAGGCAAATAATATTTTCAAAATTACATTTTATTTTATACTGCAAAAATATTTTGTTTTCAATTTTACTGCGTCAATATTGATTTTTGCAGATTGCTCAGATGTTGGATTCAAGTTGAAGATAAAACACGAGTGAATGAGTGAATTGTAGTGAGGTGCATTTGTAAATTAGAAATTGTGATGTAATCAAATTTGTATTATAATTGAAATTGTGTGTGTGTATATATATATATATATATATATATATATAGTGAGAGCTCGAATTTGCACTATTCAAAATTGTAATATAAAATTGTTAGAATAAAATATTCATTTGAATTTATATTCTGTGTTATTTATTTTATTCAGCAAATATTTATTTAATTATGTGAAAAATATAATAGACTAACAAATATATTTAAATGAATATATATATATATATATGTTTATTATCACCAAATAAAAATCATATAATCGCATATGCAACAATCTCCCCGTTTTGATGACAACAAACATATATTTAAGATTTTGAATTTGTTAAATGTATTTGAACATTCAATTTACTCCCCCTATTTGAATGCTTCCTCTCTACACGAAGCTCCCCCTTCATATATGCATGCAATTAAAAAATATGCACACGAGCCTAGATGCAAAAAAAATATTTGACCTTACTTGATTTTATTTGACAAAATCTTAACTTTTCTCTCCCCTTCTGTTTTTTTGTGCAAAGCAAGCCGGTTTTATAGTGGACCGTCCACTTTTATTATGAAAGTAATAAAGTTGAAGTGCAGGAGTAAGGTAAAAGCACCTAAACTACTAAGGAAAACGGAAAAATATAGCACAGATATGTGGCAGACATGCCACAGTAACTATAAAAATAACCAAGACTAGGTCTACTCCGAAGAGGAAGAATCACCATCGTCCGCAGAAACCAAAGGGACATTCCCACATAGTCCAACAAAGGGGCGGAAACGGATAGCAGGACAAGGGTCGTAACCCATAGCATCAGAAGAGTATATGAAAGAACGGTCTCAAGAAAGATCAGCTAGCATGTCAGAATTTTTACTCGCATACACACCATCCAAATCAAGAACTAAAGAATCACAAAACGGTCTGTAATAAAGGCATCTAAGGTCATTCTGATCATCAGAAACAAATCTGAAAAATGCAACATCCACGGGGTTAAATCTTACATCAGAAATTAGATCAACCCAACACCTCTCAGACTCAACCCAAACAACCCAGGAAGAATCTGGAGCGGCTAAAGGAATAGCTGAGGCGACACAAGGTACCACATCAGCAGCAGGAGAGCCAGGCCTAGCAGCAGAAGGAGGCGGACCCAGATCAGTCGCAGAAGGGGGGATCTGAGAAGCAGATGAAGGTACCTTAGGAATCCATTTCCGCAGCGGGGGGCGAGGAAAAGGAATCTTAGGAGCATCCGTGGAGGATTTGGAATGCAGGCAGGAGATAGCTAGGTGGCCAAAAGAGTGACAGGAGGTACAAATATCAGAAACCCAACCATAGCAAACACGGACCTCCGCAACATGCCCAACAGCAAGCTGAACAGGAATAGAAGCAGGGAAAGGCTTAAAGGGGGATATCTCAATAAGAGCCTTAGCATACATCAATTTATCTCGGGCAACCGTATTAGTGTCAAAACATTTCAATTTACCAACTTTACAGGCTAACCAATTCAACCAAAGCAAAGGCTGTAGTGCAGAGGGGATCTGCGAAAAGTACACCCAAACATGGATGGAAAGCACTTGCTCACGAGCACTCACCACAGTTGGTGACCAAGGAGTAATAAAAAAGGGCCTTCCAGCAAAAAAAGAAGGCTCAGCACTAAGATCTAGCCGACGATCCTCAGAAGAGGAAAACTTGAGATAATACAAGGAGTTAAATAGCTTAACATGCAAATTACCACGCGGCTTCCAAGCCTTACGTAAAACCGAGGACGGATCACGAAGACGGAGATTTGGTTCCAGAAAGAAACCAACCAAATATTCAGACCAAAAGTCAACTCTGGCTTGGATAACGATTAGAGGAGGGATTTTCACTCCATTCACTTCGACAATTTCAAAATCAATAGGTTTGTAATCTCCCGTGTTTCATGGCAGTGAATTGAATAAAGAAGACCAAGATTTAGGGCAAGCTGGCGTAGGAGCAGACCGAGCAGGATGATCCTCAACAGTGGGCAATACCGGAGATGCAACAGACTTGGACGCAACCAAAAATTCATCACTGTAAAGTGGACCAAAATTCTCAAAGACATATAAACAAGCATTAGAAGAGCATCGACGGGTATCATCTGCCACAACCAAACCCACATCACTACCTGACAGACCACCTATACCACTATCATTGTACACAGCAAGTGAACCATGCTTCCCCGTATCACTGTTAGTGTTCATAAGTATACTCACATTGACTCCAGGAGAAGACGAAGTTGGCTGCAACCCAGATAAAGATGAAATAGTGCTAGAAAGATCACAGCCAGCAGCCGCAACTTGTATTACATCACTCGAGCAAGGTCGAGCATCAGGAACAAGTGTTGAATGATAGTTAGCACGTAGTGGTGGAAATTCGGTGTTCGAATAAAGGTTAAGGTTAGAGACTCCTACTGCTGACATTGCTTTGAAAAGGCGCCCAGATCTGGTCGAAGAGGGAGAGGGGAGGAGCGATGAAGGGTACTGAGATGGAGAAGAGGACATAGGATGGATGCGTAGAGATTGGGGGAAATCACTGGGATGATAAAAGAAACGCCTCAAGAAAAAGTCGCATGATAGAAGAAGCCATTTTTCGATTATTTCTTCTTGACTCTCCCTCTTTTGTTATCAGCAAAAGAGTAATAGTGTTAGACAAATAGAGATAAAGTGATAGATATTAATACAACAATAAAACTCAATCGAATATAAATATTATATTTCAATAAAAATCAAACAAAAGTCATAAATACTCTGTTTGAAGCATATTCCACTTTAGAATGATAGGGATGATGTCATCATATAAAACCATATAGTTGTATCTATTTGTGGTATATTTATATCAGGAATTTGAATATCTACTAACCATGCATAACCGTTAGGACTTTTAAATGAGATTAGTAGTATTCCTTTTTTATTTAAAAAATGAATTTAAGTTTCTTCTAACCACGCATAACCGTGAGACTTTTAAATGGGATTAGAATATTGTTTATAAATCAATTTTTATATGCGTTCCATACATGCATAACCGTGAGGACTTTTAAATGAGCATGGAAGCACATAGTCAAAAATTCCAAGTAGTTCACCCATGCATAACCGTGAGGACTTTTAAATGAGAGTGAATACTTTGGATTATTATTATTATTATTATTAAATTTTTTTAATATAAAATGAAAAACGAATGATTCCTGTTTAAATCACCACATATTGACATGCTATAATGGATTATGATGAGTGATGGTCGACAGAAATATGATTGAAATAGAAATGGTCGTGGAATATTTATCAATAAAGAGTTTTTATAACTCCTGTTTAAATTTCTAAAGAAATTTACTAATTATACCGTCTTGAGTTATAATATATGATTAATATCAACACTCATCACTTTTTCAATTACTATTTACTTTTTTGATAATTAGTAGAGAGAAAAAATTGTTAAATAAGTAGAAAATCAAATTTTTAAAACACCATGTCTGCCAATTGAGAATCGGTTGAAATGAAATTTATGTAGATAATTTCCTTGGAGATATGATCTCTAATAAAATGATGTCTAACATCTATATGTTTTGTTCGTGAGTGATGTACGGGATTATTTTTGAGATCAATTGCGCTTTTTCTATCACACATTTGTGGTACACGTTTAAAATTTAAGCCATAGTGTTGCAAAGTTTGTATCATCCATAAGATTTGAGCAGAGCAACCACTCAGAGCAATATACTCTGCCTCTGTGGTGGATAACGCAATACAATTCTGTTTTCTACTTGACCATGCAACTAATGAATGTCCTAACATAAATCATGCACCACCAATACTTTTTCTATCAACTAGACTTCCAGCATAATCCGCATATGAAAATCCTTTTAATTCAAAATTATCATTTGTTGGATACCAATATCCAAACCGTGGGGTGTGCAACAAATATTTTATAATTCTTTTAACGGCTTTTAAATGAGATTCTTTTGGGTTAGATTGAAATCATGCACACAAGCAGACAGAAAACATGATGTCAGGTCTAGAAGCCGTAAGATAAAGGAGTGATCCAATCATATCTCTATATTGCTTTTGACCAACTGCCTTACCTTTTTTATCATTGTCAAGTTTAATTGTTGTGCTCATGGGGGCTCTTGCTGGTTTAGCATCTTTTAATCCAAATTTGTTGATAAGTTCCCTAATATATATTTTTGAGAAATGAATGTACTTTATCGCTTTATTTGACTTGAAATCCTAAAAAGAATTTTAACTCTCCAACCAAGCTCATTTCAAACTTTTCCTGCATAACTTTGTCAAATTTCTCATACAACAAATTGTTAGTAGCACCATAAATGATGTCATCAACATATATTTAAACAATTAAAAGATCATCGTTTTCATGCAACAGAAATAGTGTGGTGTCTACACAGCCCTTTTTGAACCCATTTTCAAGAAGATAAGTACTAAGGCACCCATACCAAGCTCTAGGAGCTTGTTTTAATCCATATAATGCCTTTTTAAGCTTATATACATGGTTAGGATATTCATGACTTTCAAAGCCTTCTGGTTGTTCAATAAATACATCTTCTTTTAAAATTCCATTAAGAAAAGCACTTTTAATATCCATTTTTCTTAATTTAAATCCTTTGTAGCAAGCAAAAGCTAACAATATCCTAATTGATTCTAGTCTAGCTACAGGTGCAAAAGTTTCATCAAAGTCAACTCCTTCAATTTGATTATATTCTTTTGCGACTAATCTAGCTTTATTTCTAATCACATTTCCAGATTCATCTTATTTATTTTTGAGAATCCATTTTGTTCCTACGACTGGATAATCGTTAGATCTAGGTGCTAGACTCCAAACATCATTTAGCTCAAATTGATTTAGCTCTTCTTGTATAGCCATAAACCGATTTTCATCATTAAGAGCTGTATCTATGTCTTTGGGTTCTATTTCTGAAATAAATCCACAATATAGACACAGATCACACAGATTTCTAAAGGAGGAACGAGTTTGAACACCTGTGATAGGATTTCCTATTATCAATTCTGGAGGATGATCTGCTTTGAATTTCAATCTCTTTGGATCTAGATTCCTTTGGACTTCTTTTGTTGTTGCATTTTCTTTTGGTTTTTCATTCTCATCTTTTTCGTTCTCCTCTTCAACATTGTTTTTGACCATTCCCTGTTCATTAATGCCTTCATCAAACTTCACATTGATTGACTCCACAATTTTTTTTATTCCTTTTGTTGTAGACTCTATAAGCTTTGCTTCTAGAAGAGTATCCCATGAATATGCCTTCATCGGCTTTTGCTTCGAATTTTCTAATTGATCACCTGTATTGAGAATATAGCATGGACACCCAAATACTTTGAAATAAGCAATGTTTGGTTTATTTTTGAACCATAGTTCATAGGGTGTTTTGTTAAGAATCGGTTTAATCATAGCTCTATTCATTACATAACAAGCTGTATTTACTGCTTCTGCCCAAAAATGCAAAGGTACCTCATACTCATTTATCATAGACCTAGCCAGCTCTTGCAATTTCGATTCTTTCTCTCAACTACTCCATTTTGTTATGGAGTACGTGGTGTAGAAAATTCTTGTTTAAATCCATTTTCATCATAAAAGTTTTCAAATTCATAATTTTCAAATTCTCCACCATGATTACTTCTTAACGAAACAATAGGAACTCCTTTTTCATTTTGAACTAATTTTGTAAATTTTGTGAAGTATGAAAAAGTTTCTGATTTTTTAGCCAAGAAATATACCCATGTATATATTGAGTAATCATCAACTAACACAAAGCAATATTTCTTACCGCCTAAGCTAGAAATGTCGTTAGGTCCAAACAGATCCATATGAACTAGTTCAAGAACTCTAGAAGTGCTTACATTGTTTTTGGCATGAAACAATGATTTTTTAAGTTTTCCCAAGGTACATGCTTTACATAAATTTTCTGTTTCGAAATCATGTGATGGCAACCCTCTTACCGAATTTTTTCTTTTTAATTTGTTTAACAAATTCATGCTAGCATGACCTAATCATCGATGCCATAAATTTACTTCTATATCCTTAGCTACCAAACATTTTGAAAGGGTGAGATCATCAAAAGATAGAGAATATGTATTACCTTTCCTCTTAACTGAAAATAAGACTTCTTTTGATGATTTGTCAACAATTTCGCACAAGTCAGAATCAAAAATAACATTCATACCTTTATCACATAGCTGGCTGATTGATATCAAATTGTGGTGCAGATTTTCAACATATAGTACGTCATTTAAGGTAAATGTATTGTTACCCACTTTACCTTTACCGACAATTCTACACTTGTCATTGTTACCCATTGTGACTCTGCCACCTCTATACTTTTCTAGGCTAAGGAACTTTGATTTATCTCCTGTCATGTGCCTGGAACAGCCAGAATCCAAGTACCATTGTTGTTGTTCCTTAGCCTGCCAGCATACCTACACAAGAAGAGAATTTAGTGACCTATTTGTTTTAATACGTCCATGATTGTTAGTGGTAATTGATTTTGAAAAATAATTTTGTGGAGACCCAAAACTATTTATATATGTTCCTTTCGGCACCCAAATTTGTTTAACTTTGAGAGATTTTATATCTGTGCCTTTTGGAACCCAAATTGGAATCGTTTTCACGTGTTTGGGTCATACCAGCAATTGTTTTGATTGCGTCCAAATTTTCTACAAATTGTGCACATTGAATTTACTTGATTAATCTCATTTCTAACATTTTTAGATTTATACCCAAGTCCTTGTCTAACTGTATTAGCAGTTTCTTTTCCTAATAGCATGTTCAACGATTTCTCACTTTTTGAAAATTTATCTAAAGTCGTTGATAGTTGTTGGACCTGTGTTTTGAGAGATTCATTTTCGTTTAACAATTGTGTGCACCTTTTAATAGAATTTTCTCTTCTTGTATTTTCATTCTCTTTCAAAATCAGAATTTCATTTTCAAGTGATTTTATATTAATTTCTGATTTTTTAATTTCTTCTTCAAACAATGAACACTTGTCACACTTAGGGCACTTGTTTTGATAGTTTTTAACTAATTGTTCAAGCTGTTCATTTACTTCTATTAAACTGTCTCTTTGTGATTCAATTTTAGCATATTTCTCCCTAATACGTTCAAAGCACCCATTTACCTCGTGAAAATATATAAGTAATTCTGAATGAGTAAGTTTTGATACCTCACTTGGCTCGTCATCATCACTATCAGTTATTTCACCATGAAGACACAAATTTGCTTTTTCACTCTCACTGCCAGTGCTATCACTTTCATGTTCATCGCTTTCATTCCAAGTAGCTGCAAAACTTCTCCTTTTCAGTTTGTTTCCATGGCTGAGTCGATTTTTGGGACAAGTTGGCTTGATATGGTCGGGTTTATTGCATTTGTGACAAATGATTTTCTGCTCTTCTGGGTTGTTTAGTGCTTTGTTTAATCTGCTCTTTACTTGATGATTTTGGATGGATTTCCATATTTGCGATTCCACCTTTTGAATCTTCTTATTAATAGTGCTAGTTCTGCTTCACCATCATCATCATCATCTTCACTTTCAGTTGTCCCTTTAAGAGCTATTGATTTCTTTCGAGTGTCTCCTCCTTCACTCTCTTCCTTGAATTTCATCTTTAGCTCGTAAGTGGTGAGGTTTCCGATGAGTTATTCGACTTTCATTTGTTTCAAATCTTTTAATTCTTAATGGCAGTTACTTTGGCTTCAAAACTTTGTGGAAGGACTCTGAGAATTTTTCGAACTATCTCCAATTCTGTGTATGATTTTCCAAGAACCTTTGATTTGTATACGATATTGGAAAGTCGTCCGTACATTTCTTTGACATTTTCTTCCTTCGCCATTGTGCAATTCTCGTATTCTCTACTCAGCATGGCAAGACGAGATTCTATGACTTGACATGTTCCTTCGTGAGTCACTTCGAGTGTATGCCATATTTTCTGTGCAGTTAGACAATGTGAGACACGATTAAATTCATATTGATCCAATGAACAGATAATAGAATTCATTGCTTTAGCGTTAGCATTTTGTAATTTATTTTCTAGCTCTATCCATTGATCCTTTGGTTTATTTATTTCCTGATTATTTACAATTATAGTTGGTGTTCTATACCCTGTCTCAACAATATCCCAAGCGTCAATGGTCTTCAGAAAAATTTCCATCCTATTTTTCAATAAGCATATTCACCATTGAACATTAGTGGCCTAACTATGGACTGACCCTCCGCAAAAGCATTATTAAAAGAAGCCATTTTAAAAATTCAAATTTTAAAACAAAAATTGGTTTTTGAAAAAAAATCGAATTTTTAAAAACAAAAGTTGACTTCTATTCCTAGCTCTGATACCACTTGTAGGATCGATTTCACCCTAGAGGAGGGTGAATAGGGTGATACTATCAATTATGAAAATTATTGCGGAAGCTTATAAAATAATTTCTACATGGATATATCAAAATAATAGCAGCACAGAGAATAGTAGAATAAATGCAGAAATAGAACAACACAAAATTTACCCAGCTTCGGCCAAAACCTGCCTACGTGCTGCCTCAAGGTTTCTACTAGAAATTAAGTAGCCATACGCTTACAAATGTAAACTCACGACACCCGCTATTGACTAACCTTACTCCATGCTCAAAATCCTGCCAAAACTCAGTCATTGAGTTGCGAATTCTCAAACTACGCCACGTAGTTTGTCCCCTAGTCACACGACTAGAAACTACAACAGTTTAACATAAGAATTTTAAAACAAATTTAAATAAAACCCGAATTTATATGGTTAAGCCCAAATTAAAAACAATAGAAAGGCCGACCCCCTTTTCCTTTTATATCTTTATTCCTCTTTGCTCTGTGAAATGGCGGCCTCGTTCTTTCCTCTTCGTTCTGTAATTAGGGCTTTGAACAAATTCGAAGATGCCGACTTTAATTAGATCGGTCGAGTAATTGTTTTCGATTTCCTTGCTCTGTCGATTGATCGTCTCTTGAGATGTTTTCAGCTGCTTCTAATTGATTGAGTTCGACTTTGATTTTGGTATGTAATTTATTGTTTTTCTCTCTGGTTTGAATACTTGAACTCGATGCATAATTGCCGATAATGTTGCCTGCTTATATAGGAATCGAATTCCTTATTTTTCGTTCGTATATTTCATACGAGTTCGTCTGATAACTTTCGGCTTGCCGTTTGATTTTGCATTGATGATTGTGATGATTTCTGACATTTTCAATTAGCTTGAATAACACGATGTTGATTTCTAACTTTTTTCACGGCTTTGAATTTTCCTTGCTCGATTCTTGATCACCACATCTCTGACTTGTTCATCATATTCTTTGATCATGGCTTTGACTTTGTTGTAACGATATTGATTCATTTCATCTCTCTAGCATGTTGGAATTTGATTTGTTTGATTTCTACTTGTCGTCCCATGACTGCTGTACCATGATTTTTGAAATTGTTCAAACTTGCACCCTGGTTGTTTCAGATTGAAATTGGCCTTGACTTTGGTAATGATTTACTCTGGTCATTTTCTGATGCTTGATGTTGACCGTTGTCTTTGTGACTTCGGCACTGTCACTACTTCCATGTTGTATTCTGTCTTTGATGGAGACTGCACTATGACTGATTTTCTTTGTGTTTGAAATGCTTGGAGTCTTTGTACATTTACATAGTATTTGACTTTAGTTTCATTGATGTATATGTTATAGGTGTGTCATATTGCTTTGAGGCAATTTTCATTGTTTAACTTGGTAGCCTCGAGCTCTGCCTTTACTGCAACCATATGTATGCCTCCGGTCTTTGATGTTGAGACTGTTCCATTGTTTCTTTTGTAGCATTGACTCATGTGTTCATGTTGTCTGTGCATCCATGTTGTCCAGTCCTGCATTTTTGTTTCATGTACAATCTGCTTGGTGTACATGTTGTAGCTTGATTTCTTGCATATTGATATTGAGCCACTGTTTCACTATTTTATGTACTTTGTCCATGTTATACTGTTCTTTGATCAAAACTGCCACTTGATGCTTGGTGCCTGGTCTTTGATGTATCGTGTTGCATCACTGGTCTTTGCGTTTTTTTTCATTTACTTCAAGACAGTTTCAGTTGCAAGTGCATTTGTAGTTTAGCTCATGTTTGGTTTTTGGTGCACTTGCTTGCTTCCCTGACCTGTTTCCGTATAAGCTTCATGTGTACTTCTTTCTTGCTTTAACCTGAACTGGTCTGGTTTGCTTCCATATCATGGCTGGTTCATGTATACTTGATGTGTGTGGTGTTTTCAATCATCATTTTTGGATTTAGTAGTTTGCATTGATTTCCACTTGTATACATACATATAGTTATGTGCGAATACAGGTGTGTGCATATGGAGTCTTTGGATAGTTGTTGTACACTTTGGTTTCATGAGGTACGACTTGAAATTTGGTCTGCACTTGTGTTGAATCTAGCTTATAGCTCGGGTTTGACCTTGTGCTCGTGTTGTGATTTTATTTGTGTTTCACTTGAGTTGAACCCATCCTTTAATTGGGTTTGACCTTGTTCTCACCTGTCCATGTAGATTTATCAAGTGTATATATCGTTGTGCACGGCCTTATGGCATGTACAGTGGTACACTGTGCATGTCACAAGCGGTTCGTGTATGATGAATTCAAATTTAAGTGATGACGAACAACCCAAACAACTGAGGCAAATAATATTTTTAAAATTACATTTTATTTTATACTGCGGAAATATTTTGTTTTCAATTTTACTGCGTCAGTATTTATTTTTGCAGATTGCTCAGATTCTGGATTCAAGTTGATGATAAAACACGAGTGAATGAGTGAATTGTAGTGAGGTGCATTTGTAAATTAGAAATTGTGATGTAATCAAATTTGTATTATAACTGAAATTGTGTGTGTGTGTGTCTATATATATATTGAGAGCTCGAATTTGTACTATTCAAAATTGTAATAAATATTTGTTGGAATAAAATATTCATTTGAATTTATATTCTTTGTTATTTATTTTATTCAGCAAATATTTATTTAATTATGTGAAAAATATAATAGTACATTAACAAATACATTTAAATGAATATATATATATATATATATATATATATATATTTATTATCATCAAACAAAAATCATATAATCGCATATTCAACAAGATCAAATAAAGTATACTTTGCATTCGCGAAAGTATACTTTAGGGGGCAATGTTGTTGCATTTTCGCCCACCGCATATTGGATATGAAAAATCAAAATTGTTAGAGTTTTGGAATAGACCTAAAGCTTCTTAGAAATGTTCGTAAGGTCAAGATGTAAGCGCAGGTTTAAATCGCGTCTCAATTCGAATAATGGTTTGAAAATTTTAATCATTTTAAGGTTCGCCTAACACGGTCCAACATTAAAGCCTCGAAAACGGCTTTCTACAAAAGTCCAGCTCCGTTTAGATAAATGGAGAAGCTGCATAGCAAAGATAGATCCTGCACAACAAAGACCAGACCCACATAGGCACGGCCCAGCAAAGCCTGGCCCAACAAGGCCGAGCCCGCCAGATCAGATTAGGCCCGCCAGGGTCAGACCCGCACATGTCCAACCCTACAGGACTTGGCAGCCTAGGCCGGACCCACACAGGTAACGCCCGACTAGGTCCGGCCCAACTAGGTCAGGCCTAGCAAGGCTGGACCACCAAAGTGTGGCCCAACAGGGCCGGAACTACTAAGTCCGACCTAGTAGGGCTGGATTCGTACAGGTCCTGCCCCACAGGGCCGGAGTGCCTGGTCCGTCCTATGAGGGCCGGACCCACGCAGGTCCGGCCCTTTGGGACCGGGCATCTGGTTTGGTATCAGGCCGGACCCACCTGGTCCGGCTCTCTGTCGGACCCTACCTAGTCTGGCAGCCCGGACCCCACCTTACCCGAACCCACCTTGTCCCGGGCTGCACCCACTTGGTCTAAACCTTTTGGGTCTGGACCCACATGATATATCCGGTCTAGCCCTTCTGGCGCTGGATCCACTCTTTTTTGTACATTTAGATGAACCTACCTATTCTGGCATTCAAGACTCTAAGATATGGATGGGCGACTGAAGGGAGCTAATAGGATAGCATTTGATTGGCATTCAAGAGCAATGGGACGAGAAAGGTTGAACCAAAGCCTAGAAACCATGTACTCAACTGCCTCTCCCCACAACCTCACTCTATAAATACTAGGCATATAACATCATAAAGAGGGAGAAATGGAAAAATAGTGAAGCTTCCACCAACAATGGCAGACAACTAAGAGAGAAAATCCTTAGTCCTAACAACAAGTTTATTCATGTTCAAAACTTGTAATTATAATTAGATATGAAAGAGATAATAAAAGAGGAACAATGGATGTAGGCACATTCAGGCTGAACCACTATAAATTCCGTGTCTTTTTACATTTCTGTCCTTAATTTATTCTTTATTCCAAACTATTAATTTTCAACCACATACACTCGCAACTAAAATTCATCAGATAGTAGTTGTATACTGCAAACAGTATCCATAGTAGAACGTCTTGGAAGTGTTTGCCCATTTTTCGTGCAAACAACCGGCATCTTCCAATTCAACGCCCTACATACAAAACTATATGTATTTATAAACATATTTCTACTATTAAGATTATACCTAAGTCAAGCTCGTTGTAACATAAAGCAAAAGAGGGAACCAATCGAGAAAAGAAAAGCAAATGAAAAATACTATTATCATAGCTTTTGGAGTTGCAATGCAGACTTATTAATTGAAAGTTTGCTTATAATGTAAATTAATGATAGAAAAAATACCTAACAGCAACTGCTGAATCTAAATCGCGATAAAAAATGCTATGGCATCATGTTACAAATCAAAATCTCCCTTAACTCAAATTTTTTCATAATATCAGGGATTTGCGAAATGGTGTTTAATAATGGTCAATGTCTAAATTTTATTTCAAACCGGCATCTTTAATTACAAGATTGTGCATAAGCATATGTATAACGGAAAGTATACAATTAAGCTTAGAAAAATTCTCCTATAATCACACGATAGTACATAAGCATAAGCATAACTATAACTATATCTTTTGACTTTGTTAATCGAGGTCTAGCAACACATGTACTTAAGCATAAGCATAATGTTTCAATGAGCAGCAAGCATGCTGAGCAATCACCTAATAGATAACCAACACTTACAACAATTGAACACATAAAATTTATATTGACAATATATCATCAAACAAACATTTGAACATCTTCAAGACGCTTTTGTAGATTCTTCACATCTATTTTTTTATTCAGTGCCTTTCAATGTTAGTATTATATGATTTTCACTTCATCGTACCATTAATTAATTTTGTATGAATGTCTTATAACAATCAAAATTCATGTAAAGATCTTATTAAGCAATTTATAACTAAAATGGTCAAACATGCAACATTAAAAGTAATTCAGAAAGGAAAAGGAGGGAAACGATGAAGATTTTGCATAATACACAATTCTTTTGCCCAAAATATAGGCGAGCTGGGTGGAAAACATTTTAGTATCATTAAAGGGACAGAATTTTATGACTTAAGCTTTCATTGATAGCATTTTTGAATGAAACGCTCATAAGAGATGCTGTTGAAATTAGGTTTTCTTGTAGTGGGATTATTCAAATTTCTAAGACCAACCCCACAAGAATGATCGCTAATCAAATTTCTAATGAAAAACCTATTAAGTTGTCTGGATCACAAGAAGCATGAACTTTAAATAGACACTCATTCGTAGATAGCAATAATTCTTCTAGAATAGTTCTTCAAAAACACAAATTCATATCCCTTTTGAATTTGGTATACCATCAAAACTTCCCTAAAATCATTAGCTCCTCCAAAATAGAAACCAACAAAATCAAAAATGGATAATTTCAAACCTTTCTTCAACATATCCTTCAAATAACTTTTACTGTAAACAACAACATTTAAACGTAAAGATCTACTAGAAGATGAATAACTAAGAAGATTAGGTGAAATTAAAGTAGAACCACCACCAACATTTTCCAATTGAGAACCCTTGTTCTTAACGCTAAGAGGAAAGAATGCACTCTTCTTATACAATTGAAAACAAAGTATACTATGAAGATCAGAATCGGTATCAACCACTATAACATTATTCTCAAGCACATAAGAAATCTCAATAGATAAAAGAGCTAACTGAGACTAATACCGACAAATATCATTCTTCAAATCATAATATTAACAATCAATGGACAACCGTGTTCTGAAAGTATTATAATCGAAGACAAACAAACAAAGAAGGCTACTATCACCACCGTAAAACAAAAAACAGAAGTAAAAAATAATAAACAAAATAAAACAGTTTTTATAAAACTGATACCTACTGAAAATAAAACTGGTACCTAAAATCTAAACTTCAAATTTATAGTAAAAATGATACAAAAACATACTTCAAGAAATATTTGATACTAACAAAATACTAATTTAGCCAATCTATTATTTGCTACACAACATCATCACCTATATATAGAGAAGACAATGAAACGCCTCAAAACTTCATTATTGTCAGAAACGGTACTAAAAGACTAAAATGACACTGATCCACAATGAACTAAATACAGCAATAAATTTTCATCCAAATCAATACGAACCTAAAATAAACATCAGTGAACAAAAAGAAAATAACATTCGATTTAAAGCAAATTAAAAATCGATGCTACATATAAAAGAAAAGAAAAGAGAACGAACCTGCTACTACTGCCCAAAATTTCCATAGAATATGAAAGAAGAAAACGTAGCAATAAAACTAATTTCAATTATTAAAAAGAAAAACAAAACAATGTTAAAAATGACCAAATTAATACTCTGATAGAAGAAAAATCAGAAGAAGAAAAGTAGAATATCATGCCTAAATCTGAGAAATTATAGTATCAAATTGAAATAAAGGAGAATCAAAATCATGATAACATTAGTGAACCGCGCAAAGCAATAAATAAGAATGAGAAGAAAATTCAAATTTGAACACAAATAAGAAAAAGTGAAGAAGAATTAAAGAGGAAAAAGAACGAGATCGAAGAAGAGAAAGCGCATGAAAGTTAGGGTTGTTTAAAATATATTAACGTTTTTGTCCTTGGGAATAAAATATTAGTGGCCTGTCCTAGCTTTCCAAAAAGACTTTAAGTTTGTCCTTCACAATATTTTCCTGATTATTATTTCCTAAAACATTTAATTTATTTTTCAAAAAATATATAGTATTTTTCATCTCATTTTTTCCATTTGATAAATTCAAATTTTCACTTTTAATAACTTCAAATTCTTCAATAAAATATGGATTATTAGAATTTTTGCAAAGCTTTTGTAATTTTAAAATCTATTCATCTAAAGTTATTTTTTCATCTTTAAGCGTATTAAATTCTAGCTCTAATCTATTTACCTTACCAAAATATTCTTTATTAGTTTACTTTATAGCCTTATGTTAGCTATCTAATGTCATAGTAACTTCTAATAATCCATCAAATGAAAGTTTAGACGGTTCATCACTAGTCATCATGAAACACATTTTCTTATTCTGATTCACTATCAATTTCAGATGAAGATCAATCTGAATCTGGTAGAGCTAGAGGTATGCCACAATGGCAATTGTGTAATTTGTGACATAAATCTAACCCTATGACTAACCTTGCTTAAAATAAAAGATGTTTTTCTTTCTATTATATATTTTTTATATAGTGATATAAATAATGAAGTAATTAACTTAAAGTTTATAGATTGAAAAAAAATCCTTAAATGATATGTTATGCAGTATTAAATACAAAGTGTCGTAATCATGAGAATTTTATCACATTGAAAATAACATATTGTTTTAAATATTCTTAGTTAAGTTGTTTTGAGAAAGGATATTAATTCATCCTTTGAGACTAGAGTATGTAATGCTCTTAAAATATTAGGCAGTGTATTTTTCCTGGCTCCTAGGGGCATCAAAGGGTTATATACTAATAATTATTGGAAACTATGGAATGATTCACTCGATCGTTCTCTATCGATTAATATAACTAAGGTCAAACAAATAATCTCCAAGTAACGATGTTACATAACTCCCTCTACTTGAGAATATTATGGAATGTCAATATGGACATTCCATTTTGATTATAGTTCAATTGTGGTATGGTGTCCGTCAAACACTATAATTGGGTCTAATAGAAGCATTGGAAGTGAAACAATATTCAATAGAGAATTCATCTCATCGATTATATGAGGTTAGTGTCATGATCACATGTAGTCAACTCATAATTAAATTCTCTGGCCAGAGCGATACAGTTAACAATAAGTATTATCATTGCAGGAAGGATTTTATGTTTGGAATTACAAAGTTGAATATGGACGATATTGGAGTTTTGACTAAAATCAAATTTCATAAGTCCTGCTGTGATATAGTTTGATGAAGATAATTTATGTAAGTTATCGTTACTAATAGATACTGCCTAAGCGTTCCTGAAATTTGATTTTTACCAAAAAGACCTATAAGATTCAGCTAAACTATCATACCACTAGCTAAGGAGACGTGTGAATGTTGACATTTGAATTGTTCAATATTTATCGCCCAGTGAATTCACACCTTTGAGTCGCACAACCGCATTTGTGATTTCTCTAAAATCCACACCATTTAATTAATTTTTAAAATGTTATAAATTAATTAATATTTATGAAATATGAATTATTGTTAATTTACTTGATGTTTTGAATATTGCTGATAATTATTCAAATGCATATATAAAAGTTATATTTGCATATATTGATATACAATATAAGTATAATTTTAAACAAGGTTTACACTTTAAGAATGTGCTAGGGCTGACCATATAATCGTAAGAGGAGGGAATCAATTAGTTGAATTAATTAAGATTTAGAAAGGAGTTAAAAAAGGAAGTATTGATAAAGAGAGTGGGAAATGTTCCTTTAATATTATTAAAACAAAATCTCCTCATTTGATTTCCTTAATGGAGCATAACTTTTCTTCCTCTTCTCTATCATTTATGGCCGAAATTTCTCCAAAAAAAACCTTAAATAAAATTTGAATCAATATCAAATTAAATTAAAGAAAAGCGGGTTATCCTTATGTTACAAGGTGAGATGTTGATTTACTTAAATTTTGGGAAGAAGCCACAAATCATGGTGTGATAAAGGGCAAGGTTTATTAGGTAAGTTTATAATTAATTCATGATGTTAAAATAAAATTTTCATATATATGTAAAGTGTAGAAACTTATTAAAATAAGTTTTAAAATTAGTTTATGTACTGGGATTGGCTATGAGTTCTGTTTGGGTACGGTTTGGAATGTCGATGATTTAACTAGTTCTAAAATTACTAATTGTTGTGGAATTGATTTGTTGAATTTTTTATATAATTGGCTAATGATTTTTCTAATAAAATATTTCATGTTTTTTTTAAAACCCAGTAGAACCCGACGAGCCGGTAAACTCCTGAGAAGGGTATAGTAAAGTCGTCCGCTGATCCAAGCCCTCATACCTCCTGGTAATTTATGTAGGATAGGGAAGCGCATAGTAGGAATCAAACTTGGGTCTTTTTACTAGAACTCAAGCCTCCTTTCCACCGTGCCGCACCCGCAGACAATAATTTATGTTTTATTTCATTTAAGATCAAAAGAAATCCTTTTATTTGTTATCCTATTGTGTGTTGCTATAAATCTTCTTTATTTTAATAAGTTACGCTTTATGTCACACTTATTCCTTTTAATCATGGATCAAATTTTAACATATTGAATCATAAATTTATGTATGTATTTATATATGAATATACATATACATATATGTGTGTGTGTATTAATCAAGTCTTCTTCATACATTGAAATTATAAACCGATATTAAAACTAATTTTTACTTGTTTGATTTGTTTTAAATTGACTCGATTTCATGTTTCAAAATTAAATTTTGGTTTATTACACATATGTATGTACCTAAATATTAAAGTTATGTTTTAGGTTCAATTATGCCATTGGGCCACTAAATTAATTGTAAAACTTTTAATTTTCTTTATATTAATTATTATATGTCCTTTCAGATTTAGATATAATAAAAACTTCTTTGTTTTTCAATGGGTTGGAAGTTTGCTGTAATTAAGTTTGAAATTCCATATGGCATTAAATTAGTTATTGAATTGGTGGTTGTAAAAGAAAAGTAGAACTACATTACATGAATATTTCCTTTTTAACTCGGATTTGATTACATTTAATTGCAACATAAATTACCTTTTCGTCTTCACACTTCTAATTTATTCTTATTTTAATTGTCTTGTGAACTACTTTCATTCCCTTATATATGTGTTAATATAAAATATAAGTGGTAGCAAAGATTACATATATGTATATGTGTGTGTATAAACTATACATGCGGTACTGTCAACGTGTGTATACAAACCATATACATATATTGCAGTATACTCAAATATATGTATATACTTAGGCATTTGTATTCTCGATATGCATGTGAGAATGTAATATGTATATGTAAGTATAATAAACACACATATATACACACACACGCTCAAAAAATAGATATAAATCCCAATATCCGGTTGTACACTCATGTTTATATTAGTTCATTTATGTTGTCGTATATTTGAATGTATATTGATGCGTTCCGGTTGAAACATTTAGTTCAAATGTTAGTATGTTTTATTAACAAATATATATACTAGAATAAAATAAAATATGATTTTATTTGAAACTAAATTGGATATAATATAAACTTTTAGGCTTTATAGGCTTAAAAGATCAAAAATAGAAAAACAAATTGAAATCTTCATATTTCACCCACTTTCGACTGGTCTGGTCCCAATATTAGTATTAGAGCTAAATAGTCTTAATGGTCTAAATTAGTCATATTAGGACTAGCTAAATTAATTTAGCTTACCCATTTAATAGTGTGTCTAGAAAAGTAGTGACTAGGTCGGATACCCTACCATATTTGGCTACCAGCCTGGCCCAAAAAGTAAAGTGAGCCCAAAAATTGTTCCTAATAGAAAATGCCTAATTGAAATTTGGTCCATAGATAAATTTTCAATTAATCTGTTTTGAAATTAAAACATATTTTAAATTTACATGGTTAAATTTAAAATAAGGGATATATTATAAATGTTATAATACCTTTTTTTCAAAGTTGTTTTGAAAACTTATAACTGGATTTCAATTTTTTTTATTTATTAGTTAAATTAATAATTAAATAAATGGTTAATTAATTAAATCTTATATAATATATACAATGATATGTGTTACATTATCTTATATTGTTTAAGGTAATGTAAGTATATACGTAATTTTCAAAACTAAAATAATTGATTAAAATTGTTTAATAAATAATTAATTAATTGTTAAGTGATAAATGATATAACTCGGCTATATAATGATATATGCATATAGGTATAAGTGTTATAGAATTCATATTCAATACAAAAAATTGAATAATATAGAATTAACTAAAAGTTAGTTAATTAAATGTATACATATTTTGATATGTACACATAAACATACTATAAATGTTATAATTGAGTAACTATCTTAAATTGTTTAAGATGAGTAATGTAAAATATTAGAAATTTTATATAAATAAAATAAATTAATTAAATATGATTTAATTAATAATAACTTAATTAATTAAATAAGATTTAATCAATAACATATTTAAGAATATTATATAAGTTAATTAAATTATAAAAGGTTATAAATTAATTAAACTAGTATAATATAAATGAAATGGGAAAGAAACTCAAATTAGATTTTAGAAATAAATACATATGTATAGTACGTATACAGTAATTTTTAATGTGTTCGACACTTAAATCACAGAAGTATTTCATAAGAAATACATTGTTCCATAAATCGATATTACTTAAAATAAGTATATTAAAGATTATGAATTTCTAATATATATAAGTTATCCTCTGCCATTAATACATTAACAGATTACTTGCATACTTTTCAATTATTGAGCTTCCCTTAAGCTAGAGATGTTGCATATAGTACTATTAATATATTGATAATATATGGTAAGATACATGCATATATTTGTTGAGTTTTCCTCAAAGTATATGCATTATACTTAGGCCGATGCGAAATGATGGGTATAAGTGAATTACTTCTCTTGATTTGTTGAGCTTTCCTCAATGTTAATATTAGATTAGAATAATAACCATGAGTTAGGAGTTGTATATAATACAACTGATAAGGTGTTATCCATCACTTGTGAGCCTATGATTTGTTAATCCTTCCTTCAAGGTCGGAATCCCAAGCCAAGCAAGTCCTAATACCCACTGAAGAAATCAAAAGCTTCTATTTTTTTAGGGTATTGAGAAACATAAAAATCTAGTGCGAGCCTTATAAGAAATATGAAATTGTAATATTTAACCATTCTAATATTGCAAGAACATTTGCTATATAAAGTTAATATAATACATATCAATAAATTTATGAAACTAATAGTTGATAAAATGTTATCAATCGAAATGTATAATTGAAAAAATAAAAGATTAAAAAAGAGATATAAGACAAACTTATCTCAAATTTGTTGGTATGTTTTCAGTACAATACCCATGCAAGAACCTAACTATACACTACTAATACGTTCGTAACTTGGTCGCTTAAATGTTCATTTGCCAAAGACTTTATATTGTTTGCATGAGTTTTAAACCCTTAAGCAATATAAGAATACATATTTGATCCATATTTGATCCCATGTAAATGTTATATAATGAACGATCATAGTCCATAATGAGCGAAACTTCAATGAAATTTGTTAATTGGAAATAAGAAAATAAACCATTACATAAAATCATGTATTCGATATGATTGGTTGCAATAAGGATTTCCTTTGAATGGTTTTACCATTTTAGAAAAGGAAAGTGAATGTGCAGGAGTGGATCCAACTTAGGCACAGTTGGGATGAAGAGAGTGAATAGTCAACTATACTTCATAAAAGGACATCAAAAATGAGAATTGTATGAAATACTAAAGATACTTAATACGGAATGAGATATATGATTTATATTCCACACTGTATTATGGTATATGTAATGAATGACTTTTTGACCCCCAAATGTCGACATAATACATCCACGGTATTCAAGTGTCAAGCACCCTGGAAAGGCGGAACGTTAGGGTAAAATTATAATGACCCATAATTTTAACTATTTTAAATTTAATGAATGTAATGTGATTATTGAATAAAAATGGGAAGAAATAAAAATTTAATGATTTATTATTGCAGTTCATTGAATATAATAAAATTTTGAGATAAACAATTCTGAAGATTTTGGCAATAACATGTATTGAAATGATTCTACATATTGAATGTGTTTGTTATACATAATTAGAAATGAATAATAAATATTGAAGCATTTAGATAGAAATTAAATATTTGTTGATAACTAAAATTCAATTGAAATTAATGGTTATTAATGTAATTTGATGGATAATTTAATTATTTAAATTTAGTATTGCAATTATTTAAATTTAGTATTGCAATTATTTAAATAATTGAATTCTGAAATTTAATATGAATGAAAATGATTTTAAAGTTGATTTAAAATTTTAGTCAGATGGGAATGAAGATCGTAAAACATTAAAATTGAATTTAAAGTGATTAAATTGATTCTTGAAATTTCTTATTTTAGTTGACATGTAAAATAGCCATTTTGGCCACTGTTTCGGATTTTGACGAAACTAGTCTCATGGAATCATAATAGTGAATTATTATAAGATTTAAAGTTTTGTGACGATCGGACTTGTCTTTTGGCCGTACGAGCTTGAAACACATAGAAATTAATTTAAGTAATTCGATTAAAATTAATTGTTTTTGAAAAGCTATCTTCCGCATACAATCGAATTAGGTCTCGAGACTGGTTCCATTGTGTTCGGGATGTAGGTAAAACATTATGGTTGTCAGGCAGCACACTACTTTTGGAATTTGAAATTGCACGGGTCGAATAGACGAGATATTTTCTAACTATAATATTATATATTACTTATTCTCTTTCTCTCAGCTGTTCATACAACGCCCTTTTTCACCCGTACATCACTCCCCCTCCCCTCTTATTTCGAATTGCAGCCTCCAAATGAATATATATATATACATATAAATCAAATCGTGATGCCAGCCTAGGGGATGGAGGCGATGTACACGTGTTTGAGCGGAGGTGCGATGGTAGACCTCGCGATCGATCGCCTTCTAGGGTTTGGGTCATGTTTTCTGCCGAGCACACATGGTCTTCTAGCGGTGGCATGTGGTTGGAGGCACGCCGGGTGTTAATCCGTGAGATGATGGTTTTGATGACAACAACCTTAATAAAGAATATAAAATATAAATACTAACATTATAAGTTTAGATATATATGTATATGTAGGATTTAACCATGCAGGTACTAATAATTAAGACTGTACAGTATAAAGATTCAAGAATCAAGATAAAATATCAAGATAGAAGACTCATGAGTATCGAGACTATCAAGAGTTCAAGATTTCAAGGATAAGTATTTTTTATTATTATGATTTTTTGTTAAAACTCGTAGAAAAGCACTGCATCTTAAAATCCAATTTATTCATGGAATGGAATCCACTTCGAGCCCGTTAAAGGAATGGAACCCTAAGTAGGATGGAATAGTGAAACATTATTTTGTATCCGCTAACTTTTATTCAAAATGATTTTTCAAAATTATACCCTGTTTTCAAAATGTTTTCAAAACTTTCCTTTTAAAAGATTTAAAGCCCTCGATCCTGATTTTCAATAATTTTAGCCTCAAAAACATCTTTATTTTCAAAGTCAAATTACTCCTGATTTTAAACTATCTTTTTAATAATATATTTAACTTTTAAATATTTATACTTAGATTTATGGTTAAATTCTATATATATTATTCTTTATATTTACTTATGAATTCCAACTATAGTCAAGTATATTTATAAAGTTTAAATTAATTTTTAAATAAGATAAAGGTTATTTTCAAAGAAATTCAAAACATCATAAAAAGCTTTGGGATGTCGACATGCCTATGGGTACCATGTCGACATGGTGACAGTTTGATTCAAAAATTCAAATTTCAAAAGCAGTGTCTATTCTCCATAACTCTTCATGAATGGTCATGGCTGTTGTTCTTCTATAAATAGGGGTCAGTTTCAACGAATTTTTAATCACTTTTTTCTGGTTTTCACTCCTCTTCTTCTTCCTCTTTTCTTAATACATATTCTTATCATTACTCTGCCGAAATCAACATTGAATTATACTCGATTACTTCTAGTTTGATTCTCTATCACTATCTCTACAAGCTTCTCAGTGCTATTCAGAGTTATAGACTTCTTTGTAATCTATTAAGCGAGAAATGGTGTGATTATAGCTTTGGAAATCAATCAAAAGGGAAAAGGTGTGATTGTAGCCTTGGTAAATCAATTGGGTAAACTTGTGGCTCGAAAATCAAGTATCTCTACCCAGAGGATCGAAATTCTGGAGGGTGTACCTCGTAGCCTTGAAACCGAGGGTGTAATTGTACGATTCCTTTTGAAAGTAAATCCGTACTTGTGTTGCGGGACTAGATGTAGGGTAATTCCGAACTAGTATAAAATCCGGTGTATTCTTTCCTTTACTGCTTTTATTTTATTTCTGTATCTGTGATTGTTTCTGTGATCATGTCTGTGTCTGTATATTGCATACTTTTGTGTTTAAATTAACATAAATCGAAAAAGATTTAGTAATTCTTGATTAACACTATTCACCCCCCTCTAGTGTTAATCTTAGCCTTAAGATCCGTAATCCGCATTTCTCACAATTTGTATCGGAGCAAGGTTTTCAAAGTTTCATAATATGATTTTTGAAAAGTTTTCAAAATGGCTACCAACACTGGTACTGTTATTAACACTAGTATCCCTGTCACTAGTTCATTTATAGAGGGTCAGTCTACTGTCAGACCACCACTTTTTAATGGCAATAACTATGCATATTGGGCATGTATGATGAAAATATATTTACAATCTATAGGATTAGACACTTGGGATATCACACAAACTGAATATTCTGAACCCACAATTGATTTTGCACAGTAGACTGCTGAGCAAAAGACTGTTGCACAAAATAATTCTAAGGCAATGAATATTCTGTTTTGTTCACTAGATAGAAATGAATTCAATAGAGTGTCAGTTTGTAAGTCTGCATATGAAATCTGGAAAACTTTGCAAGTTACTCACGAAGGAACTAGCAAAGTTAAACAGACCAGAATTTTCAGGCTCACAAATCAGTTTTAATTATTTAAAATGAATGCTAATGAGTCTATTTCAGATATGTATAGTAGTTCAGGATATTGTGCATTCTCTAATATCTTAGGGAAAGGAATTTTCTGAAGAAGATCAAGTCAGAAAAATTTTAAATTCTCTAACTCCAGAATGGGATCAAAAGACACTTGCGATCGAAGAGGCAAATGACATCGGTAGTTTGAAGATAGAAGAATTAATTGGAAATCTAATGTCGTATGAAGTTCAAATGATCGGGAGAAGAGAAAGTAAAGCATCTGAAAAGAAATCAATGGCATTCAATGCATTGACCGATGGATCAGACTCAAACAGCGATAATGATGAAGAGATAGCCTTTATGACCAAAAAATTTAGGAGATTCCTGAAATACAGAAAGATGAATAATCTCAAGAGAAACAACTATAAGAATTTTGAAGATCAGAATATAGTGCCAAATAATGACAAGTGTTACAACTGTGATAAATCAGGCCACTTCAAAAGAGAATGTCCGTATCCAGAAAGGCAGAATCCTCCTGTGAACAATGAACCAGCAAAGAAACGGAAGCGCGCATTTACTGCTACTCTAGATGACTCAGACTCGTCCTCAAGTGATGATGATCAGAAGATGGATAATTCGAATTTGTGTTTCACAGCTGTTCACGACTCCGACGAATTCAGAGAAATGGACTCAGAAAAAGGTACACGGTTACAATACAATTGGTTGAAATTGGTTGCTTAGAATTAGTTGCTCGATTGTTTGATTGATTGATTTTTGAATTGGTGTGTTGTTTGAATTTTAAAATTTATTTTCTATTTTTTATTATTATTTTTATTATTTTTAATACTTTTTGAAATATATTACAAGTATAATAATATTTCAGAAATATATAATAGACATTAATAATATTATTATATATATATATATATTAGAGATCTTAGAAAAAATAAATTCATGAAAATTCAAAAGCACATGTCGACATGGTCCCTACCATGATGTCGACATGGGCACCTGAATTTGAATTCCAAAATTTGAATTCAAATGTTTGAATTTTCCTCCACCTTTTCACTTCATTCAATTCTCTGAAAAGATACATTTTGACCAGAGAATATGTCCTTTGAGAATCTATTTATTCACTATCTTTTATCATATCTTTTCACTTTCATTTTCAAATTCAAACTCTCTTCATAACTTCAAGCTCTCTACTCTAATGGCTTCTTCAAGCAACCCCTCAACCATGAGAATTTCCAGAAAAATCAAAGAGCAGTTATTCAATGATCCGGAGGCAATTAAAACATACATCAATTATGCTAACTATGCCAAAGTCCATCCCAGAAAATTTGCTATTTTTCAAGATTTTTCTGCTTATGAAATTGATTCTCTTTTTGCAAACAATGGTGTTCTTAGTCTTATTGATGCTTCTCAAAATGATTTTGTTAGCTATCCTAATCTTGTCAAAAATTTCTTTGCGAATTTAAATTGCGGATTTTATGTTGGAAATGAAGATGAAATTTGGAGTAGTGTCAAAGGCACTCAAATTGTTTTGAATTGTGATCTATTGGGTACCATTCTCAATTGCAAGAGTTCGGGAATGGATCTTTCTAACTTTAAAATCGATGAACATGATCGTGAGACATTTCATCACATTTTCGAAAGAGATGATGATTTTGATTTTAAAAATAGAAATTTTCGACCAAAAGCAAGAATTGTAAATATTCTTTTGCAACATACTTTGACCCCAAGATCGGGAAATTTTAACAATCCTACTTCAAAAGTTTGCAAAGCTCTTTTTTGCTATTTTCGGAAACTATAACATAAATTGGGCGCAAGTTATTTTGGATGAACTTCGTCCTAAAAATCTTGAAATGGGTGAGAATACTTTATACCATGAAATTTATCTCACTCGGATTTTTAACTATTTTGGAGAAGATTTCAAAGGCAAAGAATTTGTTTCTAGAAAAGTTTTCAATCATTCCAACAATTCGCCTATGAAAATTCCATTTGTTTTTCAACCTTATGAGACGCTTACCGAAAAGGAAGAGCGTTTGGCTCATGAGGATATGGAAGAAGAGGAAGTTAAAGAAGAAGAAGAAGGAGAAACGTCTTTGGAAAGTATTGAATATCCTTCCAATCCATCCAACAAAACCCTTCTCAAAAACCAAAAGATAATTGTGGAGAATCAATGGATTCTAAAACGATCCGTTAGTAAAAAGTTGGATAACATTTCTTCGAAGATGAACAAGTTCTTTTCAAAAGTCAGCAAGAAATTTGGACTATCTTCATCATATAACTAGTTTTATCTTTTCGTATCTTGTTGTATTTGCTTTAGTTTGCTTTATTTCGAATGTTTATGTAGTTTGTTGTGTGCTTAATCATTGTATTATCGTAGTATGCAATGAAATTAAATTTTCTTTCTGTTATCTACCTTATCTTATCTCTAGAATAAATGTTAGTATATATACACACACACAATTATTCACAAAATCAAATTAGTCATAACATTTCACTAACCCATGTCGCATCCCCTATGTGACAATGTCGACATGTACTGGTCAGAAATGGCAATTGATTTTGAATTTGAAATTTGAATAACTACCACATGTCTATTCAATTCAAACGAATTTCTACACCTATATATACCTGTTTCTTCCAGAATTCTTCACTGAAATTTATTTCTTATCATCTATATCCTCCATTTCTTTCAGAAATTCAACTATGGCTAATCCTATTCACAATTTATCCGAAAATCTTGAAGAAACTCTTAATTCGTTCAAGAATATTCTCTAATTTATTCTACAAAACAAGCGTCATTTAGAATTAAGTCAAATGCAGATGATAAAGGAACAAGAAAGGCACTTCGATGTGATATGATGGATGATCTCTTCTCTGCACAAGGATGATAACGAAGCACATCCTCCTGTCTCTCTCACCAATGACAATGATAATTGGGATGCTATTAAGGCAGACCCAATCTTTGGTGAAGGAGGATGGGTGGAAGTTCTACGTAATGTTTGATTTTTTACTTTGTTTGATTTGTTTGAATTGATTTGGTTTGAACTGATACCTTGTGTGGATTGATTTCTTATTGATTTGAAGATTAGTATGTAAAACATATATATATATATATACACATTGAAATGTATATAATCTTTAAATTAGTTATCATGCTTAGAAGTATAATTATTTCCTACTCTATATATTCCGTTGTATAGTTTATCAATGCAGGTACTGAAGTCCAAGAATGAGGGGGAGTATGTTTTTGTTGATGACAAAGGGGAAGAAATATAAAATAGGGTAGTTAGGTATAGATTAAAGGGGAGTTGTTAGTTTTAAGGGGAGTTGTTAGAATAGAAATAATATTTTATAAACAAAGGTTGTCATCATCAAAAGGGGGGAGATTGTTAGTCCGTGAGATGATGGTTTTGATGACAACAACATTAAAATAGATTATAAAATATAAATACTAACATTATAAGTTTAGATATATATGTATATGCAGGATTTAACCATACAGGTACTAATAATTAAGACTGTACAGTATAGAGATTCAAGAATCAAGATAAAATATCAAGATAGAAGACTCATGAGTATCGAGACTATCAAGAGTTCAAGATTTCAACGATAAGTATTTTTTATTATTATGGTTTTTTGTTAAAACTCGTAGAAAAGCACTAGCATCTTAAAATCTAATTTATTCGTGGAATGGAATCCACTTCGAGCCCGTTAAAGGAATGGAACCCTAAGTAGGATGGAACCTACAAAAAATCTAGTGAAACATTGTTTTGTATCCGCTAACTTTTATTCAAAATGATTTTTCAAAATTATACCCTGTTTTCAAAATGTTTTCAAAACTTTCCTTTTAAAAGATTTAAAGCCCTCGATCCTGATTTTAAATAATTTTAGCCTCAAAAACATCTTTATTTTCAAAGTCAAATTACTCCTGATTTTAAACTATCTTTTTAATAATATATTTAACTTTTAAATATTTATACTTAGATTTATGGTTAAATTCTATATATATTATTCTTTATATTTACTTATGAATTCCAACTATAGTCAAGTATATTTATAAAGTTTAAATTAATTTTTAAATAAGATAAAGGTTATTTTCAAAGTAATTCAAAACATCATAAAAAGCTTTAGGATGTCGACATGCCTATGGGTACCATGTCGACATGGTGACAGTTTGATTCAAAAATTCAAATTTCAAAACAGTGTCTATTCTCCATAACTCTTCATGAATGGTCATGGCTGTTGTTCTTCTATAAATAGGGGTCAGTTTCAACGAATTTTTAATCACTTTTTTCTAGTTTTCACTCCTCTTCTTCTTCCTCTTTTCATAATACATATTCTTATCATTACTCTGCCGAAGTCAACATTGAATCATACTCGATTACTTCTAGTTTGATTCTCTATCACTATCTCTACAAGATTCTAAGTGCTATTCAGAGTTATAGACTTCTTTGTAATCTATTAAGCGAGAAAAGGTGTGATTGTAGCCTTGGAAATCAATCAAAAGGGAAAAAGTGTGATTATAGCCTTGGTAAATCAATTGGGTAAACTTATGGCCCAAAAATCAAGTATCTATACCCAGAGGATTGAAATTCTGGAGGGTGTACCTCGTAGCCTTGAAACCAAGGGTGTAATTGTACAATTGATTTTGAAAGGAAATCCGTACTTGTGTCGCGGGACTGAATGTAGGGTAACTCCGAACTAGTATAAAACCGGTGTGTTCTTTCCTTTACTGCTTTTATTTTATTTCTATATCTGTGATTGTTTCTGTGATCATATCTGTGTCTGTATATTGCATACTTTTGTGTTTAAATTTACATAAATCGAAAGAGATTTAGTAATTCTTGATTAACACTATTCACCACCCTCTAGTGTTAATCTTAGCCTTAAGATCCGTAATCCGCATTTCTCACACTGGGGAAGCGCGACGTAGCTCCTTGGTGCGTGCGATATTGAGCGGCGATCGTCCACTAAAAAAAAGAATGGCGAAGTCGCGACTGGAGAAGAAGGCGTACGCGTGGCCTGTACGTGATTGATGAACGAAGGATTAGGGTTTGATAAATTATATTATCAAGTTAATTTATTTTTATAATTATCATTAGCTAATAAAGATTACAATTTTTCAATACGAGGCCCGTTTTGGACGAAACGAGTCGCAGTGCGATCGTATCGATGTTGTCTACAGCTTGGAGTGGAAGTTAAATTTATTTAAAGCTGAATTATTTTCAATTTCAAATAAAAGGTGAGTATTTTAAAGCTGACAACGTACTAAGATATTTTTATGTTCGCTAGATTGATACCATGAAGTTAACCAATTTTACTATTATTTGGTAATTTAAATTGACATGTAATTATCATATGAAATGATGGTTAAAAGTTAAAATTGACAATTAAATTTGAAAATGGAATTTATTTGCCAGTAAAATACCTGATATTAATAACGATGTATTTGTTGTGAATTATTCGATGATTTTGATGTTGATTGAAACTGAATGCTATTAGGATGTATTGGATGGTTGGATGTTTATTATATATATATATATATATATATATATATATATATATATCATTTTCACCCTGGATATCATCTGGCAGTATATAATTGTTATATGCATTATTTCAAATGAATTAAAAATAGGTTGAAATGATATATACCTATGATATTTATTTTGGATCGAAATGATATATATTCATCTCTGAAATTGAATTGAAATAATTGATTCACTTGGCCATAGGATAGAAAATTATATACGGGCATCGAATTGGTTAAATTAAATTATTTTAAAATTTTGATTTGAGATTATTTAAACGATTTTGATTTAAAGAAGCAAAAATCGAATTTATGGAAATCGAATTATTTTCGGAATTTAGCTCAAAAATGTTGGAACCAAAATTTGTTAAATGAAACTATTTTAAAATGGAATTGGAAGTTAAAATTGAAATATGATTTGAATTTTAAAAAATTGATTTGTTTCAAAAAGATTCGAACTTTCATTCGAACTTTGAATTACTACTAAGTAAAAGTAATATAATTGGATATATGAATTAGACTCGAGAATGGAATTTATTTTAAGATTTGAATCTAAATTCGAAGATTGAAGTCTATTTTGAATTCGGTGACTTAAATCGATATTTCGAAAATTGAGCTCAAAATTTGATATAAATCGAATGATTAAATTTGAGAACTGAGTTGAAATTTAACCATCGAATCAGATAGTTTAAATTGAAATTGAAATTAATTTGGAACTGAAATCAAATTGGGATTGAATTAAAATTTACTCAAGTTGGAAATGAAATTGAAATCAATTAGAATTGAAAGAAAAATTGTATTAATTCGAAATTGAAATCGAATTATTTGAATTGAAATTAGAATCGAAGTAAAAAAATTCAACTTGAAATCGAAATGAATTGATTGAATTGAAATGGAAATTGAAATTGATTGGAATTGAAAATTTTGGAACTGAATCAGTTTGACTCTGAAACTATTTTCAAATAAATTATTTTAGTATAAACTATGTAAAATCTATATTCTTAAATATTCAAATTATTTTGATTTTCCAAGCTATTTTACTATACAAAACCATTTTCAACATTCAAACTATTTTCTATTAAACTATTTTAACTATTTAAGCTATTCTAAAACTATTCAAACTATTTTCTAAAAATTCAAACTGGTCGAAATTGGAATATTTATATTTAAATCATGGACTTAAATACAAGTTGGGTTAAAAATGAAGTATAACCTAAATTGGAATTCATAAAAATTTGGAAGTGAAATCGAGATATTAAGGCGAAAATGATTTTGAAGTGAAATGGTATATTTTGAGTAAATATGTTGATTTCGAAACAAATTTTATTTTGAAGCGAATATGATATTCTAATATCAAGTATGAATTGTTTTTGAAATAGAAATACCAAACGGTGTGCAAAATAACATTTGGTTATTAAAGAGATTGTGGCCTCTTATTGGCATGCCCTCTGTTAATATTGGGACCACTTTAACAACTGTGTATGCGGGGGGGACTCAAGAACGAAGTGGTTGGATTTGGCATAGTCTATTGGATTTGATGAAAGAGAACGATGATGGATAGCCTTGACACTTGTATCATAATAAAAATGACTAAAGCAGGAGACTACGTCTGGACAATGAGGTTAGCTACCTCTAGCAATGTTGATCCCTCGTATTATTATCGTGATATTGTACTCGATAGGTGCACCCTTTTATTTGGATTGATGGTCGCGGTCGGCCACGTATCGGTTACGACTAGCTTGAAAGGGTAAACTGGTAGAATTATACCTTAGGCATTGCCTCACATCCTTGTCATACTTATCCTTATATGACCCATTACGACTTTGGTTTAGTATTGTACATATAGGGGACTCACTGGCTATCGACGTTACAGGTTGTGTTACAGGAGCTGCATAGACTGCGTGCTATAAAAATAAGGTAGATCAATGTAAAGCCTTAACGTTATTTTGATATTTATCTTACTGATAGACATTATCTACTATAGTGTATACTATTATATATAAATAGTTTAACAGATCCTTAGGAGATGGAAAATCTCATAACATCTCTTAAGTTATTGCACGCATGTTATACACAGGACAGGAGATGTAAAATCCCGTAAACATCTTTGACACTGTTACATTCGTGTTTCGTGATATTGATTTGACTTACATAAGAGTATTTTAGTCCTGACTCGAGTTTTTTGTCTTTTTATTACGCTCGGGTCAGCCCTGAGTTTTTCAGTGCATTGAAGATCTTTTTTTCGGGAGGACGAAGAGGAAGATTTGGTATATTATTACTACTATTATTCTATACATCATGCTATTATGCTGCATTGATTATTTATCCCCGATGTATACATAACTCTGATAAATGTTGTAAAGATTATAATCAGATGTATAATATAAACAACTTCATGAACTGTTTATTTGATTATTATATTTTGTCGTTCCGCTGTGAGATTCTGTATTTGTTTTCTCCTTCTTTTCTTATTCTTCTTTATTAACCCCAATGATTATCTATGTTCCGAATTATTTAAATCGGACATGTGTGGATTGTTGTCGATTTAAGTCTTCTGAAATGTGGGTCGTCATAAAATAAAAGAAGAAAAAGAAAGAAGAGAAGATAATATCAGAATCTCATAACAGAACGATAACATATTATATCAAAATGATCTTTTACAAAGAAAAACTGTATGTGTAAAACTAACATATCATCAACCTGGATAGTTATAACTGCATGTCCTTCCAATTGCTCAAATAAACAAAATAATGCAGCGGAAATAAAATCTACTATAGGTAATTGCCTAGCTCCTCTCCTAGAGGTCCAATGAATCATTAACGATATCTGGAATATATAAAGGGCTGACCCGAGCATTATAATAAGAATCTGATCCATATTAGTTTGGTAAACTAGCATGAGAAAACTAATTTGAATTAGTATATTTGTGAAACCCTTTAAAGAATAAAGGTATCTCGTAAGACCACACCGCAAATAAACATGGACGGATTTTTTACCTTACGATAACCGAACCATTTTATAGAAAAATTTAGTGATATTATAATAATGTCTAGGATGTTCAATATAAATATAAATCATAGTTGAAATGGTTACATTGATTACATTTGATAGTATATTTAGGTATACAAAAAACTGCTAAGGTACATTTTTATATAAACGGATTTTCCACGGAGACCTTCTCAATGAAACTGATCTCTTATGACAAGGATTAGAAAATACCTTTTGAGCGCCATATATCTCAAAATAAAATATACCGCAAGATAAACACAACTGGACCATCATCCGAACACTCGTATGAAAAATGTGTATCAAGTATCATCAACTCCCTATGCACAACATATCAATAAGCATACTCTAGATATGAAGTTGATGTACTCCTTATGGGTCGGCTAAACCCCAAGATCATGCATCCTACTCTTTTCTTAGTCATTTTTCGATGTCGAGGCTACGTTCGGCATCTTCGCATGAGTTTTCAACAAAAGTTGATCACATAATGAATCTCATATGGATTCCATCATCTCGACAGATTCCAGAACCATGCATGGTTTCCATCTTTTCCTTCCAAAACAAAGAACCCAAATCTCAACCTTCAAGTCTTTTCCGATAAGTAGAACACTAACCGATCCCGCCTCTCCATGACTTAGTCGATGAATTTTGTCTTATTCAAGAATAATGAGAATGATTGCATAAGGAAAGTAAGTCCCGAATACTTTCTCATAAGCAAGTAAACATACCTGCACTATCATTTCATGCAAGGCATTGTCAAGTCACATAAAGGACTTTTAATCCCATTTTAATAGTTTATCCTTTATTAATTAAAAACCCTTTGAAAACATCATTTTATGCAATAAAACTTCTCTTTTATAAATTATGACTCCCTTTATTTATAAATATTTTATTATTAATAAAGCTTCCTTTATATTAGGCATGTTAAAGGATAATCGGATGCGGGTAGTGCCATATCCGCTTTGCATCCGAAATCATTTCCGGATATCGAATATCTGCATCCGTGGATATTGACGAATATCGGATAATTATCCTATCTGCTAACGACCGATAAATCAAGAAATATAAAGGAAAAGTTTTTGTTTAACATAATTTTTTCAATCATATTAATTATTAAAATGTTAAAAATAAATAAATATGATGATAATAAATAGTTTTGCATTTAATGCGTATAATATAAACTTCTAACTTAATAAAACTATAAATAAATTTCTTTCACTATGTTAAAATACATATAATTTAAACTATAATCTTAAAAAATACAAGGTAGATAATTTATGGATGTGGATGTATTCAAATCCGCATCCACATCTATTTTTCTAAATATCGAATTTTATTCGCCTTACAGATGTAGATGCGGACGAATTTCGGGTTTTTCGAATATCCATTGGCAACCTTACTTTTTATAATTGTATATATTGTTTAATTTTTTCACTTAAACCCTTTTCATACTTAAAAAGTATTCATATACTTATTCCAATGGTATAAGTGTATTCACTAATCGTTTAACAAGTTTTACTTACTTGAAATATAATCAAAGAGATTGAAACAACTACTACCAAAACTTTGTTATATTAAACTTCTTTTATTTTATAAATTAAACATTTAACATTTTCTATCTCTTTATAAAAGATTTCAATATTTGTTATTATTTTAAAATTCCAATGTTAAAGATTTATAATGTTTCTTCCAAAATATAATTCAAGGGTTAAAAAAGAAATGTTGCTAACACATTGTTTACTACAAACTCAAACCCATTCCATTTAATCATTATCTTTATAACTTTCCTTTTGAAGGTTTAATTTCATTTAAGAACCAAATATAAGTGTTGCTAAAAAAATTATTACAACAAAACCAAACATTTTATACTTTAAAGATGCTGCTCTTTAAAACTCTCTTCTTTAAGATTTATTTGTTTTAAGGGTTAACGACACATGTTGCTCAAAACATGTGCCACAACAAACCCAAAACCATTTACCTAGCCATTAATGACTTTAAAAGTTTATTTAAAGGTCAAAGCACATCCACACTTATAAATTAAAGCAATACACTTTTAATTGATTCCATAAACAATTTATTTTAACTTAAGTGTTAAAATCCAAACCCCCTTTATTATATTTATAAAATACTTATTTTAATATTTAAAACTTATTTATATATATATAGAAATATCTTCAAAATTCTTATTAACATGTTAAATAATTTTAAACTACTTAAAATATATAGTAATTATTTATATAGAATAGTATGTAAAAGTAAGGAATTTTGAAATAAATAGAAAAACAAGTCTTAATTTTAGAAGCTGCTTAGTTTAGAAATTCATAATTAATTGTTAAAAATATATTTAAACTTGAAATAATAATTAAAACACTCTATTATAACTTAGAAAACAATGCTAAAAATATTAGAGAAAAATACATAATTTAAATATCATTTTAAACAATTTATAGTTTTGTATAGCAAAGATAGCATTTCCGTAAGTGCTCTAAAGATCTGTTACAAGTTTTAACACATTTTTCCTACAATTTTACCACAATTTTGCGTCTATTTTTCAGTACCATAACAAACGATTTTAGATCCATTCTTTTTACAATAATTAGCATAAATTTAGTACTTGGAAATCGTGAAGAAAAATTCCAAGGAATACTTTTAATTAGAGAATTCCCAAAAATAGGGCATTTTACCGAACTACACTTATAACGACTATTTCACTATAACATTTTGCATTTCGTTCAACTAGCTATCAAATGAATTAGGCTTCAAAACTTTCCCAATAAGAATAATATATTATTCACTTGATTAACTACTAAAGAAACCTCTAAGAAAGTTTCCACAAAATGTGCATTATTTTCAAAGATGGACTATTTTTAAAAGTGTCACTATAGCGACCTTTTTCACTTCAATCTTCTATTACTTTGATTTACTTCTTCTATAACTTTTCGCAACATATTCTTTGATCTTCTAAACACTTAAGAGGTGGTAATAACTAAACATGTTATTATTAACATATGTTATTAAATCTCCATTTTCGTAAGTTATAGTTTAATGGATTCAAAGTGCATTTATAGCGACTATAGCCATACGGACAATTCCATATTCAATCCAAAATTTGGTGTCATGTTATTTTATACACATATACGATTCCAAGTTCCAACCATACTACTACTAAACATGTATTAACATATATTCACATCAGCATATCCAATTTTAATGTTCAAATGAACTTATCACAATTCAATGATTTAGTATGCAACTACTTTAACAATTTATATACTTTTTAAAGTATACAATTAAGGGTTTAACTTTAAGTAGTTAATGTCTATTATTGTTAATATAGAGTAAGCATATTAACATGTGATTTAACTATCAAGAGATTAAGCAAGCAAATATCAAGCAACATTTCAATTTAACTTGCAACCAATTTATAGTGTAATCAAAGTGAGATTAACTCACTTTTTTCAAACCAAATCTCTTCCTACCAACATTCAATTCACAACAATGCTTCGCTAACATCTTATACTTCATTAAAACATCACCTAAATCATTCTCTCCCATCCCAAAGTACACAGCCATAGCCTACCCTAGCCTTAATGCTCACGTTCTCCTTCCTCTTCACCTTGTTCACGCTTAAAGCCACCACCCTCCTTCACTTTCACTTAGAACCCACGGCCTAAAAGCCTTTAAGTCCCCATAGCATACATGGTTCAAGAAATGAGAAATGAAGAAGTGAAGAAGAGTGAAGAAGCGATTTAGTTTGTTAAAATATGAGTGTGTATGCATGCCTTTATATAGTGTTAGGAAATGAGATGAAAAGTGTGAATAAACCCCTCCTTAGCCATAAAATTATGCATGTAAGACCATGCTTTTACACATCCATACCTTCCATGTTTGGTGCCTTGATTTAAGGGTCCGTTTAGTCCTTATGTTTCCACTTACTTTTATTAATTAATACTTTAGTTTTGGTTAACCTTTAGTTAGGAAAAATGTGTTTAATGCTTATCATATGTTTACATATGATAATTATTCAAGTTGCAAATTATTTACACAAATTATTTTGTAGAAAAGGTTGACTTTTAATAGAACATTTTCTGGTCACATTTTCTTTATTTATCCAGAATGTATATTTTTATAAACTCATTTCAGAAATAAGTTTTCTAACATTAGTTATTAACTAGAAAGCGTTTAATAAGGTTATATAATACTATTTAATCACATTAATCTTAGATTCAAATTTTTAAATAATTTAGATATTTAAATATAAGTGTTCAAAATTCCTAGTCATTATATTCTCCCCCTTAGAATATTTAGTCCTCAAAATTTCAACACAGACAATCCAAGAAACAATCATATAATAATACTTAACACATTCTTTTATTAACAAAAAGGGACAAGAGTTTACTTAGGCCAAAAATCTTCTCATTGCATAAGGGTGATAAATAAACTACCAAGTGTACCTTTCGCTTAATAGCTCAAGCTATTACTTAGTCGATTATTCATATTACCTTTAACAATCCAAAGTGTCATTTTCTGAACTCGCCATAAGCTAAACAACATAGTATGTAATTATACTTAAGCTCGTATAATGCATGCATACATACATACATAAACATACATACATACATACATATATAAATATCATCTCTATCGCAATATTGTTCTGACCACTTGCTCGATCACATAGATTTCACTTCCAAACAAGTATATCTCACTTGACTTCTTTAGTATGGACTTCGATCTGGTTTCTTGATTGGATATCTCCATTCTCCTTACATAGCAATAAACTACGATAGAAAATTTAGGGATTAACACAACAATTCGTATCAAGTGTTCACCATCAAAAAGTCTAGTAAAAATCCTTTTTTAGATCAGTATATACCACCTTGAAATTAGGTACTCGAATCCTAGATCAAGAACTATCGTGCGAGTAAAATGATCTACATGCAACTCATGCACTCAACACAATTGGTTATTTAACAACCAAATTTCTTTCCAATTCTTATTTATTTACACAAAATCATTTCTTATGCAGTATTAAAATCATTTATGCAACATTTTTTAAAATAGTACTTGAGTTTATAAACATTTCATAAAGACTATCTTTATGAAATATTACTTAATTACATAATCATTCCAAAAAACCTAACTTTATGAATATGTTAACTAAATTTTTTTAAAACATTTTTATAGCAACTTAACTTTATTTATTTATTTATTTATTATATATTTATTTAAACATTTTACTAAAATAAAATTTAATTTTTTTGAAAACATTTCTAGACTTAAGTTCATTATTTTAATACTTTATTATATCCTACGAGAATATACAAAACACTCTTTTACAGTTTTACTTTCTAAATTTTGACGAAAACCAAAATTAAATTTGGATCTTATAATTAAGTCAAACCTAGGTTTTATTTCAAGTCATTTGAAATAATATATATATATATATCTTTTAGATATCAAATCACACTTTTTGGGATTAAAACCAAAATCAATTTCAAAACCAATTTTAAAAATATTTTCTTTAAAATCCAAGGAAAATATTAATATAGATTGTATAACAGTAAAACGATACAAGGAACTGGGTTCTACCAAATAGTATCATATATTCTCTTTACTAAGAAGGGTAATAGTCAAGAGAAGTGCTTTCCAACAGAACACATCTCCTATTCATTTTTACTCACTTTTAGTCATTTGAACTAGCTAACATAAAAATACTTTGTTTTCCGAATCTATTTTTTGTTTCAAAGAGTAACCTCAAACTCGAAAAATCTTAAAATCCTTTTAATAACATTAGTCCTTTAGAATAGTTTAAAATCATACTAATATTGTTTACTCAAAACCCCATAGAAACCATTTATAAAAACATCAGGATTTATGTTCACAGATTCTCAATTTTAATCCTTTATAATTCATATTTATCTAACCATATTTAATAAATTTATTTTCTTATACGAAATCATTTCATAAGCGTTTATCTTTTTAATATCTTACCTTTCCCCTTAAGGTATATTAACAACTTTCTATTTAAGTTAACTTTTTAACCCAACTTTACCATCGAATGCCTTATAGTCAAATTGTAAAACTTAACTCATAAGGAGTTTATTTCAATGTTTCCATAAATTACTATCTACCTAACCCATGTTGTGAAAAAGGTAAATTCAATAAACATTAGCGAATGCCCATGAACTGATCGAGCACGACTAATAAATAAATAAATGATAATAATTTAGTATTATCATTTCCTAACAAAAAAATACATTGTAAATAACTATGTTAATTATTTGAAAATTATTTTTTATATAAAATATAATCCTGGGTAAAATTATTTAATTTACCAATATTGAAAATAATACCATGTTAGTTTGCTTTTAAGCTTTTAGAAATCCTTATCAATATTGCTGATTAGACGCATCGACCAGAATCCATAAGGACTCAGCAGCCGATCAACATAATACAAAATATTGTTATAGCACTAACAAATATGCTCTTATATGTATAGTATCATAATAAGGCATTCCATTACCTTATCTCTTAATGAGTTATACCCAACCAATGCCAAGGTTCTCGCTTAACCTTCAACTCTGATAACACGATGAAACGAATGCCTTTTGGACCCACAAATGTCGACACTAATACATCCACGGTATTCATATGCCGAGCATCCAAGTGCCGAAAAGACAGAACTTTAGGGTAAAATAAAAGAAGAAAAGACAAAGAATAAGAAAGAACAGAACACAGTATCAAAATCTCATAACGGAACGATAATATATAATATCAAAATGATCTTTTACAAAGACAAACTGTACATATAAAACTAACATATCATCAACCTGGGCAATTATAACTGTCTGTTATTACAATTGCTGAAATAAACAAAGCAATGCAGTGGAAATAAAATCTACAGTAGGTAATCATCTAAATCTTCTTCTAGAGCTCCAATGAATCATCAGAGATATTTGGAAATATACATAGTGGTGACCTAAGCATTATAAGAAGAATAAAAACCGGATCAGTCTGGTAAACCAACATGAAAAAATTAGGTAATTTGAATTACTATACTTGCAAAACCCTTTAAAGAATAAAGGTACCTCGTAAGACCACACCACAAATAAACACGGATGAATTTTTTACCTTGCGATAACCGAAACATTTTATAGGAAAATTTAGTGATATCATAATAATGTCTAGGGTGTTCAATATAAATATAAATAATAGCTGAAATGGTGATATTAGTTTCATTTGACAACATATTTAGATATATAAACAAAACCGCTAAGGTACGTTCGTATAAATGGATCTTCCACGGAGACCTCCTCAATAAGACCGATCTCCTATGAACAAGATCAGAAAATACCTTCCAAACGTCGTATATGTCTAGATAAAATATATTATAAGGTAAATACAATCGGGCCATCATCAGAACACTCCCCATGAAAAATGTGTACCAAGTATCATCAACTCGCCATGCACAACATATTGATAAGCATACTCTAGATATGAAGTTGATGTACTCCTCATGGATTAGCTAAACGCCAGGATCATGCATTCTACTTTGTCTTTAATTATTTCCCGATGTTAAGGCTACATTCAGCATCTTCATATGAGTTTTCAACAAAACTCGATCACATAATTAATCCCATATGGATTCCATCATCTCAATGGATTCCAGAACCATACATGGTTTCCATCATTTGCTTCCAACACAAAGAACCCATATCTCAGCCTTGAAGTGGTTTTCGATGAGTAGAATACTTACCGATCCTAGTCTCTCAAAAACTGAGTCGATGAATTTGGTCTTATTCAACAATAATAAGAATGATCACATAAGGGAACTAAGTCCCAAATACTTTCTCATAAGCAAGTAAACTTATTTGCACTAACATTTTATGCAACGCATGGTCAAGTCACATAAAGGACTTTTAATTAATTTACCTTTTATTAATTAAAAACCCTTCTTATCCGGTAAACATCTTTTTGTTCAGTAAAAATTCTCTTTTATAAATCAAGACTCCCTTTATTTATTAATATTTTATTATTAATAAAACTCCTTTTATATACTTGTATATTGTTTAATATTTTCACTTATACCCTTTTCAATACTTAAAATGTATTCATATATTATTCCAATGGTATAAGGTTATTCAAAAATCATTTAACAAATTTTACTTACTTGAAATATAATCAAAAGATTACAATAATTACTACCAAAACATTGTTATAGTAAACTCATTTTCTTTTATAAATCAAACATATAACATTTTTTGTCTCTTTATAAAAGATTTCAATACTTGTTATTATTTTCAAAATCCATTGTTAAATATTTATAATATTTTTTCCACAATATAATTCAAGGGTTTAATAATAAATATTGCTAAAACATTGTTTACTACAAACCCAAACTCATTCCATTTAATCATTATATTTAAAACTTTCCTTTTAAAGGTTTAATATCATTTAATGGTTAAAAATAAATGTTTCTATATAAAATTGTCACAACAAACCCAAACATTTTATACTTTGAAAACATTCGTCTTTAAAACTTCTTCTTAAATATTTATTTATATTTAAGGGTTAAAGACAAGTGTTGCTCAAAACATTTTCCACAATAAACCCGAAACCATTTACTTATCCATTAATAACTTTAAACACTTATTTAAAGATTAAAGCATATCCACATTTATTAATTATGGCAATACATTTTTAATTGATTCCACAAAACAATTCATTTTAACTTAAGTGTTAAAATCCAAACTTCCTTTATTATATTTATAAAATACTTAATTTAATATTTAAAACATATATATTTATATTTATATATATATATATAGAATATCTTACTTATTAATATGTTAAAATACTTTTAAAGCTGCTTAAAATATATGATAATTATTTATATATAATATTATGTAAAAATAAGAAATTTGAAATAAACAGAAAAACAACTTTTAATTTTAAAAGCTACTCAATTTAAAAATTCATAATTAATTGTTAAAAATATGTTTAAATTTGAAACCAAATTAAAACACTCTATTATATATTAGAAAACAACAGTAAAAGGATTAGAGAAAAATACATAATTTAAATATCCTTTTTAAACAATTTATAGTTTCAAATAGCAAAGTTAGCATTTTCATAAGTGTTGTCTAAAGTTCGTTACAAGTTTCAACATGTTTTTGCTACAACTTTGCGTCTAGTTTTCAAAACCTTGACAAGTGATTTTAGATCCATTATTTTTACAATATTTAGTATACTTTGGGTACTTGGAAACATGAAGAAAAATCCCAAAGGATATCTTTTATTTATTTTAGAGAATTTCTCGAAAACATGGCACTTTACTGAACTGCACTTATAACGACTATTTCGCTATAACTCTTTGCATTTACTTCAACTACCTATTAAATTAATTCGGCTTCAAAATTTTCTCAATAAGAATAATATATTATTTACTTGATTAATTACTAAATAAACCCTTAAGAATGTTTCCACAAAAGTCATCTTGACTTCATATACGCATACGATATGCCCCACCTATTCGAGATATAATAACTACATACATGTATGTATGTATAAAAGTACCTAGATCCTCCTTTGGACTAGGATACATTCCCTGCTAGTATCTGTACTCTGCACCTGCACTAAGTACCCACCTTATGTTTAAAACGAGAGTCCATATACACCAAGGATCTTCCTATTAGTGCTTAATAATGGCCCTACAACTATTAGCCATGTTCTACTCATTTTGAGAACTAATCTAAGGGTTATCTAGCACTTCTTCCTAACTATAAACAAAACAAACAACTTTGAGGTGGTGCGTGTCTCATATAAATCCCACACTAGTAGAAAGTGTAATCCATCTAGGCATAACCCTGGTCTTATACTGACCGCTCCAAGCTCAATGATGCTCTTGAGCTATGTGTATAGCCTCACTACTTATACGTATGGTGCCAAACTTGCAGACATAGAGTCGAACATACACTCACCTATCCTATTTAGATTGTTTAATGCAATCAAGATGTAACGCCCCACTCCGAGACCCACTCTAGTAAAAATTAGTCTAAGTGTTCATGTATGTTTATAAAACTCATTTTTCTTACCCAAACCCGTTTTAAAATCTCTCCTAAAATATTTAACTTTCCAAAAATAACATTTTATCCTCATTTTAAAATCCCATATTTCCCATTTAATTAAAATAGCCTTTTTCAAATAAATTTTGTTATTCCAAATCCTTTTACGCTTCATTAAAATAAATAAAAATCCTAACTTTTATTTATTAATTGGTAATGCAAATCCCGGGTTGTTACAGACTCCCCCTTAAGAAAATTGCGTCCCCGCAATTCCTTAAGATAGATGTCGTCTATAACATCAATTCCATAAAAGAAGTGATAGAGATAAAATAGAGAATTCTTACCCGCAGAAGAAGATGGGAGAAAGCCAGGATAAGAGCGCTCGATAGATTCTCTGGTCTCCCAAGTGCAGTCCTTAGGATTCGGCGACCATTGAATCTTCACGGGTGGAACCTCTTTGTTGCAAAGGCGTCTAACCTTCGAATCAAGCACACGAAGAGGTTGCTGCTCCAAAGATAAATCAGGTAAGATCTCTAAATCAGGCATGACATGCGGCTCAATGATAGAATCAGGATCGCGAACACACTTGCGAAGCTGAGAAACATGGAACACGTCATGCATTCCGGAAAAATGAGCAGGTAGAGCCACACGATAAGCAACGGGGCCGATGCGTTCCGTAATAGGAAATGGTCCAATATAGCGAGGAGCCAACTTCCCTGTAGAGCTGAAACGCACAACCCCCTTCATGGGAGAAATCCGAATGAAGACAAAATCACCAATGGAGAACTCAAGAGGCTTCCTGCGGTTGTCCGCGTAGGATTTCTGGCGGTCCTGTGCCTCTTTCATTCTCTGACGGATAAGAACAATCTTTTCAGAAGATTCCCGAACTGAATCTGGACCAAGAATAAGCTTCTCGCCAGATTCTAACCAACATGCAGGAGAGCGACATGGCCTTCCGTAGAGAGCCTCGAAAGGTGCCATGCCGATACTAGACTGAAAGCTGTTGTTGTAGGAGAACTCTACAAGCGGTAAGTGATCCTCCCAACTACCTCCAAAATCCAGAATACAACAGCGCAAAAGATCCTCCAAAACACAATTCACCCTCTCAATCTGACCGTCGGTCTGAGGGTGATAAGCAGTCGAGAGATTCAGCTTTGAGCCCAAAGCTAACTGCAGGCACTTCCAGATGTGACTAGTAAAGATAATGTCTCGATCACAGACGATAGAGCTAGGAATGCCATGAAGTCAAACGACTTCCTTCACATATAGCTTGGCAAGTTGAGGTGCAGTCCGAGTGGACTTAATCGGAATGAAATGAGCCGATTTGGTCAAGCGATCAACAATAACCCAGATAGAAGTATGGCCTGACCTCGATCGAGGTAGACCGTCAATGAAATTCATGGATATCTGATCCCATTTCCATAATGGAATCTCTAGAGGCTGAAGAAGACCAGATGGACGCTGATGCTCGGCCTTGATCTGTTGACAAGTCATGCAACCACTCACATAACTTGCCACATCTCTTTTCAAACCCTCCCAATAATATAGCAGGCATATATCGGCATACATCTTACTCGAACCGGGATGTATAGTGTACTTAGTGCGATGGCACTCGTCCAGAATGTCACGCCTAAGTGATAAATCAGATGGTACAACAATACGGTTCTTCCTATGAAGACACCGATGAAAATCAAGAGAATAATCCAGCAATGTCTCATCACTGGATCCCGACTCGAGAAGGAGAATAAGATGCAATAAGTCTGGATCCTGCCGCTGAGCATGGGCAATGCGATCCAATAAGATAGGACGAGCTTCCAAGCTAAATAATAAGACCGGAGAATCAGAGGATGGAGCTCGATCTCTAATATCACACAAAGATAGGGTCTCGAGAATATCCCACTCGGCAATCATCATAGAAACTACCGTCGAGTGCTTGCGACTGAGTGCATCTGCAACACGATTACCCTTGCCAGGGTTATACTCAATATCTAAATCATATGAGGCGAGAAACTCAAGCCATCGCTGCTGCCTCATATTGAGATCCCTCTGACTGAATAGATATAGTGACTTGTGATCGGTGTAAAGAATGAAGCGTTCGCCTAATAGAAAGTGACGCCACTCTTCAAGGCAAAGACGATTGCTGCTAACTCAAGATCATGAGTAGGATAGCGAACCTCATTCGGACGCAGTTGCCTGGAAGCATAAGCAACTACCCGATCCTTCTGCATAAGCACAGTACCGAGCCCGCTACCACAAGCATCGGTGTAAACAACAAGATCATGGTTACTCTCTGGAACCACTAGAATAGGAGCATGAGTGAGAAGTTCCTTCAGTCGCTGAAAGGAAGCTTCACACTTATCAGACCAAATAAAGAGAACACCCTTACGAGTCAGCGTCGTAAGGGGAAGTGCAACTCAAGAGAAATTCTTGACAAACCGACGGTAATAACCCGCCAGACCAAGGAAGCTACGAATATCATGAATGTTCTCGGGCTGCTTCCAATTCTGAATAGCTTCTATCTTGGCAGGATCGACAGAAATACCCTCAGATGATACAATATGGCCCAAGAACTTGACCTTGCTCTCCCAAAAATGGCACTTGGAGAGCTTGGCCTTAAGCTGATGCTGACGAAGAGTATCTAAGACGATATGCAAATGATGAGCATGCTCTGTCGCGGATCTAGAATAAATAAGAATATCGTCGATGAAAACCAGAACGAATCTATTGATGTATTCCCGGAATACTCGATTCATAAGATCGACGAAGAAAGCCAGTACGTTCGTCAAGCCGAATGGCATGACCAACCACTCAAAAGAACCATAACGAGTGCGGAAAGCGGTAAGAGGAATGCTATCGTTCGCAACTCGGAGCTGATGAAATCCGGTGGCAAGGTCGAGCTGGGAAAAGACCTTCGCACTGCTCAACTGATCAAACATATCGTCTATCCGTGGCAATGGATAACGATTTCTGATGGTCAACTCATTAAGCTTGCGATAGTCAATGCAAAGCCTAAGAGAGCCATCGGGATTCTTAACAAAGACCACAGTAGCACCCCATGGCGAAGAACTGGACCGAATGAACTGCTTCGCCTCAAGATCAACTAACTGCTTCCTGAGTTCCTCATTCTTCTTAAAAGACATTCTCGTTGGAGGACGCCCAACTAGGTGGGGCCTGGAATGCGATCGAGCGGAACTCAATGGCCCGCTTTGGCGGCAGGACTGATACTGGCTCGAATATATCGGGGAAATCCCGAACAACAGGAGTACGAGATATGTCCAAATCCTCATCTCGTGAATCAAGAGAAAATAAAGTAATATCAGAAATCCCAGCATCCTGAAGAGCAATAGCTAACGGAGCGGACGAGTCAGGATGACGAAGAAATAATATCTGCTCCGAACAAATGATTTTGGCGTCGTACTGAGCGAGCCAATCCATGCCAAGAATCATGTCAAAGCCCAAATACTCCATAACGTGCAGATTCGCACGGAAAGAAAATCCACAAAGATCAATATCCATATCCTCACAAAGCAAGCTAAGGGTCGTGGATCCACCAATGGGATTCACAATCCTTAGTGAAGAAACTAGATAAGTAACATCCAAGGATAAAGCATCTACTAGCTCCTTTGATACGAATGAATGAGAGACACCCGTATCAAAGAGAACTCTACAAGATCTACCATAAAATAAAATAGAATCTTCGAGAACGGAAGGATGCGTACCTCGAGGCTGAGCTGAAGATGTAGGAGCCTTGGCAGCATTAAGCTTGCCAGATCTAGGAGGTGCAGTAGGACAAGTGGAGATCCTGTGTCCCTCCTTCTTGCAGAAGGTGCAATAGAGAGGTTTGGGACACTCTCGAATAAAGTGATCAGGAGAACCACAGTTGAAGCATTTCTTCGGAAGACGTGTCCCACTAGGCTGAGCAGGAGTCTGGGACTGAGAACGAGTCTGAGGCCGAGTCTAAAAAGTAGAACTGCCAGTCTTCTTCTTCTTGTTCCAAGGTTTGGTATTCTGAAATGGACCCCGCTTCTGATTGGGGTTTTTGGAACCCTCACCATCCCCATTGCTGTCTCTCTCACGCTCCACCGCTTCAAGGTGAAGCACTGCGTCAACTAGCTTATCAAAAGGGAGCTTAAGCTGGAGCATAAGCTGTTTCTTCAAATATTTCTTCAGGCCTTCTACAAACTTGAGATTCTTCTTATAAGGAGAGCTAATGAACTCGAGGCCATACTTGGACAGGGCCTCGAAAGATGATGAATAGTCAGCAACAGAGGTCTTCCCTTGCTTAAGGTTAATAAAGCGGCGTGCAAGGGCTATCTTCTCGGACTCGGGAATAAACTTGAGCAAGAAGCGCCCTCGGAACTGATCCCAAGTGAAAGTGGCCCCATCGGTCTCAGAAATAAGGAGCTCGTACCAATCCAAGGCACGGCCCTCAAGATGGCTAGAAGCAACAAGAACTCTGTCATGGTCAGGAAGGGTCATGCGAGTAAAATTACGCTCGCAAACTCTGATCCAAGCCTGGACCTCAAGAACAGTCCGGAGCCATTGAACGGCTTCCCTCTAAGATGAATAAAGTCACTGCAGAGGCACGCAAAAGCAGACTTGCGCGGTGCATCAGAAACTGGTGCAGGAGACTGAGAGTGCGACTGAGAGTTACGAACCAGCTCCATGATTTGGTCTGTGGTCATGTATACGCCCTCTGGGTGAGGGTTGCTGGACTGTCCAGCATCAGCAGAATGGAGGTTCCTACCTCTCCCAGCCATACTGAAAGATAAGGCAAGAAGGAGTTAAGCACGATTCAAAGATAGATAATTCAAAGTAGAATACTACGGAATATAAATGTATTACTAAACATATTCCTAACTTATCTATCCAATGTCATGAGGAAAGGGCATTGTAATATTTGAACCATACTAAGATGTATTGTACTAAGTGTTACTATTCTGTGTTTATTATACTTAGCTCTGAACCAAGCTCTGATACCAAGATGTAACGCCCCACTCCGAGACCCACTCTAGTAAAGAGTATTACCGTCTACTAGAACGGAGAATAGAGTATAATGGAAGCGACCATATGTAATCAAGCTATAACTAACTACCAAATACGTCGAATAGGTGGTTTTCTTTTCTCAAGTGGTTCGACGTATCCAATAGTTATTTATAACGAAATTACAATGGCTAAGGAAAATAGGTTCAGAACAAACATAATACTAAATGATAACATCATCATCACAGAATAGTCACATAACAGGTAACAGAACATAGGTACAATATATCGTCAATACAGATCCAAATATCAAAAGGTGGGTACAAAGCCACCGCTCACACATGTGAGTCAAAATATGTACATAAGAGACTGAATAATCAGAGTATCAAAATAGTGTACAAATATAAAGAGCTATCTATCGTCATAGCAGATAATGTCCAAGCGGAAGCATAGAAAGCTAAGTCCAGAGGCCTAACCTGAAACAACTCGGTCTGACCCGAGTGAAAAACACTCGGGTTAGGCTAGCTAAACAATCAGTTAATAAACTGAGATAAACATAATAATGCGGTACATAAATAAAACAGTACTTCTCCAAAGGGAAGAGTATTATGGTCTACATGAATATAACGAAGGTCCCCAATCATCAATAAACAGTAAAAATATCCAAGGAGGACATCAACACCAAAGTGTTAAATAAATAAAATCGCCTCATATCATCGGTGTAACCAAAGCTATATAATGTTGCCTATAGGCAATAATCCCAAGAGTGACCAGAGTCTGTAATCAATGCCCAAGCAAAGATCGAAGCTTCAAAGAGCAATAGGGATATACTGAAAAGTCAATGAAATCGAATACTGAAAAGCAGTGTCCAGAGATACTGTGAATCCACAAGGTAATCGCACTTACATCGTATGGTTCCATAGAACCAACACCGAAGGGCGGTACTCGAGTGGATATAAAAATCATCAGATAATACAAGTATAGCACGTGCACCGACCAGAGTCGTTATTGCCAAGTACTGTAGAGTTGTGATCGATCACTCGCACAGATGCGGAACGCGCGAGATGGCGAGATCCTTCCAAGAAGGATAAAGGCCCAGAGGCACATGCCAAAAAACTGCTCCATAGAGCAGGTGTCCAGAGACGGTTGCCCAGAGGCGTGGCGACCCAGAGGTCCAGTACTGGCCGCCCGTAGGCTAATGTGTCACAAACTTCTTGGAGAGGAACCCGTAAAGTTTTAACAATGAGTCCCATACCCCACGTTCGCACTAAACGGTTTACTAACCAATACCAAGCTCACACTCCAAACAATAAAAAGTCCACCTCGTATCATCGGTAAACTAGACCCAAAGGTCAAAACAATCAATCGAATAGGTCGGGGATTAACCGGAAAGAAAATACACACGGTTCCATAGGCCGGAGATTTCCTGACCGTTTAAGTACCTTTCCACTTCGCTCGACGTGCTAAAAAGTGAGTGTGAGATTTTTATTATAGAAAATAATGGTGCGAAACGGATTTATAATTGATTTTGAAATCACTTTAAAACGGCTTTTGAAAACTCTCCTATTATGGAGTAAATAGTTTAATAATTAAAAATAACATCATAAAATAATTTCGAAAACCATTTAGGAGTGAAAAATCCTTTTAAAATAGTTCATAAAACCCGTGTACGAAATCTAGAGACAAATCTCAAAGAAATCGATAAATCAGAAAAATCACTGAAAATCAATATTCGTGTTGGAAAAAAAAAATTCCGAATGGTTGTGAACCAAAGTTCAACAAAGAAACAATCAATTTGAAGCGGTTGCACCATAATGGTACAACCCCGACTCGGTTGCACCGAAAATGGTGCAACCGGTGGGTCGGAACCCGGCTGCACCAAGTGGGTGCAGCCCTTTTTTTTTTTTAGAACCAGCTACACCGCATGGTGCAGCTCGGTTCGGTCCATCCCCCAGCCCGCATGGGCTGGGTGAATTAACAAGCCCCCCCCCCCCCCAGCCCGCGTGGGCTGGGGGAAAAGGCAGGCCCCCCACCCAGCCCGCGCGGGCTGGGGGAAAAGGCAGCCCCCCCCCCCCCACGCGGGCTGGGGGAAAAGACAGGCCCCCCGCCCGCGCGGGCTGGGGGAAAAAGGCAGTCCCCCCAGCCCGCGCGGGCGGGGGGAAAAAGACCGCCCCCCAGCCCGCGCGGGCTGGTGGAAAAGGCAGGCCCCCCAGCCCATGCGGGCTGGGGATATGGGCATGCGCGCCAGCCCATGCGGGCTGGCCTGCTTCCAGCTAGCCCAACCAGGCTAGCCTGCTGCGCCCGGGCAGCAGCCTGGGTGCAACCCAGGCCTGCCCTGGTGCACTCAGAGCCCTGTTTTCAGGCTGAACCTTCCAGCCAGCTGAAAACACTGATTTTAGTGATTTTGGGGTGTTTTTTTTCCAAGTTTTTGGCATCAAATTTCACTAATATCAATCACTAACTACCATATAATGCTTACTACACTATATTAAAGGAGACAAAGGGCCAAAGCTTAGCATTACCTTATGAAGCAATATCACAAACACCTTATGTGCACACCCAAAATGAAAGCAAAGATGATCAAAGAGCTATGATTTACATGTTACATAATAAAACATGTGTTACTAAATGATTACTGAAATCAAAAGAGGATTAAACACATACTAGAAGAGGTTTTTAGCAATATACCTCTCTAGAAAGCAACAAAGACCACTATAGCATCAACCCAAGTTAGCAAAAGATGATTAGGAGGCTATAAGATCAAAAAACACATAAAACATGTGTTACCAAATAAATTTCAGAAATTAGAAAGATATAAAAATGGATTTGAGGTGGGTATTTGCACTACCTTTGCATAGAATGACTTGCATAAGCTAAAACTAGAAGGAGATGAAGATAGAGGCCATTTTTGTTAAGAAAGCTTTAGGAAATGATTAGGGTTTTGATTAGAGATGCATGAATAAGGTTAGAAGAGTTTGAGATAATTTATAGAGGAGGTTTAGGGTGGGTTATTGGGTTAAGTTTAGTAACCCAATAAAAAGAGGGTTATTTACATGTTTCCAAAAATTAGTCTAAGTGTTCATGTATGTTTATAAAACTCATTTTTCTTACCCAAACCCGTTTTAAAATCTCTCCTAAAATATTTAACTTTCCAAAAGTAACATTTTATCCTCATTTTAAAATCCCATACTTCCCATTTAATTAAAATAGCCTTTTTCAAATAAATTTTGTTATTCCAAATCCTTTTACGCTTCATTAAAATAAATAAAAATCCTAACTTTTATTTATTAATTGGTAATGCAAATCCCGGGTTGTTACACAAGGAAATGCCTACTTGTTACTAAATACCTCCTATAAGGATTGAGGCAGACCGTACTTCGCCCTTTAACACTTTAAACCGAGGTGAACTCACTTTGGTATTTTCCCATCACCTATATGCGAACGTATAATCTCATGGGTCCTACAGCCGGAGACGTCTCACATTAGTATAATGTATACATAATCATTGGTAACCCCTTTCGAAGGGAAAACTTCTATTATGTAACAGTACCGACCTCGCATTCTAACCCATACTAATGACTACCTCATTTTTAATTAATCTAAGTTATTGACTATATTCAATAATTCACACCCGTCATAAATGAATACTAGGGGCAATATAAATTTTAATTAATTACTTCGCCTCTTATGTTCAATTACTAATATTCAATTATTTTTAAATAACTTACTTCATATTTCATTAATGCCATTTACTGCTCACTTCTAATTTAATAGATTAAATATCCCTTGCGGTTTAACTTCAACCTATTTCTATTAAGTATATACTATTATTCCTGTTTTAACCATTACTACCTTTCTTTGATTAATATAATTTCTTAATCGCATTACTTATGCTTCACTAGTCATCTTTTATTTTCTAACTTATCTTAAACTACATATATTAAGTTTACGACCATAATTTTTTACTATCCCAGCTTACCATGCCTTGGTTTATACTTAGAGATTTCTGCATTTCAATGTGTTGGAGTTACATCTTCGCAAAAAGAAACGTTAATACTGTAATTTTTCATAAATTAACTGAAAGAGGATTTGTGTTATATTGGAAATTATAAGGAATTATCTTTTTTATTGTTATTGAAATAGACGATACAAAATATAGCAAAAATCTATATTTTGTACATTTCTTTCTTTTGGGCATATTCCTTGTTATTTCAAATGATACACTTTTATTTCATAATTATAAAACAGAATAACTTATAAAAATTTGCATTGCAGCACACTTCATTCCAATGAATTAAAATACTAGGTAAATCCCAATTCTAATTATAATAACTTCCAATTCACGTTTGCTTAACATATATCATTCAATCAACAAACCTGGAATTATTATATAATATTATAAATTTAGGGACTACTTTCACCCTTACTTTCTAGATTCAAGTATATACAATATTTAATCAAAGTAAACAATTTGTAGAATATCTAGGCATGGTTCTCAAATTCATTTCATGTATACATTAAGCCGACAACTCCAAAATTACATTCAGGCATATGGGGAACAGATTTACAACAATATAAATCCAATATCATATAAAAACATACAATTTGCCACTCACATCTAAGTTTCCAAATCTCCAGATATAAATCCTATTATTCTTGTTTGACTCCCTTTTCTTCCTATTAAAATATGTACCGAAAGCATACACAAATTTATTTGGAATTTAGATCTACGAAGAGATTTGAATTTAATTTAGATTTAGATTTACAATTTACCTTGGCTTTGGCAAGTCAACTCGATCCTATTCTACTTCTCTAATATTCTTCACTATTCTCCACTTATAAATATATAGATTATAGTTTGTATAGATATTCAGAATTTCTGGAGAAACAAAAATGGCAGAGATTCACTGTTGCTTTAGAAAATATGAGAAGAAAAATGAGGGGTTAGGCATCTACATATAGTGGTTCGAATCAATGCCAGCCGTTAGATTAGATTCTATTAGATTTGGGTCATTTAGCCTAGGTTCAAAACACAGCCGTTGGCCTATCATTATCGACCACTAGGCTACCACCGATCGACTACTAGCGGTTGACCGGTCCCATTAAAGGGTTAATCGATTTCCTATTTATGTTAAATGTTTATTATTTTCTCTTACACGTTATTTTATACGATTTTATCCGATCCGATTTAACGTTAATTCTACTTAGACTATAAGTAACTGTTAACGTAGTTATATTTATTTCCTTAAGCATATATGTAATTGTTTTCGATCTGAAAACTTCAAACATTAATAATTTTTTTAGATACTCCGATCTTAGAATTTTATATATAAAATAGATCAAAAAATCGCCTTGAACACAAAGTGCAAGTTTCATAGCCAAATTATAAAGTTTGCAAAAATTCTATTTTTGGCTTTTAATAGTTTTTCTAATTAATTACTATTCAATTTATGAGGTGTTATATTCTCCTCCCTAAAAGAATGTCGTCCCCGAAATTTCTAAAGGACCGAATCATGTAACTTATCACATAATCATTCTAAGCCATTCAATCAATTAATGTGCAATAAAATTTTCAGCCAATCATATACAAGTGCACGATGTATCACGGTACATATGGTATGTATGAAAAATAATACTAAATTGGTGCCTTCTATATGAATCCGTTCTTTTAAAACAATCTTAAAAATATGGTGCAAACAACCTGATATATTAGTAGTTTTATATGTATGCAAGTTTTGAAAAATCAAAATCTTTGTTTTCCCACAATTGTACGAATGAAGTATGGTTCAACTAATTTTACATTATCCCTACCATCTTATACCACCACACCGTTTCTAACATCCAAAATCTTGAAAATATAATTTTCTAAACCTATGCTCTTATACTAGAAAAGTGTTTAGCTGGAGTATTACATATTTCCACCCCTCTCTTGTGTATCTAATGTACCTTACAGCCTTCTCTTTTACCCCAAATTCTTTTTCCAACTTTTCCAAGTAAGGTCCACGTAATCAAACTTATTTTTTAAAATATTTTAAATTTTGAAATGGACTTAGTTCAAAATAAGTTTTGTTTCCCTATTAATTAGGTATGGAAGAAGAAAATCTTAAGCTAAAATAGTTTTTCCCTCGTCGTTAGTTATAGTTTTCATACTATCATTCCTGCCAAACGGTAAAATCGTATTTGCTAACCCATCGACCTTTCCTATGATAAGCATGTAGCATTTTAAAAATTAGAAATTCTCTTTTCGTTTAATTTTTTTAATTAAATTTGTAGAAAAATTTGGAAAATTTTAGAACAGAAACCCATTTTTCAAAACTTTCACAAAAGTATTTTATTATTTTTTAAAATAATGATTTATGAACAAAAATTTTCAAACCTATTTGTTTTTAACTTTTCAAAAAAAACTAAACCACATCTTATGCAGTCGGGATATAGTCAATGGGTTATCATCCATAATTGCTATTACATGGTAAAATTTCGTATTTCTACAAAAAATTCTTCAGCGCACAAGTTTATTTATAAATTTCAGCTCAAGGTGTATGAATAGTGATCTATGGTTTCGCAACAACATTTCTCTGTCCTTCGCTTGCTAAAAGTTATCTCTTAAAGTTTTAATACTTTTTGGGACTTTACTTGTCCTTTAGTAGCTAATTAAATAAATTTCTTAAGTTATTTTATAAACTTCCCGACTTTTTTTCCCTTTTCTTTCGCGTTAGTTAAGTGTCCTTTGTAGGATTTCCTTATTTATACTGTTTTCCAATAAAAATTAGTGGTCAATCCAAAAAAAATAAAAAGGAATATTTCTCATAACAATGTATGGTTATACACAACAGAAACAACTAATTTTTACAGCACAAACCTAAAAGAAAAACATTGATAGAAGAAAATAACAACCACTACTTCTAATCCTACCACTACCTACGGGCTGTGTGAAGGCCTTGTTCCTCTGTGAGAGCCCGAACCACTACCATGACCCCTGAAATATAGAAGTATAGCTGATATGCATCCAAGCCCGTGACTTTGGCACTGCTTCTCATCTCGTATCTCTTGCAGCTCAACCTTGATTTGGATCTGGGAATCTCGGATAGTTGCATACCCAGAGACCGGTGACTGTGGTTCTACAACCTCCTAATTTGGTCATAGAGCCCACTCCATCTATGCCTGCCCTGCTCTCTCCTTCCCTCCAAACTCCTCGGGTGCCTACCTAATCCCCATCCTGTTAAGGGAGGACCTATCCAATGGTGTAAGTGCCTTCGTCTACACCTACTCTCCTCGGAAGCTAACTCAATTTAGCCGAAAGATGGGAGTGAAAATATGACATTATGAAAGATAGCTCTTCCACATCCCAACTCTTAGATCTACGAAATGGCACATGATGGCCTTGGTCCAGTTCACAAAGAGACCACATATGATGGCATAGCAGCATTTTACACCAGGGGGTAGATCTAATCCAAACTTCATGTCTTAGGGACGATGTTATGCTAAATTATATGGGCGACTAGGCAGGCATGTTTACATGTTGTCTGCCCACCAGACGTCTACACCCCTATGAAAGATCTACAGTATAATAGCTAGATTGGAGGTATTGATATTTCCTAGATCCTCTCAAGATGTAGAGATGTGCAGAATACCTCCAAACCACTCATTGATTATCTGAATCTCTCCTCTCTTCACTTCGAATGTGAAGCTATTATCATCATCATCATCATCATCAAAAGAACACTCCAGATTAGTGTCAAACAGACGCATGCATCATGGGTAGCATTCCTACTCAAACGTATCATGGTCAAGGATCGACGGTAATCCAGTAGCCATAAATAAACCCTTCAAATCATAAGCGGAAAATTCTCCAAACTTCACTGCCCATCTTTACAGAAATGTGAAATTCGTCGCCACTTCATATCTTTTTTCTTTTCTTCGTCAAGCTGCAGCCATGTGATCTCTTGGGAGACAAAATTTGGGTAAAAGGAGGAGATGTTGTTCCATAGAGGGGCCATAATTTTTTTTTGTGAGGGGTTTTATATCTGGATCTAGGGACTGAATTGGGTGGAGTGCCACTAGTTTTTAGGGTTAGGAGAACTGTAGCAGTCGTTGCTCAAGTTACTTAGGGTGAAGTCATTGTCGTTGGCTATTTTGAGGAGTTTTGGGATATAAAAATGGAAAAGGTGAAAGAATGAAATGGTGGCTCAACCTAAACACGGCTTTATGTTGCATTCGAGGTTTGGGTCATGCTTGAAATTCGTAACCGGTCAACTTCTTAACTTTGGATGGTAGACCACTTTCGATTGATCCCAAGAGGTTACCGCACATGGACTACTTATGCCAGGTTGAACCTAGACGCATTTTAGACCGGGTAGAATGGTAACTACTAATTATAATTAACGTTGTTTCATTCTGCCTCCTTCTTCTTCATCTTCGTACCGATCGTTCTGAAAATTCTTAACTATCCATAGTGGTGCACTCACCTACAGCTTTGTTTTTGGGTTCTTGTCTGTTTTCTCATTCTTTTCACCCCAATTAAAACTTGTATCACTTCATAATGTCCACCCAGAAAAGAATTCTAAAGCTTAATTTTTTTTCCATCTCAAAAAAAATCAATGAACTATGTAAGACCGGTATTTTACGCATTGAAGGATCATAAAATATTTTTATTTTATTCATACGAGGTTATATAACTCCATATTTTGGGATATAATTTTAGGGACATTTTACAACTATGATTTTTCCAAATTTCCATGTGACCATTTTGACCCTATAAATTTTGTTTAGGCTATAACTTTTGATAAAATTCAGATTAAAGTCTCAAACCAGTTTCATTGCTTCATGATGATGGTTTCACATTCTGTAGAATGGTCATAATAGGAAAAAGGGTTGTAGTTAGGAAGTTATGGATATTTTAAGTTTAGATAGCTGTTGATCAGTATTAATGTGTAATTAATTCAACCCATAAGTAGATCCCTTAGTCTAATTCGAGACTAATAAAAATGGGGGGTTGTAGGATTTAATTTAAAACTTTTCCTCTTTTCCAAATCAGATCTAAAATCCCATTCGCCCTAATTTCATCCAAAACCACACAAATTACTCCCTAAATATAGCTAAATCATTAATTAGAGAGAAGATCGTCAATTAGAAAATAGAGATCATTTTGGTTGATTTGCAATGCTGTTCACATTGGATATTGGGAACAATTGGTTGATTTTGGTAATTGGTGAGTGATTTATGTCTTCGCACTACCCTATGCATGTTTATATGTTAGAAGTGCATGTTTTAACATGATTTTTGTCCTTAAAATCTTTTCTAACTTTAATTACATGTAATCATATGTTTATAACCTAAATTGGTAAACCTTTGAAATGGTTTTCAAAAATGATTTAGTAATTCTCTTTATTCATATTCATATGTGCATGTAATATGTAGATTAAGATTAGAATTGGCTTGTTTATCAAATTCTTGTGTGTTGCTTGTATTAGTGGATGTATATGCACGTTATTCTATGTTTGTATGTTGTGCTTTGATGTGTTTTGTTAGCGTTTTGGATGCTTAGAAAGATAGGTTGATGAATTTGGCAAATCAAAGTTAAAGATGGTCGAAATTGGACAAAACTTGGAGGGGAGGCTCTAGAGCATGGAATGAGCTTGCAGAACAACTCGCACCTCAAAATTCGTTAAGGGCTCAACTTGGAACCAATTTAAAGAGTCGGTATTCTACATTAGAGTCGACTATATTTAAGGCACATGAAGTGAGAGCGGAGATTGCTTGATGGATGTTATCGTTGCTTTAGTTGCACTTGGAGATATCACAGGGAGTAGGTACTAAAGATAGGAATACTTAGAGAGGTGGTATCCTTAATTTAGGTAGAAAACCTTTATGTTATTTGTAAGTAACATATTACGATGTTATATGCTAATTATTTAGCTGTAGGGACACGTCGGGTATGATTCGTGTACCTCAGTTACTTACCATATTTACCTGCATACTATTTTGAGATTCATTTACCGTTCATATCAGAATGTTGTCTAACCCAAGACTTTATGCTTTGTTTCGTATCGTCTTAGGTACTGTTAAATGAGTAGATAAGATAATAGGTCTACGTGGCATAGTAGTTGTAGGGAGGATAAGTTAGATGGAGCTATCTCATATTATATACTTATATGGATTTCTACGCTTATTCTATTGTGCAGCACCGATAAGCATTAGCAATGACTACTTATTTTCTTGTTATAAGATAGTTGTCGGATTTGTTTCCGTTGTATAAACTATATTACATTTGTATATAACTCTACGGATGTGTGTTCAAATGATTTGTTCATATAGTTATTACGGTCACTCCTATTATATCCGTGATATTATATTTATCCATACGCCATGAGATATTTGATAGGTTATATGTCATATTCGTTTCATTTTCAACCCTAATGATCATCCTATATTGACCGGGCATGGATGTAGCATACTATTTTGATATTATTGGTGCCAGAGGTATAGGGTGGTCATCACAAACTATATATAAACTCTACTTCTTTTAGAAGAAACATCTCTTTATTAAAACCCATTTTTAACTGAATTTTTTCGGTCTAAACGAAAGCTTAATTTCTACTAGAAAGTTTTATTCAAATATAAAAGGATATTTTATTTTACGGAAAATTTAATGCTTGCTTACTTTTCGAAAAATATGATTTTTCTATTATTTTTTTAAAATCCATTGAAAAAATTTCAAATATATTGTTAGTTTGGTTGAACCTTTTTATTAAATTATTTAGGGTCAGAATCAAAGTGGATTTTAAACGACCCTTCTTTTGGATTTTTCTTCTTTTCTAATGACTTTCTGACCCATCTTCTCGAGGAATATTGAAAATCCGATTATCATCTTGTAGTGATTTCTACACACCTTCTTTTGGAAGCTCATTCAATTCTTACTTCTTGATATCTACAACATATAGATTTTTGCTTTCAACCTATGTAGTTCCAATGTACATCATCAATCACAATCCTACCGGGATCTACAACCATTCGGTATTCTTAACCCAACAAGGAAGTCAAGCACCCTCCAACTACAGGGACCCTTCTATATGTCACATTTATGCTCTTCTTAGTCAATGCCTTCCAATACAATCTTTCTTCTATAGGATGATCAAGATAGGCATATATCTTCGACTCAATCTACTGTTCCAATTCATAGTCACATTTTCCATCTTTTCCAAGTATGGTTGTAACTACTTCTATTGTTGGAATTTAAAGAGTTTGACGTATTATATATATATAAAAAGATAAAATTAAAAATATGTTCACTCAGCATATTTTCAATTCCTATGATCGATTAATCTAAGCTCTGATGGCAAGTGTAACAACCCACATCTCAATGAGTTAATTTTTTTGCTAAATTGAAAATTCAATTCCACCAAAGTATGGATCGTTGGTGTTGGTATCCTATAAATAAACAAAATTATATCAAAGCATTATGATAAAAACTCATAGTGGAATAGCAAAGTATAATAAAACATATGATTACTAACCAAGGTTAATACCTCTGGTATCTAGCACCTTTGTCTGTGCTGACCATGCGTAACAAATATGTCCTTCCACCGTTCCCACCTTATACTAGTACAGTCTCTCTAAATCTGTCATGTGGGCCATAAAGAGGATGGGATTAGATCAACGTTCTGGTAATAGGTAAATTACATATTTCATACATAACACTAGTTTATGCTGATTGCTTCCATTACATGTTATGTCTACTTTTTAAACTTAGTTGTCTTGACTTCATGTAGGCATATGATATTCCACACCTACTCGAGGTATACAAAAACTATATATGTATACATATGTGTATATATAAGTTCCTCAACCCCCATTTGGACCAAGATACATTCCCAGTTGGTATCTGTACTCTTTTCTGCGACAGGTATCCACCATCCGTATCTAGACCGAATTGTCCACATACACCAAGAATCTTCCAGTTAGTGACCAATAATGGCATACAAATATTAGCCATGTTCTACTCGTTTTGAAGAATCATCGAAGGGTTATCCACCCGTGCCTTCTAACTACAAACAAAATAAACAATTTTGAGGTAGTGCATGTTCAATACAGTACCCATACTAATAGGATGTGCAGTCTATTTAGGCGTAACCAGTGTCTTCCACTGACCAATCCGGGAATGATGATGCTCTCGACATATGTACAACCCTACTCCTCATATATAAGGTAAAAAACTTGCTGACATAAGGCTGAGCCTACGCTCACCGTCCTATTTAGATTTCTTAATGTAATCAAGGAGATGCCCACTTGTTACTTGATACCCATATAGGGATTGAAGCAACTGTACTTGGCCCTTTGACACTTCAAACAAAGGCAAATTCATTTTGGTATGTTCCCTCCATCTATACGCGAATGTATAAACCCACGGGTCATATAGTTGGAGATGTCTCATATCAGTACAATGTATACACAACCCTTGGTAGCCCTCTCTAAAAGACAGACTTCTATTATGTAATTCTACTGACCTCGCATTTCAACCCATACTAATGGTGTAACAACCCACTCCATAATATACCTAAATTTCGATCCGGAAAAGGCTCATCAAAATTTAGATCCATTTTAAGACAAGCTGTTGGTAGTAAAAAGAAATAACATTGCAGTGCCATAACTAAACATTCAAAACTCACACTGGATGGAACAAAATATAATAGAAAAGTGTACCCATTTATTTCAAAATCAGAAAAATATCATAACACAAAATCCCATATGAACCGTAACATAATATCCGTTATAATAATTGTCTAAATCCATGGTCACACATAAAAGAAAATAATAATAAATACTGCCACTATCCAAGCTTCTCCATCTTTAAGCATCGTCACCACCATCACATTATCCTTAAGCTGTGTTGTAATGAGGAGGGAGTCAAAACAACAAGTGTCTAGTGAATAAAAACCTTGATTCCTACCTTTACAGTACTTGGATAGTATATTTCAAAATAAGAACATGTCTACGAACATAAAACAATTAAAGTTATTTAATACTTCTCTATAAGAAAAGTAGGCCAGTCCAACCAATCATCATTGAGCAAATAGATCCAACCTCCTATTCACCAGGAACTGATAAAACTGTGCTCCTATGAGTCGGCCCTGAAACTCTTCTCAGAGTCGATGAATCATCCTTCCAACGTCATTTGGTCGTTGAACTTCCAACCAAAATTCCTCTTGGAGTCAATGAATCATTGCTCCAAGGCCACCTGGTCGTTGGGCATACGACTGAAATTCCTCTTCGAGTCGATGAATCATCGCTTCAATGTCGTCTGGTCATCGGACATCCAACCGAAATTCCTTTTGGAGTCGATTAATCATCTCTCCAAGGTCATTTGGTCGTCGAACATCCAACCAAAATTCCTCTTGGAGTAGATGAATCATCACTCCAAAGCCGTTTGATCGTCGGACATCTGACCGAAAATTCCTCAAGGAGCCGATGAATCATCGCTCCAAGGCTGTCTAGTCTTCGGACATTCGACCACAAAAACCCTTTGCGAATGTGAAGTTTCTTCATGAAATAATGCATCGTGAAGGTAAAGCGGGGTATTGGTAGTCATCTGATCCAGAACTCCACGAAGTTAGTGAAATCATGATCCGAGGCTATGAATCGATAATCACATCAGTCACTCCGTAGAATCAACAAAATCACTTCTAACGACTGAAGAAGTAAACAGTGTTGAATTCCATAGCTTCAAAGTTGCTCAAAGAAACTAAACGAAAACTGAATCGACTTCATGATTAATCAAAGGCCGACTTAAATCATGCCAAGATTCGACATCTGGAAGAACCAAGAATTTCAGATCCCTAATATATAAGTCTCCAAAAGATAGAGGCTTTCCCATGCTTTAATCATTTAGGAGGCATAGCCACGCCCGTTGTACCGGGGGCAACCAAACAAGTTGTGGAGAAACCCTAGGTATAATTCAAGCGAACAAATAGCCCTACAGCATGAGGGGCACTACTCACACTTGAATAACCATAAAGAAGGCCGATACTAATCATACTACAGTTCTGTTCTATCCGATCAAAAAATTTAGCATTTTGATAACTACGGACTTAACGACTAAGCTAGTGCAACAAGAAAAACTTGCATAATCCTTGCCCAATTCTTCCCAACTCCTACTTCACTGCTCTTGGTGACCAGTTCCTCTTCCTCTTAGACCGTATGCTAGTTGAAGACCCATTTTCTTAAGGTAGTTTGGACCAAGAGCTAAGAATCTTTCCTTGAATTATCATGGGCTCTTTCTTCATATCCAACTTCATGCGGTCAGCTGTAGATCACTCCACCATGGAAACCTTATATGTTTGGACGTACACATCTTCCCAAAACACAGAAGGATCATCCAAGCCATGGTTACCCAAAACAAAAACTACTTAGCTTATTGAACCAATAAAATGGTGTTCATGTAAGCAACCTACTGAGTCGAAGGGGTCAAATCAACTCGAAAATCATTGTATAGCTGCTTGCACTGGTCAAATCATGTTCGAGTATGCTTCATCTACTTGTCAAGTCGAAGAAAGCGAATCGATTCAAACTGTCAGATTTATGGGAAATCTCGATCCCAGCCTTCTAAGAAGTGGTGTTGCTCCGGCAACATTTGGAAGGCCCAAATTCTCTCACATCAATTCTTGACCTGTAGAAACATGCTCTTGAAGCATGAACTCCTCATCTTACCAGAAGATTGGCAACATCGAGAATTTCCAAACCATTCTGAATTGACAGGTCATATTGATCCCATAAACCATGCATTTCATAAGCCGCACACCCCCAAAAGCCGCGCATCCCATAAGTCGTGTAATCTCATAAGCCTCACTACCTATAATCTGCGCATTACTTCTTGAGCCGTGGAACCATGCTCTTAAAGCATGAACTTCTCACATTACATGAAGATTGGCAACGTCGAGAAGTTCCAAACTGTCACGGATCGACGGGTCGTATCGATCCCATGAGCTATGCATTTTGTAAGCCGTGCATTCCTAAAAGCCTTACATCTCTTAAGCCACGCACTCTCATAAACCATACATCTCATAATCTGCGCAAACACTGCTCAATGTTGCTTTGGTATTATCACCAGACTGACAAAATTCTCTGTGTATCAGTGTTGTTTTGATAACACTGGGAAACTTTTTTATTGTAGGATTAACAAGAATCAATCCCTACCACCCAAAAGGACAGACATTGCACTGGAAATGCCATGAAATTCCGAAACCAAGATTTCGACAAAGAATTCCGATCTTTGATCAAAATGTCTAAAGTTAAGGCAGTCAAAATCATGAGCTCCCAAAGATAGGAGCTACGACATACCTTTGACTGCGAGCATTTAGAGAACCACCTGGAATAATAAGTCTCACATCATGTGTTCAGAGTAATCAACCCCATGGTCCGGGGACACATAACACATTAACACTTGGTCAAGACAAAAAATCACTCCATGGTTCTGTTATGCCGAATAGAGAATTTTGGCAATCGCAACAAAACTGAGCTGTATAGTACGTTGAACGATTGCGGAATTATAAGGGAAACTACTCCAACCTGCTAGACATCGATATTACCTCAGCAACATTAAGAATTCTAGATCAGCATATCAACAAGAAAATCGAACTCCTAAAATTTCATCATCGCTTGGAAATAGGCGATAAAACGAGGAACTTACCGTCGCCAGAACTAGATGATGATAGAAGACGTTTCCAGAATCAAGTCATCGATGCACTAGCTTCCAAAGACAGAAACATGTGATTGATTAAGTACTCAAACCCTAACTTGCAAGAATCCAGCGTAGCCCAAAGATTGGCAATGCCTAGAGGGAATACCTCATCTTTCATTTATCCGACACTGCTCAAAGACTAGCGACGTCAGGAAGGATAACTCCCCATCATCATAGATTCATTATGGATTAGGCTTTAGCCTCGCTTGAGGTAATCAACCATGCAGGAATCAATCAGATACCTCGATCATTGCTTGTGGAAAACCAGCCGTTGTCCGAAGATAGACAGTGACAAGGAGCGAACACTTAGAATTGAGAAGTGCAACTATTGATTCTCGAAGATTGGAACCAATGAATAAAGAGGATATCCGCAACAACGTCAATGCCCTAGCAGAGCACATATGGTGTGGAAAGAGGCGAAGTTAATTACCATAGACTCTAGACACACATTATCGAACTCTTCTAATCCCTGATTATGATGGGAAGAGTGCAAACGTACCGAGGGGCAATGTAACAACTCGCCCCACAACATCTAATCTTCTATAAGTGCTCAGAATTTAGCATTTGGGAATAACGGGCTCCACAAATGGAAGTCGGTTTGCAATAAAAATCAACCAAAGGAAATTTGATCCTACGCAAAAACAATCATGGAATTAGTTAAACAATAAGCCTGTACTGCCAAAGGGAGCACTTGGCGATTATAAAAAAAGCAAAGTAATGGAGATGCCTGGGACTCTCATCCTTCAAGAAAATGGCTTATCCCAGAATTAAGCAACGTTAAGAAAACAACCACATTGGGTTAAAAGGGATCTACTCAACTCTACAGGATTAGATGAATGATTCAATCCTTACCAACACGATTTTAACACTGCCGGAAGATAGAAAGCAATAAGAAAAGACTTTTATAATCCAATCATCAAAGTGTTAGTTTCCAAAGACCAAAACTAGTACCCAACTGGATTTAAAGCACCGTCGGGTCCATGGGAAAAATCAATCCTAACCTTCTAAGTGTCAGTGTTACCCCTGCAATGCCATGGCCTTTTCTCACTTCATAAGTACCGATGTTGCTTCGGCAACGTCGTGAAACTTTCTATTTCCTAAGTACCGGTATTGCCCTGGCAATGCTGGGAAACTTTCTATCCCTAAAATACCGACATTGCCGTGACAATGCTGAGAAATTTGTTATTCACTAAGTACTGGTGTTGCCTCGGTAATGCCAGGAAAACTTTAATCTACAGGGTTATTAAGAAACATAGTGAACCATTAATGCACTAACTTCCGGAGATAGAAGTTGGTTCTCGACCGAGTTCTACCATTGTTTTCGAAAAACTATTGTTGCCCAAAGATAAGAAATGACAGGAAAATATAGCCTTCCATAGGTCAATCAAATGATTCAACCTGACATCGTAGGAATCAGCCACTCACGGGAATAAAGCTACGCAGAAAGGAAACCCTAGGATTAAATTGATCATGTGCTAATTTATAAGGATGAAATCTGATGCACAGTTGAATTTCTAGAATTCAACTTAAAGAGAATTTAGATATAGCTAAAAAATAGGCAGCCTCGAGGAAATGTTGCTTAGAGCCAAGCGGCTAAGTTATCAATTCCCAAAGACAAGAGTTGACGTATGAACAAAACTTCTATGACGACGTCAGCAACCGAGAAAAGCATGCAATGGCTAAGGACAAGCGGTAACAATCATGGAAGGTCGAAAATAAATACCCAAATTTCCTCAATTCTAGAATGGGATGGAGAGCCAGATTGGGGGCAATTGAGCAATTCTCCCAACACCTTTCCATCTCTCGCAAGCATCTAAATACGAGCATTCAAAATAACTACCCCGTAAACAAGGATATGCACACAAATCCTTAGTCCAAACCATGGTGCTGGTTAGATAACAGTTTCATTCTTCCAAATAGACATTTCTAACATCAAATTTCCAATAAGGAAAATGAAGGATTCAATCTACAGAAATTAATCATTGCATAGAGTCTGGAGATAACAAAAAGGATTGATGACCTAATTACTATTCGACTAGATCATTTGGTCCCATCTTGCAGGAGTATGTCATAGCCCGAAGATTGATGATCTTAAGAAGAGACCCATAAAATGAAACTATTAATACATTGGCTTTCAAAAACAGAAGCAAAAGCTTACTCGAGTCTTTAATCATACCTTATGGAATCTTAGGTTATCCGAAGATCCACAATATCAAGTAAACATCCATAGGGTTGAGTCATCCGTAAATGAGTTTCTGAAGATAGAAACCAAAACATGATTAGGATCTCAAGATCAGACTCGGAAGAATTTACTTTAGCAAAAGATGTCGGAAACACATCTTTCTAATGCATACTGACATCATTATAAAACTCAGATCTTGGGATCAAGCAACAAAGTCCTTAGTTCTTGAAAATAGGAGCTATTGTGTCAATCAAACTAAGGCAACCAAACTTATTGCTTAGGAGATCTAGTCTCCTAAAATATGTTGGTTCAATAGTCAAAGTAATCAGCCCCACGGATTGGGACATATACACTTACACTTTGTCGAAAGAACTCAGCTGAGCATGAACTCGACTAGACATAAACAAGAATCATATAACTGTCTAGACCAAGCTCCTTATATTTTTAGAAAAAGCAATTCTCAAAATCAAAGAATTAAGCCAGTAGTCCTCGAAGACAGAAGCTAGTGTGCATATTGAATTCCAAAAACCACAAAGGAAGGATATTCGCGATCGAATAACTCATGCACTAGTTTTCAAAGACTAAAGTTGTGTCTGATCGAACTTCAACTACAACTCTACAAGAACAACCTTATAATTTATCCATACTCAATTGTCCCAAAACAGTGGGAATAATGGGAAAAACCTAAGCTGCAAAGGATCCATCAAATGGAGGAATGGAAGTTCCTCTGCTCGACTAAAGATCGAATGACCAGAAAGTCATTTTCAACAACAAAACTTGGTGTTCAACATTGTCAGGTATGTTTAGCTTTAAAAGTGTCACCATATGGCCAACCCCCGGAATCCAAGGGAGGTCAATGTATGTCGACAAATTAGATTCCAAGCATTGGCTGGGGCTAGTGCAACGTGTTATCTATGAAGAGTGGCCCTAATGTTTCGAGCACCACAAATGGACCATCCTACGTGGATAGCTCACTTGTGCCAGAAAAATGAGTCACAACGTACTTTAATATTATCTTTCTTGAAACTTACCCGGCATCGATTGGAAATCGATGATGGACCCATCATCTTGAGCGGCGTGGGAAGCTTTTGTTTTCAAGATTACTAGAAGTACAGAAATGGGAAAATTAATTCGATGGAATCATCCACTGTATCCAATTTTGGAATAATCGTCACGCTAGAACTCAAAACGATGATAGAAGCTTATCCAAATCCTCAAAAAGAGACAGTTGAAGAAGAAAGCAAGACAGGGCTCCGGAATGACGCACACTCTTCTGAAACAAAACAAAATGAAGTAAAGTGTTTATGATCGGGTTGGTTAGGCACTTAAGGAAGCAAAAGATTTTCTTGCTGAAAATTTTCTTAATATTCAGATCGTACTGATCCGGTCCAATTGGCTCAGTACCGACCCAAAATTTTTCATCCAAACCGCCCCGAACTCCTCCGACGTGTTCAACGTGAAGTACGTGTGCATTCCAAAGATTACCAAGTTAAGACTGCTTCGTAATCACGAGCGATGAAGATTCACACTGAAATCTGAATGGCTAACCGACACATCACAAATAACTTCTCGGGACAGTTCAAGATGATCCACAATGTTCCTTGAAGTGGAAACCCAGAGATAAATAATTCCAGAGAACATCTTGTTTTAAACGAAAGCATACTCTAGGGGGGCAAATGTTGACTAGGTTTTTAACTCGTCAGAATTCAATAGTAGTTAGAACATCTAGATTAAGCCCGAATGACTTAAAATATGACCAAAGCACTTAAAAGAGAAAGAGGTTGGCCCTTAAGAAAATTCATTGTAAAATAAGCAATCTATTCGGATCGACGCCTATTTGATCTAATTGGGTCGGACCGATCTGAATTATCGAACTATAGGATCTCCAAACCTTTTGCATCGCTACGCTATGCCTTTACTAAGCTCACCTATCAAGTTTGGTAACATTCCAAGCAATATAGTTCAAGAAATGAGGACTCATATGATACATTCAAATTCTTACTTGGTTTTGGACAAGAGTGACTTAAAATGGATCTACAGAGCTCACACGGACTCACATTGACTTGAAATTTGAAGAGAACACTTACAATACATAAAAAAAGGTCTCACACCAAAAATCAAATCAATTGGCCAAGCCAATTTGGATCGATACGGATCCTAATTTGGATCAGATTCGACCCAACTAAGTTGAGCCCCACTATTTGAGATTCATTTTCTAGGTCCCACATACACTCTAGAAGATACCTACAAAGTTATCGAGCGAGTTATAGATGTATCTCCTTCAAATTGAGCTAGTTTGACAGATCAGGTCCGATCCACCTAGGATGGGCCCACCACATGAGATCTGATTTGGAGGCTTTCTTACTCATGTATATTGTATGTATTAAGTTTTATGTCATTTGGTTAAGAATTGAGTAAGTTATGGCTGGATCTCCTACGACCCAAAAGAAGATATTCAAGGGTTAGAATCACCACCGATCTGACTAAATTGGTTCATCGCCTATCCAAATACTTAGCCCGGATCCTCATGAGGTCCAATTTGGAGGCTCTTCTACTCATGCACATTGCATATATGAAGTTTCGTGTCATTTGGTCGAGTATTAAGTGAGTTATATATGGATCTCCTACAAACGGATGGATTGGATGATCCATGAAGACGAATGATTAAACGAACTCCAAACGACTTGATATTTGGATAAGACACTCAATTATAGGATATGAAGACAACCAAAACGAGAAGACTTAAAAAATTCATCGAGTGTTTAAATAGATGCCGATCCAACCCTATCGAATAGGTACCGTTCTGAATACTTAGCTCAGATAACCTCCAAAGACTCAAAACTCAAAAATTCACTAAGTACTCGGATAGGTACCGATCCGACCCTATTAGATAGATACCAATCTTAATACTTAGCCCAGATCACCACCAAAATTTTTGGGCTCCTTCTGCATGACGAATACATGCTCCTGGCAAAGCGACCCTAATCCAAGTGCTTTCCAAATCCTATAAATACCATTTCATCTACAATAAAAAAAAAGGATCTGCTCTAATCTCTATTGAAACTCTGCCATTGTTTCTTCACTCTTCGTCTCCCTTACAATAACCATTAAAGGGCAACTGAGATCCTTACGGCTATCTCTAATAATGGTGACTTCATCTAACTTAGAAAAGAAGAATCATATTGTAATCCAAACTCCTTTGTAACAGTGGTTGATCAATAAAAGCTATAAAATGGAAGTAGGCTTCGTTAACAACCAAGCCACTACAAAAATCTCTTATCTCTTCACTTTTCCTGTGATTTAGCCTAGATAAATAGGATTGGTGCTTTTATACTCAATGAAGGGGTGTTGATCCATTTTTTTGGATTAACATTCATTATCTTTGCTTCACAGCTGGCATGCTTACTGTTTCACGCTTTTATTCATTTTCAATCCCTTAACCGAAAAGGCGGTCCACATTTCAAGCTTGCCTGTTCACTATCTACTCACCTACTCATTTCCAGCATGCCTGCCTACATATTACGAGCATGCTATGTCTTTCTTCGATAACAAACTCTTTACATGCCTATGAAGTCAGCTATTGGAGCCTGTTTTCCAATAGGATCCTCTTATCACAAACTTGCACCCATCATAATAGTTACATTCATGTTCTCTTCGTTGCTCTATATCTACTATCTAATCTCATATAGCAGCTTATCTTCGTTGGCGCGTGTGCTTCGCTCCCATTTCCGCACATCACTTTGTCAGTTGCACCATAAACAACACATACAATGTCTGGCAATGCTTTTTTGCTTCATTTTTGGAAATACGTTGTTTCGTTCTGTTCATTTCACAGCGCTTAGACATTTTTTGCTCGAAGATCATCATCAATCGATTATTATGGTCTACTGTTCATCTCAATACTGGGTTTACATTTGTCTTATACTGCCCATTTTTCATTAGATCCAGATCCCACCTAGTACCATTCATCTATTTGTAATTCTACATCGTTAATCTCTGCCCTTCTCGGCATAAATGATACCACATGTCCAACATTGCACATCTGAACCCTGTCATATTATCCGCAATGGCATTCATTTCATATCTACTATGAATTTGCAGTCTCTGTGTCATGAAATAGCTCACAACACTTCAATATATTCCGAGCGGGGCTATCATTTTGGCTCACGTGGTGATCTCATTCTCTCTTCCTTATATTGTTGGCATGCATGCTTATCATTTCCCATTTTGAGCAGTCCTTGCCTGGCTAATTGTTGATTCGTAGAAGACATTCGAATTGGAATACTCGTCTAGATCTAATAGGTACCGTTCTGAATATTTGGTTATCGAGTGTTTAAATAGATGCCGATCCAACCCTATCGAATAGGTACCGTTCTGAATACTTAGCTCAGATAACCTCCAAAGACTCAAAACTCAAAAATTCACTAAGTACTCGGATAGGTACCGATCCGACCCTATTAGATAGATACCAATCTTAATACTTAGCCCAGATCACCACCAAAATTTTTGGGCTCCTTCTGCATGACGAATACATGCTCCTGGCAAAGCGACCCTAATCCAAGTGCTTTCCAAATCCTATAAATACCATTTCATCTACAATAAAAAAAAAGGATCTGCTCTAATCTCTATTGAAACTCTGCCATTGTTTCTTCACTCTTCGTCTCCCTTACAATAACCATTAAAGGGCAACTGAGATCCTTACGGCTATCTCTAATAATGGTGACTTCATCTAACTTAGAAAAGAAGAATCATATTGTAATCCAAACTCCTTTGTAACAGTGGTTGATCAATAAAAGCTATAAAATGGAAGTAGGCTTCGTTAACAACCAAGCCACTACAAAAATCTCTTATCTCTTCACTTTTCCTGTGATTTAGCCTAGATAAATAGGATTGGTGCTTTTATACTCAATGAAGGGGTGTTGATCCATTTTTTTGGATTAACATTCATTATCTTTGCTTCACAGCTGGCATGCTTACTGTTTCACGCTTTTATTCATTTTCAATCCCTTAACCGAAAAGGCGGTCCACATTTCAAGCTTGCCTGTTCACTATCTACTCACCTACTCATTTCCAGCATGCCTGCCTACATATTACGAGCATGCTATGTCTTTCTTCGATAACAAACTCTTTACATGCCTATGAAGTCAGCTATTGGAGCCTGTTTTCCAATAGGATCCTCTTATCACAAACTTGCACCCATCATAATAGTTACATTCATGTTCTCTTCGTTGCTCTATATCTACTATCTAATCTCATATAGCAGCTTATCTTCGTTGGCGCGTGTGCTTCGCTCCCATATCCGCACATCACTTTGTCAGTTGCACCATAAACAACACATACAATGTCTGGCAATGCTTTTTTGCTTCATTTTTGGAAATACGTTGTTTCGTTCTGTTCATTTCACAGCGCTTAGACATTTTTTGCTCGAAGATCATCATCAATCGATTATTATGGTCTACTGTTCATCTCAATACTGGGTTTACATTTGTCTTATACTGCCCATTTTTCATTAGATCCAGATCCCACCTAGTACCATTCATCTATTTGTAATTCTACATCGTTAATCTCTGCCCTTCTCGGCATAAATGATACCACATGTCCAACATTGCACATCTGAACCCTGTCATATTATCCGCAATGGCATTCATTTCATATCTACTATGAATTTGCAGTCTCTGTGTCATGAAATAGCTCACAACACTTCAATATATTCCGAGCGGGGCTATCATTTTGGCTCACGTGGTGATCTCATTCTCTCTTCCTTATATTGTTGGCATGCATGCTTATCATTTCCCATTTTGAGCAGTCCTTGCCTGGCTAATTGTTGATTCGTAGAAGACATTCGAATTGGAATACTCGTCTAGATCTAATCATGAGTTATGCTTTTTCATATGCTAACCTTTCCGTTCTTCAACAAGAAGAGTAAACGGATTTTTAACTCCTATTGGCTACTTATCACTGTAGGAAACGTTATTTCATGTTTCAACAGCATCAATTTTAGCCTCACCTTGTTCATGGTATACCCTTTGAATTTAACATCAAGCCTCCATCGTGCTACAGAACCAATTCCCGATGGAATGCTTCTTTCATCCAGGACTGTACATTTTTGGTACATCACTTCTCCAAATCAGTCTCTCCCACATGCTGCAGCTTAATGCCTCTCCTACATTTGGAATATCCGTGAGCATTCAATAGGATCTATAGTAGCTCCACTTCACAGTATTTTCAAAAGATAGCGGCGACAAGATAGAGGGAGTTTCTGAAAAATATGGATGAAACTTAAGTTGGGTTAGAGCAAATCTGAAGTTCTGCATAAACATTTGCAAAGCATGAAGAGTGGATGACAAAATTGCCTTGAGCTAACATGTTTATAACATTAGCATATGTTGGAGCCTCCTTTACCTTCCTAGAAGATCAACTTTGCTGCCATTGTCTTTTGGAAATAGAACATCGACTATATGTAACTTTTACCACTTTAAATGGTAAAAAAACCTATTTAGATGCCATTTTTTAGCCTAGTTTTTCATTTTAAGAGAAAATGCTTTCTCTAAAAGTATGTTACTACGCTACTTCAAAATGGAAAATCGATTTGGAGATGATATAAAATCTTGATTGAACCATCTTCTATACAAATATTAGTTGCCTTTGATAATTCTCATCTTCTTATATATACAATACGTCCCATTACGTTCGTACTAAAACTCATCTTTTCTCATCAGTCGTATCAGACACTTCTTCCAACCAATGTTGCTATGCTTCTCGTCATTCGGATTCATAAAATCCAAGTCCTTAAATGTTGAAACTCTCTGGACCTTTATTGATGGAAACGCTGTAACTCATTAGCATGCAATCTGCACGAGACCTTCCACTTGTAAGCCCGATGCCACAGATCCTTTTTTATTCAGAAGTCTGACTACTCACACCATGCAAATAATAAAATCTCCCTTATCCAAATCTCTTGCTACTTACATTCGGTTACCAAAAAGTATTAGAAATGTTCTTAGTACAATTATACCAGAAAACCCCAAACCAAGGCATAGCATCCACTTCATGGATATAGATTGTACTAATTAATTCTACAATTATAAAATGCTACTTTTTTTCAACTTGCATAACCGGATTCTTTTTGCGCCAAAAATGGTCAGAAACGCCCTGTTGTATGTGAAAGCACTGATATCCAATATTTATATCCAAACAAAGAAATATAGATTCATAGATCACAGAATAGATGGTAGAAAAGTAAATGAACATGCATGTTTTGTAGTAGTTTGGCAAACTTTGGCCTACATACACTCCAGTAATATTTTATTTATACCATTAGATTACACGCACGATTGTTTTTTGCCTAAAAAAATAATAGAGGAAGAGATAAGAAGTGATGAAGAAAGTCAGTTGAAAAGTCATCTGTAATGAGCCAAGTCGGCAGCTATATTTATAGGAGAAAACGTATAAGGATCGGGCTAAAATTTTGATAGAATAACCTCTAGGCCTATACGACCTGACCCACAAAATTTGGAATCGATCGGACAACAAAAAATAATTTAGACCGATCGTTCCATGCTAACTCTAATGGAGCTACGATTATTTTTATGGGGTCTCTCATGCCTCTAGTCTATGCTCTTAAAGTTTCGCACCATTCCGGCTTACTATTTGTGAGATATTGATTGATCTTCGCTATTTTGACTAGAAAATGGATCATAGGAGATCCTTCCATGCTTCATCATTTTGAGCTGTGACCGATCATACGGGTTCCACATGATGTTAGCTACCTACTCTCCAAATTTCGTGCAACTCCGACATACCTTTTGTGAGATATCACGTTTTCCGTAAAACTATAGACCGTTATGCTAATTTTGTACGATCGTTATGGAACGATCAGTATGTTTTTTCTAATATTGTGAGTCTTGACGTGCAACCAATTTCGGGGACTCCTTTCTTTAATATACTGATATTCCTAAAATTTCATGGTAAAGGAGTTATCAACCTTGAGTTATAGACCGATCATTGTCGAAAATCGTCAAAACGATCTTTGAAAAACCCACTTCAGGGTTGACTAAAAGCGATACCCAAATAATCACCCTTATGATTCAGAGCAGATGCAGAAAATTCTAGTCCAGGGTTAGACTCGGGTAAGATCGAAATTTTTCCCCAAGTAAACATAATTCTGACTCCAAGCACGAAAAACGATCGGGGCCGATTATTTTTCTCCAAGTACCGATCAATCTGACACCAAGCTGATTCCAAGCAAGAAAAACGAACGAGGATGATCATTTTCTCCAAGCACTGATTGTTCTGACTCCAAGCCGTATCCAAGCAATCATATGTCAGACACCAAGCGCGGTCCAACACTTCAACTTCCTTCAACTCCAAGCGAGCCATGCGTCGAATCCAAGCAAGTAGCAAATTTTTCCAGGTCCGATTCCAGGCGAATTACCATAAATCCGTCGATACCGATCATGTTCTTTTGTCTATAGCTCGAGCGTACGAACTTTAATCGACTTGAATTTTGGAATATAGTCTCGTGGGGCCTTCCTCGTCACTTTATATCAATTACACCTTGATCGACGTCCGATCTGAATCTTCTCAACCATCTTCTATAGTCTTGTATGTAGCAGATTCTCAAGGCTAATAACAAACCATTCTTAACCAAATGTATGGTATCGGGTCCTTGCTAAAAGGCGGGATGACATTCTTCTTCAAAACATGCCCTGCGATAGGAAGGCATGTTTTGAATTGCTATAAATCCCGAATCTGAAATCCATAATCCATTGATAACCAAATATTCCAATCCATAATCCAATCCGTTGCCAATTCAATACCTTAATCTCTCCGAATAGTTAGTGAAATCCATGACTGTTCTGATTCGATTTCCAATTCCAAATTCATTCCAAATTCACTAACCAAATATGCAATCTCTTCGGATCATTTTATCAAAATATGTATCCATCCTAAGCCAATAGCGAAATCCATGATCTCAGTGGATCATTGTCCAAGTCCTCGATCTCATCGGGTCGTTATCCAAATCCGGGACCGTTTCGGTCCATATCCAAATCCATAGTTATTCGAAACTGATATCCAAATCTGTAACCTCTCTGGTTTCTTGCCGAGCACAATCCATACCCGACGACCAAGTAAGCCAATCATGTCGCTCTCTAGCAAAGCGGCGTTACTTCCTATACTCTGGTTCAGTGTCCCTGAATATTAAGTGATGTCTTGGCCTAAGTGCTAGACCGATCATAGTCTCTCTAGACCTTTGCCGAGCATAATCCATACTCGACGACCTGGGAAGGCTGATCTTGTCACTCTCTGATGAAGTGATGTACTCCTTGCTAGACATAATTCATACCTGACGATCTGTCAGGTTTTATTCTCCATCCTTGACTCTCCAGTTGAGGACTTAATCTGTGGGGTATCCTTCTCTATCCTCGGCTCTCCGATCCAAGACTTAATTTATGGGGTATCCCTCTTTGGCCTCGATCCCTGGTTGAGGACATAATTTGTAGGTTATCCTTCTCCGGCCTTGATCCCCAATCGAGGTTTTAATCCGTGTATAAGTCCATCCTGTCACTCCCCGACGAGGGGACTCGCACCTTGCAGTTATTAACTCATCTCCTTGGTCGGGGCCACAACCGAGACCTGTGTTATTTATCGTAATAGTGCGAATCCAAGTGTTTTAAGATTCATTAATTATGGTGGTTTATCCCCTTCTCAAAGAATGCCTAAGGACCGTACTCAATCCTGTGCAGGTGTAAGAGACTTGACCATTTTAGTATAGAATTTATTTTTAGTTCATGTCATCCCGAACAAGAGATGATGACCAGTTCCCTTAAGCCTGGCTTGCTCCGATTTATGGTGGAGGATGGCTACTCCTGTACTATCGCCGTTACTCGATTCCTTCCAAAGTCAATAAGACCCATTCCCCCAATTCCATGGGGAGTAGTGCCGATCCATTCTCCTTGGTCAGGGTTTACTCCTAGTTATTCTAGTCCATATCCAAGTCTACTAGTTTCCTCTTCAAGTCCTAGATTCCAATGTCAAGCTCTTCCAGCATCCATAAGTGGTCTTCGATCATTATTTACATCTTGCCACCCGAGTCTGTGAGGGAATTCCTAATTATCCTCTCCATACATGCATCCAAGTTTCAATTGACACCAAATTTCTTAGCATTGTCCAAAACCTCACCTAGGATCGATTTAGGATAACTCGAGGGCATGCCCCTTGACTCTAGATCGATCAGTGCTGATCATTCTAGAACGATCGGTACTGATCATTATGTGTTGGTCGAGGACTTCCCTAGCTATACTACTCCATCCTGCTGTCTGTTAGCTTTGTTTCCTTGGTGCTGATTCTAATTTTCCACAGCTCCTACTGCTCCAACTCCATAATCCATATATCTAGCATTTCCTGCTACTCCCTTTCCTTGATTTTGTGCTCCAGCTTGTCCCATCTACCCGAGGAGATTATACATCATATCCTCTTGTCTCTTTAACATCCTTTCATGTATAGCTTCCATCGTCGTTTCCATCTCATCTCTGGTGATGTAGATATATGTTTGATTTTCTCCAGATCTAAAAGAAGCCTTCTAACTCCCTCCTTGGTGACTTCTATCTGTTAATCATCTCCTTATCGATTGCATAGCCATTGCTTCCTAGATCTAGGAATCCAAGCCTCTTAAATCTAAGATCCTAGCTTCCAAATCCGCGGGTGCAAGTCATTCTTAATGAAAGTACCAAAATGTTTGCGTTAAAAATGATCACAAACACCATGTTGTACATGAAAGCACCAATTTCAATATTTATATCCAAACAAAGAAATATAGATTCATAGATCATAGAATAGCTTGTAGAAAATAAATGAACACTCTAGTTTTATAGTGGTTCGGCAAACTCAAGCATAAGTCCACTCCAAAAATCTTCTATTTATAATGTAAGATTACAAGTATAATTTTTTTTTTGTCTTATAAAAATAATGGAGGAAGGGATAAGAAATGATGAAGGAGAGCTAGTAAAAAAGATTTTTACAATGAGCCAAGTATGCTATATTTATAGGTGAAGACGTGCATGGATCGGGTCAAAATTTCGACAAAAGAACCTTGAGGCTCATACGACCCAACCCATAAAATTTAGGATCGATCGGACACAAAAAACAATTTAGGTTGATCGTTCCATACTAATTCCAATGGCGCTGCAATTGTTTTTATGGGGTCCTCCATGCCTCTAGTCCATGCTCCCAAAGCTTCACGCCATTCTGAAAAACTATTTGTATGATATGAATGGTCTTCGCTGTTTTGATTAGAAATTGGATCATAAGAGATCATTCCATACATCATCCTTTTGAGCTACAATCGATTATGTGGGTTTCCCATGATGTTAACTACTTGCTCTCAAAATTTCAAGCAACTCCCATGTACCTTTTGTGATACATCACATTTTTCATAAAACTATGGATCGTTATGCTGATTTTGTACGATTTGTATGTTTTTTCTGATATTTGTGAGTTTTGACGTGTGGTCGATTTTAGGTGCTCCTTTCTTTCATATATTGATGTTTCCAAAGTTTGACGGGTAATGGAGTTGTAGATCTTGAGTTATAACCGATCATCGTCGAAAATGCCAAAACGGTTTTCGAAAAACCCACTTCAGGGTGGACTTGAAGCTAGACCTAAGTAATCACCCTTCTAAATCAGATTCGATGTTGAATATTATGGCGTAGGGTTAGACTCGGATAAAATTGAAATTGTCCCCATGTAAACATGATTCTGACTCCAAGCACGAAAAACGATCGAGGCTGATAATTTTTCTCTAAGCACCATTCGATCTGACTCCAAGCTGACTCCAAGCATGAAAAACGATCGACGCCGATTCTTTTTCTCCAAACACCGATTGTTCTGACTCCAAGCTGACTCCAAGCAATCATGTATCCGACAACAAGCACGATCCAACACTTCAAATTCCCACGACTCCAAGCGAACCATGCACCGACTCTAAGCAAGTAGCAAATTTTTCCAGGTCCGAATCCAACAAATTTCCGTCTGTCCATCGATACCAATCGATCTTCTTTTGCCTATAATTTGAACATACGAACTCCAACCAACTTGAAATTTGGAGTGTAGCCTCATGGGACCTTCCTTGTAACTTCATATTAATTGCAGCTTGATCAGGACCCGGTCTAAAGCTAATCGACCATCGTCCATAGTCTTGTATATAGCCGATTCTCAAGGCCAGCGTTCTTAACTAAATCTACGGTATGACGGCCTTGCCAAGAGGTGGGATAACAATTGCATTATACATCTTTACTACTGATACGTATGTAATGTATCCTTGTTCTTTTCAAATACACTAATAATGCAAACACTGTTCGTAAGATTATAAAGATGAACTTCAATATAGATGTTCCAGATAGGTCATTTGTATAATGAGGTTTTTTATATATATCATAGTCAAATGGTTATGGTTTTTTAAGCTTTTGGCATATATCATGGTCAAATGGTGATATTAGAGGTGGTATGTTTTTTACATCTTGTTATATCGCATGGTGTATTTCTTACACCGAAATATTTTCTGAAAAAACTTTGTTAGGTCGCCTTGTATGGAAAAGTTTTAAAGCAAATAATTCGATGTAAGAATATCTTTTCTACAATGTAAGAAATAAGCCATGCGATATATGCCTATGGTGTAAAAAATAAACTATATAAGTATACTAAACTATATAATCGTATGATGACAGTATCTTTTCTATATCTTTTCAACAAAGTTTTTAAGCACCATATTCAAGATTCTATAACCTAGTAGCCTTGTCATTTATGGAATCCATTTTCCAATACGTGCCTTTACAGACTTAGTTGTACACTAAATATATTATTAAATGTAATTAATATAACCATTCCAGCTATGATCAAATATTTGTTTTAAACCCTAGCTATTATTATAATATCATAAGATTTTTAGTAAATAGTTTGGTTATTGTAAGGTAAAAAACCATTCGTGTTTATCTGCGCTATGGTATTACGGGAAAACTTTATTTTTAAAAGGTTTTGTAATATTAAAAATACAAATTATTTAAGTTTCTCATGCTAGTTTACCAGACTAATCTAGGTGTTTGTTATTATAATGCTTGGGTTTGCTCCGGGTATATTTTCATAATTAGCTTTGGATGCTTTAAACCTTTAGAAGACAAGTTGTTTGCCTCCAAGACCTATTCACCTATTTTATTTCCACTACATTTCTTGTATTGTATTTATCAACATTTATGAGGACAGGCTGTTATAACTGTCCAGGCTGATAATATGTTTGTTTACTATGATTGATGTACGTATATCACAATTTTCTTTTGTAAAGATCATTTTTATGTTATATATTACTCATAACGATGTGAGATTATGTTCTGTCGTTTCTTTTTTATTCACCCTAACAATTTGTCTTTCTAGTACTTGGATGCTCGGCACGTGAATATCATGGATGTGTTAGTGTCGAATTCTAAGGGTCGAAAAGGCCGATCATTATAGAGTGGTATCAGAGCTTAGGTTGAGAGAACACCTAAACCTTGGTGCGATAGACTCATTGGAGATAGGGTTAATAATACCATAGAATGAGTTTGAGTGTATGTATAAGAGTGCATATTCGTTATTGTTATAAAAATTGTTTTATGCTATGTTGATTAATCTATCGAATGGTTTATGAATTTTTGAAGGTACATGGGACACCATGGTGTTGATAAGGATTTCTAAATGCTTGAACAAGAAAAACCAACACAATATTGTTTTTGAAATTGGTAAATGGAATAATTTTACCCATTATTTTATATATAAAGGAATAATATTAAAAAAATTATATAGTTACTTATGACGTGTCTGTTTGTTAGGAAATGATAATATTCACTTATTATCATTTATTGTTTGATTAGTCATGCTTGTCTAGTTTCGAAGCATTGACTAGTGTTTTTGATTGATTATTTATGCTCGACTAGTTTATGAGTATTTATTATTTTGATTAAATTAAAAGCAAACTACTTGTGAATTTAGTTGCATAGTTTGACTATAAGGCATTCAACGATAATATTAGGATAAAATTTGATTTCAATAAAAGTGTTTATTATAATCTAAACAAAGATATACATTTGTGAAACGGATTTTATATAATAAAGTGACTTTTGAAAGTATGGTTTATAAAATATAGTTATAAATAAAAAGGATTTAAACTGAAAATATGAGAATTTAAATCCCAGTAATTTGGAATTGTTTTTGAAGGTTTTTGAGAAAATAATAATGGTATTATTTGAAAGTATTTATTAATAAAAATACTTTAAAAGGGTTTTGAAGGAGATGGAATGTATTGAATTCACTTCTGTTGTTAAAAAATAATTCCAGTAATGATCGCTGCATCATCGACATTCATTTTCGAATTTCAAAGTGGGGGATGCTACCATGGTAGTTGTGTTCATAGTTATTTTGATAATAGATTTGATTTAAATACCGAAAGTATGATTTGATATACAAAGGTTATAAGCATATGTATAATTATTTCAAATTGTTTTGAAATAAATCTAGTATTAAGTTCTAAAGTTTTCTTTAATGAAATTGGAATCGGGCATCCTATGCATTAGGATAGACTGGTGTGCGCATCTTGTTGTGATATTTTGTTTGGTAGTTTTCATTTGTTAAAATAAAATGGAATTTTCAACGAGTTTGGATGGTTGAAAGCTCCCAAATTGTTATGAAACATGAAGCTAGGTGTTTTTGTAAAAATATAGTCGTTGAGTTTATGTAACTCTTGAATTGGAAAGGTAGTATGTTAAAACAAGTTTTAAATTTGTTGAACATTCAAGTTACGTAAAACAAATCCGATATTTTGTACATACTCATAGGATGTAGAAGAGTATTATACAAATATGAACTTGATTTATAAAATGTTCATAGGCTTAAGTGATGGTTTTGTGAAATGATTCGTAAATGATTTTAGTCTTGAATGAAATACTACAAATGAAACGAATGTAAATTAAAAATAAATTGATGTAGTTAAGAAACCAATAAGAATAAGTACATAGGTTGTATGAAAATAATTTTATTTTCATAACTACTCTTTATCTAGGTTCAAATATGTGATTTCGATATGATTCACACAACAATCCGAATAAGGATATTTCACTCAATTCTTGATGGCGAACACTTAATACAGATTCTTGGTATGATTTCAGGATTTTTATCATAGTATATGGTTGTGTAAGGAGAACAGATGTTTCTAATCAAGAAACCTAATCGGAGTCCACACTAAAGAGGTCAAGTGATCTATACTAGTTTGGAAGTAAAAGTTATGCGATCGAGCAAGTGATCGGATGTGATATTGCGTATAGATGTCATATGTACATCATTACTAACTTTAATATAATTGTCATGTTTAACTCCTTTTTTGAGTTATTTAAACAAGATATAAGTACATGAAAGAAAAGGCTTGCATGTTGAATTTGGTTTCACGAGTAGAGTTTGATTGCTTGCAAAATGGTACGCATTTATTCTTAGCGGGTGTGTTTATTGTGTGACATACACACTCTATAAGGTATATCATACATACATATTATTGTTGTGTTGTCCCCAAATATAGGTTTATATCAATGTTGTGACTTTTTCAGACCAAGTAGCGCAAAGGAAGTACGGTTGAAATTTTCTGAAATGTGAGGGGCTTTAAAAGCCTAAAGGCGAGAAGGCATTTTCTTTCTTTGGGAATTTCGAGAATGAAATTATTTTAAAGGGAAAGGATGTAACAACCCGTAATTTTTAACGTTTTCGAATGTGAATATTTATTTTATTTAAATATTTAAATTTGATTCAAATACAATAAATAATAAGAAAATCAATTGTTAATAAAAGAATTTGATTTTATGACGTATGTTTAAATGAATTTGTAGGATTTTTCCATAATTTTTAATTTGGTAAATAACTAATTTTCGTTGGATGCATATTGCGGAAAACGATGGTATTTTTGAAAAATTCTTATAATAAGTTAAACAGTGTATATTTTTGTTGTTTTGTGATCTTATCGCGTTGCTGTCCACAATCATACTTTTAATTTTGTCGTCTGTGGTTCGTATGTGAATGTAACATTATGTAGCGAAGTACCAGAAATTATAACATTAAATAATAATATAAACAGAAAAATAGGTGCATGGACAAACTTAGAAAAATTTTGACTGAAGGACAATGAGTTTGTTTTTTGGGCTGAAGGACAATGCTAGTTATAACTAGCATTTTGTATAGTATAAAACTGAATATAATGCTAGATATAACTAGCATTTTGTACAGTATAAAAGTTTAATTTAATGCTACTTATAACTAGCATTTGTCCTTCAGTCTAAAAATAAAACTTCATGTCCTTCAGCATATATTTTTTGCAAAGTTTGTCCTTTTCGCTAATTCCCCCGAATATAAAATATAGTAAATAACACATTTACCCTATCGTACACTCCACACTTCACTTTCCTTCTCCTGAAACAAAATTCAGTAGCTGCCTCCTCTTCCTCTTCTTCTATCAATTGTTTCTTGAGCTAGGAGCGCCGAAAGTTGACGATTTTGGATCCATTGGAATCGTATGAGTGTGGGCTTCAAATTAGTGTAGGTGTTGACGGGTGCGATGGTGTTTAGCCTTGCTCAAGTTTTGTGGTAATAAACTAGGGCTTGGGTTTGTCGAAGCAAGAGGCAGCAATAAGCCAAGGCAATAGTGTCATCATGTTCTAATGCAAAGGTGAGTCGGTGGTGATAGTCAGAGGTGGTGTGGCTTTAGGGAGGGAGGTGTGACAATAGCTTGTTGTATAGCAAGGAGCAGGTCGTGGTGAACTAAAGGTGGTTGGTGGTGAAATCGAAGGTGCGGTTGGATTTGTGGTGGCGTAGGGAGTAGTATGACATAGGTGAGGGGACCACTAGTGGATGGAGGAAGGTTGCGACATCTTTTGCGCAGCAAGGGGACATGTTAGGTCAAAATTCGAAGGGGGACATCAGAGGTGATGTAGAGGGGTGTAGATTGAAGCTCGTATGAAGGGAGGGTCATTGGCATAGACAATGTTTGATTTTGTGGAGTGATGCTCCATGTCGTTGTGTGCATGCGCAGGTTAGGGGTGGATTTATGCACTTGTACAAAGGAGAGGTTTTGAATTGGTGAAGAAGGAGAGAAATTTTTTATCAAGTTAATTAGTAGTTTAATCAAATGATTAAGCTAATTAATTAATTTAACTAATCTGAATTCTAATTAAATTCATTACTTTTGCATGCGAGGTCCAATCGACACGCCGTCTTCGCTATTGCACTCGTAGCGAGATTTTCTACGACTTTGATAGATTTGGCTTTAGTGAGTTTAATTACCAGTTAATTTTTTCTTGATATGGTAAAATTGTGTTAAAATGTAAATTAAAATGTAAAACAATGCGAGTTATCACTTTTGGATCCCTCCCTGCTTTGTGAAGCAAGTGACAACATATTTGTAGTGTGTTCTCTCTTGTAAACCCACTAAAATATGTATCGTGGCCCGAACCTGTTGTTTATATGTTTGATATTGTGTTGTGAATGGTTGAAGCGAAATTGTAATTATAAATGTAGTTTGAAATCCCTAGTATTTAACACTTCTTAAATTGGTTATATTGTGAATATATATTGTGAAGATATATATGGTTGTCTCTACATGTTTTGGTGCGTTTGAAGTAGAGGAATTAATTTGGGAATTTATAGAATTTGTTAATGGAAGTTATGAAAGCTAACAATGAAAAGAGTCATTATGGATGCACTTTGAAAATGTCTTGAATTCGACGATCTTTGAAGCTAACTTTGAAAGGCATCCTAAAGCTTCTTCATATTTTTAATAAGTACTATGAGTGTACTTATTAATGAAAATTATCAAGGTTTATATATTTTTAAATGATTATTTACGGATTTTTAAAGTAAAGAGTTTTCAAGTATAAAATAAGTATTTTTAAGTGATCCTTGAAATAAATGTTTCAAGCCATAGTATAAGTATTTCTAAAATATTTTAAAACATTTTTAAGTTTATATAGTTTTTACAGAATTAGTTGATGATTTTACTTAACTATAAAGGTTTTATATTATAATATTTTTAGATTGTTTTTGTATTTTATTAAATATCTTAGTTTTATAAATAAATTAGTATATGTATGTATGTGTGTTTTGAAAATATTTTGGTATATTTAGAAGTTTATAAAAGAAGTAAATAGTTCTGTAAAGGAATGAAATAGAGGTTTTTTTGGATTATTACATTTGTGTTATAATAAATGGTTTTATAAATATTAATTAAAAATGGGTATTAACTTGTTTAATAAGAGTAGATGTACTTAGAGCCTTAGATGAATGTGTTTTAAAGACGATGATAAGTATAAAAGTGATTTGGTTTAGAGTAACAATGTTTAAGCAACATCTATTTTAACCTATTTAATTATACTTCTAAAAAAGTAATAAGATCTTTAAAAGAGACTAAAAGATAATAATTAAGTATGAAGTGTTGGGATTTGTAATTAACAACATTTTAGTAACATTTGTTTTTAAACCCGTGAATTGCATTTTTTAAGGAGAAAAATATTAAGTGATTTGTGCATATACTTTTACCGCTGATATAACTATATGAATACTTTTTGAAGTATTGAAAAGAGTATGAACGAATAGTGAAATAGTAAAATACAAGTATATATCTTTTATAAAGAGAAATGAAAATACAGATAAGTATATAAATGAGGTTTTAATTAATAAAGGAGTATTAATGGATATTGGAAGTTTTGATTAATGAAAGGAGTTTTTTAGATAAAAAGAGTTTTACTAATAAAAAGTGTTTTAATTAGTAAAGGACAAATTAATTAAAAAGGGATTACAAGTCGTTTATGTGGCTTGATCGTACTTATTATCAATTGATGTTGCTTATGTGCTTAATCACTCTTAGTTTCCACATGAAATTAAATCTCTAATTTAATTATTTGTTTATTTGATAGTTAAATAACCGACTATCAAATCTTGATCAATTTTAAAACTTTCGTTTTTAGGTTCAGAGACACCGGGATTGGATAAGCATGAGTTATACGAAAACCACTTCGAACCGGCATAAGCATTAGAATTAAAAACATGTTGAAGATGATGGAATTGAAAATGGAATTCTTTGAAGTGCAAGGGCACTTACTACTAATCCTAAGGGTGATTCCAAAAAGGATGTAATAGAAGTAGTGCTTTCAGTTTTTTCATATCCTGAACAACTTTTATGGAGAAATGCTAATATTGATTGTTGCTTGGAGGGCGGTGTTAGCATTTCAAGTGGGATTTGCTAAGAAGGTAAAATGTAGCCTCAAACCCAGGAATGACTAAAACATGGGATATGCAGTAGGGCTATGTGATTCGCTACCATTAGGGTATGGTCATCACCTGATCTAGACAATATTTATGGATTTATATAGGATAAGGGCCTAGTAAGGTTGTAAGCTACAATTAGGGTGCTGATATATTTAGCGCTGTCTAGGAAGTGGTAGTCAGTTCTGTGTTGGTGGGGTCTATATGAGGCCATTGGTATATTTTCTTTAGAGGTGTATTGTGATAGGCGGTACCCCAATAGTCTTGTGGTTGATTGAATCCCTTTTCCAATGCATGCCTTTACGAACTTAGTTGTATACCCAATACGCCGTTGAATGTAACCATTCTGACTATGATTAAATATTTATCTTAAAGCCTAGACATTATTATAATATCATATGATTTTTAATAAAATAGTTTGGTTATTGTAAAATAAATACCCATTCGTGTTTTTGTGCGACACGGTATTACGAAATACCTTTATTTTTGAAAGGTTTTATAACATTAAAAATCCACATAGTTTAAGTTTCTCAAAGTAGTTTACTACACTAATCAGGTTAACCCCGAGTATATTTTCAGATTTAGCTTTGGACGCTTTGGAGCTTCAGAAGACGAAATGGATGCCTCAAAGAATTTTCCATTACATTTCTTGTATTGTATTTTTCAATGTTTATGAGGAGGGGTTGTTATAACTATCTAGGCCGATGGTATGTACTTTACTAATATAAGTATATTACAGTTTTCTTTTGTAAACATCATTTGTATATTATATATTATTCGTCATGATGTGAGATTTTGTTCTATATATTCTTTTCTTTCACCCCAACAATCTGCCTTTTCCGACACTTGGATGCTTGGCACATGAATACCATGGATGTATGAGTGCCGACCTTTGAGTGTTGAAAAGACCGGTCGTTGCAATTGAATCCAAGTGCAAGTGGGAGATTGATAGAGTTGGGAGTATGCCCTAGGGGCAATTAATAATTTGTAACATATATCTAACATTGTAACCAATCCTATTCAAAATAAAGGTGTTTTTCCTTATATTATATAATAGTTATATAGTGATATAATAATGATGTAATTAATTTAAAGTATACAGATGGAAAATCCATAAATGATATGTTATGTGATAGTAACTACAAAGTGTTGTAATCATGAGAATTTTATCATACTGAAAATTATATATTGTTTCAGGTATTCTTAGTTAAAATGTTTCGAGAAAGGATATTGTTTAATCCATTGAGACTAGAGCACATAACGCTCTTCAAATGTTGTGTAATGTATTTCTCATGGTTGTTTGGGATACCAGGGGTTATGTAGCGATGGATATTGGATAACTATGGAACGAAGTTCTCTGTTGTTTAATATAACTATAGGAAAACAAGCAATCTCGAAGTGACGATGTTACACAGTTCTCTTGACTTAAGAATACTATGGAATTTCAATGCAGACACTCTTTGATTATAGTTAAATCGTGCATGACTTCCATTGAATGACTATAGTTAGATCTGAGTAGAAGCATTGAAAGCGAACACTATTCAATAAAGAATTCGTCTCCTCGGTTATATGGGATTAGTATCACGGTCAACTATAGTCAACTTAAAACCCAAGTCTCTGGTTGGTTAATAATAACTGCTATTACTAAACCAAGGATTTTGTGTTTGTAATTGCAATGTTGAGTGTGGATGATGCTGGAGTTTTAACCCAAAAAAATTCCAGAAGTCCTAATTTTATTTCTTTTATTCTATTAAATAAACCTTCTGATTTGATTTCCTTGACAGAGCATAAGTTTCCTTCCTCTTCTTTATCATTTATGGATGAAATTTCTTCCAAAAAATCTCAAAACAAATGTGAATAAACATCAACTTAAATTAAAGAAAGGTGGCTCATCCTTCTCTTCCAAGGTAGGAAGCTAATTTTCTTAAAATCCAAGAACAAGCCATAAATCATGATGCGATGAAGGGCATGATTTATTAGGTAAGTTTATAATTCATTCATAATGTTTAAAATATAGTTTTGGCGTATATGTAAATCGTAACCACTTGTTAAAATAATTTTTAAAATTAATTTATGTATTGTGATCGATTGTGAGTTCTATTTATGTATTGTTTTGAAAGCTAACAATTTAATTAAATCTAAACTAACTAATTACTATGTAATTGGTTTGTTGAATTTTTTTACATAATAAGCCATTGATTTATCATACCAAATAATATATGTTTTATTTCATTTAAGATCTGAAAAAAATCCTCTTGTTTGTTATCCTATTTTCTATAAATCTTCTTTGTTTTAATAAATTGCTCATATTGTTATACTATTCCTTTTAGTCATAGATCAAATTTCAGTAGATTGAATCATGAAATTATGAGTGTGTATATGAATACACACACAAACATATACATATATATATATATATATATATATATATATATCGGTGTGTGTGTGTGTGTGTTAGTGTCTGCGTGCATGTGAGGTCATCTTCATACCTTGAAATTGTAAACCAATATTAAAACTAAGTTTTAATTTGTTGATTATTTTTAGATTAACTTAATTTCATGTTTTAAAATTAAATTCATTTTATTACATATATGTATGTACTTAAATATAAAAGTTATGTTTCAGATCCAATTATGTCATTAGGATCAATAAACTAACTTGTAAAAAATTTAATTTTCTTTATGTTAATTAATTATATGTCTTTTCAGATTTAGATATAACATAAAATTCTTTTGTTTTTCAATAGTTTGATTATTTGCTGTAATTAAGTTTGAAATCTCATATGGTATTAAATTAATTGTTGGTTGTGGAAGATAAGTAAAGTAGAATCACATTACATGATTATTTCCTTTTTAACTTAGATTTGATTAGATTTAATGCAACATAAATTACCTTTTCATCTTCACTCTTTTACTTTACTCTTATTTTAATTGTCTACTTTATGGGAATTGTTTTCATAACTTTATATATGTGTAAATATAGAATATAAGTGGCAACAATGATTACATATATAATATATATGTCTAAACTATATAAGTGCGTGTGTGTGTTACTTTCAATATGTGTACAAAAACCATATATATTGCAGTATACTCAAACATATGCATATACTTAGGCATTTTTATTCTCGATATGAATGTGGAATGTATTATGTATATGTAAGTTACACAACAAAAAAAGAAATATATCCCAATATCTAGATGTACACTCATAATCATACACAACACATGTTTATATTGGTTCATTTATGATGTTATATATTACATTAATTTCATTATATACATTTGTTAACTAAACATGTTAACATTTAAAATAAATATTTCATTTGGAATGCATCAATTTGCATTCAAATATGATCTAATATAACCCATTTAGTGTTTATAGGCCCAGTAAATCCAAAATAGAAAGAAGAAAAAAAATCTGCCTATTTCACCCACTTCCGACTGGCCTAGTTCCAACAAAATCATACCATGCGACTTGCAAAGCTTCTTTCTTCTTTTTGCTAATTTTTTCATACTTATTTTTTTGTTGTTGAAATCAATCTTCATATGACCAAATTTCTTGCATTCGAAGCACATAATAGAGGTAGAGTTGCTACCGCCGCCATCGTCATCATTGCCATTCCCAAGTTTTTACCATTTTACAAACTGCCAAAACTTCTTGATCTTAGGATAGTTCTTCGCAATATAGCCTATATCATTTTCATTCACTTTTGACTCATCATCTTCAAGGTAAAAAGCAATATTACAGTTTTCTTGGGCTAGTTCTTTTATAGCCGGCAATTTGCTTCATAAGACATGAAATTTTTGATTAACCCTTCTTCCTTGAGACTGGAAAGGTCGTTTGCTTCTTCTGTTGAAAGAACTTCCCTCTCTTGATCATTAATCAAGGAGTTCAAAGTTTTAGAGATTAGATCAAATTCAACAAATTCAAGACCTAAAGCCATCAAATCATGTTGTATACTTTGGAACTATGAAGTATGAATGCATTTTAACTATTTTTTCATTCTGCTTCATTTTGAAAGATTGAAATTGATTTTCCAATAAATTAACTTTTGTTTTTTTATTCTTATTTGTGACTTCATGCGTTGTTATTAATATATTCCAAATATCCTATGTTGTTTTACACAACATGACTCTTGAAAAATCATCCTTATCTAGTGCAAAAAAATAATACATTCATGGCTTTTGCATTGTTGGAGGCAGAAGTCTTTCAAGCATCTGTCCAAGTGCTCATATCAGTGGTAGGTGGTACACGCTGAGCTTGAATTGCTTTCCATATCTCAGACTTCTATATATATTTTCATAAGTGTAGTCTAAAGTACGTAGTTAGAACTGGTGAAAAGAGGAGGATGTTCAATGGATTGTCCTTCTTCAAAAGTGTTGTAACTCATATTTGTCATATTAATTTTTTTCAAAATTGTCTTATGATTTTGAAATTTGTTTCTCTAATAAAAAATGAAAGTAAAAATAGAGTTCACTTAACAATAATAAGTAAAGTAAAAATTACACAATAAAGGTAAAAAAGTAAATACTCCTATTTATTCTTCCTCTTCATATAACCTTCCACCGATATATTTTCCACCTCAACTCCTTGTATTTCTTCCTTGAATCAACCCACTCAAAATTCGACTTAACCGTAAAATTACTTCACCTGAAAATAAGTTTCCCTAGGCAAACAAAACCATGCTGCCACCCCACACTCGAAATCGCGTCGCCGCCTAAAGGTCTTTACTGCTTAGAGATTGCATCGTGATGCCCTATGAGAAGGCACATCATTGAATTGGATCTGAAGTTATACAACTGCATTGAACCCGATTACTCTGCTGCCTCATTGCCATAATCTGTGCCATGCTTTCAATCTGAATTGATATGGAGTTCTGTGGTTTTATCAGAGGTGTCTGAATCGGTGATCTTGGATTCATGTTACCTTTAGATGGGTAAATAAGCGATGGTGATAAAAAAAATTCCTGATTCTATCAAAGATGATGATGGTGCTGGATTATTGTTTGTCGTCTTACTTTTTGCATTGTCAAAGATTGTTATCATTGTTGTCCTGAGCTACATGCCTTTAGACTGTGTTTCTGATATAATATAGCCTAACTTTGATGAGAATATGAATGAAATTTAATTTGGTTGTGTAAAAAAAGTTTGGTTGTTAGTAGAGATGATTTTTGATCTACTGTTGATGATGAAGAAGGTTGTATTAGTTGGTGTGGATGACGATCGAGGCTAACTGTGTATGTTTGATGATGTTGATAAGGGATATATTCTTGACAGTTTGCTTGAACTACATAGATGATTATTGTTCCAATGATTGTTCAAGTTGCTTGGTATGATTCGAGTTTGTGTGGCTTGTCTAAAGATTGTGTGATGCCTTTTAGTCTGACTTATGATACTTATTTGGCTTGGTGTACTAAAATTTGAGATGAAGTATTAATTGAGTAGGTCATGGAGATTGATCAAAAGCGATGAGTATGAAATGGTTAAATTTGATTTTTTTTTCAAGTATGATGCAATGATTTTTCCTTTTGATTTCAAATTAGTCTACATATAAACTCATAAAAGAGACATATCATGTATGGGAGAAAAATATTGAGATATTTGGACATTCGGTAATATATTGAGAGATTTACCGAAGGGAAAATTTTGCATATGTTATCTTTAAGATGATAAAGCTTGTCGTCTATATAGATCATACTGAAATATTCATTGTTTGAAAATCTCCTTTTGAATGGTTCATAATAAATATTCCCCTTTACAAAGGATTGATACCTTGTACTTTACTTTTGAGCGAGTTGAGGTTTCTAAAATCTGATGAGATCTACAAGTGAATACAGAAAAATCTCTTACTAAAATAAACATCCTTTAAATAAACAACACTAAACAAACATATTAAATAAAATATATATTTATTAATATCAAACTGACATTAATTATAATATCACACAATTTTTCATTTTGATATAACAAATGTACATCAGATTTTCCAGAAAAAATGCATGTGTTTGATATGTGATACCTGTAGATAAAGCATATGGGGGGATAATGGATGAGAAATTAACTGGAAACAAAATTATGCACTTTCGATATTTTTGTTTGTAACACACTTCGAAAAAAAATCATGTTATAATCAAACAAAATGTTTAATCCTCCATAATCCCTCGATTTTAGAAACAAAACTGAAATTTGAGTTGAAGTATTATTTGAATAGGTCATGGTGATCGATTGGAAGTGATGAGTAGGAAATGGTTGAAGTTGATTTTTCTATGTAGTATAATCCGGTAATTTTCCTTTTCATGTAAGATGAGTTTATATAAACTCATAAAAGAGATACATTAGGCATGGAATAAAATTATTGAGATATCCGACATTTTTGTATCCGATATCATTAAGATGATAAAGCTTATCATTTATATAGATCCCGTTGAAATATTTTTTGCTTGAAAATCTCCTTTATGAACAATTCATAATAGATATTTCCCTTTTTCGATGATTAATATCCTATACTCTGATTTTGATGGAGGTTTCACTATATATGAAAGATTCTAATCTGATGAGACCTACAAGTGAATCTAGTTGAATCTCTTATTGAAATCAATACCTTATAAATACACACTACTAAACAAACTCATTAAATAAAATATATATATTTATTAATATCAAACTAAAGTTAATTGCAATACTTTATAATATTTCCATTTTGATAATAACAAACATATATCAAATTTTACAGATAAAATGCAGATGTGTTTGATATGTGATACGTGTAATCAAGCATATAAGGGATAATGGATGAGAAATTAATTAAAACCAAAATTATGCTCTTTTGATATTTTTATTTGCAATACGGTAAAAAATCAAATATAAAGGTATATTTGTTATCTTCAAACAAGACGTATACTCCACATAGAAGTTTGAAAGCCATATGAAATCAAGAGATTGAACAAAATAGCGGACAAAGAAAGTACAAAATCAGCGTCTAAAGGCTATTTATATATTTTGGAGAGTGGTGTTATAGAATAGTAATGTTTCACAAAGGTTATAGAGAAGAGATAGACGATCTGGAAGAGAGACGACAAAGAGACATGGACAAAAACTTTTAAATAATCAATTAAAAATAATATCGTCATTGAGCCTATGTAATCCGAATATTGAGATGTTTTGCAGATAATAATAATTGACAAGTTAATTTAAATTAATTACTTTGTTTTACATCTGTTGGTGGAATATAATACCGTTTCACTGAATTATTTAAATTGAATCCCTGTTGGCAGAATAAATCACCGTTCTACCACCATCACTGAGTAATTCTGTTTATGGGTATTTTATTAGTAGAAATAAAACCTAACCGGCTATTATGTTTGTACGAACATTTAATTATCTTCCTTGATAATTTTATTGGCAATACGAAGTTAAAGTGATTGTTAAAAATAAACTGACCCGATCGTGGTTTTTCCTATATGCACAGGTCAGACCGAGCATATTTCTAGGTTTAGATGGATAGTGGAAGCTTATGGAGACCAGAGATGTATCCATGTAGATGATTATATTCCGTTGCATTTAGTTGTGATTATCAGCAAATTGTAAGGACGGATTGTTATAACTGTCCGTGTTGTACTCTAATTGATGTCTGTATATGTTTTAAAGCTACAGTTTTGTTTTATGTAAATACTTGTTCTATATTATAGATGATTCATTCCACTGTGATATTCTATGTTGTTCAATTTTTTTCATACCTTCTTTCCATTTTCTACCAACTTTCTTCTTTTACTATCTGCCTTACCATGCGATTTGGCTGACGAGGGTGGTTATAGGTCAGTTTAAATCTGTACGGAAAAAGTGGGTCGTGACAAATCCGAATTAACTTGAGCACATCGTATGATGAATCTGTTATTCTAATTTCAATAATTTAACTTCACGATGTTATTCTTATCAATATGGCTCATTATATTCCAATTACATTAATCTTTCCCTTGAAGACATATTCGTTGCCAATAGATCATTTCCCTTTGTGTATAACTATCGAAATTATATATTGATCACATACTTGAAATCCTTTTCTAATTTTTCATCATGCCATATGGTAGAGTCAATACTCTTAATGGTTTATTGACAATTAAGGAATATCTATTCACAACATTGATAAGAAACTCATATTTTCTCTTAATATGCGAGAACACTTCTTAGGCATTCTAAGAGTTGTGTTAGGTTTGGTCAGTTTCATTTCATCCCTTGTAATTAGTTTTACCTTTGGATCGTATCCAAATCCATTTTAATACCAATAATTTCTAAGAGAAATTCCATCATTGCGAAATTGGTATTTCTCAAAAAAAAAAATAGTTACTCGGTGCAATAGAATAGGTGTTCATAAATATTTTATGAATTTCCTTATATGCACATAAAATTAATTTAGTTTTAGGTTACGTGACTTATATTCAAAACATAAATTGGTCATCTGATGGTGATCATTCCTAAATTGCCTTTTGGGATGGTCCATGTACGATCTCTTACGTACAATTATTACGTGCAGTCTTTCAACTTGCATAGCCTGTCAACCCCTTGACCTAGGATACATGGGGGTTTCTTATAAACCCTTATCTTGTATGATGCTGTAAACCATTCCTTAGGTGAAATTAATTTTTAACATTACGTACTACTCTTAAGAAAACCAACTTACAAAAAGAAGTTAACTCAACTTAATCCATCGTCAATCATACTTTGTCTAGCAAATTTTGATTACTCCTTACCAATACATCATTATATTTTACAAGGAGGAATGACTTTAGAGAATGAATTTTCATTCATTTTAGGTACATTTGGAACTCTTTCCAATATCCTTACCTTTTTGGTCAAATCTAATAGTTTTATTTTCTTTTTCATGTTATTTTTTTTTACTTTCCGTTATATCCTATGAATTTATCATCACACTACATATGTATCAAATAACATGTTTATCATAGGCATACTACATATGTATCAAATACACATGTTCATGTTTGTGACAATTCGTTGGTGAATAAAACGAAGTATGTAAAACTATTTAGGTGTTACTAGACTTCATACATCAATATGTATCAACCAAGAGTTCATCAACTCTTATGTTTCTCCTACTAAATGGATGCTTTGCCCTTTACTATTTGAGATACAATTCACTAGTATCACATGATTCATAATCATATAACCAAAGAATTATTTCTTAAAATTTTGCTCAGTCTATAACTCCAAAATAATTCTAAACAATTTTAAATACTTCTGTATTTTAAATGCATCATTTTGTTATAAAAATAAATACCACTATTATAGCTTTATTTGTAACGAATATTCCTAATATACATATTGAAATTAAAAAAAATTATTTTTCAGTTAACCACAAAAAACGGTTTTTGTTTCTTACTTAATGTTTGGTATGTTTTACAAAAACAGTTATCTAAATTGATGCAATCAATAAGTACGAATGGCATGCTCCTGCTATTTCCGCCAATACTATAATAGCATGTAAAATACAAATCTCCATTCAACCACTTAAGATAGGCTATTTATTCCATCTATTGTAACTAGTGTACAGTCGAGGGTCTTTAGACCAAATATCTTGAACTCAAATAAATAAATTACATAGATAACAATTTCTATATGAAAATACATTTCAGAATAGAAATCATACTTCTCAATCCAATGTTAAGAACCATTATTATTTTACAGTTCTCGTTTCTAATGTTTATTTACGAAGCACATGTAACTATTCACTCTCTTCATCCCAACTGCGCCTTAAGTTACATCAATTCTCATATATTCGATTTTCTATCAAAACGGTCGAATAATTCAAAAGGAAACCTCACTACATGACCATAATAAACTCTCTACAAAAATACATTTAGTCATCCTTAATATTGAAGAATATCAAATATATTACACTTTGAGTAAACTAATAACATTTCAATGATCGAATTCCAAAGTCTATCATTACCCTTTTTGGTCTATTATTACATTTAATGCAACAAGATCATTATTATAATAAATCATATTGAATATATGATCTCACGCTACGGTTTATTTGCTTATTTCAAATGAACCAATTTCATACTAGTTTCATATATTACAAACTATAACCATTCACTAAATGACATTTATATGTGATACACATTAGACAATCATATTCAAGTACCGCTTTTAGAGTTTGAAACTCATAAAGGACAATACATAGTCTCGGGCAAATAAATGCGTAAGTGACTAATTACGAATGTATTTAGTAGTTGAAAATTAGGCGCTTGCATGGGTATTGGAACAATAACATGTATAAAATATCTATGAGTAAATATATTTTATATACTTATTGGTCAGTCTTGAATTCAATTCATTTTTATATTTTTATTGATAAACGTTTTATCAATTATATTAACTGCATAAATTTATCGATGTAGATTATTATAACATTATATAGAAAATGTTATTACAATATTAGAAAGATTAAATTTTACCATTTCATTTTTCCACTAAGGCCCCGATTAGATTTTTATGTTTCTTAAAACCCTAAGATGAAATATAGAAACATTTCAACTTCGTTAGTGGGTATTAATACTCGTCTGCCTTGGGATTTTGACCTTGAGTTTTCTCAACAATTCATAGCCCTATAGACAATTGATACCCCATTATCAGTTGTATCATATATAACTTCAAACCTGCGATTTCTTGTCCAAATCTCATTTTGACCTTGTGTTTGCTCAACAAATCAAAAAAATTATTTACTCATATTACCATTTTGCAACGGCCTAAGTATATATATGTACACTAAGTTTGCTCAACAACTACATATGGTTATTTCATCTCATTTTCTCAATATATTAATAATACTACACTTAACATCTCTAGCGTAAGTTTGCTCAACAACTAGAGAGTATGAAAGTAATTTATTAATATATAAATGGTAGAGAATGAATTTATATTAAAGATCTGTAATCTCTAATATACATAATTGAGTGATATGACTCATGAAATAATGTATTTATTATGAAATACCCTCGTGATTTAAGTGTCATACACATCATAATTCACAATATACATACTATACGTATGTATTTATCCCTTAAGTCTATTTAGGGTTTCTTTTCATTTCCGCCTTTGATTATAGATTCCACTTATATAAGTTTTAATTACTATATAATTTTATATTTTAATTAACATAGTCATATGTATAACATCATACTAATTGAACCTTATTTAATTAGTTAACATTTTAATCATTTTTATGTGATCCAGTTAAACATTTTAATCGAATATATATACTTTAATGTTTGTGATCATAACGTATATCTTTACATATGTGTATTTTATTATTTGTTAATTAATTTTTTAATTATACAATTTTAATTATATATTTGTTTCAAAAATTTCTTATGTATATACATACTTCATCTTAAACAGTTCAGGATAATGTAACATATATCACTATATATATGTGTTATACATGTATATACTTTAATTAACTTTAGTTAACTTATTTAATTATATAATTTTTTATACACATATATGTTTATTTATATATATACGTAATTTTTTATTTGTTAATTAGCTTTCAATTAACATATTTAATTATATAATTTTAATTAAATATCAATTTCAAAAATTTCTTGTGTACATTCATATATACTTACATCATAACATTTCAAGACAATGTAACATATATCATTATACATACGTACACACATATTATTCGTAAGTGTTAAAATTTTCAAAACATATTTATTATATTTTCAAAATACTTTTTAAAACTGTATTATAACATTTATAATATATAGAGTTTTTGAAACCAATTTTGAAATCGCATTATAACATATAATGTAATTTTTATTATAAATTTAACTTTTTAATTTATATTATTATTTTAATTTCAAAATAATTTTGAAAATCACATTAAAATTTTTATATTATAATTCTTATTTTAAATTTAAAATATAAAAATAAGGTTATAACTAGAAAAGGTTAATTATATCCATTTTGACAATATTATAAACTTGCAAAAAGAAACTATTGAGGATTATGGGATAACATTAGTTGGGTACCAGTTAATCAGCTATAATTATCTCTAAGCTAAATTTTTGATTGCTTCAAATAATCTAACCTCTACCGGATAGTGTACTTTAGTTCAACTATGTTTAGCCTCTATTTTTTGTAAATATTGCATTGTTACGTTTACAAGTTATTGCATAATTGGCGTGAACTGCCAAAGTCATGTCCTTTTTATCGCTTCTAATCACTACTGCAACGCTAACCTTTATCATGTATGTACAAGCAATTTGTTTGCAAGTGATCTACGTTAAGAATATTAATGTAATTTTTTTGACATTTTGCGTACTTCTATGAGCTAATTGACTAGAAATGTAAATGTGAATGCCATCCTAAATGAGACAAACTAAAATTTAAAAATGTTTATCTCCTTATCAGCATAACCGTTCAAAGGTCAGCCCTTCCCATAACATGAAAAGTCTCAGCTTGACTTGAGTATTATAAAATAAAAGGGTCATACTATCTCTAAATATCAAAAAGGGTGAGAACAAGATATAACGCAAGAATATATCAATAAAAGAAAAGAAATAGTTACTTGTAATTTCAAACAAAGCAAAGATATCACTTTCGGTTAATTTATGGAAAATTATAATGGTAATCCTTTTTGGAAGGATAACTCTGATAAATTAAAGTGAGAAAGGAATGTTTTAGTTTAGAAATTAATAGATAGAAATATAAATATATAAATAAACATGTATAATGGTGCTTAACATTCAAAAATAAAAATATATAAATGCTGTAATTCACAACGATACTCATATTAGTTATTAACAGTATAGTAATTATAGGAATAGGATTTATGGACATTAATTACAAATTTACAGACAATAAATCTGTAATTAATAGATATTTAAAAAGGAATTAAATATGGACTGGTTAAGGAACTTAATACGACATTTTTGGGGTATCCCATAATCGGATATATTAATCGAGGTAATGGTCAAATCGCATTTATTAGAAACTAAGAAGGAGAATTAAGGAAGGTGGGTGATAGAGGAATGACATATTAGAACTGTCCATCTTAATCTAGTAAGAAGTGTTAGACACAACATCATTAACACCAAGTTGATGACAAAGCATCTTCCAGTAAAAATTTATTTTAGATTTTTAGGTAGTAATCGCTAGTTGTATCCCATAAGTTATTGGAAAAGCATAGGATATGGTAAGAAATATGTTCTAGTTTTATCATTTGGTTGATTTTATGGATGGGATTAGACCACTAGAAAAATATGTACTTATTTTTTTGACTCATAAAATTTGTATGACCTTAGGATATATAGACATAATACGCACACACATATGTACATACATACGTACATACATATATATAAGATAATTTGCCAACAAGACCTAACCAACAGCCTATCAGTTTTTAAGGTGGTCTGTATGCTGCACAAACATTGACACACAAGTGTGAGGCAAAAGCACCTCAACAGCTACCAAATAACAAACCATAGGCATAAGAACAAAGATATAGAAAAACAAGCAAAGGTGCCACTAGAACGCTATATGCGTGGGAGAAGAATAACATCCAAAATTCCCAAAAATTTCAAAGGTAGAACTGGATCTACCCGAATTTCCTACTGGCATCGCGAAGGAAACCGGTATATTTCAAAAGAAGAAGATCATCAAACAGACAACTATATTTTCACAAATGGACATATAACCAATAAAATAAATTAGCTAACGATCTAAGAAAACATGCGACGAAGGGAGATAGGCTCAAGCAAGCGCGTCAAATCACAACCAGAAGCTTATGACCACAACAACGCCCACCAACAGACTCACACCGACTACACAAGACAATCCCTATGGAGCGAAGTTGAGAATTAGAAGAGTAAAGAAAAGGCTAAACAGATCTCAAGGGAGCAGATAAACACCTCCATCCCAATTGACGAAGGCTAAATATTACAAGTATATCCATAACAACAGACCCGCGATATCCATGTATAAAGACATAAAAAAACCAATATATCACAACCAAAGCATAGTAACAGACACCAAAGATGTAACAAGATAACCATAGCCTTGAATCATATAGAAAAAACCTAACTAATATAAAGGGCAAAGCCAGAATCGAAATACTTGAACTATGACCATGGCACATAACTAAAAATGGAAGCAAGATCCTCAGAAAGCCCATTAAATCATTGCAAGCTACACAAAACCTGAAGGCCCTCATTGAACAAGCAATCGCCAAGGCAAAATGAGGGAGTGGCAAAAAAAATGGAAAGTAGATCCCACAACCAGTTCCCATACAAAGCCAAAGCTAGGAATTCTGACATCCAAATGAAACAGGAAAAAGAATCCTAAATTGACAGCAAAAAAAAACTATAGGACAACCGATTACAAACCATATCAAGGCACCAAACAAAACCTCTATAAACGACAAGCACTTAGAAGACATGAACTGAAAACCCATGATTGCAAACACCCAAAAGCCAAGTCGCGTATAATGAGAGTAGTATGAATCCAAACTAGGAAGACCTAACTCGGAAAATCCTAGCCCTAAACAGAGTTATTTCCAAAGACAGATCTGACAGCGAAAAATAAAACAAAGGATCTGACAGTGACATGTCAGGCGCACAGGTGTGAGTGACATACAACGGATCTAATAGAGCAGAAAGAAGCATGCAGATTTGAGGAGCGTAGGAAATGTAAATATCACAGACATGGGATGCACGAATATGGGAAATAATGAAAATGCCTATCCGAATGGAGTTACTCATAGGAAAACAATGGGAAAAGCTAAGGTTAACAGAGAGGAGCAAAGGAATTCACGAGCCAAGAAATAATTGAATGGCAGTGGAAAGAGAGGGAAAAACCCTAGTCCCTATTTGTGCCCACTTCACTATTTCACAAGGACACTTAGCTAGCGATAAACCATAGGTAAGTCTAGAAGTTGATAAGGAAATTAGGTTAGCAACTAAATAAAGAATGCTTCAATCTTAAAAACTTTAGGATTTTTAGGAAGGATAAATTATATCTTATGGAGTGATACCATTAAAGGATGACCATTCACCCCAGAGGAGATAAGATGTATAGGGATATGAAGAGATATTTCTATTGGCCAAGAATGAAGAAGAGGGTTGTTGAATTTGTTTCCAAAAGTTTGACTTGCCAAAGGATAAAGCTGAGCAAGGAAAGCTCAGGGGATTGTTTTTACCATTGAAGATTCCTAATTGGAAATGGAAGCATATATACTGACCCACAGATGGGTTCCCTAGGAGTCAAAAGGGCAATCATGTTATTTAGGTTACATTAGATAGGCTCGCTAAAAAGCACCCATTTTACTTCCATTAGAAGCAATAGGACTGTAACATATTTAGCACAAATTTATATCAAGGAGATGGTTCGACTTCATGGAATTCCAGTTAGCATTTCTAGTGATAGGGACCCCTCATTTACTAGTGAATTTTGAAGGAGCTTGCAGGCAGCTTTGGGAACTTTACCGAATCTTAGCATTGCTTACCATCCACAGACCGATGGAAAAACCAAAAGAGAGAATGCGATCTTGGAAGATTTGTTGAGAGCTTGTATCATGGACTTCGGAGGACATTGGGAGCATCACATACCTTTAGTCGAATTTGCGTATAATAATAATTAGCAAGCGACGATTGGCATGGAATCCTATGAAGCATTTTATGAGAGTCCATACGAATGGCAAAATTATCGGTGGGAAACCATCGAATGTTTTTTACTCAGACCAGATTTAATTTTCCATGCTTCGAAAATGATAGAGTTGAGTAGGTAGCGAATGAAGCCTGCACAAGATTGTCAGAAGTTATATGCAAATAAGAAAAGGAAGAAATTATATTTTGAGGTAGGATACATGATGTTTGTAAGAGTTTCTCCTCTTAGTAAGGTTATGAGGTTCAGAAAGTCGGGAAAGTTGATATCGAGATTTGTTGTGCCTTTCCCAATTTCGGAAAGAATAAGAAGACTTGCTTATATTGTGGAGCTACCACATAAGTTAGCAGGAGTCCATGATGTTTTCACATTTCATAGTTAAGGAAATGCCTTCATAGCATTGCCATTGAGGTAGAGCCTGATCAATTGGAAGACATTGAGATGGAGCCGATAGCATTTCGTGTTATCACACGCATTATGGAGCACGAAACCAGGAAGCTCCACAACAACAAAATTAGGTTGGTTCGAGTATGTGGGGAGATAATCTGGCGGAAAGCTCATGGGAAACTGAAGAGAAGAAAACGACTTCTCACTCTAAGCATTTTACTGGTAAACTTTCTCTCTTCAAATTAGGCTTTAGTTGCATCGTGGTTGCTAGATTGCATGGTAAGGGATAGTCGCCGCACTTTTTACTGTCACTTTTTCACTTATATAAAAAAAATATTTTTGCATGTTTAGGATGTATGCATACATGCCTATATGTCATGACACTTACATTCATGCTAGGATTGGGCAGCATATATAATCAAATTGTACTTTTCGATTGAGTAGGTGATTGTGTAGATAACATGACTGTATAACATGGAAGCTCGTTATATTGTCTGTCCCTTAGAGATTTCAGAGATGAAATACTTTTAAAGGGGGAATGTAACATCATGTAAAAATTAATAAAAAATTAACTAATAAAGAATAATTAATTAATAACAAGGGTAAAAATGGAAATTTTGTAAATGTCGAAATTAGTCCATGAAGGTTGTTACGTTATGTTCATGGTGATTTTTTGATCAATTTCTGTACATAAAGTTTTGAAAACAGAGACTCAAATGAAAATGTTATTGAAGTTTGAAGTTTTGAATTCAAAATAACTCAAATTGAATTCAACTTCAAATTAATAATTCAACGATAGGTAGACTAGGGGTTAAGTAAACATTAAAGTTAACATAATATTAATTAAGGAATTAAATATGAAATAAAAGACAACAAAAATATCGTTCCCAAATGCCTAGGACTGCTCGACCGCCTAGGTAGGATGAATCGATCGTGGACAAGGTGGCAGCTAGGGTTCTTCACACCATTGACGGTTTGGATTTTATAATTTAGAACCAACTTAAATCTGATGATTCTGGTGCTTTCTAACTGCCATAAATAGAAACTTATCCCCCTCGCTTTTATTTGTAAATTATTTTGGAAGCTAAGCGAAGCTCTATCATCTACTCTTTCAAGATTCAAATTTTCTTTTAGGGTTTTAGGTAGGAAATTTAAGGTTTTTATAATTCTATTCTTCTCCAGTCCCTAAATTTCTGAATCTCCCTTGTCGTATATTTCTAAAAGGAGATATCTGTAACCGATTGAAGTGAGTGTAAACAAATCTAAAAAGAAGGAGCTAAGAAATTTTTCTAAGTGAAAATATTAGTTTTTCTTATTTTAGTAATTGTATCATATAATTGGATTTAACATATGTGTTGGGGAAATTTATTTAAGAAAACATCACCTTAAAACCCCAAAATTCCCCTAAAGCAAAATGTCAGTTCTTAAGTTAGAATCTCAATTATTATATTAAAACAGTGAAATTGTGTACTTATAGGAATTTTAATATTTTACATTCATTCCACTTCTTATTTTGATCTGACTAAGGGTTTGAAAAGAAATAAGTTAGGAAATGGTGCGTAAGGTAAGGATTCTTTTATTCGTAGTTTGCACTATCTATTTTCACAATTCAAATAAAAATTTCTTTTTTAATTTTTATGCAAAGAAGTTGAATAGAGCATCAAAGGATTTGAATTGTAAATTTCTTTTGATGTTGATTCTGCTATTTCAGTATAAAATAAGCTAGGTATAGGTTCTATTTTTTATACAAGTTTGTTATTGATTGAGAATATTAGCTATATGGTATATTTGTTGATATGAATTGGACTTCTATAAATTCGAAGTTTTGGCACTTATAAGATTAGGACGTAATCTTCGTATGCTTAGAAATATTTTAGCCACGTGCGTGTATGTGTATGTGTGTGTATTAGCGTATAACAAACATATAGTTAATAGCGTATTAATTATGTAGTAAATAGATTTTAATTAGTATTAAATCTCCCCTTAGGAATGAAATTGATAGCTAAGGCGTAATAAGGGGTTTTTCTTATAAGGCCTTAATAGGGAATGTTGTAAGATGGGTGATAATATATATTAAGAGGGTGAAGATTATGACTAAGTTATATGGATGTAAGGTCAGTCAAAAGCACATGGAAATCTATCTAGATAATTTGGCTATCAACAGTGTAACTTTGGGGCTGACGTGAGACACTACCTATAATAAGTACTGTAATGCCCCACCCCGAGACCCACTTTAGCAAAGAGAATTTAAAAGTAATTCTATCTACTGAAGCAGAGAATAGGACTGGTTAAGGGCGACCATCTATAATTTTGTCTTAAACATCTATTGAATACGTCGATAAATGCAGTATAATTTTTTTTCCAACTTATGTGGATCGACATACCCAGTAAATGCTTAATCCAAAACTATAAGTGGCTAACGGATCTATCAGAACAAAATAAAATAGCTGAATGTAAATCACATCATAGAACAGTAACCAACATCATATATATACATGTACACTAATACATGTTCAGTATAATACAATATGAATACAATAAAGGTGGTACACGACCTCACCATATACATCAAATAAAATGTAAAAACATTAGAGTATGCGGAAGAAATAAACTACTCAAGTGAAAGAAGAGCTGATATCCAACATCAACTTCAAGCTAAGCCCAATAGATGATACCTAAAACAACTCGGTCTGACCCGAGTGAAAACATATGGGTCAGGCTAGCTAAAATCATCAGTTAAACAGAATAATCGATAAGGATAAGTAGGTGAAAGCTATGGTATCCTTTTTCTTAAAGAATTCCATGCCCTAAATAGGGTTTCAACATCATAAGAAAGGACAACATGTCTTCTTGGCAAGTAGAAGAGATAATGATGATAAAGTCATACTGAGGTGGCATAACTGGCACTTAAGCAAATGGAACACAGATGAGCAAAGTTTTAAAGATAAGATTCAATAAACATCGCTTTCTCCACATATCATCGGTGGTATAAAGGAATATGGATGATGACTTCAAATGATTCAACTATCTTCTTAGAAGTGATTGTCAATATAAAAATACATCAAAGGTACATATCCTTCATATATAGAATAAAACGCATACGGATGTGTCTCATATCATTGGCACATCCCAAGGATCATTCAAGGAAATATAAAACCCAATCATAAAAGAAGCATCATACTTATTCATACCTCATCTCATCGGTATGAATATAAATACATCTCAAATCCATCACTAAAACTCATCATAAAAGATTCTTCATAATCATTTATACCTTATCTCATTGGTATAATTTATAAACTCAACTCCATCTTAACAACAAGTAGTCTATAAAATCATCAAATCATCGATCCATAATGAAAATAACTCAATCAAAGAGGAACATCATAAATGATTTCACCATATATGCATACATCTCATCTAGCACTAGGCTATCAATATAATAATCATCTAAAGACGGTGAAGTCTAAAACATCAAAACTCAAAGAAATCCCGGATTGGCCAAGTCCTCGATTGCATGCCAAAGCAATGCTACGCGCGCTTCATCGTGACTAGTACTACTATTTGGTACCATAAACATCGTGATGACTGGAGTCAAATAACATCTTAACATCGTGAACATCATGAATGACCATAGTCTATAACATCACAATGACTCTTAGTCACAATGACCCGGGTTAATAACATCGTGATGATCAAAGTAGCAGCTACATCGTGATGACTCCAATCGAGTACTCGTGGTCAGTAGTACTAGTAAACATCGTGAACATGTCTCAACTTCTCGGATAGGAACCCAATAGGTGTTAACGTACGTCCCATACCATACGTTCGCCTTTAATGGTTTGCTAGCCGTTAGTTGGTACCACACTAGTAAAACATCATAAACATCAAGAAAATATACTCGACCTCGTCTCATTGGCGAGTGAATACAATACTATGCTCATCTCATCTCATTGACGAGTACTAAGGGCATCTTGACTTGTCTCTTCTCATTGAAAAGTAAAAAGTATCATAATACATCTCAACATCGTAAAATCATCATAAAGAAGCTTACCTTATCTCATTGGTAAGTAAAAATAACATCTAGATGGTTATATATAACCATAATTCCAAATAGGAATTTCTAGCCCTTAATTCATCTCATTTCATCGGCGGTTAAGAAACACATCTTAATATGGTCCTTCATCGAATACACTCCTAAATTGGAGTTCTCGGACCATATAATCTACCCAAAATTTATAACATCTTAAATCATCTCAAATAGTTCACCGGAAGGGTTTCGATCGTGTAAGTCTGATATTAAGCGATAAAGCAAATCCATGTGTCCCATACCACATGTTATACTTTACCGTTTAATTGTCCTTCTTATACATCCTAAATTCATAAAAATAAGTAATTTTATTTATAAAATAATTTTATTAGGGAAATAGAAATTTAAAACAATTTTCCGAAAACGATTATTAAAATCAATATTTGAAATTCCTTTATTATAGGAAATAAATCAATATTTATTTGGAAAAATAATAAAAAAAATACTGTGTAATAATAATTTGAAATGTCCATGTATTTCAAAAAAGTGATTTAGTGAAAACCGTTCTCGAAAGCAATGAAAACTAAGAGAGATATCTCAAAACCGATAACTTAAATTCAATACGAATTCAATTCAAATTTAACCCAAAGTCAATTCAAATTCCATTTAAATTTGAATTTCAAATTGTCCAAATATAGATAGCCTACTTATAGGCATCATAGCTCTCAAAATATCTCAAAAACACCATCAAAACCGAAGAGAATGAGAGCAAAAACGAGCTAATACAATCTAGGGTCAACGATTGTTGCTGCTGTCATTTTGCTCTCAGGACAACAACATACAACCATAATTATGACCAAACAAACTTCAAAATTCTAGAAAATACAATGAATAAAACATGTAGCACATGAACTAAGCTTTCTGAAACATCCATAATTATCAAATTTGGTTAAGAAACGAAGAAGTGGTCAAATTCGTTTCGGTTTCAAACACAGAACAAATATTGATTTTGCTCTCAGGTTAGCAGTAGAAAATTTAGATTTTGACATATCTAACCTGAAAATTACAGAAAACTCAAAACATAAAAGTTGTAACACATGATTTATTCTTTCTGGAACATCTAAAATTATCAAAATCGGTTGAAAAATGAAAAAGTTATGGCCAATTTCGTTTCAGCTTCAAGGACAGAGTAAATATTGGTTTTGCTCTCGGGTTAGCAGTAGAAAAATTAGATTTTGACATATATAAATTCAAAACTACAAAAAAATCAAAAAATTAAAGTTATAGCCTGAATCATAAGGTTTCCAAAACTTCAAAAATTTCTAAATTCGGATAGGTAACAAAACAGTTATGATCAAATTACTTTCCAGATGAATATATAAACACTCTCTGTCAATGATAGGACTGTCACAAAGATATGGATTTTTCACCATATAAACATCAAAAATACTCAAAACATCAAAGTTGTATCCTAAATCATAAGGTTTTCCGAATTTCAAAAATTTCTAAATTCCGATAGATAACAAGAATGTTATGGACAAAACAATGTGGCGACAGAAAACAGAAAATAACAGAGATGAAACATAACCTTATTAATATGAAAATTCAACTTAAAACTTTGATTTTGGCTAGCACTTGTAACCTTTTACACTTACCTTCTGATTTGCAGTGAATAAACGAGGATTTGCAAGCAAGATTGAACCTTTAACACAAAATTGGAACCCTAAACATCTGAAAATAGAAAAATACAGTATATACAAAGAAGCAATTAATCAAAATAAAATTTATAGAAAACCATTCTAGAGTTTACATAGATTCTAAGATATATTAGATTGGAGATTACCTTTCTCTTATCTCTCTATTTGATTGATTTAATTCCTTAATTTGCAGATATTTTGAGTGAAATTGATTTATAAGAAGGAAGCCATTGATTTTCTCTTTTTATGGAGGCCATTGATTAGAATATTGAAGTTTTTAGAAGAAAAGTGTTTAAATGAAAAAATAGTCCGAGAGAAATGAATGTATATCTCTTTCAACATTCTAGAAATTTGGTTTGTGGACACAAAATAACCTTATAAGCCCAATTCTCACACTTAGAAAATATTTAGAGTAAATATGCATATGTGTTTTAGTAATTTACACATAACTTTTGCATAAAATTTCCAAATCACATGAAATAAGTTGCATTGTTCATGTTCTAATAAAGGGAACATGTTAGTGACATCAAAATTTTAATTTTCTAATTAAAATATTATTTTCCCCATATAAAATGTTTTTAACAATATTTACCAATATTTTCATTTTGGTGAAAAATCACCGTTTTCATCCATTTCAACCAAATGAAATTTATTTTTAAGTCTAATGAAGTGTATTAAAATGTTTTAACATTTTTATAACATTAATACATCATTCCAAGCCTAATTACACTTCTAAATTTTATTTTCTTCATATTATTCCTTTTATTTCACAACAGAAGGCTAACATTGGAATAAATTTCCAATATTACAAATTAACTAAAATTAAACCATCACAATTATTTATTTTCAATTCAAATCCACAAATAAAGTTTTTCAAACTTTATTTCATTCTTTTACACTTCTTTTTTTCAACAATCAAATGTTGAAACATGCTTCAAATAAAATAATATGACTTGTTTAAATTTCAAATCCCAAATTATATTCATCAAGGTATTGTTTATATGGAATAAATAATATAATTCCTCATTTTATTATCCAATTCATTTTTAAACACAATATCTAATTATGATTTGCATTACAATTTAATATTAACAGTAATCTCCAAAATCCTGGATTGTTACAGACTCCTCTCCTTAACAAAATTGCATCCCCGCAATTTCTAGTGGAAAAGTCTGTAAAAAAACACAAAAATTCAATCGAAAAAGGATAAAAGACAAGCTTAAAACTCAAACCATTTATACTCTCAATATAGAATAGTGGTGAGAAACAAGGAAAAACACACTTGGTTAATCCAATGGCCCATCAAATGCTAATATAGTGATTGGCGAACTATCGAATTTTCCAAGTAACTCGAAAGAATTTCGAAGATATCCCATCCTCAAATCAAAACTCAATAAGATGCTCAACAACTAATTAATCGAAAATGATTGATTTCACAAAACTCTATGAATAGAGTCGGGATCAAACTTAATTAAACCCAAACTCTATGCAACAAAGAAGATCATCAATAAGATTTTCCACATAAATATACGGAAAGAACATCCTCACAACAGGGTTGACACAATAGACAAGATTGATAAATCACAAGATGGCTTCTCACAAGGCCACCAATTCGAACGACCGCGAAAATGCACGTCATTAGTAATAGCTCAAAGATAGAATATACTCAAGAATAAGGATATAAGCTCGAATTATCTTTTAATCCAAGATATTTAAAAAAATTAAATCTCGACATCTTTTAATTTTAAATCTCAATTTTGAACATTTAAAAAATTTCAAACTTTTCACTATATTACTTAGTAAGTTATTTAAAACTCAAATTAAAAATCCAAATTTCTTCTCTTACTTCAAAATTAATTTCCAAAGAAATTTGTAAATCCATAATAATATTCCTTAAAATAAATTAAAGCTTTAAATTCTCTTTACTCTTTTTATTAAACCACTTAAATAATTTAAAAATATAATCTTCAAATTCTCTTATAACTCTTCTCTTAAAACATCCAATGTATACAATATAGATTCTAAAATCTCAAAATATACTTCCAATAAAGCACAACTCAAAATTAATCTCATTTATATTCTCATCTTTATAATTTAAAAATAAATAAATGGAATTGCCTCGCCATTAAATCTCTAATAAATAAATATATCTGTTGGCAGCAGAGTTGATCGAACGATCAAAACTGCCTCTCCATACTATTACTCGTCTCTAAAATTAATGGCTTCAATTACCATTTGAAATAAATTTAATATTTAATCTCAAAATATTATTTCCAAAATCTCAATTTTTAAACACAAACCATCGTGTCTGATTGCCTCATCATAGCATTTAGAAGATTCCTATCGATAACGTTGATCAGGCGTATCGACCAGAACTCTTAACTACTCGATGGACAACCCAACACTCTCAAATTATTTCTATAAAAAAAATACTACTAATGTAAATATATTCTCAAAATATTCTATGATTTTTTTTAAATATCTCAAAGCTCAAATTTATCTTTAATACACATATTTATATAGCTTCAAAACTCAAACCAAAGAACACTAAAAGAATGCATCGAGATATTCCCAGAATACTCGATTCTCAAAATCATCAAAAGGAGATAGGGTGTTCGTCAATCTTACGATGTCACGAGCCACTCCCAAAAATCATCATGATACATGACAAGCAAGAAATTCTTCTCAAAGGAGAAGAAGCACACAATCCACGAATCACAACTTCAACCGTAGTAATGCTACAAAGGATATAATTGATTGAGTATCTAAAAAGAACACTCAAACGAAGCTGAATGATAAACTCGACCAAACTCGAACAATCTAGAAACCCACGTCATTCCTCATTGGATACCCTTTTGGAAGGATAACCGAAGTGCTAAGAGCCAGGAATAAGGTTACCTCAACAATCAATTGCCCGATTGGATGTCAAATCCAAAAGGACTCAAAAAAACTCAACAATGTCAGCATGACTAGAATTTGAGATATATCATCAACATATAGATACTCAAGAGTGAATACAGAATCTTCAGAATTATCATTAACATTTCAAAGTGATAGAAATAATAAACCAATCAAATTAGGAAGCCTAAATAAATATAGGATCCTCTAACAACAAAAGAATCAGACTTTATATCAAATAAGTCAATCCATCTCAAATCAGATACATCTCAAGATTGTGAGTAACAAACAAATACTCACAAAAGCAATATCGAATAAAAATCTCAGAATGCCCACAATGAGCCAAGCATTGTGGATCCATTCAATAGGATTCATAACTCTCAAAAGAATGCAACAAGAATGCTCAAAGAAATCAATTAGCTCTATCGATACGAACTCACTCGTATTGACAAAAAAAATAGAATAATCCCAAATAAGATTTTATATAAGAAAAGAGGACATCAAACTCTATTATGGAATACTACGGAATACAATTTATCTATATTCCTAGACAAATTCCATCTCAATAATCCTGAAACTCAAAAAAAAGAATCAATGCTCCATTCAAAAACAAGCTTGAATAGAGGACAATTATTCACTTGTATTGTACTTCGATATATCATGATATACGTATTGTTCTGTGTTTATTCTAATTTGTTCTGACAGCAACTCAGATACCAAACTGTAACGCCTCACCCCAAGACCCACGTTAGCAAACAGAATTAAAAAGCAATTCTATCCACTAAAGCAGAGAATAGCGCTGGTTAAGGGCGACCATCTACAATTTTGTCTTAAACATCTATTGAATATGTCGATAAATGCAATATAATTTTTTTCCAACTTATGTGGATCGACATACCCAGTAAATGCTTAATCTAAAACTATAGATGGCTAATGAGTCTATCAAAACAAAATACAATAACTGAATGTAAATCACATCACAGAAAAGTAACCAACGTCATATGTATACATATACACTGATACATGTTTAGTACAATACAATATGAATACAATAAAGGAGGTACACGACCACACCATATACATCAAATCAAATGTAAAAACATCAGAGTATGCGGAAGAAATATACTACTCAAGCGAAAGAAGAGCTGATATCCAACATCAACTTCAAGCTAAGCCCAATAGATGATACCTGAAACAACTCGGTCTGATCCGAGTGGAAACACACGGGTCAGGCTAGCCAAAATCATCAGTTAAACAGAATAATCGATAAGGATAAGTAGGTGAAAGCTATGGTATCCTTTTTCTTAAAGGATGGCATGCCCTAAACAGGGTTTCAACATCATAAGAAAGGACAATAGCTCTTCTTGGCAAGTAGAAGAGATAATGATGATAAAGTCATACTGAAGTGGCATAACTGACACATAAGCAAATGGAACACGGACGAGCAAAGTTTTAAAGATAAGATTCAATAAACATCGGTTTCTCCACATATCATCGGCGGTATAAAGGAATATGGAAAATGACTTCAAATGATTCAACCATCTTCTTAGAAGTGGCTGTCAATGTAAAAATACATCAAAGGTACATATCCTTTATATATAGAATAAAACGCATATGGATGTGCTTCATCTCATTGGCACATCCCAAGGATCATTCAAGGAAATATAAAACCCAATCATAAAAGAAGCATTATACTTATTCATACCTCATCTCATCGGTATGAATATAGTTACATCTCAAACCCAACACTAAAATTCATCATAAAAGATTCTTCATAATCATTAATACCTCAACTCATTGTACAAATTTATAAATACATCTCAACTCCATCTAAACATCAAGTAGTCAATAAAATCATCAAATCATCGATCCATAATGCAAATAACTCAATCAAAGAGTAACATCATAAATGATTTCACCATATATGTATACATCTTATCTAGCACTAGGCTATCAATATAATAATCATCTAAAGACGGTGAAGTCTAAAACATCAAAAATCAAAGAAATCCCGGATTAGCCAAATCCTCGATTGCATGCCGAAGCAATGCTACGCGCGCTTCATCGTGACTAGTACTACTATTTGGTACCATAAACATCATGATGACTGGAGTCAAATAACATCTTAACATCGTGAATGACTATAGTCTATAACATCATAATGACTCCCGGTCACTAAGACCCGAGTTAATAACATCGTGATAATCGGAGTAGCAAGTACGTCGTGATGACTCCAATTGAGTACTCGTGGTCAGTAGTACTAGTAAACATCGTGAATGCGTCTCAACTTCTCGGATAGGAACCCAATAGGTGTTAATGTACGTCCCATACCATACGTTTGCCCCTAATGGTTTACTAGCCGTTAGTTGGTACAACACTAGTAAAACATCATAAACATCAAGAAAATATACTCGACCTCGTCTCATTGACGAGTAAATACAATACTATGCTCATCTCATCTCATTGACGAGTACTAGGGGCATCGTAACTTGTCTCTTCTCATCGACAAGTAAAAAATATTATAATACATCTCAACATCGTAAAATCATCATAAAGAAGCTTACCTTATCTCATTGGCAAGTAAAAATAACATCTAGATGGTTATTTATAACCATAATCCCAAATAGGAATTTCTAGCTCTTAATTCATGTCATTTCATCGGCGATTAAGAAACACATCTTAAAATGGTCCTTCATAGAATATACTCCTAAATTGGAGTTCTCGGACCATATAATCTACCCAAAATTTAATATCATCTCAAATAGTTCGTCGAAAGGGTTTCGATCGTGTAAGTCCGATATTAAGCGATAATGCAAATCCATGTGTCCCATACCACATGTTATACTTTATCGTTTAATTGTCCTTCTTATACATCCGAAATTCATAAAAATAAGTTTTTTTATTTATAAAATAATTTTATTAGAGAATTAGAAATTTAAAATGATTTTTCGAAAACGATTATTAAAACCAATATTTGAAATTCCTTTATTATAGGAAATAAATCAATCTTTATTTAGAAAAATAATTAAAAAAAATACTATGTAATAATAATTTGAAATGTCCATGTATTTCAAAAAATGATTTAGTGAAAACCGTTCTCGAAAGCAATGAAAACTGTGAGGGATATCTCAAAACCGATAACTTGAATTCAATACGAATTCAGTTCAAATTTAACCCAAAATAAATTCAAATTCCATTTAAATTTGAATTTAAAATTCTCCAAATATAGCTAGCGTACTAGTAGGTATCATAGCTCTCAAAATATCTCAAAAACATCATCAAAACCGAAGAGAATGAGGCAAAAACGAGCTAATACAATCTAAGGTCAATGATTGCTGTTGCTGTCATTTTGCTCGCAAGACAGCAACATACAACCATAATTATAACCAAGAAAACTTCAAAATTCTAGAAAATTTAATGAATAAAACATGTAGCACATGACCTAAGCTTTCTGAAATATCCAAAATTATCAAATTTGGTAAAGAAACGAAGAAGTTATGGTCAAATTCGTTTCGGTTTCAAACACAGAGCAAATATTGATTTTGCTCACGGGTTAGCAGTAGAAAAATTGGATTTTGACATAGCTAACCTGAAAATTACAGAAAAATCAAAACATGAAAGTTGTAATATATGATTTATTCTTTCTGTGACATCTAGAATTATCAAAATTGGTTAAGAAACGGAAAAGTTATGGCCACTTTAGTTTCAGCTTCAAGGACAGAGCAAATATTGGTTTTTCTCTCGGGTTAGCAATAGAAAAATTAGATTTTGACATATCTAACTTCAAAACTATAGAAAACTCAAAGCGTGAAAGTTATAGCCTAAATTATAAGGTTTTTCGAACTTTAAAAGTTTCTAAATTCTGATGGGTAACAGGAAAGTTATGATCAAATTACCTTGTAGGTGAATATATAAACACTCTCTGTCAATGAAAGGACAGTCACAAAGGTATGGATTTTTTACCATATAAACCTCCAAAATACTCAAAACTTAAAACATCAAAGTTATATCCTAAACCATAAGGTTTCCAGAACTTCAAATGTTTCTAAATTCCAATGGGAAGAAGAAAGTTATAGCCAAAACAATGTGGCGACAGAAAACAGAAAATAACAAAGACGAAACATAACCTTATTAATATGAAAATTCAACTCAAAACATTGATTTGGCTAGCATTTGTAAGTTTTTACACTTAACTTTTTATTTTCAGTGAATAAGCGAGGATTTGCAAGTAAGATTGAATCTTTAACACAAAACTGGAGCCCTAAACATGTGAAAATAGAAAAATACAGTACATGCAAAGAAGCAATTGATCAAAACAAAATTTATAGAAAACCATTCTAGGGTTTACATAGATTCTAAGATAGATTAGATAGGAGATTACCTTTCTCTTATCTCTCTATTTGATTGATTTAATTCCTTAATTTGTAGAGATTTTGAGTGAAATTGATTTATTAGAAGGAAGCCATTGATTTTCTCTTTTTATGGAGGCCGTTGATTAGAATATTGAAGTTTTTAGGAGAAAAGTGTTTAAATGGAAAAATAGTCAGAGAGAAATGAATGTATATCTCTTTGAACATTCTAGAAATTGGGTTTGTGGACACAAAATAACCCTATAAGCCCAATTCTCACACTTAGAAAATATTTAGAGTAAATATGCATATGTGTTTTAGTAATTTACACATAACTTTTGCATGAAATTTCCAAATCACATGAAATAAGTTGCATTGTTCGTGTAAAGGGAACATGTTAGTGACGTCAAAATTTTAATTTTCCAATTAAAATATTATTTTACCCAAATAATTTTTTTTAATAATATTTCCATTTTAGTGAAAAAATCGCTGTTTTCGTCCATTTCAACCAAATAAATTTTATTTTTAAGTCTAATGAAGTGTATTAAAATGTTTTAACATTTTTATAACATTAATACATCATTTCAAGCCTAATTACACTTCTAAATTTTATTTTCTTCATGTTATTCTTTTATTTCACAATAGAAGGCTAACATTGGAATAAATTTCCAATATTACTAATTAACTAAAATTAAACCATCACAATTATTTATTTTCAATCCAAATCCGTAAATAAAGTTTTTCAAACTTAATTTCATTCATTTACACTTTTTTTTCAACAACCAAACGTTGCAATAGGCTTCAAATAAAGTAATATGACTTATTTAAATTTCAAATCCCAAATTATATTCATGAAGATATTGTTTATATAAAATAGATAATATAATCCCTCATTTTATTATCCAATTCATTTTAAAAACAATATCTAATTATAATTTTCATTACAATTTAATATTAACAGTAATCTCCAAAATCCCGGGTTGTTACAAGTACCAACGGAGAACGTGAGTTTAGTCCCAAAATTCTATAGGTTATACCCACCCAGCTAATCTGGCGATCAATACCTATGAGTAGTTGGACTAATGTGAGTTGTCATAGTTTGAGTTAGGGTCATAATATGAAGGACCTACTTTGGGGTTAGAGGTATTAAGTGGTCGATTGAGGGCCTGCCTCTTCCCTATGTTGGAAGTATTAAGTGGTCGGGGCTAGTGGTTAGGCAGGTAGAGGATATCCCGAGGAGGGTCTGCTTTGGGTTCAAGGTATTAAATGGCTATTTTAGGGTCCACCTCTCCCATAAAAAGAAGTATTAAGTGGCCTAGAGAGATTTTGTGCAATGTAAGCAAGATAGTACCAGAGAGGAGTCTACCTTAGAATAGGTATTTAATGATGGGGACCTGCTTGAATGAGGTATTAAATGGTCAGAGTTTGCTAGTTCCCGTCAAAAAGGTATTAAGTGGTCTGGGCACTATCTCTTGCATTGTTAGAACATTATTGATGATAGACATGTGTGACTGGTAATGACTTTTAGTCTACAGTTGAAGATGGGTTAGTGGGTTGAAAAACGGTAATGGTCATAGGATTGGACTAGAAAAGTCATAGGGCTTGTAGTTGGAAAACTCATAGTAAAGCTAGGATGCGTAAGACATATTCTTATTAAATTATACTATCTAAGTACTATTATAGAAAGACGTGAGATTTTATTCACCAGACATTGTTGTTATGACTCCCTGCTCATTATAACATAGGTTAGAGAAGATGACACATGTTTTTGGAGATGGTGGCGAAGACACAGACTTGTGGCAGTTACTTATCTATCTATTTATGTTATTTCTGTATTTCTGATGTGCCAATTGAGACATGATGTATTTTGAGATATTGTGCTATGAATATTTGGTGTTGTTATATTGGATTATGTTGTATGTTTATGGTATTTGAATTTTTAAATAAATGGTTACTGTTTAGATATTATATTTTATCCTTCCGTTATAAGATTCTGAATGTGTAGATATATAACTCTGTATATTGTTCTTTAAATCAATTTTACCAACCAACAGCCAATTTTGGAATGGGTTTAAAGTTTGATGGGCCTTTCTTGAGTCGAGATTAGGCCCATTTCGAGGCAGATGATTACACATATGCATCAGGTTGTGTGAGCCAATTTGAAAAAGCACTATCTCGTTGAAAGGTTCCATACATCTGGCCTTTCTCAACTTATTTCTTTAAAAAAAGACTCCGTTTTTTCCTCTTTCCGGATGGTAAATATTTCTCAGAACATGGAGTGTGAATCAAACCCATGTTTGAATTGAAACTAAGATATTAATGCAAGTTCTGCAAGAACTCCGAATCATTCTCTTGAAGCTCATCCTTTTTATGATAAATGATCCGTTTGCCCCGAAATGACCCGGCCCAACAGGGAAATCCCAATTCAGTGGACCTTTAGATACTAATCTAATCTTGAAGAAAAGCATTGGACTACTATAAAATATACCAGTATTTAGGAAATACACGGGACTTATTCCTAATATACATGAACAAAGACCTCCTTATAAGAGGAATACTGACTCTATCTTGCAGAGTAACTTTGATGATAGTAAATCGATGTTTGGTTAAGTTTTTATGTTAAATGGCAAGGACAACTGTTGGAAAAGTAACAAATACGAAACAGTCGTTGATTCAACGATGGAAGCATAGTACATAACCCTCAACGAAGTAGCAAAAAGGGTGTTCTAGATGCGTAAAATTATAAGTGAGCTTGGAGTGATTTCCCATACCGAGAATCAAATGGCATTGTTCCGTAACAACAATGTAGCAATACAGATGCAAAAGAGCCTAAAGTATACAAGAAACCGTGGCATATTCTTCATAAGTTCCACCTCATCAGAGAATTCGTTGAGAAGAAATATGTTATGATACAAAGAGTAGATACCAAGGACAACCTAGCAGATCCATTCGCTAAGGGTCTAAGTCGATTGGTTCTCGAGAAGCTAATCGAAGGGATAGGATTCAGATTCATAAATTGGCCTTAAGTGCAAGTGGGAGATAGATATAGTTAGGGATATTCCCCAGGAGAAATTCTGCATTTTATTGTAAATTATTAACCTTGTTAATTCTCATTCCTAATAAAAGGTGTTTTCTTTTGTTTATATACTTGTTATAACATATTATAAATAAATAAATGCTTAGTCAAAGTATATTTATCATAAAGTTCGTAAATGGTGTGTTTGTGATACTAAATACAAATATTTTGTAATGATGATTATTGTATCATAATGAATGAAACACTTCGTTTTAAATATTCCTAGTCAAGATGTATCGAGACTGGAAATGCATCCGTTGAGCCTAGAGTATGCAACGTACTCCAAATGTTGTACTGGGTATTACTCATGACTACTGGGGACGCCCAAGGGTTACGCATTGATAATTATTAGATAACTATGGAATGACTCCCTCGATAGTTTTCTGTTGGTTAATATAACTAAGATCAAACAGAAAAATATCGATGCGACTAATTTACATAGTTTTCTTGACTTGAGAATATTGTTGACTTTAATATGAAAGCTCGACTTTGATTATAGTTAATTATGGAATGGTGTCCATTGAACAACTATAGTTGGGTCGAGTGGAACTATTGAAAGTGAAACATTATTCAAGGGAGGTTTCATCTCCTTAATTATATGAGGATCATATTATGGTCAACTGAAATCAACTCAAAGTCAAGATCTCTTACCAGCTATAACGACCCAGAATTTTGGTTATTTGAAATTAGAATATTTAATTTATTTTAAATATTTGAAAGCTAATACGTAAAGATTTAATAACATGAATTTCAAATATAACGGTTATTTGGGTAATTGAATTGCTAAATTTAAAATTTGAAAATTGTTTACGTGATTGAATCTTGAATTTTTTTCGATAAAAATGATTTTTAGGCTTATTAAATTTATACTAATAAGAATAAAGGTAAATAAAATTTTAAATTGAAATTAAAAGTGATTTACTCGATTTTAAAAATAACTCATTTAAATTAACGAGTAAAAATAGCCTTTCGGGGCACATTCTCGGAACTTCAAGAAACTAGTTCCATTGGATCCGTAATAGCGTATTATTTTAAATTAACGAGTAAAAATAGCCTTTCGGGGCACATTCTCGGAACTTCAAGAAACTAGTTCCATTGGATCCGTAATAGCGTATTATTATCGAATCTCAAATTTCGTAACATTTGGAGTTACCGTTTGGTCGAACGGGATAGAAATACGTTGAAATTTATATTGAAAATTTGATATAATAATTAGGTTCAAAAGCTATCTTCTCCATACGATCAAATTAGGCCTCAAAACCTGTTACGTTGCATTCAGAATAAGGGTATAACATTATAAATGTCTAGCGGCACGCCTCGAGTGAGATCCAAAATTTACATCTTGATATTTTTAAATTTGAATAATATATATATTTTTAATTTTGACCTCAGCCCACATTCTCTCACATCAGGCCACATATTAATCATTACAGCCACCCTACCTCCTGAAATTACCACCCTATAGCCACCATCTATATTCCTCCCCCTTGTATTTAAGCACAACAAGAAAGAAAAGAAAAAATGAAAGAAATGTCAAATATAAAAGAGAACGCTATCTTTAAAATTTTAGCTCCCTCGTTTTCATTTACCAGTTGCTATGAATTTTCTTTCTTCCTCTCTAATGAAGAAAAATGGAACTACGCCTTTTGAAATTTAAAATCAAAATCAAAAGAAGTTGACTATAATCTAAAGATTTGATTTTGGGATTTTTGCGGCAAGATCTTGAAGTCTTAGGAATTTGATGAGGCTCGGCTGAGAATTGGTTATTCGAACGTTTAGGGATTTATTCTCGACAAGGCTTGGGTTAGCAATGGTTTATTATACAAGCTTCGATCGGGAGTAGGGATGGTGTATTCGAGTTCGCCAAGTCGAGGTGCACCTGCGGCCATTACGTGGCATTGTACGATGATTTCTTGGTTGCCGCAACCTCATGCTACAAGGAGGAGGTTCGTGGATATCGCGTTTCGCTTGGGGAGTCTGGGTTTCAGGCGAAGGGGACTAGAGGGTAGACATGGTGATGGTGAGTTGAATGGCGAAGTCGATGGTTGTTTTCATGGTGGAGCCCCGTATGACTTCCCGTGCATGACCTGTATCTTGTGTGAGTGCACAAGGGGAAGGAGAAATTACATTGGGGGAAGAAGAAGTTGGGGGTGGGCTTCGTTGGGCCAGGCCATATATCTATAGGGTAATTAGTTTTTTGTTTGTAATTAAGTTATTAATTTATCTATATAAATTGTTATGCTTAAAACTATCGTATCTTCTTCATACGATGTCAGAATTTAACGAAACGAGTTGCAATGCACTCGTTTACACGAATATTACACATAGGAATTGGATTGGAATCAATTGGAACTAGCAGGAATTTTGGAAAAAATAAACGTTTGTTTAATTTTAAATTAACAGAACACCTCGGCAACGACTGTAATCAATGTGATTAAATCTAAATTTCACTCTTTTTGGATTGTTTGAGTAATTAAAATTAATTATTGGATGCTTGGTTGAATTTATAAATTATTATCTGTTGAATGTTGTATTATATATATAGTAGTATATATTAGTAGTTGGATATATTTCCCATCGATTGGAGCGGATGAGACCCTATGTGTCCAGCATAATAGCGGATGACCCTATATTATCGCGATATCCCACCTCGAAGCGGGATTTGTATCTTATGTTATTTAACATCTGTGGATGCAGGGAAACAGGTTGGAGGTATCCAACTGGATTCCTCAGAAATATATTAATTGTTCATATATATTGATATATGATGTGTGTGAATAAACCTGATGTAGATTTTGTTGTGTTGAATTTTGGATGCTATAATAGCGCTGACCTTAATTTTGGTATTTTAAATACCATAAATGTTGTTTTTGAATTTTTAAGGAATTAAAAGGAGATTTTGGATATAAAAATAATTATACCAAAATTTGGATTTATTTAAAAAGAGGTTGATTAGATAAAACAATAATTTGATTTTTGGATGCACTTAACTATTTGCAAATTGTTTAAATGGAGATTTTTAAAATAATTTATATAGGGACTTTTTAAATGATATTCTGAAAAATATGGAAAGGATTTGAAATCGATATTAAGAATAGATTTGAAAAATAAATGGAATTTATAAAGAAATAGACTTATAAAATGGAATTTTATAAGTGAGATTAGTTTTATAAAAAGGTGAAACTCAAAGGAGTTATAAAATTTATAAACAGTATTTATAAATAAGGGAAACGATATCAGATGGTGAATTGGGGATGTAAATTCATAACGTGAATTTTTATTAGAATATGGTTATTGGGTTGAGGAAAATAGTGGATTCTATTTTTGGAAGTGGAAATGGTTAGGAGGTCAGAATGAAATCGACATGCTGTGAATCGAGAGGAATTTATAAATTGAATTGTTTGTTGAGATTTTAAAAATATATTTTTATTATTAAGAAATTAAGTTGTTTTTAAAAGGAAAATTTTATTTAAAACTAGTTGGTATTGAAATACTTTAGAAAATGGAATTTTCAAATATTTAATATTAATTGATATAAATTCTAAAATTTTAAAATCAGCTCTGAAAATTTATTTGTTGGGTTAAATGAGTGGAATTGAGTAATTGAAGTTTATTTATAAAGTTTTGATATTTTGAAATAATTGTTTAAACATGTTCTTCAAATAAATTACTATTCTTTAAAAATATTTATTATATATATATGTAGAGAGAGAGAGAGAGATTTGGGAAATGACTGTAATTTATTTATAAATCTTCTCGAGATGTAAAAGCGGATTTAGTTAATGGATATCATTTTTAGAAGAGGAAACTTTATAATGGAATTCCAGAAGCTTAAGGAAATTTTTGAAACGTTAGAAAATAAGAACTTTGAGTTTGAATCTGAATTCATAATGAAGCTATAAGTGGATAGACGAGTTTTAAGTGAGTAAAATTGATTTTAGAAGATGTGTAAGACTAATACATGAAATAATTCCTAAGTGTCGAGGTTAGAAATGAATTTGGAAAGTGGACTTAAAATAATTTCCTAAGTGATGAAATGAAAGGTTTTTGGAAATATTTAGAGACGAAGGATTTATATCGAAATATTTTTTCTACGTAATGGATTATAAATCGAAATTGGAAATATTTCACTAAGTGTTAAAGTAAAGTACGAGTTGAAATATCCTGTTATGAATATAAGTATTTGAGAATATTTTCAAACATTGAAATATTGGGAGAGAATGAATATATATATATATATATGTGTGTGTGTGTGTATGTATGGATGTGTCTGTATGTATATATCTTTGTAAAGATATTTTGGAATAAATGTTTTGGAAATTTATAAAATGAGGCCTAGTGATTTCTTATGTGTGTTATTTGATGGTTAAATAACCGACTATCAAATTTGGCCTAATTCGTTAATCGTTTCGAAGAGACCGAGATCGGATTTAATTATCCGGAAACCATTTCGATCTGATTTATGCCTTACGAATTGTGATATCTCAAAGCTAATGGAGATGGTGATATTGAAGGAGATTCGGGTTGTCCAGACCCAGGTCAACTTGTATGGATGAATGCTATCATTGCATCGTTTCCTGGAAAGCAATGTTAGCATTCCAAGTATGATTACTATTCTAAAGGTAAAACGTAGCATCAAGCCTCATCAACCGGGAATGACTAAAATAGGGGAGATGCAGCAGGACTAAGTGGGTCACACCCAATTAGGGAATGTTACCACTTTTCTAGACACCCTAGGATATATTTAAAAAGTTATGGACATGGTTGTGCATGGAAAAAAGAGCTCTTGATAAGGGTGGGAACACCCGGGGTGATAACATATTTTGTACTAATAGTTAAGTGCCAGACCGGTCTTATGTTGGCAAAGGATCCCGATGAGGTCCTCGGTATATTTTTCTAGAGGTGTACTATGACGGACGGTATCCAATAGCCTAGTCTTTGTATGAATCCAATATCCACTACGAGCTTGTACGGTTTTGATTGTGCCCAACTATGCTGAAACATGAGATGCAAGCATTTCAGCTATTTTCTAATTTAATTTTTAGAGACACTATTATAATATCAGATGATTTTGATATAAAATATTTTGGTTACCGTAAGATAAAAAACCCGTCGTATTTATATGTGGCGTGATCTTACGAGATACATTTGTTTTCAAAGGATTTTGATAACAATAATAATTCAAATCGAGTATGTTTTCTCAAGCTAGTTTTCCAGACTGACTTGGGTGTTATTTTATTATAATACTCAGGTCAGACCGAGTATTACAGACTCATATTAGGATGCTATGAAGCTTAGGATACAAGCTGGACGATTTTAGACATATACCATGTACTTGGTTATATTTTGATGTGTGTAGACTGTATAATTAGCGCTAGTGAGGACAAGTTATTATAACTATCCAGATTGATTTGACGATTGTTGTACTCTGATGATATGTATGTATATTAACAGTTATAGTTACTTTTGTATAAAAATCTATTATTATATATTATATTTTATTCTGCTGTGATTATGAGATTTTGTGTTGTTGTTCCATTTTCTTCTACCTTTTTCTTTTTCATCCATAATGATTCGGTATTTCCAGCACTCGATTGCTCGGCATTCTATACAGTGAACGTATTGATGTCGATTTTTGACGATCGAAAATCTTTGGTCGTAATAGTTGGTATGAGAGTTCAAGGTTAAGCAAGGACCTTGGCTTTAGTAGGTACTCATTAGAGATAGGGTCAGTAGCACCTTATAATGAGATTGAGTATATTAATTGATATGAGCACGTATTCATTTATGAATATAAAATGTTTTATATTGTGTTGTTGATCTATTGAGTGGCTTATGGATTCTGGTCAATACGAGTAATTAACGTTACTGATAGGGACCTCTAAACACTTGAACATAGCAATTCGACATGATATTTTTATGAAATCGGTTAAATGAAATAATTTTACCCTGATTGTAGTTTTGTATACAAAAAAATAATTTTAGAAATTATTATGGTAGTATGTTTGGTTGTTAGGAATGATAATATTGATTATTATCATTAATTGGTTGTTGTGCCTTAATAATAGATTTTATTTTAAGATAAACAATAATAAAACATTTGTGAAATTTTTTAAGGAAGATAAATTATGTAAGTATAATTTATAAATGTGACTTATAAATTAAAATGGATTTAAATTGTGAAGTTTTGAATCTAAGTCCTAGAAATTTTGAGATGTGTTTCAAAGTGTTTTGCAATAATAATAATGATAGCATTATTTCGGAAGAATTTTTGAATAAAAATATTTAAAAAGGTTTTTAAAGAGATACAAGCACTAAACACACCTCGATAGTTGGAAAATAATTTCGACGATGATCGTGACATCATCGGTGTTCACTTTCGAGTTTCTAAGTGATGGATTGCAAACTTAATGATTTGCTACTAGAGTTTTGTTTTGATATACAGGTTTAGGATTTTAAGAAATTTAAAATTTTGATCTTTTATAAAAGTGAGATATGTGTGTATATATATACGATTTCAAATCGATTTGAAATAAACTCGGGTGTTTAGATTCTAGAATTGGCTATTTAAGTGTTTGTGAAATAAATAAAGATAAGTTTTGAACTTATAATTTGAGAAATGACATGGATAAGAAATGAAAACGTGAAATTGAGATAAAAGTAAATTTAACTTAAGAAAAGTTAAATGAAAGTGATGGTGGTAGTAGAACAAAGTAGTGAAGTGAACAAATCAAATAAATTGAATTGAATTAATAAAGTGAATTCTGAAAAATCAGCCTAAGTTGGGCAAAATAAAATAAAATTTGGGAATGAATTGAGGAATGAACTAGTTGAATAAATTAGTAAGTAAATATGGTTTTGAAATATGGTTGAAATATTGAAATAGTGGAAATGAGTTAAATAAAATTGGATTTGATCTAAAAAGGAATGGGATGAGATTGAAATAAATTAATGAAATGGGCTGATCGAACTAACTAATTTAGTTAGTGAGTTAAATATGGTTTGGGATATGGTTGATAAAAATCAATATTTAAAATTGGGAGATAAATGAAGTCAAATGGAATTGAAATTGGATTTGAGTTAAATGGACTTAAGTTGTGAAGTGGAAATTTATCTAAGAACATTTGTATAAAATGTTTATAATAGACTTAAGAAATTGATGGTGAAATTCTTAAGTGAAATTGGTATTAAAGGAATATACTAAATAGATGAATGGTAATTATAAGAGCGGATGACAGCTGTAAATAATTGAATGGAAATGAAGTAAATGTGAATAAGAGAATTGAGTGTAGCTAAGAAATCAATCGAAATAAATACGTAAGTTGTATGTATATTATTTTATTTATATAACGATTTGATCCAGATTCGAGCATAGAATTTTGAGAAAATTTATATCAATCCGAGTTAGGATGGATTTGAATTTTCAATTGGTTCTAAAATTCTCTATCATAGTATATGGTTATGCAAGGAGAATAATAATTTCTGATTAAGGAACCGAATTTGAGTCCGCACTAGAGAGTCGTGTGAACGATACTGGTTCGGAAGTGAAATTGCATGATCGAGCGAGCGATCAGATTTGAAATTGTGTACAGATAATATATATATATCGTATGGGCTTAAGTAAAACAAATATTGGAGGTTGAAAATGTAGAATAAAATGATTTTGAATTATATGATTGGATATAATTAGTAAATTAGATATAGGTATATAAAAGCGAGAACTAAATTGATGTCTTCGATATCAAAAGTGAATTGGATTGCTCGACTAAATGGTACATGTTTAAATTTGATGGTTTTATGATCGAGCCATTTGGCTTCTGTTTTATTTTGCTGATTTGAGCCCATAATAGCGAAAATTTGTAGTTTTTCCGATCTAGCCGCGCAAAGGAGACGCTTGTGAAATTTTTCAAAATTTTAAGGAGTTGGAAAATTTTGAATAAAATTTATGATAACTAAAATTATGATTTTGGATTATAACTTGAAATAATTGAGTGAATAATAATAGTTGGAATCTAGGGATGAATTTGGAAATCTGAAAAAGTGATAATGAGGTTTCAGCTAATTAATTTTGGGAACGTTAATGGGTTTTGGGTCATTCTTCTTACCTTGGCAATTTTGGGGACGAAATTCTTTTAAGGGGGTTAAATGTAACGACCCAAAATTTTGGTTATTTGAAATTGAAATATTTAATTTATTTTGAATATTTGGAAGTTAATATTTATAGATTTAATAGCTTGAATCTTAAATATAGTGGTTATTTGGGTAATTTAATTGCTAAATTTAAAAGTTGAAAATCGTTTAAGTGATTGAATCTTGAATTTTTTTTGGATAAAAATGATTTTTAGGCTTATTAAATTTATATCAATAAGAATGAAAGTAAATAAAATTTTAAATTGAATTTAAAAGCGATTTAATCGATTATAAAAATAAATCATTTAAACTAACGAGTAAAAATAGCCTTCGAGGGCATAGTCTCAAAATTCGACGAAACTAGTTCCATTAGATCCGTAAAAGTTTATTATTATTGAATCTCAAATTTCATAATATTTGGAGTTACCGTTTGGTTGTACGAAATAGAAACGCGTTGAAATTTATATTGAAAATTTAAAATAATAATTGGGTTCAAAAAGCTATCTTCTCCATACGATCGAATTAGACCTCGGAACCTATTACATTGCATTCAGAATAAAGGTATAATATTACGAACGACTGGTTGCATGCCTCAAATGGGATCCAAAACTTATAGCTGATATTTTGAAAATTTAAATAATATATATTTTTTGATTTTGATATCAGCTCACATTCTCTCACATCAGCCCACATACTTACCATCACAGCCACCCTGCCTCTTAAAATAACCACCCTACAGCCATCATCTATGTTCCATCCCCTTGTATTTAAGCATAGAAAGAAAGAAACAAAAACATGAAAGAAAATATAAAATATAAAATATAAAATAAAACACTATCTTTAAAATTTCAGCTCCCTCCTTTTCCTTTATCAGTTGCTCTGAATTTTCGTTCTTCCTCTCCAGTGAAGAAAAATGGAACCACCCCTTTTTAAATTTAAAATCAAAATCAAAATAAGTTTGAATATAATCTAAAGCTTTGATTTTGGGAATTTTACGGTAAGATCTTGACGTCTTAGGAATCTGGTGAGGCTCGGTTTAGAATTGGGTGTTCGACATTTGGTGATTTACGCTCGGCAAGGCTAGGTTTAGCAATGGTTTATGTTACGAGGTTCGAACGGGATTATGAATGATGTTTTTTAGTTAACCAGGTTGAGGCGCACCTGCGGCCATGAACTGGCGTTGTGCGATGATGTCTTGGTCGCCGCGACCTCATGCTACAGGGAGAAGGTTCCTAGATATTGCATTTCACTTGGGGAGTCTGGGTTTCAAGTGAAGGGGACTAGAGGGTAGAGATGGTGATGACGAGTTGAACGGCGAAGTCGATGGTTTTTTTCGTGGTGGAGCTCCATGTCACTTCGTGTGCATGGCCTGTATCTTATGTGAGTGCACAGAGGGAAGGAGAAATTGTGTAGGGAAAGAAGAAGTTGGGAGTGGGCTTCGTTGGGCCATGCCATATATCTACTGGGTAATTAGTTTTTGGTTTGTAATTAAGTTACTAATTTATCTATATAAATCGTTATGCTTAAAACTATTCTATCTACTTCATATGATGTCAAAATTTAATGAAAGGAGTTGCGCTGCACTCGTATCCGCGAATACTACACATACGAATTGGATTAGAGTCAATTGGATCTAGAAGGAATTTTGATAAACATTATGTTAGTCCGTGAGATGATGGTTTTGATAACAACAACCTTAGAATAGATTATAAAATATAAATACTAATATTATAAGTTTAGATAAATATGTATATGCAGGCTTTAACCATGTAGGTACCAAGAATGAAGACCGTACACTATAGAGATTCATGATGTCAAGATTGAAGACTCATGAGTATCAAGATTATCAAGAGTTCAAGAATTAAAGTAATTTATTCTTTAATTAGAAATTTTTTTAAACTCATAGAAAAGAACTTGCATCTTAAAATCCAATTTATTCATGGAATGGAATCCACTTCGAGCCTGTTAAAGGGATGGAACCTACGAAAAATCTAGTGGAATATTGTTTTGTATCCACTAATTTTAATTCAGATGATTTTACAAAATTATCTTGTTTTCAAAATGATTTCAAAACTTTCCTTTTAAAAGATTCAAAACCCTCTATCTTGATTTTAAATAATTTTAGCCTCAAAATTATCTTTAATTTCAAAGTCAAATTACTCCTGATTTTAAACTATTTTTAAAAATAATATATTTAACCTTTAAATATTTATACTTAAGATTTAGATATAAAATTATAGTTAAATTTTATATATATTATTCTCTATATTTACATATGTATTTTAACTATAGTCAAGTATATTAGAAAAGTTTAAAATAGTTTTAATATAAGATAAAGGTTATTTTCAAAGAAAATCAAATCATCAAAAATTGCTTTGGATGTCGACATGCCTATGGTGACCAGTCGACATGGTGTCAGTTGAGTTCAAAATTCAAATTTCAAAAGAAGTGTCTATTCGCTATAACTCTTCACGAATGGACATGGCTGTTGTTCTTCTATAAATAGGGGTTAGTTTCAACGAATTTCATATTAGATTTTCTGGTTTTTCACTCCTCTTCTTCTTCCACATTTCTTAATACATATCCTTACTATTACTTTGTAGAAATCAACATTGAATTGAACTCAATCTTTTCTAGTTTGATTCTCTATCACTATCTCAACAAGGTTCTCAGTGCTATTCAGAGTTATAGGCTTCTTTGTAATCTATTAAGTGAGAAAAGGTGTGATTGTGGCCTTGAAAATCAATCAAGCGAGATAAGGTGTGATTGTAACCTTGGTAAATTAATTGGGCAAACTTGTGGCCCGAAAATCAAGTATCTCTACCCAGAGGATTGTGATTCTGGAGGGTGTACCTCGTAGCCTTGAAATCGAGGGTGTAATTGTACAATTGCTTTTGAAGGGAAATCCGTACTTGTGTTGCGGGACTGAATGTAAGGTAACTCCGAACGGTATAAAATCTGGTGTGTTCTTTCCTTTATTGCTTTTACTTTATTTCTGCATTTATGTTTGTTTCTTTGATCATATCTTTGTCTGTATATTGCATACATCCGTGTTCAATTCAACATAAATTCAAAAAGATTTAGTAGTTCTTTATAAACACTATTCACCTCCCCCCCCCCCCCCCCGTCTATTGTTAATCCTAGCCTTAAGATCCGTAATCCGCATTTCTTTCAATTGGTATCAGAGCAAGGTTTTCAAAGTTTCATAATCTGATTTTTGAAAAGTTCTCAAAATGGCTATCAACATTGGTACTGTTACTAACACTAGTATTCCTGTCACTAGTTCATTTGTGGAAGGTCAGTCTACTGTCATACCACTAATTTTTAATGGCAGTAACTATGCATATTGGGCATGTAGGATGAAAATATACTTACAATCTATAGGATTATACACTTGGAATATTACACAAACTGAATATTCTAAACCCACAACTGGTTTTGCACATTGGACTGCTAAGCAAAAGACTATTGCACAAAATAATTCTAAGGCAATGAATATTTGGTTTTGTTCACTAGATAGAAATGAATTCAACAGAGTGTCAGTTTGTAAGTCTACATATGAAATCTGGAAAACTTTGCAAGTTACTCACGAAGAAACAAGCAAAGTTAAACAGACCAAAATTTCCATGCTCACAGATTAGTTTCAATTATTTAAAATGAATCCTAATGAGTCCGTTTCAGATATGTATAGTAGATTTCAGGATATCGTGCATTCTCTAATATCTTTGAGAAAGGAATTTTCTAAAGAAAATCAAATCAGAAAGATTTTAAATTCTCTTACTCCAGAATGGGATCAAAAGGCACGTGCTATCGAAGAGGCAAATGACATCAGTACTTTAAAGATAGAATAATTAATTGGAAATCTAATGTCGTATGAAGTTAAAATGATCAGGGGAAGAGAAAACAAAACATCTGAAAAGAAATCAATGGCATTCAATGCATTGACCGATGGATCAGACTCAAACAGCGATAATGATGAAGAAATAGCCTTTATGACCAGAAATTTTAGGAAATTCTTGAAATACAAAAAGATGAATAATCTCAAGAGAAACAACTATAAGAACTCTGGAAATCAGAATGTAGTGCCAAATAATGTCAAATGTTACAACTGTAATGAACCAGGTCATTTCAAAAGAGACTGTCCGTATCTAGATAGGCAAAATCCTCCTATGAACAATATTCCAGCAAAAAAATGGAAGCATGCATTTACTACTACTCTAGATGACTCAGACTCGTCCTCAAGTGATGATGATCAGAAGACAGATAATTCGAATTTGTGTTTCACAACTGTTCACGACTCCGACGAATTCAAAGAAACAGACTCAGAAAAAGGTACACGTTTACAATATAATTGGTTGAAATTGCTTGCTTAGAATTAGTTGCTTGATTGATTTATTTTGAATTGGTGTGTTGTTTGAATTTTAAAATTTATTTTTTTTATTTTTTATTATTATCTTATTATTTTATTATTATTTTTATTATTTTTTAATAGTATAATTTTCTGAAATATACTATAAATATTTCAAATATATATATAGGCATTAAAAATAATATGTATGTGTATATATATATATATATTTTAGAGAACATAGGAAAAATAAATTATCAAAATTCACTGGCACATGTCGACATGGTCCCTACCATGATGTCGACATGGGTACCAGAATTTGAATTTCAAATTTTGATTCAAATGTTTGAATTTCCCTCCACCTTTTCGCTTCATTCAATTCTCTGAAAAGCTACCTTTTAACCAGAGAATATGTCCTTTGAGAATCTATTTATTCACTATCTTTTATCATATCTTTTCACTCTCATTTTCAAATTCAAACTCTCTCTTCAAAACTTCAAGCTCTCTACTCTCTACTTTAATGGCTTCTTCAAGCGACCTCTCCACCATGAGAATTTTCAAAAAAATAAAAGAGCAACTATTCAATGATCCGGAGGCAATAAAAGCATACATCAATATGCTAATTATGCCAAAGTCCATCCCGAAAAGTTTGCTATTTTTCAAGATTTCTCTTCTTATGAACTTGATTCTCTTTTTGCAAACAATGGAGTTCTTAGTCTTATTGATGCTTCTCAAAATGATTTTGTTTGCTATCCAAATCTTGTCAAAATTTTCTATGCTAATTTAAACCGTGGATTTTATCATGGAAATGAGGATGAAATTTGGAGTAGTTTCAAAGGCACTAGAATTGTTTTGAACTGTGATTCTTTTGGGTATCATTCTTAATTGCAAGTGTACGGGAATGGATCTTTCTAATTTTAAAATCGATGTAAATGATCGTGAGACATTTCATCACTTTTTCGAAGGGAATGATAATTTTGAATTCAAAAATCGAAATTTTCGACCAAAGGCAAGAATTGTCAATCTTCTTTTGCAACAAACTTTGACCCCAAGATCGGGAAATTTTAACAATCCTACTTCAAAAGTTTGCAAAGCTCTTTTTGCTATTTTTGGAAATTATGACATAAACTAGGCGCAAGTTATTTTGGATGAACTTCGTCCTAAAAATCTTGAAATGGGTGAGAATACTTTATATCATGGAATTTATCTCACTCGGATCTTTAACTATTTTAGAGTGGATTTCAAAGGCGAAGAATTTGTTTCTAGAAAAGTTTTCAATCATTCCAACATTTCGCTTATGAAAATTCCATTTTTTTTCAACCTTATAAGACCCTTGCCGAAAAGGAAGAGCGTTTGGCTCATGAGGAAATGGAAGAAGAGGAAGAAGAAGAAGGGGATGAAATGGAAATTGAAGAAGAAGAAGGTGAAACCTCTTTGGAAAGAATTGATAATCCTCCTAATCCATCCACCAAAACCCTTCTCAAAAACCAAAAGACGATTGTTGAGAATCAACGGATTCTTAAACGATCCGTTAGTAAGAAGTTGGACGAAATTTCATCCAAGATGAGCAAGTTCATTTCCAAAGTCGGCAAGAAACTTAGACTTTCTTCATCATCATCATCATCCTCTAACTAGTTTTATCTTTTCATATCTTGTTGTATGTGTTTCAGCTTGTTTTAATTTGAAAGTTCATGTAGTTTCGTATGTTGAATCATTGTATCATTTAATATGCAATGAAATGAAATTTTCTTTCTGTTATCTAGCTTATCTTATCTCCAGAATAAATGTTAGTATATTATATAAATATATAAATATACACAATTATTCACAAAATCTAAATAGTCATTTTTTTCACTAACCCATGTCGACATACCCCCTATGACCATGTCGACATGTATTGGTCAGAAATGACAATTCATTTTGAATTTGAAATTTGAATAGCAACCATATGTCTATTCATTTCAAACGAATTTCTACACCTATATATACCTATTTCTTCCAGAATTCTTCACTGAAAATTATTTCCTATCTTCTAATTCTTCATTTCTTTCACAAATTCAATTATGGCTAATCCAATTCATAATTTATCCGAAAATCTTGAAGAAACTCTTAATTTGTTCAAGAGTATTCTCTCGTTCATTCTTCGTAACCAGTGACACTTAGAATTGAGTCAAATGCATATGATCAAGGAGCAAGAAAGACATTTCGATGCAATACGATGGATGATTTCCTCCCTACACAAGGATGATAACGAAGCACACCCTCCAGTCTCTCTCACCAATGACAATGATAATTGGGATGCTATTAAGGCAGATCCAATCTTTGGAGAAGAAGGATGGGTGTTCCACGTAACGTTTGATTTTTATTTATTTGCTTTGTTTGAATTGTTTGTTTGAATTAATTTGATTTGGTTTGGTTTGATACTCGGTGTGGATTGATTTCTTAAATTGGTTTGATGGTTGTTACATAAAACATGTATATATATATACACACATTGAAATGTATATAATCCTTGATTAATTATCATGTTCATAAGGATGATTATTTCCTAATCTATCTATTATATATTCCATTGTATAGTTTATTAAAGAAGGTACTCTAGTCCAAGAATGAGGGGGAGTTAGTTTTTGTTGATGACAAAGGGGGAGAAATATAAAATAGGGTAATTAGGCATAGATTAAGGGGGAGTTATTAATTTTAGGGGGAGTTATTAAGAAAGAAAGAAATATTTTATAAACAAAGGTTGCCATCATCAAAACGGGGGAGATTGTTAGTCCGTGAGATGATGGTTTTGATGACAACAACCTTAGAATATATTATAAAATATAAATACTAACATTATAAGTTTAGATAAATATGTATATGTAGGATTTAGCCATGCAGGTGCCAAGAATGAAGACTATACAGTATAGAGATTCAAGATATCAAGATTGAAGACTCATAAGTATCAAGATTATCAAGAGTTCAAGAATTGAAGTAATTTATTCTTCATATAGAAATTTTGTTAAAACTCATAGAAAAGCACTGGCATCTTAAAATCCAATTTATTCGTGGAATGGAATCCACTTCGAGCCTGTTAAAGGGATGGAACCCTAAGTAGGATGAAACCTACGAAAAATCTAGTGGAACATTGTTTTGTATCCACTAATTTTAATTCAAATGATTTTACAAAATTATCTTGTTTTCAAAATGATTTCAAAACTTTCCTTTTAAAAGATTCGAAACCCTCTATCCTAATTTTAAATAATTTTAGCCTCAAAATTATCTTTAATTTCAAAGTCAAATTACTCCTGATTTTAAACTATCTTTTAAAATAATATATTTAACTTTTAAATATTTACACTTAAGATTTAAATATAAAATTATAGTTAAATTATATATAATATTCTCTATATTTACTTACGCATTTTAATTATAGACAAGTATATTAGAAAAGTTTAAAATAGTTTTAATATAAGATAAAGGTTATTTTCAAAGAAAATCAAATCATCAAAAATTGCTTTGGGATGTTGCGACGACCCGACTTTCTATCTCCAGGAAATCGCATCATCTTGAAGAAAGAAAGGGATAGAAAAAGAAAAGAAAGAGAAAGAAGAAACCAAACAACATCAGAGAACTCACAGCGGAACGAATAAAATATAATATATCACATAAAATATTACATAGTATCTTATTACATCAGAGTACACAACTTAAACAACAGATATTAGACAGTTATAAACTTCTGTCTAACTATACAACTCAAGTATACAAGATACAGACACAACATACACAGCGGAATCAATATATATCTACACGTCGAAGCCTCCTGCTCCATATCTCCTCCAAAATTCGTCAAGCTAACCTGAACCACTTGACTACTCATACATAATATGAGTACCCAAGAGTTTAATAAAACAGAAAATAAACACTCGGGTCAGACAGGGGTTTGGTGTGAGTAAACGGGTTAAAGTTGCTTAACTTTAGAAAACCTTTGAAAGAAAAAGTATCACGTAAGACTTCCCGCACATAAACATGGAAAAGTTTTTACCTTACGCTAACTAAAACATTTGATAGGAAATCCAGTGATATTATAATAGTGTCTAGGGTTTTCAAAATAAAATACAGAAATAGCTGGAATGCTTACATCTCACGTTCCAACATAGTTGGGCACAATCAAAACCGTACAGGAACTTATTGGATTTTGGATTCCATCAATGGCAGGGCTATTGGGGTACCGCCCGTCACCGTACGTGGCCTAGATCAACGTACCGAGGAGTACTCCCACTCCCCTGCAACACAAGGCCGGAACCATCCCTTACTGGACAGTCCCGAACAAGACCACCCCGTAGTTGGCGCGACCAACCACACACTAAGCCGAAAAAGAAAGGGACCTCTAGACAGGGGTAAATCTCACTCTCAAGTGGGGGCTACCCACGAAGCCTTGCCGCACCTCCCCTGTTTTAGCCATTCCCGGTTGATGAGGCTTGAGGTTACGATTACCTTTATAGAACACATCTATCTTAGAATGCTCATCGTCCACCTGACGATGTTCTGAAAGCATTCAATCCATACAAGTTCGTTCCGGGTTAACAGAAGGCACTATCTCGTTGCACTCATTATTGGAATCACCCTAAGAGTCAACGACCATAACCCTTGCACTCTGACTCGCCGTCTCGAATCTGTAAGCACTATTCTGTCAACTCATTACGGAATCACCCACAGAGTTATACTGACGTATAACCCTTACACCTCGAGTCTTCACTTGCACCACTTGGATTAACGACCTAACGTTTAATTGGAATCGATGTGGTTTTCGGATCCCAGATATGGAAATCCGATCCTTCATTAATTACCCTATCCATATTCAGTAATTATCCTATCCATATTCAGTAATTAAATCTTTAATTACTATCATTAATTACAATAATTAATGATCCTTCATTAATGAACTATAATTAATTACATTAATTCTTAATTAATTACAATTAATTAATCACATTTAAATTATTTACTTATATTATCAACCTTGATTAATATCATTGATCACACTAATTAATGACCCTTATTAATTTAATAATTTCCTTAATTTATTAACTAATTAACTTATAATTAATCAACTCATTAATCATAATTAGTAATTAACAATTTTTAATTACTTATCTTAATTAATTTAATTCTTAATTAATTAATTTCTAATTTAATTATATTAATTCTTGATTGATTACTCTCATTAATTAATCTTTAATTACTTCATTAAGTAATTATTAAACAATTAAATTAATAAATAAATCCTTAATTAATTACTTTATTAATTAATTACAATTTTAATTAATTACACTTAGTAATTAATCTTAAATTAATCTCATTCATTAATTAATTGATCACATTAATTAATTAACTAAAATAAATTAAGTAATTAATTCTTAATTACTTACATAAGTAATTATCTCTAATTACTTTCATCAATAAGTCTTAATCACTTTCTTACTTAACAAATAATTAACTCCATCATTAAATAATTCTTAATCCTTAAATTAATTAATTACTCCATAATTAATTAACTTCAAAACAATAATATTAATCAATTCCTTAATTGATAACATCATATAATTACCATTAATCACTTCACTTAATTACTTCCATAAGTAATTACCATTCTTAATTTACATTCAATTAGTAATCATTAATTACTTCATAATTAATTACACTTAATTAATCATAATTATATGATTATTTAAATTTAAATAAATAATTAACTAATTATTTAAAATTAATTAAACAATTAATTAATTAACTTCTAATATATCTTCCTTTATTAATTAAGAAAACATTAATCTCAATTAATCCTTTTACTTATTAACAAATCACATTAAGTACTCTTTTAGTTTATATCAAAGATAAATTAACCATAATCGTCTTCATAAATAAATTATTTGAATCAGTTAAATCTTATTAACTTAAAGACAAATTATTAAACTTGGTTTACCAAAATCATAATAATAATCTTACTTAGATGAAGCATTTAGAAATCATTTCCAAATTTAGAACACTTAAAATTATCTAATTTTAAACTTATTCAAATTAAATAAAATTTGAAAACTTTAGTTATTAAAACCTTACTTTAAAATTTTACTTAAAACTTTGATTTAATACCTTAAATTCCAAAACACTTCTTTTTTTTTAAACTAAATTTCAAAATTTAATTAAATTAATTCCTTCAAAATCAATCATCTAAAATATTTTAAATTTGAAAATAGATTCAATTATTAGTTTTAAAAGTTTGATTTACACTTACTTCAAAGAAACGAGTTTTAACTTTGAATTCATTTCCTTTTTATAAAACTTGTTCTATAATTCAAAGCTTAATCTTATCTATTCAAACCACAAGTTTGATTTGCAACTCATCTTCCTACAGTACTTAACAGACCAGCACCCATCCCAAACTCGAGACTAACCTTAGTTCCACCCGTGCTACCCCCGAAGAAAAACCCAAAATCCTTGCATCGAGTCACCCCCGAGTCGCACGCGAACCTCCCTCCGAGAAAACCACGTCTTCCCCAAACTCGTTCTTCACTGCACAAATTGTGCACGCGTGTATACTACACGGCGAACCCATCGATGTCGAGCCTCCCTCTGGCCATCACCAAGTCACCAATGAACACGATGTGCCTCTCGACCGACCAAATTCACAAATCCTATCATGAATCGAAAATTTACCCTCTTGCCCGAAAAAAACAGCAGAACATCTCGACCCTAAACCCTCCACGGCCATCACCCTGACGTCGACCAACCCTGCCGTCCTCACCATCAAAGTGTCACGACTCGAACTTTGTTTTCCCCCATGCGCGAACACCAAAATCCCACCCTTCTTCGTCGCGAAACCACCTACAGCTGAACCGAAACCAAAACCAAACTAAACCCTACTCTCTGCAATTCCCATCAAATTACTCAACTGAAAAATTCTTATGTATTTTTCCTAAAATCTATAGCTTACAAGCTAGCTACGATTCAAAAATCAGATCGAATTAATGTACATATCACCAGAAATCTACAAATTCGCAATTCCATTTAAACCCCAAATTTCAACATATTTACTCAATTAGAAATTATGATAATAATATCAAAAATCATGAATTTCCCTCACCATTTCATACTTGTAATTCAAATTTGAATATGAAGCAGAAAATTTTTAACCAAAATTTAAGTTTACTGTAAATTTGAAAAAAAAATGAATAACTAATTCATTTAAAATCCTACAACTGTTTTTAGATGTTAACTCACTTGATTACAAATAATTTTCACTAACAACTCACTATCTAAATCATGTTAAAAATCATGTTATTTGAATTTTGAAAGATTTGGAACTGTTTCTAATGACACTGTAACCATATTATATTTTTTTTCTTCAGGAAGTTCCCTATTTTTTTTAATCATGCATTAAGTAACAAAAATTTATCATCAAAGCAATCCATTTGCATGCAACATTCAAACAAAAATTTAAGTCAAACTTCTTTTAAAATAGGATTTACTCGCTTAATTAAGCAGAGCAGTGCAGATTTGAACTTTCCAGGCTTTTGAAATTTCCAGGCCCTTATAAAATCTGAAAATTGCTGTTGAAAACTTTGCATGCATAAATTTTTGTTCTAGATTGAACTTGATTCCAGTTTTGAATTTGCAGAATTTTGGAGTTGCAGGTTGATTCTTCATCTTTGAAATGCAGATTGGAATTACAGATTGATTTTAATCTTTGCATTGCAGGTTGAAGTAGAACTTAATTTTGCAGATTGGAGTTTCAGATTTGATTTGCTTATGGATTTTAAATTTTTGCTTTTGGTTTTATTTTCAGATTTGAAGAAGATTACAGGTTGCCATTAATTTGGTTGAGAAGTGAAAATAAAGAAATGGAAGTCTTGAGAAAATTTGTTTTCTTCTTTAAAACATTTATTAAAAAAAATATTAAAATGAATATGCCACTTGTATACATTCTTACAATTGTCATTACCATGAGCTTCTAAGTTTACAAGTGTTAAATCCTTGCATAATTGTATTTAAAACCTTATTACAAAGATAATTATATTTTATATTTAATTTAGCAAATACTTACATATGTATATATATTAGTTTACCTTTAAAAGAAAATGTTTCAAAACTAATATAAATAATTTCTTTGTATTCTAAAAATCTAAAACAATTATACATATGCATTTATAACCATTTAAATCTAAGCAATTTTAAAGAAACAAAACAAAGCTTTTAAAACTTATTTAAACTATCATTTTTAAAATAAATAACAATCTCATATTTTAAATACTTTAAAAGAAAGACAAAACTTTGTTTAAAAATCTTTTTAAATTATCTTTAAAAAAAACAAACTGATTGTCTTATATTTTAAATGAATAAATCTTTAAATTAATTTTTGAAAATATAAATTAAAACAAAGCTTTAAATTACCATATTCATTCATATATAAATTATTAATGGATTAAAATTCAATTTCAAAACAATATCAAACTATAACATATACATACATATATGTTACAATTTGAAAATTCAATCTTTAATTTAAAACAAAAGCTCTTCTATTCACAATATATATCAAATGTATATATTATAAATAGAATAAAAATTTATTAGCTTTGGAAAAATAAATCTCATCTATTTTATTGCCAGATTACATATATTTATTTACCTTTAAAAGATTAAATTCACCAATTTTAAATTAAAATTATAAAGAAAAATCATCAAACCAATTAAATTATTAACATAGATTGTTAAGTTTATATTGCCCAAAATTCTGGGTCGTTACAGATGTCGACATGCCTATGGTGACCATGTCGACATGGTGTCAGTTGAGTTCAAAATTTAAATTTCAAAAGAAGTGTCTATTCGCCATAACTCTTCACGAATGGACATGGCTGTTGTTCTTCTATAAATAGGGGTTAATTTCAACGAATTTCATATCAGATTTTGTGCTTTTTCACTCCTCTTCTTCTTCCACATTTCTTAATACATATTCTTACCATTACTCTGCCGAAATCAACATTGAATCGAACTCGATTTTTTCTAGTTTGATTCTATATCACTATCTCAACAAGGTTCTCGGTGCTATTCAGAGTTATAGTCTTCTTTATAATCTATTAAGTGAGAAAAGGTGTGATTGTGGCCTTGAAAATCAATCAAGCGAGACAAGGTGTGATTGTAGCCTTGATAAATCAATTGGGTAAACTTGTGGCCTTAAAATCAAGTATCTCTACCCAGAGGATTGTGATTCTTGAAGGTGTACCTCGTAGCCTTGAAGTCGAGGGTGTAATTGTACAATTGCTTTTGAAAGGTCTGTACTTGTGTTGCGGGACTGGATGTAGGGTAACTCCGAACCAGTATAAAATCCGGTGTTTACTTTCCTTTATTGCTTTTACTTTATTTCTGCATTTGTGCTTGTTTCTATGATCATATCTGTGTCTGTATATTGCATACATCCGTGTTCAATTCAACATAAATTCAAAAAGATTTAGTAATTCTTTATAAACACTATTCAACCCCCCCTCTAGTGTTAATCCTAGCCTTAAGATCCGTAATCCGCATTTCTTTCACATTAAGCATTTGTTTAATTTTAAATTAAATAGAACGCTTTAGCAATGACTGTAAAAAATGTGAGTAAATCCCACTCTTTTTGGATTGTTGGAGTAATTAAAATTATTTATTGGATGCTTTGTTGAATATATAAATTATTATCCGTTGAATGTTATATTATATATATATATATATATATTAGTACATATTACTAGTTGGATATATTTTCTATCGATTGGAGCGGATGAAATCCAATACGCTCCGCATAATAGCGGATGACCCTGTATTACCGTGATATCCTGCCTCAGAGTGGGATTGGTATTTTATGTTCTTTAACATCTGTTGATGCAGGGAAACGGGTTGGAGGGATCCAACTGAATTTCTTAGAAATAGATTAAATCTTCATATATATTGATATATAATGTGTGTGAATAAACCTGATATAGATTTTTTTATGATTGAATTTTGGATGCTATAGTAGGATTGACCTTGATTTGGTATTTTAAATACCATAAATGTTATTTTTGAATTTTTAAGGAATTAAAAGGAGATTTTGGATATAAAAATAATTATATCAAAATTTGGATTCATTTAAAAGATATTGATGCGATAAAAAAATAATTTGAATTTTGAATGCACTTAACTATTCGCAAATTGTTTAAACGGAGATTTTTAAAATAATTTATATAGGGAATTTTAAATGATATTCCAAAAAAATGTGGAAAGGGGTTGAAATCAATGTTAAAAATAGATTTGAAAGATAAATGGAATTTATAAAGAAATGGACTTATAAAATGGAATTTTATAAGTGATATTTGCTTTATAAAAAGGTGAAATTTAAAGGAGTTATAAAATCTATAAATGGTATTTATAAATAAGGGAGACGATATCAGACGGTAAATTGGGGATATAAATTCATAGCGTGAATTTTTACTAGAATATGGAAATCGGGTTGAGGAAAATAGTGGATTCTATTTTTGGAAGTGGAAATGGTTAGGAGGTTGGAATGAAATCGATGTATTGTGAATCGAGAGGAATTTATAAATTGAATTGGTTATTGAGATTTTAAAAATATCTTTTTATTATTAAGAAGTTAACATGTTTTTAAAAGGAAAATTTTATTTAAAACTAGTTAGCATTGAAATACTTTGGAAAATGGATTTTTCAAATATTTAATATTAACTGATATAAATTCTAAAATTTTAAAATCAGTTTTGAAAATTTATTTATTGGGTTAAAATGAGTGGAGTTGAGTTATTGAAGTTTATTTATGAATTTTTGATATTTTGAAATAATTGTTTAGACATTTTCTTCAAACAAATTACTATTCTTTAAAAACATTTATTTTATATATAGAGAGATTTGGGAAATGGTTGTAATTTATTTATAAATCCTTTCAAGATGTAAAATCGGGATTTAGTTAACGGGTATGATTTTTAGAAGAGGAAATCTTATCATGGAATTCTGGAAGATTAGGGAAATTTCTAAAATGTTAGAAAATAAGAATTTCAAGTTTTAATCTAAATTCATAAAAAAGCTATAAGTGGATAGACGAGATTTAAGTGAGTAAAATCGATTTTGGAAGATCAAAAAAGGAATTAACGTAATTTAGGAAATGTAAGAGATAAGATGTGAAATAATTCCTAAGTATCGAGGTAAGAAATGATTTCAAAAAATGGACTTATAATAATTTCTTAAGTGATGAAACAAAAGGTTTTTGGAAATATTTAGCGACGAAGGATTTATATCGAGGATATTTTTATAAGTAATGGATTATAAATCGAATTTGAAAATATTTCACTAAGTGTTGAAGTAATGTACGGGTTGAAATATCATGTTATGAATATAAGTATTTGAGAATGTTTTCAAACATTTTAATATGGGAGAGAATGAATATATATATATATATCTTTGTAAAGATAGTTTAGAATAAATATTTTGGAAAATTTGTAAAATGAAGCCTAGTGATTGGTTATGTGTGTTATTTAATAGTTAAATAAACGTCTATCAAGTATGGCCAAATTCGTTAATTGTTTCGAAGAGACTGGGATCTGATTTAATTATTCGAAAACAAATTCGACCTAATTTGCGCATTACGAATTATGATATCTCAAAGCTGATGGAGATGTGATATTGAAGGAGATTTGGGTTGTCCAGACCCAGGACAACTTTTATGGATGAATGTCTCATTGCATCATTGTTTGGAAGGCAGTGTTAGTGTTCCAAGTATGAATACTATTCTAAAGGTAAAACGTAGCCTCAAGCCTCATCTACAGGGAATGACTAAAACATGGAAGATGTAGTAGGGCTAAATGGGTCGCATCCAATTTGGGTATGTTATCACTTTTCTAGATACCCTCGGATATATTAAAAAAATTATGGATATAGTTTTGCATGGAAAAGAGAGCTCTTGATAAGGGAGGGAACACCCGGGGTGATAACATATTTGGTACAAGTAGTCAAGTACTAGGCTGGACCTGTGTTGGCAGGGGATCCCATGAGGTCCTCGGTACATTTTTCTAGAGGTGTACTATGACGGACAGTACCCCAGTAGTCCAACCATTGTATGGAATCCAATATTCACTATAAGCCTGTACGGTTTTGATTGTACCCAACTATGTTGAAACGTGTGATGCAAGCATTTCGGCCATTTTCTAATTTACTTTATATAGTCACTATTATAATATCAGACGATTTTGATATAAAATGTTATAGTTATCGTAAGGCAAAAACTCATCGTATTTATGTGTTGCGTGGTCTTACGAGATAGCTTTTATTCAAAGGATTTTGATAACAATAACAATAATTCAAATTGAGTGTGTTTTCTCATGCTGGTTTTCCAGACTGACTCCAGTGTTATTTTGTCATAATACTCAGGTCAAACCGAGTATTACAGAATAAGGTTAGGATACTATGGACCTTATAAGACAAGCTGGAGGATTTCAAACGTATACCACGTACTTGGTTATATTCCGCTATGTGTGTAGACTGTATAGTCAGCACTAGTGAGGACATGTGATTGTTGTACTCTGATGACTTGTACGTATATTAACAATTATAGTTTCTTTTGTATAAAAATCTTTTATTATATATTATATTTTGTCCCACTGCGATTGTTAGAATCTATGTTGTTGTTCTATTTTCTTCTACCTTTTTCTTCTTCACACCTAATGATTTGGTATTTCCGGCACTCGATTTCTTGGCATTCTATACAAAAACGTATTAATGTCAATTTTCGAGCGTTGAAAATTTCGGGTCATTACACCATTATTTTATTAATAATTGTTATTATTGAATCAATGACTTTTTGTTTGGACATTAAATATGGATGATACTGTAATTTGACCATTACCAAATTCCAAAGTCCTAAGTGATATAGTTTTGACGAAGAGTATTAATATAAATAATTGTTTCTATCGTGTAACATTTAAAAAAGTAAATAGGATTTTACCGTTATCAAGTAAGCAATAAATTTACCATAATGTCAAGTGACGTATAAACGTTAATATTCAAATTGTTCAATATTATTCGCTGCCTAAAATTTACACTTAAGAGTCACACAACCGGAACATTAAATACTCATGTTACCATCGGATTTAATTAATTTGGAAGTGTTATAAATTAATAAATATTTATGAAATATTAATAATTAAATTTTATTTAATGTGCACTAAACAATAATAAACAGTGCATATATAATAGTTATATAAATACTAGTCGATATACAATATTGATACACGTCTAAATATGATTTGAATGTAATGAATACTATTTGGGCTTAAAATTGTTTTGAGGCACAAAAGTGGGCTTGATGTGGCCGATAACGGCTAGGCTAGGTGAGGTAGGCCTTGTATGACATGGCGAAAGGGGTTTTTGAATGTTTAAAAGGAAAGAAAATGTAAGAGACAAGCAAAGATTTTAATCCTACTTTTGCCCACTTGTATCACCTTTATATAAGCCTCTTAAACCTCACTTTTTACTAAACCTCTTCACACTCCTCCTGCTCCATAGAAGGCTAACCATATCCCCTTTCAAACATTGAAAATTTTCAAGCTTAAACATATCAAATTAAATCGATTCCGACCGTCGATGGCAGATTTATTCATGAGCGATGAACTTTTGGATTCAAATTCAATTTAAGGAGTTTCGTTCTTCGTTTCATTACGCACATACTAGGCATTGGTGAAAGGTATAATTCCTTATTTATATTTTTCATATAAATGATTGCTACATTTATTATATCGTATTGTTAATTAGTTATCGATTATTATAATGAACCTATATAAGTTGGATGTCGTCACATTGGATGGATTGTAGATTGTGTACATAAAAATTTATTTTATATGCATACATATTAATATGCTCATCACTTTAGTTAATTAAAAAATTATTTTCAAAATTATATTGATAATATATAGTTTTAAAATTAAGAATTGATTTTTTAATAACAATATATAATGTAACATTTTGATTCACAAATATTTGTTTATGTTCATAAAACTTACAGATTTAATAAAAAAATTAATCCATACATATATATTTAATGTGTGTGTAGTCTATATATTTTAATAACTAAAAAATGAGTTATGCATAGATAATATACAAAGTATATTAATATTTTTATTTTCAAAAATAAAAAATATATTTAAAAGCATTTCCATATGGAAATTAAAAAAATTGGTTATTAAATATTAATCCAAAAAAGGGGAGTTTTGGCCATGAGCATATAAGTATGCATGTATATAATTTAGTTTTAGTTATTATTAATAACATAATATATATGTTAACAAGTATATGTAATTTTATATAGTTTTATGAATAATAACTTTAAAGTTATTTTTATATTTACGTATCAATATTGTTTGCACCAAAATTGACCACGACTACCCAATTGCCAATGAAAGCACCGTTCACAATCACAGATCACAGAGAGCAAGTATGTAGTGAATATAAATATGAAAAACACTCAAAATTTAAAAGGAAAGCAGTAGAAACACAAGATTTATATTGGTTCGGCATTGGAGCCTACGTCCACTTTGAAGAGTTGCTATTTTATTGATTATAACTCGCTGGTTACAGAGGTTTGCAACAGTACAATTGAGTTACAACAATGATTCTGAGGGAGTATCGACGTAAAAAAGCCAAAAATCCCTTTTCTGAAGCTCTTGGACTGCTATTTATAGGTGTAGGTTGCAAATATCTCGCTCAGATCTCGAAGTCTCTTTCTCTCACATGGGAGGGCCCGCCTGATCGATCCCCTGATATTTCGACTCGATCCATGATCGATACGTACCAAATTTGTATCGACCCAAAATTTCTCCTTTTGTGTTGGGATCGATCGTGGACATTCTTGAGGTTGTACGTAAGCTCCTGCGAAAATTTGGTGGCGTTTGGACTTGTAGATTGTGAGATATGATTGATGAAAGTTTGGATTGGTGGTAGGCTGAACTATTCATATCCGTGGTTGTTGCCTGGTTCATATCGATACCTCCTTCATATCGATCACTTCTTCGTACCGGTTGGTCGTGTGTTGATGACGTGGCTCGAGAAATGAGGGGAGATGCACTTTTCTCGTTGACTGCTTCTTTTGGTTGATGCTCCCTTGCTTGTATCAATGGGTTGCCATGTTCTTCGCATCGATTCCCGAAGCCGCTTCGTATCGATGGTTGGGTGGCCAATCAATCGGCAAGGATGTTGCTTGCATCGATCAATCACGAGTTATTCATATCTATAATTGACCGATCGATATGAGGTATGTGAATGGGTAGATTGACACGAAATGTGTGGAAGTAAGATCGATGTGAAGTGACAATTTTCCATGGTTACGAATTAGCTTGACTTTGATCGATGCGAAGAAAGTTGGCCTATGATGGATATGAAACGAAGTTCCCCCTTGATTCTAGATCGATCACTGTGATTACTTGGATACGAACCGGAAGGCCTAGGTGGATAGACATAAACGGATGTTCGCAGGATGGATACGAATGACATGAGGATGGATACGAAGGTTAATACGTGGCTGTGACTCAAAGCAGTTGCCTCCTTGACCCGAAGTAAACCCTCCAGTGACTCGAAGCAAGTGATGTAGCAACATGAAGCAATCCGTAAACATGCTACCCCATCAAAGACCCGAAGCAAGCTCTTCTATGACCAGAAGTGAACCTGTCTCTGACTCAAAGCAAACACAAATGCGACTCGGAGCAATCTCCAAGCAACTTGAAATGACTCGATCTTTGTTGAAACCATATTTTAAACATATCATGGTGTTTGTTTGTCGACCATTCTGTATTCTGGCTTCATCATCATGTTTATTATCTGTGGAAATCCAACTTCGAACATTATGCAGTCGAGTGAGTTAAACCCACCTGTATGTTGCCTTATGAAAAGGCAGGTTAACACTTTGCCCCCCAAAACATGCCTTACGATAGGAAGGTGCGTTTTGTAATGCCATAAGCTGGATATTCGTATCCTGCTAATAACCAATAAAGAGATTAATGATCTTACCCGATAGTTAATGACTATCGTTCGAGGTCATATTTTCGTTCGAGGCAATATATGACCGTTCAAGGTTGGATTCCATTCGAGGCGAGTTGTGACCATTCGCGATCGAGGTGCCGTTCGAGGTGAATTGTGACCATTCACGGTCAAGTGCCGTTCGAGGCGAATTGTGACCTTTCGCAGTCGGGTGTCATTCGATGCGAATTGTGACCATTCGAGGTCGTGTGCCATTCGTGGAAAATTGTGAACGTTCGTGGTCGGGCGCCGTTCGAGGCGATTTGTGTGTGCCTGAGGGGACTTAGTATCATTAATGTCAGACTTCATGTTCGAGTGAGTTTCTAAATCATTTTTTATGGCGGTTCATCGCCATCCTAGAGCATGCCTGAGGACCGTTCGCGATCCAATGCATGTTTGAGTGACTTAGCCATTATGGGACTATAAATACTAGATTTACATTCAAAATGAGTCTTATAACAAAAATATTCAACCAAATTAAGTCCAGATGCAAAAAATAGAAAACAAAAGCAAAACAGAGACGTCAAAGTGCACACACCTATATTGATGCAGTTGATAGTCGTCTCAGGGCATGCTTGAGGACCGTTCATGATCCTGAACATGTGTTAGCGATTTAACCGTGCTAGTGTGGAGTTTGCTAATTATTCGTCATTACTCCAATCAGTTAATGACAAGCTGACGCCTTGTTCCGGAGCCATCCTCATTTGATGCTGACGGTGGTCGCTCTTTGTGACGACCCGTAAATCCATACATTTTGAATCGACAATAATCCACACATGTCCGACCTAAAAAGCACAAAGTGATGGAAAGTCAAGAGAAAGAAAAGAAGAGAGAAGAAGGAGAGAATATAGAACTAAACAAAACAATATATAATCTCGCATCGCAGCGGAAAATATATAATATCATACCAATGACTTTACAAAATAAAAACTGTACATATATACACATCAATCAGAGTTCAACAATCAATCAGAGTTATCAACCTGAACAGTTGTACTAACCTGTCCTCACAAATGCCGATAATTTAAAACAACTAAGCACAGCGGATAATCAATAATCAAAATAGATATGCGATACGAAATGAAGATCTCCACCTCGTCTGCTGAAGCTCTAAAAGCACCAAAGCATAACCTGTAGATGTACTCTGTCTGACCCGAGTGTTGAAAGGGAAGAACGCCCGGGTCAGTCTGGTAAACCAGCATGAGAAACACACTCAACTAAATTTATTAAATTACCAAACTTTTCCTTTATCAAAATAAAAGTATCTTGTAAGACAGGCCACACATAAACACGGACATGTTTTTATCTTACGATAACTAAAACATTTCATATCAAACTCATGTGATATTATACTAGTGTATAGTATATGCAAATAATATTAATCATAACCAAAATTGTTACATTGATTAAATTCCAGCATATAGATCAATTGGGTAATACAATCAAAATGGCAAGCACGTAGTGGAGTTTGGATTTTCATACAAATGACCAGGTAAAGGGACTACCTTCCGGCAGTACATCTCTAAAAAAATGTACCGAGGACCATCACAAATGATCCTCTGCCAACACAAGACCGGCCCACCTCTATAACTTGATGGTACCGAATATATCATCCTCCGGTCATTACCGACCTTTAGCGAGGGCCCTCTAGCATACAAACCACAATAATCAGATAAACGACGTCATAGCATGCAAAGATATATCCAGAAGAGGATGATCATATCCTAATGGGAGCGACCCACTTAGCCTTGCCGCATATAAACCTGTTTTGGTCATTTCCGGTTGATGAGGCTAGAGGTAACGATTACCTTTCACAATAACAATCACATCACTTAGAGTGCCACACGGCCATTTTCGTTGACTACTGATTGCCTTTCACAAAAATACAACCCTTAAGCTCATACGTCTTAAGGAGGGTGCTAAGCTAAGAGAAGTTGCCTTCTCCTCCACTACTGATGTACGTTTGTAAAAACCAATATACGTAATCTGTAGAAATGCAATGTCAGACAAACATCCATACAAGTTGTCCAGGAACAAGACAAACCGAAGGTACTTTCCTACCACATCCTGTCGGTAAATCCCTAGGATTAGTAGCGAATAGTCCTCGCGTTGGATATTTCATAATAAAGAGACCACTACTACTGGATATATATTGGGATTTTAACCCCAAACGATCAACAAGCAGTCCCCCACTATGAAACTCCAAAAATCAATATCATCACAAGCAACCTGCACAATCGTCGCATATACATTGATCCGAAGTGGTCTTCAGATAAATCCGATCCCAGTCTCTTCGCACCAACAACGCAAAAGTGTTTCTTAACCTCACAAAGAAACTAAGTCTCATAGACTTATCACGTCTCCAACTTTCAATTTGCTATCCTTCGGGCCAAGAAGGAAGCTCGATAGATTGGACTAATATTCCGCACTATACGAATCAACATCCTCAACACAAAGGATAATCAAACCTACACAGAAGGCTACGTACTAAGTGTCGACCAAATAGTTCCCACATCAAGTCAAAAAACTAAAATTTTGGCCAAGTCTGATAGTCGGTTATTTAACTATCAAAACAAACAAACAAATATTTTGCACTATAACAAAAACTAGGCCCTTTTTAATTAATCTTTTATTAATTAAATCATTTGCCAAATATCCACTTCAAATTATCTTTAAAAAGATATAATCATAAAACATTTCACTTCATATTGGAAAACATTTACATACTTATTTAATAACAAGTAGTTTGTTTGCGCCAAAATTGGTCACAAACCCCAAGTATTGTGAAAGCACCAGTGTATGAATATAAATCAGCAATATTCAAACACAAATCACAGATCTAAGCAAGCAATACGCAACAAAACAGAAATTATGAACAAGAACACACGATTTATAGTGGTTCGGCTATCTCCGGCCTACGTCCACTTCAAAGGTTTTAACTTTTATTGATGTTCTTCGCTGATTACAGTTGATTATAGCGGATTACAATGGATTGTAGCTCTGAAATTCAAGTACAACGGTAGTAGTGAAGTGCAAAGCAGAGTCTGGTAGAGTCTCGACGCTTCAGAATCCAGATCCCCATTCCTGAATGACCTGGGGCTCTATTTATAGGCGTAGGAGGCTGATATTTCTCCTAAAAGTCCGATAGACCGCTTCTGGTACGTGAGGGGGCCCATACGACCGATTTCTAGAGATCCGGGCCAACTTTGGGATCGATTCGACCCATGGTTCGAATCGATCAAGAAAGTGTCCAACGGTGATGAAACTTGACGTGGACATTCTTCGACATGTAGGCAAAATCCTGTAAAAATTTCATGGCATTTGGATCACTGGATTAAGAGATATGATCGATTCGAAATGGGGTCCTTCGGCATGTTGGTTGCTTCAACTCAATCCTGTTCGAATCGATAGGGTCGACTCGGTAGCTTCTCGCGCTTTTGGATGACGTGGCGCGCGTTCTTCGTGTCGATCCACTTATTGCTCCGAGTTGAATGGGTCGACTCTGTGTTCTTTGCCGCCTTGACCAAGTGGGTTCGAAGGCTTTGTCCACAAAGGGATTCGAACGAAGGTAAGTTCGAATCGATCGTGGCGTGCTTTAATGGATGGGTTCGAACATAACCTCTTCCATGGATTCAAAGCAAGGATACTGGGTGGATACGAAGCTGGGTGAAATCATGGGTTCGAAGGATTTCATCGTGTTGGATTCGAACAGGGCAGGCGCGAGGCTAGTTTGCTCCTGATCGGTGCAAATGAAAATGGACACGAGGCAACCTGATGGATACGAACCATTGAGCCCAGATGGATACGAAGGTTGCCACTTTGATCGGTTCGAAGCACTACCACTCGATGGATACGGAGTGGCTTCAGTTGGATGGATACGAGGGAAGGCCACGGGATGGGTTCGAAGTAGATGGAGTCGAAGCCGATGGATTCGAACGACATCTCTGCCTATGGATTCGAACATGGTGCCTGCTCTGATGGATTCGAACCTAGTGGATACGAAGGTAATCGGTTCGAGCCGCTGTTTGGTGATGGATTCGAAATCTGGGTTTCTCTTTTAAAATTGAATCGATCATATCTTGAGCGTATGAACTCGGATTGACTTGAAATTTGAGACGCGGACTTCTATGATCTTTCTGGTCATGTCCTATTAATTGTAGCTCAATCTGGACTCGGACAAAATTCATCGGTATCCATGGTTATCCTGCAATGCATAGTTGATACTCAAGAATAATAGTCATCGATTCTCAATAAATTTTGGATATCTCAACTTTGCTAAAAGTTGGGATAACACTTTGCCCCCCAAAACATGCCTTTTGGCAAAAGGTATGTTTTGAACGGTCTTAAATCGAGTGTAGTAAATTCACGTTTTACTCATAGCTATAGTATTATCAACCACGTTTATGGCTGTTCGAAGCCGAATCAGCGTTCGTTTTTCCTGTAGAAGTTGAGAATGAAGTTTCATAGTCTCTCCGGACTATTAATGGCTACTCTGAACCCTTACTAAGTCCATCTCAGACTTAGTGATTGAATGGAAAGATCCTATTGCACTCTGGCGTTGCTTCCTATCCCTTGCACTCTGGTCCCGGTTAGGACGTATAGCGATGCCTTGGTCGTTCTAGACTGATCATAGCCTCTCCAGGCCCTTGCTAGATCTCATCCTGTCACTCTCCGATGAAGGGAAAATTGCGCTTAAGTGAGTTGATCCTGTCGCTCTCCGGCGAAGCAACTCACTCCTTGCACTCCGGTTCAGTGTATCTGAACATTAAGCGATGTCTTGGTCGTTCTAGACCGATCATAGCCTCTCCGAGCTCTTGCTGGATCCCATCCTGTCACTCTCTGGTAAAGGGGGAACAGCGCTTAAGTGAGTTGATCCTTTCGCTCTCTGGCGAAGCAACTCACTTCTTGCACTCCGGACCCCGTCTCTCCGGGTAGGGTCATAAAGCGATCATTTTTATATTGGTATTTGATGTTCATCCTTTGACTCTCCGGTCAGAGGTTTATTTTAAGAAATTCTAATTTATTTATTAAAATTCGAGTCCTAGATGTTCAATCTCAAACATCAGAAAAAAACTAAACATTGCCTCTCCGGGCATATCAGTTTATCACCATCTCAGAGCATGCCTAGGGATCTCTCCGGTTCCCGTACATGAGTAAGTGGAGTAACCATTTTATTCTGGAGACAAATCTAAATGAAATTACTCGACCGAAGTCCAAATCCTGGACTTGGCTCTTGCCATCTTTAATCAGTGGATGACGAGTCGTGATCCCGATCCAGGATCGTTCCTGTTAGGTGGAGGCGGTAGTTGTTCAGGCCTTACCGCCGCTGTCCGTTCTCTGACATATTGTGGCAATCTACCACCCCTGGCATGTTCTTCCACCTCATTTTTTAGGTGGTGGCATTCATCTGTAGTGTTCCCGTCCAGCTCATGGAATAGGCAGTACTTTCCAGTCCTGCGCTCCCGCTCAGTGGGATCCCTTATAGGTGGCTTTCGATAGGGGAGTTGCCCCCGAGTTTCAGTGTAAATTCGTTCCAGGCCTGCAGTCAGATCTGTGTATTGCCTGAATCTTGGTTCTCGGAATTTCTTTCGTTTATCAGGACCATCATATCTGTCCTGTTTCCTCTTTCCTTTGTCTACTCTAGACTGTTCTTTGGAGGTTCCTTCGCTCTGCGCAACATTTGTTTCCTGCCTCTCGGCTCGTGATTCTTCTAATCGGATGAACTTTTCAGCTTTATGAAAGAACTCTCCAAGATCTTGCGGTGGATCTTTAGTTAGAGAATCTTTAAATTTGGTACCTTCCATGACTCCTGCCACCGCCGCCATCAAAATCATCGATGGATCCGGGCAATCTACAGAAGTCACTGTTACATTGAACCTTAGCAGAAAATCTTTTATGGATTCTCCGATCCTTTGCTTTACCGAGGCTAAAGTCATCACACTCTTGGGTCGCGTCACATGGACCCTGAACTGTCTCATGAAGCAGTCTACAAGCTCGCTCCAAGTCTCGAGTGATCCAGTCTCCAGTTGTTTGAACCAAAGTGCGGCTAAATCTGACAAGTATAGAGGGAAGCGTCGTGCCATCACTTCCTCGGATGCCCCCAGCACTTCCATGTGCCTAATATATCTAGTAATATGCATGGTCGGGTCTGACCTTCCGTCATAAGGATCTAGCGTTGGTAGTTTGAATTTTGGAGGGTTCCTTGCGTTTCGGATGCTCGGAGTGAACGGACTCCGACTGACTTCTTCTAGCCCTCCGCTAGACAATCCTCCTCTCATGATTCGTCGCATTAGGCCAATCATTCTCTCGTCTTCATCCAAGGGTTGACCCTTTGTCATGTTTCTATCCTGCCCCCCGAGCCTTGAAGGGAATTCTGGTACATATTCTTCTGGTGGCTCGTTAGCATATGCATTGGCTCCCGCTTGTTGAGCGCCGTCTATCGGCCTTCCAGTATCGGACCCTGAGGGTCTGCCCCCAAGTCCTTGTTGGTCACCCTCACCTCCTGCATTCTGGTTTTGAACTTGACCTTCATTAGCTTCTGTAATCCTGATCCCTTGTCCCGCATTTGCAGTTGTTGTAGTTGGTCCAAGGTTTTGCATATTCGCCGCCCTCATTTGTTCGAGGAAATTCTGCAGCATCTCCTGTTGGGTCTTCATCATGCTTTCGCGTAATGAATTAGCCATAGCCTCCATCTCATCTCTAGTGATGTAGACGGAAGCTTGTCCTTCTCCTGCTCCGGAGGATGCTTCTTGGCTTTCTCCTTGTTGGCTCCGATCAGCTCCTTGTCTTGTTTGTCAAGTCATTGTTTCTGGATCGGAATTCTTCAAACTCTAAAATCTGAATTCTGAATCTGATGTAGCGGGTGCTAGTCCCTCTCAATGAAAGCACCAAAGTGTTTGCACCAAAATTGGTCACAAACCCCAAGTATTGTGAAAGCACCAGTGTATGAATATAAATCAGCAATATTCAAACACAAATCACAGATCTAAGCAAGCAATACGCAACAAAACAGAAATTATGAACAAGAACACATGATTTATAGTGGTTCGGCTATCTCCGGCCTACGTCCACTTCAAAGGTTTTAACTTTATTGATGTTCTTCGCTGATTACAGTTGATTACAGCGGATTACAATGGATTGTAGCTCTGAAATTCGAGTACAACGGTAGTAGTGAAGTGCAAAGCAGAGTCTGGTAGAGTCTCGACGCTTCAGAATCCAGATCCCCTTTCCTGAATGACCTGGGGCTCTATTTATAGGCGTAGGAGGCTGATATTTCTCCTAAAAGTCCGATAGACCGCTTCTGGTACGTGAGGGGGCCCATACGACCGATTTCTGGAGATCTGGGCCCACTTTGGGATCGATTCGACCCTTGGTTCGAATCGATCAAGAAAGTGTCCAACCGTGATGAAACTTGGCGTGGACATTCTTCGACATGTAGGCAAACTCTTGTAAAAATTTCATGGCATTTGGATCACTAGATTAAGAGATATGATCGATTCGAAATGGGGTCCTTCGGCATGTTGGTTGCTTCGACTCGATCCTGTTCGAATAGATAGGGTCGACTCGATAGCTTCTCGCGCTTTTGCGATGACGTGGCATGCGTTCTTCGTGTCGATCCACTTATTGCTCCGAGTTGAATGGGTCGACTCCGTGTTCTTTGGCGCCTTGACCAAGTGGGTTCGAAGGCTTTGTTCACAAAGGGATTCGAACGGAGGTAAGTTCGAATCGATCGTGGCGTGCTTTAATGGATGGGTTCGAACATAACCTCTTCCATGGATTCGAAGCAAGGATACTGGGTGGATACGAAGCTGGGTGAAATCATGGGTTCGAAGGATTTCATTGTGTTGGATTCGAACAGGGCAGGCGCGAGGCTAGTTTGCTCCTGATCGGTGCAAATGCAAATGGACACGAGGCAACCTGATGGATACGAACCATCGAGCCCAGATGGATACGAAGGTTGCCACTTTGATCGGTTCGAAGCACTACCACTCGATGGATACGGAGTGGCTTCAGTTGGATGGATACGAGGGAAGGCCACGGGATGGGTTCGAAGTAGATGGAGTCGAAGCCGTTGGATTCGAACGACATCTCTGCCTATGGATTCGAACATGGTGCCTGCTCTGATGGATTCGAACCTAGTGGATACGAAGGTAATCGGTTTGAGCCGCTGTTTGGTGATGGATTCGAAATCTGGGTTTCTCTTTTAAAATTGAATCGATCATATCTTGAGCGTATGAACTCGGATTGACTTGAAATTTGAGACGCGGACTTCTATGATCTTTCTGCTCATGTCCTATCAATTGTAGCTCAATCTGGACTCGGACAAAATTCATCGGTATCCATGGTTATCCTGCAATGCATAGTTGATACTCAAGAATAAATGTCATCAATTCTCATTAAATTTTGGATATCTCAACTTTGCTAAAAGTTGGGATAACATAGTTCACAAATCAATTTATTTTCAACACTTAGAAAATATTGCATATACTTAAATCACGATTAAGGATATATTTATTCTATAAGGAAAACATACTTTTAAAACACTTTTATTTGGGTCAAAACGAATGTTGCGTAAAACATCGTTACGACAACCCAAAATCACTAGTATAGGTGTGATACCCTGGAAATTTTGGCAACATCAATTCAATAATCTGTATTTAAAATTAAATTGATTTGATAAATTCTGTTAATAAAATTTAACTTGATCTAATAATCCAATTTAATAAATGTTTAATTGGTGAATTTTATCTTTTAAAAGCTAATAAATTGCTTTCTATTTATAATATATATATATATATATATATTTATTTATATATATTGTAGATGGATAAGTTTTGGTTTGATGTTCAATAAACAAATAAAATCTTGATTTTAAATTCTGATATTCATTTTGATAATTTTGGAATTATTATTTTATTTAATAAATAACTATTCAAAACTAATAAATAACAAATTGTTTTAAATTGTTTAAATATATTTTAAGCATAGTTTAAATTTTAAATAAGATAAACAAAAGTTTATTTTATTTTCTTTTTAAATATAGCTTAATAGATATAGTTTGGAATTATATGTGAAAATTTAAAATACCATTAATGCATTTAATTAAGATAAATAAGATATGTAATGTACAATTTCTTTTATAAATTATTTAACTTAATAAATATGTTATATTGAAATAAAAATAAAAGTATAAATATAGATAGATCTTAAAAGACAATATTATTATTTTTAAATTAAGTATGTTAATATAAATAAGTTTTAAATGGAATTTTTAAATGTATGAACAGCATTTGAATTTGAATTAATTTTGATATTCAAATGAATAAACATATATAAATCTTGTAGGTAAGCTTTCATTTTTTTATATAAATTGTTTTATTTCATTTTCTTTAAAAAGCAATGCATATACATTTATTTATGGAAATAATTTATATATATTTATTTAATAAATAAAGTGAATTTCATTTACCTTTAAATTAATTAAAAATAATGTAAATTACTTAAGACACATGTTATTACATTAAGGGGTATAATGACAAGTGTACTTAGGTTAAGAGACTAATGTAACAAGTGTCTTTTATTTTTTTTATTTCTTTTAATTTTTAAGTAAATCATTTATACTTATATAAGCATGTTTTCTTTAAGCTCTATTCTTTTCTAATGTTCATTTTTTTCAAAGCATGAGGAAAATTTTTGAGCTGAAACAAATTAGAGTCTAAGCTCTCCAAAAATTAAATCATGATCAAATCTGAAATTACTCCTCAAACCAAAAATCCAATACAAATCAAAATCTAAAAACTCTCCTTCAAAACTAAAATCAAAGCCTGCATGTTAACCCCTGTACCTTTTTCAAATATGTAGCCTGTACATCTTCAAAATTGAAATCATAAACCATTCTCCCTGTAAAGTAATACCTGATCAAATCTGTTCAAAATATGCAACTGCAAGTTTTAAAAACATGCAAGTTCTCTGTAAAATCCTCAAGTTGAAAATGCAAAAGCAAAATGAAAGCCTCTACATTTCTTTAAATCTGGGAATCTGCAATACAAGTTTGAGCAAAATCAAAGCATAGTCTGTATGCAAATCTAAATGCAAAGCAACTCAATTTTGTGCTCTGTTTCATAAAATATCAGGTGAGTAACTCCTGTTTTTACTTAAGTATAAATTGGTTGCTTGATTTATGATTTAAATAAGTATGTTTGTGAATAACTTCTTTTTTAAAAAAAAAAATAAGTATAAACTTTTGCTTGGTTGATGACAGGAATAAGAATGTTTTGTGTATGAATATCTGATTGCATGTTTATTAGTATGCTTGTGTGTACAGTTTTGAATGTATTGCTGCATACATATATGAAAGATTGAATATACATAGTTTTTTATATGCTGTGAATCTGCTTTGCCTGTATCTGGTTTCAGAAGTCAGGATTTTGACAAAAACCATTTTTTTTCTCTTAAAACAAGTTTATATTAGGATTTAAGATCCAAATAACATCTGTTTGATTGATTATAAAGGAAGCTTTAAAATTGTATTTAAGCTAAAACAAATTGTATTTTTTTTCTCTGGAAACAAAACAACAGAGTAAACTAAAAAAAGGTGAAATTCAGCTAATTTGGTTCTTAGTTTCAGGAGCATGAATCAAATGCTAAAACTTAAATGTGATCTTTGAAACCAAAATTACAATTTTTAGTATTGGGATTCATGAGCATTACTATTTTTACTGGAAATTGGAAATGGAGGAAATTCAGGTGATCTTGAGGTTCTGCAAGGATGGGTTTTCTTCTGGTGATGGATTAGTGGTCAGTGATGATGTGAAAAATGGTGGTGGTGGTGGAAGTTCACCGTGGTGAAGATGATTGTTCAAATTGATTCCCAGACCTAGTTTTTGGGGCAGGCAGTGATTTGATCAGCATGGTAGTTGTAGTGGATCAAGTATTTTGGATTTCCAGGGGATAGTATATGGAGCATCATCGCACTCATGGCCGAAGTTGTAGCCATCACGGTGATCGGATTTTAGGTTGCGTCGTAGTTCCAGGTTTTGGGAATGGATGATGAACTTGTTCTGCTTCAGGTTTTGGATTGGGGGAACTCAGTTTGATTTCGTGATGCTTGTGAGAATCAAATAATCGTGGATGCATCTGGGTGAAGTCATCGACTTGTTTGTTATCAAGGCGGTGGCCGGAGGTGGCCAAGACCACCGTGCATATGCACGGTGAAGAAATGGTATCAGGGTGGATGCTTGGTTTTGCAGGAGTTTTGTACTCGAGTCGAACTCGAGTAATCCAAGTTTTTGCTCGAAGATGTTTAAGTTTTTGCTCGAAGTCAACAGGGGGGAATTCGGGCATTTTTCTATAGTTACAGGTTTCTTTGAAACCTGTATAAATTTTCAATTCAATTTGTTTTAAAATCTGAATGCAGGTTTTAAACAAGAATTAAAAACTTAAATTTAAAGTATGGTCTTCAAACTGAGATTTGAATTCCAGTTTTAAAATTTAATTTAAACTTTATAAATGTAAATATTTAAACAACTATAAAAGAGTTTAAATAAATTTGAATTTAAATATGAAGCTTTAAAATTTAAAATAGAAGATTTAAACATAAGTTTAAATCTGAAACCAAGATCCAATTTGAATTCATGTTCGAAAATAAAGGAAGTTTTAAATATTTTAAATGTTTAAACAACTTTTAATTGTTGTAACATATTTTAAATATGATTTGTATCTTAAAATAAATATGGGTTTAAATTCCTTTAAACATCTTTTATAAAATAAGAAATTATTTAGTATAAGTTTTAAAAAGGTTTTATAATGTTTTTAAAACTTTGATAAAGTTAAGTTTGGTTTTCATTTTAAATTTAAAATTCAAGATGAAATTTGGAAACAAATTTTAAGGTAAGTTGTTTTGAATATTGCTTTGTTAATGATAATGAAATTATTAATAAGAAATGTTTTATTTTAAAATAAATCAAAGATTTAATGATTTTAGTTTATTAAATTAATTAAGTAATTATATGGTTAGTTAGTTAATTAATTTAATTAATTAAAAAATATTTTAAATTAATTAATTAAGGTTGAAGTTAATTAATTAAAATTAATTAATTTGGGAATAGGATCATTAATTAATTTGGTTATGATTTTAATTAATGATTAGAAATTAATCAAGAGGTTAAGATTAATTAAGTTAAAAACTTAATTAATTAAATAATTAGTGATTATTAAATGATTTTTTTAAAGATTAATTAATTTGTGATTAATAATGATTAATTTAAATTAATTACTTAAGTAAGGTAATTAACGAAATTGATGATAAGTTAATGAAGGTCATTAACTTGGGATTATTTATTAATTAATTTAAGTGATTAAATTTGATAATTAATTAGATTAATTAAATTTGATAATCATTATGGTATTTGGTTAAGCATGATTACTTTGTGAAAGTAATTAAAGTTATTAATTACTCATTTTAATTAATTAATTTGATTAGATTAAATTAATTAATTAAGTTTAATTAATTTAGAATAATCATTTAATGGGTTGATAAATAATAAGTGAAGGATAATTACTTAGAGGAGTAATTAAGATGAGTAATTACTAAATGTATTGAAGTATGAAAGAGTTGGGGTTATTTGCTTGTGTAATTATTATGGAAGATAATTACTTTATGAAAGTGATTAATAATTAATTACTTGGTATAATTAATGTAAGCAATTATTGATTAAGTCATTTGGAAAATAATTAAGTAATTAATTAAGGGTAATTAATTATTAATAAAATTTAACAAGGATGATTAATAATTAATTAATTATTAAATATAATTAATTTAGGGGTAATCAATTTACTCAATGAAGTAATTAAGAATAGTTAATTACTGAGGTTAATTAATCAAAAGTAATTAATAATTAAGGTTAATTACTTAATGAAGTTAATTAATTTAAATGTAATTAGGAATCATTAATTAATATAATTAATGATGTAATTAAGGATTAATTAATTATGATTAATTAATTAATGATAAGTGATTAAAGTAATTAATTAATGTAATTAATTAAGGATTAATGTAATTAATTATAATTAATTAATTAATGAAGTAATTAAAGGTTAATTATTGTATTTGGTTAAGGATAATGAATTTGTGAAATTAATTACTTGAATGTAATTAAAGAATGATTAATCAAGGGAATTAATTAGTGGTTAATTAATTAGTTGATTGGTTTGTAATCAATGGTTATAATAGCAGAATTTATAAATTGAGGTAATTAATTTAATTTACTTTAATTTAATTAGAGATGATGTAATTAATTTAATTCATTTTAAATTAATTATATATGGTGTGACTATTAATCCTTGTTTATATATGGATGATATGGATTTCCTTGAATGGTTTGAATCTCAGATATGAGATTAATAATGATGTGTGATATGGGTGCATTGGTTGCATTGTGATAATGACTTGGATTATCTTCTGATAATGATAATATGGATTATCTGTGGTGATGATTATCTATTGTGATGATGTGAATTATCTATATGTGTGTATATAGATAGTTTAAATTGAATTGTTTTAAAACTTAAAACAACTTGGACCTAAAAGATGGCGTTTTGGATTTGATGAGACCGGGATCGGGTTTCCATATTTGGATATCCGAAAACCACATCGATCCAAATTAACGATAGGTCATGAATCTCAAGTGAAGATGAAGATTCAGAGTGCAAGGGTTATCGTCGTTAAATCTGAGGGTGATTCCAAAATAAGTGTAACGAGATAATGCCTTCGGTTTCGTTCGAACCCGGAACGAGCTTGTATGGATTGAATGCTTTCAGAACATTGTCGGGTGGACGGTGAGCATTCTAAGAGATGTGTTCTCTAAAGGTATTCGTAGCCTCAAGCCTCATCAACCGGGAATGGCTAAAACAGGGGAGGTGCAGCAAGGCTAAGTGGGTCATGCCCAAGTAGGACGAGATTTTCCCCTGTCTAGAGGCCCCTTTTTATTCAACTGTGTGGGTGGTTGATTTACGACAACTATCGGGGTTGTCTTGTTCGGGACTATCAAGTAAGGGATGGTTCCAGCCTTGTGTTGCAGGGGAGCGGGCGTACTCCTCGGTACGTTGATCTAGCCAACGTACTGCGACGGGCGGTACCCCAATAGCCCTGCCATTGTATGGAATCCAAAATCCAATAAGTGTCGTACGTATTAGTTGTGCCCAACTATGTTGGAACGTGAGATGTAAGCATTCCATCTATTTCTATATTTTATTTGAAAACCCTAGACACTATTATAATATTACTGGATTTTCTATCAAATGTTTTGGTTAGCGTAAGGTAAAAACTTTTCTATGTTTATGTGTGGGAAGTCTTACGTGATACCTTTCTTTTTAAAGGTTTTTCAAAAGTGAAGCAACTTTAACCTGTTACTCACACCAGACCCATGTCTGACCCGGAGTTTATTTCTGTTTTTCTTAAACTCTTGGGTACTCAAATTTTTACGAGTAGCCAAGAGATTCAGGTTAGCTTTGACGAATTATGGAGGAGTAATGGAGCAGGAGGCTTCTACGTTGTAGTTATCTAGTATTTAGCTGTGTTGGTATCTCTGAGTCGTTGTTTGAGTTGTTTTGTACTGTGTTGTAATGACTAGACAGATGTTTATAACTGTCTAGTATGAAATGTATAATCTGTGTAACTCTGATAGTCATTGTATATCTATGTAATACTTTTGTTATTAATATAATTTATTCGTTCCGCTGTTGAGATTCTGTTGTTTCTTCTTTCTTATCTTTCTTTCTCTTTCTATCCCTTTCTTAATTCATGATATGTCTTTCTGGTTAGTGAAAGACAGGTCGTGACAGTTGGTATCAGAGCATTAGGTTGAGTGAATACCTAGGCTCTAGAGTGGTGTCTATCTTGAGAGAACGTATTTGTAATTTTATATATATATTTAGTTATCTCTACCTATTTGTTGGGTTACCTATTCGGGTTTTCTAATATAGGTTATAAAGGTAAATAAGGTAGTGGTGTGTGTAACACAACTACTACTATTGGTTGGAGTTTGAATGTTTGAGGTTGGAAATTTATCTATTGAGACTGTAGACCTAATATCGTCTCGAGTAAGTTTTGTAGCTTGCTAAAAGGATTTCATCGATCTCTGAAGGTAACCTGTAAAGGTTCGGAGTCTATCTTTGAAGTTGGATGAGTTGAGTTTGGATCTGATTGGGTGGAAGAAGTGTGTAATGGTATTTTGATACCTCAGGAAGTAGTAGCTGCGTGATGAGATGCAGTAACTATGGATGTTTCTGAAGATGTTTCTTCGGAACAAATTTTAGGAAGTGTGACTGCTTCGGTGAGCTGGTTGTGTGTGTTTGGCTTTGAGGCCTGAGTTTCTCGAAGAGCTTTGGATTAGGAAGTCTTTGGTATCGGTGTCAGCAGTTCAGCTCGGAGTGTTCTTTGTTAGCAAGAAGGTCTTCTGGCTTAGCAGTTTCTGAAGGTGGAGTTCAGAAGCAGCGGAATAGAACCATTTCTTCGGTGGATTGGCTAATTAAGTGTAAGCTGTTCTATTTGGTAAAGAGAGAACAGTTTTCTTTGGGAATTGGTCTGTGTTGATCGCAAAATTGACTTGCGATTGTTTGAATGATCTCTTGGGTTATCAGAGACTTTTCTGGATATCTTCTGAGGAATCAGAGGTTTGTCTGTATCTGGAGATTAAGTTTTCTTATCGATCGGATTCCAGGAGTGCTACTAGTGGATCAGCTAGTAGAAGGAGGATTTCTCGAGATAAGGTTTGGTGAAGCAGCTCAAGATTGGTGGAACTTCTGAGTTTTCTTTATGGATCTATTGAATCATATTCTGGGATATGTTGTCCAAATTGTACTCGTGTTCTTCATCAGCATTTTTCTTCTATTCCAGATCAGAGTTGTGCAGCGGAAGCAATTTGGGAATGTTTCTGTTTTGTCTTTTCCGGATAGAAGAAGTGAGTTTGTTCTTCTGAGGTTTGAAGAGTAGAGTTGTGTATTTCATTTTGGATTGATCTTGAGGAGATCATTATGTTAGGATTGTTTTTGGTTCTGTTTGTTCTGGAGGCATCAGCAAGGGTTGAGCTGATCAGCTTGGATGTAGGCAGCCAGAATCGTTAGAAGATTTTGTGGATTAAAGACGAAGGAATTTGGATTCCGGAGTCGAAGATTTGTTTTGCTTTCTTCTGTGTTTTGGTTGGATTGGTGTTTGGTTTTCAAGAGTTGAATTGCCAATTGGATAATTAGATTCAATGAGATTCACGTATCTCTGAGGGAGTACGTGTATGAGCTATCTTTGGTTGTGGAACCAACTGTTCAGGAAGGTTTGGTTGTTGAGTCAGACTCGTTTGTAGTCTGATATCTTGTCTAGTTTTGTAGATCTAGATGAGAAGGAGCTCTGTAGCTTCGTAGTTTAGATTGTTTGGATTCTGTAGAGCGAGTATTCCGATATATATACTTGGGGAAACTCGAGAAGATTTTATCCAGAATTTTTTCTGGATAATTAAATTTGTTTGATTAGATTAATTGGTTGCTTTGGCTGTTAGCATATGATTGATATATGCTTGTGTTTAATTTAAAATCTTTAATAGATTATTAAATTACCTTTGCTTTTAAATTTCGGCGGCGAAATTCTTTTAAGGGGGAAGGAATGTGATATCCTGGAAATTTTGGCAATATCAATTCAATAATCTGTATTTAAAATTAAATTGATTTGATAAATTCTGTTAATAAAATTTAACTTGATTTAATAGTCCAATTTAATAAATGTTTAAATGGTGAATTTTATCTTTTAAAAGCTAATAAATTGCTTTCTATTTATAGTGTATATATATATATATATATATATATTGTAGATGGATAAGTTTTGGTTTGAAGTTTAATAAACAAATAAAATCTTGATTTTAAATTCTGATATTCATTTTGATAATTTTGGAATTATTATTTTATTTAATAAATAACTATTCAAAACTAATAAATAACAATTTGGTTTTAAGATACTTAAAGAAATTGTTTAAATTGTTTAAATATATTTTAAGCATAGTTTAAATTTTAAATAAGATAAACAAAAGTTTATTTTATTTTCTTTTTAAATATAGCTTAATAGATATAGTTTGGAATTATATGTGAAAATTTAAAATACCATTAATGCATTCAATTAAGATAAATAAGATATGTAATGTATAATTTCTTTTATTAATTATTTAAATTAACAAATATGTTATTTTCAAATAAAAATAAAAGCATAAATATAAATAGATCTTAAAAGACAATATTATTATTTTAAATTAAGTATGTTAATATAAATTAGTTTAAAATGGAATTTTCAAATGTATGAATAGCATTTGAATTTGAATTCATTTTGAAATTCAAATGAATAAACATATATAAATCTTGTAAGTAAGCTTTCATTTTTTTATATAAATTGTTTTATTTCATTTTCTTTAAAAAGCAATGCATATACATTTATTTATGGAAATAATTTATATATATGTATTTAATAAATAAAGAGGATTTCATTTACCTTTAATTAAACAAAAATAAATTAAATTACTTAAGACACATATTATTACATTAGGGGTATAATGACAAGTGTACTTAGCTTAAGAGACTAATGTAACAAGTGTCTTTTTTTTTTAAATAAATCATTTATACTTATATAAGCATGTTTTCTTCAAGCTCTATTCTTTTCTAATGTTCATTTTTTTCAAATCAAGAGGAAAAAATTTTAGTTGAAACAAATTAGAGTCTAAGCTCTCCAAAAATTAAATCATGATCAAATCTGAAATTACTCCTCAAACCAAAAATCCAATACAAATCAAAATCTGAAAACTCTCCTTCAAAACTAAAATCAAAGCCTGCATGTCAACCCCTGTACCTTTTTCAAATATGTTGCATGTACATCTTCCAAAATGAAATCATAAACCATTCTCCCTGTAAACTAATTCCCTGATCAAATCTGTTCAAAATATGCAACTGCAAGTTTTAAAAACAAGCATGTTCTTTGTAAAATCCTCAAGTTGAAAATGCAAAAGCAAAATGAAAGCCTCTGCATTTCTTTAAATCTGGGAATCTGCAATACAAGTTTGAGCAAAATCAAAGCACAGTCTGCATGCAAATCTAAATGCAAAGCAACTCAATTTTGTGCTCTGTTTCATAAAATATCAGGTGAGTAACTCCTGTTTTTACTTAAGTATAAATTGGTTGCTTGATTTATGATTTAAGTAAGTACGTTCGTGAGTAACTTCTTTTTTTTTTAAAAAAACTTACGTATAAACTGTTGCTTGGTTGATGACTGGAATAAGAATGTTTTGTGTATGAATATCTGATTGCATGTTTATTAGTATGCTTATGTGTACAGTTTTGAATGTATTGCTATATGCATATATGAAAGATTGAATATATAAAGTTTTCTATATGTTGTGAATCTGCTTTTCCTATATCTGGTTTCAGAAGTTAGGATTTTGACAAAAACCATTTTTTTCTCTTAAAACAAGTTTATGTTAGGATTTAAGATCCAAATAACATCTGTGTGATTGATTATAAAGGAAGCTTTAAAATTGTATTTAAGCTAAAACAAATTGTATTTTTTTTCTCTGGAAACAAAACAACAGAGTAAACTAAAAAAAAGGCGAAATTCAATTAATCTGGTTCTTAGTTTCAGGAGCATGAATCAAATGCTAAAACTTAAATGTGATTTTTGATACCAAAATTACAATTTTTAGTATTGGGATTCATGAGCATTACTGTTTTTACTAGAAATTGGAAATGGAGGAAATTCAAGTGATCTCGAGGTTCTGCAAGGATGGGTTTTCTTCTGGTGATGGATTAGTGGTCAGTGATGATGTGAAAAATGGTGGTGGTGGTGGAAGTTCACCGTGGTGAAGATGATTGTTCAAATTGATTCCTAGACCTAGTTTTTGGGGCAGGCAGTGATTTGATCAGCATGGTGGTTGTAATGGATCGAGTGTTTTGGATTTCCAGGGGATAGTAGATGGAGCATCGTCGTACTCGTGGCCGAAGTTGTAGCCGTCACGGTGATCGGATTTTGGGTTGCGTCGTAGTTCCAGGTTTTGGGAATGGATGATGAACTTGTTCCAGTATGCTTCAGGTTTTGGATTGGGGGAACTCAGTTTGATTTCATGATGCTTGTGAGAATCAGATGATCGTGGATGCATCTGGGTGCAGTCATCGACTTGTTTGTTGTCATGGCGGTGGCCGGAGGTGGCCAAGACCACCGGGCATATGCATGGTGAAGAAATGGTGTTAGGGTGGATGCTTGGTTTTGCAGGAGTTTTGTACTCGAGTCGAACTCGAGTAATCCGAGTTTTTGCTCGAAGATGTTTAAGTTTTTGCTCGAAGTCAACAGGGGGGAGCTCGGGCATTTTTCTGTAGTTACAGGTTTCTTAGAAACCTGTATAAATTTTCAATTCAGTTTGTTTTAAAATCTGAATGCAGGTTTTAAACAAGAATTTAAAACTTAAATTTAAAGTATGGTCTTTAAACTGAGATTTGAATTCCAGTTTTAAAATTTAATTTAAACTTTATAAATGTAAATGTTTAAACAACTATAAAAGAGTTTAAATAAATTTGAATTTGAAGACGAAGCTTTAAAATTTAAAATAGAAGATTTAAACATAAGGTTAAATCTGAAACCAAGATCCAATTTGAATTCATGTTTGAAAATAAAGGAAGTTTTAAATATTTTAAATGTTTAAACAACTTTTAATTGTTGTAACATATTTTAAATATGATTTGTATCTTAAAATAAATATGGGTTTAAATTCCTTTAACATCTTTTATAAAATAAGAAATTATTTAGTATAAGTTTTAAAAAGGTTTTAAAATGTTTTTAAAACTTTGATAAAATTAAGTTTGGTTTTCATTTAAAATTTAAAATTGAAAATGAAATTTGGAAACAAATTTTAAGGTAAGTTGTTTTGAACATTGCTTTGTTAATGATAATGAAATTATTAATAAGAAATGTTTTATTTTAAAATAAATCAAAAATTTAATGATTTTGGTTTATTAAATTAATAAGGTACTTAGATGGTTAGTAAATTAATTTATTTAATTAATTAAATAAGGATTTTGAATTAATTAAGTAAGGTTGAAGTTAGTTAATTAAAATTAATTAATTTGGGAATATGATCATTAATTAATTTAGTTATGATTTTAATTAATGATTTGAAATTAATCAAGAGGTTAAGACTAATTAAGTTAAAAACTTAATTAATCAAATAATTAGTGATTAATTAAATGATTTTTTAAAAGATTAATAAATTTGTGATTAATAATGATTAATTTAAATTAATTACTTAAGTAAGGTAATTAAGGAAATTGATGATAAGTTAATGAAGGTCATTAACTTGGGATTATTTATTAATTAATTTAGGTGATTAAATTTGATAATTAATTAGATTAATTAAATTTGATAATCATTATGGTATTTGGTTAAGCATGATTACATTGTGAAAGTAATTAAAGTTATTAATTACTCATTGTAATTAATTAATTTGATTAGATTAAATTAATTAATTAATTAAGTTTAATTAAGTTAGAATAATCATTTAATGGGTTGATAAATAATAAATGAAGGATAATTACTTAGAGGAGTAATTAAGATGAGTAATTACTGAATGTATTGAAGTATGAAAGAGTTGGGGTTATTTGCTTGTGTAATTATTATGGAAGATAATTACATTGTGAAAGTAATTAATAATTAATTACTTGGTATAATTAATTTAAGTAATTATTGATTAAGTCATTTGGAAAATAATTAATTAATTAAGGGTAATTAATTATTAATAAAATTTACCAAGGACGATTAATAATTAATTAATTATTAAATATAATTAATTTAGGGGTAATCAATTTACTCAATGAAGTAATTAAGAATAGTTAATTACCGAGGTTAATTAATCAAAAGTAATTAATAATTAAGGATAATTATTTAATTAAGTTAATTAATTTAAATGTAATAAGGAATCATTAATTAATATAATTAATGATGTAATTAAGGATTAATTAATTGTGATTAATTAATTAATGATAAGTGATTAAAGTAATTAATTAATGTAATTAATTAAGGATTAATGTCATTAATAATAATTAATTAATTAATGAAGTAATTAAAGGTTAATTATTGTATTTCGTTAAGGATAATGAATTTGTGAAATTAATTACAATAATGTAATTAAAGAATGATTAATCAAGGGAATTAATTGGTGGTTAATTAATTAGTTGATTGGTTTGTAGTCAATGGTTATAATAGCAGAATTTATAAATTGAGGTAATTAATTTAATTACTTTAAATTAATTAGAGATGATGTAATTAATTTAATTCATTTTAAATTAATTATATATGGTGTGATTATTGATCCTTGTTTATATATGGATGATATGGATTTCCTTGAATGGTTTGAATCTCAGATATGAGATTAATAATGACGTGTGATATGGATGCACTGGTTGCATTGTGATAATGATTTGGATTATCTTCTGATAATGATAATATGGATTATCTGCGGTGATGATTATCTATTGTGATGATGTGAATTATCTATCTGTGTGTATATAGATAGTTTAAATTGAATTGTTTTAAAACTTAAAACAACTTGGACCTAAAAGATGGCGTTTTGGATTTGATGAGACCGGGATCGGGTTTCCATATTTGGATATCCGAAAACCACATCGATCCAAATTAACGATAGATCGTGAATCTCAAGTGAAGATGAAGATTCAGAGTGCAAGGGTCATCGTCGTTAACCCTGAGGGTGATTCCAAAATAAGTGTAACGAGATAATGCCTTCGGTTTCGTTCAAACCCGGAACGAACTTGTATGGATTGAATGCTTTCAGAACATTGTCGGGTGGACGATGAGCATTCTAAGAGATGTGTTCTCTAAAGGTAATCGTAGCCTCAAGCCTCATCAACCGGAAATGGCTAAAACAGGGGTGGTGCAGCAAGGCTAAGTGGGTCATGCCCGAATAGGACGAGATTTTCCCCTATCTAGAGGCCCCTTTTTATTCGCCTGTGTGGGCGGTTGATTCACGACAACTGCCGGGGTTGTCTTGTTCGGGACTGTCCAGTAAGTGATGGTTCCGGCCTTGTGTTGCAGGAGAGCGGGCGTACTCCTCGGTACGTTTATCAAGGCCACGTACTGTGACAGGCGGTACCCCAGTAGCCCTGCCATTGTATGGAATCCAAAATCTAATAAGTGCCATACGTATTAGTTGCGCCTAACTATGTTGGAATGTGAGATGTAAGCGTTCCAGCTATTTCTATATTTTATTTGAAAACCCTAGACACTATTATAATATCACCGGATTTCCTATCAAATGTTTTGGTTAGCGTAAGGTAAAAACTTTTCCATGTTCATATGTGGGAAGTCTTATGTGATATTAATGGTTTTTCAAAAATTAAGCAACTTTAACCTGTTACTCACACCAGACCCATGTCTGATCCGGAGTTTATTTATGTTTTTCTTAAACTCTTGGGTACTTAAATTTTTACGAGTGGCCAAGGGATTCAGGTTAGCTTTGACGAATTATGGAGGAGCAAAGGAGCAGGAGGCTTCTGCGTTGTAGTTATCTAGTATTTCGCTGTGTTGGTATCTCTGAGTCGTTGTTTGAGTTGTTTTGTACTGTGTTGTAATAACTAGACAGATGTTTATGACTATCTAGTATGAGATGTATAATCTGTGTAACTCTGATAGTTGTTGTATATCTATGTAATACTTTCGTTATTAATATAATTTATTCATTCCGTTGTTGAGATTCTGTTGTTGTTTCTTCTTTCTTCTCTTTCTTTCTCTTTCTATCACTTTCTTTCTTAATTCATGATACGTCTTTTTGGTTAGTGAAAAACGGGTCGTGACAATAGGGATTCAAAAATAAGATAGATATATAAATCCCTATATTATACAAAAATATTTCCTTTCGAAAATCATTTACTATAACAACAGTGTTATAGTCCATCATTTCCTTATACTTTTCGAAAACATCTATTTTAACAATGAATGTTGAAATCTATGTATTCGATATTTAACACATTTAAAGACAACTTTAAACCATTTAACTCCATTTTAAAATATCACTTTCCAAACATTTGTTTAATATATTATTCAATGTCCAAAATCGTGAATATAACTCATTTACCCAAATTCAATGTTTCTATACATTTATTAAAGGATAATCCACCGTCCAAAATCGAAGATATAATACCTTTAAATAAACTTCTATATTTAAGTTATCAAATTCAATTGATTTTAGATTTATAAAACAATGATTATAAATTCACATTTATATATTTTATAAAAGCTTCAAGTTATAAATTCCTTTTATTTACCAATTCCATTTACATCTCACTTATATACCAAAACACCCAAATAATAAGTTAATAACTTATAGTTCATTTATTTACAAAAATCATTCTTTTTATAACATCATCAATAATAAATCTGTAAATCTTATTTACTTATAAAACCCATTTATAACATCATTTTAACAATTATAAAAACTCCTTTATAATTCCATGTTTCGATTTATAAAAATTCAATTTTATAAATCTTATATATAAACCTTTTATAATAAATTCAAAAATCACCATTTAACTATTTTATAAAAAAATCAACTTCATATTTCACAAAAATCACATTTCGATTATATTTCCCAAAACATCATAATTTTTATAACATAAAAATTATCACATTTATTTATAAAAAATAAATCAATTCTTAACGAAAAATCAATAAAACATTTATTTTCAAAATCACTTTTAAAATCCTTTTAAATTCGAAATCGTTATTTAACATTTTAATATTATTTAACATTTTTAAATTATCAAAATAGGCCCAATGCTGCAACAACATTAAATACATCAATCACGGCATCCAAAATATCATATATCATATGATAACAGAATATATAACAATATCTGTAAATAAATCAATACTGGTGAGGAATCCAGTTGGATCCCTCCAACTAGTCACCTGCAACAAATATACATATTAGAATATGTGTACAATGTCCGCTTCGAGGCAAACGCGCGTACAAAGGGTCATCCGCTCATACACGGGAACGTATAGGTTCATCAGCTCCACTTGGCAGGTATATATCCAAATACCAATCAATATATCATATCATCCAAACAATCATCAATCATCATATAATAAATTATTTCTCACTTATATAAAATATCAGTGAGTCAGAAAGAGTGAGTTGTACTCACTTTGCTTGTAGTCGTCGCGATAGCGATTTATTCCGATTAAAATTAAACAAGCGTTTAATTTCAACCAAAATTTTCACTTGCTCAAATAAATTCCAATCCAGCTCCATCACGTAGTGCTCATCAATACGGACCCAAGGCAATTCGTTTTGTGAGAAACGGACCTCGTATCAAAAAGTTACGGTGTTTTAAACATTGTACAATTTAATATATAATTCGATTTCAATTTTTATTTATTTTAAAAACCTAATCAATCATGGTCGCATGTTCTTCTGCATCAAATCTCGGCCGCACCTTCCTTTTCTTCCCCATCGTTCAAATTTAAATGTGATAAACCATAGCCGCTACTTTACCCTAATTATGCGCCCACCACGATCGATTTGACGACGGTCAACACCCACCATGACGTGGCTCGTAGTCGACTCTGCCTCCAGTCAAGGACCGGCCCCACTCGGTCGTGCCATTGCATTGAAAAACGTGCGCGACTTGATGATGAACGCGGCCAATTTTCATCGTCGACGTTGAGCTTCGAGCGATCACAGCCGTATGGATTTGTAGCTCTCATCGAGCTCTAAAACATTGTAGTTGAGCATTTCTTCTAGTCGTATATGGATTGAGAGAGATTAAGAGGAGAAAAATTGAAATTTTCGGCCATTAGTTCAAATCCGGCGGCTACTATAACCCTAGATAGGGTTTTGATGCAAATGATAAAAAATTATATCCTTTTATAGAAAATTTAACGACACTATTCACCCAAAAAATTTCCGAACTTCAAATGAAGCGTGCCACCTAGCGTTTATAATGTTTTACCCATATTCCGAACATAATGGAATATATATCGAGAGATAATTCAGTCATATTTGAAAGATAGGTTTTCAAATCGATTATTTAAATTTAAAATTCACTTAAATAGATTTCTATTCGTTTTAGCTTGCCCCGGACAAACCGTAAATCGGATTGATACGAAATTTGAAACCTTACAAAAATTTAACATTACGGATCCAATGAAACTATTTTCGTCGAAATCCGAGACTGTTTGAAAAATGGTTATTTTTACTCGTCAATTAAATATTAAAAATTTTCAATTTCTGTAATTTAACTTTTAATTCAATTTTAAAAGTTCTGTAACATCATTCTAATTCAAATATGATTTAATTCAATTTTATAAATCATTTTTATTCACTTTAAATCCAAATTCTAATTATTTACACAATTTCAAATATTAAACTAACAATTTAATTATCCAATTAAATCCTTGTATTCGAAATATAATCTATTCAGCTTATAAAATTTACTTGTGCATATTTAAAATCAATTAAATATACGAATTTCAAATGACTAAAATTTTGGATCGTTACATTCTCCCCTACTTAAAAGAATTTCGTCCTCGAAATTACCAAATAAGAAAAAGTTACAAAATTCATTAACTTTCAAAACAATTCATTCAATTTATATTTACCAAAACCACTTAAATGTTTAACTTTCCCAAAATCCATTAGTTAAACTTCACAATAACTTCTCCAAGTTTTCAAATCCATTCATAGTTATTCTTTCAAAACCAACTAATATCGTTTAACTTTCAACTTCAAATCAAAATTTTAGTTATCACAAATTTTTCTAATTTTTCCAAAAAAATTCTAACGCCTTAAATTTTCAAAAAAATTCGTCAGCGTCTCCTTTGCGCGATTCGATCCAAAAAAAATAACAATATATAAATCACAAATATACATCTCATCTTCAAGAATGAGGCATCCCAAGGAAAAAAAGTGTAAAAGTACGATATTTAATCCGTGATATGTACCTTATATATTATCAACGAGCATATACGGCTAATATAGCGCGAAAGCGAGCTTCAAATGCGAAGCAAGCGCCATCCGCACCTACTAAACACTCAACAAACAATGAGGAACATGTATATATGAAAGTAATATCAATATACAACATATACCAACAACTATATATGTCAATATGGCAAATGCAATTAAAAGAAACATATCCAACCATCAAACAACAATCATCCAACAAACATCCAATAAACCCATAACCAAATCCATATTCATTCACTTCTTATTAATATTTATTGTATTGGTTTTCAATTAGTTTACATTCAATAATTCATTTTCAAGTTTGTTTACTTCCAAATCAAATCAATTCTATTTAAATTCACTTAACTTCCCATTTGAATTAAATTATTTAGCTTTCAATTTCACTAATTCAATTTCATTAACACTTAATGAATTTCTTTTTACAATCAACTAACAATCATCTATCAACCAATGCATATCCAATCATAACCAAAATTATTTAATTTACTCTCAACATTCAATTTGGTTCAACCCTTTCAATTTCAAATTGGTTTAACATTCAGTTGATTCAATTCACAACTTCTTAACTTAAGTTTTATTCAATTCTTAACAACATCGTTTCTAATGTTGATGCATTTTACAATTAAAGTTGAATTTCTTTATATAACTCAAGTTCACATTCATTTAATTCACTTTATTAATTTACTTCGATACCAAAATCAACTTTACTAAAGTAAATTTTTTTATCTCATATATTATAAGTCCAAAACTTATTTTACTTATGTTTACCAATTACAACTTGGATTTTAAATTAAAAAAATTTTATCATAACAAAACTTCAATTTCAATTTATTATTTGTAGCAAATCCATCACACAAAAACCAGAAAATGATACTGATGATGTTGCAGTCGTCGCCCTTATTATTTCCCAGCAACAGTAGTGAATTCAGTGCTTTATATTCTTTTAAAATTTTCTTTTATATTTATAAATCACGTCTATAAACTTCTTTTATAAATTTACTTTCCACTTTACTTACATAAGATCATTTCAAATTTATTTTCTTATTTAGATTTATAAGAACATAACCTCTTTACTCTGAAAAATAACTTCTAAAATCAACAGGATTCATATTTTCAAATTCATAGTTTAAATCCATTTTTATTTATAACTCATGTTTATAAATATATTTGGGTTGTTCCATTTATTTTACATAAGATTATTTCACAATTGTAAATCATATTAACTATAATTCCATACTTTATAATTCAATTGCTTATATAATTTATTCTTTTACAATTATTGTTTTAGTTTAGATTATTCAAACATCTTCCATTAACTTATATATATTTACATTTTCAACAACCAAACAATCAGTTTACATACACTTTAATAATTCTGAAAAACTATTTCTTTATATATAAAATATAATCGAGGTAAAATTATTTCATTTACCCAATTTAAAATAATACTATGTCGACTTTTCTCGTTTAAGCGTTTGGAAATCCCTGTCGATAATATGGCATCCCACATACCGACCAGAATTCACAAACAACTCAACGGATAAGCAAACACAATATAAAACATTTTATATTCACTAACAAATACGCACTCATATATATAATACACTCAAACTCAATATAAGGCGCTACTGTCCCTATCAATACCGAGTACACATCAAAGCTTAGGAATATACAAAATCTAAGCTCTGATACCAAATGTGACGACCTACAAATCCGTACCCTTTGAATCGACAATAATTCATACATGTCCGACCCAAAAAGCACAAACTGATGGAAAGTCAAGAGAAAGAAAGAAGAGAGAAAAAGAGAAGAAAAGAAGGAGAGAAGATAGAACTAAACAGAACAATATAGAATCTCACATCGCAGCGGAAGATATATAATATCATATCAATGATCTTTGTAAAATATATATATACACACACATCAACCAGAGTTCAACAATCAACCAAAGTTATCAGCCTAAACAGTTATACTAACCTGTCCTCACAAATGCCGATAATTTAAAACAACTAAGCACAGCGGATAATCAATAATCAAAACAGATATGCGTATACGAAATGAAGATCTCCAGCTCGCCTGCTGAAGCTCCAAAAGCACCAAAGCATTACCTGTAGATATACTCGGTTTGTCCCGAGCATTGGAAGGGAAGAACGCCCGGATCAGTCTGGTAAACCAGCGTGAGAAAAACACTCAACGGAATTTATTAAATTACCGAACTTTTCCTTTATCAAAACAAAAGTACCTCGTAAGACACGCCCACACATAAACACGGACATGTTTATACCATACGACAACTAAAACATTTCATATCAAACTCATGTGATATTATACTAGTGTGTAGTATATACAAATAATATTAATCATAGCCGAAATTGTTACATTGATTAAATTCCAGCATATAACCCAATTGGGTAATACAATCAAAATGGCAAGCACGTAGTGGAGTTTGGATTTTCATACAAATGACCAGGTAAAGGGACTACCTTCCGGCAGTACATCTCTAGAAAAATGTATCGAGGACCATCGCAAAGGATCCTCTACCAACACAAGACCAGCCCACCTCTATAACTAGATGGTATCGAATATGTCATCCTTCGGTCATTACCGACTTTTATCGACGGCCCTCTAGCATACAAACCACAATAATTAGATACACGACGTCATAGCGTGCAAAGATATATTTAGAATAGGATGATCATATCCTAATGGGAGCGACCCACTTAGCCTTGCCGCATCTAACCCTATTTTGTTCATTACCGGTTGATGAGGCTAGAGGCAAAGATTACCTTTAACAATCACAATCACATCACTTAGAATGCCACACGGCCAATTCCGTTGACTACTAATTGCCTTTCACAAAAATACAACCCTTGAGCTCATACGTCTCAAGGAGCGTGTTAAGCTAAAAGAAGTTGCCTTCTCTGCCACCACTGATGTACGCTTGTAAAAACCAATGTACGTAATCTTTAGAAATGCAATGTCAGATGAACACCCATACAGGTTGTCCAGGAACAGGACAAACCGAAGGTACTTTCCTACCACATCCTATCGGAAAATCCCTAGGATTAGTAGCAAATAGTCCTCGCATTGGATATTTCATAATGAAGAGACCATTGCTACTGGATGTATATTGGGATTTTAACCTCAAACGATCAACAAGCAGTACCCCACTATGAAACTCCGAAAATCAATATCATCACAAGCAACCTGCACAATCGTCGCATATACGTTGGTCCGAAGTGGTTTTCAGATAAATCCGATCTCGGTCTCTTCGCACCAACAACGCAAAAGCGTTTCTCAACCTCATACAGAAACTAAGTCTCATAGACTTATCACATCTCCAACTTTCAACTTGCTATCCTTCGGGCCAAGAAGAAAGCTCGATAGATTGGAGTAATACTCCGCACTATACGAATCAGCATCCTCAACACAAAGGATAATCAAACCTACACAGAAGGCTACATATTAAGCGTACAACTAAATAGTTCCCACATCAAGTCGAGGAACTAAAATTTTGGCCAAGTCTGATAGTCGGTTATTTAACTATCAAAACAAATAAACAAATATTTTGCACTATAACAAACACTAGGCCATTTTTAATTAATCTTTTATTAATTAAATCACTTGCAAATATCCACTTCAAATTATCTTTAAAAAGATATAATCACAAAACATTTCACTTCATATTGGAAAACATTTCCATAATTATTTAATAATAAGTTATTCACAAATCAATTTATTTTCAACACTTAGAAAATATTGCATATACTTGAACCACGATTAAGGATATATTTTATTCTATAAGGAAAACGTACTTTTAAAACACTTTTATTTGGATCAAAACGAATATTGCGTAAAACATCATTACGACAATCCGAAACCACCGGTATAGGGATTCGAAATAAGATAGATATTTAAATCCCAATACTATACAAAAACATTTTCTTTCGAAAATCATTTGCTATAACAACAATGTTATAGTCCATCATTTCCTTATACTTTTCGAAAACGTCTATTTCAACAATGAATGTTGAAATCTATGTATTCGATGTTTAACACATTTTAAAACAACTTTAAACCATTTTACTCCATTTTAAAATATCACTTTCCAAAACATTTATTTAATATATTATTCACTGTCCAAAATCGTGAATATAATTCATTTACCCAAATTCAATGTTTCTATACATTTATTAAAGGATAATCCACTGTCCAAAATCGTAGATATAATACCTTTAAATAAACTTCTATATTTAACTTATCAAATTCAATTGATTTTAGATTTGTAAAACAATGTTTATAAATTCACATTTATATATTTTATAAAAACTTCAAGTTATAAATTCCTTTTATTTACCAATTCCATTTACATCTCATCTATATACCAAAAAACCCAGATTATAAGTTAATTACTTATAATTCATTTATTCACAAAAATCATTCTTTTTATAACATCATCAATTATAAATCTGTAATCTTATTTACTTATAAAACCCATTTATAACATCATTTTAACAATCATAAAAACTCCTTTATAATTCCATTATTTCAATTTATAAAAATTCAATTTTACAAATCTCATATATAAACCTTTTATAATAAATTCAAAAATCACCATTTAACTATTTTATAAAAAAATCAAGTTCATATTTCACAAAAATCACATTTCAATTATATTTCCCAAAACATCATAATTTTTATAACATAAAAATTATCACATTTATTTATTAAAAATAAATCAATTCTTAACTATTCAAAAATTCAATAAAACATTTATTTTCAAAATCACTTTTAAAATTCTTTTAAATTCAAAATCGTTACTTTAACATTTTTAAATTATTAAAATAGGCCCAATGCTGCAACAGCACCAAATACATCAATCACGGCATCCAAAATATCTATATCATATAATAACATAATATATAATAATATCTGTAAATAAATCAATACTGATGAGGAATCCAGTTGGATCCCTTCAACCTGTCACCTGCAACAAATATACATATTAGAATATCTGTACAATGTCCGCTTCGAGGCAAACGCGCGTACAAAGGGTCATCCGCTCATACACGGGAACGTATAAGGTCATCTGCTCCACTTGGCAGGTATATATCCAAATACCAATCAATATATCATATATCATCCAAATAATCATCAATCATCATATAATAAATTATTTCTCACTTATATAAAATATCAGTGAGTCAGAAAGAGTGACTTGTACTCACTTTGCTTGTAGTCGTCGCGGTAGCGATTTATTCCGATTAAAATTAAACAAGCATTTAATTTCAACCAAAATTTTCACTTGCTCAAATAAATCCCAATCTAGCTCCATCGCATAGTGCTAGTCAATACGGACCCAACGAAATTCGTTTCGTGTGAAACGAACCTCGTATCAAAAAGTTAAAGTGTTTTAAACATTGTACAATTTAATATATAATTCAATTTCAATTTTCTTTATTTTAAAAATCTAATCAATCACGGCCGCATGTTCTTCTACATCAAATCTCGATCGCACCTTCCTTTTCTTCCCCATCGTTCAAATTCGAACGTGATAACTCATATCCACCACTTTATCCCTAATTGTCACGCCCACCACGATCGATTTGACGACGATCAACACCCACCGTGACGTAGCTCGTAATCGACTCTACCTCTAGCCAAGGATCGACTCCACTCAATCGTTCCATTGCATTGAAAAATGCATGCGACCTGATGATGAGCGCGACCAATTTTCGTCGTCGACGTTAAGTTTCGAGGGATCACAGCCACATGGATTTGTAGCTCTTATCGAGCTCCAAAACATTGTAGTTGAGCATTTCTTCTAGTTGTATATGGATTGAGAGAGATTAAGAGGAGAAAAATAGAAATTTTCGGCCATTAATTCAAATCCGGCGGCTACTATAACCCTAGCTGGGGTTTTGATGCAAATGATAAAAAATAACATCCTTTTATAAAAAAATTGACGACACTATTCACCCGAAATTTTTTCGAACTCCAAACGAAGCGTGCCGCCTGACGTTTATAATGTTTTACCCCTATTCTGAATACAGTGGAATATATATCGAGAGCCAATTCGATCGTATTTAAAAGATAGGTTTCCAAATCGACTATTTAAATTTAAAATTCACTTAAACCGATTTCTACGCATTTTAGCTTGCCCTGGACAAACTGTAAATCGGATTGACACGAAATTTGACACCTTACAATAGTTTAACATTACGGAACCAATGAAATTAGTTTCGTCGAAATCTGAGACTATTTGAAAAATGACTATTTTTACTCGTCAATTAAATATTAAAATATTCAATTTCTGTAATTTAACTTCTAATTCAATTTTAAAAGTTCTGTAACATCATTCTAATTCAAATATGATTTAATTCAACTTTATAAATCATTTTTATTCACTTTAAATCCAAATTCTAATTATTTACACAATTTCAAATATTAAACTAACAATTTAATTATCCAATTAAATCCTTGTATTCGAAATATAATCTGTTCAGCTTATAAGATTTACTTATGTATATTTAAAATCAATAAATATACAAATTTCAAATGACTGAAATTCTGGGTCGTTACACTCTTGCTCCGCCGTTGCTGCTCGCCTTCTCACGTACTGCAACAGCATACCATTTCAGATATCCCATTCTACCTCATCCTTCAAGTGCCCACAATCGTTCGTACTATGTCTGCTTAGCTCGTAAATAAGCAGTACTATGAATGCAATCGTTCATACTAGGGAACCTGCCCCACAGTGACTTCGTAGATTCGTTCCAAAGTCTCGTTCAACTCCGTATAAGAGGTGAATCTCGGTTCTTTTCGCAGCCCGCTTTGGCTCATCACAGCTATCCTCTGCCTTTCATTTCCCTTTATCCTTGCATGAATCCTTTCCGGGTGGATCTCCGCTTTTGACTGCATAAATTTCAACTCTCTCTCCTTCCTCTCTCTCAGCATTTGCATCCTCTTATCGCAGAAACCTTTCTGCCTCATGGTAAACTCTCCTAGCTCCAGGGGTGGATCCCTTGTCAATGAGTTCTTGAATTTTGTGCCCTAGATACAATTGCCATCAAAACCATGGATGGATCTGGTCGATCCACCGATGCTGCCACTGCATTGAATCATGTTGGAAAACTCCTCAAATATTCCCCGACTCTTTGATTCAGTGTTTTCAAACTCATCACATTCTTGGGTCTCGAAATATGAACTCTGAACTGCATCATAAACTTCTTGGTCAACTCGGTCCATGTTCCAATGAATCTATTCTCCAATTGTCTGAACCATAGTGCCGCTATGTCTGTCAAATACAATGGAAACACTAGGCCATGACCCCCTTCGATTCCCCAGTACCTCCATATGCGTCATATACCTCGTCGGATGAACTACGCCTGTCAACGGATACTTTCGGATGCGGATAATGCCATATTCGCATCTGCATTCGAAATGATTTTCGGATATTGGTTATCCGCATCCGCGGATACGGACGGATATCGGATAATTATGCTATCCGCTAAAGACTGATAAATCAAGAAATATAAATTTTAAGTTTAACATACATTTTTTTCAATCCAATTGATTATAAAAGTGTTAAATATAAACAAATATGGCGATAATAAATAGTTTTGAGTAGCTAATAAGCATTAAGTGCATATAATATAAAATACTAACTTAATAAAACAATAAATAAATATCTTTCGTCATATTAAAATACACATAATTTGTACTATAATCTTGACAAAGACCGGACGGATAATTTTCGGATGCGGATGTCTTCGTATCCGCATCCGCATCTGTTTTTTCGGATTGGATATTATCCGCTTTTCAGATAAGGATGCGGACGGATTTCGGATTTTTCGGATATCCATTGACAGCCCTAAAATGAACCATAGGATCTATTCTCTCATCGTACGTCTTTAGTGTTGGTAGGTTGAATTCTAGTGGATTATGGGCCTGCCTAATTGCGGAAGTAAAGGAGCTCCTGTTCGCATCTTCCAAATCTCTATTCACTAATCCACCTCTCATGGCTCGTTTGACCATCTCCGCCAATCTATTGGTACCTCCAAGCCGTAGTCCCTGTCCGTTGCCTCTAATCTTCCCCTCGAATTCATGAGGGAATCCTGAAATCTGCTCTTATGGACGAGGATCTATTCCTCTATCAACGCTATGTTGCATAGTCCTAGCTGGTAGCCTGCCTGAGATTGGATCAACATACTCCGGGGGAGTGCCTCCCAGCTCAAGGGCTGCTCTTGATGGTCTTGCTCTATCTGATTCCCTGTTGGGTCCTTTTGGTCCAACTTCGTGGATCTGAACTACATCTCCTTCTGCTGCTCCTGCTTGTCCAAACTGTCTGAGAATGTTCTGCATTATTTCCTCCTGCCTTTTCAATAATTCTTCATGCATGGCTCCCATCATCATCTCCATCTCATCTCTGCTGATGAAGGTCGATGTCTGATTAGCTCCTAAGGATGCTTCCTGGCTTCCTTCATACTGACTTCTCTCCGCTCTTTGTCTCCTTGTTGATTGCTTCATCATAGCTTTCAAGATCCAAGTCTTTAAGCTTTCAGATAGAAAGCAAGTTGTAGAATCCTTGAGTTCAATTCTCAATGGAAGCGCCAAAATGTTTACGCCAAAATTGACCACAAATACCCAATTGCCGATGAAAGCACCCGTTTACAATCATAGATCATGGATAACAAGTATGTAGAGAATATAAATATGAAGAACACTCAAAATTTAAAAGGAAAGCAGTTGAAACACAAGATTTATAGTGGTTCGACGTTGGAGCCTACGTCCACTTTAAAGAGTTGTTATTTTATTGATTATAACTCGCTGGTTACAGAGGTTTACAACAGTACAACCGAGTTACAACAAGGACTCAGGTGGAGTATCGATAGAGAAGAGCCAAAAGATCCATTTTTTGAAGCTCTTGGACAGCTATGTATAGGTGCAGGTTGCAAATATCTCGCTCAGATCTCCAAAAACTCCTTCTCTCACGCAGTGGGCCTACATGATCGATCCCCTGATACTTGACTCGATCCATGATTGATACGTACCAAATTCGTATCAATCCAAAATTGCTCCTTTTGGGTTGGGATCGACCATGGACATTCTTGAGGTTGTACACAAGCTCTTGTGAAAATTTGGTGGCATTTGGACTTGTAGACTGTGATATATGATCGATGCAAGTTTGGATTAGTAGTAGGTTGAACTGTTCATATCCATGGCTGTCGCCCTGGTTCGTATCGATACCTCCTTCATATCGATCACTTCTTCATACTGGTTGGTCGTGTGTTGATGACGTGGCTCGAGAAATCAGAGGAGATCCACTTTTCGTGCTTGTTGACTGCTTCTTTTGGTTGACGCTGCCTTGCTCGTACCCATAGGTTGCCATGTTCTTCGCATTGATTTCCAAAGGCGCTTCGTATCGATGGTTGGGTGGCCGCTTCGTATCGATCGGCAAGGACATCGCTCGCATCGATCAATCATGAGTTATTCGTATCTATAATTGGCCGATCGATACGAGGTATGTGAATGGGTGGATCGACATGAAACGTGTAGAAATAAGATATATACAAAGTGATAATTTTCCACGGTTACGAATTAGCTTGACTTTGATGGATACAAAGAAAATTGGCCTATGATGGATACGAAACGAGGTTCCCCCATGATTCTTGATCAATCGTCGTGATTACTTGGATACAAACCGAAAAGCCTAGATGGATGGACATGAATGGATGTTCGTAGGATGGATACGAATGACACGGGGATGGATACGAAGGTAGATACGTGGATGTGACTCGAAGCGGTTGCCTCCTTGACTTGAAGTAAACCCTCCAGTGACTCGAAGCAAGTGATGTAGTGACTTGAAGCAATCTGTAAACATGCTACCCCATCAAAGACCCGAAGCAAGTTCTTCTATGACCCAAAGTGAACTTGTCTCTGACTCGAAGCAAACACAAAGGCGACTCGGAGCAATCTTCAAGCAATTTGAAAAGACTTGATCTTTGTTGAAACCATATTTTAAACATATTGTGGTGTTTGTTTATCGATTATGCTATATTCTGGCTTCATCGTGTTTATTATCCGTGAAAATCCAATTTCGATCATTATGCAGTCGACTGGGTTAGACCCACCTGTATGTTGCCTTGTCAAAAGGCGGGTTAACAAATATATCAAAAAAACTTTTTGACTTCGATATATATATATATATATATATATATATATATCATTTCTTTAAAATTTGTTAAAAATTAGTTTGTCAAATTAAATTTCAAAATAATTTCGATAAATGAGATCATACTTACTTTTGCAATTATAATAATGTGTTATATAAACTTTATTTATAAACTATATTTCACATTATACAAAATTATATTTAGACATATATATGTGTATATATATAATTGTATTATTTGTATGCATACATAAATATATTGACAACACACGTTAATACATAGGGGCTAACATGTCAGTTATGGTGTAAAATCCACCATTTATACACGAGCATGTCAAACCAAGCATACTTTATTATGTTGCATGTGCACGTACACATATATGTGTATATGATACATACATACATATATACAACACACTATATAATACAAAACTATATAATTTATAAATTTGAATAAAATATTGGATTTTATTTAAAATAAAATTTGAAAATGTTCTAAATAAATTTAGGCTACATAGGCCCACGAAGGTCCAAAATGGAGTGTATATTTCTTGAAATTTACCAAATTTCCTTCATGCGTACTAGCCCAGATCTAACACTCTTTACTTTCCAAAAGGTCAAACATTCAAAAGGAGACCCGCAAAAAACTATTTACAAAAATGCAACCAGCCATCCTTTAACATCTAAGGATATCGAATGAGTTGCACTTTATGCAAACTAATATTTCAGTGATCAGTTCAAGGTACATCTTGTAGCTCTTGGTTTAATGTTATATCTAACACAACAACACTTACAACAATTAAGCGTATTGCATACATGATCTCGCATTATAGTTTACTTTCTTATTTCAAGTGAACTAATTTCATCAAAGTTTCGTACATTAGGAATATTGAGTATTTACCATATAACCTTTATATGTGATCAAATACGAATAAACTATCCATTTTCTTGTATTTCTTAAGAATGCAAAACTCAAAGAAGACAATACATAGTCTCGTAATAATAAATTCTTAAGCAACCAAGGCACGAATGTTTTAGTATTTTTGTAAATTGGAATTTGCATGGGTCTTAAAGTGACAACATGTCAAAAGGTTTGTTGGTAAGTATATTTTATATTTTTATGTCAGTCTTAATTTATTTCAATTGTATAATTTAGCTAATAAACATTTTATGAATTATATTAGTTGCACAATTAATCAAAGTAGATTATTTCGCATTATATAGCATATATTCTTAGAATATTGGAAAGGTTAAAATGTTATCATTCATTTTCTAATATGGCTCCTAATAGACTTTTACTGTTACTTAAAAATCTAAGAGAAAACATAGAGTCTTTCAATTTCTCTAGTGGGCATTAGGGCATGCTTACCTTGGGATTCTAACCTTAAGGAACTCAGCAAATCATAGGCCAGCACATAATGGATAACATCTAATTGGTTGTATTATATAAACTTCTAAATCGTGGTCTTTTCCCCAATCTTAACTTGACCTCAAGAAAACTTAACAAAGCTAAAGAGATTATTAACTCGTCATGCCTAATTATGATGCATGTATCTGAAGAAACTCAACAAATGCACGCATGTATCTTACCTCATTTAGTTAATATATTAATTGTACTGCACATAGCATCTCTAACTTAAGGAAACTCAACAACCAAAAAGTATGCAAGTAATATATTAATATATAAATGGTAAAGGTAAACTAATATATTAAGGATTCATAATCTTTAATATAGTACTCCGAGTGATATCAGTTTGTGGAATAATAGTTTTCTTATGAAATGTCCTCATGATTCAAGTGCCAGATGCATCTGGAATCATGGCATACATACTATACACACGTGCTTATTCCTTAAATCTCATTTGGATTTCTTTCTAGTTCCACTTAATTTTAAACATATATAGTTATATAAGTATAAGCTTATTTTCAACTTTTATAATTTAGTTTACTTAAATAATATATACACATGTACTTATTAATTAAATCGTATTTAATTAAACTTAATTCTTATTAGTTAAATTGTATTTAATTAATTTGGTTTTTTTTATATAAAATTTCTGAAGTATTGTATCACCCATCTCAAACTATTTAAGATAGTTAATCAACTATAACATTTGTAGTTTGTTTATATGTATATATTTTCATTAATTTTTATACATTTAATTAATTTTATTTAATCAGACAATTTAATTAAATATTTTAATTAATTTGAAATTTTTTAATTTAATTCATCATAAACTATTTTAAGATAAATCAATAACTACTACAATTATAGTTATATACATATATCATTTTATATGTTTTAATCGATTAGCATTTAGTTAATTATTTATTTTATTTAATTAATCATATTAATTAAATTTTAAAATTTGAAATTAATTATTTAATTTCTCGAAATAATTTTGAAAAATTGGGATGTATTTTATAAATTTTTTTAAAATTTTCCCTTTTTATTACATAGTTAACTTTTAAATTTAAAATATAATTTTAAATTTTTAAACAAATTCTGAAAATTAGGCCAAGCTCAAAAATCAATTCGGACATTTATATTAGGGACAACCTTTAGGCTTACTTCATCCTTCCAACTAGGCCAGTAACTAGGTAGGGCAGAGTTTTTGTTACCTAAACCCAACCTTAGAAATTGTATTTCCTGACATCCTATTAAATAGGTAGGCTTTAATCAGTTAGTCTTAGTGTTACTAATTTAGACTACATAGTCCATTTTTGCTCTGATATCATTGAAGAACCGAGTCAGTCATGGGTGAAATAGGTGGATTCAAAAAAAATCATTTTTTGGATCTATTGGATCCATGAAGTTTACAGGGTTTACTAAATCCAATCTAATATAGTTTTAAATAAAATATTTATTTTTTAAAACTTGTTAATAAAAATATGTTAATTAGTTTATATGAGTTTTAATTAACAAGCATATCAAATACACTTATACGTGTATATTGTGCATGTGACATATATGAAGTGTACATGGCTAATGTGATTGTATATATGTGTTGGGATTTAAACTCCAACAGACACGGTTGTTCCTTTGAAGCCTTGGTTGCCCAAAGTTTTTTCTTAATTATATAAAACAGCAATTATAAATATATATGTATAATAACAATTACATATATATCTATGCATAAACACACACACACATACATATACATATATGTTAAAATTAATTTTGCTTATATTAGATGTTATGAATTCAAGAGCTAACAATCTTGGATCTAGGTTTAACGTAGGAAGGGTTTAAAATTATATTTATGATGTAATAAAAAAGTCCCTTTTATAAACATTAAGTTGAAATAATACGCATACATATTGATGAATAAATAATTGTAAACAATGTTTTAAATTCAAAATTATATATATATATATATAATTTTTAGTTTTATTTATTTTAAAATTTAAAGTTATCAAATAGAATTCTAGCTTTATTAGGAAGAATGAAAAGTAGGTTCATGATTTTGCACAAAAGTCAACTTATGAAAATTTTAATTGAAATCAATCTTAAACATATGAAAATAATAACCTAATGAATTTACATACAAAACCAACAAACGTTACAAACCATGAATATAATTTTCAAAATGAGTTTAAGAAATCAACATATATAGCTTAATTATGTTTGTGTATATAATAGGTTACAAAATTATATTAATTTATTAGAATTAATTTCCAAATAAAAATGTTTTTTGAACATTAATATCCAAATCAATAAAAAAATATTGGACAAACTATGGATATACAAGTTCATTATATAATAATTGGGATCAAAATAATACATACAAGATGAATAAATAAAAAAAAGATGAAGCATACGGGGATCTAAACTGTATTAACATCTTATGTTACATGATAAAATAAGATAAGAAAACTACCTGAAGATGAAGCCAAAAAATTACACCTTGAATGAAGAATAAAAATCCTAGATTTGATTAAATCACCCTTCGGATTTTGCAAGGATCTAGAAACAAACACCACATTGAATATTTTCCATTTTATTTTAATTTTGTTTTCGGGTACTTTTCCCACGATGGCCATGAATTTTTGATATATAGAGAGAGAGGGGACAGCAGGTGAAAATGAATTTTTAGGAGAATAAATGAATGAAAGAAATAACTTTTGCTTTAAAGGAATTATTGAAACTTTTCAAATTTCTTCTTTGAAACCTTCCCTCTTTATTTCCTCATTTGTCTCAATCAAATCCCATCTCCTCTTATCATGCATGCTCAGCCAAGTATGTGCCTAGATGGGCCTTCAAAATTTCCAAATCCACTTAGTAACTTATTAATTTAAATCAAATTTAAATATTTATCAATATCGTATATCGATGCATACATATATAATTTTATATACATACAATATTAATTACTAATGGCATTCAAATAAATCAAAATAAAATTTATTGATTCAAAATTCATAAATATTAATTAATATAATTATCTACAACAAATTATAAATTGATTAAATCTTGTGGTGTTTTAAAGTATCCATCATTACTACTGTTTGATTCAAATGTGTGAATTCAATTTATGAATAACATTAAACAATTCAAATAATAATGTTCACATATCACCTTAGCTAGTGGTGCGATATTTTGGTTGAATTTACTGCTTATGCATTTTTTTGCTAAAATCCATTTTTACTATTATGTGGTAGCTGCTAGAACCGATATTTACACCAATTCTCTTCGTCAAAACTATATTACTTTAGGGTTTATGCAGTTTGATTTTAGTCAAAATTACAATATCATCCACATTCAACTTGGTTAGTCCAAATATAAATCTTTGGTTCGGTAATAACAATTATATTAATCCACTACTCTAGCCCCAGATGTTGACTTTGAGTTGACTGTAGTTGACCCTTGTACTAATCCCTTATGACCAAGGAGGCGAACTCTGTGCTGAATGATATTTCACTTTCAATGATTCAACTTAGACTCAACTATAGTTTCATGATGGATTGTTATGCCATGATATAAATATAATCAGAGTGAGGTACCTACACTGTCGTACCAAAATATTCTCAAGTCAAGGTAACTATGTAATATTATTTCTTCAAGATTATTTATTAGACTTTAGCTATTTTAATCAATTGGAAACTCTCGAGTGAGTCATTCCATAATTATCTAATAATTATCAGTACATGACGCCATGGTGCCCCCCAACAGCCATAAGTAAGACATTTACCAATGTTTAGAGAGTGTTGCATACTCTAGTTTCAAGGGATGAATTGATATCCTTTCTCGAAACATCTTAACTAGGAATATTTAAAATAATATATTATTTTAATATGATGAATTTCTAATGATTACAAAAAATTGTGATTATTATCATATAACATGTCATTTAAGGATTTTTTATTTAATGTACTTTAAAAGTAATTACTTAAATAATTATATCATAATATAACAAAGTATATTACAAAAATCAAACACCTTTATTATACCAAAGTTTGGTTATCGAGCTAGTTATATGTAACAAATTACATAATTTTCCCTATGATATATCTATAACTTTATTAGACACCTATTAACCAAGGCTGGTGACAAAAGGGTTTCCTCTAATTCTAGGCGTTGATTATGACGAAACGTTTTCACCTATAGCCATGCTTAAGTCCATTCGAATAATGCCTTCCACCTCCATGTTCTATGACTATGAATTATTGGAGATGAACGTGGAAACAATATTTCTAAATGGTGCTTTAGAAGAGACCGTGTACATATCCTAGCCTGTAGGTTTTGAGGTTAGTGGGAGCGAAAGAAAGATGTATAAATTATTAAGATCAATTTATGGTCTTAAGCAAGCTTCAAGGAGTTGGAATAATTGTTTTTGATAAAGTAATCAAACAGTTTGGTTTTTACCAAAATGCAGAGTAAGGATGCATATACAATAATGAATATGGAAGTGATAATGTGTTCTTAGTCTTATATGTCGACGATTTGTCATGTAATTAGTAATAACATTGCATTATTGAAATTGGTGAGAACATGGTTATGTAAGAATTTCTCCATGAAGGATTTGGAAGAAACAACCTATATACTTGGCATAAAGATCCATAAAGAAAAATCCAAAAGGTTGATAGGATTGTCCCAATCCTTATATATAGATACCATGCTGAAAAGGTTTAGTATATAAAATTTCAAGCGTAGAATGTTTAACAGAATCATACTTTCTAAGAAGGATGCTCCTTATACTGATGAGTGGAATAAGCGTACAAAGAGGATACCGTATGCATCCATAATTGGTTCTATGATATGCATTGTGTTATGTATGAGACTAGATGTGGCTTATGCATTAGGATGCGTAAACCAATATTAGTCTAATCCCAAAGAAAACATTGGTTTGGAATGTAGTGTATTGTTAAATATTTAAGTAATGCTAAAGATTTGATCCTTATATATGGGAATGAAGACCTCCGTTTGAAAGGGTATATAGATTCCAGCTTTTAGAGTGGTATCGATGATAATCAATCGCATTGAATAGTGGAGCGGTCTGTTGGAAAAGTTCCCGGCAGAAAACTGTAGCTGATTCAACTATAAAGGCCGAAACATCCCTCTCAACATAGCAGCTAAAGAAGCAGTCTAGATGAGCAAGTTTATGTATGAGCTAAGGGTGATTTCAAACATTGAGAATCTCGTAACATTGCTCTGTGGTAACAATGTTGCAATGCAGATCGCGAAAGAACCAAGAGCTCGCAAAAAATCAAGGAATATTCTTTGAAAGTTCCACCTGATAAGGGATTCTTTTAGTAACAAAGAAGTTGTGATTGAAAGAGTGGATACTAAGGACAACATAGCAGATCCATTCATGAAGAGGCTAACTCGATCAGTTTTGAGAAAATTAGTCGAAGGGATGAGATTGGATTCCATAATTGGACCTAAATGCAAGTGAGATATTAAAAGAGTTAGGGGTATTCCCTAGGACAATTCTGTAATTTATGTAAATTATTAAATTTGTAACAAAATCTTATTTTAAATAAAAGATGTTTGATTTCTATTATATACTTTTTATATTGTGATATATTAATTTAAATGTATTTAATGAAACATCCTTAGATAATACGTTATATGATAATAAGTACAAGGATTTGTAATTATGAGAAAATCATCACAAAATTAAATAACATATTATTTTAAATATTCCTGGTCAAAATCTTTTGAGAAAGAATATCGATATATCCGTTGAGACGATTGGAGTATGTAACGGCCTTTAAAATTTGGGCAGTGTAGTACTCATGGCTATTGTAGGTACCAAGAGGTTACATACTGATAGTTATTGGACAACAATGAAATGACATGTCCAAGAGTTTCATGTTGGTTAATTACAATTAAGATCAAATAGGAAATCTCAAAGTGATGACATTACGTAGTTCTCGACTTAAGAATACCGATGAACTTCAATATGGATGCTCCACTTTGATTATAGTTGAATCACGGTATGACAACCATCAAGCTACTATAGTTGGGTCTGAGTTGAAATATTGAAAGTGAAACACTATTCAATAAAGAATTAGTCTCTTCAACTATATGAGTTTAGTACATGGTTAAATGTAGTGACATCAACGTCAAAATCTCTGAATAGAGTAGTACAAATAATAATAAATGATATTATTGAAGCATAAACTTTTTTGAGGACTAACCAAGTTAAATGTGGATGATACTAGAATTTTTCAACCAAAATCAAATTTCATAAATCCTAAAGTGATATAGTGTTGACGAAGAAAATTGGTATAAATAATCATCACTAAAGGTATTGTTCAAATTTGTAAAATTGGATTTTACCAATGAGATTTGTAAGCGATGAATTAAGTCAAACTATTACACCAATAGCTAAGGTGACATGTAAACATTAGTATTTGTATTGTTAGAATATTAATCTTTGGCTAAATTCACACTATGAGTTGCATAATAATATCTATTTAGTCTATGGAACACCGTTTGATTTAATTCATTGATAATAATTGTAAATTAATTAATATTTTAGAAATATTAATTATTGTTGAATTTTTTATATGTGATGTATATAGTAAAATTGAGTGGCCTTTGGACTTGTTTGAGTTACTGTTAGTAATTTATTGAATGTGTATATATAGGTTATATATGTATGTATTGATATACAATATCGAAGTATATTTAATTTGAACTTAAACTGCATAAATTACTAATAGATTTTTTTGGTTAATTAGGCCATCCAGTACCTCGTTCTTTGCCGGCTAATATAAAGGTGAAAGGGAAGGCTTTGGGTTTTGAATTGGTAGGAGAAAAAAGGAGAAAAGCATATAGATATTTTTCCGATTCCCGCTATAAATTCAAGCCTTAGCCTCCACTTTTATTTTTACGTTTTCTTTCTCCTTTGATTAGCCTTGGCTAAAAATACATAGAAAAAATCCTCCTTCACTTCAAACTCAATTCACATCAATACAATTAAACATATCTAGATCCAATGTTAGCACACTAAATGTTTGCAGTAGTGGGCGCATACCTGAGAGATCAAGAATATAGTTTAGACGACTTGTGAATCTACGACATCGTCTCAAGGTAATAATTTCTTTTACATCACACAATGATTTATATATGTCATGATTATGTTATCGCCTTTCGTATAAGTTGATGCATGTTTTTATATATCAGTATTATAATTAATGTTTAATTTTGCAACATCTTAATATTATATGTCGTGGAAATTAAAAAAATTCTTTTTTAAGATGTAGATGTTAAAGTAACTATTTAAAAATTGTTTACGAATTAAAATTTTATGCATAATCAAAATTCAATTTAAATAATATATATGTAAGTTTTATTCATTGTTAAAATTATTTTCGAAAAACAATTAGGGCTATCAATGGATACCCGAAAAATCCAAAATCCGTCCGCATCCGTATCCGAAAAGTGGATAATATCCGATATCCGAAAAAACGAATGCGGATGCGGATACGAAGACATCCGCATCCGAAAATTATGTGTCCGATCTTTGTCAAGATTATAGTATAAATTATGTGTATTTTAGTATAATGAAAGATATTTATTTATTGTCTTATTAAGTTGGTAATTTATATTATATGCGCTTGATGTTTATTAACTACTCAAAACTATTTATTATTGTCAAATTTGTTTATATTTAACACTTTTATAATCAATTGGATTTAAAAAAATGTATGTTAAACTAAAAATTTATATTTATATTTCTTTATCTATCAGTCGTTAGCGGATAGGATAATTATCCGATCTCCGTCTATTTCGAATGCGGATGCGGATATGGCACTATCCGTATCCGAAAGTATCCGTTAACATGGCTAAAAACAATGCTCACGGCCGAATAAAAATATATATCGTGTTTTGTTTAATAATAATAAATATACAAATATGTGTATATATGTTTTGATTATTAATTTTATTCTAAAAATAGCTCTTATCCCAAGTTAAAAAAATTAATTTTTACGAAATAAGTTATATATATATATATATATATATATATATATATATATATATATATATATATATATATATATTATGCTTATGTACATTTACATACATACATACATACATACATATATATGTATATATTATTTAATAGATAAATATATATTAAACTATAATTTTACTTTCTAGTATAATCTTTTTAACAATATATATATATATATAATTTGAATTTAGATCTCAGACACTGTTTGGAATCCGAATCTTGTTTGCTAAGTCAAATTATATATTTTAAATTTCAAATTTGAAATAGAGACTTAGTCAAACTTTTATGTAATATTTTTAGAATTATACACGTATATTAATTAAACTTTTTGCATAGTTTATTTTTATTGCAAAACAATTTAATACATGCAGTAGACATATATGCAAGAGATTACTATATACATAGTAAATATAAATCCGAATATCTACTTATGTATAAACTTGACCATGTACACTTTTATTATGTTGCTCATGCACATTAGACATGTAGCAATCCACATTTTCGACCCTCAAATATAGACACTAATACATCCACGGTATTCATGTGCTCAGCGTCCAAGGGCTAAAAAGATGAATTGTTTGGGTGAAATAAAAAGGAAAGGAAATAGGACAAGAAAGAAAAAAATACAATGTCAGAATCTTACATGCGGAACGATAATATATAACATCTCAAGAGGTCTTTGCCAAAAAGAAAACTATGATTTACATACATCAATCAGAGAAAACTAACCTATCATCAGCTTGGAAAGTTCCAACATATGTCCTCACAAATGCTGATAGAAACAAGTCAAGTAATGTAGCGGAAATAAAGTGCAGTAGAAAATCATCCAGCTCCTATCTGAGACCTCAAATGAACCACAGCTAAATCCGAAAACATACTCGAGTTGACCCAAGCATTAAGAAAATAACACTCGGATCAGTCTGGTAAACCAGCGTGAGAAACTCAAATCATAAAGATTTACTATATCTTAAAACCTTCAAATTAAGAGTATCTCATAAGAACACGCCGCTAATAAACCGGATGGGTTTTTACTTTACAATAACCAAACCATTTCTATTATAAAATCCATTATAATATAGTAATGTCTCAGGTATGAAATATAAATATTTAATTTAGCGAAATGGTTACATTGATTACATTTCAGCATAATAGGAGTATAATCAAAATCGATAAGGAATGTGCCCATAATGTATTTCCATGGAGATCTCTTTAAGGAAGTCGAATTCGAACTCCATGCACAAGGATCAAAAACACCTTCCAAGCATCGAATATTTCTAGATAAAATATACCATAAGGTAAACATAGCTGGCCCATATTCAAACGAGCAAACCCGCACAAAAAGAACCAAGTACCATCAACTCTCGCGTGCAACAACGATAAGAATACTCTAGATAATGGAGTTGACAATACCATGTTATGAGACTGAAAACCCCAGGCTATGCATCCTACTCTATCTTTAGCCATTTTCAATGTCGAGGTCACATTCAGCATCTTTCACACGAGTCTTCATCATTCAAACAGAACTTGAAACCACACATGGATTCTCATATCTCAACAAATCTCAAAATTGTACATAGATTCCCATGCCTCAACAAATCTTGGAATCAAACATGGATTCCCACATTCTAAAGAGATCATGAACAACTACATGTGTTCGAGCATCTTAAAACAGATCTTGAGTATCCACATAGATTCCAGCATCATGAACATACCCACTTCCAAGAGACAAAACACGTATCTCAGACTTGAAGTGGTTTTCGATAAGTAGAACATTTATCGATTCCAGTCTCTCCAAGACTAAACTGACGAATTTGGTCATTCAAAAATAATGAGAACAATCGCATAAGGAAACCAAGTCCAATATATTATTCATAAGTAAGTAACACACAAAGCATGGTCGAAATACATAAGTGCGATCAAGTCATATCAACGACTTCTAATTCCCTTTTTAATTAATATTTCTTTATTAATTACAATTCTTTTTTATTAGTAAAACTCATTTTCACTCAATAAACTCCTTCTATAAATGAAACTCCATTGGTTATTAAAATTCACTATTAATTATAAAACATTACTATCCATTTCAATATTTTTGATAAAAAATTGTTCATATACTTATCTCAAATGATATAAGTATCCACAAACCATTCATAAGATTTATTACCTTAACCTTTTTTTTCATCTTTTTCCAAAAGATTCCATACTTATAATTTCCTCCAAAATATTCATTTTAAGGACCTAAGTACTTTCACAAATCCATTCAAAAGGTTTAAGACCGATGTCACTTAAAACATTGTGACTACAACCAATACCATTTCGCTTTTGCTTATCTTTAACCCATTCTTTTACAGATCTATTTACACTCCCAAGTATAATCAAAAAGGCTTAAAGGTAAATGTTATTAACACACTACCACAAAAAACCCAAAACTAATCCATACTTGTTATCATTTTTAAAATTCCATTATTAAAGATCTAAGTATTTTTCAAAACTCATTTAACAATATTTCATCACTTTAAAATATTATCCAAGGGTTTAAAAACAAATGTTACTAAAACATTGTTTACGACAAACCCAAAATCAATTCACTATTCCATTATCTTTACAACTCCGTTTTAAGATCTAATCACTTTTCAAAAGTATAGTTAAATGGATGAAAACAAATGTTGCACAAACATCGATACTATAAACCCAAAATCACTTTTATACTTGCCATTTACTTTGAACCATCCATTTTAAGGTTCTAAGTACTTCTCCATTTTATTAAACAAGTTTATATGCCTTTTTAATCAATTTTACAAAACAGTCCATTATAACATTAGTGCTATAATCCCAAAACTCCTTTTTACTCTGTTACAAACACCAAACTTCCTTTTTAAAACTTCTAAATGTACTAAAATACTTTTAAATAGACAGATATTTACATATACTAATTTATCTATAATACAAAGATATTTAATAAAATACTATAAACCATTTATAAAATATTATAAAATGAAATCCTTTTATTTTTTAAGTCAAACTTTTAACAATTTCTAAAACAATATATACTAAAAATATACTTTTAAAATAATTATACTATATTTTAAACCATTTATTTAAAACACCATTTAAAACATGTCTTGCAATCCAAAACCATCCCTTTACAAATCCATAAATGATTTTCAGAAATATATTTAAAACTTAATGTTTTCCCATAATAAGTACGCTAATAGTGATTATTAATCAATACGAAGAGCCCTAGAATGCCTTTCAAAATTAACTTTACAATCGCAGACCACAGCAATTTCAAAGTGCATTCATTGCGACATTTTCGTTTTAAATATTTATAACTTTCAATTTCAAATTCCATAATGTCCAACAAATTCTATTTATGTCTAGCACACCAAATGTATATAAAACAAGCCAATATATACGTACACATATATATGTATATATATTCAAATTTTACCACAATTTATCCAATTTAACCTATGCCAAATATCAGAGATTTCAAAGCACGTTTAATATGACTATATCACTTCAAACATATATAATGCGCTATCACTTTTCACAAAGCAATATCAAACATGTAAATAGTGAGTTTGGGCCATGATATATGTTTATAGAATCAAATATGAGGTTATACTACAATTTAATGTTTCGCTTGTATTACAAAACAAGGCGGGGTCTAAAAGTAATAACTTGCAATCTGTTATCTAGTTTATATTTTTAATACAACAACAACTATATATACAAAATTGTACAATCAACTGGTGAGTTAAGCTCAGCCAAACCCCAGTTAAATCTTTCTGCTTTCGAACAGTCCAAAATTGAACGTCGTTCGATTCTAACAAAAATTCTTATTAGCTCTAAATTCAACGAGTCTAACTTCATTGCATAGATAATCCCGATACAAACACAGCGGCGAAAATGACGCCTCGATCGGCCCTCTTATGAACAAGACACAATCGTTAGAACATTAGAGATTAATTGAAGATTATTTAACTAATTCATTAAGTAATTAAACCCTAATTACCTTCCTCGTTTAACCCTAACGGATACATCGACCCAAGCCCCCAACTTCATGAATCAAACTCCACCACCACATCGCCCCTCCAACCGCCACACCTTCACCACAGGTAGCCCCGACCACCAGCAACCCATCGCCACTAATATCGCCTCCCCTCGTCTTCTACAGCTCGTCGTTGAGCTTGAAATTGCAGCTGCCTTCATCTTAAGATCCATGCGGCCACGCTTCTCCATTCGACGATCCACCACCACCAATGAACTCCTCATGCCACACTGCTACACTTTGATGTTGACACTCTCACTTAAATTGGCCCCGGTCAAAATGGATGATGTGGGTCGTTGAATTTAGGACAATTAGGGTTAGGGTTTTCATTTTTTTAGAAATAATAAAAAAATTGAAGTCCTTATATAGAAAATTTTCCAACACTATTCATCCTTCAAAATCCCAAACTCCAAAGGAGGCGTTGTAACAACCCTGTATTTTCTGATTATTGTAATTGTATATTTCAATTATTTTAATTTAAATTCCTAATTTAAAAACTTTATTTTATTTATTAAAATGAACAAGTTTTGTTATTTTAAATATAAACTTTGATTTTTATGTGAATTATAATTTCAAACATGAATAAATAAAATATTTTCTAGAAATGTGAATTTTGGTCAATTTGGTCAAACTTTGACTTTTAAATTAAAATTCTAAATTTTTGAATTTTATCTTTTATTATGAAAATAGATAAAATTTCAAGAATACTGCTTTTCGTTTCGTTGAAATCCGATTTATAGTGTGAAAGTTATGCTTTTTACAATATTGTATGTACATTGTTTTTATTTAACAAAATTGTTTATTTAATTTTTATAAATAATATTTTTGTTTATCATATCTTGTGTGTGTGTATATATATGTTATATGATATGTTATGCATTTATTTTGTTTTTAAATCATTTTAAAGTGTTGTATAATTTTAAAAATGTTAATTGTATATGGTTTATATTTTTAAAGTCTAGTTTTAAATTATTAAGCTATTTTCATATTTATTTTCTATTTTTCCTTCAAATAATTATTATTATTTTTTATTTTTTTCAGATTTTATTTTTATTTTTATGAAATTTATTTATTTATTTTGATTAAAAGAAATTAGAAATTCAAAGAGACAAGGCTCTTCATTTCTTGTGACTTTTCAATAGCTAGTCTCTTCATTTCCTAGGCTTTTCATTTTCTCCTTGATAGTCGTACATTTCCCATTGCCTTTCACGTGAAAATATTTCTCATCCTCTTCAACTCACGGCTATTTCTCATTTGAGAAAAAAATTCCAAGTTAATGGCTTCTCTTTATTCTTTTCTACCTTTCTTCCTTGAATTTGCCTTGTTTTCTGCTTAAATTTGCCTTGACTTCACATATGATTCTCGGCCTATCACCTCCACCATCAGCTCCACCATCTCCTCCACCATCTACAGAAGCAAACATCTCCTCCTCCTCTGACCATGACAAGCCGTGCCATCCAATTGAAGTCATCTCCACAAAACTTTGCTTAAAACTCCAAATATTGCCTAGCCGAGCCTTGTATTCCCATTTCCTTCATGTTTAGCCTTGGCCACCACCTCTAACACTACCACCACTTGCTGCCATGACCTATAGCCATCATCATCACCTCTGACCTGACCTGAAGATGCACCAGGATGAGCCCATAGGACCATAGGCTGAGCCTATGTACACCAAAACCTTCCATTCCTTGACCCAAACCCTTTGCCTCCTTTACCTTCCACTTGTTTTGCCTTTACCTTCCACTTTCATGCCCTAAGCCTTGTCTCTAGGCCATGGTCGAGCCATGTTGACACCTAGGCTGAGCCTAGTGTGGTGAGATCAAGCCCATTTGATCATGTGACAAGCTTATGTTGTCGTGTGCAAGTCTTTTGCTTCTAAGGTTTGGTCATCTCTCTTGTTTTGCAACTGTTTTGCAAACTAAAGTTATTGATTATATTTGTATGTCGATATCTATATTTGTGCTTATGTATGTTATATTTTGCGTTGTTTACAAGGGTCTCCATCTATTCAAATCAAATCGTGCTTGTCGTGCCTTTGGAATCGCTCTTGTGTGTGTTGTTTGTCTCTAGCTTTGATAAAGGTGAGTCCGTCTCACTCTGACATTTATACTTATGAAATAGTAAATTGATGGCAAGTGTATAGTAATATAAAATGTTTATGCAAGTTAATGTTGATCATATAATATGCTATGCCATGTTATTACCATGTTAAAATTGTTAATTATCACCTGACATCTGATATATGACATTATATTAGGATACTGACATTGTTTATATTGTTTATGCATATGTTCACACTGCAAGTTCCCTGTTAGAATAGAATCACTATGGGTTGAAATGATACATATCCGAATGGACTTTAGAATAGGGAAAAATCGTTACGGGCTGAAACGATAGGCCTGAGCGATTTTTATTTATTTTTATTTGCTTGGGATTGCAGGTTTGAAATGAAAGAACCCAGTTTTCTTTTTAAATTGCGGATTGAAATGATACATATCTGTATCACTTGACCTAAGTTAGAAAATTATATACAGATCCCATGGTATATTTTTAAATGATTTTTATTAAAATATATATTTTTAAAAGTATGAAATTTTGATTTAAAAATATATATTTTATGGTTTTAAGAAAATTAAATATTAAGTCTTGAAATTGTGAATTTAAGTACGTAAATTTGAAGTAATTGTGATTTTTGACTTTAAATTTTATTTTAAAATGTAAATAAATAATGGAAATTAAATTTAAAGTTTTGAAATGATATTTGAAGTAAAACGTTAAGTTTTATTAAATTTATAAGTTAATAAACAGTGAATTCTGACTTAATAAATGAAGGGAGTTTTTAAATTGAATATTTGATCTTAAAATTTTATTGTGTTAAATCATATGTTAAAATGATTTTAAATGTGAAATTTTGAAGTCTAGAAATATGATTTTCAAGTTATAATAATAAAAATTTGGATTTTTATTATTATTTTTGAAAAGCTAAAAATGAAATTTGGAATTTTATAGCATTTTCAAAATGCTGTAGTCTTTTGACAGCATTTTTAAATGCTATTGTTTTGAATCTAACAAGGTTTGAAATAACTAGATATCTATTACGACGTTTTATAAATGCTGTTATTCTTGAACTAAACCATTTTGGAAACTATAAGCTACGATAGCACTTTATAAATGCTGTCATTGTTATAATTTGACAATGTTTGAAATGTTATAGATTTTAACACTGTTTGAGTTATATTTTAAAGTGTTAAATGATTTAACTTTTGAAAATTTATTAATTGTGAAATTTAAGAAGTTTTGAATATATTTTAATATTTAAATTTTAATTTTTAAGGAATTTAAAGTTGAATTTTAATTTAAATAGGGTTTACTTGGTTATGTGTTAAATGGAATGAAATGTAATCAGATAAATGAATTTTTGATGTAATTTGTAATGATACTTGAAATAATAAATGAATGACTTATTTGATTTAAAAATGATATTTAAATTTGAGTATTTGAATTTGAATTCAAATAATGATCTAATAATGAGGTTTTGAAAGGACCTGATATTTTAATGATTTTGAAAGGGTTTGGAAATGATTTGATCTTTATTTTAATAAAGAATATGAATGTGGAATAATATTTGATTTTGATTTATTTGATAAAGAAATATTTGAAGTTTATATTTGTATGAAAAGATATTTGGTTTAATTGTATTTTAAGTTAAATAATGTTGGATTTATGAGATGAATATTTCAAAACTAAATAATACTGAAATTAGATTTGAGATATGAATATATGGAATTATAAAGTTTAGTTTTGAAAAGTGGGACATTAAAGTTTGGAAATATAATAAAATTGGATTGTTTATTTTGTAGATCAAATCTATATTTGAAATTTATAAGATTTGAAATGTTTTGTTAGAAAACTAAATTGAATTGAAACTGATGGTTTGAATTGAATTAAATCGAAAATTTGAAATTTTGGTTTAATGGAATAAATTTGTAAAGTGTAAAGAATTAAAGGATGATTTCAAATGTATAATTTTGAAATGTTATTATTTTCAAAGTGTAATTGTTTCAAGTATTTTTGGTTTCAAAAGAGTTATACTTTGAAAGTATTATGATTTTGAAATGAATCTATGTTTGAAATGTTTTGGTTTCGAAGTATAAACTATTTTGATTGAATAAATAGTTTTGAAATAAAAAGGGTTTTGGTTTCGAAGTATAAACTTTTTGAAAGGAATATAGTTTGAAATAAAATGATTTGATCTTTCTTGAAGTATAAACTATTTTGAAATGACCATGGCGTTATAATAACGTTTGGTTGTTAAAGAGACCGGGATCGAAAGTTGTCATACTCTCTGCCAACTCCAAAAACCACTTTAACAACCGTGTACGCGGTGGAGATTCCTGAATGAAGTAGGATGGTGGCGACGATCTTGAGGTATATTACGTGGACCCAACTCCCGTAAGTTGGCATAAGGTGGCTAAAACAGGAGCGATCTCGGGCCAAGTGAGGTCATTCCTCCGATCGGACACATTCCTTCGATACTATACTCTTACTTGTGATTGATTAGATGGCCATCCTCCGATTTTGATATGGGAGTGTGTTTCGAGGTGGGCGTATGTGGCTGCTGCGTTACCACCAGTCCGTGTGCGTAATTGGTATATCTACCCTGGCATTGCCTTATGTGCCGTGTCACCTACCATACTGAGCCTTTACTACGAGTTTGTTTTTCTCCCGTAACCCGTGGAGTATTTAGGGTAGTCTCCCGATTTGTAGATATGCTGATACTGGATGGACTACTGGGACTATTATGTGTGAAGGGTGATATGGGTAGCCCGGAACGCTATTTAAAAGTATGTTTATTTTACTGTAGACATTATTATAATAGCGCAATATTACTACATAGTAAATAGTTTAACGATCCTTAAAGAATGTACGATCCCAAGCATCCTTTAAGTTACTGACGCATTTTTGTTACTGTTCACTTGAGTTGATTTACAGTTCATAAGTATTTATGTCCTGACTCGAGTGTTTTGTGGTATGCTTTACGCTCGAGTCAGATTGAGTGAGTTAGCATTCAAGATTCACCTTCGGAGTTGGAGCTTTCCTTGAAGATCCAGCCACCTATTTTGTTTTCTGTATCCGGTGATTTTAGTGATGTATTCTGATTTGTACCTGATGTATCTTGTTACTCTTCTGTTGTATTTTGTTTAACAATGATGTATCTTATTTTATATAGTAGCTTCGTGAACTATTATCTCTTTTAATTCCGCTGCATTATTATTTACTTTGTGTCTGTGATTTTGTATTTACTGTATATTCTGAGATTTGCGAAATTTTATTTACAATGCGGTATTTTGAGCAATTTAAGTCTGGCATGTGTGGATACGAATGGTTGAAAATATCGGGTCGTTACAGGCGTGCTCACTGGCGCTTCTACCTAATACCCACATTTCGAACACAATGTAAGTAGTAATAGGACCCAATTTCACCATATACAAAAGTTAGTTTTTAAAATCAAATTATATTATATTTAATTTCTGAAATCAATTGCTATGCGTTTCGAGCTCGCATGACACATAGTGCGTCCAATCACCACGAAACTCGATGGCGTATAACAATTCATTATTTTGAATTCCATGGTACTAGTTTCGTTAAAATCCAAGACAGTGCTCTAGAATTATAATTTCATCCGTTAATTAAAACGAAATACTATTAAAACAATTTTCAAACACCTTTAATTCTAAATTAAAAAAATCCACTATCATTCTTATTTAAACAAAATTTAACTAAGCTTTCAAAAACATTTTTATTGCATTAAATCTAAGATTAAATATTTAAACAACTACAATATTGAATTATAAACCTTTCAAAAATCTGGATCGTTACAAGATACATATGAATGTAAAATGATATATTCATAAGCTATATAATTTGATTAATTAAACTCATTAATTAAATAAGTTCGAAAATTAAATAAAATTGGATTTTATTTAACTAATCTAGATTGGATCTAGTATAAGTCATTAGACTTCGTAGGCCCATCATGATCCAAAAAGAGATTTTTATTGAAATATATCTAATTCACCCGCTATAGACAGTCTTGGTCCGAACACACTCTTTCATTTTTTTTCCACTCTTTCTACCTTATGATTTCTTATATTTCTTTTTCGTGTTCACATAATCAATTTGTATTAGAGATCAAAATCGCTTGTAACATTAGCTATTGATTGAATTTAGAATCGAATGCTCTTCACAATCTCTACAAGGTGTTTGCCTAAAAATAATGCAAATAATTACTGCAGACATCGTGATGTTAGAAGATAGTTGACTACATTTGAGGATCCGTAGTCCAATGGGGTTGCAGAAAGGATTAAGATGAATCTACTTGAGAAAGCTCATTGCTTGAGATTATTTGCAGGCTTGTCTAGAGGCTTTTGGACTGAAGTTATATCAACCGCTGCTTATATTATAAATACAGGGTTATCTATGTTACCTTCTATGAATTGTCAATTCAAGAAAATTATCAAGTCAAGGCATGTTACTTATAATGAATTAGTAATTTTCAATCATTTGGAAGACTTGTCTGATATCATGTCTTATATGGAGAGAAGTTTGAAAAGATGGAGATTATTCCAACTATTCTGCTTAAGAGTAGAGTTGTTACTATTGCTGATAAGGAGAATGTAGTTGACGAGACATCATATGATATTCCAAGTAGCTCTTCTAGTAGTGAAATTGATGGTCATGATATTAGAGGGGGATTCAAGGTGAAGTTGATGGTGAGTTAGGCGATGTTCAAACCATTCACGCTAATCGACATACTAGGAAAGCACCAATAGTATATAGAGAGCGGTGTTATGTAAATCTTAGCATTAGAGACCTGATTGATTATGTATTGTATGTGGTCCAAGATGAGCCTTTAAACTTTGATGATGTTTTGAAGTCAAGTGAGAGTTCAAAGTGGATTTGCGCTATGCAAGACGAGATGTAGTTTTTGCATAAGAAAACGACTTAGGAATTAATTCCACTAACTCGGTAAAATCAAATCATATGATGCATGTGAGTATTCAAGGTAAAGGATGATGGAAGACATATGACTAGATTAAAGGATTTACATAAAGAAAAGGGAAAGAGTGCATGAGTTTATTGTCCACGTAGACTTACATTGTCTCTATTCATATTTTATGGATATTGTTGTTATTCATATTTTATGGCTATTGTTGCTATTCATGACATGAAATTAGAGAAACTTAATGTGAAGACATATTTTCTACATCGAGACTTGGAAGGTTGTTTATATGAAGCAACCACATGAGTTTACTGTAGATGAAAAGTCTGATTATGTTTGCAAATCGAAGAATTCATTATATGGCTTGAAGCAGTCGTATATGCAATAACGGAATGGTTCTTTTATACTTAATATTGATATCAATAAAAGAGTATAAAAGATGCTTGTGTAATATAGTGTATATTACAGGAATTTGGATAGTGGCAATTAGGTATATTTACTTTTTCATGCGATGACATGTTTATTACTTGTAAAGATAGCGATGAAACCAACCAATTAACCTTGCATGCGAAAACAGAAGTAGATTTGAAAGATCTTGGTGAAGTAAAAAAAAATTAAGATTGACACGGAAAGAACATATCAATAAAGTACTTGTTCGGTTTAGCATGGAGCAAGTAAATATCATTGGTGTACCAATGCCTTTGCATGTAAAGATTTTTGAAAAGGATTCTTTGATCTCTAATAAAGATAAGATATACATGGAAAATGTACAATATTGTAGTATAGTGGAAAGTTTAATGTGTGTTATGTTGGTAGTAGGTCTATTAATGCCCATGTTGTTGGAATGGTTAGTCACTATATGAATATGATTAATTTAAGGAAATCTCATTTGAAAGATGTCAATATTATTGTATCTTAAAGTGACATGAAATTTTAGATTTGATTTTAATGATGGAAAGCATTTTAATTTGCTTGGTTACTGTAATTCACATCATGTAGTAGATAGAAATCAAAGTAAGTCAACCCTTGAATATAAATTTACTTTTGATGATGCTTTTATTAGTTGAAGAGCAAGGTTGCAAATTGCAATTGTGTTTCATACTTCAAAAGCGGAGTTGGTAGCTTTTTTTGAAGCAACTCGACAAGCACTCAATTTGAAGTTGATGACTCAGAATTTTACATGATAGTGTGGTGGTGAATTAAGATATGCAAATTGTAGGACAAAGCATACAAAGGTAATGGAATTTTTTCTTGTAATTATGAATGAAGACAAGTACAGAAAATTCACACAAAGTACGATGCAGCGCACATGTTTATTAAGTGTTTGCGTGTTTGCAGATTAACACACACACTCTGTTTATTTCAAAATCACTAGATTCAGAAAAACTTTAACATCCATTATTATTATTATTCCACGAAGCTCAATATATCACAGTTGCATGTCACCAATAAAAGTAGTATAATAAATTTCATCATCCAGTAAAGTAAAGAAACAAATAATATTAAGCATAGTCACACAATCCATGTCGGCAATACCCACCCCTCCTGCACTTGTTTTTGCATCCTCCGCAGTTGTTAGCATCATTCATGACATTAACACAACTCCCTCTGCAGCAAAGCTGTCCATACCTGCATCTTTTTCCGCACTGCCCACAGTTAACCCCATCCTCTGCTACATTCACGCATTTTCTTTTGCAGCAGTCTTTGCCAGGGCTGCCTGGAACCCTACATATCCGTGGATAGACATCACATGTCATTGGGCCGGGTCGAGCATTCTTGCTATATGACTTTGTTACTGTTGCTGCTGCTACCAGTGTTGTGTTGATCCAAATGCAAATGGCCAGTGCAATGATGATGCACAGTACTGCTTTCCTCGTCATCTTCAACTAGAAGAAAATATGGTTGTAGTTGTGTTGTCGAGAAATGCATGATTTCTAAAATATGTGTGTTTATATAGAGGGAATACAAGCCTTAAGATCAAAGTAAATTATTTGCTGAAGCATCTTGAAAAGGGTGAAAGATTTTGTCAACTCCTCTTCTGATTTTTCCGTAGGTCGACGTATTAGCAGCCACAAGAGATTATTATTTTAAGGAGGATTCTTAAGGTGAAAAGCTTCATTTTACTTGGATGCGTAGTAACTTCAATAATTTTTTTGCAGAATTTTTTTGCAGAATTGACTCCAAGTGATGCATCTAGTCCAATTTTTGTTGTTCAACACCATAACATACGGCAGAAGCGTATTCCATGCACTGTTACTGATACACAAAGTCAACCTGAACCTATTATCCCATATGTACGCTGGTCGTATGATCTATGTTGAAGGTAGTGAACTCATAGTTTTTAGGCTTTAAACTTCGATTCATCTGCAGATTTCAAATGCTATTGGTTTTATAAACCGACGTCTTCACTTGTTTTGGATTATTGTAGGAAAATGTCAGTTTTCAAACGATCGCATTCAGACTTTTCTCTTAAAGCAATCCTGTACTTCAAATTCCGTTTTACTTGAAATCGGAAAAATAAAGATGAATATAATTAAAGCAACATACCAATATTGTACATACAAGACATTTTCCAATGGTCAGATCCAGTGTACATCTTTATCTTTACATGTTGAAATGTATCTTCAAATTCTTGTAGACCAAACTTTATTAAGTAGAGTGTTAATTCCTTTCTGAACCTTAGTTTACAGCAAATATCGACTAATAAGACCATAGGCATGTCAGAAAATTACAAGCTTAAAGTAAAAGAATGTATAGGCAACATTGATAAACATAACAGAGCATGGTGCATGATACATTACATAGTTGATAATGGTAGCAATATTGTTGCAGTCAAATTTATTACATTGTAGTAGAGCATTTTCTTTTACATAAACAGTATATTAGCGGTTATTGCTTTCAAACCAATGCAAGCAAATTATAGAGTTACACAATAAATACAAGCAAATTATTGAGTTACACGTATTCTGCCTAATATTACAACCCTGATTTATGATATTCATGTACAAACTAAATATGGTTCACATATTCTGATACAGTATATAAATATTTATACAGTAAAAATCTACCTAGATGTGTTAAACTTACTGTAAGAACGTAGCTGTTAACCGCTATCAGATCATGCAGTTTACTTTGCCTTGCTTCTCCTTGCTTTTGGTGCAGATTTATGGCCCTGTCCTCTACTTGCCGTGCTTCGTTGAGGTGGTTTGTACAAAGGATCCTTATTTGCTTTTGATTTTCTAAGGCCGCTTCGAGTTAGTGGTCCACCTATAGTGCTATTGCTTGTTCCAGTACCGTCAACATTATGATCCACAGCCAATTTTGCTGATGAACTGTAAAATAGTTAAATAGTTGTATTTTTAGATATTATTCAAATCCATGAAGCCGAATGGAATGTATCACTAGCTAGGCTGGTATTTACGCATCAGTGATGTTTTTCAGTTCATTTTCTCTGCTTTGCGCCAGAATGTTCCAATCTTGCTGGGAAGATTCTACAGGACAAAATTACAAATATCAATACTCCTAATTTGATATTTCAACTGTAGAACAGAAATGTAATGAGTTATTTCATCAGAAAAAATGAAGCTATATGTCACAAGCGTTGCTTTTAACAAAAACTAGAGTAAATATCTTAAAGAGGTAACTTAGACCACCACCTCTAGAGACAATCCGGAGAACGGTCAAACGATTGCACATATCATAAACCAATGGGGTATTGTTCGCTTTCATATAATAAGGTTGAAACTAGAAAAAACATCAATGATATTAGAAAGAAGAAAAAAACCTCAATGAATTAAGAAACTCAATGAATCAGTTTTTGGTGGATATACTCTTTTCCAGAAAAAACAAAGATGCTAATTGTAATATAAACAATTATATCATCAAGCTCAATGTTGTCTAACAAACGTGTCTACTAGTAACCTCAGTGAGGTATATTTCTTTGAAGGTGTATAGGAAAAAACTAGACAACATTTCATAAAATGCAGACTTATATGTATATTTTATAAGCATGGCATTTGAATATACATATATATGTATGTATGTATCTGTGTGTGTGTACCTGGAACAGATTGTTTTTTTCTTGCACTTGATCTCCGTATTGGACGCGAGGAGTCATCACCAATAGTAGAATAGCGTTGGTCATGTATTTCAGCTACTGTTTTATCATCTCTGAATTAGAAGCAGCAAAAGAACACAGGTCAATGCCTAGGCTAACTTTTTTTACAAATAATAAAAATATGGAGAAGTTATAATTAGGCAATAAGTGAAAATGAGAAAACTAACTGGGATAATGTGATGTCTGTTGGTGGTAAATCTTGAACATCAACAGTCAGCGGAGTTTCTGAACTATTACCTGAACGGAAAAATACAATTCATAATGAAGATAGTCCATAATACATCAACTAACATTGACTTGATACATCATGAGTAGAAAAATAACCTTGCATTGCAGTATCATGATTAAGTGTACCAGCTTCTGCAGAAGAATTAAGAGCCGAAGGCAGTGTAACTGGTGATGATGTTTCATGAGTCAATTGTATAGGGAAAAACTAGACAACATTTTATAAAATGCAGACTTATATGTATATTTTATAAGCATGGCATTTGAATATACATATGTGTGTGTGTGTGTGTGTGTATGTATGTGTGTGTGTGTGTATCAAGGTTCGAAAACTCGGTTTCGGTCTCGGTTTCGTTCATTCGAAATTTTCATAGTTTCAGACGATTTCGGAAGTTTCGGTTTTGATTTCGATTTCGGTCCCGATTATGGTTTACAATGGTATATTAATGAAAATTTAACAACGGTCGATGTAAATAATAGTATAAAATACCCTAACCAAATATGTTTATACCAAATTAAACAAATTTATTTGTTTAATTAGAATTAGAATTTCACTAATGCTGTAAACTAATTAAATGAATAAAATATCCCAGCCCAGTATATACAGCCCTAAATTTATAAAATTAATTCATTTCAAAGCCCAAGTCCACTATATATTTCAATAAGCCCACTTTCTCTTCAACGGTCCTTTACAAAACCCTCGTTCCAAAAAAAAACGGCGACTCAGAACGAAAAAAAAAGAGCCGATCATCGAAGAACGAAGGGCAGAAAGCGAAAAAAAATCGATTGCGATCATATACTTAATTTTCCTTCTGCGATGTCGAAGCTTGCTCGATTTTGAGCGAACGACAAAGGTTTGTGTTTTTTTGTGCCTTTTCGATTTTGATTCCGAGTGTGATTTTTGATTTTTGATCGTCGCTCCCCTATTCTTCTTCTAATACAACAATTTCGCGTATGATTTTTTCTTCTTTCGATTTTTCTTTGACTGTTTGGGTGGGACGGGATTTTGCCCTAATCCCGTCCCGTCACCGGCCGGAACCGGTACGAGTTGGTCGGAATCTCGTGGTTCCGGCCGGAACCTCAAACCATGGTATATATATGTGTGTATCTATGTGTGTGTATGTGTGTGCGTGTATATATATATATATATATATATATATATATATATATATATATATATGTATGTATGTATGTATATGTATGTATGTATGTATGTATATGTATGTATCTATGCGTGTGTGTGTATCTATATGCGTGTGTGTGTATCTATATGCGTGTGTGTGTGTATATGTATATATACCTGGAACAGATTGCTTTTTTCTTGCACTTGATCTCCGCATTGGACGCGAGGAGTCATCACCAATAGTAGAATGGCGTTGGCCATGTATTTCAGCCACTGTTTTATCATCTCTGAATTAGAAGCAGCAAAAGAACACAGGTCAATGCCTAGGCTAATTTTTTAACAAATAATAAAAATATGGAGAAGTTATAATTAGGTAATAACATAAGTGAAAATGAGAAAACTAACTGGGATAATGTGATGTCTGTTGGTGGTAAATCTTGCGGAGTTTCTGAACTATTACCTGAACGGAAAAATACAATTCATAAGGAAGATAGTCCATAATACGTCAACTAACATTGACTTGATACATCATGAGTAGAAAAATAACCTTGCATTGCAGTATCATGATTAAGTGTACCAGCTTCTGCAGAAGAATTAAGAGCCGAAGGCAGTGTAACTGGTGATGATGTTTCATGAGTCAATTGTATAGGGAAAAACTAGACAGCATTTCATAAAATGCAGACTTGTATGTATATTTTATAAGCATGGCATTTGAATATACATACATATATATATATATGTATATATATATATATATACATATATATATGTATGTATGTATGTATGTATATGTATGTATGTATGTATGTATATGTATATATGTGTGTGTATGTATGTGTATGTATGTATGTATATGTATATATGTGTGTGTATGTATATATATGTGTGTGCGTATGTATATATATGTGTGTGCGTATGTATATATATGTGTGTGCGTGTGTGTGTATCTGTGTGTGTGTGTGTCTATATGTGTGTGTGTGTGTCTATATGTGTGTGTGTATGTATATGTATATATACCTGGAACAGATTGCTTTTTTCTTGCACTTGATCTCCGTATTGGACGCGAGGAGTCGTCACCAATAGTAGAATGGCGTTGGTCATGTATTTCAGCCACTGTTTTATCATCTCTGAATTAGAAGCAGCAAAACAACACAGGTCAATGCGTAGGCTAATTTTTTACAAATAATAAAAATATGGAGAAGTTATAATTAGGTAATAACATAAGTGAAAATGAGAAAACTAACTGGGATAATGTGATGTCTGTTGGCGGTAAATCTCGAACATCAACAGTCAGCGGAGTTTCTGAACTATTGCCTGAACAGAAAAATACAATACATAATGAAGATAGTCCATAATACGTCAACTAACATTGACTTGATACATCATGAGTAGAAAAATAACCTTGCATTGCAGTATCATGATTAAGTGTACCAGCTTCTGCAGAAGAATTAAGAGCCGAAGGCAGTGTAACTGGTGATGATGTTTCATGAGTCAATTGTGCGGCATTATCAACTCCAGAATCTAAAATGGCTTTATCTGATAAACTACATGGACTGCGCTGAATGACTTCATTATCTGCAGACATTTTGCGTGCTGAATCCGTAGAATTCAGCCTAACTTTTCGAATTTCATCAATTTTACTGTCTGATTCAATAGTGTGATAGTTCCTCTTCAATCCCTGTTTTATGATTAAAGTAACATGTTAGTAAATGAAAAGATTCTATATGACTGAACAATTGATTTACATTTTAGACAGTTGCAATGCAATGCAAGGTGGTCAACTGTCTGAAATGTATTGTTCACAATTACATTATTTGTTTTCATTTCCATTTCAAGAAAGAGGAGAAAAAACACTTTTACCTTTGATTTATATTCAGAAAAAGTAGGGGTAGTAGTAACCAAATGATGGAGTGTTCGAAAATGTATTATGTTCTTTTTCATGTCGTTTTCATAAGAAGAAGAAAACACTGCTGGTACCTTTGCTGCATATTCAGAGCAAGAAGGGGTGGTAACCAATGATGGAGAACTGGAAGGGGACAGCGATTGCATGAATGACTTAGCAACATCAGTTGGTAATCGATCTTCGCCACCAGAATCCTGCAGCACCATTAATCCAGATAACAATTTACAGAAAAATATGCTTGTAGCAGAAACAAGTAAGATACAATTGGATACATGGATATCTATCAATGCAAGAGTTTGTAATATAAACATACAATTACACTGACTAAACCATCAAAGCTATCATCGTGAAACTGCAATTCAATTTGATATTTTACCGAAACATCGAGGCAAAAAAGACATAAATATTTGAAGTAAACATACTCACATGAGGAAGCGTATTGGAAGGTCCGCTTTCAGAATTGACATTTGAGCTCACAGCAAGCCTTTTTTCCTCCAACCATTTTTTTGCCTCAACAACCGCTGAACTACGAAGGTCAGGAGTAATCTCTCGAAAAGGAGATCCACCAGAAGGATATGTGATTTCTTCTGGTAATTTTTTGTACGTATCAACACTGTTCCCGGCATCAACCACTCTTGACTCGATCAGCTTAATTAGATCGTGTCCTTCATCTCTGATAAATTATGATATTATAGTGTCTATCAAATAATGTAAACCACAATAAAAGACTTAATACATTACATGGGACTCTTTAAAGTAAAGTCCATGCTCTGCATACATTTCATGTGCTAATCAATACTTGGCAAGTAATCACTGTCGTGATATTGTACAATCAGGACATATGCTTGGAATATGTAATTCAAGGTGCAGCATTGAGTGAAAGTGAATGCATATATAATGTAAGGATAGATGAGGACCTAGTGAATGTTTCTTGCATGATCATTTGCTCTAAAGCATGTTTGGAATTGATTTCTGAGATAATCGCCGTGGATATTTCATTGAAATCCTTGACTGGCTCTAACTTTCTTTCAACCTGGTAAAAAGAATTACTTTAAGTTAATATGCTACTTAACTGAGAAAGTCTATATCTAACAAGAAATTGTCGAAGCATTGGCCACCGCAAGTTTTGTTTTTTTTTTTTCAAATGATGAACAATGCTATCATCCAAAACATACACATGAAATCAAAAAAGGAAGCTGAGATAAAACTTTATGATCGTTGTGGGTGCCTTGGGTATGTGAACGAGTGACTCGGAATAAATCGTTGCAGTACCTGCTTTGGTGCATCGGGTTCTTTGGAAGAGACAGCCATGTACTCATCACCTGCATTAAAGAATGAAATATCACATGGTTGAATAAGTGAAGCCCACACTCAAAAATCAAAATGTTAGTGGCAAGAAAAAAAAATTGCAACACACAAAAGATGTATCTTATACAGGCCAGTCAACGGATATTTTCGGATAGTGCCATATGCACATCCGCATTCGAAATTATTTTCGAATATCAGATATCCGCATCCGAAATCATTGTCGGACTTCGGATATCTGCATCCGCGGATACAAACAGATATCAAATAATTATCCTATTCGCTTACGATCAATAAATCAAAATATGAATGAAATTTTTTGGCTTAACATAACTTTTTTTCAATCCCACTGATTATAAAGCGTGCAAATTCAACAAATATGACGACGATAAATAGTTTTGAGCAATTAATATGCATTAAATGCATATAATATAAACTATTAATTTAACAAAACAATGAATACATATTTTTCATTGTACTAAAATACACATAATATAAGCTATAATCTTGATAAAAACCGAACGAATAATTTTCGAATGTGAACGCCTTCGTACATGTATCCGTTTTCTCGGATATCGGATAATTACCCATTTTTCGGGTAAGCTTTTCGAATACCGATGCAGACATATTTAGAATTTTTCGGATATCCATTGACAGACTTAATCTTATAGCTTATAACTGATCTAAGAGATTATCCGGAGAACATTAAGAACATGAGAAAGATAAAATACAGTATATTTCAAAATAAAATGCAGATCAAGTTTTGCATCAAATGAAGAAAATGAAAACAATTCATTATGCACAAACAAAAAAAATTGATATCATGCAACCATAAAAAAACTTAAAGAGCAAGATAATATAATTATGACAAAGGACATAACAAATAAATAATGAGATGGTAAAACAATTCATAGTTCATGCTTGTGGTTATGAAATGGCTCCCACCCATAAGTAAAGCTTGAGCAATGCTTAGTAGTACATTGCCATTAAAAAGACAAAAAATGCAAGTAAATAAATTTAATGTTAGAACAGGTCTTTCAAAATGTTTCCTTCTTAAGGTAAGTTGGCCCCAGTCATGTATTCGTATTTCTCGTATCTTTCTTTCCTTGTTCCTGTGTTTTTGGTGTGTCCCATCCAATATCAAGGTATGTTTAACCCATGGTTTGAGGTTTAGACAGAAACACCGAGATTCCAGCCGTTCCGTTTAGGTTTCAATAGAAGCCGAAACGAAACCGAACCGAAATTCTCGCTCAACAAAAAAAACATATTAAACTTCAAATTATACAAAAATAACTCAAAAATGGAATTAGTTTGAATTTTCAAATATTGGAATATTCAAAATATGAAATTTTAACTTAGAAAACATACAAATTCACAAAATATATATAAATAATGTAACCAAAAAAGTTAAAAATGAAGTGCTGAATGAATATTTTTTAGTGTTTTTAAATATTTATAATTAATAGGTATTGTTTGTGTATATCTTGTTTTTCAATTAAGTTTATATTATATGTTTTGTTTCAATAAGTTAAACAAGTATATGTTTAATTATATAAAAAATAAATAACAAGATCCGAAACCGAAACTAGAATCGAAATTCCCAAAATTTATGAATCAGGTCGAAATTTCTAAAATCACAAAAGACTGAAACCGAGATCTCTAACCTTGATTTAATCCTATAGCCGAAGTATACTCTAAATGTAACTACACCAAAGTATCATAAAAGTAGAAGATAGCTAACAAAACCAAATTTTTTTTCTTTTCTTTTTTAGTATTACCTCAAAAAATCTTTAAGAACGTTTGTAATATTTTTAGTTGTATTATCTTTAGTATCACACTTTTTTGGCATAAACAAAAATTTTACCACATATCCTTTTGTTTTGTATGCATGCAACCATGAATTCCAATCCAATTCTTAACAAAATTATCTTTTTATTTTTTATAAACCCACAAGTTTGAATATCAATCTTAACATACGATTTATTGATTATAAGGTTCTAGATTTGAATAACAAGCTCGAACAAAAATTATATTTTTTTTGTAATATGTATTCTGTTTATTTTTTTATAATCTTAATGTCAATACAATTTTCTGAAATATTTATTCTTCATGGTTCTCTGATATTGATGTATATTTAATATCGTCGTAGTCAAGGCGAAGAGGCCCCAAAAAGACCTAGCGCCTAGGACTTTTTTGGCTTAAAAAAGTTATATATAAATGCAATATTGAGAATAAAACAACACTTAAAATCAGTTTTTAAAATCAAAATATTTATAGCTTAAACTTAATTTAAAATCAAAACGTTATAGCTTAAACTTAATTTAAACAAAACTTTATAATTTAATTTAAACTTAATAACATTTAAAATCGATTTTTAACTTTATAATCTAAACTAAATTTATATTTAAACTTAAACTTAAAATCAATTTTTAAAATCAAAACGTTTATTTAAACTAAACTTTATAATTTAAACTAAATTTATAACGTTGTAACTTAAACTAAGTTTACAACTTAAATTTAAATCAGTTGTTAACTTTATATTTAAACAAAACTTTATAACTTAAAGTCTTAAACTAAGTTTTTGGCTTTTTAAACAAAACTTTAAAATATAAATCGGCGCATATACAAGATTAAAACTTCAACTAAATTAAAAAACATACCTCGATGACAATGGTCCACGAACTCGAGATCGGTCGGCGGCAGTGGGGTACTTCGGTCAACGACGATGGACTTGAAGCAGCAGCTCGAGATTAGGGTTTTTTTTAAATGTCAAAACTCGAGATTGAGAGAGAATGGTGATACTCTAAACGAGCGGCAACTCAATTAGCCACGATCGAGTTCGTTTTTTAGGGTTTTGGACCGAAGCCATAAATCATTCTTCAACTAACTAAAGTGCGCTTAAATTGGAGCTTCGTTTTTACGTCGTTACGTCGCCTGGAGCGCTTTATTGGCGCCTTGAGCATCACCGGCGTCTGGAAATAAAGAAAAGCCCTAGAACGACGCCTAGGCGAGCGCTTCGATAACACTGTTTAATATTTTACTTATTTCACCATCTATCGTCTTGGACAATATTTCTTTTATTGAAGATTATTCCAAGATTTCAGTTTTGAAAATAAAACTTTAGAATTCAATATAACGAGCAATATTTTTAGTTTCAAAAATAGGAAGTTATATAACTATTAATAAATTTTAATATTTCCTTTCTAATCTTGAGTTTTTTTTTTATTTCTAATTCTAACTGTACAAATTTTAAACATTAAAAACCAAACATACGAAGCTCCTACACGATAGTGGGCTCTAGGACAAATTTTAAAACATTGAACTTTATTCCAATGTTACTTCAAACCAAGGTTTGAGAACTCGATATCGGTTTCGGTCTTTTGAATTTTTGAAAATTTCGTTTCACTTCATTAATTTCGAAAGTTTCGGTTCGATGAAAATAGAGTAATAAACATGTTCCAGTAAATAAATTGTAATTAATTATAATGTTTCCTTAATATGTTTCACGATGATATTAATATTCATTCATTTTACGTCTAACAATGGGTCATAGTTCTTCAAAGTGTAAAAACAACATTAAAACAAGAAAAATATTTTGATTTTGAACGTTTGTCCTTTTCCTATATGATGAATAAGTACCAATGAGGGAAGAAAAAATAAAATACGAGACAGATGTCACGTGTGAGATTGCTAGCGGTCATGTTTTGTCCTTTCGCTTCTTTGACTCTACGTTTTGCTCTTTCTTCTTCTTTCCTCTTTTATTTTTTCTTGTTTTCTCTCCTATTTTTATCTTCTTTCCTTCTTCTCGTTTCTCTACAACAGCAAATTATTGGCCACTGACTCATTTCATCTTCTTCAACATTTTCTTATTCACGGTTTTACCAAAACTTCCTTTTTTTCCTGCATTTCCTAAATGAAACCGAATTTTTATGCCAATCTCGGACCGCCAACCACCGAAACTGATCTGAGATGGCCGGAATTTTTATATTCCGACCGAAACCTCAAACCTTGCTTCAAACCAATGTTTGAGTTCTCGACCAAAATACCGAAATTCTGATCGTTCCATTTCGATTTCTGTAGGGTCAAAACTAAAACAAACTGAAATTCCGGTTCAATAAAAAAATACTGATATTCAAATTTTACAAAAGAAACTCAAAGAGGAATTAATTTGAATTCCAAATTACAAATATTCAAAATTTGAAATTCAACTTAGGAAAAATATAAAACTATAGAATATATATATAAACAATGTAAATATAAAAAAATTAGACAAGTAACTAAACATTTTTTTACTGTTATAAATATTCATGATTAATCGGTATTCTTTTTTATACATTATTTTTTGATTAAAGATAAATTGTACATTGTGTTATAATAAATTAAACAAATATGCGTAGCATTCCGAAATCGAAATTGAAATTTTCGGAATAGATCGAAATTCTTAGAATTACAAAACACCGAAATCGAAACCAATATCCCGAACCTTGCTTTAAACTATATCTTCATATATTATTACTCCACAAAATAAAAATAGTAATTAATATTGACTAATGCAAAAAGTGCTTTTGTTTAGCTAATTCAACAAATATATTTACAATATTTCAATCTTTTTTTCGAATTTAACAAATGAACTCTTTATGTTGATTTTTATCTGTTTAGCTCGATGTTTATATTGATAAATATTTTGTTATGATCTGTATAAATAAAAATTGGAACTTGAGAAACATAATTTCGTTCTTTTTTTTTTTGAAAACAGAAAACATAGTTTTAATTTGAAATACAATATTTTTGAAATTTGTTAACTATACATATTGTTATGTAATGATAGTTCGTCAAATTAAACACGGTCAATACTACATGCTAACTCAAGTGTTAACCATTTTGATATGCTTTACTCCCAAAAAAATAAAGAAAGAAACCGTAACACGCATGTATTGTACGTTTCAAGTAGTTATTAACATAGTTATGAAAGGCGCGCTATGGCGCACGCCATGGTGCAAGGCGCGACGTGGCGTTTGCGCCTTTCTTTCATATGTCGTGTGCACATGAAAAGACACGGTGAATGGCGCAAATGGCTCACGGCGCAAAAATGATGTGCCTTTTTATTTATTGTCTTCTACTCCTTTTTATTTATTTTTCAATTTTCACAATCCAAACTAATCTCCAACAATTGTTGAATATATTATATTTTTATACAATGATATGGTTACGCTTCGAATTATTCTCCAACAAATTTTTAACTATTTATTTATATTAATCATTGTCGCACCAAACTACGATGGACAATTAGAACTGAGATCCGCAATTCCGAACCAAACTATTCCAAACCTGAGTTGAACTCGATGGGGTTCGGGTCTAGCTAATTAAAAATAACATAAAGAACCTATCTGACCCGAAAGATTAGAGAAAAAAGCGAGAAAATACACATATTTTTAGTGTTATTCAATTGGACCCAAACCGACCTGATCCAAATCCAATCTCGAGTCATGTCAAGGCTTTAAAATATACAAGCTTAGACTCAACAAAACCCAATTCGACTAGAATCGAGACCTATTGGATTGGATCCAAATCCGATCCGACGGATCTAATTACCACCTTTGCATTGAACGACTAATCTCGTTGCATTCTTTAAATTGATCTCGGACGAGCTTCAAACTATTTGTTTTAATTAATGTTGCACTGAACAAATAATCTCGAACGGATGTTTTTCTAATCTCCAACCAACTTCGAACTGTGTCCTGTTGCGGTTGCACCGAATAAATTGCGAAATCGATATGAGACATACGAGAAAATGTTGAATCTTATAAATTTGATTATGCGGATATTGATTTAGAAAATATGATCGCTGAATCAAATTCAGATTTTTAGTTCATCGGTAATGTATACTATTGTGTTTGGTTTTAGCTTTTAAAGGCTATTATGCTTGAAATTTTATGCTTATAATATTATATTTGATGATGTTTTTTGCAAAATGTCGAAAAAATCTTTATTACATTGTTAAATATAAATTATGTTAAACTTTTCAAATTAATTGTTATATGTATTCAATTTATAAAAAAATTCTAAACATGCACAGTAAATTAAAGAGGCGCAAGCTATTTTCCACGCCATGCGCATAGGCTCCAGGGAGGCTTCGCGCCATGCGCCATTAATAACTATGATTACTGAGCAAATGTCATGATGTCCGCAATTGCATTCGAACAATTGAAATTCAAATTATATTCTTACATTTCACGCATGGAGCACGAGTGGATTTGAACTAATTATTTGTCTGCATTTATGCTATTAATTCCACATTTCACACGAATAGCACATGCCATTTGTTAAAAAAAAACTTTTTGCATGCATGGAGTGTGCCATTTCTACTAATTATTTTGCTTTACGTGCATTGAGCACGCACCATTTGTATTTATTTGCTATGTACTTGAGTATATGCCATTTGCGCTGATCAGTTTACGCATGCGAAACGCGTGTCGCTTGTACAAATTATTTTCCATTGCATGCTCGGAGTTCGTATACTACAGGCTAAGCAATTTGCAAACAGTTCGATGGTAACAATCTGCTGCTATAAGCTAAAGCAGTTCATCATGTTGTCCAACTCAAATGAACAAAAAACGATAAGCTGTTATAGTTTACCAGCTATTCAACTTAAATGACTACGTATAGTAATAATACAATTTGCAGTTAGTGGATAAGTCCAGGAATACTGAACTGGGGACAATAAACCTTTGCTCATGCAAATTGAGTCTAATAATTGCCAAAAGCTTGAGTTTTTACAAGACTACTGCATAAGCAATTCTGTTATAAAAGTAAGATCGTCCGGAGGGGTATTCTAGGTGAAAGTTCATGAATTTTGGGTTTGCCGTTTGCCTGATTCTAATAAAAAGTTCCAGAACCTTCTATAACTTGATCTTGTTGCTCCATTATTGGATCATAAAAGTAGAGAAGGTTCTGCTGCCAATGCATTGATGCATCCTCAGGTGCAGTTAAAAGAACAATAGCCACATCAGACTTAACACATTTGTTAGTCAGGCATGAAACGTTACATGGTAGTTAGACTATGTCCGTTCAATTCATATAAAGCAAAACCATGCAGCAGAGCTTGTAATATGGATTCAAAACTATAATTTGTAGTGATAGATTCAAGTTCTTTAGCTACAACGGTATAGCAATCCACATACTTAGCCACATGTGGCCTTGTGATCTTACATACTGGCTAAGTGCCTTCACTCTTACTCCTAGCAAAATGAAGAATTTTATTGTTTCCCGTAGTCACTTCGTTACCAAAATCCTACATATCTATCATACAAGCACTTAAACCTAAAGCTCAGCCTCTACAAACCTCGAACATCGCAAAGAACAATCATTTCACACCAAGACCCCCGTTTCAACAATTAGTTATACAAATTTATACCAATACTCTGTGACACTATCACAGTCGCTTTATATGCAATAATTTAGCATCACATACGCTTCCAAATGCCTAAATTGCATTCTCGTATTTTACACATATCATGTGGAATTAAAACAGTGCACCTATGCAAGATAAGACCTAGATTAAAAACTTATGGAACTCACTATTAGATGAATCAGTATCCTCGCTGGAATAAGATAAGGAGGAAGTCGTAGATCTATCATTGGAATTGAATACGAAGGAAATAAGTTTTCCAGCGCCAGCGGCCACGCCTGAAATCCACGTGGCATTCTCAGGTTGGCGACCTGCGTCACGGCGACGAACCCCAAAAAGGGAGGGCATTTCCTATTTTTTCTGATAATTTACTAAATATTAGATGGAGATGAAAGAGAGAACGAAGGAAACTGAAAATTAATGGGTGGGAATGGTTATTATCACTTGAGTGCAACATCATTTATCTAAGTTGTGTTAAAGTGAAAATTAAAGAGCACTTGTTTAACACGGCACTGTCGCTCCCATCTGCTTCCACGTGGTTTGTTAGCAGTCCTTTTGCTTTGTAGTGAATGTTTGTGGCAGTGGATGTTCTAACAGCAATCTAAAGTTTACTTTTTTTATATTAGCAAAAACATCAAATCTTGCAAATACGGCTGTGAATGCAATATCCGAAAAATCTGAAATCCATCTGCATCCGTATTCGAAGAACGGATGAATATTCGATATTCGAAAAACCGATGCGAATACGAAAACATCCGCATCCGAAAATTATCTGTCCAGTTTTCTTCAGATATTAGTTTAAATTATGTGTATTTTGGTGCAATTAAAAAGATATTTGTTTATTGATTTTTTTGAAATGGTACTTACATACAACATGTCACTGGGACAACATAACACAAATCACATTTCAATATATATCCGAACCACGCTACGCAAGTTTCGAATTTCTGACCCCTCACACCAAAGTCGAATCACTTAACCACTGAAACAATGATGTTTGTCTTTTATTTATTGTTTTATTAAATTAAAATTTTAACGCTTTAATAATCAATGAGATTGAACAAAGTTTATGTTAGACTAAAAAATTTCATTTATGTTTCTTGTATATCGGTCGTTAGCGGATAGGATAATTATCCGATATCCATCCGTACCCATGAATGCGGATATCCGATATTTGAAAATGATTTCGGATGCGGATATAGATACGGCATTATCCGCATTCGAAAATATTTGTTGACAGACCTACTTGTAAATACATGTTTTATTCAATTTTTAATCACATACCCAAGAATGTTGATATTTTTGATTTGTGTTATGTTGTCCCAGTGACATGTTGTATGTAAGTACTTAGAGATTATAGCAATTAGCAAATAAGCAAATCATTTTAACTCATTGAAAGGAGGTGCAAGCTCCACCAACTTTCGTTGTTTCTTGGCAACAATTATTAAAAGTTACTTGGTATGTACTTAATTTTACGTTCAAATAACATTCTATGTTGAGGTCCGTACAGTCCATCCCACACGTTGCATAAGTGTTAAGGACACAAAACAATATGGGAAAAGCAGAAAGTAGAGAGTACGTCAGGGACGCATTGATTACGTCAGCGTTTATTTGAAAAACGGTTGACCGCTAGTCCGGCGTAAAGATTTTCTCTCACATCCCTGCAAATCGACCCTCTAACATCTTTTTTTCCACACCCGTCGTTCTACTCTTCTCTTCTTTCAAAATTTATGCGACGGTTAGAATATTTTTCATTCCGAAAATCAACTACATGCACTAACCACTATATTAAAAAAAAAACTTTTTGTCAACCTTTTGAAAGGACGTTACAATCTATCTATGAGATACACTACAGCTAGTCCTAGCAACTGGAATGCTAAACTTTCCACTTTATTTGTCAATATCTATTCAGAGGAATATGCAACAACTCAAAATAAGGCTAAACCAAAGATTATCAAAAAATTGCTGATAGATTTAGCTCATGCAAAAATAGTTACCAACGTTGGATGTAGCATCTACAAAAAATAAATAGATTACTAACTAAAAAGACTTCATCAAATTGAGAAGTTAAGAAACAAAACTAGAGCAGACTATGATGGTCAGACAAACACTATTATCGGGGTTGATGATTGATGGGCTAAACTAACCAAGGGATTCCCTTTTTTTTAAAACATGACTAATTATACTCTTTTCTGGCATTTTGTTTAAGATTTTTTTAAATTTTTTGAAGACATCGTACTATAGCACTTAAATGAAGACATGCACTTATATCCGATCTAGAATATTTGAAGCAAATATTCAAAAATGTCGTCATTCGAAAACATGTCATTCTCTCCACTTAAGTTGATTTGCCTACTACTGAAACCGAGGATAATGTCTAAAATGAGTTTCAAACCACTGCATTAAATCCTATTCTAGATGACATTTGGGAAGATCCCCTACCTCAAGAACGAAATGATCATTTGAGATCCCAATTCTTCCAACCCTTTCAATTCTCTATACCGAATAACTTTGCTCAAATGACATTAACACCGATGTTGATATTGACGGTTTGTCATTCTATCATTACTCATTCTCCTTCCAGACGAAAATGCATGCATCATATGTTTTACGAAGATGTTAACAAAATGGTGGAAATAATAGAAAGAAGAACATGCTTCAGGTCATTAAGTTCTTTCGAAGGCAGTGAAGTTCCTCAATGAGGAAATCGTAATTTGGTACGGTGAATGGTGCATGAAGTTGAGCCAATATAGCATTACTGAGATCACAAAGTTATTTCTCAATATGAATTTTCAAAGAGGTTTGAAAACAGTAAACTTTGATGATGCAGCACACGAGTGGGCCGAAATGGAATTGATGGTATCGTGAGAGCGTCGTTAAAGTTCAAGTAAATGTATATGTATGCATTATGTATTTGAATTTCTATTTGAATTCATAGCAAATGTTCGAATCTGTAATTGAATTTGAGGTAGAAATTTGAAAATTCCTCTTCCAAAAATGGCCGATCTGGTGGCTTTTTGGAAATTTATAATTGTTGGAATTTTGGGACACAAACTTAATTCCACTTTCAAATTTCTACCTTCTTTTGTTGGAATTTTGGGACACAAACTTAATTGATGCTATTGTTGCTTTTAAGAAGAGTTTTAGACCAGACTGGATACTCTAAAAAAAAGACAAACAACTAAAGGGTAGAATTATGCTTCTATGGAATCTTAATGTTTGGAATAACAATGTAGTTTCTTCTAATCAACATTGCATTAATTGTTCAACATGTGTATCAATGTTGTTTATGTCCTACGCACTCAAAATCAAAGGCAGGAAACGAGGGATAACATCAAGAATGTAGTAAATAATTTAACTATTCCATGATTGATAACCGATGATTTCAATAATGTTATGACAATGACCGAACTAGTCCAAATAATAACAATAGAAATGCAGATCAAGAATTCTATAGCACATTGCTTGTAACTGAATTGCATGAAATTCAATATTGGGTAGCTATTTTACTTGGAAAGGGGAATATATCATCTAATTCATATGAAAACTAGCAGAGTGTAACATTGAGTTGCAATATATCTTTTCTAATGCATAAGCACATGTGTTAACCATTCTGTGATTGACCGTTCTCCAATTCAAATAAAATTAGCATGTGATAATAAGCAAAAGGAAAAAACCACTTTCAGGTTTAGTTATGGTTGGGTCAACTACAATGGTTACAATAATGTAATAAATAGTGTATGGCAAACATCAGAGTATGACAATCCTCTATGTAGGTTGTTACAAAAAATTAAGAATATAAAGAAAACCTTAAAAGAATGGAAAATGGGCAATGAAAGGTTGAGAAATATGCTTGAAAGACCGAGTAAGGAAAAACTATCTTTACAACAAGATTCCCTTCAAAACTAATTTGATTCATAAGTAGTACAAGATGTAAAGATGATTTATTCACATTAAAAAGAATCATGCACTCTCGTGCAATAGAAAATTAGCAAAAAAGGGCTTCATGATGATGACCTATGTGTAATTTTTTTATGCTCAAATGTCAACAAATAGGAACATAAATCACATAAAGCGGCTGCTCGATTCAAGGGGTAACTGTACCACAAATATTATAGATCTTCAAAATACAACTATCTCCTAACTTTCTAGTTTACATTACTTTGGTCTTATTATTACTAGCTTTCTTGATATTACTTGTAAGAAAGTTTAATAGATCAAGAAAGAGTGAAAAAGGTAGTTGAAATCACTCATATGAGATTAAGCAAGCTACTTTTCAAATAGATGGCGATAGTAGTACTAGTCCATGTGTGTTTGGAGTAAAAATTTCAAGCATCATTGGGGTTAATTAAAGATAGCCAAATTACAACCATTCAAGGTATTTTTAATACTGACAAGTTGATCCATGGAATAAGCCACACTTTTATTACCCTTTCCCAAAAAGACAATCCACAATCCATATCTGACTACCATCCAATCTCTTGTTGCAATGTCATATAAAATCACGATAAATATTTTATGCAACATAATAAAAGAGTATATAAATAAATTGATCTTTCTAACGAGATTGCTTATATACTAGGCGGACTTATAAGTGAAAATTCCCTTTTATCTTATAAAATGGTCTGAACTTTTAATAGAAAGAGTTCTAATTATTTGTGCCTTAAAGTTGATTTGCTAAATGCATATGAAAAGGTCAGCAGAGAATTTATTTGTCATGCTTTTGAATATGGGTTTTCGACACAAAATAATTCCTTTAATATGCAAATATATTTCAATCCCCGCTTTTTAAATAATGATTTATGGCTCTCCATGTGGTTTTATTAAGAGTAACGGAGAACTCAAGCAAGGAGACCATCCATTACTCTATTTTATGCAATTGTAATGGAGCATTTGACTTCTTATTTGACTTAGGGAACATTAAAGGCAATCTGATACCGATATATAGATGTACACCATTCATAAATCATCCACTACATGCAGATGACATCTTGGCATTTGCTAAAGCAAATATAATTAATGTAACAACCATTAAAGAAATCATGCAGAAATTAAAAGAGCTCACTAGTCTTTCAATGAATGTGCTAAATCAAAATCGTTCCTTAGTTAAAGGGTAAAAATAAAGTAGTTAACTAAAAAGGTGTTATGAATTAAACAATAGTGTATTGCTAAAAGTACCCATAAATTCTTTTCCTAATACCGTAAATTTTTTAATAAAATTTAATAAAATTACATACTTCCTAATACCAAATTGATTTTCTACTGATCTCCATATTATGAAATCTATTCAACTCCATTCCTAAACCCATCTTCATAAATTATCATTGTCCACCAGTATTTCATACCTAAACTAAACCAAGTTCATAAAAAAAATTAACTCGAATTCTAACCAAAACCTAATATGAATTAATAATTAAATACCAATTAAAATTTATCTCAACACCCATATTAACTAATTAACATAATTTTCAAAATAAAGATTCGAAATATGAATAATTTTATCCAGAAATGCAACAAGAAGGAGAGCTGTTGGCGATGTAAGTGGTAACGACGTGTCTTACTGCACAACGATGTCGATGCTCTTTTGGTTGAGTTCAAATGAAATTCTCATCTCTTGATTTAGGAGTAAGTGTTCTTTGAGGAATTGGATTTTAAAATTGAAGTAAAGCACTGAAATGATGAGATGCAATAACGGTAGCCTACAGAGGGGAGCATGGTATTGAGAAGTTAAATAGATGTTAAGTTGTGGTATTTTTTAGTGTTGGTATTAGAAAGAAGGTTTATGTGTGCTTTTAGCAACACATAAACAATAAACACACCTGTTATTTATCTTAGAAACCCCTTAGTAGTTCATCTTTGAGAATAAATTATTTTAGCAAATTAAATGACAAAATCGAGCAAAAGCTAAGTGGATGGTTTTGAAAACTTTTAACTATTAGTTTAAAAATAGAGCTAATTAAACATTTATACTCTCCACTATGTCATTTTGGATGCAAATTGGATAAATGCCAAAAAAAATTGAAAGGCATTGAAATATATAGAATTAGGGGTATGCCCAAGGGGCAGTTATGTAATTTTTTTATATAATCCTAATTCTATAAATAGTCTTGTTCGAAGTGAAATATGTTTTTGGATTTGTTTTCTGTTGTATGTGTTTGTTATATTGTGATATAAATAATGAATAAATAAACAATAAAAATATATATATATATATATATGTAGAAAACCTTATGAGTAGCATTTTATCGATTGTCATTATGACATGTTCATAACCATGACCAAAGAATCAATACAAAGAAAAACACAATTCCTTTAATGTTCATAGTCGAGAAGTATCGAGAAAAGGGTATCAATACATCTATTTGACTAGTACGCGTAACGTTCTCCATATAATAGATGGTGATATACTCATTACCGTTGTAGGCATAAAGCGATTATGTACTTGTCAAAAAATATTACGTGATTGTAGTTGCCAATAGTTGCAATCGTGAGTAATGAATCAGAAAATAAAATGACATGTTGTTTAAATATTCATGATCAAGATGTTTTGAGAAAAGGATATCGATTCATCTGTCAAGGCTGAAAGTGTATAACGCTATCAAACAGTGGGAAGTGTATTATTCATGGCCATTGGAGACACTAAGCAGTTATGTACTTGTAGTTATTAAATAATTATGGATTGAAATATCCATGACTTTCATGTTGATTGATAATAACAAGGTTAAATAGGGAATCTCGATGTGACACCGTTACACAGTTCCCTTGACTTGAGAATACTATGAAATTTTAATGTGAATACTCCATTTTGATTATAACTAAATTATGGCATAACGATCCATCGAATGACTATAGTTGGGTCTGAGTTAAGGCATTGAGAGTAAACACTATTCAATTGAATCTCCTTAATTGTATGAGGTTAGCATCACAATCAATTAAAGTCAATTAAAAGTAAAATCTCTAGCCAAAGTAGTATGGTTAACAATAAATATTATTATTGAACCAAACACTTTGTTTTTTTGGATTAGTTCAGTTGAGTGTGGACTATATTGGAATTTTGACCAATACAAAATTACATATATCCTAAAACGATAGTTTTAATAAAGAGAACGTGTGTAAATAATCATCACTAAAGGTGCCACTTAAGAAAATATGAAACTGGATTTTATCGAAAATATATGTAAGTGATGAATTCTACCAAACAATCATACCACCAGCTAAAATGATGTGTGAACATTAACATTTGAATTGTTTAAAATTAATCATTGACTGAATTCACAACTCTGAGTTTTACAACCGTATTTGTGAATTCTTTGAAAAAATACATAATTTAATTTTATAAAATGTTATAATTGATTAAATTAACTAATATTTAAGATATATTAATTACTATTAAAAAATTAATTTTTTGGGTATTGTTAGTAATTATTTGAATGCACATATAAAAGTTGTATATACACGTATCGATATACGATATTTATACGTACTTAAATGGATTTAATGCGGTTAATTACTTAGCGGACTTTTTGGAAAAATATTCCATGCAAGGGGACATGCTTGGCCGGCCGTGCAAAGGAAACGGGAAGGATTAGCTTGATTGAAAATTAATTAGTAATTAAAAGAGGAAGTTTTTAAAGAAAGAGTGAGAAAGGCTTCTATTCTTTCCAAAAAACAAATTCCTCTCATTCGTTTCCCCGTTCAATTTTCTTTTCCACCTTCTTCCCTTGTCCATGGATACCTCTTCCATCTCTTTCATGGCCAAAAGTTTCTCTTCCATTTACCTAAGGTTATGCCAAATAAAATCTAATAAAGTGGTTCATCCTTTATTTTAAAAGTGGGTGCTGATTCAAAAATCTGAGGAGGAATTCCAAATTAAATTGTCATTAATTGGACAAATATGAAAGGTATGATCTAAATTTGATTTGTTTTCTTAGATCTAATACACTTAGCACAATTTTATATATGCATATCATTGCCTCACCTCAATTTAGAATTTGCAATACAATTTAAACAACCCATTAAACGATATGATCTACTTTAACTTGATAAATTAAAACCAAAATTTATATATGCATATAACTATGTTTGAGGTTATGAATTTATATTTTTAATGTTACGTATAATTATATTCTAAATATATTATACAATTTAATGATCTAAATATTTCTATTTGAATTTTAATCAGTCCTAAAATAAAGAAATTATTGGTATCATGTTTATTTGATGTATGAAATTTTGGTTTTATATTATTTTGATCGTTTTTAAAAAAAAACTTCTATTATTTGGTTGAAATTTTACTTACATAAATGTATTTATGTGTGTGTATTTGCAAATATATTAGAAAGGTTTAATGCAGTTTAGATGTTTATTTTGAACCAATTGGAAATTATATTATCTTAATTATTGTATATATATGTGTACACATACAAATACACACACACACACAGATATATATATATAGAATCTATTTTAGGAATTTCTATAAAAAAATTCATTAAACAATTTAAAATTAAGGCAATAATGTATATATATAAACGGAGAATATATATATCGTAGATATAAATCCCAATATCTACACATGTATATATTGACCATGTTACTATTTGTAACTTTTGTCATTTTAAACATATAGTTATAGCACATCTTCTCCTGTATGTTGATTAGATGTAGTTTCAATTAAATGTTTGCAAAAGAAGAAATGTGCAATCAATTAATGGTGCCCCCTTTCTCCATTTTCCTTTTAGATCCTGATGTGATTGTATCTATATCTTATTTCATGTTTGTTCTCATCGTTAAATACTAAATAATTACACTCACTGTATGTTTCACATGTTTATCATACCTTTAGAATATTAATATATGTGATATATTCATACCTTTTCAAATTTCATACTTAATTAACGTAGATTTAGTTAATTAAGAATAAAAAAATATTAATAAAATGTAATTTTATTAAAACGCCTAGATTGGATTTAGTGAAACCCTTAAAACATCATAGGCCCACTATAATCTAAATAGGGAATTTTTTTGAAATCTTCGTATTTCACCTGCTACAAAACTAGTCGGATTCCTTTAATGGTATCAGAGCCTAAATGGTATGCAATCTAATTAGTCAATACTTATGACCAACCAATTAAGCTAATCTATCTAATGGATGTCCAAAAGGTAACGTCTATGCTTGGAGTTGAATAATCAAGTACTCTTTCTTTCTTGGCTACCTGTTTAGCCTCATGGATGGAGTAAGTCTAAAAGGTTAGCTCTGATGTAAGGCCCTACATTATTTAAGGCTTAGGTCAACTTTTAAATTGTAATTTGAAATTTTAGAATATATTTTAAATTTTAAATTTAAGTTTAAAATATAAGATGAATTTTATAAAAGTTATAAAATAATTTTCAAAATAATTTTGAAAATAAACTTAAAATTTTGGTAAATTATTTAATATTTAATTAATTAGGTTAATTAAATAATTAAAATAAATATGGATAGTGATATATGTATATATATTTCTCTTGAATTGATTAAGGTAGATTATAAATAAAATTTTAGAATTTGCTTAAAATATTTCATTAGAAATGTTTTAATTAAACGATAATTTGATTGGGAAATAAATAAATTAAATATTGAGTAATATAAACATATACATATATAGTGGTATATATATGTGTGTGTGTGTGTGTAACTATAACTACTACAGCCATATGTTTATCTTAAAGTTGTTTAAAATGGATCTTATGAAATTTTCGATTTAAATTAAATTTTACTTCAATTGTTTAATTAAATAAAAAATTCACTATGTAAATCAATTAATTAAAAATAAATTAATTGATATATATATATATGCATATATTGATATGAATATTAAATAACTATAAATGTTATATTGGTCAGTTATTTATCTTACATAGTGGAAGATGAATAGTATAAAAAAATTGAAATTTTAATTAAATTGGTTAGTTAAATAAATTTGAAAATTAATTAAATATGATTTAATTAATAAAGGTACATGTACATATTATATAAGCTAATTGAATTATAACAGTTATAAATAAATTAAACTTATATAACTACATACACATGTATGTATGTATGTATAAATAGATTTTTTGATTAAATACATACATATGGTATATATATCATGATTTTAGATGTGTCCAACACTTAAATCATGATGGTATTTTATAAGAAATACATTATTTTTTAAGTTGATATCACTCGAAATATATTAAAGATTATGACTATAATATAGAGTCGTCCTCTGCCAATTATATATTAAAAGACTACTTGCATACACTTTTGTTGTTGAATAAACTTAAGCCAGGATGTTATGTGTAGTACTAACAATATATTACGAGGTGATATACATGCATATATTTGTCCAGCAAACTCAAGGTATGTGGATTATACTGAGGCCGTCGCAAAATGATGGGTGCAAATAAATAATCTCTTTCGATTTGTTGAAAAAACTCAAGGTCGAGACTGAGATTTGAACAAAGACCATAATTAGGAATTGTATATGATACAACTGATAAAGGGTTATCCATTGCTTGCGGATGTTGGAACCATGCCAGCCCACAATGAAAGAAATGGGTGAATTTCAAAAAAATTAGCCATTTTGGATCTTTAATGGACCTATGAAGTCTAAATATAATCAGAACTTTTCTAAGTTTCTTTTACAGGAAATTTTTCTCAATGACAGTTTTCAGGGCTTTTTTTGGATGTAGGACGGCCCGCTAATCATTTTCTCTAAAGGACAAATTATCGTTTTTTCTTTCCAGTCCACTTTCGCGTGCTTCTTCTTCTTCCTTTCGATCAAATTTTTCAGTCGCGATCAAATATCTCTCTCACAATAAAAATATCAATCTATTTCGTTCGGTTATTTCAATTTCGTCCTTCTGAAAATTGTAGTTCATCGATCATTTTTTTCTTACGCGCATTTTGTTGATCTCGTTCTTTTCATATTTGTACCGTGATCTCATTTTTCTTCAAATTGTATTAATTAGGTATGCTTATATTACTCTATTTTTTATTGTTTTTTATTCGAGTTAAAAAAATTGGCCGTGATTTCTAATTGTGTTCATTTTTACAAATGATATGCAGTGTTGTTGTGCTCATTGTTTGTTCGTTCGTCTATGGCAAATTGTGGAAGTAGCAGCAGGTTTTTTAATTATTATTCGTTTCTTTATGCAGTGTTGTATTTTAATTTGCTTTTCATTTAATTTATCTTGCATTTTCTTGCATTAATGTTGGGATGACTGGAAAAGTATTATTGCTTGGGTTGTATATAAAGTTGTGATAGAGTAGAAAAGTATCATATTTTAGGTTCAGTTTTTGGGTATCATTTTTATTTTTTCTTTGTATCATTTTTTCTTAGTATCAGAAACTAGGTATCAGTTTTGTATACGGTAGGTATCAGTTTTGTGAAATTTGAATAATTAATGTTCTTAAATGAACATATTTTTACTAATATTTATTTTTTATTATTTTTTGGCAGTGGGGATAACAGTCTTCTTTGTCTGTTTGTTGAATAATAACACTTTTAGCACTCGATTGTCTATTGATTGCTCTTTGTATGATTTGAAGAATGAGATATAAACTTGTGATGATTGGAAAAGTATCATTGATTGGGTTGTATATAAGCTTTTGATAGAGTGGAAAAGTATCATATCTTAGGTTCAGTTTTCTGGTATCATTTTTATTTTTTCTTTGTATCAATTTTTTTGATTATCAGTAACTGGGTATCAGTTTTTTGTTTTTTTGGAAAAAGGTACTTTATTAACAAAAATAACAAATACTTCTATGATATGCCTCGTTAAAACCTTTCAACCCCCCTAACCTAAATGGGTGCGTTGGAAAAGGAAAAAGAGTACATATCATTTCCGTATCAGTTTTTATACCTTGCGTATCAGTTTTCTGAAATGGAAAAACTATTGTTCTAAATTGAACATGTTTTTACTAATGTTTTTTTGGCAGTGGTGATAATGTGGCGCAGGTAGACCATCAGTTAAGCCTAAAGGAGGATTTTCATATTTTCAGAACAAACAAAACAGATGTGGCGAGTGCAAAGCAGCTTGGTCATAATAAAAGAAATTGTCAAGCTTCGAAGAGGATATGATTTGATTTTTCATTTTGAATTTGTTCAGATTAATAAGTGGATGTGTGACTTGTTTCGGTGGTTTATTGTAATTGAACCTTTTGTTATTAATTTGTATTCAGTATAGCATATTATCAAATTGATTTTAATTTCAAGTACAGTTTTAGTATCAGTTAAAATGATTTTACAGTATCATTTCTGGTGTTTGTTTTTACAAAGTAAGAGCAGCTTTGTTTTAAGAACAGAACATCATTACTTCATAAGTATCAAATTGCAACAGAACATCATTACTTCACAAGTACAAATTTCAACAGAATTACATTACTTTACAAGTATCAAATTTAATTATGAAACATCACAATGTGAATTCAGTTCTTTCCTTTTCTTTCTTCTTCTAAGCTTGATATGTATTTAGATAGACTCCAGCAATTTCATCATCTGTCAATATTGCATGTACAATCTTTGCTCTTGTGGATAATATTTCCTTCTTTTTAAGTTTTATTGATATTCTGCTTTTGTTCAGTGAAACGATGAATATCATTACAAATATTCCACAGTCAAGCCTGTCGAAACCAAAATGTAATGTTAGTATCAGTTTGCATAAGTTGTATTATCAGGTTTACAATTAATACAAAACATTGAATTTCAGGGATAATGGTACAAGCATATAATATGTTTTGAATTAAAATATTTAACAGTTTTACTAGCACGCTTAGTATCAATTTGTGTATGAATTTTTGCGTGTGTAGTTATTACTTTAAGATATATTTTCTAAATATTTTGTTTTATTTTTTATTATGTAGTTATCTTTTTGTTTTTGTAGGTGTCAGTTTTATTTCTGTAGGCATCAGTTTCTTTTATGTAGGTATCAGTTTTGTTTCTGTAGGTATCAGTTTTTTTTATGTAGGTATCAGTTTTATTTCTGTAGGTATCAATTTCTTTTATGTAAGTATCAATTTTCTTCCTGTAGTAACTGTTTATTTCTGAACTAAATGTTTTTGAAATTGAGAGATAATATTTTTCAATATTTTGTTATGAATCAAATTCGATTAAATATAAAAGGCATACAATGATGTATAGAATTATGTATGAAATGTTATAATGCAAAAACACAGATAGTTTGAATAGTGAGCAAATTTCAATTGATTATGACTAGTAGTTTCAATTGTATTGTTCATTTTGTTGCCAGTAGTTATCATTTTAACCAAAAAAACTTATGTGTCTTTTTCTTGTTGTGCACACTTTATTTGATGCATATCATCTGGTTTCACCTCCATGTGTGCTATGTTATTGCTTTTCCAGATTTCTTTGAGCATTTCTTCTATTTTTTTGTCTCTAATAAAGACAAAATATTAAAAAGTTAGGTCATATTCACCTTTTTTTATCTGTAATAAGTAATCTTTATAAAAGAAAGAGAAATCTCATACCAATTTTATAGCTTCTTTTAAACTGAATGTGGATTAACAAAATCATCATCATCCTATTATTTCAAAATAAAGACAATAAGTAATTTGTGAAACAAATTATGTTGAAATGTGACAATAGGTTGCGTATTAGCTGTAGTGAAATATTTTCGGTCAAACATGCAACGATTTCAAGTTTGCAGTAACTAGGTATCAGTTTGTACTAAGTAGGTATTAGTTTTTTGTAAGTAGGTATCATTTTTTGTAAGTAGGTATCATTTTTTTTCAAGTACGTATCAATTTTTTGTAAGTAGGTATTAATTTTTTGTCAGTAGGGTATCAATTTGTTGTAAGTATCAGATTTCAACTAAATGATACTGACTATTATTTTACCAAACGATTTACACTACATGATACCGACTATTATTTGCAGTAAGTAGGTATCAGTTTTTTGTAATTATTGGTCTTTTCTTTTACCAAATGATGTACAGGTATTATTTTTGCAATATCTATCATGTTACGAAGTTATAATGTTTTTAATTTTATCGAATTGAGTTGTTTTTCTTCTGATTCTTCATCTGCAACTTTTTTGCCTTCTTCTTTTTTAGATTTTTCCTGTTTAACATTTTTGATAATATTAGAATACATTTAACAGTATGAAATTGTTAGTATTAGTTTCATAATTTTCAAATTCAGTTACCACAGTTTCTATTTGTATTTTCTTTTGAATCGTTTTTTATTTTTATTTTTGTTCATTGTTCTCTTTTTTGCATATTTTCTTCAACTGTTTTCTCTGCAACTATTTGTTGTTGCATATTCTCTTCTTTGTTCTGTGCAAAAAAATTCACTGTTACTATAACAAAAATATACTAAATATGTTATACTTGATTTTATAGTATCAATTACCTTCTCTAGTATACTTTCTGTTGTTTCTAATTTGCTTTCAATTGCTGTATTATTTTCATGTCTTCTTTTTGTTCTTTTTTCTCTATTTGCTTTTCCTCTTCTACTGATGTAGGTTTTTAAGTTTTAACTTACTGCTTCTTCACTTTACTGTCTTTGGTATCATTTCCACTAGAGGTGGGTTTCCCTTTTGTATCATAGCGTTTTCTCTTTGAATATCTACTGTTGGAAGTGATTCGATATTTTGATTTTCACTTTGTTGCTTCACTTTCGATGTAGCTAAGGTTTCTTCGATTGTTGTGCTTGTTGTACGTCGGCTGTCGATTGTTGCGGCTGTGTTGGAGATGTAGATTTGTTTCTGGTTTGCGGTGCCATTTTTTTCGAGCAAAGTTTCACCAAATTCTGAGTGAAAGTGAAGAGGAGGGGACAAACAGAATTCTTTTTTTTTTGTTTTAATTTGTATATGGGCTTTGGGCTTTGTCCGTACGGTAAAAAAAATTTGCGCGTGTCCTTGTGAGTAATTATTTACTTTAATCTGTCCTTTAAAATTATTTACCCTTTATCTTAAATAAAAATAATATTTTATTTAACTTCATAAATAAAGTTTCACGATAATTTAATATGTACGTAAGTTAGAGTATATCAAATATACTATTATATACAAATTTGTGTGTAACGTTTACTTTTCAAATTTATTTAGAGAATGAAATATTTGATTTCCTTTCTCTTAACTTATTAAATTAATGAAGGGGACATAAATTTATTTAGAGAAGAAAACTTTTCATTTCTCTTTCTCTTAAATTATTCAATTAACAATGGATAATAAGTTTAGTTAGAGAAGAAAACTTTTCATTTTCTTCTCCTAGTTAAATTACATAATTGATTAATAAAATAACAATAACGACTAATCTAAATACGACATGAATTGTAAATATATTCAAAGTAAAAATTATGCAAGTTCACCATATAAGGAACATGCATAGTCAGTGGTAATTGATATGTATATATAAAATAGGCAAGAACTATTTGAATGGTTATTGCATAAGAATTGAAATAGAAATAAATAAGGATGATTAGGGTGATTGGTTCAGTTTTCCTTTTAGTAAATTTAATTAATGAGGCATATTAATGAGAATATATAGGTACCATAATGTAAGAATATAGAAGGTAAATAATGAATTGTATGAATATATCATTGTCTTAATTAAAAAAGAGAAATGATTTCATAATATGACAATAATGTAAAGAAAAATAAATTTTATATGAACACATACAAATAGATACAAATATGTATATATGGAATTCAATCAAAGCTTTTTAATATTATAAATTAGATAGTTATTACAGTCAATTTCAAACTTTTGATTTGTTGTTAAAATTTCTTTTATTCACATGTAAATATCTAATGCAATATAAAGTGCAAGTAATACATGCATGCATACATACATACGTACGTACATACATACATACATACATATATTAACATTCAAAACTAAAATTACACTTTTCTATGAAAGATTAAAACATAGATCTACAATTGAAACATTGTATTGATTTCGTATAAATTTCAATTTTAGCTTTAAATATAATTCAATCAACTAACATGAGAATATAAACTTAATATTTACAGAAATAGAATTTAAATTAAATGTTAAAACATAGAACTAAAATAAAGCATTGTATTTTAAAATATATAGATTTAGTTCCAATTTAATAAAGTGTAGAAAAGCAGCAATCAATTCGAACAAGTAAACATTCATATTTGGAGAATTGCCCTTTAATTAGAATGTTTAGAAGCATTGATCTACACTTAAATATATTTTTTAAAACATAAACAGATTTAATTTTGATCATTTGAATGAAAACTCAATCATATCATTCAACAAATAATTCAATATTCATAAATAATTTTTTAATTAAGTGACACAGTAATACCTTACACATATTATGAAAGTCAAACTAAATTTCCATCAAACATTGCAAAATCACTATTTATACATAGAAAATGACATACCTTACTACTTAATCCTTAAAACACACCTTGTTGATGTTGCCTTTGATTTGCACCTTTAATGAAAAATGCTTATAGATCCAATCGAATCACCTTAGGATGTTGCTGAGAAATCACACCTCGAATGATGATATCTCCTCAGGTCTTCAAGATCCACATTCTATCCTCGTAAAAGATGCATGAACCACTTTTATTTTATTTTACTTGATCTTTTTATTTGAATTTGAAATTTTTTGGAAATTCATTTTCTTTTTTTGTTTCTGCCATGAAAATTTATGAGGAGAGAAAGAGAATGAATGAATGAAAAGGAAAGTTAATTATACATATAAAATAAATTAGGTTTTAATTGATAAATGAAAACTTTCTCATTCTTTAATTAAAATTTCCCAAATTAATTCCTTTGATTGTTCCTCTTTCTCCAATCCTTACTTTCCACATGATATGTCATCAAATGACGTAAAATCTCCACAAATCATGTCATCAAATGGCATAAAATTTCCATAAATCATTTCATATAATTATCTTTAAATTACATCGATATCGTGTACAGTGCGTACAAATATGACTTTTATAAATGCATTAAAATAATTACAAATAACTTTCAAACATCAAATAAAAAGATAATTAATATTTCTTCAATATTAATTAATTTAATCAATTTACAATATTTTATAAATTAATTAAATCATGTGGTTTTTCAGAGAATTCATCATTACTGTTGTGTGACTCAAAGGTATAAATTCAGTCAGCGATTAATATCGAACTATTCGAATATTAATGTTCACATGTCACTTGATAGGTGTGACATTTTGGCTGAATTTATCGTTTACACATCTTTTGGTAAAATCTAATTTTACTTATTATAAGCGGTACCCAATAGTGACAATTATTATCCAATTCTCTTCCTCAAAACTATATCGCGTCAGGACTTATGGAATTTAGTAATGGTCAAAACTCCAATATCATCCACATTCAACTCTATTGTCCAAATACAAAGTCTTTGGTTCAATAATAACAGTTATTATTGACCAAACTGCTTTGGTCAAGGACTTTGACTTTGAGTTGACATCAGTTGACCATGATACTAACCTCATATAACTGAGGAGAAGAATCCTCTCTTGAATAGTGTTTCACTTTCAATGCTTTCACTCGACCCAATTATAGTCGTTCAGTGGACGACATGCCATGATTTAACTATAATCAAAGTGGAGCTTCCACATTGAAGACCAACGGTATTCTCAAGTTAATAGAAGTGTGTAAATTAGTCACATCGATATTTTCTGCTTGACCTTAGTTATATTAACCATCAGAAAACTATCGAGTGAGTCATTCTATAGTTATCCAATAACTATCATTACATAACCCCCAGGTGCCCCCAGCAGTCATGAGTAATACACTACCGAATATTTGGAGAGCATTATGTACTCTAGTCTTAACGGATACATCGATATCTAGTCTCGATTCATCTCGACTAGGAATATTTAAAATGGTATATTTGTTTCATTGTGATAAATTACTCGCGGTTATAACACATTGTAACTACTATCACAAAACATATCATTTATGAATTTTATATTAAATATACTTTTAATTAAATTAATTAATTAATATGACCACATTATATCAAGTATATAATAGAAAGAAAATACCTTTATTTCGAACAAGATTGGTCAACGAGTTAGATATATGTAACAAATTACATAATTGCCCCTAGGGCATACCCCTAACTCTATCAGCGAGCATATGATTTGTTGAGCGAACTCAAGACCATAGTCTTAAGGAAAGCAAGTCCTAACGCCCTCAGAGGAATCAAAAGATTTCTATGTTTCACTTAAGGTTTTAAGAAATGTAAAAATCTAGTGGGAGCCTTATTAGAAAAATGAAATGTCAAATTTTAACATTTCTAGTACTGTAAGAACGCATACTATACAAATTAAAATTATCTACACCGATCAATTTATGCAACTAAATTGATAAAAAAATATTAATAAGAATATACAAATGAACCGATTAAGATTGGCAAGATTTATATAATATACTTACAAATATCTTTTGGAATGTTGTCATTTTAAGACCCATGCAAGTGCAAAAAATTATGCAACTACTTAATGCTTCGTATCTTTGTCATTTAACTATTTATTTGCTTAAAACTTGGTATTGTCTTTTATGAGTTTTAAACTCTAAAGCAAACAAGGATACAAATATTTGATTCATATTAGATCATATATAAAAGTCGTATAGTGAACGGTCGTGCTCATGATATAAGAAATCTTGATTTAATTCGTTCACTTGAGATGAGCAAATAAATAATAGTGCAAAATCATGTGTTCAATATGATTAAATACGACAATAATTTTGTTATATATAGAATAATAAAAGACCAAGGACTAGATACCGACTTAGTAATTTGATCATTGAAATGTCATTTCGATCAGTATACTTATGTGCAACCCGTTCGATATTTTTAAAATGTTTAGAATATCCGAGTGCACTTTTTTAAACAACTGGTGCAGTCTTGTAGTATAGTTACCTTTCGAATGGTTCGACCAGTTGAAAAGAAAGAGAATGTTCGAGAGTGGATGTACAATTGGCACGGTGGTGATGAAGGGAGTGAATGGTCATTTCTCCTTCATAAAGCACATTAGAAATGAGAATTGTATAAAATTTAGTAAGACATTTAATATGGAATGAGAAACGTGATTTCTATTCCAAATGTATTATATTATAGAAAATTATTTTTTATAAAATTTATTTTGTATGAGTTTAAGATATTTGATCGATAACTCTCGATTGTAAACTAGTTATACAAAAGAAATAAATAGCCCATACTCAGTAGTCGAACGAAGCTCCATATTTTATGCGCTATTCAGTAATGGTAGAAATAGTGGAATCATACTATATAACACTTATAAATGGATGCCTCGAGATACAAGAGATGGTTTTCATTTATATATCAAATATTATTTACAAAATAATAAATGCTTTCGTTATTGGCTGAGAGAAAATATATATATAGTTTTATTTTGTTATGAATATGATGGATGTTTGTTCTAAAATAAATCTAGAGTAACGATATTTGTTGCATTAGCTACAAAATACAAAAGTATCTAAAATTTTAACAATTATTTTTGAGGACTATAGACTAAGCCATATCTTAGAGGATTAATATCAAAAAATTCGAATATTAATATTCATACATCACCTTTGCTAGTGGTGTGAAGTTTGGTTAAATTTATCACTTACATATTTTTCAGTAAAATCCTATTTTACTATTTTAAGAATTACCCATTAATAAAGATTATTTACATCAATTCTCTTCATCAAAACTGTATCACTTTAGGACCTATGGAATTTGGTATTGGTAAAAATTCCAATATCATCCATATTCAACTTGTTTAACCCAAACATAAAGTATTGGGTTTAATAATAACAATTACTATTAACCATACTGCTTTGGCCAAGGACTTTGACTTTGAGTTGACTATAGTTAACCATGAAACTAACCTTGTATAACCAAGGAAATGAATTCTCTTAAACAGTGTTTCACTTTCATTGCATAAACTTAGACCCAACTATAGTCGTTTGATGGACGTCTTGCCTTGATTTAACAATAATCAAAGTGGAGTGTCTACATTGAAGTTCAATGGTATTCTCAAGTCGAGAGAAGTGTAATATCGTCACTTCGAGATTCTCTGTTTGACCTTGGTTATATTAACCAATAGAAAACTTTCGAGTTAGTCATTTTATAATTACTCAAAAACCATCGGTACATAATCCCTTAGTGCCCTTAGCAATCACGAGTAATATATTATTCAACATTTGAAGAGCGTTACCTACTATAGTCTCAGTGGATGTATCAATATCCTATCTCGAAGCATCTTGACAAGGAACATTTAAAATAATATGTTATTTTAACTATGATAATTTTCTCATGATTGCAACACGTTGTAGTTACTATCTATAACATATAGGCTTGGTGTTTGCTTTGAATCAGATGGGAGAAGCTTCAAGTATATATCAATCCTTACCCAGATGTGATTTCTACCATCAATTTTCACTCTTTCAAATTGGCTTCAAATTTATAAGGATGGTAGAAGGTGATGTCAGCTAATTGTATGTCTAATTTGGTAGCAATCCCAATGGTTATACCTTGAGATATGGCAGATAGAAGATCGATGGCATATGGAATTCACCTGAGATTACTTGGAGTCAGATCTAGGAAATTGGGATATTGCTTTGAGTCAGACCTAGGAATTCTTTTAGAATGCTTTGGGAAAACATAATGATACTCTATGACTAATGATGGATGTTGAGGGTTTTTCTAGGATAACAATAATGAAAGTTGCATGGTGACCCATAAGGACAAATTCTAGGATTTGAACTTGTGAAGTGGAGAGGGGAAGCGTTCTACTATGGATGCGACGTGTGTAAATGGATTTTTGATACTTGGAGGTCTTGAAGTGTACTTGTAAATTAGGGTTATGTGATAATGCTCATCTGGGAAAGGATGTGTCTCGGATCTTTAAATGGGAGAGTAGTCTTACCTCGGACAACGATAATGTGCGGTTTAGTTTCTAGCCTACCGAGTGGCATAGATTCAAGTACCGAGAAACTGGGGCATTAATTAGTTAATGACCAACAAATGGTCATATGATTTATCCTATATCCATCGCACTGAGTGAGCGATGTATGAATGGATGATGGATGTATGCTTATTAGGGCTGTCACAATACGTAGGTATTATTGACGTAGATATTTAGACACCCCATATGTGCTTCGATGTATGTTACACCAATGTTAATTATGATGTAGAGTAGCATATTTAATGTTATGTGATACCTCTTTGGATGCAGGGATAGGTCATGTGTGACTTTCCATACCCTTTGTCGTACTATATTAACTTTTATAGTACCTCACCGCTCACACCAGGCTGTTGTCTGACTCGGGATTTTATGCTGCCTTTAAATGAGTGGACAAGGATAGCAGGTCCAGTGAGCACATGGAGTTGTACAAGTGATGAGCAAGAGGCTATGCTTTCCATATACTTTTTTTGGGCTTATTATTGCCTATTACTCTGTTGTTGGCACCATGGAGCTTACCGGTGCTTTTATTTATTAAGCGATAGTTTCCTTTGAGTTATTATTTGATATATAGCTCTTCACTTATGTTATATAACTTTGACGAATCTCTGCACTCTGATATGGTTTTGGTTCATCTAGTTGTATTTACCATCTCGCTTATTTTATTTTTGTATGCGATATTATGTTTTATTTGATGCGTTGTGAGATATACAACATGTTTTGATTTGGAAAATTTATAACCTTATCGCTTGACAATCATCCTATATCGTTTACGCACCATAATGGCGCACTCTACAAGTTATATTGGGTATTGGAGGTGTAGGTCAGTCGTCACATTTGGTATCAGTGCATAGGTTAAGCAATTTGACTTAGGTTAACTTTCCTAATTCTAAGGTATATCATTAGAGATAAAGTATGAATTATCACTCTAGAATGGATCGAGAGTATACGAGAGAGCGTATATGTTATATATTTTGATTTTCAAAGCTATATGGTGTATGTAATATATAAGTCACATTGCACACACGAGTACCTTTAGTGCAGTCTTTTCTTTTTGAGAGACTGATCATTCTTATTATAGATTAAGAAGAAATGCTGCTATGAACTCTACCTTCGGATTTGTAGAAGGAGTTAAATCGGGAGATGCTAATCCTGAATTGCAGGCGATGTTTAAAACTATGATGAGGAAAATGCTGCAAAATGCTCAAGAGGTTGTGCAACATCCCCTACTTTGAGGCCCGAAGCTAAGCATTATAGATGTTGCAGTCATCTATAGTATTAACTTCCAATTACAAAATAAGGTAATGTTAATGGTTTCCATAATATCAGAAACACATGAATATGAAATATAATCAACATAGATTTCAAAAACAACTTTTCTGATTACATTTCAAATCAATATTTCATATTCAATTACATAATCCCAAAATGATTCCCATGTTTTGATCAAATATAATTATTATAAATTACGCCAAGAGCGACATATGAAGGTGCCCCCTTGGATGGTCAGAGTACAAGATAGACATATCAGTCATAAATACATCACAGTGGAAATAATACTAAATAGCTCCTACATAGCTAGCTTTGCCTCTTGCACGTCTTCGTAAGCTTATTCGTCCAACCAACTAAACCTAAAAGTGCTTAAGTCTCAATCTACTCAAATTTAATTTTGGGCGCCCGAGAGTTTAAAGGGAAAACATAAACTTCGAGTCGGACATAAAGTCCGGTGTTAATAATTTTATCTCCTCTCGGTTCGCTAATATTGAGCGAGACCATGCCTCTTAGCGGAACAGGTTTCCCTCACTAATATCCTTTAAAATCACATCTTTTGCAAATTAAAATCTTGCAATAAAACTGATTATAAGAACAATAGCAATAACATGTATGCATATAAATCAGGTGATCAATGGACTATGTGTCCAAACATTATAGTTTACCGGGCCGACCATTAACCAATGGCCGACTCGGGCCTACCAGATATAATAAATATTCTAACTTCTGTTAGATACAATACCGGACGGTCTGTTCTTAACTTACTTTTCCTAGGTCAACTGATCCTAATGTTTTTACGGGCTCATCAATAACCTATCTCTACTCTGTGAATTACTTTCTCTATGCAACATGATTTTAGTCTCACCTATGACAAAGCCCTACACACTGGAATTTTGGACTTATATTAACTATGGGCTATAAGCTAAAGTATAGGACACGGCCCCATACCAGTACCATCTGATATTCTAATATCAGAGTCATTCTTTTAGCAAATATCTGGGCTGACCACCCTATTCAACTTTGATTTCTTTGAAAATAATCTTTACAAATAATTTACCCTTGAAATCATATCTTTTTAAGATATGGAAATTATACACTTTGCTTAATCAAAACACTTATGCCATGACATATGCTCTACTCCAAATAATGTTGATGAAAATATAAATCCATACGGTTATTTATCCCTTTAAAATAAGTTAAAGCCCTTTTTAACTTTGAAAACATTAGGCTATAAAGTCAAAACCTTCCTTCCGAAACCATTGCTTAAGACCTCAAACAATCCCTTTCTAAATCACTGAAAACATCCCTTTCTAAACCACTACTTAAAATCTTAGACATCCTCTTTCGAAAACATTAAAAGCACACCTTTCAAAAATATTGAAAGCATTCCTTTAGAAACATTTAAAAATGTACCTTTTGAAGGTATTAGGTTCAAGTAAGAATTTGTAGGAACATAACTTCGAGACCATTAAAAAGTATCCCATTCGAAACCATTGGGTTTAACATTTCGTATAACTATAGGGTCAAAGAGAACAGAAGCGAAAGCTTTGCTTCTAAAAGCATTAATCTTCAGAATAAGAATTGGAGAAGAGGATAGCTTCGAAACCATCCCCTTTGAAACCTTTGCCTTCGAAACCATTGATAAAAGCGACTAAAAGGACCCTTTCAAAAGCATTAGGGATGCAACTTCAAAATTTAAAAAGGCGAAAGCATCCCTTTCGAATATTTTATTTGAAGGTTTTAAGTAAAGCGGCTTTAAAGTAATCAAAAAGGTATGAACGCGGCAGCTAGGTTTCGAATAGATAAAAAGCGGCAACTCTTTCGAAAGCTTCTTTTTAAAAACAAAGGCAAGTTGATTGATTCGAAAGCTAATAAAATTGGATTCAATCCCTTCAAAAGCACGCCTTCGACACAGTTCCCTCCGCCTTTCTCTAATACATTGTGTCTCAATTGCTTGATACCATGTGCATTGGTTTCGAATAGGTGTGAAAGGCCTTCTGGGCATGGTGACGAAAGCAAGCAATGGAAGTTGCGAAGTTGTAATCCGAAACAAAACTGGATTTATGTCTTTCAAAGTAATTTCTTTTCACCTAACTTGTGTAATTTGTCAAAATATGATTGGTTGCCAATTCTTTATCAAAATTCTTTTCTAAAATGGCCGACGAATTCAATAATTAACAATTGAAATTATTTTAACAAATAAGCCCTTCCCCTTAACAAAACAATTAAAATATTTAAGTCCTCTAACTTAAATAATTTATTAATCATAGTAAAACACTTAGGAAAAATCTCCAAAAATCATAATTGTTCACTTTGAATATATTTTGTAACATATAAATTTCAAACTCGAAACCATTTTTCAATTGCCTTAAATAATTAAATATGAAATTCTCTATTTTCTCACTTAGAAAATCCATAATAAATCCATGATTACTTGGAAAATTATGAAACATGAAACCCACTTCTAAAATAATGTTTTTGACCGTATATAAAAAACGAATCATTTGGAAGTCATTTAATAAGTTTTCTAATATATACATATCATAAAATCTATATGAAACCATATAAATCATCAACAGGCATATATATCCATTTAACAAACACAACATGGCATATAACTTGCAAAAATAATTCGGATCTAACTTGAAACTGAAATCAATAACAAAAGTGAGATATAAGTTAATTATCCACCTTAGTTTTGTGTTAAGAAGGTTGAGATTTGCCCTTAGATTGATTTGCTTAAGCTTTATATCTGAATCCTCCTTGAGTTCCCTTAATGGTGATTGGCCGAGTTCAATAGAGTTTTATTTTTGTTTGTGAAAGTTAAAATGAATAAGGAATGAAGGATAAAAGGGTTTAGGTTATAGAAACAGGAGTTATTCCCATTTTACCCTTTCCATATTCCTCCTACTTGTTTTTAATTCTCTTTTACTAACACATTCATTAAGGCATGACTCCTTCTTCGTTAACAAATCTCAATCTCTTAACTATCTACATTATTTTATTTTATTTATCCAATTAAATAGTCTAAATAATGTTAGTCAAAATTAAGGTCCTTACAGAATCCCCTCCTTAATGAATTTTATCTTCGAAATTACGATAAGGTACTCACAACAATCAAACATAAAGGTAAAATAAACCTTCAAACAAGTCGGGATAAGTATCTCTAATCCTGCTCTTTGTTTCCCAAGTACAGTCTCTCTCGTCGTCGCTCTATTAGACTTTGACTAATCTGACTGTCTTGTTCCTTAGTCTCTTCTGATCTCTTGCAACTATACGCTCTGATTTTCTAACTATATTCATATTTGGTTCCACTACTAAATCCTCTAACACAATCAGTGTAATAGTTGTTTCTGGATCTCGAATACACTTCCTTAAATGAGAAATATAAAAAACCCTGTGGGCTCCTGCCAAACTACTCCGTAACTCTACTCTATACACGAGTTTCCCGATCCTTTCTATAATAGGAGATGGTCCAATGAATCTTGGTACTAATTTCCCTAGTTTTCCAAATCTCACCTTTCATCAGTGACACCTTAAACAAAACATGATCTCCAACTGAGAATTCTAAGTCCTTCCATCTTTTATTAGCATAACTCTTCTGCCTTGACTGAGTTTCCTTCATCCTAGCTCGAATTAATTCAATCTTTTTTGCAGCTTCTTTAAGCAAATCCGGTCCAAGAATTAGTCTATCCTCCGTCTCTAATCAACAAAAAGAAGATTTGCATGGCCTTCCATACAAAGCTTCAAACTGTGTGCCATCCCTATACTAGTCTGATAACTGCTATACAAAAACTTGACTAAGTATAGATGATCTTCCATGATCCTCCGAAATCTAGCACACAAGCTCTTAACAAATCCTCTAAGACTTTGTCAACTCTCTCTATTTGCCTATCTATATGCGGATAGTAAGTGGTACTAATCTTGAGCTTGGTACATAAAGTCTCCTGTAGACTCTTCCAGAACTCACTAGTGAATAAGGAATCTCTATCAATTACTATACTACTAGGAATTCCATGCAGTCTAAGTATATTCCTCATGAATAACTTAGCTAAATCTGGTGATGTCCTGGTCGAATTAATGGATATAAAGTGTGCACTCTTAGTCAATCTGTCCACTATAAGCCATATACTCTCATTTCCTATATTCAACCTTGGCAACCCGACTATGAAATCCATTGAGATAGAATCCTATTTCAAAACTAGAGCATTTAAAGGCTGAAGTAACCCACTCGGTTTCTGATATTCGGCTTTTACCTGTTGACGGTTTAAACACCGATAAGCCTATGTCTCTCTTCATACCTTTTCAGAAGAAACTCCTTTTCATATCCTGATACATCTTAGTTCCTCTTGGATGAATAGTGAACTTCAAATGAAGGCATTCTTTAAGAACTTCATTCCTAATGTTTTCCACACTTGGAACACATAGTCATCCTTTCTTCCTCAACCACTCATTATAGTTAAGAATAAAATATTTCAAGTCATCACTCTCTATTCCATTCCTTAACTTTCTGATCCGTCGGTTAATAATGGATCCTCCCCTTATTTAGAAGCAATCCTTTTGATTATCACCGGTCGAACTTCTAAAAATGACAACATACCAGTTTCTTGACTAGAACCACTCTTAGATCTCCATCGTACTCTGCATGTAATCAATGCTTCTAAACCTTTCCACTCGGCTACTGCATTCTGATAGTTTCTACTAAGTGCATCTGCAACCTTCTTCCCTTTTCTCAGTTGGTATTCAATACCAAATTCATAAACGACTAAACTCTAAACACCTCTACTGTCTCAAATTCAACTCCTTCAAAGAGAATAAATATCTTGGTGACTTATGATCCATAAACAACTCAGATCTTTCTTCTAAAAGGTAATGTCTCCACACTTTCAAAGCGATAATTAATGTAGAAAATTCCAAATCATGAGTCAGATATCTAACTTCATGCGATCTGAGCTGTCGAGAAGCATATGCAATTACTTTACCTCTCTGCATTAACATAACTTCTAATCATGTTCCACATGCATCTGTATACCCCACTAAGTCCCGATTCCCCTCTGGAATGACTAACACATGGGCATTCGTCAGCAAATGTTTCAGTTTTTTGGAACATCTCCTCACACTTATTGGTCCAAACAAACTTCACATCTTTCTGAGTTAGCTTAGTCATCGGTGTCGCTATCCATGAGAAATCCTTAATGAATCTCTGATAGTAGCTAGCTAATGCAAGAAAACTCTTTATCTCAATCACTGTCTCGAGTCTCTTCCAACTATTCACTACCTCGATCTTAGCCGGATCTACCGACAACCCATTTTCTAAGACTACATGACCAAGAAACTCTACTTCCTTCTTCCAGAAATGACACTTTGAAAATTTTGCTTTCAGTTGATGCTGCCTCAACGTCTCAAGCACCACCTTAAGATGAACTTCATGCTCTCTTTCATCCTTAGAGTATATCAAAATGTCATCTATAAATAATAAAATGAATCTATCCAGATGTTCTTGGAAGATTATGTTTATCAAGTCCATGAAGAATGCTAGTGCATTTATAGTCAGAATTGCATCACTAACCATTCGTATGATCCATATTTGTTCCTTAACGCCGTCAAAGGAATACTATTCTCTGCTACTCTAAGCTGATGGAACCCTATTTCCAAATCCAAGTAGGAAAATACTTTGGCTCCACTCAATTGGTTGAATAAATCGCCAATCCTAGGTAACATATATCGATTCTTTATCGTCTTCTCATTCAGCCTACGATAATCGTTATCCAACCTCAACAATCTGTCTGATATCTTAACAAATGTTGTGGCTGCTCCCTAAAGCGAACTGCTTGGTCTGATTAAAAATTTATCTTCTAAATCCACCAATTGCATCTTTATCTCCTTCATCTTAGTAGGTGTCATTCTACTTAGCGGTTTACTCACAGGTTCTGATCCTGGTACTAAATCTATTTGAAACTCAATGGCTCTTTTCGGCGGTAGTCCTATCACGAGCTCAAAGACATCTGTGAATACTCTTACAACGTAAACTCGATTCAACTCATCTTCTTTGCCCATAACACCCAACAAAGCATAAGTATCTAATTTCATATTTTCTACAATGTAAATAATCCGATCACTACAACTAGGGTTCTAAGTGATATTTTCCTATCATGGCAAAATATCCCAGCATCATACTTACTTCACCAATCCGTACCTAAAATAATTTCGAACCTACGAAATCAAACACATGCAAACTGCAAGAAACTATATGACCTAACAACTCAAACTTTAAGTGGTCACATCTCATCCTAAGAGTCGCATATTTTCATATCAGATTCGCAACCCTTAAGGAAGTAACTAGGTATGAAGGTTTTAGGTTAAGCTTATTTACCAAATAATGAGATATAAAAGAACGCGATGTACCAATATCAAATAGAACTCTAACTGACACACTATGAATCAAAAGCGTACCTCCCAACACAACTGTGCTTTTCTCCTCTGCTGCTTGTCTTAAGGTAGCTGGTTATAATGCAAACACTTTGCTTTTCCATCCTTGGCTAGTTCCTTGTACTGGTTCTTATAATGTCCAGTCTATTCACAGTTGAAGCATTTGATATTCTTCTTCCCAATCACCTTCCTTCCATCTCCTAAGCGACGTTCATTAGCGAAATGCCCTTTTCACACTTATAGCAGATAACTTCTGTCTTTCCTTTCTTGGCATCCTTTTGAACTCCGTTCTTATGAAAAAACTTCCTTTTCTAGTTCCGCTCACCTTGAGTTTCCACACTTTGTTACCATTGAAGAAAGCAAGCATCTCCTTATTCCTCAAACCCAACTCAACAACTACATTGCATTGATCCCTATTATGTGGTAAAGTTGCTTTAGCAAGCTTGGATCTCAATCCCGTATGAACTTAATAACTGTATCAACCATAGCATATCCCTTTCTCAATAATTCCTCAAATCTGGTAGCGTACTCAAGCACTGTCATGTCTCTTTGCACCAACTCGGCAGACTTGTTGAGTAGAGTTGACTTGGCGATCTCCGACACGAATCTTTACACAAACCTCCTTCTGGATTCTGCCCAAGTCATAGCTTTTTCAGCTACTCCTATGGTAACATTGTTCCACCAGTACAGTGCTGCTCATTGCAGCTGTCTGGATGCCAGTATCCTTTTTTGCTCATTATTGAGTCCCAAATCAACAAAAATCCTCTAGCAATGAAGCAACCAATTCTCCACTTCAATTGAGTCCTCAGTGCCGATAAACGGCTTTCCTTTAAGCTTATCACAGTCTCTGCTTAGTACTGCATAGTTATTGATCATCGGAACTTCCTAATTTCCCTCTCTAGTGTTTCCTCCAACTAACTCCCCAGTATCTCCAGTTTGCATCATACTGATGAAGAACTGATACATAACTCCCATAATAACTTTGCGGTGCTCCAATACCCACATTAGCAGCTTATCCCCAACCTAGATTCCTTCTAGTGTTTGGTCTGGCATTTCCATTGGTTATGGTGCTTCCTCCACCAAGGTGAACTCTTCCATTCCTAGCATCCATATCTTACTTTCTTAAAATCTATATTCGAGCATTTGTAAGATACAGAAGAATAGCCTAAGAGAGGTGGGAGAATAGAGATAAAGCATATACTTATATGTAGTAAATACAAGTACATTACTATAACGTTATCCCATACCCCAATCTTTTCTATAATTCCTCAGGATTATGTTTTTCAAATTCATTTCAAGTTTAAAATTTCTTTTAAGTTTTCATAAATATAAGCTTTGATAACAAGTTGTAACATCCCCTACTTTGAGGTCCGAAGCTAAGCGCTACAGATGCTGCAGTCACCTATAGTATCGATTTCCGATGACAAAATACCGTAATGTTAACGATATCCATAATATTAGAAGCACATGAATATGAAATAAAATCAACACAGATTTCAAAAACAACTTTTCCGATTATGTTTCAAATCAATATTTCATATTCAATTACATAATCCCAAACGACCCAGGTTTTGATCAAATATCATTATCGCAAATTACGCCAAGAGCGACATATGAAGATGCCCCCTTGAATGATCAGAGTACTAGATAGAAATATCGATCATAAATACGTCATAATGGAAATAATACTAAATAGCTCCTACATAGCTAGCTTTGCCTCCTTCACATCTTCGGAAGCTTATTCGTCCAACCTACTAAACTTGAAAAGTCTTTAACTCTCAATCTACTCAAATTTAATTTTGAGCACCCAAGAGTTTAAGGGGAAAACATAAAATTCGAGTCAAACATAAAGTCTGGTGTGAATAATTCTATTACATCTCAGTTTATTGATATTAAGTGAGACATGCCCTTTGGCGGAACGCGTTTCCCCTCACCAATATCCTTTTAAAATCATATCTTTTACAAATCAAAATCCTGCAATCAAACTAATTATAACAACAATAGAAATAGCATATATACATATAAATCAGGTAATCAATGGTCTATCTGTCCAAACATTATAGTTTTACTTGGCCGACTATTAACCACTAGCTGACTCGGGCTTACCAGACATAATAAATATTCTAACTTCTATTAGATACAATATTGGATAGTCTGTCCTCAACTTACTTTTCATAGGGTCAACCGATCCTAATGGTTTTACATCTCACCAATAACCTATCTCTACTCTTTGAATTCCTTTCTTTGTGCAACATGATTTTAATCTCAGCTGTGACAAAACCCTACACACTGGAATTTTGGACTTACATTAGCCAGAGACTATTAGTAAAAGTATAGGGTGCGACTCCATACTAGTCCCAACTGGTATTCTAATATCTAAGTCATTATTTTAACACATATCCGGGCTGATCACCCTATTCAAATTTATTTACTTGAAAACAATCTTTACAAATGCCCTTGAAATCATATCTTTTTAAAACAAGAAAATTATACCCATTGCTAACTCAAAATACTTATGCCATGACATATACTCTACACAAAACAACGTTGATGAAAATCTAAATTCATAGGATTACCTATCCATTTAAAATAAGTTAAAGTCTTTTTAACTTTGCAAACATTAGGCTATAAAGCTAAAACCTTCCTTTCGAAACCATTGCTTAAGGCCTCAAACAATCCCTTTCGAAATCACTGAAACATCTCTTTTGAAACCACTACTTAAAATCTTAAGCATCCTTTTTCGAAAACATTAGAACATACCTTTTGGAAACATCGGAAACATTCCTTCCGAAACACTGAAAAATGTACCTTTCGAAGGTATTGGGTTCGAATAAGAATTTGTTGAAACAAAGCTTCGAGACCATTTAAAAGCAACCCATTCGAAACCATTGATTTCAACGTTTTATAACTATGGGTTCAAAGAGAACAGGAGTGAAAGCTTTGCTTTCGAAAGCTTAATCTTAAGAAAAAGAATCGGAGAAGAAGATAGCTTCAAAACCATCCCTTTCAAAACTTTTGCCTTTGAAACCATTGATAAAAGCAGATAAAAAGATCCTTTTGAAAGCACTAGGAAGGCGGCTTCAAAATTTAAAAAGGCGAATACTTCCTTTTCGAATATGTTATTTCTAGGTTATAAGAAAAGTGGCTTTAAACCAATCCAAAAGGTATAAATGCTACAGCTAGGTTTCGAATGGATTGAAAAGCAGCAACTCTTTCGAAGGCTTCTTTTTTAAAAACAAATGCAAGTTGATTGATTCGAAAGCTAATAAAATTTACTTCAACCCCTTCGAAAGCATGCCTTCGACACAGTCCCCTCTACCTTTCTTTAATACACTATGTATCAATTGCTTGATACCATGTGCATTGGTTTCGAATAGGTGCGAAAGGCTTTCTATGTATGGTGACGAAAGCAAGCAATGGATGTGGTGAAGTTGTAATTCGAAACAAAACTGGTTTTATGCCTTTTAAAGTAATTCTTTTTCACCTAACTTGCCTAATTTATCAAAAAATTATCGTTGCCAATTATTTATCTAAATTCTTTTCTAAAAAGGCTACCATATTCAACAAATAATATTTGAAATTATTTTAACAAATAAGTCCTTTTCCTTAACAAAACAAATAAAACATTTAAGTCCTCTAAAAATAATTTATTAATCATAGTAAAATACTTATGAAAAATCCCCAAAAATCACAATAGTTCACTTAGAATATGTTTTCTAACATATATAAATTTTAAACCCAAAAACATTATTTAATTGCCTTAAATAATTTAAATCTAAAATTCTCTATTTTCTCTTTTAGAAAATCCATAATAAATCCATAATTACTTGAAAAATTATGAAACTTGAAAACCACTTCTAAAATAATGTTTTTGACCATATATCAAAAACGAAAATTGTTAAGATGTCATTTAATAGGTTTTCTAATCTAAATATATCATAAAATTTATATGAAACCATATAGATCATCAACAAGCATATATATCCATTTAAATAAATACAACATGGCATATAACTTGCAAAATAATTTGGATCTAACTTGAAACCGAAATAAATGTCAAAAGTGAGATGTAAGTTAATTATTCACCTTAACTTTGTGTTAAGAAGATTGAGATTTGCCCTTAGAATGATTTTCTTACGTTTTCTACTTGAATCCTAGCTTTTCTTCTCCTTTAATCCCCTTAGTATAGCCGGCCGAGTTCAATAGGGTTTTAGTTTTATTTGTAAAAATTAAAATGAATAAGGAATGAAGGATAGAATGGTTTAGGGTATAGGAACAAGGGCTATTCTCATTTTACCCTTACCATATTCCTCCTACTTACTTGTTTTTAATTCTCTTGTTCTAACACATTCATTAAGGCACGACTCTTCTTATTTAACAAATCTCAATCTCTTAGCTATCTATAATATTTTGTTTAATTTATCCAATTAAATAGTATAAATATTGTTAGTCAAAATTAGGGTCCTTACAGGTTGCTCTGAATGTTGTTACTGGTGGCGTTGCTATGGTGCAAGTGCCTAAAGCCGATTTCGCTAAGTTGGATAAGAACTTTGCCTGTCTTGGTGGCAAACCGGTCCAAGGAACGGAGTCGGATATGGAAGTGTAGCATTGGATTGACACATGCAAAAGAATCTTTGATGACTTGGAGTTAGATAATGCTATAAGGAGAAGGTAAGCCTCTAGACAACTCTAGGAGAGGGCTATGAATTGGACAAATGCTCTTCGAGCCGCGAATCTCGAGCATCGGTTCAATTATGACTAGTTCAAATCAAATTTGAAGAGAAGTTTATACTAGTAGCTCAGAAGGTTGTTATGTTCTGTAAATTTGTAGACCTAAAGCAGGGAGACTTGACTGTCTCCAAGTATGTAGCTGAGTTCGATGCTTTGTTAAAGTATGGGCTATCTTTTATCAAAACTGCATTAAATATAAACAAGAAATTCATCATTGGATTGAATGACTATTTGAGAGAGACTTGCGGGCCATGTCGACGAGACCTTCGAGAAGATAGTCGAGCAGGCTTTGGGACACGAGAGCCTTTCTCTGAAGCTGAAGATTGTTGTTCTTAAGGAAAAACCAAAGTCGTAATCGGGCGGGGATGGCAAGAGGAAGTGGAACAACCATAAGAAGAAGCATTTTTAGAACAAGGATGGCCATAGGAAGATAAAAGCTATGCCAATTTGCTAGAACTACAGAGGAAAGGGCCACTATAGTAGAGACTGCAAGACCAAAGGAAAGAAGTGCTTTATCTACGATAATTTGGGCATATTAAGGACAGTTTAGAGCCGCGAGTGGTGAAATAATATGCTCTCAATGCATTCAAACCTCATCGAGTGCTCCATTGGTGAAAGAGAAGGAGAAGGGCATCATTATTCAAGGTATGCTTTCTATTTTTGATGTTCTCATGCATGTTTTGTTTGATATCAGGGCTTCACATTCCTTTATATATAATGAACTAATAGATAAACAAGGATTGAAATCCGAGATTGTTGACCGACCTTTGATTGTGACGAACCCCGTTAGTGGCTCCACTAGCTTTTTTTTACAGTTTGTTGTGTTTTGGCCTTGTCGGGTTATGAATGTTATTTTGCTTATAATTGTTTTGTTTTGGGTTTTGTGGGTTTCAATATTATATTGTGGATGGACTGGCTTCAGATGTACGAAGTAGTGGTTGTGAGAAGTTATTGATGATGACAGGTACTAAAGATGGGCAGAAGGTAGTGTTAGGCTACATACTAGATGACGAGATAATGGTTAGCTTTCTTTATTCGCTCGATATCCTACATGATGAGCTGTCATAAATATTTATTGCTAGGGAGTATCCAAATATATTTAAGGCGGTGATCGGACTTTCGCCACATAGAGAGATAGAGTTCTGTATTAATTTGGTAATGGATGTCATACAGTATTGATGCCTTCAAGAAGGATGGCGCCTAAGGAGCACAGAGAGCTCGAGGTGCAAGTGAATGACCTATTAAAGAAGGGGTTCATTTGCAGGAGTATTTTGAAGTAGGGAGAACCCATCGTATTTGCCACGAAAAAAGACGATTCCTTTATATTGTTTGTGATTATCGTGAGTTAAATAAGATGACAAAAAAAGAACAAGTATCCACTCCAACTTATTGATGATTTGTTCGATCAGCTCTATGGTGCTAGAGTGTTTTCACGGTTGGATCGTGTGATATGATTTCACCAACTAAGAGTGGGGAAGGATGGTGTGCCGATTATGGCATTTTGCACACTATTTATATTCGTTGAGTGGTTGGTTATGCCATTAGAGAAGACTAGTGCATCGACATACTTTATGGATTAAATAAACCGTATTTTCAAAGATCAATCGAATAGGTTTATGCTTGTGTTCGTTGACAATATTCTCTTCTACTTACGAACATATGAGGAACAACAAAATTTGTGGATTGTGCTTGAGGTGTTGAAGAAGCACCAATTGAAAATGAAGTCTTTGAAGTGTCACTTCTAGAGGAGGGAAGTATGATTTTTGGGCTACGTTGTTTCAGAGTAGGGATTACCTTAGATCCTATAAAAGTTGTAGCAATCCGAGATTAGGACAGACCTAAAAATGTTGCAGATACTGGGAGTTTATTTGGATAAGTTAGATGTTATAGACAATTCATCTAAGACTTCCCTAAGGTAGCAGCACCATTGACTTATTTGACGAAGAAAAATCAGACTGTTACTTGGGATGTGAGGTGCAAGCATGCATTAATGAGTCTGAAAGAGAAGTTGACGAGTGCACCAGTGTTGATCATTCCGAGTGGAAATGAGGAGATGGCGGTATGCGCTAATGCTTATGATGTCGGACTGGACGCATTTATTAATGTAGAAGGGTAAGGTTGCCACATATTCTAGTCACAACTGAAGTTGCATGAGAGGAAGTACCCGACCCATGATTTGAAATTAGCAGCGGTGATCGTATTTGCACTGAAGACTTGGAGGCGCTATCCATTAAGAGAAAGGTTCAAGTTGTTTACCGACCATAAATCATTGAAGTGCTTCTTTTCATAGAAGGATGTTAACCTTCACCAGCAACGATGGTTAATGTGCACGTAAATATGCATATTTTTACTTCCATATTTAATCTAATTAAATTAAATAAATGATCATATTATGTATTTTAACATGTTTAAACCAAAATTCAAATTATTTTCAAATCATTATTTATTCATCTTAATGTAGGGGAAAATAGTCGTTTTTGTGCATATATTAATTTGAGAATATTTATTTGCACTTTTTATTTTTATTTGTAGAAAAATTGAATGAAAATTACAAGAGGTTTCATGAAGAAATGTGAATGCACAACAGAAGGAAACAAATGAAGACGAAAATAAATCATTTCCTAAAACATGGAGGACCCCATCTACCCATTTACCATGATGTACAAATTAGGAGCTAATGCACATGCTAATGGCCATTAAAGTTTCATACACATTTAAATGGAGGATTATCTCATGCTAACGATAACTTGGTGGCCACACTTCCTCAAGGGTAGTTTGGGTAGTTCCCAAAAATTGGATTAGGGTTTCCAAACATATATAAATACCCATGTGTTCATGTAATTACTCTCTTCTCTTAGCCTCCTTAGCCTTCATTTTATTTAGTTTAGTTTGAGGCTAAAAAATAACCCAAAAAAGTTCTCTTTTCTTTTTCATGGCTACTTAGCCATTTTTCTTTCATGTAATTCTCTTTTATTATGTAATGTTAATTCATGCTCTTTCTTATTTACATGCTCTCTTTCCTCTTATATTAGTAGCTTAGTCTCATTTCTTATGCAAGTAGATTAGTTTTTATTTCATTTTAATTAGCTCTCTTTTCCATTAGCTTGCATTTTCCTATTGTTTTTGTTTCATGTTACAATCTACATTTGTTGATGTGATAACAAATATGAGAGGTTAAACCCCTTCAATTTAGGGGTAATGAAGCTCTCTTCTCATGTAGATTCAATATTTTGATAATTTGTGATCTCTTTTTGTGCTTAATGACAATGTTTGAATATGTTAAATTTTGTTGTTTTAGCTTTGAATTTGATAGCCTATATCGTTGACACCAAATAGGTCATGCTTAAACAAACAAAACACAAATTACCTTTTCATCTACATATGATTATGGTAATGAAGTGATTTTAAAATTAAAATTTAATGATCTATATTTCTAATCAATAGTTATTAGATCATGCCTGGAATAGATTCTATTTTCAAATTCATTTGCAATTTTCATGAGAGTTAAAAAGTGGTTTAATAGGTGTGTTATAGTTTGATGATTTATATTGGGCTAATTAATAACACAAATATTCCATACTTATGATAAACATATTTATTAAATTCACTAATGACCAAAAAGAGAGATCATAATTTCATGCTATGCTGATTTATGTGATCAAGAAAGTGGATTTATCTCTAAATTGTCTTCTACTCTCATAATTTTATCCATTTTCTTTTGCTAGTTTATTTACATTTCTTTTAGCTAATCACAATTTTCAAATCTTGGTTTAGTTTAATCGAATAGAAACTTTTAAAATCTAAATAATTCCCTACGGATCGATCCGTACTCGCCACGTACTAAAATTGTACGCCGCGCGCTTGCCGTTAATTTTAATTTTAATCTGTTTGACTATTTTCTAACTCGGTAGGAAATTGACCGTCGAACAAGTTTTTGACACCGTTGCCGAAAAATTGATTTGATTTTATTTTCTATTCTTCGAATTATTGATGTTTGATTTTATTGTGTGTTTGTTTTGTTTGTTAATTTACATTAAAAAAATAATTTTTTTGTGTTTGTGTGATTTTTGATTGCGTTTTCTTTGTATGCTTGTTTTCTTTTCATTTTGCATTTGCATTTCCATATTTAAAAAACACACTTATATAAAAAAAAATTATTCCTCACAATTGCATTTACATCTTCTGTTTTGGTCAAATACATCTTTCAGTTACATTTCCATTTTCAGAAGAAAAAACAGTGTACATTTGTGCACACATCACTGTGCACTATGTTGTGCACATTTTTACCATAGTGCATCCTCTTACCAGACCATCTATCCATCTTTGCTACCTACACACCACCATCGTCACAGTTCCATCCTCTGCCAAAACTGCTGAACACATCCGCCTTCACAACCACTGCTGACAACAACTACTACATCGGCCAACTTGCTGCTCCGTTACCCTACTGTGCATACCACATTCCTGACCATCCCATTGTCTATCTTCTGCAAACCCTCCTTACATCTACGTTACAAATAACAAACAACTTCTGCAAATACTCCACATATCACCAGCATACTTACATCTCTGCCACAAGCATAACCAAAACTGCTTGCAACAAATCATCTTCTATACTTTTTTGACTTATAAACCATCTGGCCACAGTCCACATCTAACAAATTCCTGCTTCTCCATACCTTTGCCTTGCAATCACCATCCAAACCACTGTTATTCCTACTGTCATACAACATAAACATCTTAGCAACACTGCCAAGTCCATCTCACATGCAACCTACTTCAATGCTCATCACCATCAAAACTTTCATACACCATCAAACTGCTTACTTACTTGCACATCCTCCCACTATCATCAACTCACAACTGCTATTACCGACTTCACCAAATCATACTTCAACTTAAACATATCATACTCTCAATACAAACACCACAACCTTAAACTCCTCCAAACCATTAATTACCACCATCACACTTTTGACCACTTACATAGCACACCCACTTCTCTATTGCAGATCATCCATCCCCCTTCCGCCACTACATTGTGCTACTGCTTCACTCTACTCACATCACCATAAAACTTCCCCTGCTAAATCCCCAAATACTACAACTTATCGTCACATCAACTGCTACACTGTGCCATAACCAAATAAGCTGATATCCCTCTTCCTTACATTCAATACTCTATTACCTCATCCAATTCCGAGCAGCACTGTGAACAAGCAAAACACCTTCATCATACACAGCTACAACCTTCATACCACTTCTGTCAACACCCCACCACAGTGCCCTCACCTCTGATCAACCAACCTCCAGCACCACACAACTTACGACAACAACTCGCCATCAACATTCAGCAACATCCCAATCGAACAACTCGGCGAGCAACTCGGTGAGCAACATTCAACAACATTCAGCAAGATGCTCTGCATCCCCTCCCTTCAACCGCAATGTCCCAAATCGCAAATCCAAGTGCACAACATCCTCGGGCCATACTCCTCTCTGCAACCAAAATATCATCATCTGCTTCATCTTCCAAACCACTTCGCAAATCACCTGAGACCACCTCCTTAACCGAAACCCACCACTACTTCGACTCGACCAACTCACACAAACCAAAATCACTGACTAGCTCCAAATCAAGCCCTACTCCAATCCAATCCAATCACTTGCCCCTCAAATTTGCACAAAACCCGAACCAACACTATCAGCAACCATCACGACACTTGAACATCGCGTCACCATCCCCAGTCCCCTCGAATTCTTAACGATTCATCGTCTCGAACCCGCACCATAATCTCCAAATGCCTGGAATCAATCACCCAAGTCACGATTTAGTGTGACATTTCGTTTTGTAATTAGGTGCTAATTTTTTTTCTTTAACAGATTTCGTTAATTTGAGAGGGGCGTAATTGGATTGAGGATGTTATTTGACTTTTTTAGTGGGCTGGGCCGAAGAAAGTATTATAATTTTTTTTGTTAAGTTATCCTTTTGAGTTTCTTCCAAAAAATGGTTTTCTTCCTATTTTTTTTTTAATTTTTAAGTTGTTTTGTTTTAATTTAATTTATTTTGTTTTTCAATTGTTTTAAGTTTCTTCATTTGATATATATATATATATATGTATGTATGTATGTATGTATGTATGTATGTATGTATGTATGTATGTATGTAACCTTTAAAAGAAAATATATATTGTATATATCTTGTTTGATTCCTTTTTTAGGTTGTAGGTGGCAGAAGTGCTTACCAAAAGTAAATTGCTTGCTTAAAAAAAATTTGCCATTTTAAAATAATTTGCTAATAATTATGCATGCTTTGGTATCGAGTCCCTTATCCCTTGTTTTTATTTTGATTTGCATTGTTGGTTGCTTGCATTTTAAATGAAATTCAAAAAAAATTAAAAACAAAAACAAAATTTCATCGTAGTTTCATAGTTAATACATGTTTAATTTCGATTTTGCATTTCATTCTAGAATTTGTTAATAATAACGGTTAGACATCGATAACACTTAATTGTACATTGACAAGTTGTCCTCTTTCGACAATTTAATTTATCGACGTCTAGACTGCAGCAGAGCAATTACCATTTATAAATATACGGTGATTCGTAAATATTATAGTGGTTGTTTCTCTGAAGGTACTTAAACCTTCGACTGCATTGCTACGACGATTCATGGTGCACCGATAAATCATGTCCATTACCTGGCTGAGAACTATCTTGTTGAATTAAGACAAAGTGTGATTATACACTTTTAGGTTAGGAGCTACTTAGGATAGAAAATTTGTAATTAATTCCCCTGCATTAGTTCATGCATATTTAAAAGATTTTTTCTTTCAAAATACAAAATTAAAAAAACGTTGAGATTGATGGTGTTATGATTCCTCCTAAGGAAGTGATTGAGGTCGGTGTTGATTTCTGGAAAGATTATTTGGTGGGCTTCTTCCTTGACTCCAATCCATCTTATAATATTGTTAAAGCTAGATGCAATCAAGTATGGAAGCCAGGGAGCTTGAGTGTTCATTTTGACAATGAAATGTTGTATTTTAAATCACGCCAAGTGATGAAAGACAGCGAATTCTTGAAGCTGACCCAATTCTTATTGATGAGAAGCCTTTCATAATTACTACTTGGAGTCCGTCTATGAATAGGGCTCGTTCTTAGGTTTTTTCTATTCATGTATGGGCCCATTTCTCTCATATCCCTTCTGTTCTTCAGCCTCTTATCGGGTTAGATTGGCTAGTGGGTCTTTGTTGGAAATGTGATTTGTTATGGTGCAAACACAGTAGCCAGGAATAAATTAGTTTATGTCAAAGGTCTGATTGAGATCACCCCAGTCAAGCCTCTTCCATCGGTGCTTAAAGTCAGGACTGAGGAGAGCCTTTTTGCGGAGGTCAGAGTGAGATACAGTTGGAAACCGGATATATGTATGGTCTGTCAGTCTTTTGGGCATCTTTTGCAGGCATTTTCCAGTATGGCCTCTGCTGGCATTCCACTATCTGATCAGGTTCCTTTAGTTCGTCCTCCTATTAGGAGGTGGGTTTCGAAGGTTGCTCCGCCTCCCTCTATACCTACTCCTGTTGTTCCTGCTGACTTGACTCCTACATATATTGCTCCTGTTGTCACTGATCCTATTGTCGTTTCTGTTGCTGAAACTCCTACGTTGTCTCTTCTGATATAGTTGATCCAGTTGGTGAGGATGCCTCTACTATTATGTCTGGTACTATTTCATGGAATTCTAAGGAGAGTGGCTGGATTCATGTTCCTTCTGATATGCGATACTCGCCACTTTCTGACACCTACTGTGCCTTTATTAGTGATGTTGGGGGAGAGAGTCATAGTCTTTTGTATCATATTGTGGGTGAGGGTGTTGCTCTTACTAGGACTGGTGATATTGGTAAGGAGAATAAAAGTAAGTTTTATGACGTCATGTAGGATAGAATGTTTATTTACTCACCGGCTTCTGATGGTTATGTTACGAATATGGCAACTCTTTTCTTTGGGTTTGGCATGCTATTGGCCCGTCTTCTGGCAATGGTTATGGCCTGTCCTCTTCGAAGAGGGAGTAGTCATGTTATTTTAGTAGTCTAGGTCCTATTTGCCTAGCTCTTGTTCTTATTATTTCATTGTGGTTGGGCTATTTGCTGTCACTTAGCTGTTCTGTACATGTGCAAAACGCTTGTTTTTCCCGTTTTATATACAGTGGCACGGCCCACTTTAAAGCTGGCTAGCTTTACTAAAAAATTGTAAATATTCCTTAATTTTAAATCCTTTTTTGAAATTTTAAACAAAAATCCAAAATCCAAAAAAAAACAAATAAAATCTTTTCAATTTTTTTTTCAAAATCCAAAAAACGAAACAAAATCAAATTTCCCTTTTGAAAAATAATTTTCCTTTATAAAAAAATCCAAAAGAAAACCAAAACCATTCTTGAAAATGTCCGAATTTCCCTTTTCTTACTCACTAAAATTTTACAGTAGTTGTGAAAATCCATATAGTTTCACATCAAATTCTTATGGATATTTCAACAACAACAATTGTGTAAACAATTCGAATTTTGAACAAAATTTTCAAAGTGACGACCAACCCTAAAATCTTGAAAATAGCATTGAAATGATTTCTTTTTACTTGAACTCTCTACACAACAAAATCAAATGATAAGTGATTTATGTAAGCCATACTTGTGCAACAACTCAAGTCAAAAATTTCAAAATAATCAAAATTTGAATTCATTTCAAAATTCAAATGACTTCGATTATAACTCATGCCGATTCAATTTCAAACTCTAAAATGAGTTTCAAATTCAAAATGAAAATGGAATCAACTTTTTAAATGATTTTGGAAATGAGAATAATTTTGACTACGATGCGATTGATAATTTTTGTGCTCAATAAGTTCAAATCGAAAATTCTCAAGTTATTAGCTATAAATTGGATTTTGCTGAGTAAATGAACAAAATTTACAATGACCATACGAATTTGTTGTTTGCAACCTATATGAAACAACGTGAGGAACATAATCAAGATCCAACATGTGACGAGTCAAATAATAATCCACCTTTTACCAAAATTGACGATTTTTAAATAACAACTTTTGAAATTGAAAATGACAATGTTAATGAAGTTATTGAAAATACGGTAATTGAGTTGGATTTCAATTCTTTTGAGCATGAGAAACTCGATTTAAAATTCGATCTTTCTTTTTTCAATTTCAAAAATTTGAATACAACAACTTTGGATTTTGAACTTTATATATTCCATGAAGTCGTGAATAATTTAACGAAGGAAGATGAATTTTATGAACACAAATTTTTTAAGCTTTTCGAAGATGAGTTGTTGAATTTTGAAAGGGTGGAGTTAAAATCACCACTTTGATTTTGAAATCAATAATTCTGAAGAAATTTTCAATGATAAGTTTAAATTTCAATTTGGTGAAAATAAACTTAAACTTCAACTAATTGTTCCATCAACCCTAAAAATCATCGAAAATAAAACAAATCATATGCTTTTCAATAAAAGGACGTTCGTTTTTCCAAACCAACATTCAACTTCGAAATCTTTTACGGTTTGGCTTTCTGAGCTTAAGCTGTGTCTCGCACTTGACAAGACAAATGAATTGGTCTTTGAAAGACCGTTTCATTTACTCTTTGACTTTATATTTTCTGATGTCATGTAAATAATAGTCTTTTCATTTTCATGTAATATAGGTCATATTTTTATTTTTATTTTATTTTCTCCTTTCACTTGGGTTGACTGTGGGGACACAGTCAAAATCAAGTGTGGGGGGGTGTCTCATCTTCATTTTCGATTTTTCATGGTTTATTTTTTTATATTCCTTCCAAAAAACTCAAAAAAAAAAACAAAACAAAAATTCCAAAATAAATTTCTTTGCAATTTGATTTATTTTTAAGGAAACACTATAGGATAAATATAGGATTTTGGTTATTAAACCGGAATTTTTGAAAAATTATTTATCTTAAAATAAAATAAAATAAAGTTTGATTACAAGTAGGAGATTTAACTAGTATGTGTGAAGATTCATGGGAGATAATTATGAGGTATATCCTAACTGTAATCTTGGTTTCAAAAGTGGTTAATTTAAAAGAAAATGATATAACATTTTTATCCTCTAAGTTAAATGGAGCTAGGATAATTTTGTAAAACTCTCTCTTCAAAACAGAAAAACAAAATAATAATAATATTTGTATATATGTATATAGTTTATTAATTAACACCTAGAGTCATGTGTTCACACGCAAGTGTGTACACTCGCCATTCTTTGTACCCTTCTCACATAATCCCGAAAGGCAGTGCACGATCGGTGCATCTGACCTCAATTTATCCGAGTTAGGTGTATGTATATAAAAATTCTTTTATTAATAATGCCTATAGTCAATAAGTGTACACACTTGTGTGTTCACTCGTCATGCTCTGTATTCCCCACGTAAGCCGAAAAGGCAGTGGATGGGTAATACATCTGGCCTTAGTTTTCTGAGTTAGGCATATATAAATATTGTTAATATAAAAAAAAATTCAAAAATAGAGATAGTAAGCAGTTGAAATCCAAGCACTATTTCAACTTATTTAATTTGACTTATTATTCAAAAGAAATAAAAATACCATTTTGATAAACTTTGAAAATTGACTAAGGATTTATTTCATAGTTACACTATGTTATCAACCGAAACAACTAGCCAAACTATAGTATATTTGTTATGAGAACTTAATTTTTTTTGGAAGTTTTGACGAGTACATGACTAAAATTTCAAGATAATGACCAAACCTTATATTTAACTTATTCGTGTTAATTTAAAAGTAAACTCTTCATTTGTAAATTTCTTCAAAAACTTGCATCTTTGTAAATAAATCTTGCATTTAGGAATTTTTCATTTTGCATTTTGATTTTTTGGGTAGTATCCGCTGAAAATCCTCACGAGACAACATTCATCCTATTAGAGATACCTAGAGGTTTAACGACTTTATCTTAGTTTTATATACGCTCATCCTATTAGGGACAACACTCGTCCTATTTTTGTTGGATTATTTAGGTAGTATACGCTCAATGCAATCGTGTTCCCTATGAAAACGAATTTATCTTAGTTTTAATTTTTTCGAGGACAAATAAAAAGATAAGTGTGCGATATTTGATGTACATATAAATGTGCATATTTTTTCTCCCATATTTAATCTAATTAAATTAAATAAATGATCATATTGGGTATTTTAATAAGTTTAAAAAAAATTAAATTATTTTCAAATCATCATTTATTCATCTTCATATAGGGCAAAATTGCCTTTTTGTGCATATATTAATTTAAGAATATTTATTTGCACATTTTATTTTTATTTGTAGAAAAATTGGATGAGAATTACAAGAGGCTTCTCGAAGAAATGTGCAAGCACAAGAGATGGAAACAAATGAAGATGAAAATAATTCATTTCATGAAACACGGAGGACCCCACCTACCCACTTACCATAATGCACAAATTAGGAGCTAATGCACATGCTAATGGCCATTAAAGTTTCATGCGCATTTAAATGGAGGATTATCTCATGCTAATGATAACTTGGTGGCCACAATTCCTTAGGGGTAGTTTGGGTAGTTCCTAAAAATTAGATAAGGGTTTCCAAACATGTATGAATACCCCATATGTTCATGTAATTAATCTCTTCTCTTAGCCTTCTTAGCCTCCATTTTAGTTAGTTTAGTTTGAGGCTTAAATATAAACAAAAAAAATCTCTTTTCTTATTCATGGCTACTTAGCCATTTTTCTTTCAAGTAGTTCTCTTTTTTATGCAATGTTAATTCATACTCTTTCTTATTTACATGATCTTTTTCTCTTATGTTAGCAGCTTAGTTTCATTTCTTATGCAAGTAGATTGGTTTTTATTTCATTTTAATTATCTCTCTTTTTCATTAGCTTGCATTTTCTTATTGTTTTTGTTTCATGTTGCAATCTATGTTTGTTGAAGTGATAAAAAATATGAGAGGCTAAACCCCTTTAATTTAGGGGTAATGAAGCTTCTTATCGTGAAAATTCAACATTTTGATAATTTGTGATCTCTTTTTGTGCTAATGGCAATGTTTGAATATGTTAAATTTTGTTGTTTTAGCTTTGAATTTGATAGTCTATTTTGTTGACACCACATAGGCTATGCCTAAACAAACAAAACACAAATTACATCTTCATCTACATATTTCTAATCAATAGTTAATAGATCATGCTAAGAATAGATTTTATTTAAAAATTCATTTGCAATTTTCATGAGAGTTAAGAAGTGGTTTAATGAGTGTGTTATAGTATGATGGTTTATATTAGGCTAATTAATAGCACAAATATTCCATACATATTATAAACACATCAATTAAATTCACTAATGACCAAAAAAGAAAGATCATAATTTCATGTTGTGTTGATTTATGTGATCAAGAGAGTGGATTTATCTCTAAATTATCTTTTACTCTCATATTTTTATCCATTTTTTTTGCTAGTTTATTTACATATTTTTTAGCTAATCACAATTTTCAAATCTTGGTTTGATTTGATTGAATAGAAAATTTTGAAATCTGAACAATTCCTTGCAGATCAAACCATATTCGCCATGTACTAAAATTGTACGCCATGCGCTTGCGGTTAATTTTAATTCGTTCGGATATTTTCTAACTTGATAGGAAATCGGTCGTCGAACAATGGTTAGAGCTCCTAGCCTTTTATAATTTTGAGATTTCCTCTACAGCAGGAAAAGGAAATGCAATTGTGGATGCTTTAAGTAGGAGACATGCTATCTTGGGAGCTATATTCCTAGAGTGGGCATGGTTGGAGTATATTGTTGGTTATAATTTTTGATTAAGATATGAGCTAGACCCAGAGATGTTGGCTAGCTTGACTATAGGATATAGCAGAACGGTACTTGTTAGAGATGTTATAGCAGATTAGTTGAGATTATTACTAAGTTTGAGGGTGGAGTAGAGTCTAAAGAGATAAGGTAGTACGAGCTTGATCATGATGGTTAGCTCTGTAATGATGGGAGATTGTTCGTACCTGATATGGATGGGCTGAGATTGAGGTGCTACGAGAGTGCCATCATTCGAGATTGACTATAAATCTTGGAGGCAATTAAATGTATAGAGATATAACGCAGACATTTTTATTGGAAAGGGATAAAGAAGGAGTTGAGACATTCATCTCAAAGTGTATGAACTGCTAGTTGGTAAAGGCGGAGCAGAAGAAGCCTAGTGGTCTGCTGTAACCGGTTGAAGATCCCAGGTGGATCTGGGAACAAGTATCCATGAACTTTATTGATGGACTACTCCGGTTAGAGGAGGGTATGATAGCATTTGGGTCATAGTCGATTGATTGACCAAGAGCACTAGATTTATGGCCATTAAGTCAAATAGGATGGCAACCAAATTGGTCGAGTTGTATGTAAAGTGGTTTGTGTGGTTCCATGGAGCGCCAAAGGGCATTTTAAGTAATAGAGACTCGTTATTCACAAGCGAATTTTGGAAAAGCTTATAAGAGGTGTTGGGAATAGATTTGCATCTAAGTATAACTTATCAACCTCAAATTGACGTCCAAACTAAGAGAGTGAATTGTATCTTAAAGGATCTCTCACGAGCTTGCATACTCGATTTTGGAGGCTAGTGGGATGATCACTTACATCTTATTGAGTTTGCATGCAACAACAATTATCACTCTAGCATTGGTATGATACCGTTTGAGTGATTATACTAGCTATCATTCAATGCTCCTTTATGTTGGTGAGAAGCGGATGAAAAATCGATACTTGGGCTAGATATGGTTAGAGAACTTCTAATAAGATCAAGATCATTGGGCAGCGAACGAAAATTGCTAAAAACAAATAGAAAAGCTACGTTGATAAGAGACGTAGAGATTTGGAGTCCTCCATCGACAATAAGGTGTCTATAGAGATCTTTCCATTGAAGAATATAGTTCAATTTAGTACTAAGGGGAAGTTGACATCGATATTTGTAGGTCCTTTTCTGATACTTGAGAGAATTAGGAATCTAGCTTATAGAGTCAACTTACCTCAAAAGATGGCTAGCGTGCACAATGTGTTCAATGTTTCTCACTTGCAGAAGTATGTGCATGGCTCATGCCACATCTGATCAACTTGATGATATCGAGATTGAAATAGAAGCTTCGAGATTTCACAAGGCATAGTTGGCATGATATGAAGTTGGTGAAGGTTCAATAGGGTGAAAGCATGAGTGACTACACATGGAAGCCCAGGAGAGCATAAGGAATGGTTATCCAGTGCTCTTTACTTGGTAAGACTTTATATTATTGCATTTTCTTTCATTATTCGACATCATGTAGTGTAGTTTAGTACCTTGCATGTTAGGGTATACATAGGTAGTATCTCTTGCTTGTGTTTGCATGTTTGAAGTCTGATGATTTCTTATGCTTGATATGCTTGTTTGTGATTATTAGGCATGTAAGGTAACCTTGTTCGATTGTGTTCAGTGAATTTCGAGGGTGAAATTCATAAAGGAGGAGAGTGTAACGATCCGTATTTTGTATATCAGAGAATCATAAAATATTATTTATATGAGGTTATTTCACTCTTTTAACTTTGAGAAATGTTAACTAGTGACATTTTTCATCCTTCGAATTTTTATTGAACGGTTTTGACCTTGAAAATCTTGTAACGCATATAACTTTTGATAGTAATCAAACTAAGGTCTAAAACCACTTCCCAATAATAGGACATGGTTTTTGATTCTATAGAGTAGTCATAATGAATATTTGGACTTACCCTTTACGAGATATGTCTATTTGAAGTTTCGACCAACTTTGGGCAGATTAACAAGTAATTATTGGGTGATTTGTGAGGCCTGCTAATCCACGTGGGATTAGGGTTAATAGCAATCTCCCTTAGCAACTACTAACCATTTCTTTTCGTTTCTAATCAACTCCAAACCTCCATTAATCCATATTAGCCTTAAACTTCTCCATTTCTTCACTTTTCTTAGCCTAGTTAAGTAATTATGGGGTAATTAGCAAGGGGATTGGCAGATCCGCTATTAAGGCCCTTGAAAAATGTGAAGATTACTATTCATTTCAAAATTGCTTCAATTTATGTGAATTTGGGTTGATTCTTCATCTAAATAAGTATGTTTATCCTCTCACTTTACTATATTTGTCATTACATATTAAAGTTGATGTTTTAAAATGATTTTCAAACTTTGTATGCTTAATGATCTATATAAACTTACATCTAATCTATAAATGAATTTAAATGTGTTTTAAAGTGATTTCAAGTCGAAATCTACCTATTTTCTCATAGATAAGCTATTTTCTAAATTTCTAGACCTAGGCCACAATCAATATAAATATGTATTTGGTTGATTTGCATGTGTTATATATGTTGTATGTATGCTATTATTGATTTTTTGTATGTTAAATTTCTTGTTTGGTTGCAAATGCCAATCAATAGACAACTTAGAGTCAGGATGTTCTATTTGATGTTGCATAAATAATGGTGACTCGGATTAGTAGAATAAATGATAGAAAAGAGTTGGAGTAAGAAAAGAGTTATTTGGAGAAAGAAAGGTGAAAGAAGGATGATCGATTTTTATGGATCGGATTTGAACTATCCAAATTGTTTCAATCACATGCGATCATTATGGGACAACAAGGATGCACTCAAGAAGCTACGTTTCAAATTTCAAATCAACTAGAGCTGTTTTTCTTACGTTGTGGACGTTTGAAGATGGATTGGTTGCAAATGGACCAGCATTGAAGCAACTTGGAGTTTTTAAAGTAAAATTTTAGGATTTTTTGAGATAAACTTCATGCTAACTTGGAAGTCAGAACAAACGATACCTATCATTCTAACTTAGGAAATATGAGTGCAACTTTGTGGATTTTTTACTTGCCTAGAGGCATAACAAAAAGGAGAAACCTTGGGACTTAGCTAAAAATCCTATTGACCCATAAGGGTTAGTATTGATCCATGTAACGGTCAGTATCGGTCCAAAGGAAAAGGAAAATTTAAAGCTGCTTCAAGTGGCTTGGTGTTTGGTTCGGGCAAGAAACTTCAAGTCGGCACAGATCCTTACCCAGATGCGATATGGACCATCGATTATGACCTTTCAGATTGGTTTCAAATTTGTAGAGATGGTGATGATGATGTCAGTGATTTACAGGCGAAATTTGGTCAAAATCCAAAGGTTAGATTTTGAGATACGATAGATGAAAGATCGATAGTATATGGAATTACCATGAGATTACTTGGAGTTAGACCTAGGAAAATTAGGAGATTACTTTGGGTCAGACATAGAAAATTTCTTGGGATGCTTTGGGACAATATGGCGATGGTCTACGACTAATGATGGATGTCGAGGGATGTTCCAGGATAAACAAATAACGATGGAAGTTGTTTGATGATCCATAACAATAAGGTCTAGGATGCAAACTTGTAAAGTGAAGCGAGGACTTGCTATACTATGGATGAGACATATGTAAAGGGATTGTTAATACTCGGAGATTTCAAAGTGTATTCGTAAAGCAGGGGTATGTAAGGTGCTTACCTAGGTGAGGACATGCCCTAGATATTCAGACGGGAGATCAATGTTACCTTGGACTACGATGAAATGTGGTTTAGTTTCTGGCCTACTGAGCGGCGTGTATTCAAGTACCGAGAAATCGGGGCATTAAGTAGTCTTTAACCAATGACATGGTCATATGAGTTATCATATATCCAATGCACCGAGTATGTGATGTGGGGATGAATGATGGATGCTATATTTGGTTTGTTTGCTAGGGTTATCACATGATGTAGTTATCGTTGTCATAGATATCTAGAAACCCTATATATGCTTTGATGTATGATGCACCAATGATGATTATGATGTAGAGTAGCATATTTTATGTTGTGTTAACTCTTTAGATGCATGGTCATGTTCGGTATGACTCTCTATACCCTATGTCCTATTATATTAACTTTTATAGTACTTTGAGATCATTTACCACTACCACCAGACTGTTGTCCAACTTGGGATTTTATGATTTGCTTCTTATTATTTTGACACTCTAAAATGAGTAGACTAAGGATGGCGGATCTTATAAGCACATGGATCTATACAAGTGATGAGTAGAAGATTACGCTTTCCATATACTATATTTGGGCTTATTACTACTGATTATTCTGTTGTGCAACATTGTGGAGCTTATTAGCGCTTTTATTTGTTTAGCGACAGCTTTCTTTGAGTTATTATTTGATGTATAAATCTGTCACTTATGTTGTATAATTGTAGTATCCCTAATTTTTGATAACATTATTTAGAAGATTTAATTAGATAAATTAAATAGAATAATGATAATAAGAAGATTAAGATTTGATTAAATTATATATATATATGGCCACGCTTATTAATAAGATAAATTGGCTTTAAATTGGTTTATAAGATAACTAACTTACATAAGGCCTTATTAGTAAAAATGACCGCACACTCTAATCACGCATATACATTTGCCTTTGTCCATTCAGGTTCATTTTATTTTCTCAAATCAAAGCAAATGCAAATAACCCTAAGATAGCCTACAATTATCAAGGAAGAAAAGAGGAATTTTAATCTAAAGCTAAGGATCAAAAGCTAGGGAGGATTAATCAACAACAAATCTCAAATTCCTTATCAATTTTAAGGTGAATAATAATCTCATACCATCTGTACTTTTATTCTATGATTATATGGTTTTTGATTTATGATTTAAATTCATTTTCGCGATAAAATGGATGATGATATGCTTGAGTTATGTTACGATGATTTGTTTTAATTCATAAGCACATGAATATTCACGGTTTTGACATGAATTCGAGAATCTATGGTTTCAGATTGCCATGGGAATTTTTTATGTTAAGTAAAACATGATTTTGGAGATGGGTTTTAATTTTCAGAATTTTCCAAGCTATGGAAATTTTATTATGAATTTTTAATGAAAAATATGATATGGTTGGGTTTAAAATTTATTTCGTGAATTTCAGGAAGAAATTGGGTCTAAATTTTAATATGTTTGATTACGTGATGAAATTGAATTTCTATGATTTTTGGGGATGTTTCATAAGTGATTTGCTAAGGAAAATAAATCATTTTAAAAGAAGGGCTTTTTAGCAAATGTTGGTTTTTGGTTACATGGAAAGGTTTTAACGTTAAAATCCTTAAATTTTGGATCTGAATAAATGCTGTAGTTTTAGATGTAAAGTATTTGAAAAGTTTTACGACAGCCAATCAGTGTTTTACAAATAGACAAGTTGTTAAAAAGGAACTACTAAAAGTTGCTATAATTCAGTCATTAAATTAAAAAAGGGTGTTCCGCCTCTGTTAGTAAGTACATTTCGACTCCATTGACTCCACCTCGTCCCAATCAAAACCAACACAGTCGAGACCACTATAGTCGAAACCAATACACATGATATCGCTTAGATGGTATGCAGTGGATTGAAAGGAGGGCGGAAGCCTTGGTATCGAAAGGTTAGCTTCTAAGGGAGTCGAAACCCAGCTTTGTTTTCAAAAGCTAAAGTCTTGACTTGTTTTACTTAATGCTTTCGACATAGTCAAAATGTATGTTTTTGAAAGGGTTTTATAATTAGCTTTCGAAGACGGTTGTCATATTATGTTAGAGTATTAGCTTTCAAAGGGGTACCTTTTTCCTTAAATAAGAAGCTTTCAAAAGGACCAGCTTCGACCGAGACGAAACCAAGCCTCTAATTCCCCTTTCAACTGCATTGAAGTCATCTATGTTGTCGAAGGGATTACTTCTATTTTAACCTATGCCTTTTTCTAAATGCTTTCGAAGGGGTTGTAGGTTTCGAAGGTGATGGAGTCGAAAGGGGGTTTCGACTCTGTCTGTCGAAGTTTTTATCTTAAGGTCTTTGCTTTCGACTAAGATGGTTTCGACACCATCAATTTTTCCCCAAACTAATTTTTGTTGGTTTCACAAGAGATACTTTCGCAGATAACCATTTTGACCCAAATGATTTTTAAAGAGAAAACCCAATACTTTCGAAAGGGGTACTTTCATTTGTTTCGAAGCTCTATATTTTAAAAAGATGATTCACTACCATCGAAAGGTATAATAGGTTTCGAAAGAGAATATTTACTAAGGGCTTCGAAAGGTATGTATACAATGTTTTGAAAAGAAGTCTTTGTATTCGAAAGAGGCTATTCAGAGGTTTCGAAAGAGATGTCTTTATGGTTTCAAAACATAAACCCAATCTCAATTTAAAGTAATAACAATGGCATAAATAAAAATTATGAAAATGATATTCATATTGTTTTTAACCCGTAACTTTATTTTGGGAAAGGGCAGAATAACCAGTTAGGTTGACCCAATAGTGAATATATAACTTAACAGATGTTAAATTCTTGATTAAAGATATTGGTAGGGGCCAATAGGTTTACAGTAAGTCCATGAAAACTACATGATATTGGTAGGATCCAATAGGTTCATAGTCAGCCATGAAAACTATGATTTGATACTGGCAGGGGCCAGTAGGTTTGTAGTTAGCACATGAAAACTATATCAGGATTAAGATATTGGTAGTCAGCTAATAGGTTCCTAGTTAGCCCATGAAAAGTAGGATAATAAATAAGATATTGGAGTTACCAATAGGTTCTTAGCGATCTCGTGAAAACTAAGTAATTGGACAGACAGTCCTTAACATTTAACAGGTTAATAGTAACCCTATGAATTATAATTGAGATAGATAGTCAGAATGAATGGGGATGGGTAATCCACAATTGATTTATTTGTTTTGCATATCATTATAATGTTTTGAAATACTATGTTTTAACCATTGTGGATGCAGGAGTACAGTATATGGTTTTATAAATGTTTTAGGATACTAGTGAGGGGAAAACCCGTTCCGCTAAGCAGCGTGGCATCATTATAGATCTAAATGGGTTGAGATGGTAAATTATTATTCACATTAGGCTTTATATCTGACTCGAACTATTTGTTTTCCCCTTAAACTCTTGGGTGCTCAATTGATTATGAGTAGGTTGAGAGTTAAGGTTTCCAGGTGTCCTTTTAGAGGAATAATGCTTCCGAGGATGTGCAAGAGGCAAGCTTGTTATTAGAGTTGTTTTATTTTCGGTGTGTGTTTTTTTTGTAAAGGCAAAGTGTTTTCTTTCCTATCTATATAATATGATCTACCAAGGAGGCATCTTCACATGCTACTCTTAGCGTATTTTGTAATAATATATGTTATCTGAACGTGGTCTGCAAATTAAGATTATGTAATCAATTTGGAATATTTTGAAATGGAAGAAATTTGTTTGCTATTTAATTTTTGTTCCATATTCTTATGTTTCTGTTTATCAGTGTATCTAATGTTGCCGTATTTGGTCACCAAGGATTAATAATGATGGATGAATGCAACATCCGCAGCCGTTAGTTTGTGGCATCCAAGTATGGAGATGTTACAATAATTTTGGTGGATCTCTGCACTTTGGTATGGTTTACTTTCATCAAGTTATATTTACTGTCTCGCATGTTCTATATCTGTATGTGATATTATATTTTATTTAATGCGTGTGAGACTTATAATCGGTTTTGATATGAAGACTTTAATACTTTACTACTTGACAATTATCCTACATCGACCGGGCACAATGGAAGAGGCGCTCTACAGGATACATTGGGTGCCGGAGTTGTAGTCATCACAAAACTAATCCATTAGGCAAAGCCAAGTGATAGTCTCCAACCGCAATTGCATCTAGTGGAAATCCATCAACAACTTCATGTCTCATCCCACCCTTTGAAAAACGTTGTTTGTTCCTAAGTCTCTGTAACGCATTACATATATAAGTTCTAGATCCTATATTTAAAACCCAAGACAACTAATTGATTTCAAAACAGTTTTGAATCATAAATATTCTTATAGGACCGGCATGACTATTCTATTTTTTCTATTTAACAATCTTTGAGCAATCCTAATAGTTTTGTTTCCAAAGCCCCTTCTTGTGACAGTGTTGGCTCTCACCCTTATCATTTGGAGTGAACATCTTATTCTTCTTGTTAACTTGTTTCCTCGTCTTCAAAACATTCAAAGATGATGCCTTCTCTTTTATCCAGAGCACCGTGCCTTGATCCTAGGATAAAGATTAGGGTGATCTCAACATATCGATCAGCTCACATGGCTTACATTCTACTGGTTCAAAATATGAATAGATCAAATTGTGGAGTAAGAGACCCTAGGATCAAGTCCACTTGCAGCCCATTGAATATCGTAACGTCCAATTGAGAAACTCTATCAATATAGCCTTTCATCATTAAGACATACTCGTCCACTCTCATGCCCTTTAACATCTACGTATTGAACCTATGTAGTTAAAGCGTTTTATGGTTCTATAACGGTGGAGATGAAAAAAGTTATAGAAGGGCTAAAGCAAAAAATCTCGAGGTGACAGGCACCATTGTCCCAGTGGTTAAGTGATTTGGCTTTGGTGCGAGAGGTCACAAGTTCGAAACTTGCCTAGCGTGATTCGAACGTTTATTGACATGTGATATGTTGTCCCAATGATTTGTTGTATATAAAGTACCATTTCAAAAAAAAAATCTCGAGGTGCGAAAAGCTTTATTATATATAGAACAAAATGTTCAAAGTCAATTTATTCTTGTTCTCACACTATTTTTATAGGAAAAAGAAATATTCTTAATCTTATATAACAAAACTAAAGAAAACGTTGATTTATATGAACTAGATTTGGTTACTACGTTAGATTTTCAACTTATATTAAGCATTTATGCCTTAAAATTAGGCATTTAACCTAACTTTGTCGATTTAATTTAAAAGAAAACCATTCAAATCAACCTTTGTATATTAATGTTGCTAAAGTGGGTGCTAAAAAGCCTTGATTTAGCGCGAGTAGCGGAAAATAGCAATGCTTAAAGCGGGTCTACTACTTAAAAGCGCTAAACTGAAATTACATGTGATTGGAGAGCGTTATGCACTATAGTAGGGATTCTGGAGGGCTTTAGTGGCACTTTAACTACACGGTATTGAACAACTTCTTAGTAATCTCATACCTTGCAGAACGAGATTGCTACCCAAACAACGCTTTGAGGCTATCAAATATTTGATGGACAAACTTTCTTTTGCATTGTCTTTGCAACGGTTTGTCTAATTTTAGTAGCACATAAATTTGGACGATTTCTAGGTCCAGAGCCCATTTTTTATAAGCAATTATCATGTTGGGGTCTAAATAATAAACGAGTCTTGCTCTAAGAGGTTTAGTTATTGGTGGCCTTAAGCATTCGTATCTAAGTGATATTTTGATTGCTCTTTGCCAATGTATGTAGTTAGGTCTAGTGAATGTCATTTTCAGAAAACAACTTTGGTGTAGATGTTTTTCTACAAATTTAATTTAGTAGACTAGGACATTAAATTCATAGAAAATGTTCTTATAATATTAGTAAGGTTAAAAACTATAATTTATTTTACTAATAAGATCCAGCTAGACTTTTATAATTCTCAAAACCCTATGATAAATATAAAAGTCTTTCAACTTCTCTTATAAGTGTTAGGATTCACAAGCCTTGAGATTATGACCTTGAGGAGAGCTCAATAAGTCATAGGCCTACATGAGATGGATAATCCCTTATCCATTACATCATACACAACTCCAACATGTGGTCTTTGTCATAGTCTCATCTTCACCGTAAGGAGAGCTCAACAAATACGGAGTGATTATTCACTTATACATAAATTTTCACGACGGCCTAAGTATAGTGCACATACCTTATGGAAAGCTTAACAAATGTGTACATGTATCGTACCATGTCTAGTCTATATATTAATATTACTACACATAGCATCTCTAGCTTGTGGAAAGCTCAACAACTAATGAGTATGCAAGTGCTTTATTTGTGACAACCTATCTTGGAACATGCCTAATTTTTAACCCAAAAGAGACCCGCCAAAACTTAGATCCATTCAAAGGCAAGCTGTTGGTTGCAAAAAGAAATAATATTACAGATCCATAACTAAACTTTCAGAACTAACAGGGGATGGAAGAAAATATAATAGCAAAGTGTACCCACCATAAAAATATTATAATCCAAAGTCCCATAAAAATGGTAGCATAACATCTGTTACAACAATTGTCTAAATCCGTGGATACACATAAAAGAAAATAATAATAAATACTACCACAAGCCAAGATTATCCACCTCCAAGCATCGTCGCTACCGTTACTCCATCCTTAACCTATGTTGTAATGATGAGGGAATTAGAACAACAAGTGCCTGGAGAATAAAAACATTGCATCTTACATTTTTAGTACTTAGGTAGTATATTTCAACATAAGAATATGTCTACGAACATAAAACCATTAAAGTCATTTAATACTTCTTTATAAGGAAAGGAGGTGAGTCCAACCACTTAATACCTTCCATTCCAGAAGCAGGTTTTCAAAATCTCATATCTCAATCATACGTCATAAATAGCTAATAATGTGAGAGACGGTATCCAAATCACTAATACCTTTATTGGAAAATAGGCAGACTCCGGTCATTTAAGACCTTAACTAAGGCAGACCCCATTATTTAAGACCTATTTTCAAGGCGTGCTCCTCAATGGTACTATCTAGCTGTCATTATATGGAATCCCGTAGGCCACTTAATACTTCCAAGTGGAAAATAGGCAGATTCTGGCCATTTATGACCTTTGTTAAGCCAAACCCCATCATTTAAGACCTATTTTCAAAAGTGAATCCTTGTAGAGATACCTTCTAACATGTCCCCTTAGCCATTTAATACTTTATACATGGAAAAGAGGTGGGTCAAACCACTTAATACCTCAAAATTCCGAAGCAAGCCCTTCATCTTATATTCCATATTCATAATGACGTCTCACATTAGTCTGCTGTTCGTAGGAACTGGTAGCCAAATTTGCTGGGCAGATTTCACCTACAAAATTTGGGACCAACCTCGTGTCATTACAAATATGTATCATAAGGATATCTTACACCAATAAAAGTGTATACAACTGATGGCAGCCTCAAAGTGAAGGGCAGACTTCCGTCATATAACTCTATTGACCTAGATCCCTATGACTTAGCCACAAATCAATTACTCTCCATATATATATATGTATGTATATCTACACACACACACACACTCATCTCACTATTTCATAAATAAAGCCTTATAAGGAACATTTCTTATTATGCCTTAAAATAAAAATTAGGATATATAAGAGTTTTCTCTTATTTTTGCCTCACAATCAATTATCTTTCTAATAGGCAAAATATATGTAAATAAATGCCTACTTAACTATGCCATATATGAAATAATTATATGTTACTTACGGAAATAGAGATAACTAAATATCATGCCCGATAAGTTCTAAATGCACAGATTTTACGCTTTAACTAGCGTTAAATGTCATTTCCCTAACCAATTATTATTACAAGTCCTTCTTCAATATCTCAAGATTTCATGGGATTCTAATGTCCAAGTTCTCTACCCAACCATCTACTCAACCAATAGTGCAATATGATCATGTACTATAGACATGCTAAAATGAGCTCAATCCTAGCATGTGTGTGTAATCGTGCCATGTAAGTATATATGCAAATATCCTAAACATGCATAAAAATTCCTACACAAGTGTAAGTGACTGTAAAAAAGTGTAGAAACCATCTTCTACCATCCAACCTAGCAGCCACGATGCAACCAAAATCCTAATTTTGAAGAGAAAATTACCAGTGAAAAGTTCTAGGTGAGTGTTTTTCATCTTCTTCTCGGTCTCCCATGTGCTTTCCGTCGGATTGTTCCCCCATCATACTCTGACCAACCTAATTATTTTATTGTGGCGACTCTTAATACCATGCTTCACAATGCATGTGGTGACATGAGACACTGTCGGCTCCATCTCAAAATCCCCCAACTGATTTGGCTCCATTCTGTTAGCGATGTCATGTAGATATTTCCTAAGATAAGAAACATGGAAAACATTATGGACTCCTGTTAACTTGTCAAGAAGCCCCACACGATATGCCAATTTTCCTATTCATTCCGGAATTTTAAATGGCCTAAAAAATTAAGGCACCAAATTCCTAGACTTGCCAAACCTAACGAATTTTCTAAGAGGGAAGGTTATAAAAATACCATATCTCCAAGCTCAAATTCGAGCTCTTTCCTTCTTTTATCCGCATATGATTCTCGACAGTCTTACGCTACCTACATCCTTTACGGGATCAACTTTACTTTTTCCATGGTATCATGGATCAAATCGGGTTCGAGCATTACTTTATCGGTGGTTTCCACCAACAACTAGGTGATTTGCACGGCCGCCCATAAGTGCTTCAAAAGGGGTCATACCAATTGTCATTCGATAGCTATTGTTATATCAAACTCAACCAAAGGTAGATGCTGCTCCTAATGTCCTCCAAAATTCAAGATACAAGCTCTCAACAAGTCCTTCAATATCATAATCCTCTTTTTTTTCTATCAGTTTGTGGGTGATATGTCGTGCTAAGGTTCAAAGATATTCCCAAAGCTATTTGTAGGCTCCTCCAAAACTCGCTAGTGAATAAGGGGTCTCCATTATCGACAATGCTTATAGGAATTCCATATAGACGAACTACTTCCTTAGTACAAATCTAGGTGAGAGAGGCGCTAGTCTTATTTCTCTTAATTAGAATAAAATGAGCACTCTTGGTGAGTCTGTTCATAACATACCAATTAGCCTCATTGCCCTTCTGACTTTTAGGCAATCCTTTCATAAAATCCATTGAAATATTTTCCAACTTCCAAGTCGAAATTTCCAAAAGTAATAATAATCCACTAGGCTTCTCTTGCTCATCTTTTATCCTTTGACATGTCGAACACTTAGCAACAAACTCAGCTATGCTCCTTTTCATTTCATTGCAAAAGAAAATTCTCGTCATGTCTTTATACATCTTATTTCATCCAGGATGAATGGTCATCTTTGAGTAGTGACACTCCATAAGCACATCTCTCATCAAATCATCAATCATTAAGACGCAAAGGCGCCCATCCCTTCTCAAAAATTCCTTCTCATCAACCGAATACCTCCTAGCATGGGGAAAATGTTCTCCCTTTCTCTATTTTTCCAAAATGCCTAATAACTTCTCATCTTTCACTTACTCATGCCATATACGATCCATCAAGGCTGGTCTAATTTCCACAACTAATAAAAATACATTGGATGGGTTCTATTGACGGTTGGAGGTTAAAATTCGAGAGAAACTCCAACTGTCTCCATTCATATATAACACCTAGGGTAGCATGTCTCCGACTAAGGGCATCAGCGACTACGTTCCCTTTTCCAAAGGTATACTGAATACTAAAATCAAAGGATACTACATACTCTATCCACCTCTACTTCCAAAGATTCAAATCTTTTTGATAAAATGGGTATTTGAGTGATTTATGATCGATGAATAGCTCAAACCTTTCCCTCGAGAGATAATGCCTCCACATCTTAAGGAAAAAACGATGGCTTCCAATTCTAAATCATGCACTAGATACCACTTCTCAAGGTCCTTTAGTTGTCTACTAGCATAGGTAACTACCTTCCCTTCTTGCATAAGAACTACCTCTAATCATGTGCCACATGCATCTATGAAAACTGTGAGCGGCTTGGTTCCATATGGAATAGTGAGCACAAGTGCACTGGTCAATGACTCCTTAAGCTTCTCAAATGCCTTGGCGCATCTACCATCCCAAACAAAAACTAGATTCTTCTTAGTCAATCGGGTTAAAGAAGCTGCTATTTGTGCAAAGCTCTTGATGAACTTCCTATAGTAGCTTGTCAACTCTAGAAAACTTCTAAACTCTAATGCATTAGTAGGAGTCTTCCATCCTTGGACAGCTTCCACTTTAGCGGTGTCCACTGCCAATCCTTGTTTCGAAGCAATATGCCTAAGGAACCTAACTTAATTTTTCCAAAGTGGCATTTAGAAAACTTGGGTTTGAGTTGGTTTCTTCTCAAGGTCTTTAATACCTCCCTAAGGTGGTCCACATACTCCTTGCCTTTGGAGAAACCATTATATCATCAACAAACACCACGACAAAATTATTAAGTTGCCCACTAAATACTCTACTCATCAAACCCATAAAGTATGTTGGGGTATTCATAAGTCCAAAAGGCATTACTTTTCACTCATAGAGCCCATCTTGAATATAGAATGCCGTCTTTGGCTTGCTTTCCTCTGCAATCCTCAACTGATGGAATCTTGTTGCCAAGTGTAATTGAGAAAAGACTTTAGCCCCTACAAGTTGGTGGAACAAGTCATCTATTCTAGGTAGAGGGTACCTATTCTTCCTTGCCAAATTGTTTAACTCCCTATAATCGACGCAAAGTTTCAAAGAACCATCTGGCTTAACAAAAAAAGCAATAGGGGCTCCCTACTCAGAAGTACTCCTACGAATGAATCCTTTCTTTAATAATTCTGGGATGTGCTTATCCAATTCTCTTCTTTCTTTGTGGGCCATATGTCTCAAAGGCAGAGCGGTGGGTCTTACTCTTACATCCTTCTCCAAACTGATTCGAAACTCAATCTCCCTATAGGGTGGGAGACTCGAGATCTCCTCGAAGACATCAATAAATTCACAAACTATGGGTACAGATGACGGCTCTCCATTAATAGATAGATTTAGTGAGTATAAATGGCTTAACTCAACCAAAGTTTTGGGTGTACAAAGAACTTCCAGGCCATGACCTCCAAACTTCTTAATCGTACTACCCTCTTATCATAGTCAAGAATGGCTCCATGATATGACAACCAATCCATACCCAAGATTAGCCAACGCCCCTCAAATTTTAGAACGTACGCAGTACATATGAAATTAACGTCACATATGTCTAACACTAGGTCTTTGCAAACAAGAGAAAGATGGATTGAACTCCTAATTGGATTGGAAAACTCTATTGGGCTATTGACCATCTGGGTTTGAAGGTTTAAGGAATTTACTACATCCCTAGCTATAAGGTAATGCGATGCCCCCGAATCAAATAAGGTATGAATAGTAACCCAAAAAATTAGAGTTATACCTTCTAGAGCTGCTTTTCCTTGGTCTCTTGGTGGCTTATTGGCAAAAGGGACAACTTCAATAACGTAGGCATGTCTGCTTGATCCTTCCTTAGCCATCTTGGAACATTGATTCTTGTGATGCCCTTCCTCATTGCAGTTAAAGCACCTTCCTTTAAAGGCTTTCTTTATCATACTCACCCTACAATCTTATAGCTTAATAACCATTCCTTTGGAATTTCTTACACACCTTTACATTCTTCTTAAACTTCCCTTCGACTTCTTATTGGCCCAAAAGCTCCCCTTCTTGGACCCTCCTTGCTTTTAGGTCAGTGCAGGCTTCTCCTTTCCTCTTCCCTTATCTTCCTCATTAGCCACATACAGTATTTCCGTTTCTATCAACATCTCATATATGGTACTTGGATCAACAACATTTTTCTTAGCGAAGAATTTAACCCCTTCATGAATTTCATGGCCATTTTCGTATGTGTGTTTATCAGGCTCATCCCAAATTTAGCCAATTTAGTACCTTAGCTATGTACTTCTTAAAGGTAGAATCTTCTTATCTCAGACAAATGAACTTTTCTAATTGCAAGCTAACATCTACTCTAGGCATGAATCTCATCTCTCCTTGAATCATCCTAAGAGAATATCCTTCTAGGGTGCTCATCAGTCACAAAGTTCCACCAATTCAAGGCTTCTTCGCAAAGGTGCCAAGCCACTATTCTTCTTCTTAGCTGATCATCCCAACCAAGATCTATAAATATCATCTCGCGGTTACTAATCCAAGCTTTAGCATTCAAATATACTTTAGTTCCAAAGTATGTCTTCTGCTCATATTGAGAAAGTACTTACACAACTTATAAAAGTTGATAGGATAGGGTGCTGCATCGATGGTAAGGCAGTTGGTGCTACTAGTGTAGGTGGAGGAATATGAATCTTCTTGACAATCCCTAGATATTGTTTAAACCATTCGGGTATTCCACAAATGGGTTGTCTTCCACAGGTATGGTTTCCTTGTTCAGAAGAAGATTGATTTTTAGCCATATCAACTATCTGTAGGTTAAACCTTTAGTGACTATTTACTAAGAAAGTATTTACATGCTGAAAGAAAAAGGGTTGCTTAGTGTACATGCATATGTTCAAAAAGAGAGGGTGTATGTATATAGTATGAATTCTTTAAAAATTCTTTTTGAAAAACCTTTTTCGAAATAACAAATACTTTTCTCATACGTATAGTTTTTCCTCGTTGATTGGGTAACCTAGGCTCTGATACCAAATGCAATAACCCAGCCTGGAACATGCCTAATTTTTGACCCAAAAAATGCCGATCATAACTTAGATCCATTCTAAGGCAAGCTGGTGGTAGTAAAAAGAAATAACATTGCAGAGTCATACCTAAACTTTCAGAACTCATAGCAGATGGAATAAAATATAATAGAAAACCATAAAAATGTTATAACACAAAATACCATAAAAACAATAACATAATATCAGTTACAACAATTATCTAAATCCATAAGTACACTTAAAAGAAAATAATAATAAATATTGCCACAAGCCAAGCTACTCCATCTCTAAGCATTGTCACCGTCATCACTCCATCCTTAACCTGTGCTGTAAATAGGAAGGAGTCAGAATAACAAGTGTCTAGTGAATAAAAACCCCGAGTGTTACCTTTTTAGTACTTGGGTAGTATATTTCAAAATAAGAATGTGTCTATGAGCATAAAACCATTAAAGTCATTTTATACTTCTTTATAAGGACAGGAGGCAGGTCCAACAACATAATGCCTTCCATTCCATAAGCAAGTTTCTAAAATCCGATATCCTAATCATATGTCATAAATAGCAAATAATGTAAGAGACGACACCCAAGCCACTTAATATCGTTTATTGGAAAATAAGCCAACTCTGGTTATTTAAGACTTTAATTAAGGCAGTCCCCATCATTTAAGACCTATTTCCATGGCGTGCTCCTCAATGGTACTGTCTAGCTGGCATCATATGGAATCTCATAGGCCGCTTAATACTTCCAAGTGGAAAATAGGCAGACTCTAGTCATTTAAGACCTTAATTAAGGTAGACCCCATCATTTAAGATCAATTTCCAAAAGCGGACTCCTATAGAGGTACCACCTAACGTGTCTCCTTGGCAATTTAAAACTTCATTTGGGGAAAATAGGCGGGTTCAACCACTTAATACCTCAAAACCACAAAGCAGGCCCTTCGTCTTATGGCCCATACTGATAATGACATCTCACATTAGTCCGTTGTTCATAAGAACTGGTAGCCAGATTAGCGGATCAGATTTTCCCTGTAGTATTTAGGACCAACCTCGCGTCATTACAAATAGTTATCATAAGGATATCTCACATCAATAAAAGTGTACACAACTGCTGGTAGCCTCAAAGTGAAGGGCAAATATTGATCATGTAACTCTATTGACCTCGCATCCTTATGACTTAACCAAAAATCAATTATTCTTCATATATATATATATATACATGTGTGTATGTATATACACACTCATCTCACCATTTCTTAAATAAGGCCTTATAAGAAAACTTCCTTTTTACAGCTTAAAATAAAAACTAGGCTATATAAGAGTTTCCTCTTATTTTTTCCTCATAATTAACTACCTTACAAACGGGGGAAATAAATGTAAATAAGTGCCTACTTAACTACACTATATACGCAATAATTACACATTAATTAAGTAAATAGAGACAAATAAATATTCATGCCTAGTAAGTTCTAAATGCACAGATTTATGCTCTAAATTAGCGATAAAAGTTAACTCCATAACTAATTATTATTACAAGTCTTTTTTCTCCAAATTTCCAAGGTTTCATAGGATTCTAATGTCCAAAATAGGGAATAGATATTCATAACTAAAACTGTATTAGCAGACTTGTAAATAAAATAGAAACTCGATTTATTACACTAATTCAATGGAATTTCTTAAACAATGAGAATTAGAATCTAAACCCCATATTCTATTCAACTCCTCTTTTAAAAAGAAATTTTTGTGTAATAAGTGGTATAAACTATGAATAGAATTCATCATATAAACCCCTTATTTTGTTGAAGAATCATAATTTGACCCAATAAAGAAGGAGAAGTGGAATAGAATATGAAATTATCAAAAATTGCACAAACGAAACAAATTCCATCAAACTAATATAAATAATTAGGAATCTCAACATAGAATTGACATATCGAAACAAAAAGGAATTTTGGAGGATTTTATCTATCATATTTTCGAAATCTAAAAATCCCTAAGGCTTATTCAAATCCAAAAAAATACACTAAATAATTACTGAAAAGAAATACTAAAGATTCCACTTATAGATTAGCCTTGGCTTCACTCAAATGGATTTGTAGCCTTCCGATCTCTTCTAGAATCTGCCTTTTTATACACACAAACAATAGGGAAGAGGTATATATATTCATTAGGTTGAGAATAATTAGAAAAGAATAGGGTAAGAATAGATTGGAGGAAGAAGAAACAAATAGGCAATAATCTGAATTTTTATTTGAATTCTCTATAGAGTTTCTGAATCTTATTAGATAGAGTTAGCATTGGCAGAATTTCATTGTATTCTCCATAATAATATGAATAAAAGTGGAGGGGATAGGGTACTAATTATAGCAGTTAAAACACACTAGAACCGTAGGATGGAAGTCGTAGGAAACGGGTAAATCTGCAGCGTACAACTGAATATAACATAGCTTCAAACCCTATCCGCCACTGGTAAATTTTGTTGCCAAGCGGTCGAATGTCTATAGGCAAGCGGTCGACCATAATAAATCAAGCAGTTGACCTATATAGGTCGACTGCTCCTCTATTTTGGGGAACGTTTATTTCTTCCATTGCAAGATTAGTTTATTCCCTAATTAACTTTTTAATCTTAAACATTTACTAAAAGTTTACTTAGCCTCCAAGCTAATTTTTGAAATTTAAACCCTAAATTTGATTTCTCATTTGGATTTGAATTTAAACTAAATTAATTTAAATCCGAGACTTTAAATACTCATAACTTCTTTGCATGAGCTCCGTTTTCAGCATGTTACATATGGAAGTAGATTAGAATTTCACCACGAATGCAACGAAATAACTTTCGTGGTCAAATGCTACCTTTTATAAAATTTCTGTATCTAACCTTTTAATTCAATTGAATTTATTTATTTATAGTTCATTTTACGGGATGTTACACTATTAATATATAAATGGCAGAGGAAACACTTATATTAAAGACTCATAATATTTAATATGTTTATTTAAGTGATATCGACTTATGGAATAATATATGTCTTTTGAAAATCCTTGTGATAAAATTGTCGGACACATTTGAAATCACAACACACGTACTGTGTATATATATATATATTCCTTAAATCTAGTATGGTTTTATACCATTCCACATTTTATTATACATTCATATTATATAAGTTTACTTCTTATATAACGATTTATGATTTTGACCGACGTGTAATATTCTTATGTATAAATTTATATTAGTTTTATTAATTAATCTTATTTAATTAATTAACTAACATTTTAATTAATTTTATTTTATTCATTTTAAACATTTTTAAAATTAAATGCATATACCATAACATTTATAGTAACACACATATATCATAATAAATGTATATTATTTTATTTATTTATTAACATTTAATTTATTTATTTAATAAAACACTTTTAATTAATTTTAGTTATTTTCAAAATTTATTTATTAATTACCTTAAACATTTAAAAATAAATTTACCTATATCATTATATATATATATAATTTAATTAATTACCTTTGAATTAATTGACAATTTAATTAATCCAATTAATTATTATTATTATTATTTTGAAAATAATTAATTAATTTTTTAAAACATTTTTGAAAAATACATTATAACATTTCCTACATATTTAAAACCTAACCTTTTAAAATTTTAATATTATTTATGTTTTTAAAATAGATTTTGAAGATTAGCTTAAGATTAAAATTGATTCATGCATTTATATTAGGGACAACCTTTGGGCATACTTCATCTTTTTGGCCAGGCTTGTAGCTATGTAGGGCAGGGCATTTGATTACCTAAACCTTCTTCAACACTACTTCTCCACATACCCTACTAAATGGATAAACTTTAATAAGTTAATCCTAATACTATTAATTTAGACCGCATTGGCTATTGGGCTCGGATATCATTAAAAGAGCTGCGCGAGCATGCAATGTGTTACATGGGTGAATTTAAAAAAAAAATCTATTTTTAGATCATATTGGGCTTACAAAATCCAAATTATTTTGGATCCAATCCAAATAAATTTAAATAATATCCTTATTTTATTTAATTAGTTTATATAAATGGTTTGATTTTGTTTATATATATAGATGTGTGTGTGTATATATATATCTATGTGTGTATCAAATACACGTATACATTTATAGTGCATCTGCAATAAATAGATGTGAACGTGGTTTATTGTGCTCGTATATAAGTGAGACCAGGATTTAAACCGCAATGGACAAATTTGTACCTTTATGTATATATAATTGTTATCTGTAGTATTATTTGAAATAATGTGTATATATACATATATGCATACATAACACCCACCCACGCACACAAATATAATTATTTTATTTATTCAAATAATTTTGACAAATTTAAAAATAATATGAATTGAAATCTAAAATGTCTTATGTTAATTTAAAATTCAAAAGCAGGTCCATACCTAATATGTGTACGTATATATACATAGTATGATATCTATAATAGTTTTATTTACTTAAATAATATAACTAGTTCAAAATAGTTTGAATTAAAATCTAAAATATCTTATGTTAATTTAAAATTCAAAACAGATCTACATCTAGATTAAAAAAATTAAATTTTATATTCAAATGTATATTATATATATGTATAATATAATTTATTTTGAAATACAAATGTACATAAATTTTATATTTTATATTTAGAAACATATATTTATAGATTATTAATTAGTGAATATATGCATGTATGTTAAAAGATGATTTTTTTTATTTTCGGATGAAAGATTTTTTAGTTTGTCAAAGGGATTTGATAATTTATTTACATTTTAAGAAAACATACATTAATTTATTTTTAAGATTTAAAATACATGTTTTATTTATTGTTACAATACAAAAATGTTTTTTAATTTCAAAAAATTGTATACATATATATATATATATATATATTTGTAAACTATTTTAAAATTTAAGTTAGTTCAAAACATCTATTTTATGTTCATATATTACGTATAGTTATTATAAAATTGTTAAAATAAATGAAATGAATACATTCTAAAATTCTGAATCTTAAGCTTGGCTGAAAATAATATATAAATATACATGTACTATTTTATAATCAGTTTGATATATGCATCTGTAAACACAAGATTGGACAACAACTATATATATGAATTTGGTATATAAATTAGGATATATACAACATAAATGGAATGAACTACTTATATGATTTTAATAACATAGGGATTAATATTATTACCAAAATATATTGTTTTTAATATACATCTTGAATGTCGAATAAACTCCTTCAGACCTGATCCTAAACGTCCTTGAATTTGCAATAAATAAGAGATAAACACCACAATATTACCTTATTTTACTTTGGAAATTAAGTGGAAATAGTACCTTGGGATTTTCGGCTTAGGTAGAGGATGAAGTGGCAGCTCAAATGGATGAGAGTGGAGATCTTAAATAGGCATTTAGGTAGAGCCAAAGGTGGAGAGATATTCTTCTATCTTTACTCAGTCTTTTTGTTTCCTAATTCAAATCATTATTTGATCTTTTAAAATTTTCCCTAGCATCTATAGCCATCTATACAGGGAGGCTTTATGGGCCTTTAAAATTTCCAAACCTAAAATTTATTTATTTTAATCACATTTGAATATTTATCGATATCGTATATCGATGTGTACATATATACCTTCTATATATGCAACTAATTAATCACTAAAGGCACCCAAAAAATCAAAATAAAATTTAATAACTAATATTTCATACATATTAATTAATTTACAATAATTATAATTAATTAAATTGTATAGCATTTTGGAGTATTCAACATTATGGTTGTACGACTCAAAGATGTAAATTAATTTGTCAATGAATATCGAATAATTAGGATAATAATGTTTACACATCACCTTAACCATTGGTTTGATAGTTTGGTCGAATTCATCGCTTACACTTTTTTTAGTAAAATCCACTTTTATTGCTTTAAGTGGTACATAGTAGTAATGATTATTTGCAATAGTTCTTTTCGTCAAAACTATATCATGTTAGGATTTATGAAATTTGAATTTACTAAAAATTCTAATATTATCTACATTCAACTTGTGTAATCCAAATTCATTAATAACAATTATTATTATTAATCGAATAACCCTGCCTAGAAAGTTTGACTTTGAGTTGACTAAAATTGACCGTGATACTAATCTTATATAACCGAGGAGACAAATTCACTATTGAATAGCGTTTCACTTTCAATTAGGAGTGTTACTCGAATAAACCAAATAGGACATAGGGGTGTTTGTGCCTGATCTTATAAGAATTTCGAGTAGACACGGGCCAAACGATACTTTGGGTGGGACACTCTTCGTATGAGCCGGATAATGGACAGACAATGTACGAACAATAGAAAATTCTTCAAACAGTTTATATGGATAAAACATCATATAAATTTTCTTATCATAATTCATGTCCTAAATGAGAAACGGACGAACACGACGGACGTTTTTCAACTTTGAACTAAACTGAACAACAAACACTCATACAAAATTAACATCCATACTTCCAATGTTTCCACTCAAACCCGACTATAGTCATTTGATGGACATTGTGTTATGATTTGACAGTAATCAAAGTGGAGCACCCATATTGAAGTTCAACAATATTCTCAAGTTAAGAGAACCGTGTATCATCTTTAGTTCGATATTCTTTGTTTGACCTTAGTTGAACTATCGAGTGAGTCATTCCATGGTCATCAGTAACTATTAGTATGTAACCCTTTAGTGCCCCCAGCAACCTTAGGTAATACACTGCCCAATATTTGGAGAGTGTTACCTACTCTAGTCTCAATGGATAATCAATATTGTTACCGTGGAATATGCGAGTATATGATTTTTGTTTGATGATAATAAACATATATATATATTCATTTAAATGTATTTGTTAATGTACTATTTTATTTTTCATAGATTAAATAAATATTTGTTGAATAAAATAAATTACACAAAATTTGAATTCAAATAGATATTTTATTCAAACAAATATTTATTACAATTTTGAATAGTACAAAATTCAAGCTCTCACTATACATATACAATTTTGATTCTAATTACATCATAATTCAGTTTACATAATTTCCTCACTACATATCACTCACACTCGTAGTTTATCTTCAACTGCATTCCAGTTTGTATCCAGCATCTGAGCAATCTGCAAAAATATTCACTAACGCAGTAAAATTGAAAAAGAAATATTTTTGCAATAGACAATGAAATATGATTTTTGAAAATATTATTTGCCTCAGTTATTTGGGTTGTTCGTCATCATTCACATTTGAATTCATCATACACGAACAACGTAACATGCACAGTGTATCACTGTACATGCCATAAGGCCGTGCACATCAATATACACTTGATAATGCTACAGGAACAGGTGAGCACAGGTCAAACCCAAATGAAAAGCCGGGTTCAACTCACGTGCAATATATTTAAATCACAACACGAGCACAAGGTCAAACCCGAGTTTTTGAAACTGGATTCAACACGGGGGAGTTCACAAGTCAAAAACAGAGCATCAAAACAATGTCGAAGTCATTCCAGCAAAATGACAGTACAAACAAGTGCACCACTGAACCATCAAAGCACATGTATGCAGACCAGGTCCAGTTACAACAGAGAATCAAGTCGACCAGGTAGCAATGATGGTAATGCAACACAGTGCAGACACCAATGATACAAGAGAGGTGAAGCTCAATGCAACATAGTGGCAAATGCATATATATATATATATATATATATATATATCAAGTGAAGCATTTGTGTCAAAGGCATAGCAACTGCAAGAACATGAAAACAGGAAAACATGCATGCAACATGGTGAACAAGACACAGTGCAGAGCAAGTGCAATTCGAACTAACATGACAACAAACAAATGCAAGTGACTCGAGCAAAATGCACCAGAGCACTAATGACCAGAACACAGAGTCAAAGCAGTAACAATGAAGACCACTATGCAGTGGACATGAGTACAACTTGACTATCAAAACTCAGTGAAGCTCAAGTATAACACTGTAGAAGTTCAAATCAGTACAACAACTCAAAGCAATGAACAGAACATCAATTGGGCACGTGCAGTAATAACCAGAATGGATGCAAAGTGCAACATGTATAACAGCAGACAACAAACTCAAATAAGCAAATGTCCAAACAACAACTCAACAGCACATGACTGCAACATAATGCATGTCGAGCTCAATACAACCAAGTATGTATAAAAATGGAACAATGCTCAAGTATGGAAGTGACTCAAAACAGCAGTGTGCAACTCGAGCTTCAGAAAGTTCAAAGTGTGCAAGCTAGTCTACAGTTACGAGATATACCCAACAGCAATGTATGCAAACAGAGAACAGTGCAGTAATGGGTATGAAAGCAAATGCAGCAACATGGACACATACGAAACCAGATTCAAAACAAGTTAAACCAACCAGAGCAGTTATGGCCATGGAATCAAAACAGCGACGTGATGAACAAGTTAGAAAACAAGTGTGTGTACAATTTGAAAAAGTCAAATTCGTATCTTTGAAAAAATCAAAACAAATAAAAGAGGAAAGTTCTTTGCCGTATGAATCAAGTTAAATCGAACGCTGCACAAACAAGGCCGTGCGTATCAAGTTGTAGCTATATCAGGAAATCAAATAATTTAGGAAAGTATCGAATTGATACGAAAAAATTCAAGGAATTCATCTCCTATAAATATCAATCATCATCGGCAAGTTAGAGTATCGAGTCAAGCAAGCATTAAACCAACAACGAAAGAATACATACCATAATCCAGTGAACTCGATCAAATAGGAGCGACCGACATCATCTCAAGATACAATCTCAAGTAAAGCAAGCCGCGAATCATCAGAGAAGTAGCGAGCAAGCCGACACTCAAACCAGAGAGTTGATCAGTATAGGCGTGCATCAAAAGCCCTAATTTGATCAAAGACTTAAGCCCTAATTTCAGAGCAAGGCCACCATTTTTTCACAAGCAAAAGAAAAAGGAACGGGTAATTGAATTGGGCCGGCTTGTTTTATTATAAAGGGACTTAGTTTGTTTTTGGGTTTATTTATAGTCAAATAGGGTTTTAAGTTTTAAATTGTTTTTTATTTGTTGTTTTTACTTTTCGAGTCAAAGTATTGGTAAATCACCACCTAGGTTGTAGGTAGTGTCAGATTGTCTAGTTAGAATTAGTTCAGTGAGCAGGGTGTGCGAGTTTGCAAAACTCTATAGGCGGGAGCGAGGGTTTGCGAGTTTGCAAAACTCTATAGGCGGAGCAGGGGTGCGAGTCTATTAGAGTGTTTGTAAGCGGGAGCAGGGTTTGCGAGTCTGTTAGAGTGTTTGTAAGCGGGATACTGTTTAATTCTAATAGAAATCTAGGAATGCAGCAGTAGGCAGGGGTTGTCGAAGCTGGGTAAATTTTGTGTGTGTGATTTACTTTTCAGCATATTTATTTCTGCAGTTTGTTTCTGTGTTTAAATCAAGAAAATTTGCTATAACCCTATTCACCCCCCCTTCTAGGGTTAATCTAGATCCTACGGTTACATCCCGTAGAATAAAAAGTAATTAAATAAAAAGATTAATAAATAATTTATAAGGCTTGAAAATGGAACTTGAGTAAACATTGAAATTTGGCCATATAACTTGCACCATTGTGTTCATGGCGATTTTTTGATGAATTTTCATACATAAAGCTTTACTGTCAGAGTTCAAATCGAGAAGTTATCGACGTTTGTAGATTTTGGATTGAAAATAATTCAAAATATAATTAAAGAAATAAATAACAATAAATAAAAATAATGTAAAAGGGGAAATAAATCACCGACCCACCATCGGTCGATGCATAAGTAGAGCTAGTCGACCATTGGCGGTCGATCGCTCCAATTGACTGGTCGATCGGTCGATTGATGCTGACACCTATTTGAAGCTGGGCCTGATCTCCAAAATTTAATAAATAATAATATAATAGACAGAATGATTCCAATGCCTACAAATACAGGTCTAGCTTCTTACTATTTTTCTCATATTTTTTGAACTAAGCAACAAAGCTCCTCTCAAATCTTAAATTCAACTGGGTATGTATACACTTTTAAATACATATTTTTGGTTGAAATGAAAAAGGAATCAAGTAAGAAGAATCGATTTGGATCTGAAGATTTGCAAGCCAAAAGATGAGTTGAAAATTATGTAATTTACATAATACTATATTTATATTATTGGAATTCTATTTTTGTTATTATGCTTAAGTGAAAACCTTTGAATTATAGCTTTAAATAAATACATCTAAATTGAAATTCTTGCCTACATTTCAGTAATTATTTAACTATAATGAAATAATATGTATAAACCTTAGGTCTAGAGTTAGGAAGAGTAATCCCTTAAGTTTAGGAAATGTATTATTGATGGAATTGTATGGTTAATTCCAAATTAATGTTATTTGGGTTGTAAATTGTTAAATTTGATAATCATCAATTGAAGATGCTTTGATTTGATTTGGGATTTAACTTTCTATATTTTAATTCAATAGAATTGTAGAATATCCATAGGAATTTCTATAAATTGTCCAACCTCACAATTATATATGAAAATTGTGTCATTTGAAATAGCAAGGAATATGCCAAATGAAAGAGATGTGCAAAGTAGGGATGTCCTTCCTTTGTTTGCACTGTTTATTTCAATGAAAATAGAAAAAAACAATTCCTTGAAATTTCAAACACAGCATAATCTTACTTTTTGGTAGTTTATGGAAAGTTGCAATGGAGATAACATTTCCTTATTGGAAAGGATACGGTTCCAATGCACTAAATATGAAAATAAATATTTTTGTGGAAGTTACACATAAGTGTATATCTGAAAATCCCTTAATGTAGAAACTAAGATGTTATAAATAGAAACATAAATAATCCCATTTACCATATACATACATATATATATAAAGTAAAGTATAAGTTTACAAAATAAACAAATAAACGTCAATTACAACGTAAAAACACACACACAGAGATATATATATATATATATATGTGCTATTATGCAATTAATTATAGATTATTTTGTTAATTACAAATAAAACACTAAAATACAAATAATGTAATAAATTAGGGAGTTAATAAGAAGTTACAGTAATCAAGTCAATTTGGGCACAAAACCATTTAATGAATTTAACTACAGAGACCAAAAATGACATTGATGAAGGAAATTATATAGGCATGGTAAATTAGTTCTGAAACATACAAATAAATGCAATTAACATTTGTCCAAATTTGAATTTAAAAGATTATTTATAAAAGGCATTGATTGGAGGTAAAAGAAGTAGTAAATGACATTTAATAACATTAATGAAATAAGAAGTTAAAGATAGTAAAAGTATAAAATAAAATGGAAATTCATAGAAATTAAATAAAACAATACTAATAAATGACTTAAGAGGCGCTATAATAATTTCCATAGTTGAAATTATATGGCCTCAATAATACGTTTGCGATAGGAGTGAATTAGTGGGCCTAGCTTAATATTTAGATTAAATTTAAATGACCTGGTTTAGTATAGGTTAGGATGTGTGGTTAGTAGAGTTACACAATGGAAGTCTGCCCTCCGCAATGGGCTACCGGCGATTGTGTATACATGCTACTAATGTGGAACATCTCCAATTATAAGATAAGTGGGGTTATACATTCTCATATAAGTTTAGGAAAATTGTACCAAGGGGTCCGCCTAGGATTGGAAGTCTTAAATAACTAAGGACAGTGCCTAATTGGAAAAGTAGAGTTTTCTTCATTTCCAAACTAGAGGTGTTAAGTAACCACTAATGGGCATTTTCCTTGATTTGCATTAGGCAAATCTAAATGAAATTTTTGGATGGTGGTCGATGCCATATAATCATTGTTTGGTAAACTGGTATCTATGGAGTAGGGCAGGGCATATGACGAGGCCACCATCGGTCCCTAGTTGCTATTATTAAAGATTTGGGTAAAGCTTGTGCATATTACACTTCCTACTAGTGTAGAGTTCATACGGGATATGCAATGATCTCAAAGTTTAGTTGTTTATTTGTTTAGTTAGAGGTTGGCTAGTCAGAACTTATATAGGCTATTGAGATGCATTAGTAATATGTCAAGTTTAAATTATAAAGTTGTGTCTAGGAGTCATCGGCTTATGTAGTTAGGGCCGATTGATTATCGATTACATTGCGAAGGGGTTTCCTCTTTGGGAGTATAGGGATGCGTATGCATACACACATATGTACAAACTTATACCTCGAAGTAGATTAGATATATCGTATAGGAAGATGGAATAAAGTCTCAAATCCATAAACAATAGACATAACACTTAAATGGAGATTCGTCGGCATAAACTAGTGTTGTGAATAAAGTATATAATTTACTAGTCACCTGAACATTTTTCTGATCCCCTCTTTACAACCCATAGGATATATTCAAAGGAACATGATATTGGCATAAGATGGGAACAATAGGTGGTTTAGGTCTTCTCATTCAGGCTTTGTATTAATAAGGGAACTAGACATCTAAGGAATAATATTGGTTCCAAGGTAGCAGCCTTAATCGGTATCTGTGCAGTTAAAATTCTTAGCAATTCTATAGTGGTGGAGGTGCAAAAGCTTATAGTAAGGATAAAGCGTGGATATAGCAGAAACGTAACACCCCTGATTTTTAGTAACTTTATTTAGGACATTTAATTAGTAAAATTAAATGAAATACTGTAAAATGATTAAGAGATCGAGGTTTGTGAATTTATAGGGTAGCCGTGCCCATTAAACAAATAAACTAAGGAAATTAAAATGAATTAAGTTAGGGTAAATAGACAAGGGAAATATAGGAAAAGTAATATCCTTTTACCCTAAACCCTCACATATATTCATTTTACACGTTCATTCCCACAAACAAAAACATAAGAGGTCGACCACCATTTGGAAAGCAAGAAGAAGATAAAGCTAAAATCAAGGGAAAGAAGTTAAGCAACTTAATCAAAGATCAAATCTTAACTTATTAATCAGAAAGCTAAAGTGAATAATAACTATATATCTCATATTCCTAAATGATTTCGGTTTTAGATTAAATCCAAGTTAATTTGCAAATGTTTTGCCATGTTATGATTATTAAAATGGATATATATGCTAATTCTCATGAATTTTATGATATATTTTACTATAAAAATCTTATTAAATGATATCCAAATGCCTTGTGAATTTAGAATGAGGGAAGAAATAATATTTGGAGATGTGTTTAAATTTTCATAATTTTCTAAATTAATGTGGATTTATTAAAATTTTCTATTGAAGAAAATAGTTATTTTGGGCTTAAATTAATTATGACTATTTTATGATGATTGTGGGTTAGAAATTAATATATGTTAGAATATATATTAAATGCGATTTATGGGAATTTTTATAGATTTTCCTAAGTATTTAAATAGATATATAAAATTATTTAAGGTATGGGACTTAAATGTTTTATATATTTATTTATAAAAGGAGAAGGGGTATTTTGTAAATAATTTAATTTGTTATTTCTAAAATTTTAGTAGTACTTTTCGAAAAGAAATTAGCAACCAATCATGTTTTGAAAAGCAAGGCAGATTGGTTGAAAAGAATAGCTTTAAAAAGATAAAAACCAGTTTAAACATGCTTTTACATGTTTCACCACTTTCGACACCTTGCTTTTGACTAAGTTCCTCCGCCTCCATCACCACCGAAACCAATGCGCATGATATCAAAGACTTGGTACGCAACGAATTGGACATAGGCGAAAGATATGTAGTCGAAACAAGTGGTTCCGATGGGGTTGAAGCTTTACTTTGTTTTTAAATGAAAATGCACTTGCTTTGCTTTTTCTTTCGACTTGGTTAGCATCCGACTGGGCAAATTGTTTTAAAGGAATGGTTTCGAAAGAGTTTGCACCTTTTGTTTTAAGTAAATGCTTTCGAATGGACCGAATCCCCTGCTGCCGCACCTTACCTTTCGAAGCAATGACTTCGAAAGGGTTTCTTTGTTTTAAAACCCAAGCCACTACTCCAATGCTTTCAAAGGGTTGATTCGAAGGGTTGGTTTCGACACCACCACTTTTTTGCTTAGGAAATTTTTTCGAAGGAGTGTTTTCGACCTAGTTGTTTTATGACCTTTTGTTCTATTGAAGTTAAAACCCAAAGGCTACGAAAGGAATAGTTTTAAATGGTTTTGAAAGATTGTTCCACATGTTTTACTTGATCCCAATGCTTTCGAAAAGTTTATTTAAAGAAAAGAATTTGAATGCTTTCGAAAGGTTTTGAATGAAGGCCTTAAAGGGGTGGTTCCCCAATGGTTTTGAAAGGTTTTAAATGGAGGGTTTTCAATGTTTTCGAAAGGCAATGTTTATAGTGTTTTAATAAGAAGACGTCTAAGGTTTTAAAGCTTTCAAAAGGAAAGATTTTCAATGTTTTCAAAATGTTTATTAAGGAAGGTTTCGAAGGGTATGTTTTGGCCTTTTGGCAAGGTTTTACTTGGTTTCGAAAGGGATACTTTCAGAGGTTTAAATGTTTTCATCAATAAGTTTTGTGTAAAGTATATATAACATGGCAAGGTGGTTTGAGTAAAGCATAGAGAATATTTTTACTGTTTAAAAGCATGATTTAAAGGTTTTAATCAATTTGAAGTAAAAGGTTTTCAAGGAAAATTTAAGGGTAGACGACCCTAAGTAAAATGACTCGGATATTAGAATATCGGATAGGACTGGTATAGGATCGCGCCTTATACATTAGCTAATAGGCCCTAGCCAATTTAGTCTAAAATTCCAGTATGTAGGGCTTTGTCTTAGGTAACACTAAAATGATGTTACACATAGAAAGAAATATACAGAGTGAGGATAGGTTATTAGTGAGCCTGCAAAACTATTAGGATCAATTGATCCTGGAGAAGTAAGTTAGGGATAGACCGTCCAAAAGAGGAGTATCTAACGTAAGTAAGATTATTTGTTTATTTTATCTAGTAGGCCCGAGTTAGCCAAAGGTTAGTAATTAGCCAAACAAAACTATATTTTTCCGACAGATAGTCCATTTGTTACCTGATTTATATGCTTTCATGATATTAATATTATTGTTTTAACTAGTTTTGATTGTAGGATTAAGATTTGCAAAAGATATGTTTTAATAGAATATTGGTGAGGGAAAACCCGTTCCGCTAAGCGGCGTGGTTTCACTTGGTATCAAATAACTAGGATGTATAGTATTATTCACACTAGGCTTTATGTTCCAGTCGAAGTTTATTTTTTTCCCTTTGAACTTTTGGGTGCTCAAAATTGATTTGAGTAGGCTAAGGGTTAAGGATTTACAAGTTTTAGGAGATTGACAAATAAAGGTTTAGAAGACGAGCAGGAGGCTGATGGCTAGCTATTTTGGAGTTGTTATGTTTTTATTTCTATCGTGTTATATTAAATCTGTTATGACTATTTAGTACTCTGATCGTCCAAGGGGGCATCTTTATATGTCGCTCTTGGCGTTTTTAGTAATAATTATATTTGATCTGTACATGGGAAACGTTTAGGATTATGTAACTTGGATACAAAATGTTGTTTTGAAATATAATCTGGAAAGTGTTTTAATCCGTGATGATTTTATTTCATATATTTAAGTGCTGTTGATATTATGGATACCCTTAACATTACCGTATGTTGTCATCGAAAGTTAATACTATGGATGACTACAGCATATGTAGCGCTTAGCTTTGGGCCTCCAGATAGGGTTGTTACAACTTGATATCAAAGTATAGGTTTGTGAAACACTTTAAACTAAAATGGTTTCGAAAACATAATCCTAAGGAATTAGAGATAAGCTTGGGGTATGGGATCGCTATAATAACGCACTTGTATTTGCTATATATAAGTATACGATGCATCTCTAGTTCTCTATATCTCTTAGGCTACTAATTTGTATCTTACGAGGCTTGAATACAAAATGGATGCCAGAAGTGGGAGAGATAACCTTGGAAGGGGAAGCAACACGACAAATGGAAATGTCAGACCAAATACCTGGAGAAACCCAGGTCAGGCACAAACTGGAAATGTGGATACTGGATTCCCGCAAGTTGACATGTGAGCAATGTATAAACTCTTTGTCAACATGATGCGGGCAGGTGTTGCTGCTGGAATAGTTGGAGGAGGAGTTCAGGAAGCTCTAGTGGTGAATTACTATGTTATTCGAGTAGGGATTATGCTCGATTGGAAGGAAAGCCATTTATGGAAACTGAAGACGCAACCAAAGTAGCAAACTGGTTACTTCACCGTGAGAGGATTTTCCCTGATCTAGGGGTCAATGATGAGAAGAAGAGAAGACTCACTTTGAACAGTTGCACGGAGCAGCGTTATACTAGTGGAACAACGTTATAGTTTGAGATAATGACATGGGCTGAGTCCAAAAGGAGATTCGAGGAGGGGTTTATGTCCGAGATTGCAAGCAAGGGGTATGATTATACTTGAGTATGCGAGGAGATTTGAGGAGCTAGCAAGATATGGCTATGCTACGGTTGATACCAATATTAAGAGAAATTCATCAGGGGGTTGAAGCCTGAGCTTGCTAGGGCTATGTTATCACGCATTAGGGATCTCCATGTGATGTTTTTGTTGAGATGGCATTGAGACACGAAGAGATGCTTGCTTTAGGGAGAGAAATAAGGCAAAGGAAGCCTGGGTGGGGTAGAGTTAGAAAAGGAAGTTCTTCCATAGGAAAGGAGCTCAGAAGGACGAAGTTGCAAAGAAGGGAAAGCCGGAGGCTGTCTGCTTTAAGTGTGATAAGAAATGGCATTTTGCTAACGAATGATGCTCAAGAGATAGAAAGAAGGTGATCGAGAAGAAGAATATCAGATGCTTCAACTACAATCAAATTGGATATTATAAGAACCAGTGCCGGAGCCTACTAAGGATGTGAATGGAAAAGTATATGTTTTAAAACCAGCTACCTTGAGGCTAACAGCAGAGAAAAAAAGAAAGGCTATGTTGGAAGGTATGCTTTTGGTTCATGATATGTCAGTTAGTATTCTGTTTGATACCGATTCATCACATTCTTTTATATCTCATTGTTTGGTAGAGAAGCTTAACCTAGAACCCTCATACTTAGTTACTTCCTCAAGGGTTGCAAATCCGATAGGAGGATATGCTGTTGAATATGCAAGTATATGATTTTTGTTTGATGATAATAAACACACACACACACATATATATGTATATATAAATATATATATTCAATTAAATGTATTAGTTAATGTACTATTTTATTTTCCACATAATTAAATAAATATTTGTTAAATAAAATAAATAACATAGAATTTAAATTCAAAAGGATATTTTATTCAACCAAATATTTATTATAATTTTGAATAGTACAAATTTGAGCTCTCACTATATACACAATTTTCAAACAATACAATTTTGATCACATAACAATTTTTCATTTACAAATGTCCTCACTACATATCGCTCATTCACTCATATTTATCTTCAACTCCATTCCAGATTGAATCCAGCATCTTAGCAATCTGCAAAATAAACACTAACGTAGTAAAATTGAAAACAAAATATTTTTGCAGTGTAAAATAAAATGTAATTTTGAAAATATTATTTGCCCCAGTTATTTTGGTTGTTCGTCATCATTTAAATTTGGATTCATTAAATACGAACAACTTGTGACATGCACAGTGTATCACTGTACATGCCACAAGGCCTGCACACCGATATACACTTAATAAAATTACAGGGACAGGTGAGCACAAGGTCAAACCCAATTAAAAGCCGGATTCAACTCAAGTGAAATAGAAATAAAATCACAATATCAGCACAAGGTCAAAGCCGAGCTTTAAGCTGGATTCAACTCAGGTGCAATACAAAACTATGGGTCAAGATACATACAACACAGCCTCGACCAAAATTCGAATGTACACTTGAACTCAGACTGGTCAGAGGAATGAAGCATAGTCAAACCAGACTACACAATGAATGCATCAAAACCAAAATGAACAAAATATACATGTGCATCTAATCAAACCAGCGTGACAACTGTGGTGCAACAGCCTCAAAGACCAGTGAGAAAGCCAACTGAATACAAGTGCAGATTCAAATTCATATGGCACCGGAGCACTAATATATAGATGACCACAAAAGCAATGACCAAAGGCAATCCTAGTTATAATATGAAACTGGCTCAATGCACATGACTTAAATGTACCAGATTAGAAGGTCAAAGTGAACCAGACCAACAAATGACAAGATAATATGGCTGCAGTGAAGACAGAGCTTGAGGTAACATGCACATGTGAAGATATCAAGTGCACTAGTACAAAACTATGTCACCAGTGAAACAAACATCATATACACATATGTACTCGAGGCAACCAGTTCAACATGCAAGTGAAGCAACCAACCTAGCAACCAAACAAAAGACTGCAACATACTCAAATACAAATGGAGATGCACAATACAGACTCAATAAAACAACACTGCAAACAAGTCACTTGTTCCAAACAACGATGTACAACAAAGAAGCCAAAAGCAATATCAGTGAAATAGTTTTGAACAAAGACAACTGTAGTTCAATATCAAACATTACTAAAGTCAAGGCCAATTCAATCTGAACTTATCAAGTCATGGAATAGCAAAATACAAGTGAGTGTATCAAGTCAAGATAAATGCCAAAGTCATGCAACAGCAAACAAAATAAGGTGCAAGTCAAGTGTGCTACAGAGATGATCAGACAACTACAAAATCAAGTCAGGTGAGAATGAACAACTGAGTCAAGCCAGAAATTCACACAGTAGAATCAAAATGGCCGAAGTCAACCACGATCAAAGTCAAGGCCGATGTCAACAGAGAAATCAAAACCATGATGACCAAGGCAGAACGAACAAACCAAGTCAGAAATCAAACACCGTTATGGCCAAGGAAGTAGAAACCAAAGCCGTGACTAGCAAGTAAACAAAATATACGAAATTGAAGAAGTCAGAAATCATCTCAAGAAATCAAACAAAATCGAATGGCCGGAGCATAGCAGTGACGAATTCAAAAAAAATAATACAAACGAGATTATAGGAATTAAGATCCTATATAAACCATTAACATCATCGGCCAAAAGATCATTCGAGTTCAAGCAACAAAGAATAATCATTAATACTCAAATCAAGTCGAGCATAAGCAAATTGGAAAATAAATGCACATACCAGTTTTAACAATCGTACTCGACTAAATTGAAGAAGCCATGAACAATCTAATTGATCGAAGAAAAGAAATCGAAGCATCAACAACCAATTGAAGCGGCGATTCAATTCCTATAAAGCTCTAGTTTTCGCACAGAGGAACGAGGAAGACATTATATTCATAGAGCAAAAACATGACGAAAAAATAAACAATCAAAAGGGGAAATATTTTTACACTGTTGTTTTTGTTTATTGGGCCGGTTATATTCTTCGTTGGGATTTAAAATTTAATTAGGGCTTAATGTTTTTTTTGTTGTGTTTTAAATTGAATTTTTCTTTTTAAACTTGTGTAAATTCTAGTCGTGTGACTAGAGGACAAACTACGATGGTGTAGTTCGAGAATTCGCAACTCAGTGGCTAAGTTGTGGCAGTGTTTTGAGCGTAGAGTTAAGGTTAGTCGATAGCGGGTGTCGTGAGTTTACGTGTGTAAGCGGCTGACTACTTAATTTCTAGTAGAAACCTTGGGGGCAACACGTAGGGAGGGTTTTGCCGAAGCTGGGTAAATCTGTGTGTTTTATTTTTATTGATCTGCTATTATCTGTGCTACTATAATTCTAATAAATATTTGTTGCAATTATTTTATATACTTCTGAAATAATTTTATAATTAATAATATCATCCTATTCACCCCCCTCTAGGGTGAAATCGATCCTACAAGTGGTATCAGAGCTAGGAACAAAAGCCATTTTTGTTTTAAAAAATTGATTTTTCAAAACCAATTTTTGTTTTAAAAATTTTAATTTTTAAAATGGATTCTTTTAATACTGCTTTTGCTTAGGGTCGGTCTATAGTTAGACCACCAATGTTCAATGGTGAATATGCTTACTGTAAAAATAGAATGAGATTTTTTCTAAAAACCATTGATACTTGGAATATAGTTGAGATAGGTTATAGAGCACCCATTATACTTGTAAATAATCAAGAAATTGAAAAACCATTTGATCAATGGACAGATCTAGAAAACAAGTTACAGAATGCTAATGCTAATGCTAAAGCTATGAATTCTATTATTTGTTCATTGGATCGTATTGAATTTAATCGTGTCTCACATTGTCTAACTGCGTAGGAAATATGGCACACATGAAGGAACATCTCAAGTCAAGGAATCTCGCTTTGCCATGCTGAGTAGCAAATACGAGAATTTTACAATGGCCAAGTAAGAAAATGTCAAAGAGATGTATGGACGACTTTCGTACATCGTATACAAATCAAAAGCTCTTGGAAAATCATACATGGAATTGGAAATAGTCTAAAAAATCCTCATAGTCCTTCCATGAAGTTTTGAAACAAAAGTGACTGCCATTCAAGAATCGAAAGATTTGAAACAAATAAAAGTTGAAGAACTCATCGGAAATCTCACCACTTATGAGATAGAAATGAAATTCAAGTAAGAGCGTGAAGGAGGAGATACTTAAAAGAAATCAATAGCTCTCAAAGGAACAACTAAAAGTGATGACGATGGCGATGGAGCAGCAGAGCTGGCACTATTAATAAAGAGATTCAAAAAGTGGAACCGCAAATACGTAAATCCAGCTCCAAATCAAAAATTATAAAGCAGAGTAGTCAAAGTTCTAGATAACCTAGAAGAGCAAGAAATCATTTGTCACACGTGCAATAAACCTGGTCACATCAAGCCCAATTGTCCTCAAAATCGACTCGGCAATGGAAAGAAACCGAAAAGGAGAAGTTTTGCAGCTACTTGGGATGAAACTGATGAAGCTGATAAAAGCACTGATAGTGAGAGTAAAAAAGAAAATCTGTGCCTTCGAGGTGATACAACTGATAGTGATGATGACGAGCCAAGCGAGGTATCAAAACTTTCTCATTCGAAATTACTTATACATTTTCATGAGGTAAATGGGTGTTTCGAACGACTTAAGGAAAATTACACTAAAATTGAATCACAAAGAGATACTTTGATAGATTTGAATAAACAGCTTGATAAACTGGTTAAAAACTATCAAAGTAGGAGCCCTAAGTGTGATATGTATCCATCACTTGAAGAAGAATTTAAAAAATTAGAAATTATAATTAAACGCTTGAAAATGAAATTCTTATTTTGAAAGAAAGTGAAAACACAAGGAGAGAAAATTCTATTAAAAGGTGCACACAATTATTAAATGAAAATGAATCTTTGAAAATACAAGTCCAACAATTGTCTACGACTTTAGAAATTTTTTTCGAAAATGAAAGATCATTGAATATGCTATTAGGGAAACAAACTGTTAATACAGTTAGACAAGGGCTTGGATATAATCAATCTGAAAATGTTAGAAACAAAATTAATCAAGTCAATTCCATGTGCACAATTTGTAGAAAATTTGGACACAATCAAAATAATTGTTGGTATAGACCCAAACACGTAAAAACTATTCCAATTTGGGTTCCAAAAGGCACGAATATAAAATCCCTCAAAGTTAAACAAATTGGTGCCGAAAGGAACATATATAAATAGTTATGGGTCTTCACAAAATTATTTTTCAAAATCATTTGCCACTAACAATCATGGACCTATAAAAACAAATAAGTCACAAAAATCTTTTATCGTGTAGGTGTGGTGGCAGGCTAAGGAACAACATCAATGTTATCTGGATTCTGGCTGTTCTAGACTCACAACGGGCGACAATTCAAAGTTCCTTAGCCTAGTATAAAGGTGGTAGAATCACAATGGGCAACAACAAAAAATTATTGGCAAAGGTAAGATAGGTAATAGTATATTTATCTTGAAATGTGATAATCTACACCATGATTTAACTCAGCCAGTTATGTGATGATGAATATTGATTTTGATTCTGACTTATAAAAATTGTTGGCCAATTAAGCATTTATGCCGAGAACACTGCAATATTGAAATACTTTATAAAGATTTGTTTAGATTAATGATGATGTTTTAATGATTACTCTTGATACACATGGATATATTTGTTTCTGAATCTGACACTATGCGCGACTTCAATTTAATTCCATTTTGCTGTAAAAATGATTTTAAGGAAATTTTTTGCAACCTCACGGTCTGTTTTATGACTTTCAACAAATGATAATTTTGGAAGAAAAATTCAGATGAAGATTACACTGGTAATCTAATTGATAGAAAAATTACTAGTGGAACGTGATTTATGTTGAGACGTTCAGTAACTGCATCGTTTTTTAAAGAAAATATATGCATATTTTTCATTTCAAATGATTTCAAACTGTAAAAAAATTTCTAAAACCGCTTCTAGAAATATATTTTTTGTTGACCTTGTTTTGGATTAGTCATTTTTGAAAATTTGATTTTTATAATTATTTTTGGATATGATTTTAAATGACTATATTAAACAATCTGAATCCTTACTAATTATCGAAAAGATAAATAGTGATTGAAAACGTGACGAGTGTTGATATTAATCATATAATATAACTTGAGACGGTATATTTAGTAAATTTCTTTAGAAATTTGAACAAGAATTATAAAAACTTTTTGTTGAAAAAAATTCCATGACCATCTCTATTTCTATCATATTTCTGACGACCATCACTCATCAAAATCCATATAGTATGTCAATATATGGTATTTTAAGCGAGAAATGACGCGCTTTCATTTTATTATATTTTTAGCAATAAAAAACATCCAAAGTATTCACTCTCGTTTAAAAGTCCTCATGGTTATGCATGGGTGAATTACTTAGGATTTTTGATTATGTACTTCCATGCTCATTTAAAAGTTCTCACGGTTATGCATGTATGGAACACGTATCAAAATTGATTGATTTAATAGACAAGTTGATTATAATCCTATTTAACGGTCCTCAAGGTTATGCTGGTTAGAAGATACTTGAATTCATTTTTTAATAAAAATTTGGAATACTACTAATCTCATTTAAAAGTCCTAACTGTTATGCATGTTTAGTAGATATTCTAATTCTTGATATAAATATACCACAAATAGACACACTATATGGTTTTATATGATGACATCACCCCTATCATTTTAAAGTGGAATATGCGCCTAACAGAGTATTTATAATTTTTTTTATGTTTTATTGAAATTTAATACTTATACTCAATTGAGTATTAATGTTGTATTAATGTCTATCACTTTGTCTCTATTTTTTTAACACTATTACTCTTTTGCTTCTAACAAAGGAGGGAGAGAAAAGTTAAGATTTTGTCAAATAAAAGCAAATAAGGGTCAAATATTTTATTTTGTATTTTCTATATGCATCCAGGCTCATTTGCATATTTTTATTTTCATGCATATATGAAGGGGAAGCTTTGTGTAGAGAGGGAGCATTCTAATAGGGGGAGCAAATTGAATGATCAAATACATTTAACAAATTCAAAATCTTAAATATATGTTTGTTATCATCAAAAGGGGGAGATTGCTGAATACGCAAGTATTTGATTTTTTTTATGATAATAAACATATATATATATATATATATATTAATTTAAATGTAATTGTCAATGTACTATTTTATTTTTCACATAATCAAATAAATATTTGCTGAATAAAATAAATAACATAGAATTTAAATTCAAGCAGATATTTTATTCAACCAAATATTTATTACAATTTTCAATAGCACAAATTTGAGCTCTTACTATATACACAAATTTCAAACAATACAATTTTGATTACGTCACAATTTTTCATTTACAAATGTCATCACTATATATCGCTCATTCACTCATATTATTCAACTCCATTCCAGATTGAATCCAGCATCTGAGTTATCTGCAAAATAAACACTAACGCAGTAAAATTGAAAAGAAAATAATTTTGCAGTGTAAAATAAAATGTAATTTTGAAAATATTATTTGCCTTGGTTATTTGGGTTACTCGTCATCATTTAAATTTGAATTCCTCAAACACGAATAACTTGTGACATGCATAATGTATCGCTGTACATGCCATAAGGCCATGCACACCGATATACACTTAATTAAATTACAGGGATAGGTGAGCACAAGGTCAAACCCAATTAAAAGCCGGGTTCAACTCAAGTGAAATAGAAATAAAATCCCGATATCAACACAAGGTCGAACCCGAGCTTTAAGCTGGATTTAACTCAGGTGCAATACAAAACTATGGATCAAGATACATACAACACAGCCTCGACCAAAATTCGAATGTACACTTGAACCTAGACTAGTCAGAGGAATGAAGCATGGTCAAACCAGACTACACAATGAATGCAGCAAAACCAAAATGAACAAAATATACATATGCATCTAATCAAACTAGTGTGACAACAGTGGTGCAGCAGCCTCAAAGACCAACGAGCAAGCCAACTGAATACAAGTGCAGATTCAAATTCATATGGCACCAGAGCACTAACATACAGATGAACATAAATGCAATGACCAAAGGCAAGCCTAGTTATAATATGAAAATGGCTCAATGCACATGACTTAAATGCATCAAATTAGAAGGTCAAAGTGAAGCAAACCACAAGATGACAAGGCAATATGGTTGCAGTGAAGACAAAGCTCGAAGCAACATGCACATTTAAGATATCAAGTGCACCAGTACAAAACAATGTCACCAGTGAAATTAACATCATATACACATATGTACTCGAGGAAACCAGTTCAATATGCAAGTGAAGCAACCAAACTTAGCAACCAAACAAAAGACTGCAACATACTCAAATACAAATGGAGATGCACAGTACAGACTCAATAAAACAACATTGCAAACAAGTCACTTGTTCCAAGCAATCATGTACAACAAAGAAGCCGAAAGCAATATCAGTGCAACTGTTTTGAACAAAGACAACTGCAGTTCAATATCAAACATTACCAAAGTTAAGGCTAATTCAATCTGAATTTCTCAAGTCATGGAACAACAAAATACAAGTAAGTGCATCAAGGCAAGATAAATGCCAAAGTCATGCAACAGTGAACAAAATAAGGTGCAAGTCAAGTATGCTACAGAGATGATCAAACAACCACAAAATCAAGCCAGGTGACAATGAACAACAGAGTCAAGCCAGAAATTCACACATCAGAATCAAAATGGCTGAAGTCAACCACGATCAAAGTCAAGGCCGATGTCAACAGGGAATTCAACTGATAAATTTGTGTTGCAATTATTTTATATACTTCCACAATAATTTTATAATTAATAGTATCACCCTATTCACCCCCTTCTAGGTGAAATCGATCCTACGTATGCGCCACTTAGGATGAAGTGTGACCAAAAAGATTTTGATTTGTTAGGTCATATCTTTGTTTGCAGTTTGCATGTGTTTGACTTTGTAGGGTTCAGAATTATTTTGGGTATAGATTGGTTAAGTAAGTACGATGCTAGGATATTTTTCCATGATAGAAAAATATCACTTAAACACCATAACTGTAGTGATCGAATTGTATATATACCGTAGAAAACCCTAGTTGTGATGTGAATGCTTTGTTAGGTGCTTTGGAGGTAGAAGACGAGTTGAACTAAGTTTTCATGGTTAGAGAATTCATGGATGTTTTTGAACCTGTAGTAGGATTGCCACCGAAACGAGCTATTGAATTTCGGATAGATTTAGTACTTGGAGCAGAACTAGTAAGTAGACCGCTAAGCATAATGACGCATACCAAGATGAGGGGGCAAAAGGTGAAAATGGTCGATTTAGAAGGCTAGAATTTTATAAGTAGTTCACCTTGGGAAGCAACCACAGTGTTTTCCAAGAAGTCGGACATATCATTAAGATTATGTATCAATTATCGTAAATTGAATGAGAAGACGATAAAGAGTCGACTTCCGTTGCCTAGAATTGATGATTTGTTTGATCAGTTGAGTGGAGCCAAAGTATTTTATCTATTGGATTTAGCAACAGGTTTCATCAGCTTAGAGTACTAAAGGATAGTATTCCTTTGATGGCGTTTAGAACTAGACATGGATCGTACAAATGGTTAGTAATTTCGTTCGGACTAACTAATGCGCCAACATTCTTTGGACTTCATAATCGAATTTTCCTAGGGCACTTGGCTAGGTTTGTGTTGGCATTTATAGATGATATTTTGATATATGAAAGAGAGCATGAAGTTTATCTTAGAGCGATGCTTGAGATATTGAGGCAGCATCAGCTAAAGACGAAGTTTTCGAAGTGTCATTTCTGAAAGAAGGAAGTGAAGTTTCTTGGTTATGCAGTCTCAGAGAAAGGTTTATCTGTAGATCCGACTAAGATCAGATGGTGAATAATTGGAAGAGACCCAAGAAAGTGATTGAGATAAAGAGTTTTCTTGGATTAGTTGGGTATTATCGGAGGTTCATAAAGGATTTTTTGCAGATAGCAGCACCGATGACCAAGCTAACGCGAAAAGATGTGATGTTTGTGTGAACCAATAAGTGTAAGGAAGCATTCTAGAAGTTGAAATACTTATTGACTAATGCACCTATGTTAGTTGTTCCAGAAGGGAATCAAGACTTAATAGTATATACAGATGCTTGTAAAATCGGCTTAGGAGTTTTGTTAATGCAAAGAGGTAAAGTGATTGTCTATGCATCTCGACAGCTTAGACTACATGAGGTGAGATACCCGATGCATGATTTGTAATTAGCCACGGTGGTTTTGGTATTGAAGGTGTGGAGGCATTACCTTTTGGAAGAAAGATTTGAGTTATATACGGATCATAAGTCATTAAAGTATTTATTCTCTTAGAAGGAGCTGAATATGAGGCAGTAGAGATGGTTGGAATTTGTAGTTGCTTATGACTTTGACATTGAGTGCATGCCAGGAAAAGGTAATAAGATTGTAAACGCACTTAGTAGATAACATAAAATGCAATATTAGGTGTGATAGCTGAGTAGAAGGATTTGGAAGCGTTGACTGCTTGTAGAGTTCAGTGGGGATCTGAAGCTGGATCTAGTGGAGAAACAGTAATGTTATCATGTTTAGAAATTCAATCGATGATGATCGAAAAGATTGCTTCTAAACAGGAGGAAGATCCAGTATTAGCTAAATGATTCAGGAGGTTAAGGGATGGAACGGAGGGCGATGACTTGAAGGATTTTAGTCTTGACCAGAATGGGTGGTTGAGAAAGGAAGGAAGACTGTGTATTCCGAATGTGGAAGACATTAGAAAGGAAGTTTTAGAGGAATGCCATCGTTAAAAGTTCACTATTCATACAGGAGGAACTAAGATGTATCATGATATGAAGAGGAGTTTTTTGTGGTAAGGTATGAAGAGGGATGTAGGCTTATGGGTGAAGTAGTGTTTGAACTGTCAACGGATAAAACCCAAACATCAGAAACCAAGTGGGTTACTTCAGCCTTTAGATGTTTGGGTATGGAAATGGGATTCTATCTCGATGGTTTTTATAGACGGGTTGCCAACATCTAATAGAAGAAATGAAAGTATATGGGTCATAATAGACAGGTTGACCAAGGGTGCCCATTTCACTCCAGTTAAGTAGACTAAGACGGCACCTGTTTTGGCTAAGTTATTTATGAAGAATATAGTTAGACTTTATGGAATTCCTAGTAGTATAGTAAGTGATAGAGATTCCTTATTCACTAGCAAGTTTTGGAAGACTCTATAGGAAATTTTAGGAACTAAGCTCAAGACGAGTACCGCTTACCATCCACAAACTGACGGGTAGACGGAAAGAGTTAACAAAGCCTTGGAAGATTTGTTGCCAGCATGTGTGCTAGATTTTGTGGGATCATGGGAAGACCATCTACACTTAGTCGAGTTTTTGTATAACAACATTGATTGGGATAGAATAGGAATGACACCGTTTGAAGCTTTGTATGGAAGGCCATGCAAATCACCAGTTTGTTGGTTAGAGACAAGGGATAGGCTGGTTCTTCGTCTGCATTTAGTTAGAAAAGCTGTAGAGAAGACTGAGTTGATTCGAGCTAGAATGAAGGAAGTTTAGTCGAGATAAAAGAGTTATGCTAATAGAATATGAAAGGCTTAGAGTTCTCTATTGGAGATCATGTTTACATTAAGGCATCACCGAGGAAAGGTGCAATTCGATTCGGGAAATCAGGAAAATTAGCACCGAGATTTGTAGGACCATTTTCTATTATAGAAAGGATCGGGAAACTAGCATATAGAGTAGAGTTATCGAACAGTTTGGCAGGAGTTCACAATGTTTTTCTTATTTCTCATCTAAGAAAGTGCGTTTGAGGCCCGGAGACTACTAATGCACTGATTGCTTAGAAGACTTAGTTGTAGAGCCGAATTTGACTATAGTTAGAAAGACAGTTCATATAGTCGTAAGAGATGAGAAGAGGCTAAGGAATAAGACAGTTAGATTAGTTAAAGTCCAGTGGAGCGACGATGAGAGAGACTATACTTGGGAGACTAAGAGCAGGGTTAGAGACGTTTATCCTAATATTTTTGATGGTATGTGTTACCTTTATGATTGATTTGTTGAGTACCCATATCATAATTTCAAGGACGAAATTCTTTAAGGAAGGGAGTCTGTAACACTCCTAGTTTTTAGCCACATTATTTAGGACATTTAATTAGTAAAATAAAATGAAATAATGTAAAATGATTAAGGGATTGAGGTTTGTGAATATAGAGGGTAGTCGTGTCCATTAAACAAATAAACTAAGGGAATTAAAATGAATTAAGTTAGGGTAAGTAGACAAGGGCAATAAGGAATAAGTAATATCCTTATACCCTAAGCCCTCATATACATTCATTTTACATGTTCATTCTCACCAACAAAAACATAAGAGGTTGGCCACCATTAGGAAAGCAAGAAGAAGGTAAAGCTAAAATCAAAGGGAAGAAGTTAAGCAACTTAATCAAAGATAAAATCCCAATTCCTTAATCACATAGCTAAGGTGAATAATAACTACATCTCATGTTTTCAAATGATTTTGGTTTTAGATTAAATCCAAGTTAATTTGCAAATATTATGCCATGTTTTGATTGTTAAAATGGATATATATGCTTATTGATGATTTATGCTAATTCTTATGAATTTTATGATATATTTTAATATGAAAACACTATTAAATGACATCCAAATGCCTTGCAATTTTAGAATAAGGTCAGAAATAATATTTTAGAGATAGGTTTCTATTTTTATAATTTTATGAATTAAGTGTATTTAGTATAAATTTTCTAGTGAAGGAAATAGTTATTTTGGGTTTAAATTAGTTACGGCTATTTTATGTTGATTTTGGTCATAAATTAATATATGTTAGAAAACATATTAAATGTGATTTATGGGAATTTTTTTATATTTTTCCTAAGTGTTTTAATAGATATATAAAATTACATAAGGTGTAGGACTTAAATGTAATATATATTTATACAAGGAGAAGGGTATAGTATAAATAATTTAATTTGTTATTTCTGAAATTTTGGCGGTACTTTTGAAAACGAAATTAGTAACTAATCATATTTTGACAAATACGACAGGTTAGTTGAAAAGAATCGCTTTAAAAAGATACAAACCAGTTTAAACATATTTTTTTTTACATGTTTCACCACTTTCAGCACCTAGCTTTCAACTAAGTTCCTCCGCCTCGATTGCTATCGAAACCAATGCGCATGGTATCAATGATTTGGTACATAGAAAATTGGACATAAGCGAAAGGTATGTAGTCGAAACAAGTGGTTCCGAACGGGTCGAAGCTTTACTTTGTTTTTAAATGAAAATGCGTCTGCTTTGCTTTTGCTTTTGACTTGGTTAGCTTCTTACCTGGCCAAACTGTTTTAAAGGAATGATTTTGAAAGAGGTTGCGACCTTTGTTTTAAGTGAATGCTTTCGAAGGGGGTGAAACACCTTGCTGCCGCACCTTACTTTCAAAGCAATGCCTTCAAAAGGGTTTCTTTATTTTAAAACCTAAGCCTCTTCACCAATGCTTTTGAAGGGACCATCACTTCCTTACTTAGGAATGTTTTTTCGAAAGAGTGCTTTTGACTTAGTTGTTTAAGACCCTTTATTCCGTTGAAGGTAAAACCCAACGGTTTCGAAAGGAATTGTTTCAAATGGTTTCGAAAGGAATTGTTTCAAATGGTTTTACTTGAACCCAATGCTTTCTAAAGGTTAATTTATAGAAAAGAATTTAAATGCTTTCGAAAGGCTTTAAATGAAGGTTTCGAAAGGGGTGATTATCTGATGGTTTCAAAAGGTTTTAGATGGAGGTTTTCCAATGTTTTCGAAAGGAAATGTTTATAATGTTTTAAGAGGATGTCTAAGGTCTTAAAGCTTTCGAAAGAAAGGCTTTTCAATGTTTTCGAAAGGTTTATTAAGAAAGGTTTCGAAGGCTATGTTTTGGCCTTTCGGCAAGGTTTTACTTGGTTTCGAAAAGGGTACTTTCAATGGATTCGAAAGGGGTACTTCCAAAGATTTAAATGTTTTCATCAACAAAGTTTTGTATAAAGTATATATAACATGGCAATGTGATTTGAGAAAATCATAGAGAATATTTTCCTTATTTAAGTATGATTTGAAGGTTTAAATCAATTTGAAAGAAAGGGTTTTCAAGGAAAATTAAGCGTAGATGGCCCTAAGTAAAGTGACTCAGATATTAAATACCAGATGGGACTGGTATAAGGTCATGCCATATACATTAGCTATTAGACCCTAGCTAATTTAGTCCAAATTTCTAGTGTGTAGGGACTAAAATGATGTTACACAGAAAGGAATATACAGAGTGAGGATACGTTATTGGTGAGCCCACAAAACCATTAGGATTAGTTGACCTTGGAGAAGTAAGTTAGGGACAGACTGTCCAGAAGATGAGCATCTAACAAAAGTTAGATTATTTGTTTATTTTGTTTGGTAGGCCCGAGTCAGGCAAAGATTAGTAGTTAGTTAAACAAAACTATATTGTTCAGACAGATAGTCCATTTGTTACCTAATTCATATGTTTTCACGATATTGGTATTATTATTTTAACCAGTTTTAGTTGTAGGATTAAGATTTGCAAAAGATATGTTTTAAAAGGATATTAGTCAGGGGAAACCCATTCCGATAAGTGGCGTGGTCTCACTTAATATCAAATAACCGAGATGTATAGTATTATTCACACCGCTTTATGTCTGACCCGAATTTTATGTTTTTTCCCTTAAACTCTCGGGTGCTCAAAATTGATTTGAGTAGGCCGAGGGTTACGGATTTACATATTTTAGTAGGTTGACGAATAAATCTTCCAAAGATGAGCAGGAGGCTGATGTCTAGCTATTTAGGAGTTGTTATGTTTTTATTTCCACTATGTTATATTAAATCTATTATGACTATTTAGTACTTTGATCATCCAAGGGGGAATCTTCATATGTCGCTCTTGGCGTATTTTGCAATAATTATATTTCATATGTACTTGGGAAACATTTGGGATATGTAACTTGGATATGAAATGTTGTTTTAAAATATAATCTAGAAAGTGTTTTAATCTGTAATGATTTTATTTCATATTCAAGTGCTTCTGATATTATGGATACCTTTAACATTACCGTATTTCATCACCGAAACCGAAATTTAATACTATGGATGACTGCAGCATTTGTAGCGCTTAGCTTCGGACCTCCAGATGAGGGTTGTTACAGGAAACGTGCGGAAGTGAATAATGCTCATTAGATATAAACTTAAATATTTAAAGTTAAACTATTCCCATTCTCACATCATTCGTGAAAGCAAAAGATATATTTTTAATCTTATATAATAAAACCAAATAATATCATGATTTATGCAAACTAGATTTGGTGACTATAATAGATTTCAAACTTATGTTGAGCACGTATGCTCGGAAATTAGGTCTTTATCCTAACTTTGTTGATTTGGTTTAAAAGAGAACTAGTCAAATCATCCTTTGTTTATTGATATTGCTAAAGCAGATGCTAAAAGGTCTTTCTTTAGTGGGCATAGCGGAAAATAGTAGGCTTGAATCAGATTTACTATTTAATAGCGCTAAATTGAAATAACATAGCCGTCGAAGAGAGCTATACGATATAATGGAGATTTTGTTGGGCTTTAACTAAATAGGTTGGTATATACGTTTTATTATATTTTACTATTTCTTTATGAGTTCGTATAGATAGCTTCCTGATATATTTATTTTTAATACATGTTACTAATACCAATGATCCATATCTTAATGGACTCTGGTTTTTGATTTAGTCGATAAAGTAGGCCTATTAAGATGCAGGTTGTTACATTTCATATCAGGGCTTAGGTAAGTCGACCATAAGAATTAGGATACGTTGAGTGAACATATTTTTTTACCTAAAAATATATGTGTCTGTGTGTGTTACACTCCAACCTCAACAAATCTAGATTATAAAAGTGGTTGTGAGTATATTCTAAAAAGATGGATAAGACAACTATGAGTTAGGACAATAATTGAGTTAAATTTATACACCTACCTCGCTTATCCCATAGGATTTAGGTCGTACCATAAGGCGTTGACTTAAGAAGAGCATGAGGAGGACATAAAGATTGGTCCCTGAAGCTGGATGTCACTTGACTCCTTTGCTGGGCCTAGACTACCCTATGATTGTGGATTTCGTTAGATTGCCAATTGATGACGTACAATTCATCCAGACAATTGAGAAGTAAGAATCTATTTGTTGTAAATATCTGGAGGTAAGATATAAATAGGATTGAGCAAAGTTCCGACAAAAAAGTGTGCATTAACCACCACTTGGCGATAGTCGGATTATTATATATTCTTAATGGGAATAAATTAAGAATAATTGAAAAGGAAGAAAATTCAAAGAAAGAACAAATAAAATCCATTTCTAAGTCCGACCCCATCTAAACAAATTTAATAAAAGATTTTAAATTTCTTAAAATATTTAAAATGGCTTTCAAAGAATTTATTTAAAAACAAAATAACCATATCACTAAAAAGTTATTATTTATGAAAAGTAAATAAATACTAATGTTTTGCCACATAAAATATCCCTTAAAATATATTCCTAAATAACAAGAATATTTAGAAATTTTAATGAGCTATTTATAAATGCCTAGTTGAAATTAAAACAGATTGGACTTAAAATTATAATTAGGGTAAGAAGCCTTTCCCTTTTGAAATACATGGAAAAAGGGTGTATATTTAGCTCGACGATTTCTCTATTTTGTAAATTTTGAGTTTAAAAAAATTAAAGATTCTTTTAAGGGTTGGATGGTTGGAATTTATGATAGATTTAATGGGGTAAAGAGAATAGAAGAGTAAAATGCTAAATAATGAAGGTAGAAAAATGTTCTTATATAAGAAAGATATAGCCAAAAACGATCAATAGTGGATAGATGGGATGAAGTAAGCAGGCTCGAATGGGAAGGAGGTTAATTGTAGAAGTTATTTTAAGGGAGAAAAGAGCCTGATGACCAAGGCAATAGGCTAACGCACGCCATGAGTAGATAGAAATTTTCTAGAACGGTTACGAATCAGGTTGAAGAAGATGGAATCAGGAACAAATAAAAATAAATTAATAAAAATTTATTACCTAGTCCAATTTGGGTCCAGGTTTAAATTGGGCCCAAAAACCAAGTATTGGTCGACATCTTGGGATTTAGCGGTCGATCGATAATGGTCGACTTCCTAGATCTAACGGTCGACTGTACTTCATTAATTGGCGCACCATGACCCTCCAACGTGGCATAAAACTATGCCCAGACCTTCCCCCTATTATTCTTTCATCTTCCCCTCCCATCTTCCTCTCATTCTCCCTCACATGCCACCATCGCCCACTCACTAGCACGAGATCAACACAACAAGCCCACCTCTAGTGCACGACCTACCCAAGCAGCGCACCCTACCAGATCTAGCCCCAACACCCCAACCTCCTCCTCCTCTAAAAAATCCATGGCATCTCCATGACAAGCAGGGTGATCATCACGCCACCCAACCCTTGCCCCTAAGAGATTGCCTGGCTCTAAGAGGGCAATGGAAGAATTTATAGCTATGAGGCCTCGGCAAATTTTGCTTTCTTGCAAGGCAGACCGATGAAGTTTGAGGACTTCACCACCTATGGATTGGGAGAGCTATCCATGGCCTTGGGATTGGAACTAATCCTGAGCCATAAGGCTTTTGAATAGGAATGCTACCCATGGTCCATGCAGCTATTCAATGCCAACTTGGAGTACGAATTTAATGAAGATGTTAACTTTTTCACATCAAAGGTGAAGGTGACAGGGATCACTCTAACTGATGAGGATTTTAGGAACATCTTGGATATTCCTTGTTCGAAGCAGAATTGGATGAGATTGAGACCATCGACTCAGAGATGCTGCACTGGATCTTCCATCAAGGAGTAGGTGTCTAGAGAACAGAAAACATATAGGCCCAAGCCTGTCTTGTCACTCGCATCATCTAGCACAACATTATTTGTAAGACGGGGAGCTTCGACATGATTTACATTTTAGTGCAAAAGGCAATCTATGCCATAATAGGTGGTGTTGTGGTAAATTGGGCTTAGGTCATTATGAGCCATCATATAGACCTTGGAGTTGGGACTCCTCAGAGCTACAACCCATACTATCACCTCTTTATTCGCATCTTTAAACAGTTTGGTGTGAACCTTCGAGAGAAGTAGGTCCAAAAGAAGGCCGCTGCCCTATTCGATATGTCCTTCCTAAAGAGAATGGGGATTGGAGAGGTACTGACTGAGGAAGGAGGACAAAAGGCTACAAGATTAGGAGAATAGGCTGCAGGGTTACAGGACCCCAAGCTTAGGGAAGTCCGAGATGTTCAGCTCCGGATCAAGGCTGAGCTGAGGGAGACTCGAGCTGAGCAGTAGTGGTACAGATGCCAACTCGGATGCCTAGCTGTCATGTTATGCCCATTCATAAGGTTCGACAATGACTCGAGCTGTGGTAGGGGAGCAAAACCATCCTACGACTTGTAGTAAGTAGTTGGTGGTAGTTGTTATTTTCTTTCAGCATTTGTTTTCTTTTTAGGTTATTTGGATTGTAAGCATTAGTTGTATCATTTTATATTAAAAAAAATATACAATATAATATGAGATATATTCCTATTTTATTATGATTTTTTAGGTGAGATTTGATCACTATATGTATATATATATTAGATTACGATACAAATAGAAATCTCATAAGAACACTTAATTAATGAAAAATGAAAATAAGATGGAATTATATAAAATAAATTATGAAAATAATTAAATTAGAAACTAAAAATAAATAATGCTCAATCCCCAAAAAATTAGGATTTTGGAAAAATTAAATTTTAGCAAGGAAGGACAGGGAAGGGTTATTGTGAATCCCACGGGCCACTATCCTTATGCCTCAATAGCTAAAATTTATAAATGTACTTGTGCATTATTTGTTATTCTGAAATGAAAGAAAAGATTTTCAAATTTAATATGTTACGGTTAATCATATATGTTAGCTTATTGACTGAAGCCTGATTACATTAAGATGTGACTTGGTTTGTTTTAAGGGTGTAAAGGCAAATGCTTTTGAAAATTATGTTAAAAAACGGTGTTTTAAAAATTTCAAACCATTTTGCAAATTTAATTGAAAAAGGGAAAAGGTTTTGAACAAAAAATGAGGAAACGTCTAATTTTAGAGTGCCACATGCTTAGCGTGGGGAGGGACGATGTATTAGCGAATATTGATTTTACTATTTAGGAAGTATGACAGTGTACAAAACATAATTTAGAACAAGGGTAAAAGCTATTTTAGCTTTGAGATTTCTATTTCCATACCTTATCGACAATAAATAAAACTAATTTTTAAAAATAATCACAATTTAAGTTTTAAAAATAAACCTCTTTATGCGAATTGCACTTGGAAAAGCTGGAAAAATTTAGGGGTAAAAGAGAAGGTTCCAAGATATAAAAGAATTGGTATACAAAAGAAGGGTGGGAATATAAAATTTTCTATCTAAATCGCTTTTCCAGTTAAAAGTATAGATTTAAAAAAACTGAATTTTCAAAATTTTAGATGTTAGAAATGTTATGTTAGGTATTGGATGAAACAGATAGGATGCAAAATTGATTGAAACATGCTCTTATTCGTAAGAGTGTGGAAATTGTTATATGAAATAAAGAATTTCGATTTTTGAAAATTTGCAAACATATAAAACAAAAAGTGTATATATAAATATATAGGTTGTTTGCACCATATTTTAAAAGAATGCATTCGTATACGAGGCACCATTTAGTATTATACAGCATACATATCATGTGTGTTATGATACATTGTGCACCTGTACACGATTGACGACAAAATCAATTGGACACTAATTGGTTGGATAGTTTAGAATGGTTGCGTGCTATATTACATGATTAAATCCTTAAGAAATTTCGAAGATGAAATTCTTTTAAGCGGGGAAGACATATAACACCCCGTAAAATAAACGGTAATAAAATAAAAAGAATTAATAAATAATATATAAGGCTAAAACTGAAATTTGAGAAAACCTAAGAATTTGACCATGAAACTTACACCATTGTGCTTGTAGCGATTTTCTAAGCAAATTTCATATATAAAGCTTCGCAATCGGAGTTCAAAAGGAGAAGTTATCGACATTTGAAGATTTCAGATCGAAAATAGTTCAAAATAGAATTAAGCAAATAAATAGTAGTAAATAAAAATAATGTAAAAGAGGAGATAAATCACCAACCCAACACTGGCCGACACCAAAGTAGAATCTGTCGACCACTCTAATCGATCGGTCGACTGTTCGGTTAGGGCTAACGCTTCTTTGAACCTTGGCCCAACAGTCCGGATTTAATAAATAATAATCTAACGGACACGATTGATTCTAGTCTTATAAATACAGCTATATCCCCTCACTTTTCTCCTCGTATTTTCTGAACTTAGCAGCGTAACTCTACCATTCTTCCTTCTTTGATATTTCTAAAAATTATAAAAAATCATGTAAATACATACATGTGTATATATATTTGAAAAGGACAATAAAAAAGAGAAGAAGAGAAGAAGAGAAGGAGAGAATCAATTCTGCAAAAAAGTAAATTCTAGATTTATAAATTTAGGCTCCACTTAATTCAAATTTCCACTCAAATATTAAATTATAATGGATATGTACACACTTTTAAATACTTATAGTTGGTTGAAAACAAAAAGGAGTCAAGTAAGAAGAATGGGTATGGATTTGGATATTTGGATGCCAAAAGGCAAGTGAATATTATGTAATTTATGTAACACTAAATTTGTACCATTGGAACTCTAATTTTGTTATTATGCTTAAGTGAAAACCATCAAGTTGTAACTTTAAATAAATAAATCTAACTTGAAATTCTCACCTACATGTTCAGAAACTGTTTAACTTTGATGAAACGGTATACACACACACACCCTAGAACTAGAGTTAGGGAGAATAGTCCTTGAAGTTTATGAAATACAATAATGATAGAATTGTGTAATTAATTGCAGATTATTGTTAATTGGGTTGTGGATTGTTAAATTTTATAATCATCAATCGAAGATGCTTTAATTTGATCTGGGATTGAAATTTCTATATTTTAATTCATTTAAACTATAGAATCTCCGTGGAAATTTCCATAAATTACCCAAACAAACAGTTATGTATGAAAAGTGCGTCATTTGAAATACTAAGGAATATGCTCAAATGAAAGAGATATGCAAAGTAGGGATGTGTTTCCGTAGCTTGCACTGTTTATTTTAACGAAAATAAAAAAAAACGATTTCTTGAAATTTCAAACGCGGTGCAATCCCACCTTTTGGTAGTTTATGGAAAGTTGCACTGATAATATTTTCTTCTTGGAAAAGATTTGGTTTCAATGCATTAAAATATGAAAATAAATATTATTATGGAAGTTATATAAGTGTATATACAGAAATCCCTAAATTTAAACTAAGATGTTATAAATAGAAATAATAATCTTGTTTACCAATTATGTGTATATATATAAAGTATAGGTTTAATAAATAAACAAATAAACGTCAATTACAATGCAAATACATATATATGTAACATGAAATTAATTGTACTAATTACGGATAAACACTAAAATATGAACAATGTAGTAAATTAGGGAGTTAATAGGAAGATATATTGATCAAGCCAATATGGGTATAAACCCATTTATTGAATTTGGTCACTAAGACCAAATATGACATTGATGAACGAAATTAAACAAACATGGTAAATTAATTATGAAGTGTATAAATAAATTTAATTAAGATTTGTCTACATATGAATATAAAATACCATTTACAAACGACATTAATTGGAGGAAAAAGAATTAGTAAATGGAATTTAATAACATTAATGAAATACGAAATTAAAAATTATAAGCATACAAAATAAAATGGATGTTTATAAAAAGTAAATAAAAGAATGCTAATAAGTGAGCTTAGTAGGCGTAATAATTTCAACAGTTGAAATTTTATTGCCTCGATAATACATATGCGACGTTTGTGAATTTGTGGGCCTAGCCTAATATTTAGATTAATCATCGATTACTTGGTTTAGGATGGGTCGGGATGCTAGTTTAATAGAGTTACACAATGGAAGTTTGTCCTCTGCAATGGCTACTAGTAGTTGTATATACGTACTACTGATATGAGACATCTCCAACTATAGGACCCGTGGGATAGAGGGTATACGTTCACGTATAAGTTTAGGGAAAATATACCAAGGTTTTAACCTCAGATGAGAAGTCTTTAATAACCTACGACCTAATTAGGAAAGTGGGATTTTCTTTAATTCCAAACTAGAGGCATTAAATAACCGATAATGGACATTTTCCTTGATTTGCATTAGGAAAATTTAAACAGGAATTTTGGATGGTGGTCGACGCTATGTGAGCATTGTTTGGTAAACTGGTATTTATAGAGTAGGGATGGGCATAGGACGAGGTCACAATTGGTCCTTAGCGGTTGTTAGCAAAGACTGGGGTTAAGCCTGCATGGATTACACTTCCTACTGGTGTAGAGTTCATACAGGATATGCACCAATCATAAAGTTTGGTTATTTATTTGCTTGGTTGAAGGTTGGCGTGTTAACCATTAAATAGGTCTTTGAAATGAGTTTGTAAACGACAAGATTAAATTATAAAGCCATGTGCAGGAGTCATCGACCTTCATAGTTAGGCCCGGTTGTCCATTGATTACGTTGCAAGGTGCTTCCTTCTTGGGTGTATAGGGATGCTTATACAAACACACACACATAAATACTTTTACTTATACCTCGGAGTAGGTTAGATACGTCGTACATGCGAATGGAATTAAATCTCAAATCCATTAATAATAGAAATAACACTTAAATGGAGATCAATCAGCATAAACTAGAGTTATGGATAAAGTATATAATTAACCAGTCACCAGACCGTTGTTCTGACCCCCTTTTCATTTCAAGCCATATGATAGATTTAGAAGGATATGATACTGACATAAGATGGGGGCAGTCTCATTCAAGCTCTCCACCGACAAGTCAACCAGATATCCAAGGAATACTATTGGTTCCAACGTAGTAGCCTTAGTCGATATATAAGTTTTTTTTTTATATTTTACAATTCCGCTGTGAGTTCATATACATAGCTCCCTTATATACATATGTTTATTATAGTTACCAACACCAACATTCCATACCCCAGTAAACTCGGGTTTTCGATTTAGTCAGAAAATCAGGGCTATCAAGGCGCGAGTTGTTACAAATATCCTATCTCACAACATCTTGACTAGGAATATTTAAAATAATATATTATTTTTCAGTGATAAATTTCTCGTGATTACAACACATTGCAATTGCTACTATAATATATCATTTAGGGAGTTTTTCTTAAAAAAACTTAAATTAAATAATTAATTAACATAATGCAGTATGAAAATATATAATAGAAAGAAAACCACCTTTTATTTCGAACAAGATTTTATTATAGAGTTAATGATTTACAATAAAATATAGAATTTCGCTTAGGGCATACCTCAAAATCTATCATGTGGGGTAAATATCCAAAATTTCACCCAAACGTAGTGGAAGTAAGATAAGATCATGTTGATGGTAAGGTAGAACAAACAAGAAACTACTACTCCAAACAAAACAACAAACATATCGCAGATGCAATTAAGATAAATCACATACGAGATTTATAAGGGTTACACTATCATGAGGCAGTGTACGTCTAAGGATATCTTTATTGCTTCACAAAAGGAAAGAGTTATAAGATATTGATTTTAATTTGAGGCTAAGGCTAGAAGAAGAATTGTTAAAATCCATTTTTTAATTGCAAACATACAACGATAAACCCTAGGTCTATTGATAATGGTATTTAGACGCTCTCTGTTTTTGGATTATCATATATGCAGAAGATATGTTGAATCTATGGTGGAAATTCCAACTTGCTGAAAGGTAACGAAATCATGCTTGGAAATTCATACTCAAGTTACTCCAAAAAAATCATTGTTTCAGTCGATCGAACACCATTTTCAATCGACATGTCCATGGTTTTGTCGATTGAAACTAACCGATTAAAAATATTTTCGGTTTACTACGAAAGCTACAATGCTCTCGGGTTGCAACTGGCTAAAAATTCGGTCCACTGATAGGATTACCAGTCGACTTGTCATTCTACTAGTCAACTGAAAACTCAGCTTCCACTTCAGCCTTCTTCATCTTCTCCTTCGCCGCTTCTTTACATCTCCCTATGACTAATTTTCTCCTTTAAATCTAGAAATATAGTATCACATCTAATAACCTCCACCTTGATACTATATTTCCTAAATAGCCTTCCAACTCCACCTACACCTTCATACTCCAAGAAATCTCGGATATGGCACCATGGATACCTCCTCTATGAGTTTCGGCGTGGCCATCACTTATTGCATTTTATCGAAGAGCTCCGGGTCCTCCAATAAAGTATTGAAACTACCATTTCCATATACATATCAGTCTCCATAATGAAAACAAACATCTCCATCTACAGGCTCAATTTACCCCTATATCACCATGTGGCACGTGGTACCTCGATAAGTGAATCAAGTTCGAGAAATGCTCAAACTTTGCAACAAGTAAGGACTTAATGAACATATCTCCCACATTCTCCTCTATGTGAACCTTTGAAAGACGAACTAGCTTCTCTTCATTCTACGAGACAAGAAAAGACTCCCTTACCTCTATATACTTTATCCCTAAGCTAAAAGCCATATTTTCAGTTAGTTAATTTAACTTTGACTTTCTCGACTCACTTATACTTCATCATACATGAAGCCCAAATAGCACATCAACCACTTCAAGTAAAGCGCCTCCTTAGCCGCTTTAGAGACATATATAAGCTCTACTTCTATAGTAGAAAAGGAAACTATCGTCCGCAACCTTGGTATCTAACTAATAGTTGTCCCTCCAAGAGTGAGCACGTAACTTTCGGTTGACTTCCTTCGATCTCTATCCCTAGCATAGTCAAAATTACAAAATCCAACCAAGCTGAAACTCTATCTCTTTCATAAAAGACAAGCCCATGGTCTGGACTTCCCTAAGATAGCTGTAAATATACTTTACCACCTCCTAAGGCATCATCTTTGAATTTTCCATATATCTACTAACCAATTTTTGGATTTTTGATTTGAAAATTTTTAAAGGAAAAGGAACAAAACTAAGTTAAGAAATATTTACAATTTTTTTTAGTTTTGGATTTTGAATTTTTTTTTGTTTTTTTTAAATATACATGAACTAATGCAACTAAATGAATGCAAGAGTCTAATTACAAATTATTTATTCTAAGTTAACCCAAAATTGTATAACCACAAATTGTCTTAAATCAACAAGATAGTTCTCAGCGAGGCAACAGACATGATTTATCAGTGCACCACGAACCACCGTAGCAATGCAGCCGAATGTTTAAGTACCTTTAGAGAAACAATTCAATATAATATTTATAACCGATTATTGCTCTGCCGTAGCCTAGATACCAAGAAATTAAATTGTTCAAAGAAGACAAATTGTCAATATACAATTAAGAGTTATCAGTATCTAACCGTTATTATTAATTAAATTTCTAGGATGAAATGCAAAGTAGAAATTAAACGTGTATTAACAATGCAACTACGAATGGATTTTGTTTTTGAATTTTTTTTATAAAATGCAAATGCAGGCAACCAACAACGCAATTCAAATAAAACCAGAGATGAAAGCAGCAATTCTTTTAGAAAGCAAGCAGTTTTTTTTTTGCAGCACTTCTTCTCCTTCTGAAATCTGCTTTGGCAACCTGAAAATTTAAAATACAAGATACGCACACACAATTGTTTTCTTTTCTTTTCTTTTCTTTTTTTAAGCAGAAAAAAAAGAGAGAGAGAAACGAAATCAAAAGAAAATACTTACAACTGAAGACAGAACTATATTTTAGAAATCTTAAAGCAACATACAAGCAAACTCAAAGCAAGAATTTTTGTTTTTGTTTTGTTTTTTTAAAGAAGAGTTAAAACAAAACTAATTAACTGTCAAAATAAATTTACTAAACAAAGGCAAACCCCTTTTTTTTTAACGCTCTAACATCGTTCAACACAAAGCCCAGCCCACTTAACACAATCAAGATCACGTTCCAGTAGCAAACCTATACCCCCAAACCAAATTCAAGTCACAGATAAAAAAAAAAAAATCTCGATTGCCAAATAAAAAAAATATCGAATCAAATTAAACTTGGACACAGCCACACCAAAATCGAGTCAAAGCAATCACGAACTAGCTGTGGTAACTAGGAGATTGTGTTCAGGTGAGGGAGGCGGTGGTTGGCGATTTGGGGAGTTCGTCGATTGGGTTGCAAGGAGAGGATTGTTCTATTGTTGCTCTGGTTATGGATTCGCGATTTGAAGTCGCTGATGGTGATTTGTGTGAAGCACGGGTTGGATTGGAGGCGTTTGTATTGGTTGAAGTCAGTTTGCTTGTGATGGTGACGTCGACGTAGGGAAGCGCAATATTTGGTTTCGAGCAGTGGATGAGTTGCTGTCAAAGAGGAGAAGTGAGGAAGGTGGTTATGGTTATTGTTGCTGGAGACTGGAGTGATGGTGATAATGTGGTTGATGAAGTTGAGACAGAGGGGATATGGAGTAAAAGGTGGCTGTGACTTGTGGATGTTGGTGTTCTCAGGGATGAGGCGATTTTTGTTAGGTGATTTTCTTTAGTAGATTGTCTGAAGTAAATTGGTTGGAGGAACTAGGAAGGTGATTTTTGGCAGACAGTTTTGTATGGGTGAAACATGGGCTGATGTATGAGTAGAGATGCGGTGGGTTGTATGTTGAGTTGACGAACTGCTGTTGGTTTGACTTTGGGTTAGTGAAGATTGAACTGTTGTTTGTGATGAAGAGGGTGTCGCAAGGGGTTATGGGAGGTGTTCTCCGGTGATATGCAGGAAGTTTGCTGTTAACAATGATATAGTGGAGTGAAGATGTGATGTTTTTAGGCAAGCAGGTTGGTAGTAAGCGATGTCGATTGGGTTATTTGCAGTTTCGTAGTGCTTTCTGAAGTTCGATGGAGGCAGTTGGACTATGGTGGTCGTTCTTTGTTTGCTGGAGGTAAAGTGATCTGTATGGTGATCGAATTGGTTTCAGGCTTTGTTGTGGTGATTGGGTAGGATTTGAAATGAAGTGCAGAAGGATGTTGTAGAGAAGTATCTTCAGGCAGCAGTTGAATAGGTAGTTTTGTTGAAGGCAAGTCCTGTTATTAATGTGATAGTGACTAGAAGAGTCACAGAGGAAAGAGATGTAGACACTGTGCAGGGGAGAATGAGGATGGTAGCAATTTTGGTAGAGGGGTAGGACTGTAGTGGAGCAACAGAGAAGCAATTGGCAGTGCACAACAATGTTGTATTTGGCAAGTGGAAATTGCATAACAAATGTAAAATGTGAAAGCAAATTGAAATGCCAATGTAAGAATAAAAAAAAAGAAATTTTTGTTTCTTTTCAAATGCAATAGCGTATGTTTTTTTTCGTAAAGTACGCAATGCAAAATAAAAAACTAGAACAACATGCACACAAACACCAACTTTTTTTTTAAAATGCAAACAAATACAAAATTGGAAGATGATCAGATGCGATTGATAGCTTCTTAGGAACTCCAGAAAGATGCTTTAGCTTGATGGGAAACAGTTACATTGGATGAGCCAACAGATGAATTTACTTGGAGTCGTTTCGAAGAAGTGTTCGAGCAGCGATATATGCCGTCTGCTGGTATCTTCCGAATGTACCAGGAGTTTATGGATTTGAAGTAAGGAAGTTTATCGTTTGAGGAATACTTAAACAAATTTAACGAATTATCTCGGTTTGGTCCAGAATTAGTGAATACACCGTTAAAGAAGAATGAAAAGTTTATTCGAGGAATGAACAAGAAGTTTCAGGAGAGGATGACTACCACGTTAAGGAATCTTTTTCTGAATTAATATATATGTGTTATAGATACGATACTATGGATAAGCAGGAAGTTCCAAAGGAGGATGGAAATACAAGCAATTCAAATTGGAGAAAAAGGAAGCTCGGTGAAAAGAAACCGTAGAGAGGCAAAGAAAAGAAGAATGTACAGAAGAAAAAGGTGAAAGATGTTACTTGTTTCAATTGCTTGGAGAAAGGCCATTACTTGAACAATTGTAAGAATCCCAGGAAGCAAGGAAAGAGGAAGCAATTTATGAAGCCAGATCAGGAATCTAGGGAATGCTATTATTGCCACAAGCCAGGACATAGGATCATGGATTGTCCAGTACTGAAGCAAGCTCAAAAAGCGAGTGAATATGCAATCAAAGATGATTCTTCAAACTCAATGACTGATAAAAGAAATGAGATTTTAAAAGGTAACCTTCTCGTTTACGATTAAATTTTTCAAGTTTGTTCGACAAAGGAGCTATACATAGTTTTATTTCTCAGCAAATCATAAATAAGTTAAATCTTGAATCTGGGATCGTAGTCGAACCTATTTTTGTCTGTTTCATTGGGTTTCGATAAAATCCATGAACGGTTAGTTATTCCTTCGAACTAACCAATACCCCTACATATTTCGTAGATCCGAATAACCCAAGTATTTCGTAAATTGTTGAATGAGTTTGTTCTCATATCTATTGTTGATATTCTGATTTGGTAAGCCAAATGCAGAATAGATATCCAATTTGATCTGAAAAGATATTTCTCTATCTTTTATCTGTCCTTGGTTGTCACTCTGGCAAATTTGGGGGACGAAATTTTCTTAAGGGAGGGATCTTTAACATTCCCGAATTTTAGCCAAGTTTAATTTGACAATTAATTTAATTTTGGAATCAAATTGTGAAATTATTTGTGAATTAATTAAAAATTTCCAGGATAAATAAATATTTTAGATTTTAAATAGAATTTTGGTTTGAAATTTAAGGGTAAGTATTTTATAAATAAAAAATTAGATGTAAGAATAAATATATTGGAAATAAATTGGATTTGAAATTTCATTTTTAATTTGATAAGAATTTGTTTCTAATTTTATTTAAATATGCATTTTGATTTGAAAATGATATTTTGAATTTGATTATAAATTTTTCAAAGGCCAATTTAGAATAGAAATTTTTATTCATGTGTAATTAATTTGTAAAACCATCTTTTGTTTTAATTTTTTTTATAAATGAATTATAAAGAAAATGTATTTATTTAGATAAGTAATATGATATTAATTTAAAATATTATTTGTAATGTTTAAATATAGTAAAAGTTCGAATGTTGTTTAAAAACTAAATTTTATAATATACACACGTGTGTTATTTATTAAAGTGTAATTTATTTTAAAATTCAATTTTTTTAAAGATTTTATAAAGGTGAATGCATTTATTAAATAATGAAAATTATATAGATAAAAACATAAACAAATGAAATAAAACACATACGTTGAGATATGAAAATATAAATGCATAAAGGGTTAAAATAAAATTTATAAAATAATTTAAATAAAGGATTTAAACATACTTTTAATTATATGTAACAAGCGTAAAACATCAAGATGAGTAATTGTAAAAGTGTAATTAAATGGACAAGTGGCACAAATTTTGTTTAAAATGAATTAAATTTAAGATGAAACTAAAATACATTCATCTTTTTCTCATATTTTCAACACCAAAGAAAAACTGAAATCAGAAAAAAAAAAAAAAACAATATCATCTCAATACTAAAATAAAAAAAAGATCAAAAACCTGCAATCAAGCAACATAAATTCAAAATAAAAACACGAACCTGGAAACAAAATTAAGTTGCAAATGCAAATCTTCCAAAGCCTGGAATCTCAACAGTAGGTAGCAAGCTTTGATAAAAATGCAGATGTAAAACAAATGCAAAGACAAGGAAGCATTCAGATCAACAGGAACTACAATAATAATCAAATCCAGATCAAACAGAATTCTGTTCCTCTCTGCTCTGACAAAATCCAAGCGAGTAAACTTATCCTTTTACCTGAGATCTGCTTGAACAATCTGGTTTGCATGTGTTTATCTTGAAAGTTATATGCTGATATGGTTATGTGTTATGCCTGTGTGTATATATAATTTGTGTGCATATCTCTGGTAACAGGAAATAAGGCCTCTGTTATAAAAGTACAGGTTATAACTTAGTTCAAAATTCAACTTCATTTGCTCTGATCATTTTTAGCTAATGATTTCAAAACAAAATATGTTTGGAATTACCATAACTAGATTTTAAAAATGCATTTCAAATTTAATATGAAGGAGTTGCTGTCTGAAAGAAGAAAGAACAGTGTAAATCCAGATTCATCAAATTTTCAACTTGCATGAATTCAAAATTGAATTACATCATATAAATCCATTTTGAAAGTAAGGATTTTTAAAACAAAAATTAGAATTTTTAGTTGCGAATTGGGGCTGCATTTATTGGTTGAACGAAAAATGGGTTTTCGCAAATTTCCGGCGATCGGCAAACCTTTGAAGGTCGAAACTTGGCATGGAGGTAGCCGGAGTATCATAAATTATAGGAAAAATGTGAAATAATTTTTTATTTTGTCATGGATGATGGTATGAATCGAATTAGGGTTTAAGCCCTGTGTTTGGATGGCTGTAGTCGTGAGGAAATTTCGCTGTCGACACTGCGATGTAGGCGATCGCACCTGGGGGGTCGAGTTCGTGGTGGGTCGAAGCACCTTCAGCCAGAATGGTGTGGGTTCTGGTGGTGTGTAGCGGCAAGGCGGAGGGGTTTTCAGATGAGCATGTGATTCCAGGAAGTAATATTTGGTTCGAATTCGGCTCGATTTTGATCTAGGGAAAATTCTGTATATTGGGTTGTTCGAATTGATTCTGGTGATCACCAATTATGCTTGGGTGGCTGCGGCGTTGACCGGAGTTGGTCGTGATGTTTGTGCACGTGTACATGCCTATGTACACATCTGTGTTGAGATGGTTGGGGAAGAAGATGGGGGAGCTCGAGTTCAAGCACGTGCAGATAGGGGATGTACTCGAAGCATTCGAGTAACCGTCTCAGGAAAAAGAAAACTTTGGGATTGGATCGGAGTGAACCTCGAGTAGAACGAGTTTCTGCTCGGGTTATTGGTTTGATGCATGAAATGGTTTTAAAACTAAAAGAAAATCAAAGTTATTGAAAACAAATTTTGTTTGTTATCTAAGTTTTTAAAATTGGTTAAAAGATTTTTAAATAATTTTTTTTAATTAACCAAGTTTTTAAATGTTTTAAAATATACATGACCTTTATTTCTAAAGTTTATTTTAAATAAACTTAATAATATTACAAATGTTTTAATTGTTAATTAACTTTTAAAGTCTAAGTTAATTTATTTGTTAAAGAAAATTAATTACTTAAAGTTAGTCTCTTAATGAAAATAATTAAGGCAAATTAATGATTCAAAGATTGATTAATCAACTGTTTAAAGGTTAATTAATTATGGATAATTAATTAATGCAATTAATGTAATTAAAGTAATTAATTTAAGAAGTGATTAATTAATTAAGGATTAGTTAATTAATAAAAGTAATTGTAAAAGTTAATTAAGTAATTAAGGATAATTACTTATTTTAAATTAGGATTAATTTATTAACGAAAATTAATTAAGGATTAATTAATTAATTAATTAAGAATAATTTATTAAGGTTAATTAATTAATTAAGATTAATTCTTTAATAATTAAAGGTTAATTAATTTATTAATTAAGGTTACTTAATAAATAATTAAAGGATAATTAATTAACACAAACTGTAATTAATTAATGTTAATCAAACAGAACTAGTGATTAATCCGGTTTCAATTAATCTATTAACCTTATTTATGGATGATTGTATTCTATTGACTGCTGTGAATTTTTTTTCATCTTTGCTGTGTGATGCTTTGTGATTTGAATTATTTAATTCATGCTGTGATGAATGTAATTTATTTATCTATAATGCATTTATATCATCTATCTGTGATTCTGTGTATATAGATAAGCGTTATAGGATTATACTGCTTATCGATATTGCTGTGATTGTATCTGTGATGACTGGTGATATTGCACTATCGTGTTAACCCCTGGACTACACCATACACACACAAATATGGATTGCATGTGGAAATTGGTTAAGTCACGGATTTTTGAAATAGTTTTATATTTGAATTTTTGAATCCAAATGGTTTTGGAAATGGATTGGGTTTAAAGTGAAAAGCTTTTGAAAAGGAAGTTTTCAAAGATAAATGTTATTTTTGAATAACTTGAATTAGTTTTTAAATTTGATTTAAATTGAACTCAAAATTTGAAATTGAATTCTATGTTGAGAATTTATGATTTAAAACGATTATACAAGTTTATATGGGTTTTAAACCATTTTTAATGTGTTGTTTCGGGAATTTGAATTTAACCCAAAGATTTTAACTTGTATAAATGAAATCGGATTTTTCCAAAATGAAAACTATTTGTTTTCAAATAATAAAAGCTTTCATATAAGGAAAGAATTTCCAATTTGTATTAAAGAGATTTCAAGTTTGAAATAAAAATGGTTTTCCAAGTTATGAATGAATCTTTGAAAACGATTTTGAAAGCTATGAATTGGGTCTTGATTTAAAGGTTGGACGAGTTAATCTGTAACAACCCGCATATTTATCGATTGTGTATTTAAATATTTTATTTAAATTTTTCATCGTTCGTCGGATTTTTAGTCCGAAAAGCTACTTTTTGCAAACAGCCGAATTAGGACTCGGGACCACTCCCATTGAGTTTAAAATGCCGTCTGCGACCTTTTTGAGTATAAACTTCGATATGTTTGGAGATAGTAGAATTTTAACCTTTTTCACATAGGGCTTTGGTTTGGGCTGAACCCATTAGCCACTTACTAACTCAGTCCCCACCCTTTCCAACTCTTCATTACTTCATTTCTAATTCCTAACTCTTCAAGCTTTAGCAACAATGGTGGAAGAGAGTGGAAATTAAAACTCCAAGCCCTAGTTCCTCTTGCTAGCTCAAGTTCTTGCTCCAAATTCAAAGAGAACCCATTGGTAAGCTTCCTCTTCTTCTTCTCCAACTCATTCTCTCTTTGAATTTCATAAATTTCCTAAACCTAACTTAGGGAATGTTCTTCTTTTAAGCTTAGATTCAAGCTTCTAGTGTGAGATTGAAGTGTGGTTGATTTCCATTTGCTTTCAAGCTTCATCTTTATTTGCTTGGGTTCAAAGGTGAGATTTTTAATCTCACATCCATGCTTATAATTATCTTCGATTGTTAGGTATGAATTCCTAACACTTATTCGTGTGCATTTGCTTTCTGTTTGAATTGATTTGGTGAATATTCCAAGTTTTAGTGTTTTGAGTTCAATTCTTTAAAAATCATAATTTTGATGTTTGAACATGTTTTTGGTGATGCATCGAGGAGCTCATAGGGCCGGGTAGTCGATTGGCATAAACCCTTAGCGTCGTTGCTCGTGCGATTGCAATTTGGTCGGGATTTGCACCTCCTTTGAAATAGGGTAGGAAGTGCAAGTGTACAGGTTCGGCCGACCGAGCCCCCTGGGCCGGTCGACCGACCTGTAGTCCAGGCACTTCCTGCCTCTGTTTGGAAGTGCTGGTTACAGGCTTCGGCCGACCGAGCCCCCTGGGCCGGTCGACCGACCTGGTGCCCTGAGCACTTCCAACCTCTGGTTCGGTCGACCGACTCAGGGTGTTCGGTCGACCGACCTGCTACTATTTGCCAGATTAGCCTATATTGCTAATTCGTTTGAAAATCCAACTTTAATCGATTCGTGTTGTCTTCCTTTTGTTGTTGTCATTTATTATCGACTTTGATGACCTTTTCTTTAGGAATTTTAGATATATCCACTTTGATGGATTTGATATCGATTTCTTTGGATTTTATTCACGTCTTCGAATGTGAATTTTTATGCCCGATTGTTTCTACAATCACTTCTATGATTTGTCACTTTAAAATATAAAGGTTTTTTCTATACTAGTAGTAAATATCAAAACTCTTTCTTCAAATGATTTCAACACTATTTTATTACAAAGCTCGTTTTCTCAAACCGATTTCCAATCTATTAGTATATACAAACCTTTACCTCACTCGTATGAGAAATCTAATTAAACGACTTAGTAAAACAAGTGGTATGAAACGCTTGCGTTTACTTCGTTGGTTAATTTTTGGACTTGTTCGATTGAACCACTTGTGACATTTTTCTAGTGGAGATATGCAGTTTGTTCGTAAATGTTTAAGTTAAGCAAGTGGTTATGGGACATGAAGCTAAACTTTTATATTTACTAGCTTAGTGTAATTGACACTTCTCGTTGATCATGACGATCATCTTTGTGGTTTAGACTAGCGATGTGCGATGTCTCTTTGTTTGTGAGGTTAGGCTAGACACCACTTGTGCGATTCCATTCGCACATACCTTTTCGGTTAGCCTAGACGCCACTTATGTGATTCCGTTCACACATATCTTTTTGCTTTTTGGTTAGGCTAGACACCACTTGTGCGATTCCATTCGCACATACCTTTTCGGTTAGCCTAGACACCACTTGTGTGATTCCACTCACACATACTTTCTTGTAATTTCTGGATTTCTTGTGTTGATTTCTGGAATTTATGTTTCACCACCTTTTTTCGATTGGCATTGATATTTATGTCATTTATTGTGGCTTGGTGAATGAAATTAGGAGTATGACATTCCTTTTTATCTTGAGTAGATCTTTGCGATATTGATTAATCTCTTATTGATTTTTTTCAGTTACTTATATATCACAGCTTGGCATTGTGATTATCATACGTTTAGCCATATCTCTTATTCTATATCATGTTATCTGATATTTATAGCTAGACTGATCCGTTTATTATTTTCTTATTAAATAATACTCGGGTCAGACTGAGATTTTACAGGTGCTTCCTCTTGACTTCCTATCTGGAACAATCGTCTGATTTTGGCTAACTACTCTAGATTAGTAGTTTATTGTTGTATGCATTTGAGAAATAGACTCCTTGATGTATACATATTCTTTTGTCTTAGCACTTGTATCTATTCTTTTGTGATGCTGTGGATCTTATTTGACCACTACTCTGATATACACTTTTATGTGTAATATTCATATCTATTTCCGCCTTTGTGATATGAATTGTCTGTGACCGATTTATGTTATGTTTATTTCTATATTTGTTTCCAAAGACCTTTATAGCCACTGTGTAGTAGCTTTGAGTTTGTGTCGGTATGTCGGATTTCCCTCTTGATAAAGAAAAGTTATATTTTTATCTGGCATATCGGTACTCGCGCAAAGCAATTACACGGATGGTCGCTCCTCAACAGCCTTATTCTCCATGCTAGTTGACAGTATTACATCGTAGTGTTCTTGGCTAGCGTGGGAATAGAGGTGGGGCGTCACAGCTTGGTATCGGAGCCAAACTTCGGAATAATATGGAATATTATAACAAGGATCATCGTCTTAAGTCTTTCTTAGGAGTCGTGCTTTAGGATTTAATTCGAGTCTTCGTACCGATTCATCCTATTTTCTTTATGATTCCTTGTTTTATCTATCAAGAATTGCTTGATATTTATCTTGAGAATAACTTTTTCTTCTTCTTTATTTCTTTCTTAAAGAAGAGAAATGGTTAGACCAGGCCGTCCCAGCGCTGGTCAATCTAGTGCTACTCCCCAAGATGGAGTTTTTATGTCTGCTCAACAACTTTTGGGTCTTGTAAAGAATCAAGAGTTTATCTATGCTTTGAGTAAGAACCCCGAAATGGTTCTACCTTTGAAACTTGAAGTTTCTTTCAATTAGCTTGTGGATGTTACTCTTCTTCATGGAGAGGTTGGTAAAGGAAGTGTTTGTGATATTGGGACTTCCAAGAAGAGGCATATTAAGTTCTAGAGCCTTAATCCCAATAAGAGATTGAAGCAAACTACTTTTGTAGAAAAGACTCCAATCCCTAATCGTGGAGGATGCTACAATTGTAATTCTAAGGAACACTATGCGAATATGTGTCCAAAACCCCATTCTTGTCGCTATTGCAAGAAACCGGGTCATCTTTTATCTGCATGTCCCAAGCTTTTGAACAAGGACATGAGAAAGCTAAATATTGTGCAAGCCCCTAGAAACTCTTCTCTTGATCAAGGTATTTCTCCTTCAATCCTTGGTTTTATTTGTCTTGTGAATATTCTTTTCAAGTTCTTTTTGATATGAGTCCATCTCACTATTTTATATCAAAAGAACTTGTTGATTCTTTTTAAACATTTTTGGGCTTGAAGACTTCTTTGAGGATTGTGAATCCGGATGGATCCGCAACAATTTGCGTTTTATTGATGTCGAAATTATTTTATGAGATTTTTCTTTCCAAGCCGATATTTTTACTTAGGCTCCGGAATTGATTTTTAGAAAGGATCGACTTAATTGTGAAGCCCGTATCCTATTTTTCGAGTGGACTATTCATCTTCGACATTTTCTATCTGTTAAGCAGCTTTCTATTTTTCTTTGTGATTCCGATTTCAAATTTTTGGTGGAATCATTTTATTCCTTAAGCCCACTTATAAGGAAAGTGTTGTTTCTCTCATTCATGTAGTTTGAGATATTTTCCGGTATTTTTGAATTTGTCTTAGGACTGTCACCTAAGCAATCTTTTGAGTAGTGTTAAGGTCTTTTCAGCTCGACCTTGCCACCGGTTTTCATTTGCTACGAGTTGCGGAAGTCCACTTACCGCATTCCGCACTTGTTATGGTTCTTATGAATGACTTATTTTGTCGTTCAGTTTGTCCTGCTTATTTCATCCATTTTATAGATCGAATATTCTATGAATATCTCGATGACTCCATTCTTGTATTTATTGATTTTGGATGAAAATAGCAATTTAAAATTTTGCAAATCTTTTTCATAAGATTTATTTATAAGTATAATTGGATTTTTGTTCTTAAAACGAACAAAGAATATTCTTAGAGGTTTTTGAGAAACTTACTTATCCTATAGAAGATGATTTTGTGATTGTATTGCCCGTTGAGTGCTTTAAGAATTCTGGTCGATGCGCTTGATCAACGTTATCGATAAGAATCTCCTAAACGCTTTGATGAGACAGTCAGACACGATATATTGACTTGTAAAAATGTAAATTTTTGTAGAAAGATTATTACATAAAAATAAAAATGTAATTTTGAAAGTTTTAACTTTTCGGGAAAGAGGATTATTTAAAAGAACTCTTCCTTTCGATACTCTTGTTCTTGTGATTCCTGAAGGGGAACCAAGACTTTGCTATTTGTACCGATACTAGTCGTATTGGTTTGGATGTCGTTCTCTTGCAAAGGAGAACGTGATATCACTTGTGCTTCTAAATCATTATAGCTTATCGAGACTAGATATGTCACTTATGATCTAGTGCTCTCGGCTATTGTTTTTGCTTTTGGAATTTGGCATCATCATATTTGGATGAGAAATTTGTTCTCTACCTCGATCATAAATCTTTGGAATATTTATGTTCTCTTAAGGAACTGCAAGTTGACTCGAGTTCCTAGCATCTTATGATCTTGATATTCTTTTTATTCCCGGAAGGGAAATCGTGTTGCCAATGCGCTTTGTCGTAAGCAATAAGTGGTTGATTCTTTGATGATGTCTGAATGGAATTATCTTTTCATCAAGTTCATCGGACGTTTTGGTACACTTCGTTTTATTGAGTTTTATCTCATTCCTTTTATGGACTAGTGTCCGATGTTCTTTTATGGTGTTCGGTTCATCGGATGTACCGTTATATACTACATCGATGTTCCGTCTTATTTGATTCATTGGATGTACCGTTTGTACTACATCAATGTCTTTCCTTTTTGGATTCATTGGATGTACCGTTTGTACTACATCAATGTCGTTTCTTTTTGGATTCATTGGATGTACCGTTTGTACTACATCAATGTCTTTGCTATTTGATTCATTGGATGTACCGTTTGTACTACATCAATGTCTTTTCTTTTTGGATTCATTGGATGTACCGTTTGTACTACATCAATGTCTTTGCTATTTGTTTCATTGGATGTACCGTTTGTACTACATCAATGTCTTTTCTTTTTGGATTCATTGGATGTACCGTTTGTACTACATCAATGTCTTTGCTATTTGATTCATTGGATGTACCGTTTGTACTACATCAATGTCTTTTCTTTTTGGATTCATTGGATGTACCGTTTGTACTACATCAATGTCTTTTCTTTTTGGATTCATTGGATGTACCGTTTGTACTACATCAATGTCTTTTCTTTTTGGATTCATTGGATGTACCGTTTGTACTACATCAATGTCTTTGCTATTTGATTCATTGGATGTACCGTTTGTACTACATCAATGTCTTTTCTTTTTGGATTCATTGGATGTACCGTTTGTACTACATCAATGTCTTTTCTTTTTTGATTCATTGGATGTACCATTTGTATTACATCAATGTCTTTGCTATTTGATTCATTGGATGTACCGTTTGTACTACATCAATGTCTTTGATTCATTGGATGTACCGTTTGTACTACATCAATGACTTTGCTGTTTGATTCATTGGATGTACCGTTTGTACTACATCAATGTCTTTGCTTTTGATTCATTGGATGTACCGTTTGTACTACATCAATATCTTTGCTTTTGATTCATTGGATGTACCATTTGTACTACATCAATGTCTTTGCTTTTGGTTCATTGGATGTACCGTTTGTACTACATCAATGTCTTTGCTTTTGATTCATTGGATGTACCGTTTGTACTACATCAGTGTCTTTGATTCATTGGATGTACCATTTGTACTACATCAATGTCTTTTCTTTTTGGATTCATTGGATGTACCGTTTGTACTACATCAGTGTCTTTGATTCATTGGATGTACCGTTTGTACTACATCAATGACTTTGCTGTTTGATTCATTGGATGTACCGTTTGTACTACATCAATGTCTTTGCTTTTGATTCATTGGATGTACCGTTTGTACTACATCAATGTCTTTGCTTTTGATTCATTGGATGTACCGTTTGTACTACATCAGTGTCTTTGATTCATTGGATGTACCGTTTGTACTACATCAATGACTTTGCTGTTTGATTCATTGGATGTACCGTTTGTACTACATCAATGTCTTCGCTTTTTGATTCATTGGATGTACCGTTTGCACTACATCAATGACTTGGCTTTTTGGTTCATTGGACGTACCGTCTTTGTACTACGTCGGTGTTCCAAATTATTCGAGTTTCTAGTTTCTCGGGCATACCGTATTTGTACTACGCCGTCGCCCTGGCTCAATTTCCTGCTATTCTTGACGATCTCCACGTCTTTCATCCACGGAAATGCCTTAGGGATTCCGGTTTTCATTCTTGAGCCCGGTGATATTGTGGAAATTGAGGTTTCACCAGATTTGATTCTTGAGCAACATCCTATTCGAATTATTTCTTCGGAGCTCAAACGACTTCGAAATAAAGATGTTATTCTTGTGAGAGTTAAATGGTTCTCAAATCCTAGGGATTACTCATGGGAATCTAGAGAATTCATTGAGCGATCCCGTTCTTGCTAACTCTTTCGTGCTTTTTATGGTGAACTTCTTATTTCAATTTTCTTTTGTGTTGATATGCTTCCATGGTTGTTACTTCTTATTTTCCTCTTAAGTACTGCGAGGACGCAATTTCTTTAAGAAGGGGAGTCTGTAACAACCCGCATATTTATCGATTGTGTATTTAAATATTTTATTTAAATATTTCATCGTTCGTCGGATTTTTAGTCCGAAAAGCTACTTTTTGCAAACAGCCGAATTAGGACTCGGGACCACTCCCATTGATTTTAAAATGCCGTTTACGACCTTTTTGAGTATAAACTTCGATATGTTTGGAGATAGTAGAATTTTGACCTTTTTCACTTAGGGCTTTGGTTTGGGCTGAACCCATTAGCCACTTACTAACTCAGTCCCAACCCTTTCCAACTCTTCATTACTTCATTTCTAATTCCTAACTCTTCAAGATTTAGCAACAATGGTGGAAGAGAGTGGAAATTAAAACTCCAAGCCCTAGTTCCTCTTGCTAGCTCAAGTTCTTGCTCCAAATTCAAAGAGAACCCATTGGTAAGCTTCCTCTTCTTCTTCTCCAACTCATTCTCTCTTTGAATTTCAGAAATTTCCTAAACCTAACTTAGGGAATGTTCTTCTTTTAATCTTAGATTCAAGCTTCTAGTGTGAGATTGAAGTGTGGTTGATTTCCATTTGCTTTCAAGCTTCATCATTATTTGCTTGGGTTCAAAGGTGAGATTTTTAATCTCACATCTATGCTTATAATTATCTTCGATTGTTAGGTATGAATTCCTAACATTTATTCGTGTGCATTTGCTTTCGGTTTGAATTGATTTGGTGAATATTCCAAGTTTTAGTGTTTTGAGTTCAATTCTTTAAAAATCATAATTTTGATGTTTGAACATGTTTTTGGTGATGCATCGAGGAGCTCATAGGGCCGGGTAGTCGATTGGCATAAACCCTTAGCGCCGTTGCTCGTGCGATTGCAATTTGGTTGGGATTTGCACCTCCTTTGAAATAGGGTAGGAAGTGCAAGTGTACAGGTTCGGCCGACCGAGCCCCCAGGGCCGGTCGACCGACCTGTAGTCCAGGCACTTCCTGCCTCTGTTTGGAAGTGCTGGTTACAGGCTTCGGCCGACCGAGCCCCCTGGGCCGGTCGACCGACCTGGTGCCTCGAGCACTTCCAACCTCTGGTTCGGTCGACCGACTCAGGGAGTCCGGTCGACTGACCTGCTACTATTTGCCAGATTAGCCTATATTGCTAATTCGTTTGAAAATCCAACTTTAATCGATTCGTGTTGTCTCCCTTTTGTTGTTGTCATTTATTATCGACTTTGATGACCTTTTCTTTGGGAATTTTAGATATATCCACTTTGATGGATTTGATATCGATTTCTTTGGATTTTATTCACGTCTTCGAATGTGAATTTTTATGCCCGATTGTTTCTACAATCACTTCTATGATTTGTCACTTTAAAATATAAAGGTTTTCTATACTAGTAGTAAATATCAAAACTCTTTCTTCAAATGATTTCAACACTATTTTATTACAAAGCTCATTTTCTCAAACCGATTTCCAATCTATTAGTATATACAAACCTTTACCTCACTCGTATGAGAAATCTAATTAAACGACTTAGTAAAACAAGTGGTATGAAATGCTTGCGTTTACTTCGTTGGTTAATTTTTGGACTTGTTCGATTGAACCACTTGTGACATTTTTCTAGTGGAGATATGCAGTTTGTTCGTAAATGTTTAAGTTAAGCAAGTGGTTATGGGACATGAAGCTAAACTTTTATATTTACTAGCTTAGTGTAATTGACACTTCTCGTTGATCATGACGATCATCTTTGTGGTTTAGACTAGCGATGTGCGATGTCTCTTTGTTTGCGAGGTTAGGCTAGACACCACTTGTGCGATTCCATTCGCACATACCTTTTCGGTTAGCCTAGACACCACTTGTGTGATTCCGTTCACACATACCTTTTTGCTTTTTGGTTAGGCTAGACACCACTTGTGCGATTCCATTCGCACATACCTTTTCGGTTAGCCTAGACACCACTTGTGTGATTCCACTCACACATACTTTCTTGTGATTTCTGGATTTCTTGTGTTGATTTCTGGAATTTATGTTTCACCACCTTTTTTCGATTGGCATTGATATGTATGTCATTTATTGTGGCTTGGTGAATGAAATTAGGAGTATGACATTCCTTTTTATCTTGAGTAGATCTTTGCGATATTGATTAATCTCTTATTGATTTTTTTCAGTTACTTATATATCACAGCTTCGCATTGTGATTATTATATGTTTAGCCATATCTCTTATTCTATATCATGTTATCTAATATTTATAGCTAGACTGATCCGTTTATTATTTTCTTATTAAATAATACTCGGGTCAGACTGAGATTTTACAGGTGCTTCCTCTTGACTTCCTATCTGGAACAATCGTCTGATTTTGGCTAACTACTCTAGATTAGTAGTTTATTTGCATTTGAGAAATAGACTCCTTGATGTATACATATTCTTTTTTCTTAGCACTTGTATCTATTCTTTTGCGATGTTGTGGATCTTATTTGACCACTACTCTGATATACACTTTTATGTGTAATATTCATATCTATTTCCGCCTTTGTGATATGAATTGTCTGTGACTGATTTATGTTATGTTTATTTCTATATTTGTTTCCGAAGACCTTTATAGCCACTGTGTAGTAGCTTTGAGTTTGTGTCGGTATGTCGGATTTCCCTCTTGATAAAGAAAAGTTATATTTTTATCTGGCATAACGGTACTCGCGCAAAGCAATTACACGGATGGTCGCTCTTCAACAGCCTTATTCTCCGTGCTAGTTGACAGCATTACATCGTAGTGTTCTTGGCTAGCGTGGGTATAGAGGTGTGGCGTCACATAATCCAATTTGAAATGGAAATTGTTTTGAATTCCGTGAATGAATCTTTATGAAAATTGGGTGAACTTTGTGAAATGAATATTTTTGTTTAAAAGATTTGAAATGGTAATTGGTTTAAACCATTTGATAGGAAAGTTTTCGATTTTAAAGTTGTGACTTAACTGAAATCCCAATATCCATATGTTTTTAAATATTGGGCTCATTATTCGATTTAGCCAGGAGAGGACCTTGTGTCATATAACCCATTCCGAATAATGATACGACGTTATAGATAGCATTTGAAGACCGGTGGTGAAGACCGGGTATTCGCGAGAACGATAGGATAACCTATCGAATGACTCTACACTGAGTAGCTACGGTATAGAGATCTCCATATGTGATGCGGAGTCCGATCGGGATTGTGAATACCCGGATTGCAAGGGCTTCTTCGGAAGTGCCTTCGGTTATGTTCGAACCCGGAACAGACTTGTATGGATGTGTGTCTAACATTACACTTTAAGATGTAAAGCTGGTTTCTATCAAATACATTTCTGTTTGGTGGCGGAGATTTATTCTCTTAGCTTAACACCCTTCTTTGAGATGTACGAGCTCAGAGATTATGTAGTTGATGGTTACTAGTGATACATTTCCAATTTGGTAATGTGGCACACGAAGTGTTGCTGATCATTTGTTGATCAAAGCATGACTTTGTGAAAAAGTGTACCTTTGTGGACGAGACCTCATCGAGTCTCACAACCCGGTAATGGTCGAAACAGGAAAGGCGCGACAAGGTTTCAGGGGTCGCTCCCCTAGGGTATGTCCATTCCTTCTAGAAAAGGGCGGTATCATGGTATGGAGCCCATATACTTACTCATGTGGACATTGTATATTTATTACTGTGTGATGTTGCTTTGTGGTTGAGGATCCTCGGATAAAGGTCGTAAACGACCGTGGGTGGCATATCTTTAGGTATTAGTCCCGAGCAGGGAGGAAACCAGCCTTGTGTTGGCAGAAAGCTGGGTAAGTTCTCGGGGCGTCCCTCCAGAGGCGTACCCATATAGCAATGGGAAGTTCCTTGGCCTGACCATTTGTTGGAAATCCAATCAAACAATACGAGCCATTTATGATTGCAATTGTATAACCTGCCACCTCAGGTGGTAGCTATAGCTGGCATAATATAATGGTACCTATGCTGGTTAAGATTAATATTATACTTTCGAAATGTTTTCCACTATGCACTAATAATAATATCAAAAGGATTTTGCGTAGTAAGCATGTTTGACTATCATAAGGAGAAATCTTCCCCAAGTGTGCGATTGCATGGTGTGTGTGCCGGAAGGCCTTATGGTAGTTTCATTTTCCGATTGCATGGTGTGTGTGCCGGAAGGCCTTATGGTAGTTTCATTTTCCAAAAAGCATTGAAGATTTCAAATTTAAATTCTTTTGTTTGTTTTAAAGATAAAATGTTTTTGTTTGCTCACACCAGTCCCTTGACCGACCTGAAGTTTATTGTTCCCTTTCTAAACTCTGGGTGCCTATAATTTTCCACACGGGCAGTCTAGAGTTGGGTTTTTCCAGATAATCAATAATAGGTATAGATTCAGTAGCATTTGGAGATCTTCTTCAGTCTTTTGGATCTTAGAAGTCTTGGTTTGGCAATCACGTTTGGGATTGCATTTGCTACAAGTTCAGTTGATGGTGGTTCGAGCTTGAAGTTTTGGAGCTCTAGCTTTGGGGTTTTGGATTGGAGTTGCAGTTTTGGATTCTATTGAAGATTTTGCTCATGTTGAGATGTTATTCAACTGTGGTATTGTGTTGTATATTCTCTGATGGTGTCGGGCTTGATGTATATCACATTGTATCTATATCGTATATCAATGTATTATCTTTTGTTTCCGCTGTGTTGTTTATCATCTAATGTTGTTGCAAGCTCTGGCGATACGGATTCGATGTCGTTTGTCATACATCGAGTTCGGGTCGTTACAAGGGTTGATTTTTAGAATCTGATGAGAGAGCTTATGGATAGCCACCGATAGTTGAACCAACAGATGCAAGTCAATATCGATCTAATGAACCAATTCAGGGATCAATAACATGGGAATACTAGGAGGGAGCCAACTCCCTATTCTGCATCGAAAAGCTCAACTTCATCGGATGACTATCACAGATGAAGGCGTTGCAGAACCAGTGGATACTACGTTGAAACAACGAACCACCATCACCTGACTGATCCAAACACACTGATAACGTTATGTACCAATCCATCTGGAATGGTTGGTACCAATACAACTCTTAGAGATGGCTCACATCAGATAACAGATAGAACACACATTAGTGATGCCGCGATCGATCTAAATGTTGGAGTTCAAGTAAATGCAGATCAGTCAACTCTCTGGAATGATGACAATATGAATGCATGCAACATACATCAAGAGGATGTTGATCCAAGAAGGCATGGGACAGCCCATAGACAACGATCAGACCATTCATGTGAGGTGGAGCACGACTACCACTTGCTCCAACTATCCAAACGCCGGATTTGTCAGCTATAGTCAGACAGCTAGTAAGGGAGAACCAAGGTTTGACCAATGATGATTGGGAATCTCAAGAAGCCATACCCCGTTCATAGAAAATATTTTACACGTCGAGTATCCAAGGAGATTTAGCACGCCGTCGAGGCCTTCCTGGAGGAAAATTTGACCCCAAGCAGCATATCATGAGATATGAATGGCTGATGGATTCTGCATAAGCTAATGATGCCATAAAATTAGGTGTTTTCCCATCACTCTCTCTGGTATAGCGAGGGTGTGGTTTATGAGATTATGCCCACGGTCAATCTTTAGTTTTGATGATTTAGCAACAAAGTTTGTGGAGTAGTTCCGTATACAAGCAACCCGCCCAAAGATGTAATGTCCCTTGCCAAGTGTGATCCAGGCTCCGGGAGAATCGTTGAAAGATTACTTGGAGGGATTTCATACGACTGTCACATAAGTCAGTAATCCGAATGACCATCCAATATCGATGGGAGTAGAGAGGGATTGATGCGAAATCTGGCTTTGGTGATTGGTTAGCTGGAAAACCACCCACAACATTGGAACGTTGCTATGCAAAAGCAACTCGGTATTTGAGAAAAAAAGAAGCTAGATGCTTAAGGAAGAATAATGTTATGGGGTAAAGTGGAGAGGGAGTGTAGAGTAACATTGCAGTGAAACAGTCTAGCGAGAGTTTTGGAAAAGTTCAAGTAAATGCTCAGAGTAAACCGAATCAGCAAAAGAAAGATGATGATAGGAACAGTGAGCGAAAAAAAGATTTCAGAAGAGGAAAGCCTATAATACTAATGAATGATACCTACACATCGCTGAATATACCTCTAGAAAATGTCTATTTGTCTACATGCGATATCATTCAATATAGGAAGCCACCTCTGACGGAATCGATGGAGAAGCAAAAGCAGACCGAAAAATATTGTCAGTTCCATAAATGCAATAGTCACAACACAAACGAATCTAAGCATCTCCAGGATGTTATCGAGAAACTAATTTAGGAAAGAAAGTTACAACATTTTTCTAAATCCCCATAGGATAGCAAGCAAGAGACATCTGACCCAATTGAGGACAAGCACTGCATAGGGTTGAGGAGTATGTGCGAACTGGTGGAAGGTTAGTGATCAATACAATAGTTAGAGGACCGCATTTACCTAATAAGAGTTGGCATGAGATGAAGCGCTATGCTAGCATGATCAAGCATATGAATTTTGAATGTTTTTGAAGTACAAAAGAAGGAGCTCCAGCAAAATAGCAACGTATGATGATAGATGACATTGTGTTCAGAAACGGAGATGCAGATAAGATGAAGGAACCGATGATCAACCCACTTCATTTCAACCATGATTGACCCCGCCTTAGTGAGGAGGATTTTTGTGAGGAACCGATTCTTCGGCGCTCGAAAACCAACATCAATACGTCCACTGTATCAACTGCCGAGCAATCGAAGGCCGGAAAACCGAACCCTTAAGGTTTAAGAAAAAGAAAGAGGTAGAAGAAGAGAGAAAAGGATAGAACAGAACAGAAAGAAACCACGGAACAATATCAGAATCTCACAATCGCAGCGGAACAACATATAATAGATAAATGAATAATCTTTAAACAAAGAACTATATTAGTTATTACATTACATCACATTACATTACATTACACCATCAGAGTGTACAACAACAACAACAAACAGCGGAAAAGAAATACTATATACTAGTGAATACGCCATGCCATCCAACTTGCCTCCAACAACTCCTGAATTCCGAAACATCCTGATAACCTAACTCTAGACTACCTGTGTGGAAATTGGTGGGCACCCAGAATTTAGGAAGGAAAACAATAAACTCCGAGTCAGTCATGAGACTGGTGTGAGAACTAAAACAGTTTATTTTTAAAACAAAGTATAGGATAATTTTAAAATAGTTTTGCAATGCTTTTTAGAAAATGAGACTACCATAAGGCCTCCCGCACACACACACAATGCAAACGCAGAATCGAAGGAGATTTCACCTTATGATAGTCAAAAATGCTTGATACGCATTAAAAAGAAACATTTGATATTATTACTAGTGCATAGTGTAGGAAAAAATCATTTCGAAAGTAAAGATATAAATCTTAGCCAACATACGACCATTATCGTATGCCTACTATAGCTACCATCTAAACAGTGGTGACCACTATAAGTAAATGGCAGGTTCTACAAATAAAACCGTACAAGATGCGTATTGAAGTTTGGATTTCCAACAGATGGTCAGGCCAAGGAACTTCCCATTGCCATATGGAAACGCCTCTGGAATGACGTCCCGAGAACCTAACCGGATCTCTGCCAACACAAGGCCGGGTTACCTTTCAAACTAGGTAACTACTGACACGAATATATCATTCCCTGATCGTAACTGATCTATATCCGAGGATCCTCGATTTCCAACAACCACAAAGCAATAAATTTGCAGCAACAACATAGGTTAAGTATCTGGGCTCCATACCATGATACCACCTCTATCCATAAGGAATGACATACACTAAAGGGGCGCTACCCCCTAATAACCTTGCTGCATCCTTCCTGTTTTGACCATTTCCGGGGTGTGAGGTCCGACGAAGTCTCGTCCACAAAGCCACGCTTTATACAAAAGCTGTGCTTTGATCATCAAATGCTCAACAGCACTTCGTATGCCACATTACCAATTTAGGAATGTATCACTAGTAACCATCAACTACATAACCTCTAAGGGTGTCAAGCTAAGAGAATAAATTCTCCGCCACCAACGGAAATATATTTGATAGAAACCAGCTTTACATCTCAAATTGTAACGTCAGACACACATCCATACAAGTCCGTTCCGGGATCGAACGGAACCGAAGGCACTTCCAAAGAAGTCCTTGCAATCCGGATATTCACTAATCACGACCGGACTTCCCATCACAAAGGGTAATAAATTTCTATATCGGGGTTAGCAGATGCAGAAACATTCGACGGTAATACTTCCGTTTTCACAAATATCCGGTCTTCAACACCGGTCTTCAAATGCAATCCATAACGACGTATCACATATTCGGAATGGGTTATATGACCCTAATGTCCTTTCCTGGCTAACCCGAATAGTGAGCGCTTATTCAAAAATAAGTGTGGCATTCAAATTCAAGCAAATTACAACAAATACCTATTTAAAGGTAAATATTGATAGTCGGTTGTTTAACTATCAATAGGTATGCTCAACATCACCAGATTCCAAATAATTTTCCAAATTATTTACTTTCCAAAATATCTTTACTAGATATATAATTTTCACACTTCAACCATTTGAAAACAATTTTCAAATCACTTTTCACCTTTACCATTTCCTTCTATTTCTCGAAAACGTCTATTTCAACAATGAATGTTGAAATCTATGGTTTCGACACTTAATGCATTTTAAAACAATTTCAAATCGTTTTAATTCCATTTGAAAGATCGCTCCCTAAAACATTCCTTTAATATATTATTCACTGTTCAAAATCGTGAACATACTTCACTAACCAAATTCAATATTTTCTACACATTTCATTTCAAGGATAATTCGCTATCCGAAATCGCGAATATATCTCCTTTAATAACCTTCTATATTAAATTTATCAAATTCAATTGATTTCGGATTTATAAACAATGTTTATAAATTCCATTTCTATTTATAAAAACTTTAATTATAAAATCTCTTTTTTAAATCAATTCAATTTATAACTCAACTTTATACCCAAAATCGGATTTATAAGATAATTATTTATAAATCTTTTATTTTACAAAATCTATTCATTTCATAACTTCACAATTTATAAACCTATAAATTTTATTCACTTGTGAAATCCATTTATACTTCATTTTAACACTTAATAAAACTCGTTTCACAATTCCTATATTTTTAATTTATAAATATTAATCTTAGAAATCCTTTATATAAACCGTTTATAATAATTCAAAAATCTCAATTTAAATAAACCAATCCTTTTAATAATTTACAAAACGTTATTTAAAACTTATATAACTCCAAAATCATACTTAAGTACTATTTTCCAAAAATATAACTTTTATAACAATAAAATTATAATGTTTATTTATTTTAACAATTCAAAATTTAATAAAACGTATACTTTCAAAATTTATTTTAAAATTCTTTTTAAAAACCAAAATCATTATTTTAAAACTTCAATAATGGATCTGATGATGCAACAACACCAAATAGTCAATCACGACATCCAAATATCATATATCGATATGATAATCAACAAACATCACAATATCTGTAAATAAATCAATACAGTTGAGGAATCCAATTGGATCCCTCCAACCTGTTTTCCTGCATCCAAAGATGTTAGCACAATACCAATTCCGTTCCAATACGGAATATCGCGGTATATGGGATTTATAAAATATTATCCGCTATTATGCGGCGCAATAGGGTCTCATCCGCTATATAATGCGGGAAAATCAACTCCAAGTACATAAATAATACCAATTTCACTTTGCGGTGAAATATTCGCGGTATATGTTTTTAATAAATAACCTCCGCTTAATAACGGCGTATAATGTCTATTTAACAATCAATAAATAATAATTCATCATTCAGCATACAATCAACAATTTTAAATCTAACTATTTAAAATTTAAATCGAAACAATTCGATTGAGTGAGAAGTTCTCACCTTGGTTTCAATTCAGTTTCCACGTTTTATTTCGAATAAAATTAAACGAGCGTTTAATTTTACCCGAAATTTTCACTAACTCCAAATGACTCCAATCCAGTTCCATTGTGTAGTGCTCGACAAAACGAACCCGACGCAATTCGTTTCGTCGAAATCCGACTTCGTACGAAAGAGTTACACTATTTTAAACATTGTACAAATTAAAATATAATTAATTTACACTTTGTTTTTAAATTTTAAACCTAAATCAATCTTGGCCGTCGATTCACTTCGAGTTAAACGATTATAGCCGTTGAATCACAAGATCTCGTTGACCTCTTCAAATTTGCAGTTGGAACTTTTTAGTGATAGCGAGTGGATTTGATGAAATCGAGGAGGGAAGAAACGAGCATTCTCGGCCATCCATTAGATTGGAGGCGGCGGCTTTGATAAAACCCTAGGGTTTTTGATTTTTGTGAAATAATGAAGTTAAGGGGCCCTTTTATAAAAATTTATGCAAACACTATTCATCAGATTTTTTTCGAACTCCAAACGAAGCGTGTTGGCTGGCGTTTCTAAGGTTTTTCCCGCGTTCCGAACACAATGGAATGTGTTTCGGGAACCAATTCGATCATCTATGCGAGTTACGGTAATAAACGATCGATTTTAAATTAAATCGATTTAAACTAATTTCTATGCGTTTTGGCTTGCCCCGGACAAACCGTAAAGCCGATTGACACGAAATTTGAAACCATACAATAATATCACATTACGGATCCGATGAAACTAGTTTCGTCAAAATCCGAGACCGTTTGAAAAATAGTTATTTTAGCTCGTCAATTAAATATTAAATATTCAATTTTCACAAATTAACATTTAATTCAATTTTAAAAGTTCTATAACATCATTCTAACTCTAATATGATATAATAAAATTTTACAAATCATTTTCAATCGTATTAAACCCAATTTTCAATTATTTCAGTAATTTAACATATTAAATTATCAATTTAATTATCCAATTAAATCCAGATATTCGAAATAATATTTATTCGACCTATAAATCCCACTTATTAATATTTAAAATCAATTAAATATACAATTTTTAATTGAAAGAAATTCTGGGTCGTTACAATCTTCCCCCCTTAAAAGAATTTCGTCCTCGAAATTACCAAGTAAGAAAAAGTTACAGAATCCATTAACTTTCCAAAACAAACCATTCAATTCAGATTTTTTTACAAATATCTTAAGTGTTTAACTTTTCCAAAATTCGTAGTTAAACTTCTTACAAAATCTTTACCAAGTTTCCAAATCCAAACTTAGTTTTCAAAAATTTTCCAATTTTCTCAAAAATATTCTAGCACCTTAAATTTTCGGAAAAAATTCGCCAGAGTCTCTTTTGCGCGGCTCGATCTGAAAAAAAAATGACAGTATATATATCACAAATATACATATCATCAAGTGATGAGGCATCCCGTAGGGAAAAAAGTGTAAAAATACGATATTTAATCCGAGATATGTACCTTATATTTTATTAGCGAGCGTATACGGCTAATATAGCGTGAAAGCGAGCTCCAAATGCGAAGCAAGCGCAATCCGCACATACTAAACACTCAACAAACCATGAGAACATGCATATATGAAAATAATGTCAATATCATCATATAGCAACATAACAACTACATGTGCGAACATAGAAATTGCAATATAACAACAAATGCAACAACTATCATCCAATTAACATCCAACAAATCAATGTCTATCCAAATCAATTCATAACCAAATCAATATTCTTTCATTTCTCATTAATATTCAATGAATTGGTTTTCCAATTTAAATCACATTTGATTCATTTACATTGGATTTAATTAACATTCATTCATTCGTTTCCAATTAGTTTACTTCCAAATTGAATCAAATTCAGTTCATATTCATTTACTTCCAATTTGGATTCAATTACTTTAGCTTTCAATTTGTCAATTCAATTTCATTAACACTTAATGAATTATATACAATCAACTAACATTCATATAACAACCAATGTACATCCATTACACCCAAATTTATTCAATTTACATTTCTTTACATTCAATTTGCTTCAACACTTTTAATTCCAATTGGTTTATATTAAGTTGATTTTCATTCAATTATTCAACTTCCAACAACATTAGCTTTTAATGAATTAACACTTACATTCAATATTCCATATCAATTTATTTTACATTCAATTGATTAACATTCAATCCATTAATTCATTCAATTGCTAATTCCTTTAACAATATAAGGTTGAATTTCATTTATATAACTCAAGTTCATATTCATAATGACTTCATTTCATTAATTCACTTATTAATTTACTTTGACACCAAAATCAACCTTTTTCAACTTCACTTAAGTTATACTCTCTTTCAAACATCATTTGTTTAACTTAACTTAAATTTTCCACTTATAAATTCAATTCAAATTCCAATTTTAAAGTAAATTCTATTTAACTTTTACCGAATTCAAATTTCATATCATTATCAAATCCAGATTTATCTTACTTAACAGGATTGTTTAACCACTTTTAACAATTTGTTTCACTTTCATTTTCTCATTTCATAAGTTATACAACTTATATTCAACAATTACCACTTGGATTTTTTTATTGATTCACTTATACTTCCTTTAATTTAACTCCATCCTTTAAGTTAAATTTATTCTATCAAAATTCAAATTGTATAAGTTATCAACTCATTTATCATTCCCATAATATTTTAAATGGGATTCCAGAGTTTTCAACCTTTCAAAACCATTTTTGAAACCAATTCAATTATCCTTTGAATTTCAAAACCCAAATCCAAATTTTCCAAACAACTTCCATTTAAAATAATCTGGCAGCAATCCCTCTTTTGGAAACCCGAAAATGAACACCAATGATGTCGCGATCATCATCGGAATTATTTTCCAGCGACCGAAAAGAGTTTAGAGCTTTAATTTCTCCAAAAACTTTTCCAAAATATCAAATCCTTTCAAAACACTTCTCTGGAATTTTGTTTTTAGATTATAAATCACATTATATATAATTTGGATAATTTCACTTCTTATATATGCTTTTACTTATATATAAATCTTTTACTTATATAATTTCATTTCTTATATATAAGATTATTTCACAAGTGTAAATCATTTTAATTATAACTTCATACTTATAATTTATTTGTTTATATAATTTATTCTTTTACAGCTGTTGTTTTTATTCAACAACCAAACCATCAATTCATATACACTTTAATAATTCTGAAAATTATTTCCTTTATATATAAAATATAATCAAGGTAAAATTATTTCATTTACCCAGTTTAAAACAATATTGTGGCGAATTTGTTCTGTACAAGTGTTTAGAGATCCCTATCGATAGAGTTGTACGGACCATACCGACCAGAATCCATATACCACTCAAAAAACCAATCATCACAACATAAAATAATTTCATATTCACTAACAAATACGCGCTCGTATCTATTATTACACTCACACTCATTCTAGAGTACTACTAACTCTATCTCTAATGAGTAATTCCCAACAGAGCCATGGTTGTCGCTTAACCATATGCTCTGATACCAAATGTGAGGAACCGATTCTTCGGCGCTCGAAAACCGACATCAATACATCCACTGTATCAACTGCCGAGCAATCGAAGGCCGAAAAACCGAACCCTTAGGATTTAAGAAAAAGAAAGAGGTAGAAGAAGAGAGAAAAGGATAGAACAGAACAGAAAGAAACCACAGAACAATATCAGAATCTCACAATCGCAGCAGAACAACGTATAATAGATAAATGAATAATCTTCAAACAAAGAACTATATCAGTTATTACATTATATCACATTACATTACATCATCAGAGTGTACAACAACAACAACAAACAGCGGAAAAGAAATACTATATACTAGTGAATACGCCATGCCATCCAACTTGCCTCCAGCAACTCCTGAATTCCAGAACATCCTGATAACCAAACTCTAGACTACCCGTGTGGAAATTGGTGGGCACCCAGAGTTTAGGAAGGAAAACAATAAACTACGAGTCAGTCATGGGACTGGTGTGAGAACTAAAACAGTTTATTTTTAAAACAAAGTACAGGATAATTTTAAAATAGATTCGCAATGCTTTTTAGAAAATGAGACTACCATAAGGCCTCCCCCACACACACAATGCAAACGCAGAATCGGAGGAGATTTCTCCTTATGATAGTCAAAGATGCTTGATACGCATTAGAAAGAAACATTTGATATTATTACTAGTGCATAATGTAGGAAAAAATCATTTCGAAAGTAAAGATATAAATCTTAGCCAACATACGACCATTATCGTATGCCTACTACAGCTACCATCTAAACAGTGGTGACCACTATAAGTAAATGGCAGGTTCTACAACTAAAACCGTACAAGATGCGTATTGAAGTTTGGATTTCCAACAGATGGTAAGTCCAAGGAACTTCCCATTGCCACATGGAAATGCCTCTGGAATGACGTCCTGAGAACCTAACCGGATCTCTGCCCACACAAGGCCGGGTTACCTTTCAAACTAGGTAACTACTGACACGAATATGTCATTCCCCGATCGTAACCGATCTATATCCGAGGATCCTCGATTTCCAACAACCACAAAGCAATAAATTTGCAGCAACAACATAAGTTAAGTATCTGGGCTCCATACCATGATACCACCTCTATCCAGAAGGAATGACATACACTAAAGGGGTGCTACCCCCTAATAACCTTGCTGCATCCTTCCTGTTTTGACCATTTCCGGGGTGTGAGGTCCGACGAAGTCTCGTCCACAAAGCCACGCTTTATACAAAAGCTGTGCTTTGATCATCAAATGCTCAACAGCACTTCGTATGCCACATTACCAATTTGGGAATGTATCACTAGTAACCATCAACTACATAACCTCTAAGGGTGTGAAGCTAAGAGAATAAACTCTCCGCCACCAATGGAAATATATTTGATAGAAACCAGCTTTACATCTCAAATTGTAACGTCAGACACACATCCATACAAGTCCGTTCCGGGATCGAACGGAACCGAATGCACTTCCAAAGAAGTCCTTGCAATCCGGATATTCACTAATCACGACCGGAATTCCCATCACAAAGGGTAATAAATTTCTATATCGGGGATCAGCCGATGCAGAAACATTCGACGGTAATCCTTCCATTTTCACAAATATCCGGTCTTCAACACCGGTCTTTAAATGCAATCCATAACGACGTATCACATATTCGGAATGGGTTATACGACCTCAATGTCCTTTCCCGGCTAACCCGAATAGTGAGCGCTTATTCAAAAATAAGTGTGGCATTCAAATTCAAGTAAATTACAACAAATACCTATTTAAAGGTAAATATTGATAGTCGGTTGTTTAACTATCAATAGGTATGCTCAACATCACCAGATTCCAAATAATTTTTCAAATTATTTATTTTCCAAAATATCTTTACTAGATATATAATTTTCACACTTCAACCATTTGAAAACAATTTTCAAATCACTTTTCACCTTTACCACTTTTGAAAACAAATTTCAAACATTTTCCTTACACGGAAATACTTTCATTTCAACACGGTTCATTTAAACCAATTAAATAAATCCTTAACGATTTACTTTATATTTACGATTCAAATCCGTAAATTTATTCCCATACTTCAAAAATAAATCAACGTTTATTTTTAAACAATTTTCCCTTTCTTTTATAAATTCCATAGTGAATTTACAATTCCAAATATCTATGAATATACGATTTCCAAATCGATTTCTAATATTCATTTTCAATTTATCTTTAAAAGATAAAATCTCAAACAATTCACTTCATATTGGAAAACATTTCCATACTTATTTAATAATAAATAATTCACAAATCCATTTATTTTCAACACTTGGAAAATATTCAATATACTTAAGTCGAAATTAAGTATATATTTCATTCTTTAAAGAAAACATTCTCTTAACACATTTATTTGGGTCAAAACGAATGTTGCGTAAAATATCGTTACGATAACCCAAAATCACTAGTATAGGGATTCGAAATTAAGATAGATATATAAATCCCAATACTATACAAAAAACATTTCCTTTCGGAAATCATTTACTATAACAACAGTGTTATAGTCCACCATTTTCTTCTATTTCTCGAAAACGTCTATTTCAACAATGAATATTGAAATCTATGATTTCGACACTTAATGCATTTTAAAACAATTTCAAATCATTTTAATTCCATTTGAAAGATCACTCCCTAAAACATTCCTTTAATATATTATTCACGGTTCAAAATCGTGAATATACTTCACTAACCAAATTCAATATTTTCTACACATTTCATTTCAAGGATAATTCGCTATCTGAAATCGCGAATATATCTCCTTTAATAACCTTCTATATTAAATTTATCAAATTCAATTAATTTCGGATTTATAAACAATGTTTATAAATTCCATTTCTATTTATAAAAACTTTAATTATAAAATCCATTTTTTAAATCAATTCAATTTATAACTCAACTTTATACCCAAAATCCGATTTATAAGTTAATTATTTATAAATCTTTTATTTTACAAAATATATTCATTTCATAACTTCACAATTTATAAACCTATAAATTTTATTCACTTGTGAAATCCATTTATACTTCATTTTAACACTTAATAAAACTCGTTTCACAATTCCTATATTTTTAATTTATAAATATTAATCTTAGAAATCCTTTATATAAACCGTTTATAATAATTCAAAAATCTCAATTTAAATAAACCAATCCTTTTAATAATTTACAAACCGTTATTTAAAACTTATATAACTCCAAAATCATACTTAAGTACTATTTTCCAAAAATATAACCTTTATAACAATAAAATTATAATGTTTATTTATTTTAACAATTCAAAATTTAATAAAACGTATACTTTCAAAAATCACTTTAAAATTCTTTTTAAAAACCAAAATCCTTATTTTAAAACTTCAAAAATGGATCCGATGATGCAACAGCACCAAATAGTCAATCACGACATCCAAATATCATATATCGATATGATAATCAACAAACGTCACAATATCTGTAAATAAATCAATATAGTTGAGGAATCCAGTTGGATCCCTCCAACCTGTTTCCCTGCATCCAAAGATGTTAGCACAATACCAATTCCGTTCCAATACGGAATATCGCGGTATATGGGATTTATAAAATATTATCCGCTATTATGCGGCGCAATAGGGTCTCATTCACTATATAATGCGGGAAAATCAACTCCAAGTACATAAATAATACCAATTTCACTTTGCAGTGAAATATTCGCGGTATATGTTTTTAATAAATAACCTCCGCTTAATAACGGCGTATAATGTCTATTTAACAATCAATAGATAATAATTCATCATTCAGGCATACAATCAACAATTTTAAATCTAACTATTTAAAATTTAAATCGAAACAATTCGATTGAGTGAGAAGTTCTCACCTTGGTTTCAATTCAGTTTCCGCGTTTTATTTCGAATAAAATTAAACGAGCGTTTAATTTTACCCAAAATTTTCACTAACTCCAAACGACTCCAATCCAGTTCCATTGCGTAGTGCTCGACAAAACGAACCCGACGCAATTCGTTTCGTCGAAATCCGACCTCGTACGAAAGAGTTACACTATTTTAAACATTGTACAAATTAAAATATAATTGATTTACACTTTGTTTTTAAATTTTAAACCTAAATCAATCTTGGTCGTCGATTCACTTCGAGTTAAACGATCATAGCCGTTGAATCACAAGATCTCGTTGACCTCTTCAAATTTGCAGTTGGAACTTTTTAATGATAGCGAGTGGATTTGATGAAATCGAGGAGGGAAGAAACGAGCATTCTCGGCCATCCATTAGATTGGAGGCGGCGGCTCTGATAAAACCCTAGGGTTTTTGATTTTTGTGAAATAATGAAGTTAAGGGGCCCTTTTATAGAAATTTATGCAAACACTATTCATCCGATTTTTTTTGAACTCCAAACGAAGCGTGCCGGCTGGCGTTTCTAATGTTTATCCCGCGTTTCGAACACAATGGAACGTGTTTTGGGAGTCAATTCGATCATCTATGCGAGTTACGATAATAAACGATCGATTTTAAATTAAATCGATTTAAACTAATTTCTATGCGTTTTGGCTTGCCCCGGACAAACCGTAAATCCGATTGACACGAAATTTGATACCATACAATAATATCACATTACGGATCCGATGAAACTAGTTTCGTCAAAATCCGAGACTGTTTGAAAAATGGCTATTTTAGCTCGTCAATTAAATATTAAATATTCAATTTTCACAAATTAACTTTTAATTCAATTTTAAAAGTTCTATAACATCATTCTAACTCTAATATGATATAATAAAATTTTACTAATCATTTTCAATCATATTAAACCCAATTTTCAATTATTTCATTAATTTAACATATTAAATCATCGATTTAATTATCCAATTAAATCCAGATATTCGAAATAAAATTTATTCGACCTATAAATCCCACTTATTAATATTTAAAATCAATTAAATATACAATTTTTAATTGACAGAAATTATGGTTCGTTACAATTTTGGTTGATTGTGAAAGTTCCATAAATATAATTTTCAAAAGGGCTTACGACCAGATGAGGATGGAAGCCAATGACTTGAAACCGTCTAAAGCCCACATTCATGGCTTTAACGGTGTTGTGATTGAAGCTGTTAGATATGTCGAATTACCCGTAGAGTTGGGATAAGGTGACTGAAGGAGGGTGTGGATGTTGCCATTTGTTGTCTTGGATGTTGACTCTCCATATATTGCTTTCTTGGGTTAACCAGCCAAGCTGAATTCTGGGCAGCTCTTGCCCCAGATGTTTAACTTTGAAATTCCCAATTGATAATTGTATTGGAGTTGTTCAAGGTGATAAGGGGACCGTATGTGCCTGCTATGTAGCTGAATTGAGAGACACTTAGCGTAAGAAGAAAGGTAAGGGTATGGACAAGTCTCTTTACATCCAAACCACTGAAGATTGACAACCAACGCTTGGGCCTTGGCTCGGGCACCACGATCGGTTCTATAAAGACATAGATATGATGGATGACAAGGAGGAGCCCAAAGAGATCAAGGCTGCACCGGTTGTGCTGACAAATGACGTCATAGTCTGCCATGATGACTCGTCACGGGTCCTAAAGATCGGATCATAGCTTAGGCCCCCGATTGTGAAAGAGTTAGCTGGTTTTCTCTAAGTGAATCTTTACATGTTCACTTGGAATCTCTCTTACATGTGTGGGATCTCACCTGCCATTGTGAGCCACACATTAAATATCAACCCAGGCATGTCCCAATGAAGTAGAAAAGGCGCGACATGGATTTGGAGAGATCTGCCGTCCTTAAAGAGGAAGTGGAAAGACTCAACAACATTGGGTTTATCTGCAATATCCTCTACCCTAAATGGGTATTCAATCCTGTACTTGTGAGAAAGGTTACGTAAAATGCAGAATGTGCATTGACTATTCGGACTTGAACAAGGCGTGTCCAAAAGACAGTTTTCCTCTTCCAAGGATTGACCAGCTGGTGGATTCAACCACATGACACAAATTTCTATCTTTCATGGATGCGTACTCTGGATATAACCAAACCTCGATGTACATCCCTAGCCAGGAGCACACCAGTTTCATTACCGACATTGGATTGAATTGCTATGTGGTTATGCCATTTGGATTGAAGAATGTTGGAGCACCTTATCAGTGTCTGGTCAACCGAATGTTTAGATTAGATTGGAAAGAAAATGGAAGTATATGTGTATGATATGCTCGTAAAGTCATGATGATATGTTATAGTCTATACTCTGCACAACTTATTTGCAACTGAGGAAATTTTTGTTACTAATAATAACTTTTCTTGATATTGGTATGAAACTCATAGTTTGTCTTCTCACCTTTCACAATTAGTTTCTACTTTATAGTTTGGATCGTATCAATTACTTAAGTTAAATCAATTCAATTTTGAGTTTACAAAACTTATATTCATAACATAAATTAGTCACCTAATATTGGTTGGTCCCAAACTCCTTAGGGTGGTTCACATAAGATCCATCATGATCGAATTTTTCGTGTGGCCTCTTGCCTCACAGAACCTATCATCTCCTTGACCTGGAATAGGTATGAGTTTCTTATCAACTCATATCTTATACGAGCTTGTAAACTATGCTTTAAGTGAAATTAATCCATCATATATACTTACTCTTAAGTACATATCCTTATGGAAAGAAGTTAACTCAATATTAGTCATCATCGGTTGTACTTTGTCCAAAAAAGTTCAACTACCTTTATCAATACGTCATTATGCAGCATAGGAAGGAGTAACTTTTGTGGTTGAATGATATTTGCTTTTAGGTATTTTTGGAACTCTTTCCAATATACTCAAGTATTCGATCACATCAAATTATACCATTTCATTTGCATGTTATGCCTTTTTACTTCCATTTTCATGTTCTATGAACTTCGCATTGATATACTATATGCATATATAATACACATGTTCATGACTATGATAACTAATCGGCGAATTTAATGAAGTAAACAGATCCATTTTGATACCATTAGCCTTGGGCTGCATACATTTATATGTACTAATGTGTAGAGGTCATCAACTCTTTTATCACTCTTATTGAATGTGTGGTTTACCCTCAATCACTTGAGACCAATTTACCAATATTATTTGATTCACAATTGTATGATCAAATAATTATTTCTCAAAAATATGGCCCAATTTATAATGCCAAAATAATTGTTAAAAATTTAGATACTTCATAACAAACTATAACTATATTTATTTTCAATCAATACTAAAAAATTAATTATTTTTCATAAACAGTATCTGGTATATATACGAAAATAATTTTTCATATCTAGATGCATCTATAATAAGTGTTACATGGTAAGCTTCCACTATTTCTGCTATTATTATAACAATGAATGAAACACAAACCTCAATCAACCACTTATTATGAGCTATTTATTTATCCATTGTAACTAGTTAACAGTTGAGAGTCTTAAATCAAATATCTTGTACTTATGAAAATATCTTTTATAGAAAGCATTTTTTGTAATAAAATACGTTTAGAATGGAAACCACATTTCTTATCCCATATTAAGCATCTTACTAAATTTTATGCAACTCGATCATCTGATTACCTTCATGAAGTAGAGGCGATGATTCACTTTCTTCATCCCAACTGTGCCTATTTTACATCTACCCTTAACCATTGATTTATTTTCGAATAGTCAAACCTTTCAAAAGATAATTGTACAACAACACTGCACCAAATTCTTTACAAAAGCGCATTTAGATATTTTTAACGTTTTAGGAATATCGAACATGTTGCACTTAAGTAAACTGGACAAACTGATATTTTAGCGATTGAATTCTTAGCTCAGTCTTTAGTCCTTGTTCTTTTATTATTTGTTACATAAAACTTTCTCATCGTATTCAGTAAAATTGAAGACATGATATTGCACTATTGTTTACTTGGAAAAAAATGAGTAAATTTCGAAAATATTCCCTGTTTGGATCTTAATGGGCCAATGAAGTTTATTAACTAGCGTTATATCTAATCTATCTATTAAATAGAATTATTTATTATTTAAAATTATTTCATAATTATAACGACTCGCCTTTTTGACCCTCAGAAAGTTGATACTAACACATCTATGGTATTCACATACAGAGCATCCGGGTGCTAGAGAGATAGATTGTTAAGGAAAAGAAAGAAAAGATAGAATAGAATCTCACATCATGATGAGAAATATATAATATACAACAGATCTTTACAAAATAAAACTGTAATATACATACACCAATTAGAGAACACTAATCTACCATCAGCCCGGACAGTTATAACAAGATGTCCTAACAAATGTCAACAAATATAAATAACCAATGCAGCGAAAAATAAAATATACACGAGTACATCTTAAAGGCCTTCAGCATCTCCTAAAGCATCCAAAGCTAATTTGAAAATATGCTCAGTCTAACCCGAGCATTATAAGAAAATAATGTCTAGATCAGTGTAGTAAACCAAAGTGAGAAACACACATCAATTGGATTTTAATGTTATAAAACCCTACAAAAATAAGGGTATCCCGCAAGACCACGCCGTACATAAACACATATGGGTTTTTACCTTATGATAACAAAATCATTTCGTAAGAAATCTTCTAGTATTATAATAATGTCTAGGGTTTAAAATAAATATTGAATCATAGCTGAAATTGTTACATTAGTTAAATTCCAGTATACAACTAAGTGTGAAAGGCATTTATTGGAGAATGGATTCTATACAAAACTAAGGCACTCAGATACCACCTCCCACGGTACAGATCTTGATAAAATGTACCAAGGGTCGTATATAGACCCCGTGCAATTCAGGAGTGGACTACTCCTTACTGAATAGTAATTGAATATTTCATCAGCTTGTTTACTTAGGAACCTTTCCCTAAGAGCTTTCATGCATAACCAAATTCATAAAGAATAATCTAGAAGGGTGATAATAATACCATAATGGGTGCGACCCACATAGCCCTACGACATATCCCATATTTTAGTCGTTCCCGGTTGGTAAGGCTTGAAGCTATGTTTTACCTTTTTGAGCAGAACCTACTTGGAATGCTAATACTGCCCTCCAAGCAGCAATGCAATGCCAGCATTCGTCCATACAAGTTGTTCAGGTTGCAAACAAACTGAAGGCACTATTTCTACTACATTCTTTTTGGAATCGCCCTCGAGATTAGTAGCAAGTAGCACTTGCACTCCAAAGAGCTCCGTCTTCAGTTCCATCATCTTCATTATGTTTTCAATTAGAATGCTTTTGCTGATTCAAAGTGGTTTTCGAATAATATATCCAATTCCAGTCTCTCCTAACCGCCAATGATAGTTATAAAACTGGCCAACATTTGATAATCGGTTATTTAACTATCAAATAAACAAAAATCAAACATAGTTTTAACCCTGCATGGTTAAGCACAAGTAGCCCCTAAGCCTCTTTGATTAAGCTTTTCATTTATTAAAACCACTTTGTAATTTCTTGTATCAAAATACTTTTACAAAGATATATTCACAAATCTTCTCTAGTCTTTTCAATACCTTGAAAAATATGGATATACTTATCTCGACGGTATAAGTACACCCACAAAACATTTCGCTTTCAAACTTAAGAAATTTTTTCTATACACTTATATTAACAATATAAGTATATCCACAAAACGCTACATTTCAGAAACTTATTAATTATACCAATATACTTATCTCAACGGTATAGGTATATTTTAAAAATCTAAATAAAGATTCCATTTTAAAACCATACTTATTTGGGTTAAAAAAAATGTTATTTAGAACACTAATAACAATAAACCCAAAACACTTTCCTTTTGGCACAAGTAAAATAAGCCAGATAGAAATTTAACCGTATATACTTACCACCACTTCACGATTTCAAACGGTACTATCCCTCGATTAACAATGAAATCAAACAAGTTAGAAAACTATCCTTGCCTCGATATCATCCTTAATTCTAATGAAATAGATGAGTTTCCATACCTCGGAATTTGGTGTTAATTATGAAAAGAACACTTTCCATACCACCGTATTTAAGAATGGTCATTTATAGAAATTGGATCTCAGTCCTTTTATAAATCCCTTTTTATAAAATACCAATTTTAAACTCCTTATATGTACGACATCCTTTTATAAAACATTATTTATGATTTAAAAATTCCCTTTATAAGTATCCAACCATAATTATAAAACTCCTTTTTATAAATCTCCAAATTTATTTAATAAACTCATTTATAGACATCTCTTATACTATTTATAAAAATCTTTCATAAAAAATCATTTATAAAACTCATTTTATCAATCCCCAAATTTATTTGCATCTCCTTTTATAAAACTTCAAACTAATTTATAAAACACCTTTTATAAATTTCTCAATATAATTACAAAATTCCTTTTATAACAAAACTCCATACATATGAAAACTCAAATTATAATTACAAAACAAATATACTTTCCATGACACGATCACTCCATATATTGCAATAAATTCACACTGTGATTCATTACTCGAATTTATCAAAATGATAATATTCCCTTTTATAAAATGCTATTTATGAACCTATTCTTTTACTTACAAGATACCGCTTATATATAAATTCTCTTTAATTTTAAAACACTATCTATGAATCTGTTCTTTTATTACAACATTTTGTATAAAATGTTTCACAATATTTATTCTCAAAATATTTCTATCTTCTCTTAAACACAAAATCACTTTAGAATAAAAGATAATACCCTTATTTCCTTTAAAATAAACATTCACTGTTATAAGAACTTTTCTATAAAAATATATACTTTCCAAATAATCTTAAACATTTACATATATACTGTTATCCGGCATTTTGACCCCGCTATATTTGAACTGATTATGCAAGTTAGATTCGACTATCGTCAAGGCTAGTAAGTCCAGAGTGAAGATTGTGGGTTTAAATATCAAGTATATATGATAATATGAAGCCGTAGTCAAATGGAATTGAAAGATATGCAGTCCAAAATGTTCAAAGTATGGCATACAATTTAACATGGAAAAGGAATCAGCTATAATCCCTCTAAATCATAGGGATCGACATATTTCAACCAAACAAGTACAAGTCAATGGGAAACAATCAATATCTCAAGATCTATAAGTCCAATGCCTATGAAACGGGAATAAGATGTGGGGACCATAGGGAGCCTACCCTAGGGATTGCACCTCAAAAAGATTAAGCAAGAGGGATCAACCCTCTTCCCTCAATAAGGATCGGCCAAAATCAGGTAACAACTCACATTGCAGCAAAGATCAAGCAATAACTCAAATTCTACTAATCTAATTGGCATGAAACTTTGTAACGACCCATAAATTTCGACGATTTAATTTATTTAATAGAATTTTGTAATAAAAATTTAGTAGAAATAATAAAAGGTGATAAATATATATTGAACGCTAATTTAACAATGGTAATTTATGCCTTTGTTTGTAATATGAATAAATTTTTCAATAAAAATTGGTGTAAGTATTGTACCTGAATATAATGGGAAGATAGAGAATATAGGTAAGGCATTTAATTAGTTAAGTGTAAATTTATGGGTATAATAACAATTCGTATACATTACCTAATTAATCTGTCAATTAATTTGTTAAAAAAATCAAAACCTTTTAATTTGGTAAATAATTTGATGCGTATTGATAAGCGTTGCTTTAACGATTAATTTTAAAGTGATGGGAAGAAAATAAGTAAAGTTATGCAGTAAAAAATAAATAAAAATATCGCAATAAATAGGAAACTGACATAACATTTATTTATATGAACGTTACTTATTGATTTGAGAGTAACGGAAGTGTGAACGTAGAATAAAATAAGCGTAGATTTATGTTAGGTAATTATTGAGAATATGGGGAATAAGTTGAAATAATATTAACTAAAAATTTATGCGTAAAACATGTTATGTAAGATATATTGATTCCATTTAATAAATTGAGGATTAATATTATCGAAGAGGATTAAATATGGTCTCAATGTAAATTTAGATAAGTTTTGAAATAAAGACTAATTCCATTCAGAAGATGACAATGGGTGCAATATTTTGATTTGTAAGCAATAGTAATATGTTACATGTTTAATTGGTTGATAGAATTTGAATTGAAATAAATGTTAATACACTAAATAAAGGTTACATTAATATGATAAGTAATACAATGTCTAGAAGTTTAATATAGAGTGTGTTAAGACGTAGAAATGGAAATTAGGAAGCAGCTGGAATTAAATGAAATTTTAGGTGTATTTATGAGAAATTTACGTACAATTAAAGAGGCGAATGAAATAAATACCAACCAATTTTAGTGAATAACGGGATCTAAACCTAAATAAATAAATTCCTTGAAATTTAAGTTTTAATTTTTGATAAATTGGATTTGTACTTTAATATTGAAAATTTTGGGATTATTCAAAAATAAATTAATGTAGGAAGTTGTTAAAGGATTCTGAATTTGCCAAGTGGTCCAAACTGACACAATTTGCAAATAATTAAAGTTGGATTGTAAATCTGATTCAATTAACCTATTATTAATTTATTTGTTTGGAATATAAAAAGTAATGATAGGTTTAATTGAAATTAAGGGTAGTTTAATTTGTATGTTATTTGGGATTAAGGCAAGATGGGTGGATATTAGGAGTTATATACTTAGATCATTCAATTTATTTGGATAACATTGTAATAAATGCAATTAAATGTACATTTACGTGAAATATAATACCATGCTTAATAGATTTCTAAGTTGTATATATTAAAGGGAATTTTATTAATTGTTTTTAAAAAACCTTAATTAATATGGTTGATAAATTTAATATAAGAAAAACCAATGAAATTCTTGGGAATAATGTAGGTTAATATGAGTTAGTAGTTAGGGTAGTGTCTAAAATTGGTAATACATTGCAATTAATGTTAATAGTGTTGACATAAGCTAATAAATTTAAATGTTAATGCAATACCAATTTATGTATTTAAGGTGATTGCGAAATTGGAATTTGATAAATGCAGTAACTAACTCAGGGCAAATAGATTTTATGGAATCAATAAAAGATAGGTAAATTTAATGATTGTTTGGTGGTAATTTAAGCATGAATGGGAATAAATCGGGCAATAGTGAGAATTATTAATTATTACCCATCAATTTATTTAGAATCTAAATCAAATGCAACATTCGTTGTTATTTGTAGCTTATAGGTGGAAATAACGTAAACTTTATTCAGAATATGATAATTAGTTAGATTAAAAGAATGGAAGGCAGGATATATGGATTCATTTGGATTTAGAACATGATTATTTGAATTTATTGAATTTATTGGAAACTGAATAGAACATTTTATGTGATTGAAATTAAAGTTGGAATTCGGAGATGTTTTAGGAATTCCCATCTATGGGATACCAATAGATAGGATAATTAAATGAAAGGTCAACTAAAGGATTTCTGCAAAGTTAATTTATAATTTGTAGATAAAATAAAATTGAAGTTTTACGCTGAAGTTAATAATGTACTCAACATTTAAGAAACATCTTAAATTGTCTAAATTTGAATAAACAATGAAGTAATAAATAATATTTATTAATAAAATCCAAAATTTGGTAACCCGTTTTCAAATTAATGATAATTAGTGTTGGTATAGGCTATTTATTTAAGTAACAGTGCGATGCCAAAAAAAATGGATTGGAAATAATTGCGAAATATAAATAAAATATTTTAGTAGGGAATTCAAATGTATATATACATAGAAATGTGGATTTTTATAGTATGAAAACTTAGTCAATTTACAATAGTTAAATCTATTGAGAATGAATAAAAATCTAAGATAATTATTACGGTAATTTAGAAATTTAGTTGAAAATGGAAAATTATCTATGAATTTGGAATTTAATGAAATTGTGAATTTATATTGAAACTTATAAATGAAGCATCTAAATTTACATTTGTAAATATGTTAAAAATTCAATGTAAATGTCTGAGGAAGAAATTAATTTATTTACTAATCCGTAACGTATCCAATTAATATAAAATATTCTGGTGGGCCAACAACCGTTTTGCGCGTTTATGATTCGTGCCCACCTATCCTATTTCACTTTGTCTATTTATAGGCTGTGTAAACCTTAGCCTCCATCTATCTTCATTTCTCTCTGTGTGTTCTTTTCTTCAACTTCTTCTCTTCCAATGGCTGCAAAATTTCTAGATCCAATTACAGTCCAAAATAAAAATAAAAAAATAATAAAAAAATATATATTTCAAACTCCTCTAAAAATTCCAGAAAAATTATATGTCATAATTCTCGAAGAGCGTAATCTGTTGGTACTGTCCGTCTTTTTGATTGGTGCTGTAGCGTGCTCGAATTTGGGAAGAAGGACGTGGCCTGTGACGTGGCATGGTGATGGGGTATATTTGTTTATTTTGTTTTATTTAATTTTTGTTTCAATCGAAATTTTCGAATAACTTTCTCATACGTAGTCCGATTCACGCGAGATTTTTTTTGTTAGGATCGTAATTAAATTCCAGATCTGTTGACGTTGGTTTGGCCAATTCGGAGATCGTCGAATTTTTGAGTTTAAATTGAATTTAAATTTGATTTAAATTCAAAAGGTGAGTGTTTTAACCCACTCACAACTTCTAGAATTTCTTATGTTTGTTAAATTGATTTTAGATATGAGTAGAAATTTATTTATGACTGTTTGGCATGCTTTATGCATCATCTCTGTTAAATCGCATTTATTTAATTTAACTGTTAATTAATTTTATTTATTGCTTATAAATCAACAATTATTAATTTTATTTTATTGCATATGAACTTCCAATTTAATAGTTATTAATTTATTTTTGAATATAAATTGTTAGTTAATAACTGTCATTTATTACCTGTTATATTTTATATGCTATATACATTGATGTTTGTTTAAATTGATGATGATTGAATTAAAATTGGTTGATGATTGATATTTGAATGAATGGATGCTATATTTATATTGTATAAACTGCAAGTCATCATGCATTTCCATGTCATTTCGGGATTGCGGTTTGAAATGATATACAACCGCATTTTATTTTTAATTGTGGATTGGAATGATAAACCTCTGTATCACTTGACCATAGGGTAGAAAATTTTATACAGGCACCGCGGTATATATATAAAATTATTTTTGTAATGTTTTCTATGGTTTGTAAAGCTATATATATGGTTTATGGGTTTTGATTTGGTTATTAATAAAGGTTATTTATATATAGTAAATTCCAGGTTTTAAACTTTGTATAAAATGGATTCGAAGTATAAAATAAAGTTTGATTTTTTGAAATCAAGCATTTATTTGAAATTCAAATTCTAGAGTTTTAATGACTTAAAAGAGAATAAGGTTGAAGATGAATATTAAGTTAAATTGGAATTTAATAAAAAGTTAGAATTTTTAAAGGCTATGATTTACAACTTGATTTTGTGTAGAGTGATTTAAATGACTATCAGGTTGATTTAAATGAATATATAATAAATTGAAAGAATATCCAGTTATGTGAAGATAAAGGTTTTACTTAGATTATATTGAATTCATTAAGTAAACATTTCAAGTCTAAATAATAAGTAATTGAATTTGATATATATGGGTTTGTCAAATGAGTTGTTTTTGAAATGGTGAAATATTTAAAGCTTTGAAACATAAGAATTAAAATGGTATTTGGAAGTTTAAATCGATATTTGGAATTGATTTGTGAAATGTAAAGAAGCTATTTTGTTTTATAAAAGTAATCTAATATTTGACCATTTAAGAGATGGAAACTTGTTTCAAAGTTATGATTTTCAAGGTAGTATAATTTGAAATTTTATATTCAAGAGTTTTGACCTCTAAATATTTACTTTGAAAACCCTATGATTTTGGAAAGTATATATATTGGAATAAAATGATATCGTATTAATTCGGGTTTTAAAAGGAAATGATATCATATTTATATGGTTTTGAAATGGATATTTTATTCTGGTTTTAAAGTATAATTATTTTAAATGACCGCGGTGTTATAATAACGATTGGTTGGCAAAGAGACCGAGATCGGATATGGACATACTCTTTGTCGATATCGAAAACCACTTTGACTAACCGTGTACGCGGTGGAGATTCCAGAATGAAGTAGGTTGGTGGCGGCATTTTCTGTAAGGTAAATACGTGGACCCAACTCCCGTGAGTTGGCATAAGGTGGATAAAACAGGAGCGATTGACGGGTTAATGAGGTAGCACCTCTGATCGGACACTTCCCTTCGATACTATACTCTGACTTTGGATTTTTCGGTGGCCACCTTCACTTTTGATTTCTTTGATGTGGGGAGTTTGTTCGAGGTGGGCGGCAGCTGCGCGCTGTGCGTTTCCATGGGCCGGGAAGCGTAATTGGTATATCTACCCTGGCATTGCCTAGTTGTGCCGTGTCACCTACCCTAGCGCGCCTTATACGATTTTGTTTTGTACCATACCTATGGAGTGCCCTCTGACGTTTACGGGGGAGATTACGGTACTGTATAGACTATGGGAATATATAAATGTGTTAAGGTGGAAAATGTAAAGCCTTAACGCTAATTAAAAGCAAGTTTATTTTACAATTAGACACTATTATAATGGCGCAATATACTACATAGTAAATAGTTTAACGGATCCTTAGGAGATGTAAATCTTGAGCATCTCTTGAGTTACTGCACTCATATTTATTTCTGGTAATGTAACTCACATAAGATCTTTTAGTTCTGACTCGAGTGTTTTTGTCATTCCAAATTCGCTCGGGTCAGTCCGAGCGTTTTAGGATTGAAGATTTTATTTCCGGAGGAAGAAGACGAAGATTTTATTATTATTACTATAGATAATATGGTTTCACTACACTCATATTGTTCCGCTGCATTGTTATATGGTATGTGTACTCTGATATGTATTGTATAAATGAATCAAAGGTTTTTGTAAACAGATTTATGAACTGTATATTTGATTATTATATTTTATCCTTCCGCTATGAGATTCTGTTTCTTTCTCTATTTTCTTATTTATCCCATAACAATCCGCCCTTACGTATGGTTTGAATTGGCACGTGTGTCTGTTTAAATCGTGTAAAAAGGCGGGATGTTACAAACTTGGAGGCTAAGCATATTACAAATGGGAAAGCTCCCATAAGGATTGCTCCTCCCAATTCCTCCAAAATAAGGATCGGCACCAATCCATATTCCTTGGGATTTGGACTATGTGATCCCTCTTATGGTCCATATGAAGATCCTTTTGCTGAATTTTCAAGGAGATATTTCGTAATCTTCCTCTATAAAAACAGACTTGGTTGTTCATTTTCGAGATTTTTACGCTGCTAGTTCCTTTGCGCTCTGTTGTAATGAAGGATTTTCATCCAATCCCTATTGTACTCAATTTGCAAAGTGATTAATAAAGCTATCTATTCAAAGTGGACGTAGGAAAACAACATCGAACCACTATAAATCATCGTGTCCTTGTTATTGCTTTGATTCTCTGTTGTTTAATTGCTTGTTTTCTCTATTTTCATTTTGTATTCTTTATTTAATTCTCTGCAAAATCTCTATTGGGTGTTTGTGCCAATTTTTGGTGCAAACATTTTGGTGCTTTCATTGAGAAAGAGGATTCTCGGCCCTATTTGGATCCCTATACTGCTATTGGATTGCATAAATCCCCCGAAGAGATCATAATCGTCTTCAAGAATCTTATTCCTTTTATTCAGATTTGCGAAAGTCGAAGTAAACTATCAACAATGGTTAGAAACACCTGATGTACCTTTCAAAAACTAGAAGGAAACGATAATGCTAACATCCAATAAGGAGACCCGAGCAATCTACCTGCAGATGTGAATGATGCCATTCCAGTTAATGTCTAGAATTCAACTGATTCCATCACAAGAGTTCATTTTTGGAATCTGATGAAAGAGCTAGTTGATAGTCGTCAACAGTTGAACCAGTAGATTCAAGCCGATATTGTTCTAATGAATCAACTCAGGGATCAACAACGTGGGAAAGCTAGGAGGGGGCAAACCCCTTATTCTACATTGGAGAGTTCAAGATTATAAAATGATTATTATACATGTAAGCATCATAGAATTGATGGATATCATGTAGAAGCTTCTTAACATTAGCAGGCAAGCCAACATGGCTTATCAAGACCGATCAGTGTCGATCCCTCTGTAGGGATCGAGGTCATCCCTCATTTAGAAGAGGAAGCTTGCCTCTTCATATTGGTGCACAAGCTGAAGCTGCTACAATAGATTTGGATGCTGGAATTCAAGTGGATGCAGACCAGTTACCTCCCTAGAATGACGATGAAGTGAACGTACGTGATATACATTGGGAGAATGTTGAACCAAGAAGGCGTGGAATGGTCCATAGACATCGACTAGACCGTTCACTTGAGGTGGAGCACGACTACCGCTTGGCTCCAACTATCCAAAAACCGGACTTGTCGGCTATGGCTAGACAGTTAGTGAGGGAGAGTCGGGGCTTGACCTAGGATGACTAGGGAATCTTGAGGATCCATACCCCGTTCATAGAAAATATCTTACATGCGGAGTATCCAAGGAGGTTCAACATGTCGTCGATGCCTGCCTATGAGAGAAAAACCGACCCCTGGCAGCACATCATGAGATATGAATGCAGATGTTTTCCTATCACTCTCTCAGGCATAGTGGCGATGTGGTTCATGAGATTACCCTTATGTTTAACCTCTAGAGGTGACGATTTAGCAACAAAATTTATGGAGCAATTCTGTATGCACGCAACTCGCCCCAAAGATGTACTGTCCCTATCAAGTGTGATCCAGGTTCCAAGAGAACCCTGAAAGTTTACTTGGAAATATTTCATACCGCTGTCACATAAGTATGTAATCCGAATGACCATTCAATATTGATGGCGACAAGGAGAGGAATTGATCTAGATTCTAACTTTAGCGATTGGTTAGCTGGCAAACCACCCGCAATGTTGGATCATTTCTACACAAAAGTAGCTCAGTATTTTAGAAAAGAGGAAGCTAGACGCTCTACGGAGAAGAATGTTGGGGGATCAAGTGGAGAGGGAGTGTAGAGTAATATTGCAGTGAAGTAGTCTGGAGATAGTTTCGGAAAAGTTCAAGTAAATGTCCAAAATAAACCAAACCGGCAAAATAAAGGCGGTGATCAGTACCGTGAATGAAAGAATAATTTCGGGAGAGGAAACACTATGATTCCAATGTATGATACGTACACACCACTGATTACATCTTTAGAGAATTTCTATTTGTCTATATGCCACCGTGTAGTATAGGAAGCTACCTCTGAAGGAATCGATGGAGAAGCAAACTAAAAAATATTGTCGGTTCCACGAATATTATGTTCATAATATGAATGAATGTAGGCATCCCCAAGATGTTATTGAGAAACTGATTTGGGAAAAATTTACAGCTGTTTGTTAAAGACCCGTAGCACGACAGGCATGGGACATCTAACCCCAACTGAAGACAAGCACCTCACAGGGCCGAGGAGTCAGTGCAAACTGGTGGAAGATTAGTGATCAATACAATAGTCAAAGAACCGCATCTAGTTGATAAGAGCTGGCATAAGATGGAGCGCTATGCTAGCGCAATCAAACATATGAATTTCGAGCGTTGTTCGAGTATAGAAGATGGGGCTTCGAGAAAACAACAACGTACAATGACAAATGACATTATATTTAAAAAAAAGATGCAGATAAGGTAAAGGCACTGATGATCGATCCAATGGTCATTTCGTCCATGATCGGCCCGACCTTAGTGAGGAAGATCTTGGTTGACTGTGGAAGTTCCATAAATATAATTTTCAAAAAGTCTTATGATCAGATAAGGATGAAAACCAAGGACTTTAAATAATCTAAAGTCTGCATTCATGGCTTCAACGGTCCTACGACCAAAGCTATTGTTTATGTCAAATTACCCGTGGAATTAGGAGAAGTTGACCATAGGATGGTGCGGATGTTGCCATTTGTTGTTTTGGATGTTGACTCTGCATACAATGCTTTTCTGGATCGACCAGCCCTACTAGAATTCGAAGCAGTCCTCGCCCCATGGTATTTGACTTTGATGTTCCCAACTGATAACGGTGTTGGATTTATGCATGGTGATTAGGTGACCGGACGTGCCTGCTATGTAGCTAAATCGAGAGATGCTCAGTGGAAGGAGAAAGGTAATTGTGTGGAAAAGTCTCTCCGCATCCCAACCACTGAAGATTGAAAACCAATGCCTGGGCCTTTGCTCGGGTGCCATAGTCGGTTATATAAAGACATAGATCTGAGGGATGATGAGGAGAAGCCTAAAGAGACCATGGCTGCATTAGTAGAGCTGACGATTGACATTACGATCAACCATGATGACCCATCATGGTCTTAAAGATCGTATCACAGCTCAGCCCCCAATGATGAAAGAACTTGCTGGTTTTCTCGAAGCGAATCATGATGTGTTCGCTTGGACTCATTCTGACTTGTGTGGGATTTCACTTGCCATTGCAACCTACACATTAAATATCAACCCAAGGCATGTCCTAGTGAAACAGAAAAGGGGCAACATGGATTCGAAGAGATCTACTGCCCTTAAAGAGGAAGTGGATATGCTCAAATGCAATGGGTTTGTTCGTGACACCCTCTACCCTAAATGGGTATCTTATCCTTTACTTGTGAAAAAAGCGAATGGAAAGTGGCAGACGTGCATTGATTACTTGGACTTAAATAAGGCTTGTCCAATAGATTGTTTTCCACTTTCGAGGATTGATCAGTTGGTGGACTCAACCGTAGATCATGGGTAGATATCTTTCATGGATGCGTATTATGGATACAGTCAAATCCCAATGCACATTCTCGATCAGGAGCCAACCAGCTTCACTGTCGACGTTGGATTGTATTGCTATGTGGTAATGCCATTTTGATTGAAGAATACTAGAGCAACGTATCAGCTCCTGGTCAACCGAATGTTTAAAGATTAGATTGGAAAGACGATGGAGATATATGTGTATGAAATGCTTGTAAAGTAATGACAATCAAGAGATCACGTTAGGGACTTAGCAGAAATGCTTGACGTCCTCCGATATTACAAAATGAAGATCAATCCTCTAAAATAATCTTTTGGTGTTGCATCAGGAAAGTTCTTGGGTTTTATCATCAATACTTGCAAAATCGAAGCTAATCTCGAGAAAATTCAAGTAATTCGCAACATTCAAGTGCCAAAGACCATCAAACTAGTTTAGAGCTTAAATAGGAAGGTTGCCGCCCTAAATCGACTTATCTTTAGAGTCACCAATAAATGCATTCATTTCTTCAACTTGATTAGAAGATGGAAAAGGAACTTTGAATGGATGCAGGATTATGAAGGTGCATTTTAAGCTTTGGTGAACCACTTAGAGAGGCCTCCTATCTTGTCAAAACTAGTGGATCACGAAGACTTGTACATCTACTTGGCTATATCGATACATGCTATAAGTGTCACACTGCTTCGTAAGGAGAATCAGATCCAGAGACCGGTCTACTATGTTAGCAAGCAATTAACAAGAGCTGAAAGGAATTACTCAAAGATAGAGAAATTGATCTATTGCTGTCGATTGCTTCATGAAAGCCCCGCCCCTTTTTTCAGGCTCATCCCATTATTGTTTACACTAATCAGCCGTTACGACATGTCCTACAGTGACTTAAGACATTTGGAAGGTTACTCAAATGGAACATCGAAATGAGCCAATTCGATATCACTTGTCTCCCTTGAAGAGCCATCCAGGGATAAGCACTGGAAGACTTTATAGTATAATTCACTGTACACGATGATCTCCCAGAGAATGGTGGATTCCCTACCATTCGGTGGAAAATGTATACGGATGGAGCATCCAATGATCATTGTTCTAGAGTCGGAATCTTTAGAAGATCGATCAATTTGATATGCTTTGCAGCTTGACTTCCTTGCAATGAAGAATGAAGCTGAGTATGAATCTCTGGTTGCTGGACTCAACATGCTAGAGAACTGGGAATAAAATCTCTTGAAATCTTTTGTGACTCACAGTTGGTAGTATACCAAGTCATGGGAGATTGCTAAGCTAAAGGACAATGACTCGCCCCGTACCTTACCCAAGTCCAAGAGCTATTGACTGGTTTTGAGTATTATGACATCACACACATTCCTCGGGATCAAAACAAAGAAACCGACTCATTGGCAAAGTTTGCTAGCACCGATGATGCACGAAAAATGAGCTTGCTCCCTATCGAAGTACTAAACGCTGCAAGCATAAATTAGATGGAGTTCGACTGGGTACTAGAGACGGAGCCTGAGGATGTGTCATGAATGACTCTGATTAAAGATTATTTGCTATAGGGATCCATCCCGAACGGAGGAATAAAAGGCAACAAGTTCTTTACAAAGCTTTGTGGTATATCATTCAGAAAGAAGTCATGTATAAAAAGGGTTTTTCTATTCCCCTGCTTTGGTGTATCGCTCACGATGAAATAAAACGAATACTAAAGGAAGTTCATGAAGGGGAATGTGGCAATCACACCGTGGGGAAGACCCAAACAAAGAAAATACTCCGTTAAGGGTATTATTGGCCGACTGTCAACCTAGATACTATCGATTACGCTAGGCGATGTGACAAGTGCTAAATGTATGCCAAAGTTCTAAGAGCTCTGCCGATGGAAATCACACAAATGGTCAGCCCATGGCCATTTGCCATATGGGGAGATATATATCATCGGTTTCTTACCGATCTCAAAAGATGGTGTGAAGTACGCCATCGTCGCAGTTTGTTACCTCATCAAATGGGTCGAAGCAGAACATTTAGCTACGATCATGTCGTCCGAAACATCATCTGTCGTTTTGGCCTTCTATAAACTATTGTAAGTGACAATGGAACCCAGTTCAACGACACTGAATTCAAAGACTTCAATCGTCGGCATTATATTTGCAACGACCCTAATTTTGACTAACATAGTTTAGAATATTTAATTGGATAAATTAAATAGAATAATGTAGATAGGTAAGAGATTGAGATTTGTTAATTAAGAAGTAGTCGTGCCTTAATGAATGTATTAGCAAAAGAGAACTAAAAATAAGTAAGTGAGAGGAATATGGTAAAGGTAAAATGGGGATAACCTTTATTCCAATATCCTAAGCCCTTTCATACTTCATTCCTCATTCATTTTAACTATGACGAAAAAAACTTAAACCCTAAAGGAACTCGACTGACCACCATTAAGAAGATCTAAAGGGAAGATAAGCTAGGATACAAGTAAAAAGCTTGAAGAAATCAATCTAAGGGTAAATCTCAACCTTCTTAACACAATGCCAAGGTGAATAATTAGTTTACATCTCTATTTTTGATGAATAATTTCAATTTAAAGGTAAACTTGTTTTCTTTTGCAAGTATATGCCATGTTATGGTGATTAAAAGATTATATGTTGTTGATGATTTATGGAGATTTAATAAGAATTTTATGATATTTTTAGATTAAAAACCTATCATATGATATCCAAATGAGTTGTGTTTTTTGATATATGGTCAAAAATATTATTTTAGAAGTGAGTTTAAAGTTTCATAATTTTACAAGGATTATGGATTTATTATGAATTTTCTATAAGAGAAATAGTTAATTTTGGCTTTAAATTATTTAAGATAATTAAATAATGCCTTTAGGTCTGAAATTTATATATGTTAGAAAACATATTTAATGTGAATTATTGTGATTTTTTGGTATTTTTCCTAAGTATTTTACTATGTTATTAAATTATTTAATTTAGAGGGCTTAAATGTTTTATTAAAGAGAATGGCTTGTTTTCTTAAAATGCTTCAATTGTTAAATGCTGAATTTGGCAGATTTTTTTGAAAAGAATTTTGGTAAAGAATTTATAGCCAATCATATTTTAGCAAATAATGCAAGTTAGATGAAGAGGAATTACTTTACAAATCATAAAGTCGGTTTTATTTTAAATTACAACTTCGCCACTTCCATTGCTTGCTTCCATCACCATACTCAGTAAACCATTCGCACCCATTCGAAACCAATGCACATGGTATTAAGCAATCGGTACGTAATGTATTGAAGAAAGGTGGAAGGAAAAGACAGTGTCAAAACTTTGCTTTCGAGAGGGTTGAAGCCACTTTTATTAGCTTTCCAATCCATTAAACATGCCTTTCTTTTTAAAAGAAGCTTTTCAAAGGGTTGTCGCCTTTGAATCCCTTTGATACCCTAGCTGTCGCATTTATACCTTTCGCATTAGTTAGAGGCTACTTTTCTTCATAACTTCAAAACAATGTATTTGAAAGGAAGGCTTTCATCTTCTTAATATTGAAGACGCCTTCCCAATGCTTGCGAAAGGGGTGTCTTAGCCACTTTTACTAATAGTTTTAAAGGCAATGGTTTTAAAAGGGTAGTTTCGAAGTTGCTCTCTTTCCCAATCCTTTTACTTGAGATCAATGCTTTTGAAAGTGATGCTTTCACTTCTGTTCTTTTTGACTCTACAATTATATTAAATGTTGAACCCAATGATTTTGAAAGAAATACTTTTAAATGGTTACAAAGCTATGTTTCCACAAATTCTTACTTGAACCCAATGCTTTCGAAAGGTATGTTTTTAAGTGTTTCTAAAGGAGTGTTTCCAATGCTTTTGAAAGATATGTTTCATGGTTTTGAAAGAGGACATTTATGGTTTTAAGCAATGATTTCGAAAGGGATACTTTTAATGATGCCGAAAGAGGTCGTTTAAGGTTTTAAACAATGGTTTCAAAGGTGTTATTTTGGCTTTATAGCATAAAGTTTTCTAAGTTAAAAAGAGGATTTAACTTATTTTGAAGGGATAGATAATCCCATTGATTTAGATTTCATCAACATTTCTTTGTGTAAAGCATATAACATGGCAAGTAAAGCAAAGAGCATATTTCCTTGTTAAAGTATGATTTAAAAGAAGTTAGATCAATTTGAAAGAAATATTTTCAAGGAAAAATGAATAGGGTAGTTAAAGTGTACGACTCATATATTAGAAGTCCAGATGGGGCTGGTGTAGGGTCATGCCCTATACTTTAGCTAGTATCCCCTAGCTAATATAAGTCCAACATTCCAGTTTGTAGGGCCTCATCATAAGTAAGACTAAAATGATGTTATACACCGAAAGGAACACATAGAGTAAAGGTAGGTTATTGGTGAGTCTACAAAACCATTAGGATCAACTAAGCCTAGGAGAAGTAAATGAAGGACAGATCGTCCAGTATTGTATCTAATAGAAGTTAGAATATTTATTATCTTTGGCAGGCTCGAGTCAGCTAGCGGTTAATAGTCAGCCTGATAAAGCTATATTGTTCGGACAGATAGTCCATTGATTACCTAATTTATATTCTTATATGTTATTGCTATTGTTGTCATAATCAGTTTGGTTACAAGATTTTGATGTACAAAAGGTACGATTTTAAAAAGATATCAATGAGGAGAAACCTGTCCGCTAAGCGGCGTGGTCTCACTTAATATCAATAAACCGAGATGTAATAGAATTATTCACACTAGGCTTTATGTCTGACTCGAAGTTTATGTTTTCCCTTAACTCTTGGGTCAAAATTAAATTTGAGTAGATTGAGAGTTAAGGACTTTCCAGGTTTAGTAGGTTGGACGAATAGGCTTTCGAAGATGTGTACGAGGCAAAGCTAGCTATATAGGACTCATTTAGTATTATTTCTGTTGTGATGTATTTATGACTGATATGTCTATCTATCTAGTACTCCGATCATCCAGATGGCATCTTCGTATGTCGCTATTGGCGTAATTTGTAATAATTATATTTGACCAAAATCTAGGAATTGCTTGGGATTATGCAATTGAATATAAAATATTGATTTGAAATGTAATCAAACAAGCTGTTTCTGAAATCTATGTTGATTTTATTTCATATTCATTTTCTTTTGATATTATGGACACCATTAACATTACCGTATTTTGTCATCGAAAGTTGATACTATAGATAACTGCAACATTTGTTCATTTAGCTTCGGGCCTTAAAATAAAGGATGTTACAATATTGAAAAGAGATTTTTGGTACTTACTCACCCTCAAGCAAATGGACAAGCTGAAGCTATAAACAAAATCATAAAGTCTGTTCTGAAGAAGCGTTTGGAAGAGGCTAGAGGCAAGTGTGTGGATGAACTCCCAATAGCATTATGGGCTTACAAAACCACCCATAAGTCCGCAACTGACCATACTCCATTCGCCCTTGCTTACGGCTCCGAAGCCATCAATCATGTTGAACTCGAAGTCTCTTCTCATCATGACCTACTACGATCCCAGAATGAATAGGGATCACCTCTTTAAATCTCTAGACTTTGTAGAATAGAAGCCCGAGGAAGCTGTTTTAAGGGCAGCTGCACATAGACACTGAGTCGCTCAATATTGCAACACTAAAGTTCGACCTCGAAACTTTGAAATTGGAAATCTCATCTTGAAACAGGTTTTTCCTGCCCCGTCGCACATGAATCCTACTTGGGAAGGACCATATGCCGTTGAATAGAGGCTTGTAGAGGGAACTTTCAAACTAGCGATTGTTGATGGCATTACACTTCCAAGAGCATAGAATAGCAAGCATTGATGATGCTATTTTAGTCAGTTCATTCGTTTTCATCTAGTTGTATTCAATTTCCAAATTTGTTATTTGATTTTCCAAATATGTAATTAGACAAATTATGTCATCTCTTTCCATTTGGAAAATAAAGGTTTGGGATTTCCTTAATATCTGTAAATACTGTAGCACTGCATGTTAGATATGATACCCGATTTACTAATATTGAAATAGCCGAGTAGGTTCCCAGTGTTTGGAGCCAGTCGATTACATAAGTTCAAGATTGAATTAAACAAAATGACCATGGTCCGACCGTTAATTTGATGGTTCTCGCTCATAACCCAATGGATGGAATGCCTAAAGAGGAATGGATGTGACTTGACCATTCAGTAACCAAATTAATCCTACCATGCTATGGGACATACATGAATCAAAAGCGATCCTGATATGACCGATCGCTCTCTAAGTTAAAACCTAAACTAGGAGGGCAAATTAATCAATAAAGGAAAGCACGGTCCGATTATTTTCCAAAATAAATCAATGCCCCTAAAGCGCAGACTGGAGTATAAACACGAATTAGGTGCAATCCGACCACCCACCAGCTAAATCTTATCCCGAGAGCGTAGGTATGAGTAGAAGCAAATAGATAAGTGTGGTTCGACCACTCACTGCTTCATAAACTCTAACCTAAAACCGACAGAAGTCTATAAATTTGATAAAGATGGAGTTCGACCATACCTATCTAACTCTGCTAACCTGAGACAAGGGGCAAGAGTATAATCACTTAAATCACTAAATCTGACAGCATAACACTAGGGCTCAAGCCCGATGCTTAGTATAACTTGAGGCCATGAACATATGGAAGCCTTGAGTAAAAATTAATGAATGATTGTCTGAATTAACGAGTAACGAATTACAAGTACATTGAGTGCAGAAGTAATAGCTCAACTAATTAAACAAAATTCACTCAATTGTTTCACAAAAATAAAGGAACTTATACTTACAAAAGCTTGGAAAGTCAAGTACAAATATTCATAGTAAAAGAATAAAAAATGGGGAACATCCAGTACAACTTCAGCCAACAAAAACCCAAAAGACTTGGGAGCATGGGCAAAGGCAAAGAATCACTTCCCCATCGGTTTCCTTTTCTTCTTCTTGGAATCAGGAGAGATTTCACTTAAGCTTTCTTCACTCCTTTTCTCCCCTCTCTTCCCGCTTCCTTGGCCTTCAACCAGAGTAGACTAGGTTGACCCAGTAGGTACATCTTGAGCAGGTTCTAGCTAAGGAACGGAGACCTTCATGGTTTCTCTAAGCAAAACAATGGAGATGGGAGAAGGAATGAAATCCATTTTCTCTTACTTGACTTTCACTTCAAGAGCTATGTCCGCTTCAAGTTTTCGTAATTTCTTGCATAGAGGGACTTGAAAAGGATTGAGAAGTTCCAATAATCACAACGTTGTCATCAATAGAAATCTCTTGACATGGATCACTTTCTTCCCTCCACCAGGTGCTCGTCGATCATAAAAGTTTCCTCTTCTGGGACATTTTGGGCTGTTGCCGAAGCTGTGACAGTTACGGACTTCGTCATTACCACCTGAGGTCCTGGTTGAGATTCTTCGAGAAGAGGTGGAACTATAGCCAGCGGATATAAAGCTAAGGAAACATAACTAAAAGATTAGATATATCGGTTGGTGACACTCCATCATTTTGGAGGATAGGTGTGTTTAAGGAAATACCTTCTCTAGATTGACCTCCCATGTGATCCGGAGTGCCACTGGAACCTCCTTTCATATTTGAGGAGAGCCCACTAGATGTAGCAATATGCGGTTTCTTAGGATTGTAACCGGGCTCGATAAAAGGATGGATAGTGGTGCTGGGAATAGCTTGGGCCGTTGGATTCTGGTTGTCTCTGACATTGTGTGACATGGACCTATAACCTTCACCAGCTTCATGTTGAGAAGTTGCGGTATGCCCTTTTTGAAGCATAAGCTGGGTTTCATAAAGAACTTTAGGGCATCATCCAATAGAATATCGCCTTCCAACCTCATCAAATCAATTTATTTAGTGCTGAGAGCCTCCTTTTCCTCTTGAACAAGATGCTCCCAAGCACATAAAAGATGGTAAGGGTAGTCACCTCGGAGCAACTCCAAGATTCTATACTTCAAGACATTGGCATTATAAAGAATGAGCAGTGGATCCAATTCCCTCTATAACCTCCTCCCTTACCGTTTCTTTCATGACCTCTACCTCTCGTTTAACAAGGGCATCAATGTCTTTAGCCTTTTCGATAGCCGCGTCCCTTTCAAGCCCGACAGTAACCAATTCCTTACAGGCATCCTCTGATTATCTACGCTTCTTCTTTGTCTTTGGATTCATGCTCAAATTTATTTTTATACTCAGCTGTGCTTCTTTGAGCCGTATCCCTTTCTAGCACCGGTTTATTATTCCGATGATGAAGTGCTTCTACTTCGGCCAAGTGCCTGGCTTTCTCCTCTTCAAGTTCCTTGATGGTCGTCTCTGCTTTTCTCTCGGCTTCTTCCTGTGAGCTCCTAAAAGATTCTAACCCATCGGTTACAATTTCGATGATCCACTTGTCCTAGGCCTCTTGGTGTTTGATTTTCTCGATTTCTACTGCTCTCTCCCAAGACACTTTGGAAATCTTCTCTACCACTTTCATCCACTCATTGCACTACTTGTGGACATCGGTCACACAATCAATAGTCATTTGGTGGACACTTTTAGGAATTTTCTTAAGATTAGGTACAAAGAAAAATTTGTCAAGAATACATTTGGAAAATCAGACTTAACTTGGGCCATGTGAGCAGTGGCATCTGCTTATTGAGCTTTGGTGACAACTTGGGTGTCAGCGCTTTCTTTGCTCGACATTTGTTGCTAAACATCATAACACCGACAATCACTGGGTCAATAAGGATGGGATGGAATGGAAAACAGATTGTGAATAAACTGAAGTAGAAGAGGGACCGCGAGAGGTGTTAATAGGACGAACATCGTTGTGGCGAACTTGTTGTTCTTTAAGAATCTTTAAAAGGAGGAGATCTAGATCTGGATTGATATTTGTCATGGGAGGACCTGTTTCAGTCACCTTTATTTTGATAACCACATTTCCTATTAGAGCAATAGCTAGGGTCAATTCACGACCACTACCTTGGCGATACGAGACCGAGCGAGAACCAGGATTCTGCTGTGATATTTCCTACAAAGACTAAAACATGTGCTTCTTCCTCATCATTGTTTATGTAAAGAAAGACAAAGAACAAATCAGTTCTAAGTACGAAGGACTTGGAATAGGTGCAATGCAATATTTTGAAGTGCGTGTGAACGTGCATGTCATTATGTCCCCCCAACAGACCAGTTATCGAAGCTTTAATAGCAGAAGTAACCTCTCAACCAGTGGTAGGAGGGATTCCAACCCCATCTCTGAAGGGAGATTATGATCCGTCGATGCTCATGTCAATAAATGAAAGGCATAAATGTTGTTTGGTATTATAAGATCGGATAATGCCTCGAATGTTTCGTCTAAGTGTTCTAATGGTTGAGAAGCAGATTGATCCGGAATAACTTGAGGGTCGATGGATAGTTTGGGTTGTTTAAAGAGATGACTCTTAAGGAACCCGCACATAAGCTTCTTTCTTCTTATTTTTTCGAGAACTGGGTGCTGTGAAGTTTGTGAAGATCATGCTGCAGCCCCAAAACTAGAACCCACATCATCACCGTCGAGGTCGTCACCCTTATCTCCCACCACATCTTTATCAGTAGCTTCTTGAGCTCCCTCAACTGGGGGCATAACAAGATTGGCTTGATGGCCTTCATCACCATCTGGATCCCACTGTTCAACCACTGTAACTCCAACAATGATCGATAACCCTATTCTACAACCCTCTTCCATCAGGCCGTAGGTAATGAGACGTTTGTCAGCAAGGAGATTCTTAATATCTCTATCTTTTAATGGAACCCTTTTTAGCATCGAGACCGCATTTGAATATTGTTTCCCATCAGCTCATGGATAAGAACTTGTACAAACTAGAGAAATTGCTTAGTTCAAGATACAACATAGATACAAGCATGAGGAGCAATACTTACATCCTTCTAACCACCGTCTGGTAAAGCTAGACGGGCAGTGGATATAGAACCACTCGGTTTTGAAGGCACTCAGCTTCTTCCAAGTATCAATCAGGATCTGGCACTTCTTTGTCGACTCAAGGAATGTAAATGAAAGGCTTCATTTTCGATGCTTGCAGGTGAAAAAAAATGAATGTCTTCAGTAGTTGGAGGGTGAAATAAAAATTCCATAAATGCCACGTAGCTACAGTTAAGCAATGCATAGCCGTTTGAATGTAGTTGTGCTGGTGCTAGCCTCACATGATGTAACATTTCTCGGATGAATGAGTTAAATAGTGGGATGCATCCCGCCCTACACATAAACTTGTTGCATGCATTAAAACCTGCAGGGTGGATATGAGCTCTATCACCCTGGATTGGGGCACTCAGGTTGTCAAACAGAATCACATGTCTAGCACAGATTCTACGAAGAGATGCTTCATTAATCTTTAAAGCCGTAGAAGCCTTTGGATTTTCCAAAAGTATAGCGTCTTCTAGTGTGTTAGGAGCGGGGTATATCACTTCTGCTAGAAGAACGGGAATGACAAAGAAGAAGTCAAATGATGGATATAAACTTTCCAGTTGTTCTCCTTCATGATTGGGGAAAAATTCATCGGAAGCAGTTGTGGTGCTTGATTTGTCACTCATACTATTGTGCCATAAATTTTGTTCAAAAGACATGGCAACTAAATGCCCGGGGCATCTATTACCATGACTACTAAACTCAGTAGCTAATCGTCATTAGAAAAAACAATCTATTTCCCTTCATACAAAGTGTGTACTAGTGGAGAGTTATGTAGTGTCATGCGATGTAATAAAAATAGTTTAGAATTAAAAACTATGATTGTGATGAGACTCTGGGATTCGAATCGGAGTGCCTCTTTGCAGATCGTTTCAACTGATTTTCCATGTCAATGGCAAGAGGTTCGATCTAGTCATTGGGATCAGTTGTTAGCATGTTAAAGTTTGAATTGTATGTTTAAAAGTGGACGAGCTTTAGAAATTTATCCAAGGCATTCGTAACAAATGTAAATATTTATAGAATTAGTTAAGTTCGTTCCATGGTTCGTTTGTCATATACATCTAAAATGCAGTTCATTTTCATATGCAAGTCATGTATAACCATTAAAGTATTCAAAGTCGAAGCTCATCAAGAAGTTTAGATTGAAATTTGGGAGTTCTAAGTATGTTTACCCAAGATAAACCAACAACCAAACCAAAAAATAATGTTAAACCGATCGGTCCCAATGCCTACGACCGATCATTTCTACGCAACCGTTTCATGATCGATCATTCTACAACCGATCATTCCTCAACCTTTAGCTTCGGTCCACACTTCACTCCAATTCGAAACTCGAGCACTAATCCAAAATTGATCGGCCAACAGCCCTAAAAAATAACGATCGGTCCAAATCCTCTCCATATTTTCAAATACCAATCGATCACAACGATCGGTCGAACTCCACTTCATTCCCTATGCCAGAAACTTTGCCATACCCACCTTGTTAGAAATAATCGGCTAAAAACAATGTCCCCCACTACTCCAACTAATCGAATCGCCATGACTTGGATTATGCAAGCTAGAACAAGATCCCACTATCTCGTCACTAAATCCTAGCAAGTAAGAGGAAAAACGAACCTACCTCAGAAAGTTGGGAAATGGAGGTGGCGTGAATTTGAGTATGGAGCAAGATTTGTTGGATAAAGCAGCGGTGATGGTTGATGTAGCAAGGAGTTTGACCGATCTATAGAGATGGTTGCAAGATACGTATGGGGTTGGATCGAAAGGCTCGGTTGATCGATGGTGAAGGGGAAGAAGAAAATGGGTTTTTACTCTTCTTTTTGGGTTCGGGTAGCAGTGATGAAAAATGAAACGAGGTGAAGGAAATAATCTAAGCGCATGGGTATATATATGAAGGGTGCGATATGAACCATCAATATTTATAGTCCAATGAAGTCCCAGCCGATAAACGATCATTTTTAAAATTAAAATAGGAGTAAATAAAAAGAAAATATAAAAATGTAAAACATAAAAAGAAAATATAAAATATTTGCTTATGGACATTTGTAAGCTAGGTAATGACTTATGCTCACAAGTGTCAAATTTCTTCCTTTGAAATAGATTTCTTCATATAAAAAAAGAGAGAAACAAGGTGCTGTTTAATAGGCGGTTTTCCTCTTATATATATATTCATCTCAACTTCTTCTTTCTTTTCTTTCAAAAACAAAAACAAATCAAAACGAGAAAAAAATAAAAGAAAACAAACCGCTTTATCATTTTACAACTGAAACCTAGCAAAGATTCAATTCAAATTCAAGCTTAATTCAATAGAAGATCAAGAAATCAAGTTGTAGTTTTTCAAACAAAACTCATTCCTCTGTTCAAAATTGTTAAAGTGAATAAACTTTACTTTTTAAAAACCAAAAATTCTTCGTAACAAAATGCATGAAAGATTTAATAATAGTAATGTTGTGGAAATAGCTTGCATGAATGAAATTGATGTTTGCCTGGGTATATCAGTTGAGGTTGTTGTGTGTGTGTATATGCATGTCTATGTATATAAGCTCTAACCTCTACTCATGGTTAATAGACCCCAATCATTCAAAAATTCGTATCTCTCCATCTAGGCAATTATAACATATGATGTTTAAAGAAAAATTGTTTGTAATGATGTAATACCATTTTTAAAATTATTTCAAGATGAGTTATTGAGTATTTATTTGGAAAAGGAGGATTTACAGTGAAGAACAAAACATGTCAGAAAATAAATTGTTTTAATTTCAGGTTTCACGTACTTTATTAGATTAGTCTTTAAAAATGATGATTTTTGGGGAAAGTTTTGTGATTTTTAAGTTTATATTTGGGAAGGAATTGTAAGCTAATCGGGATCGATTCTTTTGCCAATCTTCGACGATGGAGCTTAGAGGAGAGTCGGGTTTGAGGATGGAGGTAGCTCGCGAGTCGGAGAGTATGGGAAAAATAGTGGCATGGCTTTTAGTCCATCGTGGTAGCGTGGCGACGGTGATGTAGGGGTTAGGACTCATTCCGGTTGAGGTTGGTTCCCAGGAAAGTGCGGTGTCGTGGTGGCACCGGAGTAGTTCGATAGAGTGGGAAAAGGTAGAGGGGTGATGGGCGAAGTTTCACACGCAAGGGTGTAGGTCCTGCTGGCTGGTGGCGGTGGCACGAGGCGTGTGTAGGTCGGGGTTTCGTTTCAGGTCATGGCGAAACTGCTCGATTTTGATTTTGGGGTCGTGAGTGGTTCTGGGTGGTTAAGGATGGTCGGCGAATAGTCGACGATGGGTCGGAGGGGGCAGCGTGAGCCGGAATGGCATCATCGTCATGTGCACGTGCACACGTGTTCTGGTATCTGGTTGTGGCAGGCGAAATAAGAGATTAGGGAAGAGAAGAATATAGAAGAGAGGAATGTTTTTTTTTGGGGATTCGATTTTGGGCCTTGGGCCTTGTGAAAAATTATATAAGATGAAAATAAAAGTAAAAAAAATTATGTAATAATAAATTTTGAGATAGTTGCCAAATTAGTTATGGTTAAACATAATTAGTAATTTAAACTTTAAAATTTGCCTAAACCTTAAATAAATAAATGGCCAACGCAAATAAAAATGATTTTAGCCTAAATTAGTTAAGCTTTAGACAACTATATATATGTTAATTATCTATAAATTACCAAGTTTTATTGATGAAAAATAAATAGTTGAAATTATTTAACGGTTAAGATAAAATAAAGTGTTTTACACTTTTAATTAATTAAGAGTCTTATGATAATTATATATGATAATTGTTAATTAGTTCAAAATAATTGATTAAAGTAAATAAGATGGTTTGAAATTAGTTAACAATAATTAAACAGGATTTGTAAGTAATTAATTAAATTTATTTTTAATTAATTGATGATTGTGTGATTCGTTAAACTAGTCTGTAGATGGATTTAATTGGATTGAATATTTGGATTGTTTTAATTTCTCTAGCATGCTATTCCAGTTATTCTGTGATATGAAATAACCAGGAATGAACAGTTAAATATAAAATGTGAGACATTTTATTTGAATAGATATTGTGAGGGAATTTCAGTGAATGTTGACATTCCGGAAACTGAACTGTTTATTAAAAACAACTTGCCTAAAAGATGACGATAGGATTCGAGGAAACCGGGATCAGATATCAGCGATATTCGGTACCACTTCAATTAGTAACTTCTATAATTCTTTATAGATTTGATTATAAAATCAAATGAGCTGGAATGGAATAAATTAAGTAACTTAGATATTTAATCTAAGTAACGATGCTTAGATATTATTTTGTGAAACAAGTGTTCGGCTATAGCAAGGTAAAACTTGCAGTGATAAATGAGTTACTTGGGTTTTCAAAGAAGCTTTACAACTTTTGTATTTCTAATTAAATGGGTTACTCACGCTGGTTTCCAACCTGAATCGGGTGTTACTTTATTGTAATGCTTGGGTCAGACCCAGTATTATAGATTTTCACGTTAAGACATTCTGGAGCTCAGGAGTTGAGCTGGATGGCAGGGACGTATGGAGTATATTCCGCTGTGTATTAGAATTTATATTGATTGTTTTCAGGAATAAGTTATTATAACTATTCGGATTATTTGTTGGTGGTCGTACTCTGATATATTGTGCGTAAATTCACATTTACAGCTTTCTTTGTGTAAATGCTGCTATTTGTATATTATATTTTGTTCCGCTGCGACTGTGATATTCTGTGCTTTTTTTTCTGTTTCTTCTTCTACCCCTTTTTCTTCTTAAGCCTAACAGTCTGGGATTTCTGGCACTCGATTGTTCGGCACTCTATACAGTGAACGTATTAGTATCGATTTTCGAGGACGAAAATTTCGAACCGTTACAGCTTACTTCTTCTGTTTACATTTAATATTCTTCATTTATTTCTCTACAAAAACTCTATTGGGTGTTTGTGCCAATTTTTGGTGGAAACAATATGCGAAGGCATAGGTGTACTGAATGCCTTTGCTCACTTCATGCTAAATGAGCAAGCACCTTCCGAATATGTTCTTTCTGAGTAAGTCTCAAAGTCCTAGATTTCTATCCCTTTGAATTTATATGTAAAATCTTCTTTGCTTCCGCACAGTCTTTCATCTCAAATTTTGCCTTTAGCTTCAACTTCAATCCTTCTATTTCAGCTTTATCCTTCGAAGCAATCAACATATCATCCACATCCAAGAGCAAGCGCACCCTACTGTTATTGCTCTTTAGATGCTTGAAATAGACATAAGTTTCTTTGATACTATGAATAAAACCAAGTGAAAGCAAAAAAGAGTTGAATATCTTGTACCATAGTCTAGGCAATTGCTTTAGTCCATAAAGTGACTTCTTCAACTTGCAAACACAATCTTGTTTCCCACTTACAACAAATCCTTCCAGCCGCTTCATGTAAATGATTTACTTTAAATCAGCATGTAAGAAAACAATCTTCACATCAAGTTACTCTAATTCTAAGTCATGAACAGCAGCTATAATAAGAAAAATCTAGATAGAGGTATGTCTCACTGTAGGAGTAAGTATCTCATCAGATTCCATTCCCCTCTATTGGTGGGATTTTACATCACACTCCAACACCCCAAAAAACAAGATGTAGATTTCAATGAACTCGATTTTATGAATATTATAGTAAGTTGGTTACCGAGGGTTATAGCCAATAATTGAGGGTTAAGATGAACTTCTATGTATTGATACTGAGAGTTATAACTATTGAAATGGACATAATGAGAAGGTAATAAATAAAGTCTAAAAAAGGTATTGAAAGTAAATATACCAAGAGTTATAGTAATTCGGGCTAATATCCCTCATTAACTGTCCTTTCCTTCTTTACAGTTCTATTATATAGTTGATAGGCTGTTACAATAATGATTTGCTAAATCAGCCATTAAAGAGTTTTGCTATAAGCTCTAATGTTGGATAGCATAATTTTCTTGGTGTTTGAATTTTGTAGGTGCCAAAAAGATCCTTGATGAATTGGGATCAAAATCTATTCAAAGGCATCTGATTGCATTGATATTAGTTGGAGCATTCTTCTTTTAGATCGTTGATATGGCTTGCTTATAGGGTTGTGATTTAAGCATGTGTCGTTATTTGGGTTGTTTATTAGTTGATGCGGATTTTTGAACTTGCATTTCATATATATATTGGAGGTGTGGCATTCGACATGCATTACCTACATTCATGACATCTGTGTCCTTGATTCTAGTTGCTTAGTATAGATCCTTTGGCTTCAAAGCCTTGTTTGCAGGTTATATTTCAGCCGATAGCTCTTCGAAAGCCTTATCCATTGGCTTTTGATCAACTTCCATTCCTCATGATCATTGTCTACACATGCATATAGATTTACTCTTTGGTTTCTGATGCTAGAGGTATATACAATGTAACAATTGATGATTAATTTCCATACAAAGATTAGATGGAGCGTAGTTTGTATGATTCTAGTAGAGTGATATTACCGAGTAAAAATTATGGTATACACATGCACCCTCGGAATTCACTCTGTATGAGAGATATAGAGGGGACTTTGGTTTCCATAGGAAGGGATATACCATACTTGTACTTTGTTACCTCACTCTTTCTTCGGTCTGCAATAATTTCCCATAAAATTTAAACTTGGTCAATACATATTCATATTAATATGGAGAGAGGATCTGAAGGCCAAAGACTAGGTCAAGTAGGTAATGTATGCGAAGCTAGCTGTATGCTGATGGTTATTGGTAGATGAAAATCTAAAATATTCGATGGCCAAAAGCTATGTATAATTAAGTACCGCAAGGGCAAAAGTAACTAAATCTCAATGGATATGTATAGTAGTAGCTGAAAAGCTAAAGTAGTTGAATGCCAAAGGCTATGTATAGTAGTAGCTGAAAAACTAAATGTCAAAGGCTATATGTAGTAGCAGCTGAAAAGCTGAAGTATTTGAATGTCAAGCCTATGTATAGTGAACTTCCATGAGGGAAAAATAGCACTATGCCGATGGATATGTATAGTAATAGCTGAAAAGCTAAAGTATTTGGATGCCGAAGCCTGTGTGCAGTAGTAGTTGAAAAGCTAAAGTATATGAGTGCTGAAGACTATGTATAGTAGTTTGCCATAGAGGCAAAAGTAATTGTGTGAAATCTAACCTCGTAATGAGGTTTTCCCAAAAATGAGTTTAAAAGCTTATCCCCTTCTCATATTGAGGATTTCACCAATTTATCCTCATCCTTTAGTAAGGAAGTGAAGGTTTGAACCCCAAAGTTTGAAAGTTTATCCCCATCTTATTTTTGGGATTTCAAAGGTTTGAACCTCAGGTATTGAAAGCTTATCCTTATTAATAATAAGGATTTTGAATACCCAATCTTGACATTAATAAAAGTTTTGCAATACATAACTTATTTGATTATGTGCCGTGGAGGATTTATAGTTCTACATGCTAAAGGCATACTTGATGGAATACCATTTAGGTTCATAATTTTGTTTGCACCCAAAATTGGTCACAAATACCCAGTAATAGATTTTTGTAGAGAAGTAAGTAAAGAAAAACAAAATTAAACTGAGTAAATAAGTTGACATGTAACAGCGAATAAGCATTAATCAAAGATACAAAGATTTATAGTGGTTCGGTGTTGTATGCCTACGTCCACTTTGAAATTTATCCTTTATCAATCACTTATAAATCTGATTACAACAGTATAAAATAGCATACACTTGATTACAATGGAGATTAGAGTAACCAGCGGCGTAAAGATCCTGAAGATGAACCAAGAGGTATGTATTTATAGGGAGAGATGATGAGATATTTCGGTAAGATACAAGTAAAAGGATTTTAGGTCCACAGGGTCCCACCATAATGATCGGTGGCCTTAACTTGACATTTTGGAACGATTGGCCATAGTTTCACCAATCGATATTCTTGCTTCCAATTCATATGTGATCGTTTTTGGAAGGTCCTATATGCCTCTTGAACTTGTCCTTAAAATATGAAGTCAATCTGAATTGTAAATTACGAGATATGGATCAACCTTTGCTACACTTTAAACGTTCACCGACCATTATGAAGGATCCGCAAATAAAGATCAACCTAAAATGTTAAGCCATATTCATATCTTAAGATTTTGATGTGCGATCATTTTTGTGGGATCTAACTCTTCACCATATTGATGCTTTGAAAGTTTCAAGTGAATTAGCATTGTGGATTTTGAGATATCGATCGACCTCTACTGATTTGAGCTGTTTTATGGATCATTCTCGATCGATCAATATAAATCCTTGCTTCGTCTGTAACTCAAGCATACGAACTCCGATCGACTCCAAATTTGAAGTATAACTTCATAGGGCTATACCAGTCGATCCATGCTGATCGCAACTCGATTGGGTCCCCGTCCGAATCTGCCTAACTATCGTCCATAATATTGTATATAATCGATTCCTTATGTTGATAACCATTCGTTCCTAGCCAAGTTGTTGATATCACAGTTTTGCTAATAGGCGGGATAACATTTATCCCCCAAAGTACGTCTTGTTTCGAACTGAAGTGCTTTGAATCATCGGAAATAATCCATCTGGTTCATCGTATAGTCGTTATCCTTCCATTGAGTTGTTTTCTTATCGAGGGTCGTATTTTCCTCATTCGTTGTGATGATTGGCCGCTTACCACTAGTATAAATACGGGATCACAACTTGTTAGCGATCATCCTGCTTTGTTTCTGGCAATTTTCGGGCTTCGACAACTTAGTTTAAATTTTTCTCTGGTCAACTCCAGGTGACCATTTAATCTTTGTTGATTTCAAAATGTGTGCTAGCGCGTATACGAGTTCGTACCTGACTCCCGATCACGGTTTCACAAGCATGGGTCGTTGTCTAGTTTTGAAATATTTATAAACAGTCTCTACCGATCGTTATTCTTATTTACATATATCTTAAACAATGCTCACGCCTGATCGTTATTTTCTCATTCCTATTCTCCCTTTTTATTATTTATCTATGTATTTATTATTTTATTATGATTTTTATTTTTCACCGATCGTTTACTTCTCAGAAAGAAAATTTGGATCATTTCTAGTTATCGAACGATTGGTCCAAACCCTTGCTATAAAACGATCAGCATTTAGCCTGCTTGTAGGACGATCGACATAAGAACGTACCTCAAAATGATCGACATAACTTTTAGGCCACGAACGGTCGACATAGTTCCTACCTATGTAAGCACCTTCACTTAGCCATTTTTCCTTCATCCTTCATTTTGTATCGTTTCCAGTTGAGAAGAAAAGAACAAAGCGTTCCACTTCCTCCCTTTATTGATCAATGAAACGATCTAGTTTTCCCAAAACCAAACCGCATCTCTTCAAGTTAATCATCATTCACGTGCTCCTCCAGATCTTACCTTGCTTCGAATTTAATACATTTCCTTTCCAGATTCTAACCTAGGTAATTTGATTTGAATTTTCTTTATGAGTTAAGCACGAGACTTTTGGTTTCGTCAATTTCGTGATGTTCAATTCGATTCTTGAAGCAAGTAGTAGTTGAAGGAGATGGGAACGTCTATCGATCGTTTTTGGAGAAGATGGATTAGCTATCCTGACGTGGGATGGTCGGTTGAAGTGATGGAGTGAAAGATCGGCAAAAAGGAGGGTAAAGTGGAAAAAATGGTTGTATATGATGGTAGATGAACGATTAGTTAGAGATTGGAGATGAACGATCGGTTGGACATTGGATTTTGGCTCGGCTATTGACGAACGTTACAGTACGATTGTGTACAAACGATCGTCCTAGAATTACCGACCATGTCTTAATGGATGGATTCACTATCAGCAGCTAATTTTTTAAAATGGAACTTAAATAAATGAACTTGAACCTAACAATGAACTTCAGTCTTGCATAATTAAATGGACATTTGAACTTGCGTATGACTCAAATTGAAAATTCGGAAATTCATGTCATTTTGAACTATGACATGAACCAATGCCTTAAACAATTCTGCTGAAGCTCACCTTTGACTTGAAGATAAAAATTGATCTCAAATTGATAATCGATCCTGAAAATCAGAATGAATCATTCTCTAACGTTGTAGCAAACCAGTTGAGATGGTCATCGATGGTGGTCACTCCAGTCAAACTTCTAAGTCTCGTTGTTTTTTTACTTCAGTTTCTTACACCTTATACTATATTGTATAGCACTTCACCACATCACACTAGCACTCACTATGCACTGGGGATACCAGCTACTTTATCTAACCATGATTTTCACCGAGTTTAATAGCAATGGGTACTAGACATTCTAGGTGTCTTGCAGCTATGCCAACAGGATCATCTTCTCAATAGGATAACCCCAACATGGAATCAAGTTCTACAACAGAATCTGATAGTCCGTCCTCTAGTCATTCTTCGGAACAACCATAAAGCCTGGGCCCTTAATTTGATCTTTCTGACGCAGTTTCCATCCTTCCACCGAAAGTTATCATGCTACTTCCAACACCAAAGAGGATATAGTTAATCAGAAGAACCCTGTTGATTCGGTATCTTCTAAAATTAAGGAAGATGCTCTTCGTTGAATCTACATAAGGCATGGAATTATTTTTGATGATGTGTTGGTTCCGTCGCGGGATGACAGATCTCATAGACCACTAGAAGGGCATGCAGCATGCAACGAGTTCATGTGCTAGGCTAGATGCATCCTGCATTTAATTCATACATTCGGGAAATTCTTCATTATTTAAGGATAGCTCTAGCACAGCTTCATCCAAATGGCTATGCTCTTCTCAACTGTACTTATACGTATTTATGGAGTTCCTGCAACGTCCTTTAACCATCGATGACATTCGATTTATATTCACTTTCAAGCGATGGACAGGGAGCCTTACGTTTACATTCCTTGAGTTAGCAAAGAAGTACCAGATCCTAACTAGCGGATGGAACAAGTTAAGTTCCTTTAAAAGAGAATGGTTCTTCATTCGTTGTCCGCTCGGATTCGTTCGACAATGGCTAGAAAGGCGTAAGTGTTATCCAATATTTTTACATTAGCATGGAAAAACAATATTCAGGTCATGTTCCGGACTACGTTACTTCTTTACAGGTATCATCACCCAACCTAGTAGCAATATTTATGAAGAGCCAGTCACAACTCTGAAAAATGGACCACCCGAGAATAGGAACATTGAATATCTGCTTATGGACAAACGTCTCGTTACTTTTTGTTTAATAGAAGAGAGCTTCGGCATAGGGCTAACCAAAGTCACCCAGACTGCAAGGATAAGAACATGGGCAGTAGTCAGTCAAAGGTACAATCGTGCCTATCTAATGGTGCCCCCAATCATGAGTGCTTAATGCCGAAGGATATAAAGGCGATGTGCTCGGTCACAATAGTGACAAATTCGGTCTTAGGGCCGATGTCGGATCCTCGCAGACCTCACTATTTGCATCATAACTAGTCATAAAAACCTAGTTGTATATGAAAGGACCAATTTTCAAAAATAATATCCAAATAGAAGGATAAGCACGTAGATCATAGAATAAATAGCAGAAAAAGTAAAGGAACACACGATTTTTATAGTGGTTCAACAAACTCCGACCTACGTCCACTCCAATAATCTTTTATTTATACCGTAAGATTACAAGTAAAGTTGTTTTTTCCTTAGAAAATTAGTGTATAAAAAGGTAAGAAGTGATGAAGGAGAGCCAGCCAAAAAAAATCCCTTGCAATGAGCCATGTCCACTGTATTTATAGGTGAAGACGTGCATTGATCGGGCTAAATTTTTGGCAGAAGAACCTCTAGTCGATATGGCCTGACCCACAAAATTTAGGATCGATCAAACACCAAAAAATAATTTAATCGATCGTTCCATACTAATTCCAATGAGGTTGCGATCGTTTTTATGGTTCCTCCATGCCTATAGTCCATGCATCCAAAGTTTCACGCCATTTCGACTTACCGGTTTTGGGATATCGATCGATCTTCGCTACTTTGACTAGAAATTAGATCATAGGAGATCATTCCATGCTTCATCCTTTTTTACTGTGATCGATTATTTGGGTTCCCCATGGTATTAGCTACTTACTCTCCAAATTTCATGCAATTCCAATGTACCGTTTATGAGAAATCTTGTTTTCTGTTAAACTATGGATCGTCATGCTAATTTTTATGATTGTTCCAATAAACTTAGACTTAATTTCCAAGGTTTCATCCTTTTGAGTTGCAATAGGTCATGGAGATGCTCCACGATGTAAGAAACGTGCCCTCCAAATTTAGTGCAATTCCGACGTATTGTTTGTGAGATATCGCGTTTTTCGTAAAACTATGGATCGTTCCAATTACGATGGGTAGTTCCCAAACTTTCGTCCTTTTGTCTAAAAAATTATCATGGTGGTGCTCCATGATGTAAGAGACATTCCTTTAAATTTTCATGCAATTCCGATGTACCGTTATTGAGATATCGTGTTTTCTGTAAAACTATGGATTGCTATGCTAATTCGTACGATTGTTCCAACAACAATCGGCCTAATTTCCAAGAATTCATCTTTCTAATCTGTGATAGATCATTTGGGTGCTTCATTATGTAAGAGAGTTGCCCTCCAAATTTCGTGCAATTTCGATGTACCATTTGTGATATACCGCGTTTTCAGTAAAACTATGGATCGATATGGTGATTTGTACGATCGTTCAAATAACGATCAACCTAATTTCCAAGTTTTCACCTTTTTGAGATACAATCAATCGTGGGGGTGATCCATAATGTAATATATTTTTCCTTCAAATTTTGTGCAATTCCGACATACCATTTGTGAGATATCGAGTTTTCGGTAAAACTATGGTTTGTTGTGGCTGATTTGTACGATCGTTCCAATAACGATCGACCTCTTTTCCAGGAGTTTTGTCATGCGATCATTTTTATGGGTTCCACTCTTCACTATAAAGATGATTTGAAAGTTTCAAATGCATTAACTTTGTGTAGATTTTTAGATATTGATCGATCTTTGTCGATTTGCGCTGTTTTATGGATCGTTCCCGATCGGTCCATATAAATTCTTCCTTCCCCATAACTTGAGCATATGAACTTTGATTGACTTGAAATTTGAATTTTAGCCTCATGGGGCCTTCTTTGTCACTTCATATTGACTGCTCCTTGATTGGGACCCAGTTTGAATCCGCCCAACTATTTCCCATAGTTCCTAATATAATCGATTTTCGAGCCTGATAATTGACTCTCTGGACTTCCTACCTTTATGATCATAGAAGATATTTAGCCAAATTTTATGATATATTACCTGGTTAAAAGGCGGTATAACATATTCCTCCCAAAACATGCCTTGCGGTAGGAAGGCGTGTTTGAATTTCCTTCAATACAATGTTCGAAACCCGTTGATGACCTTTGAACAAATACGTGATCTTTCCTGATTGTTAGTAACTGTTGTTTGGGACCATTAATCAAATTCATAGCCGTCCTAGGCTGATGATGATCGCACAGGATCAAGTGTTAGTTCGAGGCGAAATGCAATCGCTCGAGATCGAATACCTTTTGAGGCAAAATGCAATTGTTCGAGATTAAGTGCTTGTTCGAGGCGTAATGTTATAGTTCAAGATCAAGTGCTTGTTCGAGGCAAATATGGTCATTCAAGATCGAGTGCCCGTTCGAGGCATAATGTGATCGTTCAAGATCGAGTGCCTGTTCGAGGAAAATATGATCATTCAAGATCGATTGCCTGTTCAAGGCGTAATGTGATCATTCGAGATCGAGTGCTTGTTCGAGGCGTAATATGAACGTTCGAGATCGAGTTCTTATTTGAGGCGAATTTGACCATTCAAGATCGAGTGCCTTTTCAAGGCGTAATGTGATCGTTCGAGATCGAGTGCATGTTTGAGGTGAAATGTTATCTTTCGAGATGGACTGCCGTTCGAGACGAAATGTGATTGTTCGAGATCGAGTGTCGTTCGAGGCGAAATATGATTATCCAGATGGGACTCAAATTTATTAATATCAGATTTCATGTTCGAGTGAGTTTTGGAATTATTTGTTATGGCGGTTTATCGCCATCTCAAAGCATGCCTAGGGACTGACCTCGATCCTGTACATGTGTAAGTGACTTAACTATTTTAATATGGAGTTCCTTTTACTTCTTACCACCTCGATCAAAAGGTGACATCCTGTGCCATTAAGTCGGGCTCGCTCCAATTTGCTGTGAATGATGGTTGCTCCTTTTCCTTCACCGCTATCCATTTTTCTTAAAAAGCCATCCAAATCTGTGCCTCATACCATGGAAAGTAGTGTCGATCCATTCTTCATGGCCGGGGTTTGCCCCCGGTTGCTCTAATCAATATCTAAATATTATAGTTTCCGCTCCAATCCTGGATTCCAATCAAGCTATTCCGACATCCATAAGTGGTCTCCGATCATCATTTCCATCCTACCCATCGAGTCTGTGAGGAAATCCCAGATCATCCTCTTCCAAATGCGCATCCATGTTTCGATTGACACCAAACTGCTCAACATCGCCCGTTATCCTGCCTGGGATCAATCCAACATGAATCGGAGGGCATGCCACCAAGTATGGATTGAACGACACTGATCGTTCTGGAATGATTAGTCCTGATCATTCTTGGTTGGTCAGGGGCCACTCCTGGCTGTTCCACTCTATACTGCATCCTGTTAGCTTCGTTTTCTTGGTTCTGATTCTGTTTTTCCTCAACTCCTGCTACTATAACTCTGTAATCTATATTTACAGTGTTTCCTGTTACTCCATTTCCTAGGTTTGGTGTTCCAGCTTTGTCCAATTTGTCGGAGTAAATCCTATATCAACACCTCACTTTCTTCAGCATCTTCCCCTACATAACATCCACCATTATTCCCATTTCATCTCATGTGGTGTAAATAGATATCTGATTTGCTCCAGCTCCAGAAGAAGCCTCCTGACTCCCCCTATGATGGCTCCTATCCGCTAACGATCTCCTTGTTGATTTCCTAGCCATTGCTTCCTAGATCCAAGATCCAAGCTTCCAAATCCAAGATCCTAGTTTCCAAATCCACAAATGCAAGTCCCTTTCAATGAAAGCACCAAAATGTTTGCCTCAAAAATGGTCACAAACACCTAACTATAAGTGAGTACCAATCTTCAAAATCAATATCCAAATAGAAAGATAAGCACGTAAATCACAGAATAAATAATAGAAAAAGTAAAGGAACACAAAAATTTTATAGTGGTTCGGCAAACTCCCGCCTACTTCCACTCCAATAATCTTTTATTTATATTGTAAGATTACAAGTACAATTCTTTTTGCCTTAGAAAAATAGTGGTGGAGGTAAGAAGCGATGAAGGAGAGCCAGCCGAAAAAATTTCTTTGCAGTTAGCCAAGTCTGCTATATTTATATGTGAAGACGTGCATGAATCGGGCTGAAATTTCAGTAGAAGAACCGCCAGGCCCATATGACCTGACTTACAAAACTTGGGATCGATCAGACACCAAAAAATAAGTTAGTCAGGCATTCCATACTAACTCCTCGGGCGTTCCATACTAACTCCAATAAGGCTTTAATCATTTTTATGGGGTCCCCCATGCCTCTAGTCCATGCTTTCAAAGTTTCGCGCCATTCCAACTTACGGTTTGTGAGATATCGATCGATCTTCGCTGTTTTGACTTGAAATTGGATCATCGAAAATCATTCCATGCTTCATCCTTTTGTTGCGATTGATCACGTTTGTTCCCCATGATATTAGCTACTTGCTCTTCAAATTTCATGCAATTCCGATGTACCATTGTGAGATATCGCGTTTTCCATAAAACTATGGATTGTTATTTGATTTGTAAGATCGTTCCAATAGGCCTAATTTCCAAGATTTCACCCATTTGAGCTGCGATCAATTACATTGTTTCTCCATGATGTAAGAGACTTGCCCTCTAATTTTTATGCAATTTCGACATATCGTTTGTGAGATATCGCATTTTTCATAAAACTATGGATCGTTTTGATGATTTGTACTATCATTCCAATAATGATCGGCCTAATTTCCAAGATATCAACCTTTTGAGTTACAAACAATCATGGAGGTGCCCCATGATATAAGATATTTTTTCTTCGAATTTCGTGCAATCCCGACGTACCGTTTGTGAGATATCGCGTTTTTCGTAAAACTACGGATCGTTATGCTGATTTGTACGATCAGACTAATTTTCAAGATTTCGTCTTTTGAACTACGATCAATCATGGAGGTTCTTCATGACGTAAGAGACTTACCATCCAAATTTTGTACAATTCCGGCGTAACATTTGCGAGATGTCGCGTTTTCCGTAAAATTATGGATCGTTATGCTGATTTGTATGATCGTTCCAATAACGATCCGCCTAATTTTCAAGATTTCATCTTTTTGAGCTGCAATCAATTGTAAGGGTGCTCTATGATGTAAAAGACTTGCCCTCTAAATTTCGTGCAATTCCGACTTTCCCATTGTGTGATATCACCTTTTTCGGTAAAACTATGGTTTGTTAAGGCTGATTTGTACGATAGTTCAAAAAATATCGGCCTCTTTTCCAAGGTTTGGGAGTTTTGTCATGCGATCATTTTTATGGGCTTCATTCTTCAATATAGCAATGCTTTGATAGTTTCAAGTGCATTAGCTTTGTGTATTTTGAGATATTGATCGATCTTCGTCGATTTACGCTATTTTAGGGATATTTTCTAATCGATCCATCTAAATTCTTCCTTTGCCCATAATTAGAGTATACAAAATCCCATGTTCGCTATTCCATGCCCTGCCTTTTTACCAGGCAGTATGTCATAAAATTTAGCTAAATGGCTTCTATGATGATAATGGCAGGAAGCCCGAAGAGACGGTTATCCGGCTCAGAAACCCATTATATTTGGAACTATAGGTAGCAGTTGGGTGGATTCAGATCGGATCCCAATCATGGTGCAATCAATACGAAGTGATAGGGAAGGCCCCGAGAGTCCACATGTCAAATTTCAAGTCAATCAGAGTTTCTACGCTTGAGTTTAGGCAAAGAAAGTATTTATACGGATCGATCGGGAACGATCCATAAAACAACGTAAATCGATGAAGATCGATCAATCTCTCAAAATCTACAAAGTTAATGAACTTGAAAATTTCAAAGAAAAATTATATTGAAGAGTGGAGCCCACAAAAATGATCGCACTCAAAAACTCCCAAATCTTGAAAAAGAGGCCGATCGTTATTGGAATGATCATCCAAATCAGCCATAACAAACCATAGTTTTACCGAAAACGCGATATCTCATAAATAGTATGTCAAAATTGCATGAAATTTAGAGAGCAGGTCTCTTACATCATGAAGCACCATATGGTTGGTCGTAGCTCAAATGGATGAAATCTTGGAAATTTGGCCGATCTTTATCTGAATGATCGTAAATCAACATAACGATCCGTAGTTTTACGGAAAACACATTAGCTATGTCGGAATTGCATGAAATTTGAAGGGCAAATCTCTCACATCATGGAGCGCCCCCATGACTGATTATAGCTCAAAAGGATGAAATGTTGGAAAGTAGGTCGATCGTTATTGGAACGATCATACAAATCAGCATAACGATCCATAGTTTTACGGAAAACACGATATCTAGGAAATGGTACATCGAAATTGCCTAAAATTTAGAGAGCAAGTAGCCAATATCATAGTAAACACATATAATCGATCGCAGATCAAAAGGGTGAAGCATAGAATGATCTCCAACGATCCAATTTCTAGTCAAAACAACGAAGTTCGATCGATATCTCATAAATGGTAAGTGGAAATGGCGCAAAACTTTGTGCGCGTGGACTAAAGGCATGGAGGACCCCATAAAACCAATCCCAGCCCCATTAGGGCTAGTATTGAATGATCAGCTAAATAAATTTTTGGTGTCGGATCGAATCCAAATTTTGTAGGTTGGGTCACATGGGCCTTGAGGTTCTTCTATCAAAATTTTAGCCCGATCCATGCACATCTTCACCTATGAATACAATGAAATTGGCTCATTGCAATGGACTTTTTCGGCTGGCTCTTCTTTATCACTTCTTCCACTAATTTCCTAAGCCAAAATCAACTGTGCTTGTAATCTTACAATATAAATAAAAGATTACTGGAGTGGACGTAGGCTGGAGTTTGTCGAACCACTATAAAACTTTTGTGTTCGTTTACTTTTTCTGCTATTTATTCTGTGATCTACATGCTTATCTTTCTATTTGGAAATTGCTTTTGAAAATTTGTGCTTTCACATACAACTGGATGTTTATGACCAATTTTTGCGCTAGCACTCACAACCCTCAGTTCCTGATAGGTGAAAGAAGAAAACGTTCGTTCATAAGTTTCTAAAAAGTCATCTCCCTGATCAATCCAAGTCATCGATAACTCCTAAGATCGTTCAAGATGAATCTTCTTCTCAACCATCAGAGCATTCAAGGTTACCAATTGGTTCTTTGTCTAGTCTACTAATTTCGCATGACCTTTACGCTTTTTCTTTTACTAATGTAAGCATCGAGGGGTTGGAATCTTCGACTAGAATTGGCACCGAGATTCTCAGTTCTAAAGGAGAAGTTACACCAATGAGCAAAGCCCTTGCACCTGGTTTGTTGAGAGGTTACACAAGGACACCTGCACACACTTTCATCCCTCAATATTGAATTATGCTTGACTTGTACTTTTTAGTGCTTGAAGTTCATTAATTTTTGTTTTCCCTTGCAGAAATGATGGTAAAGAAGAGGAACATATTTGATTCCTTCCGGGATATACACCACCAATCCTCTGGTTCATGCTTTGGCTCTTACTTTGGTTGTCAAGAGTATTATGATTCTAGTTATCGCTCCGGTCGGGACCGGGGTCATCAAGATAGAGGTGATAGGAATAAGTCACCCCAAAAAAAGCATCAATCAAGATTGAGATCCCCCTTCAAAGGGTCCCGAGAAGCCAGCAGATCACAGGGATCTGCCTATTGATCACTTTCATGGTCCTCTTCCCGCTTCAATTCCCTCACAGCCTTCATTTCTTCTCATTCTCAATGGACGAGCGATCATCGTCGCCATAGTGAACATGCTGCTGCCCAGAGGCCTAAAGAGGGTCGTATAGTCAATCCAACTGCTCGTATGACACAGCATCGGGAAGAGTTTTCAAACTTATGTTTTGAAGGATACTATTTTCCTCCCAACCTAAAGGGGGTCTCGGACCATGTTCAGAAAATGACTATTGACCATGTCACTGACATCTACATGCAATATCGCGAATGGATGAAGGCAGCAGAGAAAATGTTGAAAGTTTCCTTCGAGTGCACGGCGGGGATCGAAAAGCTAAAATGCTAGGAAGCTCAAGGTAAAAGAATTATTGACACTTTGACAAACAAGCTAGAGGCTTCTAGGACCTCCCCAGTAGAAGCCGAATGAAAAGCTAGTGCTACTGTGAAATCCATGGAGGGATGAAATCCTGCTATCTTGATATGATTTAAGTGTTGCATCATCAAAATCGAGAGATAGCGCTTGAGCGGTATATAGCTCGAAGTAATGAGTTCGCAGCCTTGAAGGAGATAGTGAATCTCAAGGCTAAGCTCAAATATGCAAATAAGGAGAAAGATGATGCCTAAAAAATTACTCAAAATGCTTGTGACGAGCTGGTAAATGTCAGACTTGAGAGAGACACGACTGTTGAAAGGGCCAAAAATATCGATGCACTTATCCAGCGTGAAGCAGAAGCTACCAATGACAAGGTTAGGTAGGAGATAATGAATGAGCTTGACCTACTTCTCAATCTTTACAATGCCAATGTTCTCAAGCATAGAAATTTGACATAGCTTAGTGACAATCATCCCTACCAGCTTTAGAGCACGTGGGAATTTCTTATTTTAGAAGAAAATAACTTCTAAATTCGAAGGATATCGACCTGTCTAGGAATGAAAGTGAAATTATATTGGGTGATGAACCCAAAAAATTGCATGATATCTACCTTACACTCTAGAAAGAATCTACGGCTCTTTCTTCACATGAAGTGGGTAAAGGATCTGGGTCAGCACAACCCGATACAATTGAATTGCCCCTGGCACCCAAGGTCATACCTAGCTCCATAGTAGGCTCTTCAACCATCCCGGGGTATGATCCAAACAAGCCACAACTTTCTCTAATTCCCAAACGCAGTTCTAACTATGTTTCGGCCCAACCTGGGAGCCACACCGAGGAAGGTATTCCATCGACATTTCTCGTCTTCCAAAAATTTAGGGTGTTCTCGGTTGATATTTCTAATCTTTTTGCCTATTTCTTCACATTTTTGAATCTACCAGGTGGCGTTCCTCTTCCCTCGCAAGAGTCTCAATTGGAATCACATGCGATTATGACAGAATCCATCAAAGTTAAAACTTCGGTCGCTACTCAGGATGCTCAAGAAGAAGCTTTTGTTATTGATAATCAATTCATGGAGACATTATTAAAGAAGGGAGTGACCCTCACCATGAAATTCCCTTTGATGAGGATATTGTGATTATGGGCTCTTTAAATCCCACTGATGACCTTAGCATGAAAGAGCACATTGGAGGAAAGAATTATTTAAAAAGAAAGAAAAAACTGAGCTCGTTGATTTGGACTTCAAGAAATGATCCCTATCCCGCTTCAGATGATCCCTCATGGCGGGGCAATTCCTCGAGATGATATTCCCTTTCTGGTGCTGAGAGTACCTCGCTTCCTCCTGTTTCTAATGATGATACTACCTCGATCCATACAACTAAAGATCCTTCTTCGAAGAGAGGCCAAGGTGGAAAAGGGTCGAAGAGAGGATCGAGAGGCAGTTCGGAAGGAGCCACTCCAAAGAAGTAAAGGAAAGATAGAAAATACAAGAAATAATATTAGGTTGGAGTGATATGTAAATAGCTTGGATGGCTACTTTTTCTTTTCATCGGTTATGTTTGTTTGGGTATGACCCCCACTTTTATTTTTCATTTGGGATAAACTTGTATTGTGTATAGCAAGTTTAATGTAAATAAGAATTCTTTTATTTTCGTGTATGATTCTTGATACACTTGTTTAAATGTTCGAGCTATCAAGTTTTTCATTTTATGTATTTATGATTTGTTGCTCGTCAGATTGGATGTCGATCCGATTTATCCATCCTAAGGCCTTCCCTAGGTTATGGCCTCGAGTCGTATCAAACACTAGGCTTGAGCCTTAACGTTGAACTTGTCGAAATCAATGGTTTGAGTAAATGTACTGTTTCCCTCAGTCTCGGGTCAGTTGTTAGGTAGGGGATGGTCAAATTCCATCCTTAGAGAGTTTACCCTCCTTTTTTCATTTTCAATCCAGAGTTTATAGAATAGTGAGCAGTCGAACCGCACTCGTCTATTTGTTAATACTCATATCCGCACTTCTGGTATAAGTGTTAGTTGATGGGTGGTCGAATCACACCCAGTTTATGTTTATACTGATATCCGCACTCCAGGGATAAGAGTTAGTTAATGGGTGGTCGATTCACACCCAATTCTATGTTTATACCCCAATTCGCACTCTGGAGACTCCAAGTTATTTCATGGGTGGTCAAATCACATCGGATTTATGTTTATACTCCAATATGCACTCTGGGAACTTAGAGTAATTTCAAAGAACAGTTGGATCATATTCTTTGTAACTGTTTGATTTGCTCCAGGGGGTTAGGGGTGTAATTTAGTGAACGATCTATCATATCATGACTGCTCTTACTTTATTTTAGTTTTTTCATGTAACTGATACACAATGCTACGGAAAACATAAATACAAAGGGAGTCCAAAGCTTTATTTTCTTAATCGAAAACAATGACAGAATTTGTCTTATTACATATCTGGAAAATCAAATGCTAAAGAAAATTCTGAAAGCAAATACAACAGATTGAAAAAGAAATAACAAGTGAAATAGCATCGTAAATACTCGATATTCCACACCCTTGGGAGCGTGATGCTATCAACAGTCGCTAGCTTGAAAGGTTCCCTCTCCAAGCCTTTGTTCAATGATATATGGTCCTTCCCAACTTCGATTCATGTGAAAAGGGGATGGAAAAACCTATTTGAGGAAGAGATCAACGACTTCAAAGGCTCTAGGTCGGATTTTAATGTTGTAACTTTGAGTGACTCGATGACGATGCATAGCTACCCTCAGATCGGCTTCCTCGCGCTTCTCATCTATAAAATAGAGGGATTCCAATAGGAGATCTTTATTTGCTTTGGAGTCGTAGTAAATCACTTGATGGAAAGAACTTCAAGCTCAACAGGAATGACGACTTCATAAGCATGGGCGAATGGAGTATGGTCAGTCGCATACTTATGGGTGGTCCTGTAAGCCCATAGTGTCGTAAGGAGTTCATCCACCCATCCACCTCTAGCCTTTTTCAATCGCTTCTTCAAAATGGACTTTATGATTTTGTTTACATCTTTAACCTATCCATTCGCTTGAGGGTGAGTGACCGCTGCAAACCTCTTTTCAATAAAATATTTCTTATAGAAGTCTTTGAATTCAACACTGTCGAATTGAGTTCCATTATCTGTTTTAATATTTCATAGTAGACCAAAATGACATATGATGTTGCAAACAATAAATTTGATTACTTTCTCGGTTGTGATCGTGGCTAAAGGTTCTGCTTCGACCTATTTGGTGAAGTAATCGACTACGAGGACAACGTACTTTGCGCCACCTTTAGAGATCGGTAAGGAACCAATAATGTCTACACTCCATATGGAAAACAGCCATGGTCTGACCATTTGCATGATTTTCTTCAATGGAGCTCTTGGAAATTTTGCATATATCTGGCACTTATCACATCATCTCACCAAGTCAGTGGCAACACAATTTACGGTTGGCGAATAATCTCCGTAACAGATATTTACTTTCCAGAGTTTGCCCTTTGGTGTGATCGCCACATTCCCCTTCATGAACTTCTTTCAAAACATGTTTTATCTCATCATGAGTGATACACCGGAGTAGGGGAACAGAGAAACCTTTCATGTACATAATTCCTTATTGCATGATATATCATGAAGCTTTGCGAAGGATTTTTCACTTTTCATTCCTTCGTTCAGGAAGAAATCCCAGTAGCAAATAGTCTTTGATCAGAGTCATCCAAGATTCCCTCTCAGGCCCCACTTCCAATGTCTGATGGTTTCTATCATGTTCATACTTGGGGCATTTAATACTTCGGCCAAAACTAAGCCCATTTGATGTGCGTCACCAGTGCCAGCAAACTTTGTCAATGAATCAACCTTTCTGTTTTGATCCAGCGAAATATGCAAAATGTCATAGTACTTATATTATGCCAATAACTCTTGAGCTTGGGTAAGGTATGGAGAAAGCCGTTGTTTTTTATCTTGACAATCTCCAGTGACTTGGTACACTAACAACTGCGGATCGCAAAAGACTTCAAAAGACTTTAATCCTAGTTCTCTGGCGAGTTTGAGTTCAGCAATCAAAGCTTCATACTCAACTTTGTTGTTTGTCGCTGGGAAATCAAGCTTTAAAGAATAACAGATTGGCCAACCTTCAGGAGTTACAAGCACAATTCCATCTCCAGAACAAAGATCATTGGATGATCCATCTGTATACAATATCCACCATATGATAGGGATTTTGCTGCCTTCCAAAGAATCATCCCACACAGTGAACTTTGCTATAATATCTACCAGTTCCTGACCCTAGATAGCCCTCAGAAGGACATAAGTAATATCAAATTGACTGAGCTCAATATTCCACTTGAGTGACCTTCCAAACATCTCAAGTCGCCGCAGGACCTGTTGTAACGGCTGGTCGGTGTAAACACTGATCCGGTGTGCTTGGAAGTATGGACAAAGCTTTTGTGATGCAATCAACAAGCAGTATGCTAGTTTCTCTATTTTTGATAGTTCCTTTAGCTCCTGTTAATCGTTTGACGACGTAATACACTGGCCTTTGGATCTGATCCTCCATGTGATGCAATGCGACACTTATAGCGTGTGCCAATACAACCAAATATATGTACAAATCTTTGTGAACCACCAACTTTGACAAGATAGGGGGTCTTTACAAATGATTCACCAAAGCTTGAAACACATCTTTACCATCTTGTGTCCATTTGAAGTTTATTTTCCCTTTCCTAATCAAACCAAAGAAAGTAATGCATTTGTCGGTAGCTTTGGAAATAAATCAGCTTAAGGCAGAAACTTTTCCATTCAGACTCTGTACTTGTTTAATAGTCCTTGCCGCTTGGATATCGCGGATAGCCTGGATCTTCTCGGGATTAGCTTCTATTCCATAGGCGTAAATAATGAATCTCAAGAATTTCCCTAATGCAACACCAAAAGAACACTTCAAGGGATTGATTTTCATCTTGTAATGTCAGAGGATGTCGAACATTTCTGCCAAGTCTTTAATGTGGTCGGTTGACCATTGTGACTTCACGAGCATATCATCCACATACACTTCCATCGTTTTTCCAATTTGATATTTAAACATCCTATTGATTAAGCGCTGATAAGTAGCTCTTGCATTCTTTAATCCAAACGGCATTACTACATAGCAGTACAATCCAACATTAGTAATGAAACTGGTGTGCTCTTGATCGGGAATATGCATCGAGATTAACCCAAGTACGCATCCATTAAAAATAGCAATTCGTGTCTCGCGGTTAACTCTACCAGTTGGTCGTTCCTCTGAAGGGGAAAACTATCTTTTGGACATTCCTTGTTCAAATCTGAGTAGTCAATGCACTTTCTCCATTTCCCATTCGCTTTTCTAATAAGTATGGGATTAGATATCCATTCAGGGTGGAGGGTGTCGTGGATAAATCCATTGTCTTTGAGTTTCTCCACCTCCTCTTTAAGAGTGGTAGATCTCTCCCGATCCATGCCACGTCTTTTCTATTTCATCGGGACATGCCTCGGGTCGATATTCAATTTATGACTCGCAATGGTATGTGAGATTCCATAGATGTCAGAGTAAGTACAAGCAAATACATCAAAATTTGCTCAGAGAAATCCAGCGAGTTCGTTCTTTATTAGAGGGCTGAGATGTGATTCGATCTTTAAGACTCATGACGGGTCGTCGTAGCTGATTGTGATATCAATTGTTAGCTCAGCCGGTGCAGCTTTGGTCTCTTTAGGCTCCTCTTCAGCATCTCTTGGATCTATATCTCTATATAACTGACCGTGGCACCCAAGCCAAGGCCCAAGCAATAGAGGTCAATCTTCGATAGCTTGGATGCATATATTCTTGTCCACCCCCTTACCTTTTTCTTTGCGCTGAGCATTCCTCAACTCAGCTAAATAACAGGCATGTCCAGTCGCCTGATCACCATAAACAACTCCAACATCATTATATGTCGGAAATTTCAAAGTCAAAACTATGTGGAAAGAACTGCTCGAAATTCGACTAGGGCCAATCGACCTAGAAAAATGTTGTATGGAGAGTCAACATCTAAAACAACAAACGGGAAGATCTGCACTCTCCTTCATTAACCTTATTCCTAACTCTATAGGTAATTCCACATAACCAATATCTTCAATTGAAATACTGTTAAAACAGTGTATATGAGCTTTAGACGGTTTTAAATCTTTAGCTTCCATCTTCATCTGATCATAATCTTTTTTTGAAAGTTATATTTACTGAACTTCCACAGTCAATCAATATCCTTCTGACCAGAGCGGGGACAATCATGGTCAAAATGACCAGTGGGTCGATCATTGGAGTCTCTACATTATCTGCATCTCTGTTTCTAAACACAATATCATCCACCATCATATGTTGCTGTTTTGTCGAAGCTTCATCTTCCGTATTCGAATAGCATTCAAAATCCACATGCCTAATCGTGCTAGCATAGCGCTACATCTCTTCCTAACTCTTATCTGCTAGGTGCAGTCCTCCGACTATCATATTTATCACCAGTCTTTCAACAGTCTGTGCAGGCTCCTCAGCCTTACGCGGCACTTGTCCTCGGTTGGGGCCAGATGTCACCTGCACAACATACTACGGGGCTTTCACAAACTACTATAATTTCCTTTCTCGAATCAATTTTCTGTAGCATCCTGGAGATGCTTGCAACCATTTGTATTGTGGTTATAGCACTCATGAAACCCATAATATTTCTCGGTCTGTTTCTACTTCTATGTTTATTCTTTTGGAGGCAGCTTCCTATACTACATGGCATAGCAAGTAGACAGATAGATATTCTCCAAGGACGTATTGATCGGCGTGTAAGTATTATACATTGGAATCCTAGGATTTCCTCTTTCAGAATCCCTCTTTCGTTGTTAGTTCCTATCTCTACTTCTCTTTTGCTGATTTGGTTTATTCTGAACATGCACAAGGACTTTTCTAGAACTCTTGTCAGACTGTTTTATTGCGATGTTACTCTACACTCCCTCTCCGCTTAATCTTGCAACATTATCTTTTCTAGAAGACCTTGCTTTCTCCTTTCTTAAATACTGAGCGGCCTTTGCATAAGCGCTCCAACGTTAGGGCGGCTTTCTGTCTAACCAATCACTAAATTCAGACTCTGATCAATCCCTCTCGCCACGGCTACGAGTATCGCATGGTCATTTGGACTACTGACCTCCATAACAGCTGTATGAAATCTCTTCGAATAATATTTTAACGACTATCCTGGTACCTGAATCTTGTTGGAGAAGCACATCACATTTTTGGGATGAGTTGTGTGCATCCAAAACTACTCGACAAACTTTGTTCCCAAATCATCCAATCTAGAAATTAATCGTGGGGGAAGTCTCATAAACCATATCGTTTCTATTCTAGAGAGAGCTATGGGAAAGCTATTACACTTAGTTGCATCATCCACTCGTGCAGAATCCATCAGCCATTCGTATCTCATGATGTGCTGCCTAGGGTCAGTTTTTCCCTCATAGGTAGGCACTGATGACATGCTGAACCTTCTCGGATATTTTGTACGTAGAACATTATCAGTGAAGGTGTATGGCTTCTCAAGATTCCCTAGTAGTTGTTAGTCAAGCCCTGTATCTCTCTCACCAACTGTCTGACCATTTCCAACAACTCAGACGTTTGGATGGTTGGTGCTAAGTGATGGTTGTGCTCCACCTCACGAGAATGGTCCGACCGATATCTGCAGGCCATTTTACGCCTTCTTTGTTCACCATCTTGCCGTTGTGCATCTCGTATACTCATTTCATCATCATTTTTGGAAAGTATCTAGTCAGCATTCAAAAGGACTCCATCATCTAAACCAACCGTAGCAACTTCGATTTGAATCCCAGCGTGCACAGGTAAGTTTCCTTCTCTAACGGAGGGATCAACACTGATCGTTCCGGGTAGACCATGATGGACTGCCTATTGATGCCTTAATGTTTCTATAAGATATCCTCAGTTCTATGACTCCTATGTCTGTGATATCCATCCGACAAACTAGAGCTCTCCAATGCTGTGTAAGGGAAGGGATCCCTCCTAGTTTTCCCCGTTGCTGCTGATTGATTTAGTTCATCAAGTTAATACTGGTCTGAATTTGCTGATTTTGTTGTCGACGACTCTCCATCAGCTCTCTCATTAAACTATGAAATTCAGTTCTTGTAATAGAATCAGTAGGATCTGAATTTAAACCAGATCATCATTCACATTTGTTGGTTCGTTGCTTTGGTCTCCTTGCCAAATACTAGTATTCTCATTTCTTTATACATTCTAAGAAGTAGATCTAGTATGTCTCACCATTATTAATAGCTTTGCTTTGATTTCTACAAATCTGATTGGTATTAGCAACTTCTTGAAGATAAATGCAGATCTATTTTGGGGGATTTATGCAATCCAGTAGCGGCAATGGGATCCTAGCAAGCTGAGAATCAAGATTCTCAGTGAAAGCACCAAAATGTTTGCACTCGAAATTGGTCACAAAACGCCTAAGAATAGATTTTTGTAAAGAAGTAAGTGAAGAAAAACAAAATTAAATCGAGTAGATAAATCGACAAGTAATAGAGAATAAACAGTGATCAGAGACATAAAGATTTATAGTGGTTCGGCATTGTATGCATATGTCCACTTTGAAGATTATCCTTTAATAATCACTTATAAATCTGATTACAATGGTATAAAATAGCATATACTTGATTACAATGGAGATTAGAGTAACTAACAGCGTAAAGATCTTGAAAATGAACCAAAAGACCTGTATTTATAGGGAATTTCACTAAGATTTCGGCAAGAGAGTTTCAAGGTCCATAGGGACCCAACATAACAATTGGTGGTCTTAACTTGACAATTTGGAATGATCGGCTAAAGTTTCATGGATCGATATTCTTGCTTCCAATTCATGTACGATCGTTTTTGGAGGGTCCTACATGCCTTTGAACTTCTCTATAAAATATGAAGTCAATTTGAGTTATAGATTACGAGATATGGATCAACATTGCTGCATTTGGAACGTTCACCGATCGTTATGAAGGATCGGCAAATAACGATCGACCTAAAACGATCAGCCATCTTCATATCCTAAGATTTTGATGTGGGATCGTTTTTATGGGATCCACTCTTCAATATATTAATGCTCTAAAAGTTTCAAGTGAATTGGCATTTTGGATTTTGAGATATCGATCGATCTCCGATGATTTGAGCTTTTTTATGGATCCTTCCTCATCGATCCATATGAATCCTTGCTTCATCCATAACTTGAGCATATGAACTCCAATCGACTCCAAATTTAAAGTATAACTTCACGGGGCTATACCAGTCACTTCATGATGATCGCACCTCGATTGGGACGCGGTCCGAATCTGCCCGACCATCGCCATAGTATTATATATAATTGATTCCTAAGGTCAATAACCATCCATTCCTAGCCAAATTAATGATATCACGGCTTTGCCAAAAGGCGGGATAATAAATTTATAAGTCGAAGGCGTACTTGATGGAATACCATTTAGCTTCATAATTTATAAGCTAAAGGCATGCTTGATTGAATGCCATTTTGGTTTATAATTTACAAGCCAATGACATCCTTGATTGAATACTGTTTAGATTTCATAATATATAAGCCAAAGGCTTACTTGATTGAATACCGTTTAGATTTCATTGTTTTTAAGTCAAAGGCATACTTGATCGAATACCATTTAGGTTTCACAATTTATAAGCCAAAGGCATACTCAATTGAATACTGTTTAGGTTTAATATATAGGTCAAAGGGGTACTCGATTGAATAACATTTAGGTTTCTTAATTTGTAAGCCAAAGGCATACTTGATTGAACATCATTTGGGTTTCATAATTTATATGCCAGAGGCATACTTTATTGAACAACGTTTAGGTTTCGTAATTTATATGCCAAAGGAATATTTGATTGAATACCATTTAGGTTTCATAATTTATAAACTGAAGATGTTCTTGATTAAATATCATTTTGGTTTCATAATTTATAAGCTGAAGGTATGGTTGAATACCTTTTAGGTTTCATAGTTTATAAGAAATGCGTACTAGTAGAATATCATTTAGGTTTTGTCGTTTATAAGCTGAATGCATACTTGGTTGAACACCGTTTTGGTTTGTAATTTATAAGCTAAATGCATACTTGATTGAATACCATTTGGGTTTCATAATTTATAAGCTAAAGGCATAGTTGACCACCGTATTCGATTGAATGGTGTAATTTCCAAGTAGACTGTGCCCCGAAATCAAATGCCCAAGGGTGAATTGATGGGTCTGCTACGTATTTACTATAGTATCCACGTGACAATGTTTGATTAGGGCGATTTGATTTCTTTCGTTGTGAATTTGGGGGTTATTATTGTTAAATTACTATTTGAATCGTGTGACTAAGATTTTCTTAACCCTTATTTTATGGATTAGATAGTAAAGTATGTAATACTTTTTCTTTCTTCTTTTGTTATTTACCTTGCTTGAACTTTATTGTTGCCTTCCATTAAAGTTTATAGAAATCTCACAAGTTTCTTGCCTGCTCTTCAAATCGGCGAGTTATTTAATCTTTCTCTTGCACTTTAACTAGGTACGATCATCTCATAATTGGGTTTATCGCTACTATGATTTTTCATAATCATTTCTTACTATTTTAAGGGCTTTATTGCTGTAAAATAACCAATAAATTTATTTGTCAATGCTAGATAAGTCCATTTTTAAATGCCAGATCTTTGGTTTTGATGGTCTTTAGCTTTTGTTGTTGTGATAGTTAATTAATAATGATAGTTAAGGAATCGATTAGTTATCATTTTCTTCTTAGACATTAAATTGATTAGCAAATACTCCTGGAACTCATATGGAGTCATGAGTTTTGTTTGTTTGTCATATTAACTTATCAATCATGAAAACCAGATTTTGATTTTGAATTTTCGATATAATTTATACCTTGTAATCATTAAGGTGTTTTTATTTGGGGTTTACATTAATTTTATGTAGTTTCATTCTTCATTTCAAAGTCTTAAGTCCTGATTTTGTATTTGTTTGACTTGAATTAAATTATTGATGCACATGGTCCTTCTAGAACGAAAGATGAGATCTCATATAGATTCTCAATAAGACATTGACACTATTCTTACTTAATCTGGCTTATCTAACATGGAGGTGATAGCTCCTGGCCCAAATGATGTTTGGAATGTCCCCCAATGGGATACCTTCCATAGGCAATGGAGTACTTGTCCAATGCCATCTCTCTTCCTATTGCTCCTTTCCTTACTAATCTACTTGGGTTCTACAACCTCTATCGGTTTCAGTTTCCTCCTATATAATATCGTCTCAACTTTAGAAGTAATGTACTTCTGAAGAGGTTACACTGACATATCACCGTCGGAAATAAACTTCTTGTTTGAATTAAAAAATACGAGATCTCCTACCTCCATGCCAACTTATTTTTTGCAAATTAGGAAGAAATTGCCTTTGGCTAATCCTGTTAGTAAGACTGCGATAAAGAAATGTTTTTTCATCAAGGCCAGTAACCCCTGTATCGTAATTACTTTTCCAAAAGCTAGCAAGTTAATTTCACATTCGAGATTTTTTGATTATGATCTTAGTTTTGACTTTTGACATTTATATATTTTTAAGGAAAACCCAAGAGAGTATCTGAAGTTGATCACTTCATAACTTCAAACGATGTTTCGAGTCTTTTGGAAAATGAAAAGCAGCGTCAGCGAATGCTGATGGAAGGTAACCTAAAGGTGTGCGGCTTACTTCCCTTAAATGTTATATTCAAGGAGTACTCCTAACCAAAAGCATAGAAGGTCTCCCCGAAGGTGGTGATACTTAAGGGCTCAATATAGAGAGAGAAAGATATAGCTCATGTACCTCCAATAACATTGGAGTTTTTTTAATCTAACACCTAGTCCTTAGGTCTGACCCCTTATTTTTAGAGTTTTGCATGTCAATATACATGTTTCTATACCTTCTTTAGATTTCTATGTTGCTGATTTTTAACTTTTTTTATTTTTTTATTTGTTATATTGGAGGTATGACTACCTTGAACAAATTGAAGCTAGATCTTCTTATGCTTTGTAAGAAGAAATCTAAGGCTGTGAAGTCTTCGAACCTAAAGATTACTCCCTAGGGCTCTATGGATACCAGTAGGAAGCTCCCAAGGAAGGGAACCAAAAGAAAATCTTTGGAATCCTTAATAGAGTCTCTACTCAATCAAAATAGCATGTCCCTTTAACCCTGGAACTTCCTCCTACATCAAAGAGTCATCAAGTTGCTAAAGTTGCTAAACTTGCTTTTAATTCTTTTGTTAATGCTACCACCTCCACTGCTAAAGTTAAAATTCTGAAGACTCCTCAAGACTTCAAGATAATTCTTGAGTATGGTTTTAATAAAAGTGTTGAAGCATGGAATACCTTATTATACTGATTTTACTTATTGTGCCCATGACTTCACTGATATCTTGATTTTGCAGGTTGTTACTAAATTATCCACTATTCATCACAAATTTATGGAGTTTAAGAAGACCTTGGAAGATGCCAGAAGTACTAAAGAAGATGTTACCATGCTTTAGCAATAACATGAGGAGCTGGAAAAGAGAGGTGAGAAAGCAGTTAATGATGCTAAAGCCAAGGAGGTCCAGCTCACAGGTGAGGTGGCTAAGATTGGAGCTGATTTGAAAGAATTGAAAGAAACATGGGCTAAGAGGGATGCAGAGTTATCTATGTCCCGAAAGGAGACCGAAGGTCTTCTGACCTCATAAAAGGCCGAGGAGATGGCGGTGAGAAGGCCTTCAAGGTGCTCTATGACTGAAAGTCGAGACCAGGACTTCCCTTTTCGTTTGACTTCCCAAGAGAGAATGCTTAAACAATTTCAATGGCTTTCATCCTCATTATGAGGAAGCCAACGATAAATGAAGCTGCTTCTACTGCCGTTGTTGTTCCTCCCGAGGTAGATCAACTCCTCTTCTCTAGCCAAATGTAACTGACAATAAACAATCTTAAATTAATGCACCATATTTTTTCTTTTATGCATTATGATGCGTTTATTTTTGGTTGCATGGATGGTTTAGGTATTTTTTTCACTAATAATACTTGGTGTGTTTTTGGTCACCTTGAATCCCTCTTTTTTTATTTAGATTGAATTGTCGAACATGTTTTGGCTTCTATTTCGCATTACAAAATTTTATGGTGCCAAAGTAAGACCAAGAATTATCAATTGTTTGAAACAATCAACACCCTTATAAATCACCTTCATACGAGTTGGTTATGAAATATCAATCTGCCTTATCTCTTTAAGGATGTCAAAGATTCTCATAATAAATCATGTGCCAAAATTATCGAGTCCCTTAGACATAAGGGTTTTAGGTTGACTAGTTGCATTTTAAATTTGACTTATCGGTCTTTGATTTGCCATTTAAGATCGAGATGAAGTTATTTAGGACTTTCCAATATGTAAAAAAACAACATCCAGGATAGCAAATGGATAAGTATTTTGGTAGAAATATCAAGTTTGATTTTCAGTCAAAATGTACAGAAAGCGAGTTTCTGTAAGAAAGAACCATTAAAAGGTACATAAATATTTCTAAATTATAAATAAACCACACATTATCGATTATTAATGATGTACTTCCGATAAAATCAGTAGTTTATTTGTTTAATACTCGATATTAGACTTGTAAATTATATCTTTTATAATAAGTATAAAGGATGTTAAGAATGTCCCAAACGATATGTAAAGATGCCTTATTAAAATGTTTAATATGGAACATGTAAGATGGATTCCTTATGTATTAATAATAGGAATTTTCATACATGTTATATTTTCTATAATATCTTATTTTTCATATGTGTTTGAATCATGAAGCAAATATCCAATCCAAATTAAGATCACTAAATGGTAGTATAAAGTGTTCTTGAGTATTTACAAAGAACTTGAGAATTATTTAAAGAAACAACAAACTCCTTATGGAGGAGTGTTCGGACTCGAACTTTATAAGTGCTATCCAGTATAGTATGCCGATATTAAATTTATGTTAATAGCTAAATTGATATGCTTTAAGTTGGAAATGTTCGAAACAAAAGGTTGTGGCTGATTCAACGAAAAGCCTAAGTACATTGCCTTGAATAACGCTACAATAAAAACAATGTATAAATATAAATTCATAAATTATAACTAAGCTTGGGTGATTCCAAGTATTTAGAATACTAAATTATTGTTATATAATAGCAATGTAATGATAAAAGCTCACTAGAAGTTAAGAAACATACTCCAACTAGTTCCGTATAAAAAAGTAGTTTATCAGCATCAAAGAGAGTTCATTGAAATAATAGATAATTAAAACAACATAACAGATCCATTTACAAATGATCTAACTCAATCGATTCTTATCAAACTGATTGAAGAGATAAGATAGTGATTCCACAATTGGTCCTAAGTGCAAGTGGGAGATTGATAGAGATAGGGGTAAGCATTAGGGGAAATTACGTAATTGCTACATATGTCTAACTTGATAACTAATCTTGTTAGAAATAAATGGTATTTTCTTTCTATAATATACTTAATATAATGTTATATTAGTTAATTAATTTAATTAAAAGTGTATTTAATAGAAAATCCATAAGTGGTATGCTTTGTGTTAGTAGTTACAATGTTGTAATCATAAGTGATTTATCAAATAAAATAAACATATCATTTTATGCATTCCTAGTTAAGATGTATTGTAACTATATATCAATATATCCAATGAGACTAGAGTATGCAACGCTCTCCAAATGTTGGGTAGTGTATTACTCATGGCTGTTGGGGACACCAAAAGGTTACATACTGATAGTTATTGGATAACCATGGAATTATCACTCGATAGTATTTTGTTGGTTAAAATAACAAAGGTCAAATAGAAAATATCGATGTGAATATTATAAAGTTATCTTAATTGAGGATACCATTGATCTTTAATGTGAAAGCTCTAATTTGATTATGGTTAAATTATGGCACGACATCCATCGAATGACCACAGTTGGGTTGAGTGGAGGCATTGGAAGTAAAACACTATTCAAGAGATGATTTGTCTCCTTAGTTATATGAGATTAGTTTCAAGGTCAAGATAATTGGTGCAAGTAATTGTCACTACCGGATAATGCTTTACAAAACTGAATTACATCAAAATAAAGTAAGTGATAAATTTGGCCAAAGTTTCATACCACCTGCTAAGTGAGGTATGAATGTTAATATTCAAATTGTTCGATAGTAATCGCTAATAAACTTGGCGCTTGAGAGTCACAAAATCGAAATGTTGAATACTCCTTTTGCAATCAGATTTAATTAATTTATAGTTGTTATAAAATAACTGAATCAATTAATATTTCTAAAATATTGATTATAAAATTTTATTTTATGTATATCGAGTAATATTAAACAGTATAGTTATAATTGTTACAAATATACCGATCAATATATGATATCGGTATGCGTTTAGATAAGCTTTAAAATTGTATAGAATAATATTTAGACTTGGACTAGATTTGAAGCCCAAATAGGCATGATATATTTGGCTAAGGAGGCTTGATTTGGGTGGCTATTGAATGATTAAAAGAGTGGAAATATTTAGAGAGAGATAAGAGGATAAGATCCATTTTTCATTCTCATGACTTCCTATTTATATGTCACCTCTTGACATCATTTCTTTAAGACTTTTGCTATTCTTCAACCCTAAAATTTTCAGCCAGCAGACCCTTCTCGAAGTCCTAAAAATAGGAGTACAAAATTACATCAAAATCCTTTGATTCGATCGTGGGTTGTAAGGCAGTTCGTGAGTTAGCAACTTTTAATTTGTGAAGACTTCAATGGGATCAATTAAATATTTCAATGTATGCGCAAGGGCTTTAATAAAAGGCAGTTCTCTATTTTATTTAGTTATAACATATATATATATATATTATTTATATAATAAAATGTTAAATTGTATTACGAATCTTTAATATCAAAATGATGTCACAAATTGATTGCTTGTGTATACTATAATATCTATATAAAATGATTATTTTTTGTACGCTTATTTATTAGATGCTCAAAACCTGCAAATAAAAAATTATAAATATTTTTATTAATGATTTCATTAATTCAAATCCATATTTAAAAGATTAACATTGTATATACTTTAAGTTTAAAATTTTGTTCATGCATTATGCATTTGACAACAAATAAAAAAGTTATTTTTATTTCGTATACATATATTAAATATTTATTTAACCTAAAATTATTTTTGTAATTTAAATACTTGTATATATATATTTATTACAAATAATAAAATTTTATATAAAAATATTACACAATATATATTATACTTAGCAGTTTTATAAATAATATTATATATTTTTTAATTTTATATGAATTTTAAATGATCTAAAATGCAAACTGAAATAAAAATTATAATATATATATATATATATATATATATATATATATATATATATATATGTACATGGCCAAGAACAATTGTTGTGCCCACTTTCACTTATTAGTTTGGAGTTTGGTTGAAGGAATGATAAAGCAGAGACCAAGGAAAAGAAAAGAACTCGAGAGAAACAAAGTCCATGATACCCCTGTATAGTGGCCTCAAGTGCCGAGCCAGATTTTCTACCGGTAGGTGAATACCCACTGAATAGAATCTTTTGTTCAGCGGTTGGCCACCTACCAAAAACAGGATCTTCTATTCGTTAGGTGGAATCCTACCGAACAAGATCTTCGGTTTGGTAAGTTTAGAAACCCACCAAACAAGATCTTCGTTTCGGTAGGTAGAAACCCAACAAATAAGATTTTTGGTTAGCGAATGTAGAGACCCATCTAACAAGATCTTCGGTTCAGTGGGTGGAGACCCTCCGAACCGAGCTATTATGACCCCTCACTTAACCAGGAAGGAGGACAGTTGTCAAGCAAAGGAAGACGACACCTACTGGACTGAGCATGTCAAGCCAAAGAAAGGAGTACACGAGCTTAGCCAACAACTCGTCCACATTTATCCTAGTCGAACCACTGCCTCTGGACCGACTACTCAGCTGGGCCAATGGTACAAATATGGAAGGAAATCATCATATATTTGGAAGAATGTCAAGCATATTCCGAATTCTTAAGAATATTCCTATTGGGCAAGATATACATGAAAATGTCATAATTTGCCACATTAAACATACCTCAAATCCACCTCTATAAATATTCAAGCATTTATCATTTAAAAGAACATCTTTTTAAGATCTACATGCTCCATGCAACATCTTTAATCGATCGGAGCATCCAATTCATCTTTTTCTATATGAAATTATTGTACTTGCCATCAATTTCCTGCAAAAGGTTGATAGAAGAAAAGAAATAAAAATGAATATGGCCGTAGGTTATTTACAGTTGAACCACTATAAATTTGATGTACTTTGCATTCTTACTTCTTAACCTTCACTTAATCTTTTATGAAAAATCTAGGGCATTTGCCCATTTTTTATGCAAATATTTTTGGTGCTTTCACCAAGAACTGAAGAATTTCTCAACATACCTTTTAAGTTCAAAAGCAAGACTGGCGGTGCCTGTAGTAATGCCAATCTTGTTTCAAAAAATCAACGCAATCAATCATCTAGCACACCGGTACTGGACACTATCACCAGTGGTGATTTGGATAGGGTTGTGGTAGTTTTTGACACACGCTTCGCTGCCTAACAGCAAGCCATTATGGATCAAATCATGGCACATTTGAGGCAGATGCAACTTGCCATGCACAACATTGAAACCAAAGGGAGAGCCTAGTCCCAGGGGAGGGGTAGGAGACCAAGAAGGTCATATTCTAGGGAACCAATCAGGAGGATAAAGAAGTTAAGGGAACAACAGGTCAGCCCACCGTTCAGCCACAAGTTACACTTGAGGAATGATTTGGTGCCGAGACCGGTAAGGGAGGCATCGAACCAGGAGTGGCCGCGGCTGTACCTCCCCAATCAAGGCCACATTCCTCAGTTCTGGCGGAATCAGAGACCGATGGGAGGCGAACCTATCACCGAGAACGATCCCAAAGCAGGGAACGAAGTTGGGCTCATAGACCCAATCATCACAGAGGGAATGAAAGAAGCCTCTCATCTCGACTTGAGAGGTTAACTAGACTCCTCTTGTCCCTCAAGCAGGAAGTAGATCACCTAGAACGTCTTATAAGAGAATGTGTTCACTGCGAGCAAATAGAGCGGAGAATAAGCGCAAGGGTCGGGAGCCCGTTTATTGTAGAGATAGAGACCACTCGAAATCCCAAGAACTTAAAGATGCCCAATATGGATCCTTACCAGGGTTTAACTAATCCTATAGTGCATCTATAGTGATATACACAACATATGCTAATGAGCGGGGCAATGGATGAAGTTAGGTGCAAGTGTTTCTCCCTCTTTTTTAACAAATTTGACTACTATGTGATTCTACCGCCTACCCAATGACACGATCCATTCATGGGAAATGTTGAAGGAAAATTTCATTAGCTAATTTAGGGTTTATATAGAGCTATACAAGGACTCGTAATCCTTGCCGAATGTTAAACAAAAGGAGGGTGAGACTTTGCTGCATTACCTTACCCATTTCAATGCAGTTGCTACTAGCATTTAGAATGCCGATGAATGACTCGTTCTTATGGCTTTGCATGGACGTGTTCACCCAAACATGAAAATTGCTTGAACATCGACGAAGGAAAAGCCAACTACTCTTCAAGACATCTTTTATGAAGGTGCAAAGTACATATGATTGGAGGAGACCACAGTAGAGTGGTAGGCCGGGACAACTGCCAAACCATCAGAGGCTTCTAAAAGTATAAACGCCATGACTGAGAGAAACAACGGTGGAGACATGGGGAAAAATAAGAATAATAACCTTGGCAATTCTGGTGGCAGGAAAATGGATCAAAGAAGATTCAAATCTGGCATGAGATTGACACCTACACGGACTTGCATGAAACTATAGAGAGCATTTACCTGGCTATTTGATGTGCATGTAAATGTGCATAATTTTACCACCATATTTTATCTATTTTTATTTAAATAAATGTCATATTTGTGTATTTTAACATGTTTAAAACCAAAATTCAATTGTTTTCAAATCATCATATATTTATCTTTATTCAGAGGCAAAATGGTCATTTTTATGCATATGTCAATTTGAGAATTTTTACTTGGACATTTTTTATGATTTTTATACGAAATTTTGATTCATATGAAGAGGGTTTCATGAAGATATATGCATGCACAAGGGAATACAAAGGAATGAAGAGGAAATAATTCAAGCTCATGATCATGGAGGACCTCACCCCTTACCTAAATCTACAGTTAGAAGCTAATGGACAACTAAGTGGAGGTTAAAGCTTCATGCATATTTAATGGTATTAACTAATGGCTAATAGTCACTTTATGGCCATCCTAAAGGGAATTTGAGAAGCATCCTAAAAATTGAATTAGAGTTTTATGCATGTATAAATAGCCCTCTTATGTACATGTAAATGATCTTCTACTCTTTGAAATTAGTTAGGAAATTGAAATGCAAGTTGAAAGGTCAATGTTTCATGAAATAAAAATGGCTTTCTGGCCTCTTTTTCTTTTCTTTTCTACATGCTTCTTTTTACTTTTATGTTCATTTTTACTTCTATGCTCTCTCCTTTCCTTTGTTAATAGATTAGGTTTGCGTTCATGCAAGTAGATTTTATTTCTTTTATGTAAGTAGATTAATATTTAATCTCATTTTCCTTCTTTATTTAGTTTCTATTTCTTTTGCTTTTAATGTTGAAATTTACATGTGTTGATATGATGACACAAATGAGTAGCTAAACCCCTTCAATTTAGAGGTAATGAAACTCTCTAACTTTATGTAATTTTAACATTTTTATGATTTATGATCTCTTTTGTTTGTGCTTCATGAAAGTGATTTTTGATGTAAGTTTATACAAGTGGGTTTGATAGCTTATGTTGCTTTTGCAAATGAGCTATTCTTATTCAACATAAACACAATTTACATCATCATTTGCTAATTGATTTTGGATTTTGAAATGAAAGTAAAAAAAAATTGATGATTTATATTATTAATTACAATAGTAAATAGATCATACTTAGCTTTTGCTTTGGCTTCATTTTCATGATACTTTATAAGTGGTCTATTTGTTGTTTTATAATCTGATGGTTTAAGTTATGTTAATTAATAACATAAATAAACCATAATTATGATAAATGCAACAATTATTTCACTTAATATCAAAACTAGAGATCATAAATTATTTGTTTGTTAATTTACAAAATATGAGAGTGGATTTGCCTCTAAATTGTTCTATAATCTCATAGCTTTTAATCTCATTTCAATTCTAGCTTTAGCTTCATTTTGCTTGTAGTTAACAATTTCCTCTCCGTTTGGTTTAATTTGATTGAATTGATTTTTAAAGTCTAAAAATTCCCCACCAATCGATCTGTACTCGTCATTACTAACTTTTGTATGCCGTGCCTTGCAGTTATTTTAATTTGAAATTTACCGATGGTTTCTGTTTGCGCCAAAATTGGTCATAAACCTCGAATGTCGTGAAAGCACCGGTGTATGAACACAGACCACATATGACAAATATGTAGAGAATAAAAATGAAGAACACTCAGAAAATTAAAGTAAGCAGTAAAGAATACAGAGTTTGTAGTGGTTCGGCTATCCAGCCTACGTCCGCTTTGAAGTTGATCACTTTATTGATGTTTTCTTGCTGATTACAATTGATTACAACGGATTACAATGATGAATTTTGAGTACAACAGTAGCCTTGAAGTGCAAAAACGGATTCGGTAGACTCTGGACGTAGAAGAATCCCCCTTTCTATTGGCTCTGGGATGCTAGTTATTGGCGTAGGCTACAAATATCTCGCTCAGATCTCAAAAGACGTCTTCTGGCATTTGAGTGGGCCCAGCGATCGATCCCATGTGATTTCGGCTCGATCCGTGATCGATAGGTTTGATCCAATCGAGTTGAAATTTGGCATGAACATTTCTTAGGTCATGCATAAGCTCCTACGAATATTTCATAGTATTCGGACTTGTAGATTGCAAGATATGATCGATACGAGTTAGAACTTCCTCAATTTCGTATGGTCCGTATCGATCAATTCGTATCGATACTTATTCGTATCGATACCAAGCACGTGCGCGCTGTCGACGTGGCGCTATTTTCAAGGCTCGATCCATTTTCCATGCCGTGTTGAATGCTTCTTCCCTAGAATAAAGCTTGCTCATCATTCGTGTCCAAGATGTACTTTGCATCCAACCATCAACATCTCTTCATATCGATCAGCCATTCCTCTGTTCGAATCGATTCTTCTGCATTTGTCCTCTTTATGTTGCCTTATTTGTATCGATCCTCTGCTCTCTTGTTCGTATCGATCCTGGTCCTCGTGTTCGATTCTGGGTTCCCTTCCGTTGCGTCAATCTTATTTGCATCGAACATATCTTGATTGATACGAACTAGACTGATATGAATTCTGCCTTCGATTCGAAGTTCACCACCATCTCCATGTTAAACGATATGAACATCATCGATTCGAGTCCATGTTGATCGGTACGAACAGTATCTGTTTGAAGAATTGCACGCTGATCGATACAAACAGTATCGATACGAACCAGTTTTCACGAATCTTTACCCATCCATATCTCGAGCATACGAACTCCGATTGACCTGAAATTTGAAACGTAGCATTTTCTAACCTTGTTCATCATTCCCGTCGATCCCGTCTTGATTGGAGCTCGGCCAAATTTTGATGATATAGATCATAGTCTTGTTTCCAATCGTTCTTCAATCCTGATATTCATCCTTTCCAGCCAATCTGTTGATATCCCAGCCTTGACCAAAAGGTGGGATAACATTTACCCTCCAAAATATGCCTTGTGGTAAGAAGGTGTGTTTTTAAAAGCTCCGATTCCGACATCCAAAGTCCACATTCCATCCATAGAGATACCATCCAATTCATAATCCAATCCATTGCAAGCCATCCTATCCAAGCGCCATAGCCATATCCTGCTCCAAATCTGCGACTGCTCTGAGTCGATGTCCGATTCCGAGTCCAGTAACGAAATCCTTAGCCACTTTCGTATCCATTTGAATCTGACAACCGAGTCCAAACCCATCCTTGTCCAATAACCGAATCCAGGACCTCTCCGGGTCGTTATCCAAGTTCTTAGCTACTATAACCGATATCTGAATTCATAACCTCTTCGGGTTCTTGTCAAGCGTAATCCGCACCCGACGTCCTGTACTAAGAAATGCCTTGGTGACCGTGGTCCAGTGTCCCTGAACGCTAAGTAATGCCATGGCTTAAGCCTTAAGCCGAATCCTGGTCTCTTCGGACCCTTGCCGAGTGTAGTCCATACTCGACGACCTGAAGTAGTAACCGATAATATAGGCCTAAGTCCTAGGCCGAATCTTGGTCGCTCCGGACCCTTACCCAGTATAGTCCATACTCGAAGACCTGAAGTAGTAACCTATAATATAGGGCCTAAGTCCTAGGACGAATCCTGGTCGCTCCGGACCCTTGTCGAGCATAGTCCATACTCGACGACCTGAATAAGTCAATTCTCCACGTTCGAACGAAGAGACTTACCCCTTGCCAAGCATAGTCCATACCCGATGACCACTTACCAAAAACCAAATAAAATCCAATCAAAAACCTATCTGAAAGCCAGATCAAATCAGAAAACCAAAAATCCATACTAGAAATCCAAACCAATTTCAAAACCAGAAATCAACCATCCAAACAAAAGTCTGAACCAGAAAACAAACTGAATCAGGAGTTCAAACCAAATTCCAAAACCAACCCAGAAAAAGCGAATGTCCAAACCAAAAAGAAAAAAAAACAGATTTAACAAATCATAGCATCGCAGTTTATCATCATCTCAAAGCATGCCTAGAGGCCATCTCCGTCCCCGTACATGAGTAAGTGACTTGGTCGTTTGCCCAGAGTTTGCTACTTATTCCATATCATCCCTATCAGTTGATAATCAACCAACCATCATTCCTGGGCCTCGTGCCATTGTCAGCAGAGGTGGACGGTGGCTGCTCCTGTTCCACTGCCGCATTTCGAGCTCTGATATATTGCCACAAACGGTCATCCCTTACATGTTCCTCGATGATATCCTTTAGACGCCTACAACTGTTGGTATCGTGTCTGTCCAAATCGTGAAAGAGACGGTGCCTTCTTGATCCCCTTTCACGTTCCGAGGGTTCTCTCCATGCTGGCCCTCGGTAGGGAAGGCGATTCTGAGTCTTCATGAATGTCCATTCTAGCGTCTCATTCAATCCTATGTAAGTGAAGAATTTTGGCTCTCTCTACCGCTTCCTAGCTTTTCCTGATTCGTCGTCTTGCTTCCCTTTTCCTTTTTCCCTATCTTTGTCTGAGCTTCTGTTGGATGGCCCTCCATCCTCAGCCGCGTTCACCTCCTTTAGTTTCATATCTGAACATGCATCTTCCTGCCGGAGGAACCTCTCAGCTTCATGAATGAATTCCCCGAGATCCATTGGTGGGTCCCGTATCAACGACACTTTGAAATCCGAATTCTCTTTGAATCCTAACACTGCTGCTGTTAAAACCATCGATGGATCCGGTCGATCCAATGAAGCAACCGCTGCATTGAACCGAGTTAAGAAAGCTCTGAGCGATTCCTCTATCCTTTTCTTTACCGGTGTTAGCGTCATTACGTTCTTTGGCGTTTTGATATGAACCAAAACTGCTTTAGAAACCTATCCACCAATTTTGTCCATGTCCTGACAGATCCCTCTTACAGTTGTCTGAACCACATAGCAGCTACATCCATCAAGTACAGAGGGAAACATCGGGCCATAACTTCCTCCGATGCCCCAACACATCCATATGCTGTGTGTACCTCATCAAGTGATCGATAGGATCAGCCTTGCCATTGTATATCTCTAGCGTAGATAGCTTGAATTTTGGTGGGTTTCGAACCATTCTGATGTCACGAGTAAACAGACTCCTCATACATGGACGATTGTTGGAGTCGGTGGCTCTCCTAAGGTTCCATCATCTGGGATCCCTGGGGAAGAGGATCAAGTTGGCCCTTGCGAATAGCTTGATGCACTATCTCCCTTCAACCCTTTGCTTTGAGCGAAATGTGGCAAAGGAAGGAAAATCCATGGACCAACCCCATCGTCTCCACCCCGTGGGAACTACGAGATCGCCCCAAGTACGCCTTCGACGTCCAGGGGTCACAGACCGACCATAGACCCTGTTCAATAAGTGGAATGCATTAGCTGTCCGCTCTTCGGTTGGGCAGTAAGGGTCGGAGAAGGGCAATCACTCGGTGGACTGCCAAGCTACAAGTCCTACGACACAGGAGCGGGATTCTCTAAAAAGCCAAGGTGCAACAACAAGATGTTATTTGTAACAAGTAGTTTTGTTGGTTGGTTAATTGGTCACATTTTATTCATGAAATGGGTTGGATTGGTATTATTCTGGATACGGCAAAATCATTTGATTCGACCTAATAAGTACCTTGTGTCAGAATTGAGAAATTCTATGGCTAGAATCTTTTTCCAAATCTCTGTTTGTCAAACCTCCGTGCATAGTTTGCCTGATGATCTCAGCCAATCCAGCATTGTCCGTCAAGGGTTGCCCCTCGAGTCCCCGAGGGAATTCTGGTACATACTCTTCATCACGCGCTTCTGCATTCCTGCCAGCATCTTGTTGTGTGGTGTCACCTAGAATTCTTCCATGAACTGGTCCATCATTGCCGGGTGGTGTGCCCCTTTGTTTGGATCCATCCTGATTAACAGTCGTGTGCAGATTAGGAGCTGCGCCTTATTGAGCCACTCCGTTTGATTGCCTGTTGGGTCCTTCTGTTCCAGCTCCATGGACCTGAACTCCAGCAGCTCCAGCTATCCTTGCTTGTCCAAACTATCTGAGGAGGTTCTGCATCATTTCCTCCTATCTTTTCAGAAACTCTTCATGCATAGCTCCAATCATCATTTCCATCTCGTCTCTGGTGATGAAGGCTGAAGTCCGGTTAGCTCCTGAAGATGCTTCCTCGCTTCCTTCATGTTGACTTCTCTCTGCTCTTTGCCTCCTTGTCGATTGCTTTGCCATGGTTCCTTTTAGATCTGATCCTTTAGCCTTTCAAATCTGAACTCCAAATATGATATAGAGGGTGCTAGTTCTTCTTAATGGAAGCACCAAAGTGTTTGCGCCAAAATTGGTCACAGACCCCGAATGTCATGAAAGCGCCAGTGTAAGAACACAAATCACAGATAACAAGTATATAGAGAATTAAAAATGAAAAACACTCAGGAAATTAAGAAAAAAGCAGTAAAGAATACAGAGTTTATAGTGGTTCGGCAATCCTGCCTATGTCCACTTTGGAGTTGATCACTTCATTGATGTTTTCTTGCCGATTACAATTGATTACAGCGGATTACAGTGATGAATTTTGAGTACAACAGTAGCCTTGAAGTGCAACTGGATGTAGAAGAATCCAAAGTCCCCTTTTTGTCGGCTCTAGGATACTATTTATAGGCGTATGCTGCAAATATCTTGCTCAGATCTCGGGAGACCTCTCCTGACACGTGAGTGGGCCCACGCGATCGATTCCAGATGATTTCGGCCCGATCCGTGATCGATAGATTTGATCCAATCGAGTTGAAATTTGGCATGAACATTCCTTAGGCCGTACATAAGCTCCTGTGAAAATTTCATAATATTCGGACTTGTAAATCGCAAGATATGGTCGATACGAATTAGAACTTCCTTAATGCCGTTTGGTCCATATCGATCAAATCATATCGATACTTATTCGTATCGATACTAAGCACGTGCGTGTTGGCGACGTAGCGCTATTTTCGAGGCTCAATCCATTTTCCATGCCGTGTTGAATGCTTCTTCCCTAGAATAATGCTCGCTCCTCGTTCGTGTCCAAGATGTACTTCGCATCCACCCATCAGCGTCTCTTTGTGTCGATCAGCCATTCCTCTGTTCAAATCGATTATTCTTCATTTGTCCTCTTTGTGTTGCCTTATTCGTATTGATCCTCTGCTCTCTTGTTCATATCGATCCTGCTCCTCGTATCCGATTCTGGGTTCCCTTTCTTTGCGTCGATCTTATTCGCATCGGTCATATCTTGAACGATATAAACTAGACAGATATGAACTCTGCATTTGATTCGAAGTTCGCCGCAATCTTCATCTTAACCGATACGCACATCATCAATTCGAGTCCATGTTGATCGATATGAACAATATCGATTCAAAGTACTACATGCTGATCGATACGAATAGTATCGATACAAACCAGTTTTCACGAATCTTAACCCATCCATATCTTGAGCATACGAACTCCGATTGACCTGAAATTTTAAATGTATCCTTTTCTAACCTTGTTCATCATTCTCCATCGATCCCATCTTGATTGGAGCTCATCTAAATTTTGACGATATCGATCATAGTCTTGTTTTCAATCGATCTCCAATCCTGATATTCATCCTTTCCAGCCAATCTGTTGATAACCCGGCCTTGACCAAAAGATGGGATAACAGTTTTCTAATTCGATAGAAATTTCATCGTTAAACAAGTTTTTGCAATTACAATTTCATTTTCACAATTTCACTTTTTTTCTATATAACTTTGCATTCACAAATTTTCCTCTCTTCCTCACTATGTCTCTCTCTCTCTATGTTTTGATACAACTGCAAAGCATTCCAAATACAAACACAAACAGTGCTTGTGCACTTAGAACCCAAACTTGCAAACTCCTCCATCATTCAACTAATATAACATAGCAATTTCATCTAACCACCCTTCTTCGAAGACCACAAACAATCGACTGCTACCGCCTTGCTCTACACTACTACAACCACTATCTAGACCATCTTCCAGTCACCATAAATCCTATGTCACCACTACACTCTAAACCATTTACATTATCACTTCACCACCTATCATCACTTCAAAAAAATTCATTTTAGTTGCATTGTAAATTCACGTTTAATTTTTATTTTGCGTTCGTCTCATTTTGTTTTATTTTCTAAGGGTAATACTCCAATTCACATAAGGTGAGGGATTTCATCACCCTTTCCTTAGCCTATAAATTGCATTTCATCGTAGAATTTGACTAGTAATAAAGGTTGACATTCGACTTAAGGGTGTCATAAGCTCATCTAGGGATTAATTATATTTTCACAATTGTTTTCTTTGAACAATTTTGTTTCTTGGTGTCTAGGCTACGGCAGAGTAATAAACATTTATAAACATTATGGTGATTCGTAAATTTATAGTGGTTGTTCCTCTGAAGGTACTTAAACCTTCGGCTCTATTGCTACGGTGATTCTTAGTGCACCGATAACCCCTACCCATTACCTGACTGAGAAATATTTTTTTTGATTTAAGACAAAATGTGATTATACAATTTTGGGTTAGGAGCTACTAAGGATAGAAAACTATAATTTAGTCCTTTGCATTCATTTAGTTGCATTAGTTCATGCATATTTAAAAAACAAAATAAATCCAAAATCCAAAAAATTTTGTAAATTTAACTTAATACCAAAAAAATCCGTTTTCCTTTCCTTTGTTGATTTTCAATCAAAAACAGAAATTCAAAAAAAATCTCTTCAAAAAGAAAAAAACTCAAATTCAGATAATAAAAAAAAAAATCAAATATCCCATTTTCCTTAAAAAAAATTCCTTTTGGTATATATTTGAAAATTCAAAAAAATTCAAAAACATATAAAAAATTTGAAAATTCAAAAATAAAACAAAAATCAAAGTTCTCTTTTGAAAATAAATTTCACTTGGAAAATGTTTTTTTTCCTTAAAAAAACAATTTTTCACGTCGTTTTTCAAATCTTCTTTCATTCTCTAAACTCGATTCTAACTTTTTTCATTTGTGCATGAGTATTTGGACCCATGGCACAACAACAAATCGTTGGACTCGTGACTCAAGAACTAATCATTTAACTTGAACAGGCGGTCCTCTCGAAATGGCAAATGAAAACGCCCCTCGAATTCTTATGGATAGAATCTTTCCTGATAGAGTTCCTATTCCATCTTGCATCATGCTACCCGCCCCTACGGGTAAGCATTTTGAAATTCACTCGAACCATATTGCCAAGCTCCCAAATTTGACGATTTTGAACAAGATGACCCATACATTTTCTTGACTAAATTCGAACAAGTTTGCTCAACCACTAAACTCCAACAAATTTCTGATGACGGAATCAAACTTCGATAAATCTCATTTGCTCTTACAGATTATGCTGAATAATGGTTGCATACTTACCATCGACCTTGATTAAAACTTGGGAAGAATTCGTAAAAGCTTTCTTAAAAAGGTTTCAACCCCTTGGAAAAAACGAGTAGAATCCGAAAAGAAATTGTAAATTTTTCAACAATTCAAGGGAGAACCATTTGGAAAATATTTTGAAAGATTCAAAGTCCACACCGTAACTTCGAAAAATGGACGATTTGCCAAATCTTATATGATGGACTCGAAAACAGCACACGAACCATGCTCGAATCAATGTACCAAGGCAACTTTCTTCCCCAACATCATGATGATGCTTGGAAATTTCTTGAAAACCTCACCGAAAAGTCGTCCCAATGGGAATGTTCGAACAAAAAATCAATTTTCTCACTATCGAGTACATACTCGACAGGATCTTATTTTGCTTTGGAAGCTAAGATCGATGCAATGATTAATAAATTTGATAACATTTTCTCATCAAATCAAATGAACCAAGCTTCCCAACTGATGTGTTATAAATGCAGCGATCTTAAACATATAGCCGATCAATGTCCCAATCCTGTCAAACAAATCAATGCTTTCAATAAAGCCAAAAATGACCCGTTTTCTCGAACGTACAATCCTGGTTGGAGAAATCATCCAAATTTTGCTTGGAATCAAAATAATCCCAACACGAACACGGTTCGTCCCAATTTTCAAGCACTTTCGAATAATGCTTCAAATCCCCCCTTTCAGCCTAACCATTTTCAATCAAACTTTGCGGATCTGTCTCATAATCAACCGCAACAATCAAACTTTCAGCCAAATTCTGCTCATCCTCCTTAAGACGATAAACGTTTAAGTTCACTTGAGAAAACTCTTGAAACATTGGCTAAAGAATCTACTCAAAGAATACAATCAAATTTCAATTTTCAAAATTCATTGACCTTATATATGCAAAACACAAAGCAATCGATTGCAAAACTCAAAATGCAAATGAGTCAATTAGCCACATTTGTAGTGAACGCTAACGAGGCACGTTCCCAAGCAAACCTATTCCAAATCCCAGAAATCAAAATGCAAATTCAAATCAAGCCCATTTGTTCAAGATAGCTACGTTACCCAATTGAATGCTATCACAACTCTACGCTCCGGTAAACAAATTGATAATCAAGTCATTAATCCAAATGATTTACTGGAAACTTCTCTCGACACTTCTAAAGCAACAAATGAATCAAAACAGAATGTGGAGCCAAATGTTGAATCGAATGCCAATCCAAATTCTTCTTCTTCTACTCGAGTAGACCCGCCTATCGACTATCATGTTCCATTTCCACATCATCTTTGACCTAAGAAACACTCAGACCAAATGGAAAAGATGTTAGAAATTTTCAAACAAGTGAAAGTTAATATCTCGCTTATCGACGTCATTTAGTAAGTCCCCACTTATGTGAAATTTATTAAGGACTTGTGTACCCAAAAGCAACACAATCAAGTGCCTAAAAAAGTCTTCTTAGCCGCCAGTTTAAGTAAAGTCTTGTCTCAATTCATGCCCGTCAAATACAAAGATCCTGGCCGCCCTATGAATTCGTGTACAAATGGAGATAAGACGATTAACAAATGCTTAATAGACTTAGGTGCGAGTGTCAATTTGATTCCATACTCAGTGTATGAACGATTAGGCTTAGGTGAGCTCAAACCCACAAAGGTCGTGCTTCAATTCGCCGATCGTTCCATTAAGAAGCATATGGAAGAAATCGAGGATGTGCTCATTTGAGTAAGGCAATTCATGTTCCCCGTTGATTTTATTGTCCTTGAAACACAAACCGTGACAAATCCTATGAGTCAAATTCCATTGATTTTAGGCCGACCATTCTTAGCCACCTCAAATGCCTTAATCATTTGTCGTAACGGTTCAATGAAAATCTATTTTAGAAACATGACTTTGGATCTTAATATTTTCAATCTTGAAAGCCAATTGAATGAACCTCGCGACCAAACGTTGGATATTACTTCCATTCATGAAAACTTAGAAAATGAGATGATTGATCTTAATGATGAAAGGGAGGCTGAGTACGAAAAACTATTTCACGAAATTCCCAACGAGATTGTACACACTCTTTCTTTTTAATCGCTTCTAGTTGAATCTGAATCTCAACCTAATTCTTCGGTTGAGAAACTCCCGAAGTTGGACCTCAAACCACTTCCCGATCACCTTAAGTACGCATACTTAGGTGATAACGAAACATTTCCTGTCATAATTTCTACGACTCCCTCTCAGTCTAGAAACTTCTCACTATCAATCTTGTCCAAAAACAAGGAAGTGATGGGATGGTCGATCTCGGATATGAAGGGAATCAGTCTCGCTCTTGTTCAACATCGCATCCATTAAATCGACAATGCCAATCCTGTTCGTGATGTGCAACGAAGGCTTAATCCAAAAATGAAAGAAGCGGTGCGTGATGAAATTCTTAAACTTATCGACAACAGATCATTTACCCAATCTTTGATAGTTAATGGTTTAGCCCAATTCATATTGTACCTAAAAAGTCTAGGCTTACCGTTGTCAAGAACGATTCAAACAAACTTATTCCAACTCGTAATCAAAATGGTTAGCGTGTTTCTATTGACTATCGAAAACTAAATGGCACAACGCGTTCTAATCACTCTGATGGTTTTTCCATCTATAACACATTCTAATCACTCTGAAAAAATAAGAGAAAATGACTTTCACATGTCCATTCGGTACCTTTGCTTATCGACGCATGCCATTCGGACTTTGTAACGCTCCTGCTACTTTCCAATGATGCATAGTTGGCTTCTTTTCCGACATGATTGAATAATTTCTAGAATTTTTTATGGATGATTTCTCTATCTTTGGTGATTCTTATTCTGAATGTTTACATCATCTCGAGTTGGTTCTAAATCGGTGCAAAGAAAAACATTTGATTTTGAATTAGGAAAAATGCCACTTTATGGTCAAACAGTGCATAGTCCTTGGACATATCATCTCAAATAAAGGCATTGAGGTAGATAAAGCGAAAGTTGACGTAACTGCAAACCTACCGATTCCTAAATTTGTTAAGAACATTCGATCGTTTCTAGGACATGATGGCTTTTACCGAAGCTTTGTGAAAGACTTAGCAAAATTGCTCGTATGAATCTTCTTGGAATAAACGTTCTTTTTTATTTTAACGCTGATTGTATCTCTTATTTTGAACGTCTCAAGAATGAGCTCATTTCTGCTCCAATCATTTGCGCACCCAAGTGGGATCTTCCTTTCAAAATAATGTGTGATGCTTCGAACTTTGTAGTTGGTGCTGTCTTAGGACAACGCATCAACAAGATCCTTCACATTATCTGCTACGCTAGAATGACTATGAACGACGCTCAACTTAACTACACAACCACTAAAAAAGAGATTTTAGCAGTTGTTTTTGTTCTCGAAAAATTCCGACAATATTTGATCGGGTCACACATTACTGTGTACACGGACCACTCTACGCTTCGATATCTCTTTGCGAAAAAGGATGCTAAATCTCGTTAATTCGTTGGATCCTTTTACTACAAGAGTTTGATCTTACATTCAAGGACAAAAAAGTATCCGATAATGTTATAGCCGATCACTTATCTCGTACTTCGAACGCACCATTTCTTTGCCGATCAATGAAAACTTCCTCGATGAACAATTCTTTCAATTTCTGTCGATCCATGGTACGCTGATATAGTGAACTACTTAGTCACTGTAGAAACTCCCTCATCTTGGTCCAAATAGGATAAATACAAACTCATATCTCAAGTGAAATATTTATATTAGGACGATCCATACTTGTTCAAATATCGCCGCGACCAAATCATCCAACGATGCATTCCGGATAATAAGATCAGGAGCATTCTTTCGTTTTTGCCACGATCAAGCGTGCGATGGACATTTAGATCCTCGAAAAACTGTAGAAAAGGTGCTTTAATGTGGTTTCTATTGGTCTTCTCTTTTCAATGACTCATTTGAATTTGTAAAACTTGTGATCGATGCAAGTGCTTGGACGAATTTCTCGAAGAGATATGATGCCTCTAAACCTTATTCTTACAATTGAAACCATTGATATTAGGGTATCGACTTTATTGGACTTTTTTCCAGTTCTTTTGGAAACTTGTATATCCCTCTCGCTGTCGATTACGTCTCAAAATGGGTCGAAGCCGTTCCTTGCAAAACCAACGACCATATAATTGTTGTGAAAATTTCTCAAAGAAAACATCTTTTCGAGATTGGGCACATCTTGCACAATAATCAGTGGTAACGAGACCCATTTATACAACCGTTCTTTTGAAACTTTAATGAAAAAAATACTCGATAACCTACAAGTTACCCAGTCCATATCATCCTCAAACTTGTGGCCAAGTTGAAGTTTCAAATTGACAAATCAAACAAATTTTGGAGAAAACTATTAACAAAAATCGAAAATATTGGTCTTAGAAATTTACCGACGTGCTTTGAGCCTACCGTACTATTTTTGAAACTAATCTTGGGATGTCTCCATTTCATTTAGTTTACCGTAAAGCTTGCCATTTACCCATTGAAATCGAACACAAAGCATTGTGGGAAATAAAGAACTTAAACTTTGTGTTTGCGCCAGGATCACAAACACCTAATTGTCGATGAAAGCACCAATTCACAATCACGGATTACAAATGACAAGTATTTAGAGAATAAAAAATGAAGATCACTTAGAAAATTAATAGGAAAGCAGTAAAGAACACAGAGTTTATAGTGGTTCAGCAATCCAGCCTACGTCCACTTTAAATTTGATGATTTTATTAATGTATGCTTGCTGGTTTTAGTGGATTACAGTAGTGAAAATCGAGTACAACAGTAGTCTTTGAGTACAATAATGATTTTGGTAGAGTCTGGACGTAGAAGAGTCAAAAGTCCTCTTTCTGTAGGCTCTGAGGTGCTATTTACATGCGTTGGCTGCAAATATCTCGCTCAAATCTCGGGAGACCTCTTTTGGCATATGTGTAGTCCCACGAGATCGATCCTGTGTGGTTCACACTCGATCTATGATCGATATGAAAGAATTTTGCATCGATCAAGATTTGGCACACTTGAGTCGAAATCAAGCATGAACATTCTTCAGGTTGTACACAAGCTCCTGTGAAAATTTGGCAGCATTTGAACTTGTGGATTGTGAGTTATTATCGATGCAAGTTTGTATTGTGTAGCATTCGAGTCGATCGTTTGCCCCAAATTCCTTCTCTTCGTATTCATGCTTTTCGTATCGCTTTTTTTAAACATTGCTTTGCATCACTTCTTTTTATCCATTGCTTCGTAACCATAGGTTGGGTCCCATACGTATTGATCCATTAGGTGCTAATTCGTGTTGACGGCTTGAATGTGCTTCGTATTGATCACATTGAACATTGTTATTCATATCAATTGTTTTAGCCAATCGATACGAAAGATGGCCAGATGGGGATTGATATGAAGCATAGTTTTTTTATGGATACGAAATAGCTTAATTGATATGAACAGTAGCGCATTGATGGATATGAAGCGGCATGTTTGATGGATACGAACAGTAGTTCATATTGATGGATATGAACAGTAGTTCATATTGATGGATACGAAGCAGCATGTTTGATGGATACGAATAGTAGTTCATATTGTTGGATACAAACGAGATTTTCACATGATTTGCATCGATTATGTCTTGAGCATATGTACTCTGATTGACCTGAAATTTGAAATGTAGCCTCTCCTAGCCTTGTCCATCATTCCCAAGCGATCTCGCCTCGGTTAAATTTTGACAGTATCGATCATAGCCTTATATCCAAACGATCGCCAATCCTGGTTTCCATCCCGTTCTAATCATATTTGTTGATATCCCGGCCTTGACCAAAAGGAGGGAGAACATTTTCCCCCCAAAACATGCCTTGTGGTAAGAAGGTGTGTTTTGAATATCTCCGAATCCCATATCAAAAATCCATATTCCATCCATTGCCAAGCCATCTTATCCAAGTGGCATAGCCATAGCCAAGTCAGCGATTGCTCCGAGTCGATGTCCAATTGAAAGTCATATAACCACAAACTTAGCCAATTCCATAGCTGTCTGAATCCGTCGATCGAGCTTTAATCTATCCATATCCAACAAGAAATAACCAAATCCATAAACTTTTTGGGTTGACTTCAAATCCATAGACCTCGCTGGGTCACGTTATCATGTTGACCCCATCTCTTCGGTCAAGGGTTTTTATGTTCTTCGGCCTCGGCTCTTCGGCCAAGGACATTTATGTTCTTCGGTCTCGGCTCTTCGGCCAAGGACTTTTTTATTATTCAGCTCGGCTCTCCGGCCAAGGACTTTTTTTATTCTTCGGCCTCGGCTCTCCGACCAAGGACTTTTATATTCTTCGGCCTCGGCTCTCTGACCAAGGACTTTTTTATTCTCCGGCTTCAGCTCTCCGACCAAGGACTTCTTTATTCTTCGACCTCGGCTCTCCGACAAAGGACTTTTATATTATCCGGCTTCGGCTCTCTAGCCAAGGACCTTTTTTTTATTCTTCGGCCTCGACTCTCTAGCAAAGGACTTTTTTATATTATGTTTGAGTCCATTCCATCATCCTCCGGCGAAGGGACTCATAATTCGCGATTACTGCCCTGCCTCTCCGTTCGGGACCGTAGTCGCAAGACCTGCATTATTCATTACATTGATCTAAATCCAATCATCAAAAATAAGAGTTTTTACAGCCAACGAAAACCAAATAAATATATGTACATCCAAGGAAGAAACCAATGTTTTCAAGAAAATGAAAAGAAGAACACGATTTTATAGGCTCGATCAACACGGTCCATCATCGCCTCAGAGCATGCCTGGGGACCGTCCTCGATTCCGTACATGTGTAAGTGACTTATCCATATTACTTCGAGCTCTATTACTTATTCAAAGCCATAATTTTATTTAGTTGATAACAAGCCATTGCTTCTTAGATCCAGTGCCATCTTCGTTCGAGGTGGGCGGTGGCCGCTCCTGTTCCACTACCGTAACTCGGCTTCTTACATATTGTTGTAGATGACCATTCCTTACATGCTCCTCAATGTTGTTCTTCAAATGCCTGCAGTCGTTTGTATTGTGCCCATACAGCTCATGGAATAGGCAGTTCCTTTCCAATGCTCGTTCGTAATCAGAAGGTTCCCTTCTTGCTGGCCTTTGATACAGGAGGCACCCTCGACTATCCAAGTAAATATTTTGCAGAGTCTCCGTTAAATCTATATAAGAAGAAAACTTTGACTCTCTTTGAGGGCTTTTCAAAGTGCCACTATTGTCATCCATTTTCCTTTTGCCTTTATCGTCTTTGCTTGGGTCTTCTCTAGGTGGACCTCCATCCCTTACTGCATAAGCTTTAGCTTCTCTCCCTTCCCGTTCAACCTACGCATCTTCCTGCCTTAGAAATCTTTCCACCTCATGATAGAACTCCCCAAGATCCCTCGGTTGATCCCGCTCCAATGTTATCTTGAAATATGAATTGTCTGCAATTCCTAAAACCGCTGCCATCAAAACCATCGATGGATCAGGTCGATCCACTGAAGCCACTGCCGCATTGAATCTGATCAAGAAATCCCCAAGTTATTCTCCTTTCCATTGTTTCATTGATGTTAAAGTCATCACATTCTTGGGTCTGGCTATGTGGACCCGAAATTGTCCCTTGAACCTTTCAATCAGCTCCGTCAATGCTGCAATGGAGTCATTTTCCAGCTGTATGAACCATAACGCCTCTATATCCGTCAGATACAATGGAATGCATCACGCCATGACCTCCTCCGATGCCCCTAGTACCTCCTTATGCATCATATACCTGGTTTGATGAACGGAAGGATCTGTCCTTTCATCGTACATCTCTAATGTTGGCAGCTTGAATTCTGGTGGATTCCATGCTTGCCTGATCGTAGGAGCAAAGTGACTCCTATTAACATCTTCCAGATCTCTATTCACCAGTCCGCCTCTTATAGCTCGTCTAACAATCTCCACCAATCTGTCACTGTCGTCGAGCTATAAGCAATGTCTATTGCCTCCATCTGCCCCCTCCCGAGTTCACGAGGGAGTCCTGGAATCTGTTCTCCTGGACGGGTGTCCATTCCTCTATCAATGCCATAGTGAATAGCTCCACCTGGTATCCTCCTAAGGTCAGATCAACATGCTCCTGAGGAGTGCCCCTAGCTCTAAGGCTGCTCCTGATAGTCCCGCTCTGTTTCCAGCATCTCCTGCAGTAGCATTCTCTTGATTCTGCATTATGATTTATCCATCTTATTGGAGTAGAATCTGAATCATCTCAACCTGTCTTTTCATCATTTCTTCTTGCATAGCATCGATCATCATCTCCATCTCGTTCGGGGTGATGAAGACCGAGGTCTGATTTGCCCCAAAGCAAGCCACCTCACTCCCTTCATGCCGGCTTCTTCCAGCTCTTTGTCTCCTTGCTGATTGCCTTGTCATAGCTTTCTAGATCAAGTCTTTAAGCTTTCAGATCCGAAGTTGTCGAATTCTTGAGTGCTAGCGCTCTCAATGAAAGCACCAAAATGTTTGCGCCAAGATTGGTCACAAACACCCAATTGTCGATGAAAGCACTAATTCACAATCACAATCACAGATTACAGATGACAAGTATGTAGAGAATAAAAAATGAAGATCACTCATAAAATTAACAGAAAACCCTTACGGGACAACACTCGTCCTATTGGGGATATCCAGAGGTTTAACGGCTTATTGCATATGCTCAATGCAATCGTGCTCCTTACGAAAATGAATTTATCGTAGTTTTTCTTTATACGAGGATGAGTAAAAAGATAAGTATCGGGGTATTTGACGTGCATGTAAATGTGAATATTTTTACCAGCATATTTTATCTATTTTATTTAAATAAATGTCATATTTGAGCATTTTAACATATTTAAAACCAAAATTCAATTATTTTCAAATCATCATATGTTTATCTTCATTCAGGGGCAAAATGATCATTTTTGTGCATGTGTCAATTTGAGAATTTTTACTTAGACATTTTTTATGATTTTATATGAAATTTTGATGCATATGGAAGAGGGTTTCATGAAGATATATGCATGCACAGAGGAATATAAAGGATTGAAGAGGAAATAATTCATGCTCATAATCATGGAAGACCCCATCTACTTACTTAAATCTACAATTAGAAGCTAATGGACAATTAAGTGGAGGTTAAAGCTTCATGCATATTTAATGAAGGATTAATTAGTGGCTAATGGTTACTTGGTGGCCACATTTCCTAAAGGGAATTTTGGGAAGCACCCTAAAAATTGAATTAGAGTTTTATGCATGTATAAATAGCCCACTTATGTACATGTAAATGATCTTCTACTCTTTTAAATTAGTTAGGAAATTAAAATGCAAGTTGTAATGTCAATGTTTTATGAAATAAAAATGACTTCCTAGCCTCTTTCTCCTTTCTTTTCTACATGCTTCTTTTTACTTTTATGTCCATTTTTACTTCTATGCTCTCTTCTTTCCTTTGTTAGTAGTTTCGATTTACATTCGTGCAAGTAGTGTAGTTTTGTTTTATTTCTTTTATGTAAGTGGCTTAATAGTTAATATCATTTTCCTCCTTTGTTTACTTTCATTTCTTTTGCTTTTAATGTTGAAATTTACGTGTGTTGATATGATGACACAAATGAGTAGCTAAACCCCTTCAATTTATAGGTAATGAAGCTCTCTAACTTTATGTAATTTCAACATTTTTATGATTTATGATCTCTTTTGTTTGTGCTTCATGAAAGTGAATTTTGATGTAAGTTTGTACAAGTGAGTTTGATAACTTATGTTGCTTTTGCAAATAAGTTATTCTTATTCAACATAAACACAATTTACATCATCATTTGCTAGTTGATTTTTGATTTTGAAATGAAATTAAAAATGAAATTTGATGATCTATATTACTAATTACAATAGTAAATAGATCATACTTAAAATAGTTTTTACTGTGGTTTCATTTTTATGAGATTTTATAAGTGGTTTATTTTATATATTATAGTTTGATGGTTTAAGTTATGTTAATTGATAATGTAAATAAACCATACTTATGATAAATGCATCAATTATTTTACTTAATATCAAAACTAGAGATCATAAATTATCTATTTGTCTATTTACAAAAATATGAGAGTTGATTTGCCTCTAAATTGTTCATTAACCTCATAGTTTTTAATCTTATTTCAATTCTAGCTTTAGCTTTATTTTTCTTGTAGTTAACAATTTCCTCTCCATTTGGTATAATTTGATTGAATTGATTTTTAAAATCAAACAATTCCCTGCGGATCGAACCGTGCTCGCCACGTACTAACTTTTGTACGTCGTGCGCTTGTAGTTATTTTAATTTGAAATTTATTGATAGTTTTCTAATTTGATAAAAATTTCGTCGTTAAATACTACTCAAGCGGAGCTTAAATAACAATAGACCTACTCTAAAGAAGGAAGAGGAGGCTGAAAGAAACTCTGGGAAATGCAACAAGTTTCATGAGTCCCATGGACATAACACTAAAGAATGTCACCATTTGCAGGACATGATTGAGGAATGCGTTAGGAAGAGGAAGCTAGAGCATTACGTCAAGAACCTGAAGGTACTTTTCGGTCTCGAGAAGCAGGCTCCGAGACAACACCTTCTAGGGAATGGAGGTGAAGGATTTAGTGTCGACCAAGGAAAAGATGGGAGACCTGTTATCAATACTATAGCAGAAAGACCACGCATAGTAGACAAGAGGTACGATGAAATGGAAAGGTATGCAAAGTCTTTCGAAAATGGAGATGCCTATGTATGCACGATAGGTGAGCAATAGAAAACTAAGGCTCCTCGACGGGTCATGATTACTTTTGATGACAACGACTTATAAGGAAAACAGTACCCCCATACGGATCTAATAGTGATTGCAGATTTGCTTGGCCCTGTAGAAGTGCATAAAATTTTGGTAGATAATGGAAGTTCAATGAACATTCTGTTCAGCAAGTGTTGGGGTTGTCCATGGAAGATGTTATGCCTTGCAATCAACGGCTACATGGTTTCACTGAGGAAGGCACCATGCCTTTGGGAAGATTTGATTTGTTTGTTGAGATAGGAACCCATCCCTGATCAGCCATAGAAATCAAACTTTCATACTGGTGGATGGATTCTCAGCTTACAACACCTTCCTAGAGTGACCAGCCTTATCCGACTTCCATGTAGTAATGGCGCTATGGTGTTTGGTAATGAAGTCCCAACAACTAATGGGATATGAGTGGTAGAAGGAAATCAGGACACAACCAGGGAATGCTATGTTGTGAAAATTTGGGAGATTAAATAGAGAGAGAAGAGGAAGGGTGTAGAACTTGCCTTTTGTGCCAAGAACTCCCTTACATAGCAACTAAAGGACAACCCTTCTCTCGAGTTCAAAGTGGTCTTCGTAATGAGCTTGACCCAAGAGATGGAGGAGATGGGAGTGCAACTGAGCCCGAGGAGGCTCTCAAGTTTATGGAAGTTGGTGACAGCGATCCTACAAAACTCATGAAAATTAGATCGGGTTTGGAGCAGGATCTAAAGATATAATTAATTTGTTTTCTACAGGACAACCATGATATGTTCGCCTGCTTCCATGGAGACATATGAGGGATTCGTCCTTCAGTTGCTTGGCATGCCTTGAATGTTAACCCAAAAAAGCCTCCTATGAAGTAAAAGAAAAGAAGTATGGTTCTAAATGGTCGGCGACACTGAACGAAGAAGTAAAAACCTTACTGGAAATCGACTTGATTCAAGAATCACCATACCAGGAACGGATAGCAAACCCGGTCCTCATTAAGAAGTCAAATGGAAAATGGCGGACCTGTATTTTTCTAACCTAAATATTGCATGTCCTAAAGATTACTTTTCGCTCCCAAGGATTGATTAGTTAGTAGATGGAACGGTGGGGCATGAGCTCATGTCCTTTAAGGATGTTTACTCTGGATACAACCAAATTGCGATGCACGTCTCTGACCAGGAGCACACCAGCTTTATCACCAACCTAGGGCTCTATTGCTACAAAGTTATGCCATTTGGGATTAAAAACATGGGAGTAACCTACCAGAACCCGGTAAACAATATGTTTGCCAAGCAGGTAGGCAAAACCAAGGAGGTATATGTGGATGACATATTGGTGAAGTCAAGAAAGACCATGGATCATGTCATACACTTAGATTAAATGTTTCGAATTCTATGAAGATATGAAACGAAGATAAACTCGCTGAAGTGCTCTTTTGGAGTAGCTTCTAGAAAGCTATTGGGCTTTATCTTACATGCAAGGGGATAAAGCCTAATCCAGAACAAGTCCGAGCATTAAAAGCATCAAAATTCGAAAACGCGAAAGGAAATGCAAAGTTCAAACGGGAAGGTAGCAGCCTTCAGTAGTTCATATCCAAAGCCATCGACAAGTGTATCCTATTCTTTGAGGCGCTTAAGAAGGAAAAAGGCAAGTTCATATGGAAAAATTAATGCCTGGTCGCATCCCTAAATTTATTGGAACATTACAGAAGCCGTCGGTCTTGTCTTCTCAAAATGTGGGGAAGATCTATGCATCTACTTAGGAGTGTTACATCATACTTTCAGCACAGCTCTGGTCTGGAAGGAAGACCAGGTACAGTGTCTTGTGCATTACATCAGCAAGTGCATAACCGGGCCAGAGTCAAGGCATCCTAAAATGGAAAAGTTAGCATATTACTTATTGATCGCATCTAGGAAACTTAAACATTACTTCTAGTCACATCCCATTCGAATACTCACAGACCAGCAACTGTGGTAGGTTTTGCACCAGCCAGACACTTCGGGGAGACTTACCAAAATGGAGCATTGAGTTAAGCCGGTGTGAAATAACCTACCACCGACGAACCTATAATCAAAGGGCAAGCACTAGCAGACTTTCTTGCTGAATTTATTATTCGAGACGATGAAGTGAAGCCACTAGAGGAAGAATCCATCTGTGGAAAGTGTATGTCGATGGAGCACCCAATAATCACAACTTTGGTGTAATGGTGGTCTTTTTAAGACCTAAAGGAAGAAAGTTGAGTTATGCGATTAGACTGGGATTCAAAGAAATATACAACAAGGTGGAATATAAAGCTTTGATAGCCAGATTGGAGTTAGAAAAGGATCTAGAGATCAGGACAACGTGCGCTCACACTGACTCTCAACTGGTGGTAAGTCAAGTACTTGGGGAATTATAGGCCAAAGGAGAATGTTTGAAATATTACCTAGAAAGGTGAAGGATATTCTTACTAGGATGGAACACTACATGGTTAAACATATCCCTTGAGAGGAGAATTAGGATGCAGACAGTTTGGCAAAGTTGGCAAGTTTGGAAGATGAGTCCTATTGGTACCAATCACCATCACAACCCTACACCGGCCTAGGTTTGATGAACTAAATGTGATTGTAGCTGTGGGCGACATGGAGACGTGGATGACTCCGTTGGTAAAGTATTTGAGTGGAGGAACACTGCCCGACAGTCAGGACGAGGCCACGAAGACCCTATGGAAGGCACCCCGCCTTGTCATCCAAGATGGGTTGCTATATCGGAGAGGATATTCGAACCCACTACTAAGATACGTCGCTGGACAAGAAAGCCGAATCGGTACTAAGAGCATGCATCAGAAAAGTTGCGGAGACCATACTAGAGCGCAGAACCTGGCAAAGAAAGTGTTGTGATACGAATATTTCTGACCAACGTTGAACTATGATGTGATGGAATACACAAGGAAGTGTGACAGGTACCAGCGGTTCTTGAAAATTCCTAGGATGGCCCTAAATGATTAGGCTTACATGGTCAGCTCCTAGCCCCTTACTAAGGTGTCAATGGCCAAAATCATAAACTTTTAATCAGGAATGTGATATGCAGGTATGGAGTCCCTCTCAAGATCATCTCGGACAATAGATTGTAGCTTGACAGCATGGATTTCATCGATTTTTATCGGTAACATGGAATAAAGAAAAGCTTTTCTATGGTGGCATACCCGCTGGCTAGCTGACAGGTGGAGGCAGTCAACATGGTCCTAAAGACACTCATAAAATGGCTACTGGAAAAAGCAAAAGGAGTGTGGGTGGACGAACCTCCTTTGGAATTATGGATCTACCGCACCTCTTTCAAGATAGCAATAGGGCATACTCCTTTCTCATTGTCCTACGGATCATAGATAATGCTGCCAGTGGAGATGATAGTTCCATCCCATGGAAGACTTCATTACGACCTGAATGAGAACGAAAAGTTGCATGAGGAAGCTGCCTTGAAGGTTGAAGTACATAAGCAAAGGATAGCTGCGCAGTACAACTCCAAGGTTAAACACCGACCAATAAAGGAAGGGTTTGTTGCTAAAGCGAATCTTCCCTGGACTAGGGGGACTTGATCCAGTCTGGGAAGGACTGTATGTCATCCACAAGGACTTCGACAATGAAGCCTTCATCCTCGGTACCATAGATGGAGCTATGTTCAAGAAATCTTAGAATGCACAACATCTCCGTCATTATTTACTTAAGTTCACTCTATTTTGCTAATCTAATGGTTAAGAAATGTAGCTTTACTTTATCACTTAAACACAAGTGGGAAAACATTAGCACCATGAGGAAACATCGCATGGGGCTGGGAGTTGACTTCTCAAGTCGGAAATAAGATTGTGTTAACACACTATCTCCTCTTAAACTTGTCTGCTGACAATGGCGAGCCCGATCAACCCATAGTCATAACATGACCATCTAATAGATGCTCGTTATTTACGATCGACCTAAACTTTTCTGCCAATAATGGCGAGACTGATCAGCTCATGGTCAGGACATGACTACCAAATCAGTGCTTGCTATTAACGATCAGCCTAAACTTCTCTGCCGACAATGACAAGCCCGATCAGCCCATGGTCAAGATATGATCGCCGAACGGGTGCTTGCGATTGATGATCGGCCTATACTTCTCTACTAGCAATAACGAGCCCGATCAGCCCATGGTCAGTACATGACCACCAAATGGGTGGTTGCCATTGACGATCAGCTTAAACTTCTTCGCAGGCAGTGGTGAGCCTGATCACCCTATGGTCATGATTGACAGTGTTGGGTCAACGAGATCCATATTTGGGTGTCCACAACCGATGATTGGTCTGGGTTGCCCTATTAACATTGGTAAGCCAGGATAACACTATCCAGGCATTCACCATTGTCAAATAACTTTTAACACATGGTAGGGAAAGGTGAGTTCAACTTACTGGCCATCAGGATGTGATTGCCGCCTAGTTGGTTCCCTCTTTCTTTGGCATATAAGGTTCACAACAACTAACGACTGCAAACTACTTAAATCTATCTAAGGCATGGCAGATATTAAGTCATATTCAATAAAGGTAGAACAATGCTCGTAGGAACAATTAAACTATAACCCAAACATACTAACAGTATTTACTGAACACATGATTGCTTATAAAACAAAAATCACAAAGTACCAATGCAACATGATTGACCTTAACAACACATCAAAATTGGTCAACCGCGAGCATGAATTTTTAATACAATATTTATCTTTGCACACATAACAGGTTTTGCAAAAGCATAAAATGAAAATGTAGATGATGAGAAGGTATGATCATTATTTCGATCCAATCTTGGAAATGGCCAGCTTAGCGATGCCTCAAACTCTTATGGTCACATGAACCCTTATGGCCACCTTACTTTTTCCCTTTTTCCCTCATCTGCTTTCCTTTAGCAGCGGTAACGACATCAAGCTCATCTTGTCTTTTCTTTATACGCTCCAATTCCTCCTTTGCCTTGAGCTTCATCCTCACTAGGTCCATATGGGAGTCAGCCGGGAACTACCATTTCAAAGCTCATTCTTCATCAAGATCATCAGTTGGGTCAGAAGTATTTGTGATCTTAACATCAGTGTCCTCTCTGAGGGCGATAATAATCTCATGCACTGTCGGTTGGAATATCAAAGGGGCCTGGTAGTGCGGTACTCGATGGTGGAATATTGAAGATGGCCGCTACACCGGTAAGGTCTAGCATATTAACATCACCCATGGAAAAGCAAGAAAGACTATCAGGTATATACTCACTCAAGCGGTCCTAGATATACTAAATTATCACTAACAAATTATAGAAGAAAATCCTACCTCCTTTTGGAGACCCAAGGGCATCGCCCAAAATCAGAGTGTGAGCTAGAGGAGGAGGGCCACTAGGAACTGATTTTAAGCAAGCAAATCTGGAGAAATGCAAAAAATAGTTAAAGAAGAATCATATATGGAAACGTAGATCACTATTTTTGAAGTTTGACCTTGTATAGATTTTATAGAAGTTATGCCAACATTCTTCTATTTCTCATATTCTTTATTATGGGCCTCCTCAGTTTGGGATATCTTGATATAACCCAACTGGATGACTTCCATCTTATCAGTTAAGAAATGGTAATCGACAGCTTCGGCACTGAAGGGAGGACCTCCTTGTTTACAGGCAGCCTTCACATCATGGATCAACCACTTGTAAATGGAAGCCATGGCCTCTTGATAGTCGTTCATCCAGGCCAGGCTCTTCTCTATAAACATTCGATGATAAATTTCTTCTAAGAGCCCTTCCACTTGATCCAGCTGGCTATTGGTTTCATCACACTCTACTTGCAGCATTTCGGCCCTAGAAGCTTCAACGGCCTTCCCAATAGAGAGGGTCCTAATCTCAACCTGGAGTGTGACGCTGTTAGCTTTCCACTCTAACATCTTTTTCTTTATATCGAAAACTCTGGGTCCAACTTTCTCGTCCCTCGTCCACAACTCTTTCGCGCTCTTGGAGTATTTGTCCTTGGCATTTTTGTAATCATCAAAGATATGTGCGATCTTGTCATTGTATTCCTTTTTTGTAGCCTTGATGTTTGTCGTGTGGTCATGCTTTAATTGCTCTAATTCCTCGACATGGGCTTCCTTGAGCCTCTCTATCTCGCCATTATTCTTCTTCATCTCCTTGCAAAAGATCTCTCAAAGGCATCAACCACCTTCTTATAGTCTAAGGCTTTCTCATGCATGCGTTTTGACGGCTCAAAAATGTTTAGGTTTTTTTCCATGTTCTTCTTGTCGACCTCTCTAGTAGCTTTGGTGACCTTAGAGTGATAGTCTATTAAGGCCTTGACTCCACCTAGGCCGTTTGCCAACAAATCAATAGCCCATATAAAGGAAAGAGGTGGTGCCTCATCAAGTAAGTGAGCCAGAGGATCTCTGGGCTGGAAAGGTTGTTAGAACTGGTCCAATTTCGGATCCGAGGGATCAGTGATGATGATACCTTTGTCATTTTGTTTTCCTTTGTCTTTATCCTGAGGGAGTAGGACCATTGCCCCTCTCCTTGGAGGTCTCTAAGTACCATCTTTGGGGTCCTGATTGTCCTTGTTGCCTGCTGGGTGATAGTGGACAATTTCCTTGGTCTATAACTATATGGCTGGCTACCCGACATTTATACTAGGGCCAAAGGAAGATGCATTTTTTCTTACATCCTTATGTGGAACTTTCACCCTAGATGCTGCATTTTGAAAAATAGTTTTTCCCACTTTGAGCTCATGCTACCTGCAATGCAAGAGGGTGAAGAGTTAGAATCAAGACCTATACTTGGACGATACAGGAATATGGCATGAGTATGTTGCTGAGCGAGTGTGAGCGCAAGTGCATAAAATAGCCACAAAAACCCTTAAGGTCCTCAGGGGTCTCCAGCTGTTACTGGATCTCTACTATAGATGCGGAATCCCCATACATAATTCCAAGCACTAGGTCTTGAAGGTATCGAAAATGGAGATATCATCCGGGCTAAAAGCTTCCTCTCCCTTGGAACAAAAAATGCGATGCAAGGCCTTGTCCACCTCCGCACAAGGAGGAGCAGCTAAAACAATATGCCCGTAAAAGTGCACTTCATCATGGTCTAAAGTAGTGTGCTCACTATCAAGGGAATGAGATTTCTCCTCCCTTGTGGTCCTTGTCCAGATGTTATCATGCTTCCATTCATGCAACATCGATAATCAACTCTTTTTCAAGGGCTTGACTTTGGTGGCGTCCGACTCTAGCTCTTTCGAACTTGCTATGGTAGTCGATCATTTATCAAATGTCTTGGTTGTTGGAGGAGCACCAGAAACAGGAGGTTGTGAGAATGAATATCACTCATCTCATCAGTCGCAAAGCCATTTTCTTTTCTATTATTAGCTGCAGGCTTCTGTGTATAAGGTTGTCTGCCTTTCCCAATCGAGCGTCCATTAGCCAGTAGGCCCAATTGTCTCACGCTGTCATAAGTAACAAGATGGGGAACCTCATGGAGCTCTTTTAGAATTCATTGGAGCCTCCGCGCCATCTCATCCAAATCATCTCTAGACACTGCTCTTACGACACTTGAAAGAAAGAGTAAGGGAAAGAAAAGTTAGCCTTTAACATGAGATTTTTCATAACTATAAGAAGGGATGAATGAGGTGGAGAAACTTACACCCTAAGTGCCACTAGTAAGCATGAGCAGTTATCCTAAACAAAATGTACTCCCTCTTGAACATACTATTCTTGGAGAACAAGTCCTCCACTGGCTTAAACTTACTCCACACCTCAAGATAAATGAAAAGAGACCCCTCTTTCCTGCTCTTTATAGCATATAGGAATCTTATCTGATGATGAGTTGAGGCTCCTTAAACTCCCCTATAAATATAGAATATAAACTAGTGAGGATGTCATAACCACTCAAATGCAGTTAGAATAGAGCAATCATTAAATAAACGAGACACCCTATGACCAATGGAGAAAGAGGAGGCATAGCTCCGAACAAACAATGGTAACGAGAGTAGGCCATGTATCCCTTGGGTGGATGTAGGCTCGTTGCTCCAAAGTGGGTAGAAGAACATCCTCTCGAGGTGCCATGGATGGCCACAATAAGTTCGATCTTCTTAACTGTCATTTTCAAGGCCTCAGAGTCCATAGGATTTACCAGAAGTTTAGACGATCCATACCCGTGTAAAAGAGAAAGTAAAGAGCTATGTTGATTAGAACAACGTCCTGAATGAGTAGGAAGGGGAGGTGTAGAAGAAGAAGGACCGAAATCTCCTGAAGTAGTGTGTGAATGAGTCTGGCGACCGAATATGACAACTCATCTCAAGGGATAGCATAAAGGAAGTACTTATGTGTATGTGTGTGTATGCATGACATATACAAAGAAGAAAATAATAATAATAATAATAATAATAATAATAATAATAATAATACAACACTTCTTTTCGATAGACTAACACACATCAGACCACCAAACATAGCACAATCAGGCAACGTCGGAGCCTTAATCCAAGCCATATGACGTGCCAGGAGGGTGACAGATGTTAAAATGAAAGAAAATGCTTACCAAATCACAAGCTAGCTTCGGGTTTGGGGTTAGAGATGGGTTGGAAGCCTAAGAAGTAGCAATAATGGCGGTTCAGGAAGACAAAGAGTTGCATGTTTTGGAGACAGTTGGGAAATGAATGAGCACGTCCAATGGGATGAAGCACTGTGGCTTATATAGGAGTGTGGCCCATATCGAACCGAGCAATGCTAAAACGACCATTTATAGCACCAAATAGACAACATACTGAAACTAGTTTTGATATAGGATCATGAGCTTATCGGTCCAGGTCTAAAAGGGAAAGTCAAACACTTGCTTTTGTTGACGACTTCATAGATCAACAAAGACTACCTCGTAATCTATGAGCAAGGCTTTAGGGTCAAGTGTTGTCTGTAGTTTTGCCTATAGGTTTGAAGTTTGGTTAAAGGTTGGGCAAAGCAAAGACCAAGGCAAGGAAGAGAACTCTAGAGAAGCAAAGTTCATGGCCAACCCTATATGGTGGCCTCAGGTGCCGAGGTAGATTTTCTATCCAATGGGCGAACGCCCACCGAACAGAAGCTTCTATTCGATGGTTAGGCACCCAACGAACAAGATCTTCTGTCGTTCGGTAGAGTCCCACCGAACAAGAACTTTGGTTCGATGGGTGGAGATCCACCGAACAAGATCCTCGGTTCTGTGGGTGGAGACCCATCGAACCGATCTATTCTGGCCCCTCACTGAACTAGGAAGGAGGGTACTTGCCAAGCCAAGGAAGTGGGCATCTACCGAACCGAGCATGCCGAGCCAAATAATCGAGTATATGAGCTTGGCTGGCAACTCATCCACATTCACCCTAGCTGAACCAACTCCTCTGGACCAACTTCTCAGTTGGGCCCAACTACACAAATGGAAGGAAATCAGCATATATTTGGAAGAATATCAAGCATATTCCATATTCCCGAGAATATTCCTTTTGGGCAAGATATACATGGAAATGTCATAATTTATTGCATTAAACACACCTCAAATCCACCCCTATTAGTATCTAATAATTTGTCATTTAAAAGAACGACTGTTTAGGATTTAGAAGCTCAGTGCAACACCTTTAATTGATCAGCGCATCCAGATCATTTTTTCTATAAGAAGTTATTGTATTTACCATCAATTTCTTATAAAGGACTGATATAAAGGAGAAGAAACAAAAATGAACAGCGGAAGTAGGCTATTTAAAGCTGTACCAATCTGGTATACTTTACTTTTTCTGCTTTTTATCTTCATTTAATCTTTTGTGAAAAATATATTCAAGGTGTTTGCCCCTTTTTTTGTGCAAACAGCAATATTTACTGAAATATAACTAAAAAAATTATTCTGTTATTTATATTAATATATATATGTCAAATTATATATATTTATATGTATTGTAAGAATTAATTTAAAATAAAATAAAATATTGTTTTATTAAATTATTAACGGCTTTCATATTAAATTATACATATACGTAAATGTTATAAAAAATTATGAATTAATACAATGATTTAATTATTTATACATATTTACATACATGTATATAATTTTAAATGTTTTTAATAATGCTTTATTACTAACATTTAATATACATATAATATATTTACTTACATATATTATTATTATGATGTAAATATATACACATTTAGAAAGCAAATCGAATACAAGAAGCGCTAACATGTCCGTTGCGGTGGGTATGTCAAACAACATGCACGTTTTTCTATTGCACATGCACGTAGGTACGTATATACATATGATACACAAATATACAATATAAATTATATAATATAAAATCTTGTTTATAAATTGAATAAAATATTTATTTTATTTAAATGAAAATTTAAAAAAGTTTAGTGAATTAGACTATGTAGTCCCATTAACGATCTAATAATGGAATTTTCTTTATAAATTTACTCATTTACCCCGCTAATGCTGGCTTAGTTCCAACATGACTAACTATAAAAGAAAAGAATACGGGTTAGAAGGTAGGACAATGCCCATTTTATTTGAGACAATAAAATAAGGCCTTCAAGAATCTTTAAGGTTTGTCGGAGAGACTCTAATAGTTCCCTTTAAATATAGACTTAGTAGAAGAGGCAATTGCCGCGGGCAATAAGTTGAAGTTTAAGAATCCGAAAGGTTGACGCATAAGAAATCCAATGAGTGCCCCATGTATAAACTTAGGAGAAATGGAAATTGCTGGAGGCGGTTAGTAGGAATTCAAGAATTTCAAAGGTCGATACATAATCCATACGGCGTTGAGGGTCTTGAAACCAGATGATTATTATATGAAGGCTTAAGACTTTTTGAAAGAATCTAATGCTTTGTCTTAGTTTGAGTTCAGGTCTGTGGAAATAAATCTTATTTTGGCAAAATATATAGTTTCCTTACATTCATTAGCTGAAAGTTTGAGATTAATATAAGAATTTCCTTAGAAGAAGAAAAGAAAATGAAATTAAGCACTGTATTAAAATGAAATATAAAAATTATTTCTCAATAGATTCAAAAAGTTCCTCCATTTTGATCATTTTCTCGATGGCGTAAAGTAACTTTCGACATTCAGTTTTGTGTCCATTTGCAAGATGGTAATTATAATATTTTTCACCCTTCGGGCTTTCTCTTTTCAATAGGGGTAATTAGGCTAGAAAAGTCTTTTATTAATCTTCTAGAATATTTGAGACATGCTTTCGTTGAGTGGAGTAAGAATGTTGTCCTTATTTATTTTTTTGGGTTCATTAATCAGAGTACCAAGAAAAGGTCTTTTAGGCTGGATATGGTCTTCACATGCTGTTAATTTGACACTCAAATCTCTTATCTAGTCATTCATTGCTTTGACCAATTTTTCAAAGTTGGGCTGATTTTTGAAGCGTCTGATGAAAGTGCCATAAAAGCTGCCTAATATGGAGAGCCTGAAGTTCATAAACAGCATCATATTCCCTATTTTTATCTTTTTTCGAGATTAAGGTAATGAGACACTCATTATTATCTTCTTCGGTAATCCTAATCTGAAGAACTAATAGCAATTCAAAATTGGATTCTGTAGTATTAGTTTCATTGCTGGAATCTGACATGGCTGGAAGGTGAGAACTGTTGCTCTTGAGAGAAAGAAAATCGATGTAGGTTCAGGCCCTCCTTCTAGTACCAAAAATATTGGTGAGGTTTTTCATCATACACCAATATCTGGAAAGCCATGATATAGATTTGAATTAACTTGATTTTATAAATACTGTAATAAGCCGGTTACCGAGGGTTATATGCGGTTATTAAGGGTTATAATGAGCTTCTAGGGGTTGATACCGAGAGTTAAAATTATTGAAATGGAACGCAATGAGAAATTAATAAATATAACCTAAAGTAAAAGTACTGAAAGTAAAGACACAGGCAGTTAAAGTGGTTCACTCTAAAATCGTAATGCCCCACCTCTATACCTATACTACTAGAGAGTATTACTAAGTAATACCATCTACTAATATAGAGAATGAGGTTTGTTAAGAGCGAGCTGATGCGAATATTACCTTAGGTTAACACTGACACGCCATTTCTACCAAAATTTGAGGATCTGAGCTAAATAATTGACGTGTACAATCTCAATTTAATGAAATAAACACGCATGTTAAATTAAATCAGAACAGTATACAACATCAGTCATAGAATCATAGAACAAATCGGAATAATGTGCATTGTATATAACTTCAAAAATATAAGTCTACAAAGTTATAATGCTAGACCCATATATCTAATATACAAAATATCATATCCAAAACCAGTACAAGGTTACTATCAAAGTAATACACATAGCATCCCGTACAATGTGTACCCATGTATATACATGAAGTAAAATCAAACTGCCAAAAATAGTTTATCCCCATACTAACATACATGTCCAAGGTTAACGACTCTAGTACCTGTAGAGTCTCGACCTGACCTGAGTATAATGAAATAAACAGGTCAGACTATCTCTAATTTAAAGGTGTGAGAATAATTATCACAATAGTATATGTCTACACATAATTACAGAGTCATATAGAATATGCCATCCAAATCAATCCACAATGATATGTCATAAAATAATCACCATTTCATAAAACACTTAAGTCTATCATAGACTATCATACGCAAATATGATGATTCATATATGCCTATTCAATTAATGGAACTAAAATAAATCCACATAAGGATATCAAAAATTGAAGGTAAGGTCCCTTTCTTGACAAATCACAGAGATACGGTCCCCTTCTGGATAAAACATTGAGGTATGGTCCCCTCCTGGACAAATCACTGAAACATGATGTAGCTGCTAGAAAGCTGATAATAGTTTCTATCTCTTCTTAGGCACGACCACTAGTAAGTTACTAAATGCATAAGCATGAAATCATGATGTAGCCACTAGTGAGCTGTTAAATGCATATGGTGATAGACAGTCAAATGCAAAAGCCTATAGAGACCATCAATTGATCTCCTGAAGAAGATAACATCCATAAAATGTCTAGTAAGTTACCAGGATCATGAACATCAACCGAACCGTCAAAATTAGACGATTGTCATCATTGTCAAAACTCAGGAGTTACATTTTTTATAGGGATCTATCGGGGCATATAGCCAAACATCCCAAGATACTACAGCTCCAAAGTGTTAATCACTATCACTTTAGTAATTAGTAGAATTTCACTAAATTTCCCATACTTCCTAGTGATATTCAAGTACTTACTAAAAGCTAGTACATTCTACTCGACATACTATATTTAACAAGTTATAAAAATGAGCGAAAGAATTATGCAAAAAGGACTACACCAATCTATCGAGTCATCCATTTATTAAAACTCGTTATTTCATTGAAAAGCATGAAATCTCAATAAAATCCCAAATTCATAATAAAATAAAGGATTTTTAAAATAATTAAAACCTTATATTTTTTCCGAAAATGAGTAATTTATTTTAAAATATAAGTAGGATTTCCAAAGGCTATATCAATATTTCTTCCAATATACTCTTGTACAAGGCTTGAAAGCATATATATTTAAATATAATTTTGAACAATATTCCTTATAAATAAATTTTCCACAAATCATTTTCAAACCTTGTAATTATTTCTTGAAAGAGTTATATATTCAGAGGCTTTTGAACTCTATCAAAGTCATTTAAATAGCTTTTATAACTAAAATCACTTGAAATTGAAATTATTACTTCATAACAGCTTTTATAAAATAATACCATATCATATTTTTTGCTTCTAAAACTTTTTCAAAACTATAATATACTTATAGTAGTACAAATAAAAAGGTTTTATGAATAAATATTACTCATCTTTAAAAGATTTGAATAAAAACTTTGAAATAAGAAATAAGTTAAGAAAATAATATAATTTAACTGTATTTTATATGCTAAATTCCAATAAGGAACCAAAAAGATAAATACTTAATTCAAAAATCTTTAAAATGATTTAAAGCAAACCAAACAGAAGACAGTTAATAATGAAAATTTCAAGAGAAAAAAATGCTTCATAAAATATCATTCAATGGTATGGAATTATGTAGCAATCCGACGAACCTCGAATACACATACAATGTACATGCATGATATATGAAAGTATAATAGATTCAATTTACAATCGAACAAAGTTTCATTTGCAATTTTACCTCTTTCAAATCACATAAAAATTCAATATATCTCCAAACAATCTGATCTAATCTATATCATTCGATGAATAAGATAAATCATAGCATGCAAACATATTTCAATCATTTCATCCATTCATAATCAATATTCATCGAAATCTAAAATGATGAATAGCATGCTACATGAATATTACAATGTAAAGACAGATGTGTGAGTTTGATAACTCGCCTTAACCATTTGTTTGCTCCAACTTCGATTTGCAATGCCCAACACCCCAGATTTCCTTCAACTTGAACGGCAGCTCCAATATGATGTGTTGTCTTCGACCCTCGGCCATAGTTGCAACTACCATATCGCCTAAAATCACCTAGCTATGCTTTGACGTCATCTAAAAAGCACTGTGTCTCATCTCCTTGAAGTTGCATGCTTCTCCAATCGGCAGCCGCTACTAGCCTCCATCTAAACCTCGCAGCCTCCCCTATATGCGTTGCCATCTTTACTTGGGCATCACCATTACTATAATTGCCAGCCCTATATGCACACGAGCGTGATTTTTTTTCTTTTCTTTTTCTACGAAAAATCAAATTTTCAATTTTTAGGATCTAGATTGGGCTAGAAGGATATGGCTATGGGTATGCTAAGATGAAAAATGGGTTTGGGAATAAGTGAGCTGGCTTGGGTTTGGTTAAATGGGCTAGGTATTGAATTCAGTTTAGTTTTAATAATATTCCTTTTTATTTAAATTTAAATGTTAATCTGAGTCAAATATTTATAAACATATTTTGATCTAATTTAAATTGGTCTACATTCATTTGACAAAATATATTTCCACATTGCATAGTTTTCTTCAATTTGATACTCACTTATCTTTGCTTAATTATTTAACTTATTAAAACATAAATTTATTTACAAGTATTTCAATAATATAAAAATTATTTATAGTATAAAAATATTTTATATTTGATAAAATATTTTGTTCGATTTCAATATAATACCCAAAAAGAATTTTTTAATTTAAATCAATTTGTTAATCTAAATAAACTTCAAATAAATAAGAAATTATTTTTAAAATCATAGTCATCAAAAATCAAATTTGAATACTTCTTTTTAATTAAATATATTTATTAATACGACATACAAAGCAGGGTTGCCACAGACTTTCTCCTTAAAGAAAATTATATCCTAACAATTTCTTATAGGGAAACATCATACACAACTCATACCTTAAGCTTTCTTCGTATTCTAAAATCCTCAATTAAGTTCAAACTCACTCAAATCTCTAAGTAGTTGTGTTATAAATTTAAATAGGCTTGTTTATTGATTTTCCATTTTTCGTATACGAATAATTTAGTGAAAATTTTTCAAGGGTTGGATTTTCTAGAAAATTTCGGCAAAGCCTCCTTTTTACGTAGAATATTCCAAAAAATCACAATAAATATACATCCCAATCAACGAGGCATCCTGAAAAATGGGTAAAAAACATAATAATTCATATTTGTCGATATAGCATAATTTCTACCTTTATTTTAGGATTTTGAAGCAAGTTACTTACTAGTTTGTAAGAAAAACAAGCTAAAGCCGCCATAAAGTCGCACTAGGCCTTCTAAATTACCTATACTTGACTCAATTTCAATATTAGTCACATATAAGAAGATATAATAAGCATGCATAACTTTAATATATATATACACATACACATATATAGAAAATATGTATTTATAATTACGCCACTCTTCGACAAGGATTTCCAAGACTAAAATCATAAAATCTAACAAGTGATTCAAAAGTAGATTTATTTTAATATGTATAGGCTTTCAAAATCTACTTTTGGATCAGAAATACATAGATATGACATAAGTTATAGCATTTTTTATAAAGGTGTCGCTTTAGAAATCAATTGAAAAAATGCATGCCCTCTTCAAAAAAAGAAGTTTTAGTATAAAAGACTTCAAAATTCTACAGAAATATTAAGATGAAAGTTGTTGTTTATATTCTTAGCTTTCTGGAAAGTGCAAGATCATCAAAATCGGATAAATCATTAAAAAGTCATGGCTTTGAAATTTTAAATTAACAATTCTGGCTAGATTTTTGATTTGAATTTGGTGATTTCAACACCAATAAATTTCAAAATTTTCAAAAACAATGAACATGAAAGTTGTTCCATATTTATTAAGCACTTCCAAAGTATTAATTTTCAATTGAAAAGGGAATCTTCAAAATTGGACAGGTAAATTAAATGTTATGTACATATTTGTTAAGCATTTTCAAAGTGTAAAATTTCAAAATTTTTGTAACGTCTCGCCTTTTCGCACGCTTTAAATCGACACACGTACCAATTCAAACCATACGGAAGGGCGGATTGTTATGGGGTAAATAAGGGAAAACAGGGAAAGAAAAAAAATTAGAATCTCACAGCGGAAGGATAAAATTTAATAATAAATGTACAGTTCATAAACTGTTTACAAACATTTGATTCTTCTTTATACAATAAATATCAGAGTTCACATACCAATCATAATCAATGCAGCGGAATTAAATAGTGTAGTGGAATATAATTAATAATAATAGTAGAAATCTCCGTCTTCGTCCTCCAGATCTAAAGTCTTCGATCCTGAAACGTTCGGACTGACCCGAGCGAATTGAAAAGACAAAACGCTCGAGTCAGAACTAAAAGATCTTATGTAAGTTAAATTAACAGAAATAAATAAGAGTGCAGTAACTCAAGAGATGCTCAGGATTTACATCTTCTAAGAATCCGTTAAACTATTTACTATGTAGTATATTGCGCTATTATAATAGTGTCTAATTGTAAAATAAACTTACTTTTAAATAGCGTTAAGGCTTTACATTTTCCACCTTAACACATTTATATATTCCCATAGTCTATACAGTACCGTAATCTCCTCCGTACTAGGCGTCGTCAGAGGGCACTCCATAGGTATGGTACAACCAAAATCGTATAAGGCGCGCTAGGGTAGGTGACACGGTATAACTAGGCAATGTCAGGGTAGATATACCAATTACGCTTCCGGGTCGGTGGTAACGCGTAGCTGCAGCTACCGCCCACCTCGAGCCACACCCAAAAAAAAAATCAAAAGTGGCCACCGAATCAATCCAAGAATCAAAGTATAATATCGAAGGGATGTGTCCGATCAAAGGTGCTACCTTATTAACCCGTCAATCGGTCCTGTTTTAGCCGCCTTATGCCAACTCACGGGAGTTGGGTCCATGTATTTACCTTACAGGAAACGTCGCCACCAACCTACTTCATTCTGCAATCTCCACCGCGTACACGGTTGTTAAAGTGGTTTTCAGAGTGGGCAGAGAGTATGACAACTTCCGATCCCAGTCTCTTCAACAACCAAACGTTATTATAACACCGCGGTCATTTAAAAATAATTATACTTTCAAAACCAGAATACAATTATCCATTTCAAAACCCATAAATACGATATCATTTCCTTTTAAAAACCCAAATAAATATGATATCATTTTATTTCAAATATATTTCTTTTCCAAAATCATGCCACTTTTAAAATTTATAATACCTCGAAACCAAATATTTGAATTTTAACTTTCAACATAATACTTCAAAATCCATAGTTTTAAAACCATAACTTCCAAAACTTAAATGGTTTCGATATTCAACAGATATAAATAAAACAGTTGAATTTAAAATTTCTTTAAAAGTAAATAATTTCCACACCTTTAAATTTTTTTATTCACTTTAGATTCAGTCTAAACCTATAACTTTTACATTCACTTTCAGTTTGAATAAAACACTTCGATTTCAATATTTTCAAACTTTGAGTATTTAATGAATTTCAAAACTAAGGTTGGGAATTTCAAATCAACAATTCATTTTCCTATTATTTAGTTTGAAAGGTTTACATGGTAAATCCATTACAATTTAAAATAACTAAATTTATTAACACTAAAAATTTTCTTCCATTTTATTTATACTAGAAATATTCATTTAATTTGTCTTGAATAAAAATCCAGTTATAAATGTCATACCTTTAAAATTTTCAAGTTTAAATAAGTTACATCACTTATAGAGTTTAATTCTTAAATACGCTCAATTTTAATTTAATTTTTTTAATTTACCTTCCAATCTAGATTGATTTAAATCATTAAACTCCATTACTCAACTTATTTAGTTTATTTAACAAATTATACATATCTTAAATTTAATAATTTAACTATATATGTATATATAAAATAAGATTTTTAAAATATTAAAATTAAATATTTATTAACCCGTATCTTATCCCAACCATAGAAAATCATTTCAAAAACATTTTTATATATATACCGCGGTGCCTGTATATCATTTTCTATCCTATGGTCAAGTGATATGAATATTTATCATTTCAATCCGTAATTTAAAAATAAAAATGCGGTTGTATATCATTTCAAACCGCAATCCCAAATGAAATGAAAATGCATAATAACTTGTAGTTTATACAATATAAAATATAGCATCCATTCATCCATATATCAATCATCAACATTTATTACAATCATCATCCAATTTAAACAAACATCAACATATAACATATAAAAATATAACAGGTAATAAATAACAGTTATTAACTAATAGTTTATATTCAATAATAAATTTATTAACTGTTTAACTATCAGTTTATATGCAAATAAATAAATTTTTAACTGTCAATTTATATACAAAAATAAAATTAATTAACAGTTAAATTAAATAGATGCGATTTAACAGAGATGATGAATAAAATATGCCAAATAGTCATAAATAAATTTCTACTCATATCTTAAGTCAATTTAAAAGACATAGGAAATTTTAGAAGTTGTGAGTGGGTTAAAACACTCACCTTTTGAATTTAAGTCGCATTTAAATCCGATTTAAACCCAAAAATTCGACGGTCTCTAAATCTGTCCAACCAGCGCCAAAACGTCAGAAATTTTATTACGATCCTAACAAAAAAACCACGCATGAAACGGAGTTCATATGTGAATAATATAGCGAAAATTGTGCTTGAATTTCAAAAATAAAATAACAAAAAAAGAGAACACAATTCACCTTGCAACATGCCACGTCAACCTCACTCCCCTCTTTCATAAACGCGCGCACAGCAAGTGGAACCCAACACACTTCCGTTTAACCGATCTTTGACCACGCCTAGCCACAAATTCGATCGTCAATTCACCGCAAAACTTCACCGATGAACAACGTGCTGGCCCCTCTACATAACCCAGAAGGGATTTTCCATCAGACGCACCAGTCAAAAACGCCCAAATCAATTTTGACCGCGATTTCTGGTCAAACGATGCATCGAATTGAAAAATGAATTACATCTTGAATTACGCTCGTTGAGAGCTTCAACATATATTATTTTGAGATTTTTCTGACGACTTTGACATTTTGACTCTGATTTTGAAATGGATCTGGATCTGAAATTTTGTCTGCCATTGAGGAGGAGAAGGAGCTGAAGAAATTTTACGCGCATACAAATGAGAGTAGGCGGAGGCTAGGGTTTAGCGGGGTATTTATAGATGAAGTTGGAATAGACAGATGGATCCGAATTTAAATGAATTTACAATTTGTCAATTTAAATTCCAAAAATCCATTTATATGATTTTTAGATTTTATTATGAATAAATGGTCAACTTACCGTTTCTATCATTTCTGATCGGAATTAGCTTCAAATTTATTAACCAAACCTCCATATTAAATAAGGTTTTATTGCAAATTTTTTAGTGTTTACCTTTAATTAAAGTAAATTCAATAAATTATAAAATCTTATTTCAATGAAATTTTATACCATCTGTATTCAATTCTCTTTATTAAATCAACAATCATCATCTTATGTATATATTTAACATTAGTATATATCCAGTTACCTCAATTTCTTTACAGTTATCAACTAAATTCGTATTAACGTAGTTTTTTAATTACGTTTAATTGCAAAACATAAAATTTCAATTGCTACAAAAATTATATTTATTATAAATTGAATCCCAATCAATTTCAACCTTACAATTTAAATTAAATGTTATTGCACTAACCTTATTAAATTACATCCAGTTTCAATTAGTATAGAATTTGATCCTAATTACTTACCATCAAATTCATAAATTATCGATTACCTTCCAATTAAATAAAATTTTATTACAAATTGATTTACAGCCTAATATAACATTTACATTAAACCCATTTCATTCCACCCATTAATTACTAACCTTAAATTAGCCTATCTTCATATTATAAATAATCCTTTCTTTTTAATGATCTGATTGGATCTAAACATAAGTTTAAATTTAGGTATAAACATATATGCAATAAACTAGCATTAAATTTTGAAACGTGAACTGATTTAATTGGAAATAAATCACCCAATCCAAATTTATTTTAATAAGTTTCCAGTTGAACCGATTAGATTCAATTCCAACCCTTTAATTGAGCCTATCATTACTTTGTAACGCAGTTAACACTTGTCTCACATTTCATTCCATATATATTCAAATTTCTAGCTTCCCTTTGTACAAATTATTATTTCCAAATATATTGAAGTTGTTATTCCAAATTACTATTCCAACCCAACTATATACATGTGATAAAATTAGAAACTCAATTAATTCATTAAATAGGTTTCATTCTTTTATATTAACTTATGAAATAAATATGCATTTTCGTTGCTCATTACCTTTATACTTTTCAATTACAGTTCTCACCCACATAAATGAGACAATTAATTTCATCTAAATGTATCCAATACGTTAATAACTTTATTTCCAAGTCTTATATTACAACAAACTATCCAATACGAAAAGTCTTAACATTGTTACAAATACTACTTTAATTAACATTAACGCAATACTCAATTAAAATTATTGTAACTGATTTCAAAATTGTAAATTAATAAGTTGCCAAAATAGGCAACATACAATAATCGTTACTCTAACCTTTAGTCACATTAATACGCTTTAGTTTCTCAAAATCAAAGTTCCCATTTGTTTCTTACATTTCAAACTCAAAATCAATTATAACAAATTTCAATAATTCCCCAGACCTCTACTTTCCATTTATCCATTTATCAAGTTTACATTAATAAATCTTTTCTTCCATTCCTCAAATTCAATAACTAGTTCTATTATGAATACCGTTAACGTTATTTCCAAATATCCCTTAATTAATATTATCGTAAAAATTTATTTATTTTTATTCCAATTGATTAAAAATTCAATTTCTAAGTCTTAACATACTCTAAATTAACAACTTCTAAACATGGTATTACTTCTCATATTAATGTAACTTTTATTTATTGTATTAACATTTATTTCAAGTTCTAATTCTATCAACCAATTAAATAGTTAACTTATAATATATGCTTACAATCCAAATATTACACACATTTGTCATATGCTGAATGGAGTTAGCATTTAATTCCAAAATATATCTAAATTTTACATTAAGATAATATTAAATTACCTTTAATGAAATTAAATTCCCAATTTATTTAATGCAATCAATTTTTGACCTTTCAGTTATTTCAATAAATTTGGGGTTGCGCAAGATTAATTATTTATTAACATACATTAACATAATTGCATTAATTTACATTCAGTCACAAATATATCAATATATTATCCACAATAATACACTGATTGCATTTGTTTATACTGTGCTCCATTTAAAACTAAGTCATAACAATTGAATGATTGTATTACATTGGAAATGTTCATTAATTATTAACTTGCAAAAACGTATTTCCTAAATTTACATCCAATTATTGCTAACCATGTTTTAGTATATTAATCTTTTCAATACTTACCTCTAATTTCACATATTCGCTTTATATCTAGGTATAAACCCTTATATCCTATTATAACTTAATGCATACAATTTACAACTTCCATTTTTATATTAATTTGAATTCCATTCTAGTTAAAAAAAAAATTCATTCACTAATTCAACATTCCCCTTTGTTTCCTATATTAAACTTAAAGCCAAGTATGACAATTTACGTTACTTCAATAAATTGCCATATAAAAATTTAAATTGTTAATTTTAATTACAATTTTTACAGCTTTAATATAAATTATAAAATTTTTATTTTCTTCTCTAAATTTAAATTACAAAATCTTAATTAAATTAACAAATTTATTTACCAAAATTTACGGGTCGTTACAATTTTATCTCCTTTCAGCTCATGTTTCTTTAATAACACCAGTACTTGGGTACGTCCGAATAGGCATGTGCAAAATATGTAAGTTAAATTCATTCATAGAAATAAATACATTTTTGTATTTATAGACAATGGTATATGGATGTATCATTTTCTAATTTTATTTTGAGATTAGTATATGTCATTTCCCCTTTTTTTATAACTCAATCTTTCTAATTATTTGTTAAATTTGACCATCATTTTATCGAGTAATATTGCATAAAATTAAATGTAGTAGATAAAGTAAAATTTAACATCACAAACTGGAATAGCATAAACTTTGTTCCATATAAAGACTCTTGCTAAAGTAGTATCATCATATCATTAAAAACAATATATCATATTCCAAAGGCATGGACATAGGTAATCGTTTATGTATACTTATAAGTTAAGTGTCTATAGTCTATACTCGCATAAATTAACAAAAGTACTATAAATATTGAAGAAGGACCAGATAGGCATAGTAAATCCATTTATTTACTCATCCAAGATGAGAAAACTAAAAAAAAAAATAACGTTAGAGGAAAGAAGATTAAAATGCACATTTATTCGTAAGTTCAATTAGGATAATGACACTTACTTTCAAGTTCAAACTCGTTGTTCGAAACATAATTAAACTTTTTCAGAGTTTAAAATTTGTCTTTCAAGTAAAGTTTCTAAATTATTCTATTTTATACCTTTTATAACAACTAAGAGACACTAACTCCATTCTATTCACTATAATACCGACATTCAAGGTATATGGAAATAACATCGTGTCTCATGTCCCATTTATTACAGATCTAACTAAATAATGTGGTTATTATGTCAACATTGTTTGCGTATTGTTAGTAAACACCATGCGATCATCACATTTATAGTTATTATAAATATATCAAACTATACAAAAATAATATTTCTGCAAATAAATAAAACCAATGGACTAAATATTTAACAACCAAACTTAGTTCAATACAATCAATACATAATCGATGGTACTAACTCTACTAACCTAAGCAACATATTCTACTAAAAAGATGCAAAATAATGAGTAAATTTGAGATAGGATTTTTTAAATGGAAAATAAAAAGTGAAAATATGAAAACTTTTAAATGGTTGGACAGAACTAAAAATCCAAGTCATTCACATTTATACCTCTCTTTTGCTACTCTCTCTTCTTTAGATACAAAATCCAACTGAATCAATTATAAACTAAAATTTGAAACAAGAAAATATAAATAAATTGTACAGGGGAAAATCTAACCAAATTGACCTATAGAGATTGTTTTCCATTTGATTTAGGTCTAAATTGCCGCCGATGGTGAAAATCATTCCATTTTTTTGAGTAGTTTGTGTTTTATGGGTTAGGAGAATAATGAAGTAACATTGCTAAAATCAAGTAAAACATGGATATTTTATTAATAAAATGAAATCTACATCCTTTCTCAAAATATATTATGTAGGGTTGTCAGGGAAATTTCAAAAGCTTCAATCCTATTTTATACAGACTTAATCATCTATATCCATTTCAATGATTCTTCTTTGAAACCTATTTTTCAAAAAGCCTATGGAATACCTATAATTATTATTTTCCAATGTATCTATTTCTTTTAAATACACTTCAAAGCATTTTCTACTATATATACACACCTTTTCCATATCAAAAAATTTCAATTTTATTTCATTTTCTGAATTTAGACAATCTATTATATATGTAGATATATCATTAGAAAATGTTTTTAAATCCAACTTTATTAAGTATATTATATATATATATATATATATAATTTTCAAACTTAATTTAAAAATAAATATACAACTTCATTGTGCCATAAGTTTTTACAGATTCGTCTCTATCTAGAATTTTAAATCAGCAATGCCTCGCCATTATCTCAACTTCACGCTAATCTTGTAGTTGTATATGTTGTTCAAAAATATTTAAATTTAGAAAATAATGTTTTTATTTTCCTAAATTAGACATTATTTCATAAAAAATATAAATGTAAAACATTTCTCGTTATATTTTTAGAATATTGTGTCAATTCTTGTCTCGTTCAAGTGTTTAGAAATTCCTATCGATACGTTAGCTACTCGTATCGACTAAATTCATAAACCTCTCAATGGATAAGTCAACACAAAATATACCATTAAAATTCTTTTCAACCACTTTAGAAAAGAATATTCATACCTTCTCAAAATCATTTGCTTACTTAAATAAAAATATTAAATTATGATGTTACAGTATACGCATTCATTTATTAACCATCCGCAATCAAAATAACCAAACTGTATTCAATTATTCACAACAGCAAGCAACCATTCAAATTTTACTATATTATACTATAGTTGTTAAGTATATTTTTCAATTGCATATTTAATTAGATATATATAATTTATCATTCTATATATTCTTTTACTATTAATCGCTTGAATATTTTTAATATTCCTAATGGTTCTATTTTAGAGAAACCACTGGCTTTTATTAATAATTGGATTTGTCCAGACTCAAATGGATTTTTAAATTCTTTTAGTGATAATTTCTTATTCAATTCCCATATTTAAACTAAATATAAATAAAAACACACATTTATATAAAAAGCATACATTTCAATCAACCAAACAAACAATCATCTTTAGCGAAAAGCAAACTTCCATCTTCCACGGCGCACTTTGATCACTACTGGATCCTTCCATTCAAACTTGCTTCATTACAACTGACATTCCACACAGGGACAAATACATGGAAGAGGTAGGGATAAGGATAATATGAAAATAATAAAAACATCCTCAGATGATTACCCCAATAATCATACTCATAATATCTCTTTTTATGTATAGGGTGACTACCACACGCCCAAAGAGGGAACCTAGGAATCTAAGTCTATCAAGGTCAAGATTCATGTCCCTTATATTCTATATTGTTCCGACTTGCTTTGATACCAAGCTGTAACGCACCGCCTCTATACTTATACCACTAAAGTGTATTACTAAGTAATACCATCTAGTAGCATAGAGAATGAGGTTTGTTAAGAGCGATCTAATGTGAATATTACCTTAAGCTAAAACTAACACGTCATTCTTACCAAAATTTGAGGATATGAACTCAATAATTGATGTATACAGTCTCGACATAAAGCAATAAACACAGGTTAAATTAAACTAGAATAATATACAATACCAGTCACAGAATCACAGATCATAGTGGAATAATATGCATCATATACAACTACAAAAGTATGAGTCTACAAATTGATAATGTTAGACCCACATATTAAAAATATATACAATATCATATCTAAAACAAGTATAAAGCTACTATCTAAAGTAATACACAGCCTCCCATACAAAGTATACCTATATATATACATGAGGTATACTCAAATTGTCAAAAATAATTTAACCCCATGCTAGCATACATGTCCAAGGTCACTGAGTCCTTGTACCTATATAATCTTGGCCTGACTCAAGTATTATGAAAATAAACGGGTCGGACTATCTTTAACTTAAAGGTGTGAGAATAATATATCAAAATAATATATGACTGCATACAGTTACGGAGTCATATAGAATATGCCAATCTAAATCAATCCAAAAAGATATATGACAAAATAATCACCATTTCATAAAACATTCAAGTCTATCATACACTATCGTATGCAAATTTGTTATTCTCATATGTCCATTTAATTAGTGGAACTAAAATAAATCCACACAAGGATATCAAAATTATAGGTACGGTCCGCTACTGGAAAAATCATAGAGGTATGGTCCCTTTCAGGATAAATATAGAGGTATGGTCTCCTCTTGGACAAATCGTAGAAACACGATGCAGCTATTAGAAAGCCACTAATAATTACTATCTCTTCTTAAGCAACACAAAATCACGAATGTAGCTACTAGTAAACTACTAAATGCATAAGCCCGAAATCACACTATAACCACAGGTAAGCTACTAAATGCATATGGTGATAGCCAATCACTTATAAAAGCCTATAGAGACCATCTATTGATCTATAGAAGAAGATAGTATCCTAGAACCATCTAGTAAGTTACCAGGATCACGAATGATCAACCGGGTTGTCAAAATCAGACGATCATGATGTTCATCAAAAATCAATAATTACATTATTTTTTAGGGATCCATCTACCCATATAGACAAACATCCCAAGATAATACAAGTCTAAAGTGTTAACCACTATCACTTTAGTAATTATTAGAATTTCACTAAATGTCCTATACCATCTAGTGATATTCAAGTACGTACTAAAAGCTTGTAAATTCCCCTCAATATACTATATTCAATAAGCTGTAAAAATAAGCAAAAGAATTGTACAAAAAGCCTCATACCTACCTGTATGATTCGACCATTTACAAAATCTTAGTAAAATTCAGAATAAAATAAGAGAATTTCAAAATAATTAAAATCTTATAATTTTTATTGGAAATGGGTAATTTATTTTAAAATACAAGTGCGAAATTTATAATGGCTAAATCAATATTTCTTCCACTTACTTCTTGTACAAGGCTCAAAAGCATATATACTTAAATTTAATTGAAACAATATCCTTACAAATAAATTTTTCACAAATCAATTTCAAACCTTGTAATTATTTCTTGAAAGAGTTCTATGTTCAAAGGCTTTTTAACTCTTTCAAAATCATTTAAAAAACTTTTATAACTAAGATCACTTGAAATTGAACTTATTACTTTCATAATAACTTTTATAAAATAATACCATATCTTGTCTTTTGCCTCTAAAACATTTCCAAAATTATAATATACTTATAATATTAGATTTAAAATGGTTTTATGAATAACTATACTCACCTTTAAAAGCTTTGAATAGAAATTTTGAAATAAGAAATAAGTTAAGAATATAATTTAATTTAACTATATTATATAAACTAAATTCCAATAAGGATCAAAATAGATAAAAACACAATTCAAAAATCTTTAAATAAATTCCAATTAAATCAAATAGGAGAACAATTAATAATGCAAATTGTTAAAAAAATTGCTTCATAATATATCATTCAAGGTATGGGATTATCTAACGATCCAAATTGCTTTTCGGTGAACTTCGATCATACATAATGTATGTGCATGATATATCGAAGTATGTAAGGTTCAATTTACAATCAAACAAAGTTTCATTTGCAAATTGGCCTCTTCCAAATCATATAACAATTCAATATATCTTCAAATAATCCAGTCTAATCCATATCATTCGACGAATAAGGTAATCATAGCATGCAACCATATTTCAATCAATTCGTCCATTAGAAATCAATATTCATCGAAATACAAAACGACGAAGAACATGCAATATTGTAAAGATAGATGTGTGAGTTTAATAATTCACCTTAACCGTTTGTTTTCCCTAACTTCCACTTGCAATGCCCAACACCTTAAATTGCCTTCAACTTGAACATCGGCTCCAATATGACGCATTTGCTTCGACCCTCAGCTATAGTCGCAGCCACCATGTCACCTAAAACACCTAGTTATGCTTTGGTGTCACCTAAAAACCACCATGTCTCATCACCCCGAAGTTGTGTGCTCCTCTAATCGCCAGCCGGTGCTAGCCTCCGCCTCAACCATGCAACCTTCCACTACAATCGCTGCCATCCTAATGTGGGTGCCACTATCAATTGCATTGCCAGCTCTACATGCGCATAAGCTTGGTATTATTTTCTTTTTTTCCATGAAAATCGATTTTTGAATTTTTGGGATTAGGGTCGGGGTGGATGGATAAGGTTATAGGTGTGCTAAGGGGTAAATGGGTTTTGAATAAGTGAACAGGCTTGGTTATGGTCAAATGGGCCAGTATTTAAATTTAGTTTAGTTTTAACAATATTCCTTTGTATTTAAATTTAAATATCAATCCTTTTCATATATTTATAAATATATTTTGATCTAATTTAAATTGGTCTACCCTTCATTCGACAAAAAATATTTCCAATTGCACAATTTTCTTCAATTCGATACTGGTTTCTCTTTACTTAATTATTTAATATATTAACACATAAATTTATTTCCCACTATTTCAATAATGTAAAATTTATTTACAGTATTTAAATATTTTATATTTGATAAAAACATCTTATCTATTTAAATATATTACCCCAAAAGAGTTTATTAATTTAATTCAATTTATTAAAACAAAATCTATTATTAAATAGACTTTAAATAAATAAGAAGTTATTGTCAAAATAGTAATTATCAAAAATAGAATTTGATTACTTCTATTTAATTAAACACATTTATTAATATGGCGTAGAGAGTAGAGTTGTTACAAAAATACCTATGTCTATTATTCTTTTCTTATTTAAAGTTATACTATATATATGATAGGATATTATAAGAATGATTGGCCAGGTCCACCATTGATGAGTTTTTCTATGAGCTATAATGTAGGGAAGTGCATTTTTCTTTGTGTTTCAATTACGCATGTGCCAAAAAGATCCCTCATGCATTTGGTTCAACATATATTTATAGGCATCTAGTTGCATTGCAATCGTTGGAGAGTTCTCCTTTTAGATCGCTGATGTTGCTCGCTTCTAGGGATGAGTTTTAAGCACGTATCTACATTTGTGTTGTTTGCTAGTTGATGCAGATCGCTGAGTCACTAATCTTGCCCTTCATATGTAGCATAGAGACGTGGCAATCCATACGTGTTACATATATTCTTGGCCATCTAGGCCACTGGCTTTGGTTGCTTGGTACAGACCCTTTAGTTTCAAAGCCATGTTTAGAGGTTAGATTTCAGTCGATACCTCTTCAAAAGCCTAATCCTTCGACTTTCAATCAATTAGGTGATCATTCCTCTGAATCAATATTTAAACTTAGGCATATAGATTTACTCTTTCGTTTATGATGCTAAAAGTATATATAGTGTGCCAATTGATATTAAATTTCTATGGGAAGAATCCTATGAAGCATGTTTTTCGAAAGAATGATATTATAGAGTAAAAATATGATATGTTGCCCTTCCTCTGTTAAAACCCTTTAGAAACTAATCTGACCTTATATCTCTCATCGTCCTTCACCTTAAACATCCACTTACAACTTATGGCTCGCTTCCTCATGGATGTGGTACCAAATCCCAAGTCTTTTTTCCTCAAGGACTCTAACTCCTCTTCCGTAGCGCATATCCACTTCGAGCTATCATTTTCATGGCTTCATCAAGGTCAAATGGCTCATCATAACAACATGTAGGGCATAGTAAAACTAATCATCAAGGCTAAGGTTTGCATACTATCAATAACCACATTCTTAAGCGGCTAGGCTTAATAACTATCGAATGTGTATTCAGATAGTGTCATACCCGTATCCAAAATTAATTTTGGATATTTGTATCCAAGAATGCGGAAGGATACTATATATATCTGATATTCAACGACTGGCTCATAAGTAATAAATCTAAATAGAATAATAGAAATATTCGACTCCTTATAACTCTATTTCAGTGCTAAAATTTCAGTACTAAAAATATATAAAATAACAATTATGCTAAGAAAATAATTTTAAGAAATTTTTTTTACCAAGATAAATATTAAATTACAATTGTTTTATATACTAAAATAAACAAAATGTTACTATAATCCCAACAAAAACTAAATGAATAATTATATGATGCGGAAGTGGCCATATCAGCACTTGTATCCATTTTTTGAATGCCATATATTTTTTCATATTTTAGATGCAGATACGGATGAATTTTGGATTTTCTGGATATGCATCTACAGTCCTACAGGTGGCCTAATAGTTCTACGACTGACTCGAGCAGGCACAATATCACTTGAATTCCTTTCCCCTCCACCTTGACCGGAACTTCCTCTAGCTTCATGCACATCACCAACACTACTAGAAGGCACATATGGACTGCCCTGTGATGTCTCACTACCTACACCTTTACCACTACGAACAACTGCTGTAACTATGCTGCTATACTAAAATAAGGAACCCCTTCCATCTCCTTAGGCTTATCAAAATCAAGTGATGTAGTTGGTAAATACTTCATGGAATTGAACATTACAAACTCATCAAATGTAACATGTCCGAAATGTAAAATCTTCATATCAACACGGTTCCAAGAACAATATCCTTTAATTCCATATATGTGTTTGTACCAAAATTGGGCACAACACTCTTCGGAAGTATATAAAGAGGTAAAATAAAGAAAGTAAATGTAAAAAAGGATTATCTAACAAACGCTTCAAAAACAGATAAGAAAAACATGCAGAAACACAGAGATTTAGAGTGGTTCGGCGTATGGCCGACGTCCACTATGAAATTGATGATTTTATTGATATTTGCTTGCTGATTACAACTGATTATAGCGGATTACAGCAGTAAATTTTGAGTACAACAGTGATCTTGGAGTGCAAAAATGGTTTCGACAGAGTTTGGACGTAGGAGAGCTAAAATATCCTTTTTCTATAGGCTCTAGGATGCTATTTATAGGCGTAGGCTGCAAATATCCTACTCAGATCTCGAGAGACCTCTTCTGGAAAGTGTGTGGGCGCATGCGATCAATCCCATGTGATTTGCACTCGGTCCGTGACCAATACGAACGAATTTCGTATCGATCAAGATTTGACCCAATCGGGTCGAAATTGAGCATGAACATTCTTTAGGTTGTACGTAAGCTCCTGTGAAAATTTCATAGCATTTGAACTTGTAGATTGCGAGTTATGATTGATGTAAGTTTAGGTTTTTCGTATGCTATCTAGTTCGTCTCAGTGTCATTCGTATCGATCTATTCGAATCAATTCATGCACGTGCCTGCAAGTTGACATGGTTCTAACTCTTCGGATCAATCCACTTTTTATGTCGAATGATCGAATCTTCTCTATGCATGCGTCTTGTTCATATCTCCCCATCTGGACCTCGTCCTTATCGGTTGCAATGTCTCTATTCATATAGATCAATTATAAGGGAATTTCGCACTGTTCGTATCAATCGATTATGGCTTTGTTCGTATCGATCAATCATTGCTTTGTTTATATCGATCGATCATTGCTTTGCTTGTATCGATCGATTATTAGTACATTCGGCAACGTCTCACCCTGCACTGCCAGTGATCGTTAATGGATCGATATGAAGTTGATCTTGGTGGAATGATACGAGCAAGCCAAAGATGATGGATACGAACAGTCGTGCGCTTGATCGATAGGAACAAGGCCTTACAGGATGGATACGAATTAGATTATTGCTTGAGTTGCATCGATCACATCCTGAGCATACGACCTTCGATTGACTTGAAATTCGAAACATTGGCTCTCATAGCTTTGTTTGTCTCGTCGTATCAATTGTAGCTTGGTCTGGACTCAGATAAAATTTACTGACATCCATAGTGAACCTGCGTATAATCGATCTTTAGGATGAACTGTCCTTGTTTTCCTGTCAATTCCTTGATATCACGGCATTGCCAAAAGGCGGGATAACATTTTCCCCCCAAAGTATGTCTTGTGAGAACATGACGTGCTTTGAAAAGCTACAATCTTCATTCTAAAAAGTTCCATCCGACCCGTCAAACTTTTGTTATTTTTTATCGAAAAAGTAACCTTTGACTGATCTTCAGTAACATGAATTTTTTACTGCAAATTATTGCATTTTGTACTATTGTAACTGAGTTGAATGACATCAAATTGTTGCTCATCGTTGCAACTGTCACTGGTTGATCATCTAATTCCTGTGAATTTTGAAAGTTGAATGTTAATTCATTACTCTTAAATGTATGTTAACCTAACTCCCGTTAACATTTGCACGTTCATGAGTCGTTGTCATTTTCTTAAATTTTTTGTATTGAACCCTGTATTGACCCTCTCCCGAATCAATGTGAAATTCATTCTGTAACAACGTTTGATGGTTGTTTTGGAATTTTCCTTCATATCGATCCTCTCCTCTCCTAGATTGATGTTAATGGTCGAAAAATTGTTTTCATATCGATGAAACTTGAATTCAGCGGTACAAAGCTGAGGGTAACTCGCTGATGGATAAGTTACCATTTTGCGTTGTTGGATTGTCGATGGATCAGAACGATTCAAATTAGTCTCCATTGTCTTGTTCGTATCGATGATATTATGGATACGAATAGTTATATTCTTTGCTTATGTGAGTGGATGGGTACGCATAACGTTTCGTATCGATAGCAAGATGGTTACGAGCAAGCAAATCCTCAACTAAGTGGTTCACTGATACGAATAGCGCTCTTTGTATTGATGACATATGTAATCGATCGCTGATGGACGCGAACCGCTGTGTCCCTGTTCGATATAGTTAGATGGATACAAAGAAGACTCTGTGTATCGATGATGCTGAAAACCGTTTCTACCGGTTTTTAATACTAGGAGACGAATCATTTTTCGCCTTTGCCTTGTATCCATATAAATATTTTTGTACTTAACCAAATTTTTATCTGCTTTCACTTTTCCTCTGGCTTTTATATCGATAGAAGAAACCAAAGCATAAAAACTACCTTCGTCCCCAAATTGACATTGCTCTCTAATCTCTCGAGTTTGTACGTTGACAGGTAATTAATTAAACAAATCGATTGTAAAACAATGAGACTCGGGTCTTGGTGCCATTTTATCCAACGTCGTGGCTGATTCCAACATCGCCGATGACGAAGTTAGGCTGGAGCGAGATCAAGGAGGTAGGAATGGCGTTCGTGTTGATCGAAGAAGAAGATGTGAGGACGGTTACGAAGGAATTGGTGGGTGGTTGCTTGGCGCTGATCTTGCATCGATGGACTGGGAAAGAAGGCATTATGTTTCCTATCGGTCCCAATTGGAAAGTTCGTATCGAACTTCTGCCTTAGACTGCATATTGATATTTCATTCTTGGATTTCATATCGGCCATCTTCGCTTCCATTGCCTGCTTTCATTTTGTATCGATCAAGGTTTTTTGGCTTCGTAGAAGTTGGTGTATCTATAATCGATACGTGGAAGGGTCGTTTGATCGGTGCGAAGTTGATAACATTTGATCGGTACGAAATGGACGTTGAAAGATCGTTGCGAAATGGATGTCTTTTCTATCGATACGAAATAATCATTTTGGATCTATACGAAGTCATTGGCTTCGATCGATACGAACAGAATATCCATGAACCGATGCAAAGCTAAAGCCTTCGTAATGAATGATCTAAGTTCTGACTCCGATTAATACGAACTTCATACCAATTCGAACACTTGATTTCAACGAGCTTTATCTCTACATAATTGGACTTTACCATTTCACTGCATATCCGACTACCTATCGAAGCTCGTCGATGGAACTGTAACCCAACAAAATCCGATGAACATTAGCTAAGATCGATCTCTGAAATCTAAATTGCATGGTTGTGATGGTCAGCAATGACGGTCATTCCAGTTGAATTTCGAAGTTTTGTCATTTTAATATTCTTTATGTAGAATTTCTCAAGTAATATGTAGCACTGCACTGCACAAAACACTCATGCACTTCACACTGGGGAACACATAGGCCTTGCATCGTCTAATAATGGCTTTGGTTATAGCTATAGAGTCCAAAAGTTCTCAACAGCAAGAAACCCGAAGTTCATCTCTCTAAATACTAGAGTTGCCGGCCATCGCGGCCGAGGTCATCGATCCAACTCTGGACGAGTTGCCAAAAGCAACTTTTATTACAAACCACAAGATTCTATGCCGTCCAACGCCTTCAAAGATATGTTAGGACAGATATGCCTAAGACATGGCTTGTCATTGGACGATGTCTTATTACCTAGGCCAAGTGATAGACCACACACTCCCCCGGAGGGGTTTATTGCCTTTAACAGGCAATCGTGTACAGCTGGGACGCTTCCCCCATTCAACCAATACATCGGGATGTGTTGGCTTTCTTCGAAATTGCCCCCTCGTAAAAACACCCCAATGGATACGTGCTGCTGAATAGCCAATTCATTGTACTCATGGAGCATCCTTTTAGATCCCCGACTCCGATCGAAATCAGATATTTTTTTAATGTTAAGAGTCGGGGAGATAGTCCTTTGTTCACATTCTCGGAGGCGGTTAGGAACTGTCAAGTGGTGATGGGTGCTTGGACCAGGTTCGACTATTTCAAGATAGAATGGTTCTATGTATGCCACCCAGGATTCGTCAGTCGATGGTTAGCCAAACGTAAGTGTTGTGATCTTTTACAGTAGTTACATAGATAATCGTAGTTGATGTTAAAACTAATATCTTCTTTTCTTTACAGCCGCAATTCCACAACCTGAAGGCGTGCACTTTAAAGAAATAGTATGGGTCCTTCAAGAACTTCCAAGTGAAATGAGGGACATCAATTCGATTCTAAGAGACAGAAAATTGAGAACCATCGGGCTAACCGAGCGAAGCTAAAGTATAAGACTCGAAGGAACACTGAGGGCATCCTCGATGAGGGGAGTAAAGCGTAAAACGCTCGAGGTTGTAATAGCTGAAGAGGGTGATGAGGAAAATACACCCACCAATGATGAACCCATATTCGAGACTTCTGACACCTTTCAAAATTCTGAGGAAAGGACAAAAGGCAAGGCTGCAGCGCATAAGCGCCACAAATCTTTGAGATGGGAATCTATAATTGTGACTTTGCCTGCTCCTCGTATTAAAACTTCATAGGCTCTTCCCTCGCAAGTGGAGAACCTTTTCGAAGGGCTTGCCGATATCCCAATCCCAGATTATGTGTCACTTCAACATGACGCCGGATTGGAGGAGCTTCAAAGTGCTTTAGACTTAAGCGAGTCTTTTCCCACAAGCATGGCCGACATTTCCGGTTAGTCGAAGGGATGCACATACATATACACATCATGGCACTACACGATTTCCAATCTTAAACTGTCCACTTCTAGATATTATTAACTTTGTTTCTCTTACTTTTCAGACACAATGTCCGGACATGGGTCGATGTTGGGGAGCCTTCGTTCAGACTCGTCAATCCTCTTCGTGTTATGAATCACGTAGGAGAGAGATAGAAAGGGACCACGATCGTGGATACTCTAGCCAGGAACGATATGAAAAAGATAGGGACATGGACTACAAACATCGATTCCGATCCCGTTCTCTACCTCCTAGAATCCCTATACAGCCTCCCGTTATGTCATGCATCCCCTAGAGCCTCCACGTCACAAACCGTCTTCTCATGCTTCGAGGCCTGATCCTTGCCCGTAACGATCTTTCAACCATTCGCATCCAAAATAGCCGGAATTGAAATGCTCAAAATACCAGATTGTAAGTTTATATTTGGCAAAACTCAGCATATACAGTAAATAAATAATCACAGAATCACAGACATAGAGTAATATACAATATGCAGTGGAAACAAAATGAATAGTGGTTCATGAAGCTACTATATATATAACAGGGTTAAATAAATTACAACAGAAGTCTCAAATACAATAGTCAATTACAAGAATCAGAATACATCACTAGAATCAACTGAATATCTGAAAGCTGGATCTCCAAGCGAAGCTCCAACTCCAAAGGTGAGTCTCGAATACTGGTACACTCAGTCTGACCCGAGCGTAAGAAAAACACAAAACATCGAGTCAGGATTAACATTCGTATATCAATAAATCCAACTCAAGTGAAATAACAACTGAAATACAAGTAACTCAAAGGATGTTTGGGATAACCATCCTCTGAGGATCCATTAAACTATCTACTATGTAGTAGTGTACGCTAAGTAGATAACGTCTATCAGTAATATAAAGTATCAAAATAGCGTTAAGGCGTTACCATTGTCCCCCTTAACACATTTTATATAAGCATCATAGTCTATACAGTCTCCACCGTAAACTAGCGGGCTATAGGGAGTACTCCATAGGTATAACACAAAACATATCATAGTGGTCGCGTATAGGAATACGAGTATGACAAGGCACATGAGGCAACACACAAGGTAGTGAAACTACCGTTCGCCTGATCCGGACTGGTGAGAACGCATTGCCGCAACAATCGCAACACCGCGAAACAACACTCCCAATTCAATGGTGCGCACCAATCAAAAACAAGTACTGAGTTGTATACGAAGAAGTGTGTTTTCTTAGAGGTGGCTAGCCTCATTGGCCCGGCACAGCTCCTGTTTTAGTCATTTCAAATTTGACATAAGTGTCAAGGCTATCCATTATCGTTCTCTTTCTTCAATCATCAACGTACATCATTCCAACCACATCATTCTGGATCACACTCGGCGTATAGTTATTAAAGTGATATTCGGTTTAGACAATGAGTATGTCCTTAACCGACTTCGGTTTTTTTAATAACTTTCGTAATTATTACACCGATTGGTCATTTACTAAATTTCAAAAACCAAATCAATTTCAATCTCACTTAGAATTTGAAAGCCAACATTTTGTTCGTCTTTCTATATCAATTTCTATAATTTACGTTTCAAAACTTCCAAATTTCCCATTTCAAAACTCTATAATTCAACTTCAATTTTTATTTAAAACAATTCAAACATTAATTTAAATTCGCATATAGGCTTCATTCCATAATCATCTAAATTAAGTTAATTTAACATTCAAAACAATTTAAATTCATTGATGGATTCATTCAGTAATCATTTAAATTAAGTAAATTTATCATTTCAAAATAATTTCAATTGAATTTCCAATTCATTAAATCGATCACTTAAGTTTACCTACATTATATCAAAACTTATGAATTGAATTTAAATTAAATTCGTCAAATTAAATTCTTTAAATTACAAGTCTCATAATAATTTCCATCAATCACGTTTTATTTCTTATTAAAGAAATTCAATTTCACATATTTACTTATTTAATTTAAACAAATTTCAAAACTTAATTATTAAAGAAACTCATTTTCACTTATTAAAGAGTTCAATTTCACTTATTAAAGAATTCAATTTTATTTAATTACTAAATAATTTTGAAACTTAATTTAATAATTTACTTAAATTTAAACAACATTCTTTCATCAAACACTTTGTTAATCATAATACTTTGGAAATCAAAATTTAGAAATCATAATGCTTGGAATCATAACACTTCCCACTTAACTGTTTAAATACAAATAATAGTATATATAATAAAATAGTTTATAATTTAAAATAGTTTATATAAAAATAATTTATATTAAAATAGTTTATATGAGATAAATTTATAAAGCAACATATATAAAGAGTTTTAATATAATTTTAAAAATACCTTATATAATAAAATAGCTTCCTCAAATTTCACAAATCGATTCAAATCGATTCAAATTCCAAAATTAAAATTTAATCAAATCTCAAATCATCCATTTTAATTTATTTCAGTTTCTCAATAAACCATTTCACATTATATCGATTTCAAATGCCGATTCTTAACCACAAAATAAACCATTTCAATTTCAATATTTTCAAAGCTTTAAACATTCAAACATTTCAAAACAAGATTTGATAATTTCATATATATATATATATATATATATCAAATTCACTTTACTATTATTTATTTTGAAATATTTACTTACTAAATCCATTATCATTTAAATAAAAACCCAAATTTCAAATTACTAAATATTTCCTTCAATTCATTTAAACTTGAAATATTCGTTAAATCACCTTAAACAAAATCAAGTTATAAAAATCATATCCTTTAAAAAAAACTCAAATTCAATAAGTACTAAATCGATTTCTAATTAAATATATTTCTTAATTAAAATCAATTTCAAATCTATCTTCTCAACCTTAATTTATTAAATCATTATAAACTCTATATTAAAATATAATTTAAATAAATACTTAATCATACTATATTATAATAAAGTCAAACTTAATTATTAAGCTTATTTTATATTAAAACAAATTTATACATAGCTTAGAACCAAGAATTTAACTATATATAAAATAACATTTATATAATATCTAAAATCAATATTTATATAAAACCGTATATTCCTTTCCAAAACCATAGTAATCATTTTAAAATATTTATATATAGACCAACGATGTCTGTATTTAATTTCCTATCCTATGTTCAAGTGGTACGGATATTTATCATTTCAATCCATAATTTAAATATGTATAGGTGTATATATATATATATATATATATATATATATATATATATATATATATATATATATATATATCATTTCAACCCGTAATCCCAAATTCAATTCAATGAAAATCGCTTGGGTTTATCATTTCAACCCATAACGATTTTCTTCCATTCTACAGATCGTTCGGGTATGATCATTTCAACCCATAGCGATTCTATACTAATAGGGAACTTGCAGAGTGATAACAGATATGATACTAATATAACAGGCATATATCATCAATATAAATAACAGATAAAGGTATCAGATGTCAAATGTGACCTGATACAGGTAATCGCACGTATATAACAGTGTAAATAACTAACAGCAGCATATTTCAATTGTCATTTCAATTGAAATCAAATTTAATAAATAAAAGAACATTAATCATGAGTGATTGCTCACCTTTCGAGGCTAGAGAGATAGACAACGGAATGAGTTATGGATCCAAGCGTGAATTCGAAGCAAAGCACGATGGACTCGAGTTTGATGACTAGAGCTGATAGATAAGGACCGATGAGAATAGATATACATAAAATCAAAGTTTAATATCGACTCAAGTTAAGGTAAAATAAAAAAAATTATAGTATGTTTCAAAATCAATATTTACCAACCTACCCATTAACAAAAATAAACTTTTATAGCATATTTGGAAAATCAAGCATTTATAAAATCAGAAGTCTATATCCTAACTTATATAAGACTATTCATTTAAATCTATATATATAAACAAAAAATACTTAGAATCCACGATATATATACTAATGTAAATATTTATACAAAATAAATATATAAATAGATGACTTGCAGAAAGCACAACTCACAAAATTCTATCGTTTTTATATAAAAAAACATATATAAAAATCAACATATATTCATCATATGTTTTGAAATGACTGTTTACATATATACTTAGATAATGAACAATACTTATATAATATAAAATAGCTTATATCAATATCTATTTATACTATAATATTTGTACACAAAATATAGTGTATATAAAGCAAGCACTTCTGTACATATATTCGTAGTCTTATGTGTACTTTATAAAAACATTATATACGTATATAGACTAGTCGACATTTATAACACAATAAAAAAAATCAAACAGCTCAAAAGCAACATTTCCAAAACCTATATACATACATATATACAACATGCGTATATGTAGATTCACACATAACTATATTATAGTATATTGTTTAATTCCAACATATTTCTAATATAGACTTATGTATATTACTGCGGAATATGGTCATAAATTTCAATGTAAACCTTTATATACAATATACATATCATATGAAACTAATATATATTAAAATATGTAATCAACAGCCTCTCCTATCTATGTTTATATAAACTTGATATATATACAGAAAACTAAGATATAGGCCAAATCAGTCAACATTAATATAAAATAACAGTAAAAATATATAAACTAACAGATGTAACTTATATAAACAAGCACACAAATTACTTTTAATATATATTACATGGTATAAAATTTTAACAGTACATAACTTATAAACCTCAAACATATAAATCTATAAACTAAGCCTAAGTAAAGAAATATGATATATACTCACATAGAAATATACACGGCCGAGGTGAGATGGAAAACCGTGAAGCCTCGACTATGTAGAGGAGTTGAGAGGCCGAAGTGAGGCCACAAGGCAGCGGCTACTGTGAGAGGCTGAGGAGATAAGTTGCTCGCACATGAGCGGGTTGGTGGATGATTTCGGAAGATGCGATGGCTTCAGGAGGGAAGAGGAGATATGGTGGCTCGGCTTTGCCGTGAGGCGGAGAGCGGTTAAAGGGAAAAGGCTGCCGGACGAACTGGTGGGTCGTGGCTAAAGGACGGTGGCCAAAGTGAGATGCAAGGAAGTGGTCGCTCGAGTAGGGGAAGAGGAGTAGACAAGCAGACAAAATAGTATGGGTGACGTTTTTGTTATACGAAGTGAAGAAAAATGAGTCAGAAGAAGATGAGCAGGTTTGAGTGCAAAATAATTAATAAAAATTTATTTCATATATTGGATCAATGGGAAGAGCAACAATTGATGCTATCAATAGCGGAGTATAGGAATGGCCACGCACAAACTTCTGGAACAATAAAAGTAAGTGGCTAATTGAATTCTCCAGGTGAAAGATAAAGGGTCATGGGAAATTAAAAGGCTAGATTACGGAACCATTATGGAAATCGTTCCGTAGCTTTCGCTGTTTCCCAGACTACAAAACATGCAAATGGGTATACTGCAAAGATCAGCATGACGAGACGATCAAAACTGTATACATAGATCGGTGGTACGATTGAATTATAAAAATTTGAATTTTCTACTAATGAAAAATGCAGTAAAAACGTAGAAAAATAAGATCGACGGAGTTAAAGAATTTCGAATTTGGAAAAACGAAAGACGACATCATGCTCAGAAGATGATTTACAATTTTTCTATACAAAAATACTCAGGTTTGGAAAATATTTTATTATCATCAAATATTAACTGATATAAATTGAAATAGAATTACACAATAAAATAAACTTCCATATTATCTGATGAAAATTTACTATTTGCTATGTTCAATTAGACGTATTCCAAATATTAAATTTTTATTTCAAATTTTTATTATTTTAAATTTCACCAAAATTCAATTAAACATGTAAATAAAACCTTTAAAATTTATTAAAATTTACGGATCGTTACACTCTCCCCTACTCAAAACTTTTCGTCCCCGAAAAGGAAGGAGGTAGGTGAATAGAACCAACCAGAAAGAAAAATATGGAAACAAAATAAAACAATTAGTTCGAACCATATAAATTTCAATTTAAATAAATTTATATTCAATAATTTGTTTTTAAATTTAAGGTTTCTATTAATCGATTTAATTTCACATTTATTAATGTTAGATACAAAAAGGTTTCTTTCAAAGCAAAATTCAATTTAAATTCAATTAATTGAAGATATTCATTAAGTTGATTTTATATCAATTTATTAATTGCCTCAAAGCAGAATTTATTTTTATTTATCTCATTTATTATTCTATTAACTTATTATTCTATTTATCTCTGTTAACATTTTATAATTAAAATTAAGTGTATAACATTGATTATAAACACTCACATTTATTTATAAAATCATTTTATATTGTATATTATCCAATTACATATTCAACTTTTAAATAATTTAGGTAAGTTGTATTAGAATGAAATTGGGTATTATACAAATAAAAATTCCCAATTCAATTTGCTTAAGTTTAAATGTTTATTCAAAATTTTGGCTTCATTTAATAATTGAAATCATCCTTTGATAAAAATTTATAATTATTTTCGATTAATCTCTAACAATTTAGAGATAAACATATATATTATATATCAAATCAAATCTATAATCATATATTTATATATTATAAATCAAATCATACTTTAGAAATTCAAATCAGTTTATTTTCCAAAACAAAACCATAGCAAAGCTACATAATAGTCCCTCCACTCTGAACTCGAAAATGAATGTCGAAAATGAATGTCGATAATACAGCCGTCATCACCAAAATTATTTTCCAACGACAAAGAGAAGAGCACTGATTTTAAACATTTTAAAATTCTTTGGAAAAAAAATTTATTCGAAAATTCTTCAAATAATAAGCATTTTAAAACTTTAAAACCATACTTCGAAGTTATTGAAAATTAAATTCTCAAATTCTAATTTAAATTCAATCAAATTTTCAAATCTGGATGTTGAAATAGTCAATGGTTTATAAAATAATAAATGAAAATCAAATACTATCATTTTTGGCAACCAATTCAGTCAACAGTTCAAATTTCAGAAAATTATACTTATATATATATATAATATAATCATACAAATCTATTTAGTTTACCAAATTTTGAAAATATTATTGTGTCAGTTTGTTCTGTTCAAGTGTTTGGGAAATCCTATCGATAGCGTTGATCAGAAGAATCGATCGGAAACCCAAATCAATGTCAACAACTCAAACGACACAATATATATATATATAACTTTCTTAATATTAATTTACAAATACACTTCCTCGCTCGACGATACAAGAATGGATTTCAAAGCAAGGATAGAGATTCAAATTTGAAGGACTCAAATCAAAGAGAATTTTGATTCGAAGATAGGTTTGAAACAAAGATAAGATAATTAAATAACAAAATAGGGGGATGGATAAGTTTATACAAATCGCGGGCAACCTTAACCGGGTCGACCATGACTTCACGAATATGATCGTTGTAGAACTTCGAGGCAAATCGACATTCGATCGTAAGAGATAGAATTCAGGCATAACGAGAAATATCAGCATCTAAATCTGAGGATATAAAAATATCTGGTGAATTGATGCTATTGCAAAGGAGTTTCACCCCTTTACAAATCATTCGTAGATAGACGAGACCGTCGATTCATTATAAAGATCATTCGAAGTGGAGTTATGGGATACTCCAGAGTCAAAAGAATTCGAATTGGAAGAGACAAGAATGGATTTATGGATTTTGGAACCAAGGGGGAACGTTCCAAAAATTCAAAGGAGACCGAGTCGAAAGAAGAAATTTAAGCTTGAACGAAAGTGATTCCATAACTAAATTTACTATTAATGCTAAGTTCTGCCTAGAGCCATAGCTTTGATACCAAATGTAATGACCTGATATTTTCAACCATTCGCATCCAAAATAGCCGGAATTGAATTGCTCAAAATACCAGATCGTAAGTTTGTATTTGGCAAAACTTAGCATATACAGTAAATAAATAATAACAGAATCACTGACACAGAGTAATATACAATATGCAGCGGAAACAAAATGAATAGTAGTTCATAAAGCTACTATATATAATAGAGTTAAATAAGTTACAACATAAGTCTCGAATATAATAGTCAATTACAAGAATCAGAATACATCACTAGAATCAACTGAATATCTAAAATTTGGAAAGATAGCTGGATCTCCAAACGAAGCTCCAACTCCAAAGGTGAGTCTCGAATACTGGTACACTCAGTTTGACCCGAGCGTAAAGCAAAACACAAAACACTCGAGTCAGGATTAACATTCTTATATCAATAAATCCAACTCAAGTGAAATAACAACTGAAATACAAGTAAATCAAAGGATGTTTGGGATAACCATCCTCTAAGGATCCATTAAACTATCTACTATGTAGTAGTGTACGCTAAGTAGATAATGTCTATCAGTAATATAACGTATCAAAATAGCGTTAAGGCGTTACCATTATCCCCTTTAAGACATTTTATATAAGCATCATAGTCTATACAGCACTGTAAACTCCACCGTAAACTAGTGGGCTACCAGGGAGTACTCCATAGGTATAACACAAAACAAATCGTAGTGGTCGCGTATAGGAATACGAGTATGACAAGGCACATGAGACAATACCCAAGGTAGTGAAACTACCATTTTGACTGATCCGGACTGGTGAGAACGCATCACCGCAACGATCGCAACACCACGAAACAACATTTCCTATTCAAGGGTGCGCACCAATCAAAAACAAGCAACGAGTAGTATACGAAGAAGTGTGTTCGCCTAGAGGTGGCTAACCTCATTGGCCCGACACGGCTCCTGTTTTGGTCATTTCAAATTTGACACAAGTGTCAAGGCTATCCATTATCGTTCTTTTTTCTTCAATCATCAACGTAGATCATTCCAACCACTTCATTCTGGATCAGACTCCGCGTATAGTTATTAAGGTGGTATTCGGTTTAGACAGTGAGTATGTCCCTAACCGATTTCGGTTTCTTTAATAACTTTCGTAATTATTACACCGATTGGTCGTTTGATAAATTTCAAAAACCAAATCAATTTCAATCTCACTTAGAATTTGAAAGCCAACATTTCATTCGTCTTTCTATATCAATTTCTATAATTTACGTTTCAAAACTTCCAAATTTACCATTTCAAAACTCTATAATTCAAATTCAATTTTTATATAAAACAATTCAAACATTGATTTAAATTCATATATAGGTTTCGTTCCATAATTACTTAAATTAAGTTAATTTAACATTCAAAACAATTTAAATTCATTGATGGATTCATTCAGTAATCATTTAAATTAAGTAAATTTATCATTTCAAAATAATTTCAAGTGAATTTCCAATTCATTAAATCAATCACTTAAGTTTACCTACATTATATCGAAACTTATAAATTGAATTTAAATTAAATTCGTCAAATTAAATTCTTTAAATTACAAGTCTCATAATAATTTCCATCAATCACATTTTATTTCTTATTAAAGAAATTCAATTTCACTTATTTACTTATTTAATTTAAACAAATTTCAAAACTTAATTATTAAAGAAACTCAATTTCACTTATTAAAGAATTCAATTTCACTTATTAAAAAATTCAATTTTATTTAATTATTAAATAATTTCGAAACTTAATTTAATAATTTACTTAAATTTAAACAACATTCTTTCATCAAACACTTTGTTAATCATAATTCTTTCGAAATCAAAATTTAGAAATCATAATGCTTGGAATCATAACACTTCCCACTTAACTGTTTAAATATAAATAATAGTATATATTATAAAATAGTTTATAATTTAAAATAGTTTATATAAAAATAATTTATATTAAAATAATTTATATGAAATAAATTTATAAAGTAACATATATAAATAGTTTTAATATAATTTTAAAAATACTTTATATAATAAAATAGCTTCCTCAAATTTCACAAATCGATTCAAATTCCAAAATTTAAATTTAATCAAATCTCAAATCATCCATTTTAATTTATTTCAGTTTCTAAATAAACCATTTCGTATTATATCGATTTCAAATAGAGATTTTTAACCACAAAATAAACCATTTCAATTTCAATATTTTCAAAGCTTTAAATATTCAAACATTTCAAAACAGGGTTTGATAATTCCACATATATATATATCAAGTTCACTTTATTATTATTTATTTTGAAATATTTACTTACTAAATCCATTTTCATTTAGATAAAATCCCAAATTTCAAATGACTAAATATTTCCTTCAATTCATTTAAACTTGAAATATTCGTTAAATCACCATAAACCAAATCAAGTTATAAAAATCATATCCTTTAAAAAAAATTCACTAAGTTCCAAATCGATTTCTAATTAAATATATTTCTTAATTAAAATCAATTTCAAATCTATCTTCTCAACCTTAAGTTATTAAATCATTATAAAATCTATATTAAAATATAATTTAAATGAATACTTAATCATGCTATATTTTAATAAAATCAAACTTAATTATTAAGCTTATTTTATATTAAAACAAATTTATACATAGCTTAAAATCAAGAATTTAACTATATATAAAATAACATTTATATAATATCTAAAATCAATATTTATATAAAACCGTATATTCCTTTCCAAAACCATAGTAATCATTTCAAAATATTTATATATAGACCAATGGTGTCTGTATATAATTTCCTATCCTATGGTCAAATGGTATGGATATTTATCATTTAAATCCATAATTTAAATATGTATGGGTATATATATATATATATATATATATATATATATATATCATTTCAACCCGTAATCCCAAATTCAATTCAATGAAAATCGCTTGGGTTTATTATTTCAACCCATAACGATTTTCTCCTATTCTACAAATCGTTCGGGTATGTATCATTTCAACCTATAGTGATTCTATACTAATAGGGAACTTGCGGAGTGATAACAGATATGATAGTAATATAACATGCATATATCATCAATATAAATAACAAATAAAGGTGTCAGATGTCAAAGGTGAACTGATACAGGTAATAGCACGTATATAACAGTGTACATAACTAACGACAGCATATTTCAATTGTCGTTTCAATTAAAATCAAATTTAATAAATAAAAGAACATTAATCGTGAGTGATTGACCACCTTTCGAGGCTAGAGAGATAGACAATAGAACGAGTTATGGATCCATGCGTGAACTCGAAGCAAAGCACGATGGACTCGAGTTTGATGACTAGAGCTGATAGATAAGGACTGATGAGAACAAATATACATAAAATTAAAGTTCAATATTGACTCAAATTAAGGTAAAACAAAAAAAATTATAGTATGTTTCAAAATCAATATTTACCAACCTACCCATTAAAAAAATAAACTTTTATAGTATATTTGGAAAATCAAGCATTTATAAAATCAGAAGTCTATATCCTAAATTATATAAGACTATCCATTTAAATCTATATATATAAACAAACTTACGTATGTAAAATACTTGGAATCCATGATATATATATACTAATATAAATATTTATACAAAATAAATATATAAATAGATGACTTACAGAAACCACAGTTCACAAAATTCTATCGTTTTATATAAAAAACATATATAAAAATCAACATATGTTCATCATATGTTTTGGAATGACTGTTTACATATATACTTAGAAAATGAACAGTACTTATATAATATAATATAGCTTATATCGATATCTATCTATACTGTAACATTGTACACAAAATATAGTATATATAAAGCAAGCACCACTGTACATATATTCACAGTCTTATGTGTACTTTATAAGTACGTTATATATATATATATATATATATATATAGACTAGTCGACATTTATAACACAATACAAAAATCAAACAGCTCAAAAGCAACATTTCCAAAACCTATATACATACATATATACAACATGCGTATATATAGATTCACACATAACTATATTATAGTATATTGTTTAATTCCAACAAATTTCTAATATAGACTTATGTATATTACTGCGGAACAGGGTCATAAATTTCTATGTAAACCTTTATATACAATATATATAACATATGAAACTAATATATATTAAAATATGGAATCAACAGCCTCTCCTATCGATGTTTATATAAACTTGATATATATATATATATATATATATATATATATATATATATATATATATAACTAAGATATAGGCCAAACCAGTCAACACTAATATGAAATAACAGTAAAAATATATAAACTAACAGATGTAACTTATATAAACAAGCACACAAATTACTTTTAATATATATTACATGGTATAAAAATTTAACAGTACATAACTTATAAAACTCAAACATATAAATCTATAAACTAATCCTAAGTAAAGAAATATGATATATACTCACATAGAAATATACACGGCCAAGGCGAGATGGAAAACTGAGAAGCCTTGGCCATGTAGAGGAGTTGAGAGGCCGAAGTGAGGCCACATGGCAGCGGCTACTATGTGGGGATGAGGAGACGAGTTTCTCGCACGTGAGCGGGTTGGTGGATGATTTCGGAAGATGCGATGGCTTCAGGAGGGAAGAGGAGATAAGGTGGCTCGGCTTTGTTATGAGGCGGAGAGCGGTTAAGGGGAGAAGGCTGCCGGACGAACTGGTGGGTCATGGCTAAAGGACGGTGGCCAAAGCGAGATGCAAGGAAGTGGTCGCTCGAGTAGGGGAAGAGGAGTAGGCGAGCAGACAAAATAATATGGATGACGTTTTTGTTATGGGAAGTGAAGAAAAATGAGTCAGAAGAAGATGAGCAGGTTTGAGTGCAAAATAATTATTAAAATTTTATTTCATATATTGGATCAGTGGGAAGAGCAACAATTGATGCTATCAATAGCAGAGAATAGGAATGGCCACGCACAAACTTCTGGAACAATAAAAGTGAGTGGCTGATTGAATTCGCCAGGTGAAAGATAATGGGTCATGGGAAATCAAAAAGCTATATTACGGAACCGTTACGGAAATCGTTCCGTAGCTTTCGCTATTTCCTAGACTCCAAAACATACAAATGAGTATACTGCAAAGATCAGCACGACGAGACGATCAAAACGGTACACATTGATCGGTGGTACGATTGAATTATAAAAATTTGAATTTTCTACTAGCAGAAAATGCAGCAAAAACGTAGAAAAATGAGATCGACGGAGCTAAAGAAGTCCGAATTTGAAAAAACGAAAGACGGTGTCTTGCTCAGAAGATGATTTACAATTTTATATACAAAAATATTCAGGTTTGAAAAATATTTTATTATCATCAAATATAACTGATATAAATTGAAATAGAATTAAACAATAAAATAAACTTTCATATTATCTGATGAAAATTTACAGTTTGCTATGTTCAATTAGACGTATTTCGAATATTAAATTTTTATTTCAAAATTTTATTATTTTAAATTTCACCAAAATTCAATTAAACACGTAAATAAAACCTTTAAAATTTATTAAAATTTACGGGTCGTTACATTACCGTCGTAGAACTGAAACTACAGCCCCTGTTATTACTGAGTAGGCCATCACCGAGCCTACAAAAAAAGGAGCGATTAAGATCACCCAATTGAAGAAGGATTTTCTGAATATTTGCTTTGATGGTTATATCTTCCCCCTCACTTGAAGAGAATTCCAGGGGAAGCAGAGCACACAATGCATGCTTATATTCATGTTATCTACACTTAGTATAAGAAGTGGGGGAAAGCTGCAAAGAAAGCATCGAAGGTGGCCTTTGAGCGGGCGAATACCACAGAGAAACTAGAAGCCGAACTCGCTCAAAAGGACCGAATCATTCAAGTGCTTAACGATGAAGCTGAATTCTCCCGTAAATCAAAAATAGAGGCCACCCAAAACGCCGAAGAGGATAACTTGGCTACGAAGAGGATGTGGCAGACATTCTGCCCTGGTGGAGGAGATGGGCTACTGAAACACCACTATCACAACCGAACATGATGCGACTCCTAAAGAACTTAACGAGATCAAAGCCAAATTTTTTGAAATCATCAAGGAAAGGGATGATGCAAATAGCGTAGCCCAGGAGGCATGTGAACAGGCCGTAGTGCTTCGGGGAGAACGGGATGCAGCAACGACTAAGGTCCGGGAGGTGGAGACTAAGGTCGAGAAGGAGGACATTGAAGATCTCATGATTACCTATAATGCTAACGTCTTGAGGCATAGGAACCTAGCCTATCTCGATAATTATCCAACATACTTATACAACGCCTGGGGCCGATTAGTAAAGGACGAGAAAATTGTCCATAAGGGTGAATCGGTCGATGAATTCAAGCATGAGAACCGATGCTGAACAAAGATGAAAGGAAAATTCTCCATCATGCTACGATTTCATATGAGAAGGAGAAGCTTGGTGCTCAGCACTCGAAGGTTGGAGAAGGTTCTGTTGTCGAGCACCGTGACACAAGTCCCGAAACTCTTGTGTCGACTCAACTTGAATCGACTTCTGTGGTTGATTCTCAATCTGTTCCTACTTACAACCTGGATCAACCGCAGATATCTCAAGTTAGCGAGCAAATTTCTAAGGCCGTTCAACCGCCAACAAGTCAGACTGAGGAAGGTACTCTGAACATTTATATGCTTGTTTACAATCGGGAGCTTTACTCGAGATAATTAATAATAGTTTTCCTTTCTTTCTTTCCAGTGATTGGAGCCACATCAGTCACGCCTCCTACTACTCAAGAATTACATCATGTGTTGGAGGCTATCGTAACCGAAACAGTCGCTACGTCATCTACCGTGCTATTGATGGAATGCAGGGATGCATACTTTCCTTTGGTGAGTAGATGATGGAGGAACTTCTCGGTCATCACAGTGACCCTTTTGCAGATCTGTCATTCATCATGAGCAAAAATGCACCGGTGACTAGTTCCACAGGTCCAACTGCAGGCATTCCTGGCGATGCGCAAAAACTTCACGAGGAGGAGATTATAGCCGAGATTAATGCTAAAATAGAAGCAGCATCCCAGACCAGCAGCTTTGGAGGTGGAATGGTGGGACTTGGCCCTACTCCGTTAAGGATGATATCTCCCGGTGGTACGGTTTTTGACACCTGTGTGCCTCTCTCGTCTCCTACAGTTAATCCGGTCTTTCCGACTCCACCTTCAGGGAGCATTCCCATACATGTGAGTTCGGAGGAGGAAGTGAATATAATGTCCCTGATTGGAGTTCGGTCGTCGAAAGGTAAGGGCTCAAAGAGAAAACCAAGTGAAAGCTCCAGCAGGTCCACACCGAAGGGGAAACCGAAGAAGAAAAGAGAATAGATGCTTCTCCTCGGCTCATTTTTGAGTAGATAGGAATTTCTTCTAGCTTTTGTAGGCTGTGTATAGGTGTGGAATTGGCCCCTACTAGTAGAATTTTTGAAGATAACTTGTACATAAATTCCTTTCACAAATAGTTGAAATGAAATTCTATTTTGCCTTCAACTCAATTATCGTTTATTTGCTTATGTGTTCTAGCATTTGAATTCTTGTACAGTAAACTTGTGAAGTTTCAACCTTTCGATCGAGTTTTGAGTTTGTTTGTTAAGTCCAAGAATCATGGCTACGAGTCGTGATTGGACACTAAGCTGAATTCCGATGCTGCACTGCTTCAGTTAGTGATCTACACTTAAGTTCTGCCCCCAGTTTATGGAATGAGTTGTAAAGATCGGCTAGAGATTGTATTTTGCCTCCAATTCATTGAGCTTAATGTCATTGAATCGAAGCTGAAACAAGTGAGGGTCGAGTGGTCTAATCACATTCGCTCACTTATTAATGATTACATCCACACTCCGAGGATTTGCATTTGTACATTGGAAGTTGGCCACGCCTGTTTAATTTTTAAGTATATGTTCACGCTCTAGGGACTTAAGTTAGTTTACGAGTGGTCATTCACACCTGAGTTATGTTTATACTCTGACCACACTCTGGGGACTCAAAGTTGTGTTACAGATGATCAATTCGTATCCGGTTTGTATTTAAACTCTAATCCACTCTCTGGGGATTTAGAGTTAGTCGATGGTTATTCTCCAATCCATGCTCTGGGGACTTAGAGTTAATCACGATCGATACTCCAGCTTGCACTCCGAAAATCTGAAGTTAGTGTTTATACTCCAATTCGCACTCTAGGAATTTGAAATTGATGTTTATACTCCAATTCGCACTCTGGGAATTTGGAGTTGTACTCCAATTTGCACTCTAGGAATTTGGAGTTGGCTGATAGATGGCCAGTCACGTCTGTTTAGGCGTTTGAATTTCGTTCGCACTTCGAGAACGATGGATTTATCAGGATCATGGACGGTCGATTCACATCCACCTTGAGTTAATAAGTGAGGTCGTTAGATGGACGGGTCCATCCTCCTTAAACTTGGTCAAGATACGGGCGAAGTCATTAGGTGAACGAATCCACCCTCTTCGAAATTGCATTTATAAGTTTATACTCCAGCTCACACTCTGGGAGACTGGAGTTAGTTAAAGGATTGTGGTGTATCAATCCTTTTTTGGCTTTAGTGTGGTGACTTGCCAAGAGCTCGGGTTTCACTTAATGAGTGGCCGGTCATATCACAATCACTCCCTATTTGAATAAATTCCACCATATTATGGAACTTAGCTCATCGTGTATAGTGATAGTCGTATGATGTATTAAATAAATCACAGCTCTGGCTCGAAGAGATTGCATTTTATTGCTGAAATAAGAAAATACAGCAAAGTCAGCTGCCTTATTACAAATTCACATTTCGATACAAAGAAATAAATTGCAGATGAAAAATAGACTAAATAAATAAAGCCTGTCATGTGTAGTAGCGACGAAGACTCTCGCTATTCTAGGCTCTTGATAGAGTTAGACCGTCAACGGTCCACAACTAAAATGTGCCATCTCCGAGCTTTTGTTCAATCACATATGGCCCTTCCCACGTTGGTTTCATGTGCGAAGGAGCTGGGTAGATTCTTTTGAGGACGAGATTGCCATGTTCAAAGGTTCGGGGTCGGACCTTGACATTGTATAATTGGACGACTTGACTTCGGTATGTGGCTGCCCTCAAACCAGCCTCTTCGTGCTTCTCATCCAACAAATCCAAGTATTCAGAAAGTAGTATGACATTTGTCTTTGGATCATAATAAGTCACACGATGAGAAGGTACTTCTATCTCGATTGGAATAACGGCTTCTGAATCGTAGGAAAGAGAGAATGGAGCATGTCCATTCACAGACTTGTGGGTTTTTTGGTAAGTCCATAGTGCCATAGGGAGTTCATCAACCCACTTGCCCCCGGCCTTTTCCAGTCGTTTCTTTATAATAGACTTGATAACTTTATTAACAGCTTCAACCTGTCCATTCGCTTGAGGGTGTGCAACTGCATTGAATTTCTTCTGAATATGGAATCGTTGGAAGAAATCCTTGAACTCAACATTGCTGAATTGGGTTCCGTTATCAGTGATGATGGTATGTGGGAGACCAAATCGGCAGACAATGTCGCGGACTACAAAGTTGATCACCTTCTTCATTGTGATTGTAGCAAGGGGTTCATCTTCGGCCCACTTGGTAAAGTAATCAACTGCGATGATACTTTGCACCACCTTTGGTCAGAGATAGAGAGCCAATAATATCAATGCCCCATACTGTAAACGACCATGGACTGACCATTTGAGTTATCTCAATAAGTGGGGCTCTAGGAATCCGAGCATGTTTTTGACATTTGTCACATTTTCTAGTGCAGTCCGATGCATCGCGATTCATGGTTGGCCAATAGTATCCATATTGGAGTACTTTCATAGCTAAAGCTTGCCCCCCAGTGTGATCGTCACATTCTCCTTTATGTACATCATGCAATATTCATTTAATTTCATCGTGAGCGATACGATAGAGTAAAGGAACGGAGTACCCTCTTCTGTACATGACTTCATTCTGAATTGTGAACCATGAAGCTTTTCGAAGAATCTATCCTATTCCACTTCGATGCTCTTGCAGTGTTCCATGCTCGAGATAATTTTTGAACAGAGTCATCCATGACTCCTTATCGGGAACAACTTCAAATATACCATCTATCTCCATTTGATCGATGCTTGGTGAAGACAATGTTTCAATAGGAACGAGTCCCATTTGTTGCGCTTCACCTGTGCTGGCTAGTTTTGTCAATGAGTCGGCTTTTTGATTGACTCTCGAGGGATGCAGTAGATAGCATAATAATCGAACTGATTCAGTATCTCTTGGACCCAAAATAGGTAAGCAACCAATCTTCGATCTTTGGCCTAGTACTCCCCCCGAACTTGACATACAACCAGTTGTGAATCACAATAAATCTCCATAGCAATGACTTTCAAATCTCGGGCAAACCTCAATACGACAAGTAAGGCTTCATACTCAGCTTAATTGTTGGTCGCACAAAAGTCAAACTTCAAAGCATAGAATATAGATCAACCTTTGGGAGTCTCAAGTACAACCCCGATACCTGAGCAACGATCATTTGATGCACCATCAGTATGCAGCTTCCAGATATATTTGGCAGATTCACTGGTTTCAAGCAAGTCCTTTAGGATGGTAAATTCAACTATAAAATATGCTAGGACTTGTCCTTGAATGACTCTCCTTGGAGTATAAGTAATATCAAATTGACTTAGCTTGATATTCCACTTGAGTAACCTACCAGACATCTCAGGTAGCGTAAGGACCTGTCATAACGGTAAATCGATGTAAATAGTGATAGGATGAGCCTGGAATCATGGACGAAGCTTCCTTAAAGCAATAACATAACAATAAGCTAACTTCTCTATCTTTGGATAATTTCTCTCAGCTTCGGTTAGTCGTTTACTAATATAGTAGACCGGTTTTTGTACTCGGTCTTCCTCTCAAATTAGGGCAGCACTGATCATGTTTTCTGATACCGCTAAGTAAAGGTACAATTCCCCGTGATCGATAGACTTTGACAAAATAGATGGTGTGGAGAGGTGCTGAATTAGTGCTTGAAATGCGCCCTCACATTCCATGGTCCATTCAAAATTTTGTTTCCCTTTTCGAATCAAATCGAAGAAGGGAATGCATTTGTCGGTGGACTTTGAAATGAACCTACTCAGTGCTGTTACTTTGAAATCGAAGAAGTGAATGTGGTCGAATACTCGCTTGTGGCTGTAGTGAAAGAGGCGAACTCCGTTAGCGGCGATGATAATGATTGGTGGTTCGATACTAGAGCAACCATCCACATTTGCAAAGACCGTATTCTGTTCAAGAGTTACGAAGAAAATAAAGAAGAAGCCGACGAAGTTACTGGAGCAAATAAGGTTCCAAGCAAAGTTTTTGGAAAAGGCACTATAGAACTTCCTTTCATCTCTGGAAAAGTTCTTACATTAGTCAATGTATTTTATGTACCTGATATGTGTAAGAATTTTGTCTCTGGATACCTTCTTAACAAGGAGGATTCAAGATGGTTTATGAGTCTGATAAGCTAGTGTTGTCTAAGAATGGTAGATTCATTGGACATGGATACTCTTGTAACGGCATGATAAAGTTGAATCTAATAAAGAAATCTTATGTTTATATTGTTGATTCTATTAATTTATGGCATGGTAGATTAGGACATGTTAATTATAATTCCGTTAGAAATGTGAATAAATTAGGATTAATTTTTGATTGTGATTTCGATACCATCTCTAAATGTGAAATATGTGTTCAAGCAAAAATACACCGAAAATCCTTTAAATCCGTAGAAAGGAAAACTGGTTTGCTTGATTTGGTATATAGTGATGTGGGTGACTTAAAAAGTCATCTCACCTATGGTGGTAACCAATACTATATAACATTCATTGATGATTATACTAGATATGCATATGTATATCTAATGAAAACTCAAAATGAGGCTTTTGATAAATTCAAAATTTACAAAGCAGAGGTCGAAACACAATTAGGAGTTAAAATTAAAATATTACATTTAGATCGTGGTGGTGAATATTTCTCAAATGAATTCACCTTGTTTTGTAAACAACAAGGTATAGTTCACCAATGTACTGCCCATATACACCACAACAGAATGGTATTGCTGAAAGGAAGAATAGAACTTTAGTAGAAATGGTTAATGCCGTGCTCATAAGTTCTAATTTACCTTATAACCTATGGGGTGATGCTATGTTATCTGCATGTTATATTTTAAATAGAGTACCACTTAAAAATAATAATATTTCCCCTTATGAATTATGGTTCAATAGGAAACTTAACATAACTAGACTTAAAGTTTGGGGTTGCTTAGCATATGTTAGAAAACCAGACCCTAAACAACCAAAGTTAGGAAATAGAGCATTTAAATGTGTTTTCATAGGATATTCACTTAATAGTATGACTTATAGATTCTTTATTCTTGATACCTTAGAAGTTATAGAATCTATAGATGTAGATTTTTTTAAAAATCAAACAATTGAGATCCCATTGAGATCATCTAGTCCATAACCTAGTATTGCTAATGATATCAATGATGATGATTATGCTCCTGCTCAAAACAACAAGGAAGTATCAGTAGTAGATAATAGTACTGAATAACGAATAAGTAAAAGAGCGAGAATAGAGAAGGACTATGGTCCTGACTTCATTACATATCTAGTAGAAGGCAGTAAGGACGAAGTCCTTAATAGGACTAAATATGTAATGAACGTCGATGACTATCCCAAAACTTATTCCGAGGCTATGAGTTTCAGAGATTCCAATTTCTGGAAAGAAGCTATCAATGAAGAAATGAGTTCCATACTGTTAAACCAAACTTTTGGTTTTAACTGATTTACCTCCTAGTGCTGAACCTATAGGATGTAAATGGATATTCAAGAAAAAGTTGAATACAAATGGATCCGTTGATAAGTTTAAAGCCAGATTAGTAGCTAAGGGATATAAGCAAAGACATGGAGTAGATTACTTTGATACATATGCTCCAGTTGCTTGCATATCTTCTATACGCTATTTAATTGCACTTGCGTCAATTCATAAATTAGTCATACATCAAATGGATGTAAAGACTGCTTTTCTAAATGGAGATTTAGAAGAAGAGATATATATGGAACAACCTGAAGGTTTCAAAACCCCAGGCCAAGAAAAGAAAGTTTGCAAATTAGTGAAATCTCTTTATGGCCTGAAGCAAGCTCCCATGCAATGGCATGAGAAATTTGATAAAGTTGCACTGTCATATGGATTCATTGTTAATGATGCTGGTAAATGTATTTATAGAAAATCGGATAACAATGGTAATGTTATAATATGTTTATATGTTGATGACATGCTAATATTGGAACATATCCTGTGTGAATGAAACTAAAAGTTTATGTCTTCTAAATTCGATATGAAAGATCTAGGAGAGGCTAATGTAATTTTGGAAATTAAAATTGTTAAGAAAGAGGGAGAGTTATTACTAACTCAATCTCATTACATAGAGCAGTTCCTACAAAAGTATGCTCATTACGATGACAAACCAGCACCAACTCCTTTAGTTCCTAGTATTAAATTAGAAAAGAACACTAGACGTACTATCTCTCAACTAGAGTATTCCAGTGTTACTGGGAGTCTTATGTATTATATGCATTGCACTAGACCAGACATCGCACATGATATAAGTGTATTGTGTCGATTTACGAGTAATTCAGGTTTTGAACATTGGAAAGCCATTTCCAGAGTTTTAGCTTATCTGAAAGGAACCATTGAATATGGTTTATCTTATAAAGGATATCCAGCTGTAATAGAAGGATATAGTGATGCAACTTGGAACAATGTAGAATCCAAATCCAAGTCTACTACTGGATGGATCTTTACATTAGGAGGCGCTGCTGTGTCTTGAGCTTCCAAGAAGCAGACCTATATTTCTGACTCAACATTGTTATCAGAATTGATTGCATTAGCAGATGCATGTCTAGAAGCGGAATGGCTTAGGAATTTATTAATGGAAATCCCTTTATGGAAGAAGCCATCTGCAGCAGTCTTGATTAACTGTGACAATCAAGCAACGATATACAATGTGTCTAATAAGACATATAATGGAAAGTCTAGACATTTGAGTCTAAGACATCAAATGGTGAGACAGTTACTCAAAAGAGGAGCTATAACTGTTGACTACATAGAAACAAAGAAAAACTTGGCTGACCCACTTACAAAGATTCTTCCAAAGGCAACAGTTTCTATAAAGTCACAAGAAATGGGACTAAGGTCTATGAATGAACGTTGATCATCCTTAACAGAAACCCAACTTATATCTTGAAAAGGATAGACAAAGTTCAATGGGTACCAACAAGTTAAGAGAATGATTATGGAATATTAAATCGATAATTCCACAATATTTAGTGTTGGATTCTGCAAGAACAAAGGATGGATATATATTCTTAATAAGTCTAGAAACCTTAAAAGGTGTATCGCAGAAACACCTTAAGAGACTTATCTATATGAATATGGAAATCAGGCCGTTTCCTAGGAAAGTAAGACCACTTTCTAAGTAGACTCATGAACTAGGATTTAAGCATGGCCATTAACGTGCTGAGCAATACAGAACACTTTACCTAAGGAAATCAACATGTGTGATTGTTCCGGTTTTATCATTAGGGATACTTGGATCAAGATTCGTTCACCATAGAATCTCGATAAGGCTTCGAATGGTTTACACTAAGTAAAGGTTCAAATCCAAAAGATACCTTTTATTTATGTGTTGGTTTTCACGATGATGCAAAACTTGATCTTAGAACTACATAGGCTTGATCCCACTTGGGTATGCAGGAAGTCACTCTAGTGATTCAGCTGTCCTATTTATTTATTTTTTAAATTAGGGGAGATTGTTGTAAAATTTTCAAATGTTGTTTTGGGGTTTTAGGTTTTGATTTGGAAGAGAAGAAGTAAAGAGGGAAGAAAGAAAAGATAAGTCGCATATGCTAGAAAATTAAGGACTATATTTGTGTAAATATAGTTTTCTCATGTGGATGTTGGGCCCTTAGGGCTCCCACATGTTTGCCTTGGGTCGGGTCGGGTTTCAGGTTTGAATCCAAAAATACTTTTGAACCATATGTAAACAGTAACGGGCCAGATTTCAGCCCAAAACCGAAATTCCTGAATTTGAATAAATGGCGGGAAATTTGTAAAGTTTTCTGAACGTTGCAAAATGAATAGACGCGACGTTTAAATATTGAATGGATATAGCCATTCGTATCAGTTGTGAACTGTTGCAAACGGCTATGGCGCTTAGCGAATAGGCACCTCTCTACCACTATAAATAGTGACGCCTAGAAAATGTTGGATATACAATTTTATTCTCACTCTTCTTCTTCTTCACATAGCAGTTTTTACGATGCCAGAAAGTGTTACAAAACACTGCGTCACCATTGCTCTGTTTTGTGATGCCTCCAAATTGTTGCAAACTCTGAAAATGCTGCAGAATTGCTCTCTTCTTACTCTTCGTTCTATTCTATACAAATTGCATCATTAGAAATCGTTACTAAAGTGTTCTTGGTCGGATCAAAGCCATACAAACTTTGAATCCGATTACGCTGTTATAGGGCTTCATTGAATCCTGAAAGTCGATAGTTCGATAACCCGTTTGTACCCGATGGGTTGAACTGAAAGAATCTATTCCATAGATCCTTAAAGTTGGAAAGTACAGCATTATCTTCTTCGCAATCGCCATCAAATTTGCCTCGAACCACAAAATCCCCAACACGTTCCATACCTTAGGACCTAACATAATTAGCACAAAATTTAACTTGATACTTCTCATATGGATCCTTTGGGAAAAAGGAGTAATATCATTTCATATATCATCAATACACTCAAAGATTGAAGTAGATTCACAAACAGGAATTTCGTTTTTTGGGATCTTTTTATAAACTGGATTCCATTTATTAAACAACTTGCTTTTTTCTTGCAAATTCTATTCTTTTTTTTCGTATTTGATCCCTTTCTCTTCCAAACCTATTTTATCTCTTTGGGAAAATGTGCCCACCCATGTTTCGATCAATAACACTTCATTTTCCATTGAACCCAAATTTTGGGATTTGATTTGATATGTGGGATATTATCAATCTTTATGGGGTTTGTGATTTTACCTTTGTTTTAAAGGACATCGTCATTATCTTATCATTACTAGCCAATGGTGTGAAAATTATTTCAGTTTGTCAATGTATCAAGATATTATATATTTTTTACTTAGTAATGGGAGAATAACATGCAAAACTAATGTTTGCAAAAGCAATTGTATCATCTCTACTAAGCGTGATCACTGACACTGTGTCAAGTTAGATAAACAAAATTTACCTATATTTTAATTTTCTTGATTTAACAGAATAAATGTCTGATTATTACAGTTGTGTTCCACTTTACAACTTCAGCTACACATATAACTATCTAATGTCTTCTTCCGAAAGTTTTATGGATAGGTAAGCAATCAAAGTCCAGTAATTTTTTTTAGATATATCCTTATTTTACTTTACCAACAATAGCTTGATTGATTACTCGCTTGATAATGCTTAATTTAAATTTTGATTTTTCAGTTTTATGGATAAAAAATACAAAAGGAAATGTCGCTACAACCCAAAAATGTCACGTACAATCCACAAGGATAAATGGAGGAAAGGATCTCAGGTTCCATAGATTCTTATTTAATAAGAAAATTTATTCTTGATTTACTTACTTTCTATATTTTGGATCTTATTTCAAATTGCCTTACTTTATTCTAAAGTGGATAACATTGGTTAGAAGGCATGCAAGGTTTATTGTCGAAGATAATGTAGTTTTTCCAATCTTCAAGAAACATTGCAAGGTATTTGATATGCTGGACAGTTTCTTTTCATCTTGATATAGCTAAAATTCACTTACAATCCTTCTACTTCTGTGAGATTATAACTCAATTTCATTGTAGAGGGCAGTGGCTAGAAAGCAGCACAACTGTATTCCAGATGAACATTATGTGCAGACATTATTTTCTGTAAGCTTTCTAGAGTGCTCGCTCATCACATGTATTACATTCTACATGACTAAAACTCTTGAGTAAGCTATCAGTAATGATTTGCATTTTGATGGCTAAATGAATGGGCTTTAAAATGAAGTAGAAAGAAGAACGTGAACATACGCTTTCTGGAACCATACTTAAACTATTAAAGGAAAAGGGAGTTGGCATCCTAGTAGTTCTATGTATGATGATGACAACCCCATTCATATTAAGGAAATAAAAGCACATTTCTTTCATCCTCAATTATATATTCAAGAAAAGATTGAATGATCACTTGTTCATACAGTATGACATTATTAATGCAGGAAATCAGTCATGTGAACTATTAGACCAAGTTGAGGACCGAATGGTGCTTGGTAAACTCTACCACTGCACCTTGCTATTTATTTGCTAGAAAATTTTCTGGAGGTGCTGCTACACATTTATTAACCGATTCTATGTTTGGCCACATTGGTGCCACTTCCTTGTTGTTACCTAGTTTTAAATAAAGGTCAACTACATTCTTGAGTTAAACACTAATTCAATCAAAGAATTCTACCGATTTAGAGAAACTAGGAGACAAGATTTGAAAATGTATCTATTTTTTACTTGAAAATAGATAGTCCATTTGGGTTTGTGAAAAATGCTTTAACTTCGTATATTACTAGTTATAAAGGTTAGATGATACTTTATAGAAGTAAAGGATATATCTGCTTTAACTTGTCCCAGTCTCTACTTTTTATGCTTTTGATTGGTTGTTCAAATGGTTTTAATTTTATGCACATTCCTAGTTTTGTTCAAGTTTTTATGGGTTGTTAGAATTTGTTAGTGATATATTTTCTTGCTACATTTAGCAATAAATATCTGAAGGTTAACAGTTTACACTAGTGTATTGATACTTTTTGATGACAAGGACCCAAGCACCATTTGTTGAAGAGGAAGATCATGCTCTGCCCTTAGAAAAGCAATAAATCGGTTTGTAGTAGCAGTTATTCATTTGATGTTATAATGTTGCTGACACTTATGATGCTCATATGGAGTATATACCATGGGCATTGTCTTTCCTAGTTGTTTGGCTAGTAAAAAATTCAGTTCAAAATCCCTGCTACCTAGAAAAGTTGAAATATCTCACATTACGCTATTTCGATAATTTAAAGCAAACAACAAGAAGTCATCCGGTGGAGTCTGGTCAGAGATCCTCGAAGAATCTGCTTGCAAGAAAGAATTGCTCTTTACTAGATCGAGCATTGCAAGGATCAATAGGTATCACCAGGAACATCTAACTCAAAGGCGTGGTTGCTTCACTTCACTCGATTTAACTCATCTAAAAATAACATTGTATATCATATTAATGACTTTTTGATATTATTGGAAGCAATGTAAGTTACGTCGCAGACATAGGATCATTGTCGAACTAGGTTGAACTTTCTTTTTTTCATACATATTGATATTCCATATTTATAATTTAGTTCCACAAACATAGTTACGTCCTGGAGTTGGCTTGCACACTAAGTCGATTCATATGTGTTTAAACCAAAAATGACACAAACAACCAATAGATTGAATAGAGAATAAAGAGTGAAGAAAATAAATGAAAAACGAGTAAGAAAGTACATGTAGAGTTTATAATGGTTTAGTTAATATTGACCTATGTCTACTTAATAATTTTTATTGTATATATTTTGACTTGGAGACGAAAGTTCTTACAGGTCGGTACAACTCTGATAAAGATTACAAGAAATTAGAGAAATGAGAGTAAGAGCTAAAAGATTACCCCTCTACTTATAAAGGTAGAGAGTTTAAAATCTTTTCCAGAAGATCTCGACCTCATTTTTCACGCCTTAGATTGTTTCCAGAAGATCTCGACTTCGTAAGATTACCAATCTGGTCATCTTGAACTCTTCGCTTTGGCTTGTCTTTTGATTAGCTTCGTGATTGCACAGTTGTTTGCACCAACATTAGCTTGTTTTGTAGTCTAGATGACAGAGTCGTCGAAGAACAGAGTTGGCGATTCAAGAGTTCATGGAGATTGATTTAGAATTGCATTGGATCAACAAAATAACACTTGGAGTAAGTTTCCAGCATCGAGTAGAGTGCATAGGTAGAAGATAGGACATATTAGTGGAGGAATGTTGGATCGGTACAACTCCAGGGAGTTGGAGTTGGAGTTGTACAACTCGAGGGAGTTGGATTGATACAACTCAAACTCCAAGGGTTGGTTTCGTGTTTGTTTTCTGGATTGTTGAGCTGTCTCTCTGGGGTCTTGCCTTGATAACTTTGAAGTTTGACTCGTCAAGTTTGTCTGTATACTGCTAGGTCAAAAGGCGGGATATAACTTTCCCCACAAAATACGCCTTGCGAACGGAAGGTGTGATTTTCTTAAGAATAAATGTTGAAGTCATTCTTCAATAGCTGAGCCCTCGAGCTACTTCAATTTTAATGAATCATCCAGCTTCTTGGGATTCTCTTGTCAATCACAGGTTGTTGTTCCAGACCTGTCATAACCTATGACTCTAGACTTTGCCTAAGTGTTGTCTATACATCACCACAATTCCAATTTCATTCGGAGTTATTATAGCACATATCAAAATCGTTTCAAGTTCACCTGGGATTTGTGAATTCTGTTCTAAATACAAGATATTCAAATCCTTCTATCAAATCAATTTTTGTTCTTAGGTTCGATCTTTCTAGATCGTTTTATATTAAATTCAATGCAAGATCTCTCTGGATCGGTAATCAATTCGTGGTCATTCAAGAACGATAGTTAAATCTACGATCTCTCCGGATTGTTATTCAAATTCATGATCGTTCTGGACTGATAGTCAAATCTGTGGTCTCTTCGGATGGTTAGTCAAATCTATGGCCATTCGGGGTCAATAATCAAATACATGATCTCTTCGGATCGTCTAATCAAATCTATGGCTATTCGGGATCGATAAGCAAATCCATGGTCTCTTCGAACCCTCGCTAAGCCCAATCTGCTCCTTCTCCGACGAAGGGACTTAGCGACGAGTAAGTCCATCCACTTTCTCACCGGCGAGGGCACCTACCCCCGTAATCCTCTCCGATTGGGACATATGGCGATTAGATCCATGGTCTTTCCGGACCCTTGCTGATCTCAATTCGCTCGCACTCCGACAAGGGGACTCAACGACAAGTAAGCCCATCCGCTCGTGCTCCAGTGAGGTGACTTACTTCTTGTACTCCGGTCTCGCCTCTCCGGATAGGACTTAAAGAGATCAGTGCCGTATAAGTCCATCCACTCGGGATTCAATAAGGGGACTTGCACCTTGCACTCTGGTCCTGTCCCTCCGGAAGGGACTTTATAGCGATTAATATCGACAAGATCATTCGCTCGCTCTTCGACAAGGAGACTTGCACCTTGCACTACGGTCCCGTCTCTTCGAATGGAATTTAAAGCAATCAATATAAGTCATCACGTTCAAGTGATTTGTAAAACCTTAATCAACTCTGTGGTTATCAATCTCCGTTGATCTTTCCTAATCAGTTTTAGTCATCACTTATGGAGTCTAAGTCAGGGCATCTAACAAACATCTAACCCTATCATGGTCACCTTCAGATTTCCAACTCAGAGCGTGTCTAGTGACCGATCAGGATCCCACGCACATGTCATCGGTCTGAGTTTACTATTGTGCAAACATCCTAAATAGCCATCTCAGGCATCAACTCGAAGTGTGCCTAGGGACCGTTTGGGATCCCGTATACATGTAAGTGACCTGAGGTGATATTGTAGCATTTATTGAGAATAAAAGGCAAGATAAAGGATTCGAACCTGATCCCAAGCCATCCTGAATTCGGGGTTCTCATCCAATCGAAGTCTCTGATTTATAACTTCATCCTGCCCCTCGTTCCTATAGGGAAATTTTGGCACATACACCTCCGGTCGTGCTTCTGCATTCTGATTCGCATTCATACGGTCTACATCATCTCCAAGACGCGTAACATTCCTTCCTAGGCTAGGATGACCCATGCCCTTGAGCCTTTGTGGGTCGGTACCGACCCGTATGTTTGGTCCAGATTTTGAACCGGGTCGTTCTACTTTGCTTCATATCAAATGTGCTTCAGCTTCTGGTCTTTGATTCCGATTTGTAGCAACTCCAGTTGTTCCCGTATGTCCCATTCTCCTGAAGAAGTTCTCCATCATCTCTTCTTAGTGAGAAATCATTCTTTCCTACAGTCCATAAATCAAAGTTTCCATCTCATCCTTAGTTATGTATATTAATGGGGGACAGCTCCTAAGGATGCCTCTTAGCTGCCTCCTTGTTGATTTCCTATAACAACAGTCCTTCTAGTTGATTGCTTAGTCATTCGGGATCTTTTTTTAAAATCCCAAATCAACGAATACTAGTGATTTCTCAATGAAAGCACCAAAATGTTTGACCAAAAAGGGCATAAACACCCAATAGATTGAGTGGAGAATAAAAGGTGAAGAAAATAAATGAAAAACGAGTAAGAAAGTACACATAGAGTTTATAGTGGTTCGGCTAATCTTGGCCTACGTCCACTTAATAATTTTCATTACTTATATTATAACTTGGAGGCGCAAGTTCTTACCAGTTTGCACAACTCCGACAGAGATTACAAGAAATTAGAAAAAGGAGAGCAAGAGCCAAAAGATCCTGAAAAATGAGCACTACCCTCTGTTTATATAGGTGTGAGCCTAAAATCTTCCTCAGAAGATCTCCACATCGTTTTGCATGCCTTAGACTGTTTCTTTATGAAAGTAGGACGCCACCTCATCAACTTATATGGATCAATACAACTTCAAGGACTTGGGTCAGTATGACTCTGTAAGATTGCCAACCTGTATTAGTACACTAGGTATTGGTTTTGATGATAACAACTATAAGACATGATATAAAATGTAGATACTAATGTTTTATCAAGATATATATAGTATATAGTGTAGGATATTAGACATGTGTTGATTAAGAAGACTATACAGTATCAAGAGTAGATTCAAGACAATGATAAATGAAGACTTATGAGTATTGAAGAGTTCAAGATTTTAAGATATTCCAGATAAGTTATAGAGTCGTAGAATTTCTGTTAAAACCTTCATAGCACTTTCCTGATCTCTCTCGCCTTATCTAATTTTATTTTAAATTATTTTTCAAATATCCTGATTTTAAAATAATCTTTTTAAAATATTTTCCAAAATGATTTTCAATCTCTTATACTTAAAAGATATTATTTTAGTGTTTCTATGTTCATATCATATATGTGTATATATACATATATTGAATTTTGGTCTATACTTTAATAAGTTATAATTATATTGATTTTTATATTATTGAATACTCTTATTAAATCTTTCAAAATTATTTTATAATGTTTTATTAAGTTATATTTTGATTAAAATATGTATAAACTATATTCAAATAATTCTACAAAGTATCAAATTATATTACAAACAATGGATTTTCAAATAATATTGTTAAAGTGTTTTTCAAAATGCAAAGGGATATGTCGATATATCTTGTCCATGTATGTTGACATAGCAGCCGTACTTTTCAAAATTCAAATTTGAATGGAAGTGTCTTTTTGTCGCATCTCTTCGCGAATGGACATGACCGTCGTTTCCCTATATATACCAGGCTTCCAAATGAATTTTCAATAACTATTGACTTATTCTTCTCTACTATTTTCACTCTCTTGTTTTCTAAATCAATTCTTACCCAAACTCTGTCGAAATTCAACTAGAATCAAATTCAATCATCACTAGTTTTATTTTCCTTCATCCATTCTTTGATTTCTCTCATCTCTCTCTCTCAGTCAAACCAAGATTAAAGTGCTATTCAAGAGTTATGTGATCAATTGTAATCAAGATCGAAGGTATGAATCTGTAAAACTCTATCAAATCATATCATTATACTGGTGGGTGTTCTTAATAGCCTAAAAAGCAAGTGGCTCCACCCGGAGGTTGGAATTCTAGAGATTGTGTCTTGTAACCTTGAAATCGAGATTATATTTGCATTTACTAGTTGAAAAGAAATTCATAAAAGGAATTGTGAGGGACTAGATGTAGGGCAACTCCGAACCAGTATAAAACCATGGTGTATTCATTTCTTTTTCTTTTTACTGCGTTTACTTTTATAGATACTTTGATTCTGTTATTGTTTCTATGATTATGAATTACATTAATCCAAGTAGAATCTTAAAGAATTTGAAAAATATTCATATAATCAATTAAACACTGTTCATCCCCCCCTCTGGTGTTAAGTTAGCCTTAAAACCCCTATTCCGCTGACTCACAGTTGGTATCAGAACATTGTTTTACAAAGTGTTCATCATCTGATTTTTGAAAAAAGTTTGAATGGCTACCAACACTGGTTATAGTATTGTTAGTAACACTATTAATACACTTGTTAGTAACTCATTTGTCGAAGGACATCGTCTGCTAGACCTCCACTTTTTAATGGTAGCAGTTACACATATTGGTCATGTAGAATAAAAATTTATTTATAGTCAACTGGTTTAGACACTTGGAATATCACACAAACTGAGTACCCTAAACCGGAGACTAATTTTGCACGGTGGACTGCTGACTAAACAGAGGTTGCACAAAGTAACTCTAAGGCTATGAATATATTATTTTATTCAGTAGATAGAAATGAATTTAATAGATTATCTATATGTAAGTGTACATTTGAAATTTTGAGAAATTTGCAAGTTACACATGAAGGCACAAGTAAAGTGAAACAGACTAAAATTTCCATGTTAACAAGCCAGTTTCAATTATTCAAAATGAGTCCAAATGAGTGCATATCTGATACGTATAGTAGATTACAAGATATAGTATGCTCACTTATTAGACTGGATAAAAGTTTTTCTAACGGGGATCAAGTTAAAAAATTTATCAATTCACTTGCTCTTAAATAGGATCATAAGATGCTTGCAATCGAAGTGGCAAATGATAATAGCACTCTAAAAATTGAAGAGTTAACTAGCAATTCAATGTCTTTTGAAGCATCCTCGTCAGGAGAGAAAGTAAAGCAATAGAGAAGAAATATATAACTTTTAATGCAATGATGGGTAATCTAGATTCAAACATCGATGACAATGAAGAAATTCCTTTCATGACAAGGAATTTCAAAAAAAAATTGAAATATAGGAAGATGAACAATTTCAAAAGAAATGATAGTAAAAATCCAGGAAGCGGAAGTGAAAATGGAAATGACATTAGATGTTATAACTGCGATGACCTTGGACATTTAAAACGAGACTGCCCACATCCCGATAAACTAAAAGCTACACCAGACATTGATTCGTACAGAAAATGGAGAAGAGCCTATACTACAACATTAGACTATTCAGTCACATCCTCAAGTGATAATGAATCAGATACAGAAATTGCTAACATGTGCTTCACAGCAATACATAATTCAGAACAAAATGGTGAAATATATCAGGAAATGGTACGCTTTAAATATATCAAAAGTTCTAATTTCTTAAATGAAAATTTGTTAATGTTTTGGTTGCTTTATTGGTTGTTATGACTATCCGATAGATTAATAATAGTATTGGTTGAATATTGTGTGATTATATACTAAATTTAAATTTTTATATATTTTAATAATATGAATATATTTTGAAAAAATTGAAAATAGAATAACTATAAATATATATATATACATAATAGAATAGGATATAGTTAAACAAAAATAATTTTTGAAAATTTCGACCTATATGTCGACATACCCTACATATATATGTCGACATATGTAGATAAATTTTAAATTTCAATTTCAAGTTCAAAATTTGAATTTCCCTCCACCTTTTCACCAACTCCTTTGTTATGAAAGTTGTCTTTTGATCAGAGAACATGTCCTTTGATTCTCTATTTACTTACTTTATCTCCATCTTTTCAATTTCACTTTCATTTTCAAATTCAAAAATCATAATTTCTCCTCTTCAAATTACTCTTCAATGGCATCCTCAAGCAATACCAAGGGAACCATAAGGCTTTCTAAGAAAATAAAAAATATCCTTTTAATGATCAAGAAGCCGTGCAAGCCTATATTGATCTTTCCCGGAGGATTTGCTATTTTTGAAGATTTTCCTACTTATGGTCTTTTCCATCTTTGTTTGCAAAAAGAAATTATTGGTTTAGTCGATGCTTCTCAACATGATTTTATTTGTTATCCAAAATTGGTGAAGATGTTTTATGCAAATTTAAAAGGAAAATTTAATGATGGAAGAGAAGGAGAAGTTTAGAGTAGTGTCAAGAAGGCAATTTGTTTCGGAAAAAATTTTCCCGGTAGATTTGCTATTTTTGAAGATTTTCCTACTTATGATCTTTTCCATCTTTGTTTGCATAATGAAATTATTGGTTTCATCGATTGTTTTCAAGATGATTTTGCTTGTTATCCAAAATTGGTGAATATGTTTTATGCAAATTTAAATGGAAAATTTATGATGGAAGAGAAGAGCAGTTTAGAGTAGTTTCAAGGGGACACAAATTGTTTTAAACTGTGAACTTTTGGGTCACATTCTTGGATGCAAATCTGGTGGAATGGACCTTTCAACTTACAAATTGATTTTCAAAATCGTGAAGTAATTCATCACATTTTCGAAAGAGAATGATTTTGAATTTAAAAAAAAAAATTGTGTCTAAAAGCAAGAATTTTTAAGCCTTCTTTTGCAACAAAGTATCACTCCTAGAACGGGTAATTATAATAACCCGGTATAAAAAAAATTCAAAGCTCTTTTCGCCATTTATGGTCAATACGATATAAATTGATCTCAAGTCATTTTGGATGAAATTTTTCCTTAAAATCTTTTAAAACATGAAAACACATTATTTCATGGTGTGTATCTCACTTGTGTTTTCAATTATTTTGGTGTTGACTGTAAAGAAGAGGAAACAATTCCTTGAAAAATATTTGACAAGACCAACATTTCACTTATGCATATTTCACCATTTTTCGAGCCTTATGAAATGCTTGCGGAAAAGTAACAAAGGTTGGCTTGGAAAAAAGAGCAAGGAATAAGAGAATAGGAGGAAGAGGAAGAGGAGGGGAGGAAATGGAAGTCAAGGAGGAAGAACAAGAAGCGGGGGATGATACTTCCTTGGAAAGTATCAATATGCCACCTAATCCAAAACAATAAAGATCTTCTCAAAAACTAAGAGAAGATCATTCACAACCAAAAGAAGCTTAAGAAATCATTTTCAAAGAGATTTACCTCAATTTTCAACAAAATGGGTAAATTCTCTGGAAACATCATCCACAAGCTTGGTAGTTCTTCTTCATTTTCATCCACCACTTTCTAGTTGTTTGTCAAAGCTATCTTTGTATTTGAATTTTCTAGTTTTAGTTTACGTTGAGTCTCATGTATCTTTCTTTTATTTCTTATACTCATCCTTATTGTCAATGAAAATTCTATTTCTTGCCGTTATACGTTGTTTATCATTTTTGAAAAACAGTATAAACGTATAAGCTAAATACATTAGAATATCAAAAAAAATGTTTTGAAAATTTCTTTATATATGTCGACATACTTTGGGTATGTATGTTGACATACAACGGTAGTTTTTCAAATTTCTAAAATTTTGAAAATTAAATAGACAACAAGTGTCTATTCATTTCCAATGAATTTTCATCCATTTAAATACATATTAAGACCAGAGAATCATTTGTTTCAAGTCTCTTCCTTCTTCCTTTTCATTCCTAAACTCCAATAAAAATGAATGGCTTCTCATATCCAAAAACTAACTGAAAATCCCGAACAAACTCTTGAATCATGCAAGAACATTTTTTCTTTCATCCTAAGAAACCAGAGATACTTATAGTTGAGTTAAAGTGTAGATGATCAAGGAGTAAGAAAGTAATTTCGACGCAATTCCGTGGATGATTTCTGCCTTGAACAAAGAAGAACCAACCCCCAATCCAGAGTATACTATCAACAAAGATGATAAAGATTGAGATGCTAGCAAAGCAGATCCAATCTTTGGCACTAGTAGATGGGTTGAAGTTCCTTGAAATGTCTAGCTTAAATAGGTTTGATTGTATATGAATAATAACACTTAATTTAATTTGGATTTGATTGGTTTGATTTGTGTGGATTTGTTTGGATGGTGTGTGACATTAACTTTGTTGGATCGGATGAATATTTGGATTGATTATGATTATTTCATGATTATCTAATTTTACATATCACTTGTTGTTTTTATACAATTTTTTCATCATCATTATATATAATTCTTATGTATATACATATATATCAATTAGTATTTTATTTAGTGGGGTTAGAGATAGAATTAGATTAAGAGTTATAGTTATAATTTTAATTAGTTATTTTTGTTGATGGGGGAGATATATATAAATTCTAAGCATAAATTATGGGAAGTTGCATAGTTATGGGGGAGTTTTGTAATCTAGGGGGAGTTATATTATATTTTATATACGGAGTTGTCATCATCAAAAAAGGGAAGATTGTTAGTACCTTAGGTATTGGTTTTGATAATAACAACTATGTGACATTATATAAAATATAAATACTAATGTTCTATCAAGATATATATATATAGTATGTAGTGTAGGATATTAGATAGGTATTGATTAAGAAGACTGTACAGTATCCAGAATAGATCCAAGATGATAATGATTGAAGACTCATGAGTATTGAAGAGCTAAAGTTTTCAAGATATTTCACATAAGTTATACAGTCATAGAATGTATGTTAAAACCTTGATAGCACTTTCTTGATCTCTCTCGCCTTCTCTAATTTATTGTAAATTATTTTTCAAATATCCAGGTTTTAAAATAATCTTTTCAAAATATTTCCCAAAATGATTTTCAATCTCTTATATATACTTATAAAGATATTATTTAGTGTTTCTAAGTTTATATATATTGAAATTTGTCGATACTTTAATTAGTTATAATTATATTGATTTATATATATTATCGAGTACTCTTATTAAATCTTTCAAAATTATTCTATAAAGTTATATTAAGTTATACTTTGATTAAAATATGTATAAACTATATTGAAATGACTCTACAAAGTATCAAATTATTTCACAAAGCAACGGATTTTCAAAATATATTTTTAAAGTGTTTTTCAACATACAAAGGGATATGTTGACATATCCTATCCATGTATGTCGACATAGAGGCCGTACTTTTCAAAATTCAAATTTGAATGGAAGTGTATTTTGTCGTATCTCTTCGCGAATGTACATGACCATTGTTTCCCTATATATAACAGACTTCCAAACAAATTTGCAATAACTAATTTCTTATCATTCTGTCCTTTTTTCACTCTCTTGATTTCTAACTCAAATTTTACCCAAACTCTATCGAAATTCAACCAGAATCAAGTTCAATCATCACTAGTTTGATTCTCCTTCATCTACTCTTTGATTTCTCTCATCTCTCTCCCACTCAAACCAAGATTAAAGTGTCATTCAAGAGTTATAGGATAAATTGTAATCAAGATCGAAAGTATGAGTCTGTAAAACTCTATCATCATACTGTTATACTTGTGGGTGTGATTGTAGCCCATAAAATCAGTTGGTGTGATCGTAGCCCGTAAAATCAATTGAGTGTGCTTAGTAATCCGTAAATCTAGCGGGTGTGCTTGTAGCCCGAAAATCAAATGAATCTACCAAGAACTCGGAATTCTGGAGGATATGTATCACAGTCTTGAAATGGAGATTGTATTTGCATTTACTAGTTGAAAAGAAATCCGTACAAGGAATTGTGTGAGACTAGATGTAGGGTAACTTCATACCTGTATAAAATCCTGGTGTGTTCTTTTCTTTTTACTTTTACTGCGTTTACTTTTATCTATACTTTGATTCTGTGATTGTTAATTATATTATTCCAAGTAGAATCTTGAATAATTTGAAAAATATTCATATAATCAATTAAACACTATGTACCCCCTCTAGTGTTAACTAGCCTTAAGATCCTTATTCCACCGACTCATAATTTTGTCATCTTGAACTCTTTACTTTGGCTCGTCTTGTGGTTAGCTTTGTGATTCCTTAGTTCTTTGCACCAATGTTAGCTTCTTTTGGAGTCCAAATGACGAAGTCTTGGAAGAATTTTGATTCAAGAGTTCATGAAGATCGATAGAGAATTACATTGGATTAACAAAACAACAATTGGAGTAGGCTTCTAGCATCGAGTAGAGTGCATAGGTAGAAGATGGTACCCATTAGTGGAGGAAAGTGGATCAGTACAACTCCAGGGAGTTGGATAAGTGTCGACCCACCGCTTAGGTCGATCCATGAATTTCTTGGCTTGGGTTGGTTTCTTGTTTGGTTTTAGGATTCTTGGACTATCTCTTCAGACATCTTGCCTTGGTAACTTCGAAGTTTGACTCGTCAAGTTTGTCTGTATACTACCTAGTCAAAAGGTGGGATAACAACATGCTTTCACTCTATATTGCATCATCGAACATGTAGAATTAAAGAACTGTAGAATCAAGTTCATTGACACATACTTTTTGGTCATTATTTAGATACTTTCATTGTGAACTTTTCATTGGATGCCACTGTAAAAATAGTCCAACTACTTCCCTCGAGGGAGGCAATACTAACAACTAAATGACGAACCCCACTGTCAAATGTCGATGCTCAGAACTGATTTGAGGTTTATAATATCCGGTGCGATTTACTAATTGATGCCCCTTGGTGTATAAAGTTACATAACAATGTTTAATAAAATTCTTATCCATAATGAATCATAACTAATTTTTAAAAACTCAATACTACTATTATGAACTAACATTACAAACAATATAATGAAAGTACCACAATTATAATGCAAAAATTTAATTATAATGAGTCCTGATACATAGAAATCTTACGTACAAGGTTGAAGTGTTTCAAAGACTAGAAAACATCACTTACTTCCTTTGTATCTTTAAATATACTTAACATTTCATATCTCTACAAACTAAGATATGGATAACATAGTTATTTGCGGAGAAACTGTAATAATAAGAGAGATGAAGGAGAACAACAAAAGGAACTTGATATATAGATGATTATAGTGGAAGATTATTTTCCATTATAACTAACAAAAATAAAAATGTCCTATTGTCCAAAGTGCTTTAACTGGACCATTGAACATTAATTATAGTGGATCGCTTTCCTTAATCACTTTCTTTCATATTTTTTTTCTTTTTCTTAATTAATATCAGAAGTATGGGAAGATGAAGACCAGTAGATAGAAGTATGAAAATTTAAGATATGATTAGTAGGAATGAAGATAAATGAGAACCTAGAAATTAAATATAAAATCCCATGAACAATCAACAATATATGTTTTAAAATGTCTCATTATCATTTTGAGAAAATGAAATAAAAGATATTAAGGAAGAATCCTCCCTCTTGATGACTTGGGAGAAGAGCTGTCTTGCAAACTTTTAATGGGAATTAGAGCGAGCCATGGGGCAAGAGGTGATGTCCTGAAGCAAAGATCCAAAGGTCAGTTGTTGAAAGAGGGATATCTGGACACTGCCTATGTAACACCCTGTAAAATCAACCATAAATAAATATATTAGATAAATTAATTTAAATAAATAGAGTTGAAATGAATTTTTAAAAGTCGGAATTTAACTAAGAAATTTATGACATTGTGCTCGTGGAGGTTTTTTAATCAATTTCCATATATAATTTGTTGAAAGCAGAGCTCAAATGAGAAAGTTATGAATGTTTGAAGTTTTGAATCCAAATTAATTTAAATAAATTCAAATTTAAATAAATAATTAATTCTAAAATTTGAAATTCAAAAATTAATAGAAATTATACTTCTTAGGGTTAAGCAAACGTTAAAGTTAACATAAACATTTAATACTAATTAAAGAAGGAAATAAATTAACGACGATAAAAATATAAACGTTCCAAAATAAGGGTCCAGCCCCCTCATTTTCATTCACAAATTATTTTGGAAAACTAGTAAATCTCTATCAGCTTATCTCTTATAAGACTCAAAAAGGCTTCTTTAAGGTTTCAGATAAGAAAACCTATATATTTATTGTTGCTATTTATTTTCTCAACCTATTCTCTTACAAACCTTTAATTTTTTGAGTTTAACATATATATAAATTCCTTGTTGTACATATGAAAAAGAAAATATCTTAAAGGAATTATTGAAGGCGTGTCAGAACTAAAAGAAGGCAAAGCTAAGGACCTACGGTGAGTGAAAATCTTAGTTTTTTTTGTTTTAGTAATTGAATGGTATAGTTTCGATTTAATATGTACGTGGGGAATTATGGATTACAAAAACATCACATTAAAAATCCCCAAAATTCCCGCAAAGCGAATTATCAATTCTTAGGTTGGAACTTGATTGTTTTGTACTGAAATAATGGAGTTTTTGTGGATTTTGCAATTTAAGTGTTTTACTCTCTATTTCACTTCGTTTTCTTTTTCTTTAGATTCGATTAAGGGATTTGATTAAGAAATGGTGTGTAAGGTACGAATTCTTATTCGTAGTTTGCACCGTTTATTTCTACAAATTGAATAGAATTTCACTTATCTATCTTCGTGTAAAAGAAGTTGAATAGAGAATAAAATTTAATAAACTATAAGTTTCCATTATTATTGATTTATCCCATTGTTTTAATATAAAATAAGTTGGATTTGGATCCTAAGTACAATTCTATTGATTTGATTTTGGAATAATGGATTTATGGTATAAATAATAATATGGAAATGAGACTTGTATAATTTTGGAAGATTTGACATTTAAACGTTAGTTTAGGGCATAATCTCTATACGCATAGAAATTAATTAATGCGTATTATATATACATATACATATATGTGTATATATATAAACTAGAGTAAATAAAGTACAATTATAATATATTAATTGCGCAGTTAATTAGGGTAATAATTATAATTAAATCCTCCTTAGGAAAGTAATTAATTGTTAAGGAAAAATAAGAATAAATTATTATAAGGCCTGAATAATTTATACGGTGAGATGTGTGATAATATATTTTAAGAATATTATAAATTATGACTAAGTTACAAGGATGCAAGGTCAATCAAAAGCGCACAGAGTTCTGCCTAGATAATTTTGCTACCAACAGTGTGACTTTTAGGCTGATATGAGGCATCGCCTGTAATAAGTAACTATGAATGACATTAGGTTAGTCCTAATTATATAGTGTAAATTGTCCAGCTAATCTGGCTACCGGTACCTATGAATAGTCAGACTAAAGTAAGACATCACCGTGGGGTATGAGTCGTAATATGAAGGACATGCTTCGAGGATTGAAAGTATTAAGTGGCTATTTGAGGGCCCGCCTCCTTCCTATGTATGAGGTATTAAATGGTCAAGATTGGGTTTTGGCGCAGTTGAGGCTATCTCTGAAAGATCCACTTTAATGGAAAGTAGCAAGTGTCCGAAGATATTTTTTTCCATGTCAGCTAGATATGCACCTGTGAGGAGTTTGCCTTAGGAGCATGTATAAAATAATGGGGGCCGACCTCAATTGAGGTCTTAAATTGTCAGAGTATGCCTATTTTTTGTTAATAAAGTATTAAATGGCTTAGATACTATCTCTTGCATTGGTAGAAACTAATAACGATGGTTATGTGTTACTAGTTATGGAATTGGATAAGCCTTAGGGCTTATAATTAAAAAGACTTCAAATATAGCTTAAATGTGTAAGACGTATCCTTATTTTAATTATACTACTGTAACAGCCCGCAAATCCATACCCCTTGAGTCAACACTATTCTACAACAATCAACTCAAGTTGCACAGAAATACGAACCATTTGGGTTAAAGAAGAAGAGGTAGAAGAAGAATATCGAAGTCAACATCAGAATCTAACCAACGCAGCGGAATAAAATATAATAGATAATAATGATCTTTACATAAAACAAAACTATATTTGTTTATATATACATCATCAGAGTACATCAATCACAGCACAATATCAATATCATACAAATGGATACACAACAACTCAACACAGCGACATATATATATAAACAAGTACGAGAGTACGTGTCGTCACCCTGCTCGTCTCCTGAGCTCCACAGCAACATGTCCTGTATTCTATAATACTCGGTCTGACCCGAGCATTATAGTTAAATAACACCCGAGTCAGTCTGGAATACCAGCGTGAGAAAATCACACCCAATTGATTATTAAAGTTTCAAAAATCCTTTGAAAACAAAAGCATCTCGTAAGACCACGCCACAAATAAACATGTCGGGTTTTTACCTTACGATAGCTAAAACAATTTTTATAGAAATCCTCTGATATTATAATAGTGTCTATAGAAAGTAAATAGAATCTAGCTGAAATGCTTGCATCTCACGTTTCAGCAATAGTTGGGCACAATCAAAACCGTACGGGCGCGTAGGGAAAATGGATTCCAACTAATGGCTAGGCACTGGGGTACCACCTGTCACAGTACCAGGTCTAGATCAGCGTACCGAGGAGCCACCCTAACTCCCCTGCAACACAAGACCGGAACCACCCCTTACTGGACAGTCCCGAGCAAGATCACCCTGCGGTTGGGATCAGCAACCGCCCACTAAGCCGAAATAAAGGGATATCTAGACAGGGATGACCTCACCCTCCAATGGGGGCTACCCACGAAGCCTTCCTGCATATCCCTTGATTTTCAGCCATTCCCATTTGATGAGGCTTGAGGCTAAGCGTTACCTTTTTAGAATATATTCCTTAGAATGCCCATCGTCCACCTGACGATGTTTCGCAAGCATTCATCCATACAAGTCCGTCCCGGGTTCGAACGGAACCGAAGGCACTATTCCTACTACATCCATTTTGGAAATATCCTCAGGATTAGTAGCGATTAGCCCTTGCACTTCACTGCTCCATCTTCGAATCCAAAATCGTTTACACGAAACGTACAAACCGGATCGAAGTGGTTTTCGAGAAATTAATCTCGATCCCGGACTCTTCGAAACGATCAATGCATTTGGCCAATATTGATAGTCGGTTATTTAACTATCAATTTCTATTCACAACCATCCATCAAACAATAAGTTTCCAAATTATTTATTAATCCCAAAAATATCTTCACAAGATATATTCCTATTCTCAACCCTTTGAAAACAGTTTCACAACCATCCTTCTTTTCAGAATAAACTTTCCCAAATATTTTCTATCTCCACTGAAATTACTAAGCACAAAACTAGATTTTAAGAATAATTTAAAACACTTTACTTTGAAATATATACCTTCAAAACATTTAAATTAAAATTATTTCAATAATTTGTTAAAAACACATATTAAATGAATAATTGAAAATAAGGTTACTTAATAAATATAAAACTAGATTTATACTTTTTAAAACATAATATTAAGATTTTTTTTTAAATAACTACTACTATAATAGATAAAGAGAAAATACTTGCTTAAGAACTTAAATATTAGAAGTAATAAATTTTCCAACACTTGCTTTTAAACAACTTTTAATCTTTTAACTTATATTTAAAAATTTACTTTGAAAACGTACTTGGTTATCCAGGGAGAATTCCAACTTCAACCACTTAAATCAATTTCCCAAATTGATTTCCAATTTATTTCCTTTTAATTCGGAATTTATTAATTTCAGATTTCATTTCTTGATTAGAATTTAAAAATACTTTAACTAAAAATTCCAATTTTTAGATTTCTCAATTACTTCTTTATTCTTTTAAATAAATTTAAACTTTGAATTTTAAAATAATCCTTTATTCCTTTAATTAATATAACTTAAGTTTACAATTCATCAATTTCATTTTATTAACAATTACATTTCTCTTCATACTCGAAGTTATTTATTATTATTTTCATATTACTTCTATTTCTTTTCAATTCATTCTTAATTTATTCAAACTTTCTATAATTATTTCGCTTACAAATTTACTTCCTTTCAATTTCCTTCAACAATCCAATTCATATATTTTGGTAATTCATGATACCCGAATATTCAATCAAACCATACATTCAATATTCCAATATAACTCATCATAGGATATCACATAATCAAAACAGAGAATATTGAATAATTTAAATAAATGTGAGGGGTCCAGTTGGATCCCTCCAACCTGTTTTCCCTGCATCCACAGACGTTAGCACAATATAAAATATCTTCACTATAGAATAAGGGAAATTAATCATTTCAAGGTATAGTGTATACTACTATATAACACAACAATCAATTCAACCATTCAAACAATTATTTGAATTTAATCATTTAAATTTTAAACTTAACTGAGTGAGATTAACTCACCTTTGATTATTGAAATCCCAAGCCAAATCTCGAATTGTTTCTCTTCGCGATCTTTTAACCTTGTATAATATTCATATGATTAATATTTGAACTAAGCGAAAAATTAATTTCCATTTAATAAAATTTTATTTAATCTAATAATTTAAATTTAAACTAATCTTTTTATAAAATTCTTTTAGTAACCGGAATAAATTAAATGAGCTAATTAATTACCAAATCATTATTTTATTTCTAAAAGCTTTCTTTTTATAAAAATGCTTTCGACTAAAATAAATTGATAGGCTTATTAAATCAATTTATCTCCTCTTATTTTCCCTATTAAAGTCTTCCAGTAACTAAAATAATCATATAGGTTAATTAATAAACAAAAAAAACTTGTCTTACTGAAAACAATTATTCCTGTTTATACAATTAATTTTAATTAACAAAATTTAAATTTATACTTACTGTCGAATATCAGCCCCTCCAAGCAACCCACGCAATTGCCACCCTATGTGCACACGCGACCCAACGCGATCCATCATCCCCAAAAATCGCGGCCTCCACCTCGAACTCGTGAACCTCGTTGCGGCCTCGCTACGTCATCTCCCAATCGACGCGCAGCCCCAAACCTACCCCCCCTTCTCGCGAGTCATCATCATTCGCGACGCTCGACGTCACCCCTTGCTCTCTGATTGATGTCGAACCCAACCCCCAAATCCATACGCTTGCCCGCGAATTCTAAAGCAGATTTGAGCTCGACCCTAAATCGCGACGAAGTTCGATCGCTTGCAAGTGCTAGGCGCACGCGATTTGAATCGAAATCGAACTCGACTTCGATGCATAATTTTTTTTTTTAAAAAAAAACTGAGATCGAAAGAGGTAGGGAGGGGAAAGGAAATTTCGTCATAACTTATTTGGTTTTTTTCCCTTTTTTTTCTTTGCGCATTTGGTTTAGAAGGAGACTTCGGCATTTTTTTTTTAGTTCGATTTCCACTGAGAAGTAAGAAAGGGCGAAGAATAAATATCGATCAGGAAAATAGCTTTCTGCGTACGCTTGTTAAAAAAAATCTCTGACTAAACGTACTTCGAAATTTATTATATTATAAAATATTGAAAATATCTTGCATTGTATAACGCGAAATCCCGAACCCGAATCAGACATGTCGACAGACGTTTATAAGGTTTTACCCGCATTTCGAACACAATGGAACGTGTTTTGAAGGCTAATTTGGTCGTATGTGGAAGTTAGCTTTATGAATCGATATAAAATATTAAATTTTCGATTTTAATTTCCACGCTTTTCTCACCCGTACGAGCAAACAGTAAATCCAAACACTATGCAAATTGAAATCTGATAATAACTAACTATTACGGATCCAATGAAACTGGTTTCGTCGAATTTCGAGACTGCATCTTGGAAAGCTATTTTTAAATTCAAATTAAACGATATAATTTTAAAACTGAACAAACCTCTGTTAATTTCAATTTTACAACTTCTACTATCTTCAGTGTTATCAATATAAATTTTACAGGCTTTCAAATTATATTTTTAACAGACTTAAAATCTCAGGTTTCATATTTTATCCAATTCAAGTTATTTAATTCAACAATCTAATTGTCAAATAAATCATGATATTCGTAATTTAAGTTGATAATTAACCTTTAAATGATTAAAATCAATTAAATATCTCGATTTTAGATGCTCAAAAATTACGGGTCGTCACAACTACCCAAGCACTAATATAGAATACTCGAGATTTCTATTCACTAGACATTATTGTTTTGACTCCCTTCTCATTACAACACAGGCTAGGAAGGAGGTGATGATTCATATGGAGGATGTAACATCTCGAAAAATGTGAACACTTTATTTTCAAATATAGAGATTACTTTAATAATTGAATAGTGAATTTAATATTAAATAAATAGATTTAATAACATTACTAAACTTTTTTTAATTCATAAATAATGATGGTAAACTAATTTTGTAAATTCGTTGACATAAATAAATGGTTCGGTTAAAAATTGAAAATGTGACCGAAATTCGTTTTTTGAATTTTCAACCTTTTATCGAATTAAAGTTGTCGCAACGTTGTTGCACACTTATGTATACATATAATATCAATTCAAATAGTACCAAATGAATTAATTAACCTAAGTATCATTAGGAACTTCTAGAAAGTAATTAAAAGAGAGAAGACTTTTGTTGATTATTGCTCCTTTTCGTATGATTCGATTGCAAGTATTTAAGGCCACATTGTAGCACATAAGTGTATGATGTAGTGGTGGAAATATCTAAGGTTTGAAGGGTAATTTGGCTAAAGGGTAGAGGATGTCATTTTCCATTTTACAAAGTCTATAAATGAGTATCCATACCTTTTTGTTTTCACTTTACATTCCTTTTTATTTCTTTTCTACTTTGAGCTCTCTTGCTCTCTCTTCTCTTCATTATTTTCTAAACTAAAAATCATGTCACCACGAACACTTTTCTCCTCCAAAATGTTAAATAAACATAGAATAATATTTCAAACATCGTCACATTCTTAAAATTGCAAGTTTCAGATCCATTTTCCATTTCCTGCTTGGGTCGTGAGCATTAAGGGAATATTCTCGGGCTTTGGGTCGAGCTATGACGAGAAAAAAGGTTGCTTTGGTCATTTCTTGGTTGAGGAGGGAAGCTTGTCTTTATTTAAAGTTTAGTTTTGGAGAAAGTGGGTCAAAACTCACTTTAAAATAGTTTAAAAATTGACAAAATGTGTAAAAATATAAATTGTTGCTTATACTGTTTAAACTTGCATATATTGCTTACCCGCTTGAAAATGGAAGGCATAAGTAACCACTGTTTTGCAAATAACAAAAGCAAGAGGAACTCAAAATGTGTCCATAGCGAATAGGTCGCTACGGTACACTTTAAAGAACATACACATATGATATTTACTGTGGACTTTTGTAGAGCGACCCTAAGGGGTTTCTCGCCATTGTTGATTTACTTATTATTTATGTTTCTTATATTGAAATTTTATTAAAATTTATGGGTTGTTTATTAATTGTTTGTGAAAGTGTCGATATAGTGACTATTTCTATACCGACACTTATGAAATCTCCTTTATTCAATCTTTTTTTGTTCCTCTTGTGCTTGTGTTTGCATATTAAATATTTGGTCGTGCTTTTGCACTTTTAAAATGTTGTTTGAACTAAGTTTTGATCGTTTGGAAAAATTTATAACACCTAACACCAAAGTGTTTGAAAATTAGAAAATTTTTGGTCATGACTTTGCAGTTCGAAAGTCAAGTTCTTAAACAACTTTCTATTGAGTTTAATTAACCATAAAACTTTCTAAATTTTTGTTGAGTGAATACTAGACTCATAGTATACTATTATAAAAATAATGTGTAGTATTCATACTCTGTAAGAATGTGGAGAAATTTCCAATTTGAAAAGAACCGATCAAAAGGAATTTTCCGTACTCTTTTAGTGGCAATTTTAGGGCATAATTTCTAACTTTTATAAAATGCTTTTAAACTTGATTTTTTCTTCTTCAATCATTTTAGTGAACTTTTCTAACACATATTTAAGTGTTTTAAAGGTGGTTTAGAATTTATTTAAATATTTAAAAGAAGATATTTTATTTTGAAAATGAGAAAAGGAAATGATTTTGAGTTTTAATATACATTAAACTTTAGGTTTTTTTAAGTAGTATTAGAAATGGATGTTTTAAACTATATCTCAAGTATTTTTGAGTTTATTGAAAGCGAAAAGGAAGCATGAATTACAACAACGTAGCTATCATAAATGTTTTTCGAAAATAGAGAAAGAAGTCGTGGATTATAACATTTTATTATGATAAATGATTTCGAAAAGTAGAAAGGACTTCATGGATCATACCACTTTTGTTATAATAAATGATTTCGTTAAGTGACTAAGAAAACTTGTCACTTGACTTAATAATTGTTGGTATTCTTAAATATTTTGAGGATTTTTTTACAGGTAAAATAAACTATTATTATTTTGCACGGGCAAGCTGGTTTTATAGTGGTCATACCACTTTAAAGAAAATAAAGTATTATCTTTTAAGGAGTTTTGTTTTAAAGATAATAATAAGTTAATTTATAAATGATATTTCATAAATGAAAAGGTCTTTAAAAAGATTGTTTTCAAGATAGAGCTAAGTGTGATTGATTTTGGATTTATAGTAAACAATGTTTTAATGACATTTGTTTTTTTACCCTTCTTTTTAATACACTTAGTGATATAGTTAGTTCTTTGAAAGAATAGTTTAAAGAGTGTTTCTAAAGGAATTTTACAAATATTTATGATGTGAAAATCAAGCATAAGTGTGAGTCAAATGTTTAAAAAGTTAGATTAGTTTATAAAAAATATTTATTCTTACACTTAGCGTTAAACATTGAGGTAACTCTTGCTATTCATAACGCTAAGAACGTATGTCGAGCCAAGGTAGGAAGCAACACTACCCTAACTTGTCTGGTTTCATTATTTTTCCCAAGTAGTACATGTTTGAGATCAACAAATGGTGATAAATGTAAGAGATTTAGTTTCTATAAGTGATACCACTTATATGGAGAGGATTTAGGCATATACTTATCACTAAACATCGAGGTATGGAAACTCGTCTCAATCTCAAAAGATAAGATGTATGTCGAGGCAAGGTCTGAGAGGCAACAATTCCCAAACTTGTCTGGCTTCATTGTTAACCGAAGGATAGTACAAGTTTGAAATCGACAAGTGGTGATAAGGGCATGAGATGTAATTTCCATATACGATTATTTTGTTGTCCCAAATAGTTGATTTACTTATTATTGATCATGCTATCTTCTTTGTGATCGTCAATCAAAGTCGATTTTTTATTCGTTGAGGAAACTCTTGCTATTCCAAAAGTTAAGAATGTATGTCAAGTCAAGGTAGGAAGCAACATTGCCTTATCTTGTCCAACTTCATTGTTTTCTCTAGAGTGGTGTTAGTTTAAGATCGATAAGCTATGATGAGTATATGAAATTTTAATTTTCATATATGATCATTTTTGTTATTCCCGACAGTTGATTCATTGACTATCGATTTTGATATCCTTCTTTGTGCCTCGTCAGTCTAAGACGATTGGTATCTTGTTTTGAGCATTTGCATCCAACACCTAGGATAACTAAAGTCAAAGCGCGTGGGAGCCAAACTATGTGGGTCGCACCCATTAGGTATGTTCACATTTATCTAGAGAAGTTTCGAGTGCATGCATGCGATGACGTGAAATATTGGGATTCCCGTGTTTGGTGAGGGTTTAGCTTGGAAGTTCCCGAGAGTGATGCGTGTGCTCAAGTATATTTTTTCTAGAAGTATACTTTCAGTGTAGGGGGCATCCTTCTAGTCATGTTAGATGAATTCTTTTTTCTTGCTCTGATTCGAACCTGGGAGTTAATCCTTTCCTGGTTGCATCAAGAAGTACCTTATGTTCTTCGTTATGTTTAATTATTCGTATCCATTCTTTAAATTTGGATTTTGATCTTGTATGTATTCATCCTTTCTAGTTTGGATTGTTGTTATGATTTGTTTCCCATTCTTTTATGTATGAAAGTTATTAATATGAGGTAAAACATGTTCTTTGTTTAGCGACATGGTCTCACGGATTATTTATATTCACTATTTTTTTAAATTTTCTCACATTGATTTTTCAGACTAATCCGAGTGTTATTTTATTATAATGTTCTAGTCGGACCGAGTTTTTCCTGGTTGTTGTTGGTGGGACATGAAGCTCATAGAATAAAGCTGAATGCTCACCCGCCATAGTAATTTTTTTCCGTTATATTATTATGTATACCCATCAGCAATTGTAAGGTCAGGAACTTACAACTGTCTAGGCCGATGAGGTATGTTTTTAACTCTGATATACCTTGTATCTTAGAGTGACAACTTTTACTATCTTTATTATATTACATATGATCGTCCAACTATGGGAATGTGTTTTTCCATTGTTCTTCTTCCTTTTATTTTACCCTAATAATCCGCCTTTTCGATACTTAGATGCTCGGCATGCTAATATCATGGATGTATTAAGTGTCAACTTTCGATGATAAAAAAGGCAGGGTAAGCGAGAAACTTGGCTTTGGTAGGGTACAGCTTATTATAAATGGGGTAAGTGACACTCTAGAATCAGTTGAGAGTATAATACATACGAAAGCGTATTTTTTGTTGCTACGTATTATGTTAATTGATTGTTGAGTTGTTTATGAATTCTGGTTTAGATGTGGAACGCCACGGTGTCGATATGGATTTTTAAACACTCGAGCAAGGCAAACATGCATGATATTAATTGTTTGAAAATTGGTAAATAAATATTTTACCTAGGGTTATATATTTTATATATATAAGAAATAATTTTATAATTTATGCAGTTACTTATGGTGTGTTTGTTTGTTAATTATAATATGTTTTATTATCATTATTTATTAATTTGTCATGCTCGGATAGTTTAGAAGCATTGACTATTGTTTGTTGATTGTTGATTTATGCTCGACCAGCTTATGAGCATTTATTATTTTGATAATTATGAGTATATTAAAATAAACCTCTTGTGAATTAAGTTTCACAGTTTAACTATAAGGTGTTTGGTGAAAACGTTAAGTTAACGGTCATCTTTATAAAGTTGTTTAATATATTCTAAATAAGAAGATAACGTATTTAGAGGATAAATATTTATTAAAAGTTTATTATAATAATATAAGATGATTTTAAAGGTGCATTTTATACGAGAATGATACATAAAATGATTTATATGATTTATAAAGGATGTTTTATAAATAAAAAGGGTTTTTGTGAATTTATATCCCGGTATTGGTGAAATGATTAAAAAAGATTTTGAGAAAAGTAATAATTATATTACCTGAAAGAATTTATAAGTATTTCAAAGAGAATTTTTAAGAATGATACATTTTCTTTGAATTGTTAAGGAAAAACATCTCGATTTGTTTTATGGTAATCTGAATAATCTTCTACGTAACGATCGAATGCTTGCTTAGGAAAATATTATTATGCACTTGGTAAATTATTCCCTTTATCATTGTGCAACCAAAATGAGTTCGAATCCGAATGAACCCATGGCGAGTGTTAGTGAATAAATTGTCAAAGTTATTTTAAATATGTAAAAACATATGTATTATGATTTCAAAAGGGGGTTTTAAAATAAAAACCAACTATTTAATTCTTATGTTTTTTTTAAAGGAAATTGATTTAAAATAAAAGATATTTTGCTAAAAGAATGTCTTGATAATGAAATTTTTACTCTTGGATAGAAAAGAGATAATTTAACTCAAGTTTTTAAATGGATTAAATTGGATAAGGAGGTTTTAATAAACAATGTTTTATTAAAATCGTATCTTTGTTTAAACATCTGAGTCATATAAACTATTTGATGTTATTGGGTCAACTAAAAAACATCTTTTTTTACGGATGTCTTAAGAAGGTTGACTCTAGGACTGAGTTTGGATGCCAGCATCCTACTCTTCTTAGATATATACCGAACCAAATAGGTAAAGGGGTCAGAGTAGTCAACTCAGTGTTAAGACCTAAATTTTATTTAGGCCTCCAATTGAATTTTGAAAAAAAATAATTAAAATCAATATTTTGTATAGGATTTAGAAGCGTATAATACATGTAAATAAAAGTAGAGCAAGTTTTTAATTTAATCTTTCATAAACTCGTGTCTTTATAAAATATTTATATACTTAAGTAAAAATTTATCAAGTAATTCGTAAATAATTTTAGTATACAATTGAATAATATAAATGAAAATGAAAGTGATTTAGAAAAAGATTGGTGTAGTTAAGAAGCTAATAAGATTATGTACATAAGTGCTATATAAAGCATTTTATTCACATGGCTCTTGATCTAGGACTCAAGTACACAACTTCGGGGTGATTCACACCAGTCCAAAAAGGATTTCTCATTTAATTCCTGATAGTTAACACTTGATTCGGATTCTTGATATGATACTCGGGTTTTCTATCATAGTGTATGGCTATGTAAGGAAAACATAGGTTTCTAGTCAAGGAACTTGATCGGAGTCCGCACTAGGGAGGTTAAGTGAGCAATACTAGTTCAGAAGTAAAGTTTACATATCCGAACAAGTGTTCGGATCAGATATTGCATATAGTTGTTTCATTACTTCATACAGGCTTAAGTATATTTATATACTATGTTTTGTGGCTTAAGGAAGTTTTGGAGTGCCTTTCAATTTGTTCTAAGGTAGCTTAGATAATCTTTTAAGCAATAACCAAAGGCTGATGTGTATTATGGTATGTTTAGGAAATTATCTATGTCCTTGGACGATCGAGAAAGTTGTGAACCTAAGCAAATTTCTAAGTCTTGTTTGTTACTCATATAATATTTTAAATAACGTTAAGTGTAAGTTTATTCCTTTATTTAATTTGATTGATGCTGCAATTTTATATGCTATGGTTTATAAAGTATGACTTTATAAGCGAAGGATTTTAAAATTGTTGTTTATTAGGACTTAAATCTGATGCTTTTGAAAAACAATTTGAAAGAATTTGTAAAAGAAAAAATAACTGTATTATATTGAAACTTTGGTGCAATATTATTATTTTAAGACATTTGAAAAAGTATTTGTGAAGTGATTTTTCAAATATTTCTGGCTATGACTATAGTTGGGCTATCAGGGGTTTTTCGATTTGGAAGACTTACCAGGTATATTTGTTTACTCTAGCTATTATTTAAGAGGAACCAAAATGCCACTAGATGCTATGAGGTATTTTGATATGAGAGTTATACCATGCCTCGGTAAGAGGGGCCCTCTCCTTATCATAATTGATTTTGGTTTTGATATGCTTCTCTTTAGAGGACTTTGAAAATATATTTTGAATATAAAATATAGGCATTTAGTTTTAAATTTATCCATTGAAAAGGTTGGACGCGTAGTGTTTTATTTTAGAGTATTGTTTGTGCTTATGTTGCAGCTTTTAATATGGATTTTCTATAATGAAAAAAATAACTAATCAAATTACTGAAATCTAAGAAAGTAATTGATTTTTAAGTAAGGATATTATACTTTCCGCTCCGTGATAAATTTCAGGGATGAAATTCTTTTAAGTGAGGAGAATGTAACATTTATGAAAAATGTGAACACTTTATATTCAAATACAAAAATTATTTAAATAATTGACTAGTGAATTTGATATTAAATAAATGGATTTAATAACATTATTAGACACCTTTTAATTGATAAATAATGATGATAAACTCATTTTGTAAATTCGTTTATATAAATAAATAGTTCGGTGAAAAATTGAAAATGTGTCTGAAATCCGTTTTCCAGATTTTTGACTTTTTATCAAATGAAAGTTTTCGCAACGTTGTTGCATACTTATGTACACATATAATATCAAGTCAAATAGTACCACATGAATTAATAAACCTTAGTATCATTAGGAACCTCCAGAAACTAATTAAAAGAGAGAAGATTTTTGTTAATTTTTGCTCCTTTTTATGTGATTTGATGACAAGTACTTAAAGCCACATGGTAGCACATAGGTATATGATGTGGTGGTGGAAATATCTAAGGTTAGAAATGTAATTTGGTTAAGGGCACTGGATTTCATTTTCCATTTTACAAATTCAATCAAAGAGCATCCATACCTCTTTGTTTTCACTTTACATTCCTTTCCATTTATTTTCTACTTTGAGCTCTCTTCTTTTCTCTTCTCTTCAATATTTTATAAAGTGAAAACCATGTCAAAACACACTCTTTTCTCCTCCAAAATATTAAATAAACCTAGATTAATAGTGCAAACGTCACCACCTTCCCAAAGTTGCAAGTTTGGAGCCATTTTCAAATTTCTTGCTTGGGCCGTCAGCATTAATGGAGTATTCCTAGGCTTTGGTTTGAGCTACAATGAGGAAAGGAGATTGCTTTTCTCACTTATTGGTTGGTAATGGAAGCTTGTGTCTTTGTTTTAAGTTTAGCTTTGAAGAAAGCGAGTTGAACTCACTTTAAAATAGTTCAAAATAGGTCAAATGTGTAAAATATAAATTGTTGCTTATATTATTTAAACTTGCATATATTGCTAGTTTGGATTTGATTTCTGCTTGAAAATAGAAGGCATAAGTAACTATTGTTTTCCAGGGGACAAAAGCAAGAGGAACTCGAAGTGTATTCGTAGCGAATAGGTCGATACAGAATACTTCAAAGAACATTCACATATGAGATTTTTTGGGGACTTTTGTAAAGAGTCTCTAAGTGGTTTCTCGCCATTGTTGATTTATTTATTACTTATGTTGCTCATATTGAAGTTTGATTCAAAGATATGTGTGATTTATTGGTTTTTTGTAAAAGTGTCGTTATAGCAACTATCGCTATACAAACACTTATGAAATCTCCTTTCTCAATTTTTTGTTTGTTTGTCCAGTGATTGTTTTTGCATCATTAAATATTTGGCTGCACTTTTGCGCTTTTAAAATGTTGTCTAGACCAAATTTCGATAGCTTGGAAAAGGTTATAACACCTAACTCCAAAGTGTTTAAAAATTAGAAAAGTTTTGGTCGAAGTTTTGTAGTTAAAAAGTCAAGTTCTAAAATAACTTTCAATTTTATTTTCTTAATTTCAAAAGTCTCTCAATTTTTGTGAATGTATACTAGACTCATAGTATATTGTACCAAAAATAAATTATTATATTCATACTTTGTAAAAATGTGGAGAAAAATTCAATTTGAAAAGAACCGATTTAAAGAAATTTTCCATACTCTTTTAGCGGCAGTTTTGCGGCATTATTTTCAACTTTTATACAATGGTTTTAAACTTGATTTTTCTTCTTCAATCATTTTAGTAACTTTTCTAACATTATTTAAGTGTTTTAAAGGTGGTTTGGAATTTATTTAAATATTAAAAGAAGAAGTTTCTATTTTGAAAATAAGAAAAGAAAATGGTTTTGGGTTTCAATATACATTAAACTTGAGATTTCCTTTTTAAGTAATATTTGAAATGGATGTCTTAAACCATATCTCAAGTATTTTTGAGTTTATTGAAAGCAAAAAGGAAGCATGGATTACAACACCGTTGTTGTAATAAATGTTTTCCAAAAATGGAGAAAGAAGTCATGGATTATAATGTTTTGTTATGATAAATGATTTAGAAAAGTAGAAAGGACTTCATGGGTTATAACACTTTTGTTATAAAAAATGATTTCGTTAAGTTATTAAGGAAACTTGCTGCTTGACATAATAATTGTTAATATTCTTAAATCTTTTGAAAAGTTTTCTTTTAAAGATAATAATAAGTTGATTTATAATTGATATTTTATAAATTGAAAGGTCTTTAAAATGATTATTTTCAAGATAGAGCTAAGTGTTATTAGTTTTAGATTTATAGTAAACAATGTCTTAATGACATTTATTTTTTACCCTTCTTTTTAATATACTTAGGAATATAATTAGCTCTTTAAAAGAATATTTTAAAGAGTGTTTTACAAATATTTATGGTGTAAAAATCAAGTACAAGTGTAAGTCAAATATTTTAAAAGTTTGATTTCGTTGTATAAAATGTTTAGTCTTATACTTAGCACTAAACATTGAGGTAGCTCTTGCTATTCTTAAAGTTAAAAATGTATGTCGAGTCAAGGTAGGAAGCAATGCTGCCCTAACTTACCCTGTTAATTATTTTCCACTGTGAAGTACTAGTTTGTGATCTATAAGTGGTGACAAGTGTAAGAGATTTAATTTCTATAAGTGATATTATTTATACAGAAAAGATTTTGGCATATACTCAACACTAAACTTTAAGGTGTGGAAACTCATCTCTATCTCGAAAGATAAGAATGTACGTCGAGGCAAGGTCTAAGACGCAACAATGCCCTAACTTATCCGACTTCATTGTTAACTGAGGGATAGTTCAAGTTTGAAATCAATGAGTGATGATAAGGGTATGATATGTAATTTCCATATACGATCATTTTTCTATTCCCAAAAGTTGATTTATTTACTATTGATCCTGGTATCTTCTTTTTGATCGCTAATCTAAGACAACTTATTGTTCATTGAGGAAATTCTTATAAAAATGCATATTGAGTCGGTTGAATATGCAAGTATATGATTTTTGTTTGATGATAATAAACATATATATATATATATATATATTCATTTAAATGTATTCATTATTGTACTAGTTTATTTTTACATAATTAAATAAATATTTGCTGAACAAAATAGCTAACACAAATTTTAAATTCAATCAAATATTTTATTCAAACAAATATTACAATTTTGAATAGTATAAATTTGAGCTCTCACTATATATACAACATTTCAAATTACAATACAATTTGTCACTATACAATTATCATTTACATCAGCACCTTACTACATATCACTCGTTCACTCGTATTTATTCTTCAACCATACTCCAATTTGTGTCCAGCATCTGAGTTATCTGCAAAATACACAATAACGCAGTAAAATTGAAAAGAAAATATTTTTACAGTGTAAAATAAAATGTGTTTTTGAAAATATTGTTTGCCTCAGTTATTTGGGCTGTTCATCATCATATACATTTTGAATTCATTATACACGAACAACTTGTGACATGCATAATGTATCACTGTACATGCCACAAGTCCGTGCACACCGATATACACTTGATAAAACTGCAGGGTCAAACCCGGGCCAAAGCTGGATTCAACTCAGTATGCAAGTGAGGCTATAACCTAGTACAGTTCAAATGAAAACATGTTTAACTTTAAGTGAAAACAAAATGGTACATGTGCAGCCTCAGCAGTGAAGACCAGTGAGCAAATCAATCAAGACCCCAAGCATGCAAATACAAGACGATGGCAAGTCACATGAAAATGTACACAATTTCAATTGCAACATGAAAACAAAGTATAGTAGCATGGTACAAAGGCACACAACACAGTCTCCACCAGAACAACCTAATGAAGCTTGAAGATCTGACTCAAGTAAATCACAACAAGAGGCATCAGTAGATTAATAACACATACAAACATACATATGTATGTACATATATGATGATACACATTCAAGTTAAAATAAATACCAAAGCTAGCATATCATACTACAATAAGACCACAATAACAATGTAACCAGACATCATCATCATCAATGGATCAAAATGCAGACCCAAGCATACCAAGTGCCTTAAAACGGTGAATTAATGAAGCAAAAACTTCAACCAGAACTAGTCCTAAACCAAAGCCCAATTTAAATGTACATATTTAGGTAAATGAGTCAGTGCAACATGAGTCACAATATATATGCGCACACACATGGAGTAATGAAATAAGAAAGTTAGAAAATCAAGGCAGGTCTAAGTAGCAGTTTCGAAAAAAGACAGAGGTGTTTTAAATATCATCAAAGTTAAATGCCAAACTCAATTTTTTTATCTCACAGTAGATAATATGATGAACATGAATTAACCAAGTCAATAATAAAAAAAATTAAGAAGTGAAGTCATAGCAAAAAGAACGGAGCCAAATCCAAATTCATGAAGCCGTGGTGATCAAGCAAGCAGAAAATATATGAATTGAATTAGTCAGGATCAATCACAAGAAACAAAGAAAAATCAAACGGCAAAGCAAAAAGTAACAGACGAATTCAAAAATATGTTCGAACGTAAGTTTAGGATTTTCACCCCTATATAACCCATATCATCATTGGAAGCTAAACTCATTCGAGTTCAAGAAAAACAGAGAAGTAATAAATCATTAAAACTCGAATCATGTCGAGCATAAGAAAATTAGAAAAGCAAAATCACATACCATTTTAAACATTCAAGCTCGACAATTTTGAAGCAGTTGTGAACAAATCAACTAATCAAGGAAGCCTCGAAGTGAATTAAAAGCATCATTTTTAAGCGGCATCTTCAACAAAGCAGAAGACCTAATTTTTGAAAGAGGGAAATAGGACGAGGCATCCATTATTTTTCAAGCAAAGTATATGGGCCAATAATAAAAAGGAGAAGGATACGAGCCGGTAATATAAAAATCAAAAGGGGGATTCTCTTTTATTTAATTTGGGCCGGTCTTGTTTGTCATATTGGGTTATTTTTTTAATTTATGGTTTCAATTTTTATTTAGTTATTTTTATTTTTCATTTCTATTTTAAACTTTTGTAATTTTCTAGTCGTGTGACTAGGGGACAAACTACGATGGTGTAGTTCGAGAATACAAAACTCAGTGGTCGAGTTGTGGCAGAGTTATGAGCGTAGAGTTAGGTTATTCGATAGCGGGTGTCATGAGTTTACGTGTGTAAGCGTTTGACTACTTAATTTCTTGTAGAAAGCTTAGGGGTAGCACATAGGAAGGTTTTTGCCGAAGCTAGGTACATCTGTGTTGTTCTATTTCTGCTTTTAATATTCTGATATTATATGTGCTGCTATTATTATGCTATTATCAAGGCTGCAATTATTTTATATATTTCCGCAATAATTTTATAATTATTAGTATCACCCTATTCACCCCCCTGTGGTGAAATCGATCCAACAAGTGGTATCGGAGCTAGGAACAAAAGCCAATTTTTGTTTTAAAAAATTAATTTTTCAAAAACCAAATTTTGTTTTAAAAATTAAATTTTTTTAAATGGCTTCTTCTAGTAATGCTTTTGCTTAGGGTTAGTCCATAATTAGACCACCAATGTTTAATGGTGAATATACTTACTGGAAAAATAGAATGAATTTTTTTATAAAAACCATTGATGCTAGGAATATTGTTAAAACGGATTATAGGACACCAACAATTATGATAGATAACCAAGAAATAAAAAAACCTATGGATCAATGGATAAATTATGAAATAAAACTACTAACTGCTAATATCAAGGCTATGAAATCTATTATCTGTTCAAAGGATCAAAATCAATTTAATAGTGTTCCACATTGTTTAACTGCACTGGAAATCTGGCACAGACTTGAAGTAGTTCATGAAGGAACCACTAAATCTTGTCTTGACATATTTAGTGATAACGAAAAAGTGAATCAGTGGTTCTCATGAGAAACAAATGATAGTGAAGAACCAAACAAGGTGTGTTGGCAGGCTAAGGAACAACAAGAATGGTATCTAGATTCTAGTTTCTCCAGGCACATGACAGGCGACAAATCAAAGTATCTTAGCCTATAAAGACACAAAGGTGGGAGACTCACAATGGGAAACAATGAGAAATGCAAGATTATTGGTAAAGGTAAAATAGATAATGGTATGTTTACCTTAAATGACGTATTATATGTTGAAAATCTACACCGTAATCTGATCTCAATTAGCCAGTTATGTTATAAAGGAATGAATGTTGTTTTTGATTCTGACTTGTGAAAAATTGTTGACCAACCATTAAAAGAAACCTTATTTTTAGGTAAGAGGAAAGGTAATATATACTCTCTATCTTTTGATGATCTCATTCTTTCAAAATGCTTGGTAACTAAGGATGTAGAAGTAAATTTATGGCATAGACGATTAGGGCATGCTAGCATGAATCTGTTAAACAAATTAAAAAGAAAAGATTTGGTAAGAGGTTTGCCATCACATGATTTTGAAACAAAAATTTTATGTAAAGCATGTACTATAGGAAAACTTAAAAAGATCATCGTTCCATACCAAGAACAATGTAAGCACTTCTAGAGTACTTGAACTAGTGTATGTGGATTTGTTCGGACCTAACAACGTTGCAAGTCTAGGTGGTAAGAAATATTGTTTCGTATTGGTTGATGATTACTCTAGATACATATGGGTATACTTCTTAGCTAAAAAATCAGAAGCTTTTTCTTCACCAAATTCATAGAATTAGTTCAAAATGGAAAAGGAGTTTCTATTATTTCACTAAGAAGTGATCATGGTAGAGAATTTGAAAATTATGAATTTGAAAATTATTGCGATGAAAATGGATTTAGACATGAATTCTCTACCCCACGTACTCCATAACAAAATGAAGTAGTTAGGAGAATGAATTGAACCTTACAAGAGTTGGCTAGATCAATGATAAATGAGTATGAACTAATCTTGTCTTTTTGGGCAGAAGCAGGAAATACAAGCTGTTACGTAATGAATAGAGTCATGATTAGGACGATTCTTAAGAGAACACCATATGAACTATGGTTCGACAAAAAGCCAAACATTGCATATTTCAAGGTTTTTTGTTGTCCATGTTTTATTCTTAATACAGGTGATCAACTGGGAAAATTTAAGGAACAAGCTGACGAAGGCATGTTCATGGGATACTCATCAAGAAGCAAAGCCTATACAGTATACAACAAAAGGATGAGAACAATCATGGAGTCAATCAATGTGAAATTTAATGAAGATATTGATGATCAAAACAAGGAAACAATCAAAAGTAATGTTGAAGAGGAGAATGAAAAAGATGAAAATGAAAAACCAAACGAAACCACAACCACGAAAGAAGTCCAAAGAAATTTGGATCCAGAGAAATTGAAATTCAAAGCAAATCATCCTCCAGAGTTAGTAATAGGAAACCCCGTCGCAGGTATTCAAACTCATTCCCCCTTTAGAAATTTGTGTGATGTGTGTCTATATAGCGGATTTATTTTAGAAATTGAACCCAAAGATATAGATACAGCTCTTAATGGCAAAAATTGGTTTATGGCTATGCAAGAAGAGCTAAATCAATTTGAACGAAATGATGTTTGAACTCTAACATCTAGACCTAATGATTATCCAGTCGTATCAACAAAATGGATTTTTAAAAATAAATTCGATGAATCTGGAAATATGATTAGGAATAAAGCTTGGTTAGTTGCTAAAGGTTATAATCAAATTGAATGAATTTATTTTGATGAAACTTTTGCACCTGTAGCAAGACTAGAATCCATCAGGATATTGTTGGCTTTTGCATACTCTAAAGAATTTAAACTAAGACAAATGGATATTAAAAGTGCTTTTCTTAACAGAATTTTGGAAGAAGATGTTTTTATTGAATAACCAGAAGACTTTGAAATTCATGAATACCCTAATCCTGTATATAAACTTAAGAAAGCACTATATGGATTAAAACATGCCCCTAGAGCTAGCTATGAATGTCTTAGCACTTACCTCCTTGAAAATGGGTTCAAAATGGGCTGTGTAGACACCGCCCTATTTCTATTGCACAAAAACAATGATCATTTGATTGTTCAAATATATGTTGATGACATTACTTACAGTGCCACTAACAACTTGTTGTATGAGAAATTTGAAAAAGTCACGCAGGAAAAGTTTGAAATGAGCTTGGTCGGAGAGTTAAAATTCTTTTTAGGATTTCAAATCAAATAAAGTGATAAAGGTACATTCATCTCACAAACGAAATATATTAGGGATCATGTCAACAAATTTGGATTAAAAGATGCTCAACCTGTAAAAAAAAACCCATGAGCACAACAATTAAACTTGACAAGGATAAAAAAAATAAAGCAGTTGATCAAAAGCAGTATCGAGGTATGATTGGATCACTTCTTTATCTTACTGCTTCTAGACCTAAAATCATGTTTTTTGTCTGCTTATGTGCATGATTTCAATCAAATCCAAAAGAATCTCATTTAAAAGCTGTTAAAAGGATTATAAGACATCTGTTGCACATCCCACGTTTTGGTCTTTGGTATCCAACTAATGATAACTTTGAATTAAAAGGATATTCAGATGTAGATTATGTGTAACGACCCATAAATTTTTATTAATTTTATTAATGTAATTATTTGAAATTTTGTGAAATTTTAAGTAATAATATTTGAAAATAAAATTTTGATATTTGGAATACGCCTACTTAAACATAGCAAATGGTAAATTTTCATATGATAATATGGAAGTTTATTTTTCTTCTATAATTTTATTTAAATTTGAATCTTTAATATTTGATGGTAGTAAAATATTTTCCAAACCTGAATATTTTTATATACTAAATTTGTAAATCATCTTCTGAGTGAGACGACGTATTTTGTTTCTTCAAATTTGAACTGCTATTGCTCTATTTATCCTAATTCCGACATTTAGCATCATTTTCGGTACCGATTATCGACTTTTGATAGCATGGTCGTACCACTAATATCTGTATACCTTTTTGACAGTCTCATCGTCCTGATCTTTGCAGTATATTCACTTCTGTGTTTCGGTGTCCGGTATGCGGCGGAACCCACGAAACGGATAACCATATCGATACCCGTTATTTTGAACCTTTGGCCTTTCTTTGCCATTTCGTATATCCAACCTGAAAAATCAAATAGCCTTCATCAATAAAAAAATTCAGCATTTATTTCCTATAACTCAATAGTCCTGACCATTGTCATTCCCTATGTCTATTCTTTTTTTTTTTCTGGTTCCGGTTTCGTTTGAGTAAATATTATATTTTCAAAGTTTGTATATTTTCACTTTGCTGTGAACAGCTCATCTTCTGTCTTCTAAGCTGCTCGTATCCATTTCCATTTAAAAACTTCGGCCATGCCCTCTTATAAAATAAAAAGTAAAAAAATAAAAAATAAATTGAAGCTTATATTATTTTTGTCCCTTCATGTATTCAGCAGCACCACCCTCCACCCATAACCGAGAATCAACTCCACCATGCATAGCCGTCTGACTCCAAGCCGCGAACGGCCGCCTTCTCCTCCGTCGAGCCCACCACTTCCCTCCAAGACAAGCACCACCTCCCATAAGACCCACCTACCATCGCACGACCGTCCACCTTCTGACCCCGTCAAACCACTCATGCACCCGCCTTATTCCTTTGAAACTACCATCAAGCTTCCTCCACCGAATGCCTTTTCGCCTCCAGCCTCTTCACCTTGTCAGTTCTGCCTTTCCCCTCCACTCTGATCACCCAATCACTAGCCGAGCTCCGCATCTCCTCGAGCTTCCCACTCTCTCTCCCATCTTCTACTCGGCCTTCTTCTTCTCTTTGGATTTTATGAAGGAAGGTATTATATTGTATATTATGTTTGTGTATATAAAGTAGGGTTTCAGATATATATTTTATATAAAGGTTGCTATGTTGTAATATGATTTAAAAGTATACATACGTATAAAATATGTTCTGTTATATATATTGGTCTGCATATGTCTATTTAGTTACATTTTAGTGTTTGCACATAAAGTAGCCTACATACATACATATATATATATATATATATATATATATATTAGTAATATATATAATAGGTTAAATTATTTACTTAAGTTATGCGGTATTTGAAACAGTTTTAATAATGTTTATATATTAGCTTATGCATATAGTTTGTTTCATAGGCATAACTTATTCGTGTACTACTGTATATATAAGTTATATAGATTGTTAATAAGTTAGTTTATATATATGGTTTGTGTAAGTTAATAAAAAAAACTGTTTATATATTAGTATATATATACTGTTGATTTCAAAGTATTATACGTATGTAAGTTTATATATATTAGTTATATATATATATGTTATAATATGGCAGAGTATATATAGGTGCATATGTTGGTTAGTATAGATTGTGAATATAATGCGTATAAATATTTTTCATTTTATGAGTATATATGCATCGATTTAAAATATAATATGTATATATGTTTGATATTAATGTATGTGAGTTGTATATGTTTATTTATTAATTTTTATATATAAGTATACTAAAGTTTGGGTATTCAAATTTTATATTGATTTCAGAGATGTTAAGCTAATTTTGATTTGTCCTCGGTCAATTTCAAACTTCCAGCTTCGCTTTGCTCGTTGGTTTCGGGTCCATCGTGCCTTACTTTGGAATTCATGCTTGGATTCATAAATCATCTCATTCTCATTCATCTCTAGCCTCGAAAGGTAAGAAATCACTCACAATTAATATTTTTATATTAATTAGATTTGATTTCAATTGAAATATGTCGTTGCTAGTTATTTAATTGCTATATATATGTGCCAGTATTTGTAATTATTCACCTGTGACATCTGACACCATGATCTGTTATTTGTATTTTATCTGTTATTGATGATATATGCCTGTTATTGATATGTTATATTATTATCATCACTGTTCTCACTCTGCAAGTTCCCTCTTAGTTTAGAATTCTCTATGGGTTGAAATGATACATAATTGAACGATCTTGTAGAATAGAAGAAAATCGTTATGGGTTGAAATGATAAACCCAAGCGATTTTCATTGAATTGAAATTGAGATTGCGGGTTGAAATTATATATACCCGTGGATATTTAAATTTTGGATTGAAATGATAAATATCCATATCCCTTGACCACGTGATAGAAAATTATATGCAGACACCGTCGGTCTATATATATTTTGAAATGATTTATAAGTTTTAGAAAGGAAATATATATGGTTATATATAAATATTGATTTTTAAATATTATATATATAAATTTTATTTTATATATGTTTTAAGTTCTTGATTTTAAAATTATATGTTTTGGAAATGTAAAATTTATAAGTTAGTTTTAATAAATTTTAAGATTTTACTTATAGTTTTACTATTTTTAAAATATAAATAAAATGAATTTTAATATAAAATGAATTTAATAATAAGATTTAATTTAATAAAGTTTGATTTAATTAGTAAATGGTATGTTTAAGTATTTATTTAAAATTATATTTTTAAAAATAGATTTTATAATAATCTTTAATAAATTGAGGTTAGGAAGATAAATTTAAATCGATTTGAAATTTATTTGTTTAGGAATTATACTTAAATAAAACCGAATTGAAATTTATTAGATTTGAGATTTTGAAGATATGATTTTATAACTTGATTTGATAAAAGATGATTAAATAAATATTTTTAAATTTAAATAAATTGAAATGGGATACTTAGTTTATTTGTAATTTGAGATTTTATTTAAAGGTTATTGGATTGATGTAGTGAATATTTCAAAACTAGTAATATTAAAGTTGAATTTGAGATATAAAGGAAATTATCAAATTTAGTTTAGTAAATGTTTGATTACTCAAAGCATTGAAATCTATTGGAATTGAAATGGTTTAAATTATAGTTTATATCTATATTTGAAATTGATATAAAATGGTTTATTGAGATTTGAGTTAAATTGAAATGGAAGAACTGAGATTTGATTTAAATGGGATTTTGGAATTCGAGTTGATTTGAATTGATTTGTGAAATTTGAGGAAACAATTTTTATTATATAAAATATTTTTAAAATATATTATACATTATTTTAATACAAACTATTTTAAATTTTTCTTATTTCAATATACTAACTATTTTAATTTATAAACTATTTAACTGATAACTATTTTATATACTAATTTTTTTAATATATAAGCTATTTTATTATATAAACTATTTTATAATACAAATATTTTATTATATATACTATTTTCTATATCTAAACTGTTTAAGTGGGAAGTATTATGATTTCAAGGTGTTATGATTTTCTTTCAAAGGTTTATGATTTCGAAAGAGTTATAATTTTGAAAGTACTATGATTTTGGAAATGAATATTATTTTAAGTGAAAAATGATATCGTATTTTGATTTTCAAATGGATATGATATTTTGGTTTTGAAATATGAGTTATTTGAAATAAATGAACGTGGTGTTATAATAACGTTTGATTGTTAAATAAACTGGGATCGGTTATTATCATACTCTCTGCCAATACCAAAAACCACTTTAACAACTGTATACGCGGTGAAGATTCCAGAATGAAGTAGGATGGTTGGCGACGATTTTATATGGTTATATACGTGGACCTGACTTCCGTGAGTTAGCTTAAGATGGCTAAAACATAAGCAATTGACGAGCCAAGTGAGGTAGCTCCTCCGATCGGACATACTTATTCAATACCATTATATTACTTTGTGATTGATTGGGTGCACCCTCGGATTTTTGGGAGTATAGATCGAGGTGGGCGGTAGCTGCGGCTATGCGTTACCATCAACCTGGAAGTGTAATTGGTATATCTACCCTGACATTGCCTAGTTGTGTCATGTCACCTATCTTATCGAGACCATTACGAGTTTGTTTTGTATCATACCTATGGAGTGCCCTCTGAGACGCCCAGTACGGGGAAGATTATGGTACTATATAGACTATGGGAATAGGTAAAAATGTGTTAAGGGGGATATGGGTAACTCCTTAACACTATTTTAATAGTTTACTTTACTATAGATATATTATAATAGCGTATTGTACTACATAGTAGATAGTTCCACGGATCCTTAGAGGATGGATATCCCCAAATCCTTTAAGTTACTTGTATTCAGTTGATATTTCACTGTAATTGGATTTATTGATATATGAATGTTAATCCTGACTCGAGTGTTTTTTGTTTTGTGTTTTGTGTTTTGCTTTATGTTCAGGTCAGGTTGAGTGTCACAACATTTGAGACTCACCTTTGAAGTTAGAGTTTCGCTTGGAGATTCAGCTATTTATTCAGCTTTCAGTTATTCAGTTAACTCTAGTGATATTCAGATTTTTTTTTTTCATTTGACTATTGTATCGAGATTTCTACGTATTCGAGACTTTTGTTGTATCTTGTTTTAACTTTGTTACATATATATAGTAGCTTAATAAACTACTATTCATTTGTTTTCGCTGCTTATTGTTATTTACTCTGTGTATGTGATTCTGTGATTATTTTATTTACTGTATATGTTGAGTTTTGCCAAATATAAACTTACAATCTGATATTTTAAGCAATTCAAGTCCAACATGTGCAGATGCGAATGGTCCGAAATACAGGGCCGTTACATTATGCTGGAAGTCTAGTTGATGGAAAAAGTACTAGTGGAATGTTAGGACTTCCGTTAGTTGCATGGTCAAGTAGAAAACAAAATTGTATTGCATTATCCACCACTGAGGCAGAGTATATTGCTCTGAATGGTTGCTCTGCCCAAATTTTATGGATTATACAAACCTTGCAAGACTATGGTTTAAATTTTAAATGTGTACCACTAATGTGTGATAGCAAAAGTGCAATTGATCTCACAAATAATCATGTACATCACTCACGAACAAAACATATAGATGTTAAACATCATTTTATTAGAGATCATATTTCCAAAGAAAATATTTGAATAAATTTCATTTCAACCGATTCTCGATCGGCAGACATTTTTACAAAACCCCTTCTAGAAAATAGTTTTTGTCGACTTTGTCTCAGTTTAGGCATTTTATAAATTTGATTCTATATTTTTGATTATGACCTTAAATACCTACATTAACTAATCTGACTCCCTAGTGATTATCGAAAAGATGAGTAGTGTTTAAAAGTGACGAATGTTGATATTAATCATATATTATAAATTAAAACAGTATATTTAGTAAATTTCCTTAAAATTTTAAACAAGATTTATAATAACTTTTGATGGGTAAAAATTCCACGACCATCTCCATCGCTATCACATTTCTAACGACCATCACTCATCAAAATCTAATATAGTATGTCAATATGTGGTATTTTAAATGGGAAATCGTTCATTTTTTCATTTTATTATATTTTTAGGAATAAAAACATCAAAAGTTTTCACTCCCATTTAAAAGTCCTCATGGTTATGCATGAGTGAATTAATTGAAATTTTTGATTATGTGTTTTCATGCTCATTTAAAAGTCCTCACAGTTATGCATATATGGAACACATATCAAAATTGATTATCAAATAGACAAGTTGATTTTAATCCCATTTAAGTTTCCTTACGGTTTTGCGTGGTTAGAAGATGATTGAAATTCATTTTTTTATATAAAAATTTGGAATACTGCTGATCTCATTTAAAAGTCCTAATGCTTATGCATGGTTAGTAGATATTCAAATTCTTGATATAAATATACCACAAATAGACATAGCCATATAGTTTTATATCATCCCTATCATTCTAATGTGGAATATGCGCCAAACTGAATATTTATTATTTTTGTTTGATTTTTTATTGAAATTTAATATTTATACTCAATTGGGTATTAATCTTGTATAAATGTCTATCACTTTATCACTATTTTTCTAACACTATTACGCTTTTGCTCATTATAAAAAAGGGAGAGAAAAGTTAAGATTTTGGCAAATAAAGGTCAAATATTTTATTTTGTATCTTCTATTTGCATCTAGGTTCATTTGCATATTTTTACTTATTTTTATGCATATATGAAGCTTTGTTATAGAGAGGGATCATTCAAATAGGGGGGCAAATTAAATGATCAAATACATTTAATAAATTCAAAATCTTAAATATATGTTTGTTATCATCAAGAGGGGGAGATTGTTGAATATGCGAGTATATACTTTTGGTTTGATGATAATAAACATATATATATATATATATTCATTTAAATGTATTTGTTATTGTACTATTTTATTTTCACATAATTAAATAAATATTTGCTGAATAAAATAAATAACATAGATTTTAAATTCAAACAAATATTTTATTCAAAAAATATTTATTACAGTTTTGAAGAGTATAAATTTGAGCTCTCACTATATATACAACATTTCAAATTACAATACAATTTTTCATTATACAATTATCATTTACATCAGCACCTCACTACATATCACTCGTTCACTCGTATTTATTCTTCAACCATACTCTAATTTGTTTCCAGCATCAGAGTTATCTGCAAAATACACATTGATGCCATAAAATTGAAAAGGAAATATTTTTGCAGTGTAAAATAAAATGTGTTTTTGAAAATATTATTTTCCTCGGTTATTTGGGTTGTTCGTCATCATATACATTTTCAACTCATCATACACAAACAACTTGTGACATGCACTGTGGATCATTGTATATGCCACCAGGCCGTGCATACTGATATACACTTGATAAAACTGCAAGGACAAGTGAGCACAAGGTCAAACCCAACAGCTAGGTTCAACTCAAGTGCAATATAAAAAACGTCACGACATGGGAACAAGGTCTGACCCGAGCCAAAGCTGGATTCAACTCAGTATGCAAGTGAGGCTACAACCCAATACGGTTTAAATGAAAATAGGTTAACTTCAAGTGAAAACAAAATGGTACAAGTGCACCTCAACAGTAAAGACCAATGAGCAAATCAATCAAGACCCCAAGCATGCAAATACAAGGCGATGGCAAATCACATGAAAATGTACACAATTTCAAATGCATGAAAAAAAAGTTCAGTAGCATAGCATAAAGGCACACAACACAGTTCCCACCAAAACAACTTAATCAAACTCGAAGATCAGACATAAGTAAATCACAATAAGAGGCATTAACAGATTAATAACACATACACACACATACATATGTATGTATGCACATATATGATGACACACTTTCAAGTAAAAACAAACACTTGAGCTAGCATATCATACTGCAACAAGACCATAATAACAATGTAACCAGACATCATCATCATCAATGGATCAAAATGCAGACCAAGCGTACCAAGTGCCGCAATACAGTGAATTAATGAAGCAACAACTTCAACCAGAACTAGTCCTAAACCAAAGCCCAGTTCAAATGTACATATTCAAGTAAATGAGTCGGTGCAGCATGAGTCACGATATATACGCACACATACATGGAGTAATGCAATAAGCAAGTCAGAAAATGAAGGCAGGTCAACAAAGACAAAGGTGTATTAAATATCATCAAACTTAAATGCCGAAGTCATATTTTTTTATCTCATGGTAGATAATATGATGAACAAGAATTAACCAAGTCAATGATCAAAAAAATAAGAAGGCGAAGTCATAGCATAAAGAATGGAACCAAATCCAAATTCATGAAGCCGTGGTGATCAAGCAAGCAGAAAATATACAAATTGAATTAGTCAGGATCAATCACAAGCAACCAAGCAAAATCGAACGGTAGAGCAAAAAGTAATAGACGAATTCAAAAATATATTCGAACGTAAATTTTGGATTTTCATCCCTATATAACCCATATCATCATTGGCAGCTAAAACCATTCGAGTTCAAGAAAAACAGAGAAGCAATACATCATTAAAACTTGAATCAAGTCGAGCATAAGCAAATTGGAAAAGAAAAATCACATACCATTTTAAACATTCAAGCTCGACAATTTTGAAGCAGCCGTGAACAAATCAACTAATCAAGGAAGCCTCGAAGTGAATCAAAAGCATCATTTTTAAGCAGTGTCTTCAACAAAGTAGAAGCCCAAATTTTTGAAAAAGGGAAAAGGATGAGGCAGCCATTATTTTTCAAGCAAAGGATACTGGCCAGTAATAAAATGGAGAAGAAGGATATAGGCAATAATATAAAAATCAAAAGGGGGATTCTATTTTATTTAATTTGGGTGGGTCTTGTTTATCGTATTGGGCTGTTTTTTTTAAATTTAGGGTTTCAATTTTTATTTTGTTATTTTTATTTTGCATTTCTCTTTTGAACTTTTGTAATTTTCTAGTCATGTGACTAGGGGACGAACTACGGTGGTGTAGTTCGAGAATTCGCAGTTCAGTGGCTGAGTTGTGGTAGGGTTTTGAGCGTAGAGTTATGTTAGCCGATAGTGAGTGTCACGAATTTACGTGTGTAAGCGTCTGAATACTTAATTTCTAGTAGAAACCTTAGGGCAGCACGTAGGCTAGGTTTTTTCGAAGTTGGGTAAATCTGTGTTGTTCTATTTTTTCTTTTAATATTCTTATATTATCTATGCTGCTATTATTCCGCTATTATCAGTGCTGCAATTATTTTATATATTTCCACAATAATTTTTATAATTATTTGTATCACCCTATTCACCCCTCTCTAGGGTGAAATCGATCCTACTTACGATCATCTCTGTTATTCCAATAATTGATTTAACAACTATCAATTTCGATATCCTTTTTTTTGCCTTATCATTCTAAGATAATTTATAACTCGTTTTGAGCGTTTGAATCCAACACCGAAGATAACTAAAACCAAAAGGCGAGCGTGAGCCAAATTATGTGGGTTGCACCCATTAGGTATGTTCACATCTATCTAGAGAGGTTTTGATTGTATGCATGCGATGATGTGATATATTCAGATTCATGTGTTTAGGGAGGGTCCAGTTTGGAAGTTCCCAAGAGTGATCTGTGTGCTCTTAAGTATATTTTATCTAGAGGTATACTTTTGGCATAGTGGGCGCACCCTCTAGTCACGTTGGATAAATTCATTCTCCATGTTCTTTTCTGTAACGGTTATTGTGGACATTATGTTATGGTTTTATGATATTTGGAATTTTAAATGAAGTCGTACTGTGTATGCTATATATTTTATTCTTTCGCTGTGAGTTCTGAATGAATAGATAGGTAGATCTTAATTGTTCTTTTTACCAACCAACAGTCAGCTTTGGAACCGATCTACGTTTCGATGGGCCTTTTTGGACCGAGATTTAGGCTTATTTCGGGGCAGGTTGTTATATTTGGATCAAAGCTTAGGTTACTTGACTAACGGGGATATGTATATGTATGATAGGCGTACTTGTTATTTTTGAAAGTATTTTTCAAAAAAAACTACCATATGTAAATACATACTTATTTTGATCGTACGCCTTACTCTATGAATTTCAACTGTAGAATTAGTTGTGAACGTATTCCGAAAGGATGGGCGAAGCATTTATGAGTTGAAAAAAAACAGGGTAAAATTTGTACTTCTACCCCGATTACCCATGGGACAAAGGTCGTATCATAGGGAGTGGGTTAAGAAGGGTACGACCACGACATATAGAAGCACCCAAGAAGCTAAATGGTACTTGACTCCTTTGTTGGACCTATACTTTCTTATAATTATGGAGTCTGTAAGCATAATGAGTAATAGGGATAGAAATTATGGATGGAAAAAATTGTAACTCCATGGTAATGAATGTGGAATAAATAGGAAGTTACAAGAATTCAATAAGGATATAAATAGACTGATGAAGGAGGTTAATAGGGTAATTATGGAGAAATAAAGAAGGAATAATGGGTAAAAATTAATATGAATAAATAAATTTCATAAGGAAATGTCCGGTTTGGATAATAATCATTTATTCTGGACAAGGTGACATTTATAGGGATAACACATAAACATGTTAGGTCATAATTAAGTATTATAAGGCAAGATATTTGTAAACATTCGGAAGTCAGACATAGAGTTGAATGGAAAAAGTTTCCATAAGAAGGTAAACATTAATCACCATAGGAGATAACCAGATTTTTAAAGGTTGAGTAGGAAAGTTCAAAGGAAGGAATAATTAAATTCAATTTCTAGACTCAACCTTATGAAAGAATTTGATAAAAGATTTTAGAAAATTCCATGAAATGTTTGAATGGGTAAATTGTTATTTTGAAAAAAAAACAAGGAGATTTGGGAATTCATAATTTGAAAACTTGCTAAGTCAAAAGCTTTTAGTAAAAAAGTTTTTCAATTTTCAATTTCTTGATTTAAAAATTTGTTGAGTTAAAAAGTTGTTGATTTTTGGATTCTTTTTTTTTAATAAATGTAAAATAGGGCGTGTATTGGATTCAATGATTTTTCTTACCTTATAAATTTGGAAGTTTTTTCTTAAAATTCTATTTACAGGGTGTATAAATGGAAATGACACTTGATTGAAATAGGATAAAGTGAATAGAAGAGTACCGATGTTTAATAAGGTAGGTTGGAGGAACATCTCTATACATGGAAATGAGGAGAATAATGGAAATTTTAGATAGTAATAGAATTGGGAATTTCAGTCCAGTAATAAATAATATAGGAAAGAATTAATTGGGTAAGATAAGAAAATAAGAATATAGAAGTAATCCTTGTCCACTCTATTTTTCCATCATTCAAAATTGTAGAAGGTGTTTTTGACAATTGAATGGAATTACATGATAATTAATAAATGAGCAAAGATAATTTTGTATATAAGAAAAAGCATTTATATGCAGAAGAGAATTTTATATACACTATTTTCTATTTGAATTTAGAAATTGTTTGAATATGAATATTATTTAATTTAAAAAGATAATAAAAGAAAAATAAATTGGGAATGATAAGAAAAGGATTGTGAAAGATTATATGTGTTTTAAAATAGAGTTGTAAAATGTATTTAGTTAAGCGACGGTGCATTTTAAGTAATAAAGTAATAGATGTTGATGTATATCTTTAGAATAATATAACAAACAAAAATTAGAAAATTGTCATGCATATGAAATGTCTTTGAAATAACAAATGACTTAGAGGAAATTTAGTTATTTTCGAATAATATTGAAGTTATTATAACGACCCAAAATTATACCGCTTTGAAAATGGGATATTTAATTATCTTAAATATTCAAATGTAGAATTTTAAAAAATTAAACAATCATGTTTTATATGATAAATAAGAATGGTAAACTTATTTTTTATATTGAATAAAGATATAGATTTCCATTGTAAAATTGACAAAAGTCGGATTTCGATAAAGTAGGATAAATATTTGTGAAATTTGTTTGAAGGAAAAATAATTCCTTTTAAATATATATATATATATATATATATATATATAATCGATATCAAACTCATTTGATAATAATAGTAATTTAATTTATAATGGTTTGATACATATATAAAACCCCTTCTATTAAAGTTGATAAATTTCATCGCATACTGATAAATCGATGTCGTCTTTTTACAAATAGATTTGGATATTATTTTGTAAGCCAAATATACTAGTTTTAAATATTTAAAGATAATAAGAAGTTTATTTTAAATTTTGGTTATATCAAAATGTGGCCGGAAAACATTTTGTCGAAAATCAACGTTTTGTTCAAAATAAGTTGCCGCAACGTTATCACACCTTTTTTAACATGTTTCAACATATATATTACACATTTTAATAACTAAACATGTTTTCTTTTACTAATTATGATTAGGAGACTTCTAGAACATCATTAAAAAAAGTGAATAAGTTTAATAAAAGTCAAAAGTGAACATCAAATCCAAATCACATCAAAATCCAAAAAATATTTACTTTTCTTTACTTAATCTTTAAGTGACTAAGACATAAAGTAAGAAGTGAAAGGATGATATTAGGTATTGAAAAAGCAAAGATTGCTTTAGGCTGAAGCAAGGTTAGTTTGGTAATTTGATAAGAGGTTATTTTGGTAAATTTACCACTTCTTTCTTTTTCTATAAATACTCACCACCTTCTTCACTTCCATCTACACTTCTTCTTTTTTCAAGCTTCTTCATCTTCTTCCTCTTCTCTTTAATGGCTTCCATGCCATGGGAAAAAACTAGAAAGAAATAATGTCAAAATATTTATAAAATATTCAAATGAAATCAGTGTTCACCCTCTTCAAATCAAATTCTTCTTTTCTTCATATTTTACCTCTTTTCTCTCGGCCATATCTTCTTCAAAACAGAACCAAAATACAAAATTTAATTTTTCAAATCATGTATTTATCCAATGGCTACAACATTTATGTTGAGCATTTTTGTCTCATTCTAAACTTAACCATGTCAAAAATCCACTTCTTTCTAGCGCATTCTCTGGCCCAGTTTTTAAGCCAGAGAATAGCCTATTTTGTTTTGATCATAACTGATCCAAATTAAGAAATTCTTTTTGTCACACCATATAAACATCTAGTGGGTACAACTGTTATGTTGATCAATTTTTCTAGTTTTGAGGTTTGCTGTACCAGAAACACAATTCTTTGAAGTGCATTTTCGGGCTTCATTTTTGTCAATCCGACAATACCTCTTTTCATTCTATCATATCTTCCTCTAAACAACTTGGATTCAAATGATTCTTTTTTTTAAACTCAAGAGAAAAGAATTTTCAACAACTTTATTTAAACCACTTTTTCAAATTTTGTGAGTAAAAGGGTCAAAAACTAGAGATAAAATGACCTATTTTTTGGGTCTAATTTTGAGAATTCAAGGTCAAAGCTCCACCACTTCTTCTCTATAGTTTCGGCCATCCTCCATTTCAAGTCTTGGCCAAGCAGTAGGAAGGAGAAAATCAGGCTTATTTTGATTTGGTTTCCAAGCATGGTAGGAAGTATGGGTTGGATCTTAATTTCCTTGCCTAAAAGTTTGACGTAGTGGAATCCAAAGTGAGTTATTTTTTCCTTTAAGTTCATTAAAATCATTTCTAAGTTAAAGGAACTTTAAGTGTTAAGTGTTATTTTAAAACCCTTATTGAATGCTTGTTTACTTTGTTTGCTGAAAAAAGGGTTTTATTTCCTTGTTTGACTATTTGGATGGTTAATTAATTATTTTAAAATTTAGAAGTTAAACACTTAATGGGTATGTGGAAACGACTAGTATGTGTGTTTCGTCTATGAGATCCAAGGAGACTTAGGCGAGGGATGGAACATGCCAAAGGAAAAGACCGAATGCTTTAAAATAAATATCAAATCATTTTAACTTAAGACAAAATAAAACGTGTTATAATTTTTTGATAGAATGAAGCGTTGATTATCATTTATTATTGCGTTTATTTCATTGATTGATTGTTTGAATTAGGCTCGGCAAGTTTATGAGCATAGATTATTATTTATTAACTATTGACTTTGCTCGACCAGTTTATGAGAAATTAATTATCCATATGCATGGGCTAGGTTGAAAATAGTTGTAGGCTAACACCTTGTGATTTACTTCACAATTTGACTATAAGTTGTTTAGCGGTAATATTTGGTTCACTTCTATTTAATGAATTTTTTGAAAATTGATTTTCAAATGAAAATGTTATAAAATGTTTTCCCTTTAAAAGAAATAGAAATGTTTGGTAATGAATATTTTGAAGTTATATTATACAAAAGTGATTTATCTAAGAATGGTTTTATAAAAATGTTTTATGAAATGGAAATAATTTCGTGGACTAATCCCGATGGTTTTAAGATGATTTTTGAACAGATTTGGGAAATGAAAATTATTATAGATTTGAAAGTACTTGTGAATGTTCGTGTGAAATGATTTATCGCTTTGGGATACAAAATGATTTTTTATGTTACCGATGATTCAGGTACCCGTAACTAAAAAGTGGGCACATGTTTTTGGTATAGTCCGCTCTTAGAATAGAGGGATGTACTTATTTATCGATTGTATGAAGGCTGAGACCCAATTGCCTTGTTATTAGGAGAAACCTCCTGATCTGGTTGCATATGGTTTGATATGTTTTTATTATAGTATTTGGGATTTCCAAATAAACTTTTCAAAAGTGATTTGATTTTAGGTCTCGAAGTAAAGTATACTTTGAATATAAAAATATATATATTTCAAAAGTTTTGAAATAAGAATTCGAGCACAAAGTCCAAAGAGGTAATTTCCGTAAAGGTAATTAGATTTGAAAATCTAAAATTGAAGATTAAGCCTAAGTGGGTAGTTTTGGAAATTGCATATTTTTTATTGCATCATAGGATCCATGAGCCCTATTTGTGGTAGGAGAACTACATTGGCTTGATCCTGTATCTAATTGGATACTCAATTAGACAGGGGTACGTGGGCAGTCATAAGTGGTAGTGATGCAGCCCCTAAAATAATATAACCCTTTCATGTTTATCTATTGTTGATTGTTGTTTATCTTGTGTTATTGTATCTTTCCAACTTACTATTTTATTCCAGATTTGCATTGTTTATTGAGTTCGTAGGTAAGGATAGTGTTGTCTCTCACATCAAAGTTGTACAGTGGTAGATTTATAGTAATTGTATTTGGTATGCATTAAAGCACACTTTGTAGGTTTAATAAATAAATAAATTACTTGGATAACTTGTATAATTGAAATTGTTTCCTATACATTTAGTAAAGTTGAATATTTATCAAATATGGTGTATTAAGTTGGTATTTTTCATTAGTAGTTTTAGAACGAACGGATTTTTTGGCAATTTTAACTGGTCAGAACAACCTAGTCGTCACAGTTATAAACTTTGTAATGGATTTAAAAAAGTGAAATTTGGAAAAGTAATAATAATATTATATTCTTAAATTGGCATTCAATGTGCTTTTCTTAAATATAGGCCATGATATAGGGTGATAAATGCTGATTTTGAATTTAACGTAACAAGTTTATTTGTATGGAAATAATTTATTGAAAATTATTTTGTACGTTACAAAGAATAGTTAAACTAAATTTTTATAGAGTATATAGGGATCACTACATAGGTAAGGCATGGTAAAAATTTTGGGATATGAATAAAATAGTAATAATATGTACAACTGGTTTGGAAATTTGAAATCAGTTATTAGCCTTTATTTGATAGCTGGTAAAGTTATAAAGATATTCGAGATCTATTATTGGGTTGTAAAATAGGTTTGCCCTAGATGAATTGAAATGTAAATTTTTATGTTTTAATTTATTTGGAGCGGTTTCCGTGTAATCTCCATAAATAGTTATATTCTAAATATGTATAAAAACATGTGGTTTGAATTACCAAAGGACGTACTAAAATGGAAAAGAGATGTGTAAGTTATGGATATCCTTTTTTACATTATCTATCTCAATAAAATAAAATAAACAATTCTTTGTAATTTCAAACAAAGCAAAAAAAAATTATGGTTAATTATGGGAAATTATAACGGTAATACTTTTTAGAAGGATAGCTCTGATAAATTAAAAATATGGAAATAAGTGTTCTAGTATAGAGATTAGTATACATGTATAACCACGCTTAACAACTGTATATATATAAACACAATTTATGACTATATACGTATTAATTAGTAATTAATGGATTAAGATTTATGGACATTAATTACAAATTTAATATGTAATAATTTACAAGAGTAAAGATAAATTTAATGGGACTGATTAAGGAAATTTAACTTGCCATTTATGGATGAACTGAATTGGGGAAATAGATGGATTTTTGAATTTGTAAAATATTTAAGAGATTTAGATGAGGGTTGATTAGAGATAGTCCAATTTTGACAATAATGATCAAAAATTATGGGTATATTAACTAAAATAGTAAATAGACAACATTTACTAGAAACCAAGAAGGAAAACTAAAGAAGATGGGTGATAGTGGAATGAAATATTGGGAATGCCCATCTTAATCTAGTAATAAGTGTTAGGATCTCAATGCCATTTTACACTAGTTAATGATAAATGGCAGCTTCCAGCAAATATTTCTTTTAGAATTTTTGGGTTGTGATTGCTAGTTGTCTCCCTTAGTTATTGGAAAAGCATAAGAAATGGTATAAGATATATCCTTGTTTTATCACTAAGTTGATTTTATGAAAAAGATTAAACCGCTTGATAAATATATAAATATTGAGAAGCAACGTAAATAAGGAAATCTTATAGGGACACTTCTAGTGATAAACCATAGGTAAGACTGGAAATTAATGAGAAAATTAAGTCAACAACCCGAAGTAAATGAATGCTCCAATCCTAAAAACTTTAGGATTTTGGAAAAAATAATTTTAGCTTGCAAGATAACACCGCTTAATAAAATGTATAGGGTTTTGAAGAGGATTTTCTATTGAATAAGGATTATGAAGAAGGTAGCAAAATTTCCCTTTAGGAGCAATAAGACCGTAACATCTCTAGCACAGATTTGTATTAAGGAGGTGGTTCACTTCATGGAATTCCAGTTAGCATCGTTAATGACAGGGACCCCTTATTTACTAGAGAAATTTGGGAGAATTTACATCTTTAGGAACTTAATTGAATCTTAGCACTGCTTATGACCCATAGACCGACAGACAAACTGAAGGAGCAAATAGGATCTTGGAAGATTTGTTAAGAGCTTGCATCATGGACTTTGGAGGATAATAAGAGAAGCACTTACCTTTAGTAGAATTTCTTTCACCAATCGATGATTGGTATGGCATCCTTTGAAGCGCTTTATTGAAGGCCATGCAAATTGCCAGATTGTTGGTGGAAAATCACTGAAAAAATCATACTTGGAACAGATTTAATTCACGAGATTTTGGGAAGGTAGAGTTGGCTGGGCAACGTGTGAAGGTCGTAAAATTTGAAAACACATGAAAGTTGGCACTAATATTTACTGGGTCTTTCCTAAATTTTGGGAAAAATAGGAAAACTTGAGTATCAGATTGAGTTACTACATAAATTGGCAAGAGTCCATGACATTTTTTTGTTTTTCGTATTTAGGGATATGCCTTCATAACACAGCCATTATAGTAAAGCCTAATCAATTGAGGGATACCGAGACATAGCCAATAGCATCCCGTGCCACCGCACCCATTGTGAAGCATGAAACTAGGAAGCTCTGCAAAAAAGAAATTAGGTTGATTTGAGTCCAATGAGGGAAAATCCCATGGAAAGCATGGGGACTTCTCATCCTAAGTTTTCCTCTGGTTAACTATTTCTCTTTAAAATTAAGTTTCAGTTGCATCATGGTTGCTGGATTGGATGGTGGAGATGGTTGCTACACTTTTCATTATCATTTTGCACACATATAGATATTTTTTCGCATGTTTAGGGTGTTTGCATATATACCTATATGTCACGATCACACACTCACGCTGGGATTGAGCTCACTTATGGTATGTTTGTAGTATATAATCACATTGCACTTTTGGCTGAGTAGATGGTTGTGTAGATAACTTGGTCGTATAATATGGATGTTTATTACTCATTACGCTTTTTGCCCCTTGGAAAGATTACGGGGACGAAATCATTTTTAGGGGAAAATGTAACACCCCATAAAACCAATCATAAATAAATAAATCGGATAAATTAATTTAAATACGATAGGGTTAAAAATGAAAATTTGGTAAAAATTAGAAATTGTAGACGAAAGTTATGTCATGTAGGATCGATTTCACCCTAGAGGGGGGGTGAATAGGGTGATGCCGTTAATTATAAAAATTATTGCGGAAGCTTATAAAATTATTTCAACACAGATATATCAAAATAATAGCAGCACAGATAATAGCAGAATAATAAATGCAAAAATAGAATGACACAGAATTTACCCAGCTTCGCCAAAACCCTGCCTACATGGTGCCCCCAAGGTTTCTACTAGAAATTAAGTAGTCACACGCTTACACACGTGAACTCGCGACACCCGCTACTGACTAACATAACTCTATGCTCAAAACTCTGCCACAACTCAGCCACTGAGTTGTGAATTCTCAAACTACGCCATGTAGTTTGTGCCCTAGTCACACGACTAGAAATTACAACGGTTTAAAAGCAAAATACAAATTAAAAGACAATTAAAAAACAAAACCCCTAATTTATAAACTAAAGCCTTTATTAAAACAATAAGGCCGACCCTTTTATTTTTTTTATGTTGTTCCTCTACTTTACTCTGTTAAAAAATGGCGGCCTCGTTCATTCTCTCGTTCCTCTTTCCCTTTGCTCGAAAATTAGGGCTTTTGGAGAAATCGATGAAGTCGACTGATTGTTGGTCGATTACAATTGTTGTTCCTCTGATTTGCTTTGGCAATCGACCGTTTCTTCGATTTGAACATGAATTATTAGATTTGATCGAGTTCGACTACAAATTGGTATGTGATTTTTGCTTATTGCTTTACGTTAATATTCTTTAACTCGATGATTTGAAAGCCGATGATGATACTGTTTATATAGGGTTCGAATCCCTATCTTCTCGATCGTTTGAATTTTCCATTTAATTTACCTCGGCCGGTTGATTTTGTATTGATGCTTGAGATTGATCTCTGACTTGTTCAAATTACTTGAATAACACGGTTTTGATTTCTGACTTGGTTCGATTCCTTGATTGCCAAGGCACTGACTTTACTGTGACGATGATTTCTTGATGACCCACGGCTTTGACTATGTTTATTTGATATCTGTGACTTTGACACAGTTTGATTTGTACTTCAGCTAACTTTGTGCATCGGCCTTGACTTTTTAAACTTGATTTTGTCTTTGCTTTGATTACGTGATAATGTTTGATGATGTTTTAAGAAAAACAAACTGTTACGGTTGAATCTCTGTCATTTGTTGATTTCGGCCACTTGAATTGGTTGCTTCATCGTATACACATGCATATGTATGTGTGTGTGTATATGTTTGTGTTGGTTCATTGAGTTTTGGTAGCACTCGAGTCTTGTTCAAGTTTTGCACTGTGCACTGCTTGACTCGTGTCTGGTTCTATTGGTAGCTTTACTTTAGTATTGTTGCATTGTCCACTTCGTTTCACTGTTGCATACATGTTGCTGGTGCAGTTTCATGTTTTCTTCAAGTTTGAAACTCTTGCAGGCTTGGAGTCTTTGTACATTTACTTGTACATTTGATGGCATTCATGTGTACATTAGTCTGAAGCTTGTGTTCATCTCTGTTGCATACTTGACTTGTTCAATTTTACTTGTCGTTCCATGTAGATATGTACTCCATTGTCCATGATTTAGTTATACTGTAAAGTTGGCTTGCATTTAGTTGTCTCTGCTGCCCATTTTGGTTTTGCTAGTTGTACTTGTATTCACTTGATGTTGTAGTTGTATTTGGACTTGTACTCTTTTGATTTATTTGATTATTATGTGCATAGCATATATATATGTCTATGAGCCTGGACAGTTTGGTTTCATTGATGATGCTACACACCTGCATATACATGTGTCATTTCTTTGCTTACATCTATTGGTCTGCACATCCCTGTTTACTGCTTGACTCGAAGTCTGGTGGCTTCACTTTGGCATTTGTTGTCACTGTGTATATATGTGCATTGTCTTCATGTAGTTTGTCCACTGCCTTTGTGCACTGTTTGGTTCATATTGCATTTTTACATTTGGATTTTGGTTATTAAGTTTTGTGACATCACTGGTGCACTGACTTGAGTCTTTGTTGTATTGAGTTTCACTGTATGGTTGTGTTCATTAGCTTGGTCGACACTTCCTCATCCAAGCTTGCACTTGTTGTTTGTCAATTTGCTTGGGAATAGGCTTCTGCTTGACTTTGTTATTCATGTTTCTAGTTGTGGTGTTGTTTTGAACATGCCTATTGCATTGTTGTGGCTGTGTTGCTTTGATCGAGCATTTTTTACTTATACTTGACAATTTTGTATTGCACCTGAGTTGAATCCAGCTTAAAGCTCGGGTTTGACCTTGTGTTGATATTATGACATTATTTTTATTGCACTTGAGTTGAACCCGGCGTTTTGGGTTTGAACTGTGCTCACATGTCCCTGTAATTTTATCAAGTGTATATATTGGTGTGCACGGCCTTATGGCATGTACAGTGATACACTGTGCATGTCACAAGCTGTTCGTGTATGATGAATTCGAATTTAAATGATGACGAACAACCCAAATAACTGAGGCAAATATTATTTTCAAAATCCACATTTTATTTTATACTATAGAAATATTTTATTTTCAATTTTACTGCGTCACTGTATATTTCTGCAGATTACTCAGATGCTGGATTCACATTGGAATGAAGTTGAAGATAAATACGAGTGTGAGTGAATGAGTGATATGTAGTGAGGTCAAATGTAAATGTGAATCACGATGTAATCAAAATTGTATTGTAATTGAAGTTATGTATATATATAGTGAGAGCTTGAAATTTGTACTATTCAAAAATTGTAATAAATATTTGTTTGAACAAAATATCCGTTTGAATTCAAGTTCTGTGTTATTTATTTTATTCAGCAAAATATTTATTCAATCTATGAAAAATAAAATAGTACATTAATAAATACATTTAAATGAATGTATATATGTTTATTATCATCAAACAAAAATCATATAGTCGCATATTCAACATGTCGTTGCGTTCGTGGTGATTTTGTAATCAATTTACATATGTAATATGTTGAAAATGGAGCTTAAACGAGAAAGTTATGGACGTTTGAAGTTCCAGATTCAAATTAATTTAAATTGAATTCAAATAAATAATTAATTCTATGATTTGAAATTAAAAAGTTGATAGCAATTATACTAGGGGGTTAAGTAAACGTTAAAGTTAATGTGAACGTTAAATACAAATTGAGGAAGGAAATAATTTAACAATGCAAAAATATTAACGTTCCCAAAATAGGACACTGGTTGACCCTTAACCTACGACCGATAACTCGCATCTTGTTTTGATATGAAATTGCTTGTTGAAATGAATGTCTGGATATGGGATTGTGAATGTTATGGTTGTTGCTTATTGAATTCATTGCTCTGATGCCAAGTTGTAACATCCTACCTCTATAATCACACTAATAAAGGATATTACAAAGTAATATCGTCTGTTAATGCCGAGAATAAGGCTAGTTAGGAGCGACCATCCATAGTTATTGCTTTGAGCAGGTATTGATACATCGGATTCACTTCGGAAAAAAATATCATCAATTCGACGAGTCAATACTCGCTCAAAGCAATTGTTATGGATAGTCGCTCCTAACCAACCTTGTTCTCCGTATTAACAAATGATATTGCTTAGTTATATCCTTTATTAGTGTAGGTATAGAGGCGAGGCATTACAACACAATCGATCGACCGCTAGTGGTCAACCGATGGGTAGTAGTGGTTGACTGGTGAACGATCGTGGCGATTAGGGTTTGTGCAACAATTAACGTCTGGATTTTTTTTTAATTTTAAACCAACTTAAATTCGATGGTTTTGGTGCATTTCAACTGCTATAAATAGGAGTCTAGCCCACTCACTTTTATTCATAAATTATTTTATGAACCTGGCGAAGCTCTATTATTTCATCTCTTTCAAGAGTCAGAAAGAGTTTTTAAGGGTTTCAGGTAAAAAAAACCTATATGCTTATTTCTATTTTTTATTTTCTCAACGTATTCTAAACTAAACCTCTATTTTTCTAAATCTAACATATATACAAAATCCCTGGTTATGTATATGTCAGAAAGAAGAGATTTGAAAGGGATTATTGAAGGCGTGTCAATTCTAAAAGGAGGTAAGCTAAGGACCTGTGGTAAGTGGAAATTTTACTTTTTCTATTTTAGTAATTGAATGGTATAGCTTGGATTTGATATATGCCTTGGGGAGTTTTGGACTATAGAAACATCATATTAAAATCCCCCAAAATTCCTCTAAATCGAAACGTCGGTACTTAGATTTGAATATTTATTTTAAATTGAAATAATGGAGTTTGTGTGCATTTTGCAATTTAAGTGTTTTACATTCTATTTCACTCCTTATTCTTTTTATTTGAATCCGATTAAGAGATTTGATTAGGAAATGATGTGTAAGGTACGTATTCTTTGTCATAGTTTGCACGGCCTATTTCTACAAATTGAATAGAATTTCCATTGACTACCTTCATGTAAAAAAGTTGAATCGAGCATAAAATTTAATAAATTGTAAGTTTCCATTATCATTGATTTATTCCATTGTTTTAATATAAAATAAGTTGGATTTGGATTCTAAGTACAAATCTAATTTTGGAATATTGGATTTATAGTATAAATGTTATTATGGAAATGAGACTTGTATAATTTTAGAAGATTTGAAATTTGAACGTTAGTTTATAGCATACTCCACGTGCATAGAAATTAATAAGTGTGTAATATACATATATACACATATATATATAAACACACACACACTCATACACACACGCTAGCATAAGTAACGTACAATTATAAGGTATTAACTGCATAGTTAATTAGGGCAATAATTATCATTAAATGCCCCTTAGGAAAGCAATTAATTGTTGAGGCAAAATAAGAAGAAATTCTTATAAGATCTAAATAATGAATATAGTAAGATCCGTGACGATGTATTTTGAGAGTATTATAAATTAGGGATGCAAGGTTAGTCAAAAGCACACAAAAGTCGGCTACCAATAGCGCTTCTTTAGGGCTGATGTATGACATTGTATATAATAAGTAACTACGAATGACATGAGGTTAGTCTTAATTTTATAGGATATATTTGCCTAGCTGATTTGGTTATCAACACCTACGAATAGTCATACTAATGTGAGATGTCTCTATCGGGTATGGATCATAATACGAAGGACCTACTATGAGGATTAAAGGTATTATGTGGTTGTTTGAGGGCCCCTTCCGTCCCATGTATGAAGTGTTAAATGGTCGGGATTGAGTTTAGGCACGGTTGAGGATATCTCAGAAAGGTCCGCTTGAAGTAGTAAGTGTCCGAAGAGATTTCCGTACAATGTCAGCCAGATAGTCATCTGTGAGGAGTCCACCTTGGGAGTAGGTATTAAATGATGGAGGCCTACCTTAATTGAGATCTTAAATGGTTAGAGTCTTCCTATTTTACATTAAGAAGGTATTAAGTGGCTTGAGTATTATCTCTCGCATTAGTAGACATTAATAACGATAGTTGCGTGTTATTGGTTATGGTATCGGATAAGCTTTGAATATAGCTTAAATGCGTAAGACATATCCTTATTTAGATTATGCTTCCTAAGTACTAATATAGAAAGCTCGAGATTTCTATTCCAAACATTGTTGTTCTAACTCCCTTCTCATTGCAATACAGGTTAGGAAAGGAGACGATGATTCAGATGGAGATGATGATGAAAGGAGCTTATGCCAGTAGTCTATTTATCTATTTATGCTATTTTATGATATTCCGATCTAAAGACGACAATGTATTTTTGAACATGATTATGTAACGGTTATTTTTGACATTATGTTATGGTTTTATGACATTTAGAATTTTAATGAAATGGGTACCATTTATGCTATTATATTTAATCTTTCCGTTGTGAGTTCTGAATGAATAGATAAGTAGCTCTATACAATTCTTTTTACTAACTAATAGTCAGCTTTAAAATGGGTCTAATTCAACGGGCTTTTTCAGGTTGAGATATAGACCTGTTTCGAGGTAGGTTGTTACATCCTACATCCACAGAATAGTAAACGGCAAGTGCATATTTGACCTAATTTCCAGCATCAAGGTAAATGGCACTGAGATTAAGGATGAGGGTGAAATCCTCAACACCTTCACCACCTACCTCGGGTCCATCCTTCAGTAACCACACCCACTTTCGACATCCTTGATTGGAGTTCCTTATTCTTTGACCCTTTTCCAAATCTTCAATCAATTTCCAAAGACTTTGATATTGATGAAATTTGGCAGGCTTTGAACCAAATGCCCTCGATAAGGTACCTGGGCCTGACAGCTTCCCTCCTTCCTTTAAACGAGACTGGGGGTTCCTTAAATTATGTGTTTTCAAGGTCTTCAAAGAATTCAACTCTTATCCGGATTTAATTTCCATACTAAACCACGCCAAAATTATCCCGCTTCCTAATATTGACGGTGCGTGTGAAACCAAGGACTTCCGGCTTATATGTCTACAAAACACAATTTTCAAGCTAATTACAAAGGTTCTTGCCAACTGTTTAAAATCCCTTTGGAATCAACAATCAACCCTAGCCAATCAGCGTTCACCTTTGGCCGATCTTTAACTGACCATCTCGCCATCGTCCAGGAAGTGATCAACTACTACCATTCTAACCACATAAATTGTGTTTTCATCAAACTAGACTTTTCTAAAGCTTTCGACACCATTTCCTAGCAATTCATTTTAAGTGTTCTATAGTTCCAATGCATCCTTCCCAAGTTCACCAATTGGATTAACCAAATTATATCCAACTCCTCCTCCTCTGTTTGTGTCAATGGTAGGAAGGGAAACATTTTTTCGCATTTTAAGGGTCTTAGGCAAGGAGACCCAATCTCCCCCATTCTCTTTAATATTTCTATGGACACCTTCATCTGAATGATTGATATGGCTTATAACTTAGGTATTCTTTCCTGTCTTGGAAGTGATTTCATCAACTAAGGGTTAAATTCCTATCAGTTTTGTAATGATATCATCCTTTTGTCTCTGCCTATCCTTTCATTCATCACCACCATAAAGCTCTTGCTCTACTTCTTTGAACTTGCATCTGGCTTGAAAATCAATTTTCCCAAGACTGCTAATTTTTATGACAAATCATTTCCACCCTATTGGACCATCTATAGTGTGATATCTCGAAATTTCAAGGAATTTAAAATGTGATAATCTCTTAATTAAAATTTGTAAAATTGTTACTTCAAACAAAATAATGTGATGATTTTAAATATAGTTATAAATAGATTTTTAAATGGAATAATTATTTACAAATTTAATTTGGTTGTTTTATAAATAGATTTTAAATAGACATATTATTTTCAAATTTAATAAGTGTTGTTTAATTGTATATGTATATATATTTATTTAAGTTAACTTTAAAGTTAAAATTTAATGTTTTTAAATTAATAATATGTTTTTTTAAATTAATATATATATATATGTTTAAGTTGATTTTAAATTGGATTTTTAAATTTGAATTTGGATTTAAATTTGGAATTTAAAAAGATAATTATTTTGAAATAGTTTGAATATAAAAATATATTAATAAGGTTTTTATTTAGAATATAATTTGTTTTATATTATTTTTTCGTAAAGAATTTTATTTATATAAATTAAGAATTATTTATTTAAATAGTAAATAAATACAAAAATTTTATTTACATTTAAAAATGGATTAAATATATTTTATATGATTTCATTTATAATCTATTTGGTTTTTATTTTATTTTCTTTTAAAGGTTTTATTTATCTAAATTAAGAAAATCTTTTATTAATTAAGAAATATACTTATTAATTAGGAAATTTATTTTAAAAGCTTTTAAAATCATTTAAAAATAATAAAAAAATGAATAAATACAAGTGTTTAATTATGAAGCTTATTGATTAACATGTGCAATAAGATTATGATGGTATTTGAAAAATGTTGGCAATTTGGGCAAGTATCATTTATATTTTCTTTTTCTTTAATTTTAATAAATTTCAATATGCACTATATAAACATTCATCCCTTCTCTTCTATTTCTTTTCTTATCTTCCCTTTTCAAAAGCAAGTAAACTTCATCTAAAATTCATTTCTAAAACCAGACAACCTAAAAACATTTCCTCAAAATCAAAACAAAACTTTGTAAAATCTATATAAACCCTATAACTTTAAACCTGAAATTCATGTCAAAGCAAGAAATCAAAACAGGGAAGTTCAGAAACCTGTAAAACACTTTACAAACTCAAGTTCAAAACCTGTAAACCCTTTTATCTTCAGCCTGTAAACCAAAATTCACCTCTGTTCCAAATCTTCTCAAATCAAAACCTATAACATTTTTTTCTCAAAAGCAAAGATTATCAAGCAATGCAACCTGAAATCAAAGTCTTGAATCATCGTCATGTTACAGTCCAATTTAGCATTCCAGATCAATTTACAAAGCATTTCAATTTTAGAGAAATGAAGCAATACAAAGTTTTCTGGGATCAAAACAACAAAGTATTCAAGTTTATGGTTTTGATAAAAATTCAAAATCTTTGCATTTGATCTCTGTTAGACTTTGATATTCGAACATGTTAAATTAGTTTAAACTCAATCTATGTTTTAAAAATATATTCAAGCATAATAGGATTGAGGATCTGCTAAGATATTACAGTAGAAATTCTAAAAACATGTTAAATCAAATCTTGTAAATTTCTGATTCAATTTTATAACCTGAATCGAATTTGTAAAATATGATTTTTAAGATGAAAATCTAAATTTTTAGTTATATTTTGGGAGAGCATTTCTGAGTTGATCGGTTTTTTATTTTTGGGCATTTTCTGTCGATTGGAAGATGGTAGGACCTCGTGGTTGCCACCGAAGGTTGCTGGAAGGTTGTCGAGGCTTGGAATAATGGCGATTGATTTTATTAATCACTATGGCGATAATGATTGATTGAAGTAGGGTTTCTACCCTAGGTTGTGTTGATGCAAGATTTGGGGTCACTGTATCGTCTTAGGGCGATTGAGTGGCTCGAGACTCTAGGAAATGGTGGCGTGTATGATCGGCATGGTGTGGCCATAGTCGCTCGCCCTCTAGTCGTCGGAATAGTTTGGTCAAATGGTTTATCTAGCATTTGTTTTGGTTCCAGTTTCATCTTGGATGTTCGATTTTTGATCGATGGCTTGTGCGAGTGATTTGAAGGTCGGAATCGAAGGTTTGGACGATGGGTGATGTGCCGGAGGGTTCGTCGATGGTCGGAGGTGGCTTTGATGTCGGTGCATGTGCATGGTGGCTTGGTCGTGTCTGTGTTTTGGGTTATGGGTTTACTTGAAGAAGTACTCGAGTGTTTGGGGTAATGGCTCGAGTTTATACTTGAGTAGTTCGTGGGTGGATTTGCTAGCTGGTTTCAACTTTAAAAATAAGCAAAGTTTTTGGTAATAGAAGAGAAGCAGGGGAAACTCGGGGCTAGACCCGAGTGGACCTCGGGTTTGACTCAAAGCATGTGTCGAGTAGTTTTTTTAAAATGTTTTAAAATCTAAGTTTTGAAATTAAAAATTTAATTTAGTTTAAACCTTCTTATATTAATTTACTTTATATATAATAATTGTTTCTTTAACATTTAGTTAAGAAATTTCGAAGTTTGTTTAATTTAAATTTTGTTAAGTAAAATTTAAAGTTATTTTAAAATTTGAAATTAGAAATGAATTTTAAAAGTTTTTATAAAAGCAAGTTTTTAAATTTAAATTGAAACTAGTTTTAAAAACCATTACTTGATAATGTTTAAAGAATTTAAAGGAAGTTATGTTTTGTTAACTTTAATTTATCAATTTAAATGATTATTTTGTTTTAAAACTTAATTAATGATTTAATTAAGTAAAGTTAATCATAAAGATATAATGGTTTAAATATGTTAATGGAAATAAAGGCACTAATAAGATAATTAAGGTTTAATGTCTTGAGTTAATTAAGCAAATTAAGGAAATTAAGTATAATTAATTAATTTAATTAATAATGTTAAAGGATTAATTAAGAAATTAATTAAGAGTAATTATTTGATCAATCAGTTAATGATTAAGAAGTAATAATTTAAAGGCTATATGTTAATTAAAGGTTAATTAATTTGTAATTAAGAATTACTAATTAGATAATTAAAGATTATTAATTAATGATTAGAGATTAATTAATTAAGTAATTAAGTGTAATTAAGAATTAATTAATTAAGTAATTAAGATTGATTAATTAATGATTAGAGATTAATTAACTGGTAACTAGTGATTAGTAAACTAAAGTATTAAAAAGTTAATTAACAAGAAATTAAGAAATAATTAATTTGTAATTAAGTTTTATCAATTAATAATTAGTTCTTATTAATTAATAATTAAAGGATAATTAATCTGTAATTGAAGATTAATTAAAGATGGGTTAATTGTTAATTAAGGATTTATTAACTATTAATTAAGGATTAATCAACTGGTGACTAAGGATTAATTAATTCGTAATTAGGTTGTTAATTAATAATTAAGGTTTATTAATTAATAATCAAGGAATAATTAATTAGTTAATTAAAGATTAATTAATGGATTATAAGAGTTATTATGGATTAATAATTTGTAATGAGGGATATTAATTAATAATTAAAGTTTATTAATTAATAGTTAAATGATAATTAATCTGTGATTAGAGATTAATTAATTGATTGATAAGCTAATTAAGGAGTGATTAATTAATTAAATGGTTCGTAATTAATTAATCAATGATTGATTAAGTAAGATTCGGTGATTAATTCTTAAGTAATTAATTTAATATAAGTTAATTATGATATGGATTAATAATTCTTGCTTGTGGACGATTGTTTGTGTAGAATGTCTGAATAGAATGATATCTATGCGATGCTATGCTATGATATTATGTGATGTGACATTGGATATATCAATGATAAATGTGTGATATTTATCTGTGTTAACGCTGTGTGAACTCAAAGTATTGAATTGGATTGAATTGTTTAGCTTTTAAACAACTTGGCCTTTAAGATACATTTGGATTTCGATGAGACCGGGATCGGGTATCAAATTTGATAATCCGAAAACCACATCGATCCAAGTTAAACGTTAGGTCGTGAATTCAAGTGAAGATCGAGTTGAATACTCGAAGTGTAAGGACTATTTTTCGTTAAAATTCTAAGGGTGATTCAAATACGAGTATAACGGAGATAGTGCTTTCAGGTTCGAGATAGAGATACGAAGTGTAAGGGTTATTGTCGTTAACTCTGAGGGTGATTCCAAAATGAGTGTAACAAGATAATGCCTTTGGTTTCGTTCAAATCTGGAACAAACTTGTATGGATTGAATGCTTTCAGAACATCGTCTGGAGGACGATGAGCATTCTAAGATAGATGTGTTCTATAAAGGTAATCATGGCCTCAAGCCTCATCAACCGGGAATGGCTAAAATAGGGGAGGTGCAGCAGGGCTAAGTGAGTTATGCTCAAGTAGGATAAGGTCTTCCCCTATCTAGAGTCCCTTTTTATTCGGTTATGTGGGCAGTTGCTAGCTACACGCGAGGTTGACTTATTCGGGACTGTCCAGTAAGGGATGGTTCCGGCCTTGTGTGGCAGGGGACTTAGGGTGGATCCTCGGTACGGTGATCTAGACCACGTACTGTGATGGGCGGTACCCCAGTAGCCCTGCCATTGTATGGAATCTAATCTCCAATAAGTGCCCTCGGATTTGATTGTATACCTATGTATGCTGGAATTTAATAAATGTAACAATTTCGGCTATTTTCAAGTTTATTTGAAAACCCTAGACCCTATTATAATATCACTGGATTTCCTATCAAATGTTTTGGTTAGCGTAAGGTAAAAACTTACCCATGTTTATGTGTGGGAAGTCTTACGTGATACCTTTGTTTTCAAATGATTTTAAAGTTAAGCAACTTTAACCCATTTACTCACACTAGACCCATGTCTGACCCGGAGTTTATTTCTGTTTTTCTTAAACTCTTGAATACTCAAATTTTTATGAGTAGCCAAGTGATTAGGTTTTGGCATGACGAATTTGGATAGCTTGATGCAGGAGTCCAAACGTAGCTATATCTACCTGTTTCTGCTGTGTAGTGTTTCGTCTGCTGTATTTTGGAATGTAATGGATTAGATAGGCCTTTATAACTATCTAATGTGAAGATGTTGTGTAATCTGTGTAACTCTGGTGTAATGACTATGTGATATATTGTATTTTGTTCTGTTTCCGCTATGAGATTCTGATATTGTTTAGTTCTTTCTTCTATCTATTCTATTTCTACCTCTTTCTTTCTTATTGATGACGCGTCTTTTTATGGAATGGAAGGTGGGTCGTCACACTTAGTATCAGAGCATAGGTTGAGATAATACCTGGGCTCTGAAGTGGTGCCTATCTTGAGAGCGTGTATTTGTAATTTTTATATAACTATATACCTATTTAAATTTGTTGGGTATCTGTTCGGGTTTCAACATGAGTTCTAGACAAATTTCGTCTTTCTCTATGTTTCGTTGACTATCATATCTTTGTATCTAATCCTTTAGGAGGGTTAACCAAGTTTAATAAGATCTATGGAGACTTAAGGCTTTCTTATCTACCCCACAGTTTTTCTTGAGATCCATTTGGATTGGATTTAAAAAGGTTTGATCTTCTTCTAGATATGGATTGGTTGGATAAGTATAAGGCTGTTTTGGTGTGTGAAGCAAGGATTGTGTCTTTGAAGATTGGGTTAGGAAGAATCGTAAAAGTGACTTGCGATAATTCTAGAGTTCATTTAAGTAATCTTCTGCATGGAGTTGAGGCATCTCCAGAAGGCGTAGAGTCCATCGAAGGGGTCAGAGATTTTCCTGATGTTTCCAAGGAAGTGAAAGGTTTGTCCTCGTCGAAAGATAGAGTTTCGGATCGTCTTGGGTTACGGGAGCTGTACCTGTTGTTCAGCTCAGTAAAAGGATGGCGTGGAAGGAAAGAGAGAAGAGTTGGAGGAGCAGACCCAAGATTTCTTAGAGTAAGGTTTGATCTGGCCTAGTTTTTCTAGTTGGGGTTCAGCTATTGTCTTTGTGGCCAGGTCGGATGGGTCTTTGAGATTCTGCGTGGATTTGATGAACCGAGTTTTTCGGGATGTGTGATATAAGTTTGTTCTTGTTTTCATCAATGGTTTTCTTGTCTACTCCAAGTCTGAAGAGGAGCTCAAGCGACATTTGGGAATAGTGCTAGAGACTTCGAGGAGGCATGTTCTGAGGGTCAAGTTTTCGAATGCCATTTTGGAAGTCGGAAGTCCACAAATTTTTTGGGTTTGGCAGGGTTCTACAGGAAGTTTATCAAGGACTATTCTAAGATTTCTTCGCACTTAACCAAGTTAACTCGGAAAGGAGCAAAGTTTAAATGGACCCCAATGTGAAGTGGCTTTCTTGGATTTGAAGGCAAGGCTGACCAGTGTGCCTGTTCTGGCTATTCTGATGGCAAGAGTCTTTGGGTTCGAGTTTGAGTTCAGTACAGCCTATCATTTCCCAGACCGACGGACCAACGAAAAGGTTGAATAGAATTCTTGAGATTTGTGAGGGCTTGTGTTTTGGATTTTTTGTGGATCTTGGGAGGACCATCTGTGTTTAATGGAATTCTCGTATGGTTATTAGGCGAGTATCAAGATGGCACCCTATGAAGCTTTGTTTCGAAAACATTGTAGATTTCCATTCTGTTGGGTAGAGTCAGGAGATCGTCTTGTTCTTTGTCCAGTTTTGATCCGGACATCTGCGGAGGTGGAGCTTATTAAGAAGATATTTAGTGATGTGGTCTATAGGATTGAATTGCCAGTCCGGATGGCTGGAATTCACAATGTTTTTCACATATCTCATCTGAGGAAATACGTGAACGGTCCATATTTGTTGGGATCCATAGTTCAGAAGGATCTGGTTGAGCTGGTTTTAAGTGTGGTCTGATATTTGGTTCAGATTTATGAATCAGAGTGAGAGGAAGCTCTGGATCATAGTGGTATAGCTATTTAAGGTTCTTTGGAGCAAGGATTCCATAGTTTGCCTTGAGAAACTCTGGATAGTTTTAGGGAGGCTTATCCGGATCTATGTCCGAGATCCGGATAGCTAGAGTTGTTTGTTTAAATGAATTGTTTGTTTGAATAAACTTTTTGTTTGGATGAATTGTTGTTTGGTTGATAGTGTATGGCCGATAGGTATGCTTGAATGGTTAAAATGAAATAAAAGTTTTTAGATTATCTTTGTTTTAAATTTTGGGGACAAAATTCTTTAAGGGGGAGGAATGTGATATCATGGAATTTCAAGGAATTTAAAATGTGATAATCTCTTAATTAAAATTTGTAAAATTATTATTTCAAACAAAATAATGTGATGATTTTAAATATAGTTATAAATAGATTTTTAAATGGAATAATTATTTACAAATTTAGTTCGGTTGTTTTATAAATAGATTTTAAATAGACTTATTATTTTCAAATTTAATAAGTGTTGTTTAAATGTATATATATATATTTATTTAAGTTAACTTTAAAGTTAGAATTTAATATTTCCAAATTTAATAATATGTTTCTTTAAATTAATATATATATATATATATATATATGTTTAAGTTGATTTTAAATTGGAATTTTAAATTTGAATTTGGATTTAAATTTGGAATTTAAAAAGATAATTATTTTGAAATAGTTTGAATATAAAAATATATGAATAAGGTTTTTATTTAGAATATAATTTGTTTTATATTATTTTTCCTTAAAGAATTTTATTTATATAAATAAGAAGTATTAATTTAAATAGTAAATAAATACAAAAGTTTTATATTTACATTTAAAAATGGATTAAATATATATTATATGATTTTATTTAGAATCTAATTGGTTTTTGTTTTATTTTATTTTATGTTAAAGGTTTTATTTATCTAAATTAAGAAAAGCTTTTATTAATTAAGAAATATACTTATTAATTAGGAAATTTATTTTAAAAGCTTTTAAAATCATTTAAAAATAATAAAAAATGAATAAATACAAGTGTTAATTATGTAGCTTATTGATTAACATGTGTAATAAGATTATGATGGTATTTGACAAATGTTGACAATTTGGGCAAGTGTCATTTTTATATTTTCTTTAATTTTAATAAATTTTAATTTACACTATATAAACATTAATCCCTTCTCTTCTATTTCTTTTCTTACCTTCCCTTTTCAAAAGCAGGTAAACTTCACATAAAATTCATTTCTAAAACCAGAAAACCTAAAAACATTTCCTCAAAATCAAAACAAAACTCTGTAAAATCTACATAAACCCTGCAACTCAAAACCTGAAATTCATGTCAAAGCAAGAAATCAAAACAGGGAAGTTCAAAAACCTCTAAAACACTTTACAAACTCAAGTTCAAAACCTCTAAACCCGTTTATCTTCAGCTTGTAAACCAAAATTCTTCTCTGTTCCAAATCTTGTCAAATCAAAACCTGTAACATTTTTTTTCAAAAGCAAAGATTATCAAGCATGCAACCTGAAATCAAAGTCTTGAATCATCATCATGTTCCAGTCCAATTTAGCATTCAAGTTCACTTTACAAAGCATTTCAGTTTTAATGAAATCAAGCAATACAAAGTTTCAGGGATCAAAACAACAAAGTATTCAAATTTTCAAAGCTTCCCAATTTTTCAAGCATCTGCCTTTTTAAAGGTGAGTAAACATTAAATTTAAAAGCTTAAGTAAATTAATGATTGTTGCTTATGAAATTTATGTGATGATGATTGCCTTTTATGTATGTATATAGTGATATCTCTCTGTATATATGAAGTGTGCATATCAGTTGTCTGAAACACCTCTGTTCTTAGTTCAAAGTTTATGGTTTTGATAAAAATTCAAAATCTTTGCATCTGATCTCTGTTACACTTTGATATTCAAACATGTTAAATTAGTTTAAACTCAATCTATGTTTTAAAATTATATTCAAGCATAATAGGATTAAGGATCTGCTGGGATCAAGATATTACAGTAGAAATTCTAAAAACGTGTTAAATCAAATCTTGTAAATTTCTGATTCAAGTTTATAAACTATATCAAAGTTATGAAATATGATTTTTAAGATGAAAATTTAAATTTTAGTTATGTTTTGGGAGAGCATTTCTAAGTTGATCGGTTTTTGATTTTTGGGTATTTTCTATCGACTGGAAGATGGTGGGACCTCGTGGTTGCCACCGGAGGTTGCTGGAAGGTTGTCGAGGCTCGAAAAAATGGCGATTGATTTTATTAATCACCATGGCGACAGAGATCAATTGAAGTAGGGTTTCTACCCTAGGTTGTGTTGATGCAAGATTAGGGGTCACTATATCGTCTTTGGGTGACCGAGTGGCTCGAGACTCTGGGAAATGGTGGCGTGGATGATCGACAGGGTGTGACCAGAGTCGCTCGACCTCTGGTCGGAATAGTTTGGTTGAAGAGTTTATCTAGCATTTGTTTTGGTTCCAGTTTCATCTAGGATGTTCGATTTTTGATCGATGGCTTGCACGAGTGATTTGAAGGTCGGAATCGAAGGTTTGGACAATGGGTGATGTGTCGGAGGGTGCATCGATGGTCGGAGGTGGCTCTAACGTCGGTGCAGGTGCACGGTGGCTTGGTCGTGTCTGTGTTTTGGGTTATGGGTTTGCTCGAAGGAGTACTCGAGCGTTTGGGGTAGTGGCTCGAGTTTATACTCGAGTAGTTCGTGAGTGGATTTGCTAGCTGGTTTTAACTTTAAAAATAAGCAAAGTTTTTGGTAATGGAAGAGAAGCAGGGGAAACACAGGGCTAGACCCGAGTGGACTTTAGGTTTGACCCAAAGCATGTGGCGAGCAGTTTTTTTAAAAAAGTATTAAAATCTAACTTTTGAAATTTAAAATTTAATTTAGTTTAAACTTTCTTATATAAATTTACTTTATATATAATAATTGTTTCTCTAACATTTTTTAAGAAATTTTAAGTTTGTTTAATTTAAATTTTGTTAAGTAAAATTTAAAATTTGAATTAGAAATGAATTTTAAAAGTTTTTATAAAAGCAAGTTTTTAAATTTAAATTGAAACTAGTTTTAAAAACTATTACTTGATATTGTTTAAAGCATTTAAAGGAAGTTATATTTTGTTAACTTTAATTTATCAAGTTAAATGATTATTTTATTTTAAAACTTAATTAATGATTTAATTAAGTAAAGTTAATCATAAAGATATAATGGTTTAAATATGTTAATGGAAATAAAGACATTAATAATATAATTAAGGTTTAATGTCTTGAGATTAATTAAGTTAATTAAGGAAATTAAGTATAATTATTTAATTTAATTAATAATGTTAAAGGATTAATTAAGAAATTAATTAAGGGTAATTAGTTGATTTAATTAATTAATGATTAAGAAGTAATAATTTAAGGGTTATAAGTTAATTACAGGTAAATTAATTTGTAATTAAGAATTATTAATTAGATAATTAAAGATTAGTAATTAATGATTAGAAATTAATTAATTAAGTAATTAAGTGTAATTAAGAATTAATTGATTAAGTAATTAGGATTGATTAATTAATGATTAGAGATTAATTAACTGGTAATTAGTGATTAGTCAATTAAAGTAATTAAAAACTTAGTTAACTAGAAATTAAAAAATAATTTATTTGTAATTAAGTTTTATCAATTAATAATTAGTTTTTACTAATTAATATTTAAAGGACAATTAATCTGTAATTGAAGATTAATTAAAGATGGGTTAACTGTTAATTAAGGATTGATTAACTGTTAATTAATGATTGATTAACTGTTAATTAAGGATTAATTAGTTTGTAGTTTAGGTTGTTAATTAATAATTAAGGTTTATTAATTAGTAATCAAGGAATAATTAATTAGTTAATTAAAGATTAATTAATTGATTATAAGAGTAATTATGGATTAATTAATTTGTATTGAGGGATATTAATTAATAATTAAAGTTTATTAATTAATAGTTAAAGGATAATTAATCTATGATTAGAGATTAATTAATTGATTGATAAGGTAATTAAGGAGTGATTAATTAATTAAATGGTTTGTAGTTAATTAATTAATTTATGATTGATTAAGCAGGACTCGGTGATTAATTCTTAAGTAATTAATTTAATTTAACTTAATTAAATTAATTATGATATGGATTAATAATTCTTGCTTGTGGACGATTGTTTGTGTAAAATGTCTGAATAGAATGATATCTATTGGATGATATGTTGTGATATTCTGTGATGTGATATTGGATATATCAGTGATAAGTGTGTGATATTTATCTGTGTTAATGTTGTGTGAACTCAAAGTATTGAATTGGATTGAACTGTTTAACTTTTAAACAACTTGGCCTTTAAGATACGTATGGATTTCGATGAGACCGGGATCGGGTATGAAATTTTATTGTCCGAAAACTACATCGACCCAAGTTAAATGTTAGGTCGTGAATTCAAGTGAAGATCAAGTTGAAGACTCGAAGTGTAAGAACTATTTTTCGTTAAAACTCTGAGGGTGATTCCAAGACGAGTATAATCGAGATAGTGCTTTCTGGTTCGAGATGGAGATTCAGAGTGCAAGGTTATTGTCCTTAACTCTGAGGGTGATTCCAAAATGAGTGTAACGAGATAATGCCTTCGGTTTCGTTCGAACCCGGAACGAACTTGTATGGAATGAATGCTTTCAGAACATCGTCAGAAGGACGATGAGCATTCTAAGATAGATGTGTTCTATAAAGTTAATCGTGGCCTTAAGCCTCATCAACCGGGAATGGCTAAAACAGGGGAGGTGCAGCAACGCTAAGTGAGTGCGCTCAAGTAGGATAGGGTCTTCCCCTGTCTAGAGTCCCTTCTTATTTGGCTGTGTGGGCAGTTGCTAGTTATAACCGCGGGGTTGACTTATTCGGGACTGTCCAGTAAGGTATGGTTTCGACTTTGTGTGGCAGGGGATTTATGGTGGATCCTCGGTATGGTGATCTAGACCACGTACTATGACAGGCAGTACCCTAATAGCCTTGCCATTGTGTGGAATCCAATATCCAGTAAGTGCCCTCGGATTTGATTGTATACCTATGTATGCTGGAATTTAATAAATGTAACAATTTCGGCTATTTTCTAGTTTATTTGAAAACCCTCGACCCTATTATAATATTACTGGATTTCCTATCAAATGTTTTGGTTAGCGTAAGGTAAAAACTTACCCATGTTTATGTATAGGAAGTCTTACGTGATACCTTTGTTTTCAAATGATTTTAAAGTTAAGCAACTTTAATCCCTTTACTCACATCAGACCCATGTCTGGCCCGGAGTTTATTTTTGTTTTTCTTAAAATCTTGGATACTCAAATTTTTAGGAGTAGCCAAGTGATTAGGTTTTGGCTTGACGAATTTAGATAGCTTGGAGCAAGAGTCCAGACGTAGCTATATCTATCTTTTTCCACTGTGTAGTGTTTTGTCTGCTTTACTTTGGAATGTAATGGATTAGGCAGGCCTTTATAACTGTCTAATGTGAAAATGTTGTGTAATCTGTGTAACTCTGGTGTAATGACTATGTAATATCTATGTGATATATTATATTTTATTCCGTTTCCGCTGTGAGATTCTGATATTGTTTAGTTCTTTCTTCTATCTATTCTATTTCTACCTCTTTCTTTCATATTGATGATGCATCTTTCTGTGGAAGGAAGGTGGGTCGTCACATGTAGCATCTGCACTTAACTTCCACATTCATACTTTCTCCATTCCTTACCTCGGATAGCCCTAAGGCCATCTAAACCTAAGTGTGAAGACGGGTCTGTTATCCTAGGGAAACTATCTTCCAGGTTGGCTAGGTCGAAAAGTTCCTCCCTTTCTCATGTGGCCATGCTCACACTTATCAAATCCATACTCTCCAGCATACCTACCTATTCGGTTCTCCTTCTACAAAGTTCTTTCCTGGGTGATCAATAGAATTGTCTAGAATAAAGTCTATAGGCCAAAGAAACATGGATGGCTTGGCTTTATCAACCTCCTTCCTTTCAACACGGCACTTCTTGGCTAATAGGGACGGGCTATGATATCTACTTGCTCGAAGCCCTATGCAACTTGGATAACAAATTGATAGTATAATGGGGATTTTGGCTTGTTTGACTGCTCTTGTAGTCCTCTATCCATGGCCTTTGGATTTTGGAGGGATATCCTCTCATGCTATCGAGATCTACACATCAACATGATCCCTGAGCTTGGAATTGGTAGGCGCACATCCTTTTGGATGGATCCATAACTTTGTGGTGTGCCCTCCAAATATCTCTTCCTGAATTTGTTCAACCTAGCATCCATGAAAGACATCACAATGCATGATTCCTTCCTACATAACAAGTGCAATTTGAATTCAGTGACATTATCATGGAAGCTAACAACTTTGTGCTCCTCTTACTACCGCATCTTACCAGCTCTGTCCATCTCAAACAACAGAAGGATTGCTTCAAATGGGGTTGCATTAAATCGGGCTCCTACTCGGTCAACTCTCATTAGTACTTCTATAACTTCTTCGATATGTTCTCTAATTGCACTTACATATGGTGGCTCAAGGCACCTACGAGGCATAATATGCATATGTGGCTGGTAATGCTGAACAAAATCAACACAATTGATAACCTTGCCCAGAAGAAAATTGGCTCGGCTAAATGTTTCTTCCTTTGTTCAGCTTACACAGGCTCCAACACACACATATTTTACATCTATGTCACTTCTAAGGTTTGTTTCACTTTGTGCCCCGAATTTAAGCATTATTTTCGACAACTCAAAGCTTACCTGGTTTAGGCTCTAGGAATCCTACAACCCAACCTCGATCATAGCTCTCCTAGTCTTGGCTTTTGTTTGGACTGTTACGGTGGAAAGAAATGATCACTGCTTTAAATCTATAATCGATAACTTTATTACTATAGCTAACACGAAAGTGTGTATGGATCATGTATTTATATCTAATATGCAAGCGTAATAAATAGATAACTTATAACTAGCACGGTAAAGTGAATAAACAAGTAAAGAAATAATCATACAAGAGATTTTATACTGGTTCGGACCTCCCATCCTACGTCCAGTCTTGAAGCTCCTCTTCGGCCATAATTAGTAAACAACCCTAGCTTTTCCTAGAGGAATAGGCTTGATAAAAAAGTCTTTCTTAGACAAGTATGTGTTCTAAGAAACACTGATTTTGACTGCACGGTAAAAATCTTCCTATAATCTCCTTTGAGTAGCATGTGTATGCAAAGCTTTGCATTTAGGAAGTGAGAAAACTGATATATTGTTTACTTTTAGAAATCGTACGCCAAGAGTAAAGATAAGAGATTCAGAATATTCTAGTGATTTGTTTCTTAAAATATTTACATATTTATAGATGTTAAAGAGTTTTATTGAAGAGTAGTATCTGTTAGTTGTTCTATTTTAGTCTAAAGGTTGCAATCATTGAGGAGGAAGAGGTGTATTGAAGAGATACAGATGCACCATTAGAATGAAGCAAGTGACTGCTCATTGATTTTGTCCGTTACCCAGCACAGATTTCTATCCATAATATCCAAACGTCTATTTATATAAATATTTTTAAACAGCGGCTAGAGCCAGACGTCTGTGAAGTATTGAAAGATGTTTGATCCATATTAATTTATTTTAACAGAAGCCATAGTCGGACGTCTGATATATACTAACAAACGTCAGATATATGTTATTTTTTGTAGTTAGCCTGTTTGAGATAATAAAGACTTATAAAAATTTTATCATGCAATGTTTGTGTTAAAAAACCACTAAAGGAGATTTTACAAGCTACATATCTATGACAATAACAAACTATAATAGCTTTTCTAATACCAATGATTTTTCTCCTCCGCTGGTCGTATTCAAGTTGCAATATGTGAGTTTTAAAAGCTTTTACTTACAAATGGATATAATATATTGTATGTGTATGATTGTATAGTTGTTGTCATCGAAATCATAGAATAAAGGTTCTAACATTCTCCCCCTTTTTGATGGTGATAACTATACAATCACTTATTGAACAAGCATACAACTCCCACAGAATGTGAATCCTCCCCCTATATAAATGTAATATGATATCTCTCCCCTTTTGGCATTATCAAAAAGAGATACAAAAAGGACAAAATGGAAAATATAAAGAACACAGATTTAAAATGAATAACATATAAGTTTTGCCATACTAATACAAATACATTATTTGGAAGAAGTTAAACTAAGGATACATAAAACCTACCGGATTAAAAATAAAAGAAAAGCTTACTGATGGTTGTAGTAACCTCAGATGTTAGACGAGTCTCCATCAAATGCACCATGTTTCCATTGAGACTGGTCATTATACTCCTTACCTCTTGAATAGAGAGACCCTTAAAATACGTGTAGTAACTATAGTGGTAGTGGCCTTGTGGGTCCTGAGGATCTTATGAAGGAAATAATATATCTTCAGTCTCTTCGGTATCAAGACAAATTGGCGCTTTTCCAGGATGAGAATTTTGTGGTGGTTCTTCTGAAGGCCCCGTGCCTAAAGATAGTCCTAACTGAAATACTAGTGATGGTGTTGGGGACGGAGAAGATGAAGACTGAGATGAGGAACGACCCGTACCTTTCTGAAGACTTTTTCCAAAGTGGAAACGGCTTTTTTCTAAAGTCTTCTCTACCTTATTCATGCAAGTAGAAAAAGATCATTCCAAGAGAGACATCTTTTTATCTAATACTTGTTGGTTTAAGGAGAGGAGACATTGATTTTTAAGTGCAACATCTCGATAGTTTTCTCCTGGTCCCGCTGTAATTCTGGCTTCTTGTATTTCGAAATCAGAGTAACACTCTGTAGATGATGAAGCTCTGGCAGGTTGGGAAGGTCAAGTTGGGGGTGGTTGTTGAGGTTATTGTACTGGAAAAAGGGGGTTATGCTTGGCGATGTTTCTGGGGGATGCATCAGAGAGAAATCATCAGAGAGAAATCTAATGCCACTATCTTTAACAGAGATTTCTTCATATTGGGAGAGATATGAAGGAATCCCTAATGACCATACAATTCTTGTTATATACGGAGTGTAGACAATGCTATGACGTGTAAATGTCCAAAAGCCTTTTGAATTGGTCGAAAATATATTATGCCCAATTGACTTTAATATGACCAAAAATAGCATATAAAGCTTTATGATCGTCTTCATATAATTGTTTGTGACTACTTAATCCAGAGATTACTGTGTTTATTAGCAAACGGTTAAGTACTTGGGCTCTTGGAAGGAAACTAGATGGTTTTAATTTTCGCATATTGTCTTTCCAGATAAGGTGAGTAATATCATCTCTGGGGCATATTGTGTATCGGCAACTTCTTGTAATCTTGCATAAGAATAGTTAATAATTTTCCTAAGCATTTCAACATTAAATTTTATTATGTGTCCATAGACACTGGTCCAAATCCAGTTATCCTCATCTGAAGGATTTTAAAATTTTATGGAACAAAGATTAATTAAAAAGAAGAATATCGCTAGTTGATTTATCTTCCCAGCATTATCGTCATAGTTAACTAGGTGGTAGATATGAGAATCTTCGGTTAGATTAATTGCATCATAGTGAATGGAACGACGAATGGGATAGAATGTACCAATGTGGAAAGGCTTCTAGTCTGATTCTTGTAATTTTTGTTTGCCTTGGCCAACAGCAGGTTTCCTATGTTTGGCAACCGGAGTTTTAGCCTTTGGTACCATTGATTTAGGGAACTGAATAGTAAAATTGGATTTGAGAATTAGGGTTTTAAGGATTTGGGGGAAAGAAAACATGAAAAATGAGGTAGTAGAAAAAGATGATATATAGGGATATGAAAAGGTAGGGCTCAGGCCAGTCAAACATCTGTAGTGGGAGGTCAGACATCTGAACGGGGATGATTTTTTAGACAGAAAGGTTTAACAGACGTCTAAATGTAAAATCAAACGTCTGTCTACGGAAAACTTATTTTTCCAAAGAGTGCTATCAGACATCTAGGTTGTTCCTCGGACGTTTTTGTTGAAGCCTTTTGTTTTTTTATTTAATAAAGTGAATACATAGACCTTTGTTATTACTTTTAGACATCTGTGCTAAAGAAAATTTCAAGAAATTAGATGAATAATGGTTTTTTAGACGTCTGTGCTAAAAGAGTAATATACCTGGACCTGTTATAACACGTCTGAGTGTTTATTCGGATGTCTGATCGTGTATAGTTCTTCTTATTGTTTCTGTATATGTTGATATATGTAAACAAAATTTATTAAAGAGAAGGATTACAAATGATTATGATTAAACATGTTTATTTAATATATATATATATATATATATATATATATATTAATCATCAGTCGTTTACGAAAAAATTCTTTAGTTGTCAGTAGGCGAATCAGGAGAATGATAATTTGGTTTCTCCCATGAATTCGATTTGATTTTGGTCTGCTCAAATGATGGCTTAGGAGGAGACCAGTAAGGACGAACAGGACTGTGTTCGGCATGCGATGTTCCTTCTCCCTATAGTCTTCGTGGAGTGATCTTGTATGCTCTTTCTAGATGTGCAACTAGAGCAAACGTTTCCCCATAGTCAGTGCCTTCTTCTTGATTATACCCTTGTGCTACTAACCTTGCTTTGTTATGAATAGTTTCCATTTTTATTAGTTTTATTTTTATAAACCCATTTTATGGTTGATCCATAGGTCTTGGTACAAGTTCCCATACTTCATTTCTTTCAAATTGATTGAGTTCTACTTGCATTGCCATAATCCATGATTCGTCATTCGATGCTTCTTTATAGTTTTTAGGTTCAAAATTTGAAATAAATGCAACGTGACTCATTTGATTTAATTGATGTCTGGTAGAAACTTTTGTACTTAAATCAACAATCATATAGTTGGTTAGATGGTCTTTCAAAATATAAGGTGATCTTAACGTACTATCATTATCAACAGTCATTATTGTTATGTATTGTTGTGTTATTTTCAGATGGTTTTGTTAAAATATCATCATCATCACTGTTTTTTCTATTTGAAATTTTTTTCGTAAAAAGAAATTTACAGACTTTCTTCTATAGTACTAGTTCATTAAATAAATACTCCGTAAGCTTTGCACGATCTGAGTATCCAATAAAGATTCCGTCATCGGCTTTTGAATCAAATTTCCCAAGATTATCTTTAGTATTTAATATAAAACAGTTTGAACCAAATATTCGAGTTTTTTGGTAGATTACTACTGTTAAGCATAGTTCGTGCACATTCTTGGAGTGCATGATTTTTTCTTTCCACATCACCATTTTGTTATGGTGTTCGTGGAAATGAGAAATCATGTGTAATTCCCTTTTGTTATAAAAATTTTCAAAAATTTCGTTTTCAAATTCACCTCCGCGATCACTTCTTATACTCTTTATTTTAAGATTCATTAAATTTCTAAATCTTTTAACAGAAATTTAAACATTTCAAAAGTATCACTTTTATTTTTTAAGAACAATGTCCATGTATATTGTGAAAAATCATCTAAAATAACAAATGCATACTTATTATGGTTTATTGAATGTATTTGAGTAGGTCCAAAAAAAATCAAGATGTAATAATTCTAAGGGTTGTTTGGTAGAAATTTCCATTATAAATTTAAAAGAACTCTTTTTTAATTTTCCATGTTGACAAGCATCACATAAATTTTTAACTTTATAATTTATTAGGAAAACCTCTAACTAAATTGTCTTTAGCTAATTTGTTTAAAAACCTAAAGTTTATGTGACATAATCATTTGTGCCATATCCATGGATAAATAAAATCTACGGCGAGGCATAAATCGCTAGATTTATTAAATTTCATATTTAAGACATAGATGTTTCTTTTTCTTAATCCTTCAAAGATCAGATTTTTATTTTGATCAAATATGTTGCATATTCCGTTCAAAATCAATTTTGAATCCTTTGTCACAAAGTTGACTAATGCTTAATAGGTTATGTTTCAAATTTTTAACTAAAAGAACATTTGTAATAACAGGTGAAGTGGACATACCAACATTGATGACATCTCCAATTCCAATGACAAATCCTTTTGAATTATCTTCAAAAGTTATAGTACTACCATCTCTGTATGTTAAGTTTGATAACATTTGTGCATTTCTTGTCATATGTTTAGAGCATCCTCTATCGAGTATCCATTTTTCCTTACTATTAGATTTACTTTTGGGTACCTACAAGATAAAAACAGTTTAATTGGTACACACTTCCTTTGTTAGGGTCCAAAGTGTTAGAAAGAGATGGTTGCCATACCCAAGAGGGTTTGGGATCTTTGAAAGAGTAATTTTTGCTATGAACAACATTTTTCAAACAGTTATCTATGTTTTTTTGTCTAATTACTTTGTTATTAGATTTTGGAATCCATTTTTTAAATTATTTTTGGGTTAGAAACCATTTCTTTAATACCTGTCTTCTTGAACCTATTATATAGTGAACTATAGTTTTTATGTTTTGAAGTTTTCTTAAATCCTAGTCCATTATGATTTCCAGATGGTTTAGAAATTTTGATAAAGTTATACAAGTTATGCTTTCCTTTATTTAATTTCGAAACATTATTAGTAATCTTGTCTAACTTATCGTTAAGATAAGAAATTTCAGATTTTGAAGCTTCTAGATCATTCTTTAATACAACGTTTTATTTTCTATTATCATCATTTTCTAGTTTAATTTTTCCTATTTCACATAATAATGAATCATTTTAAATAGATAGATTCTTATATTTTTCTTATGTAGTTTCTAATTCTTCTTCTAAAATTGTTCCCTCATCTTTTAATAATCCTGTTTCAGGTTCCGTTCGATTAGTTTTAGCAACATATTCTTTATTTAATTTTTTTAGTTTCTCTATATTTTTCATCTAATTCCATGCCGAGTTCTAAAATTTCATTATAAGTAAGATCAGGACATACATCCTTAGTGTTTGCTATGAAGCTTACATTTGCTTAGTCAGAATCACTATTGTTGTCACTGTCTAATGATGAAGATGAATCTAAGTCATCCCAAGTTACTTGAAAAGCCTGTTTTCTTTTCTTGAATTTATTGAACTTGCTTTTTTTGTCATTATTGAGTTCTGGGAATTGTTTCTTCATGTGTCCAAACTTGTCACACCCAAAGCATTTGGTCGAAGTTTGGTTGGATGAATTTGAATTTCCTCCATTTTGGGATCTCAACATCCTTTTGAATTTCTTGAACTTGTTGTAATTTTTGGCAATAAATACGATATCATCTTCATCTAAGTCTGAATTATTACCATTGGCTTAAAAGGCTATATTTTTCTTTTTATTGTTTTTTCTTTTCATGCCTGCAAATTTGCTTCGTATGACAGCAAACTTCCTATCAATTTTTCAACTTTTAGTTGAGACAAGTCATTGGCCTCTTCGATGGCCAACACTTTTCGTTCCCATTTAAAATATGTGTAACTAAATCAAAATATGTAAATTTGACTCCATGTGCCATGAGATCGTGTTGGATAGTTTGAAATCTAGCATTCATATCACCAATAGATTCATTTCCTTCAATTTTAAATGAAGAAAACTGATTTTGCAAAATAGAAATCTTTGTTGGTTTAACTTTGTTAATGCCTTCATGAGTGATTTATAGTGTACATCATATATCATGTGCAGTAGCGCATAACATGACACATGAAAATTCTTTTTTTGAAGTGAGCAGAATAAAACATTCATGGCTTTAGCATTGTTTGTTGTTATGTTCTTTTGAGCATTTGTCCAATTGCTTATATCTTTTTCTGGTGCTATATATCTAACTTGTGTTGCTTGCCAAATTTCTAACCATTTGCTTCCATAAAGCTACGCATACGTGTAAACCAGTAAGCATAATTAGATCCAGTGAATAGTGGAGGACGTGCAGTAGATTGTCCTTCTTGAAACGTACTTTCCATATTAAATATGTTTCAATTATGTGTTACTGTGAATTGAGATAACCATGCTATGATACCAAATGAAAGTGTGTATGAATCGTGTATTTATATCTAATATGAAACTGTAATAAATAGATAACTTATAATTAGCAGAGTAAAGTGAATAAATAAGTAAAGAAACAATAACACCAGAAATTTTATACTTGTTCAGACCTTTCATCCAACATCCAGTCCCGAAGCTTCTCTTCGACCTTAATTAGTAAACAACCCTCGCTTTGCTCGGAAGAATATGCTTGACACAAAAAATCTTTCTTAGACAAGTATGTGTTCTGAGAAATACTGATTTTGTCTACACAGTACAAATCTTCCTATAATCTCCTTTGAGTAGTATGTGTACGTGAAGCTTTGCTTTTAGAAAGTGATAAAGCAGATATATTGTTTGCTTTTAGAAATCAGAGTGTGCAAATAGTAGAGATATGAGATTTAGGAAATTCAAGTGATTTGTTTCTTAGAATCTTAACATATTTATAGATGTTGAAGAGTTTTCTTGAAGAGTGGTATCCATAGTATGTTCTATTTCAGTTTAAAGGTTGCAATCATTGAGGAGGAAGAGGTACGTTGAAGAGACACGGATGCAACCATTAGAATGAAGCAAGTGACTGTTAATTTATTTTGCCCATTACCCAGCACAGACGTCTGTCCATAATATTCAAACATCTATTCGTATATATTTTTTAAATAACGGCCAGAGTCAGATGTCTTAGAAGTATTGGTAGGCGTCTGATACATATTAATTTATTTTAATAGAAACCATAGTTAGACGTTTGATATATACTGACATACGTCTGATATATGTTATTTTTTGCAGTTAGCCAGTTTGAGATAATGAAGATTATAAAAGTTTTGTCGTGCAATCTTTATGTTAAAAGCTACTAAAGGAGATTTTACAAGCTATATACCTATGACAATAACACACTATAATAGCTTTTCTAGTACCAATGATTCTTTCCTTCTGTTGGTCGTCTTCAAGTTACAATATTTTGAATTTTGACAGCTTTTACCTGCAAATAGATGGAATATATTGTATTTGTATGATTGTATAGTTGTTGTCATCAAAATCATAGATATAGAGGTTCTAACATAATAGAACTATGTATTTGTACTCGTTTTAGACAAAAACTCTTGTAGGCCTTCAGCGGTACTTTCTAACAGGGATGGAGGTGCAGGAGTTAGTGGGAAGCAACAATGTGAACGCCTAAGATTATCTTCTATATGTAATTTTTAATGTGGGTTCCTGTATATGTACATTGTCTTGCACTTTATGCATTTGCTATATTTTGTCATCCATGGGATGCTGTGCATGTAAATTTGGGTGTAGTACTCCTATTAACTGTGTGAGTCTATCAGTTACAGATAGGCCTATTAGTCGGGTATTTCTACTTTGTTTATGCACATACGGCTGTGCGACTATGGTTGCGTATACTTCTATCAAAAAAAGGCATATATGAATCAATAAGTCAACATAATCATCCATTTTGTTAAAAGCTAGTTTTTTAACCTCTGCAATAGTAATAATTGAATTTTTACAATGGCTTACGTTGGTGGTAACCAATTGACTGGTAATATAATGATATCAAAAATTCATGGCTACCATAACAATCCTAGAAAAAACAACGAGTTTTTTAAGAAAAATTAATAAACCAACTTGCCATACTTTAAAATGATTTAGATGTCTTACAAATAATAAAATAAACTAAGAATGTAATGAATCGATATAGCAATTTCCATGGCAGTATTTGTGAAAAGATGAAAAAGAAACAGCTAAACAGAACTCAATTGACACTATCTTTAAATTAATAATGCTAAACCTTATATCCCATGCACTCTTGTATCAATAAAGACTAGGGTTTCTAGGTTGTGTTCAGTAGGTACGTGGTTCGGCCATTGCTGGTTGTTGAAATTGTAAGGACTGGGTAGGAGTGATTAAGTAAGGAAGATAAAGCACCCATACGTTATGCATATTTATAATACTTTAGGTCTTCATGTTTAGCTTGAAGCTAAGAGGGGATTGGTTCTGTGATTAGATGGTTGGTTATTAAACCAGGAACTTGTGTAAACTAGCGTGGATGTAGGTTATGTTACACCATTCAGTCATTAAATTACACTAATTTCAAACTACAAGTCGATGCTACTTAATTACTTATCGCACTTTCTATTGCACATCCACACACATAATCGCAGACATGCACACCCTATGATAATGCATTAGATAGATTGTTATATCAAACAATGTCGAGCTTTCAGAATACTCATTCATCAAGTGCTACTGGAGATTGGGCTCCTTTCTCTTTTGCTTCTCCTGATCCCGCATCATCTGAGCACCAGATTAACCATCCAGCTATGCTCGTTCTTTGACTTCTAATGGATGATATGCTATTACCTACTCCTGAATAATGGGCTCATGCTCCTACCATTTTCCTTTGGAAGGATATATGGCCTACTTGAGATACCACTATATGGCTGGGGCCCTACCACCTCTTCCATAATGGATTATGGCTTCCCTCGTATATTTGAAGATTGTCCTTTCTAGTTGCATCCTAATGGGTATGCCATTCTAACTAGACTATATGCCATTTTCATGAGAGAGTTTAGTTTCCTTCAACCTATTAGTGGATCAGGTTCTTATATGTGATCAAAAGTTAGGCGGAAGGTTCCACTTTGATCTACCATGAAGCAAGGAGCAAGTTAACCTGCAGAGGACATATATTCCAAGTATGGTATGTCCAAGAAAGAGTATTTATTCATCTAAGATGCATCTTCGTGCTTCAATCAATAGCTCTAAGGATGCAAGTTATCTTGACTGCTCATCAAAATTCGTTTCGTCCTAGAATATGCTTTGTCTTAACCGTTAACCCCTTATTTTGGTTTCTTCCTTGGGTTTAGTCAGAGTTATATCGGTTAACAACTTGGAGGATATGTTGAGGAATTTGATGAAAATTTTCGTAGAGCTAAGGAAGGTTCCTCGTTAGGTGACGGATGACAATCTAAGATAGCTTAGGCTTCTAGCTACTGGGCATTCAATTGGGAAAGGTAGAGCTCCCTCCATGCACAATCCTGTAAAGAAAGGGTAAGCAAAACTTTCGAAAGTTGGTGAGAAAAGCAAAGAATCATCTCCCTGCCCTCTGCTTTTGGTGCTAATTTGATATTAGGCCCGGTTGAAGCCGATTCAGAAGTTCACATAGACGCCACAAGTTCAGAGTTGGATTTCTTCAAGATCAAGCCCTACATGGGTGGCCGGCTAGCATTAATAAGAGAATGGGATAATGATGGCATTCATACTAAGACAACCGAAAGAGCAAGCTCTCATTCTCATGATAGTGACTCCATTACTTCAGATCATACTGAAACTCATTCTTTTAGGCATATCAGCTTCTCTGTCTAACCTAGATGTCGAGGAGGGTTTGAACCAAACTTTAAGGCTTGAAGAACGAAAAGAGTTTATTCCCAAGGACATCGTGGTTTTCGATTATTTATAGGATCTCGAGTTAAGGATTGACTATGGTGACTCCTCCTCGATAGAGAAAATTCAGCAGTAGTTAGAGTCACACGAGGACCCTAAGGTTTCATTTAGATGTCATGCACTCTTTACATACACATCTCTTTTTCATGCTATAGTGATGCACTTCTTGTCTTAATTCTTGGTTGTAGCATGCTATAGTGATGCACTTCTTGTCTTAATTCTTGGTTGTAGCTTGGTTCTAACTCTTTATGTTTTGCAATTTTATAGGGAGTACATGTTTAAAAAGTGGAAAGTTGCAATCCAAATACAAGCTTTTAAAGTCGGGCATACCTTATGTAGATGAAAAGTTGGCTGCCTTGTCCTTTGGGCTGAGAAAGAATATACGATAGCTAGCCATGGAGCTTAAAGCCGAGACGATGGTTTATTACCACCTCGTTGAAGACAAATTTGGCATGGACCCTTATGATGCCTCTCAAAGGGGTCCATCTTTCCTAGTACCAAATCAAGATCTAGAACTCCAATCCATCCCTCTAAATCTCCCAGGCTTCAGCTTTTCTCCTATTAGACTTAGAGACTACCAAGCAATAGGAGAAGATAGATAGGATGGGTGAGATCGTCATTGCTTCCAAGGGAAAATAGAAGGAGAAGCGAAAGCAAGATATCACTATCATTGTAGACCCCATGATCCTAACTTTGATGAGTTCCAACAGCCATACCAACCAAGGGACCCCATCACACAATTATTAGCTGATGCCACCACTCTTACTTTTTCCAACGTGATCGTCCTTTTCATAGATGGGCTAAGAGGCATGAAGGCATTATTATAATTTCACTCCTAAGTAGTCAAAGCCAATAAGGAAATTAGCAAGAAGAATGTCGATCAAAATTTGAAGATTTTTGAGTTAAGGAAGCAGTTGCATGAGAAGGACAAAGATCACCAAATTATGATGGATGAGTTAGAGAGGTCCTAAGCAAAGGAAATTGAAAAGCTTAAGACCATTCTTTCTGAAGAGTTGGCGAGGTTGAAGAAAGAGCATACTCATGCCCTCAAGGCCATAAAATAAGACGAGAATTCCAAGGTTGGGAGGTCATTTAAAACTACAAGAATGCCAAGGCCAAGTTCACCAAAAAAAGGGATGAGATTCAAGCGATTTCTAATAGGGTAGAGCTTGGTTTTTCAGAATTGAAGAAGATGTTTGAGGATTAGAAGGTTGAGAAGGCCTCTTTCCAGTCTAGGCTCAAGGCTACAACCACTGAAAAGGTGACTCAAACTAAGAAGGTCGAGAAGCTGCAGGCGAAATGTGATGAGATGAACAACAAGTTGAACCAGGTGGAAGGGCTTCTAGATGAGATTTAACTCTGGATGTCCATTGAGGGGGGGGGGTTAACATGGATGGAAAATTATCAGGAAGTCATAACCTCCATCCATAGACACTATTCAAAGACATTAAGGCGGCCAGTGAGCAATATGGGCCACCTTTCAGCGTTGTGGCCATCGAATCTTGCTTCGTAATGGAGAAGGAAGAGGCTATCGGCCTGGGTTATATAAACCTGGTTGTTGATGAGAAAATATAAAAGGAACAAGAGTGAATGAAGAAGAATAGCGGTCCAACTTCAGGGACTAAAACTCATGATCAGAGTTCGAAACTGCTTATTTATTCCCTATGCATGACATTCTCTAACCGTTTTCCATGTTTCTTCAGAAGCGCCAGTCCAAAGCCATCCTTAGAACATTCCGTAGCCTTGAGATGATGCTCAACACTCGAGCGATGATCCAGCTTCTCCAAAAGAAGGTAGGATTCTTTTATATAGCCTCTGGGCCACTTGTTCAGTACATTCAAGCCTTCTTGGGCAAGACTGTAATTAACAGTCCTCCTCGTTTCCATGTAGATGATATGGCTATGACGAATCCCTCTGGAACTTTGGTTTCTTCTAAATATCTATTGCCAAGGATCATGCCCTTGGGTCCTTCAAACTTCACAGCAAGGAGAGTCATGGAAAGATGATTGCCCCCATTAAAGATGATGTTGATGTCGAGATAGTGGGCTTCAATGAGTCCACTGAGAACTTTGATAGGGAGGATTTTCTTTGGTGGAATGTCATGGCTAAGTTCTGGAGGGAAGTTTCCAGGGTTGCCGAAGGTGATAGAGGAGCAGAAGCTTATAAAGAGGAAATAAACTAAGTTTGATAAGGTCATTGTTTCTAAGTCAAAGATGGACAAGAAAGATAAAGTGACATGCGAGATACAAGCTATCTAGGAAGAGCCACCCCTCCAAGTCAACTGATAACAGTGGTTATATACATACATACATATATATATATATATAGTTTTGGAATAGTTTATCTTGTGCTCCTTGTTGTACTAAACATTTGGACCGTGCACACCAAATTTTGATATTTTTGTGAGGGTGAGAAGGTATTATTTGTGACAGTTATGGCTCTGTATTGTAAATATTTGGATATTTGGTGGTGTCTTTATGTTCTTGCTTTTGCGTAACCTTCTTTTCTACTATATTTTATTATTCCAGATTGATTTTTTATATGAATATTTTATGCATACTTTATACGAGTTTGTCCTAGCATCAATAGGTTGGTAGTCATTCCCTGAGATTCCATGGTTAGTCACTTGCATCAGTTGTGTTTTGACTACAGATTAGCTTAGAAATTCACTACTATCTGAAGTTCGGGGTTGATCGTCGGTAGTGAATTACTTAGTCGGCAGTCATGTCCTGACCGTGGGTAAGTCTAGTTCGTTGCGTTGGCTAAAGGTTGGGGCCAATAATCAATGGCAAACAACCCAGTCTACGGTCATGTCCTGACCATTAATAAATCTGATTCGTCATTGCTAACCAAAGGTTGGGGCCAATCATTAATGGTGAACTACCCATTTGATGGTCATGTCCTGACCGTAGGTAAGTCCAATTCACCATTGTCGGCCAAAGGTTGGACCAATCATCAATGGAAAACTACCTAGTCGGTGATCATGTCCTGACCATGGGTAAATTTGATTCGCCATTGCCGGCCAAAGGTTGGGGCCGATCATTAATGGCAAACTACCATGTTGGTGGTCATGTCCTGACTGTGGGTAAATCTGGTTTACCATTGTCGTCCATAGGTTGGGGTTGATCGTCAATAGCGAACTACCCAGTCGGTAGTCATGTCCTGACTGTAGGTAAATCTAATGCATCATTGCTGGCCAAAGGTCGGGGTCGATCATCAATGGAAAACTAGCCAATCGGCGATCATGTCCTGACCATGGGTAGAACCGGTTCACCATTGTTGGTTAAAATTATAGGGATAAGTCCTATGTTATTATAACATCATCTGCCCTTGAGTAGCAAGTTTACCTCTTCATGATGCTTGACTAGTGTTTACATTGCCTTGGCATGCTTGGGTTGTTTAACTACATATCCATCTATCATAGATGAATACTAGGTCAATCGAAACTAAAAACTATGATCTACTCCTTAGCTTAAGTGTCCATAATAATCCATGCATGATCAAGAGACACCTGACATAACAAGATTTAAAAAGGAATGCACATTTTATTAATAATTATTCTACAATTGTTTTAATTACACAATAGATGTACAATTAGAAAGATGAAAGAGATTATGTGAAATAACAATGAAGGTTCTGCTTGTTCCAAGCTTTTACGAACACGATCCCATCTACCATGCTGAGGATGAAAGCTCCGTTTCTCAAGTCTTTATAAATGACATACGATCCTTCCTAGATCGGGTCAAGTACCTGCGGTTTGGGGAATATCCATTTTAGCACCATGCCTCCTTCTTTGGGAGGGTGGTGTTTGACCTTAGAGTTGTAATGCTTGGTTATCCTTCACTTATTTTCCTTAACCTTTAGAGCAGCTTCTTTACGCCTTTCATTAATCAATTCTAATGACATATTCAAAAACTCCTCTTTCTCATTTGGGTCATAATGAATCCTCCTGTGTGATAGTACTACTGCCTCCACCGGTAATATCGCCTCCAACTTATAAGCTAGGGAGAAAAGAATATATCTCATCACAGTCTTAAAAGATGTGAGATGAGCCCAAAATGCCAAAGGAAGCTCGTCTGCCCATGCTTCTTTTAACTTTTCCAACCACTTATTTATGAGGGTCTTCAGAACCTTGTTAACTGATTCCACTTATCTACTAGCCTACGGGTATGCTGCTATAGAATAACTCTTCTTTATTCCATAATATTGGAGAAAGTCAATGAACTTCTCCCCCTCAAACAATGCATTGTCTGAGATGACCTGAAGAGGTGTCCTGTACCTACATATTACATCCTGACCAAAAATTGATAACTTTACTCGATGACACCTTAGTACATTTGTTCGGCTTACCCACTTAGTAGTCATCTTCCACTATGGCATAATTAGATCCACCTCTTGCCATGTAAAGTTCCCCAATCATTCTTATTCCTTAGACTATAAAGGGCCAAGAGCTAACCATGTATGCCAGCTCGGTCGGGGGAAATCTTGGGATCTTCGCAAACCATTGGCATTTGTCACACCACTTCGTATATTTCATCACATCATGATTTAATGTCAGCCAAAAGCACCTATACTGCAACTCCTTCTTTCCCAAAGTTTTTCCCCCGATGTGCCCTTCATAACTACCTAATGTATACTCACCAACACCTATGTGGCTTCTCATCTAGGTATGCACCTTAGCAATGGGTTTGAAAATCCACTTCGATATAACATAACATCTTGAATAATAAAGCTAGGCACCTTCCACATGGTCTTCTTGGCATCGTTCCTGTTATCTGGTAAGACCCCTTAGCTCAAGTACCTTATAAATGGTGTCATCCATGTTCCTCACTGTTGATAGGTGCAGTCACTTTCGCGTCCTCAAAGATAGGACTAAGTAGGGTCGCAACTGTATTGATGCTATCAAAGGCTCATCTTTTGAGCTTGCCAATTTTGCCAACTCATCCACATCTAGATTTTCTTTCTGTGGAATATTTTTTATCGTATAATTCCCTATCTTGTTTTGCAAAGCCTTCACCTTTCTTAGATAGGTTGCTAAACGTTCTCCTTTAGCCTGGATCTCCTCAACAGCTGATTTACGATTAGCAAAGAGTCAATGTGCACGCATGATGACCTTATACCCACTTCTTTAACTATCTCCATCCTGCTATCGGTGCCTCATTTCGGCTTTATTATTCATTGCCTTGAATCCCGAATATGCGACACAGCTTAGCTTCCTCTCCCTAAGTGCTAGCAATACTACTCCTACACCATACTCGTGATCGTTCGAAGCTCCAGCCATAAACATCGGACTCCATCCTCCCTGGATTCCACTTCATCGTCCCCAAAAGAAAACTCGACAATAAAGTCAGCTATAGTATGTTCCTTGATCGCCATTCGAGGATGATAGCTAATCTCATATTCGATCAATTCAATGCTCCACTTCATCAATCTTCCTAAGATGTCTAGTCAGCGTAGGATCAACCTTAATGGTTAGTCTGTCAATACTCGGATGGGATTGGACTAGAAATATTGACTTAGCTTTCGAGATGCTTTAGCAGACATTATGCCAACTTTTCCAATTTAGAATATATAGATTCTGGACCGATGCGTTTACACATATTATACATCGGTCAATGCACCCGATCTTCTTCCCAAACCGATGTCGCACTAAGGGTGTGGGTTAAAACTACTACAAAAAAATAAAAATCTTCCTTTTTCGCTGGCGTAGAAAGAATAGGTGGCTTTTGAAATTGCTCTAGTAAATTGAGAATGCGGCCAAGCATTCATCCATCCAAGAAAAATTGCCCATATCCTTCTTAAGTGCTTCAATCTATGGAACACACTTATCAATGGCTTAGATATGAACGTGCTCAATACTACCACCTTTCCATTTAGCCACTACATCTCCTTTCGAGTTTTGGGGATCTTGATGTCTTTTAAAGCATGGACTTGTTCTGGGTTAGCTTCGATTCCCATTTCTAGAAGAAACCTTAAAAGAACATTTTAATGGATTCAGCTTCATTACAAACTGTAACGACTCGATTTTTCGATGCCCGAAAGTCGACATCAATACCTCCACTGTATCAAATGCCGCACAGTCGAATGCTGAAAAACCAAACCGTTAGGGTTAAAGAAGAAAAAGGTAGAAGAAGAAGAAGAAAGAAGAAGAAAATAGAACAATAACAGAATCTCACATATCGCAGCGGAACAACATATAATATATAAATGAATAATCTTTAAAACAAAGAACTATATCAGTTATTAAATAACATCGCATTGCATTATCAAAGTGTTACAACAATAAAATAGTGGAAACGAATATAACATATACTAGTGATATGCTTTGCCATCCAGCTTGCTCTTGATCTCCACAGCATCTCTTTTTCGACTTCGCTCCAGAATAATGATAACCTGACTCTAGGATGCCCGTGTGGAAAAATTGTGAGTACCTAGAGTTTAGAAAGGGAACAATAAACTCCAGGTCAGTTATGGGACTGGCGTGAGATCTTAAAAGCAGTTATTTCCACACAAAAAAAGAAATCCGCTATGCTTTTTGGAAAATGAAACTACCATAAGGCCTCCCGCCACACACACAACGCAAACGCAGAATTGGAGGAGATTTCTCCTTATGATAGTCAAACATGCTTGATACGCAAAATCCTTTGATATTATTATTATTAGTGGATAGTGGAAAACATTTCGAAAGTATAATATTAATCTTAGCCAGCATAGGCATTTCGCACTTATGCCTACTATAGCTACCATGTTTAATAGCAGGTTACCGCTACATTCTATGGCAGGTTACACAACTAAAACCATACAGGGCACGTATTGTTTCTTTGAATTTCCAACAAATGGTCAGGCTAAGGAACTTCCTACTACCACATGGGTACGCTCTGGATGGACGCCCCGAGATCCAACCCGGATCTCTGCCAACATAAGGCCGGGTTACCTCTATAACTAGGTAACAACTACTCGAGTATGCCATCCCCCGGTCGTTTGCGACCTTTATCCGAGGATCCTCAACCACAAAGCAACAACCACAAAGTGTAATAGATTTGCAGCAACCACATGGGTTAAATATTTGGGCTCCATACCATGATACCACCCTTTTCCAGAAGGAAATGACACACCCTAAAGGGCGCGACCCTCGTAACCTTGCCTCATCTTTCCTGTTTCGACCATTTCCGGGTGTGAGGTCCGACGAAGTCTCGTCCACAAAGCTACACTTTTCACAAAGTCATGCTTCGATCAACAAATGATTTGCAGCACTTCGTATGCCACATTACCAATTTGAAAATATATCACTAGTAACCATCAACTACATAACCTCTGAGCTCGTACGTCTCAGAGAAGGGTGTTAGGCTAAAAGAATAAATTCTCCGCCACCAACAGAAATGTATTTGATAGAAACCAACTTTACATCTCAAAGTGTAATGTCAAACACACATCCATACAAGTCCATTCCGGGATCGAACGGAACTGAAGGCACTTCAGAAGAATCCCTTGCAAATCCGGATATTTACTAATCACGTCCGGAATCCCCATCACAAAGGGTGATCAAATCTCTATACCGGAGCAACCCCGTGCAGAGACATTCGACAGGTAATCCTTTCATTTTCGAAAATACTCGGTCTACAACACCATCTTCAAATGCAATCCCAATTTTTCGTATCATTATTCGGAATGGGTTTTATGACACAAAGTCCTCTCCCGGCTAATCCGAATAACGAGCGCTTATTTTTAAAAATAAGTGTTATATTCAGATTTCAAACAAATCACAACAATTTCCACTTGATCTTTTAAACAAAAGATCCATCACAATCACAAAGGTTCGATGTGGTTTTCAAATATCCATTTGGAATCCGACCCCCGGTCGCATCTAAATTCAAATGCCATTAAATCACTTTTCATTCGCGGAATAAGACTCCCGATATTATTTATTTCCACTGAAAGTATATCGAGTTCAAATACTTTACAATACTTTAAATCACATATCCGAAATATATACTTGGAAACATTTAGATAAAACTATTTTAAAACATTTATTTAAATATTAGTTATGAAAATATTATATAAATGTCTCATATAAAATTTCAAGTCCAAACTAACTTTAAAATAAATTTAGTAGATAAGGTATAACTATTTTAAATGCCCATTTTCTAAAACAAATATCAGTTTAATCTTTAAATAATCACTTCTATAATTAATTAAATAAATCTTTACTTTAAATATTTTCAAAATAACTTAAGAAAATAATTTCTCCAAAATATTCTTTTTAAGAAAACCATCTCTAGAACTTTTAATTTATATTCGAAAGCTTCTTTGAAAACATACTCTGCTTTCCAGGGAAAGTACACCTTCCATTCTACAATGGTTCATTCAAATCAATTTATATATCTTTCTGGATTTATTTTAAATTTACGTTCCAAATCCATAAATTCCATTCCACACTTTTAAAATAACCCAATGTTTATTTTTAAAACAAAATTCCCTTTCCTTTATAAATTACCACTGTGAATTTAGATTTCCAAATATCAACTGATATACGATTTTCAAATCGACTCCCGAATATTCACTATCAACACCAAATCAATTTTCAAATTGATCTCCAATTTTATTTTAAACACCAATCAAATTCCAAATTGATTTCTGAATTTATTTCAACACCAATTCAATTTTCAATCAAACACCAAATCAATATTCTTATGGATTTCCCAAAGATTTATTCACTATTAACATCAAATCAATTTCCGAAATTATTTTTAAAATAAATTCCTTTTTCTCTTCCAAATTATTTAAAATCCTTATTTTTAAAATAAATTCTTCATCTTTTGAATAATATTACTTGAAATCCATTTATTAAACTTTTTCCCATATTTGGAATTTTATTCAATAGGATTCAAAAATAAAACTTTATCCTTTTAAAATTTCTTCTTTTAAATTTATCAAATTCTCAAAAATAAATTTTACTATAAATTTTCAGCTTGAATTTTAAAAAAAATTCAGTTTTATTTATTTCCGGTATCCAACGATACCAAAAATATTTTTGGCTAAATTATAGCCATCAATGATTTTGATCACAAATATAATCACACAGAGATTATAAATAATCAATACACAGCATTGAAACAAATTCAAATGTTTTTGGGGAATACAGTTGGATCCCTCCAACCTGTTTCTCTGCATTCACAGACGTTAGCACAACAATTCAATACCAACTCCACTTCGAGGTGGAATATCGCGGTATGTGGGTTTAAATATAATATCATCCGCTATTATGCGGCGCATAGGGTCTATTTCAAAACAAATAATAACAACCATCATTCAAGCACACAATCAACAATTTTAAATTTTACTATTTAAAATTAAATCAGAAAAATCTGATTGAGTGAGAAGATCTCACATTTGCTTTTATTTTGCAATCTGTTTCAAATCCAACTTGATTCTCTATGATTTTAGACCTTGTATAACATTTATACAATTTATTAATATTTGAACTAAACGAAAACAAATTACTGTTTATTAATTTAATTTTTAAACTAAATTTTTAAACCCATTTTCCTAATTAATAAATCATCCTTAGTGACTTAACTAAATAATCTAATTAACAAGTTAATTACCTTATTGTACTTTAAACTTAAACAAATTATTTCAAATATCTTGTTGTACAATATCTATTTCATTTTCTTTAGTTTTCTTTAACATATCCATACACATAAGTTTTATTTAACATATCTATATACCGAGATGACCAAATCCTCGATTGATGTCAACGAATACGCTGGCCTTCAACAAAAATCGCATGCCACCTGAGCTTATCACGAACGAGAAACCCACCTGCTACCACGACCTTGAATTCCAATATCACCCTGTAGTCGACCAAGCTTCGCCAGCGACCTGCCACCTCACGCAAACGAACCCCAACGAAGACATCGAACCCCACCATGCTATCGACGAAACCCTAGCCAGCCTTGATCACTTCACGACCTAGCAGCGACTCGCGAATACCCAAAATCGATGATGCCGGCCTCGCACATCTCCCTTTCACCGCAAATCGCACGCAACCCCCGAACATTGCGACCTCCTCTATTCTCGAGTGCGACACTGCCATGGATACACGAACGCGATCCTTGCCTCCCACCGATTCGATTTCGAATGAGTATATTATTTATTTATTCAAACTAAGGCGGAAATTAAATTGAGGAAAGGGAAAACGAGGGAGCTTATGAATTTCTCGGCTGCTTCAAAATTTCCTTTTTTAAGGATATGATTTGAATTGTAAATGGAAAGGGGAATAAATGGTTCTGACTTGTTTTAATTCTCTGGTAAAGAAAGAGGGAATCGGGGCATTGATTTTTGATTGAACGAAAAGATAGGATAGGGTGGCGTGTAGGAGATGACAATGGAAACTTGTACGTTTCATTTAGCAAAATGGTAGCCGCGATTTAATTTTGATCATATATATATATATATATATATATATATATATATATATATATATATAAATTTAAATCGTCTCGATTTCGCATCCTAAAATCTCGATATCGTATCGAGACGTGCCACTAGGCGTTTATAATGTTATACCCCTATTTCAACCGCAATGGAAAAGGTTTCGAGTCCTAATTCGGTCGTATGGAGAAGATAACTTTTTGGATCGGTTATTATATTTAATTTTTACTATAGATTTAAGCGCGTTTATGTATCATACGCTCACACAACAACTCCAAACACTACGAAAATTAAAATCCGATATAATACAATATTACGGATCCAATGGAACTGGTTTCGTTGAATTCCGAGACTATGCCTCGGAAGGCTATTTTTAAATATCGAATTCAACGGAAAAAAAATTCAAAACTGAACAAAACAATTCCAAATCAAATTCTGAAGCTTCCATTATCTCCAGTATTATCAATATAAATTTTCTAAGCCATCAAATTATTTTTAACAAGCTAAAAATTGAAAATTCAAATTTTTACCCAACATTGCTAAATCAAATTCAATAATTTAGTTGCCAAATTCATATTTATATTCGAAATTCAAGTTACACTAACCTCCAAATATTTAAAATCAATTAAATATTTCGATTTCAAATGTTCAAAATTCTGGGTCATCACATCCTTCCCCCCTTAAAAGAATTTCGTCTCGAAATTACTAGTTAAGAAGAATGATCCTTAACCCATTTGCTATCTTTCCAAAACTAAATAGTTTTATCAACTTGCCCAAAACAAATCTTTTTATCAAAGATCCATTATCATTTCCACTAGCTTTGCAAAATCTTCATAGTTTCCAAACAACTTCATTTACTTCACAATTCTAATTTAAATTTTAAATTCAAATTTTAAACTTTCAAAATAATTTCAAAATTTTTCTAACTCTCTAAATTTTCGAAAATTTTCGCCGGCGTCTCCTTTGTGCGGCTAGCTCGGTACGACTACAAAATGGCACCACGGGCCCCCAGTTTCAAAAAGAAATCAAAAAGCCAAGTGGCTAGACAAGAAAATCATCAAATTTCATATAGAAATTTGAATACATACCTTTTGTCGAGCAATTCAAATTTATCTTCGAAAATCAAATCCCAATTCCTTTTCCTGCAACATACCTGTATACTCTACTAGCCATAATATCCAATTACAACATTCAAATATGATTTTGCACATTTTATTACAAATGTTTACATACTTACTTCTTATACCATCTTTTACTTCACTGTTGAAGTTATATATCCATTATCATTCAATCTTGCATTTTCAATTTCATTTGAATTCAATTACAATTTCAATTCTGTTTTGATTCAATTTAACTTGTAAATATTAAATTTTTATCAACTATCTTTCATTTATAAATATTGAATTCAGTTCATTTCAAACAATATCTAAATTTGTCATTCCTTGTATTAGTTTCAGTTACTAATTTCATTTTAATACTTCGCTTTGTTTATCACAAATCAAATTCAATTCCAACTCCAATTCTATTTACTTATAAATTCGAAATGAATTTCAACATTCAATTCACTTTCATTTTCTTACATTTCAATTTCATTTTGAATCCATATCATCATTTTATTTGACTTGAATTTTCAATCCCAATTCTTTTATTCAATTTTTAATTCCACTTGAATTAAATTTTCCTTCCAACTTATTTTGTTTCCACATCTACCTTTTTCTAACTTCTCTTTAAGTTAGATTTTTTTTATTTTAACAACTTCAAATTTTACAAGTTATCAACTTAATAATATTCCATAAATATTTTATATAACATTCCAGAGTCTTTTCAACCTTTCAAAAATCTTTTTTTGAAATCAATTCGAATTATCTTTTGAATTCCCAAAAGCAATCCTTGTTTTTCAAACAACCTCAAATTTTAAATAATTTGGCAGCAATTCCTCTCCTGGAAACTCGAAATTAACACCGATGATGCTGCAGTCATCACCGAAGTTATTTTCCAGTGACCTAAAAGAGTTTAGTGCTTTCATCCCTTCAAAACACTTTTCCAAAACCTTTGAAAATCATTTTCAAAATCAAAAGGGATTTAAACTTCCCAAATCTCCAAAATTTTCAAATTCTTTTCAAAACATTTCTTTGGAATTCCATTTCAAATTACAAATCACATTTACATTTACAATTTATATTTGCAAATCCCATTTGTATATGGATTTTATTTTCTTAGCTTTTAGTTATGTTTTCAATTTCTATTCAATAATCAATGATAATAAATTAATATTATCAATTCCTAACAAACAAGCAACCATATACTATATAATTTATGGAAATCATTTCTTTTTATATACAAAAATAATTTGGGTAAAATTATTTCATTTACCCGATTTTAAAACAATATCGTGTCGAATTGTTCTGTACGAGTGTTTAGAGATCCCTATTGATAGAGTTGTACGAACTATAGCGACCAGAATCCATATACCACTCAACAAACAATCATCACAATATAAAACAATTTTATATTCACTAACAAATACGCGCTCATATCTATTATTACACTCAAACTCATTCTAGAGTACTGCTGACTCTATCTCTAATGAGTAATCCCAACCGAAGCCAAGGTTATTGCTTAACCAAACGCTCTGATACCAATCTGTAACAACCCGATTTTTCGATGCCCGAAAGTCGACATCAATACCTCCACTGTATCAAATTCCGCACAGTCGAATACCGAAAAACCAAACCGTTAGGATTAAAGAAGAAAGAGGTGGAAGAAGAAGAAGATAGAAGAAGAAAATAGAACAATAACAGAATCTCACATATCGCAATGGAACAACATATAATATATAAATGAATAATCTTTAAAACAAAGAACTATATCGGTTATTACATTACTCACATTACATTATCAGAGTGTTACAACAGTAAAACAGCGGAAATGAATATAACATATACTAGTGATATGCTTCGCCATCCAGCTTGCTCCTGATCTCCACAGTATCTCTTTTTCGACTTTGCTCCAGAATAATGATAACCTGACTCTAGGCTGCCCGTTGGAAAAATTGTGGGCATCCAGAGTTAAGAAAGGGAACAATAAACTCCAGGTCAGTCATGGGATTGGTGTGAGATCTTAAAACCAGTTATTTCCACAAAGAAAATAAAAGAAATCCGCTATGCTTTTTGGAAAATGAAACTACCATAAGGCCTCCCGCCACACACACAACGCAAACGCAGAATTGGAGGAGATTTCTCCTTATGAAGTCAAACATGCTTGACACGCAAAATCCTTTGATATTATTATTATTAGTGGGTAGTGGAAAACATTTCGAAAGTATAATATTAATCTTAGCCAGCATAGGCATTTCGCACTTATGCCTACTATAGCTGCCATGTTCAATAGCAGGTTACCGCCACATTCTATGGTAGGTTCTACAACTAAAACCGTACAGGATGCGTATTGTTTCTTTGGATTTCCAACAAATGGTCAGGCTAAGGAACTTCCTACTACCACATGGGTACGCCTCTGGATGGACGCCCCGAGATCCTACCCGGATCTCTGCCAACACAAGGCCGGGTTACCTCTGTAACTAGGTAACTACTACTCGAGTATGCCATCCCCTGTCGTTTGCGACCTTTATCCGAGGATCCTCAACCACAAAGCAACAACCACAAAGTGTAATATATTTGTAGCAACCACATGGGTTAAATATCTGGGCTCCATACCATGATACCACCCTTTTCCAGAAGGAAATGACATACCCAAAAGGGCGCGACCCTTATAACCTTGCCGCATCTTTCCTTTTTCGACCATTTCCAGGGTGTGAGGTCCGATGAAGTATCATCCATAAAGCTACATTTTTCACAAAGTCGTGCTTCGATCAACAAATGATCTGCAGCACTTCGTATGCCACATTACCAATTTGGCAATATATCACTAGTAACCATTAACTGCACAACCTCTGAGCTCGTACGTCTCAGAGAAAGGTGTTGAGCTAAAAGAATAAATTCTCTGCCACCAACAGAAATGTATTTGATAGAAACCATCTTTACATCTCAAAGTGTAATGTCAAACACACATCCATACAAGTCCGTTCCGGGATCGAACGGAAACGAAGGCACTTCAAAAGAAGCCCTTGCAAATCCGGATATTCACTAATCACGTCCGGAATCCCCATCACAAAGGGTGATCAAATCTCTATACCGGAGCAACCCCGTGCAGAGACATTCGACAGGTAATCCTTTCGTTTTCGAAAATACCCGGTCTTCAACACCATCTTCAAATGCAATCCTAATTCGTCGTATCATTATTTGGAATGGGTTTATGACACAAATCCTTACCCGGCTAATCCGACTAACGAGCGCCTACTTTTAAAAATAAGTGTTACATTCAGATTTCAAACAAATCACAACAATTTCCACTTGATCTTTTAAAAAAATATCCATCACAATCACAAAGGTTCGATGTGGTTTTTGAATATCCATTTGGAATCCAACCCCCGGTCGCATTGAAATTCAAATGCCATTAAAGGGCCAATATTGATAGTCGGTTATTTAACTATCAATCAACATTCACAACAATCACCAAGATTTAAATAATTTTACCAATTATTATTTTCAAAATATCTTCGCAAGATATATTTTTAACACTTCAATCATTTGAAAACAAATTCCAAATCACTTTTCACTCGCGGGATAAGATTCTCGATATTATTTATTTCCACTGAAAGTCTACCGAGTTCAAATACTTTAAATCACTTATCCAAAGTATATACTTGGAAACATTAGATAAAACTATTTTAAAACATTTATTTAAATATTAGTTATGAAAATATTATATAAATGTCTCATATAAAATTTCAAGTCCAAACTAACTTTAATATAAAATTAGTAGATATGGTATAACTATTTTAAATACCCATTTTATAAAACAAATATCAATTTAATCTTTAAATAATCACATCTATAATTAATTAAATAAATCTTTACTTTAAATATTTTCAAAATAACATAAGAAAATAATTTCTCCAAAATATTCTTTTTAAAAAAACCATCTGTAGAACTTTTAATTTATATTCGAAAGCAACTTTGAAAACATATTCGGCTTTCCAGGGAAAATACACCTTCCATTCTAAAATGGTTGACTCAAATCAATTTATAAATCTTTCTGGATTTATTTTAAATTTACGTTCCAAATCCGTAAATTCCTTTCCACACTTTTAAAATAACCCAGTGTTTATTTTTAAAACAAAATTCTCTTTCCTTTATAAATTCCCATTGTGAATTTAGATTTCCAAATATCAACTGATATACGATTTTCAAATCGATTCCCGAATATTCACTATCAACACCAAATCAATTTTCACATTGATTTCTGAATTTATTTCAACACCAATTCAATTTTCAATCAAACACCAAATCAATTTTCATATGGATTTCCCAAAGATTTATTCACTATTAATACCAAATCAATTTTCGAAATTATTTTTAAAATAAATTCCTTTTTCTCTTCCAAATTATTTAAAATCCTTATTTTTAAAATACATTCTTCACCCTTTGAATAATATTAGTTGAAATCCATTTATTAAACTTGTTCCCATATTTGAAAATTTATTCAATAGGTTTCAAAAATAAAACTTTATCCTTTAAAATTTCTTCTTTTAATTTATAAAATTCTCAAAAATAAATTTTACTATAAATTTTCATCTTGAATTTTAAAAAAAATTCAGTTTTATTTATTTCCAGTATCCAACGATACCAAAAATATTTTCGGCTAAATTATAGCCTTCAATGATTTTGATCACAAATGTAATCACACAAAGATTATAAATAATCAATACACAACATTGAAACAAATTCAAATGTTTTTGAGGAATCCAGTTGGATCCCTCCAACTTGTTTCCCTGCATCTACAGACGTTAGCACAACAATTCAATACCAACTCCACTTCGAGGTGGAATATCGCGGTATATGGTTTTAAATATAATATCATCCGCTATTATGCGGCGCATAGGGTCAATAACAACCATCATTCAAGCACACAATCAACAATTTAAAATTTAACTATTTAAAATTAAATCAGAAAAATCTGATTGAGTGAGAAGATCTCACCTTTGCTTTTATTTTGCGACCCGTTTCAAATCCAGCTTGATTCTATTAAACCACCGTTCCTAGGGTTTACCCCGTGTTCCGGACACAATGGAACAGGTTTCGGAAGCTAATTCGGAAGTATGTGCGAGTTATGGCTGTAAACGCTCAATTTGAATTAAACCGATTTAAGTCGATTTCTAGGCGTTTTAATTTGTACCGGACAAACGGTAAATCCAATTGACTTGAAATTTGAAACCTTACAATAATATCACATTACGGATCCGATGAAACTGGTTTCGTCGAAATCCGAGACTTTTTGAAAAATGGCTATTTTCACTCGTCAAATTTAAATTAAAAATAAATCGATGCGTTTCGAGCTGCCACGATCAAACGATAACTCCGATTGACACGAAATTTGAAATCCGGTAATAACTAACTATTACGGATCCAATGGAACTGGTTTCGTTCAATTCTGAGACTGTTCAAAAATTGACTATTTTCACTAGTCGATTTAAATATTAAAATATTCAATTTTCACAATTTAACTTTTAATTCGATTTTAAAAGTTCTAAAATATTGTTCTAACTTCCATATGATAAAATAAAATTTTACAAATCATTTTCAATCATTTTTAACTATATTTTCAATTATTTCCATAATTTAACATATTAAATTATCGATTTAATAATCCAATTAAATTCAATAATTCAAATTAAAATTTATTTGACTTATAAATTCACTCATTAATATTTAAAATTAATTAAATATTCAAATTTTAATTTCTAAAAATCCTGGGTCGTTACAATCTTCCCCACTTAAAAGAATTTCGTCCTCGAAATTATAAGTAAGAAAAGTTATAGAATTTATTAACTTTCCCAAAATTCATAGTTAAACTTCTTACAAATCTTTACTAAGTTTTCAAATCATACTTAGTTATCTTTTCAAAAACAACTTCTATTGTTTAACTTTCAATTTCAAAACTAAGTTAAAGTTTTCACAAAATTTTCAAATTTTCTCAAATTTTTTCTAACGCCTTAAATTTCCAGAAAAATTCGCCATAGTCTCCTTTGCGCGGCTCGATCCAAAAAAAAATGACAGTATATATATCACAAATATACATCTCATCAAGTAATGAGGCATCCCGCAGGGAAAAAGTGTAAAAGTACTGTATTTAATCCGAGATATGTACCTTATATTTTATTAGCAAGCATATACGGCTAATATAGCGTAAAAGCGAGCTCCAAATGCGAAGCAAACGCGATCTGCACCTACTAATCACTCAACAAACAACATGAGAACATGCACATATGAAAATAATCTCAATATACAACATATAGCAACATAACTATATATGTCACATAGCAAATGCAACATATTCAAACATCAACCAACTAGCATCCATAACCAATATATATTCATTTATATTCTCATTAATATTCAATGAATTGGTTTTCAATTTAAATCACATTTGATTTATTTACATTGGATTTTATCAACATTCATTCTCAATTTGCTTATATTCACTAATTCATATTCAAGTTGGTTCACTTCCAAATCAAATTCAATTCCATTCAAATTTATTTAATTTTTCAACTTGAATTTCAATTACTTTAGCTTTCAATTTCATTAACACTTAATGAATTATATACAATCAATCAACCAACAATTATATAACAACCAATGTATATTAAATACAACCAAATTCCTTTGCTTACAATTGGTTTAATTAATTGATTTTCATTCAACTATTCAACTTCCAAATAACATTAGATTTTAATGAATTAACACTTACATTCATTATTTCATATCAACTTAATTCACATTCAATTGATTTACATTTAATCCATTCATTCAATTCAATTACAAAGTTGAATTTCACTTACATAACTCAAGTTCATATTTCATTTTACTTTATTACTAATATCAACTTCATATTCATAAATATATTCATATAGTTTCACTTCTTATATATATATAAGTTTATTTCACAATTGCAAATTACTTTAATTATAATTTAATTCTTATAATTCATTTTACTTATATAATTATTCCTTTATTTAGGTTATTCAAACAACTAAACAATCAACTTATATACACTTTAATAATTCTGAAAAATTATTCCTTTATATATATAATATATAATCAAGGTAAAATTATTTCATTTACCCAATTTAAAACAATACTGTGTCGAATTGTTCTATTCAAGTGTTTAGAAACCCCTTCGGCATAGTTGTACATACCGTGCTGACGAAGGTTCATATGCCACTCAACAAACCAATCATCACAATATAAAACAATTTTATATTCACTAACAAATACGCTCTCATAGTTATTATTACACTCAAATTCATTCTAAAGTACTACTGACTCTATCTCTAATGAATAATACCCAACAGAACCATGGTTGTCGCTTAACCATAAGCTCTGATACCAAATGTAACGCTTCGATTTTTCGTTGCCGAAAAACCGAATAGTTAAGGGTTTTAAAAAAAAGAAAAGAATTTAGGAAAAGAAGAAAAAGAGAAAAAGGTAGAAAATAGGGAGGAGAGAAGACAGAAAAGAAGATAGAATATTTTAGAATTGAAAGAAAAGGAGAATAGAGGAAAAAGGTAGAAGATGGAGGGAAAAGAAAACATAGAAGATAGAACAGAAAGAAAACAGAAAATTTTAAAAATAGAAGAAAAAGAGAATAGGGAGGAAACGGAAAAATAGAAGAAAATAGGATGGAACAGAAAACAACAGAACAACATCAGAATCTCACAATTCGCAGCGGAACAACATATAATAATAAATGAATAATCTTTAAACAAAGAACTATATCAGTTATTACATTTTATACATTACATTACATCATATCATCATCAGAGTGTACAATATCAAACAGTGCAGCGGAAAAAGAATACTATATAAACTAGTAATACGCCATGCCATCCAGCTTGCCTCCAGCAATTCCAGAATATCCAGAATATCCTGATAAACCTTACTCTTGACTGCCCGTGTGGAAATTGGTAGGCACCCAGAGTTTAGGAAAGAAAACAATAAACTCCAAGTCAGTCATGTGACTGGTGTGAGAACTCAAAACAGTTTATTTATCTTTAAAATCAAAATAGAGGAATATTTTTAAATTCAATTCGCAATGCTTTTAAAAATGAGACTACCATAAGGCCTCCCGCACACACACACATGCAAACGCAGAATCGGAGGAGATTTCTCCTTATGATAGTCAAAGATGTTTGATACGCATTTAAAATAACATTTGATATTATTACTAGTGCATAGTGTAGAAGAAATTCATTTCGAAAGTAGAATATAAATCTTAGCCAACATAGACATTTCGAACTATGCCTACTATAGCTACCATCCAAACAGTGGTGACCACCATAAGTGAATGATAGGTTCTACAACTAAAACCGTACAAGTTTCGTATTGGGAATTGGATTTCCAACAAATGGTCAGGCCAAGGAACTTCCCATTGCCACATGAGAATGCCTCTGGAAAGACATCCCCGAGAACCAAACCGGAACTCTGCCAACACAAGGCCGGGTTACCCCTAACTGGGTAACTACTGACACGAGCACGCCATTCCCCGATCGTAAACGACCTTTCTCACGGGATCCCGATAGCCAACAATCACAAAGTAATAAATTCGTAGTAACCACATAGGTTAAATATCTGGGCTCCATACCATGATACCACCTCTATCCAGAAGGAAATGTACATACCCTAAAGGGTGCTACCCCTCATAACCTTGCCGCATCTTTCCTGTTTTGACCATTTCCGGGGTGTGAGGTTCGACGAAGTCACGTCCACAAAAACATACTTTATACAAAAGCCATGCTTTGGGTCAACAAATGATCAACACAATGATCACTAAGATAGACGATCAAATAAATGATCCTATCACAATAATCAACACGATGATCATTTCAGCATCACTCAGCATGTCACATTACCAAATTGGGAATATATCGCTGATAACTTCAACTATATAACCTCTGAGCTCGTACGTCTCAGAGAATGGTGTTAAGCTAAAGAATAAATTCTTCGCCACCAACAGAAATATATTTGAAAGAAATCGGCTTTATATCTCAAATTGTAATGTCAGACACACAATCCATACAAGTCTGTTCCGGGCTCGAACAAAACCGAAGGCACTTACAAAGAAGTCCTTGCAATCCGGATATTCACAATCCTGATCGGATTCACCATCACATATGGAGAACTCTATACCGTAGCTACTCGGTGCAGAGTAAATCGACAGGTCATCCTATCACTCTCGCAAATACCGGGTCTTCAACACCGATCTTCAATGCAATTATAACGACGTATCACATATTCGGAATGGGTTATACGACCCCATGGTCCTTTCCCGGTTAACCCGAATAGTGAGCGCTTATTTAAAAATAAGTGTGGCATTCACATTCAACAAATCATATCAATTACCCATTCAAAGGGAAATATTGATAGTCGGTTATTGAACTATCACTGGATATGCACACATCACCAGTTTCCAAATAATTTTCCAAATTATTTATTTTCCAAAATATCTTCACTAGATATATAATTTCATACTTCAAAAATAAATCAACATTTATTTTTAAACAAATTCCACTTCCTTTATAAATTCCTTAATGAATTTATAATTCCAAGATATCAATGAATATTCGATTTCAATTATTCATTTCAATATTCCTTTTCAATTTATCTTCAAAAAGATAAATTCTCAAAATACTCACTTTATATTGGAAAACATTTCCATACTTATTAAATAAGTAATTCACAGATTTTACTTATTTTCAATACTTAGAAAACATTCAATATACTTAAATCGAAATTAAGTATATATTTCATTCTTTAAGGAAATCATTCTCTTAAACATATTTATTTGGGCCAAAAACGAATGTTGCGTAAAACATCGTTACGACAACCCAAAATCACTAGTATAGGGATTCGAAATTAAAATAGATATATAAATCCCAATACTATACAAAACATTTCCTTTCGGAAATCATTTACTATAACAACAGTGTTATAGTCTACCACTTCCTTTTCATTTCTCGAAAACGTCTATTTCAACAATAAATGTTGAAATCTATGGTTTCGAATCTCAACACATTTTAAAACTTCGTTAGATCGTTTTAATTCTGTTTCCAATATCACATTCAAAACAATTTCTTTAACATCTTATTCACTATTCAAAAGCGTGAATATACTTCATTAACAATTTCATCCTTTTATTCATTTTATTTTAAAGTATTATTCACAGTCAAAAACGTGAATATAACTCCATAAATAAATCATAACAATTTACTTATCAAAATAAGTCGTTTGTGAATTTATAAAACAATGTTTATAAATTCCATTTCTATTTATTTATAAAAACTTCCTTTTTATCATTTCCATATTAACCTATTCCAGTTTATAACTAAATTATAAACTAAACGTTCATATTATAAGCTAATTACTTATAAAACGATTATTTTACAAAATTGTTCTTTTTTTAAAGACTTTCCAATTTATAAATCTCATAACTTATAAGATCCATTTATTTAACCAATCCATTCTTCAAATAATTTCACCAAATTTATAAATCTTACTATTTATAAATTTCTTTTATAACTTCACAGTTTATAATTCCATAAATTTCATTCATTTATGAAATTCATTTCCACTTCATTCAAACACTTATAAAAACTCGTTTTATAATGTCTATATTTCAATTTATAAATATCCATTTATAAATCTCTTAATATAAATCAATTTATATTATTCTTTTAAAACGTCTTCAAATTCCTTTAAAAACTTCATCCTTTTGATTCATAAAATAATTAAATTTTATAAATTCTATATTTCAACTTTTCATAATAATTCTAAAATATCTCGATTAAACTATTTTGTAAACTCAATAGCATCATATTCTCAAAAATCAGTTTTTTTAACTATATTTCTCAAAAATCATAATTTTTATAACTTTAAAAATTATAACGTTTATTTATTTAAAATGGATCAATTCCAAAAATTATTTTATAAACGTATACTTTCAAAAATCACTTTGAAATCATTTTAAAATTCCAAATTCGGTCCAATGATGCTACACACCAAATAGTCAATCACGACAACAACGATATCATATATCGTATATGATAGTCAATCAAATATCAAAATATCTGAAATTAAATAAATACTGTTGAGGAATCCAGTTGGATCCCTCCAACCTGTTTTCCTGCATCCAAAAACATTAGCACAATACCAATTTCGCTCCAGTACGAAATTATCGCGGTATATGTTCTTATTAAATATTATCCGCTTAATAACGGCGTAATAGGGTCTCATCCGCTAAAAAATACGGGAAATCAACAACTGCAATATATACATATGCCAATATATATATATTGATATTATTTATAATACCAATTTCACTGTTTATGAAATATTCGCGGTATATGTTTTTAATAAATAACATCCGCTTACTAACGGCGTATAATGTCTATTTTAACAATCAATAGATATCAATCATCATTCAAACATGCATTCAAATATTTTAAATCTAACTATTTAAAATAAAATCGAAACTGATTCGATTGAGTGAGAAATTCTCACCTTGGTTTTATTTCCGTTTTTAGCGATTTATTTCGAATAAAATTAAACGGACGTTTAATTTTACCCAAAATTCTCACTAACTCCAAACGACTCCAAACCAACTCCATCGCGTAGTGCTCGTCCATACGATTCCAACGCAACTGGTTTCGCGCGTTTTCGACCTCGTATGAAAAAGTTATGAATTTTTGAAGTTACACGTATTTAAACTTGCTAATTTACAATATAAATTTACTAATTTTATACCCAAAGCAATCTTGGCCGTGAGATTCAAATCCAACGCCTCATGTTTATCTTCCCAACTTGCGTCCCTTCTCCAGACACTCACGTATACCACCGAACCCAACACCTAAAACTAGGGTTTGAAAATTCGACCACATCGATGAACTTGAACGCGATCAGGAAGTTGCAACTCGAAGCCCCCAACATGCTCTAACTTCAGCCAGAGCAAGGGTGAACTCGGCCACCCTATCCACCTCGTATGGCGTGCGCAAGCATGGCCAAACGCAGCCCCCTAGCTCCCTCGTCCAGCCACCATATTCCATCTCCACCGTTGATCTCTTGGAACTCGACGAGCCTGACATCTTTGTAGTTTGAAGTTTTTGCAAATGACTTACGGATCGAGAGATAATTGGAGGGGAAGTTGGGACGTTTCTGGCCTTTGATTCTGGTGGAGGCGGCTGCGTTTAGGGTTTACATATTTTTATTTTTTTTTTGTGATAAAAGGGGTATTTATAAGGAACGAGCGACACTATTCATCCCGGAAATTCCGAACTCCGATTTAGGCGCCGTAACCAGCGTTCCTAGGGTTTAACCCACGTTCCGGACACAATGGAACAGGTTTCGGAAGCTAATTCGGAAGTATGTGCGAGTTATGGCTGTAAACGCTCAATTTGAATTAAACCGATTTAAGTCGATTTCTAGGCGTTTTAATTTGTACCGGACAAACGGTAAATCCAATGACTTGAAATTTGAAACCTTACAATAATATCACATTACGGATCCGATAAAACTGGTTTCGTCGAAATCCGAGACTTTTTGAAAAATGGCTATTTTCACTCGTCAAATTTAAATTAAAAATAAATCGATGCGTTTCGAGCTGCCACGATCAAACGATAACTCCGATTGACACGAAATTTGAAATCCGATAATAACTAACTATTACGGATCCAATGGAACTGGTTTCGTTCAATTCTGAGACTGTTCAAAAATTGACTATTTTCACTAGTCGATTTAAATATTAAAATATTCAATTTTCACAATTTAACTTTTAATTCGATTTTAAAAGTTCTAAAATATTGTTCTAACTTCCATATGATAAAATAAAATTTTACAAATCATTTTCAATCATTTTTAACTATATTTTCAATTATTTCCATAATTTAACATATTAAATTATCGATTTAATAATCCAATTAAATTCAATAATTCAAATTAAAATTTATTTGACTTATAAATTCACTCATTAATATTTAAAATTAATTAAATATTCAAATTTTAATTTCTAAAAATCCTGGGTCGTTACAATCTTCCCCACTTAAAAGAATTTCGTCCTCGAAATTATAAGTAAGAAAAGTTATAGAATTTATTAACTTTCCCAAAATTCATAGTTAAACTTCTTACAAATCTTTACTAAGTTTTCAAATCATACTTAGTTATATTTTCAAAAACAACTTCTATTGTTTAACTTTCAATTTCAAAACTAAGTTAAAGTTTTCACAAAATTTCCAAATTTTCTCAAATTTTTTCTAACGCCTTAAATTTCCGAAAAAATTCGCCATAGTCTCCTTTGCGCGGCTCGATTCGAAAAAAAAATGACAGTATATATATCACAAATATACATCTCATCAAGTAATGAGGCATCCCGCAGGGAAAAAAGTGTAAAAGTACTGTATTTAATCCGAGATATGTACCTTATATTTTATTAGCAAGCATATACGGCTAATATAGCGTAAAAGCGAGCTCCAAATGCGAAGCAAACGCGATCTGCACCTACTAATCACTCAACAAACAACATGAGAACATGCACATATGAAAATAATCTCAATATACAACATATAGCAACATAACTATATATGTCACATAGCAAATGCAACATATTCAAACATCAACCAACTAGCATCCATAACCAATATATATTCATTTATATTCTCATTAATATTCAATGAATTGGTTTTCAATTTAAATCACATTTGATTTATTTACATTGGATTTTATCAACATTCATTCTCAATTTGCTTATATTCACTAATTCATATTCAAGTTGGTTCACTTCCAAATCAAATTCAATTCCATTCAAATTTATTTAATTTTTCAACTTGAATTTCAATTACTTTAGCTTTCAATTTCATTAACACTTAATGAATTATATACAATCAATCAACCAACAATTATATAACAACCAATGTATATTAAATACAACCAAATTCCTTTGCTTACAATTGGTTTAATTAATTGATTTTCATTCAACTATTCAACTTCCAAATAACATTAGATTTTAATGAATTAACACTTACATTCATTATTTCATATCAACTTAATTCACATTCAATTGATTTACATTTAATCCATTCATTCAATTCAATTACAAAGTTGAATTTCACTTACATAATTCAAGTTCATATTTCATTTTACTTTATTACTAATATCAACTTCATATTCATAAATATATTCATATAGTTTCACTTCTTATATATATATAAGTTTATTTCACAATTGCAAATTACTTTAATTATAATTTAATTCTTATAATTCATTTTACTTATATAATTATTCCTTTATTTAGGTTATTCAAACAACTAAACAATCAACTTATATACACTTTAATAATTCTGAAAAATTATTCCTTTATATATATAATATATAATCAAGGTAAAATTATTTCATTTACCCAATTTAAAACAATACTGTGTCGAATTGTTCTATTCAAGTGTTTAGAAACCCCTTCGGCATAGTTGTACATACCGTGCTGACGAAGGTTCATATGCCACTCAACAAACCAATCATCACAATATAAAATAATTTTATATTCACTAACAAATACGCTCTCATAGCTATTATTACACTCAAATTCATTCTAAAGTACTACTGACCCTATCTCTAATGAATAATACCCAACAGAACCATGGTTGTCGCTTAACCATAAGCTCTGATACCAAATGTAACGCTTCGATTTTTCGTTGCCGAAAAACCGAATAGTTAAGGGTTTTAAAAAAAAGAAAAGAATTTAGGAAAAGAAGAAAAAGAGAAAAAGGTAGAAAATAGGGAGGAGAGAAGACAGAAAAGAAGATAGAATATTTTAGAATTGAAAGAAAAGGAGAATAGAGGAAAAAGGTAGAAGATGGAGGGAAAAGAAAACATAGAAGATAGAACAGAAAGAAAACAGAAAATTTTAAAAATAGAAGAAAAAGAGAATAGGGAGGAAACGGAAAAATAGAAGAAAATAGGACGGAACAGAAAACAACAGAACAACATCAGAATCTCACAATTCGCAGCGGAACAACATATAATAATAAATGAATAATCTTTAAACAAAGAACTATATCAGTTATTACATTTTATACATTACATTACATCATATCATCATCAGAGTGTACAATATCAAACAGTGCAGCGGAAAAAGAATACTATATAAACTAGTAATACGCCATGCCATCCAGCTTGCCTCCAGCAATTCCAGAATATCCAGAATATCCTGATAAACCTTACTCTTGACTGCCCGTGTGGAAATTGGTAGGCACCCAGAGTTTAGGAAAGAAAACAATAAACTCCAAGTCAGTCATGTGACTGGTGTGAGAACTCAAAACAGTTTATTTATCTTTAAAATCAAAATAGAGGAATATTTTTAAATTCAATTCGCAATGCTTTTAAAAATGAGACTACCATAAGGCCTCCCGCACACACACACATGCAAACGCAGAATCGGAGGAGATTTCTCCTTATGATAGTCAAAGATGCTTGATACGCATTTAAAATAACATTTGATATTATTACTAGTGCATAGTGTAGAAGAAATTCATTTCGAAAGTAGAATATAAATCTTAGCCAACATAGACATTTCGAACTATGCCTACTATAGCTACCATCCAAACAGTGGTGACCACCATAAGTGAATGATAGGTTCTACAACTAAAACCGTACAAGTTTCGTATTAGGAATTGGATTTCCAACAAATGGTCAGGCCAAGGAACTTCCCATTGCCACATGAGAATGCCTCTGGAAAGACATCCCCGAGAACCAAACCGGAACTCTGCCAACACAAGGCCGGGTTACCCCTAACTGGGTAACTACTGACACGAGCACGCCATTCCCCGATCGTAAACGACCTTTCTCACGGGATCCCGATAGCCAACAACCACAAAGTAATAAATTCGTAGTAACCACATAGGTTAAATATCTGGGCTCCATACCATGATACCACCTCTATCCAGAAGGAAATGTACATACCCTAAAGGGTGCTACCCCTCATAACCTTGCCGCATCTTTCCTGTTTTGACCATTTTCGGGGTGTGAGGTTCGACGAAGTCACGTCCACAAAAACATACTTTATACAAAAGCCATGCTTTGGGTCAACAAATGATCAACACAATGATCACTAAGATAGACGATCAAATAAATGATCCTATCACAATAATCAACACGATGATCATTTCAGCATCACTCAGCATGTCACATTACCAAATTGGGAATATATCGCTGATAACTTCAACTATATAACCTCTGAGCTCGTACGTCTCAGAGAAGGGTGTTAAGCTAAAGAATAAATTCTTCGCCACCAACAGAAATATATTTGAAAGAAATCGGCTTTATATCTCAAATTGTAATGTCAGACACACAATCCATACAAGTCTGTTCCGGGCTCGAACAAAACCGAAGGCACTTACAAAGAAGTCCTTGCAATCCGGATATTCACAATCCTGATCGGATTCACCATCACATATGGAGAACTCTATACCGTAGCTACTCGGTGCAGAGTAAATCGACAGGTCATCCTATCGCTCTCGCAAATACCGGGTCTTCAACACCGATCTTCAATGCAATTATAACGACGTATCACATATTCGGAATGGGTTATACGACCCCATGGTCCTTTCCCGGTTAACCCGAATAGTGAGCGCTTATTTAAAAATAAGTGTGGCATTCACATTCAATAAATCATATCAATTACCCATTCAAAGGGAAATATTGATAGTCGGTTATTGAACTATCACTGGATATGCACACATCACCAGTTTCCAAATAATTTTCCAAATTATTTATTTTCCAAAATATCTTCACTAGATATATAATTTCATACTTCAAAAATAAATCAACATTTATTTTTAAACAAATTCCACTTCCTTTATAAATTCCTTAATGAATTTATAATTCCAAGATATCAATGAATATTCGATTTCAATTATTCATTTCAATATTCCTTTTCAATTTATCTTCAAAAAGATAAATTCTCAAAGTACTCACTTTATATTGGAAAACATTTCCATACTTATTAAATAAGTAATTCACAGATTTTACTTATTTTCAATACTTAGAAAACATTCAATATACTTAAATCGAAATTAAGTATATATTTCATTCTTTAAGGAAATCATTCTCTTAAACATATTTATTTGGGCCAAAAACGAATGTTGCGTAAAACATCGTTACGACAACCCAAAATCACTAGTATAGGGATTCGAAATTAAAATAGATATATAAATCCCAATACTATACAAAACATTTTCTTTCGGAAATCATTTACTATAACAACAGTGTTATAGTCTACCACTTCCTTTTCATTTCTCGAAAACGTCTATTTCAACAATAAATGTTGAAATCTATGGTTTCGAATCTCAACACATTTTAAAACTTCGTTAGATCGTTTTAATTCTGTTTCCAATATCACATTCAAAACAATTTCTTTAACATCTTATTCACTATTCAAAAGCGTGAATATACTTCATTAACAATTTCATCCTTTTATTCATTTTATTTTAAAGTATTATTCACAGTCAAAAACGTGAATATAACTCCATAAATAAATCATAACAATTTACTTATCAAAATAAGTCGTTTGTGAATTTATAAAACAATGTTTATAAATTCCATTTCTATTTATTTATAAAAACTTCCTTTTTATCATTTCCATATTAACCTATTCCAGTTTATAACTAAATTATAAACTAAACGTTCATATTATAAGTTAATTACTTATAAAACGATTATTTTACAAAATTGTTCTTTTTTTAAAGACTTTCCAATTTATAAATCTTATAACTTATAAGATCCATTTATTTAACCAATCCATTCTTCAAATAATTTCACCAAATTTATAAATCTTACTATTTATAAATTTCTTTTATAACTTCACAGTTTATAATTCCATAAATTTCATTCATTTATGAAATTCATTTCCACTTCATTCAAACACTTATAAAAACTCGTTTTATAATGTCTATATTTCAATTTATAAATATCCATTTATAAATCTCTTAATATAAATCAATTTATATTATTCTTTTAAAACGTCTTCAAATTCCTTTAAAAACTTCATCCTTTTGATTCATAAAATAATTAAATTTTATAAATTCTATATTTCAACTTTTCATAATAATTCTAAAATATCTCGATTAAACTATTTTGTAAACTCAATAGCATCATATTCTCAAAAATCAGTTTTTTTAACTATATTTCTCAAAAATCATAATTTTTATAACTTTAAAAATTATAACGTTTATTTATTTAAAATGGATCAATTCCAAAAATTATTTTATAAACGTATACTTTCAAAAATCACTTTGAAATCATTTTAAAATTCCAAATTCGGTCCAATGATGCTACACACCAAATAGTCAATCACGACAACAACGATATCATATATCGTATATGATAGTCAATCAAATATCAAAATATCTGAAATTAAATAAATACTGTTGAGGAATCCAGTTGGATCCCTCCAACCTGTTTTCCTGCATCCAAAAACATTAGCACAATACCAATTTCGCTCCAGTACGAAATTATCGCGGTATATGTTCTTATTAAATATTATCCGCTTAATAACGGCGTAATAGGGTCTCATCCGCTAAAAAATACGGGAAATCAACAACTGCAATATATACATATGCCAATATATATATATATATATATATATATATATATATATATATTGATATTATTTATAATACCAATTTCACTGTTTATGAAATATTCGCGGTATATGTTTTTAATAAATAACATCCGCTTACTAACGGCGTATAATGTCTATTTTAACAATCAATAGATATCAATCATCATTCAAACATGCATTCAAATATTTTAAATCTAACTATTTAAAATAAAATCGAAACTGATTCGATTGAGTGAGAAATTCTCACCTTGGTTTTATTTCCGTTTTTAGCGATTTATTTCGAATAAAATTAAACGGACGTTTAATTTTACCCAAAATTCTCACTAACTCCAAACGACTCCAAACCAACTCCATCGCGTAGTGCTCGTCCATACGATTCCAAGCAACTGGTTTCGCGCGTTTTCGACCTCGTATGAAAAAGTTATGAATTTTTGAAGTTACACGTATTTAAACTTGCTAATTTACAATATAAATTTACTAATTTTATACCCAAAGCAATCTTGGCCGTGAGATTCAAATCCAACGCCTCATGTTTATCTTCCCAACTTGCGTCCCTTCTCCAGACACTCACGTATACCACCGAACCCAACACCCAAAACTAGGGTTTGAAAATTCGACCACATCGATGAACTTGAACGCGATCAGGAAGTTGCAACTCGAAGCCCCCAACATGCTCTAACTTCAGCCAGAGCAAGGGTGAACTCTGCCACCCTATCCACCTCGTATGGCGTGCGCAAGCATGGCCAAACGCAGCCCCCTAGCTCCCTCGTCCAGCCACCATATTCCATCTCCACCGTTGATCTCGTGGAACTCGACGAGCCTGACATCTTTGTAGTTTGAAGTTTTTGCAAATGACTTACGGATCGAGAGATAATTGGAGGGGAAGTTGGGACGTTTCTGGCCTTTGATTCTGGTGGAGGCGGCTGCGTTTAGGGTTTACATATTTTTTTTTTTTTTTTTGTGATAAAAGGGGTATTTATAAGGAACGAGCGACACTATTCATCCCGGAAATTCCGAACTCCGATTTAGGCGCCGTAACCAGCGTTCCTAGGGTTTACCCCGCGTTCCGGACACAATGGAACAGATTTTGGAAGCTAATTCGGAAGTATGTGCGAGTTATGGCTGTAAACGCTCAATTTGAATTAAACCGATTTAAGTCGATTTCTAGGCGTTTTAATTTGTACCGGACAAACGGTAAATCCAATTGACTTGAAATTTGAAACCTTACAATAATATCACATTACGGATCCGATGAAACTAGTTTCGTCGAAATCCGAGACTTTTTGAAAAATGGCTATTTTCACTCGTCAAATTTAAATTAAAAATAAATCGATGCGTTTCGAGCTGCCACGATCAAACGATAACTCCGATTGATACGAAATTTGAAATCCGGTAATAACTAACTATTACGGATCCAATGGAACTGGTTTCGTTCAATTCTGAGACTGTTCAAAAATTGACTATTTTCACTAGTCGATTTAAATATTAAAATATTCAATTTTCACAATTTAACTTTTAATTCGATTTTAAAAGTTCTAAAATATTGTTCTAACTTCCATATGATAAAATAAAATTTTACAAATCATTTTCAATCATTTTTAACTATATTTTCAATTATTTCCATAATTTAACATATTAAATTATCGATTTAATAATCCAATTAAATTCAATAATTCAAATTAAAATTTATTTGACTTATAAATTCACTCATTAATATTTAAAATTAATTAAATATTCAAATTTTAATTTCTAAAAATCCTGGGTCGTTACATATTTCGATTTCAGACGTTCAAAATTCTGGGTCGTCACACAAACTCCTATAAATTTGGAACATTTCATCAAGGTGAGAAATGTAGTCCTCGGCCCTCATTGATTTTGCTATCATGTCAACGATGCACATCTCCATAGTTCTTCCAATTTGACTAGCAAAATTCTTGTTGACTAATCATTGATATGTTGCTCCTGCGTTCTTGAGCCCAAATGGCATGATTTTGTAACAATAGAGTCCCAAGTTGATAATAAAACTAGTATACTCGTGGTCTGGAACATATATAGGAATCTGATTATACCCAGAGTATGTGACCATAAAAGATTAAAGTGCATGTCCCACGATTCCATCCACTAGCTAATTTATTCTCAGGAGTGGGAAACAATTCTTAGGACATGCGTCATTCAGGTTGTAAAATTCAATATATTCGCCATTTCCCTTTCGGTTTCCTCACTAAAATCGGGTATGCTATCCATTATGGGTATCAAAACTTCTTGATGAACCAGTTTGCTAATAAAGTTTTCACTTCTTCATTAAAGGCTGTCAACTGCTCGGGGCCCATACTTCTTTTCTTTTGCTTCACCGGGGTTTTTCTATTATTAATATTAAGGCATGACACGCGATTGAAGGAGAGATTCCATACATATCTACGTGGGACCAGGCGAACACATCTTGATAATTCCAAAAAAATCCTACAAACTCTATCTTTAGAACTCGCTCTATCCTAGATCCAATCTTCATCGGGTTTTTTTAGGTCATTGCCATCTACGTACTGCCTCTCCGAGTTCTACTACAGCCCGTTCCCTTCCATTTCTCGGGTCAAATACATTATAAGGATCACTTGTATCCCGAATGGGGCCCTCCTTTGATTATTATGTGACCGTATTTTAGCGTAGAATGCGACCTCTATGCCTTTCCCTTTCTTCAATCATTTATTTTCTCAAAGCTTTGCCACATAGCACTCTCTGGCAGCGTCCTAGTTTCCTTCAACTACTCCCAATCTGCACAGCCTGAAATTTCAAACACTTCGTATTTAAATATCTAAAATTTTAAATATTCGTATCTTGGATTAAATGTGATTAAATTGATTTAATAATCTTATTAACCTCCTTTTATTTAATAATTAATGAAGAAAATTTTGTTTTTGAAATTTTTTTACAGAAATAAATAGTTCGTAGAAATATCAATAATGTTATCGAAAATTATTTTATCGATAAACAAATTTTATTCAATAAAAGCTATTCGACTCTTTGGAACTTGTATACTAATATATGAACACATTAACAAGTATTAACATATCTCTTTTCATAAGCAAAATTAGTTTAATCTGAGTGTTAATTAAAGAAGACATTGACCCTTGATTTAAGGAGTGATTTAGGGAATGATTTAAGGGAAGATGGTGTGTGTAAGAGGCACGGTTTGCATGTGCATGGAGAGAAGATAAAGAAGGCTATGGATGGTCATTTACCATATATTTTTATAATCTTTATAAACACCCCTTAGGCCTTTTATTTGATCACTCAAATTCTCAAAGAAACTCTACTTTTTTCCTGTCTCTTATTCCTCTCTAACTTTCTTCAAATCATGCCAAACCAACTCTATTCTCCGCCAAACTTTTCCAAAGGTCTTATAACATCATTAGAATGTATATAGCATCTTAGAAGTCCAACAATGATGAAGAAGAGGGGAAAACACCCCTAGTCGTGAGCAATTGGTGCATGGTGGAGGCTTGGCTTTGGTGATTTTAGAGCAAAGGAGGTAGCTTTGGTTTTAGGTTGTATGGTAGAAAATGTCACCTTGATTCTAGTGGATTGTGATGTTTGTTTACTTGGTTTTAAGGTGAGTTATCTCACCATCTTGCAATGTGTTATAATGTTTGTTATATAGAAATATAAATATTAAATGAAAACAAATCAAGTTATCATTTTTGGAACCCTGTATCTTTTGAAAGAAAATGACAATATATATGTATTATAACTTCTCTTATAATCCCTCTAAACTCATAATGTGGCCATGATTTTGTGTATAAATGTTAGATATGTTGTAGGTAATGCAAAAGTGTGTTTGTAAATATTTGAAGCGAGAAAGTCATTATGAAGTGCCTTAACTTTAATTTGTGTAATTTGGTGATTTATGAACATGTCATTGCATAACATGTTCTAGTTGTTCTCTAGAATTTTATAAATATTTTGAATTATACAGAATTAGTTTGGAAAGTGATAGAAATTGTAGATCAAAGTGGCAAAAGTTATAGCGAAATAGTAGCTATATGTACACTTTGTAAAAAATGTCGTTTTGGAATTTTTAAACAACATTTAGGAAGATTCCTTGGGGGTTTCTTTGCGGTTTTAATAAGTAAAATATAATTTCTTAACAATGTAAAAATATCAAGTTTTAAAAAGGTCTAAAACCATTCAAACAAAGTAAAGAAAGTTTGAAGTAAAAAGGTCGCTATATGAGTAGTTCGTTAAAATAACATTTCCTTTAAAAGTTGAATATTCATGTCTAAATTAAGTATTTTTCCAAAATATTTTTAGATTATTTCTAACATATACGAGAGTATTATAATATATTATTGATAACAAATCATGAATTTTAAAGTAAGTGGCTTTTGAATTTAAAACATGTTTATTTTAGTTTTTCTATTTATTTCAAATTTATTGTTTTTACACAATATTCAATATAAATAACTATAACATATTTTTAAGTGGTAAAAAGTGTTTTAGATAATTATAAGTATTTAAAAAGTAAGTGTATATATATATATATATAACTTTTTAAAAACTGGGTTAAGAATTTTATAAAAGTATAAATATGGATTTGGACTTTAGCTCTTAAGCTTACATAAATGGTTTTGTAAAGTTAAATAAATGCATATTTCTTTAATTAATAAGTGTATATATGATTAGACTTCAATAATGAATGTTTTAAAGTTAATGATAGTGTTACTATACATAACCCTAAAAGCCGAGCAAGGTAGACTTCTCTATTTGTGATAGTCAAGATTAATGTTCAAGTAGGAATGAGCAATATTTCTCCAATCTACCGGCTTCCCATTTGACCGAGGATTAGTTAAGCTGAAATATTAAAAACATGTTAAGTATACGAACCTTGATTTATATAAGAAATCAACTTTAGAACTTGACTTAATAACATAAGTAAATGATTTTGGGTTATAGTAAACAATGTTTAAGTAACATTTGTTAACCCTCATTAGTTATAATTAAGATTATAATCAAGATTATAATTATGAATAATTGGATATTTAATAACTAATATTTTAAAGTTAATTTTTAAAGTAATAATGACATTGTTTGAGTAACAATTATCTTAAACCCTTAAATATAATTAAATCTTTGAAAGACAAGTTTTAAGGAAAATGGGTAAGTGTGAAATGGGTTTGGGTTGGTTGTGAAATTGTTTAAGTAAAAATTGTATTTAAACCTTAAGAATATAATTAGAGCTTTAACAATGAAGTTTTATAGATAATAACAAGTATGAAATCTTTTTATATAAAGAAAGGTTAACTTATAAAAGTGAAGAGAATTATAGTAATGATTTTTATTAACATTTGTTTTTAATTTTCTTTAATTGTATTTTATATAAGAAAACCGTGTAAATGATTTGTGAATATACTTAAACAATTTGAGATAAGTATATGAATACTTTTAAACTATAGAATACGGTACAAATGAATAGTGAATACATGAATAGTAGAATACAAGTATATATCCTTTGTAAAGATAAATTAAATCTTTATAAGAAGTTTAATAAATTAAGTTTTAATGTAATAAAAGTTTAATAAAAAATAAGTTAAGTTCTAATTTAATATAGGTTCAATTAAATAAGTTAAGTCTTAATTAACAAAAAGTTTTTAATAAAGGAAGATGTTTAATTAAAAGAAGTTTTAAGTAATGAAAGTTGTTTAATTAACAAGAGAAGTTTTAATTAAATAATGAAGTTTTAATTAAATAATGAAGTTTTAAATAAAGAATGAAGTTTTAATTAAGTGATGAAATTAAATCAAATGAAAGAAGTTTTATTAGATAAAAGGAGTTTCGCTAATAAATAAGATTTTAATTAATGAAAAATTAATTTAATAAAAATAGGATTAAAAGTTGTTCATGTGACTTGATCATGCTTTGCGTGTGTTAATTGTGCATTATGTGATTACTTGTGTATCGAAAACATTTAGTCATGTACTTAGCATTAAAAGCCACGAAGTAGACTTGATTCTATATGTAAGAGTCTAGATTGATGTTCGAGTAAGGATGGAGCGATAATGCTCTCATTTATCGACTTCTTTCTTGATTGAGGGATAGTAGAAGTTGAAAGGGCTGGAAACGTGATAAGTATACGAGATTTGGCTTTCATATGCGATCATTTCATTGTTGTTTAATATGACTAAATTAACTTAAGAAGTAACAAAAAGCTTCTCGGCCTCATAAGCATTAAGAACCCCCAAGGAGGAGCATTCGTATGAAACATCTCTAGCTTTCACATACTTTTTAAAGACCCGAAAATTGAATTTACCGAAAATTCGTCGATTCTGTCTTGAGGGGACCGATATCAGTAAGTATTCTGCTTATCGTAAACCACTACAAGACTAAGATATGTGTTCTGTCTCTTGGAAGTGGATCTATTCGAGATGCTGGAATCCATTGTTGGTTTCAAGATTTATTCAATATGTAAGAATCCATTTGGCGATTCATGATATGTTCGAGTTTAAGACTTTTATGAAAGATATTGAACGTAACCTCAACATCGGTATATGACTAAAAATAGAGTAGGCTGCATAAACCCTAGTTTAACTAACCCATGGAGGTATATCAACTCCATATCTAGAGTATGCTTACCGATATGTTATGTGCGGGGAGTTGTTGATACTTGGTTCACACTGTTCATGAAAGTGTACAAATGTTGGGCCAGTTATATTTTCCTTATGGTATATTTTATCTAGAGACATACAATGCTCGGAAGGTATTTTTTGATCCTTAGCGGTTTTATTTGTATACCTAAATATTGTTGTGGTGTGACCAATGTAAGCATCATAGCTATTTTACTTATTTATATTAAATACCCTAGTCATTGGCTATTATATCACCTTATGTACTTATTAGATGGTGGTTCTTCAACACCCCACATTTTAGATAATTTAATAACCAAAATAATCATTAAACGGTGAAAACATGCACTTTTGGAGTTGTCAGAATATAGCCTTGAAACTTATTCCATTGTGTTCATGGTAATTTTCTAATCAGTTTTCGTATATAACTTGTTGATATCCGAGTTAATATGAAGAAGTTATGAGAGAAATAAGAAAGCAGAGTTGTACAAATTAAATGAAAAAAAGGAGTAAGACCCTATGAGTCGACCCATAGGTCGACCTATGGGCTGACCCGCAAAACACCAAGGTCGACCCACGTGTAGCCCTAGGCGAGAAATCGTCCAGGGACATGTCGAAGTCTTGTAATCTGATTTTTGTGTGATCTAAAGCGTTGTTTTCTGGATCCAACAATTCGCAGCGAGCCTGTGACGTGGTTGCACCAGATTCAATCCAAAAGTCCGACGGACTGAGATTCTCAAACTCTACTACAAATAGAACCCTAGGCCTAGCTATTTTCTCACAATCATATTTTCTTCCAATTGGGTTCATTGCCTGAGGCTGAACCCTAAATAGAAAATATTTCTATGAAGAATATCTTTTTAATAAAAATATTAGATGCCTTAGAATGGGATCCAAGAAGGCGATGGAGTAAAGCTAAGGACGAATGGTGAGTGGATTTAAGTTATATATCTTTTATGTTTATGATATATAATATCGTTAGATTCCCGTTAAATATTTAATTCACATTTATATCAGTTATTAGTTCTACTGGTTCATAATATTGAAACTGTAAATTATACAAGAGAAGTGTACTTATATTTAAATGTTATTTATATGGAAAAAGAAAGGAATCCAATTAAATATAAGTAATATTAGGCTTAGGAGTTATAGAGAAAAGCATAAGCCTAAAAGTGAGAAATTTGCAGTAAATTATGTTAGAATGGGAGAAATGAATTATAAAGGGGAAAATCTAATGACTTGATTTGGAAGTTAAAGATAGACTACTTGGAAGGTTTAGAAAAGGGAATACATTTCCATTGTTTAATATAGTAAGAGTAACGATAAACGTAAGTGCATGAGTAAAAGCAAGAAAAAATCGAATTGGTGCAAAATAGAGACATTATTGTATTTTGCGTTACCCAATAATTAAAAAAACAATAAAATAAATATCTTGCAGTTACGATTTATTGTTTATAGCATTATTTAGCACTAAAATATGGAAATGGATTTTTAGCACAGTTTTTGTAACCAACCAAATAGAACAGAACTACTTCCTAGAATAAAATAGAATAACGTGAAGCGTTAAAGAAATTAAAGAAGATGAAATAATCAAGTTAATTATTTGACAAGACTAGAAACAATAAACATAAAATATGACTAGATATGCATTTATTGCATAGATAATAGTGCAAAAAGTAAAGTAGTTATAATGATAAGTAACCTATGACAGCTGAACTTAGTCCTACGTTAAGACTGTTATATAATATAAGAGAACTTAAGAGAATTTACTATCATAATAAAAGAAGACGGACTAGAATAGAAAAGAGACACTCGCAATTACATCTATAAAATGTAGGTTAGAAAAGAAAGAAAAGAATATAAAAGTGACAATTGCAAGTATAATTGTAACAAGTAGGTTAAAAAGAAAGAAATGGAAGAGGCTTATTTCATCAGTCTTAGATCTTGGATTAAGTTAATAAGAAAAAACTATAGAAGTGGCCCATACCGGCAACATTCTCTTTCAGGTCTAGGACTAATGGTCTCACACATAGGTGGGGTTGGGCATGTTGATTAGGGTAAATAAGTAGCCAACAGAATAAGAAAAATAAACAATACGCATAATAAAAGATTAGACGTTGGGTCTTGTAAAGTGGTAAGGTGCGTTTGGAGTAGCCCAAAGATAATCTGGATAAAGAGCCTAATGAAGTAGTTCATCGTAGATTTTTAGTATAGAAAGAGAGCGTCCAACATAGTTATTTTGGGCTAGAAGGAAGTATGAGACTTTAACGGGATGTGAGGATACTCTAGAATGGCCCTCTGGGATACGCCTAATGAAGCTGCACCCCCGAAGGCAAGTCTGTAGGTGTTCCATCAAGAGAGTATACCTTGACCACTTTTGCATTGCAGGCCTAACGAAGCAGACCTTTGTAGGCAGTCAGAAGGTTGATGATGGAGTAGGATATTTGTATGACACCATACTCCAATTTGTGAGTAGGTTATAGTGAGCAGGACCTAAGAAGGATAGTCGTATGCGGAGATCAGCCATCATTAGTCAGAGCGAGTTCGGAAAAGACTAGAGTTAAGCCAACAGGCGAATGGTTCTTTCACTATCGAGACATTGGATGAGGGGCACAGCCACTTAGCTCTTGAAAGGTCTTTCGATTAGTTGAGGGGGGCTACGTAGGGTCATAGCCACGATAAGAAAAAAGACAGACCGAGTAGAATATCTATATTATAGGCTTAACGAAGTGAACCTTTACAGATATAAAAAATCCCATGCCGAATTCGTACATGGTAGACTTTGTTGGCAGAATTCGGAGAGTAGACAGAACGATTACATATAGTCCTCAAGGTACGCACTGGGTGGTATATTGTGGATGCCCGAGCGCAAGTATGAGCTAGTACGGATGCAGTTTCACGATTTCATAGTAGACGATGGAAAATCTGTGTTGTAGGCCTCATGAAGATGTCCTATACAGATGTAGTTATCGTACGCTTTAGTAGCGAGACGACGGAGTCCTTTTTGAGGAAGATACGGAAGGTACTATGGGTAGTCCCGCTGCGGTCTTTGGGCATATAGCTACATATATATTTGTTATTAGATCTTAATCTACTAGGGAGTAGATTGGTATGGTTCACGCATAGAGGCAAGAATATTATAAACCTAATATAAAAGAAAATGGAAATCGAACGGTATATATAGAATTATGCATAGAAGTATATAATTTGTCCATTCACCAGAACTTTAGTTCTGACCCCCTCCTTATGTCATCCCATAGGTTTGATAGATGTCAGAGATTTTCCAACTTTGTGACACTTATTGAGAGAGTGTTATTACCTTAGTGAGTATTTACTTACTGTTATATTTTAGTCAGTTCCGCTGTGAGATATTTATTTGAGCTCTGATATATTTATCTTTTCCTATTTTCAGGATACCAGATACCTAACTCGGGATTCAGTGGGCTTGGATTTTTGCATTTTTGCGAAAAATCCGAACCCATTGGAATTCGGCTTGTTACAATTGATATCAGAGCTTAGGTTAGTAGATCCTAAGTAAATTAGGAAATATGAGTGAACGTATTTGTATTTTTGAATAAAATATAAATATATTATATACAAAAACCCAAATAGTCCCCAATTATAGATTTTAACATATGGAAAGTTTTAGAAGTATATCTGTGCATAGTTTGCTAGTTGGGTTTGGGATGACCCAAGAATGTTGAGCCCTATGTTATTGCCGATTTATAGTGTACAATAGGCTATGTTTTGAGAGAAGATTGGTATCCATAGAAAGTGGGAAAGTTCCCTAGGTCAATAAAATGAAACTTTTGGAACTGAAAAGTTGAAAAAATATAATTGTTAATATGTTCGAGGAAGTAAATATTGGGTTTTTGAATAAAAAAAGTGGAATCAAATTTTAATTGGCTTTTATATGATGTAAATTTTGTTAAAAGTGAAATTCTTTTTGAAGAATTATAGATCATGTATAGTTCGCTAGTTTCTTTGTAGGTAAAAAAAGAGTTTAAATATATAATCCTAAAGTGTGTTAACTATCGAAAACGTAGATTACAACATTTATTATTGTAATAGATATTTTCGTGGAAAATAAAGGAAGCATAGACTATGACACTATTGTTATAGTAGGCGACTCCCAAAGGAAATGTTTTAACATAGCATATATGATTTATTAATGTTTATTTTATTTGAATCCATATACTAATATTTTTGGGTTGTAGTAATGGTGTTTTACGCAACATCTATTTTGACCCAAATAAAAATGTGTTTTGAAAATAATTTCTATGTATAGAAATAAATTGGTTTGTAAGTACACTTATTATTTAAATAAGTATATGGAAATGTTTCTTAGTTATAAAAATATTAAAGTAGTGTTGAAAATGAGTTCTTCTGGAAAAAAAAGAGATGTAAGTTAAATATTAGGAAATTGATAAATTTCGCAGGAAATGTCCAATGTAGTGAATATAGATTGATTATACTTTAATCTATTGGAATGAAATGAATAATGATATAATTTTCTATGAAACCAAGTCACAAATAAAGTTGTTTTGTGCAAGTTATAAGGAATACGTGAAAGAGATGTACAAGGTATGGGAAGCATTATATTTTGTATAGCCTATTTTAAAATAAGTTCCTTGTAATTTCACAGAAACATAAAATCCTCTTTTATAGGATTTATAGAAGGTTTTAGCGTTAATATTTTCTCATAAGAGAAAGTAGTTCCAATACATTAAGGTATAAAACCATTAGGTGTAATAAGAAGTGCAATAATTAGAGATAATGCTAGTTATGAGGGATATTTGGAGAACCTTAGTAGGAATGCTAAGTAATAGAAATTTCATGTTTTTCCATTGATTACGTGCATTGGTTGCTTGCCTTTGTAGAAAGTCCCCATTTGATGTAAGTTAGAAACTCTTCCAGATTTAGGTAATTGGAAGAGTAGGAAAGTTAAGCGATTTTTAATAAAATAATTGTTCTTATCTACTCCTATTTTTTCAAATTTGAAAATATATGAAAAGAAGATGTTTTGAAAACATGTGAGGACTTTTTGGAATTCAAGAAAAAAAAGAATGTTTTAAGGAAAATCAAGGCATGTTTTAAAGAAAAATGGTTTGGTGAAGAAGTAAATAAGTTTTTGGAGGAGAAAAACTTAGTAAACAGTTAAATTTAAAAATCCAATTTTTTTTATGGAAGCTGTAAAGGTCTTTAAAAGGAAAAGAGGAATAAGTTTTGAACTTAGAATTTGTAAGTTTTCCTCTCTAGGTTTGGGAAATAATTTTGATTCAAAGAGCTGTAAAGATGCAAGTCTAGAAAGATAAAATGTTAAATAACCAAGTACCTTTGAATTTAATAGAAACTTCAAAGTAACATTTTTAAAGGCAAGAATTTTGGGATTTGATGTTTCAAAAATTTAGAAGCTTTAATTTTTGAGGTGAAATGATAAATATCAAACCAAACTTTTAAATATGGGTAGGTAGGAATCATTTCCTAGGTGTCACGGGAAGAGTGTAAGGCTATATAGGAGATAGCAGTGATTACATTTAGTAGTAGTAATAAAAGCTCCAGTAAAGTGTATCGGACACTAGTGAGAACCTAGGAGTGTACTTCATGTGTGTAGACTATGGAAGAATTGTAATGACCCGAAATTTTCAATTCCGAAAATTCCAGACAGTTATGAAAAAGAAGAAGAGATAGAAGAAAAGAAGAAACAGAAACCCCAAAATGCAGAAACCTCACATTCGCAGCGGATCAAAATATAATATCACATAAATAACAGTTATACGAAGAAGAACTGTATCATTAATTATATTTTCATACATCAGAGTTACGACCATTTCACAACACTGGACGGTTTAAAACAACATGTCCAAGACAACTATAATATATACAGCGGTATATGCTCCATACGTTCCTGCCATCTAGCTCGCCTCCTGAGCTCCAAAACGTCCTCACTTGAAAATCTTTAATACTCGGTCTGACCCGAGCATTACATCAAAGTAACACCCGGGTCAGGCTGGAAACCAGCATGAGCAAACCTATCTAACATGAAATTCAAAAGCATACAACTCATATAAACCCGGGTAACTTATACCAATTTACAACTTCATAGGTTGCTATATACATCACTTATTCCACTCATCAATTTCTAAGTAACAAAACTTAGATTAAATGGTCCAATTTACTTAAATCATTCCATTCCAAATTATTGATTTCACAAATCAATATACAAAGAATCGAAGTGGATTCGGTATTTACTAATACCCGACTCCGGTCTCTTCGAATTCAATACTATTTCAGCCTAAGTTTTTCAAGTGAAATACAGTTCGACTTTAAATAGAATGTTACTTATACATAGCAATTTATCATTGATAAATAACTACACTATCCACCTAACCATATCATATCACAAAATATTTCATATCAGAGATATCAACCAATTTAAGGCATTTACAACATTCAATCAATTATAAGCAAGATTGATCACTTCCAAAATTAATTTAATTTATCTCTAATTAAATTAATTACTAATCTTTAATTACTTAGATTACCTTTACTCGACATTAATTAATTACAAACCAATTAATTAATTATTCTTAAATTATTCATCTTAATTAATTACCTTTGATTAATTATCCTTTTTAATTACATTACGTAATTAGCCTTAGATTAATAACCCAAAATTAATTAACCTTCACCTATTCACATTAATCACATTTATCCACAACTGATTACTTAAATTAATTATCCTATAATTACTTACATTAATTAATTAACCTTTAACTAAATACTAACCCTTAATTGATCAATCCATCAATTAATTACACTATGAAATTAATTCTTAACGAATAAATTCTTAATTACTTACATTAAGTAATTATTATTAAAGTAATTAATCTTTAGTCACTTAATTAATTTATTCTTAATTACGAATTAATTAATCTGTAATTAATTAACCCATAATTAGTAAATGAACTACCCTTTTCATTACTTAATTTATATTTAATTTATATCAAGTTCCTTTTGATAATTTAAAACCTACAATTTACTTTAATAAGCAAACCCATGGTTGAAGCTCAAAAAGTTAAAGGCACCGAAGTTTTTTTTTATTTCACAAAAACACACTTAAATTCAGTTTTCAACTTTCACCTGAAATTAAATTCCCACACAAACATTTAAATTTTATTCAAGTGTTTGAAACTACAAAGCTTCAGGATTTTAAACCTGAAACTATTTGTTTTAAAACTCGATTTAAACAAAATTAAAGTTTAGTTTTAAATCAAAATTAAAACTGTTTCAGGTTTTGAAACACTGAAAGTTGTTTTGCAGTTTTAATGTTTTTAATGAAACCTATTTTTAAGTTGCAATTTGATTTAAGTACAAGTTAAATCTGAATTCAAATAGAGTTTGGAATTCAAAGTTTTCAAAAAATGTAATATCTTAAATAAATTTAAAGATTGGTTTTAAATCAAAAATTTAAAACTGTTTTCAGGGTTTAAACCTGAAAATGGTTTGCAGTTTTTAAAAGTGTTGAATGAAATTTAACTTTTGTGCAGAAATTGATTCAAGTGTAACTTGAATCTGAATTCAAATGTAATTTTGAATTCAAAGTTTTTAAAATGAAATTCTTAAAATTTAAACAAGTTTTAAATATGGAATTAAGTCAAGAATTAAAACAGTTTTCAAGTTTAACTTTTTAAAAACCAGATTTTGATTTAAACAGGTTTTGTAAGTTTTAAACATTGAATAAATTTAAACATTTTTAAATAAGATTTAAATTGGTTTGAAATCAAATTAAAAACAGTTTCAAATTTACTATGAAACCCAGTTTTGATTTCAAACAAGTTTATAAATTTATAGAAGAATGAATGAACATATATCAATGTTTAACATAGATTTGAAATAAGATTTGATTTCAAATAAGTTTTAAAACTAGGAAGAATTTAGTTCTATTAATATTGAATTAAATATGAAGTGTTAATTTAGATTTAGGTTTAAATGGTTAAACATTTTAAAATATCAAAATTTTAAAATGGAATTTGAATTTAAATTTAGAAATGTATTGTTTTAATACATTTTGAATTTAATTGGGTCAATTAATAAGTAATTAAATTAGTTGAATAATTAAGGATTTCACTTAATTATTTGATTTTTAAATAATGATTTAGATTAATATTAATTAGAAATGATTTATTAATCTAATTCAAATTTTCTTAAGTGTAAAATTTATTGAATGTTGTTACTAATGGGTGATAATTATCTAGGGATAATTTAGTAATTAATTAATGCAATTAATTTTGATAATTGACTAGATTAATTAATTGAATATAATTAATTGTAATTGGTTAAGTATAATTAATTGTTGAAATTAATTAAGGAATAATAAATCTATTTATTAAGGACAATTAATTTTAACTAAGATTTAATTAATCAATAATTAAAAGTTTATTATTTAAAGTAATTAATTGAGGAATAGGTAATTAAGATTAATTAATTACAATTAAAGGATAATTAATTAAGATAATTGATTTAATAAATGATTAATAAATAAAGGTGGTTAAAACTTAATTAATTATAGTTAATGATAATTAATCATTAATTTAAAGATTATAAATAGAAGTAATTATGTGAATAACAAATTCATAACCACACGGTTTATTCATCTTAATTAAAGGTGTTTGATTGTTATTGGATGTTCTGTGATGGATTGATATATTTGATATGTGATGTGATGCTATGTGATACTTTGTGCTAATCTGCTATATTTGTGATGAATATACTGTCGTATGAATATGAAACCCTTTGACCCGTAAAACGACATTTGAATTTCGATGCGACAGGAAGTCGGATTTCAGTTTGGTTATCCGAACCCACATCGAATTGTAATAATTGAATCTGTGCTGATTGATGATGTTGTGCACTATTGTGTAAAACCCCTGGACCACACTATACACACACAAATATGGATTGCACGTGGAAATTTGGTTAAGTCACAGATTTTTGAAATTGCTTTAAAATTGAATTTTTAAATCCAAAATAGTTTTGGAATTAGAATTGAAGCTTTTGAAAATGAGTTTTCAAAAATAAAAGTTATTTTAAATAACTTGATTGAATCTTGGAATTTAAATGAATTGATTTAAATTTGAATTCAATATTGAAATTGGATTCTATAATTTGGGAACTAAGGTTTTTAAAAGTTATTCAACTTACAAATGGTTTATATGGGTTTTTAAACCATTTTAAAGGTGATGTTTTGAAATTTAAATTCAACTCAAGATTTCAACTTGTATAAATTAGATTTGCTTTCTCATAAGAAATGGACTTTCAAGTTGTGTTAAAAGGATTTTCAAGTCTAAAAGAAAAATTGTTTTCCAAGTTTTAGATAAATCTTTGGAAATGTGTTTTGAAAGCTATAAATCTTTAATTTAAAGATTTAATTGGGTTAATCCAAATTGAATGGGAATTGTTTTTGAAATCTACGGATAGATCTTTGTGAAATTGGGTGAAACTTGGTGAAATTAATCTTTTTGTTTAAAGATTTAAAAATGGTAATTTGTTTAACCATTGGAAAGATAAGTTTTGGATTTTATAAATTGTGACTTAACTAAAATCCCATATCCATATGTTTTTAAATATTGCGCTCATTATTCGGTTTAGCCGGGAGAGGACCTTGTGTCATATAGCCCATTCCGAATAGTGATACGACGTTATGGATAGCATTTGAAGACCGGTGGTGAAGACCGGGTATTTGTGAGAACGATAGGATAACCTATCGATTGACTCTGCACTGAGTTGCTCCGGTATAGAGTTCTCCTTAGTGATGGGAAGTCCGATCGGGATTGTGGATACCCGGATTTGCAAGGGCTTCTTCGGAAGTGCCTTCGGTTCTGTTCGAACCCGGAACAGACTTGTATGGTTGTATGTCCGACATTACACTTTGAGATGTTAACTGATTTCTATCAAATACATTTCTGCTTGGTGGCGGAGAATTTATTCTCTTAGCTTAGCACCCTTCTCTGAGACGTACGAGCTCAGAGGTTATGTAGTTGATATTTATCAGTGATATTCCCAATTTGGTAATGTGGCATGCTAAGTGCTGCTGTGTGATGATCATTGGTTGATCATTTGTGATATGATCATTTGTTTGATCAATTATCTTTGTGATCATTGCTTTGGTCATCTGTTGACCCAAAGCATGGCTTTGTTGCACAAAGCGTAGCTTTGTGGACGAGACTGCATCAGGACCTCACACCCCGGAAATGGTCGAAACAGGAAAGATGCGGCAAGGTTATGAGGGTCGCGCCCTTTAGGGTATGTCATTCCCTTCTGGTAAAGGGTGGTATCATGGTATGGAGCCCAGATACTTACTCATGTTGATACACTATACCTATTACTGTGTGGTGTTGTTGTTGCGAGCGCTCGGATAAAGGTCCCAAAGGACCGGGGGATGGCATATTCGTGTAGTAGTTACCTAGTTACAGAGGTAACCCGGCCTTGTGTTGGCAGAGATCTAACCGTAACGTTAGTTCTCGGGACGTCCCACCAGAGGCGATCCCATGTGGCAGTAGGAAGTTCCTTAGCCTGACCATTTGTTGGAAATCCATTCTTCAATTACGTGCCTTGTACGGTTTTAGTTGTAGAACCTGCCATTTAACATGGCAGCTATAGTAGGCATAGTATCATGGTACCTATGCTGGCTAGGATTTATATTATACTTTCGAAAGATTTCCCACTATGCACTAGTAATAATATCAAAGAATTTTTCTCGTAGTAAGCATGTTTGACTATCATAAGGAGAAATCTCCCCCATGTGTGCGTTTGCATTGTGTGTGTGCCGGGAGGCCTTATGGTAGTTTCATTTTTCAAAAAGCATTGCGGATTTCAAATTTAAATTCTTTTGTTTGTTTTAAAAGACCAAATGTTTTTGTTTGCTCATACCAGTCCCATGACTGACCTGGAGTTTATTGTTCCTTTCCTAAACTCTGGGTGCCCACTATTTCCCACACGGGCAGTCTAGAGTTGGGGTTTTCAGATAATCAGTAATAGGTGTAGATTCGATAGCTTTCAGCCTTAGGATTTGGCAATCGCATTTGGATCGAGTTGCTTCTCTTCATTTTGATTTGGGAGTTCGAGCTATTCTGGATTGGTGCTTTGGAGATTACCGATACTGGAGTTCTTCCTTGAAGACTATTTTGGAGATTTGTTCCGCTGCTGGTGTTATCTTTTATTTCCGCTGCTATTCTTTGTATCTCTGATAATGTTGATATCTATTGTACCATTCTGTTGTATAAAATGTTGTATATTGACATATGTTATTCATTTCTTCCGCTGTGTTATTTACTTAATGTGTTATAAGCTCCGGCGAACCAGGTTCGACGTTTGGATCTGCGGCATTTGAATACGAGTGTCGTATTCGGTGCCGATTTTCGAAGGTCGAGTCAGGGTCGTTATAAGTGGTATCAAGGCCATTAATTCAGTTGGCCCAAGGCCCAACATCTCAACTCCTTCTTCTCCTTCATCAATAATCACGGTTCCAGACAACATAATCCCTTCAAAATACCACAATACTAAAGCCTCGCTGGAAGATCGTCACTGATCAATTAACACAAAATCTCAGAAAAACACTGAAATGCTATGAAATAACACAGCTCCGATCGAAACTCGAATCTTGACCAAGTTCTAGTTTCAGCGCAGGCATCCTTTGTGCACGCCGTGCACATGCACGCCTGCATCTCTGGTCATCACACTATTACGACACCGCCCCCATATCACTCATCAAAACTCAACCCAAAATTCCCCATCGACGATTTCCCATGGTTCCCCGATCGAAAAATCAATCATTAATCAATCCTCCAGAACCCAAGAAAAACTCGACCTACCTATTCAAATCGACCCGCCTCAGCGTCGATCATCCACTTCATCCCACAACACCTACCTCAAATACAAGCCTACTCATACAATTTTCACCGTGCCAAGCCTCGCACTTCCGATCGTCTCCTCGCCTGCCAAAAACATCACGAGTTTACCATAGCCACATCTTCTCTTAAACCCCAAAAACAGCACCACACCACAAATCGAATCCAAATTCAAGAATCTTTACGACCAAATCGCAACACTCCTAATCAAGCCGATCACCAGAAATAATATTTTATAACGGAATTTGTTCATTCCCAAATTCCTTACAATCTAGGTTGTTAAAAATCATGATTTAACCTCTAAAAATCCTATTTCTACAAAGGAAATCAACTTGCATGTTTAAAACTTTGATTCAATTATATTGAAATTTCACCAAAATATGATTTTTACTGTAAGTCTTGACATAAATGATCTATTCAATATGATTTCCACAGAAATCAATTTTTAACTAAAACTATATTAAGAAATAAACATTTTCTTAGTTATCATCAGCATGCCATATGAATTAGGTGATGTGATCTAGATTTTTGAATACCGGGATGAATAAAAATTTCACAGATAACAGTATAAAAGAATCAATTTCATCCTCAGGATTAAAAGATAAATGTTTCTTACGTTAAATTATGCAACAAAAGCACACTGAGTTATTTTAATGATTATCATAAACATCATATTTAAAGAGGTTTAAGCATAAAATAAAGGCAGCAGTTCACTCAACTTTCAGATTTTAAACCCTAAAAGTAACGACAGAACAATTTTCTTGCTAACATACAAGCACACCCATTCGATTAATCATATATACACATATGATCATATAAAATAATCATGTTATCACTTCAAGATTCTCTACATGTAAACAACTGAGAATAGATTAAAAAGTTTGTTTACTCACCTTGCATTATTTGAACAGAGCATTTTGGGAGTTGTTCGATTTGTGATTTCTAACTTGATTTAATTGATGTTTTTGACTGGAATGGTCTAAAACTTGTTTACTGGGAGAAATACTCGAATGCTTGAAAATTGAGCTGATCCAATTTTTGATTTTTGAACTTTGCTTTGAAATGAACTTAAGCTTCCAGTTTTTTTTTGAATTTGAACAGAAACAGTTCACTTTTATTTGATTGTTTCCAGGTTTGAAAACTTTTTCTGAGTATAACCTAGTTTCCAAATTTTCTACAATACTAAATTAAAATATGATTTGTTAAAAATATAAAAAATTAAAATATGACTTGTTAAAAATATAAAAGAAAGTAAAATTAAAGGTTGACACATGAAAAAAAACTTACATTTGTCATTTACTATTTAATTACATTACACATATTCATATATTTAAGTACATATGCATTTATGTTTTACATTTAAATGTATATAATGTTTGTCTTTTACTCTACTTAACTGTTTAACACATGTTATTAAAAAGGCTTATATAACAACACCTGTAATTAGGCATGAGTATTTTTTTTAAATGGTTAAAAAGGCTTTTATAATTAATTTCCTAATTAATAAATACATATCTTAATTTATATAAATTAAAAACCTTTAAAAGAAAATAATATAAAACAACTATATTCTAAATAAAATCATATAAAAATATATTTAAGTTATATATCCTTTGAATTTCAATATTTTAATCCAAATTCAAATTCAATTTAAATTCAATTCACATATTAAATTTGTAAATAATAATTCTATTTTAAAATCTACTTATACCTATATTTAAAATCATCACATTACTATTATTGTTTGAAAATAACAATTTTGTCAATTTAAATAATTATCAAACCAATACTTATTCGGGTACATATTTTTATTATCAGAATTGTTTATTTAACTTATAAATCAGTATTTCTACTAATTAAATCCAGACATCCTAAATTATCAAATTTATTTGTTTAATTCAAATAAAAATTAGTAACTCAATAGTAAAAAAAATCAGTTAATTATCTTATTAGCTGTTATTCAAAAACCGGGTTATTACATCCCTCCCCCTTTGAATCTTTTCGTCCTCGAAAAGGATCGAAGCCAGAATTTAATAAAATACTTAATATTAGTTAAATCACTTTTGATCATTTTTTTTAAAACATTTTAAAATCTAAATAATATTGCCAAAATAGTTTACTTTTATAACTCGATGTTTCCACCAGTCCGTCTTTATTCTCATAGAAATTCGGTCATACGTTGATCAGGCGTAGGACTGAAGATCTATAAGTACTTAGCAGACCCATTGTCAACACCCAGTGAAAATATTAGAAAATAATTTTATTAAAAATATAGAAAACATTTTTGAAAATAGAGAGAATATCTTTGGTGAGAATGCTCTGGAAATCATCACCCGCATCAATGGTCGCAGTTAACCCGATGGTTACGTTGCCATCCCGACAAAATCCATAGATAACTGTAGTCCTCCGTGCCCCTCGATTACACTATGGAATCCACTACAGATTGCAGCTACAACTGGGGTTACGTTGCTATCACAGCAAAAACCCATATAACTGTAGGCCTTGGCGCCCTCTAATTTCGCTGCCAAAAGAATGAAACTTCTCCACTCCACTCGACCATAGATCGTGGTCTACCGATGTTACGTTGCCTTCCCGGCAAAATCAAGCGTAGACCGTTGACACTCACCTCCACACGATTTTCCGCTATGGTCCACACAGTAGATCGCAGCGACATCGAGTTACGCTGTCATCAGAGCACAACCCAAATGCCTCTGTAGGTATCAGCGCCCTCGACTTTCACTACCCAATAATCCCCAGGAACTAGTTTGTTCGGACTCCTCACGGGATCAACTTTAGAACCTCCCCCTTAGAGGCTCAAGGCAGTACCAACTTATGGTACTCCTGAGAAGTTCATCCCAAGGGAGCGCCTTTTTCTGCAGAGCCATTTTCAAAACACTTTATACTATACACATATAGTATCTTCGAAATCATACACCTAGTATGAATCTCAAATAAATCTCCTTTCTCAAAATTGATTATCCCAAAATCGATAATTCTCAAATTAGGCTTTTCCAAATTCCAATATTGATTTTACCCAAAAATCAAAAGCCTTTCTAAATCCAAAGGTTTCCAAAACCTTTTCAAATCATTCTCACAAGATCCTTTATATATATAGATATATATAACCTTGAAAAAATCTTAGGATAATTTCAAACTTGTATAAAACCCTTTTAATACTTCAAACACTTTCAAAAATCTTTTCCTTCTGGCAATAGATTCAACAAGGAAAGATTTATCTTATATAACAAAGATATGTAACTTTGTTTATTCCAAATCAAATATTCAAATTTGATTACTCTATACAAAACCATTTATCATATCACTTACTTTCATAAAGTAAATTTCTGTTATAGAAATAGCCAATTTCCATTTTACTTCATCGTATATTTCACAAAATATACCTCTCATTTCAAAAACCATTTCACAATTATTTTCCACAAATTCCAAGTAACAATTTCATTCAAACCCGTACGATGCACACATATCATCCGTACGCCATACCAATCTAATCACTCACTCGATCACACAATTTCACTTCCGAACTAGTATCGTCCACCCGACTTCCCAATGCGGACTCAGATCTGGTTTCTTGATCAAAAATCGTTATTCTCCTTGCATAGCCATAACTATAATAGAGAATATCCAGAACCAATCAACAATCCATATCCAGGTTCGCCATCGAAAATCAAGTGGAAAATCCCAACTCGGATCGATTTAACTATCTCGAAATTCTATGCTCGAATCTGGATCAAATCATTATGCGAACAAAATAATATACGTACATCCTACGTATTTATCTTTATTGATTATTAGCCAAATCAATTCTCTTTCTATTCACATTCCCTTGATTTTCATTCACTTACTCACAATTGCTTATAACCTTATTTGGATTATTACCTCAATTCTTATCTCAATTGGGTATTTAATCATAAGCAGTTCGAACTCTGTCTAGTTTGAATTTAGAAAATAGCTTGAAAAGTTAAAAATAGATAAGTAATTGAAAAATAATTATTAGTTTGTAAAATAACTGCAAAATAGTTAAGTAATTGTAAAATAGTTGGAAAATAGTCAAATAGTCATAGAAATTTTAAATAATTGCAAAATAGCTATAAAATAGTAATTAGTTATAATAGTAGTTGAAAAACAGTAATTAGTTTATAAAACAGTTGGAAAATTGTTAAATAGTTCCAAAAATAATTATGTACGTATAAAATAGTTTTAGTTTTAAAAGAAAAGTTGTAAATAGTTTGGAAAAATAGATTTGTACTAAAACAATTTATTTTGCAAATAGTCCAGAGTCAAACTGTTCAATTCCCAACCTCCATTTCCAATCAATTCAATTTAAATTTCCACTTCCATTTAAATTGACTTAACCCCAATTTAAATAACTTCAATTTCCATTGAAATTGATTCAACACCAATTCAAGTTGAATTAACCTCAGTTTCTTTCCAAATTTAACTTTATTCAACTTTGATCTCTAATTCTACTAATTCAAATAAATTTCAATTGAAATAGTTCCAATTTCAATTCATTTCAACTCCAGTTTGAATTAATCCCAATTTCAAACTCCATTTCCAAATCAAGTTGAATTATTCTTTATTTCCTCCCAAATTCAGTTCAAATTCCATTTGAATTTAAAACTATTCAACTTTAATTACAACTCCAAATTATTCAAATCAATTTGGACTAATTTCAAATTGAACCCACTTCAATTTGAAGTCATTTCAAATCAATCCAATTCAAATTTTCTATTTGAATTTTATACTTATACATCTTCAATCACAATTTCAATTAATTCAAATCAAATTCAATTTGAACTAATTCAATTCCAATTTTCAAACTTAAACCATCTCGAATTATATAAATTCGAGTTAAATTTTTAAATGTTGATTTAATCCTTTAAATAAAATCAACTTATATATTTAAACCATTTAATTCTGAATCCAAATTCCATTTCAAACAACTAAATCTTTGAAATTCCATTTCAAACAACTAAATCTTTGAAACTAAACCTTTGAATTTTTATCTTAAACATTCAAATCTTAAGTATAAAATGATTCCATATCCTTAATTTCAAATTAAAGTTTTATTTCCCATTTATTTCAATAATGGATATATTATCACAATCCATTTTTTTATTCATTAAGCAAATCCAATTCGCAATTTTTAAAGATTATTGTTAACAACGGGATGATATCATTCAAATTATTTTTAAAATATCCATCCCTTTTCAATTTTCAGATCTCAAACCTATTTTGAGATCACACAAATTCTCAATTCAAATTAACCATTTAACTTTCCAAGTAAAATTCCAATTTCATCTTGAAATTTCCAATTCAGGTTGCTTGTTAAATTATTTAACTTTCCCAATGTTAAATTCAATTTACTTAATCCAGTCAACCCTACTGAAATTTGAATTCCCGCTTCAAATTTCAAAATATTTTCCCACCTATAAGTTCAAAAACTTATCACTTTGGGTTTTCACATCTCATTCCAAATTTAAAACTCAACATTTAGAGTTTAATTTCAAACCATCTTTGATATTATGTATATTCCTCATATAAACATATTATTTCCTGCACACATCAAGTTATCTTTAAATTTTAAACCACCTTTTGCATTTAATTCAAAACAAATTCCTTTAAATTTTCAAACAACTCTTGTTTGAAACAGGATCCTTCATTCAAATACATTAAATAACATTATTTTTTATTTCTTTATCACTTTGAAACAAATTTCAAATTCTGGACCGAGATTTAAAACTTCACAATTTAGATCATTTTCAATTCCAATATATAAGTCATACTTTCCCAAATGTTTTACTTCCCTAAAATATTTATTTTGCTTACTCATTAATACACATTTTATTATTAATCACAACAATCATTTATAATAATAACCAAGATTATTATTGAAGAACTTGGTAACAATCTAATACATGAAACACTTAAAGAGGGAGAAATTGCTCCTGAGTGTGTTGGTTTTAAGGTTCAAGTCAGTGATAAATCCCCTGGTATCATTTGTGTTTCTTCTGATGGGTATGAATTGTTTCATACTGGTGAAAATGTTGATCTAATAACTGTTATCCCAGCAGATGTTGCTTGTAGTGATATTGGTACTGAAGTATCACCTCTCCCTGCTGATTTATTTAAACCTTCAGGGGCAAACATTATTGATGGTGATCAGGAATGCCATCATCTCATTGAACAACGTGGTCTCAATTGCACTGAAATTGTTACTGGAGCTAATGAAGAATGTAAAACTCTTGAAAGTGCATATCCTATTTCCATCTCCCATGTTAACATTCACAATGGCCCTCCCAATGCAGATAATTTGCTCCAGTCATCAAAATCTCTCGGTGTGCACGTGCACACTGACTCTATGCACGTCCCATCCTCTCTATCCACTTCCCCGCCATCTGATTCCCCCACTGCTCCCTTTTTCAAACCCTCTTCTTCTTCTTCCTTTGCTTCGCCTCCTGTCAGCTCATTCTCTGATCAACTGCAACTGATTCCTTCTCCGTATGTGTTTGCTGGTAAGCTTCCTGGGTGGAAAGATAAAGAATCTAATCCAGTATCTACCTCTTGTTCCACATCCAATGTTAACCCTATCCCTTCTTCCATTCAAATTGGCCCCAGCATCATCAATGAAAGATTATCTAAAGGTTCTCCTTCAACAAGGAGCAAGCAAGGAACTATTCATGTCTCTCTTGACCTTTAATGAATTCCATTCATTTAGCTTCATGGAATATTCGCGGAGCTCATCGCAAGGAAAAACTGGATCATATCAAATGCCTTATTCAAAAACACAATATGGACTTAGTAGCATTACTAGAAACCAAGCTTAATCTACAACTTACCATTTCAGCTAGTAATTATATCAACAACAACTGGGCTTTGCATCACAATCTTATTGAATCCCCGTATGGGAGAATCATGGTTCTCTATAACCCCCAAAAATTCTCTCTTTCTCCTATCCTTATCTCCCCTTAATTCATTCATTTCCATGCTACATTCATTCGTGATTCCATTTCCTTCTATCTCACTATTGTCTATGCTTCGAACTCTCTTTCCAACAGACAATCCTTCCTCCGTCAGATTCCTGCTTTCAGGCAAGAGTCCCATCCCTGGTTAATACTAGGTGATTTCAACTGTGGTCTGAACCTTAATGACAAAGTCGGTGGTGTGCCACTAACTCCAAAAGATATTCAACCCCTTAACTCTGCCATTGAGGATGCCAATTTGATTTCCATAAATAAATCTGGTTCGAAATACTCTTGGAACAATCATAGTCGATCTGGGCGTAGAATTATGACCACCATTGATCACTCCTTTTGTAACTTCAAATCATTATCCTTCTGGCCTTCTCTTTCTTCCCTCCTCCCTTTACATGTCCTATCTGATCATTCCCCCATCATCCTATCCACTGATCCCCCTGCTGTGTACGAGAAAAGAAGTTTCAAATACTATAATATCTGGGCTAATGAACCAGGGTATACTGACATTATTAAAGAAGCTTGGCCCACTTATTGTTATGGTAACCCCACTTTTAAATTTTGCAGGAAATTAAGGCATGTCAAACACTCTCTGAGAAGTTGGTCTAGGATCAAGTTTGGAAATGGTACTTTGAAGTCAGAGTCTATTAAGAAGCAACTTGAAGATATTCAAACTCAAATGTGGAATAATCCAAATGATGACGATATTGCAGCAAACGAAAGTGTCCTATTTTCATCCCTTTCTGATGCTTTAAGGATGGAATGCTCTATGAGGAGTCAACAACTTCATTATAAATGGATGATTGAGGGTGACAATAATACTGCGTACTTCCATGCTGCGATAAAGGCTAAGCATGTTCATGAGCAGATTCATCGAATTAAGGACGTCAATGGTGATATGCTTTCCACTCCTCTTGACATTGATAATGCCATGATCAGTTACTTCTCTAGCCTCCTCGGAAATGCCGATAACTTCTTGCCTAATCTCCACCTCATTGATAGCACTGACCTTCCATCCATCAATCAGCATCAAGCTGAGTACCTCATTTATATCGTCTCTGATGATGAAATAAAACACACTCGTTTTAGTATGAATATGAAGTCCAGCGGGGCTCCTGATGGATTCAATGTTCAGTTCTTCACTCACAACTGGGATATAATCAAATCTGATTTTTGTCAAGCTATTCACAACTTCTTCTCCAAATTCAAGCTCCTTAATGAAGTCAATGCAACTAATTTGGTGCCCATCCCAAAACTAATCCTCCTACTGATGTCTCCTCATTCAGACCCATTGCCTGTTGTAATGTGCTTTATAAATGCATTGCTAAGATTATTGCTTCCAGACTTAAATCTGTGTTGCCTGACCTTATATCATCTAATCAGGCTGCCTTCATGCCTGGAAGAAATTCCTTAGATAATGTGATGATGGCGCATGAACTTTTAAAGGGGTATGGTCGGGATAACACATCCCCGAGAGCTATGCTAAAACTTGATCTCTCTAAGGCTACGACTCTGTCCAATGGTCGTCAATTGTTAGAGTAATGGCACAGATGGGATTCCCGTTAACATTTGTTGCATGGATATATACTTGCATATCCACTCCTTCCTTCTCCCTAAATTATAATGGTAAACTTGCTGGTTATTTTAAAAGTAAACAAGGCATTCGCCAAGGTGATCCACTATCCTCTTACATTTTCCTCCTTATCATGGAAATTTTAACTAGAATGCTAAATGCCAGATATCGTGCTAAAGAGATAAAATTCCATCCTAAATGTAAATAGCCTCTGATCACTTCCTTCCTCTTCGCTGACGACATAATGATTTTCACCTCCCCTTCCCATGAATCCATTGATGCAATTAAACAAGCCCTTGACATCTTCTATTCCTGCACTGGTCTAAAGCTAAATCTTTCAAAATCTTCTATCTTGTTTGGTGGAATCCCACCTTCATTATCTTCTGCGTTGACTGCTTACTCTGGACTTCTTCCCATGCAAAGCGACATGGTCTACCTTGGTATCCCTCTTTGCACTTATAGAGTCACTTTTTCCATCTGCCATACGCTATACACTAAAATCACTAGAATGCTTGCTAATTGGGCCAATCGGTTTCTTTCTCAGGCCGGTAGACTCGTCTTGATTAAATCTATATGTTTTTCCTTTATTGTTTACTGGGCTAGAACTTATATTTTACCCAAAAAACTGCTACAACTTGTCAAACGTGTTATGCTCCGGTTCTTCTGGACGGGTAGCATTCACAATAGGAAGCCTATTCCAATTTTATTTGATAGCATTGAACAACCACTTTCGTGTGGTGGCTTGGGAATCTTAAATATTGAGCGTTGGAATGTTGCTGCAATCAGTCAACAATTTCACTCCTTACTCTCAAACAATAACAGCCTTTGGGTACAATGGACAGTTACTCATAATTTAAGAAATAGAAGCATTTGGATTTTGGACCCCCTGGCAGTTGCAGCTGGATATGGCATAAGATTCTTTCTTTGCGTTCAGTTTTCCTGCCATATCTCCAATTCTCCCTTTCTAGTCAAAGCAATAAGAATTTTTGGAATGATCCATGGTTAAGCATGGGCCTCATCCTTTCTGCAACTATATCTTCACAACAAATTCATCAATCTGGCATTAGTATTACTGCGAAAGCTGTTGACTTCATTGTGGATAATAAACTATCCCTTCCGCATACTAGCAATCATAACATGAGAGTTTTTTGGGATGGCTTTAGTAATTATCGTAGTAATTTTCCAAAAACTGATATGCTCTGTTGGAATGGTAAGCCTCACTCTATAAAGCATGTCTATCATCTTCTTTCTAATACTCGAAATAAACCGATGTTCCCATGGCATAAAGTTGTTTGGAACAAGCAATCCTCTCCCTTTGACAATCTTTTGCTATGGAAAGTTATAACGAAGGCTATCATGACCAAGGACAGGATGTCAGGGTTCGCTACTATTTCTGATCATCTGTGTGTCTTCTGCAAAAGCGATATTGAGAGTAGTAAGCATCTGTTCTTTGAACGCAGCTTCCTGCATCAAAATTGGGAGAAGTTGATGGACAAGCTTGGTTGGTCCAGGTTACCTGTTCAATCCTCTTGCCACTGGGACTTGATTCTAACAGCAACTCGAAAGAAGGATGATACTGGTGAACTCCTCAGTTTTTGCCTCAAGAAATATGTTCGAACAGTTTGGAACGAGAGGAACCAGAGATGCTTTAATAATATTGGGCAGTCCCAACTTCAATTATGGTTAGTCTTATAACATTCCATTATGAATGAGTTACTGGGACGTAATTCTGTTCTACTTCCTCTTCTTCGAGACTGGTAGATCATTTGTCATTTGCTGGCTTCGGGGATCTTCTCCGTGTCCAACTGTGGTTCCTCTTGTCATTGCTCCCATTGTTGTTTCTTGGTGGCTACGGCGTTTTCTTTGGGTAGTTGCCTTCATCTTCGAGTACTTCCTGTGCTCTAAGCCATTTCCTTGTCTTTTTGTTTTTTTCTCTTCTATTCTTTCCTACTCAAAGTTTGTTTTGAGTAGTTTTTCTTTTTTTTCCGTTTAATAAAATCTGGTAGGGGACCAGCCAACCTCGCTAGCTTTGCTAATAAAAAAAATAACCAACATTATCATATCTGGAAACCAATTCATTAATATCTTATTCTGAAACTCTTTCCCAAATTCAAGATTTTAATTTCAGTTTGAATCTGTTTCAAACTTATCTCTAAATTCAATTTAAATTTGGTTGCATTACTATTACTACTTAATACCAATAATCAACAACCAATTTCTTTATATATATTGGAAAAACTATTGCTTTATATATATTCAAAATAAAACTTATCTGAAAATAATTTTTTAAGAAAATCATAAGTACGCTCTCTCATATATACAACACATAACTCATTCTAGGGTACTACTTACCCTATCCTTAATGAGTAATCCAACCAGAACCAAGGTTCTCGCTTAACCTAGCTCTGATACCAAATGTAACGACCCAAAATTTTCAATTTCGAAAATTGCAAATAGTTATAAAAAAGAAGAAGAGATAGAAGAAAAGAAGAAACAGAAACACCAAAACACAGAAACCTCACATTCGCAGCGGATCAAAATATAATATCACATAAATAACAGTTGTACAAAGAAGAACTATATCAGTAATTATATTTTCATACATCAGAGTTACAACCATTTCACAACACTGGATGGTTTAAAACAATATGTCTAAGACAACTATAATATATACAGCGCTATATGCTCCATACGTTCCTACCATCTAGCTTGCCTCTTAAGCTCTAAAACGTCCTCACCTGAAAATCTGTAATACTCGGTCTGACCCGAGCATTGCATCAAAGTAACACCCGGGTCAGGCTGGAAACTAGCGTGAGTAAACCTATCTAACATGAAATTCAAAAGCATACAACTCATATAAACCCAGGTAACTTATATCAATTTACAACTTCACAGGTTGTTATATACATCACTTATTCCACTCATCAATTTCTAAGTACCAAAAATTAGATTAAATGGTCCAATTTACTTAAATCATTCCATTCCAAATTATTGATTGCACATATCAATATACAAAGAATCGAAGTGGATTCGGGTATTTACTAATACCGACTCAGGTCTCTTCGAATTCAATACTATCTCAGCCTAAGTTTTTCAAGTGATATACAATTCAACTTTAAATAGAATGTTACTTATACATAGCAATTTATCATCGATAAATAACTACATTATCACTGTCCACCTAAACATATCATATCACAAAATATTTCATATCAGAGATATCAACCAATTTAAGGCATTTCTAACATTCAATCATTTATAAGCAAGATTGATCACTTCAAAAATTAATTTAGTTTATCTCTAATTAAATTAATTACTAATCTTTAATCACTTAGATTACCATTACTCAACATTAATTAATTACAAACCAATTAATTAATCATTCTTAAATTATTCATCTTAATTAATTACCCTTGTTTAATTATCCTTTCAAATTACATTACGTAATTAGCCTTAGATTAATAACCCAAATTAATTAACCTTCACCTATTCACATTAATCACATTTATCCACAATTGATTACTCAAATTAATTATCCTATAATTACTTACATTAATTAATTTACCTTTAACTAAATAACTAACCCTTAATTAATCAATCCTTCAATTAATTACACTATGAAATTAATTCTTAACGTATAAATTCTTAATTACTTACATTAAGTAATTATTATTAAAGTAATTAATCTCTAATCACTTAATTAATTTATCTTTAATTACGAATTAATTAATCTGTAATTAATTAACCATAATTAGTAAATGAACTACACTTTTCATTAGTTAATTTATATAAACTTATATAAACATTTAATTTATATCAAGTTCCTTTTGATAATTTAAAACCTACAATTTACTTTAATAAGCAAACCCATGGTTGAAGCTCAAAAAGTTAAAGGCACCGAAGTTTTTTTTTTATTTCACAAAAACCCAAAGCCCAAGCCCGATAAAAAATCAAACAATCGACCATTAATTCAGTTGGCCCAAGGCCCAACATCTCAACTCCTTCTTCTCCTTCATCAATAATCACGGTTCCAGACAACATAATCCCTTCAAAATACCACAGTACTAAAGCCTCGTCGGAAGATCATCACCGATCAATTCACATAAAATCTCTGAAAAACACTGAAATGCTACGAAATAACACAGCTCCGATCGAAACTCGAATCTCGACCAAGTTTTAGTTTCAGAGCAGGCACCCTTCGTGCACACCGTGCACATGCATGCCTCCATCTCCGGTCATCACGCTATTACGACACCACCCCCATATCACTCATCAAAACTCGACTCAAAATGCCCCATCGACGAATTCCCACGGTTCCCCGATCGAAAAATCAATCATTGATCAATCCTCCATAACCCACTCGACCTACCTATTCAAATCGACCCTCCTCAGCGTCGATCATCCGCTTCATCCCACACCACGTACCTCAAATACAAGCCTACTCATACAATTTTCACCGTGCCAAGCCTCGCGACTTCCGATCGCCTCCTCGCCTGCCAAAAACATCACGAGTTTACCATAGCCACATCTTCTCTTAAACCCTAAAAACAACACCACACCACAAATCGAATCCAAATTCGAGAATTGGCTTCGGTGAAGCCCTATCACATGAAGCTAGGCTCCTTTACGACCAAATCGCAACACTCCTAATCAAGCCGATCACCAGAAATAATTTTTTATAACGAAATTTGTTCATTCCCAAATTCCTTACAATCTATGTTGTTAAAAATCATGATTTAACCTCTAAAAATCCTATTTCTACAAAGGAAATCAACTTGCATGTTTAAAACTTTGATTCAATTATATTGGAATTTCACCAAAATATGATTTTTACTGTAAGTCTTGACATAAATAATCTATAAGATATGATTTCCACATAAATCAGTTTTAACTAAAACTATATTAAGAAATAAACATTTTCTTAGTTATCATCAACATGCCATATGAACTAGGTGATGTGATCTAGATTTTTGTATACCGGGATGAATAAAAATTTCACAGATAACAGTATAACAGAATCAATTTCATCCTCAGGATTAAAAGATAAATGTTTCTTACCTTAAATTATGCAACAAAATCACACTAAGTTATTTTAATGATTATCATAAACATCAGATTTAAACAGGTTTAAGCATAAAATAAAGGCAGCAGTTCACTCAACTTTCAGATTTTAAACCCTGAACGTAATGACAGAACAATTTTCTTGCTAACAGACAAGCACACCCATTCGATTAATCATCTTTACACATATGGTCATATAAAATAATCATTTTATCACTTCAAGATTCTCTGCATGTAAACAACTGAGAATAGATTAAAAAGTTTGTTTACTCACCCTGCATTATTTGAACAGAGATTTTTGGGAGTTGTTCGATTTGTGATTTCTAACTTGATTTAATTAATGTTTTTGATTGGAATGGTCTAAAACTTGTTTACTGGGAGAAATACTCGAATGCTTGAAAATTGAGCTGATCCGATTTTTGATTTTTGAACTTTGCTTTGAAATGAACTAAAGCTTCCAGTTTTTTTTGAATTTGAACAGAAACCGTTCACTTTTATTTGATTGTATCCAGGTTTGAAAACTTTTTCTGGTTTTTTTTTGAGTATAACCTAGTTTCCAAATTTTCTACAATACTAAATTGAAATATGATTTGTTAAAAATATAAAAGAAAGTAAAATTAAAGGTTTACACATGTAAAAAAACTTGCATTTGTCATTTACTATTTAATTACATTACACATATTCATATACTTTTACAAATGTCTTAAAACCACCTTAATATGTTTACAAGTGTTAAACCTCTTTTATTATATAAAATGTCACGACCCGAAGTTCAGCGTTCAAAAATCGACATCAAATACCTCACTTGTATTCGACTGCCGGAGATTCGAACGTCGAATTCCAGTTCGGATGGAGCTTATAACAACATTAGATGAATATAAACAGCGGAAAAATAAAACTGCCAACATCAATATCCTAGATACAACATCAACACAATATTCATTACAACCACAACACCAACATCAGAGTATTTTATACACGTACAACACTACTCCAAAATAGGCCATCACAAAAGAACAACGTGTGATTGCATTCCAAGAATGTCTTCAGATGAAATTAAATGGTAGCGAACATCCAACTAAGAACCTTGAGATCCAAAAGTTTCCAAAATATATCCAAGTTATAAACCTTCAAAAACCAGTAGCTTCCGAACCAAAAGACTTCAAAATCCAGCTAGCTCCAAAACATGGAAGACCTGCTACTAGATTACCCGTGTGGAAATTATGGGCACCCAGAGTTTAGAAAGGAAACAATAAACTCCAGGTCAGTTATGTGACTGGTATGAGTAAAAAAGAACAGTTGTTTGAAATAAAAGCAGTTTATTTTAAATCAAAATCAAATAAAAGAATTTAAAAGAAATTCGAAATGCTTTTTGAAATTGAAACCGCCATAAGGCCTCCCGCCACACACACAATGCAAATGCAGACTTGGGGGAGATTTCTCCTTATGACGGTCAAAAATGTTTAATACGAGGAAACATTTTAAATATTATTATTACTACATAGTGTGAAAACATTTTCGAAAGCATAATATTAATCTTAGCCAGCATACGTACCATTATAGTATGCCTACTGTAGCTACCATATTAGATGGCAGTTTCTACAACTAAAACCGTACTGGGTTCGTTTCGGATTTCCAACAAACGGTCAGGCTAAGGAACTTCCTGGGCCACATGGGTACGCCTCTGGAGGGACGTCCCGAGAACCTAACCGGATCTCTGCCAACACAAGGCTGGGTTACCTCTATAACTAGGTAACTACTACACGAGTATGCCATCCCCCGGTTGTAACCAACCTTTATCCGGGGCCCCAACAACAATAATCACAAAGTAATATATATATTTGTGATATCCACATAAGTTAAGTATCTGGGCTCCATACCATGATACCACTTCTATCCAAAAGGAAATGCACATACCCTAAGGGGAGCTACCCCAAATAACCTTGTTGCATCTTTCCAGTTTCGACCATTACCGGGTTGTGAGGTTCGACGAAGTCTCATCCACAAAGCTACGCTTTTTACAAAAGCCATGCTTTGATTAACAAATGATCAGCAATTGATCATCATCACACCGCAGCACTTAGCGTGCCACACTACTAAATTGGAAGTATATCGCTGATAACCTTCAACTACATAACCTCTGAGCTTGCACGTCTCAGAGAAGGGTGTTAAGCTAAGAGAATAAATTCTCCGCCGCCAACAGATATGTATTTGAAAGAAATCGGCTTTAGATCTCAAAATGTAGTGTCACACACACGACCATACAAGTCTGTTCCGGGTTCGAAGAGAATTGAAGGCACTTAGTCCAATAAAGGAAGAAGCCCTTGCAAATTCGGGCGTCCACAATTCCGATCGGACTTCCCATCAATTAGGGAAACCCTATACCGGAGCAACTCGGTGCAGAGACAATCGATAGGTTATCCTATCGTTTTCGAAGACACCTGGTCTTCACCACTGGTCTTCAAATGCTCTGCATTCGTCGAATCACTATTTAGAATGGGTTATATGACACAATGATCCCCTCCCGGCTAATCCGAATAGTGAGCGTCAATTTTAAAAGCATGTGGATATGTCATTCACAGGTTCGATGTGGATTTCGGATAATAACCTGAAATCCGACTCCCTATCGCATCGAAGTTTAAATGTCGTTTACGGGCAAAAAGGGGTTTCATATTCACATAGAAATATATTCATCATAGCTTGGCATAAAGCAATTCAATCACAAAGCATTACAAATAAAAATCAGAGACATCAATCAATACACATCATACAATAATTATCAATCATATACAACTACGATAAATCAATAGTGTGAATTAAACTAATTAATCACAAAATTAATTCATTAATCATTTTTAATCAATGATTCATTATCCTTAATTAAAATTAATTAAATCTTTAATCATCTTCATAATTTAATCATTCCTTAATTAATTACCCTAATTAATTCATCTTTAACTGCTCATTAATTAAATCTTAATTACACTTATTAATTAATTATTTTCTTAATTAATTATCTTAATAAATTAATCCTTGATTTATCATTTAATTTTAAGTAATTAATTTAAATGGTGATTTTAATTAAATCATTTATTACATAAGTAAATCGTAAATTACCTATTAAATTCAAAAGATAACCTTCTTATCTTTGTTAACCATTTGATTTTCCTTGTAAATCTAATTTAAATTCATCATGTGAATTGTCTTGAGAGATCGAAATTATTTCGTAAAACATTTCATCTTAACAGCATTTTTAATTACATTTTATAACTGATTTTTTTATACGTAATGTGACAAAATTTTAATTAAATCAAATAACTAAAAAATGTCTATCTTAACTTTAATTTGTTTTAAATCCAAATCAAAACCATCTTTTAAAACATGAGTTTTAACATTTTTAAAAGTTTTAAAATTCATTGTTTTTATATGGGCAAACCACCCAGGTATGCTGACTTCCCCTGAAGCCCCTTCGACTTTTCCCAAGATTTCGTCTCGCTTGCTTCGAGATTTTTCAATTTTCGACCCGAGTGGTGTTTTTTTCAAAATTTTGGTTACGTAAAAAAAGCCAACCCGATACAATGCAAATTTAACACGAGTTTCCCTTCGAATTTTCCACCCATTCCCCCGCGTATTGCTTTGAGCTTTTCCCCTGCCTTCCCCAAGTTTTTCAACTGACACGCAAACGAGCATGTACACGTGCACGGCGACCTTCGCCGTCGCTGGTGGGTGCTGCGGCCACCCACGAGTCGCCTACCGTCACCCAAAACGATACGAACACCCGGGATTTGAAAAAAATTTCGAGAACGTGAAACGAGACTGCAACCCAAAAATCATCATAAAATGTCACTTGAACATTCGCCTCGCGCCGCCCCCTCAAGTCATTATCGGCCACCAAATTTGGTCTGAAGCCTCGCCATCGTGTCATGCTTCGTTTAGCACCATTGTCTTGAAGTCTGTTCATCTGTGGAAGGTGCACCACCGTGGTTTCTAGCGTGAGCAGAAAAAGGCTTTTAAACCTTATTTTGACCTCGAATCAAATATCCATTGATCAATAAATTAATCTCGTATTTTTCTAGTGATCTATGATACTCAAACTATCAACGACATCGAACACGAAGGCCACGATTATCTTGGTCGTTGGAATTTGGCCTATGACCAATTTTCTAATCATCCAAAGAATCTCGATAATTACTTAAGGAAAAATTTACATTTTTGTTTTAAAAATCATCAGTTTTGAAGTAGATTCAAATGGTATTATTGAGATCAAAATATATGAAGTTCGAATTTTTAGAAATTCTGAATTTGTGGCTGTTCTTCAGTGTTTCCAGAAGAAAAAAATTTGCTTTAGTTCTTTTCTGGGATAAAATACAGGTTTGAAACAAAACTTTAACTTGTTTACAACCCTTTTCAAAAGTAAAGAGGTAGAGAAGGATTTAAAATTTGATGTGAGTTACTTGTAAATCTGTAACTTAAATGTAACTTTTTTTCTTCTTCTTCTTTGTTTTGTTTTTACAGTTTCTAAAAGAAACTTCAATTTTTGCTTTTAGTTAATTAATGAAACCTGGTCAACTTCAAAACTTATTAAGTTTTGTTATTAAAACATGGTGCAAGCTTAAAGCACAAACTCCAACTTGTTAAATACAACAGGAAAAAGAGACAGAGGTAAAGAAAAAGAATTGTTATAGGTTTCCATTTTTATTTTTTCTTGAAAATAAAACCAGAGATTTAAATGTATACAATTAACATGCAAAAACAAAACATTCATTCATATATCCAGGATGCAAAACAAAGTTAAACTCCCTACATCACAGCAACCAAAGATTTGATAAAACAAAAGTTTACTCGCCTGAAAATTTTAGCAGAGACAGATTCTTTCTAAAAGTCAAAAATCTAAACTGTCTTTTCTTTTTCTTTTTAGCTTGATCTGAATTTGATAGTTGTAACAAATTTTTGTATGAACTTGTTTAAATTTTTGATTTAATTTACTTACTTATTTTTTTTTACAACAAATTAAAGGTTAAATTACCTATAGTAACTTCCTAGTTTGAACAGGGGAAAGAAAAGCTCTGGCCTGTAACTTTTAAAAGCTTGTGTCTGCTATTTTTTCTTCTATTTAATTTGATTCCTGAATTCCTTAATCTTTGAAGTTCTTTCTTGATTTTGTAGTGTTTGTTGAAGAGTGGAATTATCCTTGCATTCTTCTTCTAGCTTGAGAAACTAAAGGGAAATTTGCTACAGATTTCTTTTCTTTTCTGGAATGTGTTTCTTGATTTAATTGTTGAGGCAAAGTAGGTTGTTTTTGATGATTTTTCTTTTCTTTTTGAAGCTAAGATTTCACAGATTTTTTTTCTTTGAGGTGAATAAGAGGAGAAGATAAATGGCTTGCAATTTTACTTCTTTTCTATAAATTTCTTAAGTAAAAGAAAATGATACAAATGACACTTGTAATTTTTTCTCTCATGATTAACACTTGTCACCATAGTTATTATTAGTTTAACACTTGTAAGAATTTTTTTTCTTTCTTTTATTAACAAAGTATTTTACATTATTTTAATTTGCATTAAACTTACATTAAGATATTAGCTTTATTTTAATGCAAATTATTAAAAGAGAGTGTTTTGAATTTTTAAATACATATTATGTAAATTACATAGATATACATTTATAAATCCAAATCATTTTACAAAACATTTATTTTAAAATTTAAATTCAAATTAAAAATCAAATTCAATATATGAATTCAAATTTACCCACATATGCACTCATACATATATATTCACATATATTAATCAAAATTTAGATTCAAATGATTTTAAAAACTTTTAATATTTCCAAATTTTAAACTCAAAAGAAATTTGAAATTTTTTATTCATTTAAATTATCACTTATTATTTATTTATTTTGAAACTTTTTAAATTATATTATAAAATTTCAACATTCACCAATCTAAATTGATAAATTTTGGTATGTTACAGATTTCCCCCCTTAAGAAAATTTCGTCCTCGAAATTTGAAAGAGAGAGAAAAGAAAATAAAGAATATACGAATTCAGAAAAGGATAGAGAAACGGCTAACCAGTTTAAGCCGAGATATCCACCCTGCATTTAGGATAAGACCTTTGCATACTGTCTTCTGTCTCCCAAGTACAGTCCTTTGGATCTCCGCTCCACTGCACTTTAACCGGTTTCACAATTTTGTTCCTTAATTGCTTTTCATCCCGATCCACAATCTTAATTGGTTCTCTTTTAACTGTTAAATTTGGTGTGATCTCTAGATCCTGCTGCGCTGCCTCTTCGATAATACTGTTTGGATCGTGCACGTACTTTCGAAGATGTGAAACGTGAAATACATCGTGTACGCCGGATAACCATTTAGGTAGTTGCACTCGATATGCTAGAGGACCAATCCTTTCCAAAATAGGAAAAGGACCAATGTATCGCGGTGCCAACTTACCCGTTTTCCCAAATCTTAACACACCCCGCATTGGGGACACTTTCAAGAAAACAGAATCTCCAACTTGAAATTCCAAAGCTCATCTTTTACGGTCGTAATAATTCTTCTAGCGACTCTGAGCAGTTATTAACTTTTTTCGAATAAAATCAACCTTTTCAATGGCTCCCTTAATCATGTCTGGTCCAAGAACGAGTCTATCACCGGATTCAATCCAGCATGCCTGTGATCGACACGGTCGACCATATAAAGCCTCAAAAGGAGCCATTTCGATACTAGCTTGACAACTGTTATTATATGAAAATTCGACCAAATGTAAATAGTCTTCCCAAGAACCACCAAAGTCGAGAATACAAGCTCGCAAAAGATCCTCTAATATTCGATTTATCCTTTCAGTCTGCCCATCAGACTGTGGGTGATAAGCAGTACTGAAATTTAGCTTTGTTCCCAAAGTGGCCTAAAACGCTTCCCAAAATCTACTAGTGAAGATCGGGTCACGATCACTCACTATACTACTCGGTATACCATGGAGACGGACAATCTCTTTGATATATAGCTCAGCTAAACTTACTGCTGTCCGAGTGGGTTTCACTGGAATGAAGTGAGCAGTTTTGGTTAGACGGTCCACTATAACCCAAATTGCTTCATTTCCCTTCTTGGTTCGTGGTAATCCATCGATAAAATCCATTGATACCTGATCCCATTTCCATTTTGGTACCTCCAAAGGCTGGAGTAAACCCGCCATCTTCTTCTGGTTGCTTTTAATTTGCTAACAAGTAGCACAGCGACTCACATATATAGATATATCTCTTTTCATTGTCTTCCACCAGAAGGTTCTTTTGACATCTCTATACATTTTATTAACTCCTGGATGGATACTGAGTTTTGATTTATGATATTCATCTAAAACTTCAAGCTTTATTTCAGCGATATCAGGCATACATAACCTGCCTTTCAACCTTATTACTCCACTATGATTGGTTTCAAAACTAGTATCTTCGCCTCGAATAATTCTCCTATAAATATCTCGAAGAAATTTGTCTTTATTTTGCTTGCTGGCGATTTTCTCAAGGAGAGTAGGAGTGACAAAAAGATGAGAAAGAGTAGCATGCTTTCTACTTAAAGCATCAGCAACTACATTGGCTTTACCGGGTGTATACAGAAAATCTAGGTCATATGACGCTAGAATTCTAACCATCGTTGTTGCCGTAGATTTAAATCTTTCTGGGTGAAGAGATACTTTAAAGATTTGTGGTCGGTGAATAATTCAAAATTTTCACCTAAAAAAGAGAGAGTTCATTAAGTATATTTATTTAGTTAAGTTAAATTTCTTATATCGTTAAGAAAGCTGAAAAAGATTCTTACCCAGAAGATAGTGTCGCCAGATTTTCAAAGCGAAAATAGCAGCTAAAAGCTCCAAATCGTGTGTTGGGTAATTTCTCTCATGCGGGCGTAATTGTCTACTCGCGTAGGCAATTACTTTCCCATTTTGCATTAGCACCGCACCCAAACCATCTCCACAAGCATCAGTATAGACAGATAACCCTTGGTTTCCGTTAATGATAGCGAGAACGGGAGAGGTAGTTGATCTCCTTTTCAATTCCTGGAAAGCTTCATCACACTTTGGAGTCCAATCGAATTTAGCATTCTTCATTGTTAGCTTAGTCAGTGGACTGGCCAACTTAGAAAAATCCTGGACAAACTTTCTATGATATCCCGCTAAACCCAGAAAAATTTGAACTTCTCTAGGAGTGGTGGGTCGCTTCCAGTCCAGAATTGCAGAAATCTTGCTTGGATCAACAGAAATCCCTTCTTCATGAACAATATGATCGATAAATCTGACTTCTTTGACCCAAAAGTGACATTTAGAGAATTTAGCGAATAGGATATTCCTCCTCAATATCTCCAAAACAATTCTGAGATGTTCAGCATGCTCCTCTTTCGTTTTGGAGTAAATCAAGATATCATCAATAAATACAAGGACAAATTTGTTCAATACTTCTCGAAACACTCGGGTCATTAAATCTACGAAATACGCGGGAGCGTTGGTTAGTCCGAAGGGCATGACTAACCATTCGTAGAACATGTTAGGACCCTTAAAGGCAGTCAAATGAACACAATCCTCGGCTATTCGCAGCTGATAGAATCCATGAGCTAAATACATCTTAGAAAAGAATCGAGCGCCATGAAGTTGATGGAATAGATCGTCGATTCTACGTAAAGGGAATTTGTTCTTGAGAGTTTGTTTATTGAGATCGCGGTAATCTACATACAATCTCAAAGATCCGTCCGATTTAGCCACGAATACGACAGCTGAACCCCATTCAGAAACACTAGGGCGAATCAATCCTTTCTTTAGCAAATCTCGAGTTTGATTGACTAATTCAATTCTTTCCCTAGGTGCCATCCTGCGACTTGCGTGGACGACAGGGCGGGCATTGGGTAATAAGTCAATTCGGAATTCTATTTCTCTGTGTAGGAGTAAGGATTTCACTTCTTCAAATACGTCGGAAAATTCTCGAACAACAGGTATAGACCCCAGACTGGGTTTAGGATATCCCAAAGTATACATTAATTTATCTCTCTTTGGACTCGGATCCTCACAAGAGACTTCAATAAAATTTCCAAGATTTGTTTTGATCGAGATCGTTTGATTATTACAATCTAATTTGGCTTCGTATTTTGTTAGCCAATCCATTCTGAGTAAAATTTCGAATTCATTAAAATGAAGAACAAATAGACTGATAGGGAATCGGTAACAAGAATACGAGATAGGGATGTCTCTACATCGTAGACAAAGGTTTGCAGGACCACCAACTGGGTTTTTCACACAAATGGGCTCGTCGACAAAATTAGGTTTAAGTATTAATTCATTTACGTTTTGTTGGGAGATAAAGCTATATGTAGCGCCCGTGTCAAATAAAACTCTAATGATTTTATCATAAATAGTAAGGTTACCTTCAGAACACCTTTTCCTTTATCAGCTTTCAAAGTTGAAGGGTCTTCCTTTATCGCATAAACATTTGCCACCTGTGCTTGCTTCATTACCGGGCAATTCTTAACAACATGTCCAGGCTTGTGACAATTATAGCATTCTCGAACTCCTTGATCATTCTTCGCAGGTTGTTCCTTCTTAACTTGCTTTTTCGGGTTTTTGCAGTTGTTTGACTAATGCCCCTTTTCTTGGCAATTGTAACAAGTTACATTTCTAGCTGAATTTCCTTGACTGCTCCTCTTATCCTTGCCTAATGTGGCTTCTTGCCCCCAAACTTCCTTTTCTTCCAATTCTGATTACTCGAATTTCTGCTTTCCCTTGGAATCTCCTGCATATCCAGGGTAGCATATCCATAACCCATATCAATAAGATCAGAAAAAGATTCTTTGATGTGTGTTGTCATCCTTTCGTGATACTTCTTGTTCATTCCAAGAATAAACCTTTCATTTTTCTTTAGAGGCGTATTCACCAACTCCGGACCGAAATGGGATAGTTCGTTGAACTTGTTTAAGTACTCCTCAAACGACAAGCCTCCTTACTTTAAGTCCAGAAATTCTTGATACATTCGGGAAATTCCTGCCGACGGCATATAGCGCTTTTCAAACACCTCTTTAAATCGACTCCAAGTAAATTCTTCTTCTGGTTCATCTATTGTGACTGTTTCCCACCAAGCTGAGGCTTCATCTTGGAGTTGCCAAGAAGCAATTAGTCGCATTTGATCATCTTGCAGCTTAGGCCCTTTAAAAATCTTTTCACATGATCTAATCCAAGCCTGGGTCTCAATAATTGACTCTTTGCCGGTGAACGGCCTACCACCAAGTCTTGAGAAGCTCTTATACAAATCAGCCAGATTTGGCTGATGCTGAGTAGGCATAACTGCTTCTGCTGAAGGAGAAACTTGACAAGCTGTTGTAGCATTCCCTTGACCCCTAGTTCTACCTCTTTGCCCGCACATTCTTACTATCTGTAATTAGTAAGAAACTTGATTTAGCTATTTAGACAAGATATCTTAAGGAATATCAGCAGTTAAAGAAAATAGACTAAGAAAATTTGAGGTTTTAGTCTCGGTTTATACTCATTCTAGGGTATACTTCACCCTATCTCTAATGAGCCATCTAATGTGTTATACTCCGTAGCTAAAGTTCTTACTCAACCTTTAGCTCTGATACCACTTGTCATGACCTGAAGTTCAGCGTTCAAAAATCGACATCAAATACCTCACTTGTATTCGACTGCCGGAGATTCGAACGTCGAATTCCAGTTCGGATGGAGCTTATAACAACATTAGATGAATATAAACAGCGGAAAAATAAAACTGCCAACATCAATATCCTAGATATAACATCAACACAATATTCATTACAACCACAACACCAACATCAGAGTATTTTATACATTTACAACACTACTCCAAAATAGACCATCATAAAAGAACAACATGTGATTGCATTCCAAGAAAGTCTTCAAATGAAATGAAATGATAGCGAACATCTAACTAAGAACCTTGAGATCCAAAAGCTTTCAAAATATCTCCAAGTTAAAAACCTTCAAAAACCAGTAGCTTCCGAACCAAAAGACTTCAAAATCCAGCTAGCTCCAAAACACGGAAGACCTGCTACTAGGCTGCCCATGTGGAAATTAAGGGCACCCAGAGTTTAGAAAGGAAACAATAAACTCCGGGATAGTCATGGGACTGGTATGAGTAAACAAAGCAGTTGTTTGAAATAAAAGCACTTTATTTTAAATCAAAAGCAAACAAAAGAATTTGAAAGAAATTCACAATGCTTTTTGTAAATGAAACTGCCATAAGGCCTCCCGCCACACACACAATGCAAACGCAGACTTGGGAAGATATTTCTCCTTATGACAGTCAAAAATGTTTAATACGAGGAAACATTTTAAATATTATTATTAGTGCATAGTGTGAAAACATTTTCGAAAGTATAATATTAATCTTAGCCAGCATACATACCATTATAGTATGCCTACTATAGCTACCATATTAGATGGTAGGTTCTACAACTAAAACCGTACTGGGTTCGTATTGGTAATTGGATTTCCAACAAACGATCAGGCTAAGGAACTTCCTGGGCCACATGGGTACGCCTCTGGAGGGATGTCCCGAGAACCTAACCGGATCTCTACCAACACAAGGTCGGGTTACCTCTATAATTAGGTAACTACTACACGAGTATGCCATCCCCCGGTTGTAACCAACCTTTATCCGGGGCCCCAACAACAATCATCACAAAGTAATATATATTTGCGATATCCACATAAGTAAGTATCTGGGCTCCATACCATGGTACCACTTCTATCCAGAAGGAAATGCACATACCCTAAGGGGCGCTACCCCCAAATAACCTTGCTACATCTTTCCTGTTTCGACCATTACCGGGTTGTGAGGTTTGACGAAGTCTCGTCCACAAAGCTACGCTTTTCACAAAAGCCATGCTTTGATCAACAAATGATCAGCAATTGATCATCATCACACAGCAGCACTTAGCGTGCCACACTACTAAATTGGAAGTATATCGCTGATAACCTTCAACTACATAACCTCTGAGCTCGTACGTCTCAGAGAAGGGTGTTAAGCTAAGAAAATAAATTCTTCGCCACCAACAGATATGTATTTGAAAGAAATCGGCTTTAGATCTGAAAGTGTAATGTCAGACACACGACCATACAAGTCTGTTCCGGGTTCGAACAGAACCGAAGGCACTTCTTCCAATAAAGGAAGAAGCCCTTGCAAATCCGGGCGTCCATAATCCCGATCAGACTTCCCATCACTTAGGGAATCCCTATACCGGAGCAATTCGGTGAAGAGAGACAATCGATAAGTTATCCTATCGTTTTCGAAGACAACCGGTCTTCACCACCGGTCTTCAAATGCTCTCCATTCGTCGAATCACTATTCTGAATGGGTTATTTGACACAAAAGTCCTCTCCCGGCTAATCCGAATAGTGAGCGTCAATTTTAAAAACATGTGGATACCTCATTCACAGGTTCGATGTGGGTTTCGGATAACAATCTGAAATCCGACTCCCTGTCGCATCGAAGTTTAAATGCTGTTTACGGGCAAAAAAGGGTTTCATATTCACACAGAAATATATTCATCATAGCTTGGCATAAAGCAATTCAATCACAAAGCATCACAAATAAAAATCAGAGATATCAATCAATACACATCATACAATAGTTATCAATCATATACAACTACGATGAATCAATCATGTGAATTAAACTAATTAATCTCAAAATTAATTCATTAATCATTTTTTAATCAATGATTCATTATCCTTAATTAAATCTTTAATCATCTTCATAATTTAACCATTCCTTAATTAATTATCCTAATTAATTCATCTTTAATTGCTCATTAATTAAATCTTAATTACTCTTATTAATTAATTATTTTCTTAATTAATTATATTAATAAATTAATCCTTGATTTATCATTTAATTTTAAGTAATTAATTTAAATGGTGATTTTAATTAAACCATTTATTACATAAGTAAATCGTAAATTACCCATTAAATTCAAAAGATAGCCTTCTTATCTTTGTTAACCATTTGATTTTCCTTGTAAATCTAATTTAAATTCATCATGTGAATTATCTTGAGAGATCGAAATTATTTCGTAAAACATTTCATCTTAACAGCATTTTTAATTACATTTTATAAATGATTTTTTTATAAGTAATGTGACAAAATTTTAATTAAATCAAATTACTAAAAAAATGTCTTTCTTAACTTTAATTTGTTTTAAATCCAAATCAAAACCGTCTTTTAAAACATGAGTTTTAAAATTTTTAAAAGTTTTGAAATTCATTGTTTTTATATGGGCAAACCACCCAAGTATGCTGACTTCCCCTGAAGCCCCTTCGAGTTTTCCCCGAGATTTCGTCTCGCTTGCTTCGAGATTTTTCAATTTTCGACCTGAATGATATTTTTTCCAGAATTTTGGTTAAGTAGAAAAAAACCAAATCCGATACAATGCAAATTTAACATGAGTTTTCCACCCATTCCCCCGTGTATTGCTTCGATCTTTTCCCCTTCCTTCCCCAAGTTTCTCAACTGACACGCAAATGAGCACGTACACGTGCATGGCCACCTTCCCTGTCGCTGGTGGGTGCTGTTGCCACCCACGAGTCACCCACCATCCCCCAAAATGATACGAACACCCAGGATTTGAAAAAAATTTCGAGAACGTGAAACGAGACTGCAACCCAAAAATCATCAGAAAACGTCACTTGAACATTCGCTTCGCGCCGCCCCCTTAGGCCATTATCGGCCACCAAATTTGGTCCGAAGCCTCGCCATCGTGTCACGCTTCGCTTAGCACCATTGTCTTGAAGTCCGGTCATCTGTGGAAGGTGCAGCACCATGGTTTCTAGCGTGAATAGAAAAAGGCTTTTAAAATCTATTTTGACCTCGAATCAAAGATCCATTGATCAATAAATTAATCTCGCATTTTTCTAGTGATCTATGATACTCAAACTATCAACGACATCGAACATGAAGGCCACGATTATCTTGGTAGCCGGAATTTGGCCTATGACCAATTTTATGATCATCCAAAAAATCTCGATAATTACTTAAGGAAAAATTTGCATTTTTGTTTCAAAAATCATCATTTTGAAGTAGATTCAAATGGTATTATTGAGATCAAAATATATGAAGTTCGAATTTTTGGAAATTCTGAATTTGTGGCTGTTCTTCAGTGTTTCCAAAAAAAAAATTGCTTTAGTTCTTTTCTGGGATAAAATACAGGTTTGAAACAAAACTTTAACTTGTTTACAACCCTTTTCAAAAGTAAAGAGGAAGAGAAGGATTTAAAATTTGATGTGAGTTACTTGTAAACCTGTAACTTAAATGTAACTTTTTTTCTTCTTTTTTTGTTTTGTTTTTACAGTTTCTAAAAGAAACTTCAATTTTTGCTTTTGGTTAATTACTGAAACCTGGTCAACTTCAAAACTTATTAAGTTTTGTTATTAAAACATGGTGCAAGCTTAAAGCACAAACTCCAACTTGTTAAATACAACAGGAAAAAGAGACAGAGGTAAAGAAAAAGAATTGTTATAGGTTTCCATTTTTATTTTTTCTTGAAAATAAAACCAGAGATTTAAATGTATACAATTAACATGCAAAAACAAAACATTCATTCATATATCCAGGATGCAAAACAAAGTTAAACTCCCTACATCACAGCAACCAAAGATTTGATAAAACAAAAGTTTACTCGCCTGAAAATTTTAGCAGAGATGGATTCTTTCTGAAAGTCAAAAATCTAAATTGTCTTTTCTTTTCTTTTTCTTTTTAGCTTGATCTAAATTTGATAGCTGTAACAAATTTTTGTATGAACTTGTTTAAATTTTTGATTTAATTTACTTACTTATTTTTTTTAGCAACAAATTAAAGGTTAAATTACTTACAGTAACTTCCTAGTTTGAATAGGGGAAAGAAAAGCTCTGGCCTATAACTTTTAAAAGCTTGTGTCTACTATTTTTCTTCTATTTAATTTGATTCCTGAATTCCTTAATCTTTGAAGTTCTTGCTTGATTTTGTAGTGTTTGTTGAAGATTGGAATTATCCTTGCATTCTTCTTCTAGCTTGAGAAACTAAAGGGAAATTTGCTACAGATTTTTTTTCTTTTCTGGAATGTGTTTCTTGATTTAATTGTTGAGGCAAAGTACGTTGTTTTTGATGAAATTTTTTTTCTTTTCTGAAGTAAAGATTTCACAGATTTTTTTTCTTTAAAGTGAATAAGAGGAGAAGATAAATGGCTTGTAAAATTTTACTTCTTTTCTATAAATTTCTTAAGTAAAAGAAGATGATACAAATGGCACTTGTAATTTTTTCTCTCTCATGATTAACACTTTTCACCATAGTTATTATTAGTTTAACACTTGTAAGAAATTTTTTTCTTTTATTAACAAAGTATTTTACATTATTTTAATTTGCATTTAAACTTATATTAAGATATTGGCTTTATATTAATGCAAATTATTAAAAGAGAGTGTTTTGAATTTTTAAATACATATTACATAAATTACATAGATATACATTTATAAATCCAAATCATTTTACAAAACATTTATCTCAAAATTTAAATTCAAATTAAAAATCAAATTCAATATATGAATTCAAATTTACCCACATATGCACTCATACATATATATTCACATATATGAATCAAAATTTAGATTCAAATGATTTTAAAAACTTTTAATATTTCCAAATTTTAAACTCAAAAGAAATTTGAAATATTTTTTATTCATTTAAATTATCACTTATTATTTATTTATTTTGAAACTTTTTAAATTATATTATAAAAGTTCAACATTTACCAATCTATATTGATAAAATTTGGTATGTTACATAAAAAATTTCTTTTATTTAATTATTTAAGTACATATGCATTTATGTTTTACATTTAAATGTATATAATATTTGTCTTTTACTCTACTTAACTATTTAACACATGTTATTAAAAAGGCTTATATAACAACACTTGTAATTAGGCATGAGTAAATTATTATTTTTAAATGGTTAAAAAAGCTTTTATAATTAATTTGCTTATTAATAAATACATATCTTAATTTATATAAATTAAAACCCTTTAGAAGAAAATAATATAAAACAACTATATTCTAAATAAAATCATATAAAATGTATTTAAGATATATATATCCTTTGAATTTCAATATTTTAATCCAAATTCAAAATCAATTTAAATTCAATTCACATATTAAATTTGTAATAATAATTCTATTTTAAAATCTATTTATACCTTTATTTAAAAACATCACGTTACTATTATTGTTTGAAAATAACAATTTTGTCAATTTAAATAATTATCAAACCAATACTTATTCAGGTACATATTTTTATTACTAGAATTGTTTATTTAACTTATAAATTAGTATTTCTACTAATTAAATCCAGACATCCTAAATTATCAAATTTATTTGTTTAATTCAAATAAAAACTAGTAACACAGTAGTAAAAAAATCAGTTAATTATCTTATTAACTGTTATTCAAAAACCGGGTTATTACAAGAATAGTGAAGTGGTATTAGTAAGATAGTAAGACACACATGATTGGGATAGGTAGACCTTAGTTGGGGGAAAATGAAAGGTAAGGTAAAGAGAATTTTCCCCAAGCTTGGCTGCATTTTTAGATAGATACTGTATAGATTGAAATCCTTATTCATTGCAGTAAATGAGACTTGGTTATTCCATTTTGAGTATGGAATGAAAGAGATAAATAGATATTATTCATCATGAGTAATACAGCATAAGTTAGTAACGAGTAATAGGCGGCAGGAGGAGCATATGAGTAACTTGGATTCCTAGAGTATGACCTTTCTATGTCAGGGTAGACATGGTCCTAGACCTCCTAGCCCTAGATGATAGATGTGTTTAGCTGCTATATTTACCTATCTAGTACCGCTTTTTAGTGGGACTTATTTTCTCTTTTAGCTATGAGATCGTACTCCTATGTAAGCATTTAGTTCCTATTGTAGTAAATCAGCGATGATTAGTATGATACTTTTTCTCTGTGCTTTTGTAGAAGAGAATAAAAACATAGGATGTAAGTAATAAAAGAAAAGTAAAAGCCAAAAAGTGTAACTAAAAGGAAAAAATTTAAAGAAAGCGATAGAAACGTCAACAGAAAAATTTGAAAAGAAATTATTTTCTTATGTGAACTGTGCTTGGGAAAGAAAATTGAGACTTCTATAGAAAGCGGAATATGTTCCAAGTATGGAGAAAGAGGTGCGCAAAAGTAAAACGGTAAATGTAAGGTTTTCCGTTCTCTACCTTCTTTCTAACATAAGAAATCGAGTTTAGAAAAAAAATTAGATTTTTCTGAAATCTGAATATTAAAAGTTGTGTGATAGGATTTGGATGTAAAATTCTTTGAACTACACCCTATTCAGTAGGAATGTGGGAAAATTGGATGAAAAATGTTTTGAGTTTTTTCAAAAGATTGCATTCATATAAAAATTGCAAGTATATTTAGGATGTGTGCATCATATTTTAAAAAGGAGTTTTTAAACAAGAAAAGTATTCATATAGGAGGTACCACTTTGAAATTCATGTACATGCATATATTCCATGTTGAATGACATTTTGCACAAGGACACGGATGGTTGAAAAATTGGATGTATACAAAATGGATGTGATTGATGCGAGGAATTACATAGTTTTTCCCTTATCGAATTTCGGGGACAAAATTTCCTAAAGGGTGGGAGAATGTGACACCCCGCATTTTTAGATAATAAATAACCAAAATAATTATTAAACGGTGAAAATAAGCATTTTTGGAATTGTCAAAATATGACCTCGAAACTTATATCATTGTGTTCGTGGTGATTTTTCGATCAATTTCCATATATACTTATCGAAATCCGAGTTGATATGATAAAGTTATGAGAGAAATAAAAAATAAGAATTATGCAAATTAAACAAAAAAAGGAGTAAAACCCAACTGGTCGACCCATAGGCTGACCCGCAAAAAACGAGGGTCGACCCACATGTAGCCCTGGACAAGAAACTGTCTAAGAACGTATCGAAGTCTTGCAGTCTAATTTTCATGCGATCTAAAGCGTTGTTTTCTAGATCTAATAATTCGTAGCGAGCCTGTGATGTGGTTTCCCTATATTCAATCCAAAAATCCGACGGTCTGAGATTCCCAAATTCCACCATAAGTAGAAACCTAAGTCTAGCTATTTTCTCATAATCAGATTTTCTCTTAATTGGGTTCATTGCCTGAGGCTGAACCCTAAATAGAAAATATTTCTAGTGAGAATATCTTTTTAAAAAAAATATTAGACGCCTTAGAAAGGGATATAGGAAGGCATGGAGTAAAGCTAAGGACGACGGGTGAGTGTATTTATATTATATCTCTTTTATGTTTATGATATATAATATCGTTAGATTCCCGTTAATTATTTAATTCAACATTTTTTGAGTAATTAGTTCTACTGGTTAGTTATATTGAAGCTGTAAATTTTATAAGAGAAGTTTACTTATATTTAAATGTTATTTATATCGTAAAAGAAAAAATCCAATTAAATATAAGTAATATTAGGCTTAGGAGTTGTAGAGAAAAGCATAAGCCTAAAAGTGGAAATTTGCAGTAAATTATGTTAAAACGAGAGAAATGAATTAAAAAGGGGAAAATCTAATAACTTGATTTGCAAGAAAAATGGAATTAGTGCAAAATAGAGACATTATTGTATTTTGCATTACCCAGTAATTAAAGAAATAATAAAAGAAATATCATGCAATTACGATTTATTGTTTATAGCATTATTCAGTATTAAAATATGGAAATGAATTTTTAGCACAGTTTTTGTAACCAACCAAATAGAATAGAACTACTTCCTAGAATAAAAGAGGATAACATGAAGCGTTAAAGAAATTAAAGAAGAGGAAATAATCAAGTTAATTATTGACAAGACTAAAAACAATAAAAAGAAAATGTGACTAGATCTGCATTTATTACGCAGATAATAGAGCAAAAAGTAAAGCAGTTATTATGATAAGTAACCTATAACAGTTGGACTTAGTCCCAAGTTAAGACTGTTATATAATGTACGAGAACTTAAGAGAATTTAGTACCATAATAAAAGAAGACGGGCTAGAATAGAAAAGAGACACTTGCAATTACATTTATAACATGTATGTTATAAAAAGAAAGAAAAGAATATAAAAGTGACAATTGCAAGTATAATTGTAACAATTAGGTTATAATTAAAAAGAAAGAAATAGAAGAGGCTTATATTATCAAACTTAGATCTTAGATTAAGTTAATAAGCAAAAATAATAGAAGTGGCTCGTACCAGCAGCATTCCCTTTTAGGTCTAGGACTGATGGTCTCACACATGGGTGAGGCTAGGCATGCAGATTAAGGTAAATAAGTAGCCAATAGAATAAGAAAAGTAAACTAAACACATAATAAAAGATTAGATGTAGGGTCTAATAAAGTGGTAAGGGGCATTTAGAGAATCCCAAAGAGAATTTTGATAAAGAGCCTAACGAAGTAGTTCATCGTAGATATTTAGTACAGAAAGAGCACGTCCAACTTAGTTCTTTTGGCTAGACGGAAGTATGAGACTTCAACGGGACGTGAGGATACTCTAGGATGGCCCTCTGGGGTAGGCCTAATGAAGCTGCACCCCTGGAGGCTTATCTGTAGGTGTTTCATCAAGAGAGTATGCCTTGACTGCTTTTGAATTGCAGGCCTAACAAAGCGGACCTTTGTAGGCAGTCAAAAGATTGATGTTGAAGAAGGATAATCGTATGACACTATACTCTAGTTTGTGAGTAGGTTATAGTGGGCAAGACCCAAAAAGGATAGTCGCAAGTGGAGATCACCCATCATCAGTCAGAGCGAGTTCGAGAAAGATTAGAGTTAAACAAAAAGGCCAATGAATCTTTCACTATCGAGACAATGGATGAGGGGCACAGCCAATTGGATGTTTAGATTATTTGCAGTAGGGCACAACCACTTAGCTGTTAAAAGGTCTTTCGTTTAGTTGAGGGGAGGCTGCGTGGGCCCATAGCCATAATGAGAAAAGAAATAGACCAAGTAGAATATTTGTACTATAGGCCTAATGAAGCGGACCTTTACAGATATAGAAAATCCTCGACCGAATTCCGTACAAGGTAGACATTGTTGGCGGAATTCAGGAAGTAGATAGAACGGTTACATGTAGTCCTTAAGGTACGCATTGGATGGTACATCGTGGATGTCCGAGCACTAGTATAAGCTAGTGCGGATGCAGTTTCACGTTTTCATATTAGACGATGGAACATCTGTATTGTAGGCCTCACGAAGCTGCCCTTTACAGATGTAGTTACAGTACGCTCTAGTAGCGAGATGATGGAGTCCTTTTTGAGGAGGATACGGAAGGTACTATGGGTAGTACCTAGGACTAATGTGGTCTTTGGGCATGTAGCTATATGTATATTAGTTATTCGGTCATAATCTACTAGGGAGTAAATAGGTACGATTCACGCACAGAGGCGAGAGTATTATAAACCTAATAAACCTAATATAATATAACATGGAAACAGACCGGTATATGTAGAATTATTCTTGGAAGTGTATAATTTGTCCATTCTTCAGAACTTTAGTTATGGCCCCCTCCTCATATCAACCCATAGGTTAGATATATGGTAGAGATTTTGCAGCTTTGTGACACTTGTTTAGAGGGTGTTATTATCTTGGTGAGTAGTTACTTCCTTTTATATTTTAGTCAGTTACGATGTGAGATATTTATTTGAGCTCTGATGTATTTATCTTTGCCTATTTGCAGGATACCAGATACCCAACTCGGGCTTCAGTGTGCTTGGATTTTAGCATTTTTGCGAAAAATTTGGACCCACTGGAATTCGGGTTATTACAGGTTCTTTTGAGGAGATTACCGTTATGGCATTCCATATGGTCTCAAAAGTGTTGTTTTCTCACACTAGACTTATGTCTGACCCATGGTTTTATTTTTCACTTATTTCCATGGGTGCTCTTTCAAGTAGTCTATGAAAAGAAGGTTTTCGTTGATGTTCGTTGAGGTCTTGGAGAGGAGCTGGATGTTTACCTACTGTAGCATTCTTATTTCTGCTGTGTTACCCTATGTGTATATATAATCGATTGTATGGAAAGGCTGTTATAACTATCCAGGTTGATGATGGTACCCTGATTAGTAACTCTGAAATGCTATGTATAGTAGACTTTCTCTACGTATTGTCTTTTGATATTATATGTTATCAATTTGCTTTGAGATTCTGATGTTTTTTTCTCCACTTTCCTGTTCCTTTTCTTTTCTTCATTTTTCTTTGTCTTAACATTCTATCTTTCCAACGCTTGGATGCTTAGCAAGTGACAAGCATTAGTGTCGAAATTCTGGGGTTGAAAGGCCGATCGTTACATCTACTATCATCCATGAGCCATAGGAAATTTCATAGTCAGATACCTTTTGACTTCTACTGCATGGAAATTTGATAGGGCTAGTCACCCAAGATTACATCGTACGTAGAGATTCCATTCACCATAATGCAAATTTTCTTTCATATGGCTGATCTGCGATAGGTTTGTAGCTTGATAAACAAATCTAGTATTCCTAAGGGCATTTTGCCTTCTCCTATAAAGCAATCCATTTTTTGGTTACAGTGGTAACATTCTTTATGGATAATCCTATTCTATCGAATGCATCTTTGGACAAGATGGTTACCGAACTCTTACCATCCACCAAAATATGATATACTTCAGTGGGGCCAAGAATTGCCGAAATCACCTTGGGGTCCACATATAGGTACTTCTTACCCTATAATTCATTATCAATGAAGATGATCTCATCATGCTCCTAACGAGGGGCATTAGCTTTTCGCTCCTCGTCTATGGTGTACACAAAAGCTTCCCTATTCTTTAATGACTTTACATCTTTCCATCTTGGCCCAACTTTTGTTAGCTATAGGAGGTCCTCCTAATATGGTATTAATCACTTATCTCCCATCCTTCTCACGGCCAGTACCGGTTCCTTATCCTCCATTTCCAAGTGTAGGTCGCCTTAGATCTTACAACATAGGAATAAGGGAAGCATTACGATTCTTGATGTACCGCTCCAACTTCTTTTTCTAATGTGTTCCTCTATAGTATCTTGCAAACAAAGTTAGTATCAGTGTCCCGCCCGTGAGATTTGTGAAATCTACAATCTTTTCCCATATTTATGTCAACGTCGGTTTTCATTCCTAAGGGTGACCTATTTTATTTAAGTTCCACTTACACCCTGAGGTAGATGTTTTCCACGGTATCGATTGGGTTTGTATAAGCATCGAATCATGGCCTAGGCCCGAATCTCCTTCGTTCCACTTTCTTTCCCTTATAACCACTTTGGTTGTTATCCTTCTTCCAGACGAAACCCCTCCATTTTCCTTTGCCATAACATTCATACTAGTAGATGTCTCTAACGTCTTGACAACTGCTCAAGTTTGGCATTTGACCACGGCTTCCTCCAATCAAATATACTTCACTGTCTCATAGAAGAAATCCTATAAAGTGGTTAGTTTCTCCTTAGTTAACATCCGAGTCATCTTCATGTCTTGGTGCATGCCCCCACACAATGCCATAAGAGTTAGTCATTTACCAACATTCTGGACGCTAGTCGCAATAGCGTTGAAGCTAGTTAAGTATTGCTGTAGTGTTTCATCTTCTCTTTGTCTCATGTCTGATAGTTAATATGGATCCTTAGGTTACTCCATGTGTACCTAAAACTGGCTAATGCTCTTTTTCTTTAATACCTCCCATGAGTGGATTGAGCCAGGGGAAAGTAGGAAAAACCACATTGTCGCTAAGTCCATCGAAGATAAGTGAAAACATTTGCACATGACTTCCTCCATTGCTCTGCTCATTAAGATGTGTTGCGTAAACCTTTGTAGATGTACTATTGGATCAGTCAGACCATAATAGGGATATATGGTGGGCATTTGGAAGCTCCTTGAGTTTCAAGTAGTTTCTATCTCCAGAGAGAATGGGATACCAAATCTCACCCCAATTCCTTGTTCTGCATGCTCACAATGCACACATTCTCTTATAATCCATTCCTTCCTATCCTCTGGTTCAAGCAATGATCGGAGCTGGATCGACCTCTCCCTTTAGGGTAAAAGACTTCTTTTGCTTCCTCTTGATGACTTGTCCTATAAATCCTAGCACCAATCTCGGTTTGGTATGGTTCATGGTGGTAGGTTCACCTTCTGTCAGTTGCCATTTTTGCTAAGGCAGGGGAGCGTCACCTAGATCAAGAAGGTTTAGCCATGGCCGACCCTTGTTCAATGCCTCCTTTAGCTAATTTGGTGTCGAAACGATCCACGGGCATGGCTTTGGGCTGAATCCTTGCTTGACCCATTTCCTCGATGTATACTTATTCACCCCCTCGATTTTCTTAATCATATCCACTGCTAGAATATAATCTCCTTCGCCTCCGGGACCCCCAAGACTGGGACGACCCTCCCACTTTAGTGTTGTGTACAACATGTTGCTTCTTTCCCAAGTGTGTCATGATTTTGTCCATAATTGCTAGTTGCTGGGTAGCGAAACACGTATCGAGATCCGCCATAACTTTATAATGTCTGGCCCAAAAATATTGCATGAATGGCTATCTTGATTGGCAGTTATCTGATTATCATCCCCCTCCGGTAGCACTCTTAGATTTTGTGGGCATGCGGAGATTCAAGGTCTTAGTGAAAGCATAAAAAATATTTACATGAAAATGGACAAGCACCTCCAATCGATTTCGTAGCAGTAGAGAAATTAAAGAAAAATGCTTGAAAAGAAAAGTACACATAGATTTATAGTGCTTTGACCCAAATGGGAACACATCCACTCTTTATTTTTTATTTCTTCTTGAATATTACAACTTTACAGTGATAGGATGCAAAGCATAATAATTTGAAATAGTAGCTTCGATGTTTCGTTCAGTAGTATTGATTCGACAATCTTTTTCGGCACCAAAAAGTTGTTATAGATGTTGGAAGCTTGGATATTAATAGGAGTAAGGAGGCAAGGAGTTATCCTGGCAAGTCAAGTAGTTTCTCTATATGACATGCTTGATACGGTTATTTTCATCTATAGTAGATACGACCAGGAATTTTCTTATATTTTAGATTTCATTCCATAAATAAGTGGTTCGGGTCGGTGTTAAGAGGGGTGGCTCTAATCAACATAGAAAGGTGGTCCAATAGTGGATTAGTTGTGATTCTGGGCTCAGCTACCCATGTATACCGAACAAGAATTCTTATCCGATGGCCTCTCCATCGGAGAAAGATTCATGTCCCGTTTATTTTCTACCAAACATGAATTCCAATTCGGTAATGAGACTGCCGAATTAGAATTCTTGTCTGGTATCTTCATCACCAGACCAAGCATTGATTGGCTGGATTACTAAACTAAAAAAGGATTAGTTAAACCTTTGGACCAAGCAAGATAAGGTTGAACTACTGGGTCAAGTAAGGTTGAAATACCGAGCCAAGTAAGGTTGAACTACCGAGCCAAGCAAGGCTAGCATGTGTTCATCTTGCTCCTATCAACCACTACACCAACTTAGCATCCATGGTGGTTGTATCTTCAATTGGGGTTGTACTAATGAATCATATCCTTTTTCACTATTTTGCTATATCTGTTTTCATCCTTGCTTGTCTTACATCACTTAAATGTTTCAAAACAAAATGGAAATTAATAATCACTTAGATTATCAAACTAATAATTACGAAGATTTAATTTATAGTAGGCTTGCAAAATTAAATAGTATGAAGTTAAAATAATTTTTGTTTGTCTCCCCTCATACTACTAATATGTTTTACCATTTCCTTTAGATAGTATGCCTTTTCTCATTTCGTACACTTAATAAAAAAATCCTGTTTTTGTTGGGTCAAAAAATGACATAACGGCCTTAGTCAATCAAAAATGAGAATATAAGATAAAATTGAAATTAAATATCTTGAAAACATGGAATTTTGTTGTGGTTCGGCCCTAATTCACTGCACACATCCACTTTAATTTTGTTTCAAAAGATTTTGCACAACTATAGCTAAATTAGAATGTTTCAAATCTAGACAACAAAGTAAACTTAGGTTTGACAGCACTTTATGGTAGAATATTGTTAGAGAAGAGAATAAGAGATTAGATCCTTCTTTCGTTGCTCTAGCATGGAGATATATATATATATAGGCGAATTCATCCACCAAAGTCGATGGCTCATGGAAGACCAAATAAAAGATCACATCATTCTAGCAGGAAGGAAAATAAATAAAACTCATAACATGAACTTAGCAGGTGCCGTCCATATCATGTCGATGCCGACATGATTTGCTTATTGCTACTTCACTTTTTCTTTATATCTATCCAAGTTTTTAAGTTCCGAAACTTCATTGAAAAATTACTCCTCCAAATCATATTGATACTAACATGATTTACCTTATTCGAGTCTTTTCTATTTCTTCAAGGTGCATGAGTAGTTCGCCTAATGCTCAAAAGTGGGTCCACCATAACAAAAATCATCTTAGTACCAACATGATTGATCATGCCAATACCGAAATGATTTAACACATGCAGAATCTTATCGGACTTCTTGTACTTCTTCTTTTTGCCATTTCTAGCAACTCTTGAGCTCCTTAATCCATTCCTTTACCATCTTGCAACCCAGATCATAAAGAATTGCTTGGTCAAATGCTAGATAACAGTTGCCCTCTAACAATGCTTTTGTGAAAAAAACATGCTTTGGATCAAGACAAGCGATAAGGTGCTAGGTGTAGACTAATTACCGAAGAGCCATCAATTGACTAACATCGTCTTAAAGCACCACATCTGTTCCAGGAGCGCTCATTCATTGCTTCATATAGTGTCGAATCATCTCCCGTCCATTGTAAAATTGGAGCCATTGATGTTTTAGAGACCATATCATATCCCCATCAAGCAAGCATCCTCTTCTTTTCTTTTCCCTTTTTTATATATAAGGAACAAATCATGTCGGTATCGAATTGATTTCCATGTGTAAAACAAATACTTAAAACTTAAGCAAATTTCCACATCTCATCTTCATTCACTAGTATTATCATTCTTTTTATTTGTGCGGTTTTCCATCCGCCTCGACCTAGTGAACTTTGATATTGCCACCCTCACCTCAATCATTGCCACCTCCAGTTTAGCACTGCCAGATTCTAAGCTCCTCTAGTGGGTTGGCACTAACCAAGTTAAAGTTTCCACCAACAGTTCTCGAGTTAAAACCAAAGTGGCTTCTTGGCCTTGGTTTTGGTGCTGCTTAACCTATGCCATCTCGTTGTTGTCGTCATTGATGCCATGTTATAGTTATCGACATTAACTTAAGTTCAACTTGAAATTCATTCTCCTCACTTCACCATGGCCGAATTGAGAAGATAACTTTGGGGTAATTCCATTTACTCAAAGTTGACACTATGAATATTCGGTTCTGACCATAAATTGCCTCTTTACACCTTTGCTTAGCGTTCACTTCAAGTTCACAATTCCTCCTTCCTAGTTTTTATCAAGAATGGTTCCAAATTCTTCATATGTAACAAGCACTCACATAGGAAAGTGGAAATGATCAATCTTTCCTAACTATAATCGAATGTGGATTAATGACTCATTCTTTATAAGATGGTTTCAAGAAATGGTCACATAGGAGTACATCGATTGCACTTCGATGTTTCAACTAAAAGACGCGTCGACATTTCAAGTCGAACATCACAATCTTGGGTTCTTGTAAAGAAAACTCTGTATTGCTCTGGAAAATGGTTTTGTTATCATATATTCAAACTAGTAGGTAAAATCCGATGCACAGTTTCACAGCGTAACAGAGCTTGTTTGCCAACACAAGAAACTATCTATACAGAGTATTTGCATACACCATGCTTTGGGCTTAGGACACACATTGTATAGATTGGTACATCACACTACCTTAATCAATGTGTAGAATCTGATTGGTCAACAAGCATCAACATCCATTGGACTTTATATGTCGACTACTAAAGTGCATCATTAAAATAAAACATACCCAACCCATTTATTGTCATGTTTTTCAGTTCAAAATTACTTACACTAGATGATCTCGTCGACTTAGAACTGGCACTAGCTCTTCCACTCCTCCAAAAGCAGGCTCTTCTACTACATAAGCCTCTGCTTCTACACTATCAGAAGAAAGACGCTCGATCACAAAAGAGCTTCAAATTAAAGCTATTTCAACTGCCCAACCTCTAGCCCCACCTCTCTAATGGAGGACCAAGCTGTTCGAATGATATTGGATAATCCTCTAGACCAAAAACCATCCAAATTGACAGCTAAAGAGCTTAAGTCTATTTGTATCAAGCATAGGATCACCAAGGATGAGGTCCTCCTACCCGAACCTCACCAAAGGGCCCATCTTCCACCAGTCTGCTACACTATTTGCAGTAGGTATATGTGTCCTTCGGGAGTTATGCCCTAATTTAGTGAATTTCTCACGTTCTTTCTTCAAAAAATCAGGCTAGCCCCAACAATGTTCATCTGAATGGCTACACCTTACCGAGTTATCTCGATATCATATTCTTAGTGCATTTTGGTTGCTCCCTTTCCTGCGAAGAGCTCACTCACCTTTCCAACTTTAAGATGAGAAAAGAGAGAGCACCACTACTGATAATTAAAGCATGTAAATACTATATGATTGTCAAGGGGCTCCGAAACTATTAAATCGCACAGTGTCAATCAATATTACTTGTAAGTGGTTATGTATAGGATCGATGACGGCCAAAATATAAATATAGAAATGAAGCGCATTAATTACAATATCAATAATATAACTATAATAGTAGTGAAAATAAAATCACATAGACATTTTCATCTGGTTCATATCTCCAATCCTAAACCAGTCTAAGAAATCATTTCTAGTTTTTCTACTTACCACCCTCACTTCGTCCGAAGGAATAAGTAAGAGCAGCAAAATAGGATTTCAGTATACTTGCCTGAGCAGTCGAACGGGATTTCAACAATTTTTCCTGAGCAGGAGAATACGACTTTAACATTGAAAAAAAGTTACTTTTCGACACTATATATCTTAGTATATAAATTTGTCTCTCTTAGTGCCCAAACTCCTATAACCACCACAAATAATATGGAGATGAATAAACAAGGTATATAGGAAGTGATATGGCCTTTATTGGGTAAAGTGGAGTCACAATGTGAGGCCTATAATGTCTTAATTTGATGTTTTGAGCAATTTAGAAATGAATGCATAGCAAACAACAATTGGAGTTTCTGATTTGGGAATAAAAATCAATTTCAATCAAGAAAAAGAGAGTTGAAGTGCGTATGATTGAGTGGTTGTTTTAGGGATGTTAGAGGCTTACATAAGAGCAAAAGGAAGCTATTAAATAAGTGCAACACTTCATAAATTTGTTTGGCGAAGAGAAATATTGAATAGACATGAAACACCTTTTCAAAAATATAGCCATTGTAGGAATTTTAACAATGAATTTAAGGCAGCACTGTATAGAGCATTTTACTTCCAAAAATGATACCAAATTTATATCCATAATGTAGCTGTTGGAGCCTCTGATGGCACCTTTGGCCAAAATTCGGCCCCTTGCTGCTACGAAAAAACTATTGTTATTTATTTGCATTTTTGACACTCTTTATCACTTTTCCTCCGTTACAAAAAGTCTAGAAAAATCTAAAAAAATCCCTATCATAATTTAGAATAATTTAAAGGTTTTAAAAAAAATCTAGAATGGTTTTGGAGATTGTTTATGGGTTTTAAAAATTCTAGACTATAATGACTCCATAAAGACTCAACTTATGACATACATTCTTTTAAAGCTCTTGAGTCTGTTTCTTCTTGTCATCTTGATGCATCTGAGTTCAAATAGATTTTTAAACACCATAATCGATCTTTGAGCGCACATATACTTCATGATTGATTAGTATCCTTCATATCTTGCACTTATGCACATGTATGTTATTGTGTTGAATTGTGCACATGTATATGCATCTTTAATCACTCAGATAATTGATAAAATCATCAATAGCATTATTGTTTTCATTAAAATACCGAAACATTTTCCTAATATTCTCCTTTTTTTATTATGATAACCTTAGAACTTGTATAAAATAAATTTATATAATAATGCTCCCACTTGATATATGCTCTAGCTATATCAATGCACTCCTCTATATTTATGCTCGAGTTTTCGGCATATTTCTATCCTTTTGGCATCATTAAAAAGAAAAGAAAACGTTAGGGTATATATTGGTAAATCGTAGCTCCCACTTAACTTTGCTATGTATGATGCTCTTCCAAAATTTCACTATTTTTCTTTATTTGTAGCATTATTTCCACATGCATCGGGAAATTTATAATCAATCTCCCCCTCAATATTTGAAGTACTTACAAAAATAGAAAATATTTTGTTACCTACTTCCTTTATTAGGGCCCGAGGATTAGACAAAAGGTAGTCATGCCTAAGAAGATGTAGTAGAACCTTTGAAAATATAATTTTCATTATTTACTACATCAATGGAATAATCATGGATATATTTATCTATATTTTTCCATTTTACAGGAACCCATATGTTTAAATATTTGAAACTTATATTTCTCATTTATTTATATTTCTAGAACTAGGATGTGGCATATAACATGTACTTGTTTTTCTTTGAAAAGTGAATAGATATCCCGTACCAGCATAATTCTTATACCAAAAAAAATATCTAGCACTATTATCATTTGTTTATTATATCCTATTCCACTTTTATCAATAAAGGTCTATAACTAGATAATATTATGTTTAAATCATTTTGACCTTTGTTAAATTTTATGACTTTATTATTAAGTTTTTTGAATATAGATTTAAAATCACAATTATTATTTTCAAAAGGAACATTACTATTTTTCAAAATATCGGCCTTTCTATTTAGTTTAGATTTCTCATTTTTAACATATAATTCTCGTTTCCGAAAAGAAAATTCCAGATTCTGAATTATCCAAGGAGAATTGTTAGAAATCACTTTCAAATCCAAAATTTCTTTTGAAAAATTTTCTTTCTCTTTTTCAAACAAAGTATTTTGTTCATTTAGAAAATCTCTAAGTGCCATAAATTAATTTTCAAAACACCATGTTGAATTTCTAAATCTAGTTTCTTATTTTCAGGTTCAATAGACATCATCTTTTCTAAAGTAACAAAAATAAGCTTTGAGACCTTATCGCATGTACTAAATGATTCATTGTTATCTTCTATCAAAAAATTTACACCTGATAGTACCTTTTTAAAGTCCTCATTGGCAGTGGCTTTGATAGTACAAGGGTTTTTGCTTGCTATATTTCGATCGGCTCTTTTTTGGCTATTATTCTATGATGTTGTGACGATCGGTAGAATTCCAGACTCTGATACCACTTGATAAATCGTGTAGCATCAATCAATATTACTTTTAAGCCACTTATGGGATCAGTGATGGCCAAATATATAAATATAGAATCGAAGAGCAGTAATTACAACCAAAAAAATATAAATATTATAGAAACTGAAAAAAATCACACAACTGAATTTACACTAGTTTGATTTTTCAATCCAACATCCAGTCCTAGAAATCCTTTTGGTTTTTCACTTAACACCCTCACTTTAACTCAAAGGGATAAGCACCTGAGCTATAGAATAGGATTTTAATACATTTTCCCGAGTAGCGGAACGGGACTTCAACACTTTTGCTTGAGCAGTAGAACGACACTTCAACTTTGTAACAAAAGTTACTTTCCGACACAGTGTATCTTAATATACAAATTTGCCTATTATAGTGCATAAACTCTTATAACCATCGCAGATAATATGGAGATGAATGAAAAAAGTGTATGGGATGTGGTATGGCCTTTGTTTGGTAAGTGGGGTGCAAATATGAGGCCTAAAGCATTTTAATTTGCAATTTTGAGCGATTTATAAATAATGCAATAAACAACAATCGGCGTTTTATATTTGAGAATAAAAGTCAATTTCAATCAATAGAAATAGAGTTTGATTGCATATGATTGAGTGATTGTTTTAAGGAATGATGAGAGGCTTATATAAAAGCAAAAGAAAGCCATTAAATACGTGCAACCCTTCTAAATTTGTTTTTGGCGAAGAAAAATATTGAATGGACATGAAAAACCTTTTCAAAAATATAGCTGTTATAGGAATTTAAACAATGAATTTGAGACAGCACTGTACATCAACATTTTGCTTTAAAAAAGCAACAAAACATCTATCGCCATTGGAGCCCTTAATAGCATTTCAACCAAAATTCGGTGTTTGCTGCTGTGAAAAAGATGTTGTATATGTTGCATTTTTTATATTTATTATCACTATTCTAGCATTTAAAATTAATAAAATAATAAAATCTAAAATATATAATATAATTTAGATATTTTAAAGGTTTTATAAAAATTTGGAATGTTTTGGAGATTATTTGTATGGTTTTAGCAACCTATACTATAATGACTCGACAAAAAACCAACTTATGGCACATTTGAGTCAAAATAGATTTTTAAACATCATAGTTGATCTTTTAATGCTCCAACACTCCATAATTGATTAGTATCCTTCGTATCATGTACTTATGCATATGTATGTTATCGTTTTGAATTGCACACATGTATTTGTTTCTTTAATCACCTAGATAGTTGATGAAATCATCAGTATCATTGTTCTAATATTATTATCAATAAAGTATAGGAATCATTTTACTAATAAAACAAGCGAATATACTTCAAAAGCGAATATTTCTTCGTTTGGCACCCCGAAGGCTTCGATCGCTTCTATTTATCTGGTCGTAAATTCTTTCCTTCGGCACTGTTATCACACTTGGGCTTTCTTCACCCAAGTGAATAACACCACCTCTTATTTCTATCAAGTCTTCCAGAACGAGTCCCGGCTAAAGAACCTATTAACGCATTGGCACTCCTGATGGGAATCAACCGAGACTTAAGGAAAGTTCCATTTTCTCTTCAGAAGAAGGAGCATTTGTAGGTTCGTTTTCACCCTAGAGGGGGGGTGAAAAGGGCGTGCTAATAAAAAATTAAAATTAATGCGGAAATAAAAACAGCAGCAAAAAATAATGCAGTAGAGATCACACACAGATTCACTCAGCTTCGGCAATAACCTGCCTATATGCTACCCCCAAGATCTACTAGAAATTAAGTAGTCAGATGCGTACACACATAAACTTGCGACACCCGCTAACTTGACTAACTTAACTCTAAGCTCAAATCCCTGCCACAACTCAGCCACTGGTCTGCGAATTCTCAAACTACGCCCCGTAGTTTATATCTAGTTACACAACTAGATGATTACACAAATTTAAAAAGAAAGTTATAAATGAAAATAAAATACTAAACAAAACCCTATTTTAAATTTTAAGCCCAATAAAAAACAAAGACAACGGTCCAAAATAATAAAAGTGAAGAAAGTTTCTCCTTTTATTTAGTATAATCTCTTCGGCTCAATAAGATACACACGGTTCCCTTTTCACTACTTATCCATGCCATCTATTTTTCTTTTCGATCTGAATTAGGGCTTTCTAAATTGAAGCGCCGCTTGAAAGTTCAAATCAATTGCCTATCGTCCCTCAGTTAGCTTCGATGCTTCTTTGTTTTGTGCTCTTCAATTTTCTTGTGGTCGCTTCACTTGTGTCGAGCTTAAATGATATAAATGGTATGTGATTTGCCCCTTTTCTATATTTTTATTGCTCGACTTATTTAATATGAGTTTTGAATATTTTCTACGATCGGCTCGAAGTATGCTCTCTGATTTATCTCGAACTCGAATGTCGATGATGAATTTTTTGGGTTTAATTTATAGGGTCGAACACCCTATACTATCGTTCGTATATATTGGTTTGAATGTTTCAGTTGCTTTTCTTGGCCATGGATTTTTGCTTGAATGATGTGATTTATTTTTGACATGTTCATTTCATACGTGTTGCTCCATGAGTTTGAATTTGCTCCGTTTATTTCTCTGGTTCCATTCTTTGCTGGCACTACGACTTCGGCATTTTAATTTTGATTGAACCTGACGTTCTGATATATTGGCATCTATATTATGAACTGAATTATGGCTTGATAGTCGTGTTTCACATGCAAGTTCCATTCTTTGCTAGTATGACTTTGACATATACATTTGTGATAAACTTGACTTATTTACCTCTGAAAGACTCTACTGCAACCTTTTTTTTACTCCTTGGACTGTTCGAACCGCTTCACTGATTTTTAATACATTTGTGTGTGCCATCTCTATGTGTGTGATCGACTTACTTATTGCATCTCTGTGTAAAATTATTGTCACTTAATTATTCGGTGCACTTGTTCACTTGCATTTTGTAGATAATACCAAACTTGTATATATGAATTTTGTTGTAACTTGGTTGGTCATGTTGAACTATAACTTGATGAAGTTGACTTGTCTGAAGCTTTTTGTTTGTACATGTTGAAGTTTATTATGGTCGAGACTTTATGTAGCTTTGAGTCCCATTGATGAGATTATTGTCATGTTGTATTCACCTCTGGTTCACTCGAGTCTCGTTTGATTTTGTTGGTAGTTCCATTTGAATGCTTGTGTACTTTATGATGTTCAAGTGATTTCATGTACTCTGGTCCGTTGGTCCTTTTTGTATTCATGCCTCTGTTCTGGTCTCAATGAGGTTGGTTGCATACCATGTGTTCACCACTGTTCTGATTTGAAGTCTAATACAAGTGTGTTCATGCCTTCTCTGTTGATTGCTTTGCCACTATATATATTTACATGTATACATGTGTGAAGTGTTGTGTTACTTTGGCTTGTTCCACTTGCATTGATCTGGACATGTTGTTTTGTGAACTGTTCTTGTATTGTGCATGTCTGGTTCGATTTCCTGTTGCATTGCTTTGAGTCATTTCATTTACCTGGTCTGATTTGTGGGGTGTTGTTTTGGATTCCTGAAGCTTGCTGCCTTTGTTTCTCCTTGCCATTTCATTGAACATGTACATGTCTAGTGCCTTTTGTTGTTGCATTGCTTTGTGTACAAGTAATTTCTTTTGCCTGCATGGTCATGTACACATGCTCTACTACTATGCTTTGTCCCCTCGGGTTTGCATTGTTCTGGTCCTGGTTGCTTTTGAATCTGCATTTGCTCATTGATTTTGAAATATCATGCACATATTCATGTTTATACATGCATACATGTGCATGTATATACGCGTAATTATGTCATACATGTGTCATGTCCATTTATATTTGATTTGTACATGTGTGCATTTGCACCTGTCTGTGAGATGGAATTGGGAAACGGCCTTTTGATATTTATAGTGATACACTGTGAATATTACAAGTTGTTCATGCACATATATTTGGTCCCTGTTAGGAATATGAAATGAACAACCCAAATCCCTAAGGAAAAAATAAATTTTAAATTCAATTTTATTTTTGCAATTTAAATTTGTTTCTTTTTCCCATTTACTGCGTCAGTGTTTATATTGCAGATAGTTTAGATGCTGGATACAGACTAGAACAGAGTTGAAGATCAAATATGAGTGTTGAGTGAATATGTAGTGAGATGAAATTACAAAGTGAAAATTTTGTTGTAATTGAAACTTGTATTTGAAATTGGAAATGTGTAGATGTAATCAGAGCTCAAATTTGTATTATTTGAATTTGTAATAAAATATTTGTTTAAATACTAATTAATTTTGTATTATTTATTTTATTCAACAAATATTTATTTAATTATGTGAAAAATAAAATAGTACAATAACAAATACATTTAAACAATTATATGCATATGTTTATTATCATCAAAAAAAATCATAGGCTATTATATTCCACAATCTCTCCCTTTTGATGATAACAAACATACATTAAGATTTTGACTCTATTAAATGTATTTGGTCTTGATGAATTCAATTAGCTCCCCCTATTTGAACACTCACCCTACAACAAAACCTCCTACAACAAAACCTCCTACACAAATGCGTGTAGCTAAAGCTGAAAAATTAATTAAAAATAACTTTGAATAAAAACACTCTCGAATATTAGTAAGGACATCGCTCAAAAATCAAAATTGAAACCTCTCTCCCCCTTTTGTTATCATCAAAAATAATAATAGTAATTGAAATAGCTACGATTTTGGCTAAAAATATAAAATCAAATCAAGAGGGAAATATTAGTTTCATGTTCCAATTAATCAAACAAAAATCATAATATTTTATTAATTAGAAACAAACTCCACTTTAGAGAAATGGTAGGATTATGGAAAATTTTATATAGTGACAAGAGTTTTATATTTTCAATGAAGGAATAATTTGTGCATTTTCTCTTTTCAAATATTATACAAAATGAATGTGAACCATTTACTAACCATGCATAATTGTTAGGACTTTTAAACGGGGTTAGTAGTTATCCTTTTTTTTTAAAAAATATGTCAAGTATTTTCTAACCATGCATAACCTTGAGGACTTTTAAATGAGATTGGAATATACTTGATTTTATCCTTTTTTTTATATGTGTCCCATCCATGCATAACCGCAAGAACTTTTAAATGAGAATGGATGCCCATATATAGAAATTCAAGTAATTCACCCATGCATAACCGCAGAGACTTTTAAATGAGAGTGAATACTTTAGGATATAATTAATTTACAAAATAATATTTTCTTATTTTGAAATACCAAATTATGCACACTATATTATGATGTATGGATTGATAAAAAGGTGAAAGTGATAGAAATGATCATGGAATAAGTCTAATCTAAAAATATTATAAATTTTGTTTAATTTTCATGAAATTATAAAATTATACTTTCTTTTGTTATGAAATATAATTTAATCACTATCCATCACTTTTCAAGCACTATAATAATTTTATGAGTTTCAGAAGATTCAATTAGTCAATTGTTATCTTTTCTAGAGTACATCTCTTACTGAAATAAACTAGATTATTTTTAACATAATGAAAGCCCCAGTTTTAAAAATTAAAATAAGTGAAAATCAATTTTCTATAAAGGGGTTTTGTGAAAATGACTTCTAGAAAATCAATATAAATAATTAAATAATTGCAAAAAATGATTTCAACATGAGATGATATCAGATACCACTTGTATTTGAGATATTCATGGTGATATATGGTGGTATATAAGAAAAACATGTACTCCTAAACACTTGAATTGTTTTTTTTTTTGAAAATTTTAGCACGTCCATTTATATCAAGCACAAGCAAAGTAATCTATATTGAGCAAAAAAAACATCCAAAAATTCGTCAAAGCAGTTTTTCATGACATTTAAAGTGAATCAATAAAAACTAAAAATAGAAAAGTCGTAGCTGTAACGACCCGTAAATTTTCGATAATTAAAATAGCTAATTTAATAAGATTTCGTGATTTAGTGTTAGAAAAAAAATTTGAAAGTCATTTGGAATAATAATAAATGTTGAATTCATTAGGTATAATAGAGTAATTGATTGATAAGTAAAATCTATTCAAATCAAATATCGAATATTGAACGGGTAAATTGTTTAAATTAAATATTTAAAACTTATGGAATTTATTGAATAATTTAATAATGGGGATTGAATAACCGTATAATGGAAATGGTTGTTCTATAATTTTAATTCGTTTCAAAAGTTAAATTTTTAAGTTTGTTTTGAATATCTCAAAAGACAGCGACTCAAGAATAATCAAAAATTGTTTAAATTTAATATTACAAATGTTTGAATAATTAAATTCCGAATTTAATATGATTAATTTGATATTGAAATTTAATATATGGAAATAGAGTGAACAATTGAAATTTGATTTAATATGATTCAAATTGGTTTCCAAAGTGAATGTAAGTTATATCGGGATTATAATAGAGTTAATAAGATTTTAAAATTGGAATTTATTGGATAATTGAATAACGGGTTTAATATGATTAAAAATGATTTGTAAAATTTTATTTTATCATATTAAAGTTAGAATGATGTTGTAGAACTTTTAAAATCGAATTAAAAGTAAATTTGTGAAAATTGAATATTTTAATATTTAATTATCGACTGAAAAATAGCCAATTTTCGAACAGTCTCAGAATTGGACGAAACTAGTTCCATTGGATCCATAATAGTTTGTTATTATTGGATTTCAGTTTTCGTAGCAATCGGAGTTTTCGTTTGACCGTGGCAGCTCGAAACGCATCGAAATTATTTTAATATTAATTTGGCGAGTTAAAATAGTCATTTTTCAAACGGTCTCGGATTTCGACGAAACCAGTTTCATCGGATCCGTAATGTCATATTATTGTAAGGTTTTAAATTTCGAGTCAATCGGATTTAACGTTTGTCCGGGGCGAGCCCAAACGCACAGAAATTTGATTAACCGATTTAATTTCAAATCGATCGTTTATTGCCGTAACTCACACATACGATCGAATTAGCTTCTGAAACCTGTTCCATTGTGTCCGGAACACAGGGTAAACCCTAGAAACGCCAGCCAGCCTGCTATTTTTGGAGTTCGGAAAATTTTCGATGAATAGTGTTTTGGCGATTTTCTATAAAAGGACCCCCACTTTCTTTGTTTTGCAAAAGCCCTAGGGTTTCAGCCCTTAGCCGCCACTTTCATTTCAATGGCCAGAAAATTTTGAAACTTCTTCCTCCTTTTCCTCTCAATCCATCAACAATTAGCAAAAACTCTCAACTACAAAGTTGTAGAGGCATCAAGATCTAGCTATCCAACGGTGCAGATCGGAAACGGAGCCACGGATTGACGGCAAAACGCGATGGAATCAACTGCGTTTTTCACGCTTTCGAGAGAGAGGGGGGGCCAAGTTCACCATGGTTGCGGCCGAAGGTAGAGGGGGAGAGGAGCTTCCATTTGGCACTAGCTGATCAACTTCTCCTCGAGCGTGGTGGTGGCAATTCCAAACCCTAGTTGCTTGCTATGGGTTCTTGGGCACGGCTAAGTTCTGGAGCACGAACGTGAGAAGGGAAGAAGGTGGGGGGCGGTCCAGATCTGATGGTAGAGGGAGGGACGGTCAGATTTGATTCTGGGTAAAAAAAATAATAATATAGAAATTGTAGATTAAAAATTAGATTTAATTATCGTTCAATCTTTAAAATAGCATAACTTTTTCATACGAGGTCGAAAACGCACGAAACTTTTTGCGTTGGAATCGTATCGACGAGCACTACGCAATGGAGCTGGATTGGAATCATTTGGAGATAGTGAAAATTTCTGGTAAAATTAAACGCTCGTTTAATTTTATTCGAAATAAAACGTTGGAACTACATTGAAACCAAGGTGAGTGTTTTATAATGCTCACAACGTACTAAATATCATTATGCTAGTTAAATTTGACATTATGAAGTGTTATGATTTTATTTGTCGTTGTTTGATAGAATTTAATTGTCATATAGATTGTCATTTGAATTAACCGTTGAAAATTAAATTGACAGTTAAATTGAAATTGAAATTGGATTGCGATTAAATTACCTGACATTGATAACTATAAAATTGCCATGAATTGTATTGTCTATTGGATGATTTATTTCGATGGATGCTATTGGTAGATATTTAAATGTTTGTATGTTTATTTGCTTATATATAACCTGTTATGCATACATATGATACTGTGATTTAATTTAAGAAATATATACTCATCCCTGACATTTAATTGAAATAAATAATTACTTGGCCATAGGATAGAAAATTATATACGGACACCGAATTGGCTAAATTAATAATTTTAAAAATCATCGATTTGAAATTTGTTTAAATGTTTTGATTTAAAAGTTATAAATAGAAATCAATTTATAAAAATCGAATTTATCGAAATTTGAGTTTGGAATGTTGAAATTAATTTTGGTTAAAAGAAATTGTTAAAAAAAATTAAGTGGAGACTTTGGAATTTAAAATCAGGATATGATTGAATTTCGAAATTGATTTGTTTAAAGATTTAACATTAATTCGAGCTTTGAATATTACTAAGTAAAACTGATATAAAAATGATATTTTGAAATCGAGCTTGCAATTGAACCATATTTGAAATTTGGATTTAAACTTGAATATTGATGGAAAATTTGTTAAGTGTTATAAATGGATATTTTGAAATCAAGCTCCAAATCGATAAAAATTGAAATTGAATAAATTGAAGGTGAATATAGAATTGAATTGATTTGAAGTTAAAGTGGACGTTGTTTGAATTAAAATCGAAATTGAATCGGTAGAATGGAAATTGAAAGTGATTTGAATTGGGAAGCTATAAATTGAAATGGATTGGTTTTGAAGCTGTTTTATTTGTTTTCCAAATTACTCGGTTATATAAACCATTTTGGATACTTAGACTATTTTAATCTATTTTAAATCTACTTAACCCGATTTAAATTATTTTAAACTAATTTATCTATTTCACATCCATTTTAAGAGTTTAAGTATTTTAAGTATTTTAATTATTTAAACTACTTTTAAACTACTTAAAACTATTTTTCTAAGATTCCAAACTGGTTAATAAGGTGAAATGTTTAAGTTTAAATCTTGAATTTAAATACGAATTGAGTTAAATGAAGTTGCAACCTAAATTGAAATTCGAAATGATTTTGAAATCGAAATGAGATATTGATGCGAAAAATGATTTTTGAAACGGAATCTTACATTTGAATAGATACGATGATATTTGAAATGGACTTGATTTTTAAAGCGAATATGATATTTTAATATCAATTATGAATCGATTTGAAATATAAAAGAGCCAACGGTGTAATAATATGTAGTTATTAAAGAGACCGGGATCGGAAATGGACATACTCTCTGTCGATACCGAACACCACTTTAATAACTATTATACGCGGAGTGTTGATCCAGAATGAAGTGGATGGTTTGGTGAACGCGTTGACTGAAGAAAGAGAACGATATTGGATGACCCCTGACATGACTAAAACAGGAGCCGCGCCGGGCCATTGAGGTTCGCCGCCTCTAGCGGACACGCTTCTTCGATACCATTTCTATTACATTTGTGATTCGATTTGGGTGCACCCCTTGATTTGGGAGTGGTGTTTCGCGGTGTTGGGGTAGCTGCTGGCTATGCTCAACATCAGTCCGGATCACGCAACTACTAGTATCGTAGTTGGTATCGCCTCATGTACCTTGTCATACTGATTATCCTATTTGTGACTACTACGTTATGTTTTGTGTTATACCTATGGGGTACCCTCTGATAACCACCAGTTTACGGTGGGGCTTACGGTGCTGTATAGACTATGGCATTATAAAATGTGTTAAGGGGGATTATGGTAACGCCTTAACGCTATTTTAATACTTTATATTACTGATAGGCATTATCTACTTAGCGTACATTACTACATAGTAGATAGTTTAACGGATCCTTAAGAGATGGAAAATCCCGTAACATCTCTTGAGTTATTGCACGCACGTTGACACTGGATATGAGATGTCAAACCCCGTAAACATCTCTGACGCCGTTACACTCATATTTATTTACGATTGATTTAACTTTCATAAGGATATTTTAGTCCTGACTCGAGTGTTTTGCCTTTTCATTACGCTCGGGTCAGTCCTGAGTTTTACAGATTTTTGAAGATCCATTCTGGAGGATGAAGACGAAGATTTGGTATACTATTACTATTATTACCCTTGCATCATGCTATCTGCTGCATTATTTTATTTGTTCTGTTGTATATGTATAACTATGATAAATGTTGTATAAATAATTGTCAAAGTATAGTAAACAACTTCATGAACTGTTTATTTGACTATTATATTTTATCGTTCCGCTGCGAGATTCTGTGTTGTTTCATTTCCTTTATTTCTCTTTTTTTTTCTTATTTACCCCAATAACTATCTGCCCTTTTGAATGGTTTGGAATGGACATGTATATTTGATTGTCGGTTTAAACTGTGCAAAAAGGCGGGCAGTTATAGTTGGTATCAGAGCTTTGGTTTAGCGATAAACCTTGGCTCTAGTGGGGAATAACTCATTGAAATAGAGGTAAACTATATGAATGAGTTGAGTGTATATGAGAGAGCGTACTTGTTATTTGATATAAAATGGTTTTATGTTGTGTTAACTTTGTTCCGTTGAGTATTTATGAATTCTGGTCGATACTTGGGACGCCAAGGCGTCGATAGGAATTTCTAAACACTCGAATAGGACAAACCAACAGAATATCGTTTTGGAATATTTTTTGTATAGAAGAATTATTCGAATATTTATTCATTTTGATTGAATTGATTGTTGGGAGATGATAATATTAGATTATTATCGTTATTGTTTGATCAGTCAATATTTACAACAATTGATTAAATAACAATGGATTTAGGAAAATGAAATCTTGTAAACACAATTGATAATGAATATAAATGAATTTTAACTTGGATTTGGGAATTTAAATTCCGGTGTTTGAAATTGACTTACAAGAATTTGAAAAATATAATATGAGTATTATATGATAGTATAATTGAGTTGAAATTGTTTTCGAAGGATTTTTTTAATGATAAGTGTTATATTCCCTTCTCTTGACGCTAGAAAATGATTTCGGTGATGAGTGCACGCATCATCGGCGTTTATTTTCGAGAGTCCGAGTGGGGGAGACCACTTAATAGCTTGTCTAAACCTTGTTTTGATTCAAATTTTATTTTATTTTGTATTCTCTATAGTATGATTTGATATATAAATTATATAAGTATATATTATTTCAAAACTTGATTTGAAATGAAACCGGGATTGGAATTCTTAAGTCCTTTAATAATTAATGATTTTGTTTTATGATTGAAATGAATTTAGACTTGAATCATTAAGGAACTTCTGAATTGTGAAATGAGAAATGAACCTAAGAGCTAAGTGAAAATATCAATTGAAGTAGAAACCCTTAGAATTGGGAAATTATGAACTTAAAATAAAATTGAAACTGTAAAACTCGCATAGTATTAAATTTCATTCTATAGCATAGATATAACTTACCAAAATATTTAAGAAGTTCAAAAATGTTATATGAATTGTTAATTCGATAATATACAAGTATAGGTTTGAATAATGAAATATGCATGTAATTAATGGTTTGCAAATATAAATAAAAGTTGTTAGTAAACAATTGGAATTTAAATTAACATTTAAGGGGTGATTCACAATTATGTTAATATAAAATGGAAATACTATATGTGAATGTAAATGTGAAATTAAATTATAGTGAAATTTAAGTAATGACTTAAATTAATTGAAAATTCAACTTTAAATGAAAAAACGTTGTATGTTGTTTAACTACATTCTATTTGAATAACTATAACTTACCAAATACTTAAAAGGTTTAAAATGCTAATAAGGATAAGTAGAGGAATAATATACCAGTGTGAGAGTGAAAATAAAATGTGAAGATCTATTGATAGTTGTAAATATAAAAGAAATTTAAGCTGTAAAATGAATGATATATCTAAGTGAGTAAATAAAATTTAAAATTAATGAAATATAAAATTGGTAAATGGAAACTAATTAAATTTGAATATAACTAAATGTCAATAAACTTGGAAGTGTATGAAATTAAAATTGACTTGGAAATGTATAACTGATTTAGTGTAGATTTTGGATGGATGTTAATGTTTGATATGCATTGGTTGTTAGATGGATGATAATTGATTAAGTAGAATACATTAGGAATTGAATAAAAGGAATAAAATTAAAAAAAATTAAATTCAAATTTGAAGCAAAGTGAAATTAAATATAATTGAATTTAATTTAAATTGAAGCAAATTGACTTGAATTTAAAATGTGAATGAAACAAACTTGAATAAATCGGAAACAAATTGAATGTAAACCTATTGCATGGATGAATAAGAAAATAAAATGACTTTGTGTTTATGATTGTTCTTTAGAAAATTTGAAGTTTTGATGGTTTGCACTTTGAAATAATAAAAGCAAATTTTGGAAAAAATCCAAAATTGTTCAATATATGCTGAAACAAAAACAACCATAACTTTTAAATGGATGAACGAAATTCGACGATCTTGGACTTTTCGAAAAGCTTAGAAATTATAGCACAACTTTTGTTTGGATAACTTGAGAAAATTCCTCCTTCTACTAGGTTAAAAACTTGAATGTTACTCGCTGTCCTGTGTAAAAATAAGTAAAATCAGTAGTATACACCCTTAGTATTTTTGCCATATATTTTGACTGGTTTATTGGATTTTGATGATCTTAAACTTTATGGAAAGCTAAGAACTTAAGCTAAAACTTTTATTTTAAGTGTTTTGTGTTTTGATGTCGTTTAGAAGGTCGAATGTGTGGGTGAACGTCGCTGACCTGCGCAATTCATTGCCCAGGCTGAGGCGTATCCTCTAAGTAAAACAGCCATAATTTTTGAACCTATGATCCGAATTCGATGATTTTGGACATTCCGAAAAGCCTGAAATGAATGCAACAACTGTTGTTTAGATTCTGTTGCCGAATTTTATCGTTTAGGTGACCTAAAACTAAGATTTGTTTGCTGTCCTCAAATTGGAATCTCAGTTTTGAAGCTAAATATGTTATATATATGTTGTGTAGGCTAAGTATATCGATCTATCTTTATATGCATGGTTCTAACTTAGTTATTGAGTGTTTAGTAGGTGCGGATTGCGCTTGCTTCGCATTTGGAGCTCGCTTTCGCGCTATATTAGCCGTATATGCTCGCTAACAATATATATGGTACATATCTCGGATTACATACCGTACTTTTACGCTTTTTCCCTGCGGGATGCCTCATCACTTGATGAGATGTATATTTGTGATATATATACTGTCATTTTTTTTTTTCGATCGAGCCACGCAAAGGAGACTCTTCCGAAATTTTCCGTAAAATCCGGGTGTTAGAAAAATTTTCAAGTTTTAAAAATTTTTATAACTTGTTTTGATTACTAACTTTTAAAGTTAGGAAGCCGTTTGGAGTAACTTAGTGGAAGCGTAGTTATGACTTTATAAATGGAATTTCATTGTTTATAAGTGGATAATTTTTAATAAAATTTATCAAATGTTAATTCTTTACTTAGTTCCTTTTCCCTTCTTTTTCCTTTTCGGGGACGAAAAGTTTTGAGGGGGGGACAGTGAACGACCCGTAAATTTTCGATAATTAAAATAGCTAATTTAATAAGATTTCATGATTTAGTGTTAGAAAAAAAATTGTAAGTCGTTTGGAATAACAATAAATGTTGAATTCATTGGGTATAATAGAGTAATTGATTGATAAGTAAAATCTATTCAAATCAAATATCGAATATTGAACAGGTAAATTGTTTAAATTAAATATTTAAAACTTATGGAATTTATTGAATAATTTAATAATGGGGATTGAATAACCGTATAATGGAAATGGTTGTTCTATAATTTTAATTCGTTTCAAAAGTTAAATTTTTAAGTTTGTTTTGAATATCTCAAAAGACAGTGACTCAAGAATAATAAAAATTGTTTAAATTTAATATTACAAATGTTTGAATAATTAAATTCCGAATTTGATATGATTAATTTGATATTGAAATTTAATATATGGAAATAGAGTGAACAATTGAAATTTGATTTAATATGATTCAAATTGGTTTCCAAAGTGAATGTAAGTTATATCGGCATTATAATAGAGTTAATAAGATTTTAAAATTGAAATTTATTGGATAATTGAATAACGGGTTTAATATGATTAAAAATGATTTGTAAAATTTTATTTTATCATATTAAACTTAGAATGATGTTGTAGAACTTTTAAAATCGAATTAAAAGTAAATTTGTGAAAATTGAATATTTTAATATTTAATTATCGACTGAAAAATAGCCAATTTTCGAACAGTCTCAGAATTGGACGAAACTAGTTCCATTGGATCCATAATAGTTTGTTATTATCGGATTTCAATTTTCGTAGCAATCGGAGTTTTCGTTTGACCGTGGCAGCTCGAAACGCATCGAAATTGTTTTAATATTAATTTGGCGAGTTAAAATAGTCATTTTTCAAACGTCTCAGATTTCGACGAAACCGGTTTCATCGGATCCGTAATGTCATATTATTGTAAGTTTTCAAATTTCGAGTCAATCGGATTTACCGTTTGTCCGGGGCGAGCCCAAACGCACAGAAATTTGATTAACCGATTTAATTTCAAATTGATTATTTATTGCCGTAACTCACACATACGATCGAATTAGCTTCCGAAACCTGTTCCATTGTGTCCGGAACGCAGGGTAAACTCTAGAAACGTCAGCCAGCACGCTTCGTTTGGAGTTCGGAAAATTTTCGATGAATAGTGTTTTGGCGATTTTCTATAAAAGGACCCCCACTTTCTTTGTTTTGCAAAAACCCTAGGGTTTCAGCCCTTAGCCGCCACTTTCATTTCAATGGCCAGAAAATTTCGAAACTTCTTCCTCATTTTCCTCTCAATCCATCAACAATTAGCAAAAACTCTCAACTACAAAGTTGTAGAGGGCATCAAGATCTAGCTATCCAACGGTGGAGATCGGAAACGGAGCCACGGATTGACGGCAAAACGCGATGGAATCAGCTGCGTTTTTCACGCTTTTCGAGAGAGAGGGGGGCCGAGTTCACCATGGTTGCGGCCGAAGGTAGAGGGGGAGAGGAGCTTCCATTTGGCGCTAGCTCATCAACTTCTCGTCGAGCGTGGTGGTGGCAATTCCAAACCCTAGTTGCTTGCTATGGGTTCTTGGGCACGGCTAAGTTCTGGAGCACGAACGTGAGAAGGGAAGAAGGTGGGGGCGGTCCGGATCTGATGGTAGAGGGAGGGACGGTCAGATTTGATTCTGGGTAAAAAAAAAATATAGAAATTGTAGATTAAAAATTAGATTTAATTATCGTTCAATCTTTAAAATAGCATAACTTTTTCATACGAGGTCAAAAACGCACGAAACTTTTTGCGTTGGAATCGTATCGACGAGCACTACGCAATGGAGCTGGATTGGAATCATTTGGAGATAGTAAAAATTTTGGGTAAAATTAAACGCTCGTTTAATTTTATTCGAAATAAAGCGTTGGAACTACATTGAAATCAAGGTGAGTGTTTTATAACGCTCACAACGTACTAAATATCATTATGCTAGTTAAATTTGACATTATGAAGTGTTATGATTTTATTTGTCGTTGTTTGATAGAATTTAATTGTCATATAGATTGTCATTTGAATTAACCGTTGAAAATTAAATTGACAGTTAAATTGAAACTGAAATTGGATTGCGATTAAATTACCTGACATTGATAACTATGAAATTGCCATGAATTGTATTGTCTATTGGATGATTTATTTCGATGGATGCTATTGGTTGATATTTAAATGTTTGGATGTTTATTTGCTTATATATAACCTGTTATGCATACATATGATACTGTGATTTAATTTAAGAAATATATACTCATCCCTGACATTTAATTGAAATAAATAATTACTTGGCCATAGGATAGAAAATTATATACGGACACCAAATTGGCTAAATTAATAATTTTAAAAATCGTCGATTTGAAATTTGTTTAAATGTTTTGATTTAAAAGTTATAAATAGAAATCAATTTATAAAAATCGAATTTATCGAAATTTGAGTTTGGAATGTTGAAATTAATTTTGGTTAAAAGAAATTGTTAAAAAAAATTAAGTGGAGACTTTGGAATTTAAAATCAGGATATGATTGAATTTCGAAATTGATTTGTTTAAAGATTTAACATTAATTCGAGCTTTGAATATTACTAAGTAAAACTGATATAAAAATGATATTTTGAAATCGAGCTTGGAATTGAACCATATTTGAAATTTGGATTTAAACTTGAATATTGATGGAAAATTTGTTAAGTGTTATAAATGGATAATTTGAAATCAAGCTCCAAATCGATAAAAATTGAAATTGAATAAATTGAAGGTGAATATAGAATTGAATTGATTTGAAGTTAAAGTGGACGTTGTTTGAATTGAAATCGAAATTGAATCGGTAGAATGGAAATTGAAAGTGATTTGAATTGGGAAGTTATAAATTGAAATGGATTGGTTTTGAAGCTGTTTTATTTGTTTTCCAAATTACTCGGTTACATAAACCATTTTGGATACTTAACCTGTTTTAATCTATTTTAAATCTACTTAACCCGATTTAAATTATTTTAAACTAATTTATCTATTTCACATCCATTTTAAGAGTTTAAGTATTTTAAGTATTTTAATTATTTAAACTACTTTTAAACTACTTAAAACTATTTTTCTAAGATTCCAAACTGGTTAATAAGGTGAAATGTTTAAGTTTAAATCTTGAATTTAAATACGAATTTAGTTAAATGAAGTTGCAACCTAAATTGAAATTCGAAATGATTTTGAAATCGAAATGAGATATTGATGCGAAAAATGATTTTTGAAACGGAATCTTACATTTGAATAGATACGATGATATTTGAAATGGACTTGATTTTTGAAGCGAATATGATATTTTGATATCAATTATGAATCGATTTGAAATATAAAAGAGCCAACGATGTAATAATACGTAGTTATTAAAGAGACCGGGATCGGATATGGACATACTCTCTGTCGATACCGAACACCACTTTAATAACTATTATGCGCGGAGTGTTGATCCAGAATGAAGTGGATGGTTTGGTGAACGCGTTGACTGAAGAAAGAGAACGATATTGGATGACCCCTGACATGACTAAAACAGGAGCCGCGCCGGGCCATTGAGGTTCGCCACCTCTAGCGGACACGCTTCTTCGATACCATTTCTATTACATTTGTGATTCGATTTGGGTACACCCCTTGATTTGGGAGTGGTGTTTCGCGGTGTTGGGGCAGCTGCTGGCTATGCTCAACATCAGTTCGGATCACGCAACTACTAGTATCCTAGTTGGTATCGCCTCATGTACCTTGTCATACTGATTATCCTATTCGCGACCACTACGTTATGTTTTGTGTTATACCTATGGGGTACCCTTTGATAACCACTAGTTTACGGTGGGGCTTACGGTGCTGTATAGACTATGGCATTATAAAATGTGTTAAGGGGGATTATGGTAACGCCTTAACGCTATTTTAATACTTTATATTACTGATAGGCATTATCTACTTAGCGTACATTACTACATAGTAGATAGTTTAACGGATCCTTAAGAGATGGAAAATCCCGTAACATCTCTTGAGTTATTGCACGCATGTTGACACTGGATATGAGATGTCAAACCCCGTAAACATCTCTGACGCCGTTACACTCATATTTATTTACGATTTATTTAACTTTCATAAGGATATTTTAGTCCTGACTCGAGTGTTTTGTCTTTTCATTACGCTCGGGTCAGTCCTGAGTTTTACAGATTTTTGAAGATCCATTCTGGAGGATGAAGACGAAGATTTGGTATACTATTACTATTATTACCCTTGCATCATGCTATCTGCTGCATTATTTTATTTGTTCTGTTGTATATGTATAACTCTGATAAATGTTGTATAAATAATTGTCAAAGTATAGTAAACAACTTCATGAACTGTTTATTTGACTATTATATTTTATCGTTCCGCTGCGAGATTCTGTGTTGTTTCATTTCCTTTATTTCTCTTTTTTTTTCTTATTTACCCCAATAACTATCTGCCCTTTTGAATGGTTTGGAATCGACATGTATATTTGATTGTCGGTTTAAACTGTCCAAAAAGGCGGGTCGTTACAGTAGCATTATTGGTTAACTTTCCAAAACTTCAAGAATTTCAAAAATCAAAGTTGAGATGTTCAAAATATGGTAGAAATACTTCAACAATGTCGATGAAAACATAATTAACAATATGTAAACAAAACTGAGTTAAGAGATCATACATCACTTTCTTTCGGTGTCATGATATCCAAAATGCGATGATCTTCATCTAATCTTTATAAGGAACTTTTAAATTTTATTATATCAATCACCTAAAAAAAACTCGAAATCTATCTCCATCAAATTTGTTCCTTAGCCCACTTATGTGTCTATATTTTAAAGAAGGCATGTGGTCTAACTAAGGATGTAGGACCACTATTATTATCTATTGAAATCTTTAGTACCCAAATTTGTCTATATAACAAACCGTTAGCATCTACAATTGTACCATTAGGAATCTAAATTTGTTTAAATTTCAAACCATTTACATTCGTACTTTTTGTAATCCATATTTGTTTAACTGATTTGTGTTTGTATATATTTTGACAATTATTCTTTCCATGTCCAATATTTCCACACTTTATGCATTTGGGTATTACATTTTCCCCCTTAAAAGTGTTATTATTTATTTGTTTATATTTTGACACTTTCGCAAATCCAAATCCTTTCCTTTCACAAAGAGTTGATTTTTTAAGAGCGTATTAAATAATTATTCTCTAGTGAAAAATTTCCGAGTAATCAACTCAAGTTTGTTAATTTTGGATTTTAAAAGTTTATTTTCATTTGTTAGCTTCGAACAACAACTAATGGTACTATCTCTCTTTTCGAAATTATTCATTTTCAAGCCCATATTTCCACTTTTAAGCTCTGTAATTTTAGTCTCAATTTCTAGCATCTCAGTTTCAAAGAGTTAGAGTTCTTTTAATTCAATTTTTTCAAAATCCTTGATTTTTTCAATTTCCTTTTCAAACTCGTGATTTAATCAAATAATTTTTTATTTTCTCAAAGTCACGTTTTCTTTTTCAAGGGTTTTGAAATTTTCTTCGACCTCATTTAATTTCTTTTCAAAAATCGCACATTTAGAACTTTCCGACCTCGTAAAACTATTCAACACTTTTTGAAAAATATTATTTTTACAAATCAACTCAGTTTTTTTTCTTCTGAATTAAAATTTTGTTTTCTAACTTTTGAAAGTTTTCATGAAAACATGCAAATTCTTTTTCATACTCCAAACACCTTTTGCAATTAGAATTTTTACTTTTCTTAATATTTTTAAGCTCATTTTCCAAGTCATTATTTTTCTGACGCGGTTTAGATTATTCCCTTTTCAACTTATTATTTTTCATCTCAAAAGCCTCGTTATTTTCAATTAATTTTTGGCATAAGAGAGCTAAATCATTAAATGAAAGATCACTTATCTCATCGGCTATTGAATCTTCATCACTGCCGTCTTTTGCAAATCCTATCAAGCACGTTTTTTCAACTGAGTCGATTGTGGAAAATTTCTCACCATTATTGACTTTTGCACCATATACTGCATTAAAAGTATTCTAGATTTCCTATGGACTTTCAAAATGAGAGATATGTTTAAAATTATCTTGATTAATACGAGAATATAGCATATGCATAGCAAGTGCATTAATGGAAGTATTTTTCTTGTCTACTATATCACACCCATTTTCAATAATATCCCAACATTTAGAATTAACAGATTTTATATAAAATTCCATTTTTAATTTCCAATGTAAAAAATTTGTTCCATCAAAAATAGGGAGAACAATATTAGACTGACTCTCACTAGATTTGCAACTATGGTTAAACATTTATGTTATTAATCCTTACTATGGTACCACTTTTAGGATCGTTTTCACCCTAGAGGGGGGTGAATAGAGTGTACTAACAATAAATTAAAATTAATGCAAAAATAAAAACAACAGTAGAACATAATGCAATAGAGATCACACACAGATTTACCCAGCTTCGGCAATAACATGCCTATGTGCTGCCCCCAAGGTTTCTAGTAGAAATTAAGTAGTCAGACACATACACACATAAACTTGCGACACCCTCTAACTTGACTAATCTAACTCTAAGCTCAAAACCGTACCGCAACTCAGCTACTGAGTTACGAATTCTCAAACTACGCCCCGTAGTTTGTACCTAGTTACACAACTAGATGATTACAAAAATTTAAAAAGAAAGTTACAAATGAAAATAAAATACTAAACAAAACCCTATTTTAAATTTGAATCCCAATAAATAACAAAGACAACGACCCAAAATAATAAAAGTGAAGAACGTTTCTCCTTTTATTTAGTATAATCTCTTCGGCTCATTAAGATACACGCGGTTCCCTTTTCACTGCTTATCCATGCCGTCTCTTTTTCTTTTTGATCTGAATTAGGACTTTCTGAAATTGAAGCGCCGTTTGAAAGTTCAAATCAATTTCCTATCGTCCCTTACTTAACTTCGATGCTTCTTCGTTCTGTGCTCTTCAATTTGCTCGTGGTCGCTTAACTTGTGTCGAGCTCAAATGGTATAAAAATGGTATGCGATTTGCCCCTTTTCGATATTGATTATTGCTCGACTTGTTTGATTCGAGTTTTGGATATTTTCTGTGATTGGTTCGAAGAATGCTCTCTGATTTATCTCGAACTCGAATGCCAATAATGAATTTTTCGGGTTTAATTTGTAGGGGTCGAACACCCTATACTCTTGTTCGTATATATTGGTTTGAATCTTTCAGTTGCTTTTCTTGGCCATGGATTTTTGCTTGAATGATGTTATTTATTTTTGACCTTTTCATTTCATCTGTGTTGCTCCATGAGTTTGAATTTGCTCCATTTATTTCTATGGTTCCATTCTCTGCTAGCACTATGACTTCAGCATTTTAATTTTGATCGAACTTGACTTCCTGATATATTGGCATCTAAATTTTGAACTGAATTATGACTTAATTAACATTTTTACATGCTAGTTCCATTCTTTGTTGGCTTTGACTTTGACATTTACATTTGCGATAACGACTTTTTTTCCTCTGAAAGACTTCACTGCGACCGTTTTTTACTCATTAACTGTTCGAACTACTTCACTGATTTTTGAAACATTTGTGTATGCCACCTCCATGTGTGTATATATATACATATATGTATGTGTATATGTATGTGTGTATGTATGTATGTGTGTGATCGACTTGCTTATTGCATCTCTGTGTAAAATTAATGTCACTTAATTATTCAGTGCACTTGTTCACTTGCATGTTGTAGATAATACAAAACTTGTATATATGAATTTTGTTGTAACTTGGTTGGTCATGTTGAACTATAACTTGATGAAGTTGACTTGTTTGAAGCTTTTTGTTTGTACATATTGAAGTTTATTGTGGTCAAGACTTCATGTAGCTTTGAGTGTGCATTGATGAGATTGTTGTCATGTTGTATTTACCTCTAGTTCACTCAAGTATGGTTTTCATTGTGTTGGTGGTTCCATTTTAATGCTTGTGTACTTCATGTTGTTCAAATGATTTCATGTACTCTAATCTGGTGGTCCTTTCTGTATTCATGCCTCTATTCTGGTCTCAAAGAGGCTGGTTGCATCCCACATGTTCACCACTATTCTGATTTGAAGTCTAGTACAAGTGTGTTCATGGCTTCTTTGTTAATTGCTTTGCCGCTGTATACACAAACACACACACACGTGTGTGTGAACATGCATGTATATGTGTATGCTGTGTTACTTTGGCTTGTTCCACTTGCATTGATCAGGACATGTTGTTTTGTGAACTGTTCTTGCATTGTGCATGTCTGGTTCAATTTCATGTTGCATTGCTTTGAGTCATTTCATTTACCTGGTCTGGTTTGTAGGGTGTTGTTTTGAATTCCTGAAGCTTATTGCCTTGGTTGCTCCTCACCATTTCATTAAACATGTACATGTCTAGTACCTTTTGTTGTTGCAATGCTTCATGTACTGGTAATTTCTTTTGCCTGCATGGTCATGCACACATGCTCTACTACTATGCTTTGTCCCCTCTGGTTTGTGTTTTTCTAGTCCTGGTTGCTTTTGAATCTGCATTTTCTCATTGATTTTGAAATATCATGCACATAATCATGTATATACCTGCATACATATGCAAGTATATATGTGTAATTGTGTAATACATGAGCCGTATCCATTTATATTTGATTTGTACATGTGTGTATTTGCACCAGTCTGTGAGATGGAATTGGGAAACGGCCTTGTGATATTCATAGTGACACACTGTGAATATTACAAGTTGTTCGTGCACATATATTTGGTCCCTGTCAAAAAATATGAAAAGAACAACCCAAATAGCTAAGGCAAAAATAAATTTTAAATTCAATTTTATTTTTTCAATTTAAATTAGTTTCCTTTTCCAGTTTACTGCATCACTGTTTATTTTGCAGATAGTTCAGATGTTGGATACAGACTGGAACATAATTGAAGATCAAATATGAATGTTGAGTGAATATGTAGTGAGGTGAAATTGTAAAGTGAAAATTGTGTTGTGATTGAAAATTGTATTTGAAATTGAAAATGTGTAAATGTAATGAGAGATCAAATTTATACTATTTGAATTTGTAATAAAACATTTGTTTGAATAAAATATTTGTTTAAATATGAATTTTGTGTTATTTATTTTATTCAACAAATATTCTTTTCATTATGTGAAAAATAAAATAGTACAACAACAAATAAATTTAAACGAACATATATATATATATATATATATATATATGTTTATTATCATCAAACAAAATCATAGGCTATTGTATTCTACAGCATTGTCCCTAACGTAGTTCCCACTAAAACGGCTCAAGCCACTGTTGTTCCTTCTGCTCCAGTAGGGGGCTTCGATGATAATGAATAGAGGAGTAAAAAAGGCCAAGATGTTGAGGTACACCTGGAGGAGGAGAAGAGGATATATGACCCAAAAGCTTGGATGAGGAAGGGATTAGGAGAGGAGAGAATGTAGAAGAAGCCAGGTTGAAGAAATGGATGAAGGAGGGGAAGAGGGAGAGGATGATGTAAATGAAGACTGCAATGTTCGTGGAGACAAATCATTTGAGGGGACATCCCCTGAATGCACCATATTTATTTCACCTCCTAGGCTTTCCATTAGGAGATATTCTCAAGACTGTTGGGATGATGAGACTTCATCTTTGAAACACCTCGAACATGATCCCTAGGTTACTTAAGGAACGTCAATACTTCATACACATCTAGGATAAGAGCACAAACATTTAGCACTCATTCTTAATATATTACTTCTGTTCTGACATGATACTTCTTCCTTTCTTACAATGGAGAAAAGTACACAAATGGGAAAGCTCCATGCGGGTGTAGAGAAACGCCGCTCCTTAACTCAAGAAGCATATTATTAATGCTATGGCTTATATCAAGAGTTGTATAGTGAAAGACAAAGAAGAAAGGAATGAGAATGACATGATGATGAAGAAAGACACTACCATCATGAGAAGCGAAGAGAATTACATGACCACTCTAGGCACGACTTCAATTCTCCCCAATGACAGCTCTTGCAAACTCAACCTTCATAGCACAAACAATCTTCTTAGCGTGACCTTTCTCAACCATCTTGACCCTTCACAACTACTACCTCGGCTTTCACTCAATCCAAAATTGTCAGCTCTTCCCAATCTCAATAATCTGATAGGGTTGGCAAAGAAACTTCTACACATCATGTTGCTCCTCCTCCACCCTTAAATGCCAACACACCGTTGTTACAGCTAATTTGCAAGCGACTCTTTTGGCTACTGCCTTGAGGGATTATGTTCGACTACAACATCAAGAACTCCACATGTTGCTAAGCCAATGAAGGCCTTACAAGACATGAGGAGGTAGCAAAACAAATTTATGAATGGAAGAAACTTGCTAAATGCCTCTCCGACGTTAACTGTGTTAACCAACTGATCATCTATTCTTTCGATATGGAGAGGGCCGATCATAATCGAATATCTGAGGAATATGAATGAGAGTTGGCTTTAGTCCAGAAAGAAGGGACAAAAAAGAAAACTCGGCTAAAGATTCCCAAGAAAGATTAGCCGAGTTATCCAAGGCTCACATGGTGAAGATCCCAATCATAAATTCACAACTGTGGTTCGTGCTACCAACACTGAACTTGAGAAAAAGTCAAAGAAAAAGAAGTTGAGTATACAACACTTCAGGCTAAAGTTAAGAAACTTAAGACAGACTTGACAGCTAAAAAAGAACTAAAGGAACAATGAATCTACCAATTAGAAGGTCAAGTTGGTCGGGGTTAAGAAAGAAAATGAAGAACTGAAGGATAATGCTATTAAAACCGAGAAAGAAACAGAAGTCACTCTTCTCTAATATTTTGCCAGCAGTATAAGAACTAATAATCTTACGTAGCTAAGAGATGGCTATTCCAAAATACTTATTGACGCCTGAGATGAAATCTTGCAAAGGGCTAGGAGCACTAGTATGATGTCGATAATAAGTTTCTAAAGAATTTTTTTGAATGAAGACAATTTGGTGGTCTAGGAAAGGGGAGAAAAATCTTGGCGGCTGAAGCTGTAGTCAAAAAACAGGTACCTAATGAGAGTCCTAGATTCCTATATCATGTGGATAACTCCTTCATAGCGTAGAAATGGTTTGTAGTTGACATTTTCACTTCAACGGCAACCACTTCATATGTTGTCGTAATTCAAACACCCATATCTTCCGCTTCCAACACAAGTACTTTTAGGGGATACAAGCTTGACACCCCATTTCTCATTCTTCCAACAAATCCTCCTACTATGCCATCACCTTATAAATCTCTAAAAGAAGGAGAAATTGCCAAATCTTCCTCGAAGGACATACCGACCTCTCAAGGTATATTTTGATTTCCCCAGTCTTTAAGAAACTTTAATTCTCATTGGAGGGCATCTCTAATCTTTACCTTTCTGCTTGTAAAAATTACAAGTATGCCTGCATTGCCTCCTCCACCACCATGCAGTCATACTCCAGATTCAAGCACCATCATGGCCGCATCTATCTTCATCACTACAATATCTACTCTCCTAGTTCCTCCCGCTGTCTTTGACCTAGTACTGACTTGGAGAAAATAGGAGCACTAGAGGGATTAGAGGAATTTGTCCATCTATTAATGAGGAGGTGACGGTAACCAATGCAAAGGGTCCTTACACTACAATTATAGCAGAGAGGCTTAAAATGGACATCTCAAAGATCAAGATTAAGCAAGAACCAAGAATGTAGAAGGAGATTTCATTTTTTTAAGCTCTACTCTTTAGGAAACTAGCATATCAATTGACACTTTCAAATCTCACATCGATCAGATAGAAACTACGATTGAGAGAAAGACCTCGAGGGCCGTCTTGCACCTATGAAGGATATCGAACCTCTAAATAGAAAGCTTCCTTCCAATAAGAAGGATGGGAAGGAGAAGAAGAAGGCGAGGAGGGGGATGCACCCACAGGGATAGTTCTTTAGCTCTTTTTGTATTTTTCTTCCTTTTGGCTTTACTCTGTGTATAAGTCGATGCTGTGTGGGAGTGTTCCACACACAAAAGTATGTAAATAAAAAGATTGATTTATGTTCAACCTTTTTCCTATTTACGTTACTGCATTTTTATTTATTTTTCCTATATACTTGCCTTCATGTATAATATAATCATCTGCAATCCAATTAGTTATACGTTATTCATGTCTGTGTCTATGATCTGTGTAATGCCATTATATACAGTAACTCTGCACTTATAAATAATTTTCTATAGTGCTCATTCTCAATGTATTTCTTATTTGACTAAAAAAACTATATTTTTTGGCTAACCCTATTTATCTTTGGTTGAACTTATCTCGCTCAACCACAAATAGAGTTGTATTTCTTCAACCAACTCCATGGTCATCCTTGTCTATCTTTGGCCAAACATATTTTGTTCAGCCGTAAACAAGGTCACATTCACGAAAGACTTAATTTCACGCTGACACCTATCTTTGGGAATTGGCACTTCTAATGCTTATTTCTAGGCATATACCCTTGATTATAACAATCTCCAGGTGATGATTAAAGATACTTCATCAACCAATCTCATTTACCATTAGCCAAACATATTGCATTAGGGTGTAAATAGGGCTATACCTGCAAAAGACTCAATTATACACTGACTCTTATGTCCAAGAATTAGTGTTTTGGATGTCTGTCTCGGGACATCCATCTTCAACCTGCTATCTTTGGTTTTTGGTCAACGATGCTCTATTAACCATCTTTGTTCATGACTGGCCAAGCTTTTCTCATTAAGCTATAAGAAAGATCGTACCTATATATAGATATATTTCTTCATCGGTTCCTATCTTTGAGATGTGGTGCCTTTGATGTCTACCTTCGAGCATTAATCCTTGATCTTGCCTATCTCTAGGCACTGGTAAAAGATTTGATGTATAAGGGAAATCGTCTAATCGACCCCGATATGATTATACTCTGGTGACCAGATGACAGATCAAAGGAGTCCATCGGTACCTATTTCAGGTGCCTAGACCTTCATTTTTTCAAAACACAAAATGTTTGATTTTGCTACTAACCACGCAGCACATAGTCAAACTTTTAAGAATATAGTTCCTTTGATTCTAAAATTCAACTTTATTTGAAAATGAAAGAATGGCAGATTCCACCTTATTACATCAAGTTCTAATCAATAGAACATATTATTTACAAAATGTAAGTCTAAGTAAAATAACGTCGTAGATGCTCACTATTCAATGCCCGTGTAATTGAGGTCCTTTCATCTATCGATAGCTTAAAAGTTTCATCTCTAAGCTTCCCTTCAACCAATAGGGACCTTCCTAATTCGAGTAAACTTCCTCCATACCAAGAAAGACCCTTTCCAAAACAAGGTCGACAATCTCAAAGATACGATTTCTAACCTTGTGCTGAACTGTTTTGCTACTCTTATTTGATGATCAGCTACCATCAAGTTAGCCTCTTCTCGTTTCTCTCCAATCAAGTTAAGGGACTCAAGCAAGAGTTCCTCGTATAACTTAAGGTCATAGTACAGTCTTTAGTCAGAAAGGAATTCAAATTTGATTAAGATCATAAGCTTGGTAGGCCAAATCGAATGGAGTATGGCCAATCGTGGATTTCTGGGTCATCCCATAAACCCACAATGCAACTGGTAGCTCATAAATCATATTGCCCTTGAATTTGTTCAATCTCTTCTCGATGATGCATCTGATGATCTCGTTCATTGCTCTACCCGTCCATTCGCTTTCCGGCGTGCTACCATCGAATAACTCTTCTCAGTTCAGTATTAACCACATAATTCTTTGAACTCGACACTCCTGAATTGAATTCCGTTGTCGGTGAAATCTTCTATGGAACTATGTATCTACAAAGAATGTTTTTCGCTACAAGTTGATCTCCTTCTTTGAAGTGATCAATGTGAGTGGTTCTGTTTCAACCCACTTTGCATAGTAATCCACAACATTATAGCATATTTCGCTTCACCTCTCGAAAGCAGCAACACATCAATATTATCAATTCCCTACATCGTAAATGGTCGTGGGATAACTATTTACATAAGCTCAGTGGATGGGCTCTTGGTATCTTTGCAAATATCTAGCACTTATCACATCTTCTAGAATAGTCTGCCACATCTCAACTAACCATTGGCCTGAAGTATCCATAGTGAATAACCATCTTTGCCGACGTCTGCCCCTGGTGTGATCGCCACATATACATTTGTACACATCTGTAAGAATTTTCTTAGCTTTGCCTTTGGTAGCGCACCTAAGCAAGGGCATTAAGAATTTCTTTTATACAACACTCTTTGCACGATGAATTGAGGTACCTTAAGCTGGATGTTTCATCATTCATTTCTTCCATTCAAGAGAATACATTTTGGTGAATATTCTTTAATTGGATTCATCCATGACTCCTTCTCTTCCTAGAGATCCAAGATATGATCAATAATGTGATGACGTCCCTACACCACCGATGCTCATATAACCTAATAGTGCACTGCTGGAGCGTCCAACTGATATAGGATGATTGTCAAGGGAAAGAAAAAGGTAAAGATGAGGGATAGGAAAGAAGAGAAGGGCATAGAAGAGAAGAGAAAGAATAAAACATCACACAATTACATAATTTGTCGTATACCTCACAACGCATCGGAAAAAATATAATAGTCATCCCAGACATAAAACAAGCGGGACAATAGTAATTATATAAACTACATATTCAAAGTATATAGGCTCAAACATTTATACAAATTAGTAATGGAGTTTATACAACCGATAAATAAACTCAACTGATAAATTGTCTCTAGTAATAGTAAGTCAAACACTTTCAAGGCTTCACAGTGTCACACAATGGAATAAACAATAATAAGTCTCAAAATATAAGTATGAGAAAGCGTCATCTCCTACTAGTCCATCTACGCAGCTCCAAGTGCTATTTACACCTGCTATCTATTCTACTCATTTAAGAGTATAGGAGTTAATAAGAAGCAAAGCATAAAACCTTGAGTCAGACAACAGTCTGGTGTGAGCGATAAATAATCTTAAAACATTATAAATGTCAGTATAGTATATGGGAACAAAGGGTATGGAGAATCATAACCGACATGTCCTTGTAGCCACAAAGCGAGCACATAACAAAGGATATATGTTACACTATGATAACCATCAAGGATGTACCATACATCAAAGTACTAAAGGTATCTAGATATTGGTATCAGTAATACCTACATCGTGTGACATCCAAAAGGTGATAAAAACAATCAAACAATCATAGCATCTATCATCCATCCTCACATTCCCTCACTCGGTGCATTGGATATATGGTACTCGTATGGCCACCTACCTAGAGCCAAAGGCTACTCAATGTCTCAATTCCTCTATACTCTAATCTATGCCATTGAGTAGGCTAGGAACTAGACTACACCACCATAGACAGCCCAGGGTATAACGGGTCTGCACCTCCATAGACATCCCAAGTGAGCATTCTCACATACAATCCACTTTACGAGTACACTGCGAAACCTATGAGTATCAACGATCCCTTTGTACATGTTATCCGTAGTGGAGCCCATTTTAGAACTATCCATACAGCTTCCGTCTGAAGTCGCTGCGGTTGGGAACTACTCTAGACAACCACCATAAGTCACAGAGTGTCATCATCGATCCTATAACCTACCTCCAACAGTCCCCTCAATCAGACTAATCGCCCCCTACTCTGCCTCTCCAAGTATAACTATCCACCATCAAAGTCAACACTTCCTATAATGACCCTAGTTTTGACTAACATTATTTAAAACATTTAATTTGATAAATTAAATTAAATAATCTAAAGGGATAAGGAAATTGAGATTTGGTAATTAAGTTTAGGCCATGCCTTAGTTAATAAACCAATTAGAGAAGTAAAAGGTTTAGAATGAGAAGGAGGAAAATAATAAGGTAAAAAATGGGAATAACTTACATTCCTACCCCTTATACCTTTCTATCTTCATGTCCTTCATTCAATTACACTCATACAAACTAAACATAGAGAGAGGCTAGCCATAACAAAGGGAAAATAAGAAGGAAACTAAAAAGATTATGAAATCAAAGCTAAAAGAAATCAAGTTTACAACAAATCTCATCTTTCTCATCCAAATCTGAATAATCAATATACATCTCACATTTTTGACTAAGTTTCGTTTCAAGTGTAAATCCATTTCTTTTGCAAGTATTATGCCATGTTTTAGTAGTTTTAGTAATCATATGCTTGTTAGTGATTTTCTAAATTTAAATATGAAATTTAGTAATATGTTTGAGTTGGAAAACCTATCATATGATACTCAAATGATTTGAGATTTTGGTATAATGTTAGAAATATCATTTTAAAAGCAGTTTTTTAGTTTTATAATTTTCTAAGCAAGTATGGATTTTATATGAATTTTATCATTGAATAAATTGTGAATTTCGGGTTTTAATTATTAAAAATAATTGAAATAAATTTTTTTCCTTGAAATTTTATACATCGAAGAGTACAATTAATTTGATTTAATTTAACTTTTGGGGATATTTCCTAAGAGTTTAGGAATAATAAATAAATTATTTGAGCCAAAAAAGGCATATTTGTTTAATTAAAATAATTATACTAAGGGGTAATTTGTAAAAAAATGTTTGGTATTGAAAATTATATCACGCGACGGATTTTCAGTGGAGGAAATTTTTAAATTTTTGCTACCAGTGAGATCTTAACAAATTATAGAGATTTGATGAAAAGAAAACACTTTTTATAATAATTTTACAATTTTCAAGTTAACTACCATACTGCCATGACGACATAGGCCACATCGAGCCATATCTCACCGGACTTCATCATCATCGATGTGAAAAAAATTAATAGACATGATGTCAATGAGCGTACCACTAAGTGGATTGGTTTGGAGCTCGTCGAGGTAGTAATAATAGATAAAGGAATGGCCCTCATCATGGCCATGTCAATGTGCAAGCATGCAGCATTTTATTTAAAGTGGCTTGTAGTTGCATGTGTTCTTTAGAATCACTGACCGCTATAACCTCGATGTTGCATTATTTGTTAAGTGATTTCGAGTTTCAGGCTCGCCAACCCAATGGTTGTCGAGCCTAGCCCTTGCCACTTTTAACTTGTCATCGAGTTTACCCTATGCCGCTTTTAACATTGTTATCAAGTTTAGTTAATGCCTTTAATAGTCATCAAACCTAGCCAATGTTGCTTTTTAAATAGTCATTGACCTTAATCAATAATGTTTTAACCATGTTGATGTCCAGATATCGATGTCGCATTTACTAAATTTTATACCCTCGATGCGGTATTGATGCCAATGTTTTTATATGTTGCCAAAGTTCAAATTTTATAGTCTTAAAACTATAACTTATGAAGTTGTAACTTTGATATCATCCCCATATATTTTCAAATAAAATACTTCGACTTGCTTTTGAGTGGACAAAGATTTTAACGGCAATGACCTTGTCGAGTTTTAAAAGTGTAAAGATATTACATAGTTTTGTCCTTGTGGCCTAAGTTTTGAGAGGGTCGAAGACCCCAATGATTTCGAGTTTTCATCAACAATGTTTTGTAAAGCATATGTCATGGCATAAGTATTTTGAGTAAAAGTAAAGGATCAATATTTTCCTTATTTTAAGTATGATTTCAAGGGTTAAATCATCTACAATTGTTTTCAAGGAAATATGGATAGGGTATTTAACCTAAAATTCAACTAAAAGAATGACTCGAAGATTAGAAAACTAGATTGGACTGGTGTAGGGTTGCGTTCTATACTTTAGTTAGTAGCCCCTAGCTAATATAAGTCCAAAATTTTAGTGTGTAGGACTTTGTCATAGGTAAGTCTAAAAGAACTTTTACACATAGAAAGAAATAAATAGAGTATAGATAGGTTATTCATGAGCCTACAAAACCACTAAGATCAGTTGACCGTTGGAGTAGTAAGTTACGGATAGACTGTCCAGTTTTCCTCTAATGGTAAGTTATAACATTTATTTATGTCTGGTAGGCTCGAGTAAGCCATAGATTTATAGTCAGCTTGATAAAACTATGATGTTAGGATGGATAGTCCACCGGTTACATATTTTTTATTCATAAATGTTATTGTTATTTATAACCAATGTGGTTGTAGGATTTTATTTGCAAAAGATATGCTTTTAAAAGATATTAGTGAAGGGAAAACCCATTCCGCTAGATGGCGTGGTCTCACTTAATATCAATATACCAGGATGTCATATTATTATTCATACCAGGCATTTTATCTGACTCAAATTTTATGTTTTCCCCTTACATTCTCAGGTGCTCAAAATTTAATTTGAGTAGGTTAAGAGTTTAAGTTTTTAGGTTTTGTAGGTTTTGACGAATAAAGCTTCCAGAGACATGCATGAGGCAAAGATTAGCTATGTAGGAGATTATCTATCTATCTATTTCGCTATGTTTGATTGTTATATGTAATGACAGATGTTATAACTATCTATTTAGTAACTCTGATCATCCCGAGAGGGCATCTTCATATGTCGCTCTTGGCGTATTTTGTAATAATTATATTTTATCAGAATCTAGGCAACGTTATGGGATTATGTACTAAATATGACATACTGATTTGAAATGTAATATGAAAATTTGTTTTGAAATTATTTTTGAAATATTCCATATTCTTATGCTTCTGATATTATGGATACCATTAACATTGTCACATTTTGTCATCGGAAATTAATTCTATAGATGACTGTAGTATCTGCAGCTGTTAGTTTCAGGCCTCAAAATGGGAGATGTTATAGCTTGGTATCAAAGCATAGCTTTATCTAAAACTTAAAATAATTTGAACCTAAAAGGATTTTAAAACATAATCCTAATGAATCAGAGAACAAGATTGGGGTACGGGATAACCTATAGTATCGTACTTTTATTTGTTATATATAATCATATGCTTTATCTATATTCTCTTATCTCTCTTAGACCGTTCTTTCGTGTCCTACAAATTTTCGAATGTAGATTAAAGGAAAGTATGATATGGAGGCAGGAAATGGAAGAGTGAATCTCAATGGAGGAAGCACCACAACTAATGGAAATGCTAGGCCCAATATTGCGAGAAACCCAGGTTGGCAAACAGCTGCAAATGTAGGTGCTAGAACACCGCAAGTAGATATGTGAGCTATGTATCAGTTCTATACAACATGATGCAAGCAGGACCTGCTGCTGGATTAGTATGTGGAAATGCTAGAGGAGTGAACCAAGAAGGTCCAATGGTCAACAACTATGCAGTGCAGAGAAGAGACTGTGCAAGGCTTGGAGGAAAATCGTTTATTGGAACTGAGGATGCAATTGAAGTAGAGAATTGGTTGCTTCATTGCAAGAGGATCTTCGTTGAACTTGGACTAAATGATGAGCAGAAGAGGAGGTTAGCATCCATACAACTGCAAGGAGCTACGTTGTACTAGTGGAACTATGTAACTGTTGGAGTAGCGTAGGAAACTTTGACTTAAGCAGAATTCAGGAAAATGTTCGAGGAAAGATTTATGTCGGAGATCACTAGTCTACCCTGTTGAGGAAGTTTGCTGAGTTGGTGCAGTGAGACATGAAGGTGCTGAAGTATGCTATAAGATATGAGGAATTATCCCAGTATGGGTATGCTATTGTGGATACAATAATTAAGAGGATGCAAAATTTATTCGTGGATTGAGACATGAGGTTGCTAGGGCAATTTTGCCACATCTCAGGGATCTATGTGATGTCGTGGTGGACATGGCTTTAAAGAATGAAGATATGCTTTTTTTCTTTGGAGTAACAAAGCAGTGGAGCCCCATGGTGGGCAAAATTAGAAGAGGAAGTCCTTTCACAAGAAGGGAGCTCAGAAGATTGGAGTTGCCAAGAGAAGAAAATATAAGGTTATCTGCTATAAGAGTGATAGAAAGGGCATTTTGCAAATGAATGTCATTCTGGAGAAGGAAAGAAGGTGATTGGAAGGAAGAACATCAAATGCTTCAACTGTGATCAGATCGGTCATTATAAGAACCTATGCAAGGAACCAGCTAAAGCTAAGAAAGGCAAGACGATTCCATTGGAACTGGCTACTTGAGACCAACGGTTGAGGAGAAGAGAAAAGCTGTGATGGTAGGTACGCTTTTGATTCATGGTGTACCTATTGGAGTTTTATTTGATACTGGCGCATCACATTCTTTTATATCTCATTGTTTGGTAGATAAGCTTAACCTTGAACCATCATACCTAGTTATATCCTTAAGGGTTGCGAATCCAATAGGAGGGTATGCAACTCTTGGGATAAGATGTGACCATTTAGAGTTTGAATTGTTAGGTCATATATTTATTTACAGTTTGCATGTGTTTGATTTTAGAAGCTTCGGAATAATTTTTGGTATATATTGGTTAAGTATGATGCTAGGATATTTTTCCACGTTAGGAAAATATCAGTAAGACACCCTAGTAATAGCGATCGGGTTATATACTCAATAGAAAATCTGAGTTTAGATGTTTGTGCTTTGTTAGGTGCAATAGAGGAGGAAGATGAGTTGAATCAAGTTTTCATGGTTAGGAAATTTGTTGATGTCTTCGAGCCAATAACAGGACTACTACCAAAACGAGCTATTGAATTTAGGATAGATCTTGTACTAGAAGATGAACTTGTTAGTAGACCGCCAAGCAGGATAACACCTATCGAGATGAAGGATTTAAAGGTGCAACTGGTGAATTTAGAAGGGAAAAGTTTTATTAGACCAAGTAGTTCGCCTTGGGTAGCAACGGCAGTGTTTAGTTAAGAAATCAGATGGATCGTTAAGGGGTGTATCGATTATCATAAGTTAAATGAAAGGACAATAAATAATCGATATCCATTGCTAAGGATTGATGACTTGTTTGATCAGTTGAGTAGAGCCAAAGTGTTTCCTCAGTTGGATTTGGCAACATGTTCCATCAACTAAGAGTAGTGAGGACAGTAGTCCTTTGACGGCATTTAGGACAAGATATGGATCGTATGAATGGTTAGTAATGCTGTTCGGATTAACTAATGTGTCATCCTTCTTCGTAGACTTATCCAATTGGATCTTTCGATAGCATTTGAATAGATTTGTGTTCATATTTATGGACGACATCTTGATATATTCAAAGGATGAAAGAGACCATGAAGTTCATCTAAGGATAGTGCTTGAGACACTGTGACAATATAAGTTAAAAGCAATGTTTCAAAGTGTCATTTTTGAAAGAAGGAGGTAAAGCTTCTTGGTCATGTAGTCTTACAAAAAGGATTGTGGGTGATCCATCTAAGATCAAGGCAGTTAATAATTGGAAGAGACTTAAGATATTGACAAAGATAAAGATTTTTCATCGACTAGATGGTTATTACAGGAGATTTATTATGGATTTCTCATGGATAGCGGCACCGATGACTAAGCTAACAAGAAAAGAAGTAAAGTATGTTTGGATTGATAAGTGTGAGAAGGCATTCCAAAAGATGAAAAATTTATTGACCAATGCACCAGTGTTGGTTGTTCTGAATGTGAATAAATATTTAGTGATGTATACAGATGCATGTGGAACAATATTAGAAGCTGTGTTAATGCAGAGAGGGAAAGTGATCGCTTATAATTCTCGATAGCTCAGTCCGCATGAGGTTACATATCCAACGCATGACTTAAAGTTAGCTGCGATGATTTTTACATTAAAGGTATGGAGACTTTATCTACTAGGAGAGTGATTCGAGTTAATTATGGATCATAAGTCACTAAGATATTTATTCTCTCAGAAGGAGATGAATATGAGACAGTAGAGATGGTTAGAGTTTTAGCTGCCTATGAATTTGGAATTGAATACACACCAGGAAAAGGAAATAAGGTTGCAGATGCACTCGGTAGAAAACATCATAAGGCGGTATTGGAAATGATAGCTAAGTGGAAAGATATAGAAACATTAACTACATATGGTGTTACGTTGAAATCTACGGCAAGTTCGAGTCAAGAAACCGCTATTTGTTATGTTTGGGAGTTCGACCAGTGATGATTGAAAGGATTGCTTCTAAGCAAGAAGATGATCCATTCCTAGCAGAACGGATCACAAAGTTAAAGAGAGGAAATGAGATCGATGATTTAAAAGATTTCAATCTTGACCAAAATAGGTGGTTGAGGAAGAAAGGAGGTTATGTATTCCGAATATTGGAAACATAAGGAAGGATCTTAAGGAGTGTCATCGATCAAAGTTCACCATTCATCCAGGAAGAGCTAAGATGTATCAGGATATGAAAAGAAGCTTCTTCTGGGAAAGTATGAAGAAGGATGTATGCTTATGGGTAAAGTAGCGTTTAAACTATCAGCAAGTAAAAGTCGAGCATTGGAAGCTGAGTGGGTTACTTCAAACTTTAGATATTCTAGGTTGGAAGTGGGATTCTATATCTATGGATTTCAAAGGCAGGTTGCCAAGATCGAATAGAGAAAATGAGAGTATCTGGGTTATAGTGGACAGACTGACTAAGAGCACATACTTTATACCTGTTAAGTCAACTGAATGACACCAGTCTTAGCTAAGTTATTCATGAGCAATGTAGTTAGAATTATGGGTTTCCTAGCAGTTTAGTAAGTGACAGAGATTCCTTGTTCACTAGTGAATTTTGGAAGAGTCTACAGAAATTTTAGGTACCAAGTTCAAGATGAGTACTGCTTACCACCATAGACCGATGAGAAAACAGAGAGAGTTAACAAAGTCCTGGAGGATTTGTTAAGAGCTTGTGTGCGACATTTTGGAGGATCATGAGAAGACCATCTACACTTAGTCGATTTTTCGTATAATAATGGCTACTGGACTAGTATAGCGATGGCACCGGTTGAAGCTTTATATGGAAGACCATGTAAATCTCCTATATGTTGGTTAGAGAATGAAGATAGATTAGTTCTTGGTCTAGATTTAGTAAGAGAAGCCACAAAAAAGATTGAGTTAATTCGGATTAGAATGAAGGAATCTCAATTTAGGCAGAAAAGTTATGCGGATAGACCAACAGACTTAGAGTTCTCGGTAGGAGATCATGTTTTTGTCAGGGTATCACCAATGAAGGGTGTAATAAGATTTAGGACGTTAGGGAAATTAGCACCGAGGTTTGTTGGACCATTCCCTATCATAGAAAGAATCGAGAAACTCGCTTATAGGATAGAGTTACCAAATAGTTTGGCAGGAGTCCATAATGTTTTCTATGTTTCTCATCCAAGGAAGTGTGTTCAAGATTCAAAAACTACTATCACTATGATTGCAATAGATGACTTAGTAATGAAACTGGACATGACTATAGTTAGACAGCCGGTTTATATAGTGGCTAGGGATGAGAAGAAGCTAAGGAATAAGACAGTTAGATTAGTAAAGGTCCAGTAGAGTGATGACAAGAGAGACTGTACCTGGAAAACAAAGAGCCGGATTAGAGAAACTTATCCTTGCTTGTTTGATGGTATGTCTTACCTTTATATTTATAGATACATGTATCTTATCATAAATTCAAGGACAAAATTCTTTAAGAATGCAAGTCTGTAATAACCCTAATTTTGACTAACATTATTTAGAACATTTAATTAGATAAATTAAATAAAATAATGTAAAAAAGATAAGGAAATTGAGAATTAGTAATTCAATTTCGGTCGTGCCTTAGTTAATAAACTAGTTAGAGAAGTAAAATGTTAGGATAAGGAGAAGGAAATGATAAGGGCAAAATGAGAATAGCCTTCATTCCTACCCCTTAAACCCTTCTTTTTTTGTTTCCTTCATTCATTTTCTTACATATAAAATAGACATAGAGAGAGTCCGACTATAGAAAAAGGAAAACAAGAAGGAAACTAAAAGATTAAGGAACCAAAGTTAAAAGAAACCAAGTCTATACCAAATTTCATCTTTCTCATCCAAATCAAGGTAAATAATGAATATACATCTCAGGCTTTTGATTATGTTTCAGTGTTAAGTGTAAATCCATTTCTTTTGCAAGTATGATGCCATGGTTTAATAGTTTGAGTGATTATATGCTTGTTGGTGATTTTCTAGAATACAAATATGTACGTTTGAGTTAGAAAACCTATCATATGATACCCAAATGACTTGAGATTTTGATATGATGTTAGAAATGTCATTTTAGAAGTGTTTTTTTATTTTCATATTTTTCCAAGCAAGTATGGATTTTATATAAATTTTCTAAGTGAATAAATTGGTGAATTTCGGGTTTTAATTATTAAAAATAATTAAATAAATTTTTGGGCCTGAAATTTTTATATGTCGAAGATTATGGTTAACTTAATTTATATTGATTTTTGAGGATTTTTCCTTAGAGTTTAGAATGACAAATAAATTATTTAAGCCAAAAAGGGATTATTTGTTTAGTTAAAATGTTTAGAACAAGGGCTAGTTTGTAAAAAAAATGTTTGGTATTGATAATTATGTTAGGCGGTAGATTTTTAGTGAAGGAAATTGTTAAAGTTTTGCTAGCCAATGAAATCTTGACAAATTATAGAATTTTGGTGAAAAGAAAACACTTTTTATAGTAATTTTGCAGTTTTCAAGTTAATCACCATCCTACCATGACGACATAGGCCACATCTCCCCACATCTCACCATACTTCATTGTCATCGATGTAGAACGAACCAACATGCATGATGTGAATGAGCTTCACATGAAGCGGATTGGTTTGGAGATTTTCGAGGTAGCAGAAAAAGGTAAAGGGATGACTCTCGATATGGCCATGTCAATGTGCAAGCGTGCCGCATTTTATTTATGGAGGCTTATAGCCACAAGTGTTCTTTAGACTCGCTGACCCCTATAACCTCGATGTTGCATTGTTTTGTTAATGGACTTCGAGTTTCAGCCTCGTCGATCCAATGGTTGTCGAGCATAGCCTTTGCTTCTTTTAACTTGTCGTCGAGTTTACCCTATGCTACTTTTAACATTGTTATCGAGCTTAGCCAATGCCTTTAATTAGTCATCAAGCCTAGTCTATGTTTCTTTTTAAATAGTCATTAAGCTTAATCAATAATGTTTTAACCATGAGCCTGTCTAGATATCAATGTCACATCTACTAAATTTTATACTCTCGATGCAACATTCATGCTAATATTTTTATGTATTGCCAAAGTTCAAATTTTATAATTTTAACACTATAACTTATGAAGTTGTAACTTTGATATTATCTCCATATATTTTCAAATAAAAGACTTCAATGTATTTTTAAGTGGGCAAAGATTTTATAGCAATGACATCGTCGAGTTTATAACTGTAAAGATTTACATAGTTTTGGCCTTGTGGCCTAAGTTTTGAGAGGGTCGAAGACCCTAATGATTTCGAGTTTTCATTAACAATGTTTTGTAAAGCATATATCATGGCATATGTATTTTGAGTAAAAGTAAATGATCAATGTTTTCCATGTTTTTATTATGATTTCAAGGGATGAATCATTTGCAAAGATTTTGTTTTCAAGGAAATATGGATAAGGTAGTTAACCCAGAATTTTTTTGAACGAATGACTCGAAGATTAGAAAACTAGATGAAACTGGTTTAGGATCGCACCCTATACTTTAGCTAGCAGCCCCTAGCTAATATAAGTCCAAAATTCTAGTATGTAGGGCTTTGTCATGTGTAAGACTAAAAGAAGGTTATACACAGAAAGGAATAAACAGAATAGAGATAGGTTATTGGTGAACCCACAAAACCATTAGGAACAATTGACCTTGGAGTAGTAAGTTACAAACAAACTATCCAGTTTTCCTCTAATAGTAAGTTAGAACTTTTATTATGTCTGGTAGGCCAGCCATAGGTTTATAGTCAGCCTGATAAAACTATGATGTTAGGACAGATAGTCCACTAATTACCAATTCTGTATGCATACATGTAATTGCTATATAGTTATTTATAACCAGTTCCGTTGCAGGATATAATTTGCAAAGGATACGCTTTTAAAAGATATTAGTGAGGAGAAAACCTGTTCGCTAGGTGGCGTGTCTCACTAATATCAATAAATCAAAATGTCATATTATTATTCAAACCAAGCTTTTTATTTTATTCAAAGCTTATGTTTTCCTTTTAAACTCTTGGGTGCTCAAAATTTAATTTGAGTAGGTTGAGAGTTAAGGTTTTCAGGTCTAATAGGCTTTGGCGCATAAAGTTTTCAATGACGTGCAGGAGGCAAGATTAGCTACTTAGGAGATTATCTATTTATCCATTCTGCTGTGTTTGATTGTTGTATGTAATGACAGACGTTATAACCATCTATCTTGTAATTCTGATCATCCAAGAGGGCATATTCATATGTCGCTCTTGGCATATTGTGTAATAATTATATTTTATTAGAACTTGAACAACGTTATGGGATTATGCACTGAATATGAAATGCTGATTTGAAATGTAATGAGAAAAGTTGTTTTGAAATTGTGTTTGAAATATTTCATATTCTTGTGCTTCTGATATTAAGGATGTCATTAACATTACCGCATTTTTTCACTAGAAATTAGTACTATAAATGGCTGCAGCATTTGTTGTGGTTAGTTTCGGGCCTCGAAATGAGAAATGTTACACTTCACATCATAGGATTATCAACGTCGAATCGCGAAGTTATCGCATTAAAGTATCGTCCTCGCTTCAGTGCCAAAACCACTGGTTAAAGTGCCGTAGAATCAAATCAAATGTTGAACGAATGAACCATCACATCATGCTCTTCGAAGCCTCTTCATATCAAATTGGCCAAATCGGTCATCGTCAAAAGTAGTAGGTATCGACCACTACAGAGTAGTCTATAGCGACCATTTTGGTCGTATACTTAGCCAAATGGCTAGGTACAAACCAAATTAAAATATCTGGCATCTCTTCTTAAGTCTAAAGTAAAATCCAAGTCTGTCGTCCTTCATTTTTAGATCTATCGGCAAGCACCGATACTCCTCCATATATTTATCTCATCCATTCGAGTTTATCATCCTTTGTGCGCTCAATCGATTTGCACAAAACTCTATCACATCATTTGAGTCCTCATCATGTGTGCATTCGATCGATATGCACTAAACTCTATCTAATAGGATTTTCTTATATTGCCTTCAAACGAATTTTTCAACCAACTAACAAACAAGCAGACATGAAACTAGCAAGCATAGAAATGTTTATAATAGCCTACATATACCTAGAATAACTCAACACAATCCATCCAAAGCATCCAATGTGGGATTAATATCAAAATAGAACAAATCTATCAATTTCATCAAAATAGTACATCAATGGGAGAAATATGATATTTAATTTAAAAATGTTTCTAATTCTTTTTTAAAATAAGATATAGGTTATTTTAGAAATTAAATTTTAAAGTTAGAAAACATTTCAAACTCGTTTTAATACAAAATTAACAATCATGGTGCAACGACCCGAAATTTTCGATCCCGAAAATTCCAGATAGCTATGAAAAAAAGAGATGGAAGAAGAAGAAGAAGATCAGAAACATCAACATCTCACATTCACAGCGGATAAAATATAATAATAAATAATAACAGTTTACAAAGTATTCTGTATCTGTCAATTACATTTATATACATCAGAGTTACACATTTACAAACACTGGATATACACAATTATCATGTCATAGATATACAACAATATAAATACAGCGAAAATACTCTATACGTTCTTGCCATCCAGCTCGCCTCCTGAGCTCCAAAACGTCCCTACCCGAAAATCTGTAATACTCGGTCTGACCCGAGCATTACATCAACGTTACACCTGGGTCAGGCTGGAAACCAGCGTGAGTAAACTCATCCAACATGGAATACAAAGCATACAACTTATATAAAACCCGGGGTAACTTATTTCAATTCACAAAGCCACAATTTATTATAGACATCACTTATTCCACACATCCATTTTCTAAGTACCATGGTTTAGATTTAAATAGTCCAATTCCTTTAAATCACTTCATTCCAGCCTATAGATTTCACATATCAATCTATAAAAATTCGAAGTGGTTTCGGGTATTTTCTAATACCCAATCCCGGTCTCTTCGAATCTAATTTCATCATAGAAACAAGCTGTTTAAGTTTTAAACTATTCCATTCATACCCGAAATTTATCACAAATAGACAATCCATGCTAAAACAGTTCAATCCAAACATAGCATATTAAATCGCATATCAGCGATATCAAATAATCCAAGACATTCAATATACTTTAATCATCAATAAGCAAGATTAATTAGTCATACCATTTCTAATTAATTTAATATAAATTAAATTGATTACTTTAACCACCTTAAGCCTGCTTACTCAAGATTAATTAATTAAGTACAACTATTTAATTAATCATTCCCTAATTTCCTCTTTAGATTCCTTAAGTAATTTGCCTTAAATTAATAACACAAATCGATTTTCCTTCACCCATTAACCTTAATTATATTTATCCTAATTAATTACTCGAATCAACCATACCATACTCACATTGATTAATTATCCTTTAATTTATCACTCATTAATTCTTAATTACTTCCTTAAGAAATTTACCTTTAATTTTTTTATCAAGTAATTATCCCATTGTTATTATTATTATTTAACCCTTTATTATTAATTTTATCCTTTAATAACTAATTAGATTTATTTAAATATGAACAAGTTAATCCTTTAGTTATTTACATTAAGTGATTATCATTTAAGTAACTAATTCTCTAGTTACTTATATTAATTAATTCTTGGCCATAAATTAAGTAATTTATCTTTAATTGCTTAACTGATTAATTAAATAATCTTAATCACCCACACCTAAATTAATTTAAAAGTTAAGTCGATTGATTAATTAATTTCTTAATTATATCACTTTAAAATCTTATTTTATAAACCTAGGATTAATTATCATTAATCTATTATTTAACTTAAGATTTTTAAGTCTAATTTAAGATAAACATTTTATTTCCTTAATTTCTCCTTAATCACACTATTAATTAAATTTCAAATTTGCCTTAAGAATCTACCTGCTTAGTTTAAATAAAACATACAACTTAGATTCATAAATATTAAACAACATCATTATTTAAAAGAAGGGTTTAAGAAGTTGGTTTTAAACTTGATTTTGCTGAATTCTAAACCTTAAGAATATTCTCATATTTGACTCGAGACAAATTTGAGAAAACTCACCTGCTAGATCATCACCACAAGCCTCCAAAATCGTAGCCAAACTCCCCCTCATCGCCAATCACCGGCCACTGCCAGAAAATGCTCGCCATCAACTTTCAAAAAATCCTCCACACTTCTTCCTATCACATCCACCACTAGTCACCGCGAGCACACTTCATACGGTCATCCACATCCTCGTTTCCAAATCCAGCTACAACCCGAACAACCAAATCGCCTCCTTCCCAATCGCACATCACCACCGCCGAGCAGTTCACCTCTTCCCCCATTCATGCGCACGCGAGTCTCTCATAACGTCACGCGATACCCCCTTTGCGAGGCAACGGCATTCTCCATAGTCCTCTTCGCGTCACCGCACTCGAGCTCGACCCTCAAATCGCGACCTTCCATGAAACTACAGCCACCACCATCGAAGAAAACAACTGCGTGATGCTGCCCAGGCCGCGATTGATTTCGCCATCGAACAATAAATTTTCGAACCGCTAATATCTCGTATTCGATTCCAATTCGAAACTCGATTCCTGTGGAAGAAGAGATTCATGCGAATCCCTCCCTCGTCTTCGATCTAGAGTTGAGCAAGAACGAATGATTTCTTTTTTATATACGATTTGTTTTCGAAAGAAACGAATGATGATTTGTTTTTTTTTCTTCGGCCTGGAGGGAGGATTGAAGATGAATGGGGAAGCGGCCATTAATCTATTTCGTGAAGTAAGAAAAGGGAAAGGAAGAGTAAAGAGGCCTGCGATTTTAACAACGATTTTCCTTTTTCTTGTTTATTTTGTTTGATTCGGTCTGGAAGCTTGAGGGAGACGAAGACGTATAATAAAATTGGGAATGGCTTCTTGAGTACGCTTGATTATTATATAATTGAATATTGAAAATATCTCGTGTTGCATATCGTGAAATTTCGAACTCCTAATGAGGAGTGCGACCTGGCGTTCATAATGTTATACCGCTATTTCAGACGCAATGGAAAAGGTTTCAAAGGCTAATTCAATCATATGGAAAAGATAGCTTTTTGAATCGAGTTTAAATATTAAATTATCGATTTTAATTTCAACACGTTTCTCACCCGTACGGACAAATGGTAACTCCAAACGCTATGAAAATTGAAATTCGATAATAACTAACTATTACGGATCCAATGGAACTGGTCCTGTCGAATTCTGAGACTGTGCCTCGGAAGGCTATTTCTAAATATCAATTTAAACGATATATTATTAAAACTGAACAAATTACCTTTAAATTAAATTTCAACCATTCTATTATCTTCGGTATCATCATTATAAATTTTATAAGCCTTCAAATTATTTTAACAGGCTTAAAATTCCATACTCAACATCTTACCCAATTTCAAATTATATAATTCAAAATTTTAATTATTAAGTAAATATTAATATTTGGAATTCAAGATAAATTAACCTCTAAATATTTAAAATCAATTAATTATTCCATTTTAAATTGTTAAAAATTTCGGGTCGTCACACATGGTATGGTGAGAGACAATAACACTCACCTTAACCAAATCTATCCAAACCACCGTCAAGTCGTAAAGCTCTCCATCACGAGCACAACCCAAGAAACAGCGTCCAAAATGGGCCTCATGTGCAAAAGATATAGCATTTATAAGATAATGGATTAGATAAAAAATTAAATTAATTAAATAAATAAATAACTACGATAATTACCTAATCAATTATATTCTTCCCCAAATTAAAGATTCTTATATGTGCACGAATATGCATATCCAAACCCATTCCCTCAAACATCATCTTTTGATTTCTCCCAATCCGCTCAACGATTTTCGATGTCGTTTTCGCCAAAACGTATGTCTACATGCCCTCTCCGCTCCAGAACCAAATGAACGAGCTTGTCCCTACCTGTTAGAAAGGGACCTGATGTCATTCAACTTTCCATCATATGGGCGCGTTTCAACTCAACGCACCGCTCTGGACAAGATTTGGTGAAAAGATGCTCGTCATGAAGAGAAGTCTGATGCCATAAACACCATGACCCGTCTCGCCTTAAATCCATCGAAAATTGAAACCTTAGCCCCTGTTAAAGTTATGGCCATTACCAAAATCATCATCGCACCATTTAAATTTGATATGGGCTCGAAGATTTTTCCAATACGAATTCAAGGAAGGTGGTTTTGAATTTTTTTTGTGGAGTAACAAATATGAGAGAGGAGGGTTTAGTAATATAACATAATATTATTATTATTTAAATTCTCAAATAAACAGTTGTGTATTACAAGCTCGCACAACCAAACTGTGCGTCCGATCACCGCGAAACTCATCTACATGCATCACCTTATTTTTTTGGTATCGATGGTATAAATTTCATTGTTATCCGATAAAGCTCTCAGGGGTGGTAATTGTGCGCTTTTTGAGACTATTTCAGCCATTGGATCATCCGATCTCTAAATATAGCGATCCTTATATTCATTTTTATTTGCAACGTCGATACGAACTCAAGGGAAGTGGTCTCGAGTCCGATTCGATTGTATATGAAAAATCATATTTTTCATACCGTTAATTAATTAAAAATTCAATATTTAAATAAATTATTTAAATATCCAATCGTTAAAATTACGGATCGTTACATTCTCTCATCCTTAAAAGGATTTCGTCCTCGAAATCCCAAGGACGAAGCAACACAACCCAATACCCTCACATAAGCAATGACATAAGAAAGATCTCCACCTATCAACTCACGACAATAATTACTGAAAGTGATTACGACAAAGGGAATATACTCAAAATCAACATGGAGCCATCATTCTCATTCCTAAGTATAATCACTATCAAATCCGAAATCAATGCGGCTAAACCAAACGTCTAAGTTACACACTTATTTCCAAAGACACGGACAATGGAAAATAAAAGCGCCAACTAACTAATTGAAAGGCAAGTCAACTAAATATACTACATAACTGACTCTCTCAACTATAACAATGTCTAACATCATATACATTGACATTTATCTCGATTTTGGCTTATATCATGACAATTTCGGCAGCACCTCCTTTGCATAGCTAGGTCCAAGAAAAATCCCAATACAACATAGATACACACACATACACGCATCTCATATCTGAGGCATCTCATTTCTGAGGACAACCAAACATATTTAGCCAAATCTACACTACACGTGTTACATACCTTTTTTATAGCAAGAGCATACCATTTAAATGTGAATATAAGCGAGTAAGCATCCAAGTAGCTAATACTTGCTTCCATGTACCTGATCAAGTACTCAACAAGAGGATTAAGCACAATTGTATCATCACCATGTAAACAAGCATACTAAATCGTATATATGGCAATCATCTTAAATAATCATGCTATATTAAACAATAACTATCCTACATGCTTTAACAACCATATAAGCATAAGAAATCGTATCAAATACCAAAAATCAAACATCAAATAGGCATATAAGATCAAGCATCAAAAGTAACATCCATGTCTACTCTACCATGCAGGATACTAAATGATCTAGTATGAGACATCAAACATGGTATCCAATTATGAAAGCTGGCGAAAAATGAAATCTAATCAAGTGAAGAACTCCGAATAAGTGGTCCTCATGCTCTTCTCAATCTCTCATGTAAAATCGCTTTCACTTTCACTCCACCGAACCATTACTACTCCACTACCTTCCTCCTAACTTGTTTCGGATCATATCTGTCAATACGAATAGGCCTATTAGGTCTCAAAGTTGCCAGTTTAGTCTCGAAATCTTTAGTTTTGGTGCAAAATTTCCAAACACCTTTTGTAAGTCCTCCCAAAACCTATTTGTGAATAATGGATTTCGGCCACTTACAATGCTCTTGGCACACAATGGAATCACACTATCCATTCTACATATAACTCGACAAATTTGCATGCCATTCTATTGGACTTAAGGAATACAAATCTAATATTTCTCATCGATCAATTAATTGTGACTCAAATGCTATCACACCATCCTCAATCATCAGCAATCCATCGATGCAATCTATAAATATAGGTTTCCACTACTTGAGAATAAGGATTCTCTAATCACTATGGAACCAACAGTCTCATTCAGTTTGCATGGTATCACCCCTACAGACACTACTCATTCCTCTAACTAAGCCATGATCTTCGCTAGTCTAGCTTTACTCCTATGACTAGTACCGATTCGCTAAATCAAAGCATGTCTCAGCCATCATCTTTGGCACTAGTTCACATTGAGTTATGAAGTCATAACCAGTGATAAACTCTAGAAATGTCCATTCTAGGAATACTGCTTCCAAACTAATATGTCTTCCACCTAAAGCAAATATGATAGTTGCCAACTCAAATCATGAGTCAGGTACTTCCTCTTGGGTGGTTTCGGTTGTCGACTAACATATGGACAAGCTTACCTTTCAACATCAATACCGCAACTAGTTAAGTACCATAAGCATGTATACTATCGACTCCTTATTCCCGCTCGGAATGAGTATCATCGGTGCACTATCAACCTCTTTGTCAGACTCACAAACACTTGTTTACACCTCGCGTCTCAAATAAAAAGTCTGATTCTTCTCATCAAATCGGTTAATGGTGCTTCTACCTTTGAGAAGTCCTTGGTAAAATGTATATAATATCCCATCCATCCAAGGAACCTTCTCATCATCGGTCGATGTTTTCTCAACACCCATTATATAATCATCAATCATGTATCGTGCTCCTCTTTCGTCTATGAATAAATGGAAGTACCATCAACAAACACAAGTACGGACTCACTTAAGTGATTCCACGAAACATGGTTCAAGAAATCAACAAAGCATGTTGATGCGTTAGTCAGCCTGAATGGCATAACCAACCAATCGAAAATCAAAGTAGTACATGAAACGCTATGATCGGCACACTCTTTCTAGTTACTCTTAGTGGACGAAACTCTATCGCAAGGTCCAATTGAGAGTACACCTTCGTGCTATAGAACCAATCGAACAAGCCATCAATAAGTGGGAGTGGATATTTGTTCATCATCTCACTCAGCTCACAGTAATGAACATACAACCCCAAAGAGCCATCTTCCTAATGGTGAATACTATAGGTGCATCCCCCCTCGAATATGCCCCTACAGATGAACATTCACATCAATAGGTCATCGCTCGCACCTTTATCCACCTCGTCTCTTTGGACATCATCTGCCTTAAAGGCCTAACTACTGGTCAAGCGCGTCTAACTAGATCGATATGAAACTCAATCCCCCTATGATGGTAATCCGATCACCTCATCGAATGTGCCAGAAACCCTCTAGCTATAGGCAAAAATGACAACTCATCATGTGGGATATCGAGCGAATATAGAAAGCTAGCCATCTCATCATCAGTTAGGTAGCTATATACTACCTTCTGCTCATCGTCGGTCCCTATTGTCACCTACGGTTTCTCGCAATCCACCACTATTCCATACCCCTTTAGTGAGTCAATTCCTAGACTCTAATACCAAACGCAATTAAACCCAAAACAAATCAATAACAAATAAACAAATAGAAAAACATCCATGACTCAATAAGGCAAAGTCTCGATTAACCATATTGTAACACTCCTCAATTTTGAGGCCCGAAACTAAGTGTTACTGATGCTATAGTCGTCCACGATGTTAATTTTCAGTAATAAAATATGAGATGTTACACATGTATAGTCTAGCTGAGCCCCCAATAAGGTTTGTTATAATTTAAAAAGGTCGAACAATAATTTCGGGTTTCAATTCCAATATCTTCAAATCACTAAATGTGAAGGAATATGAAACCTCGATGTTGAATAAAACACATATGGAAACGCCATAAATGGAAAGCATGCCCTGGGTAGTAATGCCCTTTCCCTTCTCTTTCAACGATGGAGCAATCGACGAATTCATAACGACATTTAATGCATATTCTTCCATTATTTGGCCCTACTTAATTGGTTTGGGCAATCCTTCACACTGGGTCTAGGCTCTCACGTCATAAATCATTTTCGATCAACTTCTCAAAGCTCTAATCAATGCGACCAATCAATCGTTTCCTAAGATCATCGCTCAACCCAATGATAAATTCTCCATTATTTCTATATAGAGTATCCATAGGAGATAGACCATACTTCGATAAAACATCGAATTCAGTTGCATACTCCAGCACAGACATATCACCTCACTTTAAACCGGTGAACTTCCTATACGACATCGACTTTTGAAAAGTCAAGACAAATTTCTTCGAAACGAACTATGAACTAATCCCATGTAAAATGATCCTCGAGAATTGAAGCTATAAGGAAACTCCACCAGTTCATTGCTTCTCCCTGGAGTCATCTAAAGGTTAACTTCTACTTCATTGCATCATCTAACTCATCAAAGATTCTTTCGCAAATATCATCTCATCTTGCACCTCAATAGTCGACTCTGCTCCAAGGAGCAGTCTGCCTCTTAGACTTGCATAGTTTTAATACAACTCAGCAAAGTCGACTTTACGTGTTAAGCGCCATAATCATTTAGAGCAACTTAAGCATTCCAAAAAATGATTCGCACCATCTCTATGAGTATATTCTATAAATCGAGGTTAGTGGCCCTCGATGCTGCCCACTCTTCTACTCCAAATATGGAGTCTATAACAGCATTTCTTGTATGTAAGTTTATTTTTAATACATACTAAGAATGACCGGTCTCTCATAGAGAAAACCGCATTAATAGTGCTCGTGTGTGCAATGTAACTTATATACTATATATATTAATATATAGTTTTAAAAACCAAAACAGTAACAAATGCACACTCTCTCATATATAAGTATACTCTAGATCATGTCTAAGGCGACAACTCCTACCTATCTATACTGGATCACAGTATCAACTCAGGTTAATCATGTAACCTAAGCTCTGATACCAAATGTGACGATCGTCCTACACCATCAATGCTCATATAACCTAATAGTACGCTACTGGAGCATCCAATCGATGTACGACGATCGTCAAGGGAAAGAAAAAGAAGTAAAGATGAGGGATATAAAAGAAGAGAAGGGAATAGAAGAGAATAGAAAGAAATAAAAACACCACACAATCACATAACATGTTTTATATCTCACAATGCATCATATAAAATTAAATAGTCATCCCAGATATAAAATAGCAGAGATAGTAATAACTATATAAACCATATAATCAGAGTGTACTGGCTCATACAGTTATACAAAGCAATAACAGAGTTTATACAATAAACTCAACTGATAAACTATCTCTAATAATAGTAACTCAAACACTATCAATGCTCCATAGTGTCGTATAGTGGAATAAACAATAATAAATCCCAAAATATAAGTATGACAAAAAGTGTTACCTCCTACTAGTCCATCTGCACAGTTCCAAGTGTTGTTTACACCTAGTATTCAGTCCACTCATTTAAGAGTGCTCGAGATAATAATAAGCAAAGCATAAAACCTCAAGTCGTACAACAGTCTAGTGTGAGCGATATATAATTTCAAAACACTATAAAAGTCAGTGTAGTATATGGAATAGAGGGTATAGAGAATCATACCTGACCTGGCCCTACATCCATAGAGTTAGCACATAACACATGATACATGCTACTATGATAGTCATCATAGGTGTACTACAGTCAAAGTACTAAGGGTGTCTAGATACCAGCATTAGTAATATATATGTCCTGTGATATCCCTAAGGTGAAAAACATCAAAAAAACATAGCATCCATCCTCACATTCACTCACTCAGTGCGTTGGATATATGATACTCATATGGCCACCTACATAGAGCCAAAGACTATTCAACGTCCCGATTCTTTTGTACTCAATTCCATGCCACTTAGTAGGATAGGAACTAGACTACACCTCTAGGGATAACATAGGGTAAAATGGGTTTGAACCTCCATAGACATCCCAAGTGAGCGTCCTCACATACCATCTGCTTTACAAGCACACTACAAAACTATGAGTATCAAGGATCCCTTTGCACACATCATTTGTAGCGGAGCCCATTTCAAAACTGTCCATTTAACTTCCATCTGAAGTCACAACGGTTGGGAACTAATCTAGACAACCATCATAAGTCATAGATTATCATTATGCATCCCTTAACCCACCTCCAACAGTCTCCTCAGTCTGACTCGTCATTGCCAACTCCACCTATCGATGCTATCATCGAAGCCATCACTTCCCATCATGGAATTATCATCGTCAAAACACAAAGTCATTGTGTCAAAGCATCATCCTTACTTCAGCGCCAAAATCGCTAGTCGAAGAGCCATAGCATGAAATCAAATGTCGAATGAACGAATGAACGAACCATCACATCATGCTCTTCGAAGCCTTTCCATCATCCATGTCAAATTGGCCAAATCGGCCGTTATCAACAGTAGTAGTGTCAACCACTATAGAGTAGTCGATAGCGGCCACTTTAATCATGTACTTAGCCAAATGGCTAGGTACAAACCATATGAAAATGTCTGCCATCTCTCCTGAAGTCCGAAGTACATATCCAAGTCTATCGTCCTTCATCTTCAGACCAGTCGTCATATACTAATACTCCTCCACATATTTATCCCATCCATTCAAGTTTATCATCATTTTTGCGCTCAATTGATATGCACGAAACTCTATCACATCATTTGAGTCCTCATCGTGTGTGTGTATTCGATTGATATACACAAACTCTATCTAATTAGATTTTCATATATCGCCTAAACAAGCAAACAAGCAAACATGCAAACATGCAAACAATAAGCATATAAATGTCTATAATATCCTACATTATTATAATAACATAATACAATCCATACAAAGCAACCAATGTGGGATTAATATCAAAATAGCCTTAATTTGTCAATTTCGTCAAAATAGTGCATCAATGGAAAAATATGATATTTAATTTAAAAATATATATTATTATTTTATAAAATAAGATATAGGTTTAGCACTTTTAGAAATCACATTTTAAAGTTAGAAAACATTTCAAAACATCGTTTTAATACTATAATAAAAATCATGGTATGGTGAGAGACAATATCACTCACCTCTACCACATATGTCCAAACCATCATCAAGTCATGGAGCTCTCCATCACGAGCGCAACGCAAGAAACGGTTTCCAAAACGAACATCGTATGCAAAAGATATTTTGTTTATAAGATAATGGATTAGATAAACAATTAAATAAATTAATTAAATAATTAACTAACATAATTACCTAATCAATTATCTTCTTCCCTAAATTAAATATTCCTATATGTGCACAACATATACGTATCCAAACCCATTGCCTCAAAACTTCATCCTTTGATTTCTCCCAATCCACTCGATGATTTTCCATGTCGTTTTCGCCAAAACGTTTGTATACACGCCCCGTCCGCCCCGAAACCAAAATGAACAAGCTTGGCCCTACCTACTAGAAAGCGATCTGATGCTGTTTTACTTCCCATCATATGGACACGTTTCAACTTAGCGCACTGTTCTCAATAAGATTTAGTGAAAAGGTGGTATCGCGAAGAGAAGTCCGATGCCATAAATGTTGTATCCCGTCTTGCTTAAATTCGTAGAAAAATGAAACCTTGGTCGTCGTTCGAGTGACAACCATTACCAAAATCATCACTGCACCATTCAAATTTGATATGGGCTCGAAGATCTTTCCAACACGAATTCAACAAAGGAGGTTTTGGATTTTTTTCGTGGAGTAAATCTGGAGATTTCGATTTTTGAAATGAATGAAGGGAGGCAGCCATTCTTTATTTACTGATACAAATGGAACAATAACAAAGATGAGAGAGAAGGGTTTAGTAATATAATATAATATTATTATATTTCTTATTTATTTATGTTCTCAAATTAACGGTCGTGCGTTTCGACCTCGTATGATCAAACGGTGTGTCCGATCACCACGAAACTCGTTTGCACATATCATCTTATTTTTTCAGTCCTGATGGTATAAATTTCATCACCATCTAAGACAGCCCTTTGCAATGATAATTTCATGCTTTAAAAGATTGTTTGGCCATCATATCGTTTGATCTCCAAATATAATGATCTTTATACTAATTTTGATTGGCAACATCGATATGTACTCAACGAAAGTGGTCTAGAGTCCTGATTTGATCGTATGCAGAAAATTACATTTTAAGACCGTTAACTAATTAAAAATTCAATATTTAAATAATTTATTTAAATATCTGATCATTAAAAATAATAGTCATTATAAACAATTATCTCGTCTATGCTAAGAGTCGTCAAACTCTATACTGGAACGATACCCAAAAGTTGCACATCCCATGAGCTGGCAAGTTTGGCCAACGAATCAGCCTTCATATTTTCCTCCTAGGGATATTCGTTATTGTGTAATGTTCGATATCGTTCAGGAATTCCAACATCTTCATCGGGTAATGAGCAAGTCTTACTCCCTTAACCTAAAACTTTTTTTCACCTAATAGACCACCAACCGAGAGTCTTTGAATATATGTAATCTCTTGACTCTCAATTCCTTTGCTATTTTGAGACCCGTAATCAATGCCTCATACATGAATATTTTTTTCATTGGAAACTCTATTTTTAAGGCATGATAGATCCTTTATCCATCTTGGGTCACCTAAATAACCCCTACCCAAAAACAATATTTATTGAAAGATCCATCCACATATGACTTCCACTGAGAAAGTTGAACTCATTCTTCTTACTTTTCATCATTCCAGACGGTGAAATTTACAATGAAGTTTGCCAATGCATCTCCTTGACTCTCTTTCCTAAGATGGTAGAATATATCATATTAGGTTAGCTCGATATTCCATTTTATCAATCTTCCCATAATCTCAGGTCAATGCAACACTTATCTTAATGGCTGATCAATTAGCACCTTAATCGGACAAGCCTAAAAATATGGTTTCAACTTCCTCACAACTATAAAAAAACAATACATCAGTTACTCCAGCTTCAGATAATTATTTTCTTATTCGGTAAACTATTTGTTGATGTAATATACTAGCATTTGGATTATGTTCTTCTTGCATACCAAGGCTGCACCCGGTGTGAGTAGAGATTGCTAAGTAAATGAATAAATCTTCTCCTTCCATACACTTCGACAAAAATGGTGGTAACTCCATGTGTTATAGTAGCTTTTGGGAAGCATCCTGGCCCTTCTTTGTCTAGATAAAAATTCCCTTCTACTTCTTAGGAGCACAAAAGAATGACATGCACTTATCAGTTGCTTTTGAGATCAATCTACTCAGCACTACAAACTTCTTGTTTAAGCTCTGCATTTCTTTCCTTATTTTTAGGGCAGTATCTGAAAATGCAGTGTGCAAGTGCACGTGCAAATATAGTACACACGGATCGTGTAATATGGAATATAATATAAATGCGGAAATAGATGATAGTAGCAAAGTAAATAAAAATAGAAAAATCACACCAGAGATTTTTATACTGGTTCGGAGCACCGTCCTACGTCCAGTCCCAGACTTCTATTTGGATTTTCACTATCAACTACCTCGCTTCGCCTGGAGGAACAGGTTTACAACACCCGAGCAGACGAACGGGATTTCACGCCTCTAATACACTGAGGACTTCAACACTTTGCCTCTTACAACACCGAGGACTTCAACACTTGCCTCTTACAACACGGAGGACTTCAACAAAGATAAATATAATTGTTTGTTGACGGTATGTGTTCTTGCTAACACTATTTTGTCACTTGTAGTACAAACTTCCTATAATCTTATCCTCAAATAGATTATTTGTATATATGAAGATTTGGAAGTGGATATCGTATTGAATCAAAAGGATGTTAAATAAATTTCAGGATTCAAAACGATATATGATAGAATATGAGCAATTTGAACGCTTGAGAGTACAAGATAGTGATCAATAGAATAGAGATTAGAAGAATAGAAAATTAGATAAGTTAGATCTATGGAATAATGATTTCATGATGTTTATATAAGAAATAAATAGTTGTAACCTTTTATGAAAAGGTATGAACAAAGGTCATGATCATTGGTGAAGAGAAAGAGAAGCAACCGTTGAAGAAAAGGAAGTGTCTATATGAAGGGTTGCTTTCTGTTTGAAAACGGTCGACAGGTCAAAAAGGACCAGTAGACAGGAATTTGAATATATATACGTTATGTTCACTTGTGCACGTTATCTGTGCATTCTGGGCAAAAACGGTCGACCACCTAGTTTTGACCAGTCGACCGGTTTTGTCCAGAGTGCACAGTTAATGTGCACTCATATATATTTATATATATATTCAAAGATTGAAGGCATAAGATTATTTGAGGATATATTTTAACAAAAATAATCATTACTAACATACCAAATAATCAACCTCTAATCATATGGAGTTCTTTGTGTCTGAATAACTTCTTTTTGTCGATCACGGCTTATCCCTTTATCAGAAATCAAAACTCTATAAAAAAAATCTTGACTCAACATTCTCCCCCTTTTTGATTGATGACAACATAGTTATGAATCTCCCCCTGTATACGATATCTCCCTGAGATTTTGTCCTGCATATATACTGTTAGCACAATTTTCTCCCCCTTTGTCATCGACAAAAAGGAGTTGTTAAATGGAAGATATAAAAGAGATTATAAGCAACATAAAATTACCATCACGGATCAAGAGTAACATTCACACAGAATCATAATAAACATAAGTCTAGTATGAATTAAAACATGACACTATTTAGTACAAGTGCCAGATAATGTATTTAAAGCAAAAGCTAAAGTCATAAGTACGCATAAAATATAAAAAGAGATAGAATAAAAAAGGACTTATTCTGATTCCGTCTCACCCTCTTCTTCTTCTTCTTCAACAAGCTGAGATTTCCCGTGTCGACGTTCATGACTAGTTCCCGAGCTTGTGCCCTCCTCCGAAGATGTCCAAGAAAAAGTGGGAGGAGCTGGGCGCTTGCCAGGGTCTGAAGCTTGTATTGATGAAGATGATGCACCACAAGATATTGCTTCCCATATAGAAGCGAAGAAAGACTTAAGTTTGTTAAAGCGTTTATCCATTTTTGTGTCCATGTGCTTAAGTCGTGCTTCGAGAAGGAATTGATTTCGAGCAATAGTTTCAAGTGATTCTCTTGTTGAGGAAGATGATTGTAAAAGTTTGACTTCCTCAGGTTTAGGGCGAGTTGGGCGAGATGAAGCTTCTTTATGTCCTTGTTCTTTCCATTGTTCAAAAGGCATAATATTAAAGTATGGAGCGGGAAGCTTCATTCTTGTAATGGTTGCTTTGTTGATGACTTTTGGTTTGGAAATTGAAGACTTGGGAGGTTCAATGCCACAATCAAGCAAGAGACGCATAATATACTCGTTATAGAACAAGTATGGTCTAGAGGAATCATTAACTTTCAAAATCTCATCAAAGATCATACCAATCCAATTTATGCGAATACCCCCATAGATTGAGTATAATGCCTTGAAATTTTCTTTATAGACGGCATTAAAATTTCCTATTCTTGGTAAAAGAGAGTGCATAAGAGTGTAGTGAAGAATTCTTGCAGACGGCCGTAAACCCATAGACTTAGTGCTATCCTTGTCATCTTCAATAAATTGATGGCTAATTTGATTACGGATATGAACATTGCAAAAATTACTTGAGAATTTTTCACCAAAAAATGAAGAACCAAGAACGGTTGCCATCCTATCACAAGAGATGAATACTTCTTTGCAACAAACAACGGACCAAAGACAATAATTGGGATTCTCGGGCTTGTTTTTCTCTAAATTTAAGTTAGCATAGAATAATTTGATCATTACATGGTTAATTTCAACATTGTTTTGATCAAAATCAATGAGATTTTCAATGTCGACTTCCTTTGCTAAATTAAGAATACGATAACTAGAGAAATCTGAAAATTTAATAAAAGAACCCGGATGGATTTTAAAATCCTTCATCTCATTCCACCTTTTGATTGCTATTGGATCTACAAGCCACTTCTTGATAGAGAGATCAATTGGTTGTGTTTCGGAGGTAGAAGCTTGCTTTAATTTCTTTTGTGGAGGAGCCATTTGTGTGGAATTGGTAGAAGAGTTGAGTACTAGGGTTAGGAGAGTTTTGTTGAAAAGGAAGAAATGAAGAGATGGGGGAAGAAAGGACTGTATGTGCCTTTTAAAAAACAAAACAGCACGAAACCGGTCGACCGTTTTCTTCCAGAGACAAAAATGGTCGACTGGTTGTTTTTGACCGGTCGACTTGTTTGCCAGTGTGGTGTTTTTCCTCTTTTGCGTGTATTTCTGAACGTCAACGGTCCATATAATATCAAATTTCAAGAACATGATATATATATATATATATATCGATTCATAAGAAATATAAAAATACAATCATAACATTAAACAAATTTTAATGAGAGGTAGAGGAAATATGATCGGAAGTCTCTTCTTTGACATCGATTATGCGTGGTTTCCATGGCGACCATTTTTCTTTCGCTCCTTCATTTTGAGCATAGTTTTTATCCCATGAATTTGGGCTTTTAGAGGATGAAGGTAAATGAGGCATTGGCTCGTATACGCCATGTTTGTTTGAACCACAAAAGAATGATGCCATTCTTTCTAGAAGAGATAGACGTTCCAAAGTCAGTTGTTGCTCATAATGCAGCTGTCTTTGAAGATCGATTTGATGTTTTTGATAATGATGAATCTCATTGATCTTTTCTCTGGTACGGGGTGAACAAAATAATACTTTCTTTGCTCGTTTCGAAGTAGGCGTATTTCCAGGAGAATGAATGCAATGATGATGATACTTTGAATTGTGTTTTGGAGTTTCAGGAGAGTAATATTCTTCTGGCTCAGAACTTGTGATCGAAATGTGAGACCTTTGAGCACACTCATCACAAATATGTGCCATAATGAACTATAAACTTATTAGGTTCAGATAGAAGTGATGAAAACAATATTTTTGTTAAGCTTATATAACAATTCCTATATATAAGCTTGTGGATGAAAAAAGTCATGCAAATTTGGCCATAAAAAAATTTGAAGCTCATATTCAATATCCTAATATAGTAATAGGAGAAATAATCTGAAAGGAACTTAGAATATTACATTAAAGATTTACTTATCAAGTTCTTTTCTAGAAATTAAACCAAGTTCTCTACGAAATTTAATGAAATTAGACTCAAGTAGAGGCTTAGTAAAAAATGTCCGCTAGTTGACTATCAGTTTGGATATATTCGAGACATATATTTCCTTTTTCGATATTGTCTCTAAGGAAATGATGATGGATATCAATGTGTTTGGTTCTGGAGTGATTCACTGGATTCTTAGAAAGATTTATAGCACTTGTGTTATCACAGTATATAGTAGAATTTGGTAAATGAATATCAAAATCTTGAAGAGTTTGTTGCATGTATATAACTTGAGTACAAGCGAGAGCTGCTGACATATATTCAGCTTCACATGTTGATAGTGAAACACAATTTTGTTTCTTACTAAACCAAGAGACAAGTGATTTTCCAATAAAATGGCACGTACCACTTGTACTCTTTCTATCCGTTTGAGAGCCTCCAAAATCAGCATCACTATACGATACTAATTCAAATGGACATTCTTTTGGATAAAAAAGACCGAAATCTTTGGTATTATTAAGATAACGAATTATATGTTTCACTGCTCGTAGATGTGATTCCTTTGGATCCGCTTGAAAGCGTGCACATAGACAAACACTCATCATTATATCTGGACGACTTGCTGTAAGATAAAGAAGAGAACCAATCATGCTTCGATAAAGTTTCTGGTCAACATTCTTACCTTTTTCATCTTTTTCAAGATGTGTAGTTGTACTCATAGGAGTAGGTTTACCAGATGTGTTATTTAACCCGAAGCGATTGATAAGATTTCCGCAGTATTTTTCTTGATTAATAAAGATACCATTCGGAAGTCGTTTGATTTGAAGTCCAAGAAAATATTACAGTTCTCCCATATGAGACATTTCGAACTCTTTGGTCATAATACTTGCAAATTCCTTGCAGAGTTTATCGTTTGTTGAACCAAAGATGATACCGTCTACATATATCTGGATAACTAGAATATCCTTTTGAGAATGTTTGATAAACAAAGTTTGATCGACTTTGCCTATTTGAATTCCTGAGTTGATAAGATAGCTACGTAGTCGTTCATACCAAGCACGAGGTGCTTGTTTTAAACCATACAGAGCTTTCTTAAGTTTGAACACATGGTCAGGATATTTTTCATGTACGAACAAAGGAGGTTGTTCGACATAGACATTCTCTTTGATAAATCCATTAAGAAAAGCACTTTTGACATCCACCTGATAAAGTTTGAAATTATGGTGACAAGCAAAAGATAATAGGATTCTAATAGCTTCTAGTCGAGCAACTGGTGCAAAAGTTTCTTCATAATCGATACCTTCTTCCTGATTATACCCTTGTGCTACTAATCTTGCTTTATTTTTGGTGATATTTCCTTGTTCGTCAACCTTATTTTTATAGACCCATTTAGTACCAATAACTGACTGATCAGTTGGTCTTGGAACAAGTTCCCAAACGTCATTGCGATCGAACTGATTTAGTTCTTCCTGCATGGCAATGATCCAGTAATCGTCTATGGCAGCTTCTTTTGGATTCTTAGGTTCGATATTTGAGAGAAAAGCGACATGACCCATTTGGTTGAGTTGACTCCTTGTTCTGACATGTGATGTTACTTCACCGATTATATTTTGGGCCGGATGGTCTCTTAATATTCTTGGTGGTGATTGTAACTCTCATATTTGAGGAATATTCTCAATAACTATTTCCGAGTCAGAATCAACATTTGTGATGATTGGATTATCAGTGACTATTGTTTCGTCATCATCTGATATAGTTTGAGGATGCCGATAGAATTCATCAAAAGAGACATGAAGTGATTCTTCAATAGTTTTGGTTCGTTTATTAAATATACGATAGGCCTTGCATTGTTCCGAATAACTGACAAATATTCCTTCATCGGCTTTTGGATCGAATTTGTCCAGCTGGTCTTTCGTATTTAAAATAAAGCACTTGGAACCAAAGACTTTGAAGTATGAGATTTTAGGCTTTCTTTTGTTAAATAATTCATAAGGAGTATTTTTGGTAAGAGGTCTTATGGACACACGATTTAAAACATAACAGGCAGTTGCGAAAGCTTCTGCCCAGAAATGTTTTGGTAAGGTGGTTCCATTCAATAATGTTCTTGCACATTCTTGTAAAGTTCGGTTCTTCTGTTCTACAACTCCGTTCTGTTGTGGAGTTCTGGGAAACGAAAAATTATGATATATATCTTTCTTTGTACAAAAATGTTCAAATTCATTATTTTCAAACTCTCCGCCATGATCACTTCTTATATTTTTACCTTTAATCCCCTTTGATTTTTGAATTCTTTTGACGAAAGATTTGAAATGATCGAAAGTGTCACTTTTATTTTTTAAGAAAATTGTCCATGTGTAACGAGAGAAATCATCAATAATTACAAGCACATATCGACTGTGATTTATTGACTGAACCCTAGTAGGTCCAAATAAATCCATGTGTAGTAACTCAAGTGTTGTAATGTTGATATGACTTTCTTGGATTTAAAAGATGATTTGGTCAATTTTCCTAGTTGACATGCATCACAAATGTTGTTAACCTTAAAACTCATTTTGGGTAGTCCTCTAACTAGATTGTTTTTGGCTAGCTTGTCAATAGTTCTGAAGTTTATATGACAGAAGCGTTTGTGCCATAGCCATGGATCATTATCATTAGCCACAAGACACATATCTGAATAATGATTAATATTCATATTCAGAATATATATATTTCTGTCTCTATAACCTTCGAAAACTAAATTATGGTCTTTATCTAAAATACTACACATATTATTCGAAAAGGAAATTGTAAAACCCTTGTCACATAACTGACTAATACTAAGTAAATTGTGTTTTAAATTTCTAACTAGCATGACATTAGTAATAAGAGGTAAGTTAGATGTACCGCAATTGCTCACATTGCCTTTGCCGATGATATAGCCTTTTGAATTATCTCCAAAAGTGACGGAGCCACCATCTGAGTATGTAATATTTGTTAATAAGCTCTTGTCTCCAGTCATGTGTTTCGAGCAACCACTGTCCAATATCCACTTTCCTCTTTTCTTAAGTGGGGCCTGCAAAAAATAAAATTAAGTCCATGGTACCCACTTTTTATGGGGTCCTAAGAGTTAGGTCTTAGGAGTCCAAACCCATACGGGTCTGGTATCCCCTTTATATACATAATTAATATTAAGATGCACAGTATTCATGAAATTCTGAATATATTTGTTCCTAATCAAATTGTTATTTGTTTTAGGAACCCATATTTTGATAGTCTTGATATTTTTCTTTTGAAATTTCACAACTGGTTTTGGTTTGGAATACAATAAACTAAGATTTTTCTTAGCTTCAGTTTTTTGTACTTTCTTCTTCCTTTTATTACCAAGATGTTTCTTGGTTTCTTTTTTCTTATATCCCAAACCTTGTTTATTTGAAACAGATTGTGAATTTTCAATGATTTTTGTCAAATTTTCTCGACCTTTGTTAAAGTTAGAAACATTTTGAGTAATGTTATCTAGCTTAGTTTGTAAACTAGCCTTTTCTAGGTCCAGAATTTTGACTTTTGCCTCAAGCTCATGATTTTTAGTAGTGAGAGCATCATTTTTCTCTTTTTGAGTTTCAATTTCTTGATTCAAGAGAAATAATTGAGAGTCAACATTAGATGATGATTCTTGAAAATTTTCAAGTTCTTCTTCTAATATTTTCTTCGCGTCTTTTAACATATCTCGTTCAAATTCTACTCTACTCAAATCTGCTTTGGCTTCTTTTAGCTGTCGTTTTATGTCTTTATATTTGACTATCAATTCAGCATTAATATCAAGTATTTCATCGAATGTAGGAATTTGTACCTCATCTTCTGTTGCCATGAAACAGACATTTTCTTGTTCATCTTTCGTATCACTCTCACTTTCTAATGAGTCTGTATCATCCCATGTTACCGAGAATGCTCGTTTCTTTGATTTGTCCTTCTTATATCTTAATTTGTCATTTTCTGACTTCTTCTTTTGCTCTGAACAATCCTTGTGCATGTGCCCCTTTTTGTGACAGTTGAAGCATTCTATAGAGGATGATGTTGGTTTATTTGATCCAGATTTCTTTCTGTTATAACGACTAGCTTTTCGCTGTTTTAGGAATTTTTTGAAACCTTTTGCTATGAATGCCAGATCTTCATCTTCAGACTCTGATTCATTTTCGTCTTTTTCAACATGAAATGCCACGTTTTTCTTTTCTTTTTTTTGTTCCCTTCTAGTCTGCAAGTTAGCTTCGTAGGATATTAGATTTCCTATCAATTCATCTGGCTTCATGACTGAAAGGTCATTAGCTTCTTCAATTGCTAATACTTTTCCTTCCCATTCACTAGTCAAAGAATGTAGGACTGTTGAAACAACATCAAAATCAGAATACTTTTGTCCTAAGCCAATAAGTGCATGGTGGATAGTTTGAAACCGTGAATACATATCATTGATTGTCTCATTTGGTTTCATTTTGAAATTTTGAAATTGACTTTTTAGCATGGCTATTTTGGCTTGTTTAACCTTGTTAGTACCTTCATGAGTGATTTTTAGCGTTTGCCAAATTTGATATACAGTAGTGCAGATACTAACACGGTTATATTCATTTTGGTCTAATGCACAAAACAACATATTTATTGCTCTTGCATTTACGGCTGCTGCCGTTTTCTCAGCCGTAGTCCATTCTGAATAATCAGTTGTTGGATTCACTATTTCTTTTTGAGTAGCATTCCAGGCATCATAACTATTTGATTGCATAAAGAATGACATACGTGTTGCCCAATAACTATAGTTAAGACCATTGAAAAATGGAGGTCTTTGTGTCGATTGACCTTCCGTGTAAGTGGTGTTTTGAGTGCTAGTACTTACGTTATTTGCCATATTACAAGAATATATCAAATAACTGTGTTACGGTTATATGATGGTCGTGCTCTGATACCAAATGAAAATGCAGTGTGCAAGTGCACGTGCTAATATAGTACACACGGATCGTGTAATATGGAATATAATATAAATGCGGAAATAGATGATAGTAGCAAAGTAAATAAAAATAGAAAAATCACACCAGAGATTTTTATACTGGTTCGGAGCACCGTCCTACGTCCAGTCCCAGACTTCTATCTGGATTTTCACTACCAACTACCTCGCTTCACCCGGAGGAACAGGTTTACAACACCCGAGCAGACGAACGGGATTTCACGCCTCTAATACACTGAGGACTTCAACACTTTGCCTCTTACAACACTGAGGACTTCAACACTTGCCTCTTACAACACCGAGGACTTCAACAAAGATAAATATAATTGTTTGTTGACGGTATGTGTTCTTGCTAACACTATTTTGTCACTTGTAGTACAAACTTCCTATAATCTTATCCTCAAATAGATTATTTGTATATATGAAGATTTGGAAGTGGATATCGTATTGAATCAAAAGGATGTTAAATAAATTTCAGGATTCAAAACGATATATGATAGAATATGAGCAATTTGAACGCTTGAGAGTACAAGATAGTGATCGATAGAATAGAGATTAGAAGAATAGAAAATTAGATTAGTTAGATCTATGGAATAATGATTTCATGATGTTTATATAAGAAATAAACAGTTGTAACCTTTTGTGAAAAGGTATGAACAAAGGTCATGATCATTGGTGAAGAGAAAGAGAAGCAACCGTTGAAGAAAAGGAAGTGTCTATACGAAGGGTTGCTTTCTGTTTGAAAACGGTCGACAGGTCAAAAAGGACCAGTAGACAGGAATTTGAATATATATACGTTATGTTCACTTGTGCACGTTATCTGTGCATTCTGGGCAAAAACGGTCGACCACCTGGTTTTGACCAGTCGACCGGTTTTGTCCAGAGTGCACAGTTAATGTGCACTCGTATATATTTATATATATATATATATTCGAAGATTGAAGGCATAAGATTATTTGAGGATAGATTTTAACAAAAATAATCATTACTAACATACCAAATATCAACCTCTAATCATATGGAGTTCTTTGTGTCTGAATAACTTCTTTTTGTCGATCACGGCTTATCCCTTTGTCAGAAATCAAAACTCTATAAAAAAAATCTTGACTCAACAGTATCCTCTTTTAATACTTTAAACTATTCTGGTTTAGCTTCAATTCCCCTTGATGTAGCTAAGAAACCCAAAAATTTGCCCGATGCGACTCTAAAAGAAAAATTCAACGGATTTAGCTTTATCCCGTACTTCTAAAGTACATCAAACAATTTAGAGAGATTGCCTATGTGATTCATCGATTGTTTGACAAGATATCTTCCACATAGAGCTCCATAGTTCGTTCGATCATTATAACATTCTGTTCCCCACTCATTGGTAAGTAGCTTCGGCATTCAGCTCATATGTTCTTGATTTGGTTAGTGCATCACTATCTGATTGTAGCCAAAGTACACATTCATAAAGGGTAGTAGTTCATGTCTGACGATTCCCTCTACAAGTTGGTCGATCCATTGTAATGACCCAAATTTTTAGTAACATTATTTAGGATATTTAATTAGCTAAATAAAATAAAATAATGTGATGATTAGGGTATTGAGGTTTGTGATTAAACTAAGAGGTAGTCGTGCCTAAGAGAATAAATGAACTAAAATAAAATGGGTAAAGGAAATAAGTGAGAGGCAAATTTGGAATAAGAGTATTTTAATACCCTAAACCCTTAGGAATTCATTTCACACACTCATTCATTTGTAGAAATTAAATATTGAGGCTGGCTACCATTAGCAAGAGCAAGAGGAAGAGGATAAAGAAAATCAACGAAAGGAAGGATTAATCAAAACCGAATCCATTCAAATATCAAACTGCTTAATCTCAAAGCTAAGGTGAATAATGACTACATCTCATATTTTTTATTATTTTCATTTTTAGGGTTAAACCTAATTTATTTTGCAAGGTTAAGTCATGTTATTGAATGATTAAATGTTTATATATGCTTGTTGACGATTTATGTTTAATCCTATAGGTTTTATGATATGTTTTAGTGTGAAAATCCTACTAAATGACATCAAAATGCCTTGCGATTTTAGATTTAGATCAGAAATGATATTTTAGAGATGGGTTTCAATTTTCATAATTTTTTGAATTTATGTGGATTTAATATAAATTTTCTAGTGAATAAAATTATTATTTGGGTTTAAAATAATTTATGGCTAAATTATTTATATTTTGGGTTTAAAATTAGTACATGTTGGAAAATATATTTAAAATGATTTTTTGAAATTTTTGTAGAATTTTCGTAAGTAATTTACTGGATATGTAAATTTATTAAGGTATGAGACTTAAATGTTTTATATAAAAGGAAAAGGGGTATTTTATAAATAAATTAAATTGTTTATTTCTAAAATATTAACAGCGCTTTTAGAAAAGAAATTAGCAACCTATAATATTTTGACAAACAAGGCGGGTTAGTTGAAAAGAATTACTTAGAAAAGTTAAAAATCAGTTTAAACATGCGTATTACATGTTTCAACACTTTCGACACCTAGCTTTCGACCATGTTCCTCCGCCACCATCACCATCGAAACCAATGCGCATGGTATCAAAGATTGGTGCACAACGAGTTGGATATAGGCGGAAGGCATTGGGTCGAAATAAGGAGTTCCGAAGGAGTCGAAACGCTACTTTGCTTTCAAATGAAAATGCTCTTACTTTGCTTTCGAAAGGAATGCTTTCAACTTGGTTGGCTTCCGGCTGGAACAAATTGATTTAAGGAATGGATTCGAATGGGGTTGCTCCTTTGCTTTAAGTAAATGCTTTTGAATGAGGTTGAAACCCCTAGCTGTCGCTTTTATACCTTTCAAAGAAAATGGTTTCGAAAGGTATACTTTGTTTTAAAATCCAAGCCACATCTCCAATTTTTTGAAGGGTTGGTTTTGACACCATCACTTCTTTGCTTAGGATATAGCTTTCGAAAGAGTGTTTTCGACTTAAATGTTTTATGACTATTTTGTTCAATTGAAGGTAGAACCCAAAGGTTTCAATGGAGATAGTTTTAAATGGTTTCAAATTGTTGATCCACATGTTTTACTTGAACCCAAATGGTTTTGAAAGGTTTGATGTTTTAATGCTTTCGAAAAGTTTTAATGAAGGTTCCGAAGGGGAGGTTTCCGAATGGTTTCGAAAGGTTTGAAAGGAAAGGTTTTCCAATGTTTTTGAAAGGAAATGTTAAGTGTTTTAAAGATAGGATGTCTAAGGTCTTATAACTTTCAAAGGAAAGGTTTTTCAACGTTTACGAAATTTTTTATATGAATGGTTTTGAAAGGAATGTTTTGGCCTTTCGGCCTAGTTTATAAAAAGGGTTTACTTGGTTTCGAAAGGGGTACTTTCAATGGTTTCGAAAGGGGTACTTTCAAAGATTTAAATAATTTCATCAAAAAAGATTTGTGTAATATATATACATGGTAGGTGATTTTGAGTAAAGCATAGAGTATATATTTTTCTTGTTTAAAGTATGATTCAAACGTTTAAATCAATTTGAGAAGAAAAGGTTTTCAAGGAAAATTTAAGAGAAGATTACCCTAAGTAAAATGACTCAGATATCTGTATACCGGATGGGACAGGTTTAGGGTCGTGTCCTATGTATTAGCCATTAGCTCCTAACTAATTTAGTCCGAAATTCCAGTGTATGGGGCTTTGTCACAGGTAAGACTAAATGACTTTACACACAAAAGGGAATATATTTGTATAGAGGTAGTATATTGGTGAGCCTGTAAAACTATTAGAATCAGTTGACCTGGAGAAAGTAAGTTAGAGACAGACCGTCCAGAGAAGGAGTATCTAATATGTGTTCGATTGTTTGTTTATATTGTCTGGTAGGCCCAAGTCAGCCAAAGGTTAGTAGTTAGCCAAGAAAAACTATAGTGTTTGGACAGAAAGTTCATTTGTTACCTGATATGTATGTTTACATGATCATGCTTTACAGTTTAACCAGTTTTGGTTGTAGGATTATGATTTGCAAAAGATATGTTTTCAAAGGACATTAGTGAGGGGAAACCCGTTCCGCTAAACGGCGTGGTCTCACTTGATATCAAATAACTGAGATGTATAATATTATTCATACCAGGCTTTATGTCTGATTCAAAGTTTATGTTTTCCCTTTAAACTCTTGGGTGCTCAAAATTGAATTGAGTAGGCTGAGGTTTAAGGATTTACAGGTTTAGTAGGTTGACGGATAAAGCTTCTGAAGATGAGCATGAGGCTGATGGCTAATTATTTAGGAGTTGTTTTATTGTTTTTTTCCCTCGTGTTGTATTAAGTTAGTTGCGAATATTTAATACTCTGGTCAACCAAGGGGACATCTTCATATATCGCTCTTAACATATCTTGTAATAATTATATTTGATCTAAAACTGGGAAAAGATTCAGATTATGTAATGGAATATGAAACATGTTTTGTGAAATGTAACCGGCAAAGATGTATGTGATTTTGTTTCATATTCATGTGCTTCTAATATTATGGATACCATTAACATTACTGTATTTGATCACCGGAAGTTAATACTATAAATGACTACATCATCTGCAGTGCTTAGCTTCGAGCCTCCAAACAAACACCATGGCTAAGAGAAGTAGTCCTTCAGGCGCATTTTATTCAAATCAAAATAATTAATGCATGTCCGTCATTTCTCATTCATCTTTTTGACCAAACAGGATTTAATACCTATTCCAAGATAGTGCAACGTGGACGAACTCGTTTACTTTTAGCTTATCCACCTCTTCTTTAAATACAGCGGATCACTGTGGTTTCATAATATGCCTTTTTTGCTTCATAGGAAGGTGTCTTGGATCCACATTCATTGCATGACATGCTATCTATGGAAAAATTCCACATATATCGAAATGCATCCAAAAAAACACGTCCATGTTTTCCTGGAGAAACCTAACCAATTCCTTCCTCATTTTAAGACTGAGCTAAGACCTAATCTTGATAACCTTCATCGGATCTCATTATTGATCAGAATGTCAATCATTGACTCCGTAGTGCCGGTCTCACATCCTCTGGCTCTTTCTATAGATCCATAGACATGTAGAAACTTTTTATGGGAACCAAGCCAGGGCTTGGACAATAGTTGCGATGCGTCAACAGTCTTAATGCAAAGAGACTACATTGCATCCTTTCCTCTCTCTCTCATTGCTTTACCTCTTCGAGCTTTGCAATATAACATTCTTGACCAGTACTTTAGTCACCTTTTATTGCTCTACTTCGTTCTTGGTAGGGAACTTTAACATCATACACCATAGAGCAAGTGTTACTATGAACGAGCAAGGATCGTCGGCCCAAGAAAGCATTATAGGTTGAGAATCCATCGATATACACATACATCTATAACTTCATTATTTTGCAGTCTCCTCTACCCAATTCAATGAGTAATTCAATGCAACGTTCCTTGTCCTCTCAAATAAACCCTTGGATACGAGATTTACAAGACTTTAGATCCTTCTCACTAAGCCGCGTCTAATCAAACGTCTTCTTAAAAAAATATTAATCGAGATCCTATAATCAATAAGGACTCAAATGTTGTCGGCCCAATCACGACTGTAATCACCATAGGATCAAGCATCGGTGCGGGTACCCCATCAGCATCTCTATTTTTGAACATGATGTCATCATTCTCTACTGCTTGACTGAAGTTCCATCCTCTATGCCAAAGTATGTTTCTTAAGGCACATGCCTCAATGAGCTACTATATCCCCCCATTTCGTTCTATTTTTTTCTACAGGATGAGGCCCTCTAAAAATGGTATCAATCACTACTCCTTTTTGCAGTTGTCTTGGTCCCTTTCCATTAGAAAATGTCTAATCTCCTTAGGTAGACTGACCTTAGGTTTGTTAATCCTTTGCTCGCCAACTTTCGAGTTCCTGACTTATTAATGCATTTTCTTCTTTCTTATCAAATCCCCAATCACATCTCTTAGGTTCCAGCATTCATTAGTATTGTGCCCATGAGTTTCATGGAAGCGATAATACACCCTAGAATGCCTTTTCTATTCAGTAGCCTCCTTGGGGTCGGTTTCTTATAATTTTCAACACCTTGCGTAGTAAGGTAGATATTTCCAACAGAATCATTCAATAAAGTGTAATCTCCCGGCCTAGTATATCTCGTGCACTTCTTGGTGTCTTACTTCTTCCCACCGGCGCTTTAGTTCTTTCTTTTGGTAGGTTATTGTTTCCAACTTTCATTTGGTATTATATTGTTTCTAACTTTCATTTGGTATTATATTGTTTCCAACATTCATGGCAATGTTTCCTGTACTATCACCACTTTATTTGACAGTGGCGTTACATTATACTACAACACATAGTCCCTCTTGGCTGTCAGTAGCCAAATATGCATCTTCCAAGCACAAAAATTGGGATGTCTTTCTATAAAACTCATCCATGGTGGACAATTGTTTTCTTTTCAACCACCTATCAAACTCAATCCTTAAGTTAACTCCATTAACTAATGCCAGCAAGATAATTTCCTTTTTGGGGTTACTTACTTCAGTCATTATAGCACTGAATTCAGGAAATCTTTTGGAGTCTCTTTGGAACTTTGATGAACGTTCAACAAAGACGTCAAGTCTTTCGATCAAGCAATATGGAACCATAATTTTCCATAAACTTCTTTGCCAATCGATCAAAATATGATATGGACCTCAGTGCGAGCCAAGTGATCCACATCATCGCAACTCCATCTAAGAACATAGGAAAGCCCATACATCTTACACCATCTATAGCACGAGCACTATCCACGTGTCATTCGTACTTTAGCAAATGTTGCCTTGGACCAGTTGTTCCATCATAAAATGGAATAGTTGGCATCATGAAATTCTTCGAGTACCTTTCCATCATAATATTTTCGGTCAATGGGGTTTAGTGAGGCTACGAGCCCCACTCATCATTGTTTCTGTGTTGGCTTTCATTTAGCAATCTCTTCACCATACCACTGATGTACTGCCCCTACTTTGGGTGGATGGACAGTGAGCGTCAAGCACAACCCTGAGTGATTGACTCTGTAAACTCTCTTGGTTCATAACATGACGTCTAGGCTCCCTTATCTCTGGTAAAGCCATTTGTCTAGACCCTCTTTATCTACGCCTTACTAGCTCTGTAGCATTCGTCGGAACACCAATGTCTAAGCACTAGTAGCTTATCCTATGTCATTTCCTATATCCTACATATCCTCTTCACCGTTAAACAAATTCAAAGCCTCTCTCGATCATTTATCTCTAGTACTATGAATCAACTTGGTACTGACATGATTGTGGTCGGTACCGACTTGATCGACATTTGCCTAACTGACTCCATCTCTTATGCTTGCTTCCTTGATGCTCTTGCACCCTTCCCCTTCATTTTTTGCTTGTCATCTCTTCGATTTTTATTTGATGAGAGATGAACTTTCTTCCTCAGAATCTGAAGATAAAGAATCCACGTGGCTACTCCTATTCCATTGAGGTAGGCGAGACATCATTACAAAGCTTTTCTCCATCTTTTTCATGATGATATTCTGGCTCTCTAACTCTTCTTATTCATCTCAACCATTATTATATCCAACTAGGTCTTTTTCATCATCTCATCTCTTGTTGCGTTAAAGGTTCTAGTAAAGCATTCAAAGGATGAATAATTTACTCATTATACTAAAAGCCTTCTTCATCACCTTTGATAGTACTTCAAACTTAGAAGCAGCTTTTGTTAGGGTCATTTCTTATCAGATCTATAGTAGACTTTTCTTCAATATCTAAATACTTTAGATCTGCAACAAACAATCCTTGGATCTACCTTTTAGATACCTTGAGTTCAAAGTTAGATCCAGATCTGGACCAAAGAATATGTTCTCAGTGAAAGCACTAAAAAGTCGGATCAAAAAATGACACAACACCCCTAATCAATAAAAAATGAGAATAAGTAAGATAAAATCGAAAATAAATAACTTGAGTGTATGGAATTTTAGTGTGGTTCAGCCTCAAATCACTATACTCGTTAATTTTATTTCAAATTTTTTTGCAGAAATACAACTAAATTACAATGTTTCAGATCTAAAAATAAATTTAATTTGGGTTTGATAACACTTCATGGCAGAATATAGCTAGAGAAGAGAACAAGATATTGGATCCTTTTTCATTGTTGTAGCATGGATATTTATAGGAAAATCTTTTAACCAAAGTCGTCAGCTAGCGGAAGACTGGGTAAATGATCTTATCCATGCTATTAGGAAGGAAAAACGAATAAAACTTGTAACACGAATCAAGTCGATAACGACCAGATCATGTCGGTGCCGACATGATGTAGCTCGTTGCTACTTCAGTTTTTCTCATTTCTATTCAAATCTTGAAGTTCCAAAGCTTCACTAAAAAATTGCTCCTCAAAATCATATCTGTACCGAAATGATTTTTCATATGCGAACCTTATTTTTTTTGCAAAGTACAAGAGTAGTTCACTTAACGCTCGAAAGTGGATCCCTCATACCAAAAATCTTGTCGGTACCGACATGATCGATCATGTCGGTACCGACATGATTTGATATTTCTAGAGTCTTATTAGACTTCTTATGCCTTTTCTTATCATCAATCCTAACATATCTTGAGCTCCTTGATCCTTTCCTTCATCATCTTAAAGCTTAGATTCATCAAGAAGTCACTCGGTTCAAATGCTAGATGATAATTTTCTTCTCTTTTGCAAATATATTCTACTAATATTTATTCACCATTCTGTAGTTAACCGATTCCTCATCTTTAATTGTGCAATTATCTATCTAAGTGAACTTAATGAAAAGTTGCAAAAAATCTATTTACTTCATCAAAATTATACATTCAAACGGTCGGTTTTCCCATAATAATTTATTTGGTAAGTCAGTTTGTGAAAATTTATTTTATTAGTTATTATCATGCATCTAGAACTAAAAGTTGAAGAGAAGTAAAATTATATATTTGACATATCAATAAGGAACGAGCTAAAGCAGTAATTGTATCAAATTAGCATTTATGTCGATAAACTAATAAAATGACTAAAAAACAATATATATAGTCTAAAAATGAAGAAAATAATAGAGACATACATTATATGAATTTATCAATTTTTATGAGTCTATATTATCATTTGTATAAATAGGATATCTCAGTAAACGGATAATAATCCATAAACTATATGCAATAGTAATTTGGAATTGTTTATCCAGATATTTGAATACTTAACATCAATATAACATTATAACATAGTAAAATATTGTTTATAATATATTCTAGACATATTCCATATTTTATCGATATTATCCGATATTATCACGATATTTTAAAATATCTCACATCATTACTTGATCGATACATACCCAATACCGATATCAATTACTTAGATCAGTAGAATACATAAATATACCTTACTTCCATCTTAAATATGAATACAAGCGTTACAACGCGCGTTCGTGCATGGTGATGACGCGCGTTCGTGCATGAATTGTATTGTATATGTTTAACATATATAAGAAAAAAACAATTTATACAAATATTTAATCATATTCTTTCGTTTAAATCATATGTGGTTAGTTTGAATTTTTATTTCTAATTTGTGACATCTACTTTTCTCCGATTAGTTTGAATTTTTATTTATACTATTAATTAGTAAATAACGAATTTGTAAAAAAAGTTTATTTACTAGATCTCGCAATATTTATAACTTAAGTAGAGAAACGTTTTGAATTTGTAAAGCAAGTTTATTTAACTTTGAAATTCTTTGTTAAGGAAAGTTACTGGCAAAAATTCTATACTTCTCAGCTAAAATAATTAGTTTTGAAAAAAATATTTGAGTAAACTATAAAATTGAAGAAGCTGAGTCTGCAGTACACACTCGATTCGTTTATTATTATTATTATTATTATTATTATTATTATTACTATTATTATTATTATTATTATTACTATTATATAATAATATATATATTTCATAATAGTTCTCTCTTTCTCTCTTCCCCTTTCTAAAACCCTAAATCCTAAACTTCATTCGATTTTAAGCACTGGCGTGCAGTACTCTTCTTAAATCAACAGGTATTGAATTCTCCAATTAAATTCCGGTTGCTCCACCTGAAGATTATGATTACTGTTATATATAGAATTTTCTCTACTTTGATCTTTTGTGGAGTGATGTATCAAGCGATAATTGTTACATTTTGTTTTTCTGAATTTCATATATCCTCCGCAGGTCTAGTGCATAGTTTCTTCATTTACTGAATATTAGTTGCAGTATGGAGATTAAAAATTCAATTGACGACCTGGAAATTCAAGATCCTCCAGTCGAGGATTTTTCTGCATCCGACTTAACTTGGACCAAATATGGAGCTACTGAGCACCATGTTGATGACGTAGCTCTTATTCCTTATGATCGCGTTGAAGCATTCATTATGGGCGAATGTATGAATGCAGAATGTCCTACGCAATTTCATATTGAAAGACAGCGAAAAAGGGAAAAGGGAAGCCTCAAGGAATTTAAAAATGATGATTACCTCTCATATAAGCAGTGGGTATTCAGTTTCCTTCTGTTTTGGTATTGCTCATTTTTTATTCTTTAACTAGGTGGAATCATGAAAGTAAGCTATGAAGTTAATGCTATTAGAACCATCTAGGGGTGTTTAAGATTTCAGGCAAAGCCCAGGCTGGCGTAAACGGATAAAGTTTAAGAGCAGGTTTGGATACTACTTATGTAGCCTTTTAAACAACTTCAAATAAATATTTGGGACAACCTATTTTTCTTCACTTTAAATTGTTTATTTAGTAATTTTAAAATCCAATTAGTTGTCCCTTATGTGAAATTTTGGTAAGCTACTTATAATTTATTTTGACTAAGCCATTACTAAACACACTCTAAGCTCAATATTGCTTTAGGCAATGAAATAATCTTTTAATTCAAGACATCTACATCTTAGTTTGACTGGAACTCAATAGTTAGTCCACTTAGCGTTCATGGGAATTTGCCTGACCTCTTCTTAGTTTTAAGGAGGCTTCACCTCTGCATTTTGCCTTCAGATAACAATTACTTTTTCTTTATATAGCTATTGGTGTTCATTTGGGCCGGAAAATTATGGAGAAGGTGGGGATATGTTGCAAAGCCGAAAATATAGGATCAACACAAGAAATCGTGCTGCTCGTCCACAATCTATGCGTGGTTGCACATGCAATTTTACTGTTAGGCGGTTGTATGCTCGTCCTTCAGTTGCACTTATTGTTTATCATGAAAGGAGACATGTGAATAAATCGGGAGTCATATGTCATGGCCCACTTGATAGGGACGCTATTGGCCCGGGTGCTAGAAAAATTCCTTATATGTGCAGTGAAATCCAACAAAGAACGATGTCCCTTATGTACCTCGGATTGCCTGAAGAAAATGTATTGCAAACACACATAGAAGGAATTCAGCGTTATTGTGGTTCTAATGCACAAGTTGACACTCTAGCTTCACAATATGTTCAAAAGCTTGGTATAATTATCAAAAGGTCTACTCATGAATTGGATTTAGATGATCAAGCTAGCATTCGTTTGTGGGTGGAAAAGAATAAGAAATCAGTTTTCTTTTATCAGGATTCTTCGGATACTGATCCATTTATTTTAGGAATTCAAACAGAGTGGCAGCTGCAAATGCTGATACGGTTTGGTAGGCATGGTCTGCTAGCATGTGACTCCTCATTTGGAATAAGTAAACTAAAGGTATACATGTAATAACCCTCATGTTACAAGTAGCTTTACATTTTGAATAGTGTTCATATGTAAATATGTATTTCGTTAAGCATATAGCTAGATGTACCTTATTTGAAATCCCAGCAGTGTTAATTTTCGCCTATGAATTGTGCTTTGCAGCTGAACACAATTCCATCTAGCTATTAACAACATCTATTTTCAGCATAGTCTAACAATTTGCCTTTGAGTCATGCTGAACATCACTTGTATTTTAATCCCAAATAAAGGGAAGGTCAACTTGACATTGACATGAGTCAGGTTGTCTGGGAAATGGAGCTAGGTTTATAGCTTGCCAATGATGAAATCATATCGAGTATAATCTGTTGGAAACAATGGTCGAAATTCGGCTGAGTCGTGGACAAAGTCACTTTCTTGAAGACGTTTCGGCGATCTGCTCAAAGGTGCAAGCAGTTCGGATCAATCACCGCCGCCTCTAGGATAAAACAGCCTCTCAATAAATTGGGGGTACCGTTACGTTTGCACGAACGAAACGGTTCAGTTTGCACTCTCGAAATATTGCTCGGATTTTTATGAAGAAGAGATAAGGAAAAATGTCGTTCTGTCTATTTCGTCTTCTTATGAGTTATGAAGACGGAGTAGTGAAAAGAACGTTTTACTGATTAGGGGACGTGGTCTAGAAAAACGGATCTGAGTATTACCGGGTCAAAAATAATGAACGTTGCACAACGTTCTTCATACGGGCTTAAGTAACTGATCCAGCCCGGTCAGAAAACAGTTAACAAATTTGTAGCAAAAATATAAGTGTTACACCACTACAAGCCCAAGCCCGGCCCGGCCCGGGTCGGGTCGGGTCGGGTCGAGTCGAGTCGGTCGGTCGGCGCGCGCTGCGCGCGTGTGTGGTGGTCAAGCATGGCCTCCCTCCTCACAAAAGAGCATCATTGGGTGCCCAAAGGGCCCAACTTAGCCTCTAAGAATCAAGTATAAATACTTGATTCTTGCATATAATCTCACAATGTGGGACTATTCAAATATAGGAGCCAATTTCCACTTAGCCAATTTTTTTAACAATTCACTTCAAACAAATTTCCAACAATCCCCCACTTGAATTTTTAAAAAATATTTTCGAGCAATTTCTGAAAACATAAGATTGTGCATAAACAAAGGTGTCGTTAGACTTGAACCTTTGCATAGTGAATAAGATTCAGTTTTTACTAGAGTGACACGTAGTCTTGAACTCTATTCCTGACATCAGACCACACACAATCCTTCTAGAGTGCAATCAAATAAGCCCGTGCATTTATGGCCATGCACGTCTATCCCAGTTTAGTGAATGCTCTAGGAGTTTTGCCCAAAACTCCATAGGAAACGGCCAAATTTCCACATTCACACAGGTGAGTCTATCAAGAGTACTCCTGAAGGTAGGTACTCCACTCCAAATGGAGTATAGATCTCATTAAGAGTTTCTATTAACTCATCCTCTAATCACTTCAGGAATACATGCTTCTTTATATATGAAAAATGGCATGTTCAACTCATATCACTTCACAACTTGTTCTTACCCATTGAACCTAGTTCTTGGGATCTCCAGTCATTAGGTCGGGTTACCATTGTGCGTGACTCAACAATCTAAGGGCAATAGTCCCATTTTTCTAGAAGTCGTAAGGACTTTCTCTCTGGCCAGTCCTTTCGTCAAAGGATCTGCCAAATTCTCATCACTGCGTATGTGATCCACTCTAACAGCTCCTGAAGAGAGTAGCTCTCTAACAGTGCTGTGCTTACGACGTATCTGTCGTCTCTTACCGTTATAATAACGGTTCTGTACTTTTGCAATAGCCGCGGTACTATCGCAATGGATCAACACAGCTGGTATCGGTTTTTCCCATAAAGGAATCTCAGCTAGCAGATTTCTTAAGTACTCTGCTTCCTCACTAGCTGTAGCTAGTGCTATCATCTCAGACTCCATAGTAGACTGAGCCAAAATAGTCTGTTTCTTGGATTTCCAAGAAACAGCTCCTCCAGCAATGCTAAAGATATAGCCACTGGTTGCCTTTGAGTCATCAGATAAAGTATTCCAGTCTGCATCGGTGTAACCTTCAAGAACAGCTGGAAACTTTCCATAATGTAATCCAAGGTTCATGGTTCGCTTTAGGTATCTCATGACCCTCTCAATAGCGTGCCAATGCTCTATACTAGGTCTACTAGTAAACCTGCATAATAATCCCACGACATAGGCTATGTCGGGTCTAGTACAATCAGTGGCATACCGAAGGCTGCCAATGATGCTCGCATAATCAGACTGTCTTACACCTTCACCAGTGTTCTTGAAAAGTTTTACACTAGGATCATATGGTGTACATGCAGGTTTACAGTCAAAGTAATTGTATTTCTTTAAGATCTTCTCAATATAATGAGATTGATCCAAAGAAAGTCCCTTTTCGGACCTAGTAATCTTAATACCAAGAATTACACTCGCTTCACCTAGATCTTTCATATCAAAATTGGCACTTAACAAAGATTTAACAGTGTTTATGGCATGAATATTTGATCCAAAAATTAGTAGATCATCTACATACAAACATATTATAGTGCAAATGTCATTCTCAAATTTATAATAAATGCATTTGTCACTTTCATTAATTTTAAAACCATTTGAGATTATTAAATTATCAAATTTTTCATGCCATTGTTTAGGTGCTTGTTTTAAACCCCATATAATGATTTATCTAATTTGCAAACTTTATGTTCTTGACCATGAATTACAAAGCCTTCAGGTTGGTCCATATAAATTTCTTCTTCTAATTCACCATTTAAAAAGGCAGTTTTAACATCCATTTGGTGTATAATTAAATTATGAATAGATGCTAATGAAATTAGTACTCGAATGGATGTGATTCTAGTTACAGGTGAAAAAGTATCAAAAAAGTCTATATTTTCTCTTTGCCTAAAACCTTTAGCTACCAAACGGGCTTTATATTTTTCAACTGTTCCATTAGGTTTTAATTTCTTTTTAAGTACCCATTTACAACCTATAGACTTACAACCAGGTGGTAAATCTACTAAGTGCCAAGTCTTATTGGATTCCAAGGAATCCATCTCATCATTTATAGCCTCTTGCCAAAAATCGGCATCTAAAGAAGATAAGGCTTCTTGGAGGTTTGTTGGATCCTCCTCTATAGTAAAAGTGCAAAAATCTGAGCCAAAATCTTTATCAACTCTTGCTCTTTTACTTCTTCTAGGTTCAGTTTCAGAAGATTCATTAAGTTCTGTTCTAATAGGCATGGTGTTATTTGACGTGCCCCCACTATTCCTCAATTTAAAAGGAAATTTATTTTCATAAAAATCAGCATCAATAGATTCTACTATATTATGTGTATTTAGGTCATAAAATCTATATGCTTTGCTATTAATAGCATAGCCAATAAATACACATTCGTATGTTCTACTTGCTAATTTTATTCTCTTAGGGTCGGGTATACGAACATATGCCAAGCATCCCCAAGTTCTAAAGTAAGATACATTCGGTTTATAATTTTTTAAAATTTCAAAAGGTGAAGTCTTACTTTTTGATTTAGGGATTCTATTCAATACATAGCATACAGTCAACAAAATATCCCCCCACCAATGTTTTGTTGCACCTGAATTTAACAAAATAGCTACAACTAATTCGGTAAAGGTCCTATTCTTTCTTTCAGCTTTACCGTTCATTTCAGGTGAATAAGGTGCAGTTCTCTCATGAATTATACCATTCAATTTATAGAAATCAAGAAATGAACTAGATTCATATTCTGTTCCTCTATCACTACGAAGTCTCTTAATTTTCTTATTAGATTGATTCTCAATTTCAGTTTTAAATAATTTAAACATATCAAATGCATCACTTTTATTTTTCATAAGATATACATAAGTGAAATCAGAGGTATCATCTATGAAAGTGATAAAATAACGGTGTCCATGTCTAGTCAAAGTACCATCTAGCTCACATATGTCAGAATGAATCAAGTCTAAGGGTTCAGAAAATCTATCAACTGATTTATGAGGTTTCTTAGTGATTTTTGCTTGACTACAGAATTCACATTTATCAAAATCAGTTTGTGACATCTTAGGAATCAAATCTAATGTGATCATGTTATGAATTATACGCTTATTTACATGACATAATCTAGAGTGCCAAATATTAAAGTCACACAACATATAAGCAGAACTGGTTACTTTATTAGATTCAACATTCAGTTTAAACATACCCTCACAAGCATAACCCTTCCCTACAAACATCCCCTTATAAGTCAAAGTATACAAATCAGCCCCTATAACTTGAGTAAAACCAGCCTTATTAAGGAGAAAACCAGAAACCAGATTCTTTCTCATCTCTGGAGTATGCATCACATCTTTCAGAAGAACTGTCTTTCCAGAGGTAAACTTTATTTCCACATTTCCAATGCCTGCAACTGTAGTGGTGTGAGAATCTCCCAACAGCACCTTCTGATCATCAGCAGCCGTGTATGTACTAAACATAGCACGATCATAGCAGACATGGCGGGATGCACCAGTGTCTACCCACCAACCCTCTGATCCACCAACAAGGTGAATCTCAGAAATCATAGCCGTCAAAGGCTCCTCAGTCAGGTTAGCCTGCGGTGCAGGGCCTGGTCTGTTCCTACACTTGCGTGCCATATGACCTGGTTTTCCACAGTTGTAGCACAGAAACAACTGTCCAGAGTCATTCTTTTGGGTTGGTTTCTGCTGTCCTTTTTGGTTCCCTTGCGGGTTCCAATTCTGTTTGTTGCGGTTGCGGTTCTGATTCTTAAAGCTTTTCGGATTTGGTTTCAGAACTGCTGGCTTGGACTTCTTAGTGTTATTGTTGGTGACAACAAGCACTTCCTCTTTCTGGTCCTGTTTCCGAGCCTCCTCCTCAATACGGAGGCGAGTAATCAAGCTCTCTAAGGAGAATTCCTTAGTCTTGTGCCTAAGCACATTCTTAAAATCTTTCCAACCTGGGGGCAGTTTATCAATAATAACAGCAATTTGAAACTGTTCATCTAAACTCATACCTTCGGAGATGATCTCATGAGCAATTTTCTGAAGCTCATGAGACTGCATCTCTACTGACCTGTCATCCGTCATCTGGTATTTGAGGTAGCGGCTGACTGCATACTTCTTCGCTCCAGCCTCTTCGGTATCGTACTTCTTTTGCAGCGCTTCCCAAATCTCTTTGGCTGACTTGTCAGAATTGTAGTAGTCGTACAGGTCATCGCTGAGGCCGTTGAGAATGTAGTTTCGGCACATGTAATCTTGCTCTGTCCAGCTCTGCAACTCCTTTGATTTCTCTGTCCAGGCTCGCATCTGATCTGAGTCTGCTTCGGCGTCTGGTCTATCGGGTAGCTGCGGTTTGTTGGTCGCGAGCACAGCAACCACTTTTCGGGTGGTCAGGAAGAACTCCATCTTTTGTCTCCAGCGTTTGAAGTGGAGGCCTTCGAATCTGAAGGGAGCAGCGGAGACAGTCGGTAGCTGGAAGAAGGAAGCGGGAGCGGTTGCATCTAGATCTGCAGCAGAATCCATTGTTTTGGTTCGTCTTCAATTTGTTGGAAACAATGGTCGAAATTCGGCTGAGTCGTGGACAAAGTCACTTTCTTGAAGACGTTTCGGCGATCTGCTCAAAGGTGCAAGCAGTTCGGATCAATCACCGCCGCCTCTAGGATAAAACAGCCTCTCAATAAATTGGGGTACCGTTACGTTTGCACGAACGAAACGGTTCAGTTTGCACTCTCGAAATATTGCTCGGATTTTTATGAAGAAGAGATAAGGAAAAATGTCGTTCTGTCTATTTCGTCTTCTTATGAGTTATGAAGACGGAGTAGTGAAAAGAACGTTTTACTGATTAGGGGACGTGGTCTAGAAAAACGGATCTGAGTATTACCGGGTCAAAAATAATGAACGTTGCACAACGTTCTTCATACGGGCTTAAGTAACTGATCCAGCCCGGTCAGAAAACAGTTAACAAATTTGTAGCAAAAATATAAGTGTTACACCACTACAAGCCCAAGCCCAAGCCCGGGTCGAGTCGGTCGGTCGGTCGGCGCGCGCGCGTGTGTGGTGGTCAAGCATGGCCTCCCTCCTCACAAAAGAGCATCATTGGGTGCCCAAAGGGCCCAACTTAGCCTCTAAGAATCAAGTATAAATACTTGATTCTTGCATATAATCTCACAATGTGGGACTATTCAAATATAGGAGCCAATTTCCACTTAGCCAATTTTTTTAACAATTCACTTCAAACAAATTTCCAACATAATCTAATCAGCTTGTTTAGATATTTGATCTGCAGTCTTACTATAGTCATGTTATCCATTATGTTCTTTAAGTGTTTCTAAGGTACATACATGGTTATTACGTATGTGGTATTGATTCTACATTTTGAAGCTTGACTTTTTTTTTGCTCTCATCAGTATCCATTGTACACACTTTTGGCATTTGACTCAAGACTGCATGCTATACCTATTGCCTGGGTTATTACTAGAACCAATACCAAGGAAGATGTTCAAAAATGGATGAAAGCTCTTGTAGATAAAGTTGTTTTTGCTGATCCAGCTTTTAGCATCAGTGGTTTCATCATCGATGATCCAGCTTTAGAGATTGATCCTATCAGGTATGTATCATCTGTTTTATGCATAATTGATTGGAAACTATCCCAATATTTTCTTATCCATTTTTTTTTATGGAACTCCATCAATAAATGAAGATTCATACAGAAGTATACATGAGGGAAAAAAAATTGAATTTGTTGTAGCAAAGTGCTAGATTATATGCGGTTGTTCTCTGTCTATGACCAAAAATGAGTTTTTAATAGTAAATATATAGCAGTCCAATAAACTATATCGGTTGAATTAACAGGGAACTATTTTGCTGCCCTGTTCTCTTCTGCTTGTGGCGAATCCGAAGATCATGGCTTAGAAATGTTGTCAAAAAATGTAATAATATTGCAGTCCAGCGTGAGGTATTCAAACAACTAGGAGTAGTACTGCACAGCATTTGGAGTGATACCAATCCCATGGATGGCTTGGAAATTGTTATGCAGGATTTTGTAGATCAATCTGCTTTCATTCAGTATATGAAGGGATGCTGGGTGCCAAAGTTAGGTAACAAATCATTTTTAATATTTATCATTTTAGCTTGTCAATATTGTATTGCAAATAAATTGTATGGTTAGAAACCAAAAACTGCATAATGCTTTTATACACCATAGCATCATGTGTTGGTGTAGATGGTAAGATGATGAACTAAAAATGACATTATACTTTCATAAATAATCAGACATGTGGCTTACAACTATGAAAAGTCTTCCACTAGCAAGCCAAGAAACATGCGGAGCAATCGAAGCATACCATATAAAGCTCAAACTCAGAATATACGATGATTCACAGCTCGATTTGCTTCAGAGGGTAGATTGGCTAGTACACAAGTTGACCACAGAGCTTCATTCCAGCTACTGGCTTGATCTATATGCAGATGAAAGTGGATCCTTTCCAGCTGTAAAAGAAGAGTATGTACAATCGACTTCATGGCACAGAGCTTTGCAAATTCCAGATGATTCAGTTACGTTTGATGATGCAGAGCATCTATTTGCAAAAGTTGTGAGCCAAAATGACCCCGAAATCACACATTTGGTGTGGAATCCAGGATCGGAGTTTTCTTTTTGCGACTGTTGTTGGTCAATGCAAGGAAACTTGTGCAAACATATCATAAAAGTAAACATGATGTGTCAAAATCAGAACAGTTGCATGCCTTCTTTATCGTATCAATCTTTTGAAAAAATACTGCAGAATATATCGAGGATGCCTATTGATGATTCACTCACACTTGATATATCTATGGCATGGGCAGCACAGGTGGAGGATAAAGTTCAAAAGCTAGTCGAACTGATGACTGCAGATAATAACATTGCAAATGTTGTGAATGAATTACCGATGAAATGGTGTAATAGAAAGGAAAGAAACTTCATGGGTAGGCCTGCTGAGGGCCCACTTGCTCTCCCTGCATTTCCGAAAAGGAATGGGAAGCAGAAAAGTGGTGTCAAGAAAAAAACTAAAAAGCGGAAAAGATTATCTAGATTTTGATAAATATTTGTGACTGTAGGGTCTTCTTGATGTGTAGCTTTGTTTGCTGACCTTCCTTGTTAAGTACTGGTTTTATTATTGTTTTGCCCATTGGCTTTTGCATATGTATACCATGTTGTATCATTGACCTCTTATAAAGTGTTAAATGAATGGCTTGCTATACAAAACTATAAACTGTTGTGCATGTCTAATGATTTTATTAGAAAATTATTTTGAACTTCTTTAAAGAATTCTGCGGTTTTAAGGCTTCCCCTAGTTCACGATACATTGGTCATGCTTTGCTTAACTAGTTGATTTGGACAACATGTCAGGAATCTTGGAAGATGGTTTAACAAGAAGACGTGAGGAATTAGAGAATGTTTCTTGGACAAGGTTTTAAATCTCTTCTTCTCGCTCGAGATATCAACTCAGGATTTTCTTCGAAATTCAAAATTTGACAGTGTAACGACCTGTCTTTTCGATCTTTAGAAGTCGACATTTATACATTCATGGTATTCATGTGTCGGACATCCAAATGCCGAAAAGACAGATCGTTGGAGTGAAAAAAAGAAAAGGACAGAACAAAACCTCACAACGTGACGAGTAATCTATAATATATCAATTAATCTTTTAAAAAAGAAAACTTTTATATACATACATCAACTAAAGTATAATTACCCTATTATCAGACCCTGAGCAATTATAATTACCCGTTCTTACAATCCCTGATAAATGCAACAAGAACAAACAACGTAAGATAAAATACGAGAATACGCCTTGGAGGATTCAGCTCGTCTCCTGAAGCTCCAAAATATCCAACTAAACCTGAAAAATATGCTCGAGCTGATCCGATCATTATAAGAAAAATAACATCCGGATCAGTCTGGTAAAACCTGCGTGAGAAATAAAATGAAATAGATTTTTACAATTATAAAACCTTTCAAAAAATAAAGGTATCTCGTAAGACCATTGCAACGACCCAGAATTTTGGATATTTGAAATTGGAATATTTAAATTCATTTTTAATATTTAAAAGTTAATTTTAACTTGAATTTCAAATATAGCTATTTATTGATAATTTAATTATTGAACTAAATAATTGGAAATTGGGTAAATTGTTGAATCTGGAGTTTTAAGCTTGTTACAATTTAATTTAAAGGCTTATAAAATTTATATTGATAAAATGAAGTTAATAGAATTTTTAAATTTGAATTTAAAAGTTATTTGTTCAGTTTAAAAATATATCGTTTAAATTGACATTTAAAAACAGCGTTCCGGGTCACAGTCTTCAATTTCGACGAAACTGGTTCCATTGGATCCGTAATAGTGTATTATTATCGAATTTTAAATTTTGTAGCATTTGGGGTTATTGTTTGATCGTACGATATATAAACGCGTTGGAATTTATATAGAAAATTCAATATAATAATTAGGTCCAAAAAGCTATCTTCTTCATACGGTCGAATTAGAACTCGAAATGTTTTCCATCACGTTCGGAATATGGGTATAACATTATAAACGTCTAGAGGTATCCCTCGATAGGAGGTCAAGATTTTACGCTATGAATTCGAGACGATTTAAAATTTTGAATTATATATATATAATTGATTTGAAAAATATCTTCACATCAGAACTTTTCACCTCTCTTCAAATCACCGTTGCAAGCTGATTCAAACACGTTTTCCCCCCTTAAAATCACATCTTCCTCTTCTTATTTTCCAGCCGAACAGTTAACAGTCAAGTAAAAAAAAATTAATCTTTGAAATTCAAATTCCCAAAATCCACTTGATAAAAAAATTCGAAAATTGCTTTAAAAATCTTGTTTTAGTTTATGCCTCGATCTGGTGTGATTTGGCAAGGAGTGGCTTTCAATAGGGTCGATCGACTTCAACGTCGAACTGCAGTTTCGATTTTAGGCTTGGGTGTTTTGGGGGCTGTGATCATTGTTAGGCCGAGGTGGAAGTGGATTCGAGCCCCTGGTGACGAGGAGCGTCTCTGGGATGAAGTGGTGACATGCGGTCAGGAATGTGGGGGGGGGGGGGGGGGGGGGTTCGGCGAAGTCGCGTTTTTCTTGGAAGGGCCGGGCGAGGAGGCGTTGAGCCTAGGTTTAGGAGATCGATGCGAGGAAGTATCGGCGTGGTCGGCTTGTCAAACAAAGGAGTGGGGCGTAGTGCAAGTGGCCTGCACGCGGGCACGATGTGGAGAAGTAGGTGAAATTTTAAATTGGGGAAGATGATGGGTTGGCAGGTCGGGTTGCATGGTATGGGTTTTGCCTCTAAATAAAAATCATTTCTTTTATAAGTCATTGATTAAATAAAAATCATTTCTTTTAAATTGCAATATCTCGTTCATTCCAAGCTGGATTCGAACGCAACATTTTGCGTTGTATTCGTGATAACGTACTCTACGTTTAGGAATTGGTTTGGACGAAATTGGAGCTTCTAAAATTTTCAGATAATTTCAAACGCGTTCGGATTCTATGGAAAACAGAACGCAGAAGCGACAGATATTAAATGTAAGTTAATCTTACTCAATTTTAGATTACTGCAATTAATTTTAAATAGTTAAATATTAATTATTGGTTGTTTGGTTGAATTTGATAATTATTATCAGTTGAATGTGGTATTATATATATATATATATATATATATATATATATATATATATATATTCGAGCGATTGATATTCCCGCATATATATAACGGATGAGACCATATGCGCCCGCATAATAACGGATGACCCCATATACCGCGATATCCACCTCGAAGTGGGATTGATATTTTTATATTGTGCTAATATCTATGGATGCAGGGAAACAAGTTGGAGGGATCCAACTGATTCCTCAAAAATGTTGAAATTACTTTCATATTCAGTGATATGATATATTTGAATAATCTGTTATAGATCATATTGAAAATTGAATTTATTTTATACTATGGTATTACTGGATAGATTTTTGGTATTTTAAAAATACCATAAATATGAATATTGAATTTTTAAAAGAAAAATAAAAAGGAAAAATGAAGGTAAAATAATTATAGTGAAATTTGGATAAATTGAAAGAAATGTATGCTGAAAAAAAATAGTTTGATTCAAATTTGTATTTGATAATTTCGAAATATTGTAAATGGAGATTTGAATAATATAAAAAAAAGGATTTTTAATATTGAAACTTAAGCGATTTGTTTAAGTGTAAAAAGATGTTAAAAATCGAGATTTAAAATAGTTTGGGGAAAAAAAGGAAAATTGAAACTAAAATATGAAATTGATGTTTCAGATTTAAATAAGATTTTAAATCATAAAAAAGAAGTGAAATATGAAATTAGTGGACTTTGGAATATATTGAGGAATTAATTTGAAAATGGAATTTAATTTGGAAATCTATTTATAATCAATTAAGTGTTGTGAAAGCGTTATAAACGGAAAATGAGACTATGGAATTTAAAAACCAAGTTTATAAATATAGTGAAGGAATGATCAGTGGATAAATTGGAGTTATAAAATAAGCAGTGAGGATTTATAAGGAGATGGGTAAATTAATTTAAAAATAAATGGTAGATTTTTTTCTAGAAATGTGAAAAAGGAATTTACGGAATTGGGATATAAATTAAATTCGAAATACATTGAGAAGGATTTATTAATATTGGACTGGCTATATTGAAGTTGAAAATATATTTTTCTGAGAAGTTAAGTCATTTAAGAAGGGAATTTTGAAGTATTAACTAGAAAATTTAAAGTGTTTAAAGAATATTTTAGAAATTAATTATTTGGTTGTTTAAAACGGGTTTAATTATATTTTAAATTATGAATTAAGTTAGTTTATATTAAATAAATTATTATTTAAGAAGAAACCAATATTATTATTTCAAAGGACTAAATTATTTAATATTAATATTATTTGTAATAACTTTTACTTAATAAGTAGTTTTGTTTAAAGTCAACTTCAAATTTATTTTAGAATTTATAAGCATTATTTTGAGAAATTTTTTATAAATAGGGTTTTCCAGAAGTATTGGTGTATTTGCATGGCGTAATACGAGGCAATGAGCGCCTGCAGTTAAGTCTTGCATTTCTCTAGGATAGAGACATAACCATTGAACTGTGAATCCATTGTTTGATACCGCAATGGTACTTTCCACATTGATTTAAAGGGTTTCAAATTTTTTTTTGAAAAGATAATATGTAAATTTATTAAATTCAATAAGATAAGTATGTATAATTTGGATAAAGGGATCAATGTATTTAAAATTATATTAAAAAGAGATTTAGTGTTTTTCAGTGAAAAATGGAATATTTAGTTGAATGATTGTTTTATTTGATAGTTAAATAACCGACTATCAAATCTGGACCTAAAAATAACTCTGGAAATATCTAGGGAAAATACGGGAATTATATGGTACAGATACCGTTCGAAGTGCTATACCATACGTATATACTCATTTCGTTTCTTGTAGGACGTTTATAAGGGAATCCCTCCACTAACGGTTAGGAGATGGTCTTCGATCTTATTTTCATCTGTTTATTTCCTAAGGAACCGGGGTTGAGTTTACCGAAAAATGTCAACGTTGTTTCGAAGAGACCGGGACCGGATATGTTATCCAAAAAAACACTTCGATCCAACAAGTGCATTTTCGAAATGAAGACAAGAGCTTGGAGTCGAAAATGTAGCATTGAAGTGCAAGGGCTAATCGTTACTAACCCTGAGGGCGATTCCAAAATGGATATAGTAGGAGTAGTGCCTTCGGTTCCGTTGGGACCCAAAATGGACTTGTATGGATGAATACAACCAGTACATTGTCATTGGAGGACAATGAGCATTCTAAGAGAAATTTCCTTGAAAAGGTAATCTTAGCCTCTAGCCTCATTAAGCGGGAATGACTGAAAAGCAGGGGGGATGCAGCAAGGCTAAGTGGGTAGCACCCAAGTAGGGTATGTCTATCACTTTCTCGATACCCTCGTATTATTACTACGATTATGGAAGAAACTCGAAAAAGGGTGGGAACACCAGAGGTGATAGCATATTCGGTCTATCTAGGTTAGGGGTAGACCGGTCTTGTGTAGCAAGGGATCCTGGCGTGATCCTCGGTACGATGTTCTAGACGTGTACAATGAGAGGTGGTACCCCAGTACCTAGTCATTCAGATGGAATCCATTCTCTAATAAGCACCATACGGTTTTGATTGTGGCCAACTAGGCTGGAACGTGAGATGCAAGCATTTCAGCTATTTGAATAAGTATTTGTACTTAGACACTATTATAATATCAGAGGATTTGATATGAAATGTTTTGGTTATCATAAGGTAAAAACCCGTCGTGTCTTTTTGTAGCGTGGTCTTACGAGATACCTATGATTTTCAAAGGATTTGATAACTTTAATAATCCAAATTGAGTGTGTTTTTCTTACGCTGGTTTTCCAGACTGACTCGGGTGTTATTTTATTATAATGCTCGAGTCTGACCGAGTATTACATATATATGATAGGATGCTATGGAGCTCAGGAGATGAGCTGGATGACGAGACATATAACACGTACTTGGTTTATATTCAGCTGTGCGTTGTAGGCTGCATATTCAGTTTTTGTGAGGATAAGTTATTATAACTGTCCAGTGTGGTGCTATTGATTTGAATTGTACTCTAATGATGTAATGTATAAAAACAGTTATAGTTCTTTTTGTATAATGATCAGTTGTTATCTATTATATATTGTTCCCTGCGATTGTGAGATTCCGTGTTGTTATTTCTATTTTCTTCTTCTACCTCTTTCTTTTTTCCCCTAATGATCTGGGGTTTCCGACATTCGATTGGTCGGCATGTTATATAGTGGACGTATTGATGCCAGTTTACAGAGGTCGAAAATCCTGATCTTGACGTTTGGTATCAGAGTTGAAGATTAAGAAAGAACCTTCGCTCTGTGGGGATTACTCATTAGGGATAGAGTCAGTAGCCCTAGAATGAGTTTGAATGTATTAATAAATATGAGCGCGTATTTCTTAGTGGATATAAAATCGTTCTATATTGTGTTGATTGGTCTGTTGAGTGGCTTAAGGATTCTGGTCAATACGAGTAATTAACGTTATTGATAGAGATCTCTAAACACTATAACAGAACAATTCGATAAGTATTATTTTAAAATAGGGTAAATGAAATAAATTTACCCAAATTATTTTTATATATAAAAGGAATCATTTTCGTAAATTATTATAGTTATATATAGTTTGCTTGGTTGTTAGGAAATGATAATATTAAATTATTATCATTGTTGTCATGGAAATTAGATAAAAATTTGACATTATGACCAAAAGTTAAGAAATAAATTCATATAACAAAATGAAATTTGTAAATATGAGTTTATAAATATGATTTATAATTTGAAATAAAATGAAATCCCATAGGATTATTTAAATATAGATTCAAAAGGATTTGAAAGTTGGAAAAATGGGAATTTAATTCCCGTTGGTTTTGAAAATGTTTTTCAAAAGTCGAGAAATAATGGTGATATTATTTGGAGAATATTTTTGAATTGAAATGTTTTTAAAATGGCTTAGAGGAATAAAAGCACTGAACTCACTTTGGTAGTCGGAAAATAAATTCGATGATGACTGCATCATCATCGACTTTCATTTTAAAGTTCTCCATGGAGTAATTGCTACCTGAATGTTTTGAATTAGAGTTTTTTTTGCAAAAACTGGTTTTAGTTTTGAAATTCAAAGGAAATAATTTGATGTACCAAAGGATTTGGATATATATATATATAATTTCAAAATTATTTTTAAGTATTAAGTAATTGTTTAAACTAGAGGGTTTAATTTAAAAATGATTTATGGAATATGAACAAGTTTAAAAACTTATAAGGATTTGAAATTTGTTTAGGACGAAAATTTAACTTAAGAAGCATAAGTGTGATAACGAAATAAATTAGTAAAGTAAACCAATTAAATGAGGCGAGTTGGAAGAAATTGGTGAACAGAATATTAGTAAGTATGATAACTTAAGGAATTTTGAGATTTGATGATTGAAATGGAATTAAACCTAACTTAAGTTTAAATGTAATAAGCCTAAGTAGACTAAATGGAATAGTTATTGAATTAGAATTTATTGAGATTGAAATAAATTAGTGGATGAACAAATTGATTTAATTTGTAAGTAAAAGAAATTGAAATTGAATAGTGGAATGATGTTAAATTTGAATTATGTTAAATAAAGTGAAAATGAAGAATTAATTCGAGTGGACTAAATGGAATAGAGTTTAGAAATAAAATATTCATTGAGATATGAAATGAATTAGTAGATGGAACTAATTACAATAACCGGTGAATTAAATATGGTTCGAGAGATGGTGGATAGAATCCAATATTTAAAATTCGGAGATAAATTGGGTCAAATGGAAATTAATTTGAATAAAAATGGATGTAAAAATTTAGTGATGAAGTGAAAATAAATATAAGAATTTGCACGAAATGTTTATAATAGACTTCAGAAAATTGAGGGTGTAATTCTTAAGTAAAATTGGTATCGGGAAATATAATGGGTAAGGTATTTGAATGAAGATGAAATAAAAGTGTGTAAAAGAATAATTATGAATAATTAATGGAAATTAAAATTAGTGAGAATAAAATAATTAGAGATAAATATTAATCAATTTAAATTTATACGTAAGTTGTACGTATGTTATCTTATTCATGTAACGATTTGATCTAGATTCGAGCACGGAATTTTGAGATAGTTACATCGATCCGAGTTAGGATTTTTCACTTGATTTTCAACGGCGAACCCTAGATATGGATTTTTGATTAATCCTAAGATTCTCTATCGTAGTATATGGCTATGCAAGGAGGATGACGGTTTTTGATCAAGGAACCAGATCTGAGTCTGTACTAGAGAATCGTGTGAGCGATGCTAGTTCGAAAATGAAATTATGTGATCGGGTGAGCGACCATAGTTGATATTGCGTACGGATATTTTGTGTACATCATGCGGCCTTAAATAAAGAAAATATTGAAAATTTTAAAAAGAAATGAATTAAATGATTTCGAATTGTATGATTGAATACTATTGGTAAGTGAGATGCAGGTAATTAAAAACAAAAGCTAAATTGACGTCTTCGATTCAGAAGTGAAATTAGTTTGTCCAATAAAAAGTATGTTTTATATTGTCGTATTAAAATTAATGATTTTCTGATTGTGCCACTTGGATTTTGTTTTCTTTTAATGATTGGGCCTACAGAGGCAATTTTGTAGTTTTTCGGATCTAGCCGCACAAAGGAGACGCTGGCGAAATTTTTCGAAATTCAAGTAGTTAGATATATTTTGAAGAAAATTTGATAATTTAAAATTTTGTTTTAAATTATAATTTGAATGTTTGAAGGGATAATATTAGTGGAATCTATGGATGAAGTTGGAAATTAGTAAAAGTGATGATGTGGTTTCAATGAAAATTATTTTTGAAAAGTCGTTTAAACCGTTTGGGTTTTGAAATAGTTAACGGGTTTTGGACCATTCTTCTTACCTAGCAATTTCGAGAATAAAATTCTTATAAGGGGGAGGAATGTGATGACCCAGAATTTTTGATATTTGAAATTGAAATATTTAAATTGATTTTTTATATTTAAAAGTTAATTTTAACTTGAATTTCAAATATAACTATTTATTGATAATTTAATTATTGAATTAAATAATTGGAAATTGAGTAAATTGTTGAATCTGGAGTTTTAAGCTTGTTAAAAATAATTTAAAGGCTTATAAAATTTATATTGATAATATTGAAGATAATAAAAATTTTAAATTTGAATTTAAAAGTGATTTTTTCAGTTTTAAAAATATATCGTTTAAATTGACATTTAAAAATAGCCTTGCGGGGCACAATCTCGGATTTCGACAAAACAAGTTCCATTGGGTCCGTAATAGTGTAGTATCATCGAATTTCAAATTTTATAGTATTTGGGGTTATTGTTTGATCGTACGACATATTAACGCGCTGGAATTTATATCGAAAATTCAATACAATAATTGGGTCCAAAAGCTATCTTCTTTATACGATCGAATTAGGACTCGAAAGCTTTTCCATCACGTCCGCAATTAGGGTATAACATTATAAATGCCTAGCAGCATGCCTCGATAGGAGATCAATATTTTAATCTATGAATTCGAGATGATTTAAAAATTTAAATTATATATATATATAGTTGATTTAACAAACATCTTCACATTATAAGTTTTCACCTCTCTTCGAATCACTATAGCAAGCTGATTCAAACACATTTTCCCCTTTAAAATCACATCTTCCTCTTCTTATTTTCCTACCGAATAGCTAACAGTCAAGAAAAGATAAATTAATCTTTGAAATTCAAATTCTCAAAATCCACTTGATAAACAAATTCGAAAATTGCTTTAAAAATCTTGTTTTAGTTTATGCCTCGATCTGGTGTGTTTTGGCAAGGAACGGCTTTGAATAGGGTCGATCGACTTCAACGTCGAACTGCAGTTTCGATTTGAAGGTTAGATGTTTTGGGGGCTGTGGTCATTGTTGGGCCGAGGTGGAAGTGGATTCGAGCCCCTGGTGGCGAGCCGCATCTTTGGGATGGAGTGGCGGCGTGCGGTCAAGAATTGGGGAGGACGCGACATTGCAGGTCGAGGGAAAAGGAGGGTTCGACGAAGTAGCATTTGCTTGGAAGGGCCGGGGCGAGGAGGCTTTGAGCCTAGGTGGAGGAGATCGATGCGGGGAAGTATCGGCGTGGTCGGCTTGTCAAACGAAGGAGTGGGGGCATGGTGTCAGTGGAATGCACGATGTGGAGAAGCAGACGAAATTTTTAGTTGGGGAAGATGATGAGTTGGCGGGGCAAGTTGTAGGGTATGGGTTTTGCCTTTAAATAAAAATCATTTCTTTTATAAGTTAATGATTAAATAAAAATCTTTTTTTAAGTTTCAATGTCTCGTTCATTCCAGGCCAGTTTCGAACGCAACTTTTTACGTTGCGTTTGTGATAACGTATTCTATGTTTAAGAATTGGTTTGGACGAAATTAGAGCTTTTGAAATTTTTAGATAATTTCAAATGCGTGTGGATTCTATCGAAAATGGAACGCCAAAGCAGCAGAAATTCAAAGTGAGTTAATCTCACTCAATTTTAGATTACTGCAGTTAATTTTAAATAGTTAAAACTAATTATTGGTTGTTGGTTGAATTTGATAATTGTTATCAATTTGATGTGGTATTATATATATATATATATATATATATATATATATATATATATATATATATATTGTAACGACCTAGAATTTCTATCAATTTAAATTTGTATATTTAATTGATTTTAAATATTCATAAGTAAATTTTATAAGTCGAATAAATTTTATTTCGAATATCTGGATTAATTGGATAATTAAATCGATAATTTAATGTTGAAATTGCAGAAATAATTGGAGATTGGGTTAAAAATAATTGAAATTGATTTGTAAAATTTTATTATATCATATTGGAGTTAGAATGATGTTATAGAACTTTTAAAATCGAATTTAAAGTTAATTTGTGAAAATTGAATATTTTAATATTTAATTGACGAGTTAAAATAGCCATTTTTCAAACAGTCTCGGATTGTTTCATCGGATCCGTAATGTGATATTATTGTACGGTTTCAAATTTCGTGTCAATCGGATTTACCGTTTGTCCGGGGTAAGCCAAAACGCATAGAAAATTCATTTAATCAGTTTAATCTAAAATTGATCGTTTATTGCCGTATCTTGCACAGATGATTGAATTAGCTTCCGAAACCTATTCCATTGTGTCCGGAATGCGGGTTAAACCCTAGAAACGCCGGTCACCGCGCGTAAATTGGAGTTCGGAAATTCCGGATGAATAGTAACTCGAGAAATTTTCTATAAAAGCACCGTACTCTTCACAAAATTGCGAACCCTAATTTCAACAGCCTAGCCACCGGCTAATTTATTTTCAATGGCCAGAAACTCGTCTCCTTCTTCCTTTGATTTCTTCCAATCCGTGAAGTATTTCAACAAACCTCCAACTGCAAAAATGTAGAGCTCGACGAGTTCTACAAAATCAACGGTGATGATCAGAAAATACGGAGTGGATCGATGGCAATTCGTTCTCAAAGGCGGTGGGTTCGAGCATGTTTCACGTGCAAGATAGGCGACCGAGCTCGCCTATGCTCAGTCGTTGGTAGAGTATGCGTGGCCGAGGCGAACGGCGGTGCTCAATCGACGTATAGATCGTCGGGGGTGGGTGTGTTTGAAACGTGGAGGGCGAATGATGGGTTGCGTGCGTGATTACCTGGAGACGCACGTGAACGTGAGGAAGAATGCAAGGATCGGCCCAGATCTGCTAGGCACGAAGTCAACGGTCCCGATTGATGATGTGGGTTTGAAAATATAAAAGATTTGTAAATTAAATTATATTAAAATTCGTATAACTTTAAAATGATGTAACTTTTTCATACGAGGTTAAAAAATTACGAAACCAGTTGCATTAGAACCGTATTGACGAATACTACGCAATGGAGCTAGATTGGAGTCGTTTGGAGTTAATGAGAATTTCGGATAAAATTAAACGCACGTTTAATTTTATTCGAAATAAAACATTACAACTGATATCAGAAACCCAAGGTGAGAACTTCTCACTCAATCGAATCTGTTTCGATTTATATTTTAAATAGGTAGATCTAAAATTTCTTGATTGTATGTTTAAATGTTGATTGTTATCTATTGATGGTTAAAATAGACATTATACGCCGTATATTAAGCGGATGTTATTTATTTAAAACATATACCGCGATAATTCCAACTTGCATGGAATTGGTATTATATATGTACTTGGAGTTGATTTTCCCGCATTGTATAGCGGATGAGACCCTATTGCGCCGCATAATAGCGGATAATATTTTATAAATCCCATATACCGCGATATTCCGTATTGGAATGGAATTGGTATTGTGCTAACATCTTTGGATGCAGGGAAAAAGGTTGGAGGGATCCAACTGGATTCCTCAACAATATTGATTTATTTACAGATATTGTGATATTTGTTGATTATCATATACTGATATATGATGTCTTTGTTGTCGTGATTGACTATTTGGTGCTGTTGGATCATCGGATCCATTTTTGAAGTTTTAAGATAATGATTTTTGATTTTAAAAAGAATTTTAAGGTGATTTTTGAAAGTATACGTTTATTAAATTTTGAATTGTTAAAATAAATAAACATTATAATTTTATTGTTATAAAAGTTATATTTTTGGAAAATAGTATTTAAGTATGATTTTGGAGTTATATAAGTTGTGACGACCCGGAAATTTCTAGCAATATCAATTTAATAATCTGCATTAAATATTAAATTGATTTGATATATTTTTATAAATTAAATCTGAATTGATACTTTTCTTTTAATAAATATTTAATTGGTAAATTTTATCTGTTAAAATTAATTTTTTGTTTTCTATTTATATATGTATATATTTGTATACATTGTAAATAGATGAGATTTTGTTTTAAAAATTTCAGCTAATAAATTATGTTTTAAATTCTAATATATATTTAGTGAATTAGAAATTGTGTTTTATTTAATATAAACTTTTCAAAGTTAAATAAATAAATAAATATAGGGTTTTAAGTACATAAGTAAATGCTTAAATAGATTAAAACTTATTTAAATTTAAGTTTAAATTTACATTTATTAACAAAAGGATTTGTTTTGTTTTCTTTTTAGTATAATCTTGATTTAAAATATGAATTTAAAATGATATATGAGTTTTAATTATAATTTTGTCAAACAATACATCAACATACATTAATAAAATATGTAGTTTATAATAGAAAGATAATTCATTTTATTTATCATTTCAAATTGACCATATGTTTTATAATATAAATAAGTAAGAATGTGTGTGTGTGTGTGTATATATATATATAGGGATACAAGATTTTAAGTAATAAGTTAAACATAGAAATAAAATAAAATATACATGAAGCTATTGATTATAAGTGAAAATACTGTATATAATAAGTTAAAATAAGTAATAATCATATGGGATAAATTTATATAACATTCACAAACATTTACAATTTACAATAACAAGTCACATACACTTCAAAATGTAATAATAAGTCAGCAATTAAAACTAGAAACAAAGAATTTTCAAAGTATAAACCAACATGACCAAACTGCAACCTATATAATATGTTTAAAATATCAAGAACAAAAGAAATTTCAAAGTTGTAAGCTAACATAAAAACTGGACTGCAGTATACATATGTATATGTTTAAGCATCTAGATAAATATTTGTTATACAAACAAAATAAAGACAGTAACAAATCTATGTGTGCAGGTCAAATTAGATTGCTATGTTTTATTGTACAAGTTTTGTCTTAGTTGTTGAAACATAATAATATCTAGAATTAAATGACAGTAAGAAAACTGACTTAAAGCATTGAGTAACAATAATGTGTGCAGGCCAAACTAAGTAGATAAAACAAAGACTGTAACAAAGAAAAATAAACAAACTGCATATATATGTAAAAAGCTTGTGAAGGAAGACATGGTTAAATATCTTTAAGCAAACAAACAAAACTAATTAATGTAAAATCTTTTTAGTACACTAAGTATTACATATCAGCCACCCTCAACAAATATCTCTGGTAAAAATATGTACAAACAAGATTTTAGTGTTATATTGTACAAATATTTGTCTCAGATTGTTAAAACATAATAATAAGCTTGTCTGCATATTTTCCCTGTCTCTTGTCTTTCTATAAATCAGTTTCATCTTTATTCAATTCGAACTGATTAAAAAGTAAAATATACTTCATTTCAAACTAATCCAAACATCACTTAAACATCAACCAAAATTCAATTCAACAGAGAATCAAAGAGGAGTTCAACCTGTAAATTGCAAGCCTGTTGCAAAGCAAAAGTGCCTCTGTTTTTCCATATATCTGTGAGTAACACTTTTATAAATTTCTCAGGTTTTAATCTGTTGCAAGCTAAATTTTTGGATGCTTAAGATATTTGTGTGAATCTATACATATTTCTTTTCTCTGGCCAATTGCAAAATAAATTACTGCATATTGAATTCTCTGTGAGTAACTTCTTTTTAAAAGCTTAAGTAAATTTTAATTTGTTGCTTGTGAAAATTCCTGAGATGAAATATGCTTGTTTGTATATATATATATAGGGTTGATAATTCTGAGTTTATAAATGTTTGTAAATATGCTTGCCTGTTGTATTCAAGTAACTCTGTCTTAGTTCAGACATTTAAAAGATAGATAAAAATGCAAATCTATTCGTCTAATCTTTGTTAGAGTTAGAAATCTGAACAATTTAAGCCATGAGTAAGTTTGGAATTATACTTAAAGCAATATAGTCTTGAGTTTTATCTGGAACCAAATCTAACCTGCAGTGTTTGCATACACTTGTTTTCTGATACTCTCTGTAAACAAAATTTTGCTATTAAAAATTATTACTTCTTCCCTGATTTATGCTTGCACTTCAGTTTCAAGCAAATGATGTTTGTATCATCTCAAACTAAGTCTAAGTATTTAGTTAAGATAAAACAACTTAAAATTTTTATCTAAACCCAAATTTTCTGAGCAAATTCCTGCACGAAAACCCAGTTGTAGTGGTCGAAGTGGTTGGTTCTGTTCGTCACCATCAGGCGATCGAGTGCCATGGAGTTTTGCGAGGGGGTAGCTCGGTCATAGTCGCGTTCATGGCCGGAGCTGCTGGTCGCCAGGTGGTCAGGGTTGGGGGAGAGCGGTGTTGACAGGTATAGGGTTGTTGAGTTTGTGTTGTTTCCAGGTTCTGTCTTTCTTTTTCATTCGCGCGCGTCTGGTGTGAAACTCGAAGCAGCTTGTGAATTTTCTCGGGAAAGTCTCGCGTGTTACTCGAAGAAACATGGGGGGTGCTCGGGTTATTGGTGTACAGGTTTGTAAAACCTGAAACAGTTTTTAACAGTTTCAACTATATTTGAAACTTGTGTTTTAAAATTTAAAATCAAAGATAAAAGCTAGTGCTAAAATAAAGTTTAAATAATGGATTTAAGTTAGTTTTGTAATATAGTTGGAAGCAATTAAGTTTCATAATCTAAATTATTTTATTAATTTAAAAGTGCTTAATATTTAAATGAATTCAAAAGAGTTGAATTCAAAAAATGAAATATACATTGTTAGGGAAGATCTAAACAAAGATAACACCCAAATTGAAATCAGACCTTAAATTCTAGATAAGAAATAAAAGTAAAGTTTTATGATTTAAATTAATAAGTTTTAAATGTTAAATATGCTTTTAAACAATATGAGTTTAAGAATGGTTTTCTTTAATCCATGAAGTTTTAGAATTTTATATGCATTAACCTTTAAGTTGATTTATAAATAATTAATGCTTGATATTAATTAAATTAGTAATTACAAGTTTGAAAGTAGTAATTAAAGGTAATTAATGAATTAATTAACTAATATGAGATTAAGAACCATAAATTAGATATTTACTTAAATTAATAAAAAATTTTTTTGTGGTTAATCAAACTTATAATTAATAATGATTAACTAGGTTAATTATTTTAGAAGATAATCATTAAATAAGTGTTAATCATTAACTAGATTATTTATAATTAATTAATGTAATTGATTTTTAATAAATTAATTGGATTAATTAATTCAATAATAACCATTGTAATAGTTTAATTATAAATTATTTATTTGAAAAGTAATTAAGAAATTAATTACTTATTAATTGTGTAAATTGATTTGAGATAATTAATTTAGTTTAATTAACTGATATTTTGGAATTGAATTACTTAGAGAAGTAATTGAAGGATAATTACGGGATGTAATAAATTGGGTGATGTTATTAATGGAAGTAATTGAAATATAATTACTTAAAATTAATCAAGGGATTAATTAAGAGTGTTATTGAGAAGTAATTAATTATGAATGATTAATTACTATAAGTTATTAATCAAGAGGGTTAATATTTGTGTTTTGAAGATGTGTATTCTTAATATAATTAACAAATGAAATGTAATTATGAATCATTAAAATAATTAATGATGGGATTAGATATTGGTTTATTTGAGAATAATAAATCAACAAGAAAATTAAATGGAAATAAATCGATATAAATGTAATTAATTTATGTGTTTATTCAAGATTAATTTCTGTAAATAAATTAAAGGAAAAGTTCTGGAATGCAGTCAATTATATTTAAATCAAAGATGATCAATTTGTAATGGATAATAAGATTTAAATTAATATTAATTTAAGAAATCATTTGATGATTTGGTATGCATAAATTACTTAGTGTAATTAATGGAGTATAATTACTCAGAATAGTAATTAGATAATTACCTGATGAAATACATACAACATGATTTGTAAATGTAGTAACTTGGGAAATTTCTTTTGTAATTAATCAAGGGATTAATTTATGGGAATAATTAATCATGGGATGATTAATAAGTAATTAAGGGTAATTAATTACTATTTTGTTATTAATCAAGGGGTGATTAATAATTGTGTTTAAGTAAAGATTAATCACTTAATTATTTTAAATAAGTAATTGAATATAAATTGAAGATCATTAATTAATATAATTAATGATGTAATTAAGAATTGTAAATTAAGGAATAATTAAATAAGGGAAGTAATTAAATGTTAATCTATTATGAATGATTTAGAATAATTCATTTTAGAAATTAATTAAAGACTAAATTACTTCTTGTAATTAGAAAATGGTTGATTAATTTATAATTAATGAATGATTGTGAGAGCAGGATTTATGGAATGAGTAATTAATTTAATTTATTTTAAATTAATTAAAGATGGAAGTAATTAATTTAATTCATTTTAAATTAATTATAGCTTGTGATTCGTAAATCATTGCTGATGGATGATATTGATATTTCATTGATTGATTGTGATCTCAGAAATGAGATGAGTAACATCTATGTGATATGGATGTATAGTTTAAGTATGATAATATTTAATTATCTGTTTGGATGATGATATTAATTATCTGTTTATGATGATAATGTGATTATCTATTATGAGATGTGAATTATCTATCTGTGTGTACATTGATAATATTGAATTCACTGTTAAGACTAAATAGACAACTTGGCCTTAAAAGACACGTTTTGGATTTCGATGAGACCGGGATCGGTTTTCCTTATTTGGAATATCCGAAAACCACATCGTTTCCAAATTAACGATAGGTCATGAATCTGAAGTGAAGATGAAGGTTCTGAATGCAAGGATTATCGTCGTTAACTCTGAGGGTGATTCCAAAACGAGTGTAACGAGATGATGCCTTCGGTTTCGTTCGAACCCGGAACGAACTTGTATGGATTGAATGCTTTTAACACATCGTAAGGCGGACGATGAGCATTCGAAGAAATATGTTCTATAAAGGTAATCGTAACCTCAAGCCTCATCAACTGGGAATGGCTAAAACAGGGGAGGTGCAGCAAGGTTAGGTGGGTCATGCCCAAGCAGGACAAGGATATTCCCCTGTCTAGATGTCCCTTTTTATTCGGCTTAGTGGGCAGTTGGTCTGCAGCCAACTGCGGGGTTTATCTTGTTCGGGGCTGTTCAGTAAGGAATGGTTCCGGCCTTGTGTTGCAGGGGATGAAGGGAATAATCCTCGGTACGTTGATCTAGGCCACGTACTGTGACGGGCGGTACCCCAGTAGCCCTGCCATTGTATGGAATCCAAAATCCAATAAGTGCCAACGGTTTTGATTGTATTACCCACTTTTGTGGCTAGTAGCTGGAATTTAATAGATGTAACAATTTCGGCTATTTTCTATTTACTTGAAAACCCTAGACCTATTATAATACCACTGGATTTGCTATCAAATGATTTGGTTAGCGTAAGGTAAAAACTTTTCCATGTTTATGTGTGGGAAGTCTTACGTGATACCTTTTATTTTCAAAGAATTTTTCAAAATTAAGCAACTTTGACCTGTTACTCATACCAGACCCATGTCTGACCCGAAGTTTATCTTTGTTTTTCATAAACTCTCGGGTACCCAAATTTTTACGGGTAGCCAAGGGATTCAGGTTTAGCTTTGACGAATTCTGGAGGAGCAATGGAGCAGGAGGCTTCAGCGTTTTAGATATATATATATAGTTTCCGCTGTGTGGTATCTCTGTGATGTATTGTATATTGTGTTGTATTAACTAGACAGGTGTTTATAACTGTCTAGTATGTGATGTACTATATGTATCACTCTGATTGATGTTATATATATTATGTAAATACTTATGTGATTAATATAATTTATTCGTTCCGCTGTGAGATTCTGATGTTGTTGTTCTTTCTTCTCTATCTTTTCTATTTTCTCATCCTTTTCTTTCTTAATAACGATGCTACTTCCTGGGCGTAGGAAGTGGGGTCGTTACAGGTTCTAAATAACGTTTTGTAAATTATTAAAAGGATTGGTTTTTGAATTATTATAAACGGTTTATATAAAAGATTTCTAAGATTAATATTTATAAACTAAAAATATAGGAATTGTGAAACGAGTTTTATTAAGTGTTAAAATGAAGTATAAATGGATTTCACAAGTGAATAAAATTTATAGATTTATAAATTGTGAAGTTATGAAATGAATAGATTTTGTAAAATAAAAGATTTATAAATAATTAAATTATAAATCGGGCTTTGAGTATAAAGTTGAGTTATATATTATTTTTTTGGCAAAGCCAGCGGGGTTGACCGGCCCCCTACCAGTTTTATTGCAACACAATAAAAAGATTAAAAATTTCACTTTGAATCAAGAGAAACTGGGAAGACAAAGAAGAAAGAAAAAAGAAAACAAAATATACTACAAATCAGTTAGCCCACTTGGAGGTCATGTCTACAGGGAATTGGCAAGCAGACCGATTCATTTGCAAGTATGTCCTAGCCCTAACTTCTGCCCAAAGTGCAGTAAAACTCTTTCTCTTATTGTCAAAAACAATACTGTTTCTTTCATTCCAAATCACGTCCATGTATATTTTAATACAGATCACCATTTCTCGAGATTTGTCAGTCTTCCACCGTGTAGCCTTGTAAATTATGTTCCATTTTATAATACAGCTTGCAGGGGTACTAGAGCAAAAAATCTTTCTTTCAATACGTTCAACCAGTTCATGGATAGCAGGGCAATCAAAGAACAGATGTTCACAATTTTCAACATGTTGATCACAAAAAACACACTCAGGGCAACAACACATCCCATAACTGTTTAAAACACTTCTGGTTAGGAGTGCATTGCTAACCACCTTCCACAACATAAGGTTCTCTCTCAGGGCAGCATCAGTATTCCATAAAATATTGTACCACTTGGCAGCTGGTAAAACCGTGTTAGTAAGAAGGTGGTTATAAACCATTTTAACATTATGTATTTTGCTGTTCCATGTCACAATAGAAGACGGAGCGCTGCTGTAAATATTCCTCTGGATTGTATTCCATAATTGCCTAACCTCTTGACTACTATTGTAGGGAAGAAGAATTCTACCATCAACCAAATAATCACTAACTTTTGCTTCACAGTTCACTGCAGATTGCATAATCATGGCATGATTAAACAGTCTTGAAAGAATAACGCCTTTACCTACCCACGGTTCATCCCAAAAACTAACAACAGTGCTTGTGTGTATGTGATACTGAATCATAGGAAGAAAGATATCCCTGAGCTTTAGAATGTTTCTCCATGTCCAACTACTGTCTTGTGGTATGTCCATAATCCAAAACTTTCCATTCTTTATGTTATGTGTCCATGTCCATTTAACCCAAAGACTTTCCTTTTTATTTAGCACAGCATCAAAATGTGTACTGAATGCCGCAATGTTCCAATTTTTTGCATTTAAAACTCCAAGACCTCCCAACTTTAAGGTAGTCTCAAACATTGAAAAGGAACATGGCATTAGTTTCTTGTTGTGTATGCTGCCTGTCCAGAAGAATCTAGACATGGCAGACCGAACTAGTTGCAGAAGCTTACCAGGAAGCACAGTAGATCGTGCCCAGTAGACCAAAGAAGGGAAAACAACAGCTTTTATGAGCACAAGCCTACCACTTTGTGTCATATTCCTGTTTTCCCATGCATTCATAACTCTAGTAATCTTATTGTATAGAGGTAGGCAATCAACTATGGTAATTCGTTTAGTGATTAAGGGAATACCAAGACACTTCATGTCATTGTGCATGCAATGAACCCACTCAAATTATACAAACTCGAGGCAACAAGGTCGGAGACCCCCGCAACTAGCAAGGAAGATTTTGAGTGGTTGATGGAGAGGCCAGTCATGAGGTAAAAGGCCTGTAAAGCATTTAAGATTCCAGATAAGGAGGAAGCTTCCGGTGTAGTGAATATCAATACATCATCTGCAAACATAATAGAAGTAATCTGCTGCTGAGAACACTTGGGATGGTATTTAATAAGCTTGAGTGAGAATTTGTTCCTAAGGATAACATTGAAAACTTGCATAACTAATAAGAATAAATAAGAGGAGATAGGATCCCCCTGCCTTACTCCTTTTTGGCTACCAAAATAGCATGCTGGCCTACCATTAACAATAACAGAGAATGTTGGGGTTGAAATACATGTATAAACCCAAGAAACAAATATTTTGGGGAATCCCATCATTGCCATAATCCTAAAAATTGACTCCCAGTGAACAGAATCATATGCTTTGGAAATATCAATTTTGATTGCAGCTGCTGGAGTAGCATTGGCCTTGCCATAAGCTTTCAACAGTTCCTGGGCTGGTAGTACATTGTCAAATAATATTCCTAGTAGGAATAAAAGCCACTTGATTTAGGGATACCAACGTAGGCAGAACACAAACCATACGGGTAGCAAGAATTTTTGAGATGCATTTGTACAAAACATTACAACACGATATAGGCCTGAATGAGGATACTTTAGTTGGAGGAGAAACCTTAGGTATTAATGCAATGTTTGTAGAGTTGACTTCTTTTAGAAGTTTGCACGTACTAAAGAAATTGTGGATGGCTTGATAGAAATCATTCCCAAGCACAGACCATGTAGCAACGTAAAATGTTACATTAAGTCCATCGGGGCCACCAGAGGAGCTTTGATTCATGGAGAAAAGGGCTGACTTGATTTCTTCATTTCTTACTGGTTTAGTTAAGGCATCAGATTCAATGAGGGAGAGGCATGGCAGAGGAAGGGAAGAGATTAAGTTGAGGTCAGGAGTGAATGCAGATGAGTTACAAAGTATTTTAGTGAAGTATTGTACAAAAGCTTTGTCCACTTCATTAGGGGTCGAGAAAGTTTTACCTTGTTCATCCTTAATGCTGTGTATATTTTCTCTTGCATGCTTGACTTTTATGGTGTCATGGAAAAACTTAGTATTCTTATCCCCTTCTTCAAACCACTTGTTGTTCAGCAGCTGCCTTTTCATACTTGCTTCCATCTTAAGAGCTTTGTTCACTTCCATAAAGAGTCGACCTTCTTCATTAGCAGCTGCCTCATCATCTGGATTGTCCATCATGTGTTCCTGTTTGGCCTTGAGCTGCTCAATGAGGGTGGTAGATAGCAAACTGCCTTTCCCAAAGGTGGTGGATGCCCATAACTTCAGTGCTTGCTTTATGCCTTTGAGTTTCCTGCAAAACTTATACATAGGGTTACCATAGCAGTTATATGTTGAGTGAACACGAGAAACTAAATCTAGAAAGTCATCATGATTAGCCCATGCATTAAAAAATTTAAAACTTCTTTTGTTTCTTCGCAAATGGGGATCAAGGGAGAGAATTAATGGGGAATGGTCAGACAGAACAGGAAGAGGAAGGTTGACAGACATGGATGGCCAAAAGTTGAGAGTAGTGATGTTACAAAATGCATGATCAATTGTTGTGTACGTTCGTACACCACTACGACTTCGATTATTCCAAGAAAATTTAGTTCCAGTCTTGTTGACTAAAATAAGTTCAGAATCAGTTATTGCAAGATTAATGGGTGCAATATCTGCAGGGAGGAGAGGAGAACCGCCCTATTTATCATCAAGATTGAAGCAAGTATTAAAGTCACCAAGAACAATCCAAGCATGAGTGTTCTGCCGTAAAGAAGGGAGTGATTTGAACAGAGTATTTCTGGATAGGGATGAATTATCAGCATAGACAAAAGTAATGTAAAAGGAAAATTGAGATTAAGAGAGATGGACATGGAAGTGAATTGCTTGTCTCGTGGAAAGGAGTGGGGTTAAGTTCAAAACAGAAGGATCATAAACTACAAGAATTCTACCATACGACGCAGAATCAAGGTTGTGATGATAGGCCCAGAGTGGATTTATATATGATGTAGCTTTAATAGAAAGTGGAAGATTGAGTTTGGTTTCAAGAATGCCAAAAAGACATATATCATTCAGTGAAATAAGGCTTTTGACTTGATCTAGTTTCAAGTTGGAATGTGCACCCCTAATGTTCCAGGAAGCAACTTTTTTATTCATGGATTAATCAAAGGGAAAGATGGATTTTGTTACCTCTCTTTGCTGATAGAGCTCTAGTTTCAATTCTATCTTGAAGCAGTGAAGATGGGGTGGTAAATTCAGTGGAGTAAGGGTTTGAGGAGGGAGGGTTTGGTGGTGAATCAGAAGGTGGATCTATGTTTTGAATGTTGGTTGGCCAGGCAGGAAGTTCAATGGCAAAATTATATGTTGGTGGAACAGCTGAGTGATTATCCACATCAACTTGGGGCATACTGAATATGACTTGCTTTATTTGCTGTTCAAGAGACTGACACCAATTCTCATCATGGTCAGATTCATAAGCGTGCACAGGGTTAAAAGGTGACACAGAGTTATCCAGTTGGTTTGTTGAACGGGTTAGAGCACAATGTGGATTTTGTTGCTCCATCAAAACAGATTTTCGACTTGAAACTTTGTTTTCATTAGTATTTTCTTCAATAGATTTTCCCACGCACGATGACAATGTTTCAGCGTTGACATAAGTGGTTTCATCATGCATAACCTCTCCTTCCTCCTCCCCCGACTGTTCTATGTTTCCTTGATCATTTCCATCATCCTGAAGCAGACTATATTTATTATTGCATGCAACTTGCTTTAATATGACAGTACAGTCACTATGGGAACTTATTTCTTCTTCAGGACTTTTGCTTACTTCCTTATGCACATCAGGTATTGGGCTGGCTCTACCACTTGACATATTCAAGGTTGCAATTTTGACTTGTTCACTTAAGTTTTTTCCCCTTCCTTTGTTGTTATTCACCTTTTGCCAGATCTGTTTCACTTTTCCATCTTTTTCCATCCCTTTGTCACTTATTGCCTTGCTTTGAACTACTTCGCACTAAATAAGGTGATCAACATTACCACCATTATTGTTAATTCTTTCTTCAGTTTTGTCAAACTTTTTGCACGTAGTTACCATATGCCCAAACTCCATACAGGAGATGCAAATTTCAGGTCTCCATAAGTACTCCACTTTCACTATTTGATCAGAGCCATCAAGTAACTTAATTGCAAAATTATCAGGGATTTCTTTATGTGGGGTAACTTCCACCATGCATTTTGCAAATGAGATCCTTTCAAATTTTTCAGTGGAGGCATCCATACATAAGAGTTTACCAACCCTGGACGCCAGCCAATTGATTCCCACTGGTGACCATGCATACAACGGTATGTTTGAGAGTTTGATCCACACAGGGACTAATTTAATACTACGACAGCTATTTCCAATGTTTTCATCCCATGGTTTAACAATGAATAATTTATTCTTCATGACTACAGGATCAGATTCAGCTATTCTTTTCTTGTCATCCTCATTTGAAAATTTGAATAAAAAGAGGAAACCATCCGCTTTTACTGAGATGGCTCCCTGTAGTTTCCATGCTCTCTTGAGAAAAAATAAAACAGCAGTGTATGGTAGTGGGTTATCAAGGAAGAAACCAACTAAATACTCCTTCCACATTGCGTTTCCAGCCTGAACAACTTCAGATGGAGGAACAATTGCATCTCCTTTAAACTCTAGCTGAATTTCGCGAGGTTCGTATTTGCCTGCGTTGAGTGGCCTTGCCTTAAACAAGGAGTTCCATGCTACTGGTGGACAGGGTGGCGGGGGGAGAGTAGGCGGCGAGTGATTAACGGAAGAGACTATGGGAAGCGAGGCAGTGGAAAGGACATTTGGTGGTATGGAAGACACTACTGGAACAGTTGAAGGAGGTACAAGACAGGGCTGATAAGATGAAGAAGGACAAGATGGGACGGCGGGAAAAAGGAAAGAAGGGGGAATGGTCCGCATTTTTGAAGAAAACGTGAAAAAAAGGGAAACTTTTGAAAAAGTTGAGTTATAAATTGAATTGATTTATAAAAGGGATTTTTTTAATTGAAGTTTTTATAAATAGAAATGGAATTTATAAACATTGTTTATAAATCCAAAATCAATTGAATTCGATAAATTTAATATAGAAGGTTATTAAAGGAGATATATTCGCGATTTCGGATAGCGAATTATCCTTGAAATAAAATGTGTAGAAAATATTGAATTTGGTTAGCGAAGTATATTCACGATTTTGGATAGTGAATATATTATTAAACAAAATGGATATGTTTTGGGAAAATGAATATTATCAAATGAAGTTAATTGTTTTAACGATGTATTAAATTGTGTTAAACATCGAAACCATCGATTTCAACATTCATTGTTGAAATAGACATTTTCGAGAAATAGAAGGAAATAGTGGACTATAACACAGTTGTTATAGTAAATGATTTCCGAAGGGAAATGTTTTATATAGTATTGGTATTTATATATCTACCTTAATTCCGAATCCCTATACTAGTGATTTTGGGTTGTCGTAACGATGTTTTATGCAGTATTCGTTTTGGCCCAAATAAATGTGTTTAAGAGAATGTTTTTCCTTAAAGAATGAAATATATACTTAATTTTGATTTAAGTATATTGAATATTCTCTAAATGTTGAAGATAAATGGATTTGTGAATCACTTATTATTAAATAAGTATGGAAATATTTTCCAATATGAAGTGAATATTTTGAGATTTTATCTTTTAAAGATAAATTGAAAATGAATATTAGAAATCGATTTGGAAATCGTACATTCATAGATATTTTGGAATTGTAAATTCACTATGGAATTTATAGAAGAAAGGGAAATTTGATTAAAAATAAACGTTGATTTATTTTTGATGTATGGAAATAAATTTACGGATTTGGAACGTAAATATAATGTAAATCGGTAAGGATATTTAATTGGTTCAAATGAACCATTTTGAAATGAAAGTATTTCCGCGTAAGGAAAATAATTGAAAATTTGCTTTCAAATGTTAAAGTGTGGAAAATATATATCTAGTAAAGATATTTTTGGGAAATAAATAATTTGGAAAATTATTTGAAATCTGGTGATGTTGAACATACCTATTGATAGTTAAATAACCGACCATCAATATTTACCTTTGGATGGGTATTTGTTGTGATTTGCTTGAATTTGAATGCCACACTTATTTTCAAAATAAGCACTCACTATTCGGGTTAGCCGAGAAAGGATCTTGGGGTCGTATAACCCATTTCGAATATGTGATATGTCGTTATGGATTGCATTTGAAGACCGGTGTTGAAGACCGGATATTTGTGAAAACGAAAGGATTACCGTCGAATATTTCTGCATCAGCTGATCTCCGATATAGAAATTTATTACCCTTTGTGATGGAAAGTCCGGTCGAGATTAGTGAATATTCAGATTGCAAGGACTTCTTTGCAAGTGCCTTCGGTTCCGTTCGATCACGGAACGGACTTGTATGGATGTGTGTATGACGTTACAATTTGAGATGTAAAGCTGGTTTCTATCAAATATATTTCCGTTGGTGGCGGAGAATTTATTCTCTTAGCTTAACACCCTTAGAGGTTATGTAATTGATGGTTACTAGTGATACATTCTCAAATTGGTAATGTGGCATACGAAGTGCTGTTGAGCATTTGTTGAACAAAACACAGCTTTTGTATAAAGCGTGGCTTTGTGGACGAGACTTCGTCGGACCTCACACCCCGGAAATGATCAAAACAGGAAGGATGCGGCAAGGTTATTAGGGGGTAGCGCCCCTTTAGTGTATGTCATTCCTTCTGGATAGAGGTGATATCATGGTATGGAGCCCAGATACTTAACCTATGTTGTTGCTGCAAATTTATTACTTTGTGGTTGTTGGAATCGAGGATCCTCGGATATAGATCGGTTACGATCGAGGAATGACATATTCGTGTCAGTTGTTACCTAGTTTGAAAGGTAACTCGGCCTTGTGTTGGCAGAGATCCGGTTAGGTTCTCGAGTCGTCTTTCCAGAGGCGTGCCCATGTGGCAATGGGAAGTTCCTTGGCCTGACCATTTGTTGGAAATCCAAAGAAACACTATGAATCTTATGCGGTTTTAGTTGTATAACTTGCCATGGAATGTGGTGGTAGCCTGCTATTGAACATGGTAGCTATAGTAGACATACGATAATGGTCGTATGTTGGCTAAGATTTATATCTTTACTTTCAAAATGATTTTTCCTACACTATGCACTAGTAATAATATCAAATGTTTCTTTTTAATGCGTATCAAGCATCTTTGAATATCATAAGGAGAAATCTCCTCCGATCCTGCGTTTGCATTGTGTGTGTATGCGGGAGGCCTTATGATAGTCTCATTTTCTAAAAAGCATTACGAATCTATTTTAAAATTATCTTGTTCTTTGTTTTTAAAGATAAACTGTTTTAATTTCTCACACCAGTCACATGACTGGCTCGGAGTTTATTGTTTTCCTTTCTAAACTCTGGGTGCCCACCAATTGCCACACGGGGGGTGAAGAGTCAGGTTTATGAGGATATTCTGGAATTCAGGAGTTGCTGGAGGCAAGCTGGATGGCATGGCGTATTCACTAGTATATAGTATTTCTTTTCCGCTGTTTGTTGTTGTACACTCTGATGATGTAATATAATGTAATATGATGTAATGTAATAACTGATGTAGTTCTTTGTTTAAAGATTATTCATTTATCTATTATATGATATTCCGCTGCGATTGTGAGATTCTGATATTGTTTTCTGTTTCTTCTTCTTTTTTCTTTTTTCTTCTATCTTTTTCTTCTTCTTTAACCTAACGGTACGGTTTTCCGGCCTTCGATTGCTCGGCAGTTGATACAGTGGATGTATTGATGTCGGTTTTCGAGCGTCGAAAAGTCGCACCCGTTACATTTGGTATCAGAGCATATGGTTAAGCGACAACCATGGCTCTGTTGGGTATACTCATTAGAGATTGAGTCAATAGTACTCTAGAATGAGTGTGAATGTAATAATAGTTATGAGCGAGTATTTGTTAGTGAATATAAAAATGTTTTATATTGTGTTTGCTTATCTGTTGAGCTGTTTGTGAATTCTGATCGGTAGATGTGATGCCATATTATCGATAGAGATTTCCAAACTCTTAAACGAGATAAACCGACATAGTATCATTTTAAATTGGGTAAATGAAATAATTTTACCTCGATTATATTTTATATATAAAGGAATAATTTTTCAGAATTATTAAAGTGTATATGAATTGATTGTTTGGTTGTTGAATAAGTTAAATAAAAACAACAGCTGTAAAAGAATAAATTTTATAAGCGAAGAATTATAAGTATGGAATTATAATTAAAATGATTTACAATTGTGAAATAATCTTATATATAAGAAATGAAATTATATAAGCAAAAGATTCATAAATGTGATTTATAATCTAAAAACAAAATTCCAGAGAAGTGTTTTGAAAGGATTTGATATTTTGGAAAATTGTTTTGGAGAAATTAAAGCTCTAAATTCTTTTCGGTCGTTGGAAAATAATTCCGATGATGATCATGACATCATTGGTGTTCATTTTCGGGTTTCCAAAAGAGGAATTGCTGCCAGATTATTTTATATGGAAGTTGTTTGGAAAATTTGGGTTTGGGTTTTGAAATTCAAAGGATAATTGAATTGGTTTCAAAAAAAAATGGTTTTGAAAGGTTGGAAAGACTCTGGAATCCTATTTAAAATATTTATGGGAATGATAAATGAGTTGATAACTTATACAATTTGAATTTCGATAGAATAAATTTAACTTAAAGGATGGAGTTAAATTAAAGGAAGTATAAGTGAATCAATAAAAAAAATCCAAGTGGTAATTGTTTAATATAAGTTGTATAACTTATAGAATGAGAAAATGTAAGTGAAACCAATTATTAAAATGGTTAAACAATTTCGTTAAGCAAAATAAATCTGAATTTGAATAAGTGATGAAAATTTTGACTTTGGTAAAGTTAAATAGAATTGGAATCTAAATTGGATTTATAAGTGGAATTTAAGTTAAGTTAGTTTAAATGGAATATAACTTAAATAATGTTGAATAAAGTTGATTTTGGTGTCAAAGTAAATTAATCAAGAGAAGTGATGAATATGAACTTGAGTTATATAAATGAAATTCAACTTGAAATGTTAAATGAATTAGCAGTTGAATAATAAATGGATTGAATATTAATCAATCAAATGTAAAAGAATTGATATGGGATAATGAATGTAAGTGTTAATTCATTAGAGCTAGTGTTATTGGAAGTTGAATAATTGAATGAAAATCAATTTAATATAATCCATTTGAAAGTAAAAAGGTGTTGAACTAAATTGAATGTAAAGAAATGTAAATTTAATAATTTGGTTAGAATATACATTGGTTGTTATATGGTTGTAAATTGATTGTTTATAATTCATTAAGTGAATGAAATGAATTAATGAAATGGAAAGCTATAAATCATTAAATTCAAATTGAAAGTAAATGAATTTGAATAGAATTGAATTCAGATTGAAAGTGAACTAATGTGAATTTAATTAGTGAATGTAAACTAATTGGAGTCGAATGAATGAATGTTAATTAAATCCAATGTAAATGAATCAAATGTGATTTAAATTGGAAAACCAATTCATTGAATATTAATGAGAAGTGAATGTAATTGATTTGATATGGATTTGTTGGATGATAGTTGTTTGATGGTTGCATTTGTTGTTTTGTTGCATTTACTAAGTTGGCACATGTAGTTGTTATGTTGCTATATGCTATGTATTGATATATTTTTTTCATATATGCATGTTTCTCATAGTTTGTTGAGTGTTTAATAGGTGCGGATTGCGCATTGCTTCGCATTTGGAGCTCGCTTTTGTGCTATATTAGCCGTATATGCTCGCTAATAAAAATATAAGGTACATATCTCGGATTACATACCGTACTTTTACACTTTTTTCCCTGCGGGATGCTTCATCACTTGATGAGATGTATATTTGTGATATATATACCGTCATTTTTTTCCGGTTAGAACCGCGCAAAGGAGACTATGGCGAATATTTTTGAAAATTTAAGGCGTTAGAATATATTTAAGAAAATTGGGAAATTTTTGAAAACTAAGTTTGGATTTGGAAACTTAGTAAAGTATTGTTAGAAGTTTAATTATGGATTTTGGAAAAGTTAAACACTCAAATGAATTTGAAATTTAATTCGAACAAATTGTTTTGGAAAGTTAATAGATTCTGTAACTTTTTCTTACTTGGTAATTTCGAGGACGAAATTCTTTTAAGGGGGAAGTTTGTAACGACGCAAAATTTCTGTCAATTTAAATTTGTATATTTAATTGATTTTAAATATTAATAAGTAAAATTTATAAGTCGAATAAATTTTATTTCGAATATCTGGATTAATTGGATAATTAAATCGATAATTTAATATTGAAATTACAGAAATAATTGGAGATTGGGTTAAAAATGATTGAAATTGATTTGTAAAATTTTATTATATCATATTGAAGTTAGAATTATGTTATAGAACTTTTAAAATCGAATTTAAAGTTAATTTGTGAAAATTGAATTTTTAATATTTAATTGACGAGTTAAAATAGCCATTTTTCAAACAATCTCGGATTTTGACGAAACCAGTTTCATCGGGTCCGTAATGTGATATTATTGTAAGATTTCAAGTTTCGTGTCAATCGGATTTACCGTTTGTCCAGGGCAAGCCAAAACGCATAGAAAATTGGTTTAATCGGTTTAATTTAAAATTGATCGTTTATTGCCGTATCTCGCACAGATAATCGAATTAGCTTTCGAAACCTATTTCATTGTGTCCGGAACGCGGGTTAAACCCTAGAAACGCCGGTCACCGCGCGTAAATTGGAGTTCGGAAATTCCGGATGAATAATAACTCGAGAAATTTTCTATAAAAGCACCATACTCTTCACAAAATTGCATACCCTAATTTCAACAGCCTAGCCGCTGGCTAATCTATTTTCAATGGCCAGAAACTCGTCTCCTTCTTCCTTTGATTTCTTCCAATCCATGAAGTATTTCAACAAACCTCCAACTGCAAAAATGTAGAGCTCGATGAGTTCTACAAAATCAACGGTGATGATCGGAAAATACGGAGTGGATCGATGGCAATTCGTTCTCAAAGGCGGAGGGTTCGAGCATGTTTGACGTGCAAGATAGGCGACTGAGCTTGCCTATGCTCCGGTCGTTGGTAGAGTACGCGTGGCCGAGGCGAACGGCGGTGCTCGATCGACGTATAGATCGTCGGGGGTGGGTGCGTTTCAAACCGGGGGGGGGGGGGGATGATGGGTTGCGTGGGTGATTACCTGGAGACGCGCGTGAACATGAGGAAGAATGCAAGGATCGGCCCAGATCTGCTAGGCATGAAGTCAACGGTCCCGATTGATGATGTGGGTTTGAAAATATAAAAGATTTGTAAATTAAATTATATTAAAATTCGTATAACATTAAAATGATGTAACTTTTTCATACGAGGTTGAAAAATTACGAAACCAGATGCGTTGGAACCGTATTGACAAATACTACGCAATGGAGCTGGGTTGGAGTCGTTTGGAGTTAGTGAGAATTTCCGGTAAAATTAAACGCACGTTTAATTTTATTTGAAATAAAACATTACAACTGATATTGGAAACCCAAGGTGGGAACTTCTCACTCAATCGAATCTGTTTCGATTTATATTTTAAATAGTTAGATTTAAAATTTCTTGATTGTATGTTTAAATGTTGATTGTTATCTATTGATGGTTAAAATAGACATTATACGCAGATGTTATTTATTAAAAATATATACCACGACAATTCCAACTTGTATGGAATTGGTATTATATATGTACTTGGAGATGATTTTCCCGCATTATATAATGGATGAGACCCTATTGCGCCGCATAATAGCGGATAATATTTTATAAATCCCATATACCGCGATATTCCGTATTGGAACGGAATTGGTATTGTGCTAAGATCTTTGGATGTAGGGAAACAGGTTGGAGGGATCCAACTGGATTCCTCAACAATATTGATTTATTTACAAATATTGTGATATTTGTTGATTATCATATGCTGATATATGATGTCTTTGTTGTTGTGATTGACTATTTGGTGCTGTTGCATCATCGGATCCATTTTTGAAGTTTTAAGATAATGATTTTTGATTTTAAAAAGAATTTTAAAGTGATTTTTGAAAATATAAGTTTATTAAATTTTGAATTGTTAAAATAAATAAACATTATAATTTTATTGTTATAAAAGTTATATTTTTGGAAAATAGTACTCAAGTATGATTTTGGAGTTATATAAGTTCTAAATAACGTTTTGTAAATTATTAAAAGGATTGGTTTATTTAAATTGAGATTTTTGAATTATTATAAACGGTTTATATAAAAGATTTCTAAGATTAATATTTATAAACTAAAAATATAGGAATTGTGAAATGAGTTTTATTAAGCGTTAAAATGAAGTATAAATGGATTTTACAAGTGAATAAGATTTATAGATTTATAAATTGTGAAGTTATGAAATGAATAGATTTTGTAAAATAAAAGATTTATAAATAATTAACTTATAAATTGGATTTTGGGTATAAAGTTGAGTTATAAATTGAATTGATTTATAAAAGGGATTTTTTTTTTAATTGAAGTTTTTATAAATAGAAATGGAATTTATAAACATTGTTTGTAAATTCGAAATCAATTGAATTTGATAAATTTAATATAGAAGGTTGTTAAAGGAGATATATTCGCGATTTCAGATAGCAAATTATCCTTGAAATAAAATGTGTAGAAAATATTGAATTTGGTTAGCGAAGTATATTCACGATTTTGGACAGTGAATATATTATTAAATAAAATGGATATGTTTTGGGAAAATGAATATTATCAAATGAAGTTAATTGTTTTAACGATGTATTAAATTGTGTTAAACATCGAAACCATCGATTTCAACATTCATTGTTGAAATAGACGTTTTCGAGAAATAGAAGGAAATAGTGGACTATTACACTGTTGTTATAGTAAATGATTTCCGAAGGAAAATGTTTAATATAGTATTGGGATTTATATATCTATCTTAATTTCGAATCCCTATACTAGTGATTTTAGGTTGTCGTAACGATGTTTTACGCAACATTCATTTTGGCCCAAATAAATGTGTTTAAGAGAATGTTTTTCCTTAAAGAATGAAATATATACTTAATTTTGATTTTAGTATATTGAATATTTTCTAAATGTTGAAAATAAATGGATTTGTGAATCACTTATTATTAAATAGTATGGAAATGTTTTCCAATATGAAGTGAATATTTTGAGATTTTATCTTTTAAAGATAATTTGAAAATGAATATTAGAAATCGATTTGGAAATCGTATATTCATAGATATTTTGGAATTGTAAATTCACTATGAAATTTATAGAAGAAAGGGAAATTTGATTAAAAATAAACGTTGATTTATTTTTGAAGTATGGAAATAAATTTACGGATTTGGAACGTAAATATAAAGTAAATCGGTAGGATTTATTTAATTGGTTTAAATGAACCATTTTGAAATGAACGTATTTCCGCGTAAGGAAAATGATTGAAAATTTGCTTTCAAATGTTGAAGCGTGGAAAATATATATCTAGTAAAGATATTTTTGGGAAATAAATAATTTGAGAAATTATTTGGAATCTGGTGATGTTGAACATACCTATTGATAGTTAAATAACCGACTATCAATATTTACCTTTGAATGGGTATTTATTGTGATTTGCTTGAATTTGAATGCCACACTTATTTTCAAAATAAGTGCTTACTATTCGGGTTAGCCGGGAAAGGACCTTGGGGTCGTATAACCCATTCTGAATATGTGATATGTCGTTATGGATTGCATTTGATGACCGGTGTTGAAGACCGGATATTTGTGAAAATGGAAGGTTTACCGTCGAATATTTTTGCATCGGCTGATCTCCGATATAGAAATTTATTACCCTTTGTGATGGGAAGTCCGGTCGTGATTAGTGAATATCCGGATTGCAAGGACTTCTTTGGAAGTGCCTTCGGTTCCGTTCGATCCCAGAACGGACTTGTATGGATGTGTGTCTGACGTTACAATTTGAGATGTAAAGCTGGTTTCTATCAAATATATTTCCGTTGGTGGCGGAGAATTTATTCGCTTAGCTTAACACCCTTAGAGGTTATGTAGTTGATGGTTACTAGTGATACATTCCCAAATTGGTAATGTGGCATACAAAGTGCTGTTGAGCATTTGTTGAACAAAGCACAACTTTTGTATAAAGCGTGGCTTTGTGGACGAGACTTCGTCGGACCTCACACCCCGAAAATGGTCAAAATAGGAAGGATGCGGCAAGGTTATTAGGGGGTAGCGCCCCTTTAGTGTAAGTCATTCCTTCTGGATAGAGGTGGTATCGTGGTATGGAGCCCAGATTTTTAACCTATGTTGTTGCTGCAAATTTATTACTTTGTGGTTGTTGGAATCGAGGATCCTCGGATATAGATCGGGTATGATTAGGGAATGACATATTCGTGTCCGTTGTTACCTAGTTTGAAAGGTAACCCGACCTTGTGTTGGCAGAGATCCAGTTAGGTTCTCGGGTCGTCTTTCCAGAGGCGTACCCATGTGGCAATGGGAAGTTCCTTGGCCTGACCATTTGTTGGAAATCCAAAGAAACAATACGAATCTTGTACGGTTTTAGTTGTATAACCTGCCATGGAATGGGGCGGTATCCTGCTATTAAACATGGTAGCTATAGTAGGCATACGATAATGGTCGTATGTTGGCTAAGATTTGTATCTTTACTTTCGAAATGATTTTTCCTACACTATGCACTAGTAATAATATCAAATGATTCTTTTTAATGCGTATCAAGCATCTTTGACTATCATAAGGAGAAATCTCCTCCGATTCTGCGTTTGCATTGTGTGTGCGTGCGATAGGCCTTATGGTAGTCTCATTTTCTAAAAAACATTGCGAATCTATTTTAAAATTATCCTGTTCTTTGTTTTTAAAGATAAACTGTTTTAAGTTCTCTCACCAGTCACATGACTGACTCGGAGTTTATTGTTTTCCTTCCTAAACTCTGGGTGCCCACCAGTTTCCACACGGGCAGTCAAGAGTCAGGTTTATCAGGATATTCTGGAATTCAGGAGTTGCTGGAGGCAAGCTGGATGGCATGGAGTATTCACTAGTATATAGTATTTCTTTTCCGCTGTTTGTTGTTGTTTGTTGTTGTACACTCTTATGACGTAATGTAATGTAATATGATGTAATGTAATAACTGATGTAGTTCTTTGTTTAAAGATTATTCATTTGTCTATTATATGTTGTTCCGCTGCGATTGTGAGATTCTGATACTGTTTTCTGTTTCTTCTTCTTTTTTCCCTTTTCTTCTATCTTTTTCTTCTTCTTTAACCTAACGGTACGGTTTTCCGGCCTTCAATTGCTCGGCAGTTGATACAGTGGATGTATTGATGTCAGTTTTCGAGCATCGAAAAGTCGCGCGCGTTACATATATATTGGAGTGATTTATATTCCAGCATATATATAGCGGATGAGACCTTATGCGCCCCGCATAATAGCGGATGACCCCATATATCGTGATACCCCCCTCGAAATAGAATTGATATTTTTATTGTGCTAACATCTGTGGATACAGTGAAACAGGTCGGAGGGATCCAACTGGATTCCTCAAAAATGTTGAAATTACTTTCATATTCAGTGATATGATTTATTTGAATAATCTGTGATAGATTATATTGGAAATTGAATTTAGTATATGCTATGGTATTACTGGATATATTTTTGGTACTTTATAAATATGAATAATTGAATTTATGAAAAATAAAAAGGAAAATTTAAGGTGAAATAATTATAGTGAAATTTGGATAAATCGAAAGAAATGAATTTTGAAAAATAATAATAAATAGTTTGATTCAAATTTGTATTTGATAATTTAAAAATATTGTAAATAGAGATCTGAATAATATAAAACAAAAGGATTTTTAATAATGAAACTTCAGTGATTGGATTAAGTGTAAAAAGGTGTTAAAAATCGAGGAGAAAAAAGGAAAATTGAAACTAAAATATGAAATGCATATTTCAGATTTAAATAAGATTTTAAATCATAAAAAGTAAGTGAGAACTGAAATTAGTGGACTTTGGAATATATTGGGGAATTAATTTGAAAATGGAATTTAATTTAGAAATCGATTTATAATCGATTAAGTGTTGTGAAACTGTTATAAACGAAAAATGAGAATATGGAATTTATAAACGAAGTTTATAAATATAGTGAAGGAATTATCAGTGGATAAATTGGAGTTATAAAATACATGGTGAGATTTATAAGGAGATGAGTAAATTGGTATAAAGGTAAATGATAGATCTATTTTTAGAAATGTAAAAAAGGAATTTACGGAATTGGGACGTAAATTAAATTGAAAATAAATCGAGAAGGATTCATTAACATTGGATTAGCTATATGGAAGTTGAAAATATTTTTTCTGAGAAGTTCAGTTATTTAAGAAGGGAATTTTGAAGTAGTAACTAGAAAATTCAAAGTGTTTAAAGAATATTTAAGAATTTAATTATTTGGTTGTTTAAAATGGGTTTAAGTATATTTTAAATTATGAATTAAGTTAGTTTATATTAAATGAATTATTATTCAAGAAGAAATCAATATTATTATTTCAATGGAACAATTATTTAATATTAATACTATTTTTAATTACTTTTATTTAAAATGTATTTTTGTCTATAGTCAAATTGAAATTTATTTTAGAATTTATAAGCATTACTTTGAGAATTTTTTTAAATAGAGTTTTCGGGAAGTATTGGTATACTCGCATGGCATAATCGAAGGCAGTGAGTGCCTGCAGTTAAGTCTTGGATTTCTCTGGGATAGAGACGTAACCACTGAACTGTGAATCCATGGTTTGATACCGCCGTGGTATTTTCCACATTAATTTAAAGGGTTTCAAATATATTTTTTAAAAGATAATCTGTAAATTTATTAAACTCGATAAGATGAGTATGTACAATTTGGATAAAAGGGTTAATGTACTTAAAATTAAATTAAAAAGAGATTTAGTGTTTTTCAGTGAAAAGTGGAATATTTGGTTAAATGATATTTTTATTTTATAGTTAAATAACCGACTATCAAATCTGGACCTAAAAATAACTTTGAAAATATCTAGGAAAAATATATGAATTATATGGTACAGTTACCATTCGAGGTGCTATATTATACATATAGACTCATTTTGTTTCTTCTAGGAAGTTTTATAAGGAAATCCATCCACTAACGGTTAGGAGATGGTCTCCGATCTTATTTTCGTCTGTTTATTTCCTAAGGAACCGGGGTAGAGTTTACCGAAAAATGTCGATGTTGTTTCGAAGAGACCAGGATCAGATATGTTATGCGAAAACCACTTCGATCCAACGAGTATGTTTTCAAAATAAAGATAAAAGTATGAAATAGAAGATGGAACAGTGAAGTGCAAGGGCTAAGCGCTACTAATCCTGAGGGTGATTCCAAAACGGATGTAGTAGGAGTAGTGCCTTCGGTTTCATTAGGATCCAAAACGGACTTGTATGAATAAATTCTAACATTATCATTGGAGGACAATAAGCATTCAAAGTGAAATTTCCATGAAAAGGTAATCGTAGTCTCTAGCCCCATCAAACGGGAATGAATGAAAAGCAGGTAGGATGCAGCAAGGCTAAGTAGGTAGCACCCAAGTAGGGTATGTCTATCTCCTTTCTAGGTACCCTCAGATATTATTACTATGATTATGGAAGGAGCTCGAAAAAGGACGGGAACTATCCAGGTTAGTGCTAGACCGTCTTATATAGCAGAGGATCCCGGCGTGGTCCTCGGTACATGTTCTAGACGTGTACCGTGACAGGTAGTACCCCAGTACCTAGTCATTCAGATGGAATTCATTCTCCATTAAACGCCGTATGATTTTGATTGTGGCCAACTATGATGCAATGTGAGATGCAAGCATTTCAGCTATCTGAATAAGTATTTGTACTTTGATACTATTATAATATCAGAGGATTTGATATGAAATGTTTTGGTTATCGTAAGATAAAACCCGCCGTGTTTCTTTATGGCATGATCTTACTAGATACCTTTGATTTTCAAAGGATTTGAAAATTTTAATAATCCAAATTAAATGTGTTTTTCTCACGCTAGTTTTCGAGACCGACTCGGGTTTTATTTTATTATAATGCTCGGGTCATATCAAGTATTACAGATACATTGTAGGATGCTACGAGGCTTAAGAGACGAGCTGGATGACGAGACGTATCACACATGCTTGATTTATATTCCGTTGTGCATTGCAGGCTATATATTCAGCTTTTATGAAGACAAGTTATTATAACTGTCCAGTATGGTGCTATTGATTTGTGTTGTACTCTGATGATGTAATATATAAAAAACAATTACAGTTCTTTTTGTATAAAGATCAGTTTTTATCTATTATATATTGTTCCACTGCAATTGTGAGATTCTGTATTTTTATTTCTATTTTCTTCTTCTACCTCTTTCTTTTTCCCCAACGTTATGGTGTTTCCGACATTCGATTGGTCGACATGTAATACAGTGGACGTATTGATGTCGATTTTCGAAGGTCGAAAACCCCGATCTTGACAACCATGCCGCACATAAACAAGGACGGATTTTTTCCTTATAACCAAACTATTTTTATAATAAAATTCAATGATATTATAATAATGTCTAGAGGGATATATATATATATATATATATATATAATAGCTGAAATGCTTGGATCTCACATTTCAACATAGTTGGACACAACTAAGTCCGTAATGTATTGGAGATTCGCTTTCTATCAACGACAAGGCTACCGGGTTACCGCTTGCCATAGTACACCTTTAGAAAAATGCACTGAGGGTATTACATGGGCCCCTTGCGAATCAAAGTCAGCTGTCTCTTTAACATGACAGGCCAGATTACATCATTCCCCGGGACCACGGTTCCAAAACAATGTGCACCGGCCATGGCCCCGCTTCCACGTGCTTTAAAAGTCCATAAATATCGATTCTAGATCGAGGAATGATTGCTTCTAATGGTAGCAAATCACATAGCTCTGAAGCATATCCCCTATTTTAGTCATTACCGGATTGTAAGGCTTGTGAGGTCACGATTACCTTTTTCCTCTCTTAGAAAATCCCATTAGGAATGCTAACACCGCCATCTAGGCATACTCTAATGGCAGCATTCATCCATACAAGTTGTTTTGGATATGAATAAACCAAAGGTACTATTTCTACTACATCCATTTTGAAATCACGCTCAACATTAGTAGCAAGTAATCCTTGCACTTCAAAGAGCTCCATCTTCGATTCCATCATCTTCAAGACGTCTTCAATACGACTTGAGTTAGTTCGATTCGAATGATTTATACTTATAAGATCCCGGTCTCTTTGAACTGACATTTGATATTTTTTTGGTAAAGTCAACTCCGATTCTTTAGGAAATAATCAGACAATACATAAGAGCGAATATCATTTCCTAATTGTTTATGTGGACCGATTTCTTTATCATTTGTCAAAGGAGAACAAAACAAGATCTATAAGCATAGTATAGCATCAACGAAGATGACTGTGCCATATAACCCTCGTGTTTCTCCTAGATATTTTCAGAGTTAGATTTGACCAAGATTTGGTAGTCGATATTTAACTATCAAATAACAAGCAATCAATCATAGATTTAATTTCATATGTGATCCTTTAAGCCTATATAAATGAATCTTTCAATTATTTGATTCAAAATACATTTACAAAAGATATATTCACAAACCTATTATACTCTATACAATACTTAGAAAACGTTCATATACTTATCTCACTGATATAAGTATATCACAAACCATTATATTTTCACTACTCAGTAAAAAAGCCCATATGCATATCTCAACGGTACAGGTATATTAACAAAACCTAAGGAAGACTTTCCTTCTTCTAAATCCATATTTAAATGGGCCAAATCAAAAGTCATTTAAAAACATTTCTTGCTATAAATCAAACCACTTACTCTTCGGTGTTAAGTATGGAAAAATGTTTTCATACCACCATAATTAAGAATGATTAGTTGACAAAACAAATCTCGTTCTTTTTATAAAATTCCTTTTTTATAAGCCCATTTCATATTTACAAATACTTTTATAAATCTCTAAATTAATTCATAAAACTTCTTTTATAATCTGTTAAATGATTTATAAATTCCTTATAAAACTCCTTTACCAAAATATCATTTAAAATCTCCTTTATAGAATATCATTTTTTCTCTTCTATGTACAATTTTTTACAAAACAATTTATCATTTTAAAACACCTTCATTTAATTAATTAATTTCTTTTAAACACCTTAAATAAATAATTAATTTACTTCAAAACAACATTAATAAAATATATAATTAATTTTAAAATATTATTAATAAAGTAAGTAATTAAATAAACTTGACTTATCAATTCTTAAATCAATTAATTAACTTAAAACATAATTAAATCAATTAATTAACTTAAACCAACATTAATAATATAATTAAATAATTTTAAATAACATTAATAATATAATTAAATAACCTTAAATGAAATTAATAATATAATCAAATAACTTAAACATCATTATTAAAATGATTAATTAACTTAAACATCATTATTAAAATAATTAAAAATCAATTTTAATTAAATAAACACTTACCTCAAATTGTTATAAAATTGGAGTTAATTTAAATCCATAACTTTACCAATTCAAAAGGAAGCTTAGTGACCACAATGGTACTTAATCAAGTTACCATTTATTCCAGTTTGACCTTTTCAAGTCATATTACTGATATTTACAAAAGAGGACATATATGTAAATAAAATCATACATTCACAATTACTAGTTAATCATCACTTACCCAATATTGATTAATCTACATTTTAATTAACCTGCATATGAATAAATGTCCAAATTAACACAATAGCAGAATAAAGATTTATTCTGCTAAACGGGTGTCTAGAATAATCTATTCAATTTAATTATATTAGAACGGTGGTTTATTCTGTTAATAGATGCCCAAAATAATCTATTAAGTTTGCAATAGCAGAATGGTGTTTTATTTGGTAAAATAGATAACACCAATGAAGTAATACTTAATTTAACTACGTTATTGTTTTAAATAGCATAATTAAATTCAATCACTATAATAATAATATAATAAAATTTTACTTCATTCAAACGGTCAACAAGATACATCCTAGCGTTATACTTGTCGACACGAGCTTAAGCAAAGATCCACGATTTAATTGGATTAAAAACAAACGATGTATGGAAATTTAAAATTAACATTTAAATTATATAAACAAAAAACAGATAATTTTGTTTCTCGCCATAAACCCATGGCCCAAAGCTCGCTTACAACATCTACCCAAATTGCATTCCTTCTTCTCCAACAACTCAAAATCACTAAATCAAAGTTTCAAATGCCTGAATCCAATTCGATATGTACGGACGTGCACACATGCATGTACATGCGTGATCCCCATCACCTCTCGATGCCTCAAACAAGCTCTCCTTTTCCTTCTCATCACAATGGCATCACCGCCCATGCCTCCATTGCCTCTGTTTAATTTCCATCCACCATCACCGAAATCAAGAAATGCATCAAGGTTTGTATCTCGAGCTCGCCCCACTGCCTCGTCCATCTATAAACCTTCATTGCAACTACCAATTGAAACCCCATACACGGCCCCACCTTTCGACATTATCTCGTCCACTCCGTAGCACCCCATAACCATCATGACACCAAAATCTGAACTTTAAGAAAAGCTACAACCAAACCCTAGTTCAAGCTCCCTAGCCCACTGCCTTCCACCGCACCACCTCCGACCGCACCCATGCCTTCGCTTTGCCTAGACGCTCCTCACAGTGCGGCCACTCTCCCCTAAATAAACCTTGTCACCGAAATTTGATTTTGAACCAAATCTGATCAACTTGCTACCCAACACTATCCCTGTGACATCCCGGGAATTTAGGGCAATATCAATTTAATAATCTACATTAAAAATTAAATTGATTTGATAATATTTGTTAATAATATTTGAATTGATTTAATAATCTCCTTTTAATAAATATTTAACTGATAATTTATTTTTTAAAAGCTAATTTAAATTGTTTCTATTTATAATGCATATATGTATATAATTGTATATATTATAAATACATAAGTTTTGTTTTAAATTAATAATAATGTTATGGTTTCTAATTCTATTTTTTTTGTTGATAATTTGGAAATTTAATATTGAATAAATAATAATATGATTCTAAAAATACTCAAGATAAATTTAATTTGTTTAAAAATAAATTGTGGCCTAGAGTTTAAATAAAAAGTTTGTTATATAGCTAGATAAATAAGTATTTATATTTTAAAGAGATAGTTTCTTTTGAAAATTATCTTCAATGTAATAATGAGTTTTATTTAAACAACATTAATAATGCAATATCTTTACAAATAAATTTTAATATAAAAAGAATTTGTTATTTTAAATTTATTTATATACATGTATTTTGGAAAGCTATGATTTGTAGATTTAAAATAAAGTAAAATTTATAATTATTAAACTTAAGAATAAATTAAATGTATGATATTTAACATAAGTAAAGTTTATAAATAATAACTAGAATAAGCTAAGAACAAAAATGAGATATAACATGCAAGCAAGAATATAAACAAAGTAAATAAAATTACATTTGCAGGTTAGAGAAAGGAATGCAAAGCATAGTTAAGAAAGCAAATAACTAAAACCAATTTTGAAATGTGTATGTAAAATACAGAAAGATGTAATCATGTTTATATAATAATTATGTTGGCAAATAAAACTAAATAAAGTAAGATATAATATGCAGGCAAGAAGAAATACAAAGCAACATGATGTAGCTATAAATAAATTAGGAAAATATGTAGCCTGTAGGATTTGGAAATGCAAAGTAAAGTAAAAATAAAATGCAAAGCTAAGAAAAGAAACATGTAATCATATCTGTACTATAATTATGTTGGCAACTTAACATATGCAAGTAGCTTGTTGATTAAGAGTAAGACAATTATGAAGAACAAAGTAAAGTAAGAAATAAAAAAAAGGACATATGTGTAGCTGTAAATAAGTATGCACAGCTAAGTAAAAAAACAAATATCTTGTGCATGATAGTTTGTAGAACAAGCTAAAGCAAGTTAGGAAACAAAATGTAGTCAACCTGTAAAAAAAATGCAAAACAGAAATATCTTTGTACAAAAAAAATAAAATAAAATAAGATTAGTGTAAACATAAAGTACTTAAAACAATAAATGCTTTCATTTCTAGCAGTAAACATGTCCATACGAATTGGATGCAAAATCATTCCAGCCTCCAAAATAAATATCTTGCCTAATACAAACAAAATGAAATATTTGTATCTGCAAATTGCCTAAACCCAGTAAACACCTACCCCTATAAACTTCTATATATATATATACATGTCTTTCTTCTTTAAGTTCGTTCAACATAGCATAGTAAACTTAACATATACAAGTAGCATTTCTTTATTTTGTTTACTACTGAAGCATCATCAACAAGGCAAGAAGTTTTGGAAAGCAAAACAGTTTCCAGTTTTTCAAAACTGTCAAACCAAAAGTGCTCTGTTCATTTTCAAACCTAGGTGAGTAACACTTTTAAAATTTACTTAAGTTTTAAAATCTGTTGCATGTTGATATTGGATGCTTAAATATATGGTGTGAATATTTATTTATTCATTATTTTCTGGGTGTTGTGGATGAAAACCCTGTATATTTCAAAATCTGCAAAAAAATCAAACTGCCTTTATTGAACTTGTTCTGTTTCATTTGCTGTGAGTAGCTTCAATTTCTAATTCAAGTATTTAAACTAGTTGCAAGTCTAAAACCAGAAATAAGTGTGATTTGTATGTATAGAACTTTCTGTGCATATGGATGTGGTCAGTGTACATATTATTGTCTCTGTAAACAAGCTTATCCATTTTGTTCTCAGGCTTGAATTGTTTCAAATTATTTTACCACTTGATCTAATAGCTTTTAGGAATTATAATACAAATAGAAACTGTTTGTTTCAATATGATTTAGAGTTTAAGTATATTTAAGTTGAATGAAAATTGAATATGGTTCTGGAAATCAAAATAACAGAGGAAAGGTTGAATAAGAGGAAAATCAAACACTTTAAATCATAAAATCAAGAACATACTTCGAATCCCTATAACAAATTATGGATTTTAAAACTTGAATCAAGATTTTTAATACCAGATGTTGAGAGCGGTTCTGGAATGAATATAAAATGCAAACTTGGGGATTTCTGGTAATCTTGTTGCTCTGGGGGTCTGGGATTCTCAGCAACGGTGGAGGAGTGATCGGTGTTGAGGGCAAAAATGGTGAGTGGTGTTGAACTTCGGCGAGGAGGCAACGGTGGCGCGTTATCTCCTATAAACCTAGTTTGATCTAGGTGGAGTTTTTGGGTCAGTTCCTATTACATGGAGCATCGAGTTCAACATGGGTTTGGGAATTGGTAGAGGGGTGAAAGGCGAAGCCGATGCCGGAGGTGGTGGTTCTCTGGAGGTCGGAGGAGGAGGGGCGAAGCGTTGACAGGTTGGAGAAGGGTAGTGCTAATTTCCAGGTTCTGGTCCCTGTTTGAACGCTCGAATTTGTTTCCGAGTGGGTGTTGTCGATCCAGTGATCAAGGTAGGGTGCTTGGGCAGTTTTCGACTTGTGGAGGCTATCGTTGATGGCCAACGATGGGTGGCGCCACCGTGCATATGCACGGTGGATTTTCTTGTGCGCTGTTGTGTTAGTTTGGAAGGGGAGTTGTTGTCGCATGTTTCCCGAGCAACTCATGTACCAGGCTCGAAGTAATCGAGGCATTGACTCGAAGGGGGAGAGTGATTGCCTCGGTTGTTTTTGTTGCAACAGGTTTTGCAGAAAACCTGTTACTCAGTTTCAAACTGTTTAAACAAAATTTAAAAGCTAGATTTATAGAAAGCAAAGTTTTAAAATGAGTTTAAATTCATGTTGAAATCTGGTTACAGTTATTTCTGAATTTCAGTTCTAAATAAATTAAGTTTTAAACTTCAAATTGTTTAACTACTTTAAAAATGCTTAAATAGTTTTGAATTATTTTGAATGAAGTTTTAAATAAGTAAGTTTTTTAAAAAAAACCTAAGTTTAATCTGGAATCTAAATTTGATATGTAATCCAGTTCTGAAATAAATGGAGGTTTTGAATATAAAATGAATTAAACAAAATTGATTTGTTAAAGTGTCTTTAAAAATTGATTTAAATTTTAAAGTAATTTGACTTAAAATTCTTTTAAAACTTCTTTATAAGTAAATATTCCTTTAACATGAGAATCTAAAGGGTCTTAGGTCTGTGTTTAAACCTTGTTAAAGTTAATTTTAAATCTTAAATTTAAAATGAAATTTAGAGTAAATTTGTTTCAGATAGAATTTGAATTTGGTAACTTTTGAACCTTGAATTCAAAATGGAATTTGAATCTAAATTTAAAAAGTGTAATGTTCTAGTACACTTTATATTAATTAAGTCATTAAATAAGAAATAAATTATCTTAAGAATAATGAAGGTATTAAATGATTTAATTAATAAGATAATAAGGAATGGTAATTTATTAAATTTATAAATTAATAATTTAGATTAATTCATAAATAAAGATAAATTAAGAAGTAAACTAGGAGATGATATTAGTTAATAAAGAAAATTAACTACGGATTACTAATTAATTAATATGATTGATTTTTGATAAGTAATCAGATTAATTAGATAATCTATTGTAAATGGTTAAGCGTAATTACTTGATAACAGTAATTAAGAGATTAATTACTTTTTGTAATTAATTTTGATTAATGATTAATTTAAGTTAATTAATTTAGTTTAATTAATTTAAGAAAATCATTTGATAATTGATAAGTGTAATTACTTAGTGTATGCAATGGAGCACAATTACCTAAGGAAGTAACTAATGTTAATTACTGAATGAAATTAATGAAAAATGATGTGTTAATAAAGTAATTTGGATAATTACTTTTATAATTAATCAAGGGATTAATTAAAGGAGATAATTAATTATGGATAATTAATTCATTAATATGAGTAATTAAGGGTAGTTAATTACTGGTTGATATTAATCGAAGGCGATTAATAATTGTGTTTAATTAAAGATTAATTACTTAATGTAATTAATTTAAATAAAGTAATTTATTTTAAATCTAAATTAGAGATCATTAATTAATAGAACTAATGATGTAAATTAAGAATTGGTTAATTAAGACATAATTAATAATGTGGTGATTAATTAAGGATAAATGTAATTAATTACATTTTAATTAATAAATGAAGTAATTAAATGTTAATTACTATAAATAATTTAGGATAATTAATTTGTAAAATTAATTAAAGACAAATTACTTATTGTAATTAGAAAATGATTAATCAAAGGTGATTAATCAAGACAGATATTTAGAGGTTGATTAATTAATTTGATTTGTAATTAATTAATGGTTGTATAAGCAGGATTTATAGATGAAGTAATTAATTTAATTTACTTTAAATTAATTAGAGATAGAAGTAGTTAATTTAATTCATTTTAAATTAATTACAAATTGTATGATTATAAATCATTGATGATGGATGAATGATATTGATATTTCATTTGATGATTGTAATCTGGCATGAATTATATCTATGTGTCATGGGTGCTTGGTTTAAATATGATAATATTTGGTTATCTGTTTAGATGATAATATTGATTATCTGTTTATGAGATTATCTGTGATTATCTATTGTGATGTTATGAATATTATATCCATGTGTATATTGATTATATTGAATTAAACTGTTAAGACTAAATAGACAACTTGGCCTTAAAAGACACGTTTTGGATTTCGATGAGACCGGGATCGGGTTTCCACATTAGGAATATCCGAAACCATATCGTTTCCAAATTAACGATAGGTCGTGAATCTGAAGTGAAGATGAAGATTCAAAATGCAAGGGTTATCGTCGTTAACTCTGAAGGTGATTCCAAAATGAGTGTAACGAGATAATGCCTTCGGTTTCGTTTGAACCGGAACGAACTTGTACGGATTGAATGCTTTCAACACGTCGTCAGGCGGGCGATGAACATTCTAAGAATTGTATTCTCTAAAGGTAATTGTAGCCTCAAGCCTCATCAACCGGGAATGGCTAAAACAGGGGAGGTGCAGCAAGATTAGGTGGGTCATGCCCAAGCAGGACAAGGATATTCCCCTGTCTAGATGTCCCTTATTTTTCGGCTGTGTGGGCAGTTGGTTGCAAACAATTGCGGGGTTTATCTTGTTCGGGACTGTTCAATAAGGAATGGTTCCGGCCTTGTGTTGCAGGGGGTCGGGAGTGATCCTCGGTACGTTGATCTAGGCCACGTACTGTGACAGGCGGTACCCCAGTAGCCCTGCCAATGTATGGAATCCACAATCCAATAAGTGCCAACGGTTTTGATTGTATTACCCACTTTTGTGGCTAGTAGCTGGAATTTAATGAATGTAACAATTTCGGCTATTTTCTATTTACTTGAAAACCCTAGACCTATTATAATATCACAGAATTTCCTATCAAATGCTTTGGTTAGCGTAAGGTAAAAACTTTTCCATGTTTATGTGTGGGGAGTCTTACGTGATACCTTTTGTTTTCAAAAGATTTTTAAAGTTAAGCAACTTTAACCTGTTACTCATACCAGACCCATGTCTGACCCAGAGTTTATTTTTGTTTTTCATAAACTCTCGGGTACCCAAATTTTTACGGGTAGCCATGGGATTCAGGTTAGCTTTGACGAATTCTGAAGGAGCAATGGAGCAGGAGGCTTCAGCGTTATATATATATAGTTCCGCTGTGTTGGTATTTTTGAGTCTTATTGTTTGAGCTATAATGTATTGAGGTGTGTTAACTAGACAGGTGTTTATAACTGTCTAGTATGTGATGTATTATCTGTATAACTCTGATTGATGTTATATATTATGTAAATACTTATGTGATTAATATAATTTATTCGTTCCGCTGTGAGATTCTGATGTTGTTCTTCATTCTTCTCTATCTTTTCTATTTTCTCATCTCTTTCTTTCTTCAAGACGATACGTCTTTCTGGGCGTAGAAGGGCGGGTCGTCACAATCCCAATCTCTAAAATCATGTGAACGACTCTAAAAATCATGATTTTTCAAAATGAAATGGTTGAATAGGCTATTTTTCGATCCGTGATCGATGAAAAACCAACTCTATACGACCACTTTTTGTTATCGATGCATGACACTTTCATCACTTGACGAAACAGCCCTGGTATAATTTAAGAAAACTAAACACTATGAAAAAAACTTTCCAATTGGTCGTATTCGCTTATTTTAACCAGTTTGAGTGCTAGTGATTTTTGAATAAAGAGACGGAGATGATTTGTAATTTTTTTCTAAGAACAGAGAAGGGAAAGAGATGTAACAGTACTAGTATATGTGTGTTTTGTATTAACTGTGAGTATATTTCTTCATTCTAAACAAATAGAAATAAAAATATGTTTTTTAAGATAATTCTAAACATGATTTTCATATCAAAAATCCAATTACTAACAGTACATATATTTTTATTTATAATAAATACTTAGTGTAGATTGAATAACTCACATTTTCCATTTTGTTGAAATGATCGAAAGTTTGATCTTTTGAGTTTAAAAAGATAAGATTTTTCCAAATTTTGAAAAGGAAGAGAAGATGGACAAAGAAGAGTTAAGAAGATGAAGTATAAAAATGAAATAACAAATGAAAGATGTGTATCTATTTATATGATGTTAAATAAATAAATAAAAATAAAATAAGATGGAGATGGTTAAGGATTAAAGTGTCCCTAAATCAAGCTTTCAACTCTTGCATCATTTCAAAATGTCACACATAAGAAAATATGTTGGTAATAGAGTAAATCCTTGTACCTTTGTTCATTTACACACTTAAGGAATCTAAACATCGTTTCATTATTTTAAATTTTAAATATTATTTATATTCACAACTCTTACGAATATTATTTATAAATCTTTATCTTAATTTTTTAAGATTTGAAGTAATGATTTGTTGTTTGTGTGCTTCTTCTCCTTCGAGAAGAATATCTTGCTTATCTTGTGCCTTGGTAATATCTGTGAGCGGCTTGTCATCTTGTAGGAGTTGACGAACACTCCATTTCCTTCTGTTGATTTTGAGAATCGAGTATTCTAGGAATATCTCGATGCATTCTCTTAATGTTCTTTGGTTTGAGTTTTGAAGCTATATAAATATGAGTTTTAAAGAGAAATTTGAGCTTTGAGATATAAAAAAAAAATCAAAGAATATTTTGAGAATATACTTTATAAGAGTAATATTACTTTTATAGAAATAATTTGAGAGTGTTGGGTTGTCCATCAAGTAGTTAAGAGTTCTTGTCGATACGCCTGATCAACGTTATCGATTGGAATCTCCAAAATGCTATGATGAGGTAATCAGACACGATGGCTTGTGATTTAAAAAAAAATGAGATTTTGAAAATAATATTTGAGATTAAATATTAAATTCATTTTTGAATGGTAATTGCAGCCATTGATTTTAGAGACGAGTAACAGAGTGGCGAGGCAGTTTTGATCGTTTGATCGACTCTGCAGCCAACAGATATATCTATTTATTAGAGGTTCAATGGCGAGGCAATGCCATTTATTTATTTATTTATTTACTTTGAGCTATACTTTATTGAAAGTATATCTTGAGATTTTAGAATCTATATTATATACATTGGATGTTTTCAGAGAAGAGTTATAAGAGGGTTTGAAAATTGTTTTAAACTATTTAAGTGGTTTAATAAAAAGAGTAAAGATAATTTAAACCCTTAATTTATTTTAAGGAGTATTATTATGGATTTACAAAATTCTTTGAAAATTAATTAAGAAGTAAGAGAAGAAATTTGGACTTTTAATTTGATTTTTATATTACTTACTAAGTAATATAGTAAAGAGTTTGAAAATTTTCAAATGTTGAAAATTGAGTTTTAAAAATTTAAAGGATGTTGAGATTTAAAAAAAAAATTTATAAATATCTTGGATTAAAAAGTAATTTGAGCTTATATCCTTATTTCTTGAGTATATTCTATCCTTGAGTTAGTATCAACGACATGCATTATCGCGGTCGTTCGAGTTTGGTGGCCTTGTAAGAAGTCATTCATGATTTATTCATCTTGTCTATTGTGTTTATCTTGTTGAGAGGATGTTCTTTCCGTATTATTATGCGGAAAATCTTATTGATGATATTCTTTATTGCTTAGTGTTCGGGTTTAAATGAGTTTGATCCCGACTCTATTCATAGAGTTTTGTGAAATCAATTTCGGTTGATTAATTGTTGAGCGTCTTATTGATTTTTGTTTCGAAGATAGGATATCTTCGAAATTCTTTCGAGATACTTAGAAAATTTGATGGTTTGCTAATCACTATATTAGCATTTGATGGACCATTGGATTAAACCAGTGAATTTTTCCTTGTTTCTCTCTCCTATTCTATGTTGAGAGTATGAATGGGTTGAGTTTTGAGCTTGTCTTTTATCCTTTGTCGATAGAATTTTCATGTCTTTTTTTACGACTCTTTTCCTAGAAAATTGCAGGGACACAATTTTTATAAGGGGTGGAGTCTGTAACAACCCTAGTATCGGTGATTACCTATAATATTAAAATATGACGATGGTTGTATTTTAATTGAGAATAAAAGAAATTAGAGAAGATAAATTTTATTAAAATTTTTTTATTTAAAATAAAAAATGTTTTGAGGTTAAATAAGGGATTAAATTTCATTGGATAAGTATTCGGTTAAATAAATTATAAATATGCGGTTTTTATTTGTTTGGAGCTAATAAATTAAATAAGGGATATATTTCAACATTTAAATTGTTGAAATAAATATAATTGATGAAAATAAAGTTTTAAAAACTTTATTTTGAGAATTTGGAGAGAAAATGATCATTCATTGATTTTAATTGAGTCAATACAACAATATTGGAATATATATCCAATATTAATCTTTTATTGATTTAAAAAAAAAAAAGAAATACGAAGTAATTATATATTTATTGATAAAATAAAAGAGTGAAATGTGGTTTAAAAATGATATTTTGATGATTTAAAAGAGTTAAAATGATTTATTTTAATTTATTTGACAAGAGAACAATTTTTGTTCAAATTGTTGAATTAAAAATAGTGTTTTTATTTGGTTAAAAATGAGGAAACTAGTGTATAAATTGATTAAATAGGTTAAGTATGTATATAACATAGGAATTTCTCTAAGTGTACATAGTCTTGGGCTTATTTGGGTTAGGTTTGAATCCAAAACCCTTAATCTGGAAACTTCTGGTGTAGAGAAAACATTCAGTACGTACTCTTTTCTCCCATCTTCCTTCTTCCTAAATCAAAACATACAGTAAAAGAAAAATAAGAAAAAAAAAACCATGGCTCCCTTCAACTGAATTCAATTTTTTCACCCAAATCTGCTGCAAATAAAAGAGAAAATTCATCAAAACAAGATTATAGAAGGTAATCTCCACCATTACTGAATGAATTTCATCAAAATTTTTGAGTTAGATATGGATTTGACTATAACAATCTCTTTTGCTATTGCATGTGCCTTTTCTAGCTTCTTCAGGTTGCTAAGGACCATATCTTCACCAAAAGTCATCAAATTTATCTCAAATCGCTGCTATATCTTTCTAAATCAAGTGGTAAGCAAGGTAAGGGTTTCTTACACCAAGCTAAAGCTAAAAAAAATCAAATTTTGCTATCAAAGTATTGCTTGAAATGTTCAATTTGTTGAACAAGTTTTCTTTTTTGTTGGCTGAAATTGTGCTATATTAAAAAAATCATATCTACTTCAATTTATGGCAAATTTCTCTCAATTTTCGATATGTTGTCATAGTTGGTCTGAGAAACAATTCTGGAAATTTTCATTCAATTTTGATTTGATTTGATATTGGAAATTATTGGTTGAAATTGGCCAAAAATTTGATCTCTGTTTATGGCCGAAAATGCACCATGTTCATAAAATCATATCTTTCTCAATTTACTTCCAATTCTTCCAAATTTTTGATATGTTGAAGTAGATGGATTTTAAAACATTTCTGCAAAGATTCACTGATTTATGATTTGTTTTGATATAGAAATTTGTTTGTTGAATTCGGCCAAATATTCATCCCTGTGTGTAGGCCGAAAATACACCATATTCATAAAATCATATCTTTCTCATGTTACAGCCAATTGCTACCAATTTTGGATAAGATGTAGTAGTTGGTGTGTAAAATATTTCTTGAAATTTTGATCGAATTTTGGTTTGTTTTGATATTGAAAATTGTTTGTTGAAATCGATCAAAAATCGCTCTCTGTTTGTTGGCTGAAAATGCACGTTGTCAAAAAAATTATGTCTTCTTCACTTTAGAGCCATTTGCTCCCAATTTTGGATATGCTTCTCTAGTTGGACATGAAATGTTCCTAAAAAATTTCATGTGATTTTGAGTTGTTTTGTTACAGAAAATCATTGATTCAAAACAGCCAAAAATCTTGTTTTTTTGTTCTTGCTGAAAAGAGTTATGTTTGAAAAATCATAACTCTTTCATTTTGTAGCGAATTGCTTCAAATTTTGGATATGTTAGAGACCTCATGTCGTAGTATAATGCAACAAAATTTGGTGAAAATCTGGGTTGCTTTGGTTCTCCAAATTATTGTCCAAAGTTAGCCAAAAACTAGGTTGTTTGGTAGATTGTTCTCGTTTTTTTTGCGCTTTCGTTAGCTGTTTCACTGCAAATTTCGATGATTTTAAATATTGTTTGAATAAGTTTGATGATGAATGTTTAGTATTATTATCCGATAATGGATTAGCTTAATTTTGGAAATTTTTAGAATTTAAATTTTATTTAAATTCTATTTTAATCTAAACATCGATAAATATCGGTATTTGAAGAATTTGATGGTTTTAATTGATTTTGGTTTTGAATGAGTTTCTGAATTTTTTTAAAATTATGGTTAATTATATAAATGTTTTTAAGACATTTTAAAGGGTTTTAAGCAATTATTTTTAAAAAAAAAAGTATTTTATAAATAGATAATCTATTTGATAAATAGATTTTTCCTTATAAAACTTACTTAAAAATCTCTAAAAATTGTTTAAAAATCCTGTTTTCTCTATAAAATTATTCTAAATATATTATAGATTAATTAGATGATTTTCGATGTATAAGAATGAGAATTAAATGATTTGGCAAAAATACGTGGTATGTGACATGTATTTTCGCCTCATCGCTTAATATCGGACTTGTACTGTCGAATCGGCTTTGAAGTACTGTTTTATGATATTTTTACCTGCCGAGGACATGAGGCGGGTTGTTATGATGAATTGATGATGGTTGTGATGTTTAAGATGGACTTTTACTTGTCGATAAAACGAGACAAGTCTTGATGTCACTTTAAACTCATCAAAGTATGAGACACGATGAGTTGGGTGCTTTACACTCGCCAATGAGACGAGGCGGTGTACGTTTGATTTGGATTTTTGTGAATGTTTTCTAATGTGGCATCGAATGACGATTAGTAAACTAATAGGTGCGAATGTATGGTATGGGACGTACATTAACACCCATCGGGTTCCTATTCGAGATGTTGTGACACATTCAAGATGTTATCAGTACTACAAACCGAGTATAAGATTGGAATCATTACGATGTTCTTGATGTCATTACTAGATTCCAATCATCATGATGTTTGCTCGGATTTTATGATTTGGGTGTCATCACGATATTCGACTATAGTCAATCAAGATGATCACGATGCTAAGATGTTAATGACCCCAAGTCATCACGATGTATGGTACCAAATAATAGTAGTACTAGTCAAGATGAAAAGCACGTGCAATTTTCTATGAAGTTTTCTATGTTCGATTTCACCTTTTTTTTGTGATGTGTTATTTGAGTGAGGCCTTGAGTATGATATAGGCTACATTCATATTATTCTATATGGTGATTTCGATTATGATTTCCTTTAACTCTTAATGAGTTCTTATGATAGATTATGATGGTTTGATGTTTCTTTATGAAGTTATTATATGGTTCTCATCCCTTATCCACTTTGCTTATAGATGTTCTTAAGAGAAACCATATGCATGTTACTTATTGAATTCCTTTGAAATAGATAGATGAATCCCGATGTCCCCTTTCTTATAAATGATATGATGAATAACATGTCGTTCCGTTGGCAACAACGGAGTGATTCTCACCGTTCCGCTTGTTATTGAGATCCTTACTACTGATAAGTTTAGCTTGCCTGACCCGTGTGTTTTTCACTCGGGTCAGACCGAGTTGCAGGTTAGTTTGGATTGCTTCACTTCTTGGATCAGCTAGATCGCTTTTGTTGGACTTATCATTTTGGCTTGGATGTCGTTTTGAGTCGTCTGCTTTATGTGTCTTATTGTATATTATTTTATGGGATGGGTATATATGTGATTAGGTAGTCCATGCTACTTATATATAATGTATTATTATGGAGACGTATGGTGATGTATGTATTTTTATATATACTCTGATCTGGGTTTGCTGTTCTGTGACTGATGTCTTCTATCTGCATGTATATTACATTATTTCTGAAATGGTTCGAATCCACCATAGTGTGCATTAGTTAGGGACTAAGCGTGTCTACCACTTATGAGGTAATGAAAAGAAAAAAAATCAAGACAAAATTGACATGCTTAGCTCTTAACTAACGTATTACTATGATGGTCGCCCTTAACCAGCCCTATTCTCTGCATTAGTAGACAGGATTACTTAGTAATTCTCTTTACTAATGTAGGTCTCGGGGTGGGGCGTCACAGCTTGGTATCAGAACAATGTTTTTAAAGCATATACAAGTATATTACATTTTGCTCTACAATTTGTAGATCGATAAAAAGCCAAAAATTTGAAAAGTGTGTTTCGATCATATTTTTAATTTTCCGTCGAACTACCTATTTATATAAACAAAATTTAAAAATAATTTTTTTAACATTAGTTATTAACTAAAAGAGGGTTATTTTAATTACCAAAACCATTAATCGAATATCTAAAATAAATTAAATATTCATACATCAAAGCGATAAAATTCTGGGTTGTTACAGACAGTTTGGTTAGTTATATGATTTTTAAATCTCCTTCATTTCAACTGAGATATCAGCTCGAGATTTTCTCTAGAATTTAAGATTTGAAACCTTAGCCTTGGGTAAATGCTAGAGTTCATTGTATTAGTGTTCTCAGGCATGATTTTAAGACAGTTTAGTTTCAATGTAAGTTAATTATGCAATTTTATAACTAGTTTTGATGATAAGAGTCATACTTTATTCGAGTAGAACGCTCATTTTGATGTCTCAAAGATTCATATCTACGACATTTAAGACCTCAGCCTACATCGTCATACCACTTGTCATTTGAGCTAGTGTCCCTTAACAAGTTTAATTTAATTAGTTAAAATTTATAATGGTTAAATATCTTAAATTAATTTTTAAAAATGATTATCAATCAACTTAATTTATTTATTGCTAGTTCATTTACATAATAATTTGTAGTAATAATAAAGCTAATTTAATTATTATAATTAGTAGTTGTTATTTACTATTAAGTAGTTACTAATTTATTATTACTACTTAACTATTGTTAATTATTATTAATTATTTATTTTTACTAGTTAATAATAATTAAAATTAAATTAATGGCCGCTACATCCTAGATCTAGGGCAAAAATTCTAAGATCTAATCTGATCTCAATCATAATCAATTCGAATTTTATTTCATTATTATCTTAATCTCGTTTCTAATTAATCTATGAATACCAACATATCTCTCAGCTAAATAGAGGAGTCGAGCAAAGAGGGCGAAGATGGAAGGTCAGAAGGGGAAGAAAGACGATGATGGGTGGGACAAAAGAGTAAACAAAAGAAAGGTAAAATAACAAATGTCAAGTAAGGCAATAAAAAATTGGGCATGAGTACGACTATCAAAACAAAGGGCAGAGCTAAAAAAATTCACTAAACCTAGTGATGCAATTAAGGCGTCGGTAGTAAAGGGTGCCGGCATAAACTGATTTGATAAAGTAGAATTACAATTTGTTCTATCGATAATTATTAATGGTAAGTGAAGGGTATCACAGTCTACAAAGGCAACTGTTGAAGCAAAAAATGAGTGGTGGAATTTTATCATGTACATAGGAGGGCCTAGGCTATATTATAAAAACTTGGAAGCATATACGAAAAGAATACGGAAAACAGAGGAGGAATTCATGCTAAAGTCCATGGAAAATGGTTTCTTTATAGTGAGATTTAAAAATGAAAGAAATTATGAGAAGATAATTAGTGAATTCATTGGTTTTTAGACAAAAATTTAATCATAATGAAAAGACTCAATCGAATACAAAGATGTATAAATATCTTGTAGCGATGATGCTAGTTTGGTGAGATTGTCAGGGCTCAGCTTTCAACTTTAGGGGGTAGAAGCCATTAGTGCGGTAATGAATACGATTGGAACTCCAATTAAACTGGACGAGGCGAATCAACAAAAAAGCAGAATTTCATTTGCTAGAGTCCTTTTTGACCTCAGTGTAGATGATGATTTTCCAAGTATTAGAAGGAGTAAGTGAAGATGGAGAGGTGTATAGGAAATAAGTTGAGTATGGAAATCGACACCGAGATTTGATAATTGCGTATGCTTTGGACATGTCAAAAAATAGTGTCCAATGGTTAAAATATGCATCTCGATTTAGCAAGAACATGCATATGGTAACTAGAGGGAGTATGAAGTGAATTTAGAGGAGTGCCATAAAGAAGAGATCGTGAAGGAGAAAATGAAAGTAGAAAGAGATGGAAAAAAATTTGAGAGCAAATGGTATGCCTTAGGGGAAATTATATAATTTGTTATATATATATATATATATATATATATCTAACTTTATAAATCCATTAAGACCAGACTACGTAACACTCTCTAAATGTTGGGCAATATATTACTTATGGTTGTTGAGGGAACCAAGATATTACATACTCGTGGTTATTAGATAATTATGGAACGAACCACCCAAGAGTTTCCTATTGTTATTAAGAACTGGGTCAAATAGAAAACTTCAATGTTTACAAGGTTCTCTCGACTTCAGAATATCATGGAACTTCTAAATGGACATTTTTTATTATAGTTAAATTATGGTATGACGACCATCGAGTGACTATAAGGACCTGGAATTTAGGACATTTCGTATTTGTATATCTAAATCATTCAAATATTTGAATATTGGATTTAATATGATTAAATTGATTTAATAACTTTACTAACCCCCTTTTAAATAATAATTAATGATAAGAAATTTATTTACATAAATAGTTCAAATAAATATCGATAATGTGACCAAAAATCGTTTTATCGATAAACGGTCTCGAAATGCATGAAATTATCATTTTAAGGCACCGTATCAGATTGTGATGAAACTAGTGTCATTGGAACCAGAATATTGAGGTGATGTACGCCAACGAGTTTCACAGCGATTTGATGTTTTATGCGGCCATGCGAGCTTGAAATGCATAACAATTAAAAAGAGAAAATCTAAAATATAATATAATTTTATTATATATACAATACCATGCCCCATCACTCTTATCTATCACTTTTCCTCTATCTCTCTCTTTTATTTTTTATAGTAAACGAAATGTAGCTGCCTCCTTTCCATAATTCTTCTTGGAGCTACAAGCGATGATAAATGTTGAGGTTTGATTTGATGAACTCGTGATAACAAGGGCTACAGATCCATATGCATTTTGGCAAGTGCGGAGACGAAAAAGGATAAGTGATAGTGATTGCCGAAGCTAGGCTTTTTCATTGGCGGCGCTGGGAGAGGCGAGGGAAAAATCAAAGGTTGTCATTGAGTTTCTTTGATCGAGGAGCACCTTTCCCTAAGCTTCCAGCAATTTTGATCGAAGATAGTGGGTCACGACTTTTGCAGTCGAAGGAAAGAAGAGCAGGTCAGAAATGGAATGGGGAGGCCAAAGGTCGAATCAAAGGCATGGTTGAATTTGTGGTGGCTAATGGAGTTGATTGGCGTTGGTCGGAGGAGCTTATGTGGGTTGAGGGAAAACGCAGTTTCATGAAATCGAAGGGAGCATGAGAAAGTTTCGAATTGAGCAGATGGGTCGAGCTTCAAGTGGGAGTGACCGGGGCAGAGAGCACGCACTATATGACGTGGGAATCGACAATGCGCGATTTCATCAGTTGGAGAGTAGGAAAATGAGGAGGGAAGGAGGCGGCTTTATGCGTATCACCGTATCTGTGCACGACCATGTATTTAGAATTGGGGAAGAAAGGTATTAACAATGTAACTAAAAGTTAATTTGTTTAATTAGTAAATAAATTAATTTAATTAATCTCAAATCTTATAGAATTCATAACTTCTGCATACAAAGTCCAATCAAGACGCCATCTTTTTTGTTGCACTCGTAGTAGCTTGGGTGAGTAAATTCACCAATTAATTTGTAAATGTTGTGTGTATAATTTTTGTTGTTTATAACTTTTAGACTCCTTCTTTCTTTTGAAAGCAAATGAATACATTACATGTAGTATAATCTCTCTTGTAACCCTCTATAACATGTAACGTGGCCCACACTTTTTGTTTACATGTTTGGTAGTATGCTGTGAATGTTTAAAGCAAAATAGGCGCCATAAACTCACTTTGAAATCTCTTGTATTTGACATATGTTAAACTGGTTTAAATGTGAATATATCATGAAAAGATATATTTGGTTTCTCATTACATATTTTTTGGTGTATTTAACATAAATGAATTGGTTTGGAAAGTTATAGAAATTTTGAATGGAAGTTGTGATAGTTAGAAGCAAAAAGGTCACTGTGAATGCATTTTGAAATTGCTGTGTTTGACGATTTTTAAAGTTTACTTTAAAATCCATCCTAGGGCTTCTTCGTATTTTTAATAAATATTATAAGGGTATTTATTATTGAATGAATATCAAGGTTTAGATATATGTTTAATAATTATGTATAAAATTTCAAAGTAAAGGGTTTAAATCATAAAACATGACTTTTATGATTTTCAAATAAATTATAGATTAAGTAATTTTAGGAAATATTTATAGTAAATGTTTTGAACCACAGTATAAATTTAAAGTGTGTGTGAGTGTATTGTAGAAAGTTAGTTAAATGCTCAATTAAAATAAATAGAAGCTTATGTAATATACTACCTGTTAAATTATTTTATAATTTTATTAATTATATTAGTTTATAAATAAAGTAATATATATATATATATGTATATCATTTTAAAAACGTGTATAGTAAATATACAAGTTTTAACTATTAAGTTAAGTATTTATAAATATTGTAAAGGAAATTTGGATTTTAATGCTTAAGTTAAAATAAATTATTTTGAGAAGCTAAATTAAAAGATTGTCACCTCATTTAATAAGTAGACATGCTTTGATCTTTAAAATGAATATATTAGAGTTAATGATAAATATGTACATGATTTTGGGTTGCAGTAAACTGTTTTTTTGTAACATTTGTTTTTAACCCTTATTAATTATACTTAAAAATATAATTAAATATTTAATAATGAATATTTTAAAGATAACTATAAGTAAATGATTTTGGGTTTGTTTAAATAACACTCATTTTTAACCTTTATTAATTATAAATAAGAATATAATTAGATATTTGAAAATGAATATTTTAAGGAAAATTATAAGTGAATAGTTTTGGGTTTCTTGTGATAATTTTTTAATAACATTTGTCTTTGACCATTGTAAGTATAATTAAATCATTTAAAAGAGAGTTTAAAGACAATGGTTAACTATGAAGTATTTGGGTTTATAATAAACAATGTTTTAGTCAAATTTGTTTATAAACTACTGAATTATATTTTAATGTGGAAAATATTATAAATATGCTTAGATCTTTAATACTGGAATTTTAAAGATAATAACAAGTATAGAATCTTTTGGAATAAAGATCGAAAAAGTAGATGTTTAAAATATAAAATAGAGAAGGGGTTAATGGTAGCAACATTCAAGTAACATTCGTTTTTAACCTCTTTGATTATATTTTGAAGTACGTAAGTTTTGTTAATGATTTGTGAGTATACTTATACATTTAGGATAAGTATATGAATACTTTTGAAGGTATTAAAAAGAAAAACTGTAAATAGTAATGTACGTAGATAATATAATACTTAATTAGTAGGCTACATCAATAGTAAATATGTAATGGTAGAATATGTAAATAGTAAAATATGAGTATATATCTTTCATAAAGGGAAATTAAATCTATATACAATTTAAGAAGAAGTTTAATTAATAAAGTGAAGTATTAATTAATAAAATGTTTTAATTAATAAAGATGTTTAACTAAAAGAAGTTTTAATTAAAAGATGAAGTTTTAATTAAATGAAGAAGTTTTATTGCATATAAGGAGTTTTACTAATAAAAGAAGTTTTAATTAAAGGATGAGGTATTTAATTGAATGAGGAAGTTTTAACTAATAAAGGAACATTAATTAATAAAAGGAAGCTTTATTGGATAAAAAGAAGTTTTACTGATAAAAGAAGTTTTGATTAGTAAAATATTAATTAACCAAAAAGCGGATTAAAATTCGTTTATGAGACTTAATCGTGCTTTATATTTGTGTATTAATTGTGCTTTGTGTATTACTTGTTTACGGAGAGTATTTAGTCGTGTACTTAGCACGAAAATCGATCAAGTAGACTTACTTCTATCCGTAAGAGTTGAGAACGATGATTCGAGTATGGTATAGAAGTAATAGTGCGCTAACATACAGGGTTTCACTCTTAACCGACAGATAACAGAATTTGAGAAGTTCTAAAACGTGATAAGTATATAAGACTTGGTTTATATATGTGATCGTTCTCATTGTTGTCGAATATGACCAAATCCGTCGACTTAGTCTTTAAGGGAGCGGGATTGTTAAGTGTTTAACTTATCGAAAACCACTTCAAGACTGAGATACGTGTTTTATCTCTTAAAGGTGGATCTGCTCGAGATGTTGGAATCCATTTGGGGAGTCGTGATCTGTTCGAGTGATGGTGGTTCATGTATAGAGATGCTGAATGTGGCTTCATCTTGTCATATGACTAAAGATAGAGTAGGTTGCACGATCCTGGGTTTAGCTACCCTTAAGGGTATATCAACTCCATAAATAGAGTATGCTTATCGATATGTTGCGCATAAGGAGTTGTTGATACTTGGTTCATGTTGTTTACGAAGTGTTTGAATGTTGGGCCAGTTGTTTATTCCTTGTGGTATATTTTATCTAGAAATATACAACGCTCGGAAGGTGATTTTTGATCATTGTCACAGGAAATCGATTGATAGTTTACTTGGGAGGTCTCTATGTAAAATTCATTATGTGAATGCCCATTATGGTTTTGTTTGTATACCTATTGAGTATTGTTATGGTGTGATAATGTAAGAATCACGGCTATTTTCTTATTTATACTCCTCACGCTAGACTATCTATTATACTGCAATACGTACTAATTGAAAGTTTGGCTCTTCTGAGGGGATAACTATTTTGATGGTCGCAAAAGGTGTTGTTATATGCTGTAAACATATTTCTTGAGTTTTTCACACCGGACTTATGTCTGACACGCAGCTTTTGTTTTCCCTAACTTTCTTGTATGCTCTTTCGAGTAATCTGAAAAAGGCATGTTTTTGTTGATGTTCATTGAGCTCTTAGAGAGGAGCAGCATGTTTACCTGCCATAGTATTCTTATTTCCACTCCATTACCTATGTATGTAAGTGTATGTATATATATCAACAATCGTAAGAACAGACTATTATAACTGTCCAGGCTGATGATTGTACTCTGATTAGTAACTCTGAAATATTAGAGTAGCTTTATGTTTTTTCTTTCGATATTATATGTTATCATTCCGCTATGAGATTCTAATGTTTTTGTTCTTATCTTCCTTGTTTCTTTTCTTTTCTTCTTTATCTTTTAGCCTAATGTTCTGTCTTTCCGGCACTTGCATGGCTCGTGAATATCATGGATGTATTAGTGTCAACATTCGAAGGTCGAAAAGGCGTTTCATTATAGTGACATAGTTGGGTCTGAGTAGAAGCATAAGAGATGAAATGCTATTCGATAGAGAATTCATCTTCTTGATTGTATGAGGTTTGTATTAAGGTCAACTATAGTCAACTCAAAGTCAAAATCTCTGACTAGATTAGAACTGTTACTAATAAATGTTGTTATATAACCAAAGACTTACTTTACAGACTAATCGAATTGAATGTGGGTAATACTGGAATTTTGACCAATACAAATTCCATATATCCCAAAGTGATAGAGTTTCGATGAAGAAAACGTGTGTAAATATTCATTACTAAAAGGTACAGTTTATAATATAAAATTGGATTTTACCAGTAAAGATATGTAAGCGATAAATTCGGCTAAACTATCACACATTAGCTAAGGTGATGTGTGAGTATTAATATCCGGATCTTTCGATATTAACCACTGACTAATTTACACATGTGATTCGCACAACCGTATTAGTGGATTCTCCAATATACCACACGATTTAATTAGTTTACAAAGCATTATAAATTAATTAATATTTATGAAATGTTTTATATTTTTGATATATTAGGTGCTAAAATTTTTTTTTGGGAGCTATTAGTAACTAATTGGGGTTATATATAAAGTTATATATATGTGCGCGTATCGATATGTAATATCAATACACCTTTAAATATGATTTAAATATAATTATTTGACAAATAGGTTTTGATTTTTACTGCCTATATCGGGTCCAGTATAGGTCGACAATGGATAAAGGAGATGGTGGTTTGAAATTAAATCTTGATCTAACCGCTTAGTAAAAGGAGGAGTAAAATATAGAGATTTTTGTCTCCCTTTTCTTCGCTATGTAAACCAAGGCAATCCCCACTTTTATTCTCTCTCATCCTTCTCCATTTCTAGTCGAACTCCCCATCTTCCCTAGGTTGAGCATTTCGTAGCACCATTACATCAGATAAAATACAAATCATGTTATGCTCATTCATTGCACTATTAAGTGGTTAATTCCAAGGAGTCTAGAAGAAACCTAATTATGCTGTGTTCAAGGGCTTTGTTTTCTAAGGTAATCTAAGTTATTTACATTTGTATGCTATCCAGTCACCTTTATAACAATTTTACCTATGCATTATTGTCTCACATAATGTCTTAGAGACCTTTAAACAATTATTTTACATGATATAGTTTTATATAATTCAAAATTTGAAATCAAATATGTAAATAATTCCTATCTGACAATATATACACACTTATATATTTATATTTATTTTCTAATGATTATAAGTAATTTTAATAAGTTTTAAATAGTTGTTTACTAAATTTAAAACCAAAATTCCTTAATAATATATATGTTTATTAAATAATTATTTCAAAATTACTCTCAGAAAAATAATTATGGTCAAAATATATTTTAATATATATATGTATATGTATATGTATATGTATGAGTGTGTGTGTATATGTGTAGACACATACATATTAATCATTATTTAAAACAGTGTTTATATTTAATAAAATTGTATATAGAATTCTTTATTATAAAATTTCTTTCGGATTTTTAAATTAAAATAATAATTCTTAATGGTCGAAAATATTTTTTGTATATATATATATATATATATATAAATATAAAGTTTATAATAAAATACATACAAATCTATTTATACATATTATATAGTCCTATGTATTTTAAATTAAAAAATTGAATGATAAATTATTTTCGACTGTGACTTTATGTATATATCAATATATATATATATATATATATAAATTAAAGATATTTTATATTAAGATCTGGATTTGAATCTGAAAATGTTTTACCAAGTCTAGATTATATAACTTAAATTGGAATTTTGAATTTAAAATTTATTGACTTAGAAAAATTAAAATAGATAATTTTAAGTTTTATTTTATATAAATAATTTTAATATATATAATATTAATATTAAATATATTTTGAGACAATTAATACATACATAAATGGCGAACATATACTTAGTAGATATAAATCCCTATATCTATATACGTATATGGTAACTATGGGCACATTATTATGGTGCACTTCACACACAATATGCACACACGGGTATATAATAACATACTCAAATCACACACATATTAGATTAATTAACACATATTAATTAATTAAATCAAAACAAACAAATAAAATAAGATTTTATTTGATATAATTAGACGGGACCTAATGTGCATATTGGACTTCATAGGCCCACTAAGATTCAATTATGGAATTGTTTTTTGATATTCACTCATTTCACCCATTGTAGACTAGGTAATTTTCCAATACTGGTATCAAAGCCTAAATGACCTATGTGGTCTAATTAGTCAATGTTTATGGCCAACTAATAAAACATACTTATTTGACGGGTGTCCAAGATAGTATTATCAAACTTAGGATTGAATAATCAAAAAATTTTCATCCCTAGCTACTGGACTGGCACAACGAGTGGGGTAAGTCCAAAAGATTAGCCCAGATGCAAAATCCAGGGTTTTTAGGCCTTGGGCTAATTTTCAAATGAAGATTTGAAAACGCGAAAATAAATATTTTAAATTTAAATGTTAAATTTGAAATACAAAATGAAAATTTATAAAGGTTTTAAAGTAAATGTAAATTTTCCAAAAATATTTTAAAAATAAAATATATAATTTTGATTTTTAATATATATATATATATATGTATTGTTAATTTGATTAACTAAATAAAATCAAGGTCGCCCTCTATACAAATCCATATACTTATGTCCATTCTTTCGGACCAAGGTCCCCTTGTTCTAAAATTTGGAGCTGCTGCCATTGAAAAAAAAGATAGATTTTAAATTTTTTGATATATGGATAAATGAGAGTAGTTTTTTGTAGGTTTTCATGGAATCTTGGTGTGAGAAATTCGGATTACGGATCTTAAGGCTAGAATTAACACTAGAGGGGGGTGAATAGTGTTTAAGGAATTACTAATTTTTTTGAGTTTATACTAAACACAAATATATGCAATATTCAGACACAGATATGATCACAGAATCAAACACAGATGCAAATATAAAGTAAAAGCAATAAAGGAAAGAACACACCGAATTTTATACTGGTTCGGGGTTACCCTACATCCAGTCCCGCAACACAAGTACGGATTTCCTTTCAAAATCAATTCTTATAATTACACCCTCGATTTCAAGGCCACGAGGTACATCACTCCAGATTCACAATCCTCTAGGTAGAGATACTTGATTTTACGGGAAACAAGTTAACCCAATTGATTTTCCATGCTACAATCGCACCTTTTCTCGCTTGATTGATTTTATAGGCTACAATCACACCTTTTCTCACTTAATTAATTACAAAGAAGTCTATAATTCTGAATAGCACTGGGATCTTGTTGAGATAGTGATAAAGAATCAAACCAGAGATGATCTAGTTAGATTCAATGGTGATTTTGGCAGAGTAATGGTAAAAATGTATGTATAGAAATGTGGAAGAAGAAGAGGAGTAAAATCAAGGAATATACGGATATAAATTCGTTTAAAACATCCCATATTTATAGTAGAACAATAGCCATGTCCAGTCGTGAAAGGATATGATGAATAGACAATAGACACTTCCTTTGAAATTCAAAATTTTGAAATAAACTGTCAGTTATCGACAAGGGTCCCTTGGGGTTGTCGACAGGCCTAGGTTATTTTTGGTAATTTTGTTTTTCTTTGAAAATAACTTCTATCTTGTACTAAAAATATTTTAAATTTTATAAATATACTTAACTATAGTTAAAATACATAAATAAGTATAGAGAATAATATTTTGGTATATATAAAATTTTACTACAATTTTATTTAAATTTAAGTATAAATATTAAAAGTTAAATATATTGTAATTAAAAGAAAGTTTAAAACCAAGGATAATTTGATTTTGAAAATAAAGTTTATTTTGAGGCTAAAAGTATTTTAAAACCAGGATAGATGTTTTTTGATTTTATAAAAGGAAGATTTTGAAATCATTTTATAAACAAGATATAATTTTGTAAAACGTTTGAATAAAAGTTAGTGAATACAAAACAATGTTCCACTAAATTTTTCGTAGGTTCCATCCTACTTAGGGTTCCATCCCTTTAACGGGCTCAAAGTGGATTCCATTCCACGAATAAAATGGATTTTAAGATGTTAATGCTTTTCTAGGAGTTGAAAAAAAATTCCTAACTAAGTTAATTATATTGAAATCTTGAACTCTTGATAATCTTGATACTTATGAGTCTTGAATCTTGATATCTTCAATCTTGAATCTCTATACTATACAGTCTTCATTCTTGGTACTTGCATAGTTACATCCTGCATATACATATATATCTAAACTATAATGTTAGTATTTATATTTTATAACAAGTCCTAAGGTTGTTGTCATCAAAATCATTATCTAAAGGACTAACAATCTCCCCCTTTTTGATGATGACAACCTTTGTTTATAAAATATACTTCTCTTTTACAATAACTCCCTTTTAATCTAACAACTCCCCCTTAATTTAATAATTCCCCCTTAATCTAAGCCTAACTACTCTAACTACTCATATTTCTCCCCCTTTATCATCAAACAAAACCATCCTAAAACCATAAAACTATACAACTCCCCCTTAAACTAATAAAAGAAAAAAGTATAGTAAATGAAATGTGAAAGAAATTAAAATAATTATATTATAATTATTCAATACATAAATATGTATAAGTATATCTCAGACAATCCAATCACCACACACATCAAATCTAATAATGTCAAAAAAGTCAAACAAATCAAAGGTCAAACAAATCAATCAAGTCAAACAAGTCAATCTAGTCAAACAAGTCAAATAAGACAATTAAGTCAATCAAAACATAATAAACAAATCAAAAACTAATAATAAACTATAAGATAATACTACAAACTCCCCCTAAATAAAATACACTCATTATGTATACATGTATGCAGTATGTGGTTTGTAATGCAATATGAAATGTATGACATATGCAACGTAGCATGAGATGATATGCAGAATGAAGTGCAACTTGTAATGCAAATGATTATGATATTTCATGCATTGTAATTTATGATGTAATATGCAATGAAATGTGATATGAAATAGAATGCATAATAATATGTAATATGAAATAAAATGATAACGAAGTAAAAATGATAATAAGCAAATATAAGATAAACATGAGTGATAAGAAATATCTAATTGACAGACATATATGTATGTATGTATACATATGTCAAACTATTTTTTATAAATTACTTCAACCAAACAAAGGTAATACACACCAATTACTATACTTAAGTTAAGGAAACTAATGAATGAGATTGAAAAAGTAGTAAAGACAAGAGTTTAAAGGTAATAAATGGTATTAACACTATAACATAAACATGAAAGGTAGTAATCAAACTCAATATCAAAATCAAATTGCTAAGAAATATGGATTTAAACTATATATATGATAAAATATGGTTTTTATAAAAATTAATACCTCCTTATTTGATTTCTTTAATTTTTTATTAACTTGATTGTTTTTTTACGAATCCAAACTTTCATGTTTATAAAATACTTAACTTACTAGTTAAAACCTATATATTAAATACTATTGACTAAAATATTTAGAAACATGTTTAAACACCTTTTAAATTTAAAAAAAATACCATAATGAAATATTCAATAAAATAACAAAGTTGAATAACTAAAATAAACATGTGTTATATTAAGGCCTCTTTCATTTAAAATTTTAATTAGTTATTAAAAAATATCTAAACGTTAATTTTAAAATATTTTAATATAAGTTAGAAAATAAATTCTAAAAGGAATAAAGAAAAGTACTTAATTTAAATATTATTTTTATATAGTTTAAAGTTTCAAATAGAAAAGACAACATTTACAGAATGCTGTAAAAAGTTTTTGTAGTAAAATATATTCAAAACATTTTAAACAGAAACTGCAGCATTTACCAAATGCTGTGAAATGTTTCTAAAATACTATAGTGTTTCAAAGCACAGTGATGCTATAAAAACGAATTTGCAGTACTTAAGAAACGTTCCAGAAGAAAAGACAGCATTTCAGATATACTATCTATTGTTTTGGGCCTGATTTTAACATGATTTTGCACAAATTTTATGACTAGATATTGACATGTAAATAATTGATTTTTTTACCCAATTTTTATAGTATTTAATATAATTAAAGTACTTAAAAAAATAAAAAATAATGAGAAAACATATGTAAAGACACTTGGCATTATGCATGTAAAAACGCTTTTATTAAAGAAAAAATATAATGACATGTGTCATTTTGCATGTATGTCACTATCTGACAAGTGTCATGTGATGTGGCATGATCTTATTAATTGAAGAAATCTATAAATAGACCCTTATTCTAACATTCTAAATTCCTTCTATTAATTTCTTAAAAATATAAAATTAGTATCTTAAAAGAAACAGAGTACGAGAAGAAAAAATAACATTAGAAAAGTTGAAATCACGAATGATGGTATGCTTTTCTACTTAGTATAGGTGTAACTAATTAGTAGTGAGATTTTATTTGAAAGAGAAAAAAAATTAAAAGACTTTAAAAAAAAATTAGAATGGTATATCGATATATATACTACGATGTGCCGATATATGGAACAAAATATCAAAACTTATAAAGAGATAAATTTCTATACCTAACTAAATGCAACAATAAAGATGAAATAATAGTAAAGCGTACCACTTTATGCACTCCTCCATCTTTCTAACTTTGTTATTCTTCCATTGTTGTGAAAAACACATTTTTATCTTTCAGAATTTGACGACGAGATCTATTCTATTGCGACGGGCTCATTTTTCTGTTCAGCATAGTATGTTCATTTGCTTCATTTGAAGACCGTATGAGAAAGATATAGATGATTTAGTAGATTGACCAACTTGGAGCCAAAACTTTGAATTCGAATTTTGAATGAATGGACACTTCAACCACTACAAATAGGCTCAACAGTCACCACTTTTCATAAAAGTTTCTCTTCTTCTTCCCCTTTTTTCTATCTACCATCAAACTTCTAAAAGGCATATCCCCTTCGTTTCTTAATGAATTGGATGAAACCAGCGGAAAATCGAAGAGGAAGACAAGGGCTACGATCCAGTAATAGATTGGTGATGAATTTGGACAGTATTGTGGTACAACAGGCTGAATAGTAAGAGAAATGCAGGAAATCCCGTACAAAGTTTTCAGTTTTGGATAGCAAACTTCAAACTGCCATATCTCACTCAATTTTGATCGGAATTTGATGATTCACTCATCAATATGACCGTGAGAACAAGAACTACAATTTGGAAAAAGTAGAAGCAACAAAATACTCAAATTTTTGGATGAAATTTGAAGAAACCATTGACAGTTTTGCTTTTTTTCTCTCTTTGTTCACCAAAACTTCATTTGACCATAACTTGGTCATTTCTTGACGGATTCACACGAAACCAGTGACATTACGAAGTAGATCGAGAGAAGTACAATATGATATCAAGTTGTAGATGAGAATCAAAAGCTTTGTATTGATCTGGAACCCATTTCATTGTCGATTTCCATCATATATCCATTTGTTCTTCTTGATTGATGAATGATTATCTGGTATCTTTTAACCAATAGTCATTAGACATAATTCTCTCATGCAAAACAACATATCCTCTTAAAGAATCAAGTGACTTTTCAAAATAACTAAATATAATTTTAAAAAACAATATCATGATGATTCTGTTACATATTCATATGAAAATGTTAATAAAATCCTCAAAAATCGCCATTTTAAAATAACTTTTTCAAAATTCAGATTATGAAAACTTTGAAAACCTTGCTCTGATAGCAAATGTGAGAAATGCAAATTGCGGATCTTAAGTAGAATTAACACTAGAGGGGGGGGGATGGTGTTTTAAGGAATTACTAATTCTTTTTGAGTTTATATTAATTTGAACACAAATGTATGTAATATTCAAACACAGGTATGATCACAGAATCAAACAGAGATGCAGATATAAAGTAAAAGCAATAAAGGAAAGAACATATCTGATTTTATACTGATTCAGAGTTACCCTACATCCTATCCCGCAACGCGAGTACGAATTTCCTTTCAAAAGCAATTCTTACAATTACACCATCGATTTCAAGGCCATGAGGTACGCCGCTCTAGATTCACAATCCTTTAGGTAGAGATACTTGATTTTACGGGCAATAAGTTCACCCAATTGATTTTCCAGGCTACAATCACACCTTTTCTCGCTTGATTGATCTTACAGACTATAATCACATCTTTTCTCACTCAACTATATGCAAAGAAGTCTATAACTCTGAATAGCACTGGGATCTTGTTGAGATAGTAATAGTGAATCAAACCAGAGATGATCTAGTTAGATTCAATGGTGATTTCAGCAGAGTAATGGTAAAAATGTATGTAAAGAAATGTGGAAGAAGAAGAGGAGTGAAATCAGAGAATATATGAATATAAATTCGTTTAAAACAGCCCTTATTTATAGTAGAACAACAGCCATGTCCATTCGTGAAAGGATATAACGAATAGACACTTCCTTTGAAATTCAAACTTTTGAAATAAACTGTCACCTTATCGATAAGGGTCCTTTGGGGTTGTCGATGAGCCTAAGTTATTTTTGGTAATTTTGTTTTTCTTTGAAAATAAGTTCTATCTTGTATTAAAACTATTTTAAACTTTATAAATATACTTAACTATAATTAAAATACATAAACAAGTATAGAGAATAATATTTTGGTTATATAAAATTTTACTATAATTTTGTTTAAATCTAAGTATAAATATTAAAGGTTAAACATATTATAATTAAAAGATAGTTTAAAACCAAGGATAATTTGATTTTGAAAATAAAGATTATTTTGAGGCTAAAAGTATTTTAAAACCAGGATATATGTTTTTTGATTTTTTAAAAGGAAGATTTTGAAATCGTTTTGAAAATAAGATATAATTTTGTAAAACATTTGAATAAAAGTTAGTGGATACAAAACAATGTTCCACTACATTTTTCGTAGGTTCCATCATACTTAGGGTTCCATCCCTTTAACAGGCTCGAAGTGGATTCCATTTGACGAATAAAATGGATTTTAATATGTCAATGCTTTTCTAGGAATTTAAACAAAATTCCTAACTAAATTACTTATATTGAAATATTGAACTCTTCATATTTTTGATACTCATGAGTCTTGAATCTTGATATCTTTAATCTTAAATCTCTATACTGTACATTCTTCATTCTTGGTACCTGCATAGTTATATCCTAGATATACATATATATCTAAACTATAATGTTAGTATTTATATTTTATAATATGTCCTAAGGTTGTTGTCATCAAAACCATCATCTAAAGGACTAACACTTGGGATATGCATTCTTTTATTAACCCCATACTCAAATTTTATCAAAAGCTCAAGAACCCTAAAATTCGACTAAGATAGTGGGCTAATGACAAGTATGGAACTGGTATGAAACTTTCAACTTCTATAAAAGATGAGCTAGAATATTCACAACAACAAATCATGAATTCTTGCCTCGACCATGCATTATCTGAGCTTGAAACCAGTCTAACTAAGAGACTTAAAGAAACATTAACGGATGAAGCTAGTATGATAAAACAGAAAAACAGAGAATCATGGGTCCTCTTTAGGGATAGAAATTCCAAGTTCTATCATGACTTCCTTAAAATTAAACAAAATAAAGCTTTCAACCCATATTGTGTCTGATATGCATAGTGTTAATCATTCTGTTCCTACTCATGTGATGAAGCATTCCTTGACTATTTCAGTTCATTGCTTGGCTCTACAGATAATATTCCTTTTGATGATTCCTTTACTTCCTCATTTCCACTTTCAATCCTGAATGATGATCATAAAAATCTCCTAACTTCCCCTATATCTGATGTACAGGTTAAAGACTCAATTTTTACAATGAAAAAATCGGCTTGTGGAGGACCAGATGGTTTCAATGTGGTCTTCTATATTCATTGCTGGCAAATTATTTCCTCTAATGTTCTCAAAGCAGTTCATAATTTATTCAATACGAGCAGACTGTTGAGCTCCATTAACTCAACAAACCTGCTTTAACCCCTAAGGTAGACAATCCAAATGATGTTTCTCGGTGTATGCCATGTTATAACATTATGTACGAAAGTATCTCTAGAATTTTGGCTTTTAGGCTAAAGCTTCTTATCAACTCGTTGATCTCTCAAAATCAAGCTGCTTTCACCCTTTGTTGGAACATCCTTGATAATGTCCTTCTCCTCATGAGTTACTAAATGGCTACTCATCTAAATATATGTCCCCTAGAGCTATGCTTAAGATTGATATAAAAAGGCATCTGAGTCCGTAAAATGGGACTCTCTAATGCATATTATGGGGAAAAAAAAATGAGATTTCCATCTAAATTCTTCAGCTGGATATATTAATGCATTTTTTCTGTAAGGTACACTTTGGTTTTTTTTAATGCTCAATCTATTGGATACTTCCAAGGTCGGCAAGGTTTGGGACAAGGGGATCCAATATCCCCCTATCTCTTTATATTGATAATGGAAACTCTGTTACATGCTTTCCAGCAACAGGTTCATTAGAACAGATTTCTTCTTCATCCGAAATGTAAATCGCCTATGATCACTTCTCCGGATTTTGTTGATGATTTAATTATATTTACCAAACCAACTTTTGAATCCCTATCATCCATCATGGAAATTTTGAAGAGCCTCTTTTGATTCTCTAGATTGAGTATAAACTCCCAAAAATCTCATATCTTACTTACTGGGATCTCTGAGCCTTTAATTCAGTAATCCTTAGATATAACTCAAATGCTCCCTCTTCTAAACAACAATATGTCTTACTTGGGAGTTCCTTTGGCTACAAAGAGAAACTTATTACATCAGCGCATTCCCCTGTATGAAAAAATAACTAATGTTATTAACATATGGCAGAAAAAATTCTTATTCTAACCTGGAAGACTGATGATAATTAATTTTTTGATCATATCTGTGACAGTATATTAGTGTAGAACTTTTATACAGCCTATTAAACTCATACTTATGACAAGGACTACTATGATAAGGTTTCTATGGACTAGTTCAATTACTCACAGGAAATTTCCCTTATTGCTTCCGATAAAGCTGAAATGCCAAAGAGAAATGGTGGTCTTAGAATCAGGAATTCGAGACCTTCGAACTATGCTGCCATTTCTAGACAATTTGATTGCCTGATAAACAAGAATGATAACCTATGGTTTAAATGGACCATTGCTCATAATCTAAAGAACGAAGATATTTGGATGACAAATGCAAAGAAAGCTTAGAGTTGGATTTTGAAATTCTTCCTTAAGGCTTGGGATATCTTTCTCCCACATTAAATTTTTTTCTTGAACCTCATAGTAAAGAAAAGGTCTGGAGTGTGTGCCTTGGATTGGTAAGGGCATTATTGTGATGAACTATCTCCCTTATAAAGAAACACAATAGAGTGGTATTCTTGTAAATGCAAAAGCCATCTCCTATATTCGGAATAGGACAATCTCCTTGCCTATTTCCAATATTAGGAGAGTTTCAATAACATGGAACAAATATAACAACTATACTTATGTATTTTTTGATGTGGATATATACATGTGGTCAAAGGATATGAAAGAAGATTCTATAGTTGATGCATACAATGACATAACTAAAGAATACGATCTTCCTAAGTTTCCCTCACATAATAGAGTGTTGAATAAAAATACATCTGACAATTGGATTTCATGTTATGGAAAAATATCAAGAATTCCATTAGCACTTTAAACAAATTTGCTTATAGGGGGATCAACATTAACACCAGATGCAGGGATGAGAACAATCTTCACTTGTATTTTAAGTGTTTTTTTTTTTTATTTCCTATGGAAATGAGTCAAAGCTAGGGGAATACGCTAACCGTATATGGGATAGTAAAATTGAATGTACAAATATATATAAGGCTACAAAGTGGAAGGATTCATACTCATTGTAACTACTCACTATGCTGAAGGTTTTTGTTTCATTTCTATTGAAAGAAAGAAAAGTGAGAATGTTCAATACCAAGCGCAAGCAAAGGATGGAGCTGTACAAGGAAATACGTAGAGAGATTTTATCAAGCTACGAGACACTCTTCATATAATTATAATCATAATGATATGGAGGTGTGGAGATGTAACTGACCGCCTGCACTTTTGTCTCCATCTTTTTCGTTCTTTTTATTTTTTGCTTATTCTCTCTTTCTCTCTGTGTAGTCTTATTTATAATCGTAAGTGTTTTGCTTGCATGTTATGAATAAAATGGTAAGGGACCATCCAGCCCCACTGGCTTTTCTAAAAAAACTAAATAAAATAATTAAAAGTTTGATTAATTTAAAACACAAACGTATATGTGACTATAATCGTTATAGTTATACAATTATCTTAACTTCGTTTTGGTGAATTATATTAAATTTTCAAATTAATTTAAATACGTAATTAAATAAATGAATTTATTTTGCAAAATTAATTAAAAGTTAATTAAATAAAATGTATACATATATCAATATGTATATATAAATAAAGTATAAATTTTATAGTTAATTATTTAACTTAAATAGTTTAAGATGAATACTATGAAATTTCAAAAAATTTAAATAAATTTAAATTACTTAATATAAATTAATTAAAAGAATTAAAATTAACTAAATATGATTCAATTAACAAGAGTTAAAATTAATTAAATATGATGTTATTAATATGATACATTCAAATACTATATAAGTTAATTAAATTATAATAGTTATAAACAAATTAAACTTATATAACCATCTAAGTACAAAATAATGCAAGTGGAACGGAAATAAACCCAAAATAGATTTTTAGAATAAGTACATACATAAAGTACGTACACTATAATTTTAGACTTGTCTAATACTTGAATCACAAGGGTGTTTTGTACGAAACATATTATTCCTTAAATCGATATCACTCAATGTATATACATTAAATATTACAAATACTTAATTACAAAGTTGCCCCAACCATTTATATATTTATATATTACTTGCATATGCACCAGTTGTTGAGAAAACTCAAGTTATGGCTGTTACGTGTAATACTATTAATATATTGCCTATGCCCTAGGAGCAATTCTGTAATTTATTGGAAATTATTAACTCTGTAATAAAATACCGTTCGAAATAAAAGGTATTTTTCTTTTTGTTACATACTCTTTATAATGTGCTATAATTGATTGGTATTTAATTTAAGTATTTTTTTTACAGAAAATTCGTAAATGATGTGTTTTATGATAGTAATTACAAGGTGTTGTAATCATAAGCAATTTATCATGGTATAATAAACACATCATTTTAAATATTCCTTGTCAAGATGTATCGAGATTCGATATTGATGCATCCGTTGAGGCTAAAGTACATAATGCTCTCCAAATGTTGAGAAGCATATTGCTCATGGCCGCTAGGGGCACCGGGGGTTATATATTGATAGTTATTAGATAACTATGGAATGACTCACTAAATAGTTTTATGATGGTTAATATAACCAAGGTCAAACAGAAAATATTGATGTAACGATACTAACAATTCTCTCAACTTGAGAATAGTGTTGAGATTCAATATGGAAACCTTGCTTTGATTATAGTTAAATCATGGCACGACATCTATTGGACGACTATAGTTGGGTCGGGTAGAAACATCGAAAGTGAAACACTATTCAATAGAGAATTCGTCTTCTCGGTTATATGACGTTGGTATCATGGTCAACTGAAGTCAACTTAAAATCAAAGTTTTTGGTCAGTGTTGTTCAGTTAATAATAGCTGTTATTAGTGAACCAAGAACTTTGTGTTTGGACTATAAAGTTGAATATAGATGATATTAGAATTTTGGCCATTACCAAATTCCATAAGTCCTAATGTGATATATTTTTGATGAAGAGAATTGGTGTAAATAATTGTCACTATAGAGTAATATTTAAAATAAGTAAAATTGGATTTTATCAAAATTATGTACATGTTAACCCGCCTTTTGGCAAGCTGTAGACAAGCGGATTTAACTAAAATCAACTGCTCGTTTGTCGAGACTGGAATACTATGGGTCTGAGCCAGCTGGATGGATAGAAGGTCAGTCAGGGATGGTTCGGTATGTATGGATTGGTCAAAGGAGGGAAGACCATGTCGTTCGGTCGAGGTATGAAGGATAAGGTGGGTCAGAATATATGGCTCGGCCTAGGTGGTTCAGTAGATGCCGCTCGATCAAGGAAAGAAGGTCACATCGTTCGGTCATGACGAGTGAGTCGGCATCATGTGTGGGTTAGCAATTATGGTTGGCTCCAAGACGGACTCGGGTCGTTATAGGGAGGTATCTGGGTCGGCTATGGTGAAGCCAACATAGGGTCGACATTGGTGGTTCGACCACAATGGGGTGGGCCAAGGTAGTTCGGTCGGGCCTGGTTCGGCATTGGAGTGGGATGGGCATTAGAGTGGATCGGGATTGGAGTGGGTTCGTTAAAGTGGGTCGTCATGTTGGAGCTTTAGTCTGGGTTAGCCTTTGTACTAGCTTAGGTTCGGGTATGAAGGCATGGGATTGGTTGTAGGAAATGAGAGGGGTTCGGCATAATGAAAGTACTTGGGATCGGCATAATGTAGTGATTCTGCCTCAAGGGAATTGGGATGTGTGGATCGGCCCTAAGCGGTTCGGCCGTCATGGTTCAGTCGGCATCAGGGTCGGCATATGTGGGTAGGTGGATATGAATCGGCTTGCCTAGGTCGGTCGTGTCTGGTTCGGCTATAGCCTTGTTGGGCCCAGACTACTTAGGAAGCCTAGTAACTCGGGTTTTGCCTATAAATACAGCGGGCGAGGCTTCAGAAAAGGGATCTTCATTCTGCTTCCCTTCTTCTTTCCTATTAAGACTACTCTGCCATTGTTGTTTTAAAAACTTTGGATTGTACCTATAATTAATTTGGATATCAATAGAAAGGAAATTTTTGGAGTGGACGTAGGCTGGAGTTAGCCGAACCACTATAAATCTTATGTTATTACTGCATTCTTTTTAATCATTACTGTTCTTCATATTTATACTCTCTACATACATTCTATATGTGATCAGTGACTGTGATTGGGTGCTTTCATTTACATTTGGGTGTTAGTGATCAATTTTGGCGCTAACATTTTGGTGCTTTCATTGAGAAAGCTAGAATTCAGGGATTCAGAAGCTTGAAGTTTGGATTTAAAGCCTTAGGAATCTAGATTCTGGAGCCTATAACAAAGCAATCAACCATGAGACAGAGGACGAAAAGAAGTCAGCAAGAGGGAAGTCAAGAAGCTTCCTCTAGAGCTAATCAAGCCTCCATCTACATCATTAGCGACGAGATGCAGGTCATGTTGAATTCCATGCAGGAGCAATTGATAAAAAGGCAAGAGGAAATGATGCAGACACTTTTTAGATAATTTGGACAAGCAGGAACTACATGAGCTTAGATCTATGGAGCTGGATCAGAAGGACTTAACCTGTAAGTAGATGAGTGGTTCAGCAGGGGCAGCCCCTAATTAGAAAACAACTATCAATCTGGATGGACCTAAACTCGGAGGCATGCCACCAGGTACTGCTGGACCAACCTATAAAGGGATACCAGATGACGCTGCGCGGCCCGACGCCAACAGGAATACAGGAGTGTGTGACGAGGAGTATGTATCAGAATTCCCTCAAGGACTTAGAGGGCACTTAGGAAATGTAAATGGAGGGCAACCCTTGGTAGGTAACACTGGATTGGTTGACATCATCAGACGAACTATTCGCGGAGGTCTGACAAATAGGGTTTTGGAGAGAGTAAACAAAAGTCCGTTTACCCATAACATTAAGATGGCTAGGAATCCACCCAATTTCAAACTATGCACTCTGTAGGTATACAATGGTAAGACGGACCCCACTGAACACTTGATGAGATACACAAGGCATAAAAGTGCTGGGGGCATTCGAGGAGGTTATGTCTTGTTGTTTCCCTTATACTTGACCGATATAGCTGCTATGTGGTTCAGACAACTAGAGGATGAAACTATTGGAACATGGACAGAACTGGTGGATAAGTTCTTTAGACAGTTTCGAGTTTACATAAAAAGGCTAAAGAATGTGATGACACTAACGTCAGTTAAGCAGAGGGTGGATGAATCGCTCAAGACTTTCTTAACTCGGTTTAATGCAGTAATTGCTTCAGTGGATCGGCTAGATCCATTAATGGTTCTGATGGCAGCGGTGTCAGGAGTAAGGGATAATTCAGATTTCAAAATATCATTGATACGTGACCGACCAATGGATCTCAGGGAATTCCTTCATAAAGCTGAGAGATTCTTCGATAAGAGGATGCATGTTTGGATATAAGTTCAAAGGAAGCATACATGGTTAAGGATGGAGAATTGCCTGGTGAAAGCTCGGGTAAAGATATGGATAAAGGGAAGAGGAAGCGCTAGGGAGAACCAAAATTCTCCACTTGCACAGGAATGAATGAGACATTGGAACAGATATACTTGGACACTCGGGATCGCCTTCCTTATCAATGGTCGGCAAGGAGGAAACCCCCAGAATGCAAAAAGGCGTCAGGAATGCATTTTCTCTTTCATGACCTGGACGGGCATGATACTAACAGCCGTAGGCATCTTAAGTACATAATCAAGGAGCATGTAAGGAATGGCCAGTTGCGGCAATATGTTGGAACTCGAAATGCGGCGGTGGAACAGGAGCAGCCACTGCCTACCATGAACGATGATGGCATGAGGTCCAGGAATGGTGGTCGGTTGGTCATCAACAAATTAAGTAACAAACTCCAAGCAAACAGCTAAATCACTTACTCATGTACGGGGTCGGAGATAACCCTTAGGCATGCTCTGAGATGATGGTTTAACGAGATGCTTCGGTTTGTGAAATCTATTTTTTCCTTTTGGCTTGAACATTTGCTATTTTTGCTTTGGTTTTGTAGTTCGGTTTGAACTCTCGGTTTTTTGGGTTTCTTGGTTTGGATGCTTGATTTTTTATTTGAATTTTGATTTTGACCTTTAATATGGATTTTTGGTTTTCTGGTTTAAATTTGGGTTTCAGATTCAATTTTAATTGACTTTTATCTGGTTTTTGACTAAAAGGTCGTCGAGTATAGACTATGCCCGACAAGCGTCCGGAGAGACCAAGATTCAACCTAGGACTTAGGAACCATATTATCTATCGTTACTATTTCGGGTCGTCGACTATGGACTATGCTTGGCAAGGGTTCGGAACAAGCAGGATTCAGCTTAGGACTCAAGCCACGACATTACTCAACATTCAAGGACACTTAACCATGAACACCATGGCCTTACTTGACATAGGTCGTCAGGTGTAGGTTGCGCTTGGCAAGAACCCGTAGAGGTTACGAATTTGGATATTGGCTATGAACAACTAAGAATTTGGGTATGGACCCGAAGTGGTCCCGGATTTGGATATCGACCCAGAGAGGTCATAGATGTGGTTATTGGTTATTGGATATGGATGGATTAGTGCTCGATTGCCGGGTTTGGATGGATGTGGAATTGGATAAGGATTTGGTTACTGGATAGGAATCAGATATCGACTCGGAGCAGTCGTAGATTTGGATAAGAATACGGCAATGTCACTTGGATAAAATGGATTGGATTATGAATTGAAAGGTATGGATATGGATAACATATGGACTTCGGATATCAAATTTAAGGCTATTCAAAACACACCGTCCAATAGCAAGGCATGTTTAGGGGGACAATATTAACCCGCCTTTTGGTAAGGCCGTAGACAGGCGGATTTAACTAAAATCGACTGCTCGTTTGTTGAGACTGGAATACTATGGGTTTGAGCCAACTGGATGGATAGACAGTCAATCAAGGATGGTTCGGTATGTATGGCTCGGTCAAACGAGGGAAGACCATGCCGTTCGGTCGAGGTATGAAGGATAAGGTGGGTCGGAATATATGGCTCGATCTAAGTGGTTCAGCAGATGCCGCTCGGTCAAGGAAGGAAGCTCACGTCGTTTAATCATGACGAGTGGGTCGACTATTATGGTTAGCTCCATGATGGACTCGGGTCGTTATAGGGAGGTGTTTGGGTCGGCTATGGTGAAGCCATCATAGGGTCGACATTGGTGGTTCGGCCTCGATGGGGTCGGCCAAGGTAGTTCGGTCGGACCTGGTTCGGCATTGGAGTGGGATTGTCATTAGAGTGGATCAACATTGGAGTGGGTTCATTAAAGTGGGTCGGCATGTTGGAGGTTGACTCTAGGTCGACCTTCGTATTAGCTTCAGCTATGAAGGCATGGGATCGGTTGTAGGAAACGAGAGGGGTTCGACATACCGAAAGTACTTGGGATCGACATAATGTAGTGGTTTGGCCACAAGGGAATTGGGACGTGTGGGTTGGCCCTAAGCGGTTCAACCGTCAGGGTGCGGTCAGCATCAGGGTCGACATATGTGGGTCAGCTGATGTGAATCAGCTTGCCTGGGTCGGTCGTGTCTGGTTTGGCTATTGCCTTGTTGGGCCCGGACTACTCAGGAAGCCTAGTAACTTAGGTTTTGCCTATAAATACAGCGGACGAGGCTTCAGAAACGGGATCTTCATTCTGCTTCCCTTCTTCTTCCCTATTAAGGCTACTCTACCATTGTTGCTTTAAAAACTCTGGATTGCAACTGTAATTGATTCAGATATCAACAGAAAGGAAATTTCTGGAGTAGACGATGGCTGGAGTTAGCCGAACCATTATAAATCTTCTGTTATTACTGTATTCTTTTTAATTTTTATCATTCTTCATATTTTACTCTCTACATACATTCTATCTGTGATCAGTGACTGTGATTAGGTGCTTACATTTACGTTTGGGTGTTAATGACCAATTTTGGCGCTAACAGTACACAAATATTTAGCCATAATGTCACACCACTAACTAAGGTGACGTGTGAATGTTAATATTCGAATTGTTTGATATTAATTGCTAGCTAAATTAACATTAAGAGTCTCACAACCGAAATGTTGAATACTCTGACTATCACTTGATTTAATTAAATTATAGGTAATTAAATTAATTAGTATTTATGAAATATTAATTATTAAATTTTATTTGATTTGTGTTGACCAGTATTAAACATAGTGCATACATAAAATTGTATACACATGTACCGATAAACGATACCTGTCTGCATTTAAATTAGATTCAAATGCATATTTATCTAATTGGGTCTAAAACGCATTGAAGGCCCAAATATGGACAAGCATGGCGGAAAATAAGGGGTGAACATTGATTCAAAAAGATTTGAAATAACAGGAGGAAATAGTGGATCCAGATCCACTTTTGGCTCATCTATCCTTCGTTATTTGCACACCTTTAGCCGCAACTTTTGTAACTCTTGTCCTTGCTCCTACCACTCATATTATTGGCTAGTCACTACCCCCTCCTCCTTTATTTTTTTAGCAAAGTTAGCCGGCATTAAAGTGGGCCATGTCATTATATAAATATGGAAAAACAGATGTTCTGTACATGCAATGAACATCTAAAAGTGTCAAGAGACCAAACCACAAATAATAAAAGTACAGGAGCTAAACAAAAGTGCCTAAACTACTGAATAGAACATGACTAAGCACCCTCAAAAGAGGAGGAAATACCACGACCATCATCCGATGCTAGACCAGTGACATGAGAGAAACCAGACAAGAGAGTAGCTAGATTTGAATCATATCCCTTAGAAGCAGGAGAGTATAAATTTCCTATCCCAAATGACATCATAAAAATAACTTTTATCCGTCTCACCGATTTCGCCAACCCTGGTAAGGGACAGACCCTCACCCTCAATGTGATATGTAAGACAATGACTCTCTCCCTCAATGTCACTGCGAAAAGCATAAAAAGTGTCAGACTTAGGTAAGTACCGCATATCAGAAGGAACATGAAGCCAAGCCCCTTCATCCGAAATCCAAATAATAGAATCGGACAAAGAAGGAGAGACAACCTCAATCTGGACCGAAGGAGACAAACTAGAGGCAGGAGAGCAATAGGAGCATCATCACCGTAAGCTACACCCACCGTGGTAACAGAGGAAATCAGATCAGATGAGGGAGGCACAAACTTTGGAACCTATTTCTAATTGGTGGATGTGGAACATGAGTCCGATTAGTAAGAGGAACAAGGCTAGCGGATGCTGACTTGGAACACTCATCCAATAAATGCCCAAAAGACTGACAAGACGTCTAAATCTGTAGCTTCCAACTATAGCAAACTCGAACCTCGGAAAAATGGCCCTCATCTAGTATACTAAAGGTAGCAATTTGGAATGACTTATTTCAATCAGAGCTTTGGCATAAACAAGTCTCTTCCTGGCTATAGTGTTAGCGTCATAACAAATAACTTTACCAACCAGGCCAGCTAGCCAACCCGATGAGAGGCTAAAAGACAGAAGGGATCTGAGAAAATTGGGCCCAAATAGGAATAGATAAAACCTGGTCAATAGCCCTATCAACAGGACTCCACGTAGTAATAATGAATGGTTTCCAATCTATGGGAAATAGGGCCAGCTTCTAGAATACGCCGTCATTCATCACTATGGGAGAATTTTAAATAGAATAAAGCATTATCATAATGAACACTCAGTCTCCCTCTAGGCTTCCAAACCTGATTGCATCTCGCTTTAACTAGCTGATAAGAGGGATTATAGTCATGGAAGAATCCCACCGAATAATCTTTCCAGTAATCAACACCGACATCAATCACTTTCATCAACGAAATCATAACACCATCAATCTCAACTTTATCCAAACAATGAGAAGAATGCGTACCCACATTTTTTGGCAATTCGGAGAACAATGACGACTATTTTGGAGTAGGGGAAGATTCCAAAGGAATGGTGCAAGTATCATTTATAGCAGTAATAGTGGGAAACGTAGTGGATGTAGGTAAATTGTGCTTGACTTTTTCACGAACACCAGGTGGGCATGCAAATTTTAATACCACACAGATCTGAATTGAACGCAACCTCCTCAACTATAGTATCACATAGATCATCGCCTACCATGATGTTATTCAAGGACTTATCATTCAGACCAATAGATTGCTCAATACATCATCTCCGATTGGAGATTCATGATTCACGCCAACTACAGTTTTGGATCCACAGGAGCCATTCGCAGAAGCTAAAGTGGAGGAAGAGGATGCTCACTTGAAACCATAAGACAGCGAGGTAGTTGGGTTGCAGCTTGAAGAGTTGTGTTTATTTCAGAAATTAGACCAGAGAGGGTTGCCATTGCCATAAGGTACCAATGTAGGGACGGTTACAATTACCGGAGTGAGGTTACAGTCGACATCTGGCGTTGCAGATGCGGACAGCACAGCAGCTGGAGGAGCTCGGTTCAATGAAGCATAAAGAGTGCTAGAAAGCGTGACAGATCCTACCAGATCTGGCAAAGGAGGAATAGGATAAGGCTTCATCTTCGAAGGCATAAGGTCAAGGCTGGGGCACAGTAAATAAGGGTTGACATGGAGAAGGAGGAAAGGACAAAGAAGCTAAGACGATAATGCAGCCGGAAAAATCGCTGACGCCGTTGAGGTTTTCAGACTTTAATCAAAACTGTTTGAAAATTTGTAACTCATATTGTTTTAAGAAATTAAAACATAAATTTATAAAAATAGGACATCAATGTCGTCCTTTCAGTCTGGTGGCTCTCTCTGAAAGGAATTGAACTAAGATTTAAGCCGTGTTAAGCGATTCAAAATTTAAGGTGAAAACTCTATGCTATGGTACGATAATAACTTTGTTCATATATATATATATATATAAGTGTGTGTGTGTATGTTTATTATGTCATTTTAGTGCTTCAGATTATATGTATATTATCACGAATCCACATATGTTTGTGCTACCAATATTGGACACACACACATACATGTTAAAAAATTACATGTATACGAATATGTATATGTACATGTATATACAGCTCATGGCTATGAAAAAATTCTAATTAAACAATATTTATAAAGATTTATTAAACAAAACTGAATTATAATGTAGAATATATATATATATATATATATATATTAATATAAAACTTTGTTAGATTTATACATAATATTATATGAAATACAAAAAATTATTATTTATAAAAAACCTTATATATAAATACAAATAAATAAATATATATCAAAATATAATGTATTACTTAATTTAATATATGTATGTATGTATATATTTTATAATACTAGTATGGGCCCGTGCTTCAAACACAGGTTATTATGTTATTGTAAACGAAAGCAAGGGCATCTTTGGAATTTCAAAAAGATACCGAGCAAATTGGTTCAATGAATTTTCTTTATTAATAGTAGAGATATGTAAAATATGTTTAATAAGTATAAAATTTTGACTGTTGAAAAGTAAGTTTTGTAAAAAAAATTATAGATATTTTAAACAGTTTTCATATGAAAATTATTTATATATAAAAAATTATACTAAATAAACTTAAAACCTTATTGATTTTTAAAAAGATAATTTTTTTGGTATGAGTATTTATACATACATAGATATATATTTGTGTGTGTATGTATTTATTTATATAAATCTATATAATTTTATATTTGTTTTTTAATATTGATTTTAGTATATATACAAATATACACACATACTTATATTTATCTACATTACAATATTTTCAATTCATAATATATATATATATATAATTTTTGTTTGTGCATATATATCAAATATAATTTATTATTAAAAATTAAAAATTCGAAATTATAAGGTATTTTAAAATCAAGATCTAGATCTGAAAATTTGAAATTTAAATTCAAATTTGAATTTGAATTTGAAATTATTTATATTTGAATCTACAAATGTTATTATTAAGAAAAGTTATATATACACAAATTTTATAATTTTATATCATATTAGACTATGTATATAAACACACACACAAAGATATATGTACATATATGTATATATATGTGTGTGCGTGTGCGTGTGTGTGTATGTGTATATATATATATATATGTATATGTATATATATATATTGAGTGACTAATATCTCCATTGCGATGTAAATCCCTGCACTTATATACGGGCATGTTTAGTCATGTACACCGTATATGTTCCACATGCATGTGCACTTACATACACACATGTATATGATCGCACGTTATACCATATGATATAAATATAACTTCATTTACAAATTAAGTTAAATATTGATTTTTTAATTTAGATCAGATCTAAATGAATTTAGACTCAGTAAGATCCAAAATAAAATATTTTTTTTGAAATATACCTATTTAATCTATTGCATGCTGGCTGAGATCCGAGAATGGTATCCAAACCAAATAGCATATGTAGTCTAAATTAGTTATGTTAGGGCTAACAAATAAAGTCTACCTATTTAGTACGATGTCCAAAATAGTAGTGTCTAGGCTGAGTTTGGGTAATCAAAACCCTGCCCTACCTAGCTACCAGCCTGACCCAAAAGGTGAAGTGAGCCCAAAGGTTGCTCTTAATAGAAATGCTTAATTTTAACTGGGCCTTGGGCTGATTTTCGAAATTATTTTTAAATTAAAGTTTTAAATTTTAAAGTTAAATTTAAAATAAGAAATATATTATAAATATCATAATATAATTTCCAAAAGTATTTTGAAAGTATAATAAATATATTTCAAAATTTTAATTTTTTTAAATAAATTAATCAAATAGTTAATTAGTTAAATTGTATATACATAATATAATGATATATGTTATATTAGGTTGAATTGTTTTAAACGATGGAAGATTATATATATAAGAAAATTTTCAAAATTAATAAATAATTAAAGTCGTTTAATTGTATATGTTAATTAAAATTTAATTAATAAATAATTAAATATACATGTATAAAGATATAATGTATAAATATAAATGTTACAGTATAAATAGTCAATATAAAATGTTTAATCGAATAATATAAAATTACTTAAAATATTAGTTACTTAAATTAATTAAATAAGATGTAATTGATATAATGTTACGCATAAGACTATTATATAAGTAAATTAAATTATAATCATTATATAATAATTAAAACTTATATTAAATGTGGAAAAAAGGAAACCCTAAATTGACTTAAGGAATAAATACATACATATAGTACGTATACGATGATTTCTGATGTGTCCAACGCTTGAGTCACGAGGGTATCACATAAGAAATAGATTATTCCATAAGTCAATATCATTCAATTCAATATATTAAAGATTATTAATCTTTAATATAAAATTGTCTCTACTATTTATATGTTAATAGATTACTCGCATAATCCTTGGTTGTTGAGCATTCATCAAGCTAAGGATGTTATGTGTATACTATTAATATATAGAATAGATAAGGTAAGATAACTGCACTTATTTGTTGGGATTTCTTCAAGCTATGCGCATTATACTTAGGCCGTCGTGAAATGGTGGTTACGAGCGAATGATCTCTCTTTACTTGTTGAGCTTTCCTCAAGGCAAAGATGAGATTAGGACAAAGACCGCAAGGTTATGTTAATACCCTAGGTATTGATTTTGATGACAACATCCATATAAATATTACTACTAATGTATCTCCGAGATGTGCAGTTATTTCGGGTGTATTATTGATACATTTACAAATAAAAACAAGAACTTAGTGGAAGAAAATGGATTATATATGAAGGTTAATCGAAGCAATGGAAGCACAAAACTGATTGAAGAAGAATGCTAAAAAGACAAGTATTTGGAGTGATGAGTAGTTAGTTGAGTCTTAGAATTTCTTTTTAAAGACCCCATGGAAATTATACTTGAAGATCATCAACTATTGACCTCAATTGAATCAAAAAAATTAAAAAATATATAATACTTTGAAACATGAAAATTTGCAACACTTACTGCTGTTGTTGTTCTCTTTGGAAAATGCATACATGGCGACATATGTCCAATTGGTCTGTTTTTTAAAATTCAAATCAAGGAATTTTCCCACCATCTCTTCACCAAAAGACATGTCTCTTCAACCACTATATAAAGGCCTTGGAAAACGAATTTTCAAATTAATAATTTTTTCTCTTACTCTTCCTTCTCCCAACATTTTTGAGGGAAATCCATCGAATACTCTTCCACTTTTTTGCAAATCCACACTCTTTAACTCCAATTCTCAATTGATTTGAAAATTACACTATATCAAAGAAATTATACTTGAATCCACATTATTCTTTGTATGATTTCATCCTATTCCTCAAACAATTCAAAGAAATTTTAACACTAGAGGTCTATAGGATCATGGTACCGAATCTGCAAAAATACATATAGAAGATATAACTACTTGCCATTCTCTATTGTTGTTTGTACAGAGTAGCGGGTGATCTTATAGCTCTAAATCAAGAGGGTGTATCTTCTAGCCCATTAGATCAAGATTGTAAAGGTGTTATTGCCACCCGTTGAAAGCAAGCGACTATAGTAAAATTCTACATGGTGTAGTATAGGACTAGATGTTGGATTGTAAAGTCCGAACCAGTATAAAAATCCAGGTTTTGTTTACTTACAGCATTTTACTTTACTAATTATTTATTCTATGATTATTGGTTTTCTATTTGTAATTTTATTAGATATAATATTAAAGCCATGAGTTAGTTCTAAATAATTGAAATATACACTTCACCCCCTCTAGTGTTCAAATATCCTTACGATCCATTCTGCATTGTGTTATAGACACCCCATTTTCCAATAGATTAGGAGTTGTATATGATACATCCGATAAGGAATTATATATCATACAAGGGAGTATGATTTGTTGACCTTTCCTCAAGGTCTGAACCCCAAGGCATATGTAACGAACCAGAATTTTAAGACTTTGTATTTAAATATCTGATTACTTAAGTATTTGAATCCTGGATTAAATGTAATTGAAGTGATTTAATAACCTTGTTGACCCTTTTAAACCATAACTAATGATGGTAAACTTATTTTGAAAAAATGTTTATCAAAGTAGTTACTTTGAAAAAATACAGATAATATGACTAAAAATCGTTTTATCGATAAACAACTTTTTACCCGACAGAAGTTGTTTGGATTTATTTACATACACTTATTTCCTTAAGATAACATTAATATGAAGTAAAAATATTTTTGCATTTATGGAAAATAAAATATTTATGATGTCATGGGTGATGTCATCGCGTAGATATTTACGTGTAAGGGTAAAAGGAGGATTTGCTAAAGAGATATTTTCCTTAGGAAATGTGGTGTAAAGGTTGCATATGAGGAGGACGCTCTTTTGTGACCTTTCACGGAAGATAGAAGGTGGTAATGACCTCTTGTTCAAACCGGTAAATAAACCCTTAAGGTTTAGGCTAATCACTTTTTTACAGAAGTAATAAAAGGTAGAAACTAATTAGCACTAATCCACTTCTATCTTCACCAATCTTTCTCTAATTTGTTCCAATCTTCTCCAAACTCCATCAAACTTTCACCAATGCCTTAAACCACATTAGGAAGCTTAGATTTAAAGTCAAAGTTGAAGAAAAATAAAGAGGACAGAGGATTTATGTTTAAGTTATAAGCAACATGGAGTGACTTGGCTTGTGAGCATTAAAAGTTGGATCTTTCAGTGTTTGATGATGATTGGAAGTGTTCTTGGCTTTGTGAGGGTTTGTGCTTGAGTTTGGCTTGGATATAAGTAAGTTATCTCACTATCTTGTTTGTACATATTGTGTGTGTATATATTTTTGTGTGAAAATATAAAGTCAAAGTGACATTAACTAATTAAAGTTGTAAACTTTGTACCCATCTTGCTTTTGATAGCAATTGACAATTTTATATTGTATACCATCACTTATAGTACCTTTTAAACATGTGGCCTGACCTTGGCTTGATGTTTAAATGGTAGTTTGGCTTGTGTATTGAATTGAAGTATATTTGAAAGTGTTTGAAGTGAGAATAGTCGCTATAAGTGCACTTCGATATCCCTTAACTTTAACTTGTGTAAATGGAAGATTTATGATCTTAACTTGGGATAATTTAATTTGATTGTTATCTACATATATTTTGGTGTGTGGGACAGTAAATAAAGGATTTCAAAAGCTGTATAAATTGTGAATCAAATTTGTGAAAGTTAGAAGCGAAAAGATCACTATGGATGCATTTTGAAATTGCCTTGTGTACGGTGATTTCCAAAATTAACTTTAAGAGACATCCTAGGGAATTCTTTGCATAATTAATAAACAATAAAAGTGTACTTATAGCTGGAAAAATATGGAAGTTTAAATCAGTAATTAACTCGTGAAACAAAGTTGCAAAACGTTATAACGATAAGAAGGTCGCAATATGATCACTTTGGGAAGTCCTGTTTTTGGGGATTTTTGTAATTAATTTGAAAGACATCCTTATGTGTTTCTTTAAATTTTTAATAACTACTACTAGTAAGTGCTCGTACTTCGCACACGGGCTGTTTGTGTTATTGTATATGTTGATATTTTGTTTGGGCGCCGGAAAGCAAGGGCATTTTTGGAATTTCAAAAGGACACCAAGTAAATTTGTTCAACGAATTTTCTTTATTAGTAGTAGAGATAAGTGTACTTATTACTGTAAAATAATTGGAATTTAAAAGATTTTGGAACTTGTCAAACAAAATGGCTAAAATTGGTGCAAAAATGTCGATAACAAACATTTTAGTATATACCTTGTTTTCAATAATTTTTCCGAATAAAAACTGGAAATTATCCATAGGGGTTTCTTTCCATGGTTTTTAAGTATCCTATGGGTATTACTTACTATAAAAATTTCAAGTCTTAAGTTAGTTGTTTGAGTGGTTAAAACTGGTCACAAAGATCGTGCTTATCTATGTTGATTCTTTAACAAGATTTCTAATTGCATTTATAAATGACGTAGTAAGTTACTTATGGTTTTATGTTTTTAAAAATGATATTTAAATTTGGCATTTTTCCTAATCTTTAGGGATGTTTCCTACCATATTTTTCATTATTTAAAGTTGGTTTGAAGTTTAACTATATTTTTAATATCTGTTTATGTAACTTGAAAGTAAAGGGGTTTTAAATTATAAAACATGTTTTTATTTTCTTTTCGTCAAATTATAAGTTAGTTATTTTCAAGTAATATTTCACAAAACCTATTACATGTATATTTAAAGTGTTTATATATTTATAAGTTTTGAAAAGGGTAATTAGCTATGCTTCACACTAAAAGCCGACGAAGTAGGCTTATATATTTATGAGAGTTAAGATTGATGTTTGAGTAGGGATGAAGCAATAGAGCTCTAACCTATCGACTTCCCTCTTGGCCAAGAAATAGTTATTTTGGGAATTTTGGAAACGTGTTAATCTTGTTGATTTCTTACTCGTTTATGAAAGTCATTAATACAATACTTGGCACTAAAGTCCTACGAGGTAGACTTATCTATTTGTGGGATTTAACAATGAAATGTTTGGACAAAGCTTTGATATGCAACCAATGCTTAAAGTACATGGTTTCACTCTTGAACGAGGGATAATATAAGTTGGGATGTCGGAAATGTGTTAGGTATACAAACCATGATTTCTTTAAGCGAACGTTTTTAACTTAATAGTCGATTAGTCGACTATCAAACTTAACCAAATATTACTTAGATCTTTACTGAATATTTTTAAAGAAAATAACAGGTATGTAATGTTTTCGAATTTGTTGTGACAGTGCCTTAATAACATTCGTCTTTCACCCTTTTTTATTATAATTATGAATGTAAATCGATCTTTAAAGGAATTTTTTAAAGATAAGCTTAAGTGAAATGGTTTTGGATTTGTTGTGACAATGTGTTAATAACATCATCTTTAACCCTTTTCTGGTTATACTTATGAATTTAAATAGATCTTTAAAGGAATGTTTTAAAGATAAGCATGAGTGAAATGGTTTTGGGTTTGTAGTGACAACATTTGAGTAACGTTAGCCTTAAACCTTTTGAAAGGATTTGTGAAAGAACTTAGATCCTTAAAGTGGATATTTTGATGGAAATTATAAATATGGAATTTTACGGGAAAAGATAGAAAAAGGAAAGGTTTAAATAAGAAATCTTGTTAACAATTTGTGAATATACGTATACCATTTAAGATAAAAACATATGAATACTTTTTGAAGTATTGAAAGAGTACAAAAGAATAGTAGTAATTGATAAATGAAGTTTTATTATATAAAAGAAGTTTTTCTATTAAAAGAAGTTTTAATTAATAAAAGTATTAATTAAATATAAATGGATTAGAAGTCGCTTATATGACTTAATCGTGCTTTGTATGATTTGATTATGCTTTGTTTGTTTACCGGTTTATGGAAATTATTTAGTTATATACTTAGCACTAAAAGTGGAAGGGAGATGTTCGGAAACATGACAAGTATATGAGACTTAGTTTTCATATGCGGTCATTCTCACTACTATTGAATATGACCAGATGACCAGATTCATCGATTCAGTCTTGAAGAGACCGGGATCGGTAATTGTTTTACTTATCGAAAAGCACTTCAAGATTGAGATATGTGTTCTATCTCTTAAAAGTGGATCTATTTGAGATGCTGGAGTCTATGTGTGGTTTAAAGATCTATTTGAGAAGTAGGAACCCAATTAGGGATCCAAGTTCTATTCAAGTGATGAAGACATGTGTGAGAGACGCCGAACATGATCTCGACACTGAAAATGGCTAAAAATAGAGTAGGCCACCCAACCTAGGGTTTTGCTAACTTGCGATGGGCTATATCAATTCAATATCTAGAGTATGCTTTATCGATATGTTGCGTGCGTGAGTTGATGATACTTGATTCCACATGGTTCTATAAGTTCGTGCAAGGGCTAGTTGCGTTTACCTTATGGTATATTTTACTCAGAGATATAGTGCTCGAAAGGTTTTTTCTGATCCTTGCGCATGAAGATCCACATCATTTTACTGCAGGCGTCTCATGGAAAATACATTATGCAAACATACCTTAGCGATTTTGATTGTACCCTCAATAATGTTGTGGTATGATCAATGTAAGCATCACAGCTATTTGATATGATTTATACTCTATACCCTAGACATTATTTATTATATCACCTTATGTACTTATTAGATGGGTGGTTCTTTTGAGGGGATAACTGTTATGGCATTCCATATGGTCTCAAAAGTATTGTTATATGTTGGCTATATATTTTTGAATTTCTCATACCAGACTTATGTCTGACACGTATTTTTTGTTTTCCCTAAATTCCATATGTGCGCTTTCGGGTAGTCTAAGAAAGGCAAGTTTTAGTTGGATGTTCATTGGAGCTCAAGGAAGCGAGATGGATCTTTCACCTGCCATGGTATTCTTATTTCTTTTGCATTACTATATTTTACATATTTTCATTTGTGAGAATATGTTGTTATAACTATCTAGGCTGATGATAGTATTTAGAATTGTAACTCTAAAATGCTATGTATCTCAGAGTGACACCTTGTAATGTCTTTTGAAATTATATGTTATCATTCTACTTTGAGATTCTGATATTATGTTCTCTTCTTTCTTGTTCCATTTTTTTATTTTACGCTAGTAATTTGTCTTTCAAGGCACTTGGATGCTCGGCACACGAATATCGTGGATGTATTAGTATAGACAATTAGGGGTCGAAAAGGCAAGTCTTTGCGTTTGATATTGAGCTAATGGTTAGCGAGAACCTTGACTTTGGTTTGGAATGACTCATTACGAGGTGAGGGTAAAGGAATTCCCTAGCATGAGTTGACTATATTATACATATGAGAGAGTATTTGTAGCGACCCGTATTTTTGGGTCTTCAAATTTGGATATTTAATTTGTTTAAATATTCTGATTTGAATTTAAATTATAATAAAATCTATTTTTCAAATAATTTTTTGATTTTTGATGAGTATTTTTAATTTGATTTATAGAAATTTTCCATATTTTTTAATTTGGAAAATAAATGAATTTTTGTTGACGTATTTTACGGTAAAACGTTGGCATTTTTAAAACTTTAAAGAATTTGATGACCAATATATTTTATTGTTGTTTTGTGACCGTGTTACATTGTTGTACGTAATCATATTTTTATTTTTATAGTTCGCGGTTGATACGTGAATAAAAATTGTATAGTGTTGTACCCTAAATTTTTTTCATAAACACATATATCTTCACATACACGTATGTTTGCTGCCAATGTTAGTGGCATGTTTGGTGGCAAGTTTTGTGGAATATTGTATTAAACACAATCATTTAGTTTGTTTAAAATTTACATTATATAAAGGCACATATGACACAATGTAATATGCACTTTCCATTTTACAATTCTTTGTATATTCATGCACCTTACCTCTGTCATGCCATACAGGTTCACCATCATTGCATTGTGCTTACGTTCTCTTTGTATTTGACTTACTTTCCTTAGCTAAGTAGAATTGCCTTATACACACTAAAACACCACGCAACCCTTAGTATACCCAAAAAGGACACACTAAAGGATATGGTGCGTTACAGGTATAGCTAACGCATCATAGAGACTAAAATTCACATGAAAATAAATAATAACAGCAAAAACATTTAAAATATTTATCATTACTTCATAAAGTAAGTCTAAAAAACATCACATGTCTTATAAAAAATAGATCATCAGTCTCATAAAATCAGAGTACAGTAAAAATAATCATCCCTCTCGTGTACCAATAAATCAAAAGCCAAATGAAAAGAAAACTGTAGAGAAGAAGAATACATGAAGGATGGGAAAGCTCTACAAATGGGTCTTCAAGAAATCCAAATCAACTGTCCTTGCATATGCTGACCTATAGGGGAGAGAAGGAGAAATAGAGGAGTGCGTCAGACTATAAGTCTGGTGAGTGAAAGTAATTACTAGTATTTCTAAGAAAGATAAATATAATAGACTTAGCAACAGTTCGAGTATAAAAGAAAATAAAGAAAAGGTAAAACTGGGATAAAATACTGTTTAATAATTGCTTTGGTTCTGATTGTTTGCACTTATCTTAGATTGCTGTGATTAGGCTGAAATCCTAATCTTATCTTAATTAGGCTGGATCCTAGTTCTACCCGTTGACCGGCCTTCTATCACTATTGTGCCAATGTGAGCTAGTCCCGTCCTATGGGTCCCATAGAAAAGACACCTGTTTAGTTCTTGGAACGCAGTAGCGAATATCTACCATAATCGATGTCGCACGCACGGTCGTCGCCGGTACACGCTAATTGTCGCTCCCTCTAGTGACCTCTTACTTACCCTAACCGGCATAAGCATGCCCAGCCTCACCTAATCTGTTGTGAGACCATCAGTTCTAGTCTGAAGGGGTCCTGCTTAGCCTCACCTAAGTATTTTGTAGGACCATCAGTCCTATTACGAAAGTGAATGCTGCTGGTACGGGTCCTAACAAACAAAATCTAGTTGCGCTCCTTGTCCAAATCCCTTGATTTGAGCTTCTATCTATTGGCCACTTATTTACCCTAGTTAGCATAAGAGTGTCCCAACCTCACCTAATAATGTGAGACAATCAGTCCTAGTCTGAAAGGGTCCTGCCCAGCCTCGCCTAACTATTGTGGGACCATCAGTCCTAGTCTGAAAGAGAATGCTGTTGGTACGGGCCTTATTTCTATTCTTGCTTATTAACTTAGTGTAAGTTCTGAAATTAAGCCTCTTTCGTTATTTCTAATTATATTCTATGTTATAATTTGCTTATTAACTTAGTCAAAGTATTTAAAATAGGCCTACATGTTCCTTCTGATTAATTATAAACTACGTTATAATTGTTACTCTTTTGTTTTATCTTTTTAGTTATAACCACTTGTTACACTAATGCTTGCAAATGTCTCAAATTTGCCTATTTCAGTCTATCTTTTTTTTATAGTCTTTCTTATTTTACATCTAATTTTGTAAATTTAGTGCCTCTCTATTTTAATCCATATTTGCGAGTTATTCTCTTTTTAATATTCTATTCGCATAAACAGGAATAAAAAGAAACTAAAATTTATAGGCTGAATTCTAACATAAAACAGATGTAAACAAATGCAAATAACTGTAAATAATTGAATAAAATAGATAAATAAATTAGCTGAATAAAATAGACTGAAAAAAGCTTTAAAAACTAGATGTAAATAACTTATATGAAAATTGTCTCAAAATTGCAGAAAACTACAACTATTGAGAACCCTATTATTTTAAATTACTTAAAAATCTAACATGATTATAAAATACTCACCTGTGGTACTTAGCTCTAGTTCTTGGTCTTCCTTGATCCACTTCTAGAGCGTAGAATATTTTTGTCAAAAAGATTTCCTTCTTAAAAAACTTCTGTTTAGGGTCCAGCCTCTGGAAATGAACCCAAATAGGAGAAAATCAAAATGAGAAATATAGGTAGGCCTAGAGCCTTATTTATAGTGTAGTTTAGGGATCTCAAACCATTGGATTTGAAAATTAAATCTGGTGCAACAACATCATAGGCTCGCTAGGAGCTGTCGGATAGAAGCACGAACACACATGATTAAAAAAGAAATTGCAAAACATGATATCGTTTAACCTGGCTGAATTCACGCTTAAATACAACGGCGAGTCAACCTGGGTGTCGACCCATATATGTGGAATGTTGACCTATAAGTTGACCTATGCACATTAGGGGTCAACCCTAAGGTTGACCTAACGTGTGTGTGTACATACATACATACATACATACATACATACATATATATATATGTGTGTGTGTGTGTGTATGTATGTATATGTGTGTGTGTGTTTTCTTATTTCTTGTTTAATTCGTATCTTTTTCATATTAACTCGGTTTCTGACAACTATATATGAAAAATGATCAGAAAATCACCACGGCCACAATGGTGCAAATCCCGTAACTTGATTCCAATAATTTCACAAACTTATTTTATTATTTAGTTAATTAATTCTTGTAGTTCAAATTTTGGGTTGTTACATTCTCCCCTCTTTAAAGGATTTCGTCCCTGGAATCTATGAGTACAGAAGAATGAAATACATATTTTCATCCAAAATTTATAACCAATTATTCAACCACCATCCATTACATCCATTGTCCTTAAGTTTTCTAATGCAATTTATGTTATATGCAATAGTGTAGTGTCAATGTCCCTAACTAATGCAAAAGATTAGGTAGTCCATTGATTCAATCGACCTCCTCTTTATGCATTCATGTCCGTGCCATGTATCCAAGTGAATGAAAATTCCCTATTGATAACTGATAGTTCTATATGCGTGCTACAATTATCATCCAAATGCAACAATCACATGCTAATCATCCATTTATAGCAACCACGAAATAAAATAAAAATGCAAATGCATACACATCCATATGCATATGCTTTAGTGACCTAGTTAGGTCGATCCTAAGAGATAATAACGCCTAGTGTGTATATATGCGTCCATTAGCATCCACTAGCAAACACTTGCAACCACTAACGTCCATCATACATAACATGTTCTAGTAACATGTTTACATTTAATCTTACCACCCACAGGTTAAATCCTAAGATCTACCTACCCAAAGGATACTAAAGGAAAGAACCAATTTAAAACTAAAGATGGAAATAGAAAATTCAAAATGTACCATCGAAAAGATACGTATAAAAGGTACGTATTTTCTCCTCAGCCTCCCAACTAGCATCCTTAAAGCTATTTCCCCATTGTACCTTAACCAAAGGGACTTCCTTCATCCTAAGCTTCTTGATATCTTGCCCAATGATCTTGGTAGGAATGCGACGAATTGATGCTTCTCTCTCCACTTCAACTTCTTCAAGTTGACTAGGTTCTACTACTTCTGCTGAATCATGTAAGCACTTTCTCAAGTGTGAAACATGGAAAACATCATGAATTCTTGTGAGCCTCTTGGTAGCTTTATCCGATACGCTGTCTTCCCTACTCTTTCCACAATGGGGAACAATCCTACGAATCTAGGAGAAAGTTTCCCACTTGATCCAAATCTCACTACTTTTCTTAGCGGAGATACCTTAATGAAATCTAAGTCTCCTACCACAAACTCAAAATCCCTTCTCCGCTTATCTGAATAAGATTTCTACCTATCTTGAGCCGTCTTCATTCTCCTTCTAATGACGTCAATCTTTTCTGACCTCTCTCTAATCATGTCGGGACCAAGTAGCAATCTCTCTGTAGACTCCAACCAACATGAAGGCGACTTGCATGGTCTTCCATAAAGAGCTTTGAAAGGTGCCATCCAATTGCTAGTTTGAAAACTATTGTTATAGGCGAACTCCACTAAAGGTAAATGCTTCACCCAAGTTCCTTCAAAATCAAGAATGCACATCCTCATCCTCAACAAATCTTCAAGAACTCTATTAACTCTCTCCATTTGGCCATTCATCTGAGGGTGATAGGCCGTACTCAATCTAAGCTGTGTTTCTAAAGCCACTTGCAAGCTTCTCTAAAACTCGCTAGTGAAGATAGGGTCTCTATCGCTTACTATGTTAGAGGAACTCCATGAAGTTGAACTATCTCATGAACATATAAGGATGCCAAATAAGATGCTATCCTCTTATTCTTAATCGGAATGAAGTGGGCGCTCTTAGTCAAACGTTCTACAATCACATAAATACTGGTATTCCCCTTCTAGATCAGGGTAAACCATCTATGAAGTCCATCGAAACACTATCCCACTTCTATTCAGGTACATCCAATGGTTGAAGCAATCCACCGGGCTTTTACTGCTTCGCCTTAACTCATTGGCGTGCACGACACTTGGATACAAACTCTGCCACATCCTTCTTTGTGCCGCTCCAATAAAACACGCTCTTTATGTCCCTATATACCGTATCACCATCCAGATGAATAGTCATTCGAGAATGAAGTGCTTCTTCTAGAACTGCTCTCGTCAAATCACTAGCAAGGGGAATAAAAAGTCTTCCATCTCTCCTTAACCACCCTTTACTGTCAATGGAATAGCGTTGGAGATGTTTAGAGACTTCTCCTTTGCTAATTCTCTCTAGAATATCCATAAGCTCTGAGTCCTCTCGCTGCCTTGATCCAATCTGATCTGTAAGGGTAGGCTTAACCTCAAGTGCTGCAAATAATCCAGAGACAATGTCTGTAGAGAGCTTATAATTAAAGGTAGAAATAAACTTGAGGCTTTTCCACTCCATGAACATTGGACTAAGGGTTACTCTCTTCCTACTTAACGCATTTGCAACCACATTCCCTTCACCAGGGGTATAGGCTATCTCAAAGTCATATGATGCTAGAAACTCCATCCAATGCTGCCTTAAGTTTAAATCCTTCTATGAGAATAATTACTTTAATGATTTATGGTCAGTGAAAAGCTCGAACCTCCCTCCTAGCAAGTAATGTCTCCAAGACTTGAGTGTGAAAAAATAGCGGCTAGCTCTAAATCATGGATACAGTAGTTCTTCTCATGAGTCCTCAACTGTTTACTTCCATAGCATACTATCCTTCCTTTTTGCATCAATACTGCCCCAAGACCAGTCCTACATGTATCGGTGTATATTTTAAAAGGCTTAGCTCCATCAAGTAAAACTAACAATGGTGCACTAGTAAGGGCCCTCTTTAGCATCGTGAAGGAATCCTCACAATCCATATCCCACACGAATGCCGCATCCTTCTTAGTAAGGCAAGTAGGCGATGCTGAAATCTTAGCGAATCTCCAATAAACTTCCTATAATAGCTAGCCAAATCTAGAAAGCTTCTAATTTCGGTAGCATTCTTGGGGGCCTTCCAATCTTGCACTGCTAGTACCTTAGTTGGATCAATAATTAGACCTTCTCTTGGGACTACATGCTCCAAGAAACACACCTCATTACTTCAAAAGTGACACTTCAAGAACTTGCTTTCAACTAATGAACATGAAGTGTATGAAGAACCTCCTCAAGATAAATAACACGCTCTTCCATAATTTTGGAAAATACCAAAATGTCGTCCATGAATACTACAATGAACTTATGTAGGACATCTCAAAAAACACGGCTCATCAAATCTACAAAATAGGCTAGGCCGTTGGTCAATCCAAACGGCATGACCAACAACTTAACGAATCCATCGGGTATCCTAAATGCTGATTTATTGAAGCTATTGTCAACGATCCTAAGCTAATGAAATCTAGTAGTTAAATCAAGCTGAGAAAATACTGAAGAGTCAACTAACTGATCGAAAAGATTTTCTATACTAGGAAGTGGGTAATGGTTCTTATTTGTGAGCTTATTCAACTCTCTAAAGCCTACACAAAGTTAAAGGGAACCATCTGCTCTTGTAACGAAGACGATTGGCGCTCCCTACTCAGATATGCTCCGTCTGATGAAGCATTTCTCCAATAGCTCATCGATCTACTTGCTTAACTCTTTCCTCTCCCAAGAAGCTATATGTCTCATGGGCAATGCCACTAGTTTAGCATTGCCATTCAAATGATCCTCAATTCGATCTCTCTCTCTTTAGGGGTAGTCCCATAACTTCCTCAAAGACGTTTGGGAAATCTTCAACAATTGGAACATAATCTAGCTCTTCTAGTGATGAATCAAGGGAATAAAGGAAGCCTAACATGACCGACCCATGTGGGTCGCAAGAAACCTCGAGAGTCCTACCGCTGCATGTCTCTAGTCTGACGACTCTCCTCTCGTAGTCCAACAACACTCCATAAGTGGATATCCAATCCATTCCCAAAGTCATCCAATATCTCGAAAATCCCAGTACATAGGTGTCATGATCAAAATCTACGCCTAGTATAAAAAATTTCAAACCCCTACAAATCATGGATAAATGTGCCGATCCTCCTATGGGATTTGAAACAACTATAAGGTCTACTACTAGAGAAATATCTAAGTGAAAACAATCAAGTAAGGAACTGTAAATAAAAGAATGCGATGCTCCAGAGTCAAAAAGAGTCCAAATAGGAGAATCTGAAATAGTGATCAAACCTTCTACATAGAATTTCCTACCTCGATCTGGTCCACTACTAGAAGTGCTGCATCTAAAGCCTGTACTTGTGCTGTCGGTGTGCCTGTTCTCTGCCCTATCCTTTGAGGACAAGTTTACTAAGGTGACTAGGCTGCCCACAGCTGTAACACCTCCCCTTCATCATGTCCTTCTTACAATCCTCTGTGAAATGCCCAACTAATCCACAACAATGACACTTCTCGCCTTTCTTGATCTGTCCCTTTTGAGGTCCTCCTTCTTTCTTCTTGTCCTTATACTTCTTATTCTTCTACCATTACTTCTTAGAGTTTTTTGATTTAGGAACCTCCTTAACCTCTTCTTTCTTAGCAACATCTGATATGAGAGCCATTTTCATAAGCGATTCATATGTTGCTCCCAAAAGTACATGTGTCAATGCTAACCCTTGGAGGGGCTGGTTTAAACTCGTAGCGAACTTGGTGGCCTTCTTATGCGGTATATTAACAAGCTTCATCCCAAACCGTGATAACTCATTAAACTAATTTATATACTCCTTCATCAAAAGACTCCCTTGCTTTACACTAATGAACTTTTCCAAATGCATGCTTTCCTTGGCTTGTGACAAGAAATTCCTCTCAAATCTTTCTCGAAATCGAATCCAACCAATGTCTCTACCTTTCATTTCTACAATATCCCACCAGTAAGAAGCTCCTTCTTTCAGCTGCCAAGATGCAAGCTGAACTCTCCTACGATCCTCCAATCCTAACAGCCTAAATATCCGCTTCATGTTCCTCTAAGGTTGCTCTTACCTCCATGAAATTCTCCATGCCGAAAAACGTCTTGCCTCCTAGATTAGAGAAGTCCTTGCATAGCTTAGAAAAATTGGCTGCTGCAAGTGGATTAATGGGATCTCCACAAGCTGGTGTTGGATTGGGCGCTTACCCTTGCACCTCTGGTATCGTAGCTTGGAGGTATCTGCAAAACCAGCCAGGGACTTGAACACTCTCTGGAAGATTTGGGGCGTCAGCTATTCTATGCAAAGAAAAGATAATTTTGGCTCGAAAGAATCGAAAGAAGATTGAACTGGACTTTGAGGGGACTTTTATAAAACTCTCTTATACTTAAAAACCATCTCTATAGTATGAGTTTCTTTATGAAAAACACTTTAGTTTTAAGAAATGTTACTTTTGAAAAATACTTTACTTTTAAAACAAGTTTTTAGGAATCTTGTAACCTAGGCTCCGATACCAAGTGAAACACCCCACACCCCTTAGTAATCCAAAGAGGACACATTAAAGGATATGGTACATCATATAATATTCGTAAGACAAATAAATGATAATAGCGGAAATATTTAAAATACTTATCATTACTTCATGTCTGAAAAACATCACATGTCTCAAATACCAAATATACATGTCTTATGAAAAATAGATCTCAGTCTCATGAAATTAGAGTACAATAAAAATAATCACCCCTCTCATAAGTACCAGTACATCAAAAGCCAAATGAAAAGAAAACTTTAAAGAAGAAGAACACATAAATGATGGGAAAGCTCTGCAAATGGGTCTCCAAGAAATCCAAATCTACTGCCCTTGCCTCTGCTGGCCTATGTGGGGAGGGAAGTGGAAATAGAGGAGCGGGTCAGACTGTAAGTCTCGTTAGTGAAATTAATTTCTAGTATTTTTAAGCAAGATAAAGATAACAGACTTATCAACAGTTCTAGAATAAAAGGAAATAAAGAAAAGGTGGATAAAAACCGTTTAACCTTTTGCTTTGATTGTGATTGTTTGCACTTGTCTTAGATTGCTGTGATTAGACTGAAATCCTAATCCTATTTTAATTAAACTGAATCCTTATTCTACCCGTCGATCGACCTTCTATCTCTGTTGTGCCACTATGAGCTAGTCCCATCCTATGGGTCCCATAGCAAAAGGCACCCCTTTAGCGCTTGGAATGCAGTAGCGACTTATCTACCCTAATCGATGCGCATGCATGGTCTTTGCCGGTACACGCTAATTGTCGCTCCCTCTAGTGACCTCTTACTTACCCTAATCAGCATAAGTGTGCCCAGCCTCACCTAATCTATTGTGAGACCATTATTCCTAGTCTGAAAGGGTCCTGTCCAACCTCACCTAAGTGTTTTGTGGGACCATCAATCCAAGTCTGAAGGGAATGATTCCGGTACGGATCCTAACAAATAAAATCTAGTTGCGTCTCTTGCCCAAATACTCAAATTTGAGCTTCCATCTATTGGCCACTTATTTACCTTAGTTAGCATAAGAGTGTTCCAGCCTCATCTAATTATTGTGAGACCATCAGTCCTTGTCTAAAAGGGTTCTGCCCAGCCCCACCTAACTATTGTGAGGCCATCATCCCTAGTCTGAAAGGGAATGCTGTTTGTACGAGCCCTACTTCTATTCTTGCTTATTAACTTAGTGTAAGTTTAGAAAATGAGCCTCTTCTCTTATTTCTAATTATAACCTATGTTATAGTTTGCTTATTAACTTAGACAAAGTTTATAAATAAGCCTTTTTGTTCTTTCTGCTTAACCATAACCTATGCTATAATTGTTACTCTTTTGTTCTATCTTTTTAGTTATAACCACTTGTTATACTAATGCTTGCAAATGTCTTAAATTTTTCTATTTCAGTCTATCATCTTTTTATTACAGTCTTTCTTCTAATTTTTGAAATTTAGTGCTTTTATATTTTAATCCATATTTGCGAATTATTCTTTTTTTAATACTTTATTCGCGTAAAAAGGAATAAAAAGAAACTAAAATTTACAGGCTGAATTCTAACGTAAAATAGATGTAAATAATGCAAATAACCGTAAATAACAGTAAGTAACTGAATAAGATAGTTAAATAAGATAGCTGAATAAAATAGACCGAAAAGAACTTTAAAAACTAGCTATAAATAGCTTATATAAAAATCATCTCAAAATTGTAGAAAAACTACAACTATTGAGAACCCTATTATTTTAAATTACATAAAAATATAAAATAATTACAAAACACTCACTTGTTGTCTTTTGCTCTAGTCCTTGGTCTTCCTTGATTCACTTCTAGAGCGTAGAATATTTTTATCAAAAAGATTTCATTCTTAGAATTTTTTCTATTTATGGTCCAGTCTTTGACAATGAACCCAAATAGGAGAAAATATGAATGAGAAAAATAGGTAGGCCTAGAGTCTTATTTATAGCGTAGTTTAGGGATCTCAGACCATTGGATTTGAAGATTAAATCCGGTGCAACCACATCATGGGCTCGCTAGGAACCGTCGGATGGAAGCTTGAACGCATAGGATTGAAAAGAAATGGCAAAACATGACATCATTTAATCTGGATGAATTCACTCTCAAATACAAAGGCGGATCGACCTGGGTGTCGACCCATAGTTGTGGAATGTCGACCTACGCACATTAGGGGTTGACCCTAAGGTTGACCTGATCCTTATATATATATATATCTTTGTTTTCTTATTTCTTGTTTAATTCGTATCTTCTTCATATTAACTCGGATTTTGACAAACTATATATGAAAATTCATCAGAAAATCACCACGGACACATTGGAGCAACTTACATAACTCGATTCTGATAATTTCACAAACTTATTTTATTATTTAACTATATCGTTAATTAATTCATGTAGCTCAAATTTTGGTTTGTTACACATACTCACGTATATTCATACAAAAAGCAAAAAAAAGAGGCATGGGATAAAAGAAAATTGGACACATTCATTTTTGCATTCTCTGGTACTTGCACGTGCTTTGTTTCCTTTGCCATCGCTTGCTTGTTTCATGCCTTCTTATTAGCCTCAATTTGTGTATCTTGCCTTACTCTTCCACTTGCTTAGCTATTAAGTATTATTCCCTATATATATATATATATATATATATATATATCCACACACACAACACACAAGGGGCAGACATTGATTCTTTTACACAGGTTGATACACAACTTGATGCACACAGACACACTGTTCTTTCTCTTTCTTTCCTTTGTTACACAAAATAAATCCACTTTCTCAACTTCAAAAATTAGTATCTTCCAATCTGCTGGCTTTTATCCAAATATTTCAATTGGAAAGTTGTATGTTTTCAAGTCTAGTATTTTTTTAAAAAAAATAGTCGCTCAACATTTGGTCGAGTGTGGTGGCTGAGATTGTCGTTTTTCTCAACTATATTCATATTGATGTGAATACGATGATCATGATTTGGACGAAGGTATGAATGCATTTGTATCATCGAACTTTGATTTTTAGAGGTGTTCATGCATGTTTCGATAGCCTAACGTAACCGTGGCTATTAGATGGTAATTTTCCAATCATCCAAAATTTTCCAGCGATCCGATTGACATGGCGAACATTGAAGAGTGTCGTGTGGAGCCTGAAGATAAGGGGGAGATAATGTTAGTTGTCACATGTGTTCTGTAGGCCAGAGTAAGTAATTTAAGGTTTATTGCTGCGTTTGGAGAGGGGCTTAGGTCTCAACAAACTATAAGCGCATAGGGAGATCAAGTGGCGCCGGTCTCTAGTCCAAGGTAACGGCGACGATAGGGAAGATGGTGACAAGATGGTATCGGTTATAGTTGAACGTGGCGTTAGCGGTGGACGATTGAAGATGATTGGGTTATATACAAGGAGGCACGAATTTTGTTTCGAGAAAGATGGGTACTATTCCACTTTGCTTTGGGTATTGGGTAGGTGTGATAAGTGGGCTTGGGCCTAATGTTGTTTTATAGTTTAGAAATGTATAATTAATTTAATTACTTGGTTAAAATTGTTAACTAAAATGTTTAACTTAGAAAATGAATCACCCACCCAAACGAAGTCCATTTAACCTATGGTCTTCGACGTTAGGTTCATATTAACTAATAGAACACACTAGTGTAATTTATAAAAAAATTTAATGAAGTATAAAATATTGACAAAATATTATTTATTGAAATTAATTACGATTAACGTAGTTAAATAATTATATTTCATTAGTAACATCCAATTAGCAGAATAAAACACCCTTTTGATAAAATTAAAAGGAACAGATATTTTTGGACATCTATTTTATAGAATAAATCCTCATTCTGTTATTAGCTAATTTATTAGTTATAATGATGTGTTCGCATTGGGTATTGATATGTTTGCTATTTATTATTATCTTTGATTGACTGTCGGTTGTTTTGAATCATGCTCGACCAGTTTATGAGCTATTCCCTTTTCTGTTTATCATGAGTTGGAAAGAAAACATTTGTAGGCTAATACCTTCCAATTTATTTCACAATTTGACTGAAAGGTGTATAGGAAAATATTTGGTTCACTTCAATTTAATGAATTGTTTTGAAAGTCGGCCATTACATCGTCTTGTTGGATCTCCCAAACCTGTCCCCTACATCATAAATAGTATATAATTATATAATATAAGTCATCCGCTACTAGGCAGGTATATATTCATCCGCTCCAGAGGCAGGAACAAATCCAAACCAACTGATATAATAGCAAATCATTCAAATATCCAATTAACAATTTTTATCAACTATATAATATTACTGGTTAACCAAAAAGATGAGTTCAATGGGGCGATGTAACGACCCACTTTCAAAACATTTATTAAATTGAAGTGAACCAAATATTATCACTAAATATCTTTCAGTCAAACTGTGAAATAAATCAGAAGGTGTTAGCCTACAAATGTTTTCAACCTAACCCATGATAAACAGAAAAGGGAATGGCTCATAAACTTGTCGAGCACAATTCAAAACAACCGACATTTAATCAAAAACAATAATAAATAGCAAACACATCAATACCCAATGCGAATACATCATTATAACTAATAAATTAATTAATAACAGAATGATGATTTATTCTGCTAAAATAGATGTCTAAAATAATCTGTTCTTTTTAATATTAACATAACGGTGTTTTATTCCGCTAATTGGATATTACTAACGAAATATAATTATTTAACTACGTTAATCATAATTAAATTCAATAACTGATATTTTATCAATATTTTATACTTCATCAATTGTTTGTATATTATAAATTATACTAGTGTGTTCTATTAGTTAATATGAATCTAATGTCGAAGACCGCAGGTTAAACGGACTTCGTTTGGGTGAGTTATTCATTTTCTAAGTTAAACATTTGAGTTAACTATTTTAACTAACTTATTAAATATAACTAAACATTACTAAATCATAAAACAACACCAGCCCCAAGTCCACTTACCATACCTGCCCAATACCCGAAGCTAAAAGGAATAGTACCCCTCTTCCTCAAAACAAAATTTGTGCCTCGCTGTATATAACCCAATCATCTTCAATCGTCCACCGCCAACGGCACATTCAACTATAGCCGACGCTATGTTGCCAACATCTTCCCTATCGCCGCAGCTACCTCGGCCATGAGACCATCACCACTCGATCGCCCCACACGCCTATAGTTTTTTGAAACTCGAGCCCCTGTCCAAACATAGCAGTAAAACTTAAATCACTTGGTGCCCCTAACACCGGCCACCAGAACACGTGCGACCACTGACATTATCTCCTTCTCGTCTCCACGCTCCACATGGCACTCCATTGCTCGCCTCGTCAATCGATTCGTCAATTGAAGCTAGATGATTGGAAAATGATCATCTAATCACCACGTTTACCCAGGCTACCGTAACATGTGCAAACACCTCTAAAAATCATAGTTTGACAACACGAATGCATTTATACCCTCCGATCTCCAAATTATGATCGTCGAATTCACATCAATACAAACACAATTGAGAATAATGACAATCGCTGCCACCACACTCGATAAAATGTTGAGCGAATATTTAAAAAAAATATACTAGACTTGAAAACACACAAATTTCTAGTTGAAAATTTTGGATGAAAGCTAGCAGATTGGATACTGAATTTTAAAGTTGAGAAAGTGGATTTGTTTTGTGTAACAGAGAAAAGAAATGAATGAACAATGTGTCTGTGTGCATCCGGTTGTGTATCAGCCTATGTATTTTGTGTAAAAAATATAAATCAACGTTTCCCCTTGTTTTATGTGTGTGTGTGTGTGTGTGTGTGTGTGTATATATATATATATATATATAGAGAGAGAGAGAGAGAGAAAGAATAATACTTAATGCTAAGCAAGTGGAAGAGCAAAACAAGATCCACAAATTAAGGCTAATAAGAAGGAATGAAATAAGTAAGTGATCGCAAAGGAAACAAAGCATGCGCAAGTACCAGAGAATGTAAAAATGAATGTGTCCATTTTTCTTTTGTCCCATGCGTCTTTTTTTGCTTTTTGTATTAATATACGTGTGCGTGTGTAAGGCATTTCTTCTATGCTAAGGAAATTAAGTCAAATACAAGGACAATGAAAAGATGGAGAATTTGTATGGCATGGAAAATATAAGGTGCATGAATATTAAAGAATTGTAAAATGGAAAATGTGTATTACATTGTGTCATGTGTGCCTTTATATAATGTAAAACTTTAACAAACTAAATGATTGTGTTTGAAACAAAACTAGATAAACTTGCCACCAAAAATGCCACTAAAAACAACAGCAAAAATATATGTGTGTGACGATATATGTGTTTATGAAGTACTGCACACTACACAATATCTCATTCGGGTACAGGCCGTGAATGACAAAAATAAAAATACGATTACGTACAACATGTGACACGATCACAAAACAACAATAAAATATACCAATTATCAAATTCTTTAAAGTTTCAAAAATGACAACATTTTGCCGTAAAATACGTTAGCCAAAAATTCATTTATCTTCCAAATTAGTAATTGTGGAAAATATCTATAAATTAAATTAAAAATATGTCATAAAAAATAAGACAATTTTTTGAAACATAGATTTTATTATAATTTAAATTCAAATCTGAATATTTAAACAAATTAAATATTCAAATTTGAAGACTCCAAAATACGAGTCGTTGCATATTTTCCCCCTTAAAGAATTTCGTCCCTGAAATTCCAAGGACGGAGAAATATAACGAAAAACAAACAATTACAAAAGTCAAGCACACCAAAAATAATATCACCCACAACCCCGGTCGGAAGTATGTTGCCTTATCCTATTCATTTTTATTTATCAAATTAAGGTAGCTTCATTTTAAAATTTCTAGGTTGATTTACTAACCTAGACAAATTTGACTTAGGCACCTAAGCTAAGTTCTAATACCATCTGGGACGATTCGGATTTTTGGACCAGTCAAAATCGTCGAATATCCATCCATTCTAAAACTATGAATGAAAACTACCAACTTAATACACAATATTATTTGGTAAATATTCGACATTACTAAATGTATAGGATACATCTTTCAATTATACAAGTTATCAGAGTAATCATTTATTTTACAGGTGTGCTTAAATACAAAGAAGACTCGGCATACAATATATCTATTGTTGTACAACTTTGATGAGAAAGACAACAGTATCTTATTTCGGCAAATTTAATAAACATGTCAAATGCGGAATAAAATAGAAAGCAAGAAATATACACTAACACACGATAGATAACAAACAATAAACAAATGAACAAGAAAGGGTTATATTATTATTGGGGTTGCATCACTACCACTTGTGGCTGCCTATGCTCCCCTATCTAATTGGGTATTCAAATAGATTTAGGATCAAGCCAACGTAGTTTTACCACAAATAGGACTTGTGGAACCTACGATGCAATAAACAAACATGCAATTCCAAACTACCTACTTAGTCTTAATCTTCACATTTAGATTTCTCAAATCTAATTAACTTTATTATTTCAAAATATAATCCTTTTAGAAAACAATCTCTTCGAACTAAGTTCCTGGCTTTATTTCAAAACCTTTGAAATACTAAAATATACATCTTTTGTATCAAATTAAACTTTACTTCAGGATCTTAAAACAAATCACTTTTGAAATATTTATTTGAAAATCTCAAAATACTACAAAAAAAACATATCAAAGTATATGCAACCAGATCGGGAGGTGTCTCCCAATAACAAGAAAACTGGGTCCCAGCCTTCAAAAAAATAGATATTTATATCTCTTTGTTCATCGAGCGGACTATACCGAGGCTACAGAATATCTACACCACCCCTGCCCACCTTTTTAGTTATGCGTTACCTAAATCATCGGTAACATAACAAATCATTTTGTTTCCCGAAGTGACAATCATTTTGCACTAATAATCACAAATACTTCCAAATACAGTATTGTTTATTTCTTCAAAACCATTGGAAAGCCATTTTAAAACCACTGGGTTTTAAGTTCTTGAAATTCTTTATTTATAAAACACAATTTATAAACCATTTCTATATAAATCTGTTTTATATGAAATCACTTCAAAAATATTTATTTTCAAATATTTCTATTAAAAAAAAACATTACATTTCAAAAGACATGTTCATTTCCTTTTTAAATTGTAATAAACATATTTTTTTATAACACATTTCTTTTTCAACTGTTTCAAAATTTATTTGTAAATAATTTCTTTTCTACATGCATTTCAAAACATTTTTAGAAAACCACTTTTCCTTACAGCTTAAGCGGAAAATAAGCCACATGTGACCCACTCAAATTGAATGGAAATGCAGATAGTTAGGGAAAAGAAAGAAGAAAGAAGACAAGAAGAACATCAACAATACAAAATCACACAGCAGAATGAATAATCTATATTATAAAACAAATCTTTTGTATACAAAAAAATTATAATATATGTACATACAAACATCAATCAGTATACTAACTATTTCATCCTGGATAGTTATAACAACATGTCCTCACAATTGATGATAAATACAATAATGAATGCAACCGAAAATAACCGTATACGCGAATACATCTCTAGGCCTCCAGCTCGTACATTGAAGCTCCAAAGCATCCAAAAAAATATGTAAATATGCTCGGCTGACCCGAGCATTGTAATAAAATAATACCCAAGTAAGTTTGGAAAACCAACATAAGAAAACACACCTTAATTGAATTTTAATGTTTCAAAAATCTTTTGAAAATAAAAGTATCTCGTAAGACCACACCTCACATAAACATGGAAGGATTTTTACATTACGATAACCAAAACATTTTCTATAGAAAATCCATTGTATTATAATAATGTCTAGGGGTCAAAGTAAAATATGAATATAGATGAAATCCTTGCATCTTAAGTTTTAGCTTAGTTGGGCACAACTAGTTCCGTACGACACTTATTGGAAAGCGGATTTCATACAATGACTGGGCTACTGGATATCGCTCGTCACGGTGCATCTCTAGATAAAATAACACCGAGGACCTCACCTAAATCCCCTACCAACACAGAACTGGCCTACCACTTGACTAGTATTGGCGAATATGATCACCCCTCTACTAATGGGCTCCGAAGTGTACAAATGAAAGATAATATCGACTCTAGACGGGGATGATCAGACCCTGCTTGGGAGCGACCCACTTAGCCTTGTTTCATCTGCTCTGTTTTAGCCATTCTCGGTTGATAAGGTTTGAGACTACGATTTACCTTTTATATAGCACTTCCCACTTGAAATGCTAACTCTACCCTCTAAGAAACCATGCAATGGCAGCATTCATCCATACAAGTTTGTTTTAGGACATAACGAAAAACTTAAGAGCTCCGTCTTCAATTTCCATCATCTTCAAAATATCTTCACTTCAAAATGCTTAAGTTGGATTGAAGTGGTTTTCGGACAACATATCCGATCTCGGTCTCTTCGAAACGACATTCGCTAATTTTCGATCAACTCAACCCTAGTTCTTTAGGAAATAAACGGTCAAAGATAAGAGCAGAGATAACCTCCTAACCATTAGTGGACAAATTTCCTTATCATTTGTCCTTGGAGAGCGGAACAAGATTTATATGCATAGTATAGCATAATCGAAAATAACTATGCCATAATATAACTCACATGTTTCTCCAACATATTTTCAAAGTTAAGTTATGGATCCAAATCCGATAGTCGGTTATTTAACCATCGAATAAACAACATTTAAATCAGGAATTTATTTCAAATGGGAAAATCAACATTGGTTAAGCAGTGATCAACCACTAGCCTCTTTTATAAATCTTTTCATTAATTAAATTCATAAGGAAATACTTGTATCAAAGTACTTTTACAAAAATATATTTACAAATCCTTATATTTTCAATACTTAGAAAATATCCATATACTTATCTTAATGCTACAAATATATTCACTAAATCAAGAAAGATTTCTTTTTTATACAATTCTAAAATCATTTATAAATCCTTTATAAATCTCAAAAACCATTTATAATACTATTTTATAAATCCATGAAAATCATTTATAATCTCTTTTATAAATTCAATCACTTATAAATTCTTTTTGTACATTTCTAAAATTATTTATAAATCCCTTATAAATCTCAATAACCATTTATAAAACTCCTTTTATAAATTTATAAACCCATTTCTCAAAGTCATTTATAAATATCTAACAATTTATAAAACTCTTTCACCTTGTAAATAATCTCTCTTATGTCTTCAAACCATTTTATAAATTTCTCTTATAAAATCTAAGTCTATTTGTAAAACTCTACTTGTGAATCTCGAAAGCACTATAAATAAATCATAATCATTTTCTTTAAACACTATTATATAATAGTAATTATTAATAATAAACATTATAAATAAATTATAGTTATTAACTTTGAAACGTCTCAGTTAATTTATTAATAATAAACATTATAAATAAATAATAACTATTAACTTCGAAACATCTTAAAATTATAATTAATATTTTAAAACATTATAAATAAAATAATTTTTAATCTTTACCATTATTGTAAATAATAAAAATAAATTTCCAAAATATTATTAGTAATCATTATTATCAATTTCAAACCATATTAATAATTTAAATAATTAAAATTTCAAAATATTTAAAATATTGATAAATAACCTTGAAGCAATATTAAATATAAATAAATAACCCTTTTAGCAATGCTAAGTCGGCATTTAAAGTGTGTCGCCCACTAATATTAACCAAACAATTGATAACAGGTGTATGGAACATGCTCCGATATAGCTAAGATATAATGCAATAGAAATAGGAGTTAGACAGACTTATCTAAACTGCTAATGCTATAAATCCTCCCTTTCTGAGCAGACATAGCCAACAGAGGCAGGACCCAGAACATTAGAAAATAGCACGACAAGCGAAGGATCATAAGTCCTTGAAAGCGAAGAATACAGATAATTCGTGTCCTAAGTTGCATCCAAAAAAGAAATAGCAAATTACGGTTACCTTCACAACCAGAAGATGACAAAGTAAGCCCATCCCCCATAATGTGGTAATAAAGAGCCCTACTCTCACCTCCTTCACCAACATACATATAGTACTGATTTAAATCTAGATTATACCTCATTTTCGTTTCTACGTGAACCCAGGCCAGCTCAACGTCGTCCCAGTGGACGCTAATTACATCGCAGGAAGAGTCATCATCAACCACAGTTTCAATAGGAGTAGCTTTCACTTCAGGAATTATAGGTGGAACTAAGTTTGGTGGAGAATGCATAGAAGAGGGAACATGAGATTTTGGCGCCCAATGTAAAACCAGTCTAGGAAGGGGAATCCTGGCAGAAGTGGAAGACAAGGGAACAACCGAGCATGAATCCAACGAATGACCAAACGATTGACATGATACACAAATTTCAGGTTTCCATTTATACTAAACACCTACTTCCACTTCATTACGTACCTTTAACCTTACTTTAAGCTTCAAAGGTAAAGCTTGAGATGAGATAATCTCAATCAACGCTCTGGCATACATTAAACTCCTATAGGCTTCAGTATTAGAATCAAAACATTTTAGATCACCTATAAGACTAGTTAGCCAGTTTATACCTATTAGTGGTTGAAGGACAGATGGGATGTGTGTGAAGGTTGCCCTAAAAGGAATAGATAAGATTTGCTCTCTCGCTTTGTCAACCCTAAGACTCCATGGAGTGACAATAAATGGTTTTCCATCGATAATTAATAGGATTGACTCTAGAGCTCTCAGTTTATTTTGCATATTACCAAATTTGAAATAAAACATTGAATTGAAGTGTTATACCTAAAGACTACCTCTCAGATTCCAAATTCTTTTACAATTGTCCCGAATAACTGTGTGTGATGCAGTAGAGCCCAAAAAAAGTCCAACCTAATACTCAGACCAAATTTTAACTCCCTCTTATATAACTTCAAGCGAAGGGATGAAAACACCGTCTACTACATCCGACTTGAAAGGTCTAGGAGAATATATTCTAGCATTCTTGGGAAGGAATTTGAACAAGGAGGTCCACTTTTCGGGGTGGGCACAACAGAATAGAGCAGATTATCACCCTACTGCCTAATGTTATCACACTCCTTCACTATGTTTATAGTGGCATCAGGTAATAACTTAACAGAATGTTCATCCAAAACTCTAACATCAGAAGAGATTATAGCATCTTTCCCTGAAGAACAAACAACAGTAGAATCGCTAAACGTGCCATCTAAGATAGGAGAAGAACTAATAGTATTTATATTTACATTCAAGCATACATCACCAGTTTTTAATTTGATAACACTGTCGACTGCTGGATCAATAACACAATCAAGACTGGCAACACAGGGTTTATAAGTACAAACAACTTCATTGTCGTCAGATCCAAACGTATCAAGATTTGTGATTGGTGAATCCATGCACCATTTCAGAAAATCAGATACCAACATGGATTTAATGGAATGCTTACCAGTTGCAACAGAGCCACTGACCTAGGAAGACAAGTTTGGAGAAGATATATCGGTCAACAAAGTTGCCATCGGATTAGAAACCAAACAAGAGATGAAGCTACAGGATCGACCACTGAATCAGACAATTTATCTAGCGTAGAATGGAAGTGAAGCGGAGAGCGGAACTGGTGTCGAAAATGCCATCGCCGCGGTCGAAATCACAAGAAAAAATGGGCTCAAATCTGGGAAAATGATGACCAGATCTAATCTTTGATGGAGAGAAATTTCGATCGTATGAAGTAGGTAGTCGATCTTTGTCTTCCCTGTTCTTGACCATGAGAGAGAAGCTAAAGGCGGAGGATTAAAAGGCGATGATAGCGAAAGAGGGAAGAGAATAATCGTGGCAGCACACCATTTTTAATTTTCTGAAGTATAAATAAATTTAAATCATAGTTGTAAATAACTGCTAAAAAGATATTAAATATATCTTTAAAACAATATTAAATATACCTTTAAAACAATATTAAATATATCTTTAAAACAATATTAAATATAAATAAATAAATTTAAAATAATATTTAATCTTAAAAATAAATAATCTTGGAAAAAGGTAGATAAAAAGGATTGGAGTAAAATATAAATTAAATCCTTTTAAACAAAATATTTAAGAAAACCAAATTCGGATTTAAAATCATTTCTCGTCTCAAAAACTCATTCCAACTCAAATGAAAATTTACAGTATTTTTAAAATACTATTTTGAGGCCAATAACTACCAAACGCTTAACCAATACTGTTATTGGTTTTCTATCACTATCGGGTTTCTCTTTTGAGCATAAACAATGTTATAACCAATAGTGTTCAAAAATCATGTTCCATATCCAATAATTCATATAACAGGCATTTTACTGAAAATATATCAATAATAGTGAGGAGTCCCGTCGGATCCCTCCAACCTGTCCCCCAACATCATAACTCATATATATATCAGCATATATATATATGAATAAAATCAAAAATGGTGAGGAAATTATATTAGATCTCTCCAACCTGTCCTCATGCATCACAAATAGTATATAACTATATAATATGGATATTCGCTACTAGGTAGGTAATATAAGAGTCCATCTGCTACAGGTTAGGAAATAAATCCAAACCAACGATAAAACAGTAAATCATCTAAAAATCCAATCAATAATTCTTGTCAACTATATAATATTGCTGGTTAACCAAAATGATGAGTTTAACTTAGCGGAATTTCTGTTGTCGCCGAGGCATTCTGTTGGAACTAAAATCGAACGACGTCCGATTTTAGCCCAATTTTCAACCGTCTCCAAATTATTCCAAACTAGTTCCATTGCGAAGCTTTCATCGCCACGAGTGCGATGCAAAAATCTACGCCTCGATTGAAAAATCTACGCCTCGATTGGACCTCGTGTAAGAGAGATATACATTTTATAAGTTCTACGATTTTAAATTATAATTAATTAAACATATCACATTTTTTAAGTTTAATTAATTTCCCTATTAATCCACCCACCCACTAATCCTCCTCCTTTTATATTTCTTCCTGGTCCATATTTCTAACTTCATAAATGGCCGTTCCTCTCCTTCCTCCTTCCTTCCCCATCTCTCCATCTAAACAGACAACCGACATCGCTACCAAGCTCCATCTTGTCTCCTCTTCGAAAAGACGCCCACTATTCGAAGCTCTACATCACCAACCCAAACGCGAAGTCCGTACATCACCAAACCACACATGCCCTATTCCACCACCGCGCCACCACAAATTCCTACGGTAGCTACCATTTCTCACCACGAACTCGATGCCACAAATCCCATCCACTAACGATGACCCAGGCCCGAGAAACCCTAAACCCTAGTGCTATTCTCTATAACAGCTTCACTGTAAGATTATGTCGACCAGAAAATGAAGTCAAGCCCCTACAACCCATATCAATAGGAAGATCTCTTCCTTTTTAAGATAAAGCTATCCTCTTTTTGATTTTGTTGGTTTTATTTCGATTTGTTTTGATTTTTGAAAGATGTGGATCTATTTTTTTGTTTCTGACATTACTGATAGAACATTACTATATATGAAGAAAGAAAAAGCAAGAGGAAAGTTGTCCTTAACTTGGCTGAGTGTCTAACATATATAAAATGTTTGTTTTTCAGTATCACTCCGCACTTCTGTCCATTTTAGATACAAACTCCAATCAATGAAACAAAAATGCCATCGCGCTTCGAATGGTGAGATGATTCCAAATCAATAATAATAATAATAATACACACACACACACACACACACACACACATATATATATATATATATATATATATATATATATATTGGATTCTATAAAATCACAAAATCGCTACTATTTGGGATAAAACATCAACAAATAAATTTAAATATTTCACATATTAAAAATTATGGAAAAAATCAAATAAAATAAATTAAAAATATATCAACCGAAATCAAGACGTAAAAATAATAATTTATTTTCTGATAATTTATTTGAACTGTTATTACTGCAATTAAATCACTTCTATTGTTAATTAATCTAAAATGAGTTAAATAAAGTTGTTTAATCTATTGAATTAATATACGATTAAAAATTTAATTATGTAAAATACTATTCAAAAATAAATTCACCAATTCAAACATTTAAATTAATCACTATATCTGTATTCAAATTATTAACTCAAATTTAATCACTGTAGTTGGATTTTGAGTTATTTAACTTTTTAAATCAATAATTCAATATTAAATCCATTAAATAATTTCAAAATCAGTGATAAAATTTTCGGGTTATTACATACATCCCCCTTAAAAGAACTTCGTCCCTAAAATTACCAAGGTAATAAAAATGCATCCAATCCCATAACTTATCAAATAAATTAGTTAAAAATTGATTATTAAATTTGCTAACTCCTAAAATTAGGAAATTCCAACAGCGTCTCATTTACGTGGCTCGTTCGGTACAACTACAAGATGCCACTACGAGATCAATCCAACCAAAAGAAAATAAAAGCCAAGTGGCTTCCCATGCCTGGGTATGAAACCATCATTCCAAACAACAATATAAACACATGCCTATTTCTCGGACAACCAAACTCTATTTGTGAAACCAAAGGCATCAATTAGCATTTGTTTCATACCTGCATCTAATTTACAAATAATGTCTAACTAAATAATTTACATTTTCAAATGTCAAACATCTAATTCATTATTTCCCATATGATATACGTATACCATTTATACGCAACACTAAATCTGATTGCTCGCTCGATCATATAATTTCTTTTTCGAACTAGGATCGGCCACTCGACATCCTAGTGCGGACTGCGATTTGGTTCCTTGATTAGAAACTGCCGTTCTCCTTGCATAACTATTAACTATGATAGAAAACTTCAGAATCAATCAAAAACCTGTATCTAGTGTTCGCCGTCAGGAATAAAGTCAAAAATCCTAACTCGGACCAGTGTAAATCACTTTGAAATCGTGTACTCGAAACTAGATCAAACAACTGTGCGAATAAGGTATTATACGTATAATTATATATTTATTCAATTGGTTCATTACTATACCAAATATGTCTTTATTCACCTTAAATTCACTTTTAGTATATTCCTTTAATAGTAAAATTATTTATGAACATTTCATAAAACCATTTTATAAATCATTGCATTTACTTTACTTAATTTAAATCTCATCTCATAACACAAACTAAACACACTTATTATTACTTATCACTTTACAATTTAAGTTCATATTCAATTTCAAACCGCAAAAAATATTCTAATAGTATTTATTCAATACTAAAATCATTTATGATCCATTCATAAAATTATTTATTTAACTTCACTTAAGTTAAATCCATTTCAAAACTCAAGTTCGTATATATATATAATATTCTTCTACATCCAAAGAGTAAATTAGACAAGTTCTAGATTTGTTTACTATTCCAAAATGGTTCACAAATTTTAAAATTTGTTTTACTAATTATCCTCAATTTCTAAGTTATAAAAACTTATTTCCTAATAATTTTTTCCCAAACCTTTAGTTTAAAATTTCTTAATTAACTTGAAAGTTTTCGACCGTCCAAAATCGTCTGAAATTCAATTTCCATTTTAATAAACGAAAATCTTTACTTAAATGAAAACTTTAGAATTTAAATACCCGGTTTTATTTCAAATCGTTTTGAAATAATAACATACATATTTCCTCTGTATTACAAATCATATCCTTTTGAAATTCGAAACAAAACTTGTTTTCCAAAACAATTTTGAAGCAAAACGACCATAATAACAATTCGTCACTTAGAAATTCGAAAATGAACGCCAATGATGATGTAGTCATCACCAGGATTATTTTCCAATGACTGATGTGAGTTCAATGCTTTTTACCTTTTTTAAAATACATTTTTGACATTTCATTCAAAATATTTTCAAAATAATACTTTTATTATTTTTCTCAAATCTTTGAAAACAATTTTCAAAACAACTAAGACTTAAATCCTCATATTCTCTATTTGAAATCTTTTTTTATTTGTGAACTCTATTTATAAAACCTATCTTAGTATAAACAATAAATGATAATTGAATATTATCATTTCCTAACAACCAATCACATCCTAAATAACTATAAAAATTTTGAAAATCATTTCTTTCATATATAAAATATAATTTTGGTTAAATTATTTTGTTTACCTAATTTAAAATAATGTTGTGTCGGTTTGTCTGGTCCAAGTATTTAGTAACCCCTATTGACATCATTGGCCAAACGCGTCGACCGGAATTCATAACCACTCAACCGATAAATCAACACAATACAAAACATTTGATATCACTAAAAATACATGCTTATATATATATACACACTCAAAATTATCCTAGGGTCATGCTTATCCTGTCAAATGAGTTAATCCCTACCAAGTCCTAGGTGTTTGCTCTTTGATACCACAATGTAACGACCCCACTTTCAAAACAATTCAATAAATTGAAGTGAACCAAATATTTTCGCTAAAAACCTTTCGGTCAAATTGTGAAATATCAGAAGGTGTTAGCCTACAAATGTTTTCTATCCAATCCGTGACAAATAGAAAATTGAATAGCTCATAAACTGGTCGAGCACAATTCAAAACATCCGACCGTCAATCAAAAACAATAATAAACAGCGAACATATCACTACCCAATGTGAACACCTCATTATAACTAATAAATTAATTAATAGCAGAATGACGATTTATTATGCTAAAATAGATGTACAAAATAATGTATTCTTTTTAATTTTAGCAGAACGATGTTTTATTCTGCTAATTGGATGTTACTAATGAATTATAATTATTTAACTAGGTTAATTGTAATCAAATTATATAACTAATATTTTACCAATATTTTATACTTCATCAATTGTCTTTATAAATTAGACTAATGTGTTCTATTAGTTAATATAAACCTAATGTCGAAGACCGCGGGTTAAACGGACTTCGTTTGGGTAAGGTATTCATTTTTTATGTTAAACATTTTAGTTAACTATTTTGACTAACTAATTAAATATAACTAAACATTACTAAATTATAAAATAACACCAGGCCTAAGCCCACTTACCACACTTATCAAATACCCAAAGCTAAGAGGAATATTACCCATCTTCCTAAAAATAAAATTCACACCTCCCTGTATACAACACAATCATCTTCAATCATCCACCACCAATACCACGTTCAACAGTAGTCGACGCCACATCGCCACCATCTTCCCTATCACAACTAACTCGGGCCATAGACCGATGCCACTCGATCGCCATACATGCCTACAGCTTGTTGAAACCCAAACCCCTCTCCAAACACAGTAGTAAACCCTAAATCACTTAGTGCTCCTAACTCCGGCCACTAAAACACATGCGACCACTGACATTATCTCCCCCTCTTCTCCAGGCTCCATCCAACACACTCTATTGCTTGCCTCGTCAATCAGTTTGTCGAAAAAAGCTTGATGATTTGATGATGATCATCTAATCACTACGGTTATCCTAAGCTACAGGAACATGTGCAAACACAAATAAAAATCAAAGTTTGACGAGGCGAACGCTTTCATGCCCTCCGATAATCAAATCGTGATCGTCGAATTCACATCAATATGAGCACAATCGAGAAAAATGAAAATCTCGGTCCTACATTCGACCAAATGTTGAGCAATTATTTTAAAAAAATACAAGACTTGAAAACACACAACTTTTTAGTTGAAAGTTTTGGATAAAAGCTAACAGATTGGAAGATACTGATTTTTGAAGTTGAGAAAGTGGATTCATTTTGTTTAATAGAAGAAAGAAAGTGAAAGAATAATGTGTCTGTGTGCATCAGATTGTGTATCAGCCTATGTATGTTTTGTAAAAAAAAAATGAATTAATGTCTGCCCCTTGTGTTGTGTGCATGGATATATATAGGGAATAATACTTAATAGCTAAGCAAGTGGAAGAGCAAGATAATGTTTACAAGTTAATGCTTACGAAGGAAACAAAGTATGCACAAGTACCCGAGAATATAAAAACAAATGTGTCCATTTTTCTTTTATCTCATGCCTCATTTTTTTGCTTTTGTATGAATGTGTGGTGTGTGTATGTAAGGCAGTTCTACTAAGCTAAGGAAAGTAAATCAAATATAAGGACAATGCAAGGATGGTGAACGTGTATGGCATGGCTAGGGTAAGGTGCCTGAATATATAAAGGATTTTAAAATGGAAAATGTGTATTACATTGTATCATGCTTGCCTTTATATAACGTAAATTTTTAACAAACTAAATGATTGTGTTTGAAACAATATTCCACAAAACTTGCTACCAAACATGCCGCTAAATGTTGCAACAAACATATATGTGTGTGAAGATACATTGTTTATGAAGAAGTTTTAGGGATGACACTACATAATATCTCATTCCCGTACATGCCACGAACGAAAAAAATAAAAATACGATTACGCACAACAATGTGACACGATCGTAAAAGAATAAATATTTCGGTTATCAAATTCTTTAGATTTTCATAAATGCCAACATTTTGCTGTAAAATACGTCAAACAAAAATTCTTTTATTTTTCAAATTAAAAATTATGGAAAATTTCTATAAATTAAATAAAAAACATGTCATCAAAAATCAGACAATTATTTAAAAAATAGATTTTCTTATAATTTAAATTCAAATCCAAATATTTAAACAAACTAAATAATCAAATTTGAAGACCCAAAAAATACGGGCTGTTACCGTGTTTATATTTGTTATAAACATGTGCCTTAAAGGCATTTCATCTTCGAAAATTAAAGATCTTATATAAGGCAACTTATAGAAGTATAAATTATTAAAGTATGGTTTACTTAATGTAGGGATTAATGATGTTCGCTCATTACCCCTTGTTAATTAGTTTAGTCATGCTCAGCCAGTTTATGAGCATTACTATTCTTTGTAGAATGATTTGACATGCTCCACTAGATTATGAGCGTTATTATTATTTGTAGATTTAGTATTTTTTGAACAAAAAATGACATAAACACCCAATAAAAAGTAGAATAGAATAAAAAGCGAAGAAATCAAATTAGAATAAGTAATGAATAAGCACACAAAGATTTATAGTATTTCGGCAAACTCCGGCCTACGTCCACTTAATAATTTTATTGCTTAACTCCTGACTTGGGGACGGAAGTTCTTAGGGGTTGGTATAGCTCCGACACTTAGATTTCAAGATTCATAAGAATATAGAGTAGAGTGGAGTTAGAATAAAAGGATTCTGAAAAATGAGCCCTACCTCTCTATTTACATACAGAGCCTAATATCTTGCACAAAATATCTTCAGATAATTTTCCTTGCTATAGACCCGTTCTCCATAAAAGCAGGATGCCACATTATCAAGCAGCTACGGGTTTGTACAACTCCATAGGTACGAGTCGGTACCGACCCTTAGATTTGCTAATTTGGCTGTCTTCAACTCTTCGCTTTGGCTTGTTTTGTGGATAGATTTGTGATTCCATAGTTTTTTGCACCAATAATAGTTTGTTTTGGATCCAAATGATAGGGTTATAGAAGAAAAAATTTTCTTATTCGAGAGTTCGTGGAGATCGGTAGAGAATTACATTGAATCAATAAAACAACACTGGAAATGGGTTTATAACATCAAATGGAGCTAGTAGGCAAAAGATGGTGGTCATGGTGGAGTATTTAGGGTTTGATACCGACCCATAGGCTGAGGTCGATACCGACCCCTAACTTAGTTAACTTTTGGGTTTTTTTTTGTTTTGAGTTGCTTTAGCACTTGACTTCTGATCTTAGATGCACTTGAGTTTTAAGCTTTGTAGCCATTTCATCGGGCATCTTGTCTTAATAACTTCGAAGTTTAATTTGTCGGATTTTTCTATATACTACCTAGTCAAAAGGCGGGATAACATTTTCCCCTCAAGCATGCCTGGTGAATGAAAGATGTGCTTTTTTCAAGAACAAATGTGATGTTAATCTTCGACAGTTGAGCTCTTTATCCACTTTAACATTGGTGAATCATCCAGTTCCTTTGGATTTTCTTGTCAATCACAGGTCGTTCCAAACCCATTCTAGCCTAAGACTCTAAACTCTGCCTTAATGTTATCAATACATCATCACAATTCCGATTTCATTCAGAGTCATTACATCACATATCAAAACCATCTCGTGTTCATCCAAGACTTACATCATTATCATTCCAATTTCAATTCGAAATTATTGCATATTAAAGTCGTCCATATTCATCTGGGATCTATCTGTTTCTTTTTAATTTTCAGGCATTCATATCCTTTTATCGAAATCGCATCTGTTTTCATTCTCAGGTTCGATCTCTCCAGATCCTTTTACATTTAGTTTAATGTATGATCTCTTCAGATCGGTAATCAAATTTGTGACTGTTCATTGTCGATAGTTAAAACCATTGTCGTTTAAGGCTGTTGGTCATTCGAGGCTGGTAATCAAATACATGATCGTTCGACACCGATAATCAAATTCTTGGTCGTTCGGGACCGATGATCAAATCCATGATCGTTTGAGACTTATGATCAGGTTCATGGTCTCTCCAAACCGCTCTATGGCCTCTCTGGACCCTTGCTAAGCTCAATCCACTCACTCTTCGATGATTGGACTTAACAACGAGTAATCCCATCTAATCACTATCTAGTGAAGTGACCTATCCCCTGCACTCCAGTCTTGAATTTTTGGTCAGGTTATAACACGATTCTTTCTAAGCCCAATCCGCTCCTCTCCATGAGAGGACTTAGTGACATGTACGCCCATCCACTCGCTCTTCGACGAGGCGACTTAGTCCTTGAACTCCGGTTCCACCTCTCCAGATGGAACATAATGCTATTAAATCCATGGTCTCTCTGGACCCTTGTCGACACCAGTCCGCTTATTCTTTGACAAAAAGACTCGACAACAAGTAAACCCATCTACTCATGTTCTAGTAAGGGCTTTACTTCTTGCATTTTGGTCCCATCCCTTTAGACAGGGCTCTATAGTGATTAATATCGGTCATCACATTCAATTTGGATTTCAATAATCAAATTCAAATATCAAAAACAATAAAAATCTAACATTAGGGTAATTGCCTTGCCAGGCATTAAAGTCTAGCATCCATCACAGAGCGTGCCTAGGGACTATTCGAGATCAGATACACGAGTAAGTGTCTATATTTTATTATTGAATGGTTTACCAAAAAAGGGAAAACGGAGTGTGAGAACCAGACATGATCCATCCCAATCAAAAGATGAACATGCTTGGCCTTTATCCAAGGCCATTTCCATTCGCCATAGATGACGGCTGCTCCTATTACGTTACCATGATTTGATTCATTATGTATCATTGTAACTGGTTATATCTATCATCTTCCTCTATCAGATCCAGTAGGTGCCTACAATCGTTTGTGCTTTGCCCATCCAACTAATGAAATAGGCAGTATTTCCAAATATCCTTTCATGTCTGTGGGTTCTCGCCTTGCTGGATTTTGGTTGGAGAGTCGCCTCATAGTATCAATGTAAATCCATTCCAAGGTTTTGTTTAAATTCACATAGGTAGAAAACTTCGATTCTATTCTTTGCTGCTTTGAACCATCATACTCGTCATCCATTTTTCACTTTCCTTTATCTTTATTGAATCTGCCCTGGACGGTCCTCCACCATCCATGGCATTAACCTCTCCCATTTTGGCTTCGACATCCTCCTACCGCATAAACTTTTCAGCCTCATGATAAAATTCCACAAGATCCGTTGGTGGATCCCGTTCCGATGAGATTTTAAAATCATTCTGGTTTGCCATTATAGAAACTACCGCCGTCGAAACCGCCGACCTATCCGGCCTATCTATTGAGGCAACCGCCGCATTAAACCTTGTTAAAAATTCTCAAGAGACTCTCTGGCCCTTTGTTTCATAGTTGATAAAGTCATGGCATTCTTGGGTCGTGAGATATGGACCCAAAACTGCCTCATAAATCTCAACTAACTCATTTCATATGCTTATGGAACTGTTCTCCAGCTGCCAGAATCATAGCGCAACTAAATCTGTCAAATATAAGGGGAAACACCATCCTATAAATTCCTTAGACGCCCCCCAGCACCTTTATTTGTTGGATGTATCTCATCAAATAAACTATTGGGTCTGACTTTCCATCGTACGTCTCTAATGTTAGTAGTTTGAATATCTAAGGATTCCTAGCGTATTAGATGTTTGGAGTAAATAGAATCATATTCACATCTCTCAAGCTTTGATTAGATAATCCGCCTCTCATAGCTCGCCTTATCATCTCAACAAATCTATCACTATCATCCAATGGAATTCAAAGGTTAGCATTCTCAACCTACCCCCGACTCTACGGGGGAATTTCGGTACATACTCCTTCGATTGCGCTTCTCAAATTCGATTCGCATCCAAACGCTCCCCGTCAGCTTATGCATGTTATTCCTTCCAAGGCCTGGACGACCCGTGCCCCTGACCCAGTATCGATCCTTAGGGATGTGCCAGTACTAACCCGTAAGTTTGGATCAAAGTTTGCTTTGGGTTTTCCGACTACAACTCCAGCTGCCTGCTATAGAGGTGGGGAGCCTAATATCTCACACAAAAGATCTCTAGAACATTTTCCTTGTTATAGACCAGTTCTCCTTAGAAGTAGTGTAACACTCCGATTTTTAGGGAAAAGTAATTAAAAAGAATTAAAATAGAAGAAGTTATTATTAAAATAAAATTTAAAGGAAACGTGTAAACTAAAGTAAACCTCACGTTTTTTTATACTAATTAATTAATGAAAATATAATTAATAAACTTAGACAACTGTGAAAAATGGAAATTTTGCAAATATTGGAATTCAACTATGAAACTTATACCATTATGTTCGTGGTAATTTTCTGATTAATTTTCTTATATAATCTTTATCAAATGGAGTTCAAACGAAGAAGTTACGATCGTTTGAAGTTTTGGCGTCAGAAACAATTACATATATAAAATTGGTAACTTGCATTAATTATAATTGATTGATTGATTGCAGATGTGTGTTAGATTACATATGTACACAGTTAGCAATAAGTCAGTAGAATTTATTAAAAAGGGAAACATATTATATACACAAAGTTTGGAATTATTTCAATAGCTTACGCGTTTATGCACACATTTAAACATTTGAATTTGATTAATGAAATTAATTGGGAACAATAGTATTGTATTAATACACATACACACATATATGTATAAGAAGAGAAATGGCAAAAAGATTTATTAACAATAAATGCACATTTTTTTTTTGGCAAGGCCGGCCGGTTTTATAGTGGGCCGTCCACTTATTATTACGGACGTAATAAAAGTATAAAGTACACGAGTAAGGTAGAGACACCCTAACTGCTATAAGAAAGAAAAAATACAGCACAGGAGTGTGACAGACATGTCACAGCTACAAAAATCTACAAACAGATTACTAATAAATTCACATTATTAGTAATTAATGTAAGTTACAATTATAATTAACATGCATTACAACATTTATTAATGTACATTAATTGGAAACTAACGTAGATTGTAAACATGTAAGAGGAGGAAACTAGATTTGTTAATAAATAATATATTCTTAAAGTTTAAATCTTTAATGTTTATAAACAGAAGATTTAGAAAGGAGGATAAAACGTTAACAAATAAATGTTGTGACAAACAAGAATTAGTGGAGAATAGTTAAAATTAGTAAACAATCAATTAAGAAAATTAACTATGAACGAATAAAATTAACCAAGGGATTGATTAGTTTAAATCGTATATGTATATATACATATATCTTAATTAATGGTACACATTCAATAGTGTAAATAAATGTGTAACATATCCTGTGACGCCCCACCTCTATACCCACACTAGCCAAGAACACTACGGTGTAATGCTGTCAACTAGCGCGGAGAATAATGCTGTTGAGGAGCGGCCATCCGTAGTTAGGCCTTACAATAGTATTGGTTATCTCAATAGGAGTGGTATATATATTCTTTCATTTTTCATCTCTGATTTATTTACTCCCATCGACATACCCCAATTCCAGTATAAAACGAACTACGATGGTTCATAATAGTTTAGGATAGTAAATATAATAATAACACAGATAATATAAATGCGGAACACAGATAAAACGGAAAGTCTCATATATACAATAACTGATGTCAGTTACAATACATGTGATACAATACATATGATACAACTACAACTGTCGACACTGGAAGTTACATATACAAGTACATTATCGTGAATAATATACATGAATACACATCTTCCTACACTAATACACTGACTACTAAAAATGACAGCGACTACTCCAAAAGATATGAAAAGACTTCATAGCTCTAGCAGCAATCCAATTCAGGATATCTACAACCTGTAATAACTCGGTCTGATCCGAGTATTAAATTCAAAAGAAAATAATACACGTGTCAGTCTAATTCAAACTTAGTTATTAGTACACAGAAGCAGTAATAATTAAAAAACAATTAGACGACAGTCAAAATAAATTCACATATCCGATCCTTTAACAAGAAATTCGGGTAACGATGAATATAACACGTAATAGTGTTTAACAACAAATCAGCAAACTCAAAAATATTGAATTAAACAAAACAATTCAAGTAATTGAAAATATCAATTAAAATGTCAACTCGGGTAGGGCTGCAGTACATGCACGCGTGTACTGCCTCGCCACTAAAAACATGCATTACACAAAAGATCAACGCATCAAAAGAAAAGAAATACCAGTAAAATCAATACCGTGTGGCTGCAGTTCACGCTTGCGTGCACTGCCTTGCCACAACATTGATGATGTACACAAAAGATCAACGAACCAAAATTAATGAAGGTTCAAATATCAATGCCACAACCTCAATGGTCAAAGAAGACAGGCATGGACAATGTGCACGTAACTACACAATGAAAGTTTACAAACGAACACAAGGTCAAACCCGAATACCGGATTCAACTCAGGTGCATGTATCATAAACCAAATATACAACTGAATACAAGTCAGAAACTACAAACTGCACATAAACTACATGACTTGAAGTTCAGTGGACAGTGCAATGAAGGCCACAAGGATACAAGGGCAAACTGCAACTAAAACTACAGCCACCACAAGATCACAATGCAACAAAAACTGTCTTGAAGCAAATTAGTCGAGACTATCAAAATTCAGTAAAATCAGAAGCAAGCTAAGATCAATACATCAAGAAACCAAATCAAGACAGTGACAATAAGGCACTGCAAATACAAGGCAGGGTTGTAACAAGATTGCAGTCACGAGAAGGTCAACAGCAAGCAACCAAGATTAACATTTTTACACAAATGTACATGTATGCATATATAGGCACACATATACATATCTACTCAATAAAACAGTGCCAGTGACTAAGCTCATATGTGCAGGTAAATGAGGATGCAATGAAGCCAAAGCAATCAATCATAAACAAAGTCGAAGTCAACTAGACCGAACAACAGATAACAGCAGTTACAAGTGACTCGGGGAAATGTACAGAAGCAACAACAACTACAGGTGCAACATAATGCAACAGTGGGCAGGATCAATGCTACGACTCAAATCCATATGCAAGTTGAAATAGGCAGTGATTAAGTGAAAGTGAGAATATCATGTTTTAACATACAGTGAAACATGAAGAAGTTCAATATCATTGCACATAACAGATACAAGTGCAAGGTTCACAACAGTATATGCATACACCAGTGAAACAGGTACATATAGGGGGGAATGAATGAAACTGCAACTGAAAACATATGCAGGTCACAAATGCCACAGTGGATTTCAACATCAAAATGGGTACACGTGAATACATGAAGTAGTGCAATGCAGACTACAATATCAAAGTTCAGGTCAGACCAAACATCAAGACCCACTACAAAAGATCAGAGATAGTGTGCAATGAAGACTTCAAGAAATACTACAGATAATAAAACTCAACCATGAACAATGCAAGTCATGTAACAGCAAGCAATACAAAACTATCCAGTAGACAGAGAATCGTGCCAGTGTGACAAACAATCTCATATATACATACATGATTGCATATATATACATGAAGTGCAGCCACAATTGCAAACTGAATACAACATGGAGCCATAGTATGCTACAGAGGACATGTAACTGCAGTTTCAAGTCAAAGAATCAAGCCAATGTTGAAGTCCACCAAGACAAGTTTGAACAATATCAAGAGCCGAAGCCACAGTTAAAACGTCGAAGTCACAAACTTGAACAAGTAAAAAAAACAACGTCGAACAATAAAAACAAATCAAGACCGAAGTCACGAAGAGAATTCAACATCGTCAAACTGCAATTCAAAGAGACCGAAGTCAAATTCAAATCAATGTCGAAGTCAATTCGCAAGGCAAAGCAAAGCCAGATAATATCAACAGAGTTAAGTCAGAGTCGCGATAACAAAATCAAAATCATCAAAACATTCCAGTTGAAACCGAGAATAACGAACGGGTCAAAACATCGAAGCCGAGGCCACACAGCATACCAAATTAACAAAGTAGGATAAAACATCAACATCAAGCAAAATCGAACATCTGAAGTATATCAATTAAGATGAATTAGATGTGAGCAATTAAAATTACTCACCTTGTCGACGAATTGAAGCAGCCGAGCATCACAGAGACGAGCGACCTTTCGAGCAGAAATCGGCTTCGACACGAGCCATTGAAATCGGCCTCAACAAATCACTCGAAACCCTAATTTTTTGATAAAGAGGAACAGACGAAAGACGAGCTGCTATTTTTGTTCGTTTATTTTAGCTTTAGGGTTTTGAACGAATGAACGAGGAAATATGGGTATCGGCCTTTACTAATGATCACAGCACCAAACAAAAGAAATATGGGCCTAGTTTATATTAAAGCCCGATAAACCCCTTAATAACTTTTATAAAAGAATTTCAACGAGTTATTAAAATTCCAACAGCAATAACTATCACCATTAATCGAAATGACGATGACTACAAATTGGTGAGAAATTCCTGGGTTGTTACAGACTCCCCTCCTTAAAGAAATTGCGTCCTCGCAATCATAAGGAATAAATGAACAAATGGTAACAACCATAAAGAACATCATCACAAGACGAAGAAATTTGAAATAGAAAGTTCACCATAAAGAGCTTGAAAGAGTAAGCCTGAACGTGTTTGCTCGATGAATTCTCAGGATCCCTAAGTGCAATCCTTAGGATTTGAGAACCATTGAACTTCCGCAAGAAAAACATCTTTATTTCGAAGGTGCTACACCCCCGAAGCAATGATATGAATAGAAGGTTGCTCAGAAGTCAAATAGGCAAAACTTCCATTTCTTCAATAACAATGGGCTCAAGAATAAAAATCGGAAATCCCTAAGGCATTTCCGTAATTGGAAGGCGTGGAAAACGTCATGAATAGCAGAAAATTGAGCCGGTACACCGGCGTAGTGCAATATAAACACCAAAGAAATCTTTTAAACTCAATAAAAGAAATTCACAAAACAGCGATACCTAATTATCGATACGATAATTAGAAGACAGCAAAATCTAATTATCAACAAAGATAATTAGAAAACAAAAATTACAAGTCGCAAAATTGCAAATATCTAATTACCAAAAATGATAATTAGAAATCTCAAATCAACAAATATCCACTTATCAAATACGATAATCAAATCTTAAATCACAAATATTTAATTATCACAAATGATAATCAAATCTTAAATCATAAACACCCGATTATCAAAAACGATAGTCAGAAACCACAAATATCTGATTATCAAAAACGATAATCAGAAATCACAAATATCCGATTATCAAAAACGATAATCAAAAATCACAAATATCACAAATATCCGATTATCAAAAACGATAATCAGAAACCACAAATATCCGATTATCAAAAACGATAATCAGAAATCACAAATATCCGATTATCAAACGATAATCAGAAATCACAAATATCACAAATATCCGATTATCAAAAACGGTAATCAGAAATCACAAATATTCGATTATCAAAAACGATAATCGAAAATCACAAATATTCGATTATCAAAAACGATAATCAGAAATCACAAATATCACAAATATCCGATTATCAAAAACGGTAATCAGAAACCACAAATATCTGATTATCAAAAACGATAGTCAGAAATCACAAATATCCGATAATCAGAAACCACAAATATCCGATTATCAAAAACGATAATCATAAATCATAAATATATGATTATCAAAACGATAATCGGAAATCACAAATATTTCAATTAACGAGTCTGGAATTAATCGAAATAGCGAACGCACATGTCCCATAACCACGAGTTTTACTGAATCGTTTAATTCACTTCATCGTTTGCTTGAAAGTGCAAAATTGTGTATTCTAAAAATAACATTTCACGTTCTCAAACGGACAAGTCCGGTATTAAGCGAATTAGTATAAGAAAGGGGTCATAGTCCTCGATTTTTCTGAATCGTTTAAATCGCTTCCTCATTCTTTTGAAAGCGTAAACTGTAAAAAATTTGAAAACAATTTTGATTTATATTTTGAAACAATTTTTTTTTAAATAACAAATTTTTAAAACACGTGATTAAAACAGTAACATCAGTAGCAACTTCGACAAGGAAATTTCACTTCTCAAAATACCGTAAAAATGGACAACAAAATCAGCATTGCGGGATAACCGCTTGAAAATTCATTTTAAAATTGACGGTTACTGAAGTTAATACGTCAAAATCTCATCAAGATAATTGGCATCAAAATATAATACCAATGAATTTTTCATTCATCAAAAATGTCACAAGAATCTTCTCAAAGATAGAAAGGGGTATCATACCCTCAACTTGTATTCATAACAAGTCAATGACACACGAATTCACCAATGCACAAAAATTGATAAAACTTATCAATAGAAATCATGAAAATTGGTGAAGCACAAATTCTAGAAATCATCACAAGAAATCCAGAAAACACAAATTCTAGAAATCTACACAAGAAATCCAGAAATCACAGATAAAGGGAAAGAGGCCTATCACATGACGGTCCGAAGACCATGGGGAGCTACCCCATATGGGTGAGTCGGAATCACCCAGATGAGGTCTAGGCTAACCAAAAAGCAAAAAGGTATGTGTGAGTGGAATCACACAAATGGTGTCTAGCCTAACCTCGCAAACAAAAAGGTATGTGTGAGCGGAATCACACAAATGGTGTCTAGGCTAACCAAAAAACAAAAAGGTATGTGTGAGTGGGATCACACAAATGGTGTCTAGCCTAACCTTGCAAACAAAAAGACGTCGCACAATTGCTAGTCTAAATCATAAAAAGGGGAAGGCCTATCACAAAATGGGAGCATGAAAACTCACCAACCGGTATCACAAAACGAGACGCTATCTCATGGTGGCCAACCATTAAATTTTGACATACGAATGGTCCGAAGACCGTAGGGCGCTACCCCACATATGTGATGGCGAAACATCACACAAATGCGATGGCAAAACATCACAAGAGCGGGGTCTAGTCTCCCTCGCAAACAAAGAGACATCGCACAGTTGCTAGTCTAAATCACAAAAATGATCGTCATGACCATCAAGAAGTGTCAATTACACTAAGTTAGTAAATATAAAAGTTTAACTTCATGTCCCATAACCACTAGCTTAACTCAAATATTTACGAACAAACTGTAGATCTACACTAGAAAATTGTCACAAGAGTTTTCAATCGAACAAGTCCAAGAGTTAACCGACGAAGCAAACGCAAGCGTTTCATACCACTTGTTTTACTAAGCCGTTTAATTCGATTTCTCATCCGAGTGAAGTAAAGGCTTGTATATACTAGTGGATTGGAAAATGGTTTAAGTAAAGAGCTTTGTAATAAAATAGTTTTGAAATCGTTTGGAGAAAAGGGTTTTGATATTTACTACTAGTATAGAAAACCTTTATATTTTTAAAGTGACAAATCACAAAAATGATTGTAGAAACAATCAATCACAAGAATTCACATACAAAGATGCGAATAGAATCCAAAGAATTCGATACTGAATTCATCAAAAGTTATGTTCACGAAAATCCCGAAGAAAATGTCACCAAAGTCGCTAATAAATGATAGCAACAAATCGGGGAGTTAACACGAATCTATTAAATTTGGAAACCAAATCAATTCACTAAAATTCACATTCGAAGACGTGGATAAAATCCAAAGAATTCGATTCCAAATCCATCAAAGTAGAAATACCCAAAAATTCCAGAAACAGAAGTTATAACAACTAATCGGAAAAGAAGAATCGATTAACAATTGGAAAAACAAAGCAAAACGAGCATAAAAGCATAAATGACTTCAACAAAAGTAAAAATCAAGTCAATGTCGAAGTTAACAAGTAATGGCCACAGTCGAGTACAAAACGAATCAACATCATCATCAAAAGCTCAACTTGAGTTCGCAAAGCAAACGGAGGCAGAAGCCAAAATTCTTTCACAAAATCAAAATCAAATGCACATGAATAAGCGTTAGGAATTCATACCTAACAATCAAAGATAATCATATGCAAAGATGAGAGATAAAACATCGACAATTAGTTGTAACGCATGTTCCGTCTAAGTTATGTTTTATATTATGTCCATAAACCCCAGGCTTTGATGCCAACTGTGACGCCCCACCTCTATACCCACACTAGCCAAGAACACTACGGTGTAATGCCGTCAACTAGCGCAGAGAATAAGGCCGTTGAGGAGCGGCCATCCGTAGTTAGGCCTTACACTAGTATTGGTTATCTCGATAGGAGTGGTATATATATTCTTTCATTTTTCATCTCTGATTTATTTACTCCCATCGACATACCCCAATTCCAGTATAAAACGAACTACGATGGTTCATAATAGTTTAGGACAGTAAATATAATAATAACACAGATAATATAAATGCGGTACACAGATAAAACGGAAAGTCTCATATATACAATAACTGATGTCAGTTACAATACATGTGATACAATACATATGATACAACTACAACCATCGACACTGGAAGTTACATATACAAGTACATTATCGTGAATAATATACATGAATACACATCTTCCTACACTAATACACTGACTACTAAAAATGACAGCGACTACTCCAAAAGATATGAAAAGACTTCATAGCTCTAGCAGCAATCCAATTCAGGATATCTACAACCTGTAATAACTCGGTCTGACCCGAGTATCAAATTCAAAAGAAAATAATACACGGGTCAGTCTAATTCGAACTCAGTTATTGGTGCAAAGAAGCAGTAATAATTAAACAACAATTAGACGACAGTAAAAATAAATTCACATATCCGATCCTTTAACAAGAAAATCGGGTAACGGTGAATATAACACGTAATAGTGTTTAACAACAAATCAGCAAACTCAAAAATATTGAATTAAACAAAACAATTCAAGTAATTGAAAACATCAATTAAAATGTCAACTCGGGTAGGGCTGCAGTACACGCACGCGTGTACTGCCTTGCCACTACAACATGCATTACACAAAAGATCAACGCATCAAAAGAAAAGGAAATACCAATAAAATCAATACCGTGTGGCTGTAGTTCACGCTTGCGTGCACTGCCTTGCCACAACATTGATGATGTACACAAAAGATCAACGAACCAAAATTAATGAAGGTTCAAATATCAATGCGACGGCCTCAATGGTCAAAGAAGACAGGCATGGACAATGTGCACGTAAGTACACAATGAAAGTTCACAAACGAACACAAGGTCAAACCCGAATACCGGATTCAACTCAGGTGCATGTATCATAAACCAAATAAACAACTGAATACAAGTCAGAAACTACAAACTGCACATGAACTACATGACTTGAAGTTCAGTGGACAGTGCAATGAAGGCCACAAGGATACAAGGGCAAACTGCAACTAAAACTACAGCCACCACAATATCACAATGCAACAAAAACTGTCTCGAAGCAAATTAGTCGAGACTATCAAAATTCAGTAAAATCAGAAGCAAGCTAAGATCAATACATCAAGAAACCAAATCAAGACAGTGACAATAAGGCACTGCAAATACAAGGCAGGGCTGCAACAAGATTGCAGTCACGAGAAGGTCAACATCAAGCAACCAGGATTAACTTTTTGACACAAATGTACATGTATGCATATATAGGCACACGCATACATATCTACTCAATGAAACAGTGCCAGTGACTAAGCTCGTATGTGCAGGTAAATGAGGATGCAATGAAGCCAAAGCAAGCAATCATAAACAAAGTCGAAGTCAACTAGACCGAACAACAGGTAACAGCAGTTACAAGTGACTCGGGGAAATGTACAGAAGCAACAACAACTACAGGTGCAACATAATGCAATAGTGTGCAGGATCAATGCTACGACTCAAATCCATGTGCAAGTTGAAATAGGCAGTGATTAATTGAAAGTGAGAATATCATGTTTTAACATACAGTGAAACATGAAGAAGTTCAATATCATTGCACATAACAGATACAAGTGCAAGGTTCAAAACAGTAGATGCATACACCAGTGAAACAGGTACATATATGGGGGAATGAATGAAACCGCAACTGAAAACATATGCAGGTCACAAATGCCACAGTGGATTTCAACATCAAACCAAATGGGTACACGTGAATACATGAAGTAGTGCAATGCAGACTACAATATCAAAGTTCAGGTCAGACCAAACATCAAGACCAACTACAAAAGATCAGAGATAATGTGCAATGAAGACTTCAAGAAATACTACAGAAAATAAAACTCAACCATGAACAATGCACGTCATGTAACAGCAAGCAATACAAAACTATCCAGTAGACAGAGAATCGTGCCAGTGTGACAAACAATCTCATATATACATACATGATTGCATATATATACATGAAGTGCAGCCACAATTGTAAACTTAATACAGCATGGAGCCATAGTATGCTACAGAAGAAATGTAACTGCAGTTTCAAGTCAAAGAATCAAGCCAATGTTGAAGTCCACCAAGACAAGTTCGAACAATATCAAGAGCCGAAGCCACAGTTAAAACGTCGAAGTCACAAACTTGAACAAGTAAAAAAAAACAAAGTCGAACAATAAAAACAAATCAAGCCCGAAGTCACGAAGAAAATTCAACATCGCCAAACTGCAGTTCAAAGAGACCGAAGTCAAATTCAAATCAATGCTGAAGTCAATTCGCAAGGCAAAGCAAAGCCAGATAATATCAACACAGTTAAGTCAGAGTCGCGATAACAAAATCAAAGATCATCAAAACATTCCAGTTGAAACCGAGAACAACGAACGAGTCAAAACATCGAAGCCGAGGCCACACAGCATACCAAATTAACAAAGTAGGATAAAACATCAACATCAAGCAAAATCGAACATCTGAAGCATATCAATTAAGATGAATTAGATGTGAGCAATTAAAATTACTCACCTTGTCGACGAATTGAAGCAGCCGGGCATCACAGAGACGAGCGACCTTTCGAGCAGAAATCGGCTTCGACACGAGCCTTTGAAATTAGCCTCAACAAATCACCCGAAACCCTAATTTTTTGATAACGAGGAACAGACGAAAGACGAGCTGCCATTTTCGTTCGTTTATTTTAGCTTTAGGGTTTTGAATGAATGAATGAGGAAATATGGGTATCGGCCTTTACTAATGATCACAACACCAAACAAAAGTAATATGGGCCAAGTTTATATTAAAGCCCGATAAACCCCTTAATAACTTTTATAAAAGAATTTCAACGAGTTATTAATATTCCAATAGCAATAACTATCACCATTAATCGAAATGACGATGATTACAAATTGGTGAGAAATTCCTGGGTTGTTACATATCCAATTGATGAATAGATAAGGATTGGGAATAAGCTGATTGGTTGAATTAATGACATAATTGATATTAAGGAGAATGTATAACAAAGGAAATTATCATGGATGTAAATTTGGCAAATTAAGATGGACTGATTGCTAACAAATGCAAATATTTAAAATAAAGATCTAATGAAATTTATAAAATGGGAAAAAATTTGTAAAATCAATTAAGGGGGAGAGTATAATCTCTCAAAAAGTTTAATGTATACACACAAACAACAAAAATGAAAACTTTGCAATGCAATCAATTAGTAGGAATAGTTAATGAACGCTAATTTATTTTCTGATGTGGCGGTTTTCTATTGGACTAAGTGACGTGTTTTTTATTTCCAAGCGTTCTATTGGTCCAGCGACGTGTATGAGCCAGAGTGGATAACCATGAGGTGTTCGAATGAACATGATTTAACCTAAGAAAATCTAATGGATTATATGCATTCACACTATCCATAAATAAACCATCTAACCTAAAACCTCATCTTCTATTCAGCCGTCGCCATAAGTCTATAGAAAAATTTGTGTGTATTCTTCTTCCCCATTTTCTCCGTAAAATAAATAATTCTCTTCCAAATTAAATTAAATATATATATATATATATATATATACGAGTTATTTGAAGAATTCTGAAGAATTTAAAAAGAGGAAGATAAGAAGAAGAAAAGCTTTTCAAATTTATACCAGCTCAAGTGCCAGGTGAGTGGGTATTAATATGAAATAGAAAAATGAAGTATTTTGATTTTTGTTCTTTTCTGGCATGATAATATGAATTAATTTCTGCTAACAATTAAGGTTGACTAGTACGTAGATAGATAGCTTCCGCAATCGTAGGTTTCTTCAGGTAGATCGATGCAGATGGAACATGACAAGTGTGGTCCGACATAGGCTTCTTTAGGCAGATCGTTGGAGGATTTTGCGCAGCCGACTCAGCTGCGAGCTCTCTTTTGAAGGACCGACACTTTGGATAGGGGCAAACCCATGTTGGTGATCGAGGAGACAAAAGGATACGAGTCTAGTTTGGCGAAGCTTAAGCGCAACTTCGGGTCTTACGAGGTTGTTTGAGTCGGCGCCAGTCAGACGTAAGAGGAATTTAATCATAGTGCCCGAGTTAAGAGCATAACTTTCACGCTGTAGCACATTTATAGACAGTCATAGTGCACGGGTGAAGAGCATGACTTTCATCTTGTAGCACGTGGACAGGTAAGGATAGCAAGTCCGATAGGCCAATTGACGTTTAACTGCATGGTTCACTTTCCTAGAGTGACCATGGACTTTGGCTTCTTGGGAACCGTATCTAAGAAGGATTCGCTGCATTATATTATTTACCCTCTACGATATCCATTGAAGACCTGAAATTAAACTGTTTTATTTTTTCTGCTTCATTTTATTTTTCATTCACCAGACTTTATGTCTGACCCGTTACTATTTTTTCTATTTTTCCCAAATCACAGGAAGACAGTTTAGCAACAATTAGGATTTAGTAAAAAGGCAAGTTTCACTCCTAGGTTCAACACTGTTAGGGAAAGTAGCCTAATCCTGATTGGTAACCATATGTTGCATAGTTTATCATTATTCTGCTGTGAGATTTTATAAACATTACTCTGGCTTGCTTTTGTTATTTGTAGGATACCAAGCCAGTAATTCGTGCTTTAGTAGACTTGGATTTTCAGTTCGTCGAAAATTTAAGCCTACTGGAGTGCGAGCTGTTACATTTGGTATCAGAGCTCAGGATAGCATATCCTAACAATTAGGAAGTATGAGTGAATGTATTTGCAAAAATAAATATACTTAAATGCAATTAATCCCAATTATAGAATAGTAACATATGAAAAGTCCATGGAAAGAAGAAAATTTGTACTTGAGTTCTAGTTCGGTCGCAGTAGCCTAAGGATGTTCAGTCCCCATTTTTGTTTCTAATAGAATATGTACAATAGGTCCATTTATTGGAAAAGAACTAGAATCCATATGTTATGAAAGTAGAAAAATTCCTTAGAGAAAGAGGATTTAGGCGGGGGAAAAGGACTTCCATGATTAGGAATAGGACATTCCTAAGGAAGTAAGTAAAGGTCCACTTTAAGTTTAACCGATTAAAGAGGAAACCTTTTGAGATTAAAAAGTTGAAATATATTTAGAAAGTTAAATAATGGGTTTTGGAAAAGTGGCATGCTTTTTGTATGATAAAAAATTTTATTTGAAGAATTTTTTTTCGTAAGATTATACAACATAAGTAGCTTGCGAGTTCCTTTATAAAAAAAGAATTTATATTTAAGTTAATTGAAAGCCAGAAATTTCAGTAAAGGAATATTTGTAAAACTCTATTCTTATGATAGGGGTAAAAAAAGCAATATAGTTTGGAAATATTTTTGCATGAAAATTATTTTTACGAGTGAACAAAATAAGTGGTAAGAATTGGAAATAGAGTATATGTTTTAAAAAGGGAGATGTAGAACTTGAAATTTGGTTAAGTAACTGCACTAGTATTGTAGATCGGTAGGGATTTGACACACTTTAATATATTGGAATGAACGTAGTAATGATATAATTTTCTATGAATCAACCAAACTATAAATAAACATGTATTTTTTGAAATTATAAGGAATATACGGGAAAAAAATCCTTGTAATTTCACAAAAACATAAATCCTCCTTTAAAGGATTCATAGAAGATTTTTAATGGTTTCTGTAGTAGTTCCAATATATTAAAGTATAAAATCTTTAAGTATAATTAAAAGTGTAGTAATTGGAATAAATGTTAGTGAGTGTAGTAAGAAAAAGTCAAGGAACTCTTGAGAGATTCCTTGTTCTTATCTACTCCTGTTTTTGTAATATGAAAATTATGAAAGAACATTTTGAAAAAAATAAGGTATGTCTTTGGAATAAATGGTTTGGTGAAAATAAATAAGTTTTTGAAAAAGAAAACTTAATGAAAAAGTTGAATCAAAGATTCCAGTTTTTAGAAATTTATAAAGGCCTTTAAAAGGAAAAGCAGGTTAAATTCTAAACTTAAAATTGTTGGTATTCCCATCTAGGTTTAGGGGATAATTTAAATTCAAATACTGTAAGAGTGTAAGGTAAAGCCATCAAGTATTTATCGATTTAATAAGAAATTTTAAGTAACACTTTTAAAGGCAAGAATTTTGGGATTTAAAATTTTTTTTTGAAAGGAAGAAATAAATACCAAACCAAGTTTTTAAATATGGAGTAGATAGGAAACGAAGCCTATGGTTAGGGATTCCCTAGAATCAAGATACGTATCGAGAGAATGTACTTGAAAAAAATGATTTTTCAAGGAGTCTTTCAAAAAGTTTTCAAAAATGAGTTTTGAAAGTATATATTTATATATATATGTATATAGATAAAAGTTTTGTTAAAACTAGTTTTTAAAGGTTTTATCTATATATGTCGGAATTCCTTTTATTCGTGCCTACTCTATCTATGGGAAAGTGAATTAGAACAAGTTTTAGGAGATAGGATGGAACTTCCCTAGTTATTCTTGTAGAAATGCTAATGTTTGTTTCTTATATAAGCTAGTAGTAGTAGAGGAATTTTGGGCATGAAAGTAAATCAAGGAGTTTAGCCTAGTTCGACCTTTAGGAGATGGATAAGTTGGAAATAAATATGAGGAAAAGGATTTGCGACCATAAGGAAATTTGTGCATATTTAGTATTGATGTATAACAGTAGGCTTAAGCTAACAAGTTTCCTATTATCCGCACCGATTTAAATGGTAAATAAGTGAAAGTGTTTTCTCCAAAAAAAAATAGTGGAAATCTTATATTTAAAAGAGAAAGGAAAATGGTATGAAATTTGTCAAATAAATTTTATGGAAATTATGTAAAAAGAAATTATTATAGGTTATTTTTCGATAATCATCGTAGAACCTTTGAAGCACATTGTTATATTTACCCTCAATGTTTATTTTGCTTTTAGTGGAAGCGGTGGGTGTCTGATATTTTAGTTCAATAAAATAATCAGACAAACCACTTAAATTTCGTTAAAATGAAAAATTGAAAGAATTTGACAAAATAGGAGGAAAGCTATTTTTTCAATAATTGTTTAGAATTTATTTTACACATTGCACTTATCTCCAATGTGCATTTTACTTTAAAATGAAAATTTTGAAAAAAAAGAGAATTTAAAAAGTCTATGAAGCATTACTTTTGAACTTTTTTTGAAATAATTAATATTCGGAAACATAACGGGTAAATGCTAGTAAGTTAAAAATTTAAAAGAGAATTTAGTTGTTTTAAAACTTATCGGCTTTGTGAAATTTGACAATAGGAAGATTTTAAAATCTTAGGCGACTTACTACTTGTATGGAAATGGTAAAAATCAAAAAGTTGAACTATACTATAAAAGAAATGAGAAGGCAGACTTTATAGTTTTAACAAATAATTTGCTTTGATAAATTTATGATCTTTGTTGAAAAGATGAAGTAAAAATGTTTTGATATTCACTTAGAAAGGAAAGAAATAAATTTGGAGTTAGATAAATAGGATTAAGTAGCCCATTACGATAAGGTTGACTGTAGAGTTTGAAAAACAAGTTGAATGGTATGAGAAAGTTATGGTGGAAGGTCTGTGTTCCATTTCCAATATTTCAGTACACACCTCGTTTGATTTAGGAGCATCTCATTCCTTTATCTCTACTTCCGTTGTTGTGGGACTTCATTTAGATGTTTCCATCATTTCTAATCTGGTAGAAGTCTCAAACCCAGTTGGAGGATCGGCTTACTTGTCAATGCTTTTCCGAGGTTTGAAATTTTTGATTCTTGGAGTAGAGTTTGACTATGAGGTATTCGTTCTTGGTTTCTTTGGTTTTGGTCTTATTTTGTGTATGGAATGGTTGTCGATGTTGTACCAACCCGTAATTTTCGATAATTAAAATTAGCTAATTTAATAAGGTTTTGTGATTAAATTTTGGATGGAAAAATTGTGATTTAATAGTAAGAATATAACTAGAAGGTAATGTAATAGTATTAATTTAAGGTAATTGATAATTGCTTTAAATATAATTCCGATCAATTAAAATGATAAAAAAGATATAATTGGTTATAGATTGCAAATTAATTGTAATAGTGTGTGTATTAATTGGTAATTGGATTAAAAGAGTGATTGATAATTTAAATGTTGTATTAAGAAATGAAATAGTATATAATAAATTGTAATTGAATAGAATTAGTGTTGTGTAAATAATTATAACATCTGTTGTAAACAATCAACTTATAAATGTGATTAAATTAAGTTAAAGGCGACAATTGTTATTTGTTACCTACTTGTTTAACTTGTTGAAATCAAATTGAAGATAAATTGCAATAAATGTAATTAAATATTGTGTTAATGGAAATTAAGATGAAATTGAAGAATATTAATGTAATAAAATATAAACAAAGGTTAACTATGTCTATAGAGTAATGATTGATTGAATAAAAGATTGGAATCTAATTAAATCAATTTATTAGAATTAGAATATAATTAATTGGAGTTTAGTAATTAAAAATTGTGGTTAATGTATGAAATGGCGTCAATTGTAGAAAATGAGGATAACAAGAAAGAAAACTATGTTAAAAATTTCATAATGTATTGGTTGATTTAATTGTAGGAGTGTAAATTAAAATAAAAGGATAAAAATGAATAAGTTTAGTAAAGGAGTAAACATATGTTTATTTATTTGAAATGTTTGGTAGCTGAAAGATTCATTGTAGAGATGAGAAACTATTATTTAGTAAGAAATGTGCAATCACTATTTGTATCCAATAGTGTATACATATGTTTAAATTACTATTAGATAGGAAATAATTGTTTTAGTTCTCATTACATTCATTTAGTCCATTTTGAAACTTAATCAACTGAAATTAATGTAATTGAAAATTTTCAATTAATAGGAGAGGGAATACTAAATTGTAAATTAATAGGTGTAATTAAAAATAGCTTATGTTTTGTGAAAATATAAGGAAAGTTTGATTTAATGAAAAGAACATTTACATCAAATAAAATGAATGTTTCATTTGTGAATGTATGTTTAATTTCATTAAAATAAAGAATAGAATGATTAATTTTAAAGGAAGAAATATATGTTATTTGAACTATGTTTTAGCTTACAGATTGATTATAAAAATAGGAAAATAATTTATTTCAGTAAGTGATTTATTACTCCTATGTATAAACAACAAATTTATAAACGCATTTAAATAAAAAATTATTTTATTATTCATCCATTTTAGTTGTTTGTTTTGAAATTAACTTTGTAAGTTATTGCAATTAATATAATTCAAATATTTCAATTAAAAGGAAATAAAACTTTGATTGCAATTAATAGATTTAATAAAAGAAACGCATGTTTTATGTTAAACAAAAAGAGTGTTTTAATGGAAATAAAAGATCATTTTGGGAAAACCAAATTGAACATTTTCATTTTTAAGGTAAGTATAATTTTTTTATGCGTAGATAAAAACATAAATGCGTACAAATTTGAATATTATTTGAGTTAATGGAGTTAATTTGTTTACGTTTCAAAATTTTTGAATTTCAAAAGACTGTGCGATGTACATGGTCCCTTCATTTCTTTTTTTATTAATTATTGCATGAACGATCCGTTCATTTCTCCTTCTATTTAATACCTGAGCCTAGACTTTTAGGTTGTATTTAATTCTTACCACCTCATTTTCACGTATACAAATTTTTTTTCCTTCGGTTTCCAAAATTTTGCATTCCTACATTATTAATGCCTAGAGCTTTCAAAATAAAATGTAACATTTATTTTGGTCCTTCCACCTTCATTTGCTAATTATAAATAACCTGTAGCTTATTTCTTTATTTGTGTTTTGTTTCTTCTGACACCTCATATTCAAAAGCTCATATTCTTGCAAATCCAAAAGCTTTCTTTTGTGAAACGTGATTTTTTTTCATTTTTCGTACACATCCTGTCGTCATCTTAGTTGTTCTTCAATCTTTTCCTTAAGCCTCATCTTGAGAAAAACGTAAGTATTAATTTTATTTTTATTTTTTATGCATTCTAATTATTGTTTTAATAATATTTCTGATAACATGAATATCTTTTGCATTTAAACTTTGATTCAAGCGCGATATCTTCTGTTGGATTCATATTGTAATGACTTGTAAACTTTTAACAGTTTTAATAACGTAATTAACTGAATTTTTGTGAAATTTTAAAATAATAAAAGTTTGAAATAAAAGTTTGATATTTAGAATACGTCTAATTAAAGATAGCTAATGGTATATTTTCATCTGATAATATGAAAGTTTATATTCTTGTGTAATTTTATTTTAATTCAAATCAGTTAATATTTGACAATAATAAAATGTTTTCCAAACCTGAATATTTTTATATAATAAATTTGTAAATCATCTTCTGAGTGAGACGTCATATTTCATATCATCAAATTTGGACTGCTATTGCTCGGTTTATCTTATTTTCGGCGTATTAGCAGCATTTTCGGTACCCAATATCGACTGTTGATAGGACGGTCGTATCGCCAATATCTGTATACCGTTTTGATCGTCTCGTCGTGTTGATCTTTGCCATATATTCATTTTATTTGTTTCGGAGTTCTGGTATGTGGCGAAATCAGCGAAACGGTTGTCCTTATCGGTATCCATTTAGGCTATTTATTTCCTTGTGCCCTTTATGTTCCCGAGACATCTAACGGCCTTCTGCCTTTTATTATTTCTAAAATTTAACAATGGTCTTTTGTTATTCCAACTTTTGTTTGTCGATTCAACTTTTATCTAGTTCGTTGTTTAATTTGTGGTTTCAATTGTAAGTAAATATATTTATAAACATTTCCTTTATCATCTGAGAGAAGCCTATTCTTCTCCCTCTCAGATACACCTCGCGTTCTAGTGCCGAACTCCATTTTTTCTTCTAACTCGTGCAACCCATCAGCCTTCACAACTTCGAAGTTTCCCTTCCACCCTCGCCATCTCTTCCTTTAGCCTCACCTGAAACAGCACGTGACCCATCATCACTCACCTTCTCCTTTGAAGCCTGCAAACCCAAACCCTTCCTCTTCCCAAATCCCCAGCCTCCGCTCCTCCAACAACCGCATCCAAAACCCTTCATCCCTTCATTTTCCCGCCTGCACACAGCAGCTCCACCCTGTAGCCCAACCGAAGACCTTCCCTTCTTCCTCCTCACCCATCCATGTGAGCATGTATATATAAGTTAAGCATATATATATATATATAATTTTTGAGTTATATATCAGTTTATATAAGTTGTATATTTTATAGATGTTATACGTTTCATATAAGTTTTTAAGTTTGTATATATTATGTTGTATATATATGTAGTCATACAAGATTGTATATAATGTGTTTAAAGGGTAAACAATATAATATGTTTGTAAACTTTTACTTTTCTGGTTTATTGTACAAGTTGTTATAATCTTTTGTTATAAATATATTTTATATAAATTACGTACAACTTGGTTGGTTGTTTATTTAGGATCGGTTGAGTTATATCGCTTTTATAATAATTTTTATGTATATAAGTCTATAGTGATGTATGATTCGTTATAGAAAAATAATCATAATAATATGCATATACTGTAGAATGGGTTCTATGTAAATGTAGACAAGATAGTGTATATGTAAATTATATTATATATGATTTCAAATCTGTTATGAATTTATATATATATATATATATATATATATTATTTTATCTTGGATACATGTTATATATAATTTGATAATGTATATTATATATAGATGGTATAATTAAAATATGTTAGAAGTGTTATATTACATAGGATGTACATACACACACACACACACACACACACACATATATATAGTTAATATATAATCTGTTGGAAAGCATATATGTATATAAATTTATTTACGTTGTTAAAGATCTTCACATATGTTTATATATACATGAGTTGTATATGAAATATCAGATCTGTGGTTATATAAATTGTATAAGTTATATATATATTCTATATGTTATTTACATAAATTTATATAAGTTATATAGTCTTTTGTTCTTTTATGCTTTTATGTATAATTGAGTTGTACATATGTTTTATACAGGATCGGTTTCCAATTTACCCAATATATATGACCTATAAGTTGTATGTTTTTATACATATAAGTTTGTTTAAAGTATTTATATAAGTCATGCTAGTATTTTTAAATGTATATAGGATATGTTATGCTGATATTTTGAAGGGAATAATACATAATATATAAGTATTTCACATTTTAATATGTAAATATAAGTATTGATTTTAAAATATAAAATGTATACACACACACACACACACACACATATATATATATATATTTAATCTAATATGTGTTTAATGAATATAAATTATAAAGATTTTTTATTTTATCACATGCTGTTAATTGAATATGGATTTTAGAAAAAAATTAATATATATTTATTCCATCTATATCAAGATTCTTCTGTTCCGTGTTTTCATCGAATTTGGGTAGATTTGCTTTGCTTTGTCACCATCCCATTGTAACTTCATGCTTATCTACATCGGCTCGGTGATTTGTAAATTATCCGTGTTTATTTGTGCCCATTTTCATCTTTTCCAGTTCTCTCTAGCCTCGAAAGGTGAGCAATCACTCACGATTAACGTTCTTATATTTATTAAATTTGATATCAGTTGAAACAATAATTGAAAAATGCTGATGTTAGTTATTTAAATTGCTATATATATGCTATTATCTGTATCTGATCAACTGTGATATCTGATACCATTATCTATCATTTATATTGATAATATATGCCTATTTGATATAACTTATCATCACTGTTTGCACTCTTCAAGTTCCCTGTCAGTATAGAATTTCCTATGGATCGAAATGATACATACCCAAACGATCTTGTAGAATAGGAGAAAATCGTTATGGTTTGAAACGATAAACCCAAGCGACTTTCATTGAATTGAATTTGAGATTGCGGGTTGAAATGATATATACCCATATATATTTAAATTACGGATTGAAATGATAAATATCCATATCACTTGATCATAGGGTAGAAAATTATATGTAGGCACCATTGGTCTATATAATAATATTTTGAAAATGATTTCTATGATTTTGGAAAGAAATATATGGTTTTAACAAATATTAATTTTAAGATATTATATACAAAGGTATTTTTATAAAGATTTAACTTTTAAATTTTTTAAATTTTATGGATTGAAAATTTTATGGTTATAGGTTAATTTTTGAAATTATAAATTTTAAGAATCTACTTGTAACTTACTATTTTTAAAATATATAAATATTTATTTAAGAAATATACTTAGATAAGTTTAATTTGAAATTGATTTGAAATTATATTTATTTAAGAACTATACTTAGATAAGTTTGATTTGAAGTTACTAAATTTGAGATTTTAAAGATATGATTTTATAACTTGATTTTGATTAAAAGTGAATTAAATGAATATTTTCAAATTTACATAAATTGAAATGGGATATTTAGTTTATTTAAATTTGTAATTTGAAGTTTATTTAAATTTTATTGAAATGATTAAGCAAATATTTCAAAAATAAATAATAGTAAAGTGAATTTGATATATAAATGAATATCAAAATTTAGTTTTGAAAATGTGGAATATTTAAAGCTTTGAAATATATTGAAATTGAAATGGTTTATTTGTGGTTCAAATCTATTTTTGAAATCGATATAATTTGAAGTGGTTTATTGAGAAACTGAATTGAGTTGAAATTTATGAATTGAGATTTAATTAAATTTGAATTTTGGAATTTGAGTTGATTTGAATCGATTGTGAAATTTAAGGAAGCTATTTTATTATATAAAGTATTCTAGGTTGTATTTTAAACTATTTATATATTTTAATTTATAAATTATTTTAATATAAATTTTTTTTAACTTATAACTATTTTTATATAAACTATTTTATTTTATAAACTATTTTATTATATACTATTATTAATATCTAAACTGTCCAGGTGGGAAGTTATGGTTTCAAAGCTATGAATTTCAAAGTATTATGTTATCAAGTGTTTTAATTTCCAAAGTGTTATAATTTCTAAGCTTTATAATTTCGAAAATGTTATAACTTTGAAAGTGCTATGATTTTGAAAATGGATATAAATTTGAAGTGAAAAATGATATAGTATTGATATGGTTTTGAAATGGAAATGATATTTTGGTTTTGAAGTATGTTATTTTGAAATGACAAAGGTGTTATAATAACAGTTAATTGTTAAAGAGACCGAGATCGGTTATTGTCATACTCTCTGCCAATGTCGAAAATCACTTTAACAACCGTGAATGCGGTAGAGATTCCAGAATGAAGTAGGTGGTTGATGACGTTCTATTCAAGGTATATACGTGGACCTGACTCCCGTAAGTTAGCTTAAGGTGGCTAAAACAGGAGCAATTGACGTGCCAAGTGAGGTAGCTCCTCCGATCGAACACACTTCTTCATTTGTCATTCTATTACTTTGTGATTGATTTGGTGCATACCTTTGATTTGGGAGTGTGGCTCGAGGTGGGCGGTAGTTGCGGCTATGCGTTACCACCACCCAAAAGTGTAATTGGTATATCTACGCTGGCATTGCCTAGTTGTGTAGTGTCACCTACCTTATCGAGATCACAACGAGTTTGTTTTGTGTCATACCTATGGAATATCCTCTGGTAGCCTCCCAATCAGGAGGTATTACGGTACTGTATAGACTATTGGCACTATAAAATGTGTTAAGGAGGATATGGGTAACGCCTTAAAGCTATTTTAATATTTTATTTTACTTTAGACATTATTATAATAGCGTATATTACTACATAGTAGATAGTTCCACGGATCCTTAGAGGATGGCTATTCCAAACATCCTTTAAGTTACTTGTATTTCAGTTAATATTTCCCTTAAGTTGGATTTATTGATATAAGAATGTTAATCCCGACTCGAGTGTTTTGTGTTTTTGCTTTATGCTCGGGTCAGATTGAGTGTCACAGCGTTCGAGACTCACCTTTGAAGTTGGAGCTTCGCTTGGAGATCCATCTATTTATTCATCTTGCAATTATTCAGTTGACTCTTATGATATATTCTGATCTTGTATTCGACTATTGTATTGAGAGTTCTATGTATTCGAGACTTCTGTTGTATCTTGTTTAACTCTGTTATACATGTAGTAGCTTCATGAACTACTATTCATTTGTTTCCGCTACTTATTGTTATATAACTCTGTGTCTATGATTCTATGATTTATTTATTTACCGTATATGCTGAGTTTTGCCAAATATAAGTTGACAATATGATATTTTGAGCAATTCAAGTCCGACTTGTGTGGATGTAAATGGTTGAAACTATCGGGATGTTGCAAATATTTAAATTCCGGACAACATGAAATTGATTTAGTTAAATTTAGAGACTGTTGAGTTTTTGCGCTTTTGTTTGGATTTTTATGGGCTAAAATCAAAGGTGGATGTTTTAACCCACTCACAACTACTAAATTTTCTTATGTTAGTTAAATTAAATTTATAATGTGATTATAATTAATTGATTGATGTTTGGTATGTTTAAATTGCAATTCTAGTTAAATTTGACTTTTATTGTATTTAATCATAGTTTAATCTATTATTGAATTTAATTGGAAATTTAATACCTATTAGTGATAATCAGTTATCTACTGAATGTTTATTGATTGATTTGATTGATGTTTGTCATGGATGTTTGATTATTGATATTGGATGATTAGATGTTATATTTTATATTGTTATAACATTATAAGTTCCCTATGGATTGAAATGATACATGCTCGAACGATATGATAGATTAGGGAGAAATCGTTATGGGTTGAAATGATAGACTCGAGCGATTTCATGGATTTGTAAATAAATTTGTGATAGCGGGTTAAATTGATATATACCCGTAAATTTAAATATTTGCTGATTGAAATAATAAATATTCGTATCACCTGGCCATAGGATAGAGAATTATATACGGATACCGGATTGGTTAAATTTAATGATTTAAATCTTTAAACTTGAATGCAGTTAAATGATATTTAGAATTTGACTGATATAAATTGAATTGTTTTACGTAATTATTTAAAGGATTTAAATTGAAAATCTAATATTGAATTTGAAGTATAAACGAAATTATCGGAATTGAGTTGTTAAAATGTTGGAACTGTAACTTTGAAAATCTATTAAAATTGAAATAGTTAAATTTGATGTTAACTTCAAATTTATTATCTCAATATAAACTGTAAATGTTCTTTTAAATTCTAATTTTATGATTTTCAGTTATTAAAATAAGTTAATCTATTTTAAACCAACTTAATCAATGTAAACTATTTAATTTTTTTTAATCTAATTAACCTATTTAAACTAATTAACCTATTTAATCTACCTTAATCTATTTTAAACTATTTTAATATATTTTAATCTATTTTAAATTATTTAAAATTTACTAAACTATAATAAACTATTTTAATTTATTTTAAACTATTTTAATTTATTTTAAACTATTTAATCTATCTTAATTTATTTTAATTCTATTTAATCTATTTTAAATTCATTTAAACTATTTTAATCAAATAACTTCATAATAAACCTATTTAATCTATTTTAAACCATCTAAACTATTTTAAATATATTTAAAGTATTTTAATATATTTTAGTCCATTTTAAATTTATTTAATCTATTTTAAACCTATTTAACCCAATTTATATCCATTTAAACTATGTTAAACTAATTAAACTATTATAACCATCTAAATTATTTTCTAAATTTCAGTTGGTTAAAGTGGATGTTTATAATCAAAGCCTTGAGTTTAAAGCTAATAAGGTTTAATAATGTTATAACATAAGTTGGGATTTGAAATGATATTTGATGGTGAAATAACAAATTTTGAGTAAATACGATGATTTTGAAATGAGGGTTTTACCTATTTTGAAAATATGATTCTGAAAGTGATTATGATTTCGGAAATGATATGATTTTGAGAATATGATTTTGATATCAACTGTGAATTGACTTTTGCCATTTGGTGTGTAATAAGCGGTTTTTTGTTAAAGAGACCGGGATCGGATATTGTCATACTCACTACCAATACCGAAACCACTTTTACAATTGTGTACGTGGTGGAGATTTCAGAAATTAAATAGGATGGTTTAGTGAATGATTTTGTATGAGGTATATACGTGACCCTGACTTCGGTGAGTTAGCTTAGATATGACTAAAACAGTAGTCATGCCGGGCCACGTGAGGTCGCACCTCCGATCGGACACATTTTTTCGATACCATATTATGATGTTGTGATGATTTGGTGGCCTCCCTCTATTTTGATTATGGGAATGTGTTTCGAGGTGGGCGGTAGTAGCTATTATGCCTTATCACCAGTCAGGATCTGTAATTGGAATATCTACCCTGGCATTGCCTCGAGTGCCGTGTTCACACGCCCTATCGCGCCTTTCTACGAGTTTGTTTTATGTCATACATATGGAGTGCTCCCTGATAGCCACCTACGGGTAAAGTTTACTGTATCTGTATAGATTACGACATTATATAAAATGTGTTAAGGGGGATATGGTTAACGCCTTAACGCTATTTTAGTACTTTACTTTACTGTAGACACTATTATAATAGCATCTTGCACTATATATGTAGATTGTTTAATGGATCCTTAGGAGATGGGAATCCCAAACATTTCTTAAGTTATTGCACTAACGTTAGACACTGGATATGAGATTTCAAACCCCGTAAACATCTCTGACGCCGTTACACTCATATTTATTTGCTGTTGATTTAACTTACATAAGATCTTTTAGTTCTGACTTGAGTGTTTTGTCTTTACAATTCGCTTGGGTCAGCCTGAGCTTTTCAGTTTATCGAAGACAGCTTTTTGAAGGATGAAGATTTTGTACTATTATTAGTTACTATTTTTATTCCATTGCATCATGTTGTTCTACCGCATCTACTTATTATTTATTCTTATTTTATGTAACTCTGATCTATGTTATAAAGGTTTAATTAATGTTATTAGTAAATAGCATCGTGAACTGTTTATTTTATTATTAATTTTTTTCGTTCCGTTGTGAGATTTTGTATTTTTTTCTTTCTTTCTCTGCTTTTTCTTATTTACCCCATGACAATATTACTTTTTTGAATGGTTTGAGTCTGACGTGTGTGCTATATCATCGATTTAAACCATCCAAAAAGACAGGTCGTTATAGTTGGTATCAGAGCATTAGTTTAGCGATAACCTAGCTTTATGGGGTCTGATTTATATTAAATAGGGTAGTAATACCCAAGAATGAGTTGTTGAGTGTATATATATGAGAAAGCATATATATATATATATATTATATGAGAAAGCATATTTGTCGGTGTTATAAAAGGTTTTTATATTGTGTTAATTTGTTCTGTTTAGCATTTATAAATTTCTGTTGGTACATAGGACGCTAGACATCGATAGGGATTTTTAAACACTTAATAGGGCATACCAACACAATATTAGTTTTGAAATACAAGTAAATGAAATAGTTTTGCCTATTATATATTTTTGTATGAAAAATAATAAATTTTATAAATGATATTGTTGGATGTAATATGTTGTTTGTTAGGTAGATAAATTTTATAAATATTGATTAAAAAATCAGATTTACAAATAAAGTAAATATAAATTGGAAGTTTAGAACTGAAGTTCTGGGATTTTTGAAAATTCCTTTCGAAAGATTTTGGAATATAATACTAGTAGTATTTAGAAGCATTTTCTGATATAAATATTTCACGATGATTTGAAAAAAATGTTTTAATGAAATGTTTTTAAAGGAAATAAGTTGTGTATTCTCCTCTCTGTCATTGGAAAATAATTTCGGTGGTGAGTGCACGCATCATTGAAATTCATTTTCGAGTTTCAACATAAGAAGACTACTGTAGTAGTTTTATTGCACATCCATTTTGATAAATGTATCTTAATTTTAATTTCTGAAGGTTGATTTGATATGTATGTATATATATATATATATATAAGTTGTGAGTGTGTGTGTGTATTATTATAAAAAGGATTGAAATGGAACTCGGTTGTTTAGTCCTTAAGTTTCTATAAATTAGACATTGAAATTATTGTAAAGAATGGAATCTTGACTATATTAATAATTAGAAAGTTCTAAAATAAAAATAAGAAATTTGATGTTAAAACGATTATGAAATAGATAAGAAATTGAAAATTTGTAACTTAAAGGTTTAAGGATAATAATTTTAGAAGATGTAACTATTAAACATTTTGTTTACTAAAGTGAATAAGATAAACTTGTATAACATTCAGTTGCATTCCTGAACAATATATAACTTACCAAAATATTAAAAGTTAAAACGTTAATAGAAATATGTAATAGAATATTATACAAGTAAAGCTTAAGTATAATGAAAGGGTTCAATTGGATTTTTCTATAAATAAGGATTCTGATGTTATCAGTTGTTAGGTGATAACCTAGATTTTAGGGTATCTTTTAATTGATAATTAATGGGGTAAATTAATAGAAATACTGATTTATAGATTTAACAAATAAATATGATAATAAATATTTATACCTGGATGAATATTTGTTTGATAATCTCCTAATATAATTACTTAAAATTTGTAAATTGAATTTGTGTTTGTTTAATATATATATATATACTTGAGTTGATTTTAAATTTGATTTTAAAATTGAATTTGAATTTGAATTTGGATTTAAATTTGAAATTTAAAAGATATATATCTTAAATATATTTTGGATTTAAAAATATATTATATTTGATTTTGTTAAGAATATAATTGGTTTTATATCATTTTCTTTTAAAGGATTTTATTACATAAATTAAGAAATGTATTTATTAAATAGTAAATTAAATACAAAAGCTTTTTATTAACATTTAAAAATAATAAAAAATGTATAATGACAAGTGTTTAATTATAAGAGCTTGTTAATAATATGTGTAATTTAATAATCAATTGTAGATGACAAATGTTAAGAATTGAACAAGTGTCATCTTTGTATTTTATTTTCTTTAATTTAAAAAAAAATCATACATTTAGTCTATATGAACATCTACCTTCTTTCTTCATTTCTTTTTCTATCTTCAATTTTCAAAAGTTTAAAGAAACAAAACCTGTAAAAGAATAAGAAAAACCAGAAAATTAATTCAAACAGCATATTCAATCTAAATCAACAACATCAACTGCTGTTACCACTAAATCAAAAGCAAATTCAACAACAGCTTTGCAATTCTTTAACAAGCAAGATTCAACCCAAGTTCAATCAAAACAGCAAGCAATAAGGATCAATTCAACAATCAAAAACAGAGTTCCAGATTTAAAAGAAGAAACAGTTCTTTGTTTTATATAAGGTGAGTAAACTTTCTTTAAGAATAGTTTTAACTCTGTTTGTTATGAATCCTTGAAGTATGGTATGAATTATGTTGTGCATGATGATAAGAAATGACTTTATGTATATATATGTGTGTTAGTATCTGTTTTCATGTCTGGAAAAGGCTAAGCATTTTTTTATTTAAACATTATAGATTTTAAACCTGATTCAAAAATTATAATCTTCCACTTAAATGATTTTTAGGCCTTGACCTCTGAGTAAAAAACATTTGTACGTGAGCAACCTCATTTTTAAAAATTGATTCAAGTGAAAATATTTTGTAAATATTTCAGAAATAAAATATTTTAGTGAAGAACAAATTAATGTAAGAAATTGGATTATCAAATTTCTAGATTTTGATTGTATAATCGAATTTGTTTATGAAATCGATGAATTTTAGTAATAATTTGGTGATTTTTAAGTGGAAGGATATTGGGAAATTTTGGGTTGAAAGCAAATTTCATTCTGACCAAATTCCAACCATCGGCAATAAGAAGGTGGTCGTGCTCGTTGCTGAAGGTGGTTTGTGTGGCAGGGATCTTAGGAAAAATAGTCTAGTATTTTTCTGATTGTCGAAGCGATCTGGCGTCGACGTTTTAGGGTTTTAGACCGAGTTTTATATGGGTTGTTTATTGGATGTTCGCTGTGACGTTATAGCGCCGAGGTGAACCGGGGGCGGAGGAAAAAAAGATAGAGGTCAGGCGAAGATTTTAGCAAGAGACCGGAGTCTCCGATGGTCGGAGATCGGTTCTTGAGCCAGTTGATGTTCATTTGTTCGATTTTGATTTGTGCAGTGGTTCGTCGACCTGGGTGGTTGAGTCGACTCGGGGGCAGACCGTTGACTTAGGGAGAGTCGGAGCAGGGGTCGAAGGAGGTTTGGTCGCGTGTACACGTGCATGGTGCATTGGCATATCAGTGAAGTTTTTTTCTTTGGATGTTGCTGTAGGAATAGGAAGAAGGAGAAGGGTAGAGACTCGGGAAGTTTTAATGTTTGGCTCGAGTTATCGATCGGGGTTTCTGGGCTTGGGCTTAGGGTTATTTCGACCAGTTACCCAGGTTTGTTAAGTTTTAAGAAAATGTTTTGGCCGGTTCAAATATGTAGAAGTTTCAAAATATAATTATAAACCCAATGTTTTTGAGTTTAAATTGCTTTGACTTGAAATAATTATATTAGTATATTTTTCTTAAATCACTAAGAGTTTTCAATCGAAATTAATGATGTAATTAACCAAGTAGTTAGGATAAGTGTATGGAATTTTAAGTAATCAAAACAAAATGGAACTTAAGTGATTTTGTATTCCAAACATTTAAGTTAAGTGATAATTAGTTAAGAAGTTAATTAATTAAGGTAAATGTTTTATCTTAATCAAGGTCTTATTAATTAAGTAATTAAAATATAATTACTTAACTAATTAAAGATAATTAATTAATGTAATTAATTTAAATAATTAATTAAATTAATTAATTAAGGATAATCACTTGTGAAATGGATTAAGTATAATTATTTAATGTAATTTATAAAGATTATTACTTAGTGAAGTAATTAATGAATAATTACTGAATGTAATTAATTAAAGAGAATCATCTTAATTAATTAATTAATTAAGATTAAATTAATCAATGAAATTAATTAGGGTTAATGGATTATTTAAGGTTAATTAATTAATATAATTAATAAAGGAATGCTTTCTAATTAATCTAAGTTATTTAAGCAGGATTAAGGGTAATTAATTAATTAAGTTAACAAATGATTAAGGATTGATAAATTTATAGTTAAGGGTTATAAGTTTATTAATTGGAGGTTAATTAATTTTTAGTTAAGGGTCTAGTTAATTAATTAGAAATTAATTAATTCGTTATTAAGGATGAATTGATTAAGTAATTAGAGATTACTTACTTAAAATTAAAGGATAAATTTATCAAGGATTAAATAATTTAATTAGTAATTAAAGGTTAAATTAATTAATAATTAAAGGTTAGTTAACTGAGGATAATTAACCATTAGGATAATTAATTGATGAAATTAATTAAAGCTAAATTACTTAAGGGAAGTAATTAAGGATTAATTACTTATTATAATTAATTAAAGGATTGATTAATTAAGGAAATTAATTAAGGGTTAGTTAATTAATGAGTATGATTAATTAAAGGATAATTAATCAATTTAAGTGATTATAGGATAATTAATTTGAGTAATTAATTAAGGATAAATGTAATTAATGTGAATGGGTGAAGGTTAATTAATTTGTGTTATTAATTAAAGGCTAATTACTTAATATAATTAAAGAGGATAATTAAGAGATGATTAATTAATGGTTTGTAATTAATTAATGTCAAGTAAGCAAGATTAAAAGAGATTGAAGTAATTAATTTAATTTATTTTAAATTAATTAGAAATGGTATGACAAATTAATCTTGCTTATGAATGATTGAATGATATTTTATGCCTTAGATCAGTTGATATCTTCGATATGTGATTTGTGATGCTATGTGATATGATATGTTTGGGTTGAACTGTGATAATATGGTTTGTCTCAGTGATGAATAGCTATTTAAATATGTAATTCTGGATATAAATGGAATTTTTTAAACTTAAACAGCTTTGTTTTCAAGATTAATTTTGGATTCGAAGAGACCGGGCTAGGATATCAGTACATACCCGAAACTACTTCGATTTGGAATCTACAATAATTCTTTATAGATTTGATTTGTGAAATCAATAGGCTGGATGGAATACTTTAAGGAAATTGGATCATTGAAATTATGTAATGGTGCTTAAAGGATTGTGTGTGAAATAAGTATTGACTATAACAAGTTAAGAACTCGTAGAAGATAAAAGTTACCCCGGGTTTTCTTTCATGGTTTACAACTATGTATTCCAAGTTATTTAGGTTTACTCACGTTGTGACGATTCTGAAATTTACCGTTATTTTGAATAATAAATCGATTTAATTTTTTTTTTAAAAGAAAATTTTGATTTGAGTTGAGTATAGTGTGAATATAAAATTTGCATTGTGTATGAATAGTTGAATGAGGAAAAACTATTAATTAAATTTTTAACGAAAATTTAGAACGATTTAAATTCAACGTAAAATCGGTTGTTAATAAACAGTGAAATTTTGGTTTCAGAAATTTAAATATTTTATACGGAAATATCAAAGAAAATTTTACAATAGCAACATCGATGTTCATTTTGTCATATTTTGATTTCGCTAGCTTTGTCCAAATTTATTTGCATGATCGATTTGGGTTGCGACAATCAACACTGCATAAGTTTCAATTTTCACTAAAGCGTCAAATAAACAATTTCCTTTGTTAACGTGGATGTATATGTATGCCATTCATTGCCAATGGAAGGTATAATGTAAGTTTAGTGGAAAGCAAGTCGCGTTAAAATTTTACCAATGTAATTAAAAACGTTACACGACAAAAAAAAAATTAAAACCAATCATTCAAGAGTGTTTTGCGTGTATAATTGAAACAGTCAGTTGAGCCTTTTGCTGAAGGCGAAATAACGCAATTTTCTTTTATAGACTTGGTACACAAAATAATAAGATAAAATAAAAATTATGAGAACACCGAAAAAAAGACGCAGCACAAGTTTGAATGGGTAAGATGTTGAAATAGTATTCAAGCTGAGAGTCACTCAATTCACGTGGCCACGTCACCATCCCTCTCTCTTCTTATATATCTTTCACTTCCGCACTTTATTTTTTTTCTCCATAAAATCAAACCACAACCGTTCGTTCTTCCTTCGAGCTGAACCCACCCTCCATCGTCAACCGTGCCCATCGCCTACGTTAAACCTGCCACCTCACCTCGCCACCGCCACCGCAGCACTGTCCAACCTTGCGCCTAACTCCTTCCCACCGAAACTTCCAGCCACCGCCACCTTATTTATAAAAAAGGGGAAACTCAGAAGCTTGTAGTGCTGTTGTATTTCGCCAAGTAGCTTGAAGCCACCGACGTTAGCACTTGTTTGTTTTTGGGCTGGCTGAGACATTTTTATTGCTAAAGAAAAAAAGTGGAAAAGTAAGAAAGGGCTTGCTGTACAGAAGCTTGTTATCAATCACATTAGTTTTTGTACGAACTATTGAATCCGACTGTGCTGCGTATTAGCTGTGTAGTGGACCTTAGCTCGAATCGTCGTCACTGAAATTCGTTCGTATTGCGTTTGTGATCGTATCGGACTAGCGTAGTTGAGGTGAGTGTTTACATTCACGCTAACTAATATCTAATGCAAGTTAATAAAAAAAATGGTCGCCTATATATATCCCTTCGTTGTTGATTTAGATCTTGATTTCATATAAATTTGTTGAATGGATTGATTATCATATTTGTTAAGTGCACATACTGACACGATATATGCGACCCATGTATGTACACTAGTGTAGGAAAATTGATATTGATTCGTTAGTTTCATAATGTTATTGATAGCCAATATGTTATGATTTGTTGAATTTTTCCATTTGATATTTGGATATGACTGTACATTGAAAGTTTATTGTTGAAAGGGTTGAAATGATATATACCCAGTATTTAAATTTATTTATCCCACTTGGCCTAGGTAGAAAATTAAATTAAACACCGTTGGTCTAAAAGGAAAAGATTTATTTTAAATGGCGATTGTATGGAAATTTAGGTATAAATGATTTGAAATTCTTTAAATTTTGTTTAAACTTGAGATTCATTATTTAAATGAAATTTGGGAAAGATAAGTAATTTTGTTAGGAAAAAAGGAATTTAGGAAAATGTTTTATTTAAATAAGTTGGATTTTTTATTAAGCTTTATAAAAATTTGATTTAATTTAAATTGAATTTTAGAGATTTGAAGGTATTAAATTAAATGTTTAAGTTAAATCAGAAACTTGTTTCGAAATTGGAAGTAAATCAAATCTATATGGAATTTAAATGGTTTTATAAATTTTGGAAGTTTATTAGAATTTGTCTGATAAAATTTTAATGGAGTTTTGAATGATATAATAAAATTTGTTGATGTAGTGAAAATTTAGGTTGGTTAAATTTGGGATTTAATCTTAAAAAGATTTTCTTTTTAAGTGGTTATGGGTTAAAAGGGATTTGAATTTGGAATCGGAATATTTTATAATGGAAATTGAAATGGGAATTGGATTTGAGTAATTTGAAAATTTATAAATTCCGTTTATGAATCATTTAAACCTTAACCGACGAAATGGTGTGAAAAAATAAAATATATACGATGAGTTATCAAAGGGACCGGAGCCGGACATTGGCATACTCTCTGTCAATCCCTGAACCACTTTGATAACTGTGTACGCGGTGGATGTTACCCAAAATGTTGTGCATGAATTGGCGACGTTACTGGAATGAAGTAAAAGAACGATGATGAATAGCTTTGACCTTCATGTCATAATTAAAATGACTAAAACAGGAGCCTATGTCTGGCCATTGAGGTTAGCTACCTCTAGCGATGTTGATCTTTTGTATTTTACTATCGTGATTTGAACTCCATAGGTGCACCCTTCTGTTAGGATTGATTGTCGCGGTCGGCTACAGATGGGTTATGACCAGCCAGAAAGGGTAAACTGGTAGAATCCTACCTTGGGCATTGCCTCACGTGCCTTGTCATATTTACCCCCTATACGAGCCCATTACGATTTTGGTTTAAAACTGTAATGTGTTAAGGTGGATCAATGTAAAGCCATAACGCTATTTTGATATTTATTTTACTGATAGACATTATATATTATAACACACCATTATATATATATATATATATATATATATATATATATATAGTTTGACGGATCCTTAGGAGATGGAAAAACCCGTAACATCTCTAAGTTACTTTGCAGTTATTTATTGACTTACATGAGAATATTAGTTCTAACTCGAGTATTGTGTTTCCATTTTGCTTGGGTCAGCCTGAGTATTTCCAGTTGAGGAGCTTGTATGAAGACGAAGGCATTTATGGAGTTTCTATTTTATTTCTGTTATTTTATCAGTTTAGTTCGTTATGTCAGTTAGACTCATTTTATTCCAGTTATTTTCCATTCAGTAATTAGTGAGAGAATAATGTAACTTTTGAGTTCATGACTTATTTATGTACTTATTTATTTTCTGTTGTGAGACTCTAAGTTGTTTATTTATTTATTTATTTATTTTTATTTCTTTTTTTATTTCTGTGTGATGTGATTGATTCCATTTTACCCTGAATAACTATCTATCGTTTAAGCAAATATTTGTGCTTAAATGGTGGGTCGTTACAGTTGGTATCAGAGCTTATGGTTAAGTGAACACCTAAGCCTGTGGGGTAAATTCATTATAGATAGGATAATAAATTACCCTAGAATGAGTAGAATCTTTCTTGAAAGAGCGTGTAAATTTTTTTTTAAGAAACAAAAGGTTTAAAAACTTAAGTAAATTAAAATATTAAGGTGTCATTTCTTAGTAAATTCTTGTGACTAGGTTCATTTTCTTGACTCGGCTTCTAATAAAAAATTTCCTTGCCGTCCCTTCTTTATAGGATGAGTAATCGTAGCTCTAGAGGTAGAGGTAGGGGAAATATCCCCAATGAGGTTTTTGCACCCGTTGTTGTTCGAGAGGTAAGGTTTACTACTCTTTGTAAAGAGTATACTCAGCTTGGAGGGAAGAAGTTTATCGGAGTTGAGGGCATTGTTGGAGCACAACAATGGCTTAAGAATGCTGAAAGGATTTTTGTTGGGCTTGGCATCACTGATGCTTAGAGACGTCAATTAGTAGCTTGGCAGTTTCAAGAAGCCGCTCTTGATTGGTGGGATGCTTTTACGATCCATACCCCTGAGGAGGATATTTCTTGGGCCCGATTTAGGTAAGATCTATCTAAATGAGAATTTTATGTTCTTAAGATTATCCCATATAAGTTTTAGCTTAGCCTTGTATTCCTCAATGCCCAAGGAAGCTTTTATTACCCAGTGGATGCCAGAAGCTGGAAGGACGGATTTGTATAATCAGTTTATGGACCTTAAGCAAGGCGAGATGACCATAACAGAGTATGAAAGGAAGTTTAATGAGCTTTTCGAAGTTTGGTCCTCATCTGATAGATATTCCCCTTAAGAAGAATGAAAAAATTCATTGCGGGTATGCATAGGGAATATAGAGAGTAGCTGACTGGTCATATCCATAGACCATTTTCTGATATCATTGATTTGGCAATCCGTTTTGAGAATCTGAAGCTGAATAGGATTTCATAAGTTTTTGACACCCTAGCCCCATCTAGTTCCAGCAACCTTGGTAAGAGAAAGTCAAATTTTAGTAACCAGAAGAAGAAGTGGCAAAGCCGTCAAGGAGTTGGATTGCCTCAGAAAAAGACTAAGGACTTGTCACACATCACTTGCTTCAAATGCGATAAAAAGGGACATTATGCCAGAGATTGTCCACCAGCCTCCTTAGCAGCCGTTCCTCCTATCCAGATGACAAGGCGCGAACTATGTCACATCTGCTTGCAACCGGCCCATTTCAAGAAAGATTGTCCTACTCAGAAGAAAGGCAAACCATCCGGCATTTTTTTTGTCCCTGCTTCCACCCCTCCAGTTGAGGAGACTGATCCCATACTTCAAGGTACACTTTCTTTTCATGTTACACCTGTCCGTGTTTTATTCGATACTGGAGCCTCTCATAGTTTTATATCTGCTAATCTATGTGAGAAATTTGAACATGATTTGAAACCCGAACCCGCTTCTAAATCTTTGTGTGTCTCTAATCCCATTGGTGGCCCAGCAAACTTAGAAATGATTTGTAAAGGCGTTTGTTTTTTTAAAGACGAACACCGTTTCACCGAAGACTTTTATGTTTTGGGCTTTAGTGGGTTTTATTTATTGTTAGGAATGGATTGGCTATCCAAGTTCGAAGCTGTTATTTTTAGTAGTGATCGAGCCATTTCCTTGGTTGATGATAAAGGATCTCAATTGGTTATCCACTGCAAAATGCCTTGTGATCTCGTCAAGAGTTTTGTTTTCTCACTTGATTCGCATTCTAGCGATCTAGGCACTTCCAGTTATTCGACTCTTTCCTGATGTCTTTGGTGAGGTTTCTTGTTTACCACCCCATCGAGAAATCGAATTTCGAATTGATCTTATTCCCGGAGCCAGACCTGTCGTACTTCCCCCTCGAAAGATGTCGCCTAAGGAAAGAATTGAGTTGAAAACTCAAGTCGATGATCTATTGGAAAGAGGCTTGATAAGGAGAAGTTTTTCTAAATGGGGTGCAGCCGTAGTTTTTGTCACTAAGTCTGACGGTTCCTTGAGAATGTGTGTGGACTACAGAGAGTTGAATAAGCTCACACATAAGAACCGATATCCTATGCCTCATATTGTATGCAGCCGTAGTTTTTCTAAATGGGGTGCAGCCGTAGTTTTTGTCACTAAGACCAACTGTATGGAGCACAGTTGTTTTCTCAGCTTGATCTCGCTTCAGGTTTCCACCAGTTGAGGATTTCTGAGGATAGCATTCATAAGACTGCTTTCCGTACCGAAGATGGATTCTATGAATGGCTCGTTATGCCTTTCGGGTTAACGAACGCTCCAGCTTACTTTGTAGATCTCATGAACAGAGTATTCAGAGACGTTCTTAATAAATTCGTGCTTGTTTTTATCGATGATATTCTAGTTTTCTCTAAAACCGAAGAAGAACATGAGCAACATTCGAAGTTCGTGCTTGAAACATTAAGAAGCCATCAGTTGAAGGCAAAATTTTCCAAATGCCATTTTTGGCAGGAGGAAGTCAGATTTCTTGGTCATGTAGTTTCAAAAAATGGAGTTTCGGTGGATCCCGCTAAGATCGCCGTAGTTAATGTAAGTTCCACATGCTTACTTTTGATATGATTATCGAAATTTTCAAATCTTGATTCGTGCCTTATATCTAATTTCAGGATTGGGAAATTCCTAAGACACCCACTGATGGTAGGAGTTTATTAGGCCTTGCTGGTTATTATAGGAGGTTCATTGAGCATTTCTCCCGCATTGCTTCTCCTCTTACAGCTTTAACCCGAAAGAACGTCAAGTTCAATTGGGATGAAAAGTGTCAGAAAGCATTTGATGAATTGAAACAGAAGTTGGCCTCCGCCCCTGTTCTTACTGTTCCGAATGGGAATGAAGGTCTTACGGTTTATACTGACGCTTGTAGAAGTGGGCTTGGAGCTGTTTTAATGCAGCATTGCAAAGTTATTGCTTATGCTAGTAGACAGTTGCGACCGCATGAGATTAAGTACGCAACTCATGATTTGGAGTTGTTAGCTGTGGTTTTTGCTTTGAAGTTGTGGCGGCACCATCTATTGGGTACCAAGTTCGAACTCTTTACCGATCACAAATCCTTGAAATATATTTTCTCTCAGAAGGATTTAAATCTAAGGCAAGTGAGATGGATGGAATTTTTGGCTGCATATGATCTTGACATCAATTATACCCCGGGTAAAGCAAATGTAGTGGCCGATGCCTTGAGTAGAAAAATGGCCATGCTTTGTCAGGTTGTTGCTTCATCCTCTCTTATGGACCGTATAGTTTCCAAGAAGAATGAAGATCTGAGTTTAAGAGCTATTCGAGAGGAAGTTATGGGGAGAGAGTGACTCGAGGAGATGGTATGATGCAGTAGTTGATGAGAAGGGTATTCTCAAGATAAATGGTAAGGTTTGTGTTCCTAATGTAGATGGACCAAGGGAAGAAGTACTTAAGGAGAATCACAAATCCAAATTTTCGATTCATCCCGGAGTAACAAAGATGTTTTAGAATATGAAGAGACTATATTGGTGGGAAGGAATGAAGAGGGACATTTCGACGTATTGAGCAGATGCAGTACTTGTCAACAGATTAAGGCTGATCACCAGAAATTAGCAGGTTTATTACAACCACTTGAGATTCCGGAATGGAAGTGGGATCATATTTCTATGGATTTTGTGGATGGTTTACCAAGAACGAGAAGGGGTAATGAGAGCATTTGAGTGATTGTAGATCGACTGACGAAGACTGCCCATTTTATTCCTCTGAAGTCAACTCAAACTGCTTCGAGTTTAGCTGAGATCTATCTGAAGGAAATTGTCCGACTCCATGGAATCCCTTCCAGTATCGTTTGTGACCGTGACCCTATTTTCACGAGTAACTTTTGAAGAGCCCTTTAGGATTCGTTGGGTACACAGTTGAATCTGAGTACGGCCTATCACCCACAGACGGATGGCCAAACCGAATGGATCAATCAAATTTTGGAAGACCTTCTTGGGGCTTGTATTCTGGATTTCGGTGGTTCTTGGGAAGACCATCTCCATCTTATCGAATTCACCTATAATAATAGCTATCAGGTAAACTTTGTTAAATCAAATTTGAAATAAAAATACATGTAAAATAAACTTTTCGTAATTCGAATCTTTTACCCAGGCTAGTATCGACATGGCACCGTTCGAAGCTCTTTACGGACGTCCATGTAAATCTCCATCCTGTTGGATTGAAACTGGTGACAGACTTGTCCTTGGACCTGAATTTATTTTGGAGGCTTCTGAGAAGGTTTAGGGAATTAAGCGGAAGATGAAAACTGCACAGGATCGGCAAAAGAAATATGCTGATAGAAGGCAAAAGGAGTTGGAATTCGCAGTTGGAGATCTTGTGTATCTCAAAAATTTTCCATTGAGAAACATCATTCGGTTTGGGAAGAAAGGGAAATTGGCCCCAAGATTCATTGGTCCTTTTCATATATCTGGAAGGATAGGTACCCTAGCTTATAGAGTTGACTTGCCTGAAAAACTATCGGGTGTTCATGATATATTCCACATCTCCAACCTTCGTAAGTATATTCATGACCCGTCAACGATAGTTCATTCCACGCAGCTTGAGGAATTGGAGATTCAGCCTGATCTTACTGTTGAAAGAAAACCCATTCGTATTCTGGATAGAAGTATGAAAAAACCGAGGAATAAATCAGTCAATCTCGTCAAAGTTCAGCGGAGTGATGATGAGCGAGATTACACTTGGGAAACTGAGGATAATATTCGTGTTTCCAATCCTGAATTATTTGATTTGGGTATGCTTTCTAATCTAAATCTATCTTTTGATTCTTGTTACACCATTCCGTTCTACCTTTTCGAGGATGAATTTTTTTGAGTAGGGGAGAATGTAACAATTCTGAAATTTACCCTTTTTTTGAATAATAAATCGATTTAATTTAAAAAAAGAAAATTTTGATTTGAGTTGAGTAACTTTGTAGTGTGAATATAAAATTTGCATTGTATATGAATAGTTGAACGAGAAAAAAAATTAGTTCAATTTTTAACGAAAATTCAGAACGATTTAAAATTCAACATAAAATCGGTTGTTAATAAACAGTGAAATTTTGGTTTTAGAAATTTAAATATTTTATATGGAAATATCATAGAAAATTTTACAATTGTAACATCGATGTTCGTTTCGTCATATTCTGATTTCGCTAGCTCTGTCCAAATTTATTTGCATGATCGATTTGGGTTGCGACAATCAACACTGCATAACTTTCAATTTTCACTAAAGCATCAAACAAACAATTTCCTTTGTTAACGTGGATGTATATGTATGCCATTCGTTGCTAATGGAAGGTATAATGTAAGTTTAGTGGAAAGCAAGTCGCGTTAAAATTTTACCAATGTAATTAGAAACATTACACGGCACAAAAAAACCCGATCATTCAAGAGTGTTTTGCGTGTATAATTGAAACAGTCAGTTGAGCCTTTTGCTGAAGGCAAAATAACGCAATTTTCTTTTTTGGAATTGGTACACAAAATAATAAGATAAAATAAAAATTATGAGAACACCGAAAAAAAAGACGCAGCACAAGTTTGAATGGGTAAGATGTTGAAATAGTATTCAAGCTGAGAGTAGCTCAATTCACGTGGCCATGTCACCATCCCTCTCTCTTCTTATATATCTTTCACTTCTGCACTTTATTTTTTTTCATAAAAATCAAACCACAACCGTTCGTTCTTCCTTCGAGCTGAACCCACCCTCCATCGTCAACCGTGCCCATCGCCTACGTCAAACCTGCCACCTCACCTCGCCGCCGCCGCACCACTGTCCAACCTTGTGCCTAACTCCTCCCCACCGAAACTTCCAGCCACCGCCACCTTATTTATAAAAAAAGGGAAACTCAGAAGCTTGTAGATCCACTACTGTTGTATTTCGCCAAGTAGCTTGAAGCCACCGACGTTAGCACTTGTTTGTTTTGGGGCTGGCCGAGACATTTTTATTGCTAAAGATAAAAAAGTGGAAAAGTAAGAAAGGGCTTGCTGTACAGAAGCTTGTTATCAATCACAGTAGTTTTTGTACAAACTATTGAATTCGACTGTGCTGCGTATTAGCTGTGTAGTGGACCTTATCACGAATCGTCGTCACTGAAATTCGGTCGTATTGCGTTTGTGATCGTATCGGACTAGCGTAGTTGAGGTGAGTGTTTACATTCACGCTAACTAATATCTGATGCAAGTTAATAAAAAAATGGTCGCCTATATATATATCCATTCGTTGTTGATTTAGATCTCGATTTCATATAAATTTGTTGAATGGATTGATTATCATATTTGTTAAATGCACATATTGACACGATATATGCGACCCATGTATGTACACTAGTTTAGGAAAATTGATATTTATTCGTTACTTTCATAATGTTATTGATAGCCAGTATGTTATGATTTGTTGAATTTTCTCATTTGATATTTGGATATGACTGTACATTGAAAGTTTATTGTTGAAAGGGTTGAAATGATATATACCCAGTATTTAAATTTATTTATCCCACTTGGCCTAGGTAGAAAATTAAATTAAACACCGTTGGTCTAAAAGGAAAAGATTTATTTTAAATGGCGATTGTATGGAAATTTATGTATAAATGATTTGAAGTTCTTTAAATTTTGTTTAAACTTGGGATTTATTATTTAAATGAAATTTGGGAAAGATAAGTAATTTTGTTAGGAAAAAAGGAATTTAGGAAAATGTTTTATTTAAATAAATTGGATTTTTGATTGAGCTTTATAAAAATTTGATTTAATTTAAATTGAATTTTTGAGATTTGAAGGTATTAAATTAAATGTTTAAGTTAAATCAGAAACTTGTTTTGAAATTGGTAGTAAATCAAATTTATATGGAATTTAAGTGGTTTTATAAATTTTGGAAGTTTATCAGAATTTGTCTGATAAAATTTTGATGGAGTTTTAAATGATGTAATAATTTTTTTTGTTGTAGTGAAAATTTGAGTTGGTTAAATTTGATTAAATTTGGGATTTAAACTTAAAAAGATTTTCTTTTTAAGTGGTTATGGGTTAAAAGGGATTTGAATTTGGAATCGTAATATTTTATAATGGAAATTGAAACGGGAATTGGATTTGAGTAATTTGAAAATTTATAAATTCCGTTTGTGAATCGTTTAAACCTTAACCGACGAAATGGTGTGCAAAAATAAAATATATACGATGGGTTGTCAAAGAGACCGGAGCCGGACATTGGCATCCTCTCTGTCAATCCCGTAACCACTTTGATAACTGTGTACGCGGTGGATGTTACCCAGAATGTAGTGGATGAATTAGCGACGTTACTAGAATGAAGTAAGAGAACGATGATGGATACCTTTGACCTTCGTGTCATAATTAAAATGACTAAAACAGGAGCCTATATCTGGCCATTGAGGTTAGCTACCTCTAGCGACGTTGATCTTTCGTATTTTGCTATCGTGATTTGAGCTCGATGGGTGCACCCTTCTGTTAGGATTGATTATCGCGGTCGGCCAGGGATGTGTTACGACCAGCCAGAAAGGGTAAACTGGTAGAATCCTACCTTAGGCATTGCCTCACGTGCCTTGTCATATTTACCCCCTATACGAGCCCATTACGATTTTGGTTTAAAACTGTAATGTGTTAAGGTGGGTCAATGTAAAGCCATAACGCTATTGATATTTATTTTACTGATAGACATTATATATTATAGCATACACTATTATATATAGATAGTTTGATGGATCCTTAGGAGATGGAAAAACCCGTAACATCTCCTAAGTTACTTTGCAGTTATTTATTGACTTACATGAGAATATTAGTTCTGACTCGAGTATTGTGTTTCCATTTTGCTGGGGTCAGCCTGAGTATTTCCAGTTGAGGAGCTTGTGTGAAGACGAAGGCATTTATGGAGATTCTATTCTATTTCTGTTATTTTATCAGTTTAGTTCGTTATGTCAGTTAGACTCATTTTATTCCTTCCATTCAGTAATTAGTGAGAGAATAATGTAATTTTGAGTTCATGACTTATTTATTTTCCGCTGTGAGACTCTAAGTTGTTTTTTATTTATTTATTTTTATTTCTTTTTTTATTTCTGTGTGATGTGATTGATTCTATTTTACCTTAAAAAACTATCTATCGTTTAAGAAAATATTTATGCTTAAATGGTGGGTCGTTACACGTTTGTTTCTAGCCTGACCCTGGTGTTGCTTTGTTGTAATGCTCGGGTCAGACAGAGTGTTACAGATTTTCAGGTAAGGAGGTTCTGGAGCTCAGGAGACGAGCTGGATGGCAGGAATATATGGAGTTTACCGCTGTATATTTAAGAGTTTTATTGATTGTAGTCTGGAACAGGTTCATATAACTGTCCAGTTATGTGTATATGGTTTAACTCTGATGAATTGTATGTAAAGTAACAATTACATCTTTTCATTATAAAAATGCTATTATTTGATATTATATTTAATCCGCTGCGAATGTGAGATGTTGTGTTTTTTATTCTTTCTTCTTTCTTCTTTTTCTTCTTTTCTCTAACAATCTGGAATTTTCAAAGTCGAAAATTTCAGGTCATTACATTTGGTATCAAAGCAGAAGGTTAAGCGAGAACATTGGCTCTCGTGGGTTTACTCATTAAGGATAGGGTCAATATTACCCTAGAATGAGTTGAGTGTAGTATATATGAGGGCGTATTTGTTATTTTCTTATAAAATGATATTAAAAAGGATTTTTATATATATTGATATATAAAGAAATGGTTTTTCTATTATATTAAGGTAATTGGTTATTGATTCATTGGAATTAAATAAAATAATGAGAATTAAGTGGTGATAGTAATACAACCAAATTGAAATTAAATGAAGATAAGTTTGAAATGGATCCAAACTGAAACTAAAATCCTGAATTTGTAGAAGTATTTTCAGAATAAGATAAAAATGAATAGGTATACAGATATAATAATCTTGGTTATTATCATAAATGGTTATTGTGTTTAATAGTGAAATATTTGTAAATGATTAAGCAAAATGAAATGTTTTAGGGAAGTAAACATTTAGGTGAGTATGACTTGTAAATTGGAATTAAAGATAATTTAATTTGGGAAGTTTTAAATCTAGGTCTAGAAATTTGAAATTGTTTCAAAATGATGAAAGAAATAATAAATAGTATTATTTGAATGAAAGGGTCCTGTTTTCAAACAAGAGTTGTTTGAAAATTTAAAATTTTGTTTTGAATTAAAACCAAAGGTGGTTTAAAATTTAAGGATAATTTGGCGTGCAAAGGAAATAAATATGTATATATGAGGGATATACATAATATCAAAGATGATTTGAAATAAACTCTAAGTGCCGAGTTTTAAATTTTTACTTGGAATGTGATGTGAAAACCCAAAGTGATAAGTTTTGAATTAATAAATGGGATTGGATATTAATATGAAGTTTAAAATTTGAAATGGGAATTCAAATTGGGTAAAGCTGCCTGGATTAAAATGAATTGAGATTTAACTTGGAAAGTTAAAAGGTTGATTTGAAATGGGAGTTATGAGTGACCTCAAAATGGGTTTGAGATCTGGAAATTGAAAATGGATCCTGTAAATTGGTGTTTGGATAAATTTGGATGTTTATTTATCCTGTTATCATTCTATTGTTATAAATAGTTTATGAAACTGAAAATTGGTTTTGGAGTTAAAAATGGATAATAAATTAGAATCTGAAGATTAAATTGTTTTTGAATTCTTATTTGAACTTTGAAATAAGTTAAGTAAAGATAATTTAAAGTGGAATTTTGGAGTTTGGACTCAGAATTAAATGGTTTAAAATTTTAAGTTGTTAATTTAAAAATAAAGGTTGGTTTGATTTAAAGGATTAAATCAAGATTTAAAAATTTAACTCGAATTTATGAAATTCGAGATGCTTTTAAGTTAAGATTTGAATAGCATTAGTTCAAATTGAATTTGATTTGAATTAAATGGAAATGAGATTGAAGTTAAATAAGTTTAAATTCAAATGGGGATTGATTTGAATTTGGGATTGAAATTGAAGTTAACTTAAATTGAATTGATTGGAATGAGAAATTGGGAATTGAACAGTTTGGCTATGAATTATATTTTTCAAATAAATCATTTTAATATAAACTGTTTTAAATCTGTTTTCCTAACTATTTACTATTCAACCTTTCTTTTTAAAACCCAAACTATTTTATACTTATTTTACAATTATTTTGAGAACTAATTACTATTTTACATCTGTTTTACAACTATTTTTGCAACTATCCAACTATTTTACAATTATTTAACTACTTTACAACTATTTTAAAATTTACTTAACTATTTTACAACTATTTTGCAACTAATAACTATTTTTCAACTACTTATTTATTTTAAAAAAATTCAAGCTATTTTCTTAATACAAGTTGGTCAGAGTGCAAACTGTCTATAATTGAATACCATTTGAGATAAGAATTAAAGTGATAACCCAAATAGAAATTGGGAGCAATTGTGGATGAGTGAATAGAATCAAAAATGAAGGTGAATAGAAAAGAAAACTGATTTATCTAATAATCAATGAAGATAAATACATAGGATGTACGTATATTATTCTAGTCGCGTAATGATTTTATCCAGATTCGAGCATAGAATTTCGAGATAGTATATCGATCCGAGTTTGGATTTTTCACTCGATTTTCGACGGCGAAACCTAGATATGGATTTTTGATTGATTCTGGGTATTCTCTATCATAGTTATGACTATGCAAGGAGAATAACGGTTTCTGATCAAGAAACTAGATCTAAGTCCGCGCTAGGAAGTCGGGTGGACGATACTTGTTCGGAAGTGAAATTGTGTGATCGAGTGGGTGATCGGATTTGATATTGCATACGGTTGGTATATGTACACATACGTGCTTAAATGAAATAGATATTGAAATATTGAAAGAAATAAGAAATGATTTTTGAAGGAGAAGTATATTTTGAGAATATATATGAATAAAGGCGGAAGATTGATATCTTTTGAAATTCTTTTTTTGAAAAGTAAGTGATATGGTAAGTAATTTTATAAAAGAGTAATCATATTTGAACATTTGATTTGGAATAAACAAAGTTATATATCTTTGCTATATATGATAAACTCCCCTTGTTGAATCTATAGCCAGAAGAAAAAGGGTTTTTGAAAGTATTTGAAGTATAAAAAGGGAATTTATACAAGTTTGAAATGATCCAAAGATTTTTCAAGGTTATATATGTCTATTTATATAAATGGTTTTGAGAATGATTTTGGGAAAAGGTTTTTGAAACCTATGGATGTTGAAAGGCTTTTGATTTTAGGAAAAATCAATTTTGGAGATTTAGAAAGCCTAGTTTGAGAATTATCGATTTTGGGATAATCGATTTTGTGTAGAGGAGATATATATGTGATTCATACAAAGGGTATGATTTGGAAGATACTATATGTGTATAGTATAAAGTGTTTTGAGAATGGCTTTGGGAAAAAAGTGCTCCTATGGAATGAACTTCTAAGGAGTGTCACGGGGTGGTACTGCCTTGAGCCCTAAGGGGGGTCTTAAGTTGATCCTATGAGGAAGTCCGGACAAACTAAAGTTCTTGAGAATCATTGGGTAGCGAATGACAAGGGCGCTGATGCCTACAGAGGCATTTGGGTTATGCTGTGATGATAGTGTAACTCGATGCCGCTGCGATCTACTATGGACCATAGCAGAAATCGTGTGGAGGTGAGTGTCTACGATCTACTTTTGATTTTGCCGGGAAGACGACGTAACATCGGTGATTGCGATCTTTGGTGGAGTGGAGAAGTTTCATTCTTTTGGAAACGAAATTCGAGGGCATTGATGCCTACAGTTAAATGGGTTTTTACTGTGATAGCAATGTAACCCCATATGTAGCTGCGATGTGTAGCGGGTTCTATGGTGTAATCGAGGGGCGTGGAGGGCCTACAGTTATCTATGGATTTTGCCGGGATGACAACATAACCATCGGGTTAACTGCGACCATGGAGAGGGTGACGATTTCCAGAGCATTCTCACCAAAGATGTTTCCTCTATTTTCAAAAACTTTTTCTACATTTTTACTAAAATATTTTCCAAGTATTTTCGCTGGGTGTTGAAAATGGGTCTGCTAAGTACTTATAGATTTTCAATCCTATGCCTGATCAACTATGACCGAATTTCTATGAGAACGAAGATGGACTTGTGGAAACATCGAGTTATAAAAAGTATTTTTATAAAATAATTTTATAATGTTATGTGGATTTTAAAAGTGTTTTAAAAATAATCAAAGAATAATTTATTTGATTTTGGGTATTGAATAAATTATAGCTTCGTTCCTTTTTGAGGACGAAAAGATTTAAAGGGGGAGGAATGTGATAACCCGGATTTTGGAGTATCTGTTAATTGATAATTAACGGGGTTAATTAATTAAAATACTGATTTATAGATTTAACAAATAAATCTGATGATAAATATTTTTATCTAGATGAATATTTGTTTTATTATCTCATAATATAATTACTTAAAATTTAAAAATTGAATTTGTATTTGTTAAATATATATATATATATATATATATATATATTTTAGTTGATTTTATATTTGATTTTAAAATTGAATTTGAATTTGGATTTAAATTTGAAATTTAATATATATATATATATATATTTTAAATATATTTTGGATTTAAAAGTATATTATATATGATTTTATTAAGAATATAATTGTTTTTATATCATTTTCGTTTAAAGGGTTTTATTTATATAAATCAAGAAATGTATTTATTAAATAGTAAATTAAATAAAAAAGCTTTTTATTAGCATTTAAAAATATTTAAAAATGTATAATAACAAGTTTTTAATTATAAAAGCTTGTTAATAACATGTGTAATTTAATAATCAATTGTAAATGACAAATGTTAAGAATTGAACAAGTGTCGTCTTTGTATTTTCATTTTCTTTAATTTTTAAAAAAAAATCATAAATTTAGTCTATATAAGCATCTACCTTCTTTCTTCATTTCTTTTTCTATCTTCAATTTTCAAAAGCTTAAAGAAACAACACCTGTAAAAGAATAAGCAAAACTAGAAAATTAATTCAAACAACATATTCAATCTAAATCAACAACATCAATTGCTGTAACCACCAGATCAAAAGAAAATTCAACAACAGCTTTACAGTTCTTCAACAAGCAAGATTCAACCCAAATTCAATCAAAATAGCAAGCAATAAGGATCAATTCAACAATCAAAAACAGAGTTCTAGATTTAAAGGAAGATACAGTTCTTTATTTTATATAAGGTGAGTAAACTTTCTTTAAGAACGGTTTTAACTATGTTTGCGATGAATCCTTGAAGTATGGTATGAATTATGTCGTGCATGATGATAAAGAAATGATTTTATGTATATATATGTGTGTTAGTATCGTGTTCATGTTTGGAAAAGGCTAAGCATTTCTCTGTTTAAACATTACAGGTTTTAAACCTGATTCCAAAATTCAAATCTTCCACTTAAATGATTTTTAGGCCTTGATCATTGAGTAAAAAATGTTTATATGTGAGCAACCTCATTTTTAAAAATTGATTCAAGTGAAAATATTTCGTAAATATTTTAGAAATAAAATATTTCAGTGAAGAACAAATTAACGTAAGAAATTGGATCATCAAGTTTCCAAATTTTGATTGTATAATCGAATTTATTTAGGAAATCGATGAATTTCAGTAATAGTTTGGTGATTTTTAAGTGGATGGATATAGGGAAATTTTGGGTTGAAAGCAAATTTCATTCCGACCAAATTCCGACGATCGACGATAAGAAGGTGGTCATGCTCGTTGTGGAAGGAGGTTTATGTAGCAGGAAGCTTTGGAAAAATAGTTTAGTATTTTCCTGATTGTCGGAGCAATCGACATCGAAGTTTTAGGGTTTTAGAGTGTGTTTTGTACGGGGTTGTTAATTGGATGTTCGCGGTAAGGTTATATCCCAAGGTGAACCGAAGGCAGAAGAAAAGGAAGATAGAGGTCAGGCGAAGATTTTAACAAGAGACCGGAGTCTCCGGTGGTTAGAGTTGGCAATGCGAGGTGGATCTCGGCGATGGGTTCTTGAGCCAGTTGATGCTCATTTGTTCGATTTTGATTTGCATAGTGGTTCGTCGACCTGGGTGGTCGAGTCGACTAGGGGGCAGACCGTCGACTTGGGGATGGTCGGGGCAGGGGTCGGAGGAGGTCTGGTCGCGTGTACACGTGCACGGTGCACTAGCATATCGGTGAAGTTTTTTTTCTTTGGATGTTGCTGTAGAAATAGAAAGAAGGAGAAGGGTAGAGACTCGAGAAGTTTTAATGATTGACTCGAGTTGTCGGTCGGGGTTTCTGGGCTTGGGCTCGGGGTTATTTCGATCAGTTACCCAGGTTTGTTAATTTTTAAGAAAATGTTTTAGCTGGTTTAAATATGTAGAAGCTTCAAAATATAATTAAAATCCAATGTTTTTGAGTTTAAATTGCTTTGACTTGAAATAATTATATTAGTATTTTTTTCTTAAATCTCTAAGAGTTGTCAATCGAAATTAATGATGTAATTAACCAAGCAGTTAGGATAAGTGTATGGAATTTTAAGTAATCAAAATAAAGGGGAACTTAAGTGATTTTGTATTCCAAACATTTAATTTAAATTAAGTGATAATTAATTAAGAAGTTAATTAATCAAGGTAAGTGTTTTATCTTAATCAAGGTCTTATTAATAAAGTAATTAAAATATAATTACTGAACTAATTAAAGGTAATTAATTAATGTAGTTAATTTAAATAATTAATTAAGGATAATCACTTGTGAAATGGATTAAGTATAATTACTTAATGTAATTTATAAAGATAATTACTAAGGGAAGTAATTAATGGATAATTACTGAATGTAATTAATTAAAGAGAATCACGATAATTAATTAATTAAGATTAAATTAATCAATGAAATTAATTAGGGTTAATGAATTAATTAAGGTTAATAAATTAATGTAATGAATTAAGGAATGGTTTCTAATCAATCTAAGTTATTAAGCAGGATTAAGGGTAATTAATTAGTTAAGTTAACAAATGGTTACGGATTAATAAATTTATAATTAAGGGTTATAAGTTTATTAATTGGAGGTTAATTAATTTGTAATTAAGGGTCTAGCTAATTAATTAGAGAATAATTAATTCGTAATTAAGGATAAATTAATTAAGTAAATAGAAATTAATTACTTAAAATTAAAGGATAAATTTATCAAGGATTAATTAATATAATTAGTAATTAAAGGCTAAATTAATTAATAATTAAAGGTTAATTAACTGAGGATAATTAACCAATGGGGTAATTACTTGATGAAAGTAATTAAAGCTAAATTACTTAAGGGAAGTAATTAAGGATTAATTACTTAGTATAATTAATTAAAGGATTAATTAATTAAGGAAATTAATTAAGGGTTAGTTAATTAATGAATATGATTAATTAAAGAATAATTAATCAATGTAAGTGATTATAGGATAATTAATTTGAGTAATTAATTAAGGATAAATGTAATTAATGCGAATGGGTGAAGGTTAATTATTTTGTGTTATTAATTAAAGGCTAATTACTTAATGTAATTAAAGAGGATAATTAAGGGATGATTAATTAATGGTTTGTAATTAATTAATGTTAAGTAAGCAGGATTAAAAGAGATTGAAGTAATTAATTTATTTTAAATTAATTAGAAATGGTATGACAAATTAATCTTGTTATGAATGATTGAATGATATTTTATGCCTTAGATTAGTTGATATCTCTTATATGTGATTTGTGATGCTATGTGATATGATATATTTGGATTGAACAGTGATAATATGGTTTTTCTATCAGTGATGAACGGCTATGTAAATACGTAATTCTGGATATAAATGGAATTGTTTAAATTTAAAAAGCTTTGTTTTTAAGATTAATTTTGGATTCGAAGAGACCGGGGTCGGGTATCAGTATATACCCGAAACCTCTTCGATTTGGAATCTACAATAATTCTTTATAGACTTGATTTGTGAAATCAATAGGCTGGAATGGAATAATTTAAGTAAACTGGACCATTAAAATTATGTAATGGTACTTAAAGGATTGTGTGTGAAATAAGTATTGGCTATAACAAGTTAAGAACTCGTAGAAGATACGAGTTACCCTGGGTTTTCTTTTATGGTTTACAACTTAGTATTCCAAGTTATTTAGGTTTATTCACACTGGTTTCCAGCTTGACCCGGGTATTTCTTTTTTGTAATGCTCGGGTCAGACCGAGTATTACAGATTTTCAGGTAAGGACGTTCTGGAGCTCAGGAGACGAGCTGGATGGCAGGAACATGTGGAGTTTACCGCTATATATTGAGAGTTTTATTGATTGTAATCTGGAACAGGTTCGTATAACTGTTCAGTTATGTGTATATGGTTGTAACTCTGATAAATTCTATGTAAAGTAACAATTACAGCTTTTCTTTATAAAAATGCTATTATTTGATATTATATTTAATCCACTGCAAATGTGAGATGTTGTTGTTTTCTGTTCTTTCTTCTTTCTTCCTTTTCTTCTTTTCACTAACAATCTAAAATTTTCGAGTCGTTACGTGTTATAAACTTAAGTTAATAATTTAAAATGCTAGTAATTATAATTAATAGAAAAGTGAATACCGTAATTATAAACTTAGGTAATGTTTGAAGTTAATTATAATTAGAGTAAGTAGTAAAAGTGGATACTATATGTGAAAGAAATAAAAGTGAAAGGTGAAAATCTTTTATAGGTATGAGTTATTTCACAAATGAAAATTTATATGAAAAGAGAAATCAAACTAAATAGTAAATGTGAAGTAAACTGAAATATAATATATACAATACTTCGATAATGAATTCATTTATGATACAAATAATTGAAATGGATATAACTTATGTAAGTAAAGAATGTAAATTAATGAAACAAGCCTTATATAAATGAATGAGAATTAAAATTTTGTGAGTAATGAATGTGAATTAAAGAAAAATCATTATATGAAAAAGGGAAAAAGAAAAAAATTGAACAATAAATGATGTGAAAAAAGGATTAATAGAATAAACTTAAAATATGTGTTGAATGCTTTGTTTGTTTTGACTTATGGGACGTTGGGAAGTGATACTTTAAATTGTTTAAAATATACAAATAATCTATTAAGTTATCTAAGAGTATTGAGTGTATGGTATGCTTAATAATTTATTTATCATTCTATACGATTAAACTCGAACAAACCATTTGTTTTGGTTGTTATGGATGTATGATTGATTACATTAATTTCATGTGATGATTGTATGTTTTTGTTTGCAAGTGATTATTGTTATGTGATATTGGTTTGTTTTTTTATTAATTAAGACAACTTAAATATTTCACTTTATATAATTATTAACCTCTTTGGATTATACAAGTGAAATACAGGTTTGTGGAAGCACTGGCTACTGCTTTTGGTTTCATAAATTATGCGTTGTTTGCCCAACAAATAGGCACATTTTTGGATTACGTTTTTCTAACGATATTATATTGTCTTTTCTGTAGTTTGGGATATTTTATTTTGAAAAATATGATATATATTGTTATTATTGATATTATTATTTCTCCCAGACCTCTCCGTATAAAGGAGACTCTACCGAAATTTTCTGTGGATTTTGGACTGAGAAAATTTTGTGAAATGTTTTCCAAACTTTTGTTAACTTAAATATAAAATGATTTAATTATTTTAAATTTATATATTTTATTTAAATTATTTAATTATGTAAATTGATTGTTTATAGATTTAATATTTTGAATAAGATAAATTAAATTCTTAATTGCTTCTTTCCCTTTTCGAGGACGAAAAGTTTTTAGTGGAGGACAATGTAACGACCCATGATTTTCGATAATTAAAATTAGTCAATTTAATAAGGTTTTGTGATTTAATGTTGGGAGAAAATAATTTATGATTTAATAGTAAGAATATAACTAGAATGAAATGTAATTGTATTAATTTAAGGTAATTGATAATTACTTTAAATGTAATTCCAATTAATTAAAATGATTAAAAAGCTATAATTGGTTATAGATTGTAAATTAAGTAGTAATGTGTGTATTAATTGGTAATTGGATTAAAAGAGTAATTGATAATTTAAATGTTGTATTAACAAATGAAATAATATGTAATAAATTGTAATTTAATAAAACTAGTGTTGTGTAAATAATTATAACATTTGTTGTAAACAATCAACTTATAAATGTGATTAAATTAAGCCGAAGGCGATAATTGTTATTTGCTACATATTCGTTTAACTTGTTGAAATCAATTGGAAATAAATTGCAATAAATGTAGTTAAATATTGTGTTAATGGAAATTAAGATGAAATTGGAGAATATTAACATAATAAAATATAAACAAATGTTAACTATATCTATAGAGTAATGATTGATTGAATAAAAGACTGGAATCTAATTAAATCATTTTATTGGAATTAGAATATAATTAATTGGAATTTAATGTAATTACACACTATGGTTAATGTAAGAGATGGCGTCAATTGTAGAAAATGAGGATAATAAGAAAGATATTGGTTAATTTAATAGTAGGAGTGTAAATAAAAATAAAAGGATAAAAATGAATAAGTTTAGTAAAGGAGTAAACATTTGTTTATTTATTTGAAATGTTGGTAGCTGAAAGATTGATTGTAGAGATGAAAAACTATTATTTACTTAGAAATGTGCAATTACTGTTTGTATCTATTAGTGTATAAATATGTTTAAATTACTATTAGATAGGAAATAATTGTTCTACTTCTCATTACATTCATTTAATTCATTTTGAAATTTAATCAACTGAAACTAATGTAATTGAAAATTTTCAATTAATAGGAGAGAGAATACTAAATTATAAATTAATAGGTGTAATTAAAAGTAGCTTATGTTTTGTGAAAATATAAGGGAAGTTTGATTTAATGAAAAGAACACTTACATCAAATAAAATGAATGTTTCATTTGTGAATGTAGGTTTAATTTCATTAAAATAAAAAATAGAATGATTAATTTTAAAGGAAGAAATGTATGTTTATTTGAATTGTGTTTTAGCTTATAGATTGATTATAAGAATAGGAAAATAATATATTTCAGTAAGTTATTTATTACTCTTATGAATAAACAAAATTTTTATAAACGTGTTTAACTAAACAATTGTTCTATTATTCATCCATTTTAGTTGTTTTTTTTGAAATTTAACTTTGTATGTAATTGTAATTAATGTAATTCAAATATTTCAATTAAAAGGAAAGAAAACTTTGATTGCAATTAATATATTTAATAAAAGAAACGCATGTTTTGTGTTAGACAAAAGCGTGTTTTAATGGAAATAAAAGTTCATTTTTGAAAAATCAAATTGAACATTTTCATTTTTAAGATAAGTATAATTTTTTTATTATGTGTAGATAAAAACCTAAATGTGTACAAATTTGAAAATTATTTGAGTTAATGGAGTTAATTTGTTTACGTTTCAAAAAAATTGAATTTCAAAAGGCTGTGTGATGTACATGGTCCCTTCATTTCTTTTGTTATTAATTATTGCATCAACGTTTTACAATAGTTATCTTATTATTAATACTTGATCCGTTCATTTCTATTTCTATTTAATACCTGAGCCTAAACTTTTAGGTTGTGTTTAATTCTTGCCAACTCATTTTCACGTATACGAAATTTTACTTTCCTTTGGTTTGCAAACTTTTCCATTCCTATGTACATTTCCTTATGCATTGTTAATGCATGGAGCTTTCAAAATAAAATATGACATTTATTTTTGTCCTTCCACCTTCATTTGCTAATTATAAATAACCTGCAGCTTATTTCTTCATTTGCATTTTGTTTCTCCTGACACCTCATATTCAAAAGCTCATATTCTTGCAAATCCAAAAGCTTTTTCTTTTGTGAAACATGATTTTTTTTCATTATTTCACATGTCCTGTCCTCATCTTAGTTGTTCTTTAATCTTTTCCTTAAGCCTCATCTCGAGAAAAACGTAAGTACTAAAATTTGTTTATTTTTATGCGTACTATTTATTATTTTAATAATATTTCTTATAACATGAATATCTTTTGCATATAAACTTTGATTCACGCGCGATTTCTTCTATTGGATTCGTATTTAAATTCCAGATAACATGAAATTGATTTAGTTGAATTTGGAGACTGTTGAGTTTTTGCGCTTCTGTTTGGATTTTTATGGGCTAAAATCAAAGATGGGTGTTTTAACCCACTCATAACTACTAAATTTTCTTATGTTAGTTAAATTAAATTTATGATGTGATTAGAAATTAATTGACTGATGTTTGGTATGTTTAAATTGTCATTCTAGTTAAATTTGACTTTTATTGTATTTAATCATAGTTTAATTTAATATTGAATTTAATTGCAAATTTAATACCTGTTATTGATAATCAATTATGTATAGATGTTTATTGATTGGTTTGGGTGATGATTGTGATGGATGTTTGATTGTTGATATTGGGTGACTGGATCTTATATTTTACATTGTTATAACACTACAAGTTCCCTATGGGTTGAAATGAAACATACCCGAGCGATCTGATAGATTAGAAAGAAACCATTATGGGTTGAAATGACAGACTCGAGCGATTTCATGGATTTGTAAATAAATTTGGGATTGTTGGTAGAATTGACATACACCCTTTAATTTAAATATTTACGGATTGAAATGATAAATATCCATATCACCTGACCATAGAATAGAGAATTGTGTACGGACACAGGATTGGTTAAATTTAATGATTTAAATCTATAAACTTTGAATCCAGTCAGACGATATTTGAAGTAGAATTTGACTGATATAAATTGAATTGTTTTAAGTAATTATTTAAAGGATTTAAATTGAAATTCTAAAATTGAATTTGAAGTATAAACGAAATTATCGGAATTGAGTTGTTGAAATGTTGGAACTGTAACTTTGAAAATCTATTAAAATTGAAATTGTTAAATTTGACGTTAACTTCAAATTTATTATCTCAATATAAACTGTAAATATTCTTTTAAATTCTAATTTTAAGATTTTCAACTATTAAATAAGTTATTCTATTTTAAACCAACTTAATCAATGTAAACTATTTAATTTATTTTAATCTAATTTAACCTATTTTAAACTAATTAACCTGTTTAATCTATCTCAATCTATTTTAATCTATTTTGACATAATTTAATCTATTTAAATCATTTAAACTTTATTAAACTATATTAAACTATTCTAATGTATTTTAAACTATTTTAATTTATTTTAAACTATTTAATCTATCTTAATTTATTTTAATTCTATTTAATCTATTTTAAATTCATTTAATCTATTTTAATCAAATAACTCCATAATAAACCTATTTAATCTATTTTAAACCATCTAACCTATTTTAAATCTATTTAAATATTTTAATCTATTTAATCCATTTTAAATTTATTTAATCTACTTTAAACCTATTTAACCTAATTTATATCTATTTAAACTATGTTAAACTAATTAAACTATTATAACTATCTAAATTATTTTCTAAATTTCAGTTGGTGCAAAGTGGAAATGTTTTTAATAAAAGCCTTGAGTTTAAAGCCAATAAGGTTTAATAATGTTATAACATAAATTGGGATTTGAAATGATATTTGATAGTGAAATAATAGATTTTAAGTAAATACGATGATTTTGAAATGAGGGTTTGAACTATTTAGAAAATATGATTTTGAAAGTGATTATGATTTCGGAAGTGATATGGTTTTGAGAATATGATATTTTGATATCGATTGTGAATTGACTTTTGAAATGTAAAAGAACCATCCGGTTTGTAATAAGCGGTTGGTTGTTAAAGAGACTGGGATCGAATATTGCCATACTCTCTGCCAATATCGAAAACCACTTTAACAACAGTATACGTGATGGAGTTTCTAGAAATGAAATAGGATGGTTTGGCATACGATCCTGTATGAGGTATTTACGTGACCCTAACTCTCGTGAGTCAGCTTTGATGTGACTAAAATAGGAGCCATGCCGGGACAAGTGAGGTTGCACCTCCGATCAGACACATTTCTTCGATACCATATTATGACTTTGTGATGATTTGGTGGCCACCCCTCGATTTTGATTTTGGGAGTATGTTCCAAGGTGGGTGGTAGTAGTTGCTATGCGTTACCACCAGTCCGGATTCACAATTGGTATATCTACCCTAGCATTGCCTCGAGGGCCGTGTTCATATGCTCTATCGTGCCTTTTTACGAGTTTGTTTTGTGTCGTACCAATGGAGTGCTCCCTGAAAGCCCACCTTTGGGTGGAGTTTACAGTATCTGTATTGATTAGGCATTATATAAAATGTGTTAAGGGGGATATGGGTAATGTAACGATCGCGATTTTTCGTTGCCGAAAAACCGAAATGTTATGGGTTTAAGAAAGAAGAAAAGAAAAAGGAAGAGGTAGAAGATAGAAAAGACAGAAAATAAAAGAGAAAATAGAACGGAACAGAAAACAACAGAATCAGAATCTCACAATTCGCAGCGGAACAACATATAATAATAAATGAATAATTTTTAAACAAAGAACTATATCAGTTATTACATTACATTACATCATATCATCAGAGTGTACAACAACAAACAAACAGCGGAAAAGAAAGTACTATATACTAGTAATACGCCATGCCATCCATCTTGCCTCCAGCAACTCCTGAATTTCAGAATATCCTGATAACCTTAACTCTTGACTGCCCGTGTGAAAATTGGTGGGCACCCAGAGTTTAGGAAGGAAAACAATAAACTCCGAGTCAGTCATGTGACTGGTGTGAGAACTCAAAACAGTTTATTTATCTTTAAAATCAAAATAGAGGAATATTTTTAAATTCAATTCGAAATGCTTTTAAAAATGAGACTACCATAAGGCCTCCCGCACACACACACAATGCAAACGCAGAATCGGAGGAGATTTCTCCTTATGATAGTCAAAGATGCTTGATACGCATTAAAAAGAACATTTGATATTATTACTAGTGCATAGTGTAGGAAAAATTCATTTCGAAAATAAAGATATAAATCTTAGCCAGCATAGACATTTCGCACTTATGCCTACTATAGCTACCATGTTCAATAGCGGGTTACCGCCATATTCCATAACAGGTTATACAACTAAAACCGTACAAGTCTCATATTTGAAGAATGGATTTTCCAACAAATGGTCAGGCCAAGGAACTTCCCATTGCCACATGGAAACGCCTCTGGAAGGACGCCCCGAGAACCAAACCGTTCTCCGCTAAACAAAGCCGGGAATCCCTTTTCCCAAGGAATATTACAAACCCTCAGAAATGCCACCCCCGGTCCTTTGGAACCTTTCACCGAGCGCTCGTCACCATCATCACACAATCATAAAGTGTTTTCAACATGAGTAAGTATCTGGGCTCCATACCATGATACTACCCTTTTCCAGAAGGAATGGCTATACCCTAGGGAAGCGATCCCTGAAAACCTTGCCGCACAATTCCTGTTTCGACCATTCCGGGGTGTGAGGTTCGACGAAGTCACGTCCACAAAAACATACTTTATACAAAAGCCATGCTTTGGGTCAACAAATGATCATAGAAATGATCACCAGGATAAACGATCAAATAAAAGATCCTATCACAAATAATCAACACAATGATCATTTCACAACAACACTCAGTATGTCACATTACAAAATTGGGAGTATATTGCTAATAACCTTCAACTATATAACCTCTGAGCTCGTACGTCTCATAGAAGGGTGTTAAGCTAAGAGAATAAATTCTCCGCCACCAACAGAAATATATTTGAAAGAAATCGGCTTTACATCTCAATTTGTAATGTCAGACACACAATCCATACAAGTCTGTTCCGGGCTCGAACAGAACCGAAGGCACTTACAAAGAAGTCCTTGCAATCCGAATAATCTCTAATCACGTTCGGATTTCCCATCACATATGGAGATCTCAATACCGGGGATCAGCCAGTGCAGAGACAATCAACAAGAAACCCTTACGTTTTCGAAAATATCCGGTCTTCAACACCGATCTTCGAATGCAATTCTTAACGACGTATCACATATTCGGAATGGGTTATACGACCCCAAGGTCCTTTCCCGGTTAACCCGAATAGTGAGCGCTTATTTAAAAAAAAATAAGTGTGGCATTCAATTTCAAGCAAATCACAACAAATACCTATTTAAAGGTAAATATTGATAGTCCACTATTCCCTTATATTTTTCGAAAGCATCTATTTCAACAATGAATGTTGAAATCTATGGTTTCGAATCTCAACATATTTTAAAACATCATTAGATCGTTTTAATTCTATTTAAAACATCACATTCAAAATAATTTCTTTAACATATTATTCACTATTCAAAAACGTGAATATACTGCGTTAACAAATTTCATCATTTCTATTCATTTTATTTTAAAGGATTATTCACTGTCTAAAACATGAATATAATTCCATTAACAAATTTCAACAATTTACTTATCAAAATAAGTCGTTGCGGATTTATAAAACAACGTTTATAAATTCTATTTCTATTTATTTTATATCAACTTCCTTTTACAAATTCTTTTATTAACCTATCTCAATTTATATCCCAATGATATACTAAAAATTCATTTTATAAGTCAAACACTTATAATTTATTTGTTTACAAAATCGTTCCTTTAAACTTCATAAATTTTATAATCTTATAACTTATAAGATTCATTTATTTATCCACATCTATTCCCTAAATAACTTTATAAGTTTTATTTATAAAATTCTATTTATAACTTCACCGTTATAATTCTATAAATTTCATTCATTTATGAAATTCATTCACAATTCATTCTAACACTTATAAAAGCTCGTTTTATAATTCAAGATATTCTAAATTTATAAATATCAATTTATAAATCTTTTAATATAAATCAATTTATATTATTACTTTAAACATCTTTAAACTCTTTTATAATTTCATCATTCTGATTTATAAAATAAAAATTTTATAAATCCTATTTGTAAACTTCTTATAATAAATTCAGAAATCCCAGTTCAAACTATTTTATAAAATCATTTATCCCATATTTTCAAAAATCAACTTTTAACTATATTTCTCAAAAATCATAATTTTTATACTATTAAAATTATAACGTTTATTTATTTAAGATGAATCAATTCCAAAAATATTTTATAAACGTATATTTCCAAAAATCACTTTAGAAATCAAAATCGTTATTTTTTTAAACTTCAAAATTGGATCCGATGATGCAACACATCAAATAGTCAACCACGACTTTCAAACATCATATATCATCCATGATAAACAATCAAACATCACAGTATATGAAATCAAATAAATATTTGTGAGGAATCCAGTTGGATCCCTCCAACCTGTTTCCCTGCATCCACAGACATTAGCACAATACCAATTCCGTTTCAAGACGGAATATCGCGGTATATGGGATTTTATAAAATATTATCCGCTTACTAACGGCGCAATAGGGTCTCATCCGCTATACAAGGCGGGAAATCAATCAACTGCAATATATACATATGCCAATATATATATATATATATATATATATATATATATATATTGCTATATATATAATATAATACCAATTCCACTTCGAGGTGGAATATCGCGGTATATGTGTGTAATAAATAACCTCCGCTTACTAACGGCGTATAGTGTCTATTCACATCCAATATATATATATATATATATATATATATATATATATATATATATATATATATATCAATCATCATTCAAGCATTCAATCAACATAACTATCAATTTTAAATCTAACTATTTAAAATTTAAATAAATCCTTTTGAGTGAGAAGTTCTCACCTTTATTCCCGTTTGCAATCCACTTCCAATTCAACTTGTTTTCTTCATTTATACCTTGTATAAATATTTACACAATTTATTAATATTCGAACAGATCGAATAATAAATTTTTCATTTCTATTTCGATTCATCGGTGATTTTATTTTAATAGTTAAATTAACTGATGGTTTTATTTAAACCAGTTTTCTTCTTTAATAAATTTATTTAAACTAATTATTTTCCTTTAAACTAATATCTTTAAATCAATTTCTTTTATAAAATATCCTTTAGTCCTTAATTACCCATTTTTTTCCAATAATAAATAATATTTTCTTTTGATAAATCATTTTATCAAGTAAGTAAAATTTCCAACTAATTTTCTTTTACAAATTCCTTTATTAACAGATATCGTTTAGTAGCTTAAAAATAATTCAAATTAACCAATGTTTTTAATTCAAACTAATAATATAACTTTAACAAATTTTATTTTGATACAAATTTAAAAATTTCAAAAATTGTTTTCAAACACCAATTTAAACCCTTTTAAAATTCTTGTAGCAACTAAATAATTTAGTTTTAAACTAAATTTCCTTTAAGTTTTAAAATTCCTATTATTATTTATTTCAAATCTATATACATTTATTAAAATTAAATTAAATTTGAAATCATTAAAATTTTAAAACTCGAAAATTACCTTACTGTCATAAAATTTTAAATACTAGTTTCACTTCTTCTTTTTTTTTCCTTTTTTTTTTTTACTGTGTACAAATTATATATCACATTTAATATTTAAATGAATACTTTCAAAAATCATATACCTTACTGTTTTCCATCGCCGTTACCACTCGCGCCTTTGCCGCGAATCACCTCGCCCCACGCCTGCGCACGCGCGCCATCATCACGTCATCGCACCACAGGCCTTGCCGACGCCGCCACGAGCCTCCACGACATCGCCCCCTCGCGTCGAACCTACTGCAGCGCTGCCTTCGCCTTCGCCTACGCGCGCGCCCATCATCACGTGCTTCACCCAAATCCTAGCTTTACGCGACTCAGTCGCCTTCTTCACGAAATCGCGCGCCGTCGCGTTGAACTGCTCCATCTCAAATGCGCGCCACCACGCGGCATCGCCGCCTCAACCCTATACGCGCGAGCACGCTTGCGTGTGCCTCGCGATTCCAATTGCCGCGATTTTGAATTTGGAACTGGAGAGGCTCGGTTTCAATTTGGAAAGAGGGAAGAACGAGGCTTCGGCCATTTATTTTTTTATTTTTTTTTCTCGTTTGATTTTGGAACTGAAAAGTAGTTGCGCGATTATATAAAGAGGGATGGAGGAGACAAAGGAACGTGATGCTTCAGGGAGAATGTGTTTGCCTCCATGATCATCTGCGTGATACTAGGCATGATTTTAGGGAGAACGTGGTGAAGTTTGACTCAGTTTTAAATTTAAATTTAAATTGAATTCAACTCAAATTCCAATGCGTTAACTCACCGTGTGATCACATATTAACTCCGAAAAATACGAAATTTGAAATCCGAGAATAATTCAATATTACGGACCCAATGGAACTGGTTTCGTCGAATTCCGAGTCTGTGCCTCGGAAGGCTATTTTAAACATCGATTCAAACGATATAATTTCAAAACTGAACAATTCACTTCAAATTTCAATTCTGAAGCTTCTATAATTTTCAGTATTATCAATATGAATTTTACAAGCCTTTGAAATACTTTTAATCGGCTTAATATTGAAGATTCAAATTTTTTATTCACTTTCAATAGATTAAATTCTAAAATTTAATCGCCATATTCAAAGTTATATTGAAAATTCAATCCAAACCATCACTCAAATATTTAAAATTAATTAAATATTTCCAAATTAAATTGTTAAAAATTCTGGGTCGTTACAATCTTCCCCCCTTAAAAGAATTTCGTCCCGAAATTACAAGTTAAGAAGAATGCCCTTATCCCGTCTATCATTTTTCACAATCCAAATTGTTTTATCAACTTACTAACCTAAATCTTTTTACTAAAGATTCACTATCATTTCAACTAGCTTTCCAACTTCAATTATAGGTTTCAAACAACATTGTTCTCCTAACAATTCAAATTTAAATTTAAATTCAAATTTCAAACTTTCAAAATTTCTCAAAATTTTTCTAACACTCTAAATTTTCGAAAAATTTCGCCAGCGTCTCCTTTGCGCGGCTAGCTCGGTACGACTACAAAATGGCACCACGGCCCCTCAGAATCAAAAAGAAAAGAGAAAGCCAAGTGGCTGGAGAAGAAAATCATCAAATTTCATACTGAAATTCAAATGCATACCTTTTTGTCGAGCAATTCAATTTTATCTTTGAAATCAAAATTTCAATTCCATTTCTTTTAATACACCTGTATAACCTGCTAGTCATAATATCCAATTCCAACATACAAACCATTTTGCCAATTCTACTATAAATTTTTTCCAACATATGCTTCTTTTACATTTTTACTTCGCTATTGAAGTTACATGTTCATTTTATTCAATTTTACATTTCAATTCAATTTACAATTTCATTTGAATTCAATTCTCAATTCTAAATATTGAATTCTATCGATTAACTTTTATTTACTAATTCCTTTCAATTAGTACATTCACTAATTCATTTTAATTTTCAATTTCCATATTCAATTCATCACGAATTTAGTTAATTACTAACAAAGAAAATTTCAATCTATTTCTTTTACTTACTTGAATTTATATACAAATTCAAATTTATCTTAAAATTTATCTTCAAATTTAGCTCACGACTAAACTTTAATTTAACCAATTCGAATTCCAATTCATTAGTCTAAGAATTAATACTTTATCAAGTTAGTTTACTTGATTCAATCCATTTTATTTCTTATTTAATTCCATATAATAATGATGATAATTTAATATTATTAACAACCATGCAACCATATACTATAATAATTCATAGAAAATCATTTATTTTCTATACAAAAATAGTTTTGGGCAAAATTATCTTATTTACCAAATTCAAAAACAATTTATATTCACTAACAAATACGCGCTCATATCTATTATTACACTCAAACTCATTCTAGAGTACTGCTGACTCTATCTCTAACGAGTAACACCCAACAGAACCATGGTTGTCGCTTAACCATATGCTCCGATACCAAATGTAACGATCGCGATTTTTCGTTGCCGAAAAACCGAAATGTTATGGGTTTAAGAAAGAAGAAAAGAAAAAGAAAGAGGTAGAAGATAGAAAAGACAGAAAATAAAAGAGAAAATAGAACGGAACAGAAAACAACAGAATCAGAATCTCACAATTCGCAGCGGAACAACATATAATAATAAATGAATAATTTTTAAACAAAGAACTATATCAGTTATTACATTACATTACATCATATCATCAGAGTGTACAACAACAAACAAACAGCGGAAAAGAAAGTACTATATACTAGTAATACGCCATGCCATCCATCTTGCCTCCAGCAACTCCTAAATTCCAGAATATCCTGATAACCTTAACTCTTGACTGCCCGTGTGAAAATTGGTGGGCACCCAGAGTTTAGGAAGGAAAACAATAAACTCCGAGTCAGTCATGTGACTGGTGTGAGAACTCAAAACAGTTTATTTATCTTTAAAATCAAAATAGAGAAATATTTTTAAATTCAATTCGAAATGCTTTTAAAAATGAGACTACCATAAGGCCTCCCGCACACACACAATGCAAACGCAGAATCGGAGGAGATTTCTCCTTATGATAGTCAAAGATGCTTGATACGCATTAAAAAGAACATTTGATATTATTACTAGTGCATAGTGTAGGAAAAATTCATTTCGAAAATAAAGATATAAATCTTAGCCAGCATAGACATTTCGCACTTATGCCTACTATAGCTACCATGTTCAATAGCGGGTTACCGCCATATTCCATGACAGGTTATACAACTAAAACCGTACAAGTCTCGTATTTGAAAAATGGATTTTCCAACAAATGGTCAGGCCAAGGAACTTCCCATTGCCACATGGAAACGCCTCTGGAAGGACGCCCCGAGAACCAAACCGTTCTCCGCTAAACAAAGCCGGGAATCCCTTTTCCCAAGGAATATTACAAACCCTCAGATATGCCACCCCCGGTCCTTTGGAACCTTTCACCGAGCGCTCATCACCATCATCACACAATCATAAAGTGTTTTCAACATGAGTAAGTATCTGGGCTCCATACCATGATACTACCCTTTTCCAGAAGGAATGGCTATACCCTAGGGAAGCGATCCTTGAAAACCTTGCCGCACAATTCCTGTTTCGACCATTCCGGGGTGTGAGGTTCGACAAAGTCACGTCCACAAAAACATACTTTATACAAAAGCCATGCTTTGGGTCAACAAATGATCATAGAAATGATCACCAGGATAGGCGATCAAATAAACGATCCTATCACAAATAATCAACACAATGATCATTTCACAGCAACACTCAGTATGTCACATTACCAAATTGGGAGTATAGTGCTAATAACCTTCAACTATATAACCTCTGAGCTCGTACGTCTCATGGAAGGGTGTTAAGCTAAGAGAATAAATTCTCCGCCACCAACAGAAATATATTTGAAAGAAATCGGCTTTACATCTCAATTTGTAATGTCAGACACACAATCCATACAAGTCTGTTCCGGGCTCGAACAGAACCGAAGGCACTTACAAAGAAGTCCTTGCAATCCGAATAATCTCTAATCACGTTCGGATTTCCCATCACATATGGAGATCTCAATACCAGGGATCAGCCGGTGCAGAGACAATCAACAAGAAACCCTTACGTTTTCGAAAATATCCGGTCTTCAACACCGATCTTCGAATGCAATTCATAACGATGTATCACATATTCGGAATGGGTTATACGACCCCAAGGTCCTTTCCCGGTTAACCCGAATAGTGAGCGCTTATTTAAAAAAAATAAGTGTGGCATTCAATTTCAAGCAAATCACAACAAATACCTATTTAAAGGTAAATATTGATAGTCGGTTATTGAACTATCAATAGATATGCCAACATCACCAGATTCCAAATAATTTTCCAAATTATTTATTTCCCAAAAATATCTTTATAAGATATATATTTTCCATTCTTCAAAAATAAATCAATATTTATTTTTAAACCCAATTTCCAATTTCATTTATAAATTCCATATTGAATTTACATTCCAAAATATTTATGAATATACGATTTCCATTCGTTTTCAAATATTCATTTTCAATTTATCTTCAAAAAGATAAATTCAAAAGATTCACTTAATATTGGAAAAACATTTCCATACTTATTTATTTATAAGTAATTCACAAGCCTTTTTATTTTCTATACTTGGAAAATATTCAATATACTTTAATCGAAATTAAGTATATATTTCATTCTTTAGGGAAATCATTCACTTAACCATATTTATTTGGGCCAAAACGAATGTTGCGTAAAACATCGTTACGACAACCCAAAACCACTAGTATAGGGATTCGAAATTAAAATAGACATATAAATCCCAATACTATACAAAACATTTCCTTTCGGAAATCATTTACTATAACAACAGTGTTATAGTCCACTATTCCCTTATATTTTTCGAAAGCATCTATTTCAACAATGAATGTTGAAATCTATGGTTTCGAATCTCAACATATTTTAAAACATCATTAGATCGTTTTAATTCTATTTAAAACATCACATTCAAAATAATTTCTTTAACATATTATTCACTATTCAAAAACGTGAATATACTGCGTTAACAAATTTCATCATTTCTATTCATTTTATTTTAAAGGATTATTCACTGTCTAAAACATGAATATAATTCCATTAACAAATTTCAACAATTTACTTATCAAAATAAGTCGTTGCGGATTTATAAAACAACGTTTATAAATTCTATTTCTATTTATTTTATATCAACTTCCTTTTACAAATTCCTTTATTAACCTATCTCAATTTATATCCCAATGATATACTAAAAATTCATTTTATAAGTCAAACACTTATAATTTATTTGTTTACAAAATCGTTCCTTTAAACTTCATAAATTTTATAATCTTATAACTTATAAGATTCATTTATTTATCCACATCTATTCCCTAAATAACTTTATAAGTTTTATTTATAAAATTCTATTTATAACTTCACCGTTATAATTCTATAAATTTCATTCATTTATGAAATTCATTCACAATTCATTCTAACACTTATAAAAGCTCGTTTTATAATTCAAGATATTCTAAATTTATAAATATCAATTTATAAATCTTTTAATATAAATCAATTTATATTATTACTTTAAACATCTTTAAACTCTTTTATAATTTCATCATTCTGATTTATAAAATAAAATTTTTATAAATCCTATTTGTAAACTTCTTATAATAAATTCAGAAATCCCAGTTCAAACTATTTTATAAAATCATTTATCCCATATTTTCAAAAATCAACTTTTAACTGTATTTCTCAAAAATCATAATTTTTATACTATTAAAATTATAACGTTTATTTATTTAAGATGAATCAATTCCAAAAATATTTTATAAACGTATATTTCCAAAAATCACTTTAGAAATCAAAATCGTTATTTTTTTAAACTTCAAAATTGGATCCGATGATGCAACACATCAAATAGTCAATCACGACTTTCAAACATCATATATCATTCATGATAAACAATCAAACATCACAATATATGAAATCAAATAAATATTTGTGAGGAATCCAGTTGGATCCCTCCAACCTGTTTCCCTGCATCCACAGACATTAGCACAATACCAATTCCGTTTCAAGACGGAATATCGCGGTATATGGGATTTTATAAAATATTATCCGCTTACTAACGGCGCAATAGGGTCTCATCCGCTATACAAGGCGGGAAATCAATCAACTGCAATATATACATATGCCAATATATATATATTGCTATATATATAATATAATACCAATCCCACTTCGAGGTGGAATATCGCGGTATATGTGTGTAATAAATAACCTCCGCTTACTAACGGCGTATAGGGTCTATTCACATCCAATATATATATATATATATATATATATATATATATCAATCATCATTCAAGCATTCAATCAACATAACTATCAATTTTAAATCTAACCATTTAAAATTTAAATAAATCCTTTTGAGTGAGAAGTTCTCACCTTTATTCCCGTTTGCAATCCACTTCCAATTCAACTTGTTTTCTTCATTTATACCTTGTATAAATATTTACACAATTTATTAATATTCGAACAGATCGAATAATAATTTTTTCATTTCTATTTCGATTCATCGGTGATTTTATTTTAATAGTTAAATTAACTGATGGTTTTATTTAAACCAGTTTTCTTCTTTAATAAATTTATTTAAACTAAATATTTTCCTTTAAACTAATATCTTTAAATCAATTTCTTTTACAGAATATCCTTTAGTCCTTAATTACCCATTTTTTTCCAATAATAAATAATATTTTCTTTTGATAAATCATTTTATCAAGTAAGTAAAATTTCCAACTAATTTTCTTTTACAAATTCCTTTATTAACAGATATCGTTTAGTAGCTTAAAAATAATTCAAATTAACCAATGTTTTTAATTCAAACTAATAATATAACTTTAACAAATTTTATTTTGATACAAATTTATAAATTTCAAAAATTGTTTTCAAACACCAATTTAAACCCTTTTAAAATTCTTGTAGCAACTAAATAATTTAGTTTTGAACTAAATTTCCTTTAAGTTTTAAAATTCCTATTATTATTTATTTCAAATCTATATACATTTATTAAAATTAAATTAAATTTGAAATCATTAAAATTTTAAAACTCGAAAATTACCTTACTGTCATAAAATTTTAAATACTGATTTCACTTCTTCTTCTTTTTTTTCCTTTTTTTTTACTGTGTATAAATTATATATCACATTTAATATTTAAATGAATACTTTCAAAAATCATATACCTTACTGTTTTCCATCGCCGTTGCCACTCGCGCCTTTGCCGCGAATCACCTCGCCCCACGCCTGCGCACGCGCGCCATCATCACGTCATCGCACCACAGGCCTTGCCGCCGCCGCCACGAGCCTCCACGACATCGCCCCCTCGCGTCGAACCCACTGCAGCGCTGCCTTCGCCTTCGCCTACGCGCGCGCCCATCATCACGCGCTTCACCCAAATCCTAGCTTTACGCGACTCAGTCGCCTTCTCCACGAAATCGCGCGCCGTCGCGTTGAACTGCTCCATCTCAAATGCGCGCCACCACACGGCATCGCCGCCTCAACCCTATACGCGCGAGCACGCTTGCGTGCGCCTCGCGATTCCAATTGCCGCGATTTTGAATTTGGAACTGGAGAGGCTCGGTTTCAATTTGGAAAGAGGGAAGAACGAGGCTTCGGCCATTTATTTTTTTATTTTTTTTCTCGTTTGATTTTGGAACTGAAAAGTGGTTGCGCGATTATATAAAGAGGGATGGAGGAGACAAAGGAACGTGATGCTTCAGGGAGAACGTGTTTGCCTCCATGATCATCTGCGTGATACTAGGCATGATTTTAGGGAGAACGTGGTGAAGTTTGACTCAGTTTTAAATTTAAATTTAAATTGAATTCAACTCAAATTCCAATGCGTTAACTCACCGTGTGATCACATATTAACTCCGAAAAATACGAAATTTAAAATCCGAGAATAATTCAATATTACGGACCCAATGGAACTGGTTTCGTCGAATTCCGAGACTGTGCCTCGGAAGGCTATTTTAAACATTGATTCAAACGATATAATTTCAAAACTGAACAATTCACTTCAAATTTCAATTCTGAAGCTTCTATAATTTTCAATATTATCAATATGAATTTTACAAGCCTTTGAAATACTTTTAATCGGCTTAAAATTGAAGATTCAAATTTTTTATTCACTTTCAATAGATTAAATTCTAAAATTTAATCGCCATATTCAAAGTTATATTGAAAATTCAATCCAAACCATCACTCAAATATTTAAAATTAATTAAATATTTCCAAATTAAATTGTTAAAAATTCTGGGTCGTTACAGGTAATGCCTTAATGCTATTTTAATACATTACTTTACTGTAGACACTATTATAATAGTGCATTGTACTATGTTTGTAGATAGTTTAACGGATCCTTAGGAGATGGAAATCCCAAACATCTCCTAAGTTATTGCACTCACATTAGACACTGGATAGGAGATGTCAAACCCCGTAAACATCTCTGACGTTGTTACACTCATATTTATTTTTGGTTGATTTAACTTACATAAGATCTTTTAGTTCTGACTCGAGTGTCTTGTCTTTTCAATTCGCTCGGGTCAGCCTAAGCTTTTCAATTTATCGAAGACTGCATTCTTGAGGACGTAGAAGGAGATTTTGTACTATTATTAGTTATTATATTTATTCCATTGCATCATGTTGTTTTCCTGCAATTATTTATTATTTATTCTTGTTTTATGTAACTTTGATCTGTAGTATAAAGGTTTAATCAATGTTATTGGTAAACAGCTTCATGAACTGTTTATTTGATTATTATATTATGTCATTCCGCCGTGAGATTCTGTATTTATTTTCTTTTTTCTTTGCATTTTCTTATTTACCCATAAAAATCTTCCCTTTTTAATGGTTTGAATCTGACGTGTGTGGTTTATCGTCGATTTAAACTGTCCAAAAAGACAGTTTGTTACAGATGTATGAGGGCGATCTTAGTTTGTGATAGGAGGCTTCTTAGGTACATGCAGTGGACATACCTTGGAGGTTTCACGTGATCCGTGAGGGTCTGTTATGCTTAGCTACCTTCATCCTTTAGACGTATCACCCGATGATCTTAATTCTGTTCTAGTTGTTTCTTTGTACCGTGATGTTTTTGAGGAGGTCACTAGCCTTACTCCATGGAGGGAAGTTGATTTAAGGATATATCTTGTTGATAATGCTCGACCAGTTACTCTACTGGTTTGGGGTATGGCCCCGAAGAAGAGGATTAGGATTTCATATCCACATCTTTTGCTGGTAAGTTTTGTTTTGAACATCCTATCTTTGATCATTTCCTATTTAGGATCCTTCGATAGATCTTTTTAGGTGACACTTTATGTTGGTAGGGATGTTTGTAAACAACCATTAGGACATGTTATGTTTGATGGATGTTTGTGGTTGTAAGTGGATGCCAATATTTGCAAATGGATGCATTGCATGCACTAGATAGATATTTACTAGGATAATCGGATAACTAGGTACACACACCTGCATATGCGTGCCTGTTATCTATTGCATTTACACATGATTGTGTGTGCGTGTATATACATGTATGTATGTATGTATGTATGTATGTATGTATGTATGTATGTAAATGGATGTTGCATATGGATGGTGCATTTGGGTGAATGATTGAAACATACATATAGAATTATTAATTATACTAGGGTAACTGCATACATTTGGTTACATGGAATAAGCATACTTGCATTGCAGGAGGTCACCTGAATTAGTAGACCGACTATCTTTTTGCATTAGGTAAGTTCACATGCATTTCTTGCATAAATCATAAATTGCATTAGTTAAAAATAAGGACAATGGCAGAAATGAATGATGGATGAGTAGATGAATGTAGTTTTTGGATGATGGTTGCTATTTGCGTTCTTCCTCTTTGGAGATTTCGAGGACAAAATCCTTTAAGGGGGGAGAACGTAACCCCCCGATATTTTAGGGGAAAAATAATTAGAAAGGAATTTAAATAGAAGAAGTTATTATTAAAAGAAAATTTAAAGGAAACTGTAAATTAAAGTACACCTCACATTTTTAACACTAATTAATTAATGGAAACATAATTAATAAACTTAGACAACTGTGAAAAAATGGACATTTTGGAACTTGGCAAAGAAACTTATACCATTGTGTTCGTGGCAATTTTCTAAATAAGTTTCATATACAATGCTTTCCAAACGGAGTTCAAACGAAGAAGTTATGACCATTTGAAACTTTGGCATTAGAAATAATTACACGTATGAAATTGGTAACTTACATTAGTTGTAATTGATTGATTGATTGCTAATGTGTGTTAAATTACATATGTACATAGTCAGCAATGAGTCAGTAGAATTTATTAAATAGGGAAACATATTATATACACGAAGTTTGGAATTATTTCAATAGCTTACGCGTTTATGCGCACAATTTAACATTTGAATTTGATTGATGAAACTAATTAAAAACAAGAGTATTGTATTAATATATATATATATATATATATATATATATATATATATCACACATACATATGTATAAGGAGAGAAATTGTAAAAAGATTTATTGACAATAAATGTACATTATTAGTAATTAATGTACGTTACAATTATAATTAACATGCGTTACAACATTTACTAATGTACGTTAATTGGAAATTAACGTAGACTATGAACATGTAAGATGAGGAAACCATATTTGTTTATAAAATATATATTCTTGAAGTTTAGATCTTTAATGTTTATAAACGGAATATTTAGAAAGGAGGATAAAACATTTACAAACAAATGTAGTGACGGATAAGAATTAATGGGGAATTGTTAAAATTAGTAAGCAATCAATTAAGAAAATTAACTATAAATGAATAAAATTAACTAAGGGATTGATTAGTTTAAATTGTATTTGTATGTATACATATATCCTAATTAACTGTACACATTCAAAAGTGTAAATAAACATGTAACATATCCAGTTAATAAATATACAAGGATTGGGAATAAATTGATTAGCTGAATTAATGACATAATTTACATTAACGAGAATGTGTAACAAAGGAAGTTATTATGGATGTAAATTTGGCAAATTAAGATGGATCGATTGCTAACAAATGCAAATATTTAAAATAAAGATCTATTGAGATTCATAAAATGCGAAACAATTTATAAAATCAATTAAGAAGGAGACTATAATCTCTCCAAAAGTGTAATGTATACACATAAACAACAAAAATTGAAATTTTGAAATGCAATCAATTAATGGGAATAATAAGTAAACGCTGATTTATTTTTTGACGTAGCGATTTTCTGTTGGACTGAGTGACGCGATTTTTTAATTCCTAGCTTCTATTAGTCCAGTAACGTATATGAGCTAGAGTGGATAACCATGAGGTGTTCGGATGAATATGATTTAACCTAGGAAAATCTAATGGATTACGTGCACTCACACTATCTATAAATAAACCATCTAATCTAAAACTTAATATTTTATTCAGTCGTCGGCATAAGTCTACAGAAAAATTTATGTGTATTCTTCTTCCTCCTTTACTCCACTAAATAAATAATTCTCTTCCAAATCAAATTAAAAAAATATATGCAAGTTATTTAAAGAATTTTGAAGAATTTAAAAAAGGAAGATAAGAAGAAGAAAAGCTTTTCAAATTTATACAAGATGAAGTGCCAGGTGAGTGAGAATTAATATGAAATAGAAAAATAAAGATTTAATTTTAGTTCTTTTCTGGCATGATTATATGAACTAATTTCTGCTAATAATTGAGGTTTGATGCAAACTATTGTACCTTCTTCCATCACTTCTCAATTCTAATTCATGTTTGGTTTAAAATATGGAATGTATAAATTGCTTATTCATGTTTTATAGCATAAATGAGATTGGTTTAATTAAATTAAATTAGAATTGTTATTCAATTTTTAATGGAATAATAAGTTAGTTGGGTAAATTCAGAATATGTTCTTTGAATAAAATTGGAAATTTGGTTGGTATAATTACATAATTCTAAATATGGTTATTGAACAAAATTAGGAATTTTAATTGGTATATGCATTTATTCCATATGCAAGCCTTACACGTAAAAAGTGGAATTTTATGTAATTAAATGATTTGTGGTTATTGGATAAAAACTTTGTACAGATTAAATCTCTAAAAGGAGAACATAAATTAGGATGGAAAAAAATGTAAATTAAATAGACCTAAAGGTTAGTGTAAATATGTAACTAAATGGTATAAAAATAACATACAAACCATATGAACTGAACGAACGTGAAATTGAAACACAATTTATGTAAGAAAAAGGAAAATTATGAACTAACCAAATTTGATGTAAAAATGGCCTAAAGTGGATTAATGGAAATAGATAGTATGTAAACTGTAATGGTAAAATTAATTAATCTAGAAGCGATTTGGTATGCAGACCTTGTAAAGGTGTAGACAAGTGTTTCATGCTGTTGTACTAGCAGCGGAAAATTAGGTTCGCAAGGATGTTTGTTACCTTTCATAGGTTTCTAGTACATAGGATAGATAGCATCCATAATCGTAGGCTTCTTTAGGCAGATCGATGCAGACAGAACATGACAAGTGTGCTCCAACATAGGCTTCTTTAGGCAGATCATTGGAGGATTTTACGCAGCTGACCCAACTGTGGACGCTCTTTCGGAGGACTGACACTTTGGGTAAGGGCAAGTTCATGTTGGTGGCCGAGGAGACGGGAGGATTGGAGTCCAATTTGGTGGAACTTGAGCGCAACGTCAGGGTCGTGCGAGGTTGTTTGAGTCAGCGACGGTCAAACGTAAGAGACATTTAAACACATTGCATGGGTAATGAGCATGACTTTCACGCTGCAGCACGTGGATAAATAGCCACAGTGCATGGGTGAAGAGCATGACTTTCACGCTGTAGCACGTGGATATGTAAGGACAGTAGATCCGACAGGCAGATTGACGTGTAGTACTATTGCATGGTTGACTTCCCTAGAGTGACCATGGACTTTGGCTTCTTAGGAACTGTATCTAAGGGTTCACTGCATTATATTATTCACCCTCTGCGATATCCAGGGAAGACCTGGAATTAAATTATTTTATTCTCTGCTTCATTTTATTTCTCATTCACCAGACTTTATATCTGATCCATTCCTATTTTTCCTATTTTCCCCAAATCACAGGAAACAACAATGGAGTCCAGGCAAGCTTCAAATTCTAAGTTAACTATCTTATTTTCAAAGGCATTCACATGCTCCATGACCACCCTTCTAATCCTTTTGATCATACCAAAAAGGTGCTCCCTTGTCTTCTCAGTATTCCTAGAGAAGGAACCAAGGAGCTCCTCTACAGTAAGAATAAAGGACAAAATGTGAGTGCCCGGCGTACCTAATTCTTCTTATACACATCCTCTAGCTCATTAAAATTGTTTCATAATAATTTTTCAAATCATACTTCCACTTAAAAAATTCATTTCGGTTGGCCCTGGAGAGGGGTGTGGGGGCAGTACCTAGTCTAGAAGAAATGCTGGCCAAGGTTGTAGAAGGAATGTCTTCTGCGTTAATTCACCTTACAATCTGCCCATCTAATTCCTCAACTTTATGTTTCAAATCTTTGATTTCATTAGTATATGCGACCTCATATGTACTTTCGGCATCTTTTAATAAACCTTCCAGTTCTACAACTCTGGCCATGGCAGTGTCCAGGTTCTCTATAAGAATGGCAAGCTAAGAATCTTGATCAAAAGAAGCGGGCTAAAAATCAAACAAGCCCAAGCGAAATGAAATCAAAGGAAAGTAAAAATAAATAAAGTAAGTAAGTACAAAGAAATCACAAAATTCACAAAGAAACATCAATTCACATAACATGTATATAAACACAATGTAAGTTTTAAAATCATACTCTAAACAATACTTTCCTCAAACGCCTAAGGCATGAGAGCTAAAGGCAGGGAAAAACTAATGAAAATGTCCTTAGGAGGTCATAACAAGCTTAAACCCAATGGTCAGTTGGCCCGTTTGTGGTTACTTCAAAACCCGCAATATTAAGTAAGAAGTTATGATTAAGAAAAGGATAGAAAAATTTGAGAACATCCTTAGCATGCTTCATGAGAACCTTCCCCCTCTTACTTTTAATTTTGCCCCCGCTTAAGTCTCTTCGAGTTGGAAGCAATCCTTCCTTGAGCATCGCGTAGGGAACCCTCAAGGTCATTAATCTGCAAAATAGCATTCTCCTTTTTTTTGCCTTAAAGTATCGATTAGCTCAACCTTAATCTTCTTAGTCCATCTCGAGAAAGCACAAAAAACTATTGGCGTCAGTTCTCCATCTTTTAGTCTGCAAATGGGAAGGCATGCTGGATTCTATTACCATTGTCTGGTCAGTAGCTAGAGAAGACACAGAACCCACAAGAAGAGAAGGAATAGTATCGAAGGGAGGTGCCTCAGCCATGCTCTCGCTTTCAAGAGCCTCTTTCTCTTTGATTAGGCTAGCAATCTCCGTAGACATATCCCTAATGGTTCTCTTATGTTGTATGATCTTATTCTGAAGAACAATCCCATAAAGGTTCCCCTATCTTTTATTGACTACTGCATCTCATTTAACTTTAATTTAGTAGCGTTAAGCCCAACAAGCAACCTATTTTTTTGTTCATATTGATGGTTAAGCACATCTTTAGCTTCTTTAAGCTCCTTATGGACATACTCTAACTCCCTTTTAGGCCTGTTATTCCCAATTTGGAGGTAGCTAACCTCTGCCTCAATGCTTGCAGAAGGAACCTTCACCTTAACCCTAAATTCAGACATGCCTGTCTCATTCGATCCAAGAATGAAGGGCACTAAAAGATGGTTAGGTGTGAAGAATTTGTGTTGCTCAGGAACAGTTTCATAGGTGTCGGTCTATTTAATGACAAGAGAAAAATATATAGTCTCAAAGACAATCATAAGACATCAAACAAAGGTCAAATATAAACTTCTCTTATTAACTACATTAATTCAACAGAACCATATATAGAGAAGTAGGAAAAGCAAAACATAATTTAACCCTTATGTAGATTCCCAAATTTAAGCCTAAACCATTTCAAATGAGGGTTATCAGGTGAAATGGAATTATTTTCTATGGTATATTACTATCGACGTAGTACAAAATCACTAAGTGCCTCTTTTTCTTTAACTACTTGATCAATCCTCAAAAGCAACTCTTTGGTTTCGCTCCTAAGTCTAGTATATGACTCGTTTAAGTCTCTCTCACACTTACAGTTGGCCACGACACTAAGGCCAAGATGATTTAAAGTTTAGATTTTGCGCCTATACTTGCTTTCCTTTAGAAGTTTAGCAAATAAAGCTTCTTTAGAAGACTAAAACAAATAAAAAACGACTTAATCATTTATAAAATAGTAACAAAGTAAAAAAAACTACCATAAACGATTCAAAACAAAGTCAAGAAACAAGTCCCGTACAGTCACACGTCTAAATGTTTATAATGGCATTCAAGTATTTACATTAGGGTTTGAAATGACCTTGGTCTCCGTAGACATGACAATATTCTCAGCCCCTTGCATTCTTTGGTCTCTCCCTCCTCAGCCTTATTCGTTTATAAAGAGGCTGAAGGAGTGGCATTCTCCGTGACATCTTTCATAGCAAACTCCTTATCCTGTTGAGCTCGACGATAAGCGTAAACCTTATCTATTATAGACTGGTCCCCTAGAAAATCAAGATTAATCTCCCTCTTAAATTTTCTTCGAGCTAAAGCATACAGATTGTAGGTTATAGGAAAAGTGCTTTCATTAAGCTCTTTTTATGCAATTTTCAACTCTTCCCGCGCCGTTTTCAACTCCTCCTACATCATTTCAACTCTTCCTGCATTGCTGTTAGTTCTTTCTCCTTATCCTTCAACTTGCGATATTTCAAGGCTATTTGGAATCTTTTTTGACTTTTTCCCAAAATGCTTTAAAATCTTCCTTGACTTTGGCCTTCACAAAAGTAAAGCTAACTATATCATCATTAGCTGAAGCAAGGCCTGCTTCAAGTCCAGCCATCCTATCAAGGGTGGTGGCTTACTCACCCTACCTCTCTCGCGCTTCCACCATCAAAGCAACATGCTATAAAAATAAATAAAATACAATCAAAAAAGTATAGAAGAGAAGGAGAAAAAGAATACTGCTTGCATAAGACCAGGATTTTTCCTATACATTCATTAATTTGGAGGAAGAGAATTTAGAAATAGGAAGGGGAAGGGGAGAGGATGGAGAAGGCGAGGCAATATGAGACAATGTACGCACTGTAGTCTTCCCCACTTTCTTTACTATATAGCCCCTTCGAGCAAAAGCAAGTAGCGAGTACTGAGGGCAGGTCTACTTTGCAACTGAGGGATAATTAGCGTTGTTGAATTAAAAGGAAAAGGAACCTCTATAAGGAGGAGGAGAAGAGGAAGTACCTGGCTTTTTGGGGCCCCGGTTAGAATCATGGACCGAATCACGGTCTCTTTTCTAAGAAGACTTTTGTGGTGCTTTTCCTGACTAGTGAAGTACAGCTATAATAGAAGCATTCACTATACCTATATGGAAATAAAATATTAGAATCAGGAGAAGCTCCCAATAGAGAACAATATCATAAGAATAATAAGTCTAAAATTTATCATTGCTAGGTTATACCTTTAGGATCAACCGAAATTAAGGAAGGCTTATAAATGGAACAAGAATAGTGGTGATGTGGATCCAAGGATTCATGCTTTATCAACATTTTGTAATTAAAGAATATCCCAAGTTCCCTCTTCTCTCCACTTATCTATTCAATATGATCCCTATGATTCTCATACTTCTTGGCGTCCTTATCAGAACAAAAAAATTGAGCAGAATGCTGGTGAATAGAAGAAGGGAAATTGTTAGAGTTGGAAATAAAGAAATACAACCCAGCCCATTATTAGATCTTTGTGGTATGGCTGTCAAGACCGCTTTCTTGGCTTGGGCGTAGAAAAAGCAGCAGCGCCCCTTTTCAAACTTTTATTTATGTCACATAAAAACCTAAGCTCATCACAAGAAAGGGTATAGCCATTTTTGACACAAAGAATAAAATGTGGTGATTACTGAGGAATAAGAAAGAGGGGCGAGTTGAATAGGTATGAGATCGAGGTAAGAAAGCTATTGACGAAAGATTGGACGAAAGATAGAGACCACAATGTACATGCTTAGGGGTAATGGGAGTTGACCCATCTGGAGGAGTATTAATAAGTTCGTGCAGTTCAGGAATCCTGGCTTTATAACCAAAAATCCGAATTGATTCAGGATACCATTGTATCTTCCAATCGAGCAATTTGTAGTGGCGGAAGCAAAGAGGAAGATGAAGAGGAAGCCATTTCGAAAATCTCAAGGTTAACTTAAAGAAAAGATGCTAAACTAAAGAGATCTAGCAGAAAACAAAACAAAACAAATTTCTTACTTCAATCTAAAAGAAAATTCAAATGTAGAGATAGAATTAATTTCAAATCTTTATTTCCGTCCTTTTCTTTCTTGAGCAAAACCGTAAAAACGAACAAAGAAAAGGAAAAGGAAATATATATACCTTATGTTAAATGGTGGCCACATGATCAAAATAATGAAGGAATTTGTGAGACATCATTCGATTAAGTTGCCAAAATAATGAATACAAATATTAACACAAATTTACCTAGAAAGACGAAAGGTTTGATTTAACAAGGATTCAGATAATGGTCCAATGAGGGAATAACACGTGAAAAGAGTACTAAATGCAAAAGCAACTTATAAGAATTTTCCTACTAATAATAAGAAAAGGAGATTAGAAAAAGCAATGGGATGTGTAGGCTAAAAGTGAATGATGACAAATCTACGCCGATCCACGATCAGCACAGATTTGGAGGGAAATGTTACACCAATGCTTCTCAACCTATGTTAGAGGGGAATTAAATAAGGTGCAAAGCCGAGAGAGCTACCCTCTCAATAAAAGCTAAGACAAAAGGAGAAGAGGCTAAAGCGATCCAACCAATGCTGCACCAAAAATCGACCTGTGGCTACGACATCCAATCCAACAAAGAGAGCTGTAACCAAAAAGTAGGAAGTTGCAATAAAATGACATACTACACCCATAAGGAAGGCCATAAAGATATCAGATTTGCACCTTTCCCTCAGTTTCAATGTTACATTATGATGCTAAAACTAAAATCTGACATAGTTATAAGAAGTGGGCAATGAAACACTACGGATATAGGTCACAATAAATAAATGATTGAGCTACACTACTAGCATCCTTAGAATTCATACTTTGTTAACACCCTGAAGATGGATCTATATTTTGCATATTGAGAACTACTTAAGCAGTATCGTATGGGGTCAAAAGCCTTCAAAGGGATGCACACATGCCCACTCAAGCAACCCTCCAATGCAGATCCATATTTATCAGTAGATAGCAAAGATACGAGTCAACCTTAACAATAACTCATGCATATTAGTAACACGGTGACTTTGATCACTGTCAGCTCGGATCGCATTTGGCTTAAACCGCAGCCAGCTCAGGTCACGTTCAAACATGTATTGAACCAACTCCTAAGAAACAAAAAGTCATGCACCCTGAAGCCCAAAGCAACTCAGGATAATCACACCCGAGTATCAAGAAAGCACAATAGCATCATCCAAGTATCACACATCAGCCAATACAACCTCACCCAAAATATACTAGCAATGTCCTAGAAACCAAGGGTGACTCTTAATATCCTCTTAAGGCAATGTGCTAACCCTTCACTGCATCATATCAGAAATGCATAACTTTCTAAGGTCTCATACTCCAATTCTAGGTACTTCGCCTCAATTCCAGATATTCTCACATCAATTTCTAGAGTTCTTGCCTCCAATTTAAACTTCCCGCCAAGGACCATAAAAATCCCAAATTATACATTTCCGCCAAAGACATGTCAATAATACGATTGCATCAAACCAAAAATGTGGATGAAAGACACATGGCATGATCGAAAGGTGGAAATATAATGGCAACGGAATGGTGATGGCAATCCGCGTACATCCTCTGTGCAATAATATGAGATGATTAGGAATAGGGAGGGGACTTTTTTCTTTACCTTCTATTTTTGAATAAGAGAAATTGTAACTTTCTAATTTTCATCAAATAGTTGTATCATAAGAAAAGAAGTAGAAATAAGAAAGGAACTTGACCTGAGGACATAGTATTCAAAAGAATCCTTAGCATATAAAAATCTCTGTGTTTCTTTACTTTCATGCATCATTACATGTTTATATTTGCATTTGATTATAACCCATGATAAAATTGTGAATTGGATTGGACATTCTAACAAACAGCTAGAGCGCAACTACATAATTATGTAAGCATTGCAAAGGAACATTAAACAATTTCTTTCCTAATCAATCGATGTGCTGTAGGATGAAAAGTCTCACCAACAACTACTATAGTAGTTTGCTACAAAGTTTTTTTTTAGTAAGACAGATTTTGATTTAATCATGAAATTATAATTTGATATAAAAAAGATATATGTATATGTTATTCAAGTTGATTTGAAATAAAACTGAGTGTTTTGTTCTATAGTTTTTCATTAAAAAGAATTTTGGTATGAACATTTTATGTTGAAAAGTTTTATATGTATGCTATGTAAGGTGCCCGAGTGGTAGTGGTATAGCCCAGAAAAATGTTGGACCTTATTATGTTTTCCCTTTTTGGGTAAAGTGTGTTTAATAAATTAGTGAAACTTTGGTAAGTAATTTTATGGACATGTGCGTCTACGCTTATGGCAGTATAGCATGTGCATCATGTTATGATATGTTATTTGGTAGATTTTATTTGTTAAAATGAAATGGAATTTTCGATGATTTTGGAAAGTCGGAAACTTCCGGTTTGTTATAGAACTTGAAGTTAAGTGTTTTTAAAAAAAACAAAAGTTGAGTTTTGTAACTCTTGAATTGAGAATGTAGTCAGTTTAAAAGAAGTTTAAACTATTAAATATCCTTGTCAAGTAAAATGGATTTGATGTTTTGTATATACTCTTAAGATGTAATGGAGTAGCACTATGAGAAAGAACTTAAATTCTAAAATGATTATAAACTTGCAGTTATGTTTTATGAAATGGTTCATAAATGATTTTAGTGTTGAGTATGATATACTATTAGTGTAAATGAATGTGATATAAAAAGAAATTAGTATAGTTAGAAACCAAAAGGATAAGTACGTAAGTTATATATAGATCATTGTATTTGCATGATTGTTCTTGATCCAGTATTTGAGTACATGGTTTCGAGGTGGTTTACACAGGTTTGAACAAGGATTTTTCATTTGATTCTTTACGGCGAACACTTGATACAGATATTTGATATGATTCCGAAGTTTTCTATCATTATATATGGCTATGTAAGGAGACCAAAGGTTTCTAATCAAGGAACCTGATCAGAGTATGAACTAGAGAGATCTGGTGATCTATACTAGTTTAGAAGTAATATCTATGTGATCGGGTAAGTGATCAGACCGAATAGTGCATATGGACGGTCCAAGTGCATCATATGGGATTTAGTATGTTTGTTTGCTATGTTTTGTTGGCTTCTGAAGAGTTTAGGTGATGCTTCTTTGATTTTCTATAAGATAACATAAATAATCATCTAAGTAGTAATTTAAGCTACTGAGCGTGAGGTACACTTAATAGTTTGTTTATTATCTTTATGCGATGAGGTGGTTTGTGAACCTGGACAATCCAAGAGGAATGTTTGCTCGTGGTTGAATACTATTGAGTATTGCTATCTAGTTGTTTCTTTTTATTACTCATGTCGGAATTTCAAGGACAAAATATTCTAAGTGGGGAAGAATATAACGATTCAGAGTTTCAAACACTTCATACAATTAATATTTGAATTATTTAATTATTTGAATCTTGGATTAAATGTTATTAAAGTGATCCAATAACCTTGTTAACCACTTTCTCAATCATAACTATTGATGGTAAACTTGTTTCGGAAAAATGTTTACATAAATAGTTACTTTGAAGAAATATCGATAATGTGATCGAAAATCGTTTTATGAAAAAGCAGGTGGCAGCCTATATATCTAGGCAGACTCAAGAAGTGGAAGTTATGAGATGGAAAGAAGACCCAGAATATATAATAGAATCAGCGATTCTTGGTTTTTCTTACCTTTCTTCACCCATATTCTATAAGATGAGTCAATTTGAGCTATATAGGCAACAACATAGCGATTCCTTCCTCCCTAAGAATACAGCTATGCTACCTCCAGTTGCCTTTTATTGTCAGTAAGATTTTCAATCGAAAGGAGAATGGAGGTTCTTTTGCGAAAAAATTAAGACTTGAGTTTCGAACTCATACGAACCAAAATGAACTCCTCTTTGGATTGAAGGGATTGAAGGGATTAAAGAGAAAGAGAAAAATCGAGTGAGTTGTTCGATAGTTGCTCTTTTAAAGTGCTCTTTGTCTGACTTAGGTCCCATTTCCCTCGCTTTCTACCTGGTTGTCCTCTAGGTTGGATAGGATCGAGTGAAGAGAAGTTAATTGTCCGCTTTGTTCATCCCTTACCTAGCTATTTTAAGTAGGGAATCACAACTCTACAGAAGAGGAAATTGCAATTCATCTTTTTTTATCGATAAATAGCTTTATACCCATCAAAAGCTATTCATATTTTTTACGCACACTTATTTGCTTTAAAGAACATTAATGTGAAATAAAAATATTTTTCCATCTATGGAAAATAAAATATTGATGATGTCATGGGTGATGCCATTGGGTAAATATTTATGTGTAAGGGTAAAAGGTTAATTTGCTAAAGAGATATTTTCCTTAGAAAATGAGATGTCAATGTAACATGTGAGGATGAGGCTCCTTTGTTACCGCTCATAGAAGGTAGAAGGTAGAAATGACCCCTTTTTCAAACCTATAAATACACCCTTAATGTTTAGGCAAATAACTTTTTATAAAATTAATAAATGATAGAAACTAATTGGCACCAATCGAATTCTATCTTCATTAATCTTTCTCTAATTAGTTCAAATCTTCTCCAAACTTTCACCAATACCTTAGAACACATTAGAAAATTTAGATCTATAGTCAAATTTCAAGTAAAATAAAGAGGATGGGGGATTCATGTGTAGGCCATGAGCAACATGGAGGAGGGGGAGGCATGACTTGGCTTGTGAGTACTAAACGTTGGATCTTTAGATGTTTGTTGATGGTAGGAAGTGCTCTTAACTTTGTAAGTGTTTTTGCTTGAGTTTGGCTTGGACCTAAGTAAGTCATCTCACTATCTTGTTTTAATATATTGTGTGTGTAGGTGGGTGTATGAATATATATATATATATTTATGTATGTATGTCTATATACATATATCTATATGTGTGCAAATATAAAGTTAAAGTGACAATAACTAATTAAAGTTATAAACTTTGGAACCCTCTTGCTTTTCAAAGGAAATGATGTGACGACCGCCCATGACTCCCGCACTAAAACAAGAGAATGGTGCGCTGAAAGGTGTCTCAGGCGGCCATGGACGATAGTCAGGGTAAGATAAAACAGAAAACTCTATTGTATTACTCACAGCGCATGGATAAAATACAATAGAAAGTATATATAGCGAAGCTCTATAGAACAGAAGTCTCATCATATAAACTCATAATAGTTTTATACAATCATCTGAATAGTCAATGCATCAAGCCTCACTACATAACACTCAGAGTGTCAAATAAACAGCGGAACATCCAGTACATATAGTAAGAAAACAATATGCAAAAGCCTCCAGCTCGTCTTCGTCATCAACAGCGTTGGTAGCCAAGAACAGCACCTGTCACCTACTACTAGTCTGCCCATCCCAACATGGATGAACAGCCCAAGGTAATAAGAGTTGAACATAAAACCTTGAGTCAGACAACAGTCTTAGTGAGCAGTAAATTAACTATCAAACATACCAAAAGAGCATAAAGGATAAAAGGAATAGGAACTCAACCATCCCACTCCACCTCATTCTACAGTGATAGCCCCCAGACACACTAAGCAGAAACAAGCATAACAACGCAGACAATTTAAGATAAAGTAATTATCACTTGAGTCAAGGTCGATGTTTTCCAAGTACAAACCCCCAAGGCCTAAACCAAGATCAGATAAGCACCCAGAAAACACCGCTCTTGAGACCGAATGATGATAAAATCAAACATCCATGACTCTGGCTATCACTGTTATCATTGCCTCGATATCACCGTTAATTGAATGACCGGCACCTTCTTTCAGCCGTCCGTCAAGGGCTAATGGAAACCTCGGTTCTAGACATAACCCCGCACGTCATCATGACCCGTGCCTAGGACTATCGCATCTGCCCAGAGTACTAACACGTCATCATGACCCGTGTCTGGAACGTCACCGTGACCCGTTCCAACGTACTCTTGCTTTGAGCATGCTAGAACCTTCAATAACGATAAGATCCAAGCCTCCTAGTCATCCTCCTCGACGACTATTTTCACACTGGCCCAAGCGCCTCTCGAGCCCACCATTATCAACCAACCCGGACCGCATCACCGAGTCATAAACATGCTTGGGATGATCCCATCTGGATTAAACCAAGGCTTTCACACCAGGCTTTGCTTCATCACATCGTAGCGAAGTCCCATCTCAACATCATGGTTTGCTTCATCACATCATAGCAAAGTCCATCATCAAATCTATCCATATGAGCTTCCGCATCCGCTTCATATGCCACAAGCAGCTTTCACCATTCAATAGCCTTTCCACTTAGCTTTTGAATCATCTTCGACCAACTTGTCCAAATCAACTATTAGCTAATTTGAAACAATCAAATCAATCATATCAATCATTAATCCAAGCAATCAAACATTTAAACAAGATCTAATAAGCAATTATACAAGGAAATGGCAATTTGGTAATTAAAGTGTCCAAATCTAATAAGTATGAATCATAAGCAAATGTCTCTATAACTTGATGAATGAACTTATACAAGTAATTATGTAGCAAAATAGGTGTCAAAACTTCATAGATGATAGATCTACATGCAGACTTTAGGAAAATGCAAGAAATCACTATCTTTAACACATAAACAAGCCACCGATCCAATATACTCCCTTGGGTCCGTGTGAGAGATAACTACCACTCACCGAATCACCTAAACACCTCAAAAACAACCAACTCCAGATCTGGACAGCAAGAAATCAAGCTTGATCCGGCAAAATCTCACTTCAATCGATGAAATCTCTCTTTGTTGGATGAAGATCTTCAACTTTGGCTCTTGGATCTTCGATTTGATCTTCAATTTAGATGGAAGGAATCACTAGATTAGAGTGGAGAAAATAAGTGAAGAAGTGTCGAAGTCGAGCTCTCAAAATGGCAGCACTTCGTTGCTTCAAAATCCGGTGCCAAAAAGTGAGGCGAACCCCTTCTATTTATAGGCTGAAATCCCCATGAGTCGCGCCCCCATAAGTCGCCGCCGACCTATCCCATGAGTCGTCCACGACTCAAGCCCCTAACGACTCAACGACTCAACTACCTACGACTTAACCAAGACGCCGACCCAACAACACAGCACACACACAGTTAAGCACGCGCACGACTCAACTATACGCAGCATAACGACATAGGCCCCCCTGCGACCTAACACTAAGTCGCCCACACGACTCAACACAAGCAGTGCCTCAACCTAACGGCCTAAGCCCCTTCCGACTTAACAGCATAACCGACCTAACACACACGCGCTACCTCGACCTAACTATACACAGGACCACACGAGTTAGGCCTTATCTCGTCTACGACTTAACACATAGCCGACCCAACGACTTAAGCCTTAGGTCGTTCACTCACTAACCCGTTAACTACTTTAAGTCGGCCTGTCTTCTTAAGTCGTTGACCCTATGAGTCGGTCACTACCTTAACTCAGTCTAGCACTTAACATGCTAACCTGTCCAAACCTATATGTCGCTCCATACCTTAAGCCGTAGCCTTCTTAGGTCGGTCACTCTATGAGTCGGCCAAACCTCTAAGTCGTAACTCGTTCAACCCTTAAGTCGCAATCTTCTTAGGTCGTCCAGATCCTATAGGTCGCTAGCTTCCCCTAACTCGCTCACACGACCTAACTATCACACGGCCTAACTTCTATAGGTCGTTCCACTCAACCTAAGCTCCATACAGCTTAACAACATCAACGACTTATCAACAATACGACTTAAAGCATATAGTTTAACAATGTTTCGATTCGTAAAAATACGGGTCGTTACGTTCTCTCCCCCTTAGGAATTTCGCCCCCGAAATTCCAAACAAAAAAGAGCAATCAAAGTTATTCCGCATGCCTACCATCCATAGCAATCAACAAACCATGCACCCAATTACTAGCCTGGCATGCAGAATTCTAAGACTTAGAACAAGCTACAAATTCGTGAGATGTCATGACACCTTAGGGCCATACCTCGAAGATTTCAGGATGAGCTGCTTTCATCCCCTCTTGCTCCTCCCACGTACAGTCGTCAACATCATCACTCCATTGTACCTTGAGCAACGTAATCGTCTTCCTCCTAAGCTGTTTCGTGTCGGTTTCAACAACACGAAGCGGCTTACGAGGTCTCGTAACAACTGGATCAACTTCCAATTCTTCACAGCTATCAACAGAAACCACCGTATTCGAGTCATGCACATATTTCCGTAGATAAGATACATGAAAAACATTGTGCACACCCGCCATCTTTTCCGGTAACTCCAATCTATAAGCGAGCTTTCCAATTCGCTCGATAATCGGGAATGGTCCAACAAATCTCGGAGTCAATTTCCCTTTCTTCCCGAATCGAATAACATTCTTCAGAGGAGAAATCTTCACAAAAACCATATCGCCTACGTCGAATTCCAAATCCTTACGATGCTTATCGGCATAACTTTTCTGACGATCTTGGGCTGCCTTCATTCTTCGCCGAATGATCTCTACACAATCCGTAGTCTGTCGAATCATTTCTGGCCCAAGTATCAACTTTTCTCCAGTTTCTAACCAACATGTCGGAGAGTTACACGGTCTTCCATACAATGCTTCATACGGTGCCATACCAATACTTGATTGGTAACTGTTATTATATGCAAATTCCACCAAATGAAGATGATCTTCCCATGATCCTCCGAAATCCAAAACACAAGCCCTAAGGAGATCTTCCAAAACTCGGTTGACTCTCTCGGTCTGACCATCTGTTTGAGGGTGATAAGCTGTACTCAAACACAACTCGGTTCCCAAAACTTCTTGGAAGCTCTTCCAAAATCCACTAGTGAACAATGGGTCTCGATCGCTCACTATACTCTTCGGAATACCATGGAATCGAACTATCCACTTAACATACAACTCAGCCAACTTCGATGCAGTCCTAGTTGATCGAACAGGAATGAATCTTGCATTCTTAGTCAAACGATCTACGATGACCCAAATCCCTTCATTTCCTGCCCTGGTTCTAGGTAGACCATCGATAAAATCCATCGATATCTGCTCCCATTTCCATGTAGGAACCTCTAGTGGCTGAAGCAATCCACTGGGCTTCTTCTGTTCGGCTTTTACCAACTGGCAGTTCATACACTTGGAAATAAAATTTCCAACATCTTTCTTCATACCTTCCCAGTAATAGGTTCTCTTCATATCCCGATACATCTTATTTCCACCTGGATGAATTGTCAACTTCGAGTGATGACTTTCCCTCAGAACTTCATCTCTCAATCCATCTATATCGGGAACAACTAGTCGTCCTTGTTTCCGAAGCCAACCCTCTCGATCGACTTCAAATCCTTTATCCTTTTCTGGATTCAATCCAGATTCCAAATCACGGATAATCTTGACAAGCTTATCATCTCGCTCTTGGCTCTCGCCAACCCCTTCCACAAGAGTAGGTCTTATCGATAAGTTTGCCAACATCTCAGGTTCCAATTCACATCTAGGCCTGAAGTCAAACCCAGCCAAATACTCGAGACTCTTCCATTCCGAAAACATGGCTCCCAATCCTGCATGTCTTCGACTTAACGCATCGGCCACTGCGTTACCTTTTCCCGGTGTATAGGCTATATCAAAATCATATGATGCCAAAAACTCTAGCCATCTTTGCTGCCGAAGATTCAAATCCTTTTGGGAGAACAGATACTTCAACGACTTATGATCCGTAAACAACTCAAATCGAACTCCCAATAGATAATGTCTCCACATCTTCAGAGCAAAAACAATCGCCGCTAACTCCAAATCATGAGTCGGGTAATTCCTTTCATGCGGCTTTAGTTGTCGACTTGCATACGCAACAACTTTATCCTTTTGCATTAACACTGCTCCAAGTCCAGTACCACATGCATCGGTGTAAACCACCATCTCATCATTCCCACTTGGAATAGTCAAAACATGAGCACTTGTCAGTTGCTCTTTCAGGATTACGAAAGCTCGCTCACACTTATCATCCCATCTGAACACTTGGTTCTTTTTCGTCAATCCTGTCAACGGTGCAGCTATCTTGGAAAAGTCTTTGATAAACCGACGATAATATCCTGCTAATCCAAGAAAACTTCTCACATCAGAAGCATTCTTAGGTCTAATCCAATCCTAGATCGCTGCCACCTTAGCGGGATCAACCGCTATTCCATTTCCAGAGATAACATGGCCTAAGAACCTCACTTCACTCTTCCAAATGTGACACTTCGAAAACTTAGCCTTTAGCTGATGTTTTCGCAAGATTCCCAAAACAACACGCAAGTGTGTCTTGTGCTCTTCCTCAGTTCTGGAATAAATCAGAATATCATCCACGAACACAAGTACAAACTTGTTCCACTGATCTCTGAACACTCTATTCATAAGATCCACAAAATATGCTGGTGCGTTAGTCAATCCAAACGGCATTACCAGCCACTCATAAAAACCGGATGGTGTCCTAAAAGCAGTCTTCGGCACACTATCCTTAGCCACTCTCAACTGGTGAAATCCTGTTGCCAAATCCATCTGAGAAAACACCTTAGCCTCGTGAAGCTGATCAAACAAGTCATCTATTCTCGGCAATGGATACTTGTTCTTCTTAGTCACCTTATTCAGCTCACGATAATCCACACACAACCTCAACGATCCATCCGCTTTGGTTGCGAACACAACTGGTGCACCCCATTCGGACACACTACACCGAATGAATCCTTTCCGAAAAAGGTCATCAACTTGCACCTTCAGCTCTTGTTGTTCTCTAGGCGCCATCCGTCTAAGAGGCATCACAGCAGGTCTGGCTCTCTCAACTAGATCGATACGAAACTCGATCTCCCTATGCGGCGGTAACCCTTTGACCTCGTCAAAGACGTCCTCAAATCCATTCACAACCGGCATCGATGACAGTCCATCCCGTGGAACAACCAGCGAATACATGAAGCCCATGAAGACGCCTTCTTCATGCTTACATCGTATCACAACCTTTCGCCCTTCCACATTCCCGACTGTCACCTCCAGTTTCTCACAATCAACCTTTGCCGCATACTTCCTAAGCCAGTCCATACCCAAAATAATTCTGAACCCCGCAAAGTTCAGAACAAAACAATCACAAACAAAAGAGCAATCATGACTCGATACAACTAGACCATGGCATACCATACACAAACAAGACGAACCCCCAACTGGATTAGTCACAACCAATGGTCTATCAACAATTTTCGGTTCCAAACCCAACCAGTTTACAAGATCATCACAAACAAACGAATGCGACGCCCCAGTATCAAACAACACTCTAACTGGAACACCACAAATGGAAAGAGTACCTTGAACCACCACACTCTTCCCTTTCTCATCAACAGTAGGAGCTTTCGAAGACGATGGAACAGCTCCCAAAGCATAAGCTTGCACAATCTGCTTATCCTTGCTTGGTTCTGGACAGTCCTTCCTGATATGCCCCAGCTTATCACAGTTGTGGCACTTCAACTGCACCTTTGGATTCTTGCAATCCCTAGAGAAATGGCCCTTCTGCCGACAATTGTAGCAGGTCACTTCACCCTTTGGCTTCTTCTGGCCATCCTTACCCTTCTGCTGTTGCTGCTTCCTCTTCTTGTTTCCATCCTGTTGTGGTTTGGACTCTTCCTTGGTCACAGCAACAACAGACCCTTCCTTAGGAAACAAACTCTCGTGCCTGAGAGCTTTCTCCACAAGCTTCTCAAATGGATCGTCCAGATGATCCACCAACTGTCTCCCAAGATAACTGTCCAAGCCTGTCACAAACTTCTCATTCTTCTGATAGGGAGATTCAATATACGACCGAGCATACTTGGACAAAGCTTCAAACTCAGAAACATACTCAAGAACTGGTCTCCCACCTTGCTTGAGCTCCACAAACTTCTTAAACAAAACAGATTTCTGAGCCGTAGAAATGAACTTAGCTTCAAATCGAACTTGGAATTGCTCCCAAGTAATCTCTTCCTCTGGAGTATCAATGGTGATAGAATTCCACCAATCAGAAGCTCTCCCTTGAAGCTGTCTTGATGCAAGCTTTCTCTTAGTTGCATCCTTAATTCCCAAATCACCAAAGATCCTTCTACAAGCATCAATCCATCTCTGCACCTCAGTGGTTGATTCTGTCCCTAAGAAAACCTTCCCTCCAAGAGCAGTGTAGTCTTTACACAACTTAGCAAATTCCACTGGTCTTGGAGCTTGAACTTGAACTCCAACATCTACTGACGGTCCTGAAGTTGGTATCCTTCTCATGATCGAAGTCATCATAGCTTCGAACATTGCAGCATAGTCAGTAGCTCCCCCAGCAGCACGGCTTACCCTAGCGGCTTGTCTCTCACTTCGACTCATCCTTAATATCTACAAAAAGGAATGATTTAGAACACCTTGAGAAACAACTACATAAGGAGTTCAAATCCTTCTAAACTACTATATTATATATAGTAATCATCCATCAAAATTACAATTACGTCTCTCATACGTAGTTACGTCAGCGAGCGTTGGCTAAAATCGATTAACCAAAGCTCTGATACCAAATGTGACGACCGCCCATGACTCCCGCACTAAAACAAGAGAATGGTGTGCTGAAAGGTGTGTCAGGCGGCCATGGACGATAGTCAGGGTAAGATAAAACAGAAAACTCTATCGTATTACTCACAGTGCATGGATAAAATACAATAGAAAGTATATATAGCGAAGCTCTATAGAACAGATGTAACAACCCGCATATTTAACGATTTTATATTTAAATGTTTAATTTAAATATAGCGTCGTTAGTCGGATTTTGGTCCGAAATGTTACTTTCTGCAAATGGCCGAATTGGAACTCGAAACTACCTCCATTGGTTCCAAAATGGCGTTTGCGATCTTTTTGAGTATAATCTTTGATATGTTTGGAGTTTGTGAAATTTTGGCTACGTTTTCTATTGGGTTTGGGGTTGGGTTCAGCCCACTAGCTCACTTAACCCCCTAGCTCAACCCTTCACTCCATTTCATCTTCATTTCATTTCTTTCTCAAGCTAAAACTGAAATGGTGGAAGGGAAAGAGAAATAGAAATTAGCAAGCCTTAGTTTCTCCTTTGTAACTTGATTCTTGCTCCAAAATCAAAGAGAACCCATTGGTAAGTTCATCTCCATCTTCTCCATCTCTTCTCCTCTTCAATTTCAGTAATTTCCTAACCCTAACTTAGGAAATGCTTGCTTTGATTCTAAATTGAAGCTTGTAGTGTTGAAGTGGAGTGTAGTTGGTTGATTCCTTGCATTTGTGCTTCTTCATCTTCTTTGTTTTGTGTAAAAAGGTGAGTTTTGAACTCACATCTACTTCTCTTGATTTCATCGATGTTGGGTATGAATTCCTAACACCTTGTTCATATGCATTTGCCTTTGGTTTGAATTGAATTGGTGAACATTTCGTTTTTGAAGTTTTGGAGTCAAATCCTTGAAAATCATAACTTTGATGTTTGATCATGGTTGTTGGTGGTAAATTGGAGTCAATGGTGTTGGATTATCGATTTGCAAAATCCCCTTAAGTCCATTGCTCGACATGTTGCAAATGGGGTGAGTTGCTCCTCCATTTGCTAGGCTGGAAAACAATTCCAGCTCCAGCCAGTCGACTGACCCCCTGCAGTCAGTCGACTGACTGCAGAGAGTAAAAAACTCTCGGGTTGTGGATCAGTCGACTGACTGTAGTAGGCCAGTCGACTGACCTGCTTCATTTTGTCCACTATGCCTATTTGTTTGTGATTTTCACTTTTATCAATTTAAATTGATTCCAATTAGTTGTTTTTACATATTTGACCTTGATGATTCCTTTTGGACTTCATCCACGGGTTTTTTTATAAAATAATCTCTCGAATCGCATTTAAAAGCTCGTTTCTCCAATTTATAAATTCTATTTAAAACACACACTTTCGCACTTCGAGCGAAGTGGAAGGGTGATTAAATGGTTGGGCAAAACACGGACCATGAATCTGTGCGTTTATCCTTTCGATTAATCCCCGACCTATTCAATTGATTGTTTTGACCTTCGGGTTAGTTTACCGATGATATGAGGTAAATTTGTAATGCTTTGAGTGTGAAAGTGACTGACGGATAGTAAACCGTTTAGTGCGAACGAGTGGTTATGGGACGCATGTTAACACTGTTCGGATTCCTTTTCGAGAGTTGTGACACATTCTGCCAGTTAGTGGTGTCCAGTACTGGATCTCTGACCTTCACCACTATGGTTTGTTGCCCTATAAAGTATCACTCCGATGTTGGCCTTATGTGCCGCATGAGTGATATTGGGTTTGTTGCCTTCGGGTATGTTGCCTTCGGGTGTATGCCTTCGGGTTTGTTGCCCTATATAGTTTCGCTCTGATGTTGGCCTTATGTGCCGCATGGGTGATACTTGGGTTTGGAGCCTTCGGGCTTATGGATCCTTGTTGTACAGTACTGAGCTCGAGCAATCATATGTTTCATTGATATTGTATTCCCTTGGTATCGCCCTTCGGTGTTGGTCATTATGAGCTGTATGATGCGTAGCGTTTTCCTTGTGGAACTTGTATACCTTATTGGTATTTGTTATTGCCTTTTGGCGGGATATTTGTATCCTTTGTTTCTATATGTTGCCGATGATATGAGGCTTGTTCTATATGATTCATCTCTTGTTGATGATTGTGTTATCTCCTCTAGAGATATTTGTTATACTGTATGACCTTGCAGGTTTATTATTATTCAGTTTATCTAACTGATTTGTTACCTAGGCTGACCCGTGTATTTTATACTCGGGTCAGACCGAGATGTTTCAGGTTAGGTGCTTTTGGGACTTAGCCTATTTTGCTTCCGCATGGACTATTCGCTAGCTTCATTTTGTTATAGCATCTTTTGTGGTCCTTATCTATTGTAACTCTGATATTTATACTTTTTCGTCTCGTCTGTATATTGTGGTCTCCTGTACCACTTGACATGTATTATTTTGTATACTCTGTTGTGTATCTGTTTATGTGTATATTATGATCGACTGTTCTGTGATGTGAATTACATTTGAGTTGTTATATTTTCTTCTGATAGATCCTATAGCCATTGTAGTTTTGCTTTAAATATTTATTGAATAGGTCGAATTTTAATGTGGTTCTACTTTTCGACGTATTTAGTGAATAGTTAAGGTAAGATTACACATGGTCGCTCCTATCCAGCCTTATTCTCCGCGTTAGCAGACGGTATTATCTATACAATACTCTTTGCTAACGTGGGTATAGAGGTGGGGCGTCACAACGTTGGTATCAGAGCGAGGTTCAGAACAAAATATGATAAACACAGAATAGATGCACATATTATGGTACATCAAAGTGTACAAGTGATACAAATCTTTGAATCATTGTGTCTCTTTATCCCATCAAGGCTAAATAGTATTTGGGAATACGTCTAGGATTATTCCGTAGTATCCCATATTGAAATATCTACCTTGTGAATAATCTTTTCCTTATCTTGACTTTGAGCTTATGTCTGGAAGAGGCAGAGGTCGACGTTCGGATGCTGGGCAATCTAGTGGCTCACATCCGGATGGCGTTTATATGTCTGCCGATCAATTTATGGAGTTGTTTAGGAGCACTCAGCCTCCAGTTCCTCCTCGAGTGTCTCCACCTCGCAAGTCTGCCTTTGCACGCCAGTGCAGTGATTTTGCTCATCTTGGAGGAAAACCGTTTAAGGGCTCCGAGTCCGTTCTTGAAGTCCAAGCTTGGCTTCGCACGTGCGAGCGTATCTTCTCTCGCATGGATCTTTCTGACCATGATCGAGTTCTGGTGACTTCTAGCTTATTGCAAGAGCGTGCTCTTGATTGGTATGAGCTTCTTGTAGCCGAGATTGATGAGTCTACTCTTTCTTAGACTCAGTTTCGGGGACGATTTGAACTCAAGTTCGTTCCTGAATCTGAAAAAGTTTTATTGACCCGTCGCTTCCTTGAGTTGAAGCAAGGGAAATCTTCTGTTTCTGAGTATGTCGCATCGTTCGAGGCTTTATCTCAGTATGGTCTTGAATTCATCAGCACTTCTTATAAGAAGAATTTGAAGTTTGTTTCTGGTCTTAAGAAATATCTTAAGAAGTCCTTGTTGCTCCAGCTTAAACTTTCTTTCGAGGAATTGGTTGATTCGACACTTCATCTCGAAGCTGTCGAGAAGGAATGTGATAGTGGTGAGGATGTTGAGGTTTCTAAGAACCCCAACAAGAAGCAGTTTCCGTTTTAGAAGAAGCCTTTTCCTTCTAAGAAGAAGAAGACCGGTGGTCCTAGCTCTCAGCCTCAGTCTTCCGGAACACCTTTCGTTAGAAAGTGTTTTAATTGTGGTTCTCCGGATCATATTATTCGAGCTTGTCCTAAGCCTCTTTTCTGCCATTATTGCAAGAAGGAAGGTCATCATGTTTCAGCTTGTCCTACTGCTCCTGCTAATGCAAAATCTGGCAAGCTCAATGTGGCTAATGCTTCTGGAGGTTCATCTCAATCTAAAGGTATGTCTCCATCTATTTTGGAGGGTTCAATTCTATTTCATGATCATAGTATTCGAGTTCTTTTCGATACGGGAGCTTCACATTCTTTCGTATCGAAGAAGCTCGTAGACGATTTATCTTTGGATGTTTCTTGTATGGTTACTTCTTTAAGGATTGCGAATCCTATTGGGGGATCCACGACCCTTAGTTTGCTTTGTGATGATGTTGAGATTGTTTTATGTTGCTTTTCTTTCCGTGCGAATCTGCACGTTGTTTCTCATTTGGGTTTTGATATGATTTTTGGTATGCACTGGCTAGTGAGATATGATGCCAGGACTATTTGTTCGAAGAGAATTTTATATCTTTGTCATCCTGATTCGCCTACTCAGTTATCTCTTATTCTTCGGGATGTGGATAATTCCGAGATAGCTTTGTATTCTCTTGATTCGCGAGATGATAAGGATATATCTTGTATTCCTATTGCTTGTGACTTTTCAGATGTTTTTGAGCCTGTATCGGGTTTGCCACCTAAGCGGGCAATTGAGTTCCGCATTGATCTCATTCCAGGTGCGCAGCCAGTTAGTCGTCCTCCCACGAGGATGTCTACAAAGGAAAATGAGGAACTCAAGAAGCAGCTTTTAGAGCTTGAGTCCAAGCAGTTGATTCAGTCCAGTTTTTCTCCGTGGGGATCCGCGGTCGTCTTTGTGAAGAAGTCTGATGGAACTCTTAGGCTTTGCATTGACTATCGCAAGCTCAACGAGTTGACCATTAGAAATAGGTATCCATTGCCTAGGATCGATGATATGTTCGATCTATTGAGTGGTGCTAAGGTCTTTTCTCAGCTTGACCTTGCCACAGGTTTTCATCAGTTACGAGTCGCGGAGGATAGCATACGTCTTACCGCTTTCCGCACTCGGTATGGTTCTTTTGAGTGGCTCGTTATGCCGTTCGGTTTGACGAACGCTCCTTCTTTCTTTGTCGATCTCATGAATCGGGTATTCCGGGAATATCTCGATAAGTTCGTCCTTGTGTTCATTGATGATATCCTTATTTATTCTAAGTCTGAAGCCGAGCATGCTAATCACTTGAGAATTGTCTTGAGTACTCTCCGTCATCATCAGCTTAGAGCCAAATTCTCCAAGTGCCACTTTTGGGAGAATAAGGTTAAGTTCTTAGGCCATGTTGTATCTTCCGATGGCATTTCTGTCGATCCCTCAAAGATCGAAGCCATCCAGAATTGGAAGAGGCCTGAAAATGTTCATGAGATTCGTAGTTTCCTTGGATTGGCGGGTTATTACCGTCGGTTCATTAAGGATTTTTCCCGTGTTGTACTTCCTCTCACAAGCCTTACCCGGAAAGGCATTCGTTTTGTTTGGTCCGACAAGTGTGAAGCTTCCTTTCAGGCATTGAAAGAACTTCTCACTAATGCTCCTATTCTTGTGGTTCCCGAAGGGAATCATGATCTTGTTGTCTACACCGATGCTTGTGGTAGTGGTCTCGGTGCTGTTCTTATGCAGAAGGATCGGGTAGTTGCTTATGCTTCTAGGCAACTACGTCCGAATGAAGTTCGCTATGCCACTCATGATCTTGAGTTAGCCGCCATTGTCTTTGCATTGAAGATTTGGCGACATTATTTATTGGGCGAGCGCTTCATTCTCTATACCGATCATAAATCTTTGAAGTATTTGTTTACTCAGAAGGAACTCAATATGAGACAACAGCATTGGCTCGAGTTTCTTACTTCTTATGACTTTGATATCGAGTATACCCCTGGTAAGGGTAATCGTGTTGCAGATGCGCTTAGTCGCAAACATTCGGCTGTTATTTCTATGATGCTTGCCGAATGGAATATTCTTGAGACTCTATCTTTTTGTGAAATTCGTGATCAAGGTTCATCTTCTGATTCTCCTATTCTATTATTTAGTTTGGGAACTCGACCTATTTTATTGGATCGTATTGCCGATGGTCAGCTGCGTGATCCTAAATTGTTGCATCTTATTCAGCTTTGTGAGTCTGGATCTTGTGATGAGGCGTTGCAAGATTTTAGCATTGATTCTCATGGGTGTCTTCGTAAGAAGAACCGTCTTTTTGTACCTTCTGACTTTGCACTTAGGCATGACATTCTTGATGATTGTCACCGTTCTAAGTATACCATTCATCCCGGTAGTAGCAAGATGTATGCCGATATGCGTCGTCTTTATTATTGGGAAGGCATGAAGCGCGATGTGGCGAGTTATGTGAGCAATTGCATAACTTGTCAGCGTTTTAAAGCCGAGCATCAGCGTCCTTCGGGTCTTCTTCAACCTCTTGAGATTCCATTGTGGAAGTGGGATCAAATTTCTATGGATTTCATTGACGGCCTACCTCGTTCGAGATCTGGCCATTCTAGCATTTGGGTTATTGTTGATCGCCTCACTAAGTCTGCTCATTTTGTTCCTATTAAGTCTAATAGAACTGCTTTGCATTTGGCTAAGTTGTATATTAAGGAAATCGTGAGATTTCACGGTGTTCCTAGTTCTATTGTGAGTGATCGTGATCCTTTATTCACGAGTCATTTTTGGAAGAGTCTTCAGCAAGCTTTGGGAACAAAGCTTAATTTTTCTACAGCTTATCATCCGCAGTCTGACGGACAGACTGAACGGGTAAATCGTATTTTGAAAGATCTTCTCCGTATTTGTATTTTTGATTTCGGTGGTAGTTGAGAGGATCACCTACCTCTTGTAGAATTCTCCTACAACAATAGTTTTCAGTCTAGTATCGGTATGGCTCCTTTCGAAGCCTTATACGGAAGACCATGTCGATCACCTTCATGTTGGTTGGAATCTGGAGAGAAGCTTATTCTTGGTCCAGATTTTGTTCGTGATTCTTCCGAGAAGATTGATCTTATTCGATTGAGAATGAAAGAGGCACAGAGTCGTCAAAAATCCTACGCAGACAACCGTAGGAAGCCTCTCAAGTTCTCAATTGGCGATCTTGTTTTTATTCGTGTTTCTCCTTTGAAAGGGGTTATGCGCTTCAGTACGACTGGGAAATTGGCTCCTCATTATATAGGACCGTTTTCTATTACTGAACGTATTGGCCTTGTGGCTTATAGAGTTTTACTTCCAGCTCATTTATCTGGCATTCATGATGTGTTTCACGTCTCGCAACTTCGGAAGTGTCTTTGGGAGTCGGATTCTGTTATTACTTCTCCTGATTTGCAAGAGCTTGAGGTCTCATCGGACTTATCGATTGTACAGCAACCTATTCGCGTGCTTGACACGGAGGTGCGACACCTTCGGAACAAGGACGTGCCGCTCGTTAAAGTTCAATGGTCCACTAATCCCAATGACTGTACTTGGGAAACCAGAGAGTATATCGAGCGATCTTATCCGGGTTTTGTTTCTTCGCTCTGAAACGGTGAGTATGTCTTTTCATCTCAAGCTTATTTTCTTTTCTTTTGATTGATTGTATGTATGTAGTTGTTACAAATATCGTCTCTAGAAATTGCGGGGACGCAATTTTGTAAGGAGGGGAGATCTGTAACAACCCGCATATTTAACGATTTTATATTTAAATGTTTAATTTAAATATAGCGTCGTTAGTCGGATTTTGGTCCGAAATGTTACTTTCTGCAAATGGCCGAATTGGAACTCGAAACTACCTCCATTGGTTCCAAAATGGCGTTTGCGATCTTTTTGAGTATAATCTTTGATATGTTTGGAGTTTGTGAAATTTTGGCTACTTTTTCTATTGGGTTTGGGGTTGGGTTCAGCCCACTAGCTCACTTAACCCCCTAGCTCAACCCTTCTCTCCATTTCATCTTCATTTCATTTCTTTCTCAAGCTAAAACTGAAATGGTGGAAGGGAAAGAGAAATAGAAATTAGCAAGCCTTAGTTTCTCCTTTGTAACTTGATTCTTGCTCCAAAATCAAAGAGAACCCATTGGTAAGTTCATCTCCATCTTCTCCATCTCTTCTCCTCTTCAATTTCAGTAATTTCCTAACCCTAACTTAGGAAATGCTTGCTTTGATTCTAGATTGAAGCTTGTAGTGTTGAAGTGGAGTGTAGTTGGTTGATTCCTTGCATTTGTGCTTCTTCATCTTCTTTGTTTTGTGTAAAAAGGTGAGTTTTGAACTCACATCTACTTCTCTTGATTTCATCGATGTTGGGTATGAATTCCTAACACCTTGTTCATATGCATTTGCCTTTGGTTTGAATTGAATTGGTGAACATTTCATTTTTGAAGTTTTGGAGTCAAATCCTTGAAAATCATAACTTTGATGTTTGATCATGGTTGTTGGTGGTAAATTGGAGTCAATGGTGTTGGATTATTGATTTGCAAAATCCCCTTAAGTCCATTGCTCGACATGTTGCAAATGGGGTGAGTTGCTCCTTCATTTGCTAGGCTAGAAAACAATTCCAGCTCCAGCCAGTCGACTGACCCCCTGCAGTCAGTCGACTGACTGCAGAGAGTAAAAAACTCTCAGGTTGTGGATCAGTCGACTGACTGCAGTAGGCCAGTCGACTGACCTGCTTCATTTTGTCCACTATGCCTATTTTTTTGTGATTTTCACTTTTATCGATTTAAATTGATTCCAATTATAGCAAAGTCATGGTTTGCTTCATCACATCATAGCAAAGTCCATCTTCAAATCTATCCATATGAGCTTCCGCATCCGCTTCATATGCCACAAGCAGCTTTCACCATTCAATAGCCTTTCCACTTAGCTTTTGAATCATCTTCGACCAACTTGTCCAAATCAACTATTAGCTAATTTGAAACAATCAAATCAATCATATCAATCATTAATCCAAGCAATCAAACATTTAAACAAGATCTAATAAGCAATTATACAAGGAAATGACAATTTGGTAATTAAAGTGTCCAAATCTAATAAGTATGAATCATAAGCAAATGTCTCTATAACTTGATGAATGAACTTATACAAGTAATCATGTAGCAAAATAGGTGTCAAAACTTCATAGATGATAGATCTACATGCAGACTTTAGGAAAATGCAAGAAATCACTATCTTTAAAACATAAACAAGCCACCGATCCAATATACTCCCTTGGGTCCGTGTGAGAGATAACTACCACTCACCGAATCACCTAAACACCTCAAAAACAACCAACTCCAGATCTGGACAGCAAGGAATCAAGCTTGATCCGGCAAAATCTCACTTCAATCGATGAAATCTCTCTTTGTTGGATGAAGATCTTCAACTTTGGCTCTTGGATCTTCGATTTGATCTTCAATTTAGATGGAAGGAACCACTAGATTAGAGTGGAGAAAAGAAGTGAAGAAGTGTTGAAGTCGAGCTCTCAAAATGGCAGCACTTCGTCGCTTCAAAATCCGGTGCCAAAAAGTGAGGCGAACCCCTTCTATTTATAGGCTGAAATCCCCATGAGTCGCGCCCCCATAAGTCACCGCCGACCTATCCCATGAGTCGTCCACGACTCAAGCCCCTAATGACTCAACGACTCAACTACCTACGACTTAACCAAGACGCCGACCCAACAACACAGCACACACACAGTTAAGCACGCGCACGACTCAACTATACGCAGCATAACGACATAGGCCCCTCTGCGACCTAACACTAAGTCGCTCACACGACTCAACACAAGCAGTGCCTCAACCTAACGGCCTAAGCCCCTTCCGACTTAACAGCATAACCGACCTAACACACGCGCTACCTCGACCTAATTATACACAGGGCCACACGAGTTAGGCCTTATCTCGTCTACGACTTAACACATAGCCGACCCAACGACTTAAGCCTTAGGTCGTTCACTCACTAACCCGTTAACTACTTTAAGTCGGCCTGTCTTCTTAAGTCGTTAACCCTATGAGTCGGTCACTACCTTAACTCGGTCTAGCACTTAACACGCTAACTTGTCCAAACCTATATGTCGCTCCATACCTTAAGCCGTAGCCTTCTTAGGTCGGTCACCCTATGAGTCGGCCAAACCTCTAAGTCGTAACTCGTTCAACCCTTAAGTCGCAATCTTCTTAGGTCGTCCAGATCCTATAGGTCGCTAGCTTCCCCTAACTCGCTCACACGACCTAACTATCACACGGCCTAACTTCTATAGGTCGTTCCACTCAACCTAAGCTCCATACAGCTTAACAACATCAACGACTTATCAACAATACGACTTAAAGCATATAGTTTAACAATGTTTCGATCCGTAAAAATACGGGTCGTTACAAATGAGAACTTTGTATAGTATAATATCGATTATGTTACCCTTTTAAAAAAGTGGCGTGAGCTTTACTTGATATTTAAATGGTAGTTTGGCTTGTGTATTGAATTGAAGTATGTTTTAAAGTGTTTGAAGTGAGAATCATCAATAGAAATGCACCTCGATATCCTTTAACATTAACTTAGGCAAATGGAAGATTTATGATCTTAATTTGGGATAATTTGATTTTCTTTTTCTCTACACATATTTTGGTATGTGGGAAAGTAAAGAAATGGTTTGAAAATATATATAAATTGTGAACCAAAGTTGTGGAAGTTAGAAGCAAAAAGGTCGCTATGGATGCACTTGGAAATAACTTGTCTTCTGTGATTTTCAAAATTAACTTTGAGAAACATCCTAGGGGCTTCTTTTCATTCTTAATAATTACAATAATTTTACATATTACTAAAAAATATGAAAGTTTAAATCATTCATTAACTTGTGAAACAAAGTTGCAAAATGTTATAGCGAGAAGAAGGCTGCTATATGAGCACTTTGAAATGTCCTGTATTTGAGAATTTTTGTAATTAATTTGAGAGATATCCTTACAGATTTATTTGAAGTTTTAATAAGTAATATTAGTTTACTTATTTTCGAAAAATAATTGGAGTTTAGAAGGTTTCTGAACTATAAAAACAAAATGGCTAAAGTTGGAGTGAAAATGTCGCAAAACGAACATTTTAGTAAATACCTTGTTTTCAAGAGTTCTTTTGAATAAATTGAAAATTATCATTAGGGGTTCCTTTACAAGGTTTCTAAATGCCCTAAGGGTAGTACTTACTATAAAATTTTCAAGTATTAAATCATTGTTGTATGTGGTTAAAATTGGTCAAAAAGATCGTGCTTTCCTATGTTGATTCTTTAACAAGACTTTTAAAAGCATTTGTAAATGCTCTAGTAAGTTACTTACAGTTTTAAGTGTTTAAAAATGATAATTAAATTTAGTATTTATTTCTAATATATTTAGGTATGTTTTCTAACATATTTTGCAGTATTTTAAAGTTGGTTTGAAGTTTAAATATATTTTAAATATTTGTTTACTTATTTTGGAAGTAAAGTGGTTTTAAATTATTTAACATGTTTTTATTTTATTTCATCACATTATAAATTAGTTATTTTCAAGTAGTGTTTTACATAGATATTTAAAACCTATTTACAAGTATTTCTAAAGTATGTATATATATACATATAAGTTTTCAAAAAGGTTATTAACTATGCTTAACACTAAAAGCCGACGAAGTAGGCTTATCTATATGTGAGAGCAAAGATTGATGTTTGAGTAGGGATAGAAGCAATAGACTCTAACCTACTGAATTCCCTCTTAACCGAGGAATAGTTAAGTCGAGAATGTCAGAAATGTGTTAATCGTGTTCATTTCTTACTTATTTATGAAAGTCATTAACACTATACTTAACACTAAGAGCCGACGAGGTAGACTTATCTATCTATAAGATTCAAGAATGAGGTGCCTAGGCAAGGCTTTGGCAACCAGTGTTCTAACTTACATGGATCTACTCTTGAACAAGGGATAGTATAATTTAGGATGTCGGAAACGTGTCAGGTATATCTATATATGATCATTTTTAATTGGATAGTCGATTAGTCAACTATCGAACTTAACCAAATATTACTTAGATCATTCAATGTGTTAATAACATTCGTCTTTTACCCTTTTTGATTATACCGATGAATGTGATATATTTAAAGGAATGTTTTTAAGATAAGCATAAGTGAAACAGTTTTGGGTTTATTATGACAATGTGTTAATAATATTCATCTTTAACGCTTTTAGATTAAACTTACGTAAATAGATCTTTAAAGGAATGTTTTAAAGATAAGCATTAGCGAAATGGTTTTGGTTTGTAGTGACAATGTTTGACTAACATTAGCCTTAAACCTTTCGAATAGATCTGTAAAAGTACTTAGATCCTTAAAGTAGATATTTTAAAAGAAATTATAAGTATGGATCTTTTGGAAAAAGATAGAAAAAGTAAAGGTTTAAAGCAAGAAATCTTGTTAATAATTTATGATTATACTTATAACATTTCAGTTAAGTATATAAATACGTTTTAAAGTATTGAAAGTGTACAAATGAGTAGTAGTGATGTTAAATGAAGTTTTATCAGAAAAAAGAAATTTTGCTAATAAAGGATGTTTTAATGGATAAAAGTATTAATTAAATAAAACGGTATTAGAAGTTGCTTATTTGACTTAATCGTGCTTTAAATGACTTGATTGTGCTTTGTTTGTGTACTCGTTTATGAAAAATATAGACGTATACTTGCATTAAAAATGGAAGTGAGAAGTTTGGAAATATGATAAGTATACGAAGTTTCCATATGCATTCATTCTCGTTATTATTGAATATGACTAAATTCGTTGATGTAGTCTTAAAGAGACCAGGATCGGTAAGTGCTTTACTTATTGAAAACCACTTCAAGATTGAGATACATGTTCTATCTCTTGGAAGTGGATCTATTCGAGATGCTAAAATCCATCTTTGGTTTAGAGATTTATTCGATATGTCGGAATCCAATTGGGATTCATGTTCTATTCAAGTGATAAAGACTCATGTGAGAGATATCGAACGTGACCTCGAGATTTGAAATGGCTAAAGACGGAGCAGGCTGCACAACCTGGGGTTTTGTTAACACACGACAGGTTATATCAACTTCATATATAGGGTATGCTTATCGATATATTGCTTAGGAGTTGATGATACTTGGTTCTATGCGGTTCTATAAGTTTGTGCATAGGCAGTTGTGTTTACCTTATAATATATTTTATCTAGAGAATACGATGCTCGAAAGGTGTTTTTTGATCCTTTTGCATGGAGATCTGCTTTTAATGGAGGCATCTCCATGGAAAATACATTATGCGAACGTACCTTAGCAGTTTTGATTGTACCCTTTGTACCCTCAATATTGTTGTATTGCGATCAATGTAAGCATTAAAGCTATTTGATATGATTTATATTCTATACCCCAAACATTATCTGTTATATTGCCTTGTGAACTTATTAGATGAGTGGTTCTTTTGAGGGGATAACCGTAATGACATTCCATACAATCTCAAATGTATTGTTATATATTGGCCCCTTGTTTCTTGAGTTTCTCATACCAGACTTATGTCTAACACGTGGGTTTTGTTTTCCCTAAATTCCTCGTGTGCTCATTCGAGTACTATGGGATAGGCATGTTTTAGTTGGATGTTCAGTAGAGCTCGAGGAGATAAGCTAGATGTTTCACCTATCGTAATATTCTTAATCCTCTACATTACTATATTGTACATATCAGCATTTGTGAGGACATGTTGTTATAACGGTCCATACTAATGATAGTATTTAGAATTGTAACTTTGAAATTCTATGTATCTTAGAATGACATCTTATACTGTCTTTGGATATTATATGTGATCCTTCCACTATGGAATTCTAACATTGTGTTCTCTTCTTTCTTTTTCAGTTTTTTTTCTTTCTATTTTACCCTAACAATTTTTATTTTCGGCACTTGGTTGCTCGGCACATGAATATCGTGGATGTATTAGTATCGACATTTGAGGGTCAAAATGACAATTCATTGCACTTGGTATTAGAGCCGAAGGTTAAGTAGTAACCTTGGCTTTAGTTGGGTATGACTCATTGATGGAGTAATGGAATGTCTTAGCATGAGTTTAGTTTATTATATGTATGAGAGCGTATTTGAATTTGTTATAAACATATGCCTTAAAATTATTTCTACTATGAAAACTAAAATCTTATATAAGGTAACTTATATAAGTGTGAATTATTAAAGTATGGTTTAATTAATGTAGGGATTAGTGATGTTCATTCGTTAACCCATATTAACTAGATTACCTGTGCTCAGCCAGTTTATGAGCATTGTTATCCTTTGTAGAATGATTTTACATGCTCGACCAGTTTATGAGCATTATTATCACTTGTAGATTCAGTAGCTTAGTCATGCTTAGCTAGTTTATGAGCATTGACTATCATTTATTGATTGTTGGTTTGTGCTTGACCAGTTTATAAATAGTTTTACCTTTTGTTGCATGGGTTGGGTAGATAGTATTTGCAGATGTATTGTAATCAACACCTTATGAATTGTATTTAATAGTTTTACTATAAGGTGTTCGGTGACTATGTTGGGTAAGAAGTTTAATTTAGTAAAAGAAATTCATTTTAATCTGAAGATAGATAAGGAATTTCAGAAATGAATATTTATGAAAATATTTTATATAAAAAGTGATTTTATATCAATATGGTTTATAAACGAAAAGGACTTAAATAAAGATTTTGAGAACTTAAGTCCCCATGTTTTGAAAATGTTTTTCAATATTTTGGAGAAAGTAATAATAGTATTATTTGAAATATATATTTGGAAAATTGGTTTATGAAATTTAGATCATTATAGTTAGTAATATTTACAAAGTATGTGATATTGCTTTGAAAATGTTTTTGGTTAAGTCCGAAAGGCATGATTTGGATGTACTGAACTCACTCCTGTGACTTGAAAATAATTCTGGTGAGAACTGCAGCATCATGGATGTTCATTTTAGGGTTTTTAAGTAGAGGATGCTACTATCGCAGTTTGCTTCAAGGTTGTTTTTATAAAACATATTTTGATTTAATCATGAAAGTATGATTTGACATACAAAAGATATGTGCATATGTTATCATTTAAATTGGTTTGAAATAAAACCGAGTGTTTTGTTCTAAAGTCATTCTTTAAATACAAATTTGATATGAATTTTTTATGTGGAAATTAGCAAGGTGCCCGAGTAGTAGTGGTATATCCCAGAAAATGTTGGACATTTTCATATTTTCTTTTTTGGGTAAAGTGTGTTTAATAAATAAGTGATACTTTGTTAAGTTATTTTATAGACAGAAGTATCATATGCATTAGGGCAGTATGATATATGCATCATGTTATGATATATAATTTGGTAGGTTTCATTTGTTAAAATGAAATAAATTTTTGACGATGTTGGACAGTCGAAAAATTCTGAATTGTTATGGAACTTGAAGCTAAGTGTTATTATGAAAAAAAAGTCGAGTTTTTGTAACTTTTGAATTGAGAAGGCAGTAAGTTGAAAACATGTTTAAATGGTTAAACATCCTTGTTAAGTAAAATAGGTTTTATTTTTTGTGTATACTATTAAGATGTAACGTAGTATTATACCGGTATGGAATTAAATTATAAAATGATTATAAACTTGAAATTATGTTTTGTAAAATAGTTCATAAATGATTTTAGTATTGGGTAAGGTATACTATAAGTATAAATGAATATGATATAAAAAGCAATCGGTATAGTTAAGAAACTAATAGGATAAATATATAAGTTATATGTAGATCGTTTTATTCGCATGACTGTTCTTGACCTAGTATTCGAGTACATGGTTTTGAGTTGGCTTACACCGGTCCAAACAAGGATTTTTCACTTGACTCTTGATGAAGAACACTTGATACGAATTCATGGTACGATTCCAATTCTATCGTAGTATAAGGCTATGTAACGAGATTGAAGTTTCTAATCAAGGAACCTAATCAGAGTCTGCACTAGAGAGTTCAGGTGATCTATATCATGATACCACTAATGAAGTCGAAAGACTTCTATGTTTCATCATTGGGTTTTTAAGAAATATAAAAGATTAGTGAGAGCTTATTAGTAAAATGAAATGTAATGTTTAAACTTTCTAATATTCTATGACCATCTACTATGAAAATTTCCTAATCTACTAAGTTAAAATTTGTAGAAAATTGTCTGTACCTAAGTTTTTTTTTTGAAATGACAAACTCACTAGACTTGACTACATTGACTGGCTAAGAGCGTAAAGACAACATTAACTTATGAAATTCATTAGTCGTCGATAACCAAATCTCCTAATGTAAGACCGCTGGTGATGTGTACATCGAACTAAGATTAGCCTATAGCAAATGGGTCTTAGACCTATATATCGCCTAAGTTTTCATGCTTTCTACTGGAAAAGCATTGTAGAGGCAGTTCTAAAAAATGTTTGTCCATGAAATTTTAGTAGTCTTAAAGCTCCCTTGCAGAATAAATTGTTCTGCAAGATATGAACTTATAAGAAACCACTAAATACGAAAATGAAAAAGAGACAGAAAGTGGACGATGATGTTCTGACGATGAAAGAGTAAATTAATAAACTTTCTCAGTTAGACATAACTATAGGAATGAGTTGCAAGTTGATTTGATTTTAAGGTCTCTTACTCACTAATATGAGCCGTTCATATTAAATCATAATATGAACTAGTTGAACATAAGTCTCGTGGAGCTTCTTAATATGTTAAGGCCGTCCGAGTCTTTGTCCAAGGATTAAGGGGCTGTGCTTGCTGTTGGAACGTGTCATCTTTAAAAGGTTTGAAGAATCGAGAAAGGGTCAATAAGAAAAGCAAGAAGACTTCTTAGGCTGACAAGGGTGAATATCGTTACTATCACAAGAAGGGTCACTGGAAATAGAATTGTTTGGATTACTTAAAGATTATCAGAGAGAAAAACATAATGGTTCTGGTACTCCGACATGTATATTTATGATTCAAAATTGTTTTACAATCAATAAATTATTTTGGGTTTCAAATACTGGATCTGAAACTCACATTCGTAATTCATTGGATGGGCTTAGAAAATGGTATCATGTGGTAAAGGGAGAGATGAGGCAGTTGATGATGGATCTCTAGTAGATGATGAATGAAAATATAAGTAGAAGTTATCTTTGCCATTATATGTAAAGTCATATAAGCGAGAAATTATTATATAAATTGAAAACCAAAGGTTTTCTACCATCACTTGATTTTGAATCATTTGATATGTTTGAGTCGTGTCTTAAAGTTAAGACGACTAGGTACCCCTTTTATAGGGTCTTATACATATGATGTATGTGGCCCAATGCCTATAGTTACGAAGGATAGTTGCCTTATTTTGTAACATTTATAGATGATTTCTCAAGGCTAGGATAAGTGTATCTTACGAAGAATAAATCCAATATTTTTAGGAAATTTATTAAGTATAAAAACAAGGTTGAAAATCAGACGAACCGAAAGATTAAAATACTTTGATCCAGGTGAGGAGGTTAGTACATTGGACAAGAGCGCCAACAATACTTAAAAGATAATGGAAACATCTCTCAGGTTACTCCATAGTATGGTCCACAACACAACAGTGTTTTGGAACGAAGGAACTGAACTCTATTTGATATGGTTCGTTCCATGATAAGTAAGGCTGAATTAGCTCTACACTATTGAGGATATGCGCTAGAAATCGTAGCACGTTTATCGATTTTTACCCAATAAATCTATGCCTCATACACCATATGACATGTGGCATTGGAAGAAACCCCACCTTAATTATTTGAAGGTGCGGGGCGGTCCGGCCTACGTTAAGAACATTGGTCCCAACAAACTTGAGACAAGATCAACCCTGTATATGTTTATAGGATATCCTAAGAATTCTTGGGGATATATTTTCTACAACATAGAGGAACAAAAAGTTATTGTTTCTACACACGTTGTCTTTTCAAAAAGGAATTTTCGTCAAAAAAATTAATAGCGATTGTAGATTTGGATGATATTGGAGAAATTTACACCAAGGCTGAACCAGTGGGAGAACCGAGTTCACCTGCATATAAGAACATGCAACCTATTAGAACATCTAGTAGGGAATATCGTGCACCAAAGAGATACTATGGTTTTCTCATGGATGGAAAGAAGCAGGATCATGTTCTAGATGATGACACTCCTTTGTCATTCCATATATTAAATTTGAGATTCGGGGTAATGAATCTGAGTAGAAATCCTATATAAACAAAGTATGGACTTTGTCAAACATACTTGAAGGGATAAAATCCATTAGTTGCATATGGATTTTTAAGAAAAAGCTAAAATCAAATGTACAAATGGAGACTTATTAAGCAAGGCTAGTTGCAAAATGATTTCGTAAAATTGAAGCTATTGATTATGATGAGACTTTTCTCCCGTAGCAATGCTTAATTCCAATCATATAATGTTAGCTATTGCTGCATTCTATGACTACGAAATATGGCAAATGGATGTAAAAATGGCATTCCTAAATGGCGATTTAAAAGAAACCGTCTATATGTTGCACCATAAGGATTTCAATGTCAGTGGGAATGAGGGCAAGGCTAATAAGTTGTAAATGTCCATTTATGGACTCAAACGAGCTCAAAGAAGTTGGAATAAGTGTTTTGATAAGGTAATCAAATAGTTTGATTTTTATCAAAATACAGAGGAAGCATTCATATACCGAAAGGGACATGGAAATGCTATTGTATTCTTAGTGTTATACATTAATAATCTACTATTAATTGGCAATAATATTTCATTCTTCCAATTAGTGAAAGGTTGGATTTTCCAGAACTTCTTCATGAAGGATTTCACAGAAGCAGTCTATACACTAAGTAGAAAGACTAATAAAGATAGAGCTAAAAGGCTGCTGGGATTGTCCCAATCCTTGTACATAAATACCATACTGAAAAAGTTCGGTTAAGCATGGTAATGTTCCAATGCAATCTGAAATCGTACTTTCTAAGAAAGACGCTCCTTAGACCGATGAGAAGAAAGAGCGTATGAAGAGGACACCGTATGCTTTGGCAATTGGTTCCATATTGTAAGTTATGCTATTCACCAGACTGGATGTTATATGCATCAGGATGCGTAAGTCGTTAGCAGTCTAATCCTCGAGAAAGCATTTGATGTCTTTCGAATGTATGCTTAAGTAATTAAGACATTCTAAGGACTTATTACTAATATATGGGATTAGGGACCTCCTTATGAAGAGGTATACCGACTCTGTCTTTAAGAGTGATATTGATGATAGTTAGTCAATGTCAGGTTACGTCTTTATTATTAATGTTGGGGCTGTCAGCGAAAAAGTTCCAAATAGGAAGCAGTAGCTGATTCCATAATGGAGCCGGGTATATCACTCTCAATAAAGGAGCTAAAGAAGTGGTCTAGATGCACAAATTTTTGAGTAACTATGAGTGATTACTTTGTGATGACAATGCGGTAATGTAGATCGCAAAGGAACCCATAACACATAAGAAATCATGACATATTCTTCAAAAGTTACACCTAATTAGCGAATTTATCGAAAAGAAAGAGGTCGTGATACAAATGGTAGATACTAAGGATGATATGGTAGATCCATTCACAAAGGGACTAGCTTGGACATTTCTTGTCAAGATGATCGAAGGATGGGATTGAGATTCCATAATTAGCCCCAAGTGCAAATGGGATATTGATACAGTCAGGGGTATGCCCAAGGAGCAATTTTGTAGTTTATCGTAAATTATAAACTCTGTAATAAAATATCGTTTGAAATAAAAGATATTTTCCTTTCTGTCACATGCATGTTATAATGTGTTATAATTAATTGATTGTTTAATTTAAGTATATCTATGATAGTGTATTGTAATCATGAGAAATTTATCATAATATAATAACCACATCATTTTAAATATTCCTAGTAATAATGTATTGAGACTGGATATCGATGCATCCACTAAGATTAGAGTAAGTAACACTCTTCAAATGTTGGGTGGTGTATTATTTATGGCTGTTGGGAGCACCAAGGGGTTACGTATTGATAGTTATTGGATAATTATGAAATGACTCACTTGATAGTTTTTGGTTGATTAATATAGTATCACGTGAAAATACTACACAATTCTCTTGACTTGAGAATACCGTTGAGCTTCAATGTGAAAAATCCGCTTTGATTATTGTTAAATTGTGGCATTACGCCCATTGAACAGCTAAAGCATGGTCGAGTGGAAACAGTGGAAGTAAAACGCTATTCGATAGAGAAATCATCTCCTCGGATTTTATAAGGTTGGTATTACAGTCAACTAAAGTAAACTTAAGGTCAAAGTATTTGGCCAGAGCAGTTCGATTAATCATAATTATTATTAAACCAAAAACTTTGTGTTTGGACTACTAAGTTGAATATGAAATATATAAGAATTTTGACCGTTACCAAATTTCATAAGTCCTCATGTGATATAGTTTTGATGAAGAGAATTAGTATAAAAAATTATCACTATCGGGTAACGCTTAAAATAAGTAAAATTAGATTTTACCAAATCTATATAAGAGATAAATTTGGCTATAATGTTACACCACTAGCTAAGATAACGTGTGAATGTTAATATTTGAATTGTTCGATATTAATTGCTAACCAAATCTACACATAAGAGTCTCACAATCGAAATGTTGAATACTCCGACTACCACCTGATTTATTAAATTATTATTTTTATAATTAACCAAATTAATTAATATTTATGAAATAGTAATTGTATAATTTTATTTGCATTGTGTTGCTCGTATATAAAAGTTCTATACACGTATCGATATACGATATTGATGTACATTTAAATTTGATTTAAATGCATATTTGTCCGATTGGGCTTGAAGTACCTTGAAGGCCCAAATATGGGCAAACATGGACAGCTAGAAGGGATGGAACATAGGGGTGCATATTGATTCAAAATGGTTTGAATAGAAAGAGGAAAGAGTGGATCCCCTCCTCCGCAAATTTACATAAAAATAAGACATTGGTTTGTGAGGCTTTCAGTCTGGCAGCTCTCTCTGAAAGGAGTCAGATTCAGATTCAAGCGGAGTCATTTCGCCTCCAGGCCAAACTAATGCAATAACTTTGTTTACATATATATATATATATATATATATAATGTCATTCTAGTGCTTTAGATTATATGTATAGCATCATGAATCCACATATGTTTGTGCTGTCAACATTATATGAATATATACACACACACATGTGTGTTAAATATATATATATATATATACGTATGTATGTATATAGAGCTTATAGATATAAAATAATAATAAATTTTGAAATATTTTATAATATAAGCAAAATTGAATTATGATGTATAATAAATATATAAATGACGTATAAAAATTATTAAATTTATGTACACAATATTATTCAAAATTAATCTTTTCAATTATAAATAATCATATATATATTAAAATATAATATATTACTTAGTTCAATATATGTATATATTATTTTATAATATATATAAGAAGTTTAATAAGTTTAAAATTTCGAATGTTGCAAAATTAAGTTTTCAGAAAAAATATTTTAGACAATCTCCATATAAAATTTGTTTATAAAAAATATTATATTAAATAGAAATTAACTATAACTTAAAAAAAATTATTTTTGTCCATGAGTATTTAAACATGAATACACATATATTTGAATCCATATCACTTTATATTAGTTTGTAAATATTAATCATAATATATATGTATGTATATATATGTGTGTGTGTGTGTGTGCGCGCGCGCACACATGCTATCCAGCTTTAGGACCAAGCGGCTTTAGAATGAATCTGGAGATCAGGATGTAGACGAAATGGTTTAAGGACTTGGAGGCAAGCTTGGTATGGCATTTGAAAGAGCTTCAAGAAGTTAGTGCATGAATTTGCAGTTTGGTACCAATATGATTCCATACACTTTAAAGGACTTTGGAGCCATGGTCAAGGTACATTTGGTAGAATGATCACCCTGGTGACCATTTCTGAAAGAGTGGATGCACAATTCCAAAAGGCTTTAAAGAAAAGGAACCCATTCAGACTATTGATTTGTCCGTGCAGTTGGGAGATGAAGACTGAAAGATTGTGTGGATTCAGAAATATGCGATTTGTGGATGAATTTTTAATATGTTATGCCTTCCCAGGCTGTCCAGCCCTTGCTAATTTCAGAATAGCACTAGCTTCTTGGTGCTTGATGATGAAATTCCCCAAAAAGAATGGGATCGAATTAGTTTAAGTTAACTAGAGCATTGGACTGAGCTCGGAGAGGTAAAATGATAGAAAAAGGGGAAATATGTAGAGAAAGATCTCTATATCATGAATGCAGACACATAACAATTAATGCCCAAGCCTTGGCTAGGGAACCATTACAAATTATTTAAGTCTATATATCCCAAGAAGCAATCAAAGGAAGTACGGCCAGCTCTAACTAAGCCGAGAATCAACACTCTGATCAATATGGACGATCCTACTTAGTTCTTAAAGATCAGATCTCGGCTCAGCATCGGATTAAGGAAGGAATTGGTTAATTTTCTCCGAGAAAACCTAGATGTATTTTCTTATATAAATTCGAATATGTGTAGGAAATTGCCAGAGACAGCATGCCATGCACTAGATGTAGACCCGAAATATCCATCCATAAACAGAAAAGATGCAATCCAGATCCAGAGCAATCTACTGTGTTTAAGAAGGAAGTGGATAAAGTGAAGGTAAACAACTTTATCCATGATGCTTTGTACCCCAAATGGGTATCCAACCCTGTGTTGGTAAAGAAAGAGAATGGGAAGTGGCATAAATTCATTGATTAGTCGAACCTAAATTAAGCATGCCCGATGGACAACTTCCCATAGCCTAGAATCGACTAGTTGGTTGAAAGGACCACCGGACACCAGTTACTCTCATTCATGGACAGTTGCTTCGACTATAATCAGATACCAATGCATGTTTTGGATAAGAAGCATGCAAGCTTTATAATAGATTTGGGTTTATACTACTACCGAGTAATGCCATTTAGTTTGAAGAATGCTGGAGCTACTTACTCGAGATTGGTGAATTCCATCTTCAAGGACCAGATCGAACGAATGATGGAATTTTATGTGGATGATATGCTTGTGATGTCATGACTATCAATGAACCTCATGGGTATTCTTTAAGAAATGTTTGTGTGTCGCAGAGGTAAGGGAATTTTTGTGATGAAGAAAGGAAAGTTTGTATGGGCAAAGGCATGTCAAGATGCTTTCGAGGAATTACTAAGACATATGAACAGACAACCGGTCATGTCGAAGCCTTTGGACGGAGAGAATTTGTTTATCTATTTGGCGATGTCTACTCATGCACTAAGTACAGTATTTGAACATGAGGTGGAAAGGATTCAAAGGCCAGTATCTTACATTAGCAAGCAGTTAAAAAGATGAAAATAAGTATCCAAATCTAGAAAAGCTCGCCTATTTCTTGTTGATTGCATCGAGGAAGTTGCGACCATACTTTTAAGCACACCCGATAAGGTGCTGATGGATTAGCCCCTAAAGTAAGTATTATGCCAACCTAGAACTTTAGGAATTTTATTTAAGTGGAATATCGAATGAGCCAGTATGACATCAGTTACCATCCAAGGAGGTCGATAAGAGGACAAGTGCTAGCGAATTTCATCGCTAAATTTACCAACTAAGATGGAGAAAAAGAAGATGATATGGTCACGCTTTCTCAATGGAAATTATTCGTAGATAGAGCTTCCAATAAACATAGTTCTAGGGCAGAAGTTGTACTAGTGACCTTAGACGGACGATCGATTTGCTACGCATTGAAGCTAGAATTTCCCAACACAAACAACGAGGTCAGTATGATTCCTTGATAGCGGGACTCAAGATAGCAAACGAGCTGGGCGTAAGATGCTGCACAAATACAGTGACTTCTGGTTGGTGGTCCGCCAGATAAAGAAGAAATTTCATGCTAAGAGTGCGAGACTTGCCAGTTACCTGACGTAAACATTGGAACTATTAAACAATATGGAGCATCATACGATTGCGCACATCCCCAAAGAGGAGAATATAATGGTCGTTCGTTGGCCAAGCTGGCTAACTCTGGAGATGCACAATTGATGGGGTTGGTTCTAGTGGAGGTTTTATTGGCTCTAAGCATCGACCAGATGGGTGCCGATTGAATCTTGGAGGCCAAACAAGATAAGGAGTCTTGGATGACTTCGATCAAGGACTATTTGCTTGAGGGAAGTCTCTTGAAAGGAAAGAACAAATGGAAGAAACTCCTTCGTAAGGGTCCACGATTCGTAATACAAGAAGGAGTCTTATACAAGAGAGGTTTATCTTACCCTCTGCTTCGATGTATAACCAAGGATGAGGCTGGGAAAATCCAAATGGAAATCCATAAGTGTAGCAATGATGATCACACGGGGGGTAAATATTAATGAAGAAGGTAATTCGCTATGGATACTTCTAGCCAACAATAAACTGTGGTACTATTAATTACACCAAGATATGTGACCGATGCCAAAGGTTTGCAAAACTTCCAAGAGCCCCATCTACGGAGCTTACATAAATGGTTAATGTATGGCCGTTTACGATTTGGAGAACTGATATAATCGGTATGATACCTAAGTCGAAAGGAGGAGCTATTTTGCGGTGAATTACTTCACAAAGTGGACTGAAGAGGAACCTTATGCCACGATCACAACAAGGAAAGCGATCAACTTTGTGATGAATAATATTATGTGCAGATTCGGAGTTCCTTAAAAAATAATAACAAACAATGGAATTTAATTCGAGAGTACCGAGTTCAAGGATTTCTTCAACTGGTAGAAGATCAAGAAAATATCTTTGGTGGTAGCACACCCACGGGCAAATGGATAGGTGGATGCAGTGAATAAATTCATCAAGTCCATCTTGAAGAAACGGTTTACTAAAGCCAAGGGTAATTGGGTGATGAGCTTCCACTTATGTTGTGATCTTATATGATGACCATAAGTCTGCGATTGGGTATACTCCATTTGCTCCAGCCTTTAGAGGTGAGGCCATGATTTCATTGAACTAGATGCCCTTCTCATTAGAAAAAGTACTATTATCCATAGGTCAACAAGTAACTCTTGCTTGAATTCCTCGATTTAATTAATGAAAAGTGAGATGTGGCTGAATTAAGGATAGCTTCTTACCAAAAAAGAATAACATGCATTTCAACAATAAGGTTTGGAGCTATACCTTCGAAGTGGGGGACCTCATTTTGAAAGGAGTTCTCCTGGGTGCATGGGCACTCGGTTCTAATTGTGAAGGTCTTTATGCGATCGAACAAAAGCTTTGAGATCAAATTATCATGCTGGCTACTGTTGATGGAATCCTAATTCCGTGGGAATGGAATAGAAATTTGTTGTGATGCTATTTCACTTAGATTTATTTTATTTTTCAAGCCACCCTAGTGAATTGGGGGTAATTTAAAGGTGGCAAGACTTGCCACCTCTTTTTGTTATGAATAAAGATGTCTTTTTGAACCAGCGGAACCGTGTTATTGTAAGAAAAACCTTGCATTGCCTGATTAGTAGTACAATAAAGTACCCGAAGATAGGCACTAACCAATTCCTTTCATCTAGGATTAGGACAAAGGAATATAATCATAAGGGTCGATTGAATAATGCTCCCTTATTCTTTCGACATTGACTAATGCCTAGAGAAACTGGTGCGCAGTTAAAGTTTTAATAACCATGCTTGTGGCTGGTAAGACATGCCTGGTCGAGGATAATTAGGACAGTCAAATGACACTTCCAGTCTACACTCGGAGATAGGTAAGATTGGGAGAGGATGTCTAGAATAGGCGTCCAGAAAACGGGCTCCTAGAGATAGGAATTGGTATATAACTAGGATTTTCATGACCATGCTTGCAACCCAGAAGAACATGTTTGGACGAGGATAAGAAAGACTGGTTCATGAATTTTCTCAATTAATGCTAATAGATAGGTGAGATCGAGGACAAAGGCCCAGAGCTTGGCGAGATCAAAATATGATGTCCATAGATAGACACTTGGAACATAGTTTCCTAAAGAAAGAAAATGGTAGGAAGTCGAGCATTCCTTTGACCATGACTTTGTCCATGGCCAAATGAACTCGGCCGAGGATAAATATAGTCGACCATGGAAATGGCTAAATGAATAATAAGTTATATTTATCCAAAACAGAAATATTTTAGCATTGGTAAATTGTACTGTATGATGGAAGATAACTGAGCAATCATAGAGATTTACTTATTTGTACATAGCTATAGTAAGTAATAGTATTGCACATACATAGGCATGTATAATGTGGATGAAATGCGATACAAGCAGTTATATAATATATGCAGGAATTATATATATGTAGATATAATATAAAAATATGGAAATGTAAATGGAGCGGAGATTGAAACAGAAAAGTTATCTTTCACTACATTCAATTTTATATATATTAGCTACGGGGGCAACTCCTGAACAAGTGCGACCTATGTACAAAAGAGAACAAAAAAGGTACAACCAAAAGAGAATAATGGTAATTGTCTGAGCATTAAAAGCTAAGTATTAACGTACTTCATCTTCTTCTTTCCACTCCTGTCCCCCTTGCCACCAGAACCATCGCATGGTATTTTCTGGCTCGTATCATCCTTAGGTTTCCTTCAAAAGCAATGCCTTCTAAGTAGGTGCCTCGTCATTGGCAACGAAGATAGGATCTTTAGGCATATCTACTGTGGGATCGAATGTCTTTAAAGAGGTGCCACTACTGCCACCCTTCGGAGGTTTCACTTTAATGGAAGTAATTTTGGGGAAAGGGCCTGCTTTCTCTGGACCGGGAGGCTTATCTAGTCCAGAATCAACCTTAGTTTTTACTTTGGACATGTCAATCTTCCACCTTCCTTCCATAGAAATAAGATCAGTAGGGCCCATAGCACTGGTGATAGTGATGTCTTCCTCGAAGGACTGTGAAGTGCCATCCAATCCCTTCAAAGCCGCGATCTTCTCCAAATCGGGACTAGGGATGGAGTTGGTGGGAAGGATTAGAGTGACTAGTCCTATAGTAAGGGAGCTTGACTTGGTAAATATAGCAACGAGACCCAAATCTTGAGTGATTGGCGATGGAAGAGGAGGAAGGGATGGATGACCTGTAAGTTCACAAATAGTTAAGTAAAGGTTATTGACTATCTCGGGTGAGAACTAAAGCTTCTTGAACACCGGAGAGACGAGAGAAATACCTTCAATATTTGGACTTTCCTTGGTAGGAGATGCACAACTTACCCTCTTTAATTGATGGCTGCATTAGCTGAGAGATGGGGACATGAACGTTGGTCTCATCACTGGTCAATGCAGTAGAAGCATGAGTTGCGATAACGGTGGCCTCAGAGTTGGCCCCTACGAAAATCAAAGTTTTAGTCGTAGGCTCTTTGGATTTTAGAGATGACAATTCTACTTGGTCTAATGGATTAGGGTTAGGAGGAGCCTCAATGAGAGCTTTGTGGTATCTGCGTCATCTTCTGCTAGGATTGCTTGCTTTTTTTTTAAGGTAGTAATGTCATCGACACACAATTACTTAACCTTCAATTGATCTTTAATGAGGCCTTCACCGGATTAAGCCATAGGACAAAGGATCTGTAACAACCCGCATATTTTACGATTTGAATATTTAAATATTTTATTTTAAATATTTTATCATTAGTCGGATTTTAGTCCGAAAAGTTACTTTTCACATACGGTCGTATTTGGACTCGGAACCACTTCCATTGAGTCCAAAACGCCGTTTGCGATCTTTTTGAGTATAAACTTTGATGTGTTTGGAGTTAGTGGAATTTTGCCACTTTTTCACTTTGGACTTTGGGTTTGGTTTAGCCCATTAGCCTAAACTATTAATTCTAGCTCAACCCCCTTCCCTTCGTAACTTTACTTTCATTTCCTAACACTCAAGCTTCATCAAAAATGGAGGAAGGAATGGAAAACTAAAACTCCAACTCAAGTTCATTTGTAAATCCAACATCTAACTCCAAATTCAAAGAGAAGCCGTTGATTCTTCCTTGCTTTCAAGCTTCTTTTTCATTGATTTTGTGTAAAGGTGATATTTTTATCTCATATCTTTGTCTATAACTATCTTTGATTGTTAGGTATGAATTCCTAACACTTATTCATATGCATTTGCTATTGATTTGGATTGAATTTGTAAAAATCCCAATTTTCAGTGTTTTGGGTTTAAATCTTTAAAAATCCAATCTTTGATGTTTGAACACTTTTTTGGTGATGAATCGAGGAGCCAATAGGACCAGGTAGCCGACAGGCGTAATCCCCTAGCATTCGTGCTCGTTCGGTTGCAAATTGAGAGAGTTTGCACTTGTATTGCTTCGGTCGTTTTCGGCCCGCTGCTAGGTCGCTCGGCCTGCAACCCCAAAGACCTCGACCTTCTGCGCATAGGTCATTCCACCATTAGATCGCGATATACCTTTAGGTCGCACCCCTTTAGGTCGTTACACCACTAGGTCGCACGACTTTAGGTCGTAACCATAGGTCGCGGCAAGTTAGGTCGTCTTCTAATTGGGTCGCTCGGTCTTGTATGCCGATAGGTCGCTCGGTCTCGTATGCCGTTAGGTCGCTCGGCCATTTACGCCGTTAGTGCCTTAGGTCGCTCGGCCTTCTCCTGCTCCTTAGGTCGCGACGTGCTAGGTCACTGCCCGACCTAGTATTCATTAGGTCGTTAGGTCGTTCGGCCACCTTTGCTCACTTAGGTCGCGCGTCACTCGGCCTATCCAAACCACTTACGTCGTTTCGTGTTAGGTCGCCCATCCCCTTAAGTTGTTAAGTCGCTCGGCCTCCTTATCCCTTAGGTCGCTGACCTCCTTAGGCCGCTCGGCATGTGCATTGGTTAGGTCGTGCCACACTTTTGGGTCGTACCTTGTTAGGTCGCTTAGCTGCTAGGTCGCACCACTTCCCTAAGCCGCTTCTACCTTAGGTCGCTCCTCTGATAGGTCGCGTCGTCTTGAGTCGCAAGGCTATTTCCATTTTGATGAATTTGGAATTGAATTCTTTGGATTGTATTCACGTCTTTGAATATGAATTTTTGTGGATTATGGTTTCTACAATCATTTTTGTGATCTGTCACTTTATCTCACTCGTACGAGAAATTTAATTAAACGGCATAGTAAAACAAATGGTATGAAACGCTTGCGTTTACTTCGTCGGTTAATTTTTGGACTTGTTCGATTGAATCTCTTATCACAATTTTTGAGTGGAGATCTACAATTTGTTTGTAAATATTTAAGTTAAGCTAGTGGTTATGGGACATGAAGCTAAGCTTTTATATTTACTAGCTTACTGTGACACTTGTTGATGATCGATGATGATCATTTTTGTGATTATGACTAGCGATATGCTATGTTTCTTTGTCCACTTAGGGGACAGTACCTCGTCTTATTGAGTTTCATCTCATTTCTTTATAGGTTAACGACCTATGTATTATTTGGAGTTTCGACTCAACTTTTGCGGGCTAGCGACCCATGTTCTTTTATGGAGTTCGGTCCATCGAGCGTACCATTGTACTACGTTGTTGTTCCGAACTATTCGAGTTTCTGGTTCCTCGGGCATACTGTTGTACTACGTCGTTGCACCAACTCTATGATTAGCGACCATGAGATAGCATCCCGTTTGTGATACACGTGTTGATGAGCTTTCACGCTCCCATTTTGTGATAGGCCTCCCCCTTTATGTGATTTCTGGATTTCCATTGATGATTTCTAGAATTTGTGTTCCACCAATTTTCGTGATTTACATTGATATGTGTTATCAATTTTTGTGCATTGGTGAGTTTTGTGTGTCATTGACCTTTATGGTTGGCATTGATATTATTGTCAATACTTATAGATTTGGTGAATAATAATATAGTGCATGACATTCTTTTTGATCTTTGAGAAGATTCTTGTGATATTAATTAATCTCTTGTTGATTTTCAATTACTTATGTATCACAGCTTGGCATTGTGATTATTATACGTTTAGTCATATCTCTTATTCTATATCATTTCATCTGACATTTATAGCTAGACTGATCTGTTTATTATTTTCTTATTAAATAATATTCGGGTCAGACCGAGATGTTACAGGTGCTTCTGCTTGACTTCACATCTGGGACTATCACCCTGATTTTTGGCTAACTACTTAGATTAGTAGTTTTTTGTTGTATACATTTGAGATTTAGACTCGTGGATGTATCCATATTCTTTTGTGACATTGTGGATCTTGTTTGACCACTACTCTGATGTACACTTTCATGTGTTATATATTCATATCTATTTCCGCCTTTGTGATATGGATGTCTGTGACTGATTTGTGTTATGTTTATTTCTATATTTGTTTCCGAAGAATATATATAGCCACCGAGTAGTAGCTTTGAGTTTGTATCAGTATGTCGGATTTCCTCCTGAAACCAGATGCTTGTTGTACTATCTGACATATCAGTGCTCGCACAAAGTAATTACACGGATGGTCGCTCCTCAACAGCCTTATCCTCCGTACTAGTTGACGGTATTACCTCGTAGTGTCCTTGGCTAGCGTAGGTATAGAGGTGGGGCGTCACAGGATCCCTTCCCATGCATCTGCTAGGGTCATGACAACTGCTTCCTAACCACTTCAATTTCTTTTCTTCAATCATGTTTTTAAATGACTATTGAAGCATGGAGTTCATTTCCTTTTTGTCCTCTGTAGCTCAGCGATTAAGCTCGTCCATTTCAACTATGACAACATTAAGCTTGACCCAAGCTTCTACTTTTGCCTCTATTTCTACAACGATCCGCATTTTTTAACAATTTAAATTATTAATTAAATAATGATTTTAAATAAAGGTATAATATTAAATTAAATTAAAATTTTATGATTAAAAATGTATTTTGATAAATTTATTTGAAAACAAAAATATTAGTTTGGTAATTTCGTAAAACTATTTTGTTTTCAAATTTGATTAAAAATTGGTTAATATTTTAATGAAAAATATTATTTTTCGAAATGTAAATATTTTTTTACATCAAAATATTTCAGAAAATTTTCTTATCGAAGTTCGTTTCGCTGAATTCTGATCTTTGTAGCTCCGTTTTTTTCAATTTGAAGTTTATTTTTACGTTTTGCAGTGGTGTGTTTAACAGCAACAGTGGAATTTTGACGCGAATGTTAACATTTGAAATTCAATATGTTATTACATCCACATCTGCACACTGAGTAAAATGGTATTTTTGTTTCTGTATTTGGACACCCATGCGTAGTTTAGAGTTATTTGAACTATATATTGTAGGGCACACTATAATATGAAATAAGGCTCGTGCACATATATTTGTGTACGTTTGAGTGAAAGAAATAGTCTTACCACTTCACCTAGTATTTTCGGCCATACCTACTCTCTCTCCTCTTTTGAATCACCATTTATGTTTCGCTTTATTTCACTATTCAACAAAAAGAAAAAATAAAATTAAGTTTCATATTCACCGTAGCTATTTTAACTTTGGCCTACTCAATCAGTTTTCTGAAACCATACTCTTCCGCCTATCCCCTCTCACGTAGCACCTACCCACACCCAAAGCAGCATCCTCCACCTTGCTCTCCTACCCCATGTTATCGCTTCCGAGAGAAAATCCTCCTACCTATCCACTGCATCCCGGCTCCGCCTTCCATCTCATTGTCGCCGCCTCCAATGTAGGCCTACACCCTCCCACACCTCAAATCCTCCCTCATCCGGTCTACCTCTACCCTCCCTTGCCTCATCTGCCTAAACCCGCTCCTCTGACCACTAGTTCTTCCTCCAGCCTTTTCCTACGTCCAACAACCCACCCATCTTCCCTAGATCTCCAAACGCCAGCACCATAATGATCCTAGCCCATCTCGGCACCTTCCTCCACCTGCTTACCTCCACCACTCTCCCTCCATCACCACACGATGCCCAGTCTTCAATTGCCTGCACCTATCATTAAACTGCCCCTCTTACGTACACATCCACACGTCCAACCCGCATCTCATACATACCCGATCCAAGACTGCATATTCCCTCAACCACCCCCTAAAATCTCCTCTGCCTAGTCATATTTTTCCCACGACTGCTGAAACACCACTGATCAAGATCCATTCTTCAATCTAGCAATAGCCCGTGTCCATTAATCTGTGTCTGTGTATGTGTTGATATCCGTAGGCGTGTCATTGTTTGTGTCAGGTGGTTTTCAGATTCCGTACGAAGGTGAGTGTATAAACTCATAAAATATTACAAATTCTAATGCAAGTTAAACCAAGTCATGATGAGATAAATTATATTGGTTTTTTGTTTGTGAATTTAAATTGACATTAAAAATTGAATATCATTGTTAGTTCAACACCCTAATTTGCGATAGTTGATAATTATTGCGATATATGTTTAATTAAGTTGATTTAAATTTTGATTGCACGTGTATACCCATTATGTGTTAAAAATTGAAAACATTATGATTATATATATGTTAGACCATTGATTGTGATGTACATCCATTATAACCCTATTGAATTATTGATGTTATATTAATTATCATGTGGATAATTTGAACATTAATAGTGTGATAAAACCCTTGGGCATCTTGTATTGATATGTGGAAAAAGGTTAGAATATATAATTTTACTGTTTTGGTCTTAAAATATAAAATCTAAATTAAATGTTGTTTTGTCTTGTTTGAAATTTTTTCACGAATGATTATGTTTGATTCTAAATTTTTTATATGTAACGATAAAGGAAATCTGAAATAAGATAGTCCAAAATTGGATAGGAAGTTTATGTGTAGATTTTTTTGAATAATATTTAATTATATATGGATAAGTAAGTGATTTGTAAATATTGTAACTCCAACATAAAAAGAAAAATATTTTGTTAAAAAGTGATATTTAATTTAACCATTTAGGTGTTTTTATAATTTATTTTAAACAATATAGCTTTATGGTAATAATGTATTTTATAAAATAATTATTTTGACCTGAATTTTGTATGTAACTACAACGTATTATTTAAAGGAATATTTAAAAAAGCAACCTATATTTATCTTAGCTATTTAATAATTTTAATAAATTAACCTTTGAAATTAGCCGTTTGGAAATTGGGAAAAGTATTAAATCTATTTGGAAACACCTAAAATTTTACTGGAAATTCTAAAAAGTTGTTTTAAGAACTTTGAAATTTAACTTGGAATGTTTCTAAAAAAATTTAGTTTTTATAATTTAATTAGTGCAAAATCTGATGTATTTTGACTATGAAAAGTAATAAACATTTTTTAAAAATTCTGAGACTTTTTCCGCAAATTCCTAAAGTAAAATGATGAACTTTTTTTATGTTGAATGATTTTCCAAATTCTATATGGATTTTACTACAATTATGAAAATGGACAAAATGACATATTTTTTAAGTTAACGATTGGTTATTAAAGTGACCGAAGCTGGATATTGACGTACTCTTTGTCAATACGTAAAATTTTTTAATAACTGTGAACATGATGGATATTATTGGGAATGTTGAGATTGAATTGGTGAACGTTTGTTGGAATGAAGCAAGAGAACGATATTGGCTGACCTCGACATTTATGCTAATTTGAAATGACTAAAACAGAAGCTATACCGGGCCTATGAGGTTAGCTACCTCTAGCGGACATCTTTCCCTCGTATTACTATCTTGATTTTAAACTCGATTGGTACACCTTTAGTCGACCGTTAGGGGTTACGACCAGTCCAAGGGTGCAAAACGGTAGTATCATACCTTAGGCATTGCATCACATGCCTTGTCATACGATTATCCCTATGCGAGACTACTTCCACTTTGATTTAGTATTGTATCTATAGGGGTCTCACTAGCTACCGACATTAATGGTTGTGTTACGACACCTGCATAGACTACATGATTTAAAATGTGTTATGGGGGATTAATGTAAAGCCACAACGCTATTTTAATACTTAAATTCTAATAGACATTACATATGTATCATACTTACTACATATAGAGAGTTCACGGATCCTTAGGAGATGGAAAATCGCATAACATCTCTTCAGTTATTTATACCCATATTTCATATGATATTGAGTTAACTTACATAAGAATTTTTAGTTCTGACTCGAGTATGTTTTTTCATTATGCTCAGATCAGCCTGAGTCGAAGATGTTTGTTCCTTAATAGTGAAGACGAAGATTGGTAAAGCGTATTTACTAGTATTATTCTGCTTTTTGTTATGTCTATTAAAACGTATAACTCTGATTATATTGTAAAATCAAATGTTTATTGTAAAACAGTTACATGAACTATTTATTTAATTATTATATTTCATCATTCCGGTATAAGATTCTATGTATTGTTTCTTTTTTTCTTATATTTCTTAATAAAACCCCATTGATAGTCTGACTTTTAAACGATTGGAAATTTTCAAAATGGTGGTTTGTCGCAGTTGGTATCAGAGCTTTGGTTATGCAAACACCTAAGCCTCTTGGGGTATACTCATTAAGAGATAGGGTAATGAAATACCTTATTATGAGTTGAGAATAGGTTATGAGAGTGCATATTTGTATTTTTATAAAATTATACTCTAATAAAAAATCCTAAGAGAAATGTTTCCAATGGTTTGAAAATAAATATTTAAATGAGTATTTTATAAATTATTTACGAAAGATATGAAAATTTTATACTCTTCATTTGAAGTATAGTAATTATTATAAAAAATTGAGTATATTAAAGCTTGATTAATATTTTTTTTGATAACACATTTTTTAATATCATTATTATAAGATATATTTTTTAAACCACTTGAGAAAAAAAATTCCAAGTTAAGAAATCTTTACATAATATTGTAAGAATATTTGAATCACATATAATTTATTTTGAAAACAAATTTGAATATAAAATGATATAAACTATCAAATATTTAAAGAATTTGTTATAATAACTAGCTTAGTAACATTTATTTTGAAACTCTTCATATTTTGAATTTGGGAAACATGGTTTAATTTTTTTTTATAGAAATAGTTTTATTTTTTTTAGAGTATTTTTCAATTGAATTTGTAACATGGAATATAAATAGGATAAAAAAATAAGGTTTTGCCATAACGTATGTTTTATATATATATACGTCCGTTTTAATCCCTTTTAAATATATCTTTAAGTAAATAACCTTTGCTTAATAATTTATGAATATACTTATATCTTTAATAAAAAGTATTTAGATGTTAAAAATAAGTATAAAAATAATTAATAATAAATGAAGAAGAAATAACTATTGATTCTAAATGAAATTTTTGGATATATACTTATATATTTAAAAAAAAGATATTTTAAAGGACATTTAAAGTATGGAATAAATTGAAAAAAAATATTGTTAAATAAATGGATATTTATGAAACAGTTTTCTTAAAGGATATTTTATAGTGTTTAATTTTTTCCAAAGGATTGGTACAATATTTATCTATGAAATGTAAGGATGTTATATAAAAGAATAAATATGATTTATAAAATGAAGATTTGTAAATAAAAGAATTTTATTTTAAAGGAAAATGATATTTTGAACAAAGATTTAAAACTTTTGTTTTGTATGAAACATATATAATGATGATTATAAATAAAGGAAGTTATTAAAATTTTAAGTTAAAAATATATATCTTGGAATAATTTCTTTAAGGCTTGGTTTTATGATTTTTAGGAAGAGAATATTCCTAAGTTAATGAGTTTTCTCAAGAATTTGAAATATGATAATATTTGTGAAAATGATAATTTCATTTTGTAAAGCATAACATTAATTAAATTTCATAGATATGATATTTTTGAAAATATCAGTTTCATCCTAAGTATAATATTTGTGAAAATATTAATTCCATTTTATAAAGGATATGAAGTTCTTTGTTTATAAAAGATAAATGATTTTAGGAAATATATATATACTAATTTCAATTATAATTTTTATAAATGTGATCTATATAAATAGGGTTTATGAAACATGGTTCGAATTGTTTTTAGTTAAAAGTGTAAACCTTAAGGTTTAAAGTGTAAACTTTAAACACTAGAAGTGTAAACTTTGAAAATTAAAAGTGTAAACTTGTAAGAAAATAAAATTATAAGTGTAAATTTAAAAGAATGAAATTAAAGTGTAACCGAAGTAAGTTTCAAATATACATTTAGAAAACCCTATAAAACATATATTTTGTTGACATTACTTTGTATGATTCTTATTGTATTGTAATTTTATTCTACCTTGAATAAAAGTTAGAATATATATATATATATATATATATATAATGGTATTTATAATAGGAAATGTTTTATATAAAAGGTGAATTTATATAGGTATGATTTATAAAACAAAGTTTATAATTAAAGAGGTGAAAATAAATATTTATATAGTGGTATTATTTATAATTATTTATGAGTACAAATATTTTAAAGGAATTTTTGTTTTAGACGGTTTAGGGGAAAATGTCTCGATTGGTTTTGTGATAGTCTGAATAATCTTCTTAGTGATGATCATAAGATTGCATAGGCAAACATTGTAGTACACCTAGTAAATTATTCTCATTTCATAGTACAATTGAAACGACTTCGAATCCAAGCGAACCTAAAGCAGATGATAGTAGATAATTGGTAAAAGTATTTTCAATATACAGTAATATTTAAAATAAAATATGGGTGTTTAATTCTAAAAGCTTTTGGAAAGAAATTGAAAAAAGTATTTTGATATAACGTGTTTTAGTTATACAAAACTTTGATACAACTTATGTAAATTTTCAAATTTAGAATGAATAATTTGAAATATATTAACTTGAATGAGAAGAATTTCATAAACATTGTCTTTTTAAAACCATGTCCTTGTTTTACATCTAAATTGTATAAACTATTACATGCTATTAAGCCTTCATCTCGATTTAAACTGGAAAAAAATATATTAAAATTAATATTTCTAATATACTCTTAAGATATAGTAGAGGATTATATGATTTTGAACTTGAGTTATATTAATGAAATGTGTTCATAAATGATGTTGGTAGTAAAAGGGACACATTTTGTATAAATAAATGTGAAGAAAAAAAGTTTGGGGAATAACTTCAGTATTGTGCTGAGATAGCTTAGGTATTCTATTAAGTAATAACCAAAAGGCTGATGAGTGAGATGGTCTGCTTAGGAGGCTATCTCTATCTTTGAGCAATCCAGAAGGTTGTGAACCCGAATAAACATTAAGTTTTGATTAATAATTAAATGTCTTGAATAATGTTAAGTGTTAGTTTGTTCTTTTTTGATTGTTGTGACAAATTTCTGAGTCGTTATGTCTTTCCCCTCTATTAAAAGAATTTTTCCCAAATTTTTAACTAATGGTTTTAACAACTTAAATAGTCCTCTTTCTAAATATAAGTAATGATGTTAATAAATATTTTCGATATTTTATATATATTTATAAGGATGTCTATGATGAATATTTAAATGGTATTTATAAATAAAATTTACTTTACGTGAGTTAAGAAATTTTACAAATGAACTTTTTCAAAGTATTCAAAATTTGAAGATTATTGATTTTGGCATAAATGAGATCTATATAGTTTTCTACAAGTATAAAATATAGAGATAGTATATTTAAAAAAATTCTTTTGAAATTTTATAGAATTGAAGAAATGATTTTGGAATTTATTATTTATAGTATGATATGTTGAAGGAAAAATATTAAAGATAAGGCTTTTTCAAGTATGTCACTAAGTGCTAAAACTGGTCTGCCAAATACTTAGAGATTTTAGGCTTGCGTATGGCTAATGTATGGACTAAATTCTATAAGAACAAGACTAGAGGTAACATCCCTCAAAGGACGGTTGATATTAATTAGATCTCACTCTAGTCGCTTGAAAATAATTCTGGTGATGATTACATCTTCATCGGCATTGATTTTTGGGTTTCGAAAGTAAGAAATGTATAATAAACAAGTTAAGATATAAAGTATTCATATAAGTATTTTGAAAGATATTTGAGAAAAGAAAAAAGCTTCGATTATTTTCAAATTTACAGTAAAACTAAATAAGTAAGTTTAAATGTTATAGGTAGATTATTTGGTAAAATATGTCAAAATGCTAGATTCTTTACTTCGTCCCTTTTGGAGAACGAAAAATTTCGAGTGGGGGAGATTGTAAAGACCCATATTTTTTAACAATTTAAATTATTAAATTATCAATGATATTGAATAAAAGTAAATGAAAATTATATTAAATTAAATTTTATGAATAAAAATGTATTTTAATAAATTTAATTTGAAAAGTAATTTTTTTGTTTATTTCATTCTATTCTGTTTAAAAATTTGATTAAAAACCGATTAATATTTCAATGAAAAATATTTACAAAAAAATGTTCTTCAAAATTTTCTAATTAAAACGTCAAAGTACGTTTTTTCAAATTCTGATCTTTCTTGCACTATTTATTGCAATTTGAAGTTTATTTTTATGTTTTGTGGTCGCGTATTAGTAGCAACGGTGGAATTTTGACGCGAATGTTAAAATTTAAAATTCAGTATGCTATTACATCCTTATCCACGTGCTAAGTAAAATGGTTTTTTTGATTCTGTATTTGAACATCGATGTGTAGTGTAGAGTTATTTGAACTATAATTATAGGGCATACTATAATTTGAAATAAGGCCCACACACATATATTTGTGTGTACATTTGAGTGAAAGAAATGGTCTGACCACTTCACCCATTATTTTCGCCTATCCCTACTCGCTGTTTTGGTTTGAATCACAATTTATGTTTTATTTTATTTCAATGTTCAACAAAAAGAAGAAAATATATTAAGTTTAACCATTGCCGTTTTAACTTTTTCCTATTCCATCAATTTTCTGAAACCATACTTCCACATATCCCCTCTCGCGCAGCACCTACCCTCGCCTAGAGTAGCATCTGCTACCATGCTTTCCTAACCTGTGTTATCGCTTCTGAGAGAACCTCCTCCAACCTACCCACTGCATCCCGCTCCGCCTTCCATCTCATTGTCACTGCCTCCACTGTCCTCCTCCACCCTCCCACACCTCAAATCTCCCTCATCTTGTCCACATCCACCTAGACCCGCTACTCTGATTACCAATTCCTACTTCAGCCCTTCCCACGTCCAACAACGAGCCCCTCTTCCCTAGATCTTTAACCGCTAGCACCACAGTGCTTCTCACCCATCTTAGCACTTTCCTCCAACTGCCTACCTCCACCACTCTCCCTCCATCACCATACAGCTCCCAGTCTTCAATTTCCTACACCTATCATGAAACTGCCCCTCTCACGCACACATCCACACATACCCAGATCCGAGACGGTATATTCCCTCAACACCACCAACATCACTTTTTCCCAATCACATTTTTCCCATTGTTGCCTCCTAACTACTGCCGAAACACCACTGACCCAGATCCCATCTACAGTCTAGCAATAATTCATGCCCATCAATCCGTCTCCGTGTATGTATTGAGTTCTGTGGGCATGTTGTTGTTTATGTCTAGCGGGTTTAGATTTGTGTACAAAGGTGAGTATTTAAACTCACGAAATACTATAAATTCTGTTGCAAGTTAAACCAAGTCATGATGTGAAAAATTACATTGATTTGCAATTTGTGAATTTAAATTGACATTAAAAATTGAATATCATTTTTAGTTGAACGCCCTGACATGCGATATTGATAATTATTTTGGTATATGTTTAATTAAGTTGATTTAAATTTTGATTGCATGTGTATACCCGTTATATGTTAAAAATTGATGACATTGTGATTATATATATGTTAGACAATTAATTGTGATATACATCCATTACAACCCTGTTGAATTATTGAAATTGTATTAGTTATCATGTGGATAATTTGAACATTTAATAGAATGATAAAACCCTTAGACATCTTGTATTGATATATGGAAAAAGGTTAGAATATATAATTTTACTGTTTGGCCTAAGAATAGGAAATCTAAATTAAACGCTTTTTTATCCTTATTTGAAAAATTTTCACAAATGAATGTGTTTAATTCTGAAATTTTTATATGTAATGATAAAGGAAATTTGAAATAAGATAGTCTGAAATTGGATAGGAAGTTTACATATAGGATTTTCAGAATAAATATTTAATTATATACGAATAAGTAAGCGATTTGTAAAAATGTGTCATTTTAAATAGGAAATTTTTCTGTTACTTCATTACATAAATTTTTTTTTTTGCAATGAAATTGATATTTAATTCGACAATCTAGGTATTTTTATAATCTATTTTAAAGAAAATAGCTTTATTCCGGCAAAATAGCTTTAAAAATGTTATCTTGAATTGATGGACACGGTCGGTTGTTAGAGGTTATGAGCAGTCCGAGAGGGTCGAACGGTAGTATACTACATTGGGCAATGCCTCACGTGCCTTGTCATATGATTATCCCTATGCAAGACTAGTACAACCTTGTTTTAGTATTGTACTTATGTAACAGCCCTAGTTTTAGCTATTTATTTTATTTTAATTATTTAACTTTGAAATATATTTTATATAAATTGTGTTTATCAAAATAGTTAATTATTTTATTTGGAGATATATTTTATAAAATTTGTATATGTCAATAAAATTAAATAATAACTGTGAAAATTTAAGCTATTTTTGAACTGTTAAATTTCGCGTTTAAAGGACGCGTCAATTATAGGGTATAAGTGACGTAATAAAACGTGTGTTTTTAAAATGTTATTTTTATGAAAATTTTTGATGTTTTGGACTGCGTCTGTTTAGCGTAGTGTAAAAATCATGTTTTCGTAATATTTTGGAGAAAAATATCAGTCAGAGATTTTATAACAAACGTTACGTTGCATTAACTGACAGTCTGATTTTAAATAAATTTGTATACGTTTTTCTAAGCTTTGCATAAATTCTTGCCATTCCATTTATTGTTTTCAAACTAAAATCAAATAAATAAAATGAAGTAAAAACTTAACATGGAAGTAACGTGTGAGACAAAAATCCAAGGAGAAATTTGTACATGCCTAAATTGATACGATACATATCAACTCTTTCGTTCATCCTCTGATGTATACTTACCTTTATTTCTCCCCATATCAACGTATGCCTTAATTAAACCTTTTGTAAATCAAAACTGAATTGAATATGAGTTTGCCTTTCCTTTTCTCAGAAATAAAATCATGCATTGATAACTTCCCTTGTTTATTTCTTCAATCACGTTTAAGCATTTATTCAAAGAGAAAACTGAAGCAAATCTCTCGGCCTTCCAGTAAATTCAAAAACTTATAATTTTTGCAAACTGAACTAAAAAAAAAAGAACATAAAGTTACGTACAAACTTTATATCCAGGCTTATATCACGCAACTTTTCATTTTGTACGTTTCTTTTTAAAAAGTTTTGCATTAAGTCTGGCCAGTTTGTTTATTAAATCAAACATAGGAGAATCAAAGCATGCTGAAATCACGCATGCATATTTACATATTTTCAAACTTTATATGTTGTGTAACTGCCTAAATCTTATATCACGTAAACATATTTATAACTTTTGTAACTGAAAGCTTTAAATCTCTACAGCTTCCTCTTTTTCCCCTGTGTTTTTGCCTATGATCTAGTATGGTATCTGCGAACGTCCAAATACATTTGTAAACATATTTAATACAAATCAAAATTTATGTAAATGTAAATGAATCATCACACACGTATTCATATTTACATATTTATATATATAAAACTGATACTTTAAACCATTTAAGCTGCTTGCCCTTTTCTCCCCATTTGTCCATTTGATTCCGCCTCAAACAAATCCTTTTATCTGCAAATCATCAATCTAAAATCACGCCTACATTAAATAGTATAAGATTTTGAAATCAAAGCTTCTCATAAAAATTGCAGTTATCGCATGCATTAAATCTAGATTTCAATTGGCAGTTTTAAATCACGCATTCATACTTAACCTTGCCTATCTTTTCAACTTCTCAATTCCCATGTATATCTCTCTATTTCACCTTTATTGTGCAATAAATAAATAAATAAATAAATAAAATTTTCCGTTCCTAATCACACATATAATTCAAGCAAAGTATCCTGGAAGGAAATTACACAGTCCATATTCATCAAATCTGGAAATTTATAAGGCACGCATGCTTTTGAAAAAAAAATTCTTATAACGTGCAAATATTTATATTTGGAAGATATATCACGCATGCATTAAAACTGGAAATGAATCACGCAACCTACAGTTAAAACAAATCTATATGTATTTGCTTGAATCACTAGTTGTATCAGCACCTCTGCCGTTTCTTAAGACCAAGGGAATATTGCATTGTATCACTATTTGCCGTTTGTTTGCCTATAAATCAATGTATAAACTAAATCACGTATAAGCATTTATCATATAGAAACTGATGTTTTCATTCCCATTTATCTCTCCTTTAATTCATACGAAGATTTAAAGCAAATATTTACCAAATCAATGCCTGAAATGTGAACGTATTCCCTGACATCTTGTATAATTGATAACTATTGATTTATCTCCTCTGATTTAGCTCGTCAGTTATATTCAAAGCCCTATATATTTATCCCATTGCTTTAATCACGTGAGTAAACAATTAACATAAGAAACTGATGCATTCAATCAATTGTGTATAACTGGCAGCAGATTTGATTTCTCTTCCTCTTAATATTGAAACCTTTATTTCTTTGAAACTGAAAGGAGAAATCACGCATATATGCAAAACGTTCAGATTTCAAAGCAATGCTCCGTTTCTATTCTTGCCATTTTCCCCATAAATCTCTGCAACTACTTCAAATCATGTTTGCTTTAACCATGCAACTGTTTAATTGGAACATATTGTGAAATCAAAATATATTCATAATGAGCAGTTTAAAATCACACATATCATCTGGAAAGAAAAAAAATATAAATCAAGCACCCTTCAAATGCGCATCAGTTCAAATTTATGTGCCTTGCCGTTTTATCATTTAATCACACATCACATAAATTTGAAGTTATAACAATGTATACCTGCCAAGATACCAGTTCTCTGGTATGAGCTCAAATCACGCAGGAAATTAATCTGGCATTAAATTATCATCAAGCTTTATACGTTGTGAAACTCTTGGCTTCCCCTGTATATTTCGAAGATTTATCCTTTTGCAAACTGATCAGTAAATCACGCTCATAACGTTCTAACAGAGGAGTGGTAGGAGAGATCAACGCTTACATTAATACTCGTACGTTTCATATCTGACTATTTCGCAAAATCCATCTATATATACTTTGCTTTATCTTCTTTAGTTTCATTCTCTCTTGTCTGTTCTTCTCGGGCTCGAACTCTTATCAGGTAAATGGTCTATGTCATTTTCTTTTCTTTGTTCAGATATTTCCTCTTCCTCGAAAATTTTGTTTTATCTCTGCCTTGCTCGGCCACACTACCATTTATCCACTTTGTTTTCTCTAAGAATCTTATCATATGCCTTGAACAACATATGGATCTGGGTTTATAGAGTTTTCTTTTTTTTTCTTTTTTTTTTTGTATACATAATTAAGTCAGAGGTACTAACTTTATAGAACTGAGAGGTTACTTTGAAAAAAATTTTTACATATGTAAAACCAAGTTCTATCAAACATCTCATTAACCTGAGTTTTCTTTTGATTTCAAAATCATGGGTTCGACTAGGGGTATAATAAGGAATTTGCTCATTTTTCTCCTTTCAGACAAACTGTATTTGTAAACTTAGACCAGGTTTGGGTTCTAGTTTGGGTAAGTCATTGCAAAAGAGGATAGAAGAAGAAAAGAGCATAGAGGCATATATGAGTGAATTAAGAAAAACGTAGTTGAGTGGTAGTCTGCATTTATAAAATTCATAGGCTGTGCATATCTGTGTATCACACGGTGCACGAATGGATCAGTAAAAACTTGCTTTGGATATGATGACCAAGCCTTGTGAGTGAATTCATCTAACCTGAGTGTTTAGTAAAAGGCTGGAGTTTGGGGATGCTAGTAATAGTTGAAGATAGGATGAGGTGTGTCTGTACAGTTTTTAAGCCTGGAAAGTTTAGATTGAAGATGGATGAAGTCATAAAGCAATGATGCAAATTAAGTTTAAAATGTAAGATAGTAGCTGGATTTGAAAAAGTGACTCTAAGTTTGAGGAAAATTTAAGCAACAACATTTTCATAATACATAGGAATGCAAGTGTGCACGTGTATGCGTATTCAACATTTTGCCGTTTTTGTTTTAGGAAATTTTGTCGTAATTTTTGTGTTAGCACGGTTCACGTTTGGGTATATTTAGGTCACATTATACGGTGGAGTGGTCGAGCAAGTCAAAACAATTTCCGTTCTATTTTAATCCTTTCTTGACCATACATTCTAAAGTCGCGTTTCAAAATATTTGAATTTGTTCTAGATTTGAATCTAGGCGACATCAGAAGAAATTTGATCGTTATTTTCTGTCGGTCTTTACCGGTGAATCGTCGTTTTGAATTCAAATTTTCTGCAACTTTCAGGTGAGTATTTCTCACCAGACATACGTATTTATATTTCGTAAATTATTGCAAGTGTATGTGTAAAATTTTATGTCACTATTATCTGTCTGTAGTGTAATATAAAATGATGAACCCCATTTAAATTGACACCTCATCAGTTATTATCTGTTGTATTATATCTGCAGTTATATTATGTTATTGTTTATTTACTGCTTAAATCACACTGCAAGTTCCCTGTTATACGTAGATTGTTATGGGCTGAAATGATAGGCCTAAATGATTATTATTGTTAAATTATGCTGTTAACTGTTAAACTGTTAAACTTGGGATTGCGGGTTTGAAATGATAGGACCCGGGATATTTGTAAACTACGGATTGAAATGATATAAATCCGTACCACTTGACCTAGGCTAGAAAACTATATACAGGCCCGTGGTCCTTATAATATTTTCTGAAATATTTAAAATTATTTTGGAAGTTAAATATTTGATTTATATCTTTAAAGGAATTTATATTGATTTTTAATAAGTTATAAATAAAGAAATAAATAAATATTTGAATAAATTTATGGAATATAACTTATTTGGTAAATCGGGATTTTGAAAGAATAAGATTTCAGTTAATAAATGAATAAATAAATAGGTTATATTTGGAAATATTTATCAAGTTAAACAATCTATTACAGCATTTAAATGCTGTCTTTTGAAATTTGACTAGTTTTACCCATAACTTTAGGTAGCATTTCCTAAGTGCTATGGAATCTAGAATTTGATTGCTCTAAAATTTATGGAATTTGATAAATTTTATTTTACCTTAAGTTTTGGAAAAACTTAAGACATAATATTTATAACTGTATTTTCCTAAATAAATTAAAGATAAATATTCTGGTATTAAGTAAATTTTGGGAAAAATTTAATGGTTAAAATTTGGAGTTTTATTTATGGAAATTATGGGAATATTCAAGACTAAAAATATAAAACATTGATTTGTGAAAGAATAAAACCCAAACTAAGTTTTGAATAGTAAATACTCCAATTGGATATATATAAAAATTGAAATGGTTTTGGGAACATAAAGGGATATTTAAATTATGGTTAAACTTTAAATAAAGAAATATATTTGTGAAGCTATGTAAATTATCTTCTTTACAAAGTAACCATAAAGTTAACCCATTTATATATATACCGTTGAATGTCCAAACCATTGTGTTTGGGAGTTATGGATTTAAGTAAAGTTTCCAAAACATTATCCTTTGAAGATATAATTCAAATATTTGGTCTCCAGAAATTATAAACAGTATGGTTTTGGAAAGAATTATATTTGAATATAACGATATCCTATTGTTTTGGGTTTTAAAATGATATCGTATCTATAGTTTTGAAATGGAAATGTTTATTCTGATTTAAAGTATAAACTGTTTTTAAATAACCACGGGTTATAATAACGAAGGGTTGGCAAAGAGACCGGGATCGGTTATGGACATACTCTCTGTCGATACCGAAAACCACTTTGACTAACCGTGTACGCGGTGGAGATTCCAGAATGAAGTAGGATGGTGGTGACGGTTTCTTGAAAGGTATATACGTGGACCCGACTCCCGTGAGTTGGCTTAAGGTGGCTAAAACAGGAGCGATCGACGGATTAATGAGGTAGCTCCTCTGATCGAACACACTTCTTCGGTTGCCATTCTATTACTCTTGTGATTGTTTGGTGCGCGCACCTTTGATTTGGGAGTGTTGTTCGAGGTGGGCGGTTGCTGCGGCTTCGCGTTACCATCGGTCCGGAAGCGTAATTGGTATATCTACCCTGGCATTGCCTAGTTGTGCCGTGTCACCTACCATATCGAGCCTTGTACGAGTTTGGATTTCTCCCGTAGCCCGTGTGGTATCCTCTGGTGGCTTCCCGATCAGGAGGGGCTATGATATTGGATGGACTACTGGGACTATTACGTGTTAAGGGCTATATGGGTAACCCCTTAATGCTAAGAAAAAAGTATGTTTATTTTATAAATAGACACTATTATAATAGCGCAATATATTACATAGTAAATAGTTTGACGGATCCTTAGAGGATGGGCGGTCCCAAGCATCCTTTAAGTTACTTGCTCTATATTACAGTACACTTGATTTAGCTTACATCATATAAGTATGTATGTCCTGACTCGAGTGTTTGTTTTATTTTACGCTCGGGTCAGCCTGAGTTGCAGCTTCAGTTTCTTCTCCGTAGCTAGGACACTCAATAGATCATTCGTGCTATTGGAAGTTGTTTCAGCCTTTATCCTTTCTGGAATTCAAGACTTTGAAGACTCTCTATCTGTGTATGTTAAAATTTGTATTGAGGATTATAGACAATGTAAGTTCTGTTTTGTTAAAGATGTATCAGTGGCTTCATGAACCACTAAATTTTAATTTCCGCTGCGAGATTCTGATATCTGTGTATGTGATTCTGTGATTTATTTACTGTATATTCTGAGTTTGCTAAATTTATTCTACAACGCAGTATTTTGAACAATTCAAGTCCGACATGTGCGGATGCGAATGGTTGAAAATATTGGGTCGTTACATTTGGTATCAGAGCTTTGGCTCTAGGCAAACTTAGAATGTATGGTAAATTGATTTATAGAATCACCTTCATTCGAGCTTGAACCTCTTCCTTTTCGAATTTGGAACATTCCCTGTGGTTCCAAAGTTCATCCATGTCCCTCACTTTCATCTACTTTAGATTCTGGAGTGTCCCATAACTCCACTTCGGATGATCTTTATAGTAAATTGGCGGTCTCGCCATTATTCTAATAAAGGGGCGAAACTCCTTTACCATTAACATTGATTCACCAGAGATTTATATTTATCCTCGGTTTATATGCCAGTATCTTTGGTTATTCCGAACTCTATCTCTTCGGATCAAATATAGATTTACCCAATCATATCGATCCGACTCTTCAAGTCACGGTTGACCAGGTCAAGGTTGTCCGCGATTTATATAGACTTACCCAGTTCCTTATTCTGTTATTTAATCATCGGACCTTCTGATTTTAACTAGCTTGGATTCTATTTGATTTGAGTTCATCAAATTTGAATTTCTATCCTTGTTTTGGAAATAGACATGTCTTGAAAAATGGATAATTATGATTAAGATGTATTTTAATATCACTAAAATTTGATAATTGAGAATTTGGTTTTCAAATGGAAATTTCAAGTGTAACTTATTAAAGGAATATCTTAATTATAAAATAGGTATTTTAAATAAAGTGTTAGGTTATTGCTAAATCAAGAGTTAAGTAGAATAATGAATTGATTGGAAAATACTATTATATCTACCGTAACATATTATAAGTGCTGCTGTTTTTAAAAATAAAATGTTTTGAAAATTTTATAATTGAATAAATGAACCTTAAAATATTTCAACTTTGAAATGAGTATTATTTGGCATTGAATTTAAAAGGTATAAATGAAGATTATTTTAAAAAGTGCTATGATTTTTGTAATATGATTTCCAGATGATGATATCTATAAATTTTAACGACCTTCAAAGTATTATAATCTCAAAAGCATTATGATTTCAAATTTATTATCTTATTTTGTTTATGAACTATTTTTAAGTGTCCTTGGTTTCCCTATCTGCTACAGAATGGGGAGGCGATTGCTTCTACCAGCCTATTTAGGAATCTTTCAATATTCTTTGAAACCTTTGTTACTCATCGAGACCTAAGCACCGTTTATCACCCATGGACTGACGGTCAAACTGAAGAGTAGAACCGATTCTGGAGGATCTTCTTCGTGTTTCAAATCCGGAACTATTCGTTTAAGATTCTTGTTTGTCTAGCTTATCCTCTTTTGATTCTTTTCCTTTCGTTCCTTTTCGAGGACGAAAAGTTTTTAAGTGGGGGAGAGTGTAACAGCCCTAGTTTTAGCTATTTATTTTATTTTAATTATTTAACTTTGAAATATATTTTATATAAATTGTGTTTATCAAAATAGTTAATTATTTTATTTGGAGATATATTTTATAAAATTTGTATATGTCAATAAAATTAAATAATAACTGTGAAAATTTAAGCTATTTTTGAACTGTTAAATTTCGCGTTTAAAGGACGCGTCAATTATAGGGTATAAGTGACGTAATAAAACGTGTGTTTTTAAAATGTTATTTTTATGAAAATTTTTGATGTTTTGGACTGCGTCTGTTTAGCGTAGTGTAAAAATCATGTTTTCGTAAAATTTTGGAGAAAAATATCAGTCAGAGATTTTATAACAAACGTTACGTTGCATTAACTGACAGTCTGATTTTAAATAAATTTGTATACGTTTTTCTAAGCTTTGCATAAATTCTTGCCATTCCATTTATTGTTTTCAAACTAAAATCAAATAAATAAAATGAAGTAAAAACTTAACATGGAAGTAACGTGTGAGACAAAAATCCAAGGAGAAATTTGTACATGCCTAAATTGATACGATACATATCAACTCTTTCGTTCATCCTCTGATGTATACTTACCTTTATTTCTCCCCATATCAACGTATGCCTTAATTAAACCTTTTGTAAATCAAAACTGAATTGAATATGAGTTTGCCTTTCCTTTTCTCAGAAATAAAATCATGCATTGATAACTTCCCTTGTTTATTTCTTCAATCACGTTTAAGCATTTATTCAAAGAGAAAACTGAAGCAAATCTCTCGGCCTTCCAGTAAATTCAAAAACTTATAATTTTTGCAAACTGAACTAAAAAAAAAAGAACATAAAGTTACGTACAAACTTTATATCCAGGCTTATATCACGCAACTTTTCATTTTGTACGTTTCTTTTTAAAAAGTTTTGCATTAAGTCTGGCCAGTTTGTTTATTAAATCAAACATAGGAGAATCAAAGCATGCTGAAATCACGCATGCATATTTACATATTTTCAAACTTTATATGTTGTGTAACTGCCTAAATCTTATATCACGTAAACATATTTATAACTTTTGTAACTGAAAGCTTTAAATCTCTACAGCTTCCTCTTTTTCCCCTGTGTTTTTGCCTATGATCTAGTATGGTATCTGCGAACGTCCAAATACATTTGTAAACATATTTAATACAAATCAAAATTTATGTAAATGTAAATGAATCATCACACACGTATTCATATTTACATATTTATATATATAAAACTGATACTTTAAACCATTTAAGCTGCTTGCCCTTTTCTCCCCATTTGTCCATTTGATTCCGCCTCAAACAAATCCTTTTATCTGCAAATCATCAATCTAAAATCACGCCTACATTAAATAGTATAAGATTTTGAAATCAAAGCTTCTCATAAAAATTGCAGTTATCGCATGCATTAAATCTAGATTTCAATTGGCAGTTTTAAATCACGCATTCATACTTAACCTTGCCTATCTTTTCAACTTCTCAATTCCCATGTATATCTCTCTATTTCACCTTTATTGTGCAATAAATAAATAAATAAATAAATAAAATTTTCCGTTCCTAATCACACATATAATTCAAGCAAAGTATCCTGGAAGGAAATTACACAGTCCATATTCATCAAATCTGGAAATTTATAAGGCACGCATGCTTTTGAAAAAAAAATTCTTATAACGTGCAAATATTTATATTTGGAAGATATATCACGCATGCATTAAAACTGGAAATGAATCACGCAACCTACAGTTAAAACAAATCTATATGTATTTGCTTGAATCACTAGTTGTATCAGCACCTCTGCCGTTTCTTAAGACCAAGGGAATATTGCATTGTATCACTATTTGCCGTTTGTTTGCCTATAAATCAATGTATAAACTAAATCACGTATAAGCATTTATCATATAGAAACTGATGTTTTCATTCCCATTTATCTCTCCTTTAATTCATACGAAGATTTAAAGCAAATATTTACCAAATCAATGCCTGAAATGTGAACGTATTCCCTGACATCTTGTATAATTGATAACTATTGATTTATCTCCTCTGATTTAGCTCGTCAGTTATATTCAAAGCCCTATATATTTATCCCATTGCTTTAATCACGTGAGTAAACAATTAACATAAGAAACTGATGCATTCAATCAATTGTGTATAACTGGCAGCAGATTTGATTTCTCTTCCTCTTAATATTGAAACCTTTATTTCTTTGAAACTGAAAGGAGAAATCACACATATATGCAAAACGTTCAGATTTCAAAGCAATGCTCCGTTTCTATTCTTGCCATTTTCCCCATAAATCTCTGCAACTACTTCAAATCATGTTTGCTTTAACCATGCAACTGTTTAATTGGAACATATTGTGAAATCAAAATATATTCATAATGAGCAGTTTAAAATCACACATATCATCTGGAAAGAAAAAAAATATAAATCAAGCACCCTTCAAATGCGCATCAGTTCAAATTTATGTGCCTTGCCGTTTTATCATTTAATCACACATCACATAAATTTGAAGTTATAACAATGTATACCTGCCAAGATACCAGTTCTCTGGTATGAGCTCAAATCACGCAGGAAATTAATCTGGCATTAAATTATCATCAAGCTTTATACGTTGTGAAACTCTTGGCTTCCCCTGTATATTTCGAAGATTTATCCTTTTGCAAACTGATCAGTAAATCACGCTCATAACGTTCTAACAGAGGAGTGGTAGGAGAGATCAACGCTTACATTAATACTCGTACGTTTCATATCTGACTATTTCGCAAAATCCATCTATATATACTTTGCTTTATCTTCTTTAGTTTCATTCTCTCTTGTCTGTTCTTCTCGGGCTCGAACTCTTATCAGGTAAATGGTCTATGTCATTTTCTTTTCTTTGTTCAGATATTTCCTCTTCCTCGAAAATTTTGTTTTATCTCTGCCTTGCTCGGCCACACTACCATTTATCCACTTTGTTTTCTCTAAGAATCTTATCATATGCCTTGAACAACATATGGATCTGGGTTTATAGAGTTTTCTTTTTTTTTCTTTTTTTTTTTGTATACATAATTAAGTCAGAGGTACTAACTTTATAGAACTGAGAGGTTACTTTGAAAAAAATTTTTACATATGTAAAACCAAGTTCTATCAAACATCTCATTAACCTGAGTTTTCTTTTGATTTCAAAATCATGGGTTCGACTAGGGGTATAATAAGGAATTTGCTCATTTTTCTCCTTTCAGACAAACTGTATTTGTAAACTTAGACCAGGTTTGGGTTCTAGTTTGGGTAAGTCATTGCAAAAGAGGATAGAAGAAGAAAAGAGCATAGAGGCATATATGAGTGAATTAAGAAAAACGTAGTTGAGTGGTAGTCTGCATTTATAAAATTCATAGGCTGTGCATATCTGTGTATCACACGGTGCACGAATGGATCAGTAAAAACTTGCTTTGGATATGATGACCAAGCCTTGTGAGTGAATTCATCTAACCTGAGTGTTTAGTAAAAGGCTGGAGTTTGGGGATGCTAGTAATAGTTGAAGATAGGATGAGGTGTGTCTGTACAGTTTTTAAGCCTGGAAAGTTTAGATTGAAGATGGATGAAGTCATAAAGCAATGATGCAAATTAAGTTTAAAATGTAAGATAGTAGCTGGATTTGAAAAAGTGACTCTAAGTTTGAGGAAAATTTAAGCAACAACATTTTCATAATACATAGGAATGCAAGTGTGCACGTGTATGCGTATTCAACATTTTGCCGTTTTTGTTTTAGGAAATTTTGTCGTAATTTTTGTGTTAGCACGGTTCACGTTTGGGTATATTTAGGTCACATTATACGGTGGAGTGGTCGAGCAAGTCAAAACAATTTCCGTTCTATTTTAATCCTTTCTTGACCATACATTCTAAAGTCGCGTTTCAAAATATTTGAATTTGTTCTAGATTTGAATCTAGGCGACATCAGAAGAAATTTGATCGTTATTTTCTGTCGGTCTTTACCGGTGAATCGTCGTTTTGAATTCAAATTTTCTGCAACTTTCAGGTGAGTATTTCTCACCAGACATACGTATTTATATTTCGTAAATTATTGCAAGTGTATGTGTAAAATTTTATGTCACTATTATCTGTCTGTAGTGTAATATAAAATGATGAACCCCATTTAAATTGACACCTCATCAGTTATTATCTGTTGTATTATATCTGCAGTTATATTATGTTATTGTTTATTTACTGCTTAAATCACACTGCAAGTTCCCTGTTATACGTAGATTGTTATGGGCTGAAATGATAGGCCTAAATGATTATTATTGTTAAATTATGCTGTTAACTGTTAAACTGTTAAACTTGGGATTGCGGGTTTGAAATGATAGGACCCGGGATATTTGTAAACTACGGATTGAAATGATATAAATCCGTACCACTTGACCTAGGCTAGAAAACTATATACAGGCCCGTGGTCCTTATAATATTTTCTGAAATATTTAAAATTATTTTGGAAGTTAAATATTTGATTTATATCTTTAAAGGAATTTATATTGATTTTTAATAAGTTATAAATAAAGAAATAAATAAATATTTGAATAAATTTATGGAATATAACTTATTTGGTAAATCGGGATTTTGAAAGAATAAGATTTCAGTTAATAAATGAATAAATAAATAGGTTATATTTGGAAATATTTATCAAGTTAAACAATCTATTACAGCATTTAAATGCTGTCTTTTGAAATTTGACTAGTTTTACCCATAACTTTAGGTAGCATTTCCTAAGTGCTATGGAATCTAGAATTTGATTGCTCTAAAATTTATGGAATTTGATAAATTTTATTTTACCTTAAGTTTTGGAAAAACTTAAGACATAATATTTATAACTGTATTTTCCTAAATAAATTAAAGATAAATATTCTGGTATTAAGTAAATTTTGGGAAAAATTTAATGGTTAAAATTTGGAGTTTTATTTATGGAAATTATGGGAATATTCAAGACTAAAAATATAAAACATTGATTTGTGAAAGAATAAAACCCAAACTAAGTTTTGAATAGTAAATACTCCAATTGGATATATATAAAAATTGAAATGGTTTTGGGAACATAAAGGGATATTTAAATTATGGTTAAACTTTAAATAAAGAAATATATTTGTGAAGCTATGTAAATTATCTTCTTTACAAAGTAACCATAAAGTTAACCCATTTATATATATACCGTTGAATGTCCAAACCATTGTGTTTGGGAGTTATGGATTTAAGTAAAGTTTCCAAAACATTATCCTTTGAAGATATAATTCAAATATTTGGTCTCCAGAAATTATAAACAGTATGGTTTTGGAAAGAATTATATTTGAATATAACGATATCCTATTGTTTTGGGTTTTAAAATGATATCGTATCTATAGTTTTGAAATGGAAATGTTTATTCTGATTTAAAGTATAAACTGTTTTTAAATAACCACGGGTTATAATAACGAAGGGTTGGCAAAGAGACCGGGATCGGTTATGGACATACTCTCTGTCGATACCGAAAACCACTTTGACTAACCGTGTACGCGGTGGAGATTCCAGAATGAAGTAGGATGGTGGTGACGGTTTCTTGAAAGGTATATACGTGGACCCGACTCCCGTGAGTTGGCTTAAGGTGGCTAAAACAGGAGCGATCGACGGATTAATGAGGTAGCTCCTCTGATCGAACACACTTCTTCGGTTGCCATTCTATTACTCTTGTGATTGTTTGGTGCGCGCACCTTTGATTTGGGAGTGTTGTTCGAGGTGGGCGGTTGCTGCGGCTTCGCGTTACCATCGGTCCGGAAGCGTAATTGGTATATCTACCCTGGCATTGCCTAGTTGTGCCGTGTCACCTACCATATCGAGCCTTGTACGAGTTTGGATTTCTCCCGTAGCCCGTGTGGTATCCTCTGGTGGCTTCCCGATCAGGAGGGGCTATGATATTGGATGGACTACTGGGACTATTACGTGTTAAGGGCTATATGGGTAACCCCTTAATGCTAAGAAAAAAGTATGTTTATTTTATAAATAGACACTATTATAATAGCGCAATATATTACATAGTAAATAGTTTGACGGATCCTTAGAGGATGGGCGGTCCCAAGCATCCTTTAAGTTACTTGCTCTATATTACAGTACACTTGATTTAGCTTACATCATATAAGTATGTATGTCCTGACTCGAGTGTTTGTTTTATTTTACGCTCGGGTCAGCCTGAGTTGCAGCTTCAGTTTCTTCTCCGTAGCTAGGACACTCAATAGATCATTCGTGCTATTGGAAGTTGTTTCAGCCTTTATCCTTTCTGGAATTCAAGACTTTGAAGACTCTCTATCTGTGTATGTTAAAATTTGTATTGAGGATTATAGACAATGTAAGTTCTGTTTTGTTAAAGATGTATCAGTGGCTTCATGAACCACTAAATTTTAATTTCCGCTGCGAGATTCTGATATCTGTGTATGTGATTCTGTGATTTATTTACTGTATATTCTGAGTTTGCTAAATTTATTCTACAACGCAGTATTTTGAACAATTCAAGTCCGACATGTGCGGATGCGAATGGTTGAAAATATTGGGTCGTTACATTTGGTATCAGAGCTTTGGCTCTAGGCAAACTTAGAATGTATGGTAAATTGATTTATAGAATCACCTTCATTCGAGCTTGAACCTCTTCCTTTTCGAATTTGGAACATTCCCTGTGGTTCCAAAGTTCATCCATGTCCCTCACTTTCATCTACTTTAGATTCTGGAGTGTCCCATAACTCCACTTCGGATGATCTTTATAGTAAATTGGCGGTCTCGCCATTATTCTAATAAAGGGGCGAAACTCCTTTACCATTAACATTGATTCACCAGAGATTTATATTTATCCTCGGTTTATATGCCAGTATCTTTGGTTATTCCGAACTCTATCTCTTCGGATCAAATATAGATTTACCCAATCATATCGATCCGACTCTTCAAGTCACGGTTGACCAGGTCAAGGTTGTCCGCGATTTATATAGACTTACCCAGTTCCTTATTCTGTTATTTAATCATCGGACCTTCTGATTTTAACTAGCTTGGATTCTATTTGATTTGAGTTCATCAAATTTGAATTTCTATCCTTGTTTTGGAAATAGACATGTCTTGAAAAATGGATAATTATGATTAAGATGTATTTTAATATCACTAAAATTTGATAATTGAGAATTTGGTTTTCAAATGGAAATTTCAAGTGTAACTTATTAAAGGAATATCTTAATTATAAAATAGGTATTTTAAATAAAGTGTTAGGTTATTGCTAAATCAAGAGTTAAGTAGAATAATGAATTGATTGGAAAATACTATTATATCTACCGTAACATATTATAAGTGCTGCTGTTTTTAAAAATAAAATGTTTTGAAAATTTTATAATTGAATAAATGAACCTTAAAATATTTCAACTTTGAAATGAGTATTATTTGGCATTGAATTTAAAAGGTATAAATGAAGATTATTTTAAAAAGTGCTATGATTTTTGTAATATGATTTCCAGATGATGATATCTATAAATTTTAACGACCTTCAAAGTATTATAATCTCAAAAGCATTATGATTTCAAATTTATTATCTTATTTTGTTTATGAACTATTTTTAAGTGTCCTTGGTTTCCCTATCTGCTACAGAATGGGGAGGCGATTGCTTCTACCAGCCTATTTAGGAATCTTTCAATATTCTTTGAAACCTTTGTTACTCATCGAGACCTAAGCACCGTTTATCACCCATGGACTGACGGTCAAACTGAAGAGTAGAACCGATTCTGGAGGATCTTCTTCGTGTTTCAAATCCGGAACTATTCGTTTAAGATTCTTGTTTGTCTAGCTTATCCTCTTTTGATTCTTTTCCTTTCGTTCCTTTTCGAGGACGAAAAGTTTTTAAGTGGGGGAGAGTGTAACAGCCCTAGTTTTAGCTATTTATTTTATTTTAATTATTTAACTTTGAAATATATTTTATATAAATTGTGTTTATCAAAATAGTTAATTATTTTATTTGGAGATATATTTTATAAAATTTGTATATGTCAATAAAATTAAATAATAACTGTGAAAATTTAAGCTATTTTTGAACTGTTAAATTTCGCGTTTAAAGGACGCGTCAATTATAGGGTATAAGTGACGTAATAAAACGTGTGTTTTTAAAATGTTATTTTTATGAAAATTTTTGATGTTTTGGACTGCGTCTGTTTAGCGTAGTGTAAAAATCATGTTTTCGTAAAATTTTGGAGAAAAATATCAGTCAGAGATTTTATAACAAACGTTACGTTGCATTAACTGACAGTCTGATTTTAAATAAATTTGTATACGTTTTTCTAAGCTTTGCATAAATTCTTGCCATTCCATTTATTGTTTTCAAACTAAAATCAAATAAATAAAATGAAGTAAAAACTTAACATGGAAGTAACGTGTGAGACAAAAATCCAAGGAGAAATTTGTACATGCCTAAATTGATACGATACATATCAACTCTTTCGTTCATCCTCTGATGTATACTTACCTTTATTTCTCCCCATATCAACGTATGCCTTAATTAAACCTTTTGTAAATCAAAACTGAATTGAATATGAGTTTGCCTTTCCTTTTCTCAGAAATAAAATCATGCATTGATAACTTCCCTTGTTTATTTCTTCAATCACGTTTAAGCATTTATTCAAAGAGAAAACTGAAGCAAATCTCTCGGCCTTCCAGTAAATTCAAAAACTTATAATTTTTGCAAACTGAACTAAAAAAAAAAGAACATAAAGTTACGTACAAACTTTATATCCAGGCTTATATCACGCAACTTTTCATTTTGTACGTTTCTTTTTAAAAAGTTTTGCATTAAGTCTGGCCAGTTTGTTTATTAAATCAAACATAGGAGAATCAAAGCATGCTGAAATCACGCATGCATATTTACATATTTTCAAACTTTATATGTTGTGTAACTGCCTAAATCTTATATCACGTAAACATATTTATAACTTTTGTAACTGAAAGCTTTAAATCTCTACAGCTTCCTCTTTTTCCCCTGTGTTTTTGCCTATGATCTAGTATGGTATCTGCGAACGTCCAAATACATTTGTAAACATATTTAATACAAATCAAAATTTATGTAAATGTAAATGAATCATCACACACGTATTCATATTTACATATTTATATATATAAAACTGATACTTTAAACCATTTAAGCTGCTTGCCCTTTTCTCCCCATTTGTCCATTTGATTCCGCCTCAAACAAATCCTTTTATCTGCAAATCATCAATCTAAAATCACGCCTACATTAAATAGTATAAGATTTTGAAATCAAAGCTTCTCATAAAAATTGCAGTTATCACATGCATTAAATCTAGATTTCAATTGGCAGTTTTAAATCACGCATTCATACTTAACCTTGCCTATCTTTTCAACTTCTCAATTCCCATGTATATCTCTCTATTTCACCTTTATTGTGCAATAAATAAATAAATAAATAAATAAAATTTTCCGTTCCTAATCACACATATAATTCAAGCAAAGTATCCTGGAAGGAAATTACACAGTCCATATTCATCAAATCTGGAAATTTATAAGGCACGCATGCTTTTGAAAAAAAAATTCTTATAACGTGCAAATATTTATATTTGGAAGATATATCACGCATGCATTAAAACTGGAAATGAATCACGCAACCTACAGTTAAAACAAATCTATATGTATTTGCTTGAATCACTAGTTGTATCAGCACCTCTGCCGTTTCTTAAGACCAAGGGAATATTGCATTGTATCACTATTTGCCGTTTGTTTGCCTATAAATCAATGTATAAACTAAATCACGTATAAGCATTTATCATATAGAAACTGATGTTTTCATTCCCATTTATCTCTCCTTTAATTCATACGAAGATTTAAAGCAAATATTTACCAAATCAATGCCTGAAATGTGAACGTATTCCCTGACATCTTGTATAATTGATAACTATTGATTTATCTCCTCTGATTTAGCTCGTCAGTTATATTCAAAGCCCTATATATTTATCCCATTGCTTTAATCACGTGAGTAAACAATTAACATAAGAAACTGATGCATTCAATCAATTGTGTATAACTGGCAGCAGATTTGATTTCTCTTCCTCTTAATATTGAAACCTTTATTTCTTTGAAACTGAAAGGAGAAATCACGCATATATGCAAAACGTTCAGATTTCAAAGCAATGCTCCGTTTCTATTCTTGCCATTTTCCCCATAAATCTCTGCAACTACTTCAAATCATGTTTGCTTTAACCATGCAACTGTTTAATTGGAACATATTGTGAAATCAAAATATATTCATAATGAGCAGTTTAAAATCACACATATCATCTGGAAAGAAAAAAAATATAAATCAAGCACCCTTCAAATGCGCATCAGTTCAAATTTATGTGCCTTGCCGTTTTATCATTTAATCACACATCACATAAATTTGAAGTTATAACAATGTATACCTGCCAAGATACCAGTTCTCTGGTATGAGCTCAAATCACGCAGGAAATTAATCTGGCATTAAATTATCATCAAGCTTTATACGTTGTGAAACTCTTGGCTTCCCCTGTATATTTCGAAGATTTATCCTTTTGCAAACTGATCAGTAAATCACGCTCATAACGTTCTAACAGAGGAGTGGTAGGAGAGATCAACGCTTACATTAATACTCGTACGTTTCATATCTGACTATTTCGCAAAATCCATCTATATATACTTTGCTTTATCTTCTTTAGTTTCATTCTCTCTTGTCTGTTCTTCTCGGGCTCGAACTCTTATCAGGTAAATGGTCTATGTCATTTTCTTTTCTTTGTTCAGATATTTCCTCTTCCTCGAAAATTTTGTTTTATCTCTGCCTTGCTCGGCCACACTACCATTTATCCACTTTGTTTTCTCTAAGAATCTTATCATATGCCTTGAACAACATATGGATCTGGGTTTATAGAGTTTTCTTTTTTTTTCTTTTTTTTTTTGTATACATAATTAAGTCAGAGGTACTAACTTTATAGAACTGAGAGGTTACTTTGAAAAAAATTTTTACATATGTAAAACCAAGTTCTATCAAACATCTCATTAACCTGAGTTTTCTTTTGATTTCAAAATCATGGGTTCGACTAGGGGTATAATAAGGAATTTGCTCATTTTTCTCCTTTCAGACAAACTGTATTTGTAAACTTAGACCAGGTTTGGGTTCTAGTTTGGGTAAGTCATTGCAAAAGAGGATAGAAGAAGAAAAGAGCATAGAGGCATATATGAGTGAATTAAGAAAAACGTAGTTGAGTGGTAGTCTGCATTTATAAAATTCATAGGCTGTGCATATCTGTGTATCACACGGTGCACGAATGGATCAGTAAAAACTTGCTTTGGATATGATGACCAAGCCTTGTGAGTGAATTCATCTAACCTGAGTGTTTAGTAAAAGGCTGGAGTTTGGGGATGCTAGTAATAGTTGAAGATAGGATGAGGTGTGTCTGTACAGTTTTTAAGCCTGGAAAGTTTAGATTGAAGATGGATGAAGTCATAAAGCAATGATGCAAATTAAGTTTAAAATGTAAGATAGTAGCTGGATTTGAAAAAGTGACTCTAAGTTTGAGGAAAATTTAAGCAACAACATTTTCATAATACATAGGAATGCAAGTGTGCACGTGTATGCGTATTCAACATTTTGCCGTTTTTGTTTTAGGAAATTTTGTCGTAATTTTTGTGTTAGCACGGTTCACGTTTGGGTATATTTAGGTCACATTATACGGTGGAGTGGTCGAGCAAGTCAAAACAATTTCCGTTCTATTTTAATCCTTTCTTGACCATACATTCTAAAGTCGCGTTTCAAAATATTTGAATTTGTTCTAGATTTGAATCTAGGCGACATCAGAAGAAATTTGATCGTTATTTTCTGTCGGTCTTTACCGGTGAATCGTCGTTTTGAATTCAAATTTTCTGCAACTTTCAGGTGAGTATTTCTCACCAGACATACGTATTTATATTTCGTAAATTATTGCAAGTGTATGTGTAAAATTTTATGTCACTATTATCTGTCTGTAGTGTAATATAAAATGATGAACCCCATTTAAATTGACACCTCATCAGTTATTATCTGTTGTATTATATCTGCAGTTATATTATGTTATTGTTTATTTACTGCTTAAATCACACTGCAAGTTCCCTGTTATACGTAGATTGTTATGGGCTGAAATGATAGGCCTAAATGATTATTATTGTTAAATTATGCTGTTAACTGTTAAACTGTTAAACTTGGGATTGCGGGTTTGAAATGATAGGACCCGGGATATTTGTAAACTACGGATTGAAATGATATAAATCCGTACCACTTGACCTAGGCTAGAAAACTATATACAGGCCCGTGGTCCTTATAATATTTTCTGAAATATTTAAAATTATTTTGGAAGTTAAATATTTGATTTATATCTTTAAAGGAATTTATATTGATTTTTAATAAGTTATAAATAAAGAAATAAATAAATATTTGAATAAATTTATGGAATATAACTTATTTGGTAAATCGGGATTTTGAAAGAATAAGATTTCAGTTAATAAATGAATAAATAAATAGGTTATATTTGGAAATATTTATCAAGTTAAACAATCTATTACAGCATTTAAATGCTGTCTTTTGAAATTTGACTAGTTTTACCCATAACTTTAGGTAGCATTTCCTAAGTGCTATGGAATCTAGAATTTGATTGCTCTAAAATTTATGGAATTTGATAAATTTTATTTTACCTTAAGTTTTGGAAAAACTTAAGACATAATATTTATAACTGTATTTTCCTAAATAAATTAAAGATAAATATTCTGGTATTAAGTAAATTTTGGGAAAAATTTAATGGTTAAAATTTGGAGTTTTATTTATGGAAATTATGGGAATATTCAAGACTAAAAATATAAAACATTGATTTGTGAAAGAATAAAACCCAAACTAAGTTTTGAATAGTAAATACTCCAATTGGATATATATAAAAATTGAAATGGTTTTGGGAACATAAAGGGATATTTAAATTATGGTTAAACTTTAAATAAAGAAATATATTTGTGAAGCTATGTAAATTATCTTCTTTACAAAGTAACCATAAAGTTAACCCATTTATATATATACCGTTGAATGTCCAAACCATTGTGTTTGGGAGTTATGGATTTAAGTAAAGTTTCCAAAACATTATCCTTTGAAGATATAATTCAAATATTTGGTCTCCAGAAATTATAAACAGTATGGTTTTGGAAAGAATTATATTTGAATATAACGATATCCTATTGTTTTGGGTTTTAAAATGATATCGTATCTATAGTTTTGAAATGGAAATGTTTATTCTGATTTAAAGTATAAACTGTTTTTAAATAACCACGGGTTATAATAACGAAGGGTTGGCAAAGAGACCGGGATCGGTTATGGACATACTCTCTGTCGATACCGAAAACCACTTTGACTAACCGTGTACGCGGTGGAGATTCCAGAATGAAGTAGGATGGTGGTGACGGTTTCTTGAAAGGTATATACGTGGACCCGACTCCCGTGAGTTGGCTTAAGGTGGCTAAAACAGGAGCGATCGACGGATTAATGAGGTAGCTCCTCTGATCGAACACACTTCTTCGGTTGTCATTCTATTACTCTTGTGATTGTTTGGTGCGCGCACCTTTGATTTGGGAGTGTTGTTCGAGGTGGGCGGTTGCTGCGGCTTCGCGTTACCATCGGTCCGGAAGCGTAATTGGTATATCTACCCTGGCATTGCCTAGTTGTGCCGTGTCACCTACCATATCGAGCCTTGTACGAGTTTGGATTTCTCCCGTAGCCCGTGTGGTATCCTCTGGTGGCTTCCCGATCAGGAGGGGCTATGATATTGGATGGACTACTGGGACTATTACGTGTTAAGGGCTATATGGGTAACCCCTTAATGCTAAGAAAAAAGTATGTTTATTTTATAAATAGACACTATTATAATAGCGCAATATATTACATAGTAAATAGTTTGACGGATCCTTAGAGGATGGGCGGTCCCAAGCATCCTTTAAGTTACTTGCTCTATATTACAGTACACTTGATTTAGCTTACATCATATAAGTATGTATGTCCTGACTCGAGTGTTTGTTTTATTTTACGCTCGGGTCAGCCTGAGTTGCAGCTTCAGTTTCTTCTCCGTAGCTAGGACACTCAATAGATCATTCGTGCTATTGGAAGTTGTTTCAGCCTTTATCCTTTCTGGAATTCAAGACTTTGAAGACTCTCTATCTGTGTATGTTAAAATTTGTATTGAGGATTATAGACAATGTAAGTTCTGTTTTGTTAAAGATGTATCAGTGGCTTCATGAACCACTAAATTTTAATTTCCGCTGCGAGATTCTGATATCTGTGTATGTGATTCTGTGATTTATTTACTGTATATTCTGAGGTTGCTAAATTTATTCTACAACGCAGTATTTTGAACAATTCAAGTCCGACATGTGCGGATGCGAATGGTTGAAAATATTGGGTCGTTACAACTTATAAGGGATTCACTGGCTATCGACGGTACTGGTTTTTTTTACAGGACCTACATAGACTACATGCTTAAACATATGTTACAGAGGATTAATGTAAAGCGTTAATGCTATTTTAATATTTACATTACTGAGAGTATGTTGCATATGTATTGTATCTGCTACATATAGGTAGTCTAACAGGTCCTTAGGAGATGGATAATTATATAGCATCTCTTAAGTTATCTGTATTAGAACCTCTATTCTACGATTTCGATAACAACATCTACACAATCACTAGCATACAATATATATATATATATATATATATATATATATATGTATGTATGTATGTATAAATATATCATCTATATGCAGGTGGATGATCGCAAACATGACTTGAAGACAAACACAAGAGATCATTGTATTAGAAATATTAGTATATTGTGTTAGTGTCTTGAATAGATGATGTGTACAATCTCCTTGAGTAGTTCTTGCACGCAAAAGCACATACAAGCCATTAAAAAGCTTTCTACAAACTCAAAAAGGAAAATTTCATTCTGCACAAGTGTCAATTGACTCATAAATTCAGACGTCTGGTAATTCTTGCAATTCATACATTTTCACTACAGGCTAGACGTTTGACCTAAACGTCCAGACGTTTGACCTGGGTGGACATCTTCTTCAATCGAAGAGTTGCATCCACAGTTTCTAATCATATCTCTTCCTTCTCAAACATTTCAACTCTTGGACTAAAATAAAATATACGAAAGGTCGTTACTTCTCAAAGAAACTCTTCAACATCTATAAATAAGCATGGATTTGAGAAGTTGAAAGCATTTGATTTTCTGTACTCATTTCTCTTTATTCTCTAATATTCTTGTGCTTTCTCTGATTTCTAAAAGTACTCAAAAGCATACTTTTATTTCTTCCTTATATCAAAGCTTCAAACTACATACTACTCAAAGGAGATTATAGAAACAATTGTACTGAGCAGTAAATAACTATGTTGATAAGAACACACTATTTTCAAGGAAAGTTATTTTACTATAAGCCTATTCCTCCGAGCGAAGCGAGGGTAGTGTTGATAGTTGAAAGTTCAAAAGGGAAGCTTCGAGAACCGGATGTAGGACGAGAGGTCCGAACTAGTATAAAAATTCTGGGGTGATCGTTTTCTTACCTTACTTATTTTACTTTGCTAGTTGATAGATAATATTTCATAACACTTGCATATTAAATACACACACACGATCCATATACTCTTTTATTTGGTATCAGAGCAAGGTCCTTTCAAGTTACAGTATACGTATTTGTAACATATTTAATATAGCAAGCACGTTTCAAGAAGGACAATCTACAACACGTCCTCCACTATTCATAGGTTCAAATTATGCTTATTAGCCTACACATATGCATATTTTTATGGAAGCAAATGGTCTAGAAATATGGCAAGCAACACAAGTTCAATATATAGCACCAACAATAGACATAAGCATTTGGACAGACGCACAAAAGAACACTACTACTAACAATGCTAAAGCCATGTATTTTGTTTTCTGTTCACTAGATAAAAAATAATTCACGTGTCATGTTGTGCACTACTGCATATGATATTTGGCGCTCTTTAAAATTCACACATGAAGGCACAAATAAAGTCAAACAAGCAAAGATTTCAATCTTGCAAAATCAATTTTCATCATTTAAAATGAAAGCAAATGAGTCTATTGGTGACATATACACTAGGTTTCAAACTATTCAACGTGATTTCATGGCACTTGAAGTCAAGTTCACAGACTTTGACTTAGTTACACGTATTATTTGAATTCTCTAACAAATGATTGGGAAAGAATGTTGGCCAGTGAAGAGGCTAATGACCTATCTCAACTTAAGTTGAAGAATTGATAGGAAACTTGATGTCGGATGAAGCAAACTTGTAAACAGGAAAAGAACAAAATCATGAGAAAAAGAATATAGCCTTTCAAGCTAATGATAAAGATTCCGACTTGGATGAAGATGAGATAGTATTTATTGCAAAAACTACAACATATTCAAGAAGTTAAAAAAGATGACAAAATCTCAAAATGTAGGAAATTCAAATTCATCTAGAAAAATTTCAATCAAATGTTGTGAATGCAATAAGTTTGGGCATATGAAAAAGCAATGCCCAAAACTCAATAATGACAAAAGAAAATCAAGGTCGAAAGATTCAAGAAAAAGTAACAAGCTTTTCAAGTTACTTGGGATGATTCAGATTCAATGTCATCGTCAGACAGCGAAAGCAACAATGATAATGAGCAAGCAAATGTATGCTTTATAGCAAACACCGATGAGGTATATCCCGATCTTACTTATGATGAAATCTTAGAATTAAGCATGGAAATTGATGATAATTATAGAGAAACCAAGAAGTTAAATAAGGAATATGTTGCTAAGATAAATCGAATGGAACTTCAAATAAGGTTGAGAAATCTATATTAGAAGAAGAATTAGAAATTGCTTAAGAAAAATGCAAGAAACTTTCTAATGAAAATGATTCTTTATCATATGAATGAGGAAAAGTTAAACTAGAAAATAATAAAATTAGCAATGAAAATATTATCTTAAAAGATAACCTAGAAGCTTCAAAATCTAAAATTTCTGATCTTAAAAATAAATTGGAAAAGATTATAAGTGACGTTTTGAAATTTAACAAAGGAAAACAGAATTTAGATAACATAATCAAAAGTTCTAAACCATCCGGTAATCGCAACGGATTAGGATTCAAGAAAGCTCCTAAACATAAAAATTATAGCTTCTCTACAAAAAGATCAAAAAGTCATCTTATAACAAAAAGGCCCTCTAAAGAAATAAAAATTTGGATTCCTAAGTCTAACAATAAGTTAATTAGACAAAAGCATACAGATAATTTTTTGAAAAATGTTGTTCAAAATAAAATTATGCTTTTTAAAGGTCCCAAACCCTCTTATGTATGGCTACCTTCTCCTTCTAACACTTAAGACCCTAACCGAGGAAGTGTGTACCAATTAAATTATCTTTATCTTGTAGGTACCCAAAAGAAAACATAAGAAGAAATGGATACTTGATGGTGGCTGCTCCAAACACATGACTAGCAATGCAGATATGTTATCAAATATAACATATATTGATGGCGGGATGGTAACTTTTGGAGATAATTGTAAAGAATTTTTCATTAGGATTAGAGATGTTATCAATATCAGTATGTCCACTTCACGTATAATTACTAATATTCTCTTAGTCAAGAATTTGAAACATAACCTATTAAGTATTAGTCAACTTTGTGACGAAGGATTTAAAATAGATTTTGAAAAAAATAGATGTAACATATTTGATCAAAACGAAAATCTGATTTTCGATGGATTAAGAAATAGAAACATCTATGTCTTGAATATGAAAGTTAATAACTCAAGTCATTTATGTATGTCCGTAGATTTTAATGATCCATGGATTTGGCATAAATGATTATGTCACATAAATTTTAATAAACAAGTTGGCTAAATATAATTTAGTTAGAGGTGTTCCTAAAATAAATTATAAAGTTAAGAATCTATGCAATGCATGTCAATATGGCAAATTAAAACTAAGTAATTTTAAATCTAAAAAGAAAATTTCAACTAAACAACCATTAGAGTTAATACATCTAGATCTATTTGGACCCACTCAAGTACATTCAATAAATCATAATAAGTACGTACTAGTTATTGTAGATGATTTTTCAAGATATATATGGGCACTTTTTCTAAAACATAAAAGTCATACTTTTGAGATGTTTAAGATTTTCACTAAAAGAATTAAAAATTTAACGGATCTTATGATAAAAAGTATAAAAAGTGATCATGGAGGCAAATTTTGGAGTGAAAATTTTGAAAATTTATGTAACAAGAAAGGTGTCTCACATAATTCTCATTCCCTCGAACATCGCAACAAAATGGTGTTGTAGAAAGGAAAAATCGCACACTTCAAGAATGTGCAAGAACGATGCTCAATGGTAGTAGTCTACCAAAGAATTTTTAGGCAAAAGTTGTAGCTACTGCATGTTATGTATTGAACAGTGTCACATTATGTCCTTTTATCAAAACTTCTTCTTATGAGATGTTTTGCTGGCGAGAAACCCAAAGTCTCCTATTTCAAGATATTTGGTTCAAAATGTCTTATTTTAAACATTAAAGACAACCTCGGGAAATTCGATCCAAAAGCTAAAGAAGGCATCTTTATCGGGTATTCCGATCGTAGCAAGGCTTACAAAATCTTTAATAAACATACCAATACTATTAAAGAAAGTTTACAAGTCTCATTCAATGAAAACTTTTTGACTAACAAAAGCAGTGATGAATATGAAATTTCAATAAAACCTATAGAAAATACCACTATTTCAAGTAATGATAATGAGATTTCTGTTAACAATGAAAATATGTTAAGATCACCTCCTCGTATTCTAAAAAATCATCCAATTAATAACATAATTGGTGACTTAAACAAAAAAATTCCACCAGACATCAACTCAATCAAATGAGTCACGTTGCATTTATTTCAAACCTTGAGCCACATAATTACAAGGAAGCTTCAAATGATGGATCATGGATTATAGCAATGGAAGAATAACTCAATCAATTTGAAAGAAATGATGTATGGAAACTTGTTCCTAGACCTTAATTGGAACAAAATGAGTCTATAAGAATAAAGTTGACGAAAATGGAAACATAGTTTGAAATAAAGCAAGACTTGTCGCCTAAGGATACATTCAAGAGGAAGGCATTGATTGTGAAGAGACTTTTGTTTCAATAGCACGACTAGAAGCCATCCAAACATTATTTGCTTTTGCTTATGATCATAATCTTAAACTTTTTCAAATGGACGTAAAAAGTGCTTTCTCAAATGATCTTATAAAAGAAAGAGTCTATGTTGAACAACCTCCATTATTCACACGTGAAAAATTTCCTGAACATGTATATAAATTAAAAAAAGATTACATGGTTTAAAACAAGCACCTGCTTGGTATGATATAATAAAAACTCATTTTATTAGTTCTGGTTTGAAATTGGTAAAATAGACACAATACTATTTATACAAAGAGATCATAACGATATTTTAATTGTTCAAATATATGTAGATGACATAATTTTTGGGTTAACTAATGAAAAATTATGCAATGATTTTGCTAATATCATGAAAAATGAATTTGAAATGTCCCATATGGGAGAATTAAACTTTTTCTTAGGATTACAAATTAAATAATTAAAAAATGGTATTTTCATATATCAAGAAAAATATTTTCATGACTTATTAAAACGATTTGGAATGGAGAAGTCCTCTAGTAAACCAACACCAATGAGCACAAGCATTCATATGGAAAAAGATGAAAACCAGAAAGATTTTGTCAAAAGTTATACCGAAGTATAATAGGCCCACTGTTATACCTAATGGCTAGTAGACCTAATATATGGTGAGTGTATGTTTGTGTGCAAGATTTCAAGCACAACCAAAAGAATCACATTATTGAGCAGTTAAATGTATTTTGAGATACTTAACCAACACTACAAATTACGGTCTTTTTTATCCTAAAGGTAGCTCTTTTGAACACATGTCATATAGTGATGCTGATTTCAAAGGTTGCAAAATGGATAGAAAAAGTATGAGTGGCACTTGTCATTTTATTGGTCAATCACTTGTAAGTGAAAAGCAGAATTCGGTTTCTCTTTCAACTTATGAAGCACAATACATTTCTACTGCTCTGGCTTGTGCAAAATTATATATATGCAACAAATGCTTCAAGATTTTGGTAAAACTATAACTTTTTCTCCAATATATTATGACAATACAAGTGCAATTAATCTATCTACGAATCCTATAAACATTATCGAACTAAACACATTAATATCAGACATCATTTTCATAGAGATAACGTAGAAAATGGTGTCATATCTTTAGAATCCATCAGTACCGAAAACCAGATAGCAGACATTTTTGCAAAAATTTATGTGAAGCATCATTTATAAAACTTAAAAGAGAACTGGGAATATGCTATTTATCTGAACTTTAAAAAGAACAAGAACAATATTCGGGATTGTTTATTTTCCTACCCCTCAATATTATCTATCTTTATTCAAATGGCTAACAAACCATATAATTTTTATACCCTTTATTTTTGAAATGCTCTGAAACCTACCAAACAAAACAAATAGCCTTTTAAAATAGAAAATCTAAATCTTATGTATGTATGAAAATTTATTACCAAATCATAGACAAAAGTTTCTAATATATATCTTTTTAAACTAAAGTAGAAAATACTTTAGGAAAGGTCATTTTTACTCTTGGAAAGGTTATGAGAAAGGTTCACAGATGTTCTTCTTCACAATCTTCTTCGTCTCCGTCTCTTGCACCATCATCAACATCTCATGTATATCCACCAGGACTTAGCATGGCCATAGAGCCTTTACAAACATATGCTCCTGGAAAGGTCCAATAAATATGGACACCGAGGAGAGTGAAGACATGTCATGGCCTCCAGAGGAAAGCCCCACATTACGGACACTTCAATCATTTCAGGGACTTTCCATTCGGGAAGATGAAGAGTATCATAATCAGTTGCAACGGCAGAATCGCGACTACGATGAAAATGCTTCTAACCCTGGGGCTACTTCTCCAATCAGTAAGTTATTTACCAATGTTGAATAAATTTATTCTTAATTCCTTCAGTGTAAGACTGTGATATTTTATCGGTTTTGTGCTGTGACATTGTGTTAGTGATATTATGTTGGTGTGACAGTTTGTTGATTTCTCTACATATTTCCTCGTATTATTTCGTACAATCTTTTTGATAATGACAAAGGGGGAGAGATTTTATACTACATATAGATAGGGGGAGAAATCGCAAAACTCGGGGGGAGCATTCTTATAAATTTGATTATATAGTTATCATCATCCAAAAGGGGGAGAATGTTAGAAACTCTATTCTACGATTTCGATGACAACAACTATACAATAACTAGCATACAAGATATATAATTTATATGCAGGTTAATGATCGCAACCAAGACTTAAAGACAAGCACAAGAGGATCATTGTATTAGAAATATTAATATATTATGTTACTGTCTTAAATAGATAGTGTGTACTATCTCCTTGAGTAGTTCTTACACGTAAAAGCATATACAAGTTATTAAAAAGTTTTTTATAAACTCAAAAAGGAAAATTTTCATGATGTACAGGTCAAACGTCTAACACATAAATTTAGACGTCTGGTAATTTTTGCTGTTTATAAATTTTCACTACAGGCCAGACATTTGACCCGAACGTCCAAACGTCTGACGTGGATAATGGCCAGAAGTTTTCAACTAACATCTTCTTCAATCGAAGAGTTTCATCCATGGTTTCTGATCACATATCTTCTTTCTCAAACATTGCGACCCTTGGACTAAAATAAAATATACTAAAGGTCATTACTTCTCAAAGAAACTCTTCAACATCCATAAAAAAGCATGGATTTGAGAAGTTTAGAGCAATTGATTTTCTGAACACTTTTCTCTTTATTCTCTAATATTCCTGTGCTTTCTCTGATTTCTAAAAGTACTCAAAAGCATATTTATATTTCTTCTTTATATCAAAGCTTCAAATTACATACTACTCAAAGGAGATCATAGGAAAGATTGTACGGAGCAGTCAAGAATTGTGTTTTCAAGAACATATTATTGTCAAAGAAAGTTCTTTTATTGTAAGCCTATCCCTCCAGGCGAAGCGAGGGTAGTTTGATAGTTGAAAGTCTGAAGGGGAGCTTCGGGAACTGGATGTAGGACGAGAGGGCATAACCAGTATAAAAATTCTGGTGTGGTTGTTTTCTTACTTTACTTATTTTACTTTGCTAGTTGATAGAAAATATTTCATAACACTTGCATATTAAATATACACACATGATCCATATACTCTTTCAATTTGTACCCATATTTCACGTGATATTGAGTTAACTTACACAAGAATTCTTAGTTCTGACTTAAATATGTGTTTTTTCATTATGCTTGATTTAGCTGAGTTGTTTCAGTATTTCAAAGATATTTGTTCCTTGAAGATGAAGATAGATTTTAGTAGACTGTATTCCGCTGCATTGTATTGTTATGTCTGTTAAAATGTATAACTCTTATTATATTATAAAATCAAATGTATATTGTAAATTAGCTTCATGAACTATTTATGTAACTATTATGTTTTGTCATTTCGTTTTGAGATTCTGTGTATTGTTTCTTTTCTTTTTATATTTATTAATAAAACCCCATTGATAATCTATGTTTTGAATGTCTAGAATTGTTCAAAATGGCAGGTCGTCATAATTTCGGGCCTCAAACTGGCTTGCAGTTTTTCGACTTCACCCTTGAGCGTTTGGATTTCCATGTCTTTAACCTTAATTGTCATGTCTTTATCTTTAATTTCCTTAACTTTAGCCTTGACCTAAGCAATGAGCTAATCATTTTCATGGTGATCATTCTGAAGCCGATCATTGACTACAGTAAGGGCTTGAGTGTGCATGAGAGACAACTCCTTATTTAATTTCTTAACGTTGTCAAATAATGAATGAGCTTCACCTCTTTTCTTTGTAAGATCGACCTCCTTTTTCTTATAATCAACTATGGTATTGTCTTAATACTTCCTCTGGATTCAAATGATTGGAGTCTAATTGATCGATTTTGTTGACATCGAAGAGGCCGAAAGTAAATTTTTCCACTTATAAATCTAGTCAACAAGCTCAGCAACCACTGCCACTTTGCGGTTGGATTTTATACCAGAAATTTCCTTAAAGTCAATATCAAATTTCCCCCTATTAGGCAGAGGTTTGGAAAAGTGTCCTGCATTTTAGTCATCATGGCCGTTAACGAGGTTGAAGGAGAGGGGTGTGGAATTTGATGACCAAAAGCTTCCCTAGATCCTTAGGAAGTGGATATAGTGGTAATCGGGGCTGTATTGTCGGAAGTTGTTTAGAAGAATGCATGGGCTGAGAATGCAATTGAGAAGAGTCGGAGATAGGACCATGACTATCATAGGAATCATGGGGTTTTTTTCCTTATGTTATATTCTTTCCTTCCTTTAGCTTGTCACTTCCTCTTTTCCTTATACTCATAGTATTCCCTCCTTCCTCTTCTGTCTTTCTCCTTCAATCTCTTGATGTAAGGAGAAACGGTGAGGATAAGGATCAGGGGTGGTTCCTTAACATTAATCATTTTCGAAGCTTATGTAATGGAATCGATCTCAGTCTATTGTACCTGAAATGAAAGAAAGGACCGTATCAGTCTCGGAACATTGAAGTAAGGGCGAATACAGGATATGAATGTTTATGATCCTAGAAATGTGTGGAGTTCTAGAATGGCCACTAATTACTCTACGGATAGTGTTCAAAAGATTGCAAGGATGGTGTTTTGCCTCCCTCAACTAGGAGGTCCATAGACGAGAAGCTGAAACCCGAAGGACATTTCTTAAGAAGATCATCGACGGGGATGTCAAGATCACTGGCTGGAGGAGTCGTCTCGATTGTTGGCATCACTCTTGGTTCACTAGACCGCTTGGAAGTCTTGACAATTATTTATTTCGAACGTGATAAGGTAGGAATTTTGGTACCTTTTAGAGATGTCTCTCCGTATGACTCGTCTCTCCCTAAACCAGTGTCCTCGTCAACGTCATCTTCTTCATCGCTTTCTCCTTCTTCTTTCTCTTCCTCTCCTATTTCTCTTTCTTAACCCCCTTCATGTATAATTTCCATTTCCACTCTCCCTTCCCTCTTCGCTTGTATTCTGCTGGCTACAATTTTTTTCACCACTCTATCGAAGCTTTCACTAACATTCGACATACCTAATAGGCCTTCAGCTTCTCCTTGGATATCTTAGCTGGAGCTACGAATAGGAGCAGAAGGACTGGTGGATACCGTGGACCCTTTTGGTGGAAGAGCAGTTGGAACGGCGAATCACTTAGGATGTAGAAGGCTGCATTGGCGAAGGTTCTTGTTCGTTAAGAGGTAAAAGGTGGTGCAGAATCAAATGCTGACCCTTTTAAGGGTATTCATAGTCATGGAGTGTGTACCACTTCTATCTCAAGTAGGAATATTTATAAAGAGAGTGGATAAGAAGTTAAACACTTGGACAGTAAGAATCCTAGGAAAAAACAAAGAGTAAAGGAAGAGGTCTTACTCCCGGACAACCAAAGCCAGTTGCATCCAATGGGGCATCAAAAAAAGAAATAATCATTTTTCAAGCATGGGCATTTATTATGGAGTGCTAAGATGACATTACATTGATACTAGGCTTCTATGATCATTAAGGATGGCGGTTCGCTCCGCTGTATGAGGCTTAGAAGTTGTATTAATTCCCTATAGGTTGAGGGCCGATGAAACTGCATTATGAATAGCATGTACATGGAGTTTAGGAAGGCATAACCGTTGGGTTGTACTTGAGTGGGAGAAAGACAAAGTTCTTAGAGAAACATTCAAAGAAGTAAATTAAAGGGTGGTACAATCCCGCCTAGGCGTATAAACTTGTTGCAAGCTGTATAACCTTATGAATGGTTACTCGCTCATTGGTTAGTCGTTGGTAGCAATAAACAATTCTCTGCAATTCTATGTTGTCGGCATACATGCAGAATGACTTAGCTGTTAACATCAATGGCATTTGCTCTAGGGGTTTTCCATAACCTTAAACCAACTTATTCTTTAAGTGGAGGAGGTGGATCCTGGACTGGAGCTACTATTACTATCATCCCCTGCAACTCAGTTGTGATTAAGCGTCTGGTTCTAAAAGGCATGGATGTCTAGGCTTGAGTCGTGGTAAACCTGGCTTCTAGAGTAGTTGATGACCCAACGTCGATGTTGAATTTAGGTGATTGACATCTAATCAACTCCTAACAACGGATGTCGACGTATTTTGGTCAATTAGATTCTATGCGTCGAGTATGGAAAATTGGAAGTGTTAGTCTATGCAATGTGCGTCCTGTATCCCATAAACGACAAATGGACCATTCTACGTAGATAGCCTGCTCGTGATGGAAAGGAGCCCCGTCACACAATGTAACAATGTATCATATCCTACCCGTTATTCTTGGATAATCCATAACAGAACCACTGCCCATAACAATGTAGAGCATTCTTTCGCAAGAACACAAGGTTATCCAATAATTGGAAGTGTCGCGTGATGGAATAGTTTGAATGTTGAAGTGCATTCATTTAGACCGTTCTTTGAAAGAGAACCGTCACGTCGGATCTTGAAATGAAAATTAATGATTGGCCAAACTTTTGTGAAGGGAAATTCAAGCACTTTAGAATGTAGGTGTGTTGAGTTGTGACAAGGTTAAAAGCTTTTAAGGATAACCTAAAGTAGGACTCGTGTTGACATGAAGTCGACACAATGCAAGTGAAATTTGAACATTGAAAGTTTCCACTATGGATCAAACACGAATACGACCCTCGGGCAAACTAAGACAAGCCACCACCATGGAAAAAGGAGAGTGATCTATAACATATTGAAGTTATCATCCTTAAATTCAAAGGTAATCTCAAGCCATCATCGACAGCAACACCATGACCACCATAGAGGCTTAGTAACTTCACCTTCAACCAATCAAACTTAGATTTTGGTCAAAAAGAAGTCAGGGTCGACCACTCTACAAAAGGAAACAATAGTTGAAGTGAAGATATGATGGTGGTGGTTGCTAGGTAGTGGTAGTGCTGGCCTTGGAAAGTTGAAAGTAGGCGGCGATACTGTAGGAAATTGTTTTGTAAGAAATTGCGACAGAACGGTTGAAAAGGCAAGGAAATAGGATGGAGTGAAAGTAAAGGTATAAGGGGCTAAGTATTGGTACCTAAGGAGAAAAAGTGACTCAGCATTTAATTTCGGTAACGACTTAAAGTGGTTGTTACCGACATGAATTATTGGCGTTTTATAAAAAAGAAAAAAAAGAGGTTGACAAGAAGTGGTCGTTATAAAGTGGTCGTTACCGTAAAGTGACTTAAATTGGTCGTTACCGTAAAGTGACTCAATATTTATCTTTGAAAAATATAGATGTTGACCTTTGCATTGAAAGTGGTGCAACTTTTATTTAAAGAGGTTAATGGATGCACATGGAGTAGAGATGGCACTTCAAAGCAGCTCTTAAGTAGCTAACGAACTTTTGTGGATGGCTATATTGCTTTCCTTGATCCAAATCACACTTTTTTATATCACCGAAGTGCACTTTGGAGGGAAAATGTTATCAAGCTTTAAGACCAATTGGATTTCAAAAGAATTTGGACATCGGGATGAAGATGAAATGGAGTACTTAGAGGCGAGCTTAGGATGGCTTTAGAATGAGCTTCAAGAAGTTAGAGTGCAAAGTATGTCAAAGGAAGAGATCGGTACCAACCTCTTTTTAGTTCGGTACCGATACGATTTCACATACTTTGGAGGACTTTGACGCTATGGCCAAGGTACAGTTTGGTAGATTGATCGGTTGGGGCCAATTTTTGAAGGAGTCAGTGAACAACTCCAAAAAGCTCTAAAAAAGGATAAGGATTGAAGGTGTTAGAACCTCTCAGCAATGACCTGATTTCTAAGCAAGAGTTCTTGAAACTTGATGGATCAAAGAAAGTTGAACAAGCGGAAGAAGATGGGATGATTTATAGTCAAAAAATCAGATCGATACTATCCTTATTAGGCCAACATCGATATGACATGATCACTTTAGGGACCTTGTCTTCCCTCCTACTTTTCCGTATTTGAAGTCTGAACTGATATTTAATGATCCGACGACTTCGTTAAGAAATTTATTCATATATATGAAGCCCATAGCAACTTGAAATGGACTTAGGCCTATCAACTCTTCATCTTCTTTCTTAACTTGAATTTGTCACTAAGGAGGCTACGTTTGACTGTTATTGGCAATTTTGAACTGTAAATTCCTTATACTTGTGAGAAAAACATTTCATAGTTTGATTGAAGTTGTACGCAGGCCTTAGTTTTGGCAAACCATTATAAAATTCATGTGATTTCTACTATTTATTTGCTGATTATGGTTAGGTCTATCTTGTACTGTTCGAATTGGGGTGTTATGCGACTTTTTGGCCCAAAAATATATATTTACATTACACATATTTTCATTTAATAAAATGTGTGTATATGTATTTTTATGTATGTGTGTGTATGTATATATTAAATATAATTTATTATAAAATATTTGAAATTTGAAATTTGAAATTATAAGATATTTTATAATCTGGATCTAGATTTGAAAATTTGAATTTTGAAGTTCATTTTTAATTTTTAATTATTTATATTTGAATTTTTAGAAATGTTGTTATTAATTTTTTTTATATATATATGAATTTTATAATTTTATAAATTTTTTTAATATCATATTAAACTATATATATATATATATATATATATATATATATATATATTAGAGAACACATATGTATATGGAGGGGCTAATACGTCCATCACGGTGTAAATGCCAACATTTATATATGGACATGTTAAACCATGTACACTGTGTATGTTGCACATATGCATACACACATGTGTATATGGTATGCATGTTACGTTATATAATATAAATACAACCCTAAAATAAAAATTTATCTACAAATAAAATAAATTATTAATTTTATTTAAAGTTAATTTGGTTTAGATCTAAATGAATTTAGACTTCAGACGCCTAGTAAGATCCAAAATCAAATAACTTTTATGACATTTACTCATTTAATGTCACAATCCGCCCTTCTCGACCCTCGAAAAGTTGGCACAAAATACACCACAGAATAATACGCCGACGCTCGAGTGCCGAAAAAGACCGATTATTGAGGGAAAAGAAAGAAGATAGAAGAAAGAAGGAACTAAACAACATCAGAATCTCACAATCGCAGCGGAACAAAATATAATACATAATATCAGATCTTTACACAAAATGAAAACTACATCTGTTTTATATATTACATCATCAGAGTATCACAAAAAAACAACAATTACCAGCCTGACAATTTCAAACAATCACAGCAGCGGATATAAACAAGTACGGTAATACATCTTGGACTCCAGCTCCTCTCCTGAGCTCCACAGCATCCTTTCCTAGTCTATAATACTCGGTCTGACTCGAGCATTATAGTTAAATAACACCTGAGTTAGTCTGGCATATCAGCATGAGAGAAATACACCCAAATTGATTATTAAAGTTTCAAAACCCTTTGAAAACAAAAGTATCTCGTAAGACCACGCCATAAATAAACATGTCGGGTTTTTACCTTACGATAGCCAAAACATTTCTTATCAAAATCCTCTGATATTATAATAGTGTCCATATACAAGTACTTATTCAAATAGCTGAAATTGTTACATTTATTAAATTCCAGCATACTCGCCACAAAGTGGGTTATAAAAACAAAAACCGTAAAAGGCGTAGGGAGAATGGATTTCCAACTAATGACTAGGCACTAGGGTACCACCTGTCACAGTATCTGGTCTAGATCAGCGTACTGAGGATCCACCCTAAATCTTCTGCAACACAAGATCGGGACTACCCCTTAGTGGATAATCCCGAGTAAGATCATCCCATGGTTGGGATCAACAACCGCACCACTAAGCCGAATAAAAAGGGACATCTAGATAGGGATGACCTCACCCTAATGGACGCTACCCACTTAGCCTTGCTGCATATCTCCTGATTTTCGGTCATTCTCGGTTTATAAGGCTTGAGGCTAAACGTTACCTTTTTAGAACGTTTCATTTAGAATGCTCAATGTCCTCCCGACGGTGTTCTGAAAGCATTTATCCATACAAGTCCGTCCCGGGTTCGAACGGAACCGAAGGCACTACTCCTACTACATCCAATTTACAATCATCCTCAGGATTAGTAGCGACTAGCCTTTGCACTTCACTGCTCCACCTTCGAATCCAAACTCTTATTTCCTCATGAAAACGTACAATCCGGATTGAAGTGGCGTTCGAGAATTTAATCTCGATCCCGGCCTCTTCGAAACAATCAACGCATTGGCCAATATTGATAGTCGGTTATTTAACTATCAAATAAGATTCACAAACAACCATCAAACATAAATAATTTCCCCAAATTATATATTAACCTCAAAATATCTTCGCAAGATATATTTCCCTTTTCTGCCCCTTTTTGAAAACAGTTTTCAACACCGCACTCTTCTCATGGAACAAATTACCATATATTTATTTCCACTGAATACACCAAGTACGGATACCTTAGATTTCAAAACGACTAAATCACTTTATTTTGAAATATGCCTTAAGTATTTAAATTAGACTACTTAAACATTTTACGCAAAAATATATTTTAAAAATATTTCAAGCAAAACTATTTTATAAGCTATAAACTAATTTTATAACAAAGGTTAAGTTACTCTAAATTTTAAAAGAGGAGTTACAAAATTCTATACTAGTTTCGAATAACTTTAACCAAACAATCATTAAAATAAATCCATTTTATAAAATATTAAAAATATTCTTTCAAAACATAATACTAATTAGCCCTTTAAAATAATTACTACTATAACTAATTTGATAAATATTCACCTTTAAAATTTTTACAACTTAAATAATAATTTCTTGAAACCATTCTTTTAAAACAACTTCAAAACTTCTAACTTTTACTCAAAAATCTGCTTTAAAAACGTACTTGGCTTTTCAGGGAAATACACTTCCATTTTAGAATAAACCAAAGAATTCTTTTTATAAATCCCGCTGGATTTATCTCGATTCAAATTTACGTTTAAATCTCGTAGATTTCTCCCAACATTTTAAAAATAAACCTTTTTTTTATTCTTAAACACATTTCCCATTTCCTGGAAATCACTTCCAAAATATATGCTTAAAATATTTAGAATAAGGCTACTAGAAATTTCTTAAATGAAAATAATACTTAAGAAAATATAGAGGAGTTTCTAAGTAATTTAAAACAAAGTTATCCTTTAAAATAAAGTTATTAATCAAATATTTATTTTATAATTTCCTTTTTGAAAACTTAATACTACTTTACCTTTAAAATAATTAAATATCATAATTACTTAAATAAGCATTTACTTATACTTAAAAATAATAAAAAATAATATTTTTTTTCTAAAATATTCTGAAATACGTTTTAAACTGCCAACTTATATTTTGAAAGCTTTTCTTTGAAACATACCAAATTTCCAGGAAAAATGCACTTTCCATCCTCTAAAGATAATCTCATCTTTACTTTTAAAACAATTATACCTTTCTTGTAGAATTTCCCACCGGAAATTTATATTTCCAAATTTATCCACTGATAAATATTTTATTCCACTTCATTTGTAAAACCAATTTACAAATTCCCATTCCTCATCACAGTTTCAAAACTCTTAACCATTTCCAAATCAATTCCTGAATTCAATTTCCTTAATTTCATTACTTAAAAATTCCTTTCATTTTCCTTTAATCCCAATTCATTTATTGATATTTTTAAAATACCAAATTATATTTATCCGACCATAACACATCATAACAAAATTCGAAATCAATTTATCACAAGATATCAATGAGATATACCATAGATTATGAATATAATTTCTATTTGTGAGGAATCCAGTTGGATCCCACCAACTTATTTCCCTGCATCCATAGGTGTTAGCACGACAAATAAAATATCGATCAAATTTGATAATAATTATCACGTTCATCTAATCAACCAATCTATCATTTGAATATTTGCTATTTAAATTAAATGGTATCCAGATGTGAGTGAGATTAACTCACCTTGAATTTCAAAACGCCGAGCGTTTTAAATTTTAAATTAAATCGAACCATTCGATTTAATCTAAAATTTCCACTTCCTCCAATCATCTCCGGACTTGTTGCAGCGCGTTATTTTTTGGGGATTTGACCAGGCAACTTAGTACTCGGCATCCCTACCGCTCGGCACAATTGGATCGTTCGGCGACCGACGTCCAAGAAGCACTCGACATCCAAGTTCGTTCGGCGACTATGGAACGTTCGGCATGGCAGAGCATTCAGCATTGAGAGACGTTCCGTATGGAATAACGTTTGGTATGTGAGAACGTTCGGCATGGCAGAATTGTCCGGCATCAACTACCGTTCGGCCCAAACATTGTTCGGCCAAACTATCGTCCGGCCTAACTATTGGCCGGCCTAAGAATCGTTCGGCCAAGACATTGTTCGGCCTGGGTATCGTCCGGCCTAAGTTCTGCTCGGCGTATAAACATCATTCAGCCAAGTCACTGGTTCGACTTCCAGTATCGTTTGGTGCAAATGCTTCCTACGACATTCAGAGTGTTCGGCCTCGCTGCGCTCGGCATGAGGAGATTGTTCGGCATTCATGCCCTATTCGGCATTCGACGTTTGGCATCTATGGGTCGGCGCACAGAAATTACCCCATCTGGGCCGAGATATTTAGCCACCAGGCCTACCAGGGAAGTCCAACTCATCTTCGTCTATAAATAGAGAGGCAGGGGTACAGTGAAAGGGGATAAGTTTTTTTGGGATCACTGGGGAAACTCTTCCTCATTCAACACTCATTCAAGACTTAATATTTTGTTTTGCAATTGTATCCAAGTAATTAGAAATGGATTGTATCTGCAATCAACTATCAAGGAAGTCAATAGAAATCAACTTCAAAGTGGACGTAGGAAGTTACGCCGAACCACTATAAATTTGGTGATCCTGTTCTCTACACTGAAATTTTCATATTGTTCTCTATTTTAATTTACTTTCTTCATTAATCTCTCTACAAAATCTTTCTAAGGGTGTTAGTGACCCATTTTGGTGCTAACATTTTGGTGCTTTCACTGAGAATTGAATTCTCAGGCTGTTAGGATCTGCTATGTAGCTACTGGATTGCATAAATCCCCCAAAGGAGATCCAAGATCATTGACAAGGCATCTGTTGATTCTATTCAGAGTTATAACCAACAACTCTACCATGGGAAGACCACGAACCAGATCGGCCTCCCATAACGCAGATGTCCACGAAACTGCCAGCGTATAACAAGTTGGACCTAGAAATCAACAAGCAACAAGAGGTGCAGGGCCCTCCACCCAAAACCAAGCGGAAGTCATTTCCCGAACAGAGTTCAACGACTTGATAAGAGAACTCAAGGAAAGCAGAAGGCAACTTGCTGAGCAGATTCAAGCCAACACTAACCTCATGACTCAGCTCGCTCAGCAACAGCGCCAGAATGCTAGAGGTAGCCCTGCCCCTTATTCTGAATCTGATAGTTCAACGTCAGCTGACGAACCTCCTAGGCGTAGACGTCATAAGGATGAAGGTACACGGGCAGGTGTTGGGAATCAAGCCCGCGAAGAGACCGGACACCCGAATCTCCAAGACCCAAATCAGGCGGGACATCAACCCGCACGTCCCCGTGGAACGGAACCCAACCTTCCATCCTCCATACAAACTCCGGACTTAACAGCTATGGTCAGGCAGTTGATGAGAGAAAACCAAGGCTTGACCAATGAAGATTGGGGAGTGTCTAGAAGCCATACTCCCTTTACAGATGGTATCCTGTAGGCTGAGTACCCCCAAGAAGTTCAATATGCCGACTATCCCCGCCTACGAAGGGTAGACTGATCCTAGGCAGCATGTGATGAGGTACGGATGGATGATGGATTCTACAAGGGCTAATGACGCAACCAAGTGTAGATGCTTCCCAATCACTCTGTCCGAAATCACCACCATGTGGTTTACTCGACTTCCTCCGCCGTCTATATCCAGCTTTGACGAATTGGCAATAAAATTCATAGATTAGTTCAAGATACACACCACTCCTCCAAAGAGTGATGTCCTTATCAAGCGTAATCCAAGCTCTGGGAGAGTCATTGAAAGCATACTAGCAGATATTTCATGTTGTTGCTACCAAAGTGAGCAACCCAAACGACCACGCAATTTTGATGGCGGCAATGCGTGGAGTGGATACAGACTCTGAATTTGGAGATTGGTTGGTGGGAAAGCCCCCAGCCACGCTGGAACGTTTTTATTCGAAAGTTCATCAGTTCATAAGAAGGGAAGAAGCTCGATGGACAAGACGAGACAAGTTACCAGGGCCTGCTCAGGAGACTGTGAAAAGAACCGTTGCCATGAAGCAAACCAGCGATAATTCGAGAAAAGCTCAAGTCAACGTCCAAAACAAGCCTGGGCAGTCTAAAGGATCCGGAGGTGGAAATCCGGAAAGAAAAGAGAGACGGGGAAATGGAGGTCAAGGATCCCGACCTACAATGAATACACCCCCTCAACGCATCACTTGAGAACATCTATTTTTCAACTTGCAACACTTTTCAGTATTGGAAACCACGTCCAAAGGAATCAACGGAGGAACAGAAGCGAACTGGGAAGTACTGTCGCTTTCACGAGTCTTATGGGCACAACATAGAGGAGTGCAGACACCTCCATGACGCTATAGAAAAGATGATTAGACAGAAGAAGCTGCAAGAGTTCGTCAAAGACCCACAAGACGGAAGACAAGAGACATCGGACCCCGGACGTGGGTCAGCTCCACGCCAACCAGAACAACCTGCTTGAACTGTGGGTAGATTGGTTACCAACACGATTGCTAGCGGACCTCATCCTGCGGATAAGAATTGGCAGGAGATGGAGCGATATGCTAACTCTTTAAGACATCCGGAGTATGATTTCTATTCGAATGTAGAGGATGGGACCCCTGCAAAGCAGCAGCACACGATGGATGATGATATTGTATTCAGGAGCAGAGATGCAGATAAGGTGGAGGCCCCTACCATCGACCCGATGGTCATATCAGTGACAATCGGGCCGACATTTGTGAAGAGAATTCTAATTGATTGTGGAAGTTCAGTTAACATCATCTTCAAGAAGGCGTATGACCAAATGAAGATGGAGACTAAGGATTTGAAACCGTCTGAAGCCATAATCCACGGCTTTAACGGCGCGGCAACGGAAGCAGTGGGATATGTGGAGTTACCAGTTGAACTGGGGAAAGGCGAGGGTAGGAGGGTACGGATCCTACCATTCATAGTGTTGGATGTTGACTCTCCATATAACGTATTTCTAGGACGTCCGGCCTTGGCAGAATTTAGGGCAGCATTGGCCCCTTGGTGTCTAACATTAAAATTTCCCACAGACAGCGGTGTTGGAGTGGTACAAGGTGATTAGGCGACTGGACGTGCCTGCTATGTGGCTGAGCTGAAAGAGGCTCAGCGTAGAGAGAAAGAAAAGGTTGCGGACTGCTCCGTCCGCATCCGAAATGCTGATGATTGACAAGTAGTGCCCGAGCCCTGGCTCGGGTAACATTCTCGGATCCATAGAGACATAGAACCGAGAGACGATGATGGGGGACCCAGGGAAACAAATGCAGCACCGGTTGAACATAAAATTGACATCCTAGTCAGTCGGGATGACCCGTCACGAATTCTTAAAATTGGATCATAACTCGACCCCGTGGTGGCCGAGAACCTCACTGACTTCCTCCGAGCGAATCTTGATGTCTTCGCTTGGACACATTCTGACACGTGCGGGATTTCACCTACAATCGCGAGTCATATGTTGAACACAGACCCAAGACATGTTCCCATGAAACATAAAAGGAGAGGCATGGACCCAGAGAGGTCCGCGGCTCTCTAAGAGGAGGTGAACAGACTCAAAGCCAATGGGTTCGTCCGCGACACCCTCTACCCTGAATGGGTTTCTAACCCGGTGCTAGTAAAGAAAGAGAATGGAAAATGGAGAACTTGTGTCGATTATTCTGATTTTAACAAAGCATGCCTGAAGGATAGTTTCCCGTTGCCTAGGATTGACCAGCTGGTCGATTCAGCTGCTGGGCACGAGTTACTATCATTTATGGATGCGTACTCTGGATATAACCAAATCCCGATGGACCTCCCGGACCAAGAACACACCAGTTTTGTCACAAACATTGGGTTATATTGCTATGTAGTGATGCCCTTTGGATTGAAAAACGCAGGAACAACTTATCAGCGTCTGGTGAATCAGATGTTTAAAGACCAGATTGGTAAAACGATGGAAGTTTATGTGGATGACATGCTCGTGAATTCGCCGCAATCAAATGACCACATCCAAGACTTAGCGGAGTTGTTTTACATACTCAGACAATATGGAATGAAGGTCAATCCTTTGAAGTGTTCATTCGGTGTAGCGTCGGGAAAGTTTTTAGGTTTCATTGTGAATGCACGAGGAATCGAGGCTAACCCGGAGAAGATTCAAGCCATCCGTGATGTACAAGTGCCTAGAACCATAAAGCAGGTGCAAAGCTTGAACGTAAAGGTGGCCGCGCTGAGCCAATTCATATCCAGGGCCATAGACAAGTGTATTCCTTTCTTCTATGTCATAAAGAAAGGAAAGAGGAATTTCGAGTGGACATCCGACTGTGAGGGAGCATTCAGAGCTCTTGTAAGGCACTTAGAAAGTCCTCCGGTATTGTCGAAACCAATAGACCATGAAATGTTATACATATACTTGGCTGTATCCCAGCATGCTATCAGTACAGCCTTGGTTCACGAGGAAGACCGGATTCAAAAGCTAGTGTACTATGTTAGTAAACGTTTGACGGGGCAGAAAGAAATTATCCAAAGATTGAAAAACTAGTATCAGAACCGGTATTTTCGACTGACGAAAGTCGACATCAATACGTCCACTGTATCAACTGCTAAGCAATCGAATGCCGGAAAACCGAACCGTTAGGGTTAAAGAAGAGGTAGAAGATAAAATAAGAAAGAAGAAGCAACAGAAACAATATCATAATGTCACAATCGCAACGAAACAACATATAATAGATAAATGAATAATCTTTAAATCAAAAAAACTGTGCATTTTATACATTACATCATCAGAGTCAATATAAAAAACAACTCAATAATGGACAGTTATATAAACCTGTCCTCACAACTGAATACACAGCAGAAAAGATAATATCATATGCAAGTGGTATGTTTCGCCATCCAGCTCGCCTCTTGATCTCCATAGCATCTCCTAAATTCCAGAATGACCTGCTAACCTGACTCTAGACTGCCCGTGTGGAAATTTGTGGGGACCCAGAGTTTAGGAAGGGAACAACAAACTCCAGGTCAGTCATGGGACTGGTGTGAGAACTTAAAACAGTTTATCTTTAAGAAAACAAACAAAGAAATATTTTAAAATAGATCCACAATGGTTTTAGAAAATGTAATTATCATAAGGCCTCCTGCTACACACAATGCAAACGCAGAATTGGAGGAGATTTCTCCTTCTGATATTCAAACATGCTTGATACACAAATTTCTTTGATGTTATTACTATAAGTGAAAAGTGTAGGAAAAAATTTAGAAAGTATAATATAAATTTTAGCCAGCATAGACATTTCGAACTATGCCTACTATAGCTACCATCTAAACAGTGGTGACCACCATAAGTAAATGACAGGTTCTACAACTAAAACCGTACAAGGTACGTATTGGAGTTTGAATTTCCAACAAATGGTCAAGCCAAGGAACTTTCCATTGCCACATGGATACGCCTCTGGAAGGACGCCCTGAGAACCTAACCGGATCTCTGCCAACACAAGGCCGGGTTACCTCTGCAAAAGTAGGTAACTACTGACACGATTATGTCATCCCCCGGTTGTAAACAACCTTTATCCGAGGATCCTCAACCAATAACAATCACAAAGTTATATATATATTTGCGACATTCACATAAATTAAGCATCTGGGCTCCATACCATGATACCACTTCTATCCAGAAGGAAATGCACAAACCCTAAGGGGCGCTACTTCTATAACCTTGCTGCATCTTTCCTGTTTTGGCCATTACCGGGTTGTGAGGTCCGACGAAGTCTCGTCCACAAAGCTACGCTTTTCACAAAAGCTATGCTTTGATCAACAAATGATCAGCAGCAACTTCATATGCCACATTACCAAATTGGGAATGTATCACTAGTAACCATCAACTACATAACCTCTGAGGTTGTACGTCTCAGAGAAGGGTGTTAAGCTAAGAGAATAAATTCTCCGCCACCAACAGAAATGTATTTGATAGAAACCAGCTTTACATCTCAAAGTGTAACGTCAGACACACATCCATACAAGTCCATTCCGGTATCGAACGGAACCGAAGGCACTTCCAAAGAAGCCCTTGCAATTCGGATATTCACTAATCACGTCCGGACTTCCAATCACAAAGGGTGATAAAATCTCTAAATCGGAGATCAGCCGATGCAGAGACATTCGACGGTAATCCTTCCGTTTTCGAAAATATCCGGTCTTCAACACCGGTCTTCAAATGTTATCCATTACGACGTATCACTATTCGGAATGGGATTCATGACCCAACGGTCCTCTCCCGGCTAAACCGAATAACGAGCTCTTATTTTAAATTAGGTGTAGCATTCAAATTCAAGCAAATCACAACAAATACCCATTTAAAGGTAAATATTGATAGTCGGTTATTTAGCTATCAATAAGTATGAACAACATCACCAGATTCCAAATAATTTCCCAAATTATTTATTTTACAAAAATATCTTTACAAGGTATATTTTTCCACACTTCAACTATTTGAAAAAAAAAATCAAATCACTTTTCACCTTTACAACTTTTGAAAACAAATTTCAATTCATTTTCCTTACGCGGAAACACTTCCATATATTTATTCATTTTCACTGTAAATCTGCTAAGTTCAAATACTTTAAAAAAATTATATTACTTATCCAAAATATATCTGGAAAACACTTTGAAATAACTATTTTTCTTTAAACACTTTACTTAAAATATTAGTTAAAAAAACATTATACCAATATTACATATAACTTAAGTCCAAACTAATTTTCAAAATAAAATTAGTAGATAGAGTATAACTATTTAAATAACTGTTTTCTAAAAGAATTATTGATTAAATCTTAGAAATAATCATTTCTGTATCAACTTAATAAATCTTTACTTAAAGGATTTAGAACAATTTAAGAAGTTAATTTCTCCAAAGTATCCTTTTCAAAACCAATTCTAGAATTTTATATGTGTGTATGCGTGTGTATATATCAAAGCTATTCAGAAATTTTATTCGGCTTTCTAGGGAGAGTACGCTTTCATTTCAAAATGGTTCATTTAAACCAATTAATAAATCCTTACCGATTTACTTTAAATTTACGTTTCAAATCCGTAAATTATTTCCACACTTCAAAAATAAATCAATGTTTATTTTTAAACAAATATCACTTTCCTTTATAAATTCGATGGTGAATTTAAATTTCCAAATATCCACCGATATACGATTTTCAAATCGACTTCAAATATTCACTTTCAATTTATCTTTAAAAGATATAATCTCAAAACATTTCACTTCATATTGGAAAACATTTCCATACTTATTTAATAATAAGTAATTCACAAATCTATTTATTTTCAACATTTGGAAAATATTCAATATACTTAAATCACAATTAAGTATATAATTTATTCTTTAAGGAAAACATTCTCTTAAACACATTTATTTGAGTCAAAAATGAATGTTGCGTAAAACATCGTTACGACAACCCAAAATCACTAGTATAGGGATTCGAAATTAAGATAGATATATAAATCCCAATACTATATAAAACATTTCCTTTCGAAAAACATTTACTATAACAACAGTGTTATAGTCCACTATTTCCTTATTTCTCGAAAACGTCTATTTCAACAATGAATGCTGAAATCTATGGTTTCGATACTTAATACATTTTAAAACATCTTTAAAACTCCTTTATAATTTCATCATTTTGATTTATAAAAATCCAATTTTATAAATCTTATATAGGAAAGCTTTTATAATAAATTTACAAATCACCATTTAAATTATTTTGTAAAAAAAAAATCAACTTCATATTTCCAAAAATCACCTTTCAACTATATTTCTCAAAACATCATAATTTTTAATATAAACTTTCAATCTGAATTTTCAAAAAATCAAAATTTTATTTTCTGGTATCCAACGATACCAAAATTATATTCGGCTAAATTTTAGCCTTCAACGATGTCAATCACATAGATAATCACACAGAGATTATAAATAATCAACACACAACATTGAGACAAATTCAATTTATTTGAGGAATTCGGTTGGATCCCTCCAACCTGTTTCCCTGCATCCACAGATGTTAGCACAATACCAATCCCGTTTCAAGACGGGATATCGCGGTATATGGGTTTATATAAAATATCATCCGCTATTGTGCGGCGCAATAGGGTCTCATCCGCTATATAACGCGGGAAATCAACTCTAAGTACATATATAATACCAATTCTACTTCAAGGTGGAATATCGCGGTATATGTGTTTAATATAATAACCTCCGCTTAATATGCGGCGTATAGGGTCTATTTCAATACAACCAATAACAATCATCATCCAATCACACAATCAAGCAATTTTTAAATTTAAACTATTTAAAATTTTAAATCGAAACACAATTCGATTGAGTGAGAAGTTCTCATCTTGCTTCCAATAACAGTTGCAGTGTTTCGTTCCGAATAAAATTAAACACGCGTTTAATTTTACCAAAAATTCCACTAGCTCAAATAAATCCCAAGCCAACTCCATTGCGTAGTGCTCGACAATACGATTCCAACGCAAGTCGTTTCGTCATTTTTCGACCTTGTATGAACAAGTTACAATTTTTTAAAGTTTATACGAATTTTAATATATTAATTTACAAATTCTTTTATTATTTTTAACCCTACTCCATTCTGGGCCGCTCGATTTCATGCATCACATCGTCCCCTTCATTTCCATGACACCGCACCGTCTTACGATCCACCCAACGATGATCAGAGGCCATCGATCGACGCGCCTCAACGGGCTCCACCATCGGCTTGAACGCCGTGCAACTCGATTGTCCCCTTAACTTGAAAACCTGTGCATAGGTCGAGCAAAATGCAGTGATTTCTCGCTATATTTGTCGATTATAACGAAAATCCACCGTAGGATGTATAGATCTCGTTGTGCTCTATCATTTTGTAGTTGAAACTTTTATGAATCGATTAACGGATTTGAAGAAAATAGAAGAGAATGAATTGAAATTTTTGGCCACTGATTAGAAGGTGGCGGCTGAAGAATAGGGTTAGGGTTTTGGTGAAAATAATGAAGGTTGAGGTCCTTTTATAGAAAATATTCGCGCACTATTCACCCGAAATTTTTCCGAACTCCAAACGAAGCATGCCGTCTGGCGTTTATAATGTTTTACCCCTATTCAGAACTCCAAACGAAGCATGCCGTCAAGCCATCGTTGAAATCCGAGACTGTTTGAAAAATGGCTATTTTTACTCGTCAATTAAATATTGAAATATTCAATTTCTGCAAATCAACTTTTAATTCAATTTTAAAAGTCCTATAACATCATTCTCACTCCAATATGATTTAACACAACTTTACAAATCAATTTTAATCACATTAAACCCAATTTCCAATTATTTCTGTAATTTCAAATATTAAATTATCGATTTAATTATCCAATTAAATCTAGATATTCGAAATAAAATTTATTCGACTTACAAATTTTACTTATTAATATTTGAAATCAATTAAATATACGAATTTCAAATGACAGAAATTCTGGGTCGTTACAACTAGGCTATTGCTTGGTGATTGCATCACGCAAACTTCGCCCGTATTTTCAGGCACACTCGATCAGTGTCTACACTGATCAACCTTTGCGGTAGTTACTCCAACAACTAGAAACTTTCAGGAGAATGCTTAAATGGAATATTGAGTTAAGTCAGTTCGACATTACCCACCTGCCGCGAAGGGCCATACAAGGACAAGCCCTAGCTGACTTCATTGCTGAATTTACTGTGACAGACGAATCAAACGACCACAATGTCATACCTCCCATTTGATGGAAGATGTACACCGATGGGGCATCTAACGACCGTTGTTCGAAGGTTGGCATAGTTCTTGTAACTCCTGAGAACTCATCAGTTTGCTATGCTTTGAAGCTCGAATTCACAGCCACAAATAACGAAGCCGAATATGAAGCGTTGATCGCCGGCTTGAAACTTATCAAAGAACTGGGAGAAAAATCAGTTGAAATCTTCAGCGACTCGCAGCTGGTGGTGTACCAAGTGCGAGGAGACTACCAAGCAAGGAGGCAAAGACTTGCCCCATATTTGGTTCGAGTTCAGGAGCTGCTAGCGAATCTCGAGTATTATGATATTTCACATGTCCCGCATGAGCGAAACAGAGCAGCCGATTCATTGGAAAAATTCACAAGCACAGGCGATGCACAGCAAATGAGATTATTTCCTGTTGAGACCCTCCATGCTCCGAGTATAGATATGATGGAGGTAGATTTCGTGTTGGAAATAGAAATCGAGAAGGAATCGTGGATGACCCCAATCAAGCAGTACTTGCTATTCGAGATCTTACCCAAAGAAAGGAGAGAAAGAAGACAAGTCCTTCGTAAGTCTTCTCGTTATGTAATACAGGATGGAATAATGTATCGAAGGGGATTCTCGACCGCACTACTCCGATGCATTGCCCATGATGAGATAAAACGAGTCCTGGTGGAAGTCCATGAAGGAGAGTGCGGCGACCATATTGGAGGTCAGACATTAGCAAAAAAGATCCTCTGTCATGGATACTATTGGCCAACTATGAATCGGGATGCTGCAGACTATGTGAGAAGATGTGATAAATGCCAAATATATGCAAAAATCCAGAGTGCTCCGCCGACGGAACTCACGCAAATGGTTAGTCCCTGGCCATTTGCACTGTGGGGAATTGACCTAGTTGGTTATTTATCCATAGCCAAAGGTGGAGCGAAATATGCAATAGTTGCGGTCGACTACTTCACCAAATGGGCAGAAGCAGAGCCTCTGGCCACAATAACCACCAAGAAGGTTATTAATTTCGTCGTACGAAATATCATCTGTCGTTTCGGCCTTCCACGGACCATCATTACAGACAATGGGACTCAATTCGAAAGCAAGGAGTTTAAAGAATTTTTTCAGAAATATGGCATTGAAAAGAAGTTTGCAGCGGTTGCTCACCTGAAAGCCAACAGACAAGTGGAAGCCGTAAACAAGATAATCAAGTCCATATTGAAAAAACGTATGGAAAAGGCTAGAGGCAAGTGGGTGGATGAACTTCCAACAGCGCTTTGGGCCTACAGGATCACCCACAAGACCGCAACTAGCCACACTCTATTTGCATTGGCATATGGCACGGAAGCTGTCGTACCCGTGGAACTTGAAGGTCCATCACATCGGGTAACTTATTACGACCCCGAGTCGAACCAGAATCTTTTATTGGAATCATTGGACTTCATTGACGAAAAACGCGAAGAGGCCAATTTGAGAGCAGCCGCATACAGACATAGAGTCGCAAAATATTATAACGAAAAGGTCCGACCAAGAATTTTTGGTGTGGGAGACCTCATTTTGAAACGATTTTTTCTGATCCCGTCTCATATGAATCCCGCATGGGAAGGTCCATACGTCATCGAATGGAATCTTGGAGTAGGAACTTTCAAGTTAACGACCATCGATGGTGCGACACTCCCCCGAGCATGGAACAATGAGCACTTGCGGCATTATTATACTTATCTATTTCTTTCATATATTAGTTGCATTTATTTCCAGTACGCCTTTATTCCTAGTTCTTGGCATGTAGTAAAACAATTCAGCTTGCTTTCATTAATAAAGGCTTGAAGCCATATTTTCCATAAATTACTAATGTCACTGCGTATGATGATCCTGTGACAGGAAAATGAAACCATATTATTCGGGCCGACGTACGAACACGCGCAAACGGTTCTAAAATCTCTAAGTCCCTAGAGTGCGGACTGGAGTACTCTATGTACCCGGAGCGCGAACTCGAGTATAAACGATTTTTTTAAAAAAAACTCCAAGTCCCCAGAGTGCAGACTGGAGTACTCTAAGTCCCCGGAGCATGGACTCGAGTATAAACGATTAAAAATCTCCAAGTCCCCAGAGTGCGGACTGGAGTACTCTAAGTCCCCGGAGTGCGGACTCGAGTATAAACGACTTAAAATATCCAAGTCTCTGGGTGTAGACGGCAGGAGTACTCTAAGTCCCCGGAGTGCGGACTCGAGTATAAACCATTCTAAAATCTCCAAGTCCCCAGAGTGCGGACTGGAGTACTCTAAGTCCCTGGAGCGCGGACTCGAGTATAAACGATTCTAAAATCTCCAAATCCCCAGAGTGCGGACTGGAGTACTCTAAGTCCCTGAAGTGCGGACTCGAGTATAAAGGATTCTAAAATCTCCAAGTCCCCAGAGTGTGGACTAGAGTACTCTAAGTCCCCGGAGCGCGGACTCGAGTATAAACGGTTCTAAAATCTTCAAGTCCCCAGAGTGCTGACTGGAGTACTCTAAGTTCCCGGAGTGCGGACTCAAGTATAAACGACTTAAAATCTCTAAGTCCCCGGAGTGCGGACAGGATTACTCTAAGTCCCCAGAGTGCGGACTCGAGTATAAACGACTTAAAATCTCCAAGTCCCTGGAGTGCGGACTGGAGTACTCTAAGTCCCCGGAGTGCGGACTCGAGTATAAACGATTCTAAAATCTCCAAGTCCCCAGAGTGCGGACTGGAGTACTCTAAGTCCCCGGAGCGTGGACTCGAGTATACACGATTCTAAAATCTCCAAGTCCCCAGAGTGCGGACTGGAGTACTCTAAGTCCCCGGAGAGCGGACTCGAGTATAAACGATTCTAAAATCTCCAAGTCCCTAGAGTGCAGATTGGAGTACTCTAAGTCCCCGGAGCGCAGACTCGAGTACAAATGATTCTAAAATTTCCAAGTCCCCAGAGTGCGGACTGGAGTACTCTAAGTCCCCGAAGTGCGGACTCGAGTATAAACGACTTAAAATCTCCAAGTCCCCAGAGCATGGACTGGAGTACTCTAAGTCCCCGGAGTGCGGACTTGAGTATAAACGACTTAAAATCTCCAAGTCCCCAGAGCGCAGACTGGAGTACTCTAAGTCCCCGGAGCGCGGACTCGAGTATAAATGATTCTAAAATCTTCAAGTCCCCAGAGTGCGGACTGGAGTACTTTAAGTCCTCGGAGTGCGGACTCGAGTATAAACGATTCTAAAATCTCCAAGTCCCTGGAGTGCGGACTGGAGTACTCTAAGTCCCCGGAGTGGGGACTCGAGTATAAACAATTCTAAAATCTCCAAGTCCCCAAAGTGCGGACTGGAGTACTCTAAGTCCCCGGAGTGAGGACTCGAGTATAAACGACTTAAAATATCCAAGTCCCTGGAGTGCGGACTCGAGTATAAATGACTTAAAATCTCCAAGTCCCCGGAGTGTAGACTGGAGTACTCTAAGTCCCCGGAGTGCGGACTCGAGTATAAACGACTTAAAACCTCCAAGTCCCCGGAGTGCGGACAAGAGTACTCTAAGTCCCCGGAGTGCGGACTCGAGTATAAACGACTTAAAACCTCCAAGTCCCCGGAGCGCGGTCTGGAGTACCCTAAGTCCCCAGAGCACGGACTCGAGTATAAACACTTCAAAATCTCTAAGTCCCCGTAGTGTGGACTGGAGTACTCTAAGTCCTCAGAATACGGACTCAAGTATGAATGGTTTAAATGACCAGGTCCCCTGAAGGCGGACTAGATATAAATGACTTGAAGTCACCAAGCCTTTGGTGCATGTATTAGAAAATATTCTAAGTGCTTGGAGCGCCCAAAAAAACAGCTCTCAAAGAATTTCCGAGCTATATGAGGATGAACCGAGAGGTCTATGTTATTCACAACAGCTTGGATTTGAATCACAATCACAAAGAAAATTGAACGATAAGAGCCATTGAAAGACAGAAAAACTAAGTTTGATTCATCAAAGATAAGTTTCCATCACAACTCCTTTGAAGCTCGAAATCAAAAGTTTATTTACACAAACTAAGAAAAAAAATGCTTGCATAATCTAAACTAACTCTCGTTGAACAAGAGTAATGATTACTTCTTGTGCTTCTTCAACTTCTTCACCTCCGTTGTCTTCTCAAACAACTCCTCTTCTCCGCGTTTACCCTTGGTACCCTTCTTTGATGGAGGAGTGACAGCCGAAGAAGTATGAGGAACATCCATGGGTTTGGACCTGCCAGGTAGAATGATCTTCAACGGCTTGTTCAAGGATCGTCGGGGTCCAGGCTTGAGGTTCGACCTTGATCTTGGTCGTCTCTTCCTTCTCTTTCTTAAGCCTCTCCTTCATGCTCAGCTCGGATGTGTGCTCGAAGATGCCTGTAATCTCAACTTCATAACTCCCATCAATGGGAGAGGAAGCCTCAGATTTATCTTTATCAAGCGCTCCGATCACTTGGGCGTCTGGACTGGGAGCCTCACCTGCATGAGAGGACTCACTCGTTTCCTTCTCCGCCTCCTTGGCGACATCGCTCCTCAGAGTGGGATCGGGATCAGAACGGCCTGCGCAAAGTCAGAAAAAACGAGCATTAGAATTCAATAGTCCTTCATAAAGAATAACGACTTCTGGAATCTTAAAATGAAGGGTTATCTACTAGGTTCCGGCAAGCTCTCAGCCGCCAAGGGGGCCTCACCCTCCAGAATGGGAGACAGAATATGGACAACAAGGCCAGGGTCCTCTGGATTATAACCAATATGTTGCTCAAATGGATCGAGTATCGGCCGATCGGCTGATTGAATAGGCACATGAGCTGGAGGCACGACCCTGGATGGACCAGTAATAACTTCTTTCCCTTTCTTTGAGGGGGAGCCTTTGCAATAAATAGCTTTGGCCGCCGACAAGTCTAAAGGCTCATTTCCTTTGAGGAATTTTGCTACCAAGGCCCCCTCATCAATCTCTTCGGTGCCGTGCTCGGCCTTTCTGATTTCTATCAAGGCCTCCCATGCCTCAGCTAAAGATTCAAGATAGCCCTTGCCCAAAAAAGTCTAGTCTCGGTGCATGAGAACGTGGGCGTTGAATTCAGCGCTTAGCGGGTCAAACATGCTTTTGACCTCTTCCCTGCCTTCTTCCCTAGCCGCCTCGAGATGCGAGTCGATATCCATGGACGCTATCTTCTTGCCCTCTTCACGGGCTTCACTCTTTAACGCCTCAACTCTGGAAAGCTCGCCGTCAAGGTTTTCTTTCAAGAGTCGAGTGGCAACGATCTCATCACAGTATCGTTGTGACTCCTCTTGGGCAGTCGTTTTCTCTTCCTTCTCTCTGCAGAACTGCTCCTCAAGCTCCTTGACTCGGAGGCTGAATGTGTTCCTCTCCTTTTGAACTGAGTCCTTCTCTAGATCCAATGCCCCACAGCATTGAACCGCCTCATCAAGTTCTTTCTTGTGAGTTGATTCCAGACGAGTGACAGCCTCAGCGGTGTCCTTGGCGCTCTGATGGGCGAATTCACGTTCAGACTTGTAAGTTGTGATTTCTTCGTCCTGAGCCTTAATGATGTCTTTGTCGTGGATAGCCTCAAGCTTCAGGCGATCGATTTCATATTAGCGCTCCACAGAGACTTTGAAAAGTTTTTCAGCCAAATGAACAAATGCGTCATGTTGAACATAGACGTCGTTGTATAGGCGATGGCGCTCTGCTTGACATGGCCGGGAGGAATTTTAGGCCGCCGAAGCAGATTTTGGAAATTTATCTTTAAGCTCGGCCAGCCTCTCCGATAATGTTGGGTCTGTTACGGGAGCGAGAGGAGACGGCTTTGAAAGTTCGGCTCTCCTGTGAGAATCTCGGGACTATCGAGTAGAAGAGGAATCAGAGTGTTGGTCCTGACGAGCATCAGATTGCGACCTCTTATGGCCGCGCTTGTCTTTGCTTCGCACCATGTGAGAGGATGTATCCTGGTGGTATTTTGGCTGATAGTAAGTTTCCTTTCGAGATGACGAGTCCCGGGAACGATAGTCTTTATCGCCGTCACCATCCCTATCTCGATGTCTTTCGGAACCCGAGTCCCGTCCAGATTGATAAAAAATAGACGAACCACGAAGGCGATCGAATTCATGCGAGTGTCCTATGTCACTTGCAAAAAATTTAAATAACAACGAATCAGCAAAGAGTAGTGTGACGACGAAAATCTAAGTGCAGATTGAAGTGCAAGTGTTCGTGTGTATCCTAGTGTTTCCCCCCGACGGACCAGTCGCTTTGCTAATGGGAGTTTTTTCTCCCTGACTTTGGTTAGAGCGCCTGCATCGCCTCTGATGGGCGAATGAAGCTTGGATGCCTCCTAATCGCCAAATTCGTAATTGAGCAGGTCATCCGGAATGGATAGGTTCGATAGGCCCTTTAAAGAACTTTCTACATGCTGTGAAGAAGCCTCTTTCTCTGTTGGAATGAGCGTAACTTTTGAAGTTCCGCCAACCTTCTCCTTTCTAATCTTGTACGTCAATCCCTTTATCCTCTTTGAAGGGGAAGATGACGTTTCGATATCGTGTACTTCGACTATTGGATCCTGAGTGGGACCCAAGTTCTCACCTTATGCTTCGGGTGTTTCATTCCCTTGAATTTCCCCCTCTTCCTGTGCATCAGGGGTGTGACGTGATGATGACTTAGCTAAATTTTTTTCCCTTTACCGGATGCGGGCTTGGGTATGGAGAAGCCCTTAGGAAGGCTTACCCGACGACCTTCTGCTAACAGTCCGAACCTCGATAGTGACTCATTTGAAATGAGAGTTTGGATGTCTCGTTTTTCTGCGGGAAGAGCTCTAATAGCTTCAACGGCCTCAGAATATTCGCGGCCGTCGGGACGTGGATTGATACCTGAGAAGATGAAACAAGAGTTAGAAAAGGCATAGCTTCGACCAAACATGAGTATCGTTTCAAGAAGAAGACTTACTTCCTTCAACCCATCTCCTCGTGAAACCAGGAGGGCAACGCACATAGAACCATTCCTGTTTGTACAGGGAAAACTTGCTCCATGCCCCGGTTAAAATCTGGCATTTGTGGTGCGGTTCGAGGAACATAAAGAAGGGGCTATCTCTCTACTTCTTGATCATATAAATATATTTGATATCGCCAGGAGTTGGAGGCCTAGAGAGGATGGTCATGAAGAGGATGTAGGTGCCATAGATGAAGGCGTGACCGTTTGGGTGCAGTTGCGACGGGGCGATGTCAATGTATTGCAGCACGTCCAGAAGAAATAAGTTAAACAGTGGCACACTGTCGACCCACAACACAAACTTATTACAGACGGTGTATCCAACTAGGGGCAGGTGTGGGCGATCGTGCCTCGATGGAACCAGCACGTCGTCAAATGGGATTCCATGGATAGACAATATTCGTCGGAGCATAGCTTCATTGACCTTTGAAGATTGAGAATCGACCGGGCTGTCCAAGAAAATTGATGCTTCCAGGGTATCGGGAGATAAGTTATGAGCGGCGGAAGTCGACGGGTTGGAAGTATCCGCGACCCCTTGTTTAGAAGACGACCCGGGTCTATCCGAGATCGTGGCGGGGCAAGATTTCTTAGACATCTCCGATAAATATTGAGTTTGACGAGAGCACCTATTTGAACTATACTTGAAAAACAATCGACGTCAGAATTAACAACACAAGAATTCCCCCCGTGTGGTGTGTGAACTAGTGCGATCATTTATGTTTAAGCGCTGAAAAATTGAAAGTCACAGAGTTAATAATATAAAATTGAGCTTCGAATCGTCGTCTTCGAAGACCGTCATCGCTGACCGTCTCCAAAAGCCTGCCTTATGGTGTTTACAGTTTCGGATTCAGAAAATGTTAGAAGAAGTTATCCGATTATGTCAATTTAAATTCAGGTTCGTGTCTACCGAAACTAGGAAGTTATCAGTTCGATATGCTAGTATGCTGGAGTCCTTGTCCTTGTTTTGTTATGTGATTAGGCAAGGTAAACAAGTGTTCGGCCTAAGCTAAGGGATGGTTCGGCATTCATAATGGCTCGGCCTAAAAGTTGTCCGGCCTGAATATTGTTCGGCCAAATCTTCGTCCGGCCAAGCTACCGCTCGGCCTGAATATTGTTCGGCCAAACTTTCGTTCGGCCTAACTATCGTTCGACCTAGGAAACGTTCGCCAAAGTATCGTTCGGCCGAAATAACACTCGGCATCCCACCTAAGCCATGCTCCCTTCCTGTCCTACCATTCCACTGTTCGGCATGTGGTGAATCATGCCGAACCAGAGTTATGCCGAACCCCAACGCTCGGCACTCCGCACATAACCATACCGAGCGACGATGATGAATCATTCGGCGAGCCAGACCGAACAATGTTGTTCGGCATCCTAGCCAATTCCTGCTCTTCTTCTATTCTACTCTCCAATCTCGCTCGGCGCGAGGGAACCGTGCCGAACCACAATACACCTCCCAACATCTCAATCGTGTACTAGACTATGGCCACTTCTCTTCCCCACCATACCATCTAGCCCTACGAAATATCCTAATCAAACTTCGATTCATTCGTCCGGGCAGCACCTATCGGCTACAGTTCTAATTTACGAACTCGAGCCTCACGTTAAAACTTATTTATTCGAGGAAAGGATTTAGATGGAGGGATCGTTACCTGGTTAGTGGATCAAGACTTGGAGGAATCTGGAGTTAAGGGCATGGCTTTAGTTTGTGCCAAATGGATTGGGAAGGAATGTTAAATCTTTGGAGGCTGTTAATAGGTGAAATTTGCAAGTACGAGTTAGCGGAGGTAAAAAGTGAAAAGAGAAGAAGGAGGAAGACGCTAGCCTTTATAGGGAAGAAGAAGAAGTTGAAGAGACTGTGACCGGTGGAACCGGTCAAGGCCGCACCATTCGGCTTCGGCATACAAATTCGTTCGGTGTAACGTGAAGCGCTCGGCTTCGGCATACAAAGTCGTTCGGTGTAACGTGAAGCGTTCGGCTTCGGCTATACTATTTGGCGTGCATCATTTCAATTGGCGATCGAGGGAGGTCACCATTAAGGAAACTGGACCATGGCCAGGGACAAAGCATAGATGGAGAATGATTCAAAGCGCACCACGTTCGGCCACGTAATGCATTTTGGGGGGCTAGTGTTTCCTGGGGATTTGACCAGGCAACTTAGTACTCGGCATCCCCACCGCTCGGCTCAACTGGATCGTTCGGCGACCGACATCCAAGAAGCATTCAGCATCCAAGTTCGTTCGGCGTCTATGGAACGTTCGGCATGCTAGAGGATTCAATATTGAGAAACGTTCGGTATGGAATAACGTTCAGCATGTGAGAACGTTCGGCATGGCAGAATTGTCCGGCATCAACTACCGTTCGGCCCAAACATTGTTCGACCAAACTATCGTCCTGCCTAACTATTGGCGGGCCTAAGAATCATTTGGCCAAGACATAGTTCAGCATGGGTGACGTTCGGCCAAAGTATCGCCCGGCCTAAGTTCTGCTCGGCGTATAAACATCGTTCGGCCAAGACATCGTTCGGCCAAGTCACTAGTTCGGCTTCCATTATCGTTCGGTGCAAATGCTTCCCACGGCATTCAGAGTGTTCGGCCTCACTGCGTTCGGCATGAGGAGATTATTCGGCGTTCATGCCCTATTTGGCATTCGACGTTCGGCATCTATTGGTCGGTACACAGAGATTACCCCATTTGGGCCGAGATATTCAGCCACCAGGCCCACCAGGGAAGTCCAACCCATCTTCATCCATAAATAGAGAGGCAGGGGCACGGTGAAAGGGGATCAATTTTTTTTGAAACACTGGGGAAACTCTACGCATTCAACACTCATTCAAGACTTAATCTTTTGTTTTGCAATTGTATCCAAGTAATTAGAAAAGGATTGTATCTGTAATCAACTATCAAGGAAATCAATAGAAATCAACTTCAAAGTGGACGTAGGCAGTTACGCCGAACCACTATAATTTTGGTGTTCCTGTTCTCTACACTGAAATTTACATATTGTTCTTTATTTTAATTTACATTCTTCATTAATCTCTCTACACAATCTTTATAAGGGTGTTAGTAACCCATTTTGGTGCTAACACGCGTAGATCGCGTCACTTCAATTACGACACTTCTTGTTTCGTTGAATTCTAACTATGCATGCAAAAGATATTCGGTTTCAAAGATTTTAAATATAATTTTAATCTAAATTCTTTTTATTCATTTTTAATTACCATCGGCCATAAGATTTGCAACTCAAAAACAGGGTCGTGCTCCCTCTTCCCTCTCGAACGAACACAGAAGAACATGAGCACCCAGTATCGCAACCTAAATTCGACGCCAACCACCAAAGCTCAACCGGAAGTCGATCAACTTCAACCGAAACACGCGCCTACACCCCTCTGACCCCCGTGCTAAGTGCAACGTCACTCAACGCCATCGTTGCTTCGATATCTACGCACAAACACGCGACGAACGCTGCCATAAATCTCCTTCCACACAGCCTTATATACGATCACCACCGATCAATATGTAGAGCTTGCAAAGCTCTACGTCTTTCATGTTGAACATTTACGATAAAATTGCCCAGATCGACCAGAAATTTGAGAAGAGAAGGATGAATTTACGGCTATTGAAATAACATAGAACGACGGCTCGAAATTGATACTAGGGTTTCGATCTTCTACGTGTGTGTATATATATACACACATACGTGTAATCAAATTATTTTATTAATATTCTCAATTTTAACAAACTTTTACAAATGAACTCCAAATCTCACGTACTGCCAAGCGTTTATAAGGTTTTACCCGTATTCCAAACACAATGGAACGTGTTTTGGAAGCTAATTCAATCATATGTGGAAGATAGCTTTTTGAATCGAATTTAAATATTAAATTATCGACTTTAGTTTCAACGCGTTTCTCACCCGTACAGATAAACGGTAACTCCAAACGCTAAGAAATTTGAAATCCGATAATAATACACTATTACGGATCCAATGGAACTGGTTTCGTCGAATTCCAAGACTGTGCCCTGGAAGGCTATTTTAACTCGTCGATAAGTTCGATCGATTTTCAAAACCGTCGAAATCACTTAAAATTTCACTTTTAAAATTTTACTATCTCAATTATAAATCATATAAAATTTATAATCACATTAGAAATCATTCTAATTCGTTTTAAATCAAAATCTGATTATTTGCATTATTATAGTTAATTCCATTTTTAAATTAATATAAAATCCCAAATTTTAAACTTATCGACTTTTGATTCCATCCAAAAGTCGAGCATTATAATTCAAATTCAAATAGACTTTAAATCAATTTAGAAATTGTTTCCATATCCGTTTATTCCTAGATTTACTAATTATCCCAATTCCAAATATTTAATTATTATTATTCAAATCCAATTGAATTGCCATACTCGGTATTTTAACTAATTATATTGATTTAACCAAAATCTTCTAACTTCAAAATCAATTCAAAATCTACATTTAACATTTAAAATGAATTAAACGCTCAAAATCCAACAACCAAAATTCTGGGTCGTTACATTCCTCCTCCCTTATAAAAGTTTCATTCCCGAAATTTGCTAAGGTAGGAAATTGCTTCCAAACTCATTTACTTGCCCCAAAATCCATTTAATTAAAAACTTACATTCACTTCACCAAAACTTTTAGCTTAGTTCCAAAACCATTTGCTTTTATATTCTAACTCATAAGCTTTTGTTCCCAACATTATTTCAAAAATCGCCCTTTTCTAGTTAACCCAAAATTTTCAAAACTTCTAAAAAAATTCTAACTCCTAAAATTTTTGAATTTTTTTGGACAGTGTCTCCTTTGTAGGGAGAACGTTTCACAATATCACAGTAGATATAAATATATATACATCGACCTATACGGTCGGAAACAAAATATACCACAATATATATATATATATCATTTTTTAAATGTTATTGCGTAGGCGTACCTTTGATTAGCATTTTAAAAGCAAGCGGCTAATATATTATACATTTACGCGCTCCTACTCTATCGATTGCCTTCTGTACCTGTACTTACTCAAATATACATGTTAGTTTTCAACAATATAAGATTTTTAACAACCTTCCATACATTTATCTTAGCTAAACACAACAATTACATAGCCCAACAACAAATTTCGTAATCCTACAAGTACCATCTTTATAGCAATCACAAGTTTTCAACACCATTTAATTTTCCTAACAAATCTAAACTTCATTTTATTCTACTCGAATGATTTACAATCAAGTTTACTTTTTACAATTCATATTTACTACAACCAATTCATTTTCACTTCAATATGATTAACCCATGCTTTACTTACATTAATTTATTTCAATTCAATCCCAAATTGATTCACAATAAAAAAAATTATTTGAAATTTAATATACTTGCATTTCTTTTATGATTCACTTGCATTTATATACAAAACCACTTAATACGATTTCAATCCATTCCAGTTGATTCAAAAACCAACCTCAATTTGCTTCTTTAAGCCAATTCAATTCCATTTACAACAAACAACAAATTTCCATGCAAATTTTAAAGTTATCCATGCAAGTAACCATCACTTAAGCTTATAGCCATTTAAAATTAATTCTATCTCAATCTATATCAATTTTATTTCATTCGGAATTATTCATAACATAAACAATATTACTTCATCACAATTATTAAATCAAATCCCTATTCTCACTTCAAGTTCATCATCCAACTTAAGTTTATATTAATATCATTCCATTCTGGATTATTTACAACTCATACATTCTTATTTCATCACGATAAGAAATGAAATTTTATTATCTAAACAAATTTCATTCAAGACCCCTTATAAAGCTCGACCACAATCATTTTCCAATTTTCTTAAGTTATTTCAATAACAAAATAACTCCATTTCTTCTCACCTTAATCTTATTTCCATTTTAATTTGATTCTTATTCCATCAAATTCCAATCCATTACAAATTTTAATTCAAATTGTTTACTTACTCAATCCATTTTAAATTTATCCACCTTCTCAATTCATTTCTGAATTTATTAATAACTTAACCATTCCAATTATTCTAAACCAAAACTGGGTTTTATTTTGCTTTTTAAATTTTTAACAAGCGACCAAAATTTTATTCATTGCAATACAATTTTCATTTAATTTAGTTTACACTAAATTCATTCTCAAACAATTCCTTTGAATTTAGTTGAGTGCGCGTTTACTTCATTCAATATCATCTTACTTAAATTAAATTTTCTTTCAATTCAATTCTTATCCAAATTTAATTCAAGTTCAACCAAATTTTATTTAGCCAATTTAAATTCATACCATTTCCTTTACTATTTTAAATAAGAATTTAATTTTGTTCAAGATTATTTATAACACAACTGAATTTTGATTTTTTACTTCAATTCAAATTCAACTAAATCCTATTTCTCTATATATAAGTTCGAACTTATTTACTAACCTAAGTCCATTAACATTTTATTTTTCTTCACCTTATTCCAATTTATATTTTATTTACGATCAAGTTTTGAATTTCCCATAAAATACCAACCATTTTATTTTGGTTTTACAACTTTTGTTTCCTATTCTTAAGTTCACCACTTATTTATTTAAAAGCTTATATTGCTCATTTGAGTCATTTTCATCTTATAATCACAATTTAAAATTATATATATATATATATATATATATCACTTAATAGCTTAAGGTTATAAATTTTCATTACACAATTATAATCATTTTACATTTCAACTCTATATTCAATTTAATTCAATTTCAAATTTATTTAACTTATCTGGAGTTAAATTCAAATATGTCTTATCCACTTCCACACACTCAAGTTAAATTTTAATTCCAGGATTAAAATTTCCAATTTTCTTTCTTATTTATACCAACTTTACTTTAAGTTCAATAGTTGATTTATCTCAACTTTACACACTATTTAAATAGAATTTTCCAGAATTCAATTGCCCGGTTTTATTTCAAAACCATTTTGAAATAATAATCAACACATACCCACTTTGTATATCAAATCAAACTTCCAGATTCCAAAACAACTTGTTTTTACCAAAACAAATTTCCCTTTTGAAATTTCTAAAACAACTTGTATACCCAACAAGTCCAAACAAATATCATAACCAATCACCACGGTAGCAATCCATCACTTTAGAAACTCGAAAATGAATTCTGATAATGTGGCCATCATCATCAGGATTATTTTCCAGCGACTGAAGTGAGTTCAGTGCTTCCTTACTTCCACAAATTCTTTTGAAATCAATTTCCATTCAAAAATATTTTCCAAAATAATATTCCATTATTTCCTTCAAACACTTTGAAAAACATTTCAATCATTCCCAAGATTTTAAATTCCCAAACATTTGTTTAAATACACTTTAAAGGCTTTTCAAAATTTCTGAGATTTAAATTCTGGTTTAAATCAAATTTTAGTTATTCTTCTTTTGGATAAATCATACTTATAGAATCCTATTTGGTTATAACCATTTCAAATTTTAGATTCTTATATTTGATTATAATATTAACAACCAAACATCCAAATATATATAATAATTTCAAAAAATTATTCCTTTTATATCAAAATATAATTTTGGGTAAAATTATTTCATTAACCCGCTTTAAAAACAATACTATGTCGGTTTATCTTGTTTAAGAGTTTAGAAACCCCGATACGGTTGAACTTCTCATACCGACTAGAATTCATAAACGCTCAGCCGATAAGTAAACACAGTATAAAAACAATTTTTATATTCACTAACAATTATGCGCTCATAGCTATTAATACACTCAACTCATTATAGAGTACTATTAACTCAGTTTAATGAGTAATTTCCCCACCAGAGCCAAGGCTATCGCCAACCAAGCTCTGATACCACTGTCACGACTCGCCCTTCTCGACCCTCGAAAAGTCGGCATAAAATACACCACAGAATAATATGCCGACGCTCGAGTGCCAGAAAAGACAAATTGTTGAGGGAAAAGAAAGAAGATAGAAGAAAGAAGGAACTAAACAATAACAGAATCTCACAATCGCAGTGGAACAAAATATAATACATAATATCAGATCTTTACAAAAATGAAAACTACGTCTGTTTTATATATTACATCATTAAAGTATCACAAATAAACAACAATTACCAGCCTAACAATTTCAAACAATCACAGCAGCGGATATAAACAAGTACGGTAATACGTCTTGGACACCGGCTCCTCTCCTGAGCACCACACCATCCTTTCCTGTAGTCTATAATACTCGGTCCGACCCAAGCATTATAGTTAAATAACACCCGAGTCAGTCTGGAATACCAGTGTGAGAGAAATACACCCAAATTGATTATTAAAGTTTCGAAACCCTTTGAAAACAAAAGCATCCCGTAAGACCACGCCACAAATAAACATGTCGGGTTTTTACCTTACGATAGCCAAAACATTTCTTATCAAAATCCTCTGATATTATAATAGTGTCCATATACAAGTACTTATTCAAATAGCCGAAATTGTTACATTTATTATATTCCAGCATACTAGCCACAAAGTGGGTTATAAAAACAAAAACAGCAAAAGGCACATAGGGAGAATGGATTTTCAACTAATGACTAGGCACTGGGGTACCACCTGTCACAGTACCTGGTCTAGACCAGCGTACCGAGGATCCACCCTAAATCCCCTGCAACACAAGACCGGGACTACCCCTTACTGGATAATCCCAAGTAAGATCACCCTACGGTTGGGATCAGCAACCGCACCACTAAGCCGAATAAAAAGGGACATCTAGATAGGGATGACCTCACCCTAATAGGCGCTACCCACTTAGCCTTGTTGCATATCCCCTGATTTTCAGTCATTCTCGGTTGATGAGGCTTGAGGCTAAGCGTTACCTTTTTAGCACGTTTGACTTAGAATGCTCACCGTCCTCCTGATGATGTTCTGAAAGCATTCATCCATACAAGTCTGTCCCGGGTTCGAACAGAACCGAACGCACTACTCCTACTACATCCATTTTGGAATCAGCCTCAGGATTAGTAGCGACTAGCCCTTGCGTTTCACTGCTCCATCTTCGAATCCAAACTCTTGTTTCCTCACGAAAACGTACAAACCGTATCGAAGTGGTTTTCAAGAATTTAATCCCGATCCCGATCTCTTCGAAACGATCAGCGCATTGGCCAATATTGATAGTATGTTATTTAACTATCAAATAACATTCACAAACAACCATCAAACATAAATAATTTCCCCAAATTATTTATTAACCTCAAAATATCTTTGCAAGATATATTTCCCTTTTCGGCCCCCTTTTGAAAACAGTTTTCAACACCGCACTCTTCTCATGGAATAAATTCTCATATATTTATTTCCACTGAAAATATCAAGTACGAATACCTTAGATTTCAAAACGACTAAATCAATTTATTCTAAAATATACCTTAAATATTTAAATTAGACTACTTAAAATTTTTATTCAAAAATATATTTTAACAATATTTCAAGCAAAACTATTTTATAAGATATAAACTAATTTTATAACAAAGGTAAAGTTACTCTAAATTTTAAAAGAGAAGTTACAAAATTCTATACTGGTTTCGAATAACTTTAACCAAACTATCTTTAAAATAAATCCATTTTATAAAATATTCTTTTAAAACGTAATACTAATTAGCCATTTAAAATAATTACCACTATAACTAATTTGATAAATATTCACTTTTAAAAATTTTACAACTTAAATAATAATTTCTTGAAACCATTCTTTTAAAACAACTTTAAAACTTCTAACTTTTACTCAAAAATCTGCTTTAAAAACGTACTTGGCTTTTCAGGGAAACACACTTCCATTTTAGAATAAACCAAAGAATTCTTTTTATAAATCCCGTTAGATTTATCTCAATTCAAATTTACGTTTAAATCCCATAGATTTCTCCCAACACTTTAAAAATAAACCTTTTTTTAATTCTTAACACATTTCCCATTTCCTCGAAATCACTTCCAAAATATATGCTTAAAATATTTAGAATAAGGCTAGTAGAAATTTCTTAAATGAAAATAATACTTAAGAAAATATAGAGGAGTTTCTAAGTAATTTAAAAAAAAATTACCCTTTAAAATAAAGTTATTAATCAAATATTTATTTTATAATTTCCTATTTGAAAACTTAATACTACTTTACCTTTAAAATAATTAAATATCATAATTACTTAATAAGTATTTACTTATACGTAAAAATAATAAAAAATAATATTTCTTTCTAAAATATTCTAAAACACATTTTAAACTGCCAACTTATATTTTGAAAGCTTTTCTTTGAAACATACCAAATTTCCAGGAAAAATGCACTTTCCATCCTTTAAAGATAATCTCATCTTTACTTTTAAAACAATTATACCTTTCTTGTAGAATTTCCCACCGGAAATCTATATTTTCAAATTTATCCACTGATAAATATTTTATTCCACTTCATTTGTAAAACTAATTTACAAATTCCCATTCCTCATCACAGTTTCAAAACTCTTAACCGTTTCCAAATCAATTACCTGAATTTAATTTCCTTAATTTCATTACTTAAAAATCCTTTCATTTTCCTTTAATCCCAATTCATTTATTGATATTTTTAAAATACCAAATTATATTTATCCAACCATAACACAACATAACAAACTTCCAAATCAATTTATCACAAGATATCAATGAGATATACCATAGATTATGAACATAATTTCTGTTTGTGAGGAATCCAGTTGGATCCCTCCAACTTGTTTCCCTGCATCCGTAGATGTTAGCACGACAAATAAAATATCGATCAAATTTGATAATAATTATCACGTTCATCTAATCAACCAATCTATCATTTGAATATTTGCTATTTAAATTAAATGGTATCCAGATGTGAGTGAGATTAACTCACCTTGAATTTCGAAATGCCGAGCGTATTAAATTTTAAATTAAATCAAACCATTCGATTTAATCTAAAATTTCCACTTCCTCCAATCTTCTCCGGGCTTGCTGCAGCGCGTAGACCGCAACGCTGCGATTCCGACGCTTCTTGTTTCGTTGAATTATGACTATGCATGTAAAAGATATTCTGTTTCAAAGATTTTAAATATAATTTTAAACTAAATTCTTTTTGTTTATTTTTAGTTACCATCCGCTGTAAGATTTGCAACTCAAAAAACATGGCCGCTCTCTCTCTTCCCTCTCGAACGAACACAGAAGAACACGAGCACCCAGTATCGCAACCCAAAATTCGACGACAACCACCAAAGCTCGACCGGAAGTTGATCAACTTCAACCGGAACACGCGCCTACACCCCTCTGACCCCCATGCCAAGTGCGACGTCACCCAGCGCCATCGTTGCTACGATATCTGCGCACAAACACGCGATGAATGCTGCCACAAATCTCCTTCCACACAGCCTTATATACGGTCACCGTTGATCAATATGCAGAGCTTGCAAAGCTCTACGTCTTTCATGTTGAACATTTACGATAAAATTGCCTTGATCGACCAGAAATTTGAGAAGAGAAGGATGAATTTATGGCCACCGAAATAACATAGAATAGTGGCTCGAAAATGATACTAGGGTTTCGACCTTATACGTGTTTATATACACACACACACGTGTAATCAAATTATTTTATTAATATTCTCAATTTTAACAAATTTTACAAACGAACTCCAAATCTCATGTGCCGCCAGGCGTTTATAAGGATTTACCCTATTTCGAACATAATGGAATGTGTTCCGGAAGCTAATTCTATCATATGTGGACGATAGCTTTTTGAATCGAATTTAAATATTAAATTATCGATTTTAATTTCAACGCGTTTCTCACCTGTACAGACAAACGATAACTCTAATCGCTATGAAATTTGAAATCCGATAACAATACACTATTACGGATCTAATGGAACTTGTTTCGTCGAATTCCAAGACTGTGCCCCGGAAGGCTATTTTAACTCGTCGATAAGTTCGAGCAATTTTCAAAACCGTCGAAGTCACTTAAAATTTCACTTTTAAAATTTTACTATCTCAATTATAAATCATATAAAATTTATAATCACATTAGAAATCATTCTAATTCGTTTTAAAACAAAATCTGATTATTTGCATTATTATAGTAAATTCCATTTTTAAATTAATATAAAATCCCAAATTTTAAACTTATCGACTTTTGATTCCATCCAAAAGTCCAACATTATAATTCAAATTCAACTAGACTTTAAATCAATTTAGGAATTGTTTCCATAACCATTTATTCCTAGATTTACTAATTAACCCAATTCCAAATATTTAATTATATTATTCAAATCCAATTGAATTGCCATACTCGATATTTTATCTAATTGTATTGATTTAACCAAAATCTTCTTACTTCAAAATCAATTCAAAATCCACATTTAACATTTAAAATGAATTAAACGTTCAAAATCTAACGACCAAAATTCTGGGTCGTTACATTTAACATGGTGCTTCCTGGCCTGGATCTAACATAGATGAGGTAAGATACATGCCTGTCTTTGTTGGACAAACTCAAGGTACACATATTAAGCTTAGGCCATCGTGAAATGGGTGGTAAGAGCGAGTAATATCTCTCGATTTCTTAAGAAAAATCAAGGTCAAGCTCAAGAATAGGGAAAAGACTGCAGTTAGGAGTTGTATATGATACAACTGATAAAGAGTTATCCATCACGTGCAGGCCTACGATTTGTTGAGAAAACTCAAGGTTAGAATCTCAAGACAACCAAGTTCTAAGCCTCATTAGAGAAATCAAAAGATTTCTGTATTTCTCTTAGGGTTTAGAGGAATATGAAAATTTATTATTAGAAAGTCTAATTGAGCTAATCCCTTCATAAATGAATTTGATAACTTGTTCTTAGTGCCCACTCTTTCAATTACAACTTCTTTATTACTGATAAACTCACTTATCTCGTGGAACTTTCGAAGAATGTGTCTTAACATCTCATGAGCTCGATCTACATCACGACATTGTTATTATAAAATAATGTTACGGGTTTCTCAACTTTTAGAAACACTCCTATCTTAGCCGTAAACTTGTGCATTTAGAATGCTTCTCTTATTGGTTCGTTGAGCATGATGTATTCGACTACGGTCTTTGAATCAACTACTATCTCTTTTTTGGAACTCTTGTAGCTAACCGCCCCATCATTCAATAAGAATACATAACCAAACATTGATTTATTGTCATTGACACCACTATAAAAGATGGAATCTATATACCCCTTCATAAGGAGTTCTTTATTCTTGTATATAAGGAATAAGTCTTTAGTATTTCTGAAATAATTAAGAGTGCATTTCAATGCCATCCAATGTTATTCACCAGGATTAGACTGACATCAACTTATGTATCCTAATGCATAAGCCACCTCTATTTAGTACGTTACAAAGAGAACATGATGAAACCGATTTCGGATGCATACGGTATCCTCTTCATAAGCTCTTCCTCAAAATTTTATAGAGCGTTCTTATTGAAAAGGATGATTCCAATCTACATCGGAACATTTGCATACTTGGAATTCTCCATACCAAACCTTTTAAGTATAGTATCTATCTAAAGAGATTGGGATAATCTCAACTACCACTTGGATCTATCTCTATAAATCCTTATGCCAAGTATATAGGCCACTTCTCTTAAATCCTGCATGGAGAATTTCTTGGACTTCCATGCTTTCATCGATTATGATAACACAATGTTATTGCCAATCAGGAGAAAATCATCACTAATAATACTTAGCACTTCCTTGTTCATTTCGGTATACACCTGCTTCCTCTGTACTCTGATAAAAACCAAACTATTTGATTACTTTATCAAAGTACTTATTCTAACTCCCTGAAGCTTGTTTAAGACTATAAATCGATGTTAACAATTTTCATGCCTTTCCCTTGCTCCCACTGTCCTCGAATTCCTCGAGCTAGGACATGTAAATGATCTCTTATAAATCACCATTTAGAAATGCCATTTTCACATCCACCTGCCATATTTCATAGTCATAGAACGCATTGATAGCAAACATTATCCATATGGGCTTAAGCATGGCTAAGGGTGAAAACATTTCGTTATAATTAATGCCTTCAATATGATGAAAACCTTTCACATCTTATTTTCTTTTATAGGCCACTACCTCTCCATCTGCATTTATCTTTTTCTTAAAGATTCATTTATAACCGATGGATTTCATCCCTTTAAGTATGTCATTCAAAGCCCATACTTTTTGTTATGCATGGAATCCATCTTGCATTTCAAAGCTTTAACCAAAGTGTAGAATCTTTAGTTTGTAGCTTGTTAGAATTAGAGAGGAGTGTCAACTTCTAAGATGCAATGCTCTTTCTTGCCATCTATGAGAAAACCATAGTATCCCTATGGTGCACGAGATTCCCTATTAGAACTTCAATAGGTTTGCATGTTTTCATATAATGGTGAATTTGATTCGCCTATTATTGAACCTTTATGTTTACTTCTCAGATCTTATCCAAGTCTACAACTTCATTGTTAATTTCTTTTGGTAGAAATTCCTTTTCTAAGAAAACATCATGTCAGGAAACAATAATTTTTTCCATTGGTGTTCTAGAAAATATATCTCATAGAACTATCGGGATATCCTATAAATTTATATAGGGTCGATCTTGCCTGTAACAATCCAATGTTAAGAAGCAATTAACTAAATTTAAAACAGAGATTTAACTAACTAAATGAGTTTTTAATAATAAAATATGAATATTAGGATTTATAATGATTTGGAAATATAAAATTTATTTCAAATTTAAAATAAAGGTTTAACTAATCGAAATGGATTTTAATATTTAAAATGTGGATAAATGGAAATAGTTAAGAAATTCTATGGGAAAATATTTCATAAAATATGAAAATAATTCATTTAAGCAAATTTTGATTTTTAAAATGAGTTCGGACATTTTTAAAGATCAAAATGATTTTTAAATTACAGTTAAAAAGGATAAATAATTTTCAGAAAGTTAGATATTAAAAGTGAGAAGATAAAGAACATAGCTTTAAAGAAAGTAAGGTTTATTTCACTTATAAAATAGGGTTTAATGTATTGTGAAATTGGGCCTTATACAGTACTTAAGGAAATAATTATTTAATTGGTAATTATGGAAAAATTATGGGATGATAGTTAAACATTCATAGGGGATAAACATGAATTTTATTTGGATTTTGGGGCTAGTATGTAATGGTAGAATAATGGATTGGCAAAAAAATGAAAGAAAAAGTGTTTGAACAAATAAAAGAGAGCCCATTTGGCCTAATCCACGCTTAGACAAATCTCCACTTCATTGCCCTATCAGGAGAAGTCTAGAATTCTCCTTCTTTACTTCATATTTCCTTTCCCTATACACATTCCAAGCTCCATTCCACTACACCCAGCTATGAATCCCTATTGCCATTTCTGTAAAAGTTCCAAAATAGAAATAAATTACTAAATTTATGAAACTAAAGTATAACCTTCTCAATGCCATACTACACCTCTAGGCAAGAAGAACTTGTGATTTTGACAATGTTTGGCTTGGATTGAAATTTGAAGTGAAGAAGAAAATAGGTGAAAAAGGAAGCTTAATAAACTAGGTGAGTGCTCTCCAATCACAAATCTATATCTAAATTGTTTAGTTGCATGATTGGATGAAGTGTTTGGAATTGTTTATTTCTTGTTTGTTGCATGAATCCATTGCTTATCTCCTTCTTGTTAATCATATTGAATGATTTGTGTGATATTGGTCATGCTATGGATGCTACAATGAAGTGTAGTGGATGTCATCAAAGTCAAGTGCAAAGCGGAGGCCGAAAAATGTCGATAACGACACACGACCTGGAGAAAACATCACCCCAAGCTACGACACTAGTGGATGAGTATAAATCAGATCGATGCATCTTTGGGCATGCCTGGAGCCTGCTCCAAGTAGTGAATGTTGTGTATTTTGTTTTAAAATATTATATTTTGAAAATTTAAATAAAAATTGAATTTGAAAGTAGAGGCTTGACTCATTAAAAATAAGAAACTATTTTTGTGAAATATTTTCGTTTAATTAAAATTAATTACATTATTAAAGATATTAATTATTTAAAGGAAAAGCTAATTTTTGGCCTTAAATATGAAATTCTATAAAAATATGAAATGGTTTCTAATTATTATTGTATAGTTTTTAAAGTGTATTTCATGATTTACGAGTCTAATTAAGAGTTTCGTAATATATTTTATGAATTTTGAAATAAAAAGGAAATTGGTTTAGGGTTTATAAATTCATTCTTAAAATTGTATTTAATTATAGAAAATTATAGAATGATTTTTACGAGTAATATGTGGTTATAAGAGAGATTTCTAATGATTTAAAATATAAACTAGCTTTAAAGGTTATTTTGTTGATTAAAATCCTTACATATGGTTTATACAAATGGGAAGAAAAATTATCATTTTACCCTTTAATTGTATATAAAGGCTTTTGCAACATTTAAAAAATTTCTTTGTAAATCAACTTCTTTCTTAAGTGATTTGTGTGCTTTGTTTGATTATATTTTCTGTGTGATGAGAATACTAAATAAATAAAGTTACAATACTGTCTGCTATGGGAATTTTAGTAATATATCTTTGATTATTCCTTGGACTTGTAGCATAGAATATTATTGAGTGTAGTTAACGAGCATTGAGTAGATGAGCGATTAACACTAAGTGTTATAGGACGTTTGGGTTGATATTTGTTCGATTTCTTTTTGTAAATAAATGTCATTTTTATTTGTGTTGTGGTTAGGAATTTAGAATTTTGTCTAGAGGTGACTCCTTTATAGTGATTAGTAGTCTCTTACTCTTTAAAGGCTACAAATTTGAGTATGTTAGGATTATAAATTTATCCTTCAAGGACTAACTAGTCGAGTATTATTATTTACTCTTAAGGCTGATGGTCAAGGATTTGTTATGTTGAGGTACCCTTATTCGGACATATGGACTCAAGAGTACTTATTACTACTCTCATAGAACTCATCTAGTCAAGAGTATTTATTGGAAATCTACATCATAGGTATCATGCCATTATGGAAAGCACATATTTAAGATTCGCCAAATAGGCTAATATCCATCCTAGAGGTCCTGATTACGATGTCATGTCTCAGATCCGTGATGTCACTTTATTGAATTTGTAGGTTGAGAGTTATTCTTGCTATTAGAGTAACTGCCCAGATGTCACGTAAGGACCAACAATCTGTTACCAAGGGCAACTAGGAGTCATGACCAACGCACAACACAGACTTGCAACGTATTATGACATATGATGGATAAGAGTGTCATGATTCTTGGAGCAACTATGGGACTATAGGATATGGCCTACAGTCATTAGCATTTCCTAGAGCAATGTTGTGGTATGTCAGTCTCCCATCTAGATTACTTAGGTAAATCCATTATTATTTATGACACATTGGATGTTATCACCTCATTGGAGCTGATGATTATTTAACATTAGAGACTAGTTGGGTGCTCATCTATCATTTGAGATAGCCTAACCTAACACAACTACATGTTGCCTTCCTATGACATTGGATACTAGCTATATGCTCGTTTATCATTCTCTATTAGTGCCTCTAGCAGAATGATCTATTGATGTACTGCAATTGTTATACATCTCCTATGGCCATTTAGTTGAGAGTACTTTCTCTCAACATAACTGCCGATGGAGATAGAACTTTCCATTTGACTGTATGTTGTGCCATGTTTATATGTTATATTAGGAATCCAAAAATCATATTGCTTTTATATCCCTTAGGGCCATGCAGGCGCGAGCTATTGTCTCTCACTAAGGTTGGTGGTTGAGATGTATATTATGTATTGTTATGGTTATTAGATATTTGATTGTTAGCTGACGTTTCACCCATTTCATTCTTGTGCCATTTTATGTGACGATTAATTGTTCGTTTCGACGGGTGACATTTTATGTGCATGGTTTAGATGACGTAGGTACACTTGAGAAACTTATGTTATCTATGATATACTTATGTGCACCATGTCGGTTGTTATTATATATTGACATCAACATTCTAGACATACTATGGCCCGGTATATATAATACTCGAGTCAGCTCGAGACTTTTCGGATCCATGGACAAAGAGATCAACTTATGATTGTTGGGCTTAGTTAGAGGCTACATTATTTGTAGCATTGTGTGTTGTTATATAAGGCCTTATGTATGTATATGATATTGGATTGTATGTATTGGACCTACCTTATATTATTTGAGATAATGGATATTGACTCTTTTTAACTAGACACATTGGAATTTGTATATGTTATTTATTATATATTATCATTGCATCACCAATTTAATTAAAAACTCAAACCCATGTCTGCTATATCCCCATACCCATTCACAATCCCATCCCTTTGCCATTGCTGTCATCCATCCCTCCCACTGTTCTTCCCCCTACACCCTCTGTCCTTCCCGTCAACCTTTCTTCGCTTCACCGCCTAGCCCGAATCCTCCTCCCCTTCCTCCTTATCTTTTTCCTCCTCTTTTTCCTTCTTCCTCCATTGCTAAACATCTTTGCCCTTCATTTCCTTCCTCCTATGTTCATCCATGCTCTCCTTCTTCTTTGTCTATCCCTCCCCCGAAATGGTCATCCCTTTTTTCTTCCAAACCTAGGAATGCTGGTCACTACTACCCTGTTCACTTTAACATAAACTATGTTGGCATACCCATTGATCGTCCCACTAAAGTAGTTAGTGAAGGTGTTAGAGCATGGTTTGACTATTTAGTTGGGTTTTTCCTTGATGGCACTGTTAATTATATGGTAGTTAAATCTTATATTGATAAAGTGTGGAAATTAAAAGGATCCTATGAAATGCTTTCTGACAAATAAAACTATTATTTCAAATTTTCTTGCCCAAAAGATAAGCTATTTGTTCCGCAAAGAGATCCAATTTTCATTAGAGCCCATATGTTCATAATATCTTGTTGGATTCCTAGCTCTTGAACTGCTCAGTCTTCAGCCAAGAGTGCGCCAGTTTGGGTGCATTTCTACAAGATTCCTCTGATGACCTGGACTCTTCTTAGAATCAACTAGTTGGCATGTCATTTGGGGAGATTGGTCTGTTTTGATGAAAATACTGAAAAAATAAAGAGGTTTGAGTATGCTAAATGCTTGATTGAAGTGAAGCTTGACAAAGATCTTCCTAGCTCTATAGCTGTTGGTGATGATGACTGCCCTAATGTTTTAGTGAAGCACTCTTGGAGTCCTCTAATTTGCTTTGACTATAAATTTTTTGGCCATTCCACAAAGCAATGTGAGGTACTTAATTCTACAGTTGAGGGAGTGAAAGTGAATAATCAAAAAGATGTAAATGGTAACGAGGAATTAAGTTGAAGAATGATGATAGGATAACCAATGTTGAGAATGATAATGTTAAATATATATCAGTTAGAAGAAAATGGAAAACTGTTCACAAAAATTGGAAGATGTCTAAAATAGCTAGTAGTAACAAAAAATTGGCGAAGTTGAAAATGATAAGGCAAAATTCAATGATGATAGCTCAAGCAATTCCTTGAAGGTGACTATGATTGAAAAGGATAGTGATGTGAGTTTGGATCCTAAAGAACATGATAATGTTGTGAATATTGAAGGCTTACCCAAGAAAAATGTCAATTTTGATGAAGACAACTCCAAGTATGCTCAAGGCAAGACTCCATATCAGCCTACTGCTATGTTACCACAAGCAAAAGGAAAGAATGATAATGTTGTGAATATTGAAGTTTTACCCGAGCAAAATGTTAGTTTTGATGAAGACAACCCCAAGTATGATCAAGGTAAGACTCTATGTCAGCCTACTGCTCTGTTTCCACACACAAAAGGAAAGAATGATGGCTTGCCCATACATACACCTAATTTAGTTAATATGGAAAATGAAGTGGCTAGCCTCTCAACTGATACAAACACACTACTTGGCACTAAAGCAATACATTCATCAAATCCTTTTGTCCCTATACTCAGTCTAGAGGAAAATATCAATTTTATAAATGATGATAGTGAATATTCTCGTGATACTCACATCAATCCCTCTGATCAGGCTTTAACCTTTCAAACCCTATCATGTGCACAGACATGCACATTGATATGCAAAATCTTCACATTCCTTCTTCCTCCAATTCTAATAATTCAAATGATCATTGAAGTTCTGCTAAGTATAATAATATCACTAATATTCAAGAATCTTTCCCTTCATCTGTTCAACTTCCCAATATTATTCCTCCTTCCTCATATTGAGCAGTGGCCCTTTCTCCAAAAGTTTTCCCTCATACCTCCAAACCATCTTTCATTTCAACTGACTCATCCTCTCTGAAGAAAAGAGGCAGACCAAAGAAAATTTCCTCTCCGGCTATTCCTAATGATCTTGATCGTGGAATAGAGTTCTCATTTGAAGAAAGCACTTTTATCTCTCCATCAATTGATGTTCAATCTCCTGGTGTCAAAACTAGGTCAACCTCATCATTATCTTAATGATACACAAAATTGATAATGTTGGTTATTGGAATATTAGAGGTGCTAATTCCATAGCCAAACAACTTGAAGTAAAGAATTTATTCCAATCAAACAATCTCCAAATGTTAATTTTAGCTGAAACAAAGTTCAATCATGCCACTTCTCATGCTGCAGCTACCTTGATCAACAATTCTTAGGATATTCTCCACAATCTAGCTCAAGCTCCATTTGGTAGGTTGCTAATAGTTTGGAACCCTTTAATCTTCTCAGTTGAACCCATTTTAGTTCATAGGAAATTCATTCATTCCAAAATAAAACACCTTCCTTCCAACCAGTTTTTCATTTTAACCTCTGTTTATGCTGAGAATAGTAAATCCCATAGACAGCTTATGCTTAATCAACTTCCTTCTCTTCACTGTACTAATACTCCCTGTATTTGTGTTATGGATTGGAATTCCATGTAATCATCTCATGATAAAAGTGGAGGAGTTCCATTATCTTTACAACAAATCAATCCATTGAATACCTAAATATTTTCCTCCAATCTTTCTCTCATTCCCTCCAATGGTTGCCTTTTCACTTAGAACAACAGCAGTAGAATAGGATCAAGAACCTATTGTAGACTTTACTAAGCTTTCTCAAACATAAACTCTCTATCCCAATGGCCAAACCTTCTATACCATGTCCTCTCTTCTACTCTTTCTGATCACTCTCCCATTATTCTTGACTGGGGACAAGATGTTATGAGTAGACGTTCCTCCTTTTCATTTTATTAATAACTGGTCTGATCACTCTGAATTTTTTAATTTGGTTGCTGATAGTTGGAAATGCACTGTTTTTGGCAATCCAATGTTTATTGTGCAATGTAAATTAAGGGTGCTCAAAGGTAGGCTTAAAATATGGGCTTTCAACACCTATGACAAAGGTTCAAAGATGCCTGAAGCAATCAGAGATCAACTGTAGTCTATTCAATCTTCTCTCCATTCTAGACCTACAGATATTTCTTTGTCATCTGAAGAACATAGATTAAGTGAAGGGCTTGTTAACGCATTAATTGAAGAAAACAAGATGCAAGGACAGAAATCTAAAATACAATGGCAGATGCTCGGTGATAGGAATTATGCATGCTTTCATAGCTCTTTGAAGTTAAAATATGCAACTTCAAATATTCCCTGCATTCATGATAAGGATGGTAGCCTATGCTCTTTCCATTACAGGAAGGTGGTTTATTAATGACATGAGAGGATAGCAATAAAAATCGACTTGCTATTGTTAGTTCATTAGTAGTCATCGTTATATTAATATTAAAATTATAACTCACTACCACGTTGTTGATTAAGAAGAAAAGGTCGAGTGAATTTTTTTGCTCTCCTTCTCTCGTTTTTAGTCTCTACGGTTAATTCATCTCACGCATCAGAACCAAGCTCTAAATTAGCCACCACTTTTAAATCCCCTTGCTCCCTCTCGCCTTTCCTCAAATGCTGCTCAAACTCTCGCCGTCCTCAGCTCAACTCTCGTCATTCCTCAAATGCTGCTCGCCATCCTCAACTTCGCTGCTTCCTGTTCCTCTACTCTCGCCTTTCCTTAAACGCTGCTCGTTGTCTTTAACTTCGCTGCTCGCCATTCCATAATTTGCTCGTTGCTGCTCTGATTTCTCAACTTCGCTGCTGCTTTGATCCATCAAATTCACTGCACAGTGCTTCGATTCCTCAACCGCTGTGAACTTCGACCACTTGTAGGTATATATTTTTTAACTTTTAGGTATATAATGCGCATTTGATTTTGCTTCGCCTTTTAGTGGACAAATTAAGTATTCCTTTTATTATTGGTGGATAATTGATTTTAGGTATGAACTTGTTTAGAGCTCCCAAACTGGTCTAAATGATCACGACTATTCAATTAAATCCTCAAATTGATTTTGTGTTTGGGTGGAGCTTGAGTTATCCAAATAATTTATTATTCAAGAACTAGTATGGAAGTTATATAAGGATTTAGGACTGTATTCTTTACTGAATTTAATTCCCACTCAAAGTGGCCATTGTTTTCTGGTAATTTACTAGCATACTCTGATACCATCTAAAGTTCTATTAAAAGCGAAATCCCAACTTCAAAATTGTTTGGGGAGAAAAATATAATTATATCTTAACTATGTAGATAGAAATATAATTTGCATCTGTTGAAGAATTTTTTTACCATAAATAAATAAATAATTTATACTTCATATTATTATACTTTTTCTATCTTAAATATTAAATACATAACTAGGTTGGAATCCTTGTTATCAATTATTGGGTCTAAGTTCTAAATCAGATCGTGGTTTGTTTTCATGTATTCATTTTTTTTAAATGGAGCTTCGAATAAAGATTGGGATGGATGGTGGTGATGTGAGTATTCAATAGTTTGTTGTGTTATATCACTGTGCCTATTGGTTATAGAAGCATGCCATGGCAATGTTTGTACTATAGAACTTTAAACTTTAAAGGAATGGTTCAAGATACTAATCAACCACGTGATAATGGCAAGACATACAGTCTTACACATAAGTAATGTTAAAAGAGTTATGTTAGCTTCAGCCGTGATACTCGGTTCTCAATTTTCATTTCAAAAACATATTATCTGGCTATTAAATATGCATATAGATATAGTGTGTAGTCAAACTAAACATATGAATTGAAGTATTTTGTGTCCATGAGTTTGAAGTAGAATAAGTTTTCCAGTGTATACAATGATTCATTACCAACCTTTATCTATAGTAAGCAATATATATAATATAGCTTTAGTAAGATACAAATGTGAACATGATGGAAGTAACAGAAAGTAATTAATAACTAATGCTTGAAGTTTGTACATTTATACTTTAAATACAAATTAAATATAAAAAACAATCAGTTAAAGACTAAATGGAATAGGTAGCTCATGTTTTTAAGTGTTAAATATAAAATAATGGATGACTTTGTTCATACAACTCTGCACAACACTTTTTGTGAATTCGTATCATTTTGGCAGATGGATTGGACGTATAGTGTGTAAAAGTTGAGAAATAGAATATGTTTTAAAAAATTAAACTGTCAATAAAACTGACCTTCATATCACCATGTATAAAAGTTGTGAATTCATATCTTTATAGCTATTTGTGAAGTTAACTTGATTATAATGGCTAGTTGACCATGTATACCTCCAGTTCAGTGAAAAAATCAATGTATAAAAATTGAAATGTGTAGAAGATACTTTGGTAACTGTGCAAGAATTGTAAAGGGATTATTTTTCCTTTAAGCCATATTATTTAAGGCTGTCGGTACTTAGTTTGAGGATTTGTCTTTATCAAAAGTGATGCATGTTGTATCACATCTGTTGATAGGAGATAATTTTGAACTCTGTTGAGATTATGAATTGATAATTGGCAGAGATTTGAAAACAGAGTATTCGAAAGCTTTATTACTAAAAAAGATAATAATGATGATACAGCAGTTTGTATTTATATATGTACAGTAATGGGCTAACAATCTGGCCCATATTCACAAATAATAAAACAGTTTGTAATGGACGGCTGTGATGTGCTCTGATTTAACAAATGGATGAGATTGAGAAGCCTTTGTATAATACACGGATAGCTGACTGAATCAACGCAGACCATTTCACAATATCGCGTATTCTCTTATTCCCCCCCTCGAACCCTAGCTCCCTTAGGGTTAGGGTTTGAGCAAAAAATATGTAATATGGAGAGGAAATTAGGGATGGATCTCGTTGATTTTAATACTGGAGAGAGATTACTCAGCTGCGATGTAAAAGATTTGAGCTTTCCTCTCTCAGTCTTCATCTGAGACGAATATATTAGTTTGAAGTTCTGACTTGAGTAGATCTGAGTTGAGACTTAGGGCTTCGGTCTGATTTGCGTCGATTAAGAGGGGATTCAACATTTTCTGACTTAGATTGGCTTTGTTTGACTGAGGAGGAGGATTTGTGTTAAGTAACTTTGAGGTCACCTCTGAACTGCAAAAAATTTCTTTTTGAGAGTGACTTCGTCAGTATATCCGCCATCTGGTAAGTTGCTGGTAAGTGATTTATTTGTATGTTGCCCTTGAGTACTTGATCTCTGACGAAGTGTAGGTCGATTTCAATGTGCTTAGTCCTAGAATGCATTATGGGATTTGTGGTCATATAGACTGCACTCTGGTTATCACACCATAGAGTAGCTTTGATGTTTGTATCTAGTCTTAGCTCTTTAATAATTGATTGTAGCCACATCACCTCTGCTGTTGCACTTGCTATGCTTCTATATTCGGCCTCGGTGTTGGATCTAGAAATTGTTGATTGCTTTTTAGAGCTCCATGATATTAAGTTGTCTCCAACGAATATGCAGTATCCTGTAACTGATTTTCTATCATCAGGATCAGTTCCCCAATCTGAGTCTGCATAACCTTTTATGTTGAGATTTTTGCTTGCTTTAAATGTCAGACCATGATCGATTGTTCCCTTCAAATATCTTAGAACTCTTTTTACGGCCTTCCATTGTTCATCCAATTGATTCTGCATAAATTGATAAAGTTTGTTAATACTGAAAGCAATATCAGGTCGTGTTATAGTGGCATATTGTAATGCCCCTATAACACTTCTATATTGTTTAACATTATCTATGACTTCTCCTTTGTTCTTTGAAAGATTTTAATCGCTGATCATGGGAGTAGTCATGGGTTTTGCATCCTCCATTTTTTTTTGCCAGTAATTCTGATATGTATTTTTTCTGACTTAAGATGATCTCTGAATTTGATATCTTGTGTACTTCGATTCCCAGAAAATAATTGAGATGTCCCAAATCTTTAGTTGAGAATTCTTTGTTTAGATAGCAGATGACTTTGTTGATCTCATCCCGATTGTTACCTGTAATAATTATGCCATCAACATAGATTAGTATATAAATGACCAAAGATGAATTACTTTTGATAAAGAGAGAGGTGTCTTATTTGATAGGTTGATATCCTATTGATATTAGAGTTGATTTTAGTCTATCAAACCAAACCCTGGGGGCTTGTTTCAGCCCATATATGGCCTTGTTTAATTTGCATACACGACTTGAGTCTTGTTAATATCCAGGTGGTTGTTGCATGTAAATTTCTTCATCTAATTTACCATTTAAGAAGGCATTATTAACATCCAATTGCCTTATAGTCCATCCTTTATGTAAGGCAATTGAGATGATAAGCCTTATTGTAGTGGGTTTGACTACTGGACTGAATGTCTCTGTGAAGTCAAACCCATACTGCTGGGTATATCCCTTGGCAACTAGTCTAGCTTTATATTTATTGATGGATCCATCAGGATTCCTTTTTATCTTGTATGTCCATCTGCAGCCTACAATATTTTTGTGTGCAGATGGATATACAAGATTCCATGTTTAATTTTTCATAAGAGCATTGTACTCTTCATCCATTGTTGCCTTCCAGTTTTTGTTATTTGCAGCTTGATCAAAGGTGAATGGTTCACTGGAGTTTGTGTTGATCATGTACGCCTTGGGTTTAAAGATCCCACTTTTGGCTCTGGTGATCATTTGATGACTTGGTCTGACAGGAGCTTCAGCCTGAGGTAATTCAGATCTTTTATTTTGGTTGGTGTTACTTTCTGAATGTTGATCTTCTTCATTTGTTGAATGTGTAGGTGAGTAGATGGCATGACTGTGATTATCTTCACACTCTGCATTGTGTTGAGCAGGTGCAAATGAGTGTGTTTGGTGATCATCAGTAGTCCTCCTTATTTCTGTCGTGCCCCTGTCTTCAGATATTATTGGTAATTCAGGTATAGATATGACTGGGTTATATATTTTTGCTGTTGTTTTTACTCCAGCATTATTGAAGGGAAAAACTTTTTCATTAAATGCAATATGTCTGCTAACGAATATTTTTCCACTATCATCAAGACACTTGTATCCGTTTTGATTAGTGTGTAACCCAAAAAGGTGCACTGTTTTGACCTGAAATTTAATTTATTACTATTATAAGGTCTTAAGCATGGAAAACATAGACATCCAAATATTTTTAAACTATGGTAGTCTGGTTTTACCCCCTGTAACTTTTCAATGGGGGTTATACCATCTAGAGTTTTGGTTGGCAGTCTATTGATAAGATAGACAGCAGTGCTAAAAGCCTCTGGCCAAAACTTTAGTGGTAGATTTGCATGACTCAGTAAATTAAGTCCTATTTCAACTACGTGTCTATGTTTTCTCTCTGCTAAGCCATTTTGTTCTGAAGTATAGGGACAAGTAAGTCGGTGAACTATGCCTTTGTCTCCAAGGTATTCCTTAAGAGACTTGTATTTCAGTTCCACCATCTGATTGAATGGTTTTGACATGAGTATTAAACTGTCTTTTGACCATTGTAATAAAGTTTATTACAACATCATGTGTGTCTGATTTATTTTTCAGAAAGTATATCCAAGTGTGTCTTGTGTGAGCATCTACAAATGATATATAATATTTATACCCGTAGTCTGAGTATATTGGGGCAGGTCCCTAGAGATCAGTAGCAATGAGTTCAAATGGTTTAGTGTATTCAGTTGTAGAATTACCAAAAGGTAGTTTGTGACTTTTTCCCATTTGGCAGTGAGTGCATACATAAGAAGCAGATATACTTTTACACAGAATGTTATTTTCATTGAGAATTTGCTTAACTATTTTGGCATTAGGATGCCCAAGTCTGTAATGCCACAAATCAAAAGTATTGTCATTGTTTTCTATTTCACAATGATTACAACAATTCTTATCATTACCGTGATAAGCACAGTTTATGGATTTAAATTTGTACAGTCCTCCTTCAGCATCACCCTGCAATAAAATATCTCTAGTTAGTATATCTCTAACAACACAATGCTTAGGAAAGAATTCAAAGTAAACTTTGTTATCACTAGCAAATTGAGACACACTCATGAGATTTTTCTTGATCTTTGGAACTCTTAGTAGATTTTGTAAAAATAATTGTTTCTTTCCTTTGATAACAGCATTTCCTATATGTGAGATATTGATGCACTTACCATTGCCCATACAAATGGATTGTTTACCTTTGTACTCTCTATTGCCAAGATTTAAATTTTCAAGATTGTTGGTTATATGGTTGGTAGCCCCTGAGTCTGGATACCAGCAGTCATCATTAGATTGATTGTTTTCATTAGAATTATTCTCTCTGTTATCAGTTTGATTGTTGGAACTTGCTTGAGCTATGTTGGCACTGTAGTTCCCACCTTTTTGGTTGTTGTTCTGATTAGAGTATCTCAAATAGCATTTTACAGCAGTGTGTCCAATCTTTTCGCAAATCTGACATTTTGGTCTGTTGTTGTTGTTATATCTTCCCCTTCCTCTTGATCTGTTTGAGAATCCTCCTCTCCGTGTTCCTCCTCTTTGTGTGTTTTGATCTGTCTTGCTGTTGCTTTGAGTTTTGTTTCATGAAGTAGCTATGTAATTGATTGTAAGTTCAGATTCTTGTGGCCTTTTATTATCAATTCTTGCCTCATGAGATAGTAATATGGAGTAGACATCATCGAGTGATGGTAGATCCTTTTGTGAAGCTATGACAATAATGACTGATTCATTTTCCTCACTTAATCCATTGAGGATGGTCAGAATGTGTTCTGAATCTGAAACTTTGTGGTTGGCTGCCCCCAGTGAGTCACATATTCCTTTAATTTTGAAGATGTATTCTCTCATTGTGTTGTTGTCTTTCTTTATATTGTGCAGTTGTCTTTTATAATACATCACCTTGGCAGCTGATTGTGTATTGAACACCATTTCAATAGTAGTCCATATCTCATTTGCAGTTTTGCACCCAATAACATGTGATAGTAAATTTGTGCTTATTGAAGATAGAAGCCAGGAACAAATTAGTCTATCTTGTCTATGATATTTAACATAATCTTCATTGCTGATGATTTTGTTTTCTTGATCAGTTGTGCATTTGGGAGGAATGGAGATAGTTCCAAGAATATGGTCCTCAAGTCCATATCCTTGAACTGCAGTTTCAATCTGCAATCTTCATAGAAGAAAGTTGTCTTCATTCAATTGGACTGTGACAAGATTACTTTGTGGGCTGATCACAGTCTTGATCAGTTTCTCTGCGGCAACACTTTGCTGATTACTGTTACCTTCATTAGTAGAGCTGGCCATGCTAGTTTGATTGTTTGATTCATCACCCATGATGATAAAGAACAAGATCCAATACAGAAAAAGAAAAAAGAATGCAGAGCAAAAGGAACAGATTTGATTCAATTCAGAAAACAAAGAAAGAAGGTAAGTCAAGAACTTCTCACAGTGAGTTTTGATGCAACCGTATAACAGAGATGATGATCTTCTTCGATCTGATTTGTTGTGCTGGATGGCACCTTGTTTTGGGATGATTCTTGATTTCTTGGTTGATTTTCTTTGTTTTCTGGGTTTTCTGATTGATTTTCTTGTGAGAATATCTTGATGAATCTTGATGCAGCCACTTGTGTTTGGCACGGCACTAGATTCAACAATCTTCAAATGGTGAACAAATTTCTGATGAAGATTGATTCCCCAAGTGATGATATAATCTCCGATGGGTTGAAATCGATTGATTGAATGGCTGTTAGGCCTTTGTAAGCTCTGATACCATGTTGAGATTATGAATTGATAATTGGCAGAGATTTGAAAACAGAGTATTCAAAAGCTTTATTACAAAAAAAGATAATAATGATGATACAGCAGTTTGTATTTATATGTGTACAGTAATGGGCTAACAATCTGGCCCATATTCACAAATAATAAAACAGTTTGTAATGGACGGCTGTGATGTGCTCTGATTTAACAAATGGATGAGATTGAGAAGCCTTTGTATAATACACAGATAGCTGACTGAATCAACGCAGACCATTTCACAATATCGCGTATTCTCTTATTAACTCAAAACCCGTTTAAGCATTGTTATTAAGGTTGCGTGATATAGATACATTTTAACTGTCAATGTAAATTATCTTAGCTAAAGATTATACACATAATAGACTTAGTTAAAACTGAGGCATACATGCCTTAGTTAAAACTGAGGCAACATGCCTATCGCCACATGCTTTTTCTTGTCTCTTTCATTAGTTAGCCAGTTTTTTACTACACTTGAACAAGAAAATTTATGAAAAGGACGTGTTATATCAATATTATGGGTCTGTAACTAATATAATTGAATTAAGCACTTTGTTTGTTATTAGCAAAAGAGTGAGTAAGTGTGTGTATTTATAGTTATTTAAATTTGTTCAATAAAGTTATTAGACATATAAGCAATGTTTATTACATTTGAATGAGATTGGGAATCTGGCATATATAGCAAGTTTGAGTAAGTAAACTGAATGACTTTTTCTTTGTGAGACTAAGAATGACCAAAGCAAGTAGCAAGATTTAACTTGTAACATTTAAAGAGTACATTGGATTTAGCTTGTAGAAATATGAATCGAGGCAACACGCCCCAGTTAAAACCGAGGCATAATTGCTTTAGTTAAAACTGTACTGAGGAGTGTTGCCTCAGTCAAAACTTCATGTTTTATATTTATGAGACTTTTGAATTCCTTTCTATCATTATATGAAATGCCTGACCATGCAATGTCCAGCACATCCAAATCAATAATTGGGCACATTAATATGTAATGCATCAGTGTTTTGTAGACCATGAAGAGTCAATCTATGGAAAACATAATATCAACTGAAGTTTGATTAATTTTCAGCCACAAGCAGAAAAACACACACGTACACACGATGTATTTAAGTATAATATGAACAATTCTGCTCCTGCTGTATTAGATTTTCAATCTCTATTTGTTACATGTTCACTAATTCCCTTATCCATATATATACACCTTATTCATCTTTGTCAAACTGAATACAAGCCATGGGCACCTCCTCTCATCACTTGTTCTTTTTCTCGTCTATATTGTGTCCTCAACTAAGTGTAACTACTCTCTTTCAATTTATAGTATAAATATCAAATGATTTTGTACGAATTACAAATAGCTCTATGTTTGTTTGCATGTGATAATATGGTTGACAGTTCTTGCCAGCATTGACTATGTTGCAACTAAGTCTTATACAGATGAAAACAAAATAGACAGGGAATCAGACAGACCTTACATAAACAACAGGAAGAGTTACACTGTGAAAGCACCTGCATCAGTTTTCAGATCACTTGAAACTCTTCGTGCATTTACATCAAGGAAGAAGAACTATTACTGGTTTTCTATATAAAGTGGTGCACCAATACTTGTAAGAGCTAGTTTTTACTACCAGAATAACGACGGCAAAGCTTCACCTCCCACTTTTAACTTGTAGCTGGATGGGAGTAAATGGACAACTGTAGAAACTCGTATGGATGAAGAAGTTACTCATGAGGTAACTATAGGAGTCATTTAGCAGTATAATGTAGAATAACAAATAGAGTGTAGTATACACTAGCCCAACAATTTAGAGAAATACTATGCATGAAAATATTACTTACAATAAGGTTAAGGGATTTATTATAATTCATCTACTATTTAGATGTTTATTTTTCCACTCAGTATAAAAGCCATAATTGCTTCGGTAACTCTCCACTCTTCTACTTCGTGCCACTCTTATTCACTTCCGTCTCACTAGCAAGGCAATCTCATTCTCTTTTCAGAGCTTACTAATTTCTATCAGATTTTATTCTAGATGGATAATATTGTTTCGGTGGTGTTGTCATTTTGTTTATAATTGTTAAATGAGCAATATTGTTTCAACTGTCTCATCAGTGTTTCTACTAGGTTTTGATTTTACTGGATTTTGGAATTGCTGGATTTGGTACTAATTTAAAATCAAGTAATGTTAACTGTTGGATGAATTTTATTGTTTCAATCATCTAGTCTGCTTCTCTCCTCTTTACTCCTATGTAGTTAACTCATAATATTTCAATTTTAAGGTTACAAGATTTTTTGAACATTGGATTCAAATGTATTTTTCCACTTTCTACACGCATGAAAATTTAGGACTGTTTAAATTTCTCCCTCAATTTGGCCTTACAATTCCATAGTTGCTTAAACTCGCCATCGCGATTTATTATCCGACTATTTAGGTTTTCGATATATTTATTTTATCCATTTTATATGGTTAAGTTTAATAACATCTCATTCATTTGATTTTGTGAATCGTCCAAGACACGAAAATGTGTGGATTTTATGGAATGGTTCAAAACCCAATGGATCAACCAATGTGTTCCAGTTTCTGGATGGTTCTGCTGACATTGTTCGTTTAACCGCTGTTTTTCCATCCTAGAAAAGATATGGTGAGATTTATTTTACTTCGAATCTTACTTTGATATGATTAGTATATATTGTTGTGTGTGCGTTTAATCATGGTTATGGATGCATTGGAATGTTATTGTATATGACTTAATTTTTTTTTATCAAAGATGAATTTGAGTTATTTATATGTGATAAGCTAATGAGTGTGTACTAGAAGCACAAGTTGGCCTTTTATTCCTAGTATTTATAAATTGGATACTCGCAGTGCATATGTTGCCTTTATGTGTTAGCTATATGCTCAACTACAAACTGATACTATAATATTAAAATGCAAGAGTTTACGTATCTAGTCTTTAGTATTTAATATATATGACTATAACTCATGAAATTTAAACGCATGAATCTTAATGGTTTGAATTTTGATAATGTTTAACAGGTTCAATGAATTTTTTTATAATAAGCCTAAATGCAAACAATTGGAAGTTAGGTGCTCCTATGTAATTGGGCATCAATTTAAATATCAAGATGATGTTTTATTTTGTGTTGTGTTAAGGACATCTTAATTTCCTTTTACTAATGCCATTTTAATTTAATTTGGACCGATTCAATTTTTCCCTTTCTAATATCACAAGTACATTTTTTCTATTTCAACAATTATTACAAAACATGAAATATGATCGTGCAAATCAAACCCACCGACTAATTTTTATTGACCAAAATAACACCATGATGAGGTTCAACATCATTCGGTATAATAATGTCATTGGCTAGCATTTTCAACTATTTTTTTTTCTTTTTGAAAAGAATTTAGAAATGAATATGATATAAATATTCATCAATCCTAACATTTTTCAAGCAAGAGTTTTGATAATTGAAAAATCTTAAAAATATTTAGTTTTCTTAACTTCATTCTTTTTTGGAACAAAGAAGTTATTTTTTAACAAAAATACATATGATTTAGAAGGTTTATTTAGTACTTTATTCACGATTATATTAATACTAACTTGTAAGGGTTAGCTGATAAATACTAATTTAAAGCGATACAATTTTATTGTCTACAAATAGAATAATTATTAAGGCCATTCCATTTTCTTTTTGACTTCAATATTTTTGATGGAATTTCTATAGGTTTAGCAGTCTACGCTTGCAAATATGAATTGATCCATTTTTTAAACTTTATATTCGAAAATAGTGTCCTTTTTCAGATGATATAAATTTCACCACTGATATTAACATACTGTTGCAAGCATGTTATTTCTTTTATAGTGTAGAAAAGTGAAGTTATTACCTTATATTTTGATAAAAGCTACTTATTGTTCCAACATTGCACTGATAAATGGAATATTCAATGTGACTATAGTTATATTCAAAGGGATCTGTAAGAAGTTGTGCTTAAGAAAGTGTGTTGGTATATCATGCCGTACACATGTTATTGAAGAAGAGAATGCAAACATTACTGCGAATAAGGCTAAGTCTGGTTGTGACACGAATGGGAAATCCTTGAAAAAGTGAGAAGGTGTATTCCTATTTAAGCCTTTGCTTTCTAAAGCCTTTTGAAAGTGATTTAGGTTTGATTAGTGAGGCAATTCGTGCTTCAAGCACTGAAAACTGGAAGTTTGTTACGAGCTGATGACAAATCATGTTTGTCGAGCAAAGGAGAAAGAGATCCTGAAGTGCATGAGACATTGATATATACGTGAGCAATTTCTGTGAGCATTTTTTTTCCTAGTTTTTAGTTCGATTTCAAATCATTGCTTATTATCAGACCTTTGGTAGCCACTGGTAAAATGTTTCTATTTTTTGTTGCATAGGAATCAATGATACCCATGTTTTGGGTTTCTAATGTAGTATTAAAACGATATATTTTTATCTTTTTCAGTATTTTTGATGTTTTGGCAGTTTTGAATAGCATATATCTTCATATCTCTGTCCCAATAATTATATAGGAATATAAAGATAATAGCTTAAGATAAAACTCATGTGATAACTCCTACTGCTAGCCACTGGTACTATTCTTTTCCTATTAAGTTTTGAAGATTCTAATAGTATTTTAACAGTTATTTTGATTTTCCATACAATGATTAAATTTAAATTGTGAGCTATAAGAGTAGATATATATTTCATGGTATGATTACATTTAAATAGGTTATTGGACACAATTATGGCAAGAAGATATTTGTTTTGCTCTATCTACACATAAAATGTTTGAGTAATTTATTTTGTGGGATTTTTATGCGAAATATATAAAGATTCCAAGTGCTGACTATATCATTTATCTTCAAGTTAGAAGGTACCCATATCACCAGCCTGTTTCATAAATCCTTTACAACATACATTTTGTTCTAGCAGAAATTGTCATCTCTATCCTTTTGGATAAACCTTATATCAAAAGCTTAGCTATATATATGGAGACATTAGTGCATTAGTCATTGGTACAAGTATGTTACGTTTGGGGTTTTCATACATCAACCATGAAGTGGTCGGCATTCAACGATGATTATTGGATGATTGATCCACTGTTATCTATTAAACGAGGACAACTTAGAGGGGTCTTCGTGAAAATCCACATGCTAAAATGTCACATAGTTTTCCATTTAAATTTATGTCATATTACTTTAAGTGAGCTTGAGATCAATATTTAATCTCATATTAGATTCGGATATGAGATACATAATTATGGGACTTATATAAAGTCTTTAAGGAAATATTCTTATATCTCAAACCGTATCAGCTCAGCTGAATGATTTAGTTGTTTATATTATAAGCATACTTGTATGAATTGTGATAGATGAAGATATGGAATTATGTAGACAATGACGTTGAGAATATCTCTATTTTTTTTTGCATAAGAATCAATGATACCCATGTTTTGGGTTTGTAATTTAGTATTAAACTGATAAAGACTTAGCACCTCTCTTCCCGGACCCTCTGAAAAAAAGGAGCATATACCAAGCTCGCATCTGAAAATGGTTTGTATTAGGTAGGTGGAAAATTGAAATGGAAGGTAAATACATGTTGTAATAAAGTACTAGGAGAGTAGCTAGGATGGTCAGAAACGACCCGTGGAATTAGGGAATAACAAGTAAACTCACCAGTCCTCTTTAAGCTTAGATGGAAGTTTCTATGGTTGTCTTTTTCAACACGGGACTTGCGTAGTACTCGATGCAATGGCTGAATAAAATGTCATCAACGTAGCTTCTCTGCTATGAAAAGTTTCATTCTACTATGGGATTATTATTTTGCTTTCCAAGTTATTTATATTTTCTAAAATTTTATGGTTGATGTTCTTCGCATTAGGACATAAAGATGACGAGTTGAAGCATTTATATTAAAGGAAGATGTGGATAACAAAACTTTAAGTATTACTTCTGTACTAAATTAAAATTCATAAACGTAGAGCATATGATACATATGTTCCATGTTTGGGTCTGCAACTGGAAATAAGATATAAATGCTGCATTCTCAATCAAAAACATGATGCTTGAGATGGGTTTTTATTGGTTGAAAACAGCGAGTCCATTAACTGATGCTACCATGTCAAATTTGATTGATAATATTGGCGTTCGCACCTTTTGCATGATTACATTACTCTTTTGTAGATTTGTATCCTAATTATTCCTTTTACTTTTCTATATAGGTACATAAAACATTCCTTTGCTATATGGAAGATTGCTAGCTAAAGTTGCTAATAAAATATATGTTTTTACGCATTTGAATGTATATGATATTATGAGGTATATTTTGTTATATATGATATAAATCCGATCTTATTTTGATCGTGTAAATGTATTTTTAATTGGGCTGTGTAGGAAAGCACTAAACGTGCAAAGGAGGTGCTGTCAAAAATTCATAAAATCAGATAAGTTTATAAGAATCAACAAAGGTTATAAGAATTAATTACATTAACCAAGTTTTATAAAAATTAACTAAGTTTTATAAAATTAAATTAATATCTAAATATTAATAAAAATTTATGAAATTTAAATAAATTTATGAAAATTAACGAAGTTTAAAAATTTAACTAAGATTACTATGTTTTATAAAAAATAATTAAAATTAATTTTTTTGTAAAAGATAACTACATTATCAATTTTTATACAAATTTAACTAGATTAACTAAAAGTTTATAAAAATTAATAATTCTTATAAAATTTAACTAAGTTATATTAAAATTAACTAAAATTATTTAATTAATTTGAAAACTAAGTCTTATAAATATTCAACTAAGTTAATTGAGTGAGTTTTATAAAAAATAATTAAAGGATATAAAAATTAACCAAGTTATATAAAAATTAACTAAGTTAATTGAGTTTTATAAAAATCAACAAAATTTAAATTTTTATAATTAAATTAACTAAATTTTATGAAAATTAATTTAGTTTTATAAAAATCACGTTCACTAATTTGGAATCTTTGTTAAATTATTATAAAAATTGACCAAGTTTTATAAAAATTAATTAAGTTAATAAAAATTAACTAAATTTAAAGGAAGAATAATAATATAATATAATAATAATGGTAGTAATAAAATAATACTATAGTAATAATAATTTAACTAAGTTAATTAAGTTTTATAATAGTTGAATAAGCTAACCGTTTTTAAAAAATTAAATAAGTTTGTAAAATTTAATTAAGTTTTACAAAAATTAGTTTTATAAAAATCATGTTCTCTATTTTGACATATTTGTTAAATTGTTATAAAAATTGACTAAGCTTTATACAAATTATCTAATTTTTATAAAAATTAACAAGTTAACCAAGTTTTACAAAAATTAATTAAGTTTATAAAAATTAACTAAATTTATAGCAAGAATAATAATATAATATAATAATAGTAATAGTAATAGTAATAGTAATAGTAATAGTAATAAAATAATAATATAACAACGTCAACAACAAAAACAAATTAACTAAGTTTAAAATAAGTAACTAAGTTAATTAAGTTTTTAAATAATTAAATAAGCCAAAATTCATAACTAAACTGATTGATGAAAAAATGGCATCTTCCTTCTGCTATCAACGATCGTCAGATTCTTCTATCACAACTTCCGATCTGATTTTCCTTCTCTTGATTCTTACCCTGTTAGATCCTACATGCAAATAGTCAAGGATAATCTGCCCTCTTCTCAATCTCAATTTCTTTCACATCATTCAAATCAGAAGAAGTCTCTAGTTAAGAATTGGATTAACTCGAAGAGTGGTTTAAATTCTATTTTTGTTGTGGGGATTCTAACCATCTTGCTTATCTATGTCGTGACTCCATAAGTTATTTCGCGTGTGGCGAATTTGGTCACAAGAAATTTTCTTGTTTGGCATCTTCATTTTCTTCAGAGTCTGTTCAAAGTTGATCGATCATGGTTATCAATTCATGTCGTAATGTATGTTGCTTAAAAGAATTCTACTCAATCATCTATGGCATAAGAGGGAAGAAGGGATTAGATGTTTAGAAGAGCTGTTTTCTCATTTCGACGTGATTAATTCGCCAAATATTGGAAAGGGTTATAGAGATAGATTTGGCAATCCTGAAGATTTTTTGGAAAATCTAAACCTTTTTTTAATAATACAACCTTAAAAGAGAAGAAAGTTGAATGTTTTGGACAAGAATCTTGGTTCTAGTTGTTTTGATTCTGTTAAACTAATTATTTCTAAGAGTGATGCGATTCATTGTTTGGATCCAATTCTTTATGATCCCTCTGTTTCGCACTGTTTAATGGATTAAAATGGCTCTCGGAAAATGAAGTGGATTATTACCCTATCTCATCTCTGTATTTTCATGGGAAAGATAAATTTTATGATTCAAATGTTGGATTCATATAGGTTGTTAATAAAAGAACTAAATCATCTTCTCATGAATTGGGAAAATTTAAGTTAACAACTGCTAACAAATTCGGATGTCTTTCTTCGTTAATGGATAGTACTAAAAGGTTAGGTGTCGATTATGGTTTGGATAACTCTGTTGCTATTAAGGATTCATCGACTAACATGTGTGTTATCGGTGCTCGACTGAATATTAACTCAAAAAGTTTTGATAGTAAATCATTGGCTGTTGAAGGTATTAAGTCTATTGACATTAACAGTACTGTTATGTAGTCGAATATTTGGGAAAATGAGTTGCAGCATAAGGGTGATCCTTTTGACCAGGTAGGCGATTTGTTTGTTGTTTTCTTTGACGACGTTGAAGATGAATCCACTTTACCTGTTCCTCTTGATGATATATTGAAGAATGAGTATTTAGTTATTTCAGACAAGTCGACAGTATAAGGAGTTGAGTGTTTTCTCTGGGCTAATGTTGTTGAAGTGCACACTGATATCAGTGTGCATGGTGCATAGTGTGTGGAGTCTCTGGTTGCTTCTTCGAGTTGTGTTAAGTCAGCTTATGGTTGGCTCGGAATTTATTGATGTGGATTCTTCAATTGAGAATGTTGTTTTGAATCATAATGAAGATGTTAGTTTAGAGAAGGAAGTATATGTTGCTTTGGAGATAAATGATTCTGTGGTTTCTTCTATTCAGAATGACAAGGCTTTTTTTGAGTCAATGGAGAAGTCTGTTAGTATTGGTCTTGCTTTGGGTCACTGAGTGATAATGTCAGTGTGACTTTGGGTTTTGTTGTTGATCTGTTTCATAGGAGTGTTTTGAAACCTTTTGATTAGATTGTTTTGGTGGAGAAGCCTGTCAATCAATATCTACTTGAGGGCAAGATTGTGAGGAATGAGGGTGGGCTTCAGGTGGTTCTACTGATTTGGTGCAGGGTTACAATGCTAATTTGGTCCAGGAATCTAATTTGTTCGAGAGTGATAGTTTTTCAGTGTCTAGTGCTTCTTTTTCGAAGAGAGGAAGACGTAGGAAATCAGTGGCTATTAGTGGCTCTGTTAGACGCAGTGCCAGAATCCGTTGTTATCAGTCCCAATCTATGGGTGAGTTACCTGATTCGAGTGTCTTGAGTGGCACTCCGAACTCAGGCTCAGGTATGCGTTCTGATCTTGGTAGCACGTTTTCTTCATATGCTTTAGGTAGCTTGTCTTCTTCTGAGTTTAGTAAGTTAGCCAGTGATACCGCTTTCATTTTTTTGATGTTGAGGTTGATAGTGAGTACATTAGAAGTAGGGGATTTGATAGGGCTGGATCTGTTGGTTTATGAGGATCATTAGTTGGAACATTAGAGGTTTACACGATTTAAATAAGTATGAAAAGATTAGAGATTTTTTAAAGACTATTCTATTGACATTGCTCTCCTTTAGGAAACTAGAATTGAATGTCCTGATATTCGGTTTTATAGAAGATTAAATGGTTATCATTTTAAGAAGTGGGCTTATTTACCTTCTGTAGGTGCTTCTGGAGGTTTAATGATCAGGTGGCGGGATAACTATTTTAAATTGCTCCATTGTACTTCTAAACAACACTCTTTTCATATTATTTTTATTAATCTTGCTCATAATTCTTTTTTAAATATTTCTAATGTTTATGGGCCTAGCTCAAAAATAGTTCATCAGATTTTATGGAATGAATGTCTTGCGTTTAGATCCTTAGCTCTAGGTTCTTAGATTATAGGAGGGGGGATTTCAATGTTATGCGTTTTATAGGAAAGCATTCTCCACGTGAAGGAGATTTCTCCGCTATGGAGGAATTTGACCAATTTATTATCAATTCTAATTTGATTGAAATCCCTCTTTCCAACAGAGAATTTACTTGGAGTAATACTATGGCAACCCCATCTATGGCTCTTCTTGATAGGTTTTTTGTTATGAAATTAAGGATAAATTCTCTATCTATAGAGTTTCTGGTTTGCCTTACACTTATCTGACCATTGTCCCATTATTCTCACATGTGAACAGCATAGGTAATTATTAGATCTTTCAAATTTGAGAACTTGTGGTTATTAGCATCTAACTTTTTGAATTTAATTAATAGTAAGAAGATTTCTATGAGTTATTATAATATTAGAAATAGGAATAATTCTACGAAAAATTTTGTTTTAAAACTTAGGGATCTTAGGATTTTTCTTAAAAACTGGAATGAGAATGTTTTTGGTAGTATAAAATTTAGAAAAGAAAACATTCTTTCTGAGATGGTTAAACTAAACAAGATAGAAGAAACTAGACAACTAAATTTTGGTGAGCATAATGTTCTTGCTAATATAAAAGGGGAACATAATTCTATTTTAGAAAGGAGGAGGTTATGTCGAAATAGAGATCTGAAGTCCAGTGGATTAACAAAGGGGAGAATAATACCGAATTTTTTCACAATATGGCTAATGATAGAAAGCATAATAATACGATAAATTCCATTATTGTAATTAATGAAGAGTTAGTTGAACAAAGAGATGTTAATATGGCTTTTACAGACTATTATAAAGATATTTTTGGTAATAAAAACAATCATGGAATTAATGCTAGATAGAACGATCTTTATCCCTCCGATCCTAATGTTGATCTTTCTGAGCTAGATAATCCTTTCTCTAAAGAGGAAATTAGGAAAGCGATGACTTGCCAGGGGATAAATCCCCGAGGCCGAATGGGTTCCCACTTTTCTTTTATAAAACATTTTGAGATATTTTAAAATTAGATTTAATTAGTATGTTTAATGATTTCTATAACGGAAATTTGCAACTTGGAAGGTTTAATTTTGAAAATGTTATTTTATTGCACAAAAAAGTAGGTGCTAACAATTTAAAAGATTTTAGAACTATTTCTTTGATTAACTGTTCCATAAAATCATTTCTATAGTTTTAGCAAATAGACTTAGTTAAAGAATGAATGATTTAATTGACTGTTCACAATTTGCTTTTATTAAAAGGACTTAGTTTAAGAAATATCACCAATGGTATGGCTGTTGTTAAAGAATACATTAATCACTGTTGCAAGAATAATATAACCTATGTGATTTTTAAAATTGGACTTCGCAAAAGCTTTTGATTTGGTAGATTGGGATTTTCTTGTAGATATTTTCCATGCTAGAGGTTTTAGTCATAGATGGATTAGCTGGATTATGAATTTTCTTATAACTGGTAACTTAGTTTTATGGTTAATGGTTTTTAGGTAATAAAATTCAATCTAAGCAAGGTTTAAGGCGAGGGGATCCTTTATTGCCTCTATTGTTTAACTTAGTTGCAGATTTTTTTGTTAAGATAATAAAAAAAGTGGTTGATAATGGATCTCTGGGGTGTGTAGGTAATGATATGTCAGTAATGGTATATCTATCCTTTAATTTGTTGATGATGCCTTCCTTTTTTCTTCACATTTACCTAGACATTATTACTCTTAAGTTTATTCTATATATTCTTGAATTTCTATCAGGTTTAAAAATAAACTTTGATAAAGTTCTGTTTAGTTTTAAACGATTTTGAAAAAGTTGAAAATTTAGTTGCTAATATGTTTAGTTATAAAACTAGGAACTTTCCATTTGATTATCTTGGTTTTGTGATTAAACCTATTACACTTAATGATGATGACTGGTTCATAATAATAGATAAAATCAAAAATAGGATTTCTAATTGGAATGGGATATTTTTATCAAAAGTGGGTAGATTAGTTCTAATTAATTCTATTTATCAGCTCTCTCGATCTATTGAATGACTATGTATCTTTTTCCAGATTAGGTGATTGATAAAATAGAAAAAATTAGAAGGGATTTCTTATGGAGTGGGGAAGACTCTAAGGGCTGCATTAAATGTTTAGTAAATTGGGAAACTGTATGTAAATCTATAAAGGATGGTGATTTAGGAGTCATCAATTTGCGTAATATAAATTTGCCCTTACTAGGTAAATGGTTATGGAAGTTTAAGGATATAAACAATAATGCTACTTGGAAAGGATCATATCTAAATATTATAATGGTAGTAATAATTTATACCAAATTACTCCTTCAGTCATTCGTAAGCTATCCAATTTTTGAAAATCCAATTTAAAATGTCATGAGATTTTTAACTTAGGCACTAATACTATAGTTCAATATGGTAATTGTACTTCTTTCTGGCATGACCGTTGGATTTTTGTTATTCCTCTTAGGATTGAGTTTAGAGAGCTTTTATGAAATCTGTAATTTTAAGTATGCTTTAATTATAGATGTTTTTTCTCATATAAATGACCCTCCTTGGAATTTAGTTTCTACAGAACTTTTGTAGGTTCAACCCTTAGGTAGCTTTCTTTGCTTTATGCTAGATTAATTCTTTATCATATTGATAATGATAATATTAGTTGGGAATGGAAAAGAGTAAGAAATATACTTCTGATTCTTTTTATAGATTTATTAACTTTTCAGGTGTAACCAATAACTCTTTTAAATTTATTTGGCAATCTAATGCTCCTCCTAAATCTAAAATTCACATATGGTTAATTATGCATGGAAAACTTAACACCATAGAATTTTTAAAGAGAAAAAATATTCAAAATGAAAATAAAATTTATTTTTGTAATCTACATTTTGAAGATATTAAACATATATACTATGATTGCAGGGATACTTATTCCATACTAAATAATACTCTTTAAATCTTTAACTTTAATATAATAACTAAAAAAATTGATTGTGAATTTTATTGGAATACTTTTAGATTTAGGTTCAAAAAGGATAATAGATTCTTACCTGACACTTTATTCATTATAACTTGTTGGTATATTTGGTTTGAAAGAAATCGATTTTTTTTTAATAATAATAATAATAGCCACTTTAATAAATTGATTTTTATAATTTCTTTGTTTTAATTGGATTAATTAGATCTCTAATCCCAAATATAAATTAGCTAAAAGTAACCTATTTAAATATTATCTTAACAAGGTCGGTAATAATATTAATCTATTTAAGCATGATAATAATACTTTAACATTAACAATTGTAGTATTAATATTTTTCAAACTTAAATGAAGATTTCACTTTGTATCATAATTTTCTTCTGATCAAAGATCCATCTGGATATATTTTTAGATTAAGGATTCTATTGGCCTTACTTTTGTATCTTTACTCCTATCTCATTTATACATATATATGTATATAAATTTCGTTTATATACAGATATTTGTCTAATTCTAACTCTTTTCTTATTCATTTTTCAGATATAGGTTTGGACTAGACAGGGTGTTAGTTTCGCTTTGCAGGTACACAAGATTGCTAATTGTAGGATTTCAGATTGCAGCAAAGGACTCTTCTCAGTACATTTTCAGCTTCATTACGGTGACATAATTTCAGGAGGATTTACTCTTCAGCTAGGCGCTACTTCCATTTTTACCGAGTCTTCAGAGTGGAGTTTTCCTTTCAGGATCATTAGCAGTTCCTCTTTAGTCTAGACACATCCTCGTTCCTTCCGAGTCAGTAGCATGGAGCTTCCCTTTTAGATGGTGCTTGCTTCCTATTTCATTGGCTTTATGTTATTCTTTAGTTTATCGGGTACTCCTAACACCTTAATATTGGGTGGTGGCCATGCCGGAGCTCGATATTGGGGTGTAATGTGCGGTGGCCTTACCGGAGCTCATTATAGGGGTACTTGAGTTTTTATCTTTTGATATGTGCACTTAGTTTTGCTACCTGCCAGACATGTTGGCAGCGCCTTGCTTTGTGTTATATATATAATTGCATGTGTATTCTCCTCTATTTCTAGTGGATCGCATATTTTTCTCAAAAAATTAATAATTAAATAAGCCAACTTTTTTTAAATTAAACAAGTTTAAAAACTTTAATTAAGTTTTATAAAAATTAGTAAGTTTATAACAATACACATGCAATTGTTGAATAAAGTATTTTGAACAAAATTTAAATCAATTTCAGGAAATTCCATATGTTAATGATATCGTTTCTACATGATTATATAAATTAACTAAATTTTCTAAAATTAAATAAAGTTTATATAAATCAATTGAATTTTATAAAAATTAACTAAGTTAATCAAGTTTCATATAAATTAATGAAGTTCCATATAAATTAATTAAATTTATATAATTAAGTTTCACACACATATATGTATGTATATATGTATTGTTATAATTGCTAATTGTTGAATTTCTGTTTCATAGGTAATTACCCATCTATGGTGCATACAAATGGCAACATACCGCGGTGTATTAGCGATTTGAAGTTCTTTTGAAGCAACGACTTTTTTGGTTTGCACATTTAATCGTCATGTGTAGTACGATTTTTTTATCACCTGTATTATTTGCACTTCTAATGTAATGTTCATTACATATTACGGTATGATATACATTATTCTATGTGAATGTTGAACGTTTAGTTATTTTTCTTTAATGTGATCTATATGATTGGGTGAAACGATACATTATATTTATGTAAATTTGTTGATTTTAATCGGATAATGGATATGCACGTACTGGAAAAATGATTTTTAAAATGTTATTAAGAGATTTGAAGCATATTAAGAATGCTAGTAATAAGACTTTTTATAGCATGTTGAAAACGCTATAAAAACGTGTTTTAGTAGCGTTTCTTCTGTTTCAATAATAGGTCATTGCTTTATTATAACTTTTTATAGCATATTAAGAACGCCATTAATAAGAGTTTATATAGCAGTTGAAAAGGCTTTAAAAAAACTTTTTTTTGGTGTTTCTTCTGTTGTAATAATAGGCCATTGATTTATTACAACATGTTGATTTACAGCGTTTATAAAAACGCTATAGAAGCCTTTTATTTTTTAAACGCTATTAAAGGGTCTTTTTGCTGTAGTGTCCTCTGATTCTATTCAAAATGCTTTTCTGGAGTATTACAAAAACTTGTTGGCTAACCATAATTTTGATGACTCTTGGATCTCTCAGATGTCCCAATTCTTAATGGTTGATCTGCCTAGTATTTTTACAACCTTTGTTTAGTTAAGTTGGTTTCTGCTGAAGAAATTAAACAATCCATTTTTAACATGAACTTAGCTAGCTCTCCGAGGCCTGATGGATTTAATGCTCATTTCTTCAAAATCTGTTTGCACATTGTAGGGGATGATGTCATTAAGGCAGTTCAAAAATTTTTCAAACACAATCAGATGCTATCTGGTATTAGTGCAACTAAACTTGCTTTAATTCCTAAAGTATATCAAACAAATCCTGTTTCTCAATTCAGATCAGTAGAATGTTGTAATGTCATCTATAAATGCATAGAAATTTTTTTGCTACTAGTATGAAACAAGCTCTTGCTCCTGTCATATCTGCAAATCAAAATGTCTTTCTGCCTGGTAGGGACATTATTGATAATATTCTGTTGTCAACTGAGTTAATGATAGGATAAAATAGGCATCAAATTTCTCCAAGATATGTTATGAAACTTGACATCCAAAAAGCATATGACACTGTGCAGTGGAAATCCATCATCTACATTCTTTACTACATGCATTTCCCTCATACCTTCTTAGCATGGCTATACCCTTGTCTATCTACTATTAACTATTCAATAAGCCTTAATGGCTCTGTCTTTGGTTATTTTAAGGCAGGGATCCTATTTCTCCTTATCTTTTTATTTGTGTAATGGAATTTCTATCTACTCTAATTAACACTGCTATGAAAAATAAATTGATGGATTCTCATCCAATGTGTAGAAATAATCAAATATGATCTTTGATGTTTGCTGATAATTTAATGTTGTTCACAAAGCCTAATGTCAAATCTATCCCTACAGTGTTGGATATCCTTCTTGAAAGCACTAAGGTTCCTTGAATGGGTTGAGTATTAACACTAAAAAAATCTAAAATCTTAATTGCTGGAGTATCTGAGGATACCAATAACTCTCTGATTGCTCTGTCAACCTTGTCCCCATTTTGATCATGATGAAACCTATCTGGGTGCTCCCCTTACTTCATCTACAGTTAAAACTTCCCAATGTCTACTAATGTTTGAAAGAATAACTGATAAACTTTCCTACTGGCCAGTTTCTAAACTATCCATTGTTGGTAGACTTGTTATTGTGAAGTCTATTGCTTCTACCATGTGTCTTTATTATGCCAGAATTTACATATTACATTCAAAAATTATTTCTATGATTAATTCCACCTTGAATCACTTTCTATGTCACGACAACCTATACTCCAAAAAGCTAATCCCTATATCCTTCAAATCAATTTGTTGTCCTTATGTAAACGGTGATCTTGGAATTATGAATATCAAACAATGGAAAGCTGCTGCATTTTCCTCCCACGTTGAAAAATTGTTGAGGCGTGATCAAAACCTCTGGGTTGATCGGTGTAGGAAAAACCTTCTCAAAAAGCGTCACTTTTGGACTATGCAGATCCCTTATCATTGCAGCTGTACTTGGAGGAATATGTTGAAATTAAGGCACTGGTTTCTTCCTTCCTTTCAGTACACTATGAAGAATAGTAACTTGTTATCTTTCTAGTATGATCCCTGGCCTAGTAAAGGTGTTATACTTGCAAATTTGATAACCTACAACTTGAGATGTTCAACTGAATTTCCTGTTGCTGCAAAGGTGTGTTCATTTTTATGTGACAATAGGATCTCTCTGCCTTATTCCAGTTCCTCTATGATCAGGAATGCTTGGGCTATGTTTGAAAATAAAATATTTCATCATACCGATTCCTCCAACTTATGGGGTGATGGTACTCATTCCATTAAAAGAGTCAATAAGTTTCTCAACTCTTACAATGTGTATAGTCTCTTTCCTTGGCAGTCTAGAATATGGACTGTTAATTCTATTCCTAGTCAGAATCAACTACTTTGGAGAGTTATCAGAGGCTGCCTTCATACTCATGATAAACTTTATGCTATGGGTTTGATTCAATGGTCTTCTTGTGTTTTGTGTGGCCATAATGTAGAAATATCGGGCATCTCTTCTTCTCTTGCCAGTTTTCATTCTTTATCTTGAAGTACATTTTAAGACATTGTCACCTTCATAACCTTAGTTTGGATTCCAGAATTAAAAGGTATACCATTTTTAAGGCCACCAGGTGGAGATCTACAAGTTCTATGTTGGTTTTGAAAAATTTAAAAAGATTTATTCACTTGATTTTGGTTGAAAGAAATGCTCGGGTGTTTTCAGGAAGTTGCTCCTCTAAACATGTTCCCTTTCTTGCCTTAGTCAGATCCTTATGATGTGTTGTTTAAGTTCCTATATTCTTTGCACTGAGATGTGCTTGGTGTTTTCTGCTTGCTGATTCGAGTCCCTCCTTTATTTTATTACTATGTTGATGGTTTCTGAGTTTCCTGGCTAGGATATGTCATCCTTGGAGGTTTTTGTGGGTTGCTTGGTGTTTTTTGTGAAGCTGCTCGGGGTTTTCTTTCTTGTTATCTGTTGTGTTGATTTTTGGTCTTTCTTTTCTCTTATTCCTATGTAATTCTATATTTATGCATGTAATGCTTTATTACATGTTATAAATAAAAAGTAAGGGCCATTTAACCCCGCTGGCTTTGCCAAAAATATTATCATTGCATTGAAGACCCTGTGCCCTCTATTTTCTATTATATTGTTTACTATTCCATCATAGAAACACACGTGCTTATTGCTTTATTCCGATACCGAGTTCATATGTTTGTGCTTTATGAGATTTTAAATATGTGTCGGTGTTACCGCAAGAGAATATTCACATGTGATAACCCAATATCGCCTTATTCATTGTATTATTAGACAGTATTACCAAGTAATACTCTTTGGTGGTATAGATATAGAGGCGAGATGTTACATTGCCTTAAGTTTGTTAAGGTCAACGTTCTTAATATAAGCTAGACAATTTCACGTCATCAAATAATTAAGGTGGGGTTTCTTCCTATGCTACATCTCATATGACATCTTAGGCACAGATTTGGTAGGAAATAATTCAACATATGCGCTGCAGTTTCTAGTGCATATCCCCAATAGGAAAGAAGTCACTCAGTGTTACTCATCAAGGAATGAACCATATCCCATAAGGTTCGATTGTTTCTTGCCGATACACCATTATGTTGTGGAATATAGCGCAGAGTAACCTGAGAGATAATCCCATTATCTTCTAAGTATTATTGGAGATCTTGCCCAACATATTCTCCTCCTTGATTTGATAGAAATAATTAAGTTTTATCGTTCATCTGATTTTCCACCTCATTCTTATAATCTTTGAAGTTCTCACATATGTCAGATTTATTATTCATAAGGTATACATAATCCAGTCTTGAGAAATCATCAGTAAATGTCACAAAGTAAGTCAAATTATCCTTTGTCACTATAGGAATTGAGTCAGATACATAAGTATTTATAGGACCCAAGAGTTTGTCAACTCTTTTATTACTCCCACTAAAATGGTGTCTTGTCATTTTTCCTTCAAGACATAAATCACATGTGTCAAATGATTCATAATCAGCTGAAAGTAGAAAACCTTCGATTTTTGGTTTATGTAGTGTTTTTGTCACTAATATGATATAGTCTACGGTAACGACCCGAAATTTCGGACATATCATATTTAAATATCTGAATTATCTAAATATTTAAATTTTTGCTTAAATATTATTAAATGATTTCATAAGAATTTTAATCCCCTTTTAAATCATAAGTAATGATGGTAAACTTGTTTTGAAAAAATGTTTGCAAAAATAAATACTTTGAAAAAATATTGATAATGCGAATGATAATTGTTCTATCAATAAACATCTTTTTAACCCTCAGAAGTTGCTCATATTTTTTTACATGCACTTATTTGCTTAGAAAATTAATAAAATGAAATAAAAATATTTTACCATTTAAGGAAATAAACTTTATGGATGATGACATGCATGAGGTAAAGGAAGATATTTAGGAAATGAGCTAAAATGGAAATGCTTAAGTGTTAAGAAAATAAAAAAGGAGAAGTGATTGGGGTGAGTGAGAGCTTAGGAAACACCATTCTAATACTATAAAAGGAGGGGCACACCCTTAGGAAATAATAACAAAATCACAAATGAAAACCCAGCTCCTTTAATGGCTTCTCTTCTTCTTCCTCTCTTATGTTCTAAAATGAAATAGTTGCAAATATCCAAACCACTTCAAACTTTGCCATGAGGCATAGTATAATATTAGAAAACCTTCTACCATGTTAGAAGTCTAATAAGTGAAACCAAACTCATAGAGGAAGCTTAGGCTATGAGCATTATATGGGAAGTAGAGGCAAATGAGCAAGTGCAAAGCAAGGAGGAGGAGGAAAGGTGTTGCAACAATAGGTCTAGGCTTAGGTTCTTAGATCTTGGTTATTGTACGGTTAAAGGTGAGTTGACACCTCACTTTAAATGAAAATATATCACATATATGTTTGTGTTTGATTGTGTACATTGATTGAATTGTTGTTAACTTATGTTAAAACATTGGTTTGAATTCTTACTTTCAAAGTAAGTGACATACGTCATCCATGTATGTGGACTTGAACAAACTTAGAAAGGACTTGAATGGACTTGTATGACTTGTGATAAGACCTTGAAAAGAGCACATAGGTTATAAATAGAATTTGGTTTGAACTAGAATTTGAAAGTGCGCTTATAGCGATAGTCACTATAGAAACAGTTTGAAATTGCCTTAGTTTTGCCTTGATTGACATCTTGAAAAGTGGCCAAAACATCACTAGTACAAAACTACCCCTTTTAGACTTGATTTTTAGACTTAAAAGGTTTGAAAGGTATTTAGATTTAAGCATTTTATTTCATTATTTTTATAAGAGGTTACTAACTTTTTAGAGTATTTTAAAAGTGATTTGAGATCTTTATAAGTTTTTAAGAATTATTTGTAAATTTTTAAGGAGGAGATACTTTTTCAAAATATCTAAGAAACATGTCGTTTTCAAGTTTTTAATTATTTTTCAAACTTACTATTTTCAAGTAATATTTTAAATGAATGTTTTATAATCTATTACTAGTATTTTGAAGTGAAAATATCTTACATAAATATTTTGGAAAATATCTTATCTTGTGAAAATATCGTATATAAATATCTTATGAAAATATCTCACCTTTTAAATTATTTAATTAAGTATCCGACTTTGAATTATAACCCAAATGTTTGGAAAAGGGTTAGAATTACTTAATAGCCAAATGGCTAATTGTTTAATTACTTGTTTGAAATGTAATTAAGTATTCTTAACACTAAAAGCCGACAAAATAGGGTTTATCTATTTATGAGAGTAAAGACTGATGTCGAGTTGGGACGGAGCAATAGAGTTCTAACCTACTGGGCTTCCCTCTTGACCAAGGAATAGTAAGTCAGAAATTATCGAAAACATATTAATTATGTTGATTTATTATTATTTAATGAAATTATTAATGTTATACTTAGCATTAAAGCCGATTAAGGTGGACTTATCCATTTGTGAGATTCAAGAACGAAGTGTCTAGAAAGACTGATGCAACCAGTGCTCTAACTTACCTGGCTTCACTCTTCAATGAGGAATGGTTAAGTTGGAATGTTGAAAATGAGTTAAGCATACGAATCGTGATTTCTATATCCATTCATTTTTATAATTTTGGAGTTAACTTGTCAAATGCTGAACTTGACTGAATATGTACTTAGATCTTTAAAACAAATGTTTTAAAGATAATATAAGTATGGAATGATTTTGGATTTGTTGTGAGAATGTGTTAATAGTATTCGTTTTTAACCCTTTTTATTATACTTATGAAAGTACAGAGATTTTTAAAAGAATGATTTATAGATAAGCATAAGCGAAATGGTTTTGGGTTTGTAGTGATAATGCTTAAGTAACATTAGTCTTAAACCTTTTTAATAGATTTGTGAAAGCACTTAGCTCCTTAAAATGGATATTTTGAAGGAATTTATAAGTATGGAATCTTTTGGAAATAGATAGAAGTTTATTACGTAAAAGAAGTTTACAAATAAAATAGTTTTTAACTAATAAAAGGATTAGCTAAATGAAAAGGATCTGGAATTACTTAAGTAGATTAACAAAACTTTGTGTTGCTTGATCGAACCTTGTGTGACTTGATAGTGTTTTGTATGTTCATTTGTTTAAGGAAAGAATGCTTGACTTGATTTCCATTTACAAACATCTATCTTGTACCAGGTAGTCGATTAATCGACTATCGAAATTGTCCAAATATAACTTTAGGAATATCAAAAGAAACATGAGTGCTATGTAGTACAGTTATCTTCGGAGATTTTATACTACACATATAAACTCGTCTTGCTCTTCTAGAACAAATGATAAGGAAATCCATCTACTTAAACGGTTAGAAGATGATCTCAGCTCTTATGCATTACCTTTTATTTCTGAAAGAACCAGGGTCGAGTTTACCTAGGATTTATCAAGTGGTTTTGGAGAGTCCAATAAGTGGGAAGAGTGTAATTATATGAGATGTCTCGAACCCGAAACCACTTCAAAATAAGATAAGCGATCTATGTTCTAGAAGCGGTTGTAAGTGAAATGTTATAGAGTTGAATTGTCAATCCTAAGGTTAAGTCCAAGGGAGAGATCAACATTAACATTTAAAATGATGCTATCATGTAGGACTATTTATTTTGAGGAGAATTCCGAGAGAGAGGACAACATTAGCATTAGTTGGAAGACTTATGCAGGGAGCCTATGTGGAGGTTCGAGATCTGTTCAAGATGCCGAATTTGTGTAGTGATTCATTATCTGTTCGAGATGGAGGAATCCATTTGAGGATTCGAGATCTGTTTAAGATGGAGGAATCCATTTGGGGATTCATGATCTTTTTTAGATGGAGGAATTTATTTGATGATTCGTGTTCTATTCGAGTGATGAAGACTTGTGTAACAATTCCATCTTTAGAGATGCTTATCGATTATTGTTAACGGGAGTTGATATGGCTCGGATCACACAATGAGGGTGATTCAGTTATGTTTACCTTTGAGTATATCCCATCTAGAGATATATGTTGCTCGAAAGGTAGTTTTTGATCCTTATCATGGATTTCGAATTCGACTTCCTAAAAGAGATCTCCGAGGAAAATCCATATATGCTAATGCACCTTAGCGGTATTGATTATATACCTATTATTGTTATAGCGTTCACACAACAACTATTTGATATGATTTATGTCCTACGCTCTAGACATTATATCACTACATGTTAAACTCAATAAATGGTCATTCCTTTGAGGGAAAAACCAATTCAGGAATTCATATGGCCTTAATAGTTACTACTACAGTCACTCATATTTCTTGAGTTTCTCATGCTGGTTTACCAGACTGATCCGGGTGTTACTTTCTTATAATGCTTGGGTCGGCCCCGTGTATATTTTCGTATTTAGCCATGGATGCTTTAGACCAATTGGAGATGAGCTGGATGGTTTCCTACCATAGTATTTATTTCAACTGCATTACTATTGTATCACCAACATTTGTGAGGATAGGTAGTTATAACTGTCCATGCTGAATACTGTAATTTTGAAAAACTTTGAATCTTAGAATGACCGTTTATGCTGTCTTTTGATATTATATATGACCATTCCATTGCGAGGTTCTGATATTGTGCTCCTTCTTCTTTTTTCTATTTCCTTTTCTTTTATTTTCCTTTTCTTTTATTTAACCCTAATAGTTTGTCTTTCCAGCACTTGGGTGCTCAGCGTGTGAATACCATGAATGTATTAGTGCCGACATTCGAGGATCAAAAAGGCGAACCGTTACACCTATAGTGCCATAAGTAACTATTATTTATATCAATATAAAATTTATTAACAGCATATATATGGTTTAAATTAATCACATAAATGCCATTATCTAAAACATCGTTGCAAATATTATTTCCACCAAACACAATATTCATAATACTGTCTTTACAATGAAAAACCAAAAATTGTCAAAGACAATTTAGAAATTGATATAATACTGCAAACAAAGTTTTTAACATTATAATAATTATTCAAAATTAAATCAAATCCCTTAGGAAAAGTCAAGTGATAGTCTCCAATTGTATTCCTACCTACTAAAGACCTCATTTCACCCTTTGCCACGTGCCCTCTTCTCCTAATCCCTATAATGAATTACATATACAAGTCCAAGATCCAGTATCTAATACCTAAGATAATATATTGATTACAAAATAGTTTTGAATCATAAATGTACCCTAAGGAGTGGAAGCAACATTTTCCTTCTTTACTTTGAACGTCTTCAAATTTTTGGACAATTGCATTTCAAGTGCCCCTTCTTATGACAATAATGATATTCACTTTCATTGGTAGGAGCATCCTACTTACATTTCTTTGAACCCGCTTGCATTTATTCAAACTTTTCGATGATGTGGCCTTATCCTTTATAGCTAATATTGTGTTTTGATCCTAGAACGACCCTGAAGCTGACATCAAGATATTGGCCTAACAAGGCTTACACTCAACTGGTTTATATTGTTATATATGTTAATAGATCAAACTATGGAGTTAGCGGGCTTAGGATCAAATCCACTTGTAGTTCATTGCTTATAGTCACCTCTAGCCCTGATAATCTATCAATGTAGCCTTTACTCATCTTCATATTATACATTTCTTAGTAATCTTATACCTTTTGGAATGAGATTGCTTCCAAACAATGCATTGAGGCTTTCGAAGAGTTTGTAGAGAGATATATTTTCACGTTAACTTCACAACTGTTTGTATAATGTAGACAACACAAAATCTTAAGCGATTTCAATCAGCTGCCCATATGTTATAAGATTTTAATTCCTTGGGGTTAGCACCCTCAACGGGTTTTTCCCTTAATGATTCATTAATGGATAGCATAAATGTTCATACATGAGTGTTATCATAATTTCTCTTAGCCAGTTAGTATAGTCTGGTCCAGAGAGCTTATCCATTTTCGAAAATAGCCTTGGGTTGGTCATTTTTGCTGCAAATTTAATTTAAGTAGATTAAGACAATTTATGTATAACATATGTTCTTATATTACTAGATAGGTTAAATGTTTTCATATCATTTATATAATTAGCTCCCATTAGATTTTTATGTTTCCCAAAACCCTAAGAAAAATAAAAAATCTTTCGACTTCTCTTGTGGGTGTTAGGATGTACTTGCCTTGGGATTCTGACCTTGATTTTGCTTAACAAAACAAATCCCAGAAAATGATGGATAACACCTTATCAATTGTACATTATACAATTCGTAACACATATCCCATATCCTATTCTCTTAATAAGTCAAAAGAGATTATTCACTCGTACCTACCATTTCATGACGACATAAGTATAATGCACGTACCTTGAGTTTGCTCATCAAATACGTGTACGTACCCTACCTTGTCAAATCAATATATTAATAATACTGTACATAACCGCCTTTGCTTGAGTCTACTCAATAATTAAAGAGTATGCAAGCAATCTACTAATGTATAGATGGTAGATAATAACTTTATATATTAGAGATTCACAATCTTTAATATATAAATTTATTAGAGTGATATCGATATAGAGAATAGTGTATTTCTTATGAAATACCCTTATGACTTAAGCATCAGACACATTTGAATCATGGTATACGTATGTACTTACTCCTTAAAACTATGTTGGGTTCTCACAGTTCCACTTATATTATACATTCATATTATATAAGTTTAATTTATTTGTAACAATTCGCAATTTAATTAACTTATACTATATTCTTATGTATATTACTAGTCAAGTCATATTTAATTAATTTTAATTAATAATTTAATTAACAAATTAATTAAATTACACTAAAATTAAATTTTTTATTTTTATTCATCTTAAATAATTTTAGATGAATATTAACTATAACATTTATAGTTTCATGTAAATATATCATTATATATATTTGTGTGTGTTTTAATAATTAACATATAATTATTTAATATTTAATAATTATTTTATTTGATTAAAATAATTTTTAATTAAATAAATTTGAAATATTTATTTTTAGTTTACATTAAGTAATTTAAGATATATATTTAATTTTCTCATTTATAATTATATATGTATGTATGTATGTGTCATATATGTGTTTACTTTGATTAATTACTTTTAACTATTTATTTATTTAGTTAATCCAATTAACTAGCTTTATTAAATAATTTAAAAAATATTCATTTATTTTCAAAAATAGTTTTTTGTAAATATTTCATAACTTTTATAAATTTATTTTATGTTTCAAAATTTAACTTTTAAATTTAAAATGTATTATTTAATTTTCAAGCTGAATTTCGAAAACTAGCCCAGTCCAAATCTATTTGGGCTTTTACAATTGAGCCAACCTTTTGAACTTACTCCATCGTTAAGCTAAGCCAGTAGGCAGGAAGGCAAATACTTGATTATTATACCCCAAGCCTAGACATTACTATTTTAGACACTAAATGGCAGGCAGGCTTTATTACTTGGCCCTATAGTTGTTAATTTAAAACACATAGACCAATAACACTCAAATACAAATTGATGGAACCGGGCTGATTTACAGCGAGTGAAATCGGTAACTTATGAAAAAAATTCTTATTTTGCATCATATTGGGCATATGAAGTCTAAAGAGTTGTGTTAGATCTAATCTAATTAATTTAAATAAAATCAGATTTTATTTCATTTTATCATTTATTTAATTAATTAATTTCCTTAATAAATATTTATATTGTTTATGAGTATATCATTATATACTCGTATGTGTATAACGTGCACATGCAATATAGCATATGGTTTACATGGTTAAGTATATACATAAGTAGGTATTTGGATTTACAATTACTATGTATATACTTGGCTTTTACATTTATGTTAATTTTCTAAACAAAATATGCGCGCATACACACACAGACACACACACGCACACACTCTTATATATATATTTGAAAGAAGTAACAAAATTATCTATAAATAGATATAAAAGAAAATTTAACTAAGCCTTTGATTTCAAATTTCAAATATCTAATTTGGCTTGGTAAACAAGATTCAGGATTTAAAGCTAGATTTGAAAATTAAATATCAGATTTTCAAAATGTCATAATATGACTTGGAATATTTAACAATACACACACACTATATATATATATAATATTTAAAATAAATTTACTCAAAATTTTTGTATAAACATTTTACTAATTAAATGAATATATATATATATAAGTGGATATTTCAATATATCTAAACACATATATACAAATATATACATGCATGCATAGATACATACATATGGTAAGAATATGCTCCTCCTTACTATCGCTACAGTTCAATCTATACCTCTATAGCTTTCAATGCTACACCATTCCAAGTCAAATGAAACCATGGAGAAGTTCAATCCATACTATGAATAATCATGTCCACAAAAAATAAGATCATTTCAAAAATCCTACGATGTTTGGAATGTTAAGTTAAAAATCAACAGCTAAAACACTTATATTGACCATTTATTTAAAACATGATTTTGAACATGTTAATAGTATTCAAATTAAGCCAAATCTGGTAAAGATGATTTTAGTAATATAAGAACATATCTACAAAATTTTGTTCAATTTTGACATATTTGGATTGAAAAAGAAGAGAGGTGTGGATGAGGTGTAGCGAAAACCCTTTATATATGTATATACGTATGTATGTATGCATGTATGTATCTATGTGTATGTATGTATTGCATATATATTTCGAAAAAATAATTTTTTGGAATCAAAAATAAATATTTTTTATTTATAAAATACATTATAAAATACATAATAAAACAACTATATTTAATTTATATACAATAACTATATAATACAATTAATTCGGTTGAATTTTTTTTATAATTTTTGAGAGCATGTTAATCAAAAATATTTAGATAATATTCTGTAAAGGTTTACTATTTATAGAATACATGATTAAGAAAATCTATTTATTTTATATAATACAAAGATATATATATATATATATATATATATATATATGATACTTTTTTGAGAAAATTGAGTGATCCTCTATTCGAGAAGGAGAACACTTACGCATTTTATTCTATATTTAAAAAATGATGTTGCCGATAGGCCTAGGAGAAAGCAATAACCTGCTTTCCTCCAATATAGTAAAATATACTAAAAACTCCATCAATCCTAATGGCTAAGGTTCGTAATGTAAACAAATGACAATAAAATCGAATGAAAACAAAATAAATAAACCAAACCCTAGATATGCTCTGATATAAGTTATCCAACAATGGTAATAAAACCTGGTAAATCCATCCAAGCACCGATACATCTAAAAATGAAAACAAAAAATGTACGAAATAATTAGATCAACATATATAAATGTATATAAAAGTATTTTATATAAATACATATATACCTATATATGTCATGAGTAGAATACTAAATATGAACTAAGCGATAGGTAAAAGATTAAATAAAAAATGTTATATAATGGTATAGAGCGAATATGTTAGCTATGGAATGAATGAAAAATTCTAAACGACGATATTTTACAGTCTAACAAATTTCTATTGAAAATATTGCATCAGAAAATTCATTAGCACACATGCCAAATTAAAAAAGTATTTATATTGCTATTATTATTTCTATTTTTAATGATAAAATTTTCCTTAACTAAATTAATAAGAGATTTTACCTATTTAAAATTTTCTTTGAAATTAATATTATTATCCATTTTATACTAGGATTTGAAACCTAATTAAAACATAACAAAGCAACTCTATATATTAAATTTTCCATATGAGTATTAATATTATTAAAAACTTCTTGATTTCTTTCGAACCATATATACTAACAAAATACAGTAAAAATACTATCAAATACTTGTCTACGAAATCCAATATAATAAAATCTAAGACTACAAAAATGTACTCCATAATTATTACAAGTTATATCAAAATAAAAAATAATAAGAAAATTTACAAGAATAAACTTAATGATGCAACTCTCAAAATATAAATGTGAAATATTTTCCATTCTCATATAACATAAAAAACAATCAATAATTGTATTTTTCTTTTTTAAATATTATGTCTTACTTAATTTCCCGTGTATAATTAACCATATATGTATAGCTTCCTTAGGTGAGGTGTTACCATTCCAAATATGTTTAAAATATTATCCACTTTGTTCTCGAAATTATTTGAAATTTATAAAAAGAGTGCGATGAAAGATTTTACTATTATCATAACACCATATTTTTAAGTCCTTTTTATTATTAATATTTTATGATTCTAGTTTAGCGCACAATAAAGCAAACAAAGATAAGGTACTTCTAAATAGCACACTACTAAAACTAAATTCCTATGGAAAATTTAACTATGATCTACCTATATTTCTAAAAATAAGACATATTTGAAATTACAAATTTCATAAAGCTCTTTAAATTCTACTCTTAGAGGAATAACTAAAATCCAACAATCATGCCAGAACCCCCTGAATGTACTACATTATTAATTCCTAATTTATAAATTTGATAATTTTTTATCAATTTCCAAAAATGAGAAATATTTTTTGTATTACTATTGGAAATATGGTGTAGATTATATGTACCAACACACCATTTATTTGATATTATTTCTTTTCAAATTAACTTTTCATTATTATCGGTTGATTTCCATATCCATTTTTCTAATGAAGACGTATTTAAATTATTTAATTTATAATACCCAACTCTCCTTATTTTTTAGATTTACATACCATTTATCATTTAGCTAAACATTTTGAACTACTATTAGGATTATCCCCACTCTATACAAAATATCTTTTAATTTTATTTATTCCATCAATTACCCATTTTGGAAAGAGATAAAACAATATTCGATATATGGGTAATGATGATAAAATAGAATTGATAAGAACTATACTACCTTCCATCGATAAAATTTTATCATTCCATTTGGAAAACCATTTGTTAATTTTATCAATTATTATTAATCGATCATGTTTGACTTTTGGTTAGATTTATTAAAGATCCTAAGTATTTTTTGGGGAATTTCGTAATTTTACAATTCAGTGTTCATGTGGCTTGATTCTCTATCTTATCTACTTCATTCATCACTAACACTGGACTCTTGTCAAAATTAATCTTTAATCCCGATAGTAACTCGAAACTTTATAAAATAAAATTAAGTGCTATATGCCTAGATAAATGAGATGTGAAGAGCATGGTATCATCCGCAAACTAAAGAACAAAAAGACCATTGTTTGCAATCTTATTTCTAACATCGTTTAAAATCACTTTACTAGTAACTAATTTGATAATCCTAGTGAAAACATCAATAGTTGAATTAAACAGAAGAAGTGACAAAGAGTCACTTTGCCTAAGTTCACATTTGATTAAATTTTATTTCCTAATATACCATTAACCAAGATACCTGAATTTCTAATTTAAGTAAAGGCATAATCCAACCTGCCCATCTGACACTGAAACCCCTAGCACTAATAAATCCTTAAGAAAATCTCAATTAATTGAATGAAAAGCTTTAGCAAAATCAAGTTTTAAAGTGCATAAGTGATAATATTTTTGCAATAATAATTCATAAATTCATGAGTTATCACTACCCCATCCGTAATATTTCTACACTTGATAAAGAAGTTTGAGAACTATCAATTAATCCATTCATTTTAGTACTTACGTATTAGTTAAAACCTTAGAATTGATTTAACAATTTAATAATAAAATAAGTACGAAATCTTTTACCTCATTTGCTCACACTTTCCTATATAGTAAGATTATGTTAGTGAAATTAAACCTGCCAAATTATAATGAACCATCATAACAGTCATTAAACATTTTAATTATAACGTAATTTTAAAAGGTTTCAAAAATTTTGAAAAATAAAATAGAAAACCCATCGAGGCCGGGTGATCTATTATTGGGAACATCCTTTATGGCCCTCAAAATATCCACTTTCATAAATGGGTTATCTAGTCCATCTGGATCAATCATAGTGTCATTAGGATATAAATCATCCCAGTTGGCCTTAATCCTATTCCCATTATTAGTGACAACAATTTCTTTATAGTTTTTAGTAAATGCCTTGATTAATTCTTTTTGATCAAAAATATCAAAAATGCCAATTAAAATAGAGTATATTGTGTTTTCTACAATTTGCTATTTTATGAAAAAAATTGGTATTCTTTTACTTCTAATCCATCTGTTAGACCCTAAATACATATTTCCACATCACTTCCTCTATCACAATAATATTATTTAATTCGTCTTTTAAATTAGAAAGCACATTTTTCTGTATATTTAAATTTCTTGTTTCTTTTATTCTATTTAACTTTAAAATATCATTTAGTAATTTATCCTTCTTAATTCCAATGCCGCCAGAAACATCTTTATTCTAATTTTTTAAGAAAGATTCTCAAGTCTTTATGTTTACTTATAAATATTTTAGCTATGTTTCCTAAAAATCTATAATTATTGTTACTTGTAGAGAGCCATTTATTTGTAATTAGATCTGAAAATTATTTTCTAACAACCATATATTTTCAAATCAAATTTTTTTACTCCTACCAATTTGGTTAGTGCAAGATAAAATAATTGGACATTGGTTGGAGTAAACAATCGGATGTCCAACGACCTTATAAACTGGAAATCTATCTTCCACTTCATCACTAATAAAAAAAAACTTATCTAAAAGTGCCATTGAAGAGTCATCCCTATTGTACGACCAAGTAAATGTCTATTATTTGATTGTAATTCAATCAAATTACAACTAACAATAAACTGATTGATTTCCTCCATAGCAGTACCACCTTCTCTAAAGGAGAATTCACTTAGAAATCTAGTGACTTCAAAGTCCCCACCCATTGCCTATGGACCAAGAACGAGTGATCTAAACTCAAGACACTCGCTCCAAAGAACCCTTCGATCGGTCTCGTAAGTCGGCCCATAAGCATTAATAACATTAAAAAATGAACCACTACTGAGGTATGAAAAGATAAGATGCATTTAATGAACTCTAATAATAGTTGTAAAAATTTAATGTAATTTTATTTCTGACCCACCATCAACCCTCCCCCCAAGCTAACCCTAGCTGAGAGATGAACCCAGTGATTGAAATAAAGAACCCTTAGACTCCTACATAATTGATAACCGGGATGTTCTCTTTTTATTGTTTCTTCTAATAAAGAAACATCAATGTTAATATCTTTTAAAAAATGACCTAATTTCACACTATTTTCCTAAATCATGTAAACCCTTAACGTTCCAACTGATGTACCTCATGGTCTAAGTGATCTAGCTCGCTCTAACTCCCTACTCATAATATGCTCGACATCTAATTAAACATCATCAAAAATATAACCTGAATTCCTAGCTAAGTAATGTATATCACTAGTAGGTAAACTATTCAAAACACAAGGACTATAAGTATTGCCTAAAATAATATCTTTACCTAGGATAGAGCCCTCATTTGCTGCAGTTGCCACTCTACAAAGATGAGTATTCCTTCTTATGGATCTGAGTGCACTCATGCAAAAATCTAGTTTCGATTCTTTTCTGTTTTTACCTTTCTCATTGCCACAAACAAAACATCGGTCCCTTTTAGCATCTAGCACACATATACAACCTTTCCTATTCCTATATACTTTATTATTATTTTCAACTACATATTTCCCTAAGTCACTATTGGTACATGACCCCATATTAGTAAAATTCCGTACCACCTTTAGGCTTGCATTATTTTCCATTGGCTATAGACAATTCGATGCAATTTGCACCACCCCCTTCTTCTCATCACCTAAAACATCAGAATTAATGTATTATAACACTTAGGAGATTGTACAATACATGCACACATCACTATATAAAATCTCTTTGTCATTGTAACGACCCGGAATTTCACTGCTTTGACTAGTGAATATTTAATTAATTTTAAATATTCAATATACAGGTTTATAATGAAAATAAACTCACTTGGATTAATTATTAATGATGGTAAAATCATTTACAAAATTTGTTTAATAGATTAAATAGTTCATTGAAAAAAAAGAAAATGTGACCGAAGAACATTTTCCGAAATTTTGACCTTTTGACACCGGAAAGTTATCGAGAATGTTGTTCGTTTTTGCGCACTATATATACATATATATAAGAGTTAATTAACTAGATAATAATACACTTAGAAATAAATTATCTTATATTAACTTGGATTAGTAAGTGATGCGACAAGAGATAGTTTCAAAAATAATAAACATTTTATATAAATATTGTTAGCGCCAAAATTGGCACTAACATCCAAATCTAGATGAAAGCACCAAATCACAATCATAAATCATAGATAGAATGTACGTAGACAGTACAAATACTAAGAACGTTCAAAATAAAATAAAGTAATAACGGAGGATTTATAGTGGTTCGGCTAACTCCGGCCAACGTCTACTCCAGAAATTTCCTTTCTATTGATATGAGAATCAATTATAATTACAACCCGATGTTTTTAAAACAACAATGGCAGAGTAGCCTTAGGGGGAAGAGGAAGGAAAATAGAATCAGATCCCTTTTTCTGAATCCCCACATGTTGTATTTATAAATGAAGAAAGGCCAGTTCCCCTGCACAGGCCCATGACCAATGTAGTATGGCCCACAAGCGTTAATTCAAGATGATCGACCCAGGCAAGCCGATCAACAACCACCAACCCATACATGCCGACCTTGAATCCCATGGATGCTGACTCGTAGTAGACCTCAATTGTGCTCGAAGCAACTTGATTAACTTCTAGCTATGTCGACCGACCCACTGCGGCCGAACTGTTTAGGGCCAACCCACACATTCCAATTCCTTGAGGCTTAACCCATCCATACCGAGCCACTTCATCTCATCTTCCCTGACCAACCTTATGTGACCGACCCACCAAGTCTGACCCAACATTGTCGAACCACCTCAATCTAACTATCTTGGTCGATCCACACATGGCCAATCCATACATACCGGTCCATATATACCGGCTCATATGTACCGATCCACATATACTGACCCACTTTGGCCTGTCTCCCTTGACCAAACAACTCTTGACGACCTACCTAGTCCGACCCATCCATAGGAACTTTCGTACTCCAACCACACTACTATCTAATACTAACCATTATAGACATGCCGAACCACTACATTATGTCGAACCAAATATGTATACTGACCCCAGAATAGAATGCTAACCCAAAGATGTTCTTTCATCATAGCCGACCCAGCAAAGTCCCTTCCATGCTGATCCAATCCAAGATGCTGACCCAAGTATAATTCCGTGCCAAACCCGAGTCACTTCAACCTAACCACCTCCCAACCAGACCGAACCACCTATTGCTGATCCAATCAAATTGCATCAACCCACATGGCCGAACTCCAATGACCGAACGCTTATGACCAACCCATGTTATGCCAAAACCCGACTTCATAATCATGATTATCATCCATGATTGACCATCTATCCAGCAGTTGACCAGAATCATTGTATTTCAATCTCGACAAATGAGCTGCCGATTTAGTTAAATCCACCTATCTGCGGCCTTTCCTAAAGGTGGGTTAACATTTGCCCTCCAAAACATGACTTGCTATTGGAAGGTATGTTTTGAACAGCCTCAAATCCGATACCCGAAGTCCATGTTACATTCATTACCAAGCAATTCCATCCAAATCTGATAGTCTACTACGCAATCATTGCAAGTCATTATCCAATTACGAATCCATCCCAAATCCATTAACCGAATCTACGATCTCTCTAGATCATTTTATCTAAGTCCAGAACCTCTTCGGGTCCTGTAGTCCAAATCGAGGAGCTTGTCGGGTCCAAATACTAAACCGAAATCCAAATCCGATAGCCGAGCTCTGATCCATCCATATCCAACAATCAATAACTAAGTACATGACCTCTTCGGGTCGACATCCATATCGGGGACCGTCCAGGTCCATGCTCAAACCCTTAGCTGTTCGTAGCCAATATCCAAATTCATAACCTCTTCGGGTTCTTGCCAAGAACAGCCTGCACCTGACGACCTATGTCAAGTAATACCATGGTGTTCCTAGTTTAGTGTTCCTAAATGCTGAGTAATCCCATGGTTTAAGTCCCAAGCCGAATCCGGGTCGCTCCGAAACCTTGCCGAGCATAGTCCAAATTCGACGACCTAAAATATTAACCGATAGAAGTCCTAGGCCGAATCCTGGTCCTTCGGTCACCTATCGAGCATAGTCCATGCTCGACGACCTTATAGCATAATCTAGACAGAAAGTCAACCAAAATCCAATTCGAAATCCAGATTCAAACCAAAAAACCAGAAATCTATATCAAAAGTCCAAACGAAAAGGAAAACGTCCCAACTAGAATTCAAATCAAAAAACAAACAAAACCTGGAGTTCAAACCAAACCCCAAAACCAAAGCAGAAAAAGAAAGTGTCCAAACCAAAAGGCAAAAACAAATTTCGCAAACCAAAGCATCACAGTTAATCATCGTCTTAGAGCATGCCTAGGGGTTATCTCCATCCCCATACATGAGTAAGCGACTTAGCCATTTGTCCAAAGTTTGTTACTTATTCCAAAGCATTATGAATAGTTGATGACCAACCGACCACCATTCCTGGGCCTCGCGCCATCATCGTTCAAGCTTGGTGGTGGTTGCTCTTACTCCACCACTGCATTTCGAGTTTCGACATATTGCCACAATTGACCATTCCTAATATGTTCCTCGACTATATCCTTTAGATGCCTGCAACGTTGGTATCATGCACGTCTAGGTCATGAAAGAAACAGTGCCTTCCTGATGCCCTTTCGCATTCTAAGGGTTCCCTCCTTGCCGTCCTTCGATAAGGAAGGTGATCCCGAGTATCCAAGTATATCCGCTCTAATGTCTCATTCAGTCCTGCATAAGTGGAGAATTTTGGTTCTCCCCAGTGCTTCCTCTTCCCTTTATCCTTGTATTTACCTGAGTTCCACCGAACGGTTCTCCATCCTTAACCATGTTTACTTCCTTTGACTTCATAGCCAAAAATGCATTCTCTTGTAGAAGAAACTTCTCGGCTTCGTGAAAGAATTACCCGAGATCCATTGGTGGATAATCAACGATACTTTGAAATTTGAATTATCCCTAACTCCTTACACCGCTGCCATTGGAACCATTGATGGATCCGGCCGATCCATCGAAGCAACTTCTGCATTAAACCAAGTTAAAAAAGTCCTAAGTGATTCTCACGTCCTCTGCTTCACCGGCGTTAGTGTCATCAGATTCTTCGGCCTTTTGATGTGAACTCGAAACTGTTTCCAAAATCTATCCACCAGTTCTGTCCATTTTCCAATCGATCCATCTTCCAGCTGTCCAAACCACATAGTAGCTGTATCGGTTAAGTACAGGGGGAAACACCGGGCCATAACCTCCTTAGATTTCCCTAGCACTTCCATATGTCTTTTGTTCCTTATTAAGCGGTCAGTGGGATCTGTCTTACCATTTTATACTTCAAGAGTGGGCTGCTTGAAATCGCGTGGATTCGTAGCCATCCTGATGTTAGGATAAACGGACTTTTGTTACTCCATCCAAATCCCTATTTATCAGACCTTAACGAATAGTTTGTTAAATAATGTCAGCCAATCCAGTGTTACCTACTAAGGGTTGCCCACCGTCTACATTTCCTAGCAGCCCTCCAAATCCCTAAGGAAATTCTGGTATATACTCCGCGTCACGCACTTCTGTATTCTTGCTGGCACCGGCTGCGCAGCGTTATTTGGTATCCCTCTATGGATTGGTCCAACATTACCTGGTGGTGTGCCCCTAAGTCTAGGTCCGTCTAGACTGATAGTTGTTTGCTGATTGGGAGTTGCCCTTGCTGAACCACTCCATCTGCTTGCCTGTTGAGTCCTTCTGATCCAGCTCCATGGATCTGAGGTCCTGCAGCTCCTATTGTTCCTGCCTATTCAAATTGCCTAACAAGGGTCTGCCCCATTTCCTCTTACCTTTTCATCAACTGCTCCTATATGAAATTCATCAGGACCTGCATCTCGTCCTTAATGATATAGATCGAGGCTTGGTCAGCTCCGAAGGAAGCCTCCTGACTTCCCTCTTGCTGACTCCTTTCCTTCCTTTGTCTCCTGGTTGGTTGCTTTGCCATAGTCTCCAGAATCCAAGTTCCTAGGCCTTTAAATCCAAAATCCAAGCTTCTGAATCCCTCAGTGCTAGCATTCTCAGTGAAAGCACCAAAATGTTAGCGCCAAAATTGGCCACTAATACCCAAACCTAGATGAAAGCACCAAATTACAGTCACAGATCATAGGTAGAATGTATGTAGAGAAAACAAATATGAAAAATGGTTAAAACTTAAAAGAAATAAGTAATGACAGAGGATTTATAGTGGTTCGGCTAACTTCTGCCTATGTTCACTCCATAAATTTCCTTTCTATTAATATGAGAATCAATTACAATTAAAACCTGGAGTTTTTAAAACAACAATGGCAGAGTAGCCTTAGTGGGGAAGAGGAAGGGGTATAGAATCAGATCCCTTTTTCGAAAGCCCCACATGCTCTATTTATAGACGAAGATAGGATGGTTCCTCTACGCAGACCCATGACCAAGGTAGCTCGGCCCACAAGTGTTATTTCAAGCTAACCGACCCAGGCAAGCCGATCCACAACCACCAACCCACACATGACGACCCTGAATCCCCTGGATGCTGACTCAGAGTAGACCTCAATCGTGCTCGAAGCAACTTGACCAACTTCTAGCTATGCCGACCGACCCACTACGGCCGAGCCACTTAGGGCCAACCCACATGTTCCAATTCCCTTGAGGCCGAACCCATATATACCGAGCCACTTTGCCTCATCTTCTCTGACCAACCTTATGTGACTAACCCACTAAGTCTGACACAACATTGCCAAACCACCTCAACCTAACTATCTTGGTCAATCCACACATGGCCGATCCATATCGGTCCATATATGCTGGCCCATATGCACTGATCCACATATACCTACCCACTTTGGCATGTCTCCCTTGACCAAACAACTCGTGACGACCCACCAAGTCCGACGCATCCATGACCTTCCGTAGGAGCTATAGTACTCCAACCACACTACCATCTAATACCAACCCACATAGACAAGCCAAACCACTACATTATGCCGAACCACATATGTATACCGACCCTAGAATAGAATGTCGACCCAATGATTTTCTTTCATCATAATCGACCCAGCCTAGCTCCTTTCTTGTCGATCCAATCCTAAATGCCGACCCGAGTATAATTTTATGCCGAACCTAAGCCACTTCAACCAAACCATCTCCCAACCAAACCGAACCACCTATGGCCAATCCAATCAAATTGCACCGACCCTGAATGACCGACCCACGTGGATGAACTCCAACGACCGAATGCTCATGACCGACCCATGTTATGCAGAAACCCGGCATCATAATCATGATTATCATCCGTGGTTGACCATGTATCCATCCAGTTGACTAAACCATTGTATTCGAATCTCGACAAGCGAGTAGTCGATTTGTTAAATCCGCCTATGGCCTTGCCAAAAGGCGGGTTAATAAATATGTATATTGAGTATTGTCACATCTTAAATTTGTAATCATTAACTGTAATTATCTCTTGTCACATCTTAGTTAATTAATAACTAAACTGATAATTATACGTATATATATAAAAGAAAGTGATGTGACTAAGCATAATAATTACATATATATAAAAGAAAGTGATATGACTAAACATAATAATTATATATATATATATAAAAGAAAGTGACGTGGCTAAACATAATAATTATATATAAATGTATAAAAGAAAGTGATGTGACTAAACATAATTACATATATATATAAAAGATTGATGTGATTAAACATAATTATATATACATATATATTATAAAAGATTTGTGATGTAGCTCGACAAAGTGACTAGGTGTGAAATTTTGCCTATAAATAGCCCATATGTTTCTCCATTTTTCCTTCCTCTTTCCACCAGCCTTTTCTTCCTCATTTCTAAATCAAATGAAGCTTTTCTTTTTTTGGAACCGTATGAAATTTTAATAGCTACAACATTCTAGTTGACCATTTTTTCAAATTTCTATCCCAGATATGTCAAAATACCCAATATTTGCAAAGCAAATTTTCACCTACAATTTCAAGTCCAAAAATTACCTTTCTTCTTTTGGTCATAACTTCAAAACTAATCAGAAATGAGTGATTCTTTCTTTTGAAATAAAGAAATTCCAATAACTTTCTCTTTGAGTCGTTTTGAAATTCCATGAGTAGTAGCCCAAAAATCAGTATTAAAATGACCTATTTTCAGGATTATTATTTAAGAATTCGATGTTTATCCGAAGTCGCTCCACCTGACCAAAACAAGTCTCGCTTCGTCTTCCCTTCATGGTCGAGCCTACCTAGTGCATTTAGGGTTCAGGACTCCATCTTTTTTTCTTAGGAATGAAAGTGCTAGGTCGTATTCAAGTCAGCAAAAATTTGGATAGCCTTCGGTGAGTAAATTCCTTAATTTTTTTGGGAAAGAATTTACATTTATATATATGGTTGTATTTGTGATGTTATTATTTGGATTATGATATGGTTTGGATGTATATTTGTGTGCGCTAATTTGTGGTTTAGCATTAGAACTTTGAATTGATAATTTAATTGGTGTTTTGGTTACAAAATTATGATCATTGGCTTGGAATTGGAAGTGATATGGAAAGTTAGTAAGTAATATTAGTAAATGGAAGAGTTAGTGAGAAACAAGTTGGAAATTACGGGTACCATAGCGATATTCGCTATGGATGCAGTTTGTTTAAAAATTTGATCTTCGCAAAGTTTGGTTTTTATACTTCAAATTGTTTTGTAAATAGTTTATAAACTAAATAATGATATTTTAAAAGGTAAATTAAGAATTTAATAATAAATTTTTAATTAATTATGTTTTGATAATTAATAATTAATTAAGGATTAAACAAGAGTTATTAACTTTTATTAATTAAAGGTTGGTTGTTAATTAATTATTTTTTAAGGTTAAGATTTATTTTAATTAATTATCAATTAAGTTAGTTAATTATGAGTTAAGTATATGATTTATTTTTAATTAAATATTATTAACTATTAATTAATTATTAATCAAGTGTTTAATTATTTTTAAATTATTAATTAATTAAGGTTTAATTTGTAATAAATTATTTATCAAAGGTTTAATTTATTATTTAAGTTTAATTAAAGATTATTTAATTAATTAATTGAGAATAATTAATATTTGATTATGAATAAAGGTTTAATTAATTATTTAATACTTAATAATGGATTAATTTAGATCTAATTAATAGTTAATTACTGTTACCTATTTGATTAAATTAAGTTAAGATTCAACTGAAATTAATTACGATTTAAATAGGATTTAACTTATAATAAATTATTTTTAAAAGGGTTTAAAAGTTTTAAATCCTTTGGTTTTCAAAAGTAATATTGTTTAAAGGTACTTGTTTTCTAAAGATGGTTTAAGAATACAAGTGATTTAAGTGTTGATACCATTAAGAAACCATGTAATTATGAATGAGTTATAATGTAGATCGTTGGGTTGTTTAGACCTGTGTTAGCAGAATAAATGCCTATTCTTCTAAAAAATTGATTGTTTGGACATGTGTTAGCAGAATAATTCCTCATTCTGCTATAAATTGATTGTTGGTTTGTTTGTATGGACATGTGTTAGCAGAATAAGTCACCGTTCTGCTATGAATTGGTTGAATTATTTGAACATCTGTTTAGCAGAACAAATCACCATCCTACTATTATGTTATTTGGACATGTGTATGATAATTCGTTATTATTGACATGTCATTCCCTATTTTGGATATGAGTTGTATTTGCATAAATGTTGACCTGTATAAATGACGTTTAAGTGAATTGGAATTAAAATTGAATGGTAACATAAATTAGTACCATTGGGATTGCTAAGCCTCTTTTCGAATTATTAAAGTATGTTTTTGAGTTAACTTTAATTTTTAAATAAATTTGGTTTTAAAGGCTATAAATGGTTTTCAAATTTTGTTATTATTATAAAGTTATTTTTAAATAATATCTTGTTTTAAAGAAAGGGTTTATTAAATAAAAGTTTACCTAGAGTGATTTACAAAGGATATATTGAAAATGATATTTCATAAAGGAGATTCTATGAAGAAATTATAAAGGAAGATTTTTAAATAGTTTTAAAAATAGAAAGAGATTTTATAAATCATTTTAGATATTTTGAAAGAAGTTTTAAATCTAGTTTGAAAACTTTTAAGTGGTTTGAAATGTGAAGTGAATTTATAAAAGGAATTTTTATATGGAATAAGTAAATGTGTTATACATGAGGTGATGTTTTTGAAAGTGAAATGTTTGGCCATTTAAAATGGAATTTTGAGGAAATGGAATTTCCAAAAATACATATATTGTTTTTTCAAGTAAAAAGGAATGTAAGAGGTTTGGAAATAGGTTTGAAAAGATCTTTTGATCAGCTTTAATAAAGTGATTTTATTAAATAAAGTTTAATTAATAAAGGCTTAGAGGATCCCATATGGAATGCAATCTATATTTTATTATTTGTATAAATTGATAGTTAAATAACCGACTATCAAATCTGGACCAAAACCTTACTTTGGAAATATTTAGGAGAAACATGAGAATTATATGGTACAGTTACCATCAAAGGTGTTATACTGTACGCATAAACTCGTTTCGTTCTACTAAGATAAATGGTAAGGTAATCCATCCATAAATGGTTAGGAGGTGAACTCCGCTCTTATCTTTTGTCTGTTTATTTCCTAAAGAACCTTGGTTGAGTTTATGGAAATATCAAAAGTTGTTTCGAAGAGACGGGGATCGAATATGTTATCCAAAAACCACTTCAATTCAAATCAAGTGTTTCTGAATGAAGACATCTTGAAGCATGGAATCTAAGATGGAGTTTTGAAGTGCAGGGCAATTTTCTATTTTCCTTGGGAGGGATTTTTCATAATGGACGTAATAGGAATAGTTCCTTCGATTTCGTTCAGTCCTAGAATGAACTTGTATGGATGAATGCTAGCATTGCATTGACGTCTGGAGGGCAGTGTTAGTATTCCAAGTGGGATTGCTATTCAAAAGGTAAAACGTAGCCTCGAACCTCATCAATTGGGAAATGAAAAAAATTGAGCACATAGCCGGGCCAAGTGGGTTGCTACCAAGTAGGGTATGGTCATTCCAAATTTAGATTTGTTATTATCTCTCATTTGTATGCTTTGGGGCCCGTTAATGGAGGGATGATTATATTCGGTACTACTAGTCAAGTGATAGGCTAGTCCTGTGTGGTAGGGATACAAGATGTTCTTCTCAGACCCAGGTGCATTTATCTAGGGATGTAACTTTAGAAGGTAGTTTCTTACCTTGTCATAGTATGAAATCCAATCTCCAATACGCTCCTTACGGTTTCGATTGTAGAGCCTAGTATGATGGAATTTAATTAATGTAACAATTTCGAATATTTTAATAAGTATTTGTACTTAGACAATATTATGATATCATACGGTTTTTATATAAATGTGGGTTTGATTATCGTAGGGTAAAAGCCCGTATGTGTTTATGTGTGGCGTGGTCTTACGAGATACCTTTGATTTTAAAAGGATTTTGAAAAGTAATAATTCAGTTGCTTTGGGTTTACTCACACCAGTCCCATGTTTGACCCAGAGTTTTATTTCTTTCCTTAGAACTCTTGAGTGCTCAAATTTTTATGAGTAGCCAAGTAGTCCAATTTTTCTACAGATGCACTTGGAGGAGCTAGGAACAAGAGGGTTCATCGATAAGTAATTATTACTTGTTTTATATATTATGTACTCTATATCTGATGTATAAGGACAGGCTATTATAACTGTCCTAGGTTAGAATTGTATTAGTGTAACTCTGATGTATCAGTTTTGAGAACTTTGTAAAACATTATATGATTAACATATGTTATTCCGTTGCGTTCTGAGATTCTATGTTTGCTTTTTGTTTCTTCTATCTTCTATCTCCTTTCTTTTTCCTTAACAATCTTCTTTTTTGTTCAATTTAAGTTGATATGTGTGGTTTATACCAAATTAAAATGTATAAAAAGTGGGTCGTTATGGTCATCAATCAATTCAACTGGAACAATAGCAAAACCTATACATATACCATCAATTCACATTAACATCCTTTAATAAAACTGAAGTTTATAGGCGCACTTTGTTTTCATCATATGCATTATTGCATTAAATACCTTCTTAATATTTATCTCTCCACCTGAAGACATTCTCAAACTTTCATCACATTTTTTGTATCCCCCTTAAACATAATAGTAAGTCTTGATCTCATATTTCTAAACCTACAACCCATTATCACCTTAACATCAACTTTACTATCATCCACCAAAACAACATCACAACTTAGCACATCCACTTTGAATTCATCAACAAAGCAATCTCCAGGCACACAACCACAACTCAAAAACGAATCCATTAAGTTATCTATTGAAACTATGGGCATGTCATATACGTCACTGTGCATATTATAAGTAGCATCACCTCTTTTATTAATCTACACACTTGAGTAACAGTTGCACTAATCATTCACCACTAAGCTTGAAGCATTATTCACATCCAAACCCCTTTCACCATCAAGTTAACTATTGAAACTATAGGCATGTCATCTATGTCAGTGCGCATATAAACAATTACTTTATATTTTAATCAATTGGATTGTTAAAAAAAATTCTGAAAGTATTTTAATAAATATAATTATGCAAAATTTGAGCTTTATTTAATTAAATAACAACCAATGTAAATTACTAAACTATGATTAAAATTAAATAAGCAATAATATATATACACTTAATTAAACTATAAAGAAATAATTTGTTTTTTTCTGGTTGAAATATTTTATCATAATTTTTTTAAATATCAACTACAAGTCGTAGAAATAAAACGATTCACATGGATTAGATATCATATATTAACCTATCATATAATAACATGCAATAATAAGTATTAATAAGATGATATAACATGCGATACACAGATATCATTATATAATATAGAAAGAAATATACCTTAAGGGATAAGTCCATAGAAATACACTTTGATCTGTTCTGTTTCCTTGATCTATTAGAATTGCACTTACTATTGCGAACATAAGGCGTACTAATACTGGACCTACTAGTATTTAATTATATTAATGCAAATGAAGTAAGAATAATGGAAAAAGGGGGAGTTTCTAGCCTAAAGAGAGGAAACGAGGAGGCAAAAAGTAAAGCAAAAATGGAGGCTTGTGTTTGAATCTATAAGGGGATCTAGATAAAAAAAAATCTCCATATACCTCTCCTACCAATTCAAAATCAGTAGTCCCCTTATTTCCCTTTTCTTTGGCCGGCCATGATAAGGCCCTTATTGGATCAAATCCCCTTTCAACCCATTTAGTAATTTATTTAATTTGAATCCAATTTAAATCCTTATCGATGTCGTATATCGGTATGCACGTATATAACTCCAATAAATTACTAGTAGCGCCCTGAATAATTATAGAGCCACTTCATTTACTAAATACACACCATACAAAAAATACAATAATAATTAATATTTCACAAATATTAATTAATTTATAACTATTATAAATTAATTAAATCAAGTGGTGTTTCAGAGACAGATTTGGTTGTGCGACTTACAAGTGTGAATTTATCCAGCGATTTAAATTAGAACAATTCAAATACTGATGTTCACACATCACCTTAGCTAATGTTGTGACCAACTATTTGATACCTATGGAATTGGATGCAAGCGAACTCGCGGCCGGTAGTTGTCTACTTAGTCCTACTGATATAGGATGCTGGGCTAAGCCATTGATGCAAGGCTCTGGAACCTTCGAGGTCGGCTGGCCAATTAATATACACTGCGCCCTAAACATCATTCACGCAAAGTCTAGTTGCCCGGACTTCGCCAGTTGACTTGATACTTTGACTTAATTCATCACTTACAGATCCCATCGATAAAATCCGATTTTACAAATTCAAGAAGTACCTTTTACTAACGATTATTTACCCTAATTATCTTCGTCGACACAATATCACATTAGAACTTATGGAATTTATTTTCGATCAAAATTCCAATATCATCCACATTCAATTCGATTGTCCATAAACAAAGCTCTTGCTTCAATAATAACATTTATTATTAAATGTACCATATTGGTCAGAGATTTTGACTTTGAGTTGACTACAATTGACCGTGATACTAATCTTATATAACCTAGGAGACGAATTTTCTATTAAATAGTTTAACTTCCAATGTTTCAACTCGCATCCTACTATAGTCGCTCGATGGTCGATATGCCATGGTTTCACTATAAGAAAAGTGGAGTTTCCACACTGATGTTCAATGGTATTCTTAAGTCGAAAGAACCGTGTAATATCATAACTCAAGATTTGTTGTTTGGCTTATTTGTTATTAATCAATAGGAATCATATGAGTCGGTTCGTAATTATCCAGTAACTATCAGTATGTGGCCTTTTGGTTCCTCTAATAGCTATATACTTTGCTTAAAATTTGAAGAGAGTTACGCACTCTGGTCTCTATGGATGTATCGATATCCATTCTTAAACATCTTGACCAAGATTATTTAAGCTAATATGTTTTAATAGTGTGATAATTTTCTCACGAACACAACTCTTTATTGTTATTATCATATAACACATCATTTATTGATTTTTCTATTAAACAGACTTAAACTAATTATTTAATTAATATATCACAATATAACAAGTATATATAGAAAAACTAACACCTTTTATTTTGAATGAGATTTTATTACAGAGTTAATAATTGTTAGCGCCAAAATTCGTCACTAACACACGAATCCAAGCGAAAGTACTAAATCACAGTCACAACCCACAGATAGAATATATGTAGAGAGTAATTATGTGAAGAACGGTCAAAAGTAAAATGAATGCAGTAAAGAACAACAGATTTTATAGTAGTTCGGCTAATTCCAGCCTACGTCCACTCAAGAAGTTTCCATTTTATTGCTGTAATAATCGATTACAGTTACAAATGTTAGAGTAACCTTAGCCTTAGGAAATATTAAGCAAGAGAGCCCAAAGGAAGATTCCTTTTTTGGATCCCTACATGTTGTATTTATAGGCACATCCCGAGTTACTGGGCTTCCTGAGTAGTCCGTGCCATCAGGTCCACAGCTATCCTGATGTTTCGGTTAAACGGACTTTTGTTGACTCCCTCCAAATCTCTATTTGTCAAACCTCCACGAATGGTTCGTCTGATGATATCAGCCAATCCAATGTTACTTACCAAGGGTTTCCCCTATCCATGTTTCCTAACTGCCCTCCAAGTCCATGAGGAAATTCTGGCACTCGTCACGTACTCCTGTATTCCTATTGGTGTCGGGCTACATAGCATCATCCGGTATCCCTCCATGGACTGGTCCAGCATTACCTGGTGGTGTACCCCCGAGTCTAGGTCCATCTAGATTGTTAGTCGTTTCTTTATTGGGAGCTACCCCTTGTTGAATCACTCCATCTGCTTGCTGGTTGAGTTTCTCTGGTCCAGTTCCAAGAACTCGAGCACCTGTAGTATCTGGCTGTCCAAAGTTCCTATTAGTGCCTGCATAATCTCCTATGTCGTTTCATCATCTGCTACTGCACGCATCTCATCCCGAGTTATGTAGATGGATGCATGATCCTCTTCAGCTCCAAAAGAGGCCGCTTGACTTCCATCCTGATTGTTCCTTTTCGTTGCTTGCTTCCTTGTTGGTGGTCTAGCCATTGCTTTCTAAAACCCAAGTTCCTAAGCTTCTAAATCCAAAATCCAAGCTGCAAAATCCCCGAGTGCTAGCTGTCTCAATGGAAGCACCAAAATGTTAGTACCAAAATTGGTCACTAACACTCAAGTCCAAGCAAAATCACCAAATCACAGTCACGGCTCATAGATAGAATATATGTAGAGAGTAATAATTGAAGAATGGTTAGAATTAAAATGAAAGCAGTAACGAACAATAGATTTTATTGTGGTTTGGCTAACTCTGGCTTATGTCCACTCTAGAAGTTTCCTTTTTATTGTTGTATTAATCGATTACAGTTACAAAATGGTAGAGTAACCTTAGCCTTGGGAAATTGAAAGCAAGAGAGCCCAAAGGAAGATCCCTTTTCTGAACCCCCACATGCTGTATTTATAGGCAAATCCCGAGTTACTGGGCTTCCTGAGTAGTCCAAGCCCATCAAGTCCATAGCCGAGCCAATATCCTTCATTATGAGCGACCCACACTGTCATGCCGTCCGACCTATGCTGATCCACTCCTCCAATGACCGAGCCATGTATGAACTTCTATCCTTCATCGAGCGGCACCCCAAGCAACCACATCGATCCACCTGATACTCCACCGAGCTACCCGAGGATGTCCCGAAGTCACATGCCTCAGGACTCGAAGTAATTGAACCATACCACCGAGGTCGAACGACCTCTCATAGCCAAACCACACCACCACACCGGGCCATATCTTCCCGACCGAACTATACCACCGAGGCCGAACGACCTCTCGTGGCCGAACCACATCACTACACTAAGCCGCTTTGTCGAGCCCCTCTAAGTGCCGAACTACCATCAATGTCGAACCACTCAGGCCGAACCACGATGCTGGGCGACCCATGACTTCCAGACTGAACGACTTATGCCAAGCGGCCCAAGACTTCCAAACCGAATGACATCATCAGGGCCGACTGACCCCCGACTTCCAGACCGAGCTACAATGTCGAGCGACCCATGACTTCCAGACCGAACCACAATGCCAAGCGACTCATGACTTCCAGATCAAACCATAATGCCGACCGATCCCTGACTTCCAAACCGAACGACATCATCAAGGCCGACCAATCCCTGACTTCCAGACCAAGCGACATCATCAAGGTCGACCGACCCCTGACTTCCAGACCGAGCCACATCACCTAGGCCGAACCACACCATTAAGCCGACCCACGCATGACCTCTTCTCCCTGACCGACCCATGCTTCCCAGGTTGAGAGGGATCACCAAGGCCGAACGACTCCATCAACCCGAACCATCTGTGTCCTTCGCCCTTCACCGAGCGGCATCTGCCGACCCACCTAGGCCGAGTGGCATCTACCGACCCACCTAGGATGTGCCATGCATATTGAACCATCCCTGACTGACTGTCTATCCATCCAGCTGGCTCCAACCAATCATATTCCAGTCTCGATAAATGAGCAGTCGATTTGGTTAAATCCGCCTATCCACGTCCATGCAAAAAGACAAGTTAACATTTGCCTCCCAAAACTTGCCTTACTATCGGAAGGTCTGTTTTGAGTAGCACCAAGTCCGATCTGAAGTCTGTATGTTATCCACATCCATACTTTCCAATTCATAATCCAATCCATTTTATCCAAGTGCCATCGTCGTATCCTTATCCAAATCTACGACTGCTCTAAGTGGATATCTACTTCTGAATCCAGTAATCAAATCCTTAGCTAAATCCAAATCCATCTGAACTCGACAACCGAGTTCTAATCCACCCATATCCAAGAACCAATAATCACGTCCATGACCTCTCCGGGTCGATGTCCAAATCCAGGACCGTTTCGAGTCCATGCCCAAATCCTTAGCTATTCATAGCCAATATCCAAATCTATAACCTCTTTGGGTTCTTGCCAAGCGCAATTCACACTTGACGACCTACAAGTAATTCCATGGTGTTCTTGGTTCATTGTCCTTGAACGCCGAATAATTCCATGGCTTAAGTCCTAAGCCGAATCCTAGTCGCTCCAGACCCTTGATGACATAATCCATACCCGACGACCTGTATAGTAGACAATATGGGGCCTAAGTCTTAGGCCGAATTCTGGTCTCTTCGGACCCTTGTTGAGCATAGTCCATGCTCGATGACCTTTTAGCCAAAATCTAGAGAAAATCCAATCAAAATCCAACCAAAATTCCATATCAAAAATCCTAATCAAAATCCAAATCAAAAATTAAGCATCCAAACCAAAAAAACCGACAAAACCGGGAGTTCAAGCCGAACTCCAAAACCAAAGTAGAAAAGGCAAATGTCTAAGCCAAAAGGAAAAAATAGATTTCACAAACCAGGGCATCATGGTTTATCATCGTCTCAGAGCATGCCTACGGGTTATCTCTGACCCTGTACATGAGTAAGTGACTTAGCCATCTATCCAGAGTTTGCTACTTATGCCAAACCATCGTGATCAGTTAATGACCAACCGACCACCATTCCTGTTCCTCACGCCATCGTCGTTCAGGGTAGGTGGTGGCTGCTCCTATTCCACCATTATATTTTGAGTTTCGACATATTGTCTCAACTGGCCATTCCTTACATGCTCCTCGATTACATCCTTTAGATGTCGACAGCTGTTAGTATCATGCCCATCTAGGTCATGAAAGAGACAGTGCCTTCCTGATGCCCTTTCACGTTCTAAGGGCTCCCTCCCTGCCAGCCTTCGATAATGAAGGCAATCCCGAGTATCCAAGAATATCCGTTCTGGTGTTGCATTCAATCCTGTGTAAATGGAGAATTTTGGTTCACCCCAGTGCTTCCTTTTCCCTTTATCCTTGTCTTTACCCAAGCTTTCACTGGACGATCCCCATCCTTAATGATGTTTATTTCCTTTGATTTCATATCCAGAAATCATTCGGCTCCATGAAAGAATTCACCAAGATTCAGTGGTGGATCCCGTATCAATGACACTTTGAAATCCGAATTATTCTAGACTCCTGATACTGCGGCCATCAAAACCATTAATGTATCCAGTCGATCCACCAAATCGACTGCTACATTAAATCGGGTTAAGAATGTCCTGAGCGATTCATCCGCTCTCTGCTTGACTGAAGTAACTGTCATCACATTCTTTGGCCTTTTTATTGAACTCGAAACTATCTCAAGAACTTATCCACCAGTTCTATCCGCATCCCAATAGATCCATCCTCTATCTTTCTGAACAACATAGCAGCTATATCGGTCAATTACATCAGGAAACACCGAGCCATGATCTCCTCTGTTGCCCCTAGCACATCCATATGCCTTGTGTACCTCATCAAGTGGTCAATGGGATATGTCTTTCCGTTTTATACTTCTAGAGTGGGCAGCTTAAAATCGGGCGGATTCCTAGCTATCTTGATGTTCCGGATAAATGGACTTTCGTTGACTCCCTCCAAATCTCTATTTGTCAAACCTCCACGAATGGTTCATCTGATGTTACAGCCAATCCAGTGTTACCTACCAAGGGTTGCCCCCTGTCCATGTTTCCTAACTTCCCTCCAAGTCTATGAGGAAATTCTAGCACATATTCCTCATCGCGTATTCTTGTATTCCTATTGGCGTCGGGCCACATAGCATCATCTGGTATCCCTCCATGGACTGGTCCAGCATTACCTGGTGGTGTGCCCCTGAGTCTAGGTCCATCCAAATTGTTAGTTGTTTGTTGATTGGGAGCTTCCACCATCAATGCCAAACCACTCAAGCCAAGCCATGATGCCGAGCGACCCATGACTTCCAGACCAAATGACATATGAAGACATTATCAGGGTCCATCGACCCTTGACTTTTAGACCGAGCCACAATGCCGAGCGACTCATGACTTCTAGATCGAACCGCAATGCCGAGCGACTCATGACTTCTAGATCGAACCGTAATGCTGAACGACCCCTGACTTCCAGACTGAACAACATCATCAAGGCCGACTGACCCTTGACTTCCAGGCCAAGCAACATCATCAAGGCCGACCGACCCCTGATTTCCAGACTGAGCCACATCACCTATGCCGAGCTACACCATTAAGCCGACCCATGCATGACCTCTGCCTCCTGACCGACCCATGCTTCCTAGGCTGAGCGACATCACCAAGGCCGAACGACTCCAACAAGCCAAACCATCGTGCCCTTTGCCCTTGACCGAGCGGCATCTGCCAACCCACCTAGGCCGAGCCATGCATATTAAACCATCCCTGACTGACCGTCTATCCATCTAGCTGGCTTCAACCAATCGTATTCCAGTCTCGAAAAATGAGAAGTCAATTTGGTTAAATCCGCATATCCACAGCTTTGTAAAAGGCGGGCTAACAATAATTGGCAATAAATTACAAAGTAACCCTTTGGCATATCCCTAACTCTCTCGCATAAATATAAAACGATAGTAGAAAAACATAACATGCAAAGGAAATTGAACAATTTGATTTGATCGAATATGTGAGTATATAGAAAAGAAGTTCCAAAAGTATCTAAAAATGAATAAGATTCAATATCAAAAGTCACTTTTCTTTTTGATACATAATGATGTATCAATAAGGAGTAATCAAACTTTACTGGATAAAGTACAATTAATGATGAGTGGGTTACTTCTTACTGTAATGATGTGTATATAAGAATAAGTACATATGTTAAGTTTAATCTCATATAAAGCATAATTTACGAGATGATATTCATATAAGGTATGAATTGATAAGAAATTATGATTTTAAATATTTTGATATATATAGTTATCATATTTGTGTTATGGACGTAAGTCCCGTAGACTCAAAATTGAATCAGTTTATGAAAGTATAAAGGTAGCTTATTAAATATTTCTTAATGTCTATTCCATCATATTGAGAAATAATTATTGTCTCAAGAAACACCATCTTCATAATTGAAGGAATTTCCATTAGAAATTAGTGGTAGTACGATTAACTTGGAGATGAGACTTGAATATGGAAATTGATCGCACAAGATGAAATAAAATTAACAAAGCTTAAAATGAACACAAGACATTAGAATATCTAATAATAATTATCATATATTAAAGAGAAGCTATGAGTTTCTTGTCAATATCAAGAAAAAGAACTTTTAGTAATAACAAGTTCCTCGGTTATCAATAAGCTATGAAGAGTATAAACTCTACCAAATGGTGCAAGGCTTTAAAATCCATAATGGATTTCAAGTACATTATCAAAATATGATTTTGATAGTTGTCCCCAAATAGATATGATCTATCAGCCATAAATATATCTTAAAATAGAAGACCAATGCAATTAGAATGTAAAAGCGATACTAAGAATAACATCGCATATTTCAACTGTTGAAAATATCATAACAGATTCCTCATCCATCATGCTTAAGCTATTTTGAAACTACTCGCAAAATTATTACCCGATATGATTTTAAGTTTTTTGAATTTATGATGAAATGAAAAATTCTAATATTGATTTAGAATAGATTGTTTGGACAAAAGAACCAGAGTATCTAAAAGTCGGTAGGAGTAAAAATTGAGTTTAAGGGTTTTGGATAGGATCCAAGAACTAATACGAAATTGCCGCTTGACAAGTATCAAAATCGCCTAAACAATTTGATAGAAAAATCAAGCAGTTTAATTTTTAGTCAAAATGTAGAGGAAGCACATGTCTGTAAGAAAAAATATTAAAGTACTAAAATTTTCTCAAATATAAGTAAAAAATCATACTACTGATTGTTAATGATGTGCCAATGTTAAAATTATTTTGGTTTTGGTTGTTAAATTCTTGATATAGATTTGAAAATGGCGTCCTTTATAATTAGCATAAAAGGATGTCGACACAGTCCCAAACGATTTACATAGATGCCATAATAAAATGTTTAATATGGAGCATATGAAATATATTACTTAGGAATTGGCAATATGAATTATCATGTATATTATGTTATCTACTTTATCATATTTGCTTATGTACTTGGTAAATTGAGAAAATATCAAATTTGGATTGATATCGTTAAATGATAGTTAAGAGTATTCTTAAGTATTTACCAAATACCACAGAATTATTTATAGATGTTAGACCTGGGCCAGCACACAGTGGGTTAAATAGGTGAAGTTCAAAGTCGCTTATGATTTTAGATCTTATTTGGTCTATGAAGTCTAAATTGATTTAGATCTAATCTAAATAAATTTAAATAAAATCTTTATTTTATTTAATTGATTTATATACATATTTGATTTATATAAATATTTGATTTTACATAAATAAGTTCTTTATAAAGTGTATATGTGTATCAAATACACACATATGTTACTTGGTATTCGTGCATACAACATATAAATGTGTACATGGTATAATGTGTCCGTATATAAGTGTTGGGATTTACACCGAAACGAACACATTGGCCTTTATATGGGCACTATTGTCCATCGAAAATTTAAATTATAAAGGTATATATAAATATTTAATTTTTTTAATTTTTTAATAAAATGAGTTATTTTGAATTAGTCGATAGTTTTGAAATTCAAAACTCATTTTAAATATCTAATATGTTTAATTAGTAAAACAGTTTATAAACTAATCTAGTTCTATAAATTTAAATTAAGTATATGTATGTGTATTATAAAATTATACAAAAATACAATAAATATAAATAAAATTATTTATTTTGAATAAGTTAATAATTTTGAAATTCAAAATTCAGTTTCAAATAATATAATTTGTTAAATAGTTAAATAATTTAAAAACGGATTTGGATCTATAGATTTAAATTAAAATGTATATGTACTGTATATGTAATTAAATAAAAATATCATAAATACATTTATATCATAATTTTCAAAAATTATTATATATATATATTTAATAGTAATACATTAAAATATAAAAATTGTTTTTTTAATTCTGTAAACAATGAAGTATTAGTTTATCATATATATATATATATATGTGTGTGTGTGTGTGTGTGTGTGTGTGTGTGTGTGTAACCAGTTAATACATGTTACATTAACATCAATGCATATGCATGTGTAAATAAACTTTATATTTAAAATAAAAATAAATTTTAATTTTTTCGTTGTAACATTAATTTACGATACATAATAAAATAATTGTGGATATATAATTACATAAATTTATTTTTTTATTTATATTTGTAGTTAAGATAGTGTTAAATCGACTTAAAATAGTTTTAATGCTTTAAAATTATTAAAAGTTATATTTAAAAATTCCTTGCAGTTGTATGCAAAAATAATAATTTTATTATTCTAAATAAATATAATTGATAGATGGTGAAATTAGTAGATTTATACTTACATGACAATACAATTAAATAGGACAACGATTGTGCATGTAAGTTTGTTCAAAATATATGCTTAGTAACTATATTAACATAATGACATATTAATCAAGATTATAGGGTGTTACCTCCAAAATGATGCCTTAGATTTGCACCTTGATTGGCAAACTTTCCTAGATTCAATCCTGATTCAAGCTCCTAGCTTTGCAACTGGTTGGAGAAACACTTTTGATTTTATTTGATGTTTGGATCCGATATCTTTGGACTAAGGGGGCTGGAAATGGCGGTTATCATAAACTAGAAGCAAAGAAAAAGTAACCAAAATAATGAGGGGTAGTATTGCCTTTTATTGAGAGAGTAAATGAGATATTCTCTCCTTGATTTACTCTCTTATCAGATCTTGATCCAACTTTCTAAATCTTTAGCCCCTCTCTTGATATATAAGGATATATAAGCCTTAAATGATTCTAAAAACCATTAGCAATTAATCGCAGTTAAATCCAATTTAAATGCATGCAAATATCGAATATCAATTTTTATGTCGCGCCTAATTAATTATCTATTACACCTAGAAATACTAATGACATCCAATATATTAAATAAGGAAATAATCAATATTTCATAAATATAATTAATCTTTATCAATAGTTGTAATAGCTTTGGTGTTACTATTTTTTGGTATCAACGTGAACTACCAAAACTGCATCTATATGTATTATTAATCTTAATCATTTAAAAAATAGGATCTAATATTAAACTTTTTTTTTACAAATTCAAACATCCCTAAAAGTAGGATCTAACAATTAAATATATTTTACAAATTCAAAATGCTTCTAAAAATATGATCTAAAATTCAACTTCCTTTATTAATTTAAAATATATTTTTATAGATATACAAATCTTAATATCATTTGAAAATAAAAAATCATTTTTTGACTATATATATACAATTTATAAGGAAAACAATTCACGCGCAGAGCGCGTACCGTAATATTTTATAATAATTACAAATCAATTAAATCATGTGGTATATCAAAGAATCTACCAATGCAGTTGTGCTACTAGAGAGTGTAAATTCAATCAGCTACTAATGTCGACTAATTCGAATATTAATATTCACGCATCACCTTAGCTAATGATGTTACAATTTTGCCAAATTAATCGCTTATACAATTTTTTCAATAAAATCCGATTCTATTATTTTAAGAGGTATCCACTAATTGCAATTATTTACACCAAATCTCTTCGTCAAAACTATATAAAAATAGAACTTATGGAATTTGGTAATGGTCAAATTCCATTATTGTCTATATTCAATTTATAGTAAAAACAAAAAGTCCTTGGTTTAATAATAACAATTATTTTTAAACGAACAGCTCTGGTCAAAGACTATGATTTTGAGTTGACTTCAGTTGACCATGACACTAACCTCATATATCCGAGGAGGCAAATTCCCTCTTAAATAGCATTTCACTTCCAATGCTTCCACTCGGCCCACGATGGAAAACATACCATGATTTGGCTATAATCAAAATAGAGTTTCCACAGTGAAGCTGGACAGTATTCTCAAGTCGAGGGAATTATATAATATTATCACATCGATTTTTTCTATTTGATCTTAGTTATATTAATCACTAGAAAACTATCGAGTGGGTCATTCCTTATTTATCTAGTAACTATCAGTACGTAACCCTTTGGCATCCCCATCAATCTTGAGCAATACATTGTCCAACATTTGGAGAGGATTACATACTCTAGTCAAAAAGAGTGTATTGATATCCAGTATCGAGACATCTTGACTGGGAATATTTAAAATGGTATGCTTAATTTCATTATGATAAATTACTCATAATTATAACAATTAGTAACTACTATCACTAAAACATACCACTAGGGATTTTCTATCAAATATACATTTAAATAAATTAGTTAATTAATATAACACATTATATTAAGTATATAATAGGAAGAAAAACCTTTTATTTCGAATTAGATTGGTTATTGAGTTAGATATATGTAACAAATTACATAATTTCCCTTAGGGCAACCCTTACCTTTAGTAACCACCCACTTACACTTAGGGCTAATTATGCAATCTCTATCACATCCCTTCAATTAGTTTTATGAGAACTGATCGAGTAAGATCCTTCGTGAATGGATCTGCTATGTTGTTTTAATCATCTACTCTATCAATCAACTCTCTCCAATGCTGATAAACTACCTTTATCATGTGGAACTATTCGCAGTATGTTTCTTGACTCCTAGTGGGATCTTATTATTACATTGTTATCATATAACAATGATATAGCATACTCAACACTTGGAATAACCCTTAGCTCGCTTATAAATTTTTGCATTTATACTTATGTATTTCTTTTATTATCGTGCTATTTAAGGTGATGTGCTTAGCCTTTCGTTGAATCAGCCACAACCTTTTGTTAGAATGTTTCCAAATTAAAGCTTCTTATTTAAGGTTTAAACATGAATTTAATATTGACATATTATACTCGATAACACTTATGAAGTTCGAGTCTGAACACTCCTTCATAAGGAGTTTGCTGTTTCTGTAAACAATTCTCTAGTATATTTCATAAATACACGAGAACACACTAAACTACCATTTAGTGCTCTTAATTTGGATTTGGTATTTGCTTCATGCATCAACTACATAAGTAAAATATGATATTATAGATAATACAACATATATGATAATTTCTATTATCAATACATAAGGAATCCATCTTATATAATCTATATTAAACATTTTATTTGCATATCGTTTGGGACATTCCCAACATCCTTTATACTTATTGTAAAAGACATGATTTATAAATCCAATATCGAGTGCTAAACAACCAAACTATTACTAATTTTAAAATAAATACATTGCTAGAAACCAATAGTATGTTGTTTCTGTAACGATAGTGATTTTTCGTTGCCGAAAAACCGAAATGTTAGGGTTTAAGAAGAAGAAAAAGAGAGAAGAAGAGAGAAGATAGTAGAAAATAGAGAGGAAAGAAAATAAGAGAATAGAACGGGACAGAAAGAAAACAACAACTGAACAACATCAGAATCTCACAATCGCAGCGGAACAACATATAATAGATAAATGAATAATCTTTAAACAAAGAACTATATCAGTTATTACATTCCATTTCATTTCATTACATCATATCATCAGAGTGTACAACAACAACAAACAGCGGAAAAGAAATACTATATACTAGTAATACGCCATGCCCTCCAGCTTGCCTCCTGCAACTCCTGAATATCCAGAATATCCTGATAAACCTAACTCTTAACTGCCCGTGTGGAAATTGGTGGGCACCCAGAGTTTAGGAAGGAAAACAATAAACTCCGAGTCAGTCATGTGACTGGTGTGAGAACTCAAATCAGTTTATTTATCTTTAAAATCAAAATAGAGGAATATTTTTAAAGTCAATTCACAATGCTTTTAAAAAAATGAGACTACCATAAGACCTCCCACCACACACACAATGCAAACACAGACTTGGAGGAGATTTCTCCTTATGATAGTCAAAGATGCTTGATACGCATTAAAAAGAAACATTTGATATTATTATTAGTGCATAGTGTAGGAAAAAATCATTTCGAAATTAGAATATAAATCTTAGCCAGCATAGGTACCATTATAGTATGCTTACTATAGCTACCATATTAGATGGCAGGTTCTACAACTAAAACCGTACAGGGTTTCGTATTGGGAATTGGATTTCCAACAAATGGTCAGGCCAAGGAACTTTCCATTGCCACATGAGAATGCCTCTGGAAGGACATCCCCGAGAACCAAACCGGATCTCTGTCAACACAAGGCCAGGTTACCCCTAACTGAGTAACAACTGACCGAGTATGCCATCCCCCGGTCCTTTGGGACCTTTTACCGAGCGCTCGCAATCAATTCACACAATCATAAAGTGTTTTCAACATGAGTAAGTATCTGGGCTCCATACCATGATACCACCCTTTTCCAGAAGGAAATGCACATACCCTAAAGGGCGCTACCCCTCATAACCTTGCCGCATCTTTCATGTTTTGACCATTTCCGGGGTGTGAGGCTCGACGAAGTCTCGTCCACAAAAACACACTTTATACAAAAGCCGTGCTTTGGGTCAACAAATGATCATAGAAATGATCACAAAGATAAATGATCAAACAAATGATCCTATCACAAATGATCAACACAATGATCATTTCACAGCAACACTCAGCATGTCACATTACCAAATTGGGAATATATCGCCGATAACCTTCAACTACATAACCTCTGAGCTCGTACGTCTCAGAGAAGGGTGTTAAGCTAAAAGAATAAATTCTCCGCTACCAACAGAAATATATTTGAAAGAAATCGGCTTTATATCTCAATTTGTAATGTTAGACATACAATCCATACAAGTCTGTTCCGGGCTCGAACAGAACCGAAGGCACTTACAAAGAAGTCCTTGCAATCCGGATATTCACTAATCACGACCGGACTTCCCATCACATATGGAGTCTCTATACCGGGGACCATTCGATGCAAAGACATTCGACGAGTTGTCCTTTCGCTTTCAAAAATATCCGGTCTTCAACACCGGTCATCAATGCTATCCATTACGTCGTATCACTATTCGGAATGGGTAATCCGAATAACGAGCGCAATAATTTAAAAATAAGTGTAGCATTCAAATTCAGCAAATCCCAACAAATACCCATTCAAAGGTAAATATTGATAGTCGGTTATTGAACTATCAATGGATATGCACACATCACCAGATTCCAAATAATTTTCCAAATTATTTATTTTCCAAAAATATCTTTACAAGATATATAATTTCAATACCTCAAAAATAAAGCAACGTTTATTTTTAAACAAATTCCACTTTCTTTTATAAATTCCATAGTGAATTTATACTTCCCAAAATATTTGTGAATATACGTTTCAATTCGATTTCTAATATTCATTTTCAATTTATCTTTAAAAAGATAAATTCTCAAAATATTCACTTTATATTGGAAAACATTTCCATACTTACTTATTCATAAGTAATTCACAAATCTTTTTATTTTCTACACTTGGAAAATATTCAATATACTTAAATCGAAATTAAGTATATATTTCATTCTTTAAGGAAATCATTCTTTTAACCATATTTGTTTGGGCCAAAACGAATGTTACGTAAAACATCGTTACGACAACCCAAAATCACTAGTATAGGGATTCGAAATTAAAATAGATATATAAATCCCAATACTATACAAACATTTCCTTTCGGAAATCATTTACTATAACAACAGTGTTATAGTCCACCATTTCCTTCTATTTCTCGAAAACGTCTATTTCAACAATGAATGTTTGAAATCTATGGTTTCGAATCTTAACACATTTAAAACATCGTTAGATCGTTTTAATTCTGTTTAAAATATCACATCCTAAACATTTTCTTTAACATATTATTCACTATTCAAAAACGTGAATATAACTCCATAAATAAGTTATAACAATTTACTTATCAGAATAAGTCGTTTGCGAATTTATAAAACAATGTTTATAAATTCCTTTATTACTCTATATTCAATTCATAACTCAATTATATACCAAAGGTTCATATTATAAGTTAAATACTTATAATTTATTTGTTTGCAAAAATCGTTCCTTTGAACTTCATAATTATAAGTCTTATAACTTATAAGATTCAATTATTTATCCAAAACCATTCTTTTAATAACTTTATAAATTTTATAAACCTACTGCTTATAAAATTCCATTTATAACTTCACCATTTATAATTCTATAAATTTCATTCATTTATGAAATTCATTTACAATTCATTCTAACACTTATAAAAACTCGTTTTATAATTCAAATGTTTTAATTTATAAATATCAATTTATAAATCCTTTATAAAATCAATTTATACTACTATTTTAAAACATCTTTAATCTCCTTTATAATTTCACCATTCTCTTGATTTATAAAATAATCAATTTTTATAAATCCTATTTTTTAAACTTTTTATAATAAATTCAAAAATCCCAGTTTAAACTATTTTATAAAATTATTAACCCATATTTTCAAAATCAACTTTTAACTATATTTCTCAAAAATCATAATTTTTATAACATTAAAATTATATCATTTATTTATTTAAAATGAATCAATTCCAAAAATATAGCATATTTTCAAAAATCACTTTAAAATCATTTTAAAATTCCAAAATTTGATCCAATGATGCTACACACCAAATAGTCAATCACGACTACAACGACATCATATATCGTATATGATAATCAACGAATATCAAAATATCCATAATCAAATAAATACTGTTGAGGAATCCAGTTGGATCCCCCTACCTGTTTTCCTGCATCCACAAACATGAGCACAATACCAATTTCGCTCCAGTACGAAATTATCGCGGTATATGGGATTTAAAATATTATCCGCTTAATAGACGGCGCAATAGGGTCTCATCCGCTAAAAAATGCGGGAAATCAACAACTGCAATATATACATATGCCAATATATATATTGCTATTATATATAATACCAATTTCACTGTTTATGAAATATTCGCGGTATATGTTTTTAATAAATAACATCCGCTTACTAACGGCGCATAATGTCTATTTTAACAATCAATAGATACAATCATCATTCAAACATGCATTCAAGAATTTTAAATATAACTATTTAAAATAAAATCGAAACCGATTCGATTGAGTTAGAAGTTCTCACCTTGATTTCAATTTCGTTTTAGCGATTTATTTCAAATAAAACTAAACGGACGTTTAATTTTACCCGAAATTCTCACTAACTCCAAACGACTCCAATCCAACTCCATAGAGTAGTGCTCGTCCATACGATTCCAACGCTTCCTGTTTCGTAATTTTTCGACCTCGTATGAAAGAGTTATACATTTTTAAACATTCACGAATTTAATATAAAACGATTACATAATTTATTTTTAATTTTATAACCTAATCTACAACATCACCGTCCATCTCAGCAAAGAAAATCCTGGCCATCCTTTTTTTTTTTGCTTCTTCTTCCTTCCAGCTAATACGTTTGAACGTCAACCCAACTTCACCGTGCTTTGACCATGAACCGCGACCACCGTGCTACCCTAGGGCTCGATCAGGGAGCATCATGACGAAAGCCAACATCGACTCCACCCACGGCCGAGACTTCGTCGAACTCGGTCATCATCTAGCCTCGATTATCATGCACGAACATGGATGAACGCGGCTCCAATGCTCTGCCTCGAGTCGACCAAACTACGTCTCAACCGTACGGATCTGGCGAGCTCACCCAGCTCTTCGATCCTCCAGTTGGTGATTTTTGCAAAAGGTTAACGGATTAGAAGAAATTAGAAGAGGAAGGAGTGAAATTCTCGGCCCTTGGTTTCTAATGGTGGCGGCCGGCTGCTTAGAGCTAGGGTTAGGGTTTAGAATTTTTTTTTTATTTGTGAATGGTTGGTCTGTTTATAAGAAAACGAACGAAACACTATTCATTCCGGAAATTCCAAACTCCGATTTACGCGCCGTAACCAGCGTTTTTAGGATTTACCCCGCGTTCCGGACACAATGGAACAAGTTTCGGAAGCTAATTCGGTCATCTGTGCGAGTTATGGCAATAAACGTTCAATTTAAAATTAAACCGATTAAACGATTTTCTAGACGTTTTAGCTTGCACCGGACAAACGGTAAATCCGATTGACACGAAATTTGAAACCTTACAATAATATCACATTACGGATCCGATGAAACTGGTTTCGTCGAAATCCGAGACTTTTTGAAAAATGGCTATTTTAACTCGCCAAATTAATATTAAAACAATTTCGATGCGTTTCGAGCTGCCACGATCAAACGATAACTCCGATTGCTACGAAAATTGAAATCCAATAATAACAAACTATTACGGATCCAATGGAACTGGTTTCGTCCAATTCTGAGACTGTTCAAAAATTGGCTAATTTCACTAGTCGATTAAATATTAAAATATTCAGTTTTCACAAATTAACTTTTAATTTGATTTTAAAAGTACTAAAATATCATTCTAACTCCAATATGATATAATAAAATTTTCCAAATCATTTTCAATCATATTTAACCCAATTTTCAATTATTTCCATAATTTTCACTATTTAATTATCAATTTAATTATTCAATTAAATCCAATTATTCGAAATAAAATTTATTCGACTTATAAATTTCACTTATTAATATTTAAAATTAATTAAATATTCAAATTTTAATCAATAAAAATTCTGGGTCGTTACTTTATGATTTAAAAATATCTGTACCTTTTATTGATTCTTTATTATGGACACAAGCTACCTATGTATTTTAGTTGAAATCAAACTATTTGATATTTCTATCAAAATACTTACTTAATTCTAATGCTTATAAAATGGTATTATTTCTTGTATTATATCCAAAAACTCACAAACACAATATCGCTTCCACTAACTTCGAGACAAATTATTAATTATATGCAAATAGTCTATTTTAAATCATTATTTAGAATTTTTTATTTCAACACTTATGTATCAAATCACAAAGTCATATCAAGTTATAATTTTATGAGAAAATCCGAACTAACTTGAGCATACTAAATGATTAATCTATTACGCTAATTTCAATAATTGAAATCTATGATTTTATTGTTATCAATATTGCTCACTGTATTCCAACTACACTAGTCTTTCTCTTGAAGACACATTTGTGGCCGTGGATTGTATCCCTTCATGTACAACTATCAAAATCATATTTTGATAATGTACTTGGAAACCTTTTGGATTTGCGCATCATACCACATGACAGAGTCAACACTCTTAATGGTTAATTAACAACTAAGGATTATCTATTCTCGATACTAATAAGAAACTCATAGTTTTTCTTCAATGTGCAAGAATATTTATTACATTCTAATGCATTGTTTCGTTTAGGTTTGGTTAATTTCATGCGACCACCCACCTTTTGAATGATTTAAATCGACAATAAACCATACATGTCAACTTAAACCATTCAAAAGGGAGGATTGTCAATGGGTTAAATAAGAAAATAAGATAAAAGAAGAAAAACAAAACATAGAATCTCACAGCGGAATGACAATAAACAGTTCATGAAGCTGTTTTACAAATAACATTTGATTACACGTTCACAACATAATCAGAGTTATACATACAACAAGTATAATAGGATAATGCAGCGGAACAACATGATGTAGCAGAAAATTACTAATAATAATATATACCAAACTCCATCTTCGTCCTCTAGAAATAAAGTCTTCAACAATGAAATGTTTAAGCTAACCCAAGCCTAATGAAAAGACAAAACACTCGAGCTAGAGCTAAAAGATCTTATGTAAGTTAAGTCAACAATAAGTAAATATGAGTGTAATGGCTTCAGAGATGTTTCCGGGATTCCACATCTCCTATCCTGTATATAACGTGTGTGCAATAACTTATCGAGATTTTCCATCTCCTAAGGATCCGTTAAACTACCTATATGTAGTAGAATACGCTACATATATAGTGTTTATCAGTAAAGTAATTACTAAAATAGCGTTAAGGCGTTACTCATATCCCCCTTAATACATTTTTATAGGCATCGTAGTCTATAAAGTATTGTGAACTCCACCTTAAACTGGTGGGCTGTCAGGGAGCACTCCATAGGTATGACACAAACCAAAATCAAAGTGGGATCGATAAGGCATATAAATGGCATACGAGACAATGCTCAGGGGTTGGATTCTACTGTTTTGCACTCCCGGACTAGTGGTAACGCATAGCAGCTACTACCACCCACCTTGGAACACACTCCCATAATCAAATCGAAGATGGCCACCCATTAATCACAAAGTAACATATATGGTACCGAAAAAGCATGTCTAATCGGAGGAGCGAGCTCACTTGGCCCGATATAGCTCCTGTTTTATTCATATCAAGCTGACTTGAAGATCAGGCTTCATTCTTACCTCATACAGTAGCGTTCGTCAAATCATTCTACTTCGTTCTGGATTCTCCACCACGTGCACAGTTGTTAAAGTGGTTACGGAATTGGCAAAGAGTTTGACAATATCCGACCTTAGTCTCTTTAACAACCAAACGCTTATTTCACACCGTGGTCATTTCATAAAACATTTTTAATAATAAATCCAGAAAACAGTTTATACCTTCGTATCAAGATATTCATATACTTATTCCAAAGTATAAATATATTCATAAATGCCGAGGAAGATTTCTTTCAAACAATTTCCAAAATAATTTATAAATCTCTCTTAAACCATTCATAAACTATTTATATGCTTTAGAACCACTTATAAAGCTATTTATAAATTCCAAAATAGTTTACAACTCTTCTCCTTTTCAAAAACCTCTATGCAAATTCCTTTATACGCTTCCAAATCCCTTTATACAAGTTCTTTTATAAAACCCTTTATAAAATCCTTTAAAGACTTTATAACTCCTTAATAAAACCATTATAAAATCCTTTAATAAAATCCATTATAAAATCTCTTACAAAATTTTTATAAATTCCTTACAAAACCTTTTACAAAAATCTAAAATCTTTTACAAAAATCTTTTATCTATTAAAGTTATTATAAAAATTTGTATTTATTATCTTAAATCAAATCCATATTTATTATATAAAATTAAATTAAAATATATAAATATAACTATATTAAAATTTTTATTAAATTAAATTTTAAACTATTTAAAATATATATTTAAACTAAATTAAATTATAAGTTAAAATCTTAAATTTACATTTAAAACCATATATTAACTTATAATTGAAGATTTAAAATTTATAAAATAAATTATTTTCCAAATATAAATTTTTAAATAAAATCATTTATTTAAATTTAAAATTAAATTTATAAATCAAACATACTTTATCATTTAGAAAATAATTTAAAACCGACCAAGGTGTCCATTTATAATTTTCTATCCTATTTCAAGCGATTGGGTATTGTAACGACCCATATTTTTAGGTCTTTGAATTTGAATATTTAATTTGTATAAATATTCGGATTTGAATTAAATTTTAACTAATTACCCGTTTCAAATTTAGATTTGGTTTTCAATGACGTATTTTTAAATTAATTTTCAGAATTTTTGCATAATTTTTAATTTGAAAAATATTTGAAAATTTCGTTTGACACTTTTTGTGGCAAATGTTGGTACTTTTGAAACTTCACAAAATTTAATAACTTATCTTTTTTATTTTTGTTTTATGATCTTGTCACATTGTTGTGTGTAATTAAATATTATTTTTCTGTCGTTCATATCATGGACGTGGATGCAATATAGGATAGTCGGGCACCGTAATTTTTCAATATATATATATGTATGTATATTTGTATGCATGTATGTATGTATGTACATAGACACACACCCCTACGGTACACTGCCAACAAATCACATGGTACTTTACTTTTTCCATAGCCACCAAATTGTTTCCTTTTCCTCCTACCAGCTACCATTGTCCATTGTCTTCCATGACTATTGTAGTAGTAAATGGATTGGGAAAAAACTTTCATCATTTTGTTGCATGAGCTGCACATTGCTTATGCGTGCACATATATATATACCTGCACACTTAAAACCTTCTGTTCCTTCTAATTTATTTCTTCTCTGAGAATGGAAACTATAAACTTTCCTCTATTCAAAAATCAAAAGCATTCAAACCATTCGATTTTAGCATATACCTCAAATACAGAAGTTGAGTGTTTTGGTCCCTAGTTTTAAAAAAAATTAATTTCACTCAATTTCATTGAATGAAGATCAGGAAATCGTCGACTAACTGGAAGAGGGGAAAATGTTTATAAACTTAAAAATCAAATTCTCTTAACTCGAGTCGAATGGATCGATGCCGTAGGTGCCTTTGGATTCATGGAGAGTCATAGTATTTTTGGGAATGTTTCGACAGCATTTCGTGACCATCGATGATGAAAGTGGAGAACTAGGGTTTGGGTTCGGTCATGCTAGAGGGAAAGTTAGCTCGAATAGAGGGTGGAGGCGACTTTGGCTTGGAGAAATCTATCATGTGGCGGAGCGAGATTTTTTTGTCGCAACGTTGTAGCCTGCATGTGATTTTTGTTTGGTCGGAGGGTGGTCGAAAGTCGAGGGTAGGGGTCGAAGCTGTGGTAGATGGGTCCATCACGACGAGGATAGAGCGACAAGTTCGTGGATGGCCTTGGACACATGCACATGTGTTCGTGGAAAGGGGGTTTTTGTTTACTGATTAAAATGAAAAGAGAATGGGAGGAAGAAGGGGAGGCTGACGTGGACGCGGGTTTGGTCAGGGAGGTTCGTGGGCCTTGGGCCGTAATGATGTGGGTGAGAACGTTAGTTTGATGATTTAAAAACAAAATATGATCTGGAGCTTTTCATTTTAGGGAAGAAGAAGAGGAGGGGAGGAAAGGAACTGCGTCTGATATTTGGTGCATGATTGGGCTTCGGCCCACATGGGTTAGTAGGTGAGAACACCTTGGTTTATTTATTTAAATAAAAATAAATGTTCTTATGTTTAAAACTATGATATCATGCTCATATTGTATCCATCTCTCACACGACTTTTTGCATTAGACTCGTATCAACGAATATAACATTTTAAAGTAGCCCATTGATAATTTTGGCTATGTACAAATTTATGACGTATTAAATTGGACAAATTTAAGTTGCGTTATTTAAATTAGTAATGTCATTTAAATTTATATACCTTTGATTAGTGATATTTATTTGGCCAAATAAAATACAGTTAAGTAAAATTGGATTGAATATGATAATTGGACATCTATTAAAGTGGAATAAAACACCGTTCTGCTAATTAAATTAATTTAGCTATTAATTAGTAGAATAAATCTCCATTCTGCTATTTATGGAGTTGGACTGATTTAATACCATTAATTGATATACTACCTTGAATAGGTAATTTATTAATAAGTGACAGTTAAGTGTTGAATTTATTTGCATAGTTGTTGATTATGTAAATATCTGTTGTTAACTTGAAAAGTTAATTGAATAATATGGTGACTTTTTAAGTACCATAGTAATCGTTAAGCCTCCTTCAATTTTAAAGATTTAAAAATCAGGTTTGGAAGTTATTTAAGAGTAATTACCAAGATTTAAAGTAAAATTTATTTGTCAGTAAGAGTAAGATAATTTATATAAATAATGATTTAAAATTAATTAACTTACATTAATATAATTCTTAGAAGTCATTTCTTGCTGTTATTTAAGAATGGTTAATTACTATTTAAAAGTTAGTTATGGTCTAGAAATGTTTAACTATATTTTAAATTAATTATTTAAATGGTTATCTATACTTTAATTTTTAATTAAAGTTAATTAATTATATCGATTTAAGTTATTTAATTATATTTAACGGATAATTAATTTTTATATAAACATTAGTAAGGTTAATTAATTACAGTTTTGTAACGACCTGCTATTTTCAACCATTCGAATCCGCACATGTTGAACTTGAATGGCTAAAAATATCATGTTGTTAATTTAAAATTTGGCAAAACTGAACATATACAGTAAATAAATCAATCACAGAATCACAAACACAGAGTAATCTAATAATACGGTGCGGAATAGATAAATAGTAGTTCATGAAGCTACTATATAAACATCATAGTTAGAAATAAAATACAGCAGAATATCTCAAATACAGTGCAGAATCCAATGCAACAGATGACTTCTCTAAACAAATCAAGTGGAAGAGCTGAAAGCTAAAACGATGGTTGGATCTCCAAACGAAGCTCCAAACTCCGAAGGTGAGTCTCAAAAGCTGTATCACTCAGTCTGACCCGAGCGTAAAGCAAAACACAAAACACTCGAGTTAGGGTTAACATTCTTATATTAATAAATCCAACTCAAATGAAATATCAATTGAAATACAAGTAACTCAAAGGATGTTTGGGATAACCATCCTCTAAGGATCTGTGGGACTATCTACAATGCAGAGATATACACTATAACACCATGGTCATTTCACATTAATTTATACTTCAAAACCAAAATATCATTTCATTTCAAATATATATTTATTTCCAAATTTTATCACTTCAAAAAATTACGATTCAAATCTACTCAAATTCCAAATTCCAATTTAATCCAATCTCGATTTATCAATTTAAATTCAACTCAATTCCTAAAAACCATTTCAAATTTTATCAATCTCAAATCCGGGTTTGTATCACAAAATACCCATTTAAATTTCAATGTATTTCAAACTTTACATATTCAACATTCAAATTAAATTTAACGATTTCATATAGATTTAGTTTATCTTCATTATTATTTAACCTTTAAATATTCCCTCATTAGATTCAATATCATTTAAGTAACCTTAAATTACATTTTTCTAAATATTTTCTTTAATTTATTTAAATGTGAAATATTCATTAACTTACTTAAATCAAAATCATGTTATACAATCATATCTTTAGATCTCAATTTCAAGAAGTTCCAAATCGATTTAATCAAATTAAATTCTTAATTGATTACAATTTCAAATATATTTCAGTTTTACCTTCCCAACTTAACTTATTCAAGTTATTACCAAAATCTATTTGAAATATAAATTAAAATGCTCAAACATATTATACGTATTAAATCAATCCTAATTTAATTTAATATTATCACTTAACCTATATATATATATCATTACCATTATATATATATAATATATTTAATAATCAATATTTATTACAACTATATATTTCTTTCCAAACCATAAAGTTCATTTTCAAAATATTTATATAGACCAACGACATTAGTGTATAATTTTCTATTCTATGGTAAAGTGGTAGGGATATTATCATTTCAACCCGTAATTTAATATATATATTTATATATATATACGGGTGGATATCCTTTCAACCCGTAATCCCAAATTCAATTCAAATGAAAATCGCTTGGGTCTATCATTTCAACCCATAACGATTTTCCCCTATTCTAAAGTCCGTTCGGGTATGTATCATTTCAACCCACAGTGAATTCTATACTAAAAGGGAACTTGCAGAGTGATAACAGGTATAATTTAACATATAACAATAAGCATATATCATCAGTAACTAAATAAAATATAAACAATAGGATATGGTGTCATATCCACAGGTGAACAGTTATAGAAAATAGCATATATAACAATTTCAATAACTACAGCAGCATATTTCAATTGTCGTTTCAATTGAAATCAAATTTAATAAATACAAGAACGTTAATCGTGAGTTATTGCTCACCTTTCGAGGCTAGAGAGATTTGAAGGGTTATGGATCCAAGAATGAATTTCCAGAATGAACAAGATTAGCACGAATAGGAAGAACAGAGCTGATAAATAAAGATCGATGAAATTGGATTAGAAACTGCTTGATGTAAACCGGAACAGAATATATAAAATCCTATAATATTATTTGCTTAACTAATATTAACTTTGAGACTCGCTAAAATTATATACATACGTTTTCCAAAAATATAAATAGTTTTAGAAACAGCTATTGACCATACGTTCTGTATAATCAACATATATCCATTATACATGTAAACTAGACTATATTTAAATTATACTATGTATAGTAATGTAATATAATATACAGTACACTTATTACAATACACGTTAAGAATATAAATATAATATTTAACAATACACTTATAACAAAATATGTGACTTTATATATAAACTGTAAAATTTTAGTTTTAATATAAACACAGAGAACACCCTTATATATTTATTAATATTCAGTTATATCAAAACTCTTGCTATATATTTATATACACATACATGTTTAGAACAACTCAGTATATATAAACTAACCGATAGTATAAATATTATACAACCTAAATGAGTATGTATAAACCTAAATATATTATATGCTGACACGTATCACGACTCAGTATATAAGAAGGAAGATGTACTATAACTTAAATAAGGACAACAGCCCAAACTGTACACAAATATTTTTATTCAAAAGCTAATAACATAACTATATTGCAAACGTATATGTAGTTGAGAATATATAATACCTTTTTATACTTTCTTATGCACTTAATATACTCAACAACGAGTTATATATATAAGCGGTCATGCATTTTTATGTAAAACAACAAGTATAAAATAACTTTTAAAAACTTTATCATTATATATATATATATATATATATATATATATGTTATACACTGAACAGTTAAAATAACTTCTAAAACTTTTAAAAAACTTTATCATTATAAAATAACTTTTAAAATATACATCATACGAATGTTTTTAACCCACACATAAAATATATGCTTCCTTATACATATTATATATATCTAATTTATTTATTTTTATTTTTATTTTTTTTATTTTTTTGTAAAACATACGGTGTCATATATAATAAAACATATAAATATAAATGAAAACCCAAAATCAGAAAATGAAAAAAAAAGAAAAACAAGAAGAAGAAAAATAAATAAATAAATAAATAAAGGAAAAGCATGCGGCCATTTACCTAATGGCTGAAGCTCACACGAGAGATGGAGATGAAGATCTATTGATATGGAGTAGGGTATGGTGTACGTGTGATTTGTATTTATAAGTGAAGCCTCACGTTGATAAAGTGGAAAGAACGCAAGCAATAAATGATTTTGAAACCGCTAGGAAAACCAAAGATTTTATTCTTATCAATTACAAACAAGCAAATGGAAAGGGATCACTTTACACGAAATTTTGTAAAGTTTCTGATTTAATGGCTAAGGTAAGAAATTAAAGAGTGTGTATAAGAAGCAAAAATAAAACGAAACGTACATCCAAAATAATTAACAAAGTAACGTAATTTAGATTTATACATTTCTTATTTATTTAGTAAAATATACGCTAAAGAATATTTCAGTAATAACGTACCATTTATAACGCCAAATAATTAAACAAGCATGGATACAAAACATGTCAAGTGAACGTATAATTTTATTTCTTTTTACACATTATTTATATAAGTAAACAATTACATACAGAACATTAATTTTTATTTAGTCACTATTTATTCATTATTAATTCATTGATTAATTCAATATTTACATTTATTTTTATTATTTTAATTTATTACCAAATATTCCTATTTAGATTCAGTTATACCTAAATAGTTGTTTCAATCAATTGGGATTGCTTTGAATATATTATTAATTAGCTTACATCAACACTCTTACATTTCATTCCTGTTATTAATCCATTATTATCAAATAGATCAAATTACCTTAAATTGAAATTTGATTATCAATTTTATTTAACACACTAAATAACTGACATATACAAATTCAATACTTACACGTGTTTACCTATATTTCATTCATAACAAATTATATTATTCCCACTAATTCAATTAATTTGAATTCCATTCTAGTACCAATTTATTACTTATACCTACACTACGTTTCTATGAAATTTATGCTTTCACACTTTCCGTTATAATACACTAAGTTTCTATGAAATTTATACTTTCACACTTTCCATTGTAATACTAATTATTATTAAAGAAATGTTCATTATTGGTCACCAATGATTATACCAACTCATATCACACTAATCCTATTCAATTCCCATTTATTACGCAGATTTATATTAATAGATCAACATTTACATTCGTTACTTACATTCACTTATAAACAAGTTATATTATTTTACATTATTTCATTTATTGAAATTTTATTCAAATAGTTAATAATTAACTTTGGTTAACCTTGTTACTTTTCATTTAAGTTATTATCTCCCTATTAATTAACAAATTTTCATTCTTTCAATATTAAATTACCAAAACTTTATCAAATTAGCAAATTTTAAATTATTGAAATTTACGGGTCGTTACATTCTTCCACACTCAAATCTTTTCGTCCTCGAAAAGGAACGAGGTACGTTTATCAAGGTGCAAAGTAGGAATGGCTAGAAGGGAAAACAGGTTGAAAGACAAGGATGAACCATTATTTGAAATTTAATATAAATTTCAATTATTTAGAAAGGTAAAATAAATGAACCAAATATCCTTTATATGATACTTTATCAAAATACTTTTATAACTCGATGTCTTAATAAGTTTTATTCCTGTAAACTCTGGCAGTGTGTTGATCATGCGCAAAGCTAGAATTCTCCAGGTACTTAGTAGACTTGTTTCAACACCCAGTGAAAATACTTGAAAAACTTAGAAAAAAGATATGGAAAGCACAATCCAAACCAAACAACCAAACCATTTTTCCAACCATGGATCGCAGATACATAAAGGTTACGCCTGAATCCCCCAGGAAACATCAGTATCCGTAAGCTTTCTCAGCCCTGCGAATTTCGCCATGATGACTAGTAGACCGCAGATATACAAAGGTTACGCCTGAATCCTCCAGGAAACATCCGTATCCATAAGCTTTCTCAGCCCTGCGGATTTCGCTACTAAAAATGACCTACGTAGATCACAGGATACACAATGGTTACGCCTGAATCCCCTAGGAAGCATCCGTACCCCTGGGCTATCTCAGCCAGGCGAATTAAGCTATGTAGTCATGCCAAGAAAAAAAAAACCATGGGTTACGCCACGATGGGACACTCGAGTATCACATCCGGAAAACCAAAATCAGAGAGAATAATATCAATAGAATGAATCCACAATGTGGCCACAAAGCGGATATCAAGCAGAAGGCACATTTCATATCTTTACTTCGAAAATATATATCATATAGTACCTTTCCAAATCACTTTCAAATATCATACTTACATAAAGTCCATTATATAGGATTTCATTTTCAAATCGAATACTTTCCAAAATCAATAGTATATCAAATCACACTTATATAGACTTCGATTATATAAGATTTCTCTTTCCAAATTGAGTACTTTTCAAATCAATAGTTTTCAAATCAACATCATACTTATACAAATCCATTTTATATAAGTTCGATAACTTCCAAATCAAGTATTTAGTAACATATGGTTCTCAAATTTCAAACCATTTCAATATCAATTCTGTTTCAAAATCATATATGATTTCGCCAAATCATTTCTTCCATATATTCAGTTTCAAAGTTTCTCAAAACAATAGATTTAGAAAATAATCCTGATTTCCAGATTGACAAAATTTAGGTCAAATAAATTCATTTCCAAAACCATCATATAAATACTAGGTTTAAATTTCAATCTATTTTCGAAACCAAATTTTTCAAAAATCCATTATACTCGAAATGGTTTCCAAATTTATAACTATCCCTTTAAAACCTTTAAACTATTTATTTCTATATGAAAAATAAAATTTTCCTTTTGCAAATTATTTATAAAAGTTTCAAATTTACTTAGGTCGTACTCTTCATACTTTAAGCATACAAACCCAAACTTATATACTTATCAAATATTTTATACTTTTTGAAATTTCCTAGTTTTAAAAATTAAACCATGATTTGGAAGTGTTCGAACTTTAAAATATAGTCGAAGAAATCATATTTAAAATCCAAGAGTTGGAAATCAGCAACGAATCAGTAAATCAATTTCAGTAGATAAGGTTATACCAAAACAAATCTGAATCTCGAGGACCGAACACCTGCTTACTTTAAATCATATCAAATATATATATACACGTATATTTTTCGAATATCAAACCATACTTCGAAATCTGAAATAAAAATTTGTTTCAAAAAAATCACTCGCGTAGCAAAGTTACTAGAGTGGCCTCTCCTCCACTCAGAAACTCGAAAATCAATGTCGATGATGCATGCATTCATCACCAAAATTATTTTCCAGTGACATAAGTGGGTTCTGGACTTTTATTTTCTTGAAACTTCTTTGAAATCTCTTCAAAATCATTGGAATTCGTTCGAATACATTTGAAACAATTTATTCGAAGAAATATCTTTAAATCATATTATTATTATATATTTCCAAAATCTTAAAACCGATTTCAAAACACCGGTGTTCGATTCCTCGAAATTCAAATTCAAAACCCTTCAATTATAAATCATTTTTTTAAAATCAAATTTCTTATAAATTTAAAAATTTCAAATCCTTTCAAAACTTCAAATTTTCATTTTAAAAGGGTATATAATTCTTATCCAAAACATTTCACTTTTATATATAAAACGGGGTCATCCTTATCAAAATAACAATTTCGATGTATGCACAATTTCAAAATACAATCAAACACAAATTTTCAAGGGATTTATTTTTGTTCAAGGATGGATTTCAAAACAAACACGGATTCAAATTTAGAGGAACTCTAATCAAATAGGATTCTGATTCGAAGATAAGCTCAAATGAATACGAGATAATTTAATTACCAAATAGAAGATGGATAAACCTATATAAATCGCGGGCGACCTAAACCAGGTCAACCGTGACTTCAGGAATATAATCGATGCGGAATTCCAAGGCAAATCGACATTCGATCGCCAGATATAGAATTCGGCATAACCAGAGATAGCAGCATCCAAACTGAGAATATATAAATCTTCGGTGAATTGATGCTATTGTAAAGGAGTTTCACCGCTTTACAAATCATTCAGTGGAGCTATGGGATACTCCAGAATTCAGAAAACACGAATAGGGAAAGGCAAGAATGGATTTGGAACCGAGGGGAATGTTTCAAAATTCAAAGGAAACCGAATCAAGTAGGAAGAGATTCAAGCTCGAACGAAAGTGCTTCCGTAAATAAATTTACTATATATGCTAAGTTTTTCCTAGAGCCAAAGCTCTGATGCCAACTATAACAACCTGCTATTTTCGACCATTTGCATCCGCACATGTCGGATTTGAATTGCTCAAAATATCATATTGTTAATTTAAAATTTGGCAAAACTGAACATATACAGTAAATAAATCAATCATAGAATCACAAACACGGAGTAATCTAATAATATGCAGCAGAATAGATAAATAGTAGTTCATGAAGCTACTATATAAACATCAGAGTTAGAAATAAAATACAGCAGAATGTCTCAAATACAGTGAAGTCTCCAATGCAACAGATGACTTCTCTAAACAAATCAACTGGAAGAGCTGAAAGCTAAAACGATAGTTGGATCTCCAAGCAAAGCTCCAAACTCCGAAGGTGAGTCTCAAAAGTTGTATCACTCAGTTTAACCCGAGCGTAAAGCAAAACACAAAACACTCGAGTCAGGATTAACATTCTTATATTAATAAATCCAACTCAAATGAAATATCAATTGAAATACAAGTAACTCAAAGGATGTTTTGGATAACCATCCTCTAAGGATCCGTGGGACTATCTACAATGCAGAGATATACACTATAACACCGTGGTCATTATGCATTAATTTATACTTCAAAACCAAAATATCATTTCATTTCAAATATATATATATTTCCAAATTTTATCACTTCCAAAAATTACGATTCAAATCTACTCAAATTCCAGATTCAAATTTAATCCAATCTCGCTTTATCAATTTAAACTCAACTCAATTCCTAAATAACCATTTCAAATTTTATCAATCTCAAATCCGGGTATGAATCATAAAATACCCATTTACATTTCAATATATTTCAAACTTAAAATATTCAACATTCAAACTAAATTTAACGATTTCATATAGATTTATTTTATCTTCATTATGATTTAATCTTGAAATATTCCCTCGTTAGATTCAATATCATTTAAGTAACCTTAAATTACATTTTTCTAAATATTTTCTCTAATTTATTTAAACGTGAAATATTCATTAACTTACTTAAATCAAAATCACGTTATACAATCATATCTTTAGATCTCAATTTCAAGAAGTTTCAAATCGATTTAATCAAATTAAATTCTTAATTGATTACAATTTCAAACATATTTCCATTTTACCTTCCCAACCTTAACTTATTCAAGTTATTAGCAAAATCTATTTGAAATATAAATTAAAATGCTTAAACATATTATACGTATTAAATCAATCCAAATTTAATTTAATATCACTTAACCTATATATATATCATTACCGTTATATATATAATATGTTTAAGAATCAATATTTATTACAACTATATATTTCTTTCCAAACCATAAAGTTCATTTTCATAATATTTATATAGGCCAACGACGTCGGTGTATAATTTTCTATTCTATGGTAAAGTGATATGGATATTATCATTTCAGTCCGTAATTTAATATATATACACGGGTGGATATCATTTCAACCCGTAATCCCAAATTCAATTCAAATGAAAATCGCTGGGGTCTATCATTTCAACCCATAACGATTTTCTTCTATTCTAAAGTCCGTTCGGGTATGTATCATTTCAACCTATAGTGAATTCTATACTAACAGGAAACTTGCAGAGTGATAACAGGTATAATTTAACATATAACAATAAGCATATATCATCAGTAATTAAATAAAATATAAACAATAGGATATGGTGTCATATCCACGGGTGAACAGTTATAGAAAATAGCATATACAACAATTTCAATAACTACAGCGGCATATTTCAGTTGTCGTTTCAATTAAAATCAAACTTAATAAATATAAGAACGTTAGTCGTGAGTGTTTGCTTACCTTTCGAGGCTAGAGAGATTTGAAGTGGGTTATGGATCCAAGAACGAATTTCCAAAATGAACAAGATTGGCACGAATAGGACGAACAGAGCTGATAAATAGAGATCGATGAAATTAGATTAGAAACTACTTGATGTAGACCGAAACAAAATATACAAAATCCTGAATTATCATTTGCTTAACTAATATTAACTTTAAGACTCATTAAAATTATATACATACGTTTTCCAGAAATATAAATAGTTTTAGAAACAACTATTGACCATACGTTCTGTATAATCAACATATATCCATTATACATGTAAACTAGACTATATTTAAATTATACTATGTATAGTAATGTAATAAAATATACAGTACACTTATTACAGTACACATTAAGACTATAAATGTAATATTTAACAATACACTTATAACAAAATATGTGACTTTATATATAAACTGTAAAATTTTAGTTTTAATATAAACACAGAGAACACCCTTATATATTTCTTAATATTCGGTTATATCAAAACTCTTGCTATATATTTGCACAGACATACATATTTAGAACAACTCAGTATATATAAACTACCGATAGTATAAATATTATATAACCTAAATGAGTATATATAAACCAAAATATATTATATGCTGACACATATCACAACTTAGTATATAAGAAGGAAGATGTACTATAACTTAAATAAGGACAACAACCCAAACTTTACACAAATATTTTTATCCAAAAGCTAATAACATAATTATACTGCAAACGTATATGTAGTTGAGAATATATAATACCTTTTTATACTTTCTTATGCACTTAATATACTCAACAACGAGTTATATATATAAGCAGTCATGCATTTTTATATAAAACAACAAGTATAAAATAACTTTTAAAAACTTTATCATTATATATATATATTATACACTGAACAGTTAAAATAACTTTTAAAACTTTTAAAAAACTTTATCATTATAAAATAACTTTTAAAATATCATCATACAAATGTTTTTAACCCACACATAAAATATATGCTTCCTTATACATATTATATATATCTAATTTATTTATTATTATTATTATTATTTTTATAAAACATACGGTGTCATATATAATAAAACATATAAGTATAAACGAAAACCCCAAATCAGAAAATGAAAACAAAAGAAAAACAAGAAGAAGAAAAAATAAATAAATAAAGGAAAAGCATGCGGCCATTTACCTGATGGCTGAAGCTCACGCGAGAGATGGAGGTGAAGATCTATTGATATGGAGTAGGGTATGGTGTACGTGTGATTTGTATTTATAAGAGAAGCCTCACGTTGATAAAGTGGAAAGAACGCAAGCAATAAATGATTTTGAAACAGCTAGGAAATCCAAAGATTTTATTCTTATCAATTACAAAGAAGCAAATGGAAAGGGATCTCTTTACACGAAATTTTGCAAGGTTTCTGATTTAATGGCTAAGGTAAGAAATTAAAGAGTGCGTATAAGAAGCAAAAGTAAAATGAAACGTACGTCCAAAATAATTAACAAAGTAACGTAATATATATTTATATGTTTCTTATTTATTTAGTAAAATATATGCTAAAGAATATTTCGGTAACAAAGTACCATTTATAATGCCAAATAATTAAACAAGAATGGATATAAAACGTGTCAAGTGAACGTATAAATTTATTTCTTTTTACACATTATTTATATAAGTAAACAATTACATATAGAACATTAATTTTTATTCAATCACTATTTATTCATTATTAATTCATTGATTAATTCAATATTTACATTTATTATTCTTATATTAATTTATCACCAAATATTCCTATTTACAATCAGTTATACCCAAATAGTTGTTTCAATCAATTGGGATTGCATTGAATAAATTATTAATTAGCTTACATCAACATTCTTACATTTCATTCCTGTTATTAATCCATTATTACCAAATAGATCAAATTACCTTAAATTGAAATTTGATTACCAATTTTATTTAACACACTAAATAACTAACATATATAAATTCAATACTTACATTTGTTTACCTATATTTCGTTCATAACAAATTATATTATTCCCACTAATTCAATTAATTTGAATTCCATTCTTGTACCAATTTATTACTTATACCTACACTATGTTTCTATGAAATTTATACTTTCACACTTTCCGTTATAATACTAATTGTCATTAAAGAAATGTTCTTTATTGGTCACCAATGATTATACCAACTCATATCACACTAATCATATTCAATTCCCATTTATTACGCAGATTTATATTAATAGATCAACATTTACATTGTTACTTACATTCACTTATAACCGAGTTATACTATTTTACATTATTTCATTTATTGCAATTTTATTCAAATAGTTAATAATTAACTTTGGTTAACCTTGTTACTTTTCATTTAAGTTATTATCTCCTTATTAATTAACATATTTTTCATTCTTTCAATATTAAATTACCAAAACTTTATCAAATTAGCAGATTCTAAATTATTGAAATTTACGGGTCGTTACATGTTTATTAATATTTTAAAGTTAATTAATTATTACCTTAATATTATTTTGTAGTTAACTTATTTATACAACAATAATGTTTTAAAAGTAATTCAATATATTATCAATGAAATTTTAAGTTGTTATTTGAAATGGGAATTAAAGTAAATGGAATAGAGGGATGTTTAAATAATAGCTTACTACTAAGTTATTTTAAATAAGGCATGGTTTAGCAATAGGTCTTTACGGACTAGCAAAATCTCTTAAACTAGTTGTTAAAATATGGGAAGAGCTTTATAAAGGGTTTGGATATTTGTAAAAAAATTATAAATGAGCTAACGATCTGAAAAAGGGAAATTTTGTAAATGGAGTTTGGGGTTTATTTAAGAATGTTTTATAAAAGGATTTGTGTTTGGGTTTCTCCGTTTAAGTGACATTTAGGTTTGACCATTTAAATAATATTTAGAAATGGAAAATCTTTCTAGTGTTTGGTGAATATACTTATACCGGTGAGATAAGTATATGGTTATATTTTCTTAGTGTCGAAAATATAGTAAGGGTGAATATATTTATCCTATTGAGATAATTATATAAAAGCGATTTCCAAGTATTTGAAATGTGATTTTAAAGTAATGGAAATTTAAATAAGGCTTAATGATTTCTATGGGAAATGTAATTCTTTGTTTTGAATGGTTGTTTATTGATAGTTAAATAACCGACTATCAAATTTGGACTAAGATGTAACTCTGGAAATATCTAGAAGGAACACGAGAATTATATGGTACGGTTACCGTTGAAGGTGTGTATAAACTCATTTCATTCTTCTAGGACGATGATAAGGAATTCCGTCCACTATTGGTTAGGGGGTAATCTCCAATCTTATCTTTTTCTGTTTATTTCCTAGAGAACCGGGGTTGAGTATACTGGAAATTATCAAACGTTGTTTCGTAGAGACCGGGATCGGATATGCTATCGGGAAACCACTTTAAATCTAATGAATGCGTTTCGAAGTGAAGACATCATGAAGAGCATGGAATCAAAGATAGAGATGTGAGGTGCAAGGATTAATTGCTACTAACCCTAAAGGTGATCCCAAATGGATGTAGCAGGAATAGTGCATTCGTTTCGTTTAGACCCAGAACAGACTTGTACGGACAAATGCTATTAGAACATCGTCATTAGAAGGCGATGAGCATTCTATGTGTAAATGTTCTTGAAAGGTAATCGTAGCCTCAAGCCTCATTAACCGGAAATGACTGAAAATCAGGGGAGATGTAGTAAGGTTAAGTGGGTTGCACCCATTAGCGTATGTTGTCACATTTCTAGATACATCTACATATTTATGGATTAGTTGTGCATGAGATCTCGATAAAAAGGGTTGCAAAGCAACCGAGGTGATGGAATATTCGGTACTATCCAGTAAGGATAGGCTAGTCTTTTGTTAGCAGTGGATCCCGGCGAGGTCCTCGGTACATTTTATTGACTTGTACTGTGATAGGTGGTACCCCACGCCTAGTCATTGTATGGAATCCATTGTCCAATACGAGCCTTTACGATTTTGATTGTAGAGCCTAGTATGCTAGAATTTAATTAATGTAACAATTTCGGCTATTTTAATGTATTTATACTTAGACATTACTATAATATCACTTGATTTTATATAAAAGGTTTTGATTATCGTAAGGTAAAAACCCGTCCGTGTTTATGTGCGGCATGGTCTTAGGAGATAACTTTGATTTTAAAGGATTTTAAAATTTATAATAAATAGAATTCCTTGTGATTTAAGTTCTCACGCTAGTTTTAGCAGACTGACCCGGGCCAGGTTTTTCCTATAATGCTCGGGTCAGACCGAGTATATTTTCAGGTTTAGATGGATATTTTGGAGTTTTAGGAGAGGAGCTAGAGGCCCAGCGAAATATTCACATGGGTGATTAAATTTCCGTTGTTTACATTGTTGTGTATTATTCCGCGGTTGTGAGGACAGGTTGTTATAACCGTCCGAGCTGAATAGGTTAATATATTCTGGTTGATGTCTGTATATATATATTATGGTTTTGTTTTGCACAAAGATTTGTTATATATTATAGATTATTCGTTTCACTGTGAGATTCTATGTTGCTTAGTCCTTCTTTATTTTCCCTAATTATCCGTCTTTCCATTCAATTTGAGCTGGACATGTATAGATTATTGCCAGTTTAAATGGTATGGAAAAAGTGGGTCGTTGCAATGTGATATCAAAGCTAAAGGTTAAGCGAGAACCTTGGCTTTGGTGGGGTAAACTCATTAGAAATAGGATTAGTAATATCCTAGAATGAGTTTGAGTGTGTATATATATACGAGCGCGCATATCTGTTAGTGAATAAAAATGTTTTGTATTGTGTTGTTTGATCTGTTGAGTGGCTTAAGAACTCTAGTCGATCCACTTGGCCAACGTTATCGATAGAGATTTCCTAAACACTCGAACAAGACCAATTGACAGAATATTGATTTAAAATTTGGGTAAATGAATTAACTTTACTTGGAAATATAATTTATGTATGTAAAAGTGTAATTTTTCAAAAATTTGATGTAGTTACTCTTGATTGTGCTTGGTTGTTTGGAATTTATAGTATTCCATCATTATGATTTAGGATTTGATCAATCATGCTCTTTGATTTTTGAGCATTGACCATTATCCATTAATCTATCTTGAATCTTCCTTTTTGAAATCTGGATTGGGCGGATAGGAATTTGAGAATAATGGAACGAATACCTTATGAATTAGGTTTCACAATTTCAATACAAGGCATTCGTTAATAATGCTGGGTTAAAAATTTGATTTCTAAGGATTGTTTATCTTGAAGGAATTTGGATATTTTGGAGAGGATTTTATATATAAAAGGATTGATTGGATATAAAAAATCAAGTTTTAATAAATGTGGATTAAAAGAAAATTTGGAATATTTTGAAATAAAATATGAGGATGGTTAAATATAAAGGTTGGTCGTATTAAATTGGGATTTTGTAAAAGAAGTTTACATAAATAAAAAAACTTAAATATTTCTAGAATAAATACTTGAAAGATGATCTATATAAGGAATCTATAATATTTTCGCAATAAATATTTGAAAATGATTTCCTTTAAATAGGGATATTTTATAAACTTGATTTATAAAAATGTGTGTATAAATAAAAGAACTCGAGAGTTTAAATCCTGGTGATTTTTGGCAAAATGGTTTTCAAGGTTTACAAGTTAATAATAGTAGTTGAAAATATTTTCATGTTTCTTAATAGAGAATTGTTACCATTAGAACCATGCTATATAACTATTTTGATAAAATAAATTTTAATTTGATTCCAACAAGTATAGTTTGAATAACTATAAAGTAGGTGTATATTATTTATTTGAAATAATATAGACAAAGGAAATAATAATTTATTTCAAATAGTTTTGGATCTTTAAGGGGTTTTTGGTGTATCATTATTTGGAATAGCTTGCTTAAAAATATATCTAATTATAAGTACCTTTGAAAAGAATTTTATAGAAAAATGGGTATTCCTTTGGATTTGGTTTGGGAAATAAATCCCAATTTGTTTTGTGATGATTAGAATAATCTTCTAAGTAGCGATCGGATGTTTGCTGAGGCGAACGGTGCTGTGCACTTAGTAAATTATTCTCTTTGTCATTGTACGGTTGGGACAAGTTTGAATCCGAACGAATCCAAAGCAAATTTGAATTGGATATTTCATTGAAATATTTTGCTGGAAATATATTTATGATATTGTTTCAAAATAGTTTGATAGAAAGAAGTGATTTTTAGTTAACTAGTTCGAGTGGCTCGAAAATAACTAATAATGGGTAAGAGATACGTTTAGATGGTAAACGTTTCTCTTGAGTATTATTCTTCTTGTAAGGAAGGATGTAATATTGTTTGATAATACCCAGTTCCTTGGGATAATTTTAGGGTTACTCAGGCTATATATATACATATATATTTGTTATGGATTAATATATATATATATAATATCATTTCAAAATTTTTTGAAAATAAATATCCAAGTATTGGCCCTTACGTTTCCAAATATACGACATTGTTTCAAATAGGTGTTCTGAATGTCAACCCGGGTATTTAAAAAATGTTAAATGAATTAAAAATGGAAGTTTAAATTTAATAGTTGGCTATACCTTTGTAATGTGGTAGAGTGTTTTATCAGTTTTACAAAATCCAATGGAATTATATGAAATGATTTTCATAAATATTTAATGAGAAAAGAATTGGTATTAGAAATAACCTATTAAATAAGTGCGAAGGTGGACATAGATCATTTCTCTTTTCACATAGTCGATCTAATATTCGAGTACAAGGCTTGAGGTATTTTACACCATTCAAAATAAGGATTTATTACTCGATTGTGACGGCAAGCACTTGATGAGGGTTCTTGATATGGAACCAAGGTTTTCTCTCATAGCTATGGCTATGTAAGAAGAGCAAGGTTTCCTAATCAAGGAGCCTGAACAGAGTCCGCACTAGAAAATTGGGTGAGCAATGTTGGCTTGGAATGGTAGTCATGTATTCGAGTAGTGATCGAATCTGATTCTGTATATGAATGACCTATGAACATCATGCGGGCTTATGAATAATATTGAGTGTTCATATGCTGGAATTTCGGGGACAAATTTTTTTTAAGGGGGAAGAGTGTAACGACCCATATTTTTGGATCTTTGAATTTGAATATTTAATTTGTTTAAATATTCAAATTTGAATTAAATTATAACTAATTATTTGTTTCAAATTAGACTTGATTTCTAATGATGTATTTTTTAAATTAATTTTCAGAAATTTTCCATAATTTTAATTTGAAAAATATTTAAAACTTTCGTTTGACGCTTTTTGTGGCAAACGTCGATACTTTTGAAACATCACAGAGTTTAATAACTTTTTTATTTTATTTTTGTTTTGTGATCATGTCACATTGTTGTGTGCAATCATACATTATTTTTCTACCATTCATATCACGGACGCAGATGCAATATACGGTAGTGGGGCAGTGTAACTTTTCAATTTCAAAATAAATAAAGACACACACACACACACACCCACCGTACACTGCCTTAAATCACACGGTACTCTACTTTTTCCACAACCACCAAAATGTTTTCTCTTCCTCCTACCAGCCACCATTGTCCATTGTCCCCTATATCTATCGTAGTAGTAAATGGATTGGGAAAAACTTTCATCATTTTGTTGCCTGTGCTGCACAATGCTTATGTGTGCACACACAGACACACATCTGCACACTTAAAAGCTTCTGCTCCTCCTAATTTTTCTTCTTCTCTAACAATGGAAACTATATACTTTCCTCCATTCAAAAATCAAAAGCATTCAAACCATTCAATCTTAGCCTATACCTCCAACACGGAAGTTGTGTGTTTCGGTCCATAGTTTTTTTCAAAATTAGTTTCACTTGATTTCATTGAACGAAGATCGGGAAATCGCCAATTAACTGAAAGAAGGGAAAAATGTTCATAAACTTTAAAAATCAAATTCTCTCAACTCGAGTCAAATGGATCGACGTCTTAGGCTCCGTTGGATTCGTGGAGAGTCGTAGTATTTTTAGGAGTGTTTCAGTAGCATTTCATGACCATCGACGATGGGAATGGAGAACTAAGGTTTGGGTTTGGTCATGCTAAAGGGCGAGTTAGCTCGAATGGAGGGTGGAGGCGGCTTTGGCTTGGAGAAATCTATTATGCAGCGGAATTTGGGTGAGTTCGACGAGGTATTTTGTCACGACATTGTAGCCTGCACGCGATTTTTCTTTGGTCGGAGGGTGGTCAAAAGTCGGGGGTAGGGATCAAAGCTGTGATAGATGGGTACATCATGACGAGTGCGGAGCGACAAGTTCGTGGGAGGCCTTAGATCGATGTATGGTGGAGAGGTTGCTTCGTGCACGTGCACGCGTGTTCGTGCAAGTGGGTTTTTATTTACTGATCGAAATGAAAAGAGAATGGGAGGAAGAAGGGGCTGCAGACATAGACGGGGGTTTGGGCAGGAAGGTTCCTAGGCCTTGGGCCGTAGTGATGTGGGTGAGAACGTTAGTTTGATGATTTAAAAAATGATTTGGAGCTTTTCATTTTGGGGAAGAAGAAGAGAAGGGGAAAGGAACTTGGTGAGGTCTTTGGTGCGTGATTGGGCTTCGACCCACGCGGGTTAGTAGGTGAGAACTCCTTGATTTATTTATTTAAATAAAAATAAATGTTGTATGTTTTAAACTATGATATCATGCTTATATGGTATCCGTTTCACACACGGATTTTTGCATTAGACTCGTATCAACGAGTAGAACATTTTATTGTTGCTCATTGATAGTTTCAGCTATATATAAATTTATGACATATTAAAATGGATAAAATTTAGATCGTGATATTTAAATTAATAACATCATTTAAGTTTATATACCTTGATTAGTGATATTTATTTGGCCAGATAAAATACGGTTAAGTTAAATTGGATTAAAAATAATAATTGGATATCTATTTAAGTAGAATAAAACACCGTTCCCTTAATTAAATTAATTTGGCAATTAATTAGAAGAATAAATCCTCGTTCTGCTATTTATGGAGTTGGACGTTTCATTTAATATCATTAATTGATATTCCATCTTGAATAGGTAATATATTAATGAATGATGGTTAAGTGTTGAATTTATTACGTAGTCGTTGATTATGTAAATATACGTTGTTAACTTGAAAATTTAATTGAATAATATGGTGACTTGTTTAGTACCATAGTGATCGTTAAGCCTCCTTCAAGTTTGAAGATTTAAAAATATGGTTTCAAACTTATTTAAGAATAATTAATTATTAACAAGATTTAAAGTAAAAATTATTTGTCAGTAAGTTTAAGATAATTTATAATTGTTTTAAATAATGGTTTAAAATTAATTGGCTTATTAATATAATTCTTAAAAGTCATTTCTTGATGTTATTCAAGAATGGTTAATTACTATTTAAAAGTTTTTTAGTTATGGTCCAGAAATGTATAATTACATTTTAAATTAATTATATAAATGATTGTCTATAATTTTTAATTAAAGTTAATTAATTATATCAATTTAAGTCATTTAATTGTGTTTAAAGAATGTTTAATTTTTATATTACAATTAGTAAGGTTAATTATTTACTATTTATTAACATTTGAAAGTCAATTAATTATTATCTTAATACTATTTTGAAGTTAACTTATTTATACAACAATAATGTTTAAAAATTAATTTAATACATTATCAATGAAATTTTAGTTTGTTGTTTCAAAAGGAACTAAAGTAAATGGAATAGAGGGATGTTTAAATAATAATTTACTACTTTTGTGACGCCCCACCTCTATGCTCACAATAACAAAGAGTATTAAAGGAAATACTGTCTGTTATCATGAAGAATAAGGCTGGATAGGAGCGGCCATCTGTAACGAAGCGGATTTTTCGCGCTCGAAAATCGACATCCATACTTTACATCGTACTCGAATGCCGTAGATCCGACCGTTCAAATCCGAGTCGTCGGAGCTTATAACACAATTAAGTAAACAACACAGCGGAAGAAAAAAAAATAATGAATATCAATATACAACATCTGATACAACATCCTGATACAACAGATGATACAATAGATATCGATATACAACAGAGATATGATACAAGAAAACAGCGGAAAGAAAATAACTAACACCAGCAGCGGAACAAATAACTCCAATATAATCTTCAAGAGAGAACTCCAAAACTACAACTCCATCTCCAAGATCTAATCCAGAAATAACTCGAACTCCCAATAACGATGCACCAAGCTAAGCAAGGTCAGTCATATCCAAAGACTGAACTAGCTCCAGATGATCAACTGAACCTAACTATCTGAAAAACCCAACTCTAGACTGCTCGTGTGGAAAATAGTGAGCACCCAGAGTTTAGGAAAGGAACAATAAACTCCGAATCAGTCATGGGACTGGTGTGAGCAACAAAAACAGTTTATCTTTAAAATAAAACAACGAGAGAATTTTAAAGTAAATTCGCAATGCTTTTAGAAAATGAAACTACCATAAGACCTCCCGCCACACACACAATGCAAACGCAGAATTGGAGGAGATTTCTTCTTATGATAGTCAAACATGCTTAATACGTAGAAAGTTCTTTGATATTATTATTATAGGTGCAAAGTGCCGAAAACATTTCGAAAGTAGAATATAAATCTTAGCCAGCATACGACCATTATCGTATGCCTACTATAGCTACCATGTTCAATAGCAGGTTACCACCACATTCCATGGCAGGTAATACAACTAAAACCGTACAAGGGTCGTATTGTTTCTTTGGATTTTCCAACAAATGGTCAGGCTAAGGAACTTCCTACTGCCACATGGGATCGCCTCTGGCGGGACGTCCCGAGAACCTAACCGGATCTCTGCCAACACAAGGCCGGGTTACCTCTGTAACTAGGTAACTACTACTCGAGCAAGCCATTCCCCGGTCCTTTGGGACCTTTATCCGAGGCGCCTCTAAAGCAACAACCACACAGTAAATGAGATTGGAGCTACCACATAGGTAAATATCTGGGCTCCATACCATGATACCACCCTTTACCAGAAGGGAATGACACACCCTAAAGGGCGCGACCCTCATAACCTTGCCGCATCTTTCCTGTTTCGACCATTTCCGGGGTGTGAGGTCCTGATGCAGTCTCGTCCACAAAGCTATGCTTTGGTACAAAGCCATGCTTTGGGTCAACAAATGATCAAAGTAATGATCACAAAGATAAATGATCAAACAAATGATCATATCACAAATGATCAAACAATGATCATCAACACACAGCAGCACTCAGCATGCCACACTACCAAATTGGGAGTATATTGCTGATAACCTTCAACTACATAACCTCTGAGCTCGTATGTCTCAGAGAAGGGTGTTAATGCTAAGAGAATAAATTCTCCGCCACCAACAGAAATGTATTTGAAAGAAATCTGCTTTATATCTCAAAGTGTAGTGTCAGACATACAACCATACAAGTCTGTTCCGGGTTCGAACAGAACCGAAGGCACTTCCGAAGAAGCCCTTGCAATCCGGGTATTCACAATCCCGATCGAATTTCCCATCACAAAGGAAATCTCTATACCGGGGATCAGCCAGTGCAGAGACAATCGATAGGTTATCCTATCGTTCTTACAAATACCCGGTCTTCACCACCGGTCTTCAAATGCTATCCATATCGTCGAATCACATATTCGGAATGGGTTATATGACACAAAGGTCCTCTCCCGGCTAAACCGAATAGTGAGCGCAATATTTAAAACATATGGATAGGGGATTTCAATTAAGTCACAACTTAATAATTCAAACTTTCTTTCAAATGGTTTAAACAAATTACCATTTTCAAATCTTTTACACAAAAGATTTACTTCACTAAGTTTACCCATTTTCACAAAGATCCATTTACGGATTTCAAATCAATTCCCATTTCAATTGGATTAACTCGTTTAAAGTCTTTAAATTAAAGATTTAACTCATAGCTTTCGAGCCGTTTCCATAACTTAGAAATTCATTTTCATTTTTTAACTTGAAATCCTTTTAACACAAATTGGACATGCATTACTTAAGTGAAAGCTTTTATTATTTGAAAACAAATATTTTCAGTTCAAAAGAACCCAATTTTATTTACATGAGTTAAACTTTTGAATTTAAATTCAAATTTCCAAATCAATACCTTTAAAATAGTTTAACCCATATAAACTGGTATAACATCTTTAGTCCCTGGTTTCTAGATCATAGAATTCAATTTCAAATAGTGAATTCAAATTTAAATCAAAATATTTAAATTTCAAACTCAATCCAGTTATTCAAAATAAATTTCATCTTTGAAATTCTATTTCAAAAGCTTTTCACTTTAAACCCAATACATTCCCAAAACATTTGAATTTAAATATTCAATTTTTTATAAATCATTTCAAAATCTGTGACTAAATCGATTTCCTCGTGAAATCCATATTTGTGTGTATATAAGTGTGGTCCAGGGGTTTAACACAATAGTGCAACATCATTCAATCATCACAGTTCAAAATATAGAAATTTACTTGATAAGCGGTATAAACAATAACGCTTATATTTGATAAGCGATATAAACCATAACGCTTATCTTTTATTCACAGAACATAGATATATATATCACAGATAATAATTACATTTATCTCAGATAAATAAATTACATTTCAGATCATAACACAAATCAAGACATAGCACAAAGCATCAACATCAGGGATATCAAACAATTTTAATTATTCAGTCAAGTTCAAACATTCACAAGTAAAATTCATTAGTTGACTGATAAATTTAAATCAACTGTATTACTTATAAATCTAGGTTAAGTACCCTAAGTTAATTACAATTTATTTCAAGTAATTTCCCTTTCAAATTTCATTCGTTAACCTTTAATTATTAACTAATCATTCTTAATTTATGAACCAATTAATCTTCAATTATTAAATAAAACTTAATTAATCACAATTATTAATTAATCCTTTAATTTATTAACAAATAATTTACTCCAATTTCAAATCATCGTTCAATTAATTACATTCGGTAATTATCTAGTAATTACTTTCCTAAGTAATTATACTTTTCCAAAGTTTCAAGTGATTATTCTGAATTAATTAACTAAAGTACTTAACTTGAATAAATTCAATTAACTCAATTAATGATACTGAAAAATTAATTCCACAATTACCGTCATTAAGTAATTTTACTTAATAGTTCCACAATTGATTATTATTAAATTAATCGATCTAATTTATTGCCAAAATTTGTCACATTAATTTATTGTCAAATCTTAGCTATTGACTTCATTAACTATTAAATTTCTTTAATCACCTTTTTACAGAAAATTCCTTATATTAATCATTTTTTTTTTGATTTTAAATTAATTGACTAATAGGAACTCATTCTTTAGTGAATTTTAAATCATAAATCCTTATTTTTTTAAAGTAACACATTCATATTTATGATTTATTGGTTATTTACAATATGTTGAAAACATTATTTCAAATTTCTTTTTAAATTTCGATTCAAAATAGCAATAGATTCTTGTTTATCTTCAGATAAGTTTGAAACAAAATTTCTTAACATTTTTTTTTCAAATTTAACTCTATTTCAAATTCCAATTTCTCCACTACCTTTAATTGTTTTAAATTATTAAAACAAATGGAATGTAAAACTTTATTTATCTTCAACTAATTTCAATTCAACTTGACCTATATTTACATTTTGATTTAAACTCAGTTTTAAAACCTTGCTTGATAAATTTGAATTTGGTTTTAAAATTTCAAAACAGAAAACAGTTCAGACATCAAAGCCTGGAACAAAACTCTGACCCGAGTCTCTATGAATTTACTTCGAGTAAAAGACTCGAACCACTCGAGTACGACGCGAGAAAATTTTCGTTCTTCCCGGGCAAACAAACACTCAGGCACAAATGCTCGTGCACGTGTACATCGCCGCTGGCGATCGTTCGGCACCGCCACTATGTCGAGCAAGTCGACGATCATCCCTAGATCGATTCGCAACCACCTAAACTTCGCCTATCTCTCGAATTCGAATTCGAGAAAAATTTCGTAGCCTGGAAACTCGAGATCAACCTCCTCTCGAAACCTGGCAACAACTCCACCCCGCCGCTCCCACCACCTGAAGTCACGCGACTTCAACCACGACTTCAACACACACCCCTCTATCACCTCCCAATAGTTCGTGCAGCTCGACGCACTGAGGAGAACGAGACGATCAAAACTCGAACCTATGTTGAAACTAGGTTTAAAAACTTCACGAGCTCGCCGTCGCCGCCTCGTCCATCTTCGCCACCTCCGGCCATTTTTCACCGACACCTAGTAGGCTCCTTCACCTTCCCAAATGTTTACGACCACTCCAGATATCCCAGTCACCAGAATTCGCTCAAAAGACCATTTCCAGACATTTCCCAAACTCTTATTCAATACTTCATTAAGATTTGGGATTTTGATTTTTAAAAATCCTATCTCTCAAAGATGATTCAAGATATAAACTCGAATCAATAAATTTCAACACTTGATTTATTTTATATGTACACACACATATATATATATATATATATTTTTACTGTAAATGTTGATTTCCAGACACCTTATAGATGTAAACATGTTGAACTTATTTCTAGATCCAAGGTCCAGTTTAAACAAACTAAATTTGTTTTGAACTACGGCCTAAGGAGAGATCAGAGAAGAGGAAAAAATGGGATTTAAACTAAATTTAACTTTGTACTATGAAACAGAGAGGAACATGAATTCAACTCAGGCAGGCACACATGAATACAATCCATCCATATATAGAGGCACTACTTATATAAACATCTACCTACAGAGTATCGTCACAGCAATCAGATAATCATCAGCTTAAAATGTTTACTCACATACACCTTTCCAGATATTTCTATGCAACTGATTTCAAATAATTTAAGGTTTAAAAGTGAAAGTTACTCACAGTGTTTTAGAAAGAAGAAAGAACAGAGCTCTTCTTTTCTTTGACACAGATTGATACTTGCAAGCTAAAGCTCCTCTCTTTGATTGTAGTTGAGTTAGATTATTGTTTAAGATGATATCACTTTAGACTTTTGTAGCTTTGAGGGATCGAAATGAGATGAAGATGGTTAATATATATATACAAGATAGAAGCTTACTGGTAAATACATTTTGTTTTAAAGTTTACAGGTTATAGTATGTAGAAGCTTACAGGTGATAATAATTTGTACAAATGATAAAATGTGGTTTTGTACAATCAAGGCCAAAGATATTTTGTTTGGTGGCTAGGTGATTTCTTTTATTTCGGCTAAGATGTTTGCATGGTGGCTGCATTTATTAGCTTTGTACAAATATGAGATATTTTCTTTGGCTTCCTTTGCAAGCTTCATTTACATGCATATTTGCTTGCCTGGCAAAGATTGAAACATTTTACTTTGTTTCTTGTTTTGCCTTATTCTTATTTTCAAACACTTTTTTTTTGTTGCTTTGTTTCATTCTTATATTTTGTATTTGTTTGTTATCTTGTTTTGTAAACTTTGTTATATTTTATATTCTTGGTTTGTTTCATTCCTTGCTTATATTTGTATTTGCTTTACAAACTTTTTCTTTAGTTTTATTTTAAGTGTATCTGGTTTTTTTTTTTTGCAAGCTATTTCATCAACTTATTCATTTTTTTATTTTATACTTATTGCTTTGAAATATGGATGAAGTTCTATGTTAAATTTTGATATTAGAATTTGTCTAATATGTTTTATTTTATATTTTGTAATTTATCTTTTATATAACTATAAACTTATTTGAGATATTTATATTTTTATTTAAATCTAGAGAAACTCAAATCAATCTATCATTTACTTTCACAAATTTTAAATCAAAAATTAAATAAATTATCAATTTAAAATAAATTAAAATTCGGGATTGTTACAGACTTCCCCCCTTAAAAGAATTTCGTCCTCGAAATTTGCAGGCACGAAAACAACAAAGATACATACACAAAGACAGAGACATAGCTTTCCAGGTCAAATGGATATCTATCCTGTATTTGGCTCACCAAATCAGAATATCACTAATAGATTCAAGAACGAATCTATTTAACACTTCATAAGATATTCGGGTTATCCAGATCTACGAAATGTGCAGTGACATTGGTTAGTTCGAAAGGATAACTAACCATCCGTAATATATCTCTGGACCCAAATATTGACAGATATATGGACACAATTTCAAAATGTTGAGTTTAAAACCAATTTATACCTATCAACCATAGCAACCAAAGTAAACAAAACAACCAATACATCCAAACAAACAATTTTGGCCTATTGGAGTTTATGTCCCATACAAATATATCAAATCTTCTTCCTGTATTTACCAGGAATCATCGAAGAATTGACAAAAGATGTTGAACAAAAGAGATAGATTTAATCTTCTATAAGTTTTTCAAACACTAGGAATGAATTCCAAATTCAAGCCGGAATACCTCAAAATGTTAACTAATTTGTCCCTCTTCGGACTTCGATCAACCCAAGAAATTATAATGGAATTTCAAATTCGGTTTTAAACGAAATCGTTTTATTGATATAATTCAATTTAGCCTTCATATTCTATTAATCGAGTTAACTCAAATTAAAATTTCCAATTTATTTCAAATTTCAGTTTCAAATTTTTGATTCATATTCATTAAGGTTTAAATTGAAACTGATAAGAAACCGATGAAAATACGAAGTAAGGATTTTCTACAATGATTCGTAGGGCCACCATCACACTGAAACTTCTTCTGGAGCTATCACGAAGCAATCAAATGAATTTGGAAAAAACGAGTCAAAGGAAATTGATAGAGAAAGATCGTTTCCACTGTTGCAGAGCATTGACCAATTATAGTGGTACTTCCCTGTCCCCTATCCCGTCCTCTTCTTGCACTCATACTCACTATCAGTGGATAGTAAGAGAATTTACTGAGACATTCGAACGGATATCTTAGGGATACACTCATTCTAGGGATACTTCACCCTATCTCCAATGAGCTACTTAACGTGTTATACTCCTGAGCTAAAGTTCAACCTTAGCTCTGATACCAAATGTAACGAAGCGGATTTTTCGTGCTCGAAAATCGACATCCATACTTTACATCGTACTCGAATGCCGTAGATCCGACCGTTCAAATCCGAGTCGTCGGAGCTTATAACACAATTAAGTAAACAACACAGCGGAAGAAAAAAAAATAATGAATATCAATATACAACATCTGATACAACATCCTGATACAACAGATGATACAATAGATATCGATATACAACAGAGATATGATACAAGAAAACAGCGGAAAGAAAATAACTAACACCAGCAGCGGAACAAATAACTCCAATATAATCTTCAAGAGAGAACTCCAAAACTACAACTCCATCTCCAAGATCTAATCCAGAAATAACTCGAACTCCCAATAACGATGCACCAAGCTAAGCAAGGTCAGTCATATCCAAAGACTGAACTAGCTCCAGATGATCAACTGAACCTAACTATCTGAAAAACCCAACTCTAGACTGCTCGTGTGGAAAATAGTGAGCACCCAGAGTTTAGGAAAGGAACAATAAACTCCGGATCAGTCATGGGACTGGTGTGAGCAACAAAAACAGTTTATCTTTAAAATAAAACAACGAGAGAATTTTAAAGTAAATTCGCAATGCTTTTAGAAAATGAAACTACCATAAGACCTCCCGCCACACACACAATGCAAACGCAGAATTGGAGGAGATTTCTTCTTATGATAGTCAAACATGCTTAATACGTAGAAAGTTCTTTGATATTATTATTATAGGTGCAAAGTGCCGAAAACATTTCGAAAGTAGAATATAAATCTTAGCCAGCATACGACCATTATCGTATGCCTACTATACCTACCATGTTCAATAGCAGGTTACCACCACATTCCATGGCAGGTAATACAACTAAAACCGTACAAGGCTCGTATTGTTTCTTTGGATTTTCCAACAAATGGTCAGGCTAAGGAACTTCCTACTGCCACATGGGATCGCCTCTGGCGGGACGTCCCGAGAACCTAACCGGATCTCTGCCAACACAAGGCCGGGTTACCTCTGTAACTAGGTAACTACTACTCGAGCAAGCCATTCCCCGGTCCTTTGGGACCTTTATCCGAGGCGCCTCTCTAAAGCAACAACCACACAATAAATGAGATTGGAGCTACCACATAGGTAAATATCTGGGCTCCATACCATGATACCACCCTTTACCAGAAGGGAATGACACACCCTAAAGGGCGCGACCCTCATAACCTTGCCGCATCTTTCCTGTTTCGACCATTTCCGGGGTGTGAGGTCCTGATGCAGTCTCGTCCACAAAGCTATGCTTTGGTACAAAGCCATGCTTTGGGTCAACAAATGATCAAAGTAATGATCACAAAGATAAATGATCAAACAAATGATCATATCACAAATGATCAAACAATGATCATCAACACACAGCAGCACTCAGCATGCCACACTACCAAATTGGGAGTATATTGCTGATAACCTTCAACTACATAACCTCTGAGCTCGTATGTCTCAGAGAAGGGTGTTAATGCTAAGAGAATAAATTCTCCGCCACCAACAGAAATGTATTTGAAAGAAATCTGCTTTATATCTCAAAGTGTAGTGTCAGACATACAACCATACAAGTCTGTTCCGGGTTCGAACAGAACCGAAGGCACTTCCGAAGAAGCCCTTGCAATCCGGGTATTCACAATCCCGATCGAATTTCCCATCACAAAGGAAATCTCTATACCGGGGATCAGCCAGTGCAGAGACAATCGATAGGTTATCCTATCGTTCTTACAAATACCCGGTCTTCACCACCGGTCTTCAAATGCTATCCATATCGTCGAATCACATATTCGGAATGGGTTATATGACACAAAGGTCCTCTCCCGGCTAAACCGAATAGTGAGCGCAATATTTAAAACATATGGATAGGGGATTTCAATTAAGTCACAATTAATAATTCAAACTTTCTTTCAAATGGTTTAAACAAATTACCATTTTCAAATCTTTTACACAAAAGATTTACTTCACTAAGTTTACCCATTTTCACAAAGATCCATTTACGGATTTCAAATCAATTCCCATTTCAATTGGATTAACTCGTTTAAAGTCTTTAAATTAAAGATTTAACTCATAGCTTTCGAGCCGTTTCCATAACTTAGAAATTCATTTTCATTTTTTAACTTGAAATCCTTTTAACACAAATTGGACATGCATTACTTAAGTGAAAGCTTTTATTATTTGAAAACAAATATTTTCAGTTCAAAAGAACCCAATTTTATTTACATGAGTTAAACTTTTGAATTTAAATTCAAATTTCCAAATCAATACCTTTAAAATAGTTTAACCCATATAAACTGGTATAACATCTTTAGTCCCTGGTTTCCAGATCATAGAATTCAATTTCAAATAGTGAATTCAAATTTAAATCAAAATATTTAAATTTCAAACTCAATCCAGTTATTCAAAATAAATTTCATCTTTGAAATTCTATTTCAAAAGCTTTTCACTTTAAACCCAATACATTCCCAAAACATTTGAATTTAAATATTCAATTTTTTATAAATCATTTCAAAATCTGTGACTAAATCGATTTCCTCGTGAAATCCATATTTGTGTGTATATAAGTGTGGTCCAGGGGTTTAACACAATAGTGCAACATCATTCAATCATCACAGTTCAAAATATAGAAATTTACTTGATAAGCGGTATAAACAATAACGCTTATATTTGATAAGCGATATAAACCATAACGCTTATCTTTTATTCACAGAACACAGATATATATATCACAGATAATAATTACATTTATCTCAGATAAATAAATTACATTTCAGATCATAACACAAATCAAGACATAGCACAAAGCATCAATATCAGGGATATCAAACAATTTTAATTATTCAGTCAAGTTCAAACATTCACAAGTAAAATTCATTAGTTGACTGATAAATTTAAATCAACTGTATTACTTATAAATCTAGGTTAAGTACCCTAAGTTAATTACAATTTATTTCAAGTAATTTCCCTTTCAAATTTCATTCGTTAACCTTTAATTATTAACTAATCATTCTTAATTTATGAACCAATTAATCTTCAATTATTAAATAAAACTTAATTAATCCTTTAATTTATTAACAAATAATTTACTCCAATTTCAAATCATCGTTCAATTAATTACATTCGGTAATTATCTAGTAATTACTTTCCTAAGTAATTTTACTTTTCCAAAGTTTCAAGTGATTATTCTGAATTAATTAACTAAAGTACTTAACTTGAATAAATTCAATTAACTCAATTAATGATACTGAAAAATTAATTCCACAATTACCGTCATTAAGTAATTTTACTTAATAGTTCCACAATTGATTATTATTAAATTAATCGATCTAATTTATTGCCAAAATTTGTCACATTAATTTATTGTCAAATCTTAGTTATTGACTTCATTAACTATTAAATTTCTTTAATCACCCTTTTAAAGAAAATTCCTTATATTAATCATTTTTTTTTTGATTTTAAATTAATTGACTAATAGGAACTCATTCTTTAGTGAATTTTAAATCATAAATCTTTATTTTTTTAAAGTAACACATTCATATTTATGATTTATTGGTTATTTACAATATATTGAAAACATTAGTTCAAATTTCTTTTTAAATTTCGATTCAAAATAGCAATAGATTCTTGTTTATCTTCAGATAAGTTTGAAACAAAATTTCTTAACATTTTTTTTTTCAAATTTAACTCTATTTCAAATTCCAATTTCTCCACTACCTTTAATTGTTTTAAATTATTAAAACAAATGGAATGTAAAACTTTATTTATCTTCAACTAATTTCAATTCAACTTGACCTATATTTACATTTTGATTTAAACTCAGTTTTAAAACCTTGCTTGATAAATTTGAATTTGGTTTTAAAATTTCAAAACAGAAAACAGTTCAGACATCAAAGCCTGGAACAAAACTCTGACCCGAGTCTCTATGAATTTACTTCGAGTAAAAGACTCGAACCACTCGAGTACGACGCGAGAAAATTTTCGTTCTTCCCGGGCAAACAAACACTCAGGCACAAATGCTCGTGCACGTGTACATCGCCGCTGGCGATCGTTCGGCACCGCCACTATGTCGAGCAAGTCGACGATCATCCCTAGATCGATTCGCAACCACCTAAACTTCGCCTATCTCTCGAATTCGAATTCGAGAAAAATTTCGTAGCCTGGAAACTCGAGATCAACCTCCTCTCGAAACCTGGCAACAACTCCACCCCGCCGCTCCCACCACCTGAAGTCACGCGACTTCAACCACGACTTCAACACACACCCCTCTATCACCTCCCAATAGTTCGTGCAGCTCGACGCACTGAGGAGAACAAGACGATCAAAACTCGAACCTATGTTGAAACTAGGTTTAAAAACTTCACGAGCTCGCCGTCGCCGCCTCGTCCATCTTCGCCACCTCCGGCCATTTTTCACCGACACCTAGTAGGCTCCTTCACCTTCCCAAATGTTTACGACCACTCCAGATATCCCAGTCACCAGAATTCGCTCAAAAGACCATTTCCAGACATTTCCCAAACTCTTATTCAATACTTCATTAAGATTTGGGATTTTGATTTTTAAAAATCCTATCTCTCAAAGATGATTCAAGATATAAACTCGAATCAATAAATTTCAACACTTGATTTATTTTATATGTACACACACACACACACACACATATATATATATATATATATTTTTACTGTAAATGTTGATTTCCAGACACCTTATAGATGTAAACATGTTGAACTTATTTCTAGATCCAAGGTCCAGTTTAAACAAACTAAATTTGTTTTGAACTACGGCCTAAGGAGAGATCAGAGAAGAGGAAAAAATGGGATTTAAACTAAATTTAACTTTGTACTATGAAACAGAGAGGAACATGAATTCAACTCAGGCAGGCACACATGAATACAATCCATCCATATATAGAGGCACTACTTATATAAACATCTACCTATAGAGTATCGTCACAGCAATCAGATAATCATCAGCTTAAAATGTTTACTCACATACACCTTTCCAGATATTTCTATGCAACTGATTTCAAATAATTTAAGGTTTAAAAGTGAAAGTTACTCACAGTGTTTTAGAAATAAGAAAGAACAGAGCTCTTCTTTTCTTTGACACAGATTGATACTTGCAAGCTAAAGCTCCTCTCTTTGATTGTAGTTGAGTTAGATTATTGTTTAAGATGATATCACTTTAGACTTTTGTAGCTTTGAGGGATCGAAATGAGATGAAGATGGTTAATATATATATACAAGATAGAAGCTTACTGGTAAATACATTTTGTTTTAAAGTTTACAGGTTATAGTATGTAGAAGCTTACAGGTGATAATAATTTGTACAAATGATAAAATGTGGTTTTGTACAATCAAGGCCAAAGATATTTTGTTTGGTGGCTAGGTGATTTCTTTTATTTCGGCTAAGATGTTTGCATGGTGGCTGCATTTATTAGCTTTGTACAAATATGAGATATTTTCTTTGGCTTCCTTTGCAAGCTTCATTTACATGCATATTTGCTTGCCTGGCAAAGATTGAAACATTTTACTTTGTTTCTTGTTTTGCCTTATTCTTATTTTCAAACACTTTTTTTTTGTTGCTTTGTTTCATTCTTATATTTTGTATTTGTTTGTTATCTTGTTTTGTAAACTTTGTTATATTTTATATTCTTGGTTTGTTTCATTCCTTGCTTATATTTGTATTTGCTTTACAAACTTTTTCTTTAGTTTTATTTTAAGTGTATCTGGTTTTTTTTTTGCAAGCTATTTCATCAACTTATTCATTTTTTTATTTTATACTTATTGCTTTGAAATATGGATGAAGTTCTATGTTAAATTTTGATATTAGAATTTGTCTAATATGTTTTATTTTATATTTTGTAATTTATCTTTTATATAACTATAAACTTATTTGAGATATTTATATTTTTATTTAAATCTAGAGAAACTCAAATCAATCTATCATTTACTTTCACAAATTTTAAATCAAAAATTAAATAAATTATCAATTTAAAATAAATTAAAATTCGGGATTGTTACACCATCCGTAGTTAGGCCTTACACTAGCATTGGTTATTTCGATAGGAGTGGTATATATTTTTATTTTTCATCTCTTATTTATTTACTCCCATCGACATACCCAATTCCAGTATAAAACGAACTACGATGGTTCATAATAGTTTAGGACAATAAATATAATAATAACACAGATAATATAAATGCGGAACACAGAAAAAAAAAGTCTCGTATATATAATAACTGATGTCAGTTACAATACATGTAATACAGTACATATGATACAACTACAACTGTCGACGCTAGAAGTTATATACACAAGTACATTAACGTGATTAATAAGCATGAATACATAACAACCTATACAAATACACTAACTACTAAACTGACAACGACTACTCCAAAAGATATGAAGAGACTTCATAGCTCTAACCGCAACCCAAAGCAAGATATCTACAACCTGTAATAACTCGGTCTGACCCGAGTATTACATTCAAAAGAAAATAATACACAGGTCGGTCTAATTCAAACTCAGTTATTAGTGCATAGAAGCAATAATAATCAAATAGACGACAGTCACAATAATTCTCGTCTATCCGACCTTTAATAAAGAAATCGGATAACGGTAAAATATAACACTTAACAGTGTTAAACAACAAATCAGCAGAATCAAATCATCAACAAAGATAAATGAAAAGATCATCAATGAAGATAATTTAGAAAACATCAGAATTGCCTAAACGGCTATTAATAACAAAATCTAATTATTTAAATAAATAATTAGAAACTCATAATCTAGTTATCCAAAACGATAATTAGACAACAACAAAATGATCAATCAAACCAAATCAAAATACAATTTCAAAATATTGACCTAGATACACAAAACAATTCAAGCAATTGAAATATTAATTAAAACGCCAATTCTGTTTTGGCTGCAGTACATGCTCGCGTGCACTGCCTCGCCAATACAGCATATGAAATATGCAGAAGATCAGGAAATGCACAATGAAAGTTCTCACCCGAGTCTAAAACTGGATTCAACACAGGTGCAGTAAAAGAATGAAAACAAGTGAGTTACACTTGAAAATAAAAACAACAAAACTATATCAATGAAACATGCACATAAGGAGTGGTGCACTATAATTAGAAGGCAATACAAACACAAGTATACAGATATATGTATACACAAATGAAATAGGGTAACTATCAATCATGTATATACATTCATGAATGCATATATATATGAAAAAATGCCACATAGATAGTGGAACTGCAGTAGCCCGTGCATTGAAAATGTTTCAAAGCCAAAGTCAAAAAGAAATATGCATTTCAAAATCAAAGTCAGTTTTCACAAATCAAGATATATTTTTCCAAACCAGTCCAGGATGCTACAGAGCACCAATGACCAGAAGCAATATACACAAATAGCCAGAGTCGAGAAATAAATACTGTCAAACAAAGTCAAAGCCGATATCAACAAGGCAAAGTCAAAGACAATTTCTTTTTATACCAAAGTAATTTTAAAACTATCAGAGAGAGGCAAATGAAAATCAACAAACAATGGATAAACAGACAAAGTCGACAATTGAAATGCAATGTCTCAAAGATTGACACCCAACACCCAATAGCATGGAGACTGCGTAAAGTACACAGTTTAGAGGTAAGAATACATATATACAGCAGTTCGAATAAACAATGCGAGCTCAAATCGAAGTGTGTACGAGTTGCAGCAATATGCAACTTGGTATAACATATACACAATGATACTTAGGAGTGGTTATCAAACATCAAGTCAAAAAGTACCTCATAAATTTCAAAATGGTATAAGTGCACAGTGCAGTGAAACCAAGGCATGAATGTAGACAACAACTACACATGTAGTTCCAAAAGTGAAGACTGTATAATGTAATATGAAAATACTACATCACGAAAGCATTTGCAGACTAAATTGGAGCACGCACATGGTCAGGCAACGTAAAGGATAAAACAGTGCATGTGCATACAACTAAACAACCAAGGCCAGAGCAGAGATCATGTACAAAAGTGGACCACATGAGCTCAACACGGGACAACATCAAAGGTAGAGAAATCAGAGTACAAGGAGTACTACTGCACTTGAACCAGTGATGTCAGGTGAACCTTAAAAAACAATTCTCGGTACCCAATAATGGCTCAACAACATCAAAATGCACAAGCATGGCTGAGGCATAATGGAGCAGCTCTATTTGTGCAACAGTGAAAACAAATATACAGCGTGCCAACAGCCAGTGTCTGTGACAACATCTGGTGAAATTGAAAGTGCTACCGGAGGCAGTGAATAGTGTGGCAAAGGTCGAACAAGACCAACATCACAAAATCATGTTTGCAGTCGAAGACAACTGCAGGTCTAGGTCAATGCCGAAGTAAGAAGTGAAGCACGTTGATTTATAGGTGTAAATATGTGTATAGCAATTTCAAGTAGAAGCAAAAGCCAAAATCTTCTCAGCAAAATCATCAAGTCGTGGAAAAACAAGAAGACGAACCAAGTCAGAAATCATCCCCAGTATTAAAACAAAATCATACGGCCGAGATAATAAATTGGTGAAATCAAATGAACATATACGAACGAATATATATAGGAGTTCAATTCCTATATAAATTGTACATCATCGACAACTATAAATAATCAAACATCAGGCAAAAGTACTCGACAAATTCAAGTAATTTCAGAGGAACGAAAATCAAACAGTAAAAAAATCAAGCCGTGGGAATCAAACAACGAAGCATACGAGATTGAATTAGAATTTGTAAGTGGAAATCACTCACCTATTTACGAAGAATCCAAATCCAAACGATCGAAGTAATTCTAGTCGGCCACTTCAATTTTTCACGAAAGCCCTAATTTTGTCGAAGCGTAACGAAGGTGTGATGTCCCGGAAATTTGGGCAATATTTATTTAATAATTTCATTTATAATTATTTTAAAATGTGAAATACTGATTTAATAATCTAATTCAAATATAATTTTCTTTTGAAAATTTAATATTATTTTGTTAATAAATAATATTCTTTTGAAAATTTATAATAATAATTGAGTTTGAGAATCTTATTGTTTTAAAATGTTAAAAATATTTTAATGATAAAATTTCCTTTCTAAGTTGATTGAAAATATTTTATTTATAATGTATATTTATGTATACATTGTAAATAGGAGTTTTGATCTTTATTTTAAATTCAAATTTAATAAAGGATATTTTCAAATCTATAATATATATAGGTATATAATTTATGAATTGATTAAATTAAATTGAAATAGTATTAAAACTTTTACATAATTCAATTTATAGATCTTTCTTATACTTTCAAAAAGGAAATTATAGTAAATATTTTATTATAAGTATATATAGTTAAAAATTGTATTTTATAATAAAAGTTTATTTTGTTTTATCTTTAAATTGTTTTGAAATAAATTTAGTTTATTTATATTAAAGTATAATATGTTGATTTGAAAACTCTTGAATAAAATAAATTCAACATTGTTCTTTTTTTTTAAGTTTCTCTTGTGAAAAATGGTTTTAAATAATTTTTGAAAATATTCAAGCAAATATTTAAATATGTAAGATAATTCATTTGTAATCATTTAAAGATTAAATATAAATGAACATACAAAACATCTTAAAATTAAATTAGAATGGTTTTATCTCAAATTAAAACATTAGTAAACAAAGAAATTTATTTATATATTTAATCTTACATGTGTTTAACATTCATGTTTTAAAGTAGACACTTGTAATTAATCTTCAAATCCAAACAACAAGTGGCATTACTAAATCAATATTTAATTTATTATTTTAGATAAAAACTTAAAACAAATCTCTTTTGTTTCAAACATTTTATCTTCTATAATGAATGAAAATTCAGATCTATTGAAACTGAAATCATCTTCACTCTAATTCCACAACCCAAATCTGTACTCTGCAAATTTAAACCATATTAGATCTGCAAATCAAAGTTTTAAAACCCTGCAAAAGAAGATACATCTGCATATTCTGTTTAACCTGCAAACAAACAAATGTCTTCAACCTGTGAAATCAATCACATTTGCAAATTGGCTCGAATTTGCAAAACAATTTAATCTGCAATCTGTAAGATCAACACAAACAAAGATGAAAAGGGGTCTGCATGCTGTTCCTAAAGCCTGAAATCAACATGTATTGTAATCAACTACAAGCTCAGATCAGTGCAATGGAAATTCAGGCCCTGGAAATAAGTTGCATCAGGATGCTTTCTGCTTTTCAATTTTAAGGTGAGTAAATCAATGTTTTAAAAACAGTTTCTACTTTTAAAACCAAGCCATCTGGATTTTGCAGAAATTAAAGTTTAATTTGAAATGTTGTTCAAACAAGAAGATCAAAACAGTGATTAGTAAAATAAAAATAAATAATAACAACTACCCTGTTCTTTCTTTTGGAAAGTAAACATCACTATTTATAGGTTGTTTTGAATTAATCTGTGCATGAGTTTGAATAGGCTTGATAACTGTTGTGTGATGATACTCTGCATACTTTATAGAATATACAGAAAAGTGTGATGCAATTTGTTTTAACAGTCATGCTTATGTTCTTAATTGGATTTAAATACAAATCCTCTTCCATATGATTGAATCATAGCTAGAGATTATTGTGTGAACAAATTATGTTGTTTAACATAGATTTGGGCCTGTAAAATTTTAGTTTAGAAAAGTGGAAACTGTTACTTGTGTAAATCAATAACAGTAGACAACAGTTTCATAAAATAAAATTACCAAACATCTTTAATTTATTCAAACAAGTTAAAGCTTTAATGCATGTTTAAAAACATGGTTATTAGAACAAGCATCACAATTTAAAATTTTCTGGGAATTTAATAATTAAGGTCTGTGCTGCATTTTGGGATTTTTGGGGTATCAATTCATAAAATGAAATTTGGAATCTGGAAATCCTTCTGGAGGTTGAATGTTGACTGGAGGGAGTGGGAAGAATAAGGGGAAGTTGATCATTAGGTGGGTTTTTCAGGTTTGGCATGTTTGGGTTTGAAGTTTTTTTTCAGGTTGATGTCATTTTGCTTAAATCTGATTTTCAAGCTACAGAGTGTTATGTTTGTGTTCATTATCAAGTTGAAGGATGGATGGCTCCTTGGAGAGGATGGTGGAGGTAGCTGGAAGTCACCGGAGTGGTGGTGCATTTGCACAGTGGAAATTGGTCACTGGTGAAAGCTTGGTGTGTAGGGTTTTGGGAGACTCAGAGTCAACCTAGGGAATTTGGTATTGTGACTCGAAGATAGGAAGCTTTTGACTCGAAGTAAATTGAGGGAAGTCTCGGGTTAGTTGTGTACAGGATTGTAAACCTGAGTTTTGTGTTTTTTTTTAAATCTGGGAAACTCACAATGTTTAAAAGAAATGATTTGAATTAAAGTATGGGTTTGAATTAAACTCGGGTAAGCTTTTGAATTTAAAATGATGAATGAATTTAAATTTAGGTAGGATTTAAATTTAAATCTGGAAAACAGTAAAATATAGTTTCAGGTTTGAATCCAGATTTTTGTTTAAAACAGTTTTGTCTCTTTTTAAATTTTCAAAAGAATTCAATGTTTAAAAACAAGATTTAAATTCAGGTGTGAATTTGAATTGCATTCAGGAATACTTGTGAATTTAAAGTTTAAAATGAAACTTTTAAATTGTAAGCCAGATCTAATTTGGTTTTGAAATCAAATTAAATATGATTTCAGTTTTGTTTGAAATCTGTTTGAATATTTAAAACAGTTTTGAAAATTTTTAAATATTGTACAGAAAAATGTTTTTTTAAAAGTAGAATTTAAATATGAATTTGATTTCAAATGAAGGTTTAAATTTGAAGAATTCTTTCCTTTAAGTATTGAAATAAAATTTTGATAGGTTTAACTTTAAATTGAAAGGTTAAATAATCTATCTATTTTCAAATGTTTGATTTCTTAGAAAAATTAAGTAATTTTGATTTTTAAACTTTTCTTATAAAATAATGTTAGTTCTTTACTTTTGGGTTTATTAAATTATTTAAATTTGGAAATGTTTATGTGGTTAAACATTTTAAATCTTAAATTTTTAAATAAAAGTTGAATTAGATTTTAGAAATGTATTGTTTAAATACATTTTGAATATTAATTAAGTTATAAATAAGTAAATGAATTATTTTGGAAATAATTAAGAATTTACTTATTTATTTGATTTTAAATAATAACTTGAACTAATTTATAATTAGAAATGATTAATGAATAATTAATCTAAGATAATTTACTTAAGTGAGAAATTAATGAAAATGTTGTTAATTATCTAAGGATAATTAATAATTAATTAATGTAATTAAATTTGATGGATTAATTAGATTAATTAATTTAAGATAATCAATTGTAATTTGATAAGTATAATTACTTTATAAAAGTAATTAAGGGATTACTTATTTTTGTAATTAATTCTGATAATGTGTTTTGTTTAAATTAATTAATTTAGTTTAATTAATTTAAGGAATAATTTAATAATTCAATAAAAATAATTACTTAATGTAATTTATGGAGCAGGATTACTTGGAGAAGTAATAATTACTAGAATGTAAATATTAATCAAGGTGATTAATAATTGTATTTTAATTTTAGATTAATTACCTAGTGTAATTAATTTTTAATTGAGTAATTAATTTAAATATTAATTAGAGATCATTAATTATTATAATTAATGATGTAATTAAGAATTGTTTAATTAAGTATTAATTAATTAAGTGGTTAATTAATTGTAATTAATGAAGGATAAATGTAATTAATTATAGTTAATTAATTAAGTAATTAAATGTTAATTACTTATGATTAAGGGTAATTAATTTTATGGAATTAATTTAAGTCTAATTACTTATTGTAATTAGTGAATGATTAAATCATAAATGTTTAATCAAGTTAAATACTTAATGAATGATTAATTAACTAGGTTGATTAATTCGTAGATTTATAAGCAGGATTTATAGGTGAGTAATTAATTTAATTTATTTTAAATTAATTAAGGATAGAAGTAATTAATTTAATTCATTTTAAATTAATTATAAATGATGAATAATATATCATTGCTTATGAATGTTATTGATATACCTTTGGATGGTTGTGATCTCAGAAATGAGATGAGTAGTATCTATAGGATATGGATGCTTAGTTATAGTATGATGGATTATTTGGTTGTGATGGTTGTTGTTGTGATGTTTGACTGTTGTGATGATTATCTGTTGTGATAATGTTATGGGTTATCTGTTATGATGAGAATGTGTAGTTTATCTTTCTGTGTGAAATAGATAAAATAAAATGAGTTAATTGTTTAAAACCCTTAAGTATAACTTGGACATTAAAATGGCGTTTGGTTTCGGTGAGACCGGGATCGGGTTTCCATATTTGGATATCCGAAAACCACATCGATTCCAATTAAACGTTAAGGTCGTTAATCCAAGTGGAGCTAGTGAAGACTCGAGGTGTAAGGGCTATACGTCAGTATAACTCTGTGGGTGATTCCGTAATGAGTTTGACGGAATAGTGCTTATAGGTTCGAGATGGTGGTTTTGAGTGCAAGGGTTATTGTCGTTAACTCTGAGGGTGATTCCAATACGAGTGTAACGAGATAACGCCTTCGGTTTCGTTCGAACCCGGAACGAACTTGTATGGATTGAATGCTTTCAGAACATCGTCAGGTGGACGATGAGCATTCTAAGATAGATGTGTTCTTTAAAGGTAATCGTAGCCTCAAGCCTCATCAACCGGGAATGGCTAAAATAGGGGAGGTGCAGCAAGGCTTCGTGGGTCGCACCCACTGGAGAGCAAGATTGATCCCTGTCTAGAGGTCCCTTTATATTTCGGTTGTGTGGACGGTCTTTTGAGCTCTAACCGTCGGGGTTGTCTTGTTCGGAACTATTCAGTAAGGAATGGGTCCGGCCTTGTGTTGCAGAGGATGAAGGGAGTAATCCTCGGTACGGTGATCTAGGCCACGTACTATGACGGGCGGTACCCCAGTAGCCCTGCCATTGTATGGAATCCAAAATCCAATAAGTGCCAACGGTTTTGATTGTATTACCCACTTTTGTGGCTAGTAGCTGGAATTTAATGAATGTAACAATTTCGGCTATTTCATATTTATTTGAAAACCCTAGACACTATTATAATATCACTGGATTTCCTATCAAATGCTTTGATTGGCGTAAGGTAAAAACTTTTCCATGTTTATGTGTGGGAAGTCTTACGTGATACCTTTTGTTTTCAAAGGATTTTCTAAAAGTTAAGCAACTTTTAACCGTTTACTCACACCAGACCCCTGTCTGACCCGAGTGTTTATTTTCTATTTTATTAAACTCTTGGGTATTCATATTATGTATGAGTAGTCAAGTGATTCAGGATTGCTTTGATGAGTTCTGGAGGAGATAATGGAGCAGGAGGCTTCAGCGTGTAGATATGTATAATGGTTCCGCTGTCTTTGAGTTGAGTCTGTTTCTCTGATGTTCTTGAATTGTAATCACTAGACAGATGTTTATAACTGTCTAGTTTGTGTTGTTTTGGCTGTAAACTCTGATGTATATGATACTATGTAAAGTATTATGTGATATAATATAATTTATTCGTTCCGCTGTGAGATTCTGATGTTGTTTGTTTCTTTCTTTCCTTTCTTTTCTCTTTTCTATCCCTTTCTTTCTTCTTAACGATGCGACTTTCTGGAGTGTGGAAGTTGGGTCGTTACAGAAGGAGAAACGAACGAAGTCTCCATTTATATTTTCTTTAGTTCGTTTTTGTTTGGGGTTTTCGAAAATGAATGGGGGAGGAACGAACGAGGAACGAGAGCCGCCATTATTTTCTCGTTTGCTTGGGTTTAGGGTTGCAAAGAGAAGTGAATAGAGAGGAGAGAACGGGTATCACTATAATACAACCCAACCACAAAATCAAAACGTGGACCAAAATTCGAATTTGCAAAGCTCACATAATTCCTTAATTAGAATATTAAAGAATCACAACCCAATAAAAATTTCAATAGCAATTTGCCAACAGAATTAGTCATTTAATGATGATTATTAATTGATGATAAATCCCGGGTTGTTACAGATTCCCCTCCTTATAAAAATTGCGTCCCCGCAATTTTCATAATTAAGGTCGTCACTAACAATTGTTTTTCTAACCTAAACTGGTTAAGCTAGAAAATAAAGGTCGAGAATACAAATGACAAAGAAATCTTTTAATTTCATAAAAGAAATTCACAAATTCTCAACAAAATCTAATTATCCATTAGATAATCAAAAAACAACAAATCTGAATAAATGCAATTTATCAACAATATTCAATTATCAATTAGACAATTAGAATTTGGAAATCACACACATCAACATCTAATCATCGATACGATAATTAGAAAACAGCAAAATCTAATTACCAACAAAGATAATTGGAAAACATGAACTTCATAATCAGCAAACTCTAACTATAAACAGAGATAGATAGAAAATAGCAATTCAATATAACCAACATAATCTTGAATCAATTAGAACTAGAAAATCTTATAATCATCAAAATTAGCAATTATCTAATTATCAAAAACAATAATTAAATCTCAAATCAACAAATATTCAATTACCAAAACGATAATCAATTCTCAAATCAACAAATATTTAATTATCACAAATGATAATCAAATCAACAAATATCCAATTACCAAAAACGATAATCAAAAACAACAAATATTCGATTATCAAAAACGATAATCAAAATCAACAATATCCGATTGTCAAAAACGATAATCAGAAACAAATATTCGATTATCAAAAACGATAATCAAATCAACAAATATTTAATTATCAAAACGATAATCAATTCTCAAACCAACAAATATTTAATTATCACAAATGATAATCAAATCAACAAATATCCAATTACCAAAAACGATAATCAGAAACAACAAATATTCGATTATCAAAAACGATAATCAAAATCAGCAAATATCCGATTATCAAAAACAATAATCAGAAACAACAAATATTCGATTATCAAAAGCGATAATCAAAATCAACAAATATTTAATTATCAAAACGATAATCAAATCTTAAATCACAAATATTTAATTATCACAAACGATAATCAAATCTCAAATCAACAAATATTCAATTATCAAAAACGATAATCAAATCTCAAATCAACAAATATTTAATTATCACAAATGATAATCAAATCAACAAATATCCAATTACCAAAAACGATAATCAGAAACAACAAATATTCGATTATCAAAAACGATAATCAAAATCAACAAATATCTGATTATCAAAAACGGTAATCAGAAACAACAAATATTTAATTATCAATACGATAATCAAATCTTAAATCACAAATATTTAGTTATCACAAACGATAATCAAATCTCAAATCAACAAATATTTAATTATCACAAATGATAATCAAATCAACGAATATCCAATTACCAAAAATGATAATCAGAAACAACAAATATTCGATTATAAAAAACGATAATCGAAATCAACAAATATCTGATTATCAAAAACGATAATCAGAAACAACAAATATTCGATTATCAAAAGCGATAATCAGAACCAACAAATATCCGATTATCAAAAATGATAATCAGAACCAACAAATATCTAATTATCAAAAACGATAATTAGAATCAACAAATATCTAATTATCAAAAACGATAATCAGAACTCATATCAACAAATATCCAATTACCAAAAACGATAATCAGAAACAACAAATATTCGATTATCAAAAACGATAATCAAAATCAACAAATATCTGATTATCAAAAACAATAATCAGAAATAACAAATATTTGATTATCAAAAACGATAATCAGAACCAACAAATATCCGATTATCAAAAATGATAATCAGAACCAACAAATATCTAATTGTCAAAAACGATAATTAGAATCAACAAATATCTAATTATCAAAAACGATAATTAGAACTCATATCAACAAATATCCAATTACCAAAAACGATAATCAGAAACAACAAATATTCGATTATTAAAAATGATAATCAAAATCAACAAATATCCGATTATCAAAAACGATAATCAGAAACTACAAATATTCGATTATCAAAAACGATAATCAGAACCAACAAATATCTGATTATCAAAAACGATAATTAGAACCAACAAATATCTAATTATCAAAAACTATAATTAGAATCAACAAATATCTAATTATCAAAAACGATAATTAGAACTCATATCAACAAATATGCAATTACCTACAGATAATTGGAAACAACAAATATCTAGAAATCAATGAAGATAATCTAGAAAATCAACATAAAAGGTGGATCGATCCTAACAAATGGCGAGTTTTAGCTACACCGTACGTGCATCAACAAATGGCCGAAGCCTACCAAGTACTATATTTTTGGTGCCCAACAAATGACCCGAAGGTCCAACAAAGTGGCTCGAAAGCACACGAAAATCATCAAAACAGTAAATATTTCAATTAACGAGTCCGGAATTAACCAAAATAGCAAACGCACATTTCCCATAACCACGAGTTTTACTGAATCGTTTAATTCTCTTCATCGTTTCCTTGAAAGTGCAAAATTGTGTATTTCAAAAATAGCATTTCACATTCTCAAACGGACAAGTCCTGAATTAAGAGAATCAGTAAAAGAAAGGGGTCATAGTCCTCGATTTTGCTGAAACGTTTAAATCGCTTTCTCATTCTTTTGAAAACGCAAACTGTAAAACTTCTGAAAACAATTTCATTTATTTTATAAAAGTAATAATTTACATTCTCAAACGAACAATTTCGGAATTAAGCGAATCAGTAAAAGAAAGGGGTCATAGTCCTCGATTTTGCTGAAACGTTAAAATCGCTTTCTCATTCTTTTGAAAACGTAAACTGAAAATTTTTGAAAACAATTTTTATTTTTAAAACGATTTTTAATCCACGTGCTTAAGGCAGTAACATCAGTAGCAATTTCAACAAGGAAATTGTATTTCTCAAAACACCGTAAAAACGGATCTCAAAATTAGCATTGCCGGATAACCGCTTGAAAATCCACTTTAAAATATGACGGTCACTGAACTCAAAGCGACGGTGATTTTTAAACGTCAAAATCTCCTTAAAATAATTTGCATCAAAATATAACAACAGTAAAATTTTCATTCATTAAAAATATCAACAAAACACCGTGCTTCAAAAATTTAGCATTGGTGTAAAAATCCCGTTATAAAATTAACGGCAACAAAATACGTTTAGAACCAAACATTGGTTCAACGTAAAAATAATGCAGTAACGTGCAACTTAAATTTGTACGTATACTACAAAATGAACAAAGAAATCAGTCGAATATATCTTCAATGAAGATAATTCAAAACAACAAAATCTCAACAAAATCACATAACTGCAATCGCTTCGAATCCTCAAATCGGATTCGAAATTTTTAAAGAAAACAAAATAAACATAGCTATGTAAACAACAAATGAAATTTATTTCAATTTCATATTTTGATTTTCAAATCAAAAAGGTTATCAGCCGTTCTCAGCGAAGACAGTCTCAATGTTTTCGCTGCGCACTCTGATAAAGAAAACACAAATCAACCAATCATCAAAACACAGTTTCACTTTTTATTTTTAAATAAAGAAATTTAAAATTTTCTACATATTTTCAAAACTTTAGTTTTGACTCAAAGCACAATAAAACATCGACTAACAGTTGTAACACAAGTTCCATCTAAGTTATGTATTATATTATGTCCATAAACCCCAAGCTCTGATACCAACTGTGATGCCCCACCTCTATGCTCACAATAACAAAGAGTATTAAAGGAAATACTGTCTGTTATCACGAAGAATAAGGCTGGATAGGAGCGGCCATCCGTAGTTAGACTTTACACTAGCATTGGTTATTTCGATAGGAGTGGTATATATTTTTATTTTTCATCTCTTATTTATTTACTCCCATCGACATACCCAATTCCAGTATAAAACGAACTACGATGGTTCATAATAGTTTAGGACAATAAATATAATAATAACACAGATAATATAAATGCGGAACACAGATAAAACAAAAAGTCTCATATATATATAATAACTGATGTCAGTTACAATACATGTGATATGGTACATATGATACAACTACAACTGTCGACACTGGAAGTTATATACACAAGTACATTAACGTGATTAATATACATGAATACATAACATCCTATACAAATACACTAACTACTAAAATGACAACGACTACTCCAAATGATATGAAGAGACTTCATAGCTCTAACCGCAACACAAAGCAAGATATCTACAACCTGTAATAACTCGGCTGACCCGAGTATTACATTCAAAAGAAAATAATACACGGGTCAGTCTAATTCAAACTCAGTTATTAGTGCATAGAAGCAATAATAATCAAATAATCAAATAGACAACAGTCACAATAATTCTCGTCTATCGGACCCTTTAATAAAGAAATCGGATAACGGTAAAATATAACACTTAACAGTGTTAAACAACAAATCAGCAGAATCAAATCATCAACAAAGATAAATGAAAAGATCATCAATGAAGATAATTTAGAAAACATAAGAATTGCCTAAACGGCTATTAACAACAAAATCTAATTATTTAAATAAATAATTAGAAACTCATAATCTAATTATCCAAAACGATAATTAGACAACGACAAAATGATCAATCAAACCAAATCAAAATACAATTTCAAAATATTGACTTGGATACACAAAACAATTCAAGCAATTGAAATATTAATTAAAACGCCAATTCTGTTTTGGCTGCAGTACACGCTCGCGCGCACTGCCTCGCCAATACAGCATATGAAATATGCAGAAGATCGGGAAATGCACAATGAAAGTTCTCACCCGAGCACAAGGTCAAACCCGAGTCTAAAACTGGATTCAACACAGGTGCAGTAAAAGAATGAAAACAAGTGAGTTACACTTGAAAACAAAGACAAGAAAACTGTACCAATGAAATATGCACATAAAGTGTGGTGCACTGTAATTAGAAGGCAATACAAACACAAGTATACAGATATATGTATACACAAATGAAACAGGGTACCAATCAATCATGTATATACATTCATGAATGCATATATATATGAAACAATGCCACATAGATAGTGGAACTGCAGTGGGCCGTGCATTGAAAATGTTTCAAAGCCAAAGTCAAAAAGAAATATGCATTTCAAAATCAAAGTCAGTTTTCACAAATCAAGATATATTTTTCCAAACCAGTCCAGGATGCTACAGAGCGCCAATGACCAGAAGCAATATACACAAATAGCCAGAGTCGAGAAATAAATACTGTCAAACAAAGTCAAAGCCGATATCAACAAGGCAAATTCAAAGACAATTTCTTTTTATACCAAAGTAATTTTAAAACTATCAGAGAGAGGCAAATGAAAATCAACAAACCATGGATAAACAGACAAAGTCGACAATTGAAATGCAATGTCTCAAAGAATGATACCCAACACCCAATTGCATGGAGACTGCATCAAGCACACAGTTCAGAGGTAAGAATACATATATACAGCAGTTCGAATAAACAATGCGAGCTCAAATCGAAGTGTGTACGAGTTGCAGCAATATGCAACTTGGTATAACATATACACAATGATACTTAGCAGTGGTTATCAAACATCAAGTCAAAAAGTACCTCATAAATTTCAAAATGGTATAAGTGCACAGTGCAGTGAAACCAAGGCATGAATGTAGACAACAACTACACATGTAGTTCCAAAAGTGAAGACTGTATAATGTAATATGAAAATACTACATCACGAAAGCATTTGCAGACTAAATTGAAGCATGAACATGGTCAGGCAACGTAAAGGACAAAACAGTGCATGTGCATACAACTAAACAACCAAGGCCGGAGCATAGATCATGTACAAAAGTGGACCACATGAGCTCAACACGGCACAACATCAAAGATAGAGAAATCAAAGTACAAGGAGTACTACTGCACTTGAACCAGTGATGTCAGGTGAACCTTAAAAAAAACAATTCTCGGTACCCAACAATGGCTCAACAACATCAAAACGCACAAGCAAGGCTGAGGCATAGTGGAGCAGCTCTATTAGTGCAACAGTTAAAACAAATATACAGCGTGCCAACAGCCAATGTCTGTGACAACATCAGGTGAAATCGAAAGTGCTACCAGAGGCAGTGAATAGTATGGCAAAGGTCGAACAAGACCAACATCACAAAATCATGTTTGCAGTCGAAGACAACTGCAGGTCTAGGTCAATTCCGAAGTAAGAAGTGAAGCACGTTGATTTATAGGTGTAAATATATGTATAGCAAGTTCAAGTACAAGCAAAAGCCAAAATCTTCCCAGCAAAATCATCAAGTCGTGGAAAAACAAGAAGACGAACCAAGTCAGAAATCATCCCCAGTATTAAAACAAAATCATACGGCCGAGATAATAAATTGATGAAATCAAATGAACATATACGAATGAATATATAGGAGTTCAATTCCTATATAAACTGTACATCATTGGCAACTATAAATAATCAAACATCAACAAAAGTACTCGACAAATTCAAGTAATTTCAGAAGAACGAAAATCAAACAGTAAAAAATCAAGCCGTGGGAATCAAACAACGAAACATACGAGATTGAAATAGAATTTGTGAGTGGAAATCACTCACCTATTTACGAAGAATCCAAATCCAAACGATCGAAGTAATTCTAGTCGACCACTTCAATTTTTCACGAAAGCCCTAATTTTGTTGAAGCGTAACGAAGGAGAAACGAACGAAGTCGCCATTTTTATTTTCTTTAGTTCGTTTTAGTTTGGGGTTTTCGAAAATTAATGGGGGAGGAATGAACGAGGAACAAGAGCCGCCATTGTTTTCTCGTTTGCTTGGGTTTAAGGTTGCAAAGAGAAGTGAATAGAGAGGAGAGAACGGGTATCTACTATAATACAACCCAACCCCAAAATCAAAACGTGGACCAAAATTCGAATTTGCAAAGCTCACATAATTCCTTAATCAGAATATTAAAGATTCACAACCCAATAAAAATTTCAATAGCAATTAGCCAACGGAATTAATCGTTTAATGACGATTATTAATTGATGCTAAATCCCGGGTTGTTACAACTTTTATTATGAAGAGGTCCTTACAGGCTTCTATTTGTAGGGTAATAAGTTTTAAGGACAACACTTTTGAATAATTAGTTTTAAGGACAATTTACAGCATAATGATATCTTTTTAAGTTATACAGGAAAATGATAAATCTTTTTATCATTATTTCTGTATAACTGAAAATGATAAATTATTTTATCTTTTTTCTATAAAATATCCTTAAAACTAATTTTCCAAAAGTAGTATCCTTAAAACTTATTATCCTGTACAAATAAGCCCTTGAATTGAAAATCCCCATCTATTAAACTAGTTGTTAAAATATGGGAAGAGCTTTATTACACAAATGGCGAATGTTTGGGAGAATTTTGGTTTTCAAGAACATGGCGAGAGACTTAACTCTTATCCTTTCACTTCCCATCCACATCACAAATTTTCATATTTATCTTTTCATCATGCGAATCCTGCTCGCATCCCTTGCTTGCTTAATGGAGAAGATACATTTTCTCACTTTCAAAATCGATTTCAAAACTCTAATCGGAAAAGGGGTTTTCAATGCTATCGGTATGGAGATAAAAATCACAAGATTAAAGACTGCTCTAACTCATTTAAATGTTTCAATTGTTGAGTGGCTTGTCATAAGAGATCGTCGTGCCCCTCGACTTTCAATCCTTTTCTTAATTCTGAGCCGGTGTTTCCTTATTTCGATCCTATTCATTCGAAGCCATTGAGTCTGAAAGATCATCTTTTTTATTTTATTCTTGATTTCTTGAGATTAAAAGGTCTGTTTTTGGATTGTTGTGTTGGGAATATGCTGAATGTAGCTATTTGTTCAACAAAGTATTTTGGCACTTTGATTGCTTGATTGCTGATAACATAGGTAAGTATTCGAATCTCGATAATTGGAATGGTTCTCAAGTTAAATATTTTTTTGAATAGTAGTAATGTTGTTCATGATTTAGAGGATTCGTATTGGATTGATACCAATAAGTTTTATGTATCTAACTCGAATAATGATTTCCATGCTGATATCTTTTTATTGGATCCTAGTTCAGAGGTTGTCATTCTCATTATCTTGAATTGGTGGATATGTCTTTTGGTGAATTTTCAGATTTAATTGTTTCGAGTTCAACTGTTATGGATATCAATGAGGTTTCAGTTAGCTCCGTTTCTATTGAAAGTTGTCGTGTTGGAGGTTGTGATTTTGTTGATGATTTTGGTCCTATTGACGGCCATTGTGCTCAGGCTAAAGAGGATCATGATCAGGTTAATATGGTCGATGTGAGTTTTCGCAAATGTATTCCTATCACCGATAGTGAGAATCATTTTTTAGATTGTGATAAGGAAGGGAATAAGGTCAATGGTTTCGGTTTAGAGGATTTTTTGTGTGTGTTCATTCTAATTCTACGGGACTTTGTTCATCTGAATGGACAGGATTGTCAGGATTTGAAAAAGATGTTGGATCCACTTTAGATGCTGTTGAGTTGATTGATTCTTTACATAAGTCATTCAAGGATAATTTTGAGTTGAATTTGGATAGCTTTGTTGGTTTTAAAAAGTCTATCAGATTTAAATGTACACATGAGTTTGGTATGACACAATGTGTACTCTGTTCTCAGAATATGAAGCTATCCAGTGACAATGTATTGATTGAAGGCTCGCAAGCTGTTGTGTTTGATTTAGAGTCTAAAGGGGTTTTTATTTTTTCTTTTATTATTTCCTCTACATCTTATTTGAGGATAAGGGATTCTATTTTTTGTAGGGATGGTCATTTCTATTTTGATTCTTCATGTATGTTGGTGCCTCAGATAGTTATTCCTGGGATGTTTTTAGCTTTGACTTAGGTATTCTATTGTCTATCAGTGAAATGGAATCCTAGTTAGAGTTAAATGTTCCCTTGAATAATGTTGTTGAAGAAGCGACTGAATCTGCTTTTTGTAAAGAAGCGAGCCATTCAAAAGGTGATTGTTTTGTAGATCAAGTTGCAAGTGGTTTGGAGAGAAATTTTATTGTTAGCAATGTGAGTGAAGATATGGAGAATTCCAAATTACAACAATCCGATAGAGCGGTCTATTATTGTACTGGGGGATTCAAGTTTGTTATATATTGTTTTCTTGCGGCTTATGATAGATTTCCTCGTTCTCGAAGAAATTGTAAGAGAATTCAGCTGGTAGTATTAGAAGAAGTCCACGTTTAAATCGTAAATTTTCTTAGTCTTCTGATTGAGGATTGTCGTTTTATTGGGGGTAACTATTGTGTTTTTTTTGTTGTTTTGGAGTTTGTATGTGGTCTGTGTAGATGTTGCATATCGTGATGTTTCAGCTTTGTTGTTGCGGTTGCATTTGCAGTTGTCGAAAATTTTTAGTTGGCTGCTGTTCTTTTGGGGTCGCTTTTGACCGAAGTTTCAGATTGGTGTTGTCTCTTTAGGATTGGTTTTTATTTTTTTAGGAGTTTTGGTTGGTTTTTTTTCCTTTATATGGAGGTTTCTTTTGCTACCTGCCAGGCTTGTTGGCAGCTCCTTGCTATTATTGTTATATATATGTACATGTCTGCTCTCCCCTCCTAAAGAGGACAACATATTTTTCTCAAAAAACATATCGGAAGATCTTTATAGAGGGTTTGGATATTTGTAATAAAATTGTAAATGAGTTCAAGATCTGAAAAAGGGAAATTTTGTAAATGGGGTTTGGGATTTATTTAAGAATGTTTTTTAAAGGGATTTTGTGTTTGGGTTTCTCTGTTTAAGTGACATTTGAGTTTGATCATTTAAATATGATTAAAAATGGAAAATCTTTCTAAGTGTTTGGTGAATATACTTATACCGGTGAGATAAGTATATGGTTATATTTCTAAGTGTCAAAAATATAATAAGGGTGAATATATTTATCATGTTGAGATAAGTATATGGTAGTGATTTCCAAGTATTTGAAATGTAATTTTAAGGCAATGGAAATTTAATTAAATAAGGCTTAGTGATTTCTATGGGAAATGTAATTCTTTGTTTTGAATGGTTGTTTATTGATAGTTAAATAACCGACAATCAAATCTGGACTAAAAAGTAACTCTAGAAATATAAAGGAGAAACATGAGAATTATATGGTACGATTACCATCGAAGGTGCTATACTGTACATATAAACTCATTTTGTTCTTCTAGGATGATGATAAGAAAATCCGTCCACTAAATGTTAGGGGGTGATCTCCGATCTTATCTTTGTCTGTTTATTTCCTAGAGAACCGGGATTGAGTTTACTAAAAATTATCGAATGTTGTTTTGAAGAGACCGACATCGGATATGCTATCCAAAAACCACTTCGATCCAACGAAGGCATTTCAAAGTGAAGACATCACGAAGAGCATGAAATCAAAGATGGAGATGTGAAGTGCAAGGGATAATCCCACTAATCCTGAGGGTAATCCCAAATGGATGTAGTAGGAATAGTGCCTTTGGTTTCGTTTAGACCCGGAACGGACTGGTACGGACGAATGCTATCCGAATATCATTATTGAAGGGTGATGAGCATTCCTAGTGTAAATGTTCTTGAAAGGTAATTGTAGCTTCAAGCCTCGTCAACCGGGAATGACTGAAAATCAGGGGAGATGCAATAAGGCTAAGTGGGCCGCACCTATTAGGGTATGTGGTCACATTTCTAGATACATCTACATACTAATGGATTCGTTGTGCATGAGATCTCGATTAAAGGTTTGCAAAGCAACTGGGGTGATGAAATATTCGGTACTATTAAGTAAGGGGTGGGCCGGTCTTGTGTTTGTAGGGGATCTCGGCGAGGCCCTCGGTACATTTTCTAGATGTGTACTGTGGTAGATGGTACCCCAAATCCTAGTCATTGTATGGAATCCATTCTCCAATACGAGCCTTTACGGTTTTGATTATAAAGCCTAGTATGCTGGAATTTAATTAATGTAACAATTCGGCTATTTCAATAAGTATAAATACTTAGACATTACTGTAATATCATTGGATTTATAAAAAAGGTTTTGGTTATCATAAGGTATAAACCCATCCATGTTTATATGCGGCATGGTCTTACAAGATACCTTTGATTTTAAAAGATTTTAGAAGTTATAATAAATAAAATTCCTTGTGATTTAAGTTCTCATGTTGATTTTACCAGACTAACTCGGACGTAGTTTTTCCTATAATGCTCGGGTCAGACCGAGCGTATTTCCAGATTTAGATGGATATTTTGGAGCATTAGGAGAGGAGCTGGAGGCCCAGAGACATATTCATGTGGATGATTATATTTCCATTGCCTACATTGTTGTATGTTATTCAGCAATTGTAAGGATTGGTTGTTAAAACTGTCCATTATGAATGGGTTAGTATACTCTGATTGATGTATATATATATATATATATTACAGTTGTGTTTTTGTGTAAATATTGTTATATACTATAGATTATTCGTTCCGCTGTGAGATTCTGTGTTGCTTAGTTCTTCTTGTCTTCGTTCTTCTTTCTTTTCCCTAACTATCTGCCTTTATGTTCAATTTGAGCTGGACATGTGTGTGTTATTGTCAATTTAAATTATATGGAAAAAGTGGGTCATTACAGGTATGTATCATTTCAACTCAAAATGGTTAAATTTCCTGGGTATATATCATTTCAACCCGTATCCCGAATCAATAATTTCCAAATCAATAAAATCACTCGAGTATGTATCATTTCAACCCATAAATATTTTCCCTAATCTATAAGTTCATTGGGTATTATCATTTCAACCCATAGTGATAACAGGGATATAAACATCTAATCATCCAAAATGTCACAAATAAACATCCATCACAATCAACATCCAAATCAGTCAATAAATCACAACAATTAACTGGTTATCATTATCAGGTATTTAGTTAAGAATTTAAATCCAATATTAATCTAAAAAGAAATATAATTCAAATTAAATTTAAGTGAAAAATTAAATTCAATCAATAAACTGTTAACACATCATAAATTTAATTCAACTAACGTAAGAAGGTTTAGTATTTATGAGGGGATTAAATCGCTCACCTTTCATTTTTAATCGAATTAAAATCCAAAAGAATGCCCAAATTTGGACAGACTCTGATTTCAACCAAACCAGTTCCATGTTGTCCAGTATTGCGATATGATCCCAACGAAAAGTTTTGAGTGAGGGAAAGTGAAACGACCCATAATTTTCGATAATTTAAATTAGTTAGTTTAATGAGATTATGGTAACTTAATATTGAAAGAAAGAAAAATTTGTAAACTAATAGTGAAATAATTATTAAAATTAAACGTAACAATGTCAACTAAAGTTAATCATTAAAAATTTGAATGAAATTCCAATTAATTGAAGTGATTTAGATGTTATACTTGGTTATGAATTGAATATAAGAAAACAAATGTAAACATTGAATCAATTAATGAAATAATATATAATTAATGGTAAATGAATAAAACCAGTATTATGCAAGTAATTATAATATTTGTTTGCAAATAATAAACTTATAAATGTGATGAAAGGTTAAAGGTGACAACTTATTACACATTACCTATTTATTTAGTTCGTTAAATTTAATTTGAAATCAATTGTAACTAATTCACTTAATTGTTGTAGTTAATGTAGATTAAATTGGTAAGTGAAGAATGTTAATTCAATAAGATGTTACCAATGCAAATTATATTCATAATATGATAATTGATGTAGTAAAAAAGAATGAAACCAAGATTAAAAAAATTAGTTGGGATTATAAATTATAATTAATGGGTGAAATCGACAAAATTTCATTATAATTGAATTATAGTAGTTAGTACAAATAAAAGATGGAAATGTAGCCTATTAGTGAATAAGGCATCAACAAGTATTAACTATGTTATTTGAGTAATAAATGATTGATTATAAAGTCGGAAAAAAATTTAAAAAATTTATTGAAATTAAGTTATAATAAATTGGATTTAATTACAATTGAAATTGAACATTGTGATTAGTAAATTTTTATACAATGAATTGATGTGTAAACTTGTTTCGAATCACTATAAATGTCAAAGTAATCAGAAATGGTGAATTTGTTAGTTAATAAATATTGAATTAAAAAGTGAATTAATTAATTTAATATTTATTTAATTAATGTGAAAATAGCCATATTGGCCACTGACTCGGATTTTGACAAAACTAGTTTCATCAGATACATAACGGTGAATTATTGTAGGATTTCAAGTTTCATAACGATCGGATTTGTCGTTTGATGGTACGGACTCGAAACGCCTGGAAATCGAATCAATTGAAACCAATTTGAAACCAGCTGATTTTTGCATATCTTCTTCATACGATGGAATTAGGACTTGAAACCTGTTCCATTGAGTTTAAAAATATTGAAAATATTTATTTTGACATGTGGAATGACCCTTTTTTATGTCGAAGTCAGAAAGGGCTTTTCGGGTCGTTTATCATTCAAGTTTCAATCCAAATCGATCTTGTCCGATCTTTTTATTTTTGCCCTACCTATAAATAGCCCGTTATAAAGCCTAGATACTTCTTATTTTCATTTATCTGTATGCCCATTTCCTTCTCAACTCCTCTTTCCAATGGCAGACAAACTAGAACCAAATTTCCAATTCAATTGCAAATCAAAACCAAATCAAAAATTCAAACCCCTCAAAATATATCGAATTATATACTATTTAGAAGCTCTAGATGGGCGCATCTCTGATCTACAATTCATTTATGTATCAAAGCTCCATTTGTCCAAAAATTGAAGGTTTATCTTCGGCCGTTCATCACGTTCTGATGAACTTCGACTGATCGTCAAATCATCGATGCAGTTTTGTAAAGAGGACTAAGGGGAGGGCAACATGCATGTTGGAGGGCGATCGGACGGCTGGATGGGCGACAATAATTCGACTGGGTCAAGTGAAATTGGCGGCGGCCTATGCTTCGCGTCGCGTTTTGGGCACCAGTGGTGGCTCCGATGGTTGGCATGGGATGTGAGTGCGGCGAGCGATAAATGGTGTGGGTAGGGAGCGTCATGGTCAACTAGTGACGGCGTTCACGTCGTTCGAATGAGTGAAACAGTTCGGTCCTTGCAGCTAGCATGAGAATGGTAAGTGACGTGGCATCATATATTTGTTTATTCTAATTTTAATTTAATTTATATTCAATCGTTCTAACGTTAATAACTTTCACGTATGAGGTCCAATTCAAGCGGAGTTTGTTTTGCTAGGATCGTATCGAAATTCCGTACATATTGATGCTAGTTTGGATGAATTCTGAGACTATTCAAATTTAGGCCCTATTTTGAATTTCCAATCTATTTGAAATTCAAAGGTGAGTGTTTAACCCACTCACAACTTCTAAACTTTCTTATCTTAGTTAAATTAATTTTTTATACGATTAGAAATTTATTTATGGCTTTTTGATATAGTTAAATCATCACTCCAGTTAATTTGAATTTATTTTGAATTAAATTATCATTTATTTACTATTGAATTTAAATTTGCCAGTTAATTTTCGGTAAATGATAACCTGTTATCTATTGATGTTTATTGATTAATTTGAATGATGATTGTGATGAATGTTTGATTGCTTGTATTGTAGGATCTAGATTTAACCCTAGAGGGGGGGTGAATAGGGTTATAGCAAATTTTCTTGATTTTAAACACAGAAACAAAACTGCAGAAATAAATATGCTGAAAAAGTAAATCACACACAAAATTTACCCAGCTTCGGCAAACCCTGCCTACTGCTGCATTCCCAGATTTCTATTAGAATTAAACAGTATCACGCTTACAAACATTCTACTAGACTCGCAAACATTTGCTCCCGCTCACAAACACTCTACTAGACTCGCAAACATTTGCTCCCGCTCACAAACATTTGCTCCCGCTCACAAACATTCTACTAGACTCGCAAACATTTGCTCCCGCTCACAAACACTCTACTAGACTCGCACACCCTGCTCCCGCCTATAGAGTTTCGTTTACTCGCAAACTCTGCTCCCGCCTACAATAGAACTTTGATTACTCGCAAACCCTGCTCCCGCCTAAAGAGCTTTGATTACTCGCAAACTCTACTCCGGCCTATAGAGCTTTGCAAACTCGCACACCCTGCACACTGAACTAATTCTAACTAGACAATCTGACACTACCTAAACGCTAGGTGGTGATTTACAAATATCTGATTTAAAAAAAATAAAAACAACAAGACAAATAACACTTAAATAACCCTAAACCAAAAATTTAAATAAAAACCCTTAAGTAAATGTGACCGGCCCAAAATACAAAAGGATATTTTTATTCCCTTTTCTTTTGACTCTTTAGCTCATTCCTCTTTCCTGTTGCTTGTGAAAATATGGCCGATCCTCTTTCGTTCCTCTTTGCGAATTAGGGCTTCTGCAAATTTGCTTTTGCTCCTTGCAATTCAAACTAGGGTTGTGCAAATTGAAGTTCGCCGCTTGATACAGTTTGATCGTATGCTTCGATGCTTTTTGCTTTGCCCATGGCTCTTCAATTTGGATCGAGTTCGTTTTGTGATTTCGGTATGTAATTTATCCTTTTGCTTTTCTGATTTTGGCTTGCTCGAACTCGATGGATTTGAGATTGCCGATGATGATGATTTATATAGGGTTTGTAACCCTAGATTTGCGTTCGTCTGATTGCTTCAAAATTTTTTGCTTTGCCGTTCGATTATTGTTGGATGTTTGCGATGAATTCTGACTTTTTCAATTTCGTATTTTTCTGATGCTTGATCCCTACGGCTTTGAATTGCCGTGCTTATCACGGTGCTGATTTTTGACTTTGTGATTTGTGTCTTGAACATCACAGCACTGTTTTGATTTCGTGAATCATATCCACTCCACGATTCTGCATTACGTCGACCATCACTGTTTTCATCCTTGTGAGCTACGTCTCTGGCATTGACATTTACATTGTATCACTATTCCTTTACCATGTTGCATTATTCACTGATGCACTTGCTCATGTTAAATTGCATTGTTCATCTTGATTCTGCATCCTCTTATAATCATTCTAGCCTTGAATAGATGTTGACTGCATCACCTGATTAGATGTGTATTTGCACGAGTCACTTGTTTTTCACCGTCTTCACATGTCCATGCTTCATGTATACTTCTTACTGTTATTTGATTGCCGAGTTGTTTGCATTCACTTCATTCATTTGTATCAGTTCTCGGCTCCGACTTCTGTATATTTGGACTTCTTGTAGTTGAATTGTGTGATGTTGCCTCTGGTTGGTGTTGTTACTGCATTCATGACCACTGTCTTGCATGTTTTTGATAAAGTGTGACTGATGCTGCACTTGGTCTTTGTTCTCCTCTATTATGTTGCTTTGAATGAATTGGTGCTTTGTTGTAGTTTGTAGCTTGCCACTGACTTTGGTTCTTCGCTTGTGCATATTGTATTCGATACTGTAGCATTATTCCATGTATACTTTGAGTTCTTGCAGTTGGTTTATTGATGCATTTGCATGCATGTTGTTTCATTTTTCTGCACTTGATCATTCTTGAGCTCAAGTTGCTCCATTATGACCTGAACTTGACATTGCCTTACTGATCGACTTTCTGTTGACATATAGTCTCTGGCCATGTTTGAACATGATTGTGGTCAATTGCTTTGTCTATTCATTTGCCTTGAGTTGAACCTATCTTGGGTTTGACCTTGTTTTTTATTTCTGTGCTTTTTGTTTGATTTGTGCACACGAGTTGGCATGGCAGTGCACACGTATACGAATGTATACTTGTGTACTGCAGCCACTTATAATTGCCTGTCCCTGATAAAAAATACTGATATGCACAGATATTGCATAGTCAAAAAATGATGACGAACAACCCAAATAACTGAGGCAAACAATGTTTTCAAAATCATCGTTTCTTTCAAATTTCAAAAATATTTCTCTTTCAATTTTACTGCGTTTGAGAATATTTTTGCAGATTACTCGGATGCTGGAATCTGACTGGAATAAAGTTGAGGATTAAAATACGAGTCACTGTAAATGTGATATGTGATGTAATTGTAATCAAAGTTGTATAGTTATAGTGAGAGCTTGAAATTGTACTATTCAAAATTGTAATAAATATTTGTTTGAATAAAATATTCATTTGAATTCAAATTCCCTATATTATTTAATTTATTCAACAAATATTTATTTAATCTGTGAAAATAAAATAGTATATTAACAAATACATTTAAACGAATGTATATATGTTTATTATCATCAAACAAAAATCATATAAGCGCAAAGCGCATATTCAACAATCTCCCCCTTTTGATGATAACAAACATATATTTAAGATTTTGAATGTATTAAATGTATTTGATTGATCGTTCAATTTGCTTCCCCTATTTAAATGCTCCCTCTCTACACAATACTCCCCCTACATATATGCATACAAATAGAAATATATAAATGAGCCTATATGCAAAGTGAAAATTATTTGACCTTTACTTGATTCTATTTGACAAAATCTTAACTTTTCTCTCCCCCTTTTGTTATCAGCAAAAGAATAACAGTGTTATAAAAATAGGGATGAAGTGATAGACATGAATCAAACGTTTAACTCAATTAAATATAAATATCAAATTTCAATAAAACTCAAACGAAAATCATAATTACCCTTGTAAGGCGCATATTCCACTTTTAGAAGTGATGGGGATAAAATCATCAAAAATCATACAGTTCTGTCTATTTATGGTATATTTATTTCAGGAAATTTGAATATCTACTAACCATGCATAACCGTTAGGACTTTTAAATGAGATTAGTAGTATTCACAATTTTTATTTTAAAAAAATTCAAGTATCTTCTAACCATGCATGACCGTGAGGACTTTTAAATGGGATTAGAATCAACTTGTCTATTAAATCAATTAAATTTGATATGCGTTCCATACATGCATAACCGTGAGGACTTTTAAATGAGCATGGAAGCACATAATCAAAAATCCAAGTAATTCACCCATGCATAACCGTGAGGACTTTTAAATGAGAGTGAATAGTTTGGATATTTATTTTATTGAAGAATATAATAAATTGAAGCACAAATAATTTCCTTCACAGATTTAAAGATATTGAAAAACGAATGATTTCCTTTGTAAACTACCACAAATTTACAATAATTTTGATGAGTGATGGTCGATAGAAAGATGGTAGAAATAGAAATGGTCATGGAACTTTTACCCAACAAAATTTTTTTATAACTCTTGTTATGAAATTCTAAAGAAATTTTCTAATTATATTGTCTTGAGTTATAATATATGATTAATATCAACACTCATCTTATTTTCAATCACTATATATCTTTTCAGATAATCATTAGGGAGTTAGATAAGTCAAAAAATAGTCATTTAGAATCAAATTAAAAAATCAAATTTTTTTTAAAAAAAATGATTAGTCAATTTCTATAATTCCCAAATCCAAACGTAATTTGGAAAATCTGTCTTCGGGGAGAGGTTTTGTGAAAATATCAGCAAGTTGAGTTTCAGTTGAAATATATTCAATGCAAATGTCTTCTTTAGCAATGTGATCTCTAAGAAAGTGGTGTCTCACATCAATGTGTTTTGTGCGTGAATGATGAACAGGATTATTTGACAAATCTATAGCACTCCTACTATCACATTTTAATGGAACTTGTTTATAGACTAAGCCAAAATCAGAAAGAGTTTGCATCATCCATAAAATTTGAGCACAACAACTTCCCAAAGCAATATATTCTGCTTCAGTGGTGGATAATGCAACACAATTCTGTTTCCGACTTGACCATGAGACTAATGAATGTCCTAGCATGAAACATGTCCCACTAGTGCTTTTTCTATCAACCAATGAACCAGCATAATCAGCATCGGAATAACCTACTAAATCAAAATTTTCACAAGAAGGGTACCATAGTCCAAATTTGTGTGTGTGTGAAAGATATCTCAAAATTCGTTTAGTAGCTTTTAAATGAGATTCTTTGGGATTAGCTTGAAAACGTACACATAAGCACACAGAAAACATAATATCAGGTCTAGAAGCAGTAAGATAGAGAAGTGAACCGATTATCCCTCGATATTTCTTTTGATCAATTGCAATTCCTTTCTCATCTTTGTCCAACTTTGTTGATGGGCTCATAGGAGTTCTCAATGGTTTGGAATTTTCGATTCCAAATTTCTTCAATAGCTCCAACACATATTTGGATTGTGAAATGAAAATACCATCACCGTTTTTCTTGATTTGAAATCCAAGAAAGTATTTCAATTCACCAACCAAACTCATCTCAAATTAAGCCTGCATGACTTGTTCAAAATTCTCACACAAGAGCTCATTAGTAGCACCATAAATAATATCATCCACATAAATCTGAACAATAAAAAAAATCACTTTCTTTATGTAATAGAAACAGTGTCGTGTCAGCACTACCCTTTTTAAAACCATTTTCCAAAAGATATGTACAGAGGCAGTCATACCAAGCTCTTGGAGCTTGCTTAAGACCATACAATGCTTTTTCTAGCTTATACACATGATTTGGAAATTCATGATTTTCAAAACTGGGGGGTTGTTCCACAAAAACTTCTTCTTTTAAATCACCATTCAAAAAGGCACTTTTTACATCCATTTGTTTAAGTTTGAAACCCTTATAACATGCAAAACTTAGCAAAATTCTAATGGCTTCTAACCTAGCAACTGGAGCAAATGTTTCATCAAAGTCTATGCCTTCTATTTGGTTATAACCTTTTGCAACCAACCTAGCCTTGTTTCTAATTACATTTCCTGATTCATCCAGTTTATTTTTAAACACCCATTTAGTCCTTACAATTGGATAGTCATTAGTCCTAGGAACTAATTTCCAAACTTTGTTTCTCTCAAATTGATTAAGTTCATCTTGCATCCCTAAAATCCAATTTTCATCATTAAGAGCCATTTCAACAGAATCAGGTTCAATCTCAGAAATAAAACCACTATGACAACAAAACGCACACAAATTTTTATTAAATGAAGAGCGAGTACGTATACCTTCCGTAGGATCACCAATAATTAATTCAGGAGGATGATTAGGTTTGAACCTTAATTTATCAGCATCAACAGTCCTACTTTCAGTTTTCTCACTAAATGTCCCTTCTTCAGTGCCTTCAATATCTACCCCATCGTCAACCATCTTTTCAGTCGTTCTATCTTGGTCAGATTCATCAAATTTCACATTGATTGATTCAACAATTGTTTTTGTTCGTTTGTTGTATATTATGTAAGCCTTGCTCCTTGTTGAGTATCCCATGAAAATTCCCTCATCAGCCTTAGATTCAAATTTTCCAAGTTGATCACCTGTGTTAAGAATGGAACAAGGACATCCAAATACACGAAAATAAGAAATGTTAGGTTTTCTTTCATGCCACAATTCATAAGATGTTTTGCCAAGTATTGGTCTAACCATTACTCTATTCATTACATAGCATGAAGTATTCAGTGCCTCTGCCCAAAAGATTAGAGGTAGTTTATACTCACTCAACATGGATCTTGCCAATTCTTGCAATGTATGATTTTTCCTTTCAACCACCCCATTTTGTTGAGGTGTTTGTGGAGCAGAAAATTCATGTTTTAAACCATTTTCTTCACAAAAACTTTCGAATTCCAAATTTTCAAATTCGCCTCCATGATACTTCTCAAGATTTTAATTGAAACTCCTTTTTCGTTTTGAACAAGTTTTGCAAATTTTGAAAAATAATCAAAAGATTCAGACTTTTTGGCTAAGAAATAAACCCATGTAAATCTAGAGTAATCATCAACCAATACATAACAATAACGTTTTCCATTTAAGCTTGCAATTTCATTTGGTCCAAATAAATCCATGTGAATTAATTCAAGAACTCTTGATGTGCTAACAATGTTTTTAGGACGAAATGATGATCGACTAAGCTTGCCCAAGGAACATGCTTTACACACTTTGTTATTTTTAAATTTCTGATGTGGTAACCCCTTGACTAATTCTTTCGTTTCAAGTTTTTCTAAGAGGCTCATGCTAGCATGACCAAGTCTCCTATGCCATAAAAATGCCTCTTCGTCCGTGACTACCAAACATCTAGAAAGATTTAGATTATCAAATGAAAGTGAGTAAACATTTCCTTTTCTTTTGCCCATAAAACAATGTTATTAGAATCTTTATCAATGATTTTGCAAGTATCACTATCGAAGACAACATTCATACCTTTGTCACATAGTTGGCTAATAGAAATGAGATTGTGAAGCAAATTCTCAACGTATAAAACATTAGTTAAAGAAAAATTATCGTTACCTACTTCACCTTTACCAATGATCTTACACTTACTGTTGTCTCCCATGATCACATTTCCGCCTTTAAAATTCTCTAGACTAAGGAACTTCGATTTGTCACCTGTCATATGTCTAGAACAGCCTGAATCTAGAAACCATTCTTGTTGCTCCTTAGCCCGCCAACAAATCTCACTAGTTTCCTCTGAGCTGACTTCTGAATCTGATTTTGCCATCAAACACAAATTAGCTTCCTCTCCTTCTTCACCATCCCAAGTCGCTGCAAAGACCTTGTATACCAAAGTTAAAAAGCATTCAAACATATCTCTAGAGTTAAAGTAAAAAAAATATATACCGGGCTCTGATACCACTTGTAGGATCTAGATTTAACCCTAGAGGGGGGGTGAATAAGGTTATAGCAAATTTTCTTGATTTTAAACATAGAAACAAAACTGCAGAAATAAATATGCTGAAAAAGTAAATCACACACAAAATTTACCCAACTTCGGCAAACCCTGCCTACTGCTGTATTCCCAGATTTCTATTAGAATTAAACAGTATCACGCTTACAAACACTCTACTAGACTCGCAAACATTTGCTCCCGCTCACAAACACTCTACTAGACTCGCAAACATTTGCTCCCGCTCACAAACATTCTACTAGATTCGCAAACATTTGCTCCCGCTCACAAACACTCTACTAGACTCGCACACCCTGCTCCCGCCTATAGAATTTCGTTTACTCGCAAACTCTGCTCCCGCCTACAATAGAACTTTGATTACTCGCAAACTCTGCTCCCGCCTATAGAGCTTTGATTACTCGCAAACTCTGCTTCCGCCTATAGAGCTTTGCAAACTCGCACACCCTGCTCACTGAACTAATTCCAACTAGACAATCTGACACTACCTAAACGCTAGGTGGTGATTTACAAATATCTGATTTAAAAAAAAAACAACAAGACAAATAACACTTAAATAACCCTAAACCAAAAATTTAAATAAAAACCCTTAAGTAAATGTGACCGGCCCAAAACTACAAAAGGATATTTTTATTCCCTTTTCTTTTGACTCTTTAGCTCGTTCCTTTTTCCTGTTGCTTGTGAAAATATGGCCGATCCTCTTTCGTTCCTCTTTGCGAATTAGGGCTTCTGCAAATTTGCTGTTTCTCCTTGTGATTCAAACTAGGGTTGTGCAAATTGAAGTTCGCTGCTTGATACAGTTTGATCGTATGCTTCGATGCTTTTTGCTTTGCCCACGGCTCTTCAATTTGGATCGAGTTCGTTTTGTGATTTCGGTATGTAATTTATCCTTTTGCTTTTCTGATTTTGGCTTGCTCGAACTCGATGGATTTGAGATTGCCGATGATGATGATTTATATAGGGTTTGTAACCCTAGATTTGCGTTCGTCTGATTGCTTCAAAATTTCTTTCTTTGCCGTTCGATTATTGTTGGATGTTTGCGATGAATTCTGACTTTTTCAATTTCGTATTTTTCTGATGCTTGATCCCCACGGCTTTGAATTGCCGTGCTCATCACGGTGTTGATTTTTGACTTTGTGATTTGCGTCTTGAACATCACGGCACTGTTTTGATTTCGTGAATCATATCCACTCCACGATTCTGCATTACGTCGACCATCACTATTTTCATCCTTGTGAGCTACGTCTCTGGCATTGACATTTACATTGTATCACTATTCCTTTACCATGTTGCATTATTCACTGATGCACTTGCTCATGTTAAATTGCATTGTTCATCTTGATTCTGCATCCTCTTATAATCATTCTGGCCTTGAATAGATGTTGACTGCATCACCTGATTAGATGTGTATTTGCTCGAGTCACTTGTTTTTCACCGTCTTCACATGTCCATGCTTCATGTATACTTCTTACTGTTATTTGATTGCCGAGTTGTTTGCATTCACTTCATTCATTTGTATCAGTTCTCGGCTCTGACTTCTGTATATTTGGACTTGTTGTAGTTGAATTGTGTGATGTTGCCTCTGGTTGGTGTTGTTACTGCATTCATGACCACTGTCTTGCATGTTTTTGATAAAGTGTGACTGATGCTGCACTTGGTCTTTGTTCTCCTCTGTTATGTTGCTTTGAATGAATTGGTGCTTTGTTGTAGTTTGTAGCTTGCCACCGACTTTGGTTCTTCGCTTGTGCATATTGTATTCGATACTGTAGCATTGTTCCATGTATACTTTGAGTTCTTGCTGTTGGTTTATTGATGCATTTGCATGTTGTTTCATTTGTCTGCACTTGATCATTCTTGAGCTCAAGTTTCTCCATTATGACCTGAACTTGACATTGCCTTACTGATCGACTTTCTGTTGACATATAGTCTCTGGCTATGTTTGAACATGATTGTGGTCAATTGCTTTGTCTATTCATTTGCCTTGAGTTGAACCTATCTTGGGTTTGACCTTGTTTTTTATTTCTGTGCTTTTTGTTTGATTTGTGCACACGAGTTGGCGTGGCAGTGCACACGTATACGAATGTACACGTGTGTACTGCAGCCACTTATAATTGCCTGTCCCTGATAAAAAATACTGATATGCACAGATATTGCATAGTCAAAAAATGATGACTAACAACCCAAATAACTGAGGCAAACAATGTTTTCAAAATCATTGTTTCTTTCAAATTTCAAAAATATTTCTCTTTCAATTTTACTGCGTTTGAGAATATTTTTGCAGATTACTCGGATGCTGGAATGTGACTGGAATAAAGTTGAAGATTAAAATACGAGTCACTGTAAATGTGATATGTGATGTAATTGTAATCAAAGTTGTATAGTTATAGTGAGAGCTTGAAATTGTACTATTCAAAATTGTAATAAATATTTGTTTGAATAAAATATTCATTTGAATTCAAATTCCCTGTATTATTTAATTTATTCAACAAATATTTATTTAATATGTGAAAATAAAATAGTATATTAACAAATACATTTAAACGAATGTATATATGTTTATTATCATCAAACAAAAATCATATAAGCGCAAAGCGCATATTCAACATGTATCACATGAATGGATGTTGTATTTTATTTTATTATAACTGCAAGTTCCCTATTGGTTGAAATGATACATATGCGAACGACCTATAGATTATGAAAAATCGTTATGGGTTGAAATGATATACTCGAGCGATTTTATGGATTCAGTATTTAATTCATGATTGCAGTTTGAAATGATATATAACTGTAGAATTTTAAATTGCCGATAAAAATGATAAATATCCCTATCACTTGACCATAGAGTAAAGAATTATATACGGACACCGGAATGGATAAATTAAATGATTTTAAAATCCTTAATTATCGAATTAATTAAATGATATTTTGAAATAAAATTTGATTTGTATAAATTGAATTATTATTGAAAAATCAAGTTTTATTGGGAAATGTGAATTGGTTAAAGGAATTTCCTTAAGAAATTAAATTGAAATTTAAAGTCGAATTTGAGAGATAGATGAAATTTGTCGGAATTGAGTTATTTGAGTTGTTTGAAATTTTACTTTGAAATGTATTGAAATTGAAATGATTTAAATTGATATTTCGATCATGATTTGAAATCGATATAAATGTAATATTTTATTGAAAATGTGAATGAAGACTTGAATTGGATTTTGTCGATTTAGAAATTTAAATGTTTCTATGGTGTTGAAACGAAATAAATAGTAAATTGATATTAACATCAAAATTCATATTTTCAATATAAACTGTTTTAAAACATATTATTTAAAGACTTTAATATTAAGATTTTCAAAATATTAAACTACTTTAACCTATATTTATTATATTAAACCATTTTAACCTATATTTAAGCCATTAAATTTATCTTAAACTGATAACCCGTTTTAACTTATTTTAAATCTAATTAATCTATTTTAAAGCTAATTTATCTATTTTAATTTTATTTAATCAATTTTAATTTTATTAACTATCTTAAATCAATTAAACAGTGTTTTTAATCTATAATTAACTATTCTAGAGTATTTTAACTATTTATAACTAGTTTAACTATTTATAACTATTTAAGCTATTTTCTAAAATTTCAGACTAAGTAAAGTGGAAGTGGTTATATCCAATTCATTGGTTTAAAAGAGAATATAGTTAAATGATGTTATAACCTAAGTTAGGATTTAAATGTTGTATTTAATTGAATACGATGAGTTTGAAGTAAGTATCTAACCTATTTTAGAAATATGATTTTTGAAATAAATTATAATTTTGGGTAAATGTTACGATTTCAAAGGTGAAGATGATTTCAAAGTGAATATAAATTCGAAAGTGATATGGTTTGGATATGATATTTTGTTATTAATTATGAATGGTTTTGAAAATTTAAAAGAAACATCCGGTGTGTAATAAGCGATTGGTTGTTAAAGAGACCGGGATCAGACATTGTCATACTCTCTGAAAATACCGAAAACCACTTTAACAACTATGTACGTGGTGGAGATTCCAGAAATGAAGTAGGACGGTTTGCCGAACGATTTTTGTATAAGGTATGACATGGACCGGACTCCCAGTAGTCAGCATAGATGTGACTAAAACAGGAGCTATACTTGGACCAAATGAGATCATTCCTCTGATCGTACATGCTTCTTCGATACCATTTTATGACATTTGTGATGATTTAGTGGCCACCCCTTGATTTTGATTTGGAAGTGTGTACGTAGTGGGCGGTAGTAGCTGCTATGCGTTACCACCAGTCCGGTTCTGCAATTGGTAAATCTATCCTGGCGTTACCTCGAATGCCATGTTCACAAGCCCTAGAGCGCCTTCTTCAAGTTTATTTTCTACCATACCTATGGAGTGCCATCTGACAGCCCTCCAGTTTATGGAGGAATTACGGTACTGTATAGACTATGGAAATATATAAAAATGTGTTAAGGGGGATATGGGTAACGCCTTAACGCTATTTTAATACTTTACTTTATTGTAGACATTATTAACGGATCCTTAGGAGGTGTGAATCCCAAACATCTCTTAAGTCTTCACTTACGTTAGACATTGGATAGGAGATGTCAAAACCCGTAAACATCTCTGACGTCGTTCCACTCATATTTATTTACTGTTGATTTAACTTACATAAGATCTTTTTTTTCTAACTCGAGTGTTTTGTCTTTTCTATCCGCTCAGGTCAGCTTGAGCATTTCAGGGTTGAAGACCTTATTTCTGGTGGATGAAGACGAAGATTTGTACTGGTATTATTTATTATATTCCACTGCATCATGTTGTTCCGCTGCATTTATTTATTTATGTTTTATGTAACTCTGATTTTTGTGTTGTAAAGAATAAACAAATGTATTTATAAAACAGCTTCTTGAACTGTTATTTGATTATTATATTTTGTCATTTCGCTGTGAGATTCTGTACTTATTTTATTTTTTTCTCGTTTTCTTATTCACCCCATAACGATCTGCCCTTTTGAATGGTTTGAATGCGGCATATGTGTCTGCTTAAAATGTCCAAAAAGGTAGGTCGTTGCAGTTGGTATAAGAGATTTGATTTAATAATAACCTTAGCTTTGTAGGGTCTAACTCATATAAAATAGGGTAGTAATACCTAGAATGAGTCGCTGAGTGTGTGTGTGTGTGTGTGTATATATATATATATATATATATATATATGAGAGAGAATATTTGTTAGTGTAATAAAAGGATTTTTATATTGTGTTAATTTGTTCCGTTTTATATTTATAAATCATAGTCGATGCATAAGACGTTATGACATCGGTAGAGATTTCTAAACACTTAATAGGGCATACCGATGCAGTATTTGTTTTGAAATATAGGTAAATGAATTTTTTTTGCCTATTATATATTTTGTATATAAAATAATAAGTTTTTATAAATGATATATTTAGTTGTAATATATTTGTTGTTAGGTAGTGAAATTTATAAATTTTGGTTGAAAATAAGGTTTGTAAATAAAATAAATATAAAGGAAATTTAGAACTTAAGTTCTGGGATTTTTGAAATTTCTTTCGAATGATTTTGGAATATAATATTTATATTATTTGGAAGTATTTTCTAGTATAAATATTTCAATGTGATTTGGAAGAAATGTTTTAAAATAATTTATGGAAGGAAATAAGTGCTGTACTCCCCTCTCTGTCGCTGGAATATAACTTAGGTGATGAGTGCGCGCATCATCGACGTACATTTTCGAGTTTCAAGGTGGGAAGACCGTTGTAGTAATTTACAACACATCTGTTTGACAGGTAAATCTTGATTTTTATCTTTTAATATGATTTGGATATTGTTATATATATATATATATATATAGTCTTAAATGATTTGAAATGGAACCCGGTATTTAGTTCTTAAATTTCTATAAATTAGAGATTTCAATTATTGTAGTGAGATGGAATTTAATAATTGAAACTCCTAAAACGAAAATACGAAAGTAAATGCTCAGTTATAAATGAAATATACAAGGAATTTGAAATTTGTAACCTGTAAGTAAACGAATGAAAATCTAAAAGATATGATTATTGAACATTTCGTTAATTAAAACAATTAAGATAAACTTGTGTAACTTTCAATTGCATTCTTAAAAACATATAGATATTACTTACCAAAGATTAAAAGTTGAAATGTTTAATAAGAAACAGTAATGGAATATTACATGAGTAAAACTTGAAGTAATGAAAGTGTTCAGTGAAATTCTTTTATAAATAAGAACTTTGATATTATAGTTGTTGTAAACTTAAGTTATAATCGAAGTGCTACTTATTAAACGTAATAGAAAAGTAAGTATTATAAATAAATTACTATAAACTTATGCAAATGTTTGTAGTTATTTGAAATTAAAATAAGTAGAGAGGATAAATATTGTAAGTAGATGATTATGAACTCAAGTTAATGATGGAAGCTATTTAGAAATAAAAATGAATACCATATTAAATTAAATGGTTATAACATCAGAATTGTTGAAATGATTTAGAAAATAGATTCAATTGTGAATGAAACTATATAAGGAAATGAATGTAATTTAAAAGGTAAGAAACATAAGCATGAACTTATGCACTAATGAATATTAATATCTAATTAAAATCAAGTACATAAATTAATGCAAACTAAACGGTAATAAAATGTATGAAATACTTGAATAATGAATCCAGTGATTATTATAAAAAAATTGAATAAAAATAACTTATGTAAGAAATAAATATAACGTAATGGAAAGAAATTGGCATTTTCTGAACAAATGAAAACGAAATTTCGTAAGTAATGAATGAAATTAAATGGAAATAAGTACTGAATAAATGTATGTGAATGAATGAAATAGTCATTGTATGAATGAAACTAAAGAAAGGTAAATAATATGAAATGAAATTAATAAGGTGAACTTGATTAATGCTTAGAGTCAATTGTTGTTTTTCGATTTTGGGTTGTTTGGGAAAGGACACTTCTAATTGTTTGGATGTATGAACAATCTATTGAGTTTTATCGAAGACTGTTGAGTGTGTGGTATTCTTAATAGTTTATTTGTCATTCTATATGATTAAAAGTGTTTAAACCCGAATAAAACCATTTGTTTTGCTTGCTATGAATTGATGGTTGATTTCATTGATTTCATGTGATGATTGTATGCTTTTATTTGCAAGTGATTGTTGTTATGTTATATTGATTGTTGCTATTAATTGAAACGACTTAAACACTTCACTTTTATATAATTATTAACTTCTTTAGATTATATAAGTGAAATGCACGTTATGGAAGCAATTGCTACTGCTTTTGGTTTCATAAAATAAGCGTTATTTGCCCAACAAATAGATATGTTCTCAGATTATGGTTTTCTAACGATATTATATTATTTTCTCGTTATTGGGATATATTATTTTAAAATATATGATATATATTGTTGTTATTGATATTATTATTTCTCCCATGCCTCTCCGTACAAAGAAGACTCAGCCGAAATTTTTCGTGAATTTTGGACTTAGAAAATTTTGTAAAATGTTTTCCAAGTTTTATTAGTTTGAGTATAAAAGAATTTAATTGGTTATAAATTGATATATTTTAAATTATTTAATTTTGTAAATTAGTTGTTTATAAGTCTAGTATTTTGAATAAGATATATTGACTATTTAATTTCTTCTCTTCCTTTCTTTTTCTTTTTCGAGGATGAAAAGTTTTGAGTGGGGAAGAGTGTAACGACCCATAATTTTCGATAATTTAAATTAGTTTATCTAATGAGATTTTGGTACTTTATTATTGAAAAAATAAAAATTTGTAAACGAATAGTGAAATAATAACTAAAATGAAACGAAACAATGTCAAAAGTTAATCATTAACAGTTTGAATGAAATTCCAATTAATTGAAGTGATTAGATGTTATACTTGGTTATGAATTAAATATAAGAAAACAAATGTAAATATTGATTAATAAATGAAATAATATATAATTAATGGTAATTTAATAATACCAGTGTTATGCAAGTAATTATAATATTTATTTGTAAATAATAAACTTATAAATGTGAAGAAAGGTTAAGGGTGACAACTTATTATATGTTAGCAATTTATTTAGTTCGTTAAATTTAATTTGAAATCAATTGCAATTAATTCACTTACTTATTGCAGTTAATGTAGATTAAATTGGTAAGTGAAGAATGTTAATTCAATAAGATGTAATGGATGCAAATTCTATTCATAATATGATAATTGATGTAATAAAAAAGAATGAAACCAAGATAAAATAATTAATTGGGATTTTAAATTATAATTAATGGTGAAATTTACAAAATTTAAATATAATTGAATTGTAGTAGTTAGTACAAATAAAAGATGGAAATGTAGCCTGTTAGTGAAATAAGGCATCAACAAGTATTAACTATATTATTTGAATAATAATTTATTGAATATAAAGTTCAAAAAAAATTTAAACAATTTATTGAAATTAAATTAAAATAAATTGGATTTAATTACAATTGAAATTGAACACTGTAATTAGTAAATTCTTAAACACTGAATTGATGTGCAAACTTGTTTTGAATCATTATAAATGTCAAAGTAATCAAAAATGATGAAATTTGTTAGTTAATAAATATTGAATTAAAAAGTGAATTAATTAATTTAATATTTATTTATTTAATTAATGTGAAAATAGCCATATTGGCCACTTACTCGAATTTCTACGAAACTAGTTTCATCGGATCTGTTACGATGAATTGTTGTACGATTTCAAGTTTCATAACGATCAGATTTGTCGTTTGATCGTACGGATTCAAAACGCCTACAAATCAATTTAATTGAAATTAATTTAAAGCATGTTGATTTTAGCATAACTTCTTCATATGATGGAATTAGGACTTGAAACCTCTTCCATTGAGTTTAAAAATATTGAAAACATTTATTTTGATATATGGGATGACCAAGTTTCGTGCCGGAGTTAGAACGGGCTTTTTGGGTCGTTTATCGTTCAACTTTCAATCCAAATCGATCTTGTCCGTTCTTTTTATTTTAGTCCTACCTATAAATAGCCTGTTATAAACCCTAGCTACTTCTTATTTTCAATTATCTGTACATACATTTCTTTCTCATCTCCTCTTTCCAATGGCAGACAAACCAGAACCAAATTTCCAATTAAATTGCAAATCGAAACCAAATCAAAAATTCAAACTCCTCAAATATATCGAATTATATACCTTTTTGAAGCTCTGATGGGCGCATCTCTAATCTGCAATTTGTTTTATTATCAAAGCACCGTTTGTTTAGAAATTGAAGGTTTATCTTCGGTCGTTCATCACATTTCGATGAACTTCGACAGATCATCAAATCATCAATGCAGTTTTGTAGAGAGGACCGAGGGAGCGTGTCCATGCATGTTGGAGGGCGATCAAAAGGGTTGGATGGGCGACAATAATTCGATTAAATCAAGTAAATTCGACGGCGGCCTGTGCTTCGCGTTGCATTTCGGGCGCCGGTGGTGGCTCGCGATCGATGGTGTGGGTGGGGAGCGTCGCGGTCAACTGGTGGCAGCATTCATCTCGTTCAAACGAGCAAAACAGTTCGGTGCCTGCAGCTTGCGTGAGAATGGTAAGTGATGAGGCATCATATACTTGTTTATTCAAATTTTAATTTAATTTATATTCAGTCGTTCTAACATTAATAACTTTCACATATGAGGTCCGGTTCACACGCGGTTTGTTTTGCCGGGATCGTATCGAAATTTCGGACATTATGGTGCTTGTTTGGACAAATTCTAAGCTGTTCGAATTTAGGCCTTATTTTGAATTTCAAATCGATTTGAAATTCAAAGGTGATTTTTTAACCCACTCACAACTTCTAAAATTTCTTATGTTAGTTAAATTAATTTTTGATGTGATTAGAAATTTGTTTATGGCTGTTTGATATAGTTAAATCATCATTCCAGTTAATTTGAATTTATTTTGAATTAAATTGCCATTTAATTTGTTATTGAACTTAAATTTGCCAATTAATTTCCTGTAAATGATAACCTGTTATCTATTGATGTTTATTGATTGATTTCGATGATGATTGTGATGAATGTTTGATTGCTTATATCAGACGAATGGATGTTGTATTTTATATTGTTATAACTTCAAGTTTCCTATGGGTTGAAATGATACATACCCGAATGATCTATAGATTAGGAAAAATCGTTATGTGTCGAAACGATGGACTCGAGCGATTTTATGGATTTAAGTATTTAATTTGGGATTGCGATTTGAAATGATATATAACCATAGAATTTTAAATTGCGGATTGAATCATAAATATCTTTATCACTTGACCCTAGGGTAGAGAATTACATACGGACACCGGATTGGTTAAATTAAATGATTTTAAAATCCTTAATTTTTGAATTTAATTAAACGATATTTTGAAATAAAATTTGATTTATATAAATTGAATTATTATCGAAAAATCAATTTTTATGTGGAAACGTGAATTGGTTAAAGGAATTGCTTTAAGAAATTAAATTGAAATTTTAAAGTCGAATTTGAGAGATAAGTGAAATTTGTCGGAATTGAGTTATTTGAGTTGTTTGAATTTTACATTGAAATGTATTGAAATTAAAATGATTTAAATTGATATTTCGAACATGATTTGAAATCGATATAAATGTAATATTTTATTGAGAATGTGAATGAAGACTTGAATTGGATTTTGTCGATTTAAAATTTAAATGGTTCTATGGTGTTGAAATGAAATAAATAGTAAATTGATATTAACTTTGAAATTCATATTTTTAGTATAAACTATTTTAAAACATATTATTTTAAGGACTTTAATTATTAAGATTTTCAAACTATTAAACTACTTTAACATATATTAACTATATTAAACCATTTTAACCTATTTTTAAGCCATTAAATTTATCTTAAACTAATTAACCCGTTTTAACTTATTTTAAATCTAATTAATCTATTTTAAAGCTAATTAATCTATTTTAATTTTATTTAATCTATTTTAATTTTATTTAATCTATTTTAAATTTATGTAACTATCTTAAATCAATTAAATAGTGTTTTTAATCTATAATTAACTATTCTAGAGTATTTTAACTATTTATAACTATTTAAGCTACTTTCTAAAATTTCAGACTAAGTAAAGTGGAAGTGGTTACATCCAATTCATTGGTTTAAAAGAGAATAAAGTTAAATGATGTTAAAACCTAAGTTGGGATTTAAATGTCGTATTTAATTGAATACGACGATTATGAAGTAAGAATCTAACCTATTTTGGAAATATGAGTTTTGAAAGAAATTCTGATTTTGGGTAAATGATATGATTTCAAAGATGAAGATGACTTCAAAGTGAATATAAATTTGAAAGTGATATGGTTTGAATTGAAAATGATATTTTGATATCAATTATGAATGGTTTTGAAAATTTAAAAGAACTAACCGGTATGTAAAAAGCGATTGATTGTTAAAAAGACCAGGATTGGATATTGTTATATTCTCTACCAATACCGAAAACTATTTTAACAACTGTATACGTGGTGGAGATTCCAAAAATGAAGTTAGATGGTTTGGCGAATGGTTTCTGTATAAGGTATGACGTGACCCTGACTCCCATGAGTTAACATAGACGTGAGTAAAATAGGAGCTATACCTGGGCCTAGTGAGGCCATTCCTCCGATCGAACATGCTTCTTCGATACCATTTTATGACATTTGTGATGATTTGGTGGCCACCCCTTGATTTTAATTTGCGAGTATGTTTCGAGGTGGGCGATAGTAGCTGTTATGCGTTACCACCAACCCGAATCTGCAATTGGTAAATCTACCATGGCATTGCCTCAAGTGCCGTGCTGACATGCCCTAGAGCGCCTTCTACGAGTTTGTTTTGTACCATACCTATGGAGTGCCCTTTGATAGCCCTCCAGTTTATGGAGGAATTACTGTACTGTATAGATTGTGTGAATATATATAATGTGATAAGGGGGATATGGTAAAACCATAACGCTATTTTAATACTTTACTTTATTGTAGACACTATTGTAATAGCGTATTGTACTACATAATTTAATGGATCCTTAGGAGATGTGAATCCCAAACATTTCTTAAGTTACTGCACTAGACACATGATAGAAGATGTCAGAACCCGTAAACATCTCTAACCCCCTTCCACTCATATTTATTTACCTTGATTTAACTTACATAAGATCTTTTAGTTCTGACTCGAATGTTTTGTCTTTTCAATTCGCTCGGATCAGCCTGAGAATTTCAGGATTGAAGACCTTATTTCTGGAGGTTGAAGATGAAGATTTGTAATAGTATTATTTATTATATTTCGCTACATCATGTTGTTCCACTGCATTTATTTATTTATTTCTGTTTTATGTAACTCTGATTTTTGTGTTGTAAAGAATAATCAAATGTATTTATAAAACAGCCTCTTGAACTGCTATTTGATTATTATATTTTGTCATTCCACTTCGAGATTCTATAATTGTTTTATTTCTTTCTCTTTTTCTTATTCACCCTACAACAATCTACCCTTTTAAATGGTTTGATTCTAGCATGTGTGTCTGCTTAAAACATCCAAAAAGGCAAGTCGTTACATAATCTTACCTCCACCCTATCATTCAACATCGCCTGTAATAGTGTAACCCATAGCCACCATTCTTCATCAAGCTGTCGCACCCCCTAGAGGCCGTTATGCCTCGATCAAGCATCACCATCGCTCTTGCCTCGACCTGCGGCACCTCTACATGGTTGCGCGACCACCTAGCTTTGCCTGAGGATGCTCTACCGCAGCACGAACAAACAGCCATAGATCATTAATTTCTGGCAAAATAGATCGCCTCTAGACTAAAGTAACTATATGGATGAACGCTGCTCGACGCTCTGTGTAATATTGTTCCCTCCGATCGTCGAATCGTTGCAAATCCACCGTTGATCACGAAACCCTAGAAACAAAAGGCTGAGAAAGAGCGCCAATTTCTTGCCAAACCGTGATTCGATTGCAAAAATGAACTGCAAATGTAGATTGCGTTCGTCGAGATCTTTCCAATGACATATAATTTGCTATGATTTGAGGAGATTGAATATTGGAGATTGATTCGAAATTGAAATTAGGGTTTTGGAAAGACAACCATTGGAGAAGGAACCGATGAGAATAAAATACGTATAGAAATAAAAAATAAAAGCTGTTAGGGTTTCAAAAAATATCTATTTATATAGACAGAGATGGATAAGAATGAATGGACAGATCGAATTGGGTCGAAACGATAACAACACGAAAAGCCCATTTCATTCCCGAAACGATAGTAGGTCATTCAATATATTGAAATATAGGTTTTTGGTATTTTTAAACTCAGTGGAACTAGTTTCAAACCCTAATTCCATTGTATATAGATGTTAGGTTTCAAAATAAATTTATATTCATTTAAATTTCGTTAATCGATTTCTATGTATTTTGAGCTCACACGATCAAACGATAAGTCCTATCGCTACGAAACTTGAAATCTTATAATAATTCACTGTTACAAATCTGATGAAACTAGTTTCGTCCAAATCCGAGACAGTGCCTAAACAGCCTAATTTCCACGTTAATCAAATGAATTATAAATTAAAAATCAATTTAATCACTTTTGAATTCAAATTTAAAAGTTAGCCATTTTATCCTTCTTGATTATAAAGAAATATAATAATCTTTTAAAATAAAATTTTCCATGTTAAATTCAAGATTGAAATATTACATTAATTTCAGCGTTAAATAACAACTGTACTAAAATCCATTCATTATAATTTAAATTCCAAAGAAAATCTTTTACTTTGATTCTCACCCTTATTATTGAATCAACTATTATCTTATGAATAAAATTAACATTAGTCTACATTTTTTACATTCATATTCTACAGTTATCATCTTAATTCATATTAACGAAAATATTGAATTATATTGAATTCACATTGATTTCCAAATTATTTCAACGGATTAAATAATAAAATAATAATTAAAACAATTATTACACATTAGTAATTAAAACACATTTCTAAATCTATTATTTACAAACAAAAGCTAATAAATTTATGTACTAATTAATTTATTTCATATTCTATAATAAAACTATTTCAACTAATAACAGATAATTTCAACACTGAATCCAACGTTTAATTTATTCCTTATTTACAATTATAACCAAATTAACTTTACAATTATTTCAATTGATTGAAATTACATTAAAATATTGCCAATAACATTCGAATAAAAAAATTATATTCTAATTATTTTTCTCAATAATAAATCATAAATTTTAATTTCCCACAATATTAAATTTCAAAATATTATTTAATTTAATAGTTTTAATTATCAAAAATACGGTCGTTACATTTCATTTCATCCCATTTAGTCAATTTCATAATTGGATCATATTCAAATCCATTATATAACTAATAATTTAGAAAAGAAATTCCTTCGCTATAAAGATGGTATTTCTTGAAACATTTATTGTTTCTTAGTGCAACTGAATGTATATGTATAAAAAATTGGTTTTGGTTTATGATATCTTATGTTCAAAACATGAATTGGCCATCCAATTACGATCATTTCCAAACTCTTTTTGGTGTGATTTATACAAGATCCTCAAAAACAACTATTAAGTGTTATATTTTGACTAGCATAACCTACCAACTCCTTGGCCCAAGATATGTTGAAGTTTCTTATAAACCCTTGTCTTGTTTAATTTTGTAAACTATTATTTAGATGAAATTAATTTAATCTTGTGTACTATTCTTATGAACATGACCACACAAAAAAAGTTCGCCCGACTTCACTCACCATTACCTATAAATTGTTTAATAAAGTTCGATTACTCCTTATCATTACATCATTATGTATCATAAAGAGGAGTGATATTTGAGATTGAATCTTTATTCATTTTTAGGTATACTCGAAACACTTTCTAATGTACTACCTTTTTGATCAAATCGAATCAGTTTAATTTTCTATTTCATGTTATTTTATTTACTTTTGTTTTATACTCTATGATCTTATCATAGACATTCTATATATGTATTACACATGTCCATGTCGGTGATAACTCATTGTTGAATATAACGAAGCACATGGAACTGTTTTAGTATTAACAAACTTCTGATTTCATCCATCTATATGTTTCAATCCAAAGAGTTCATCAATTTTTATCACACTCCCACTAAATAGTTGCTTTGCCCTTATACGTTTAAGATATAATTAACTAGTATCATATGATTCATAATTATACAACCAAATTATTTCTCAAAACTACAGCTTTGTCTATAATTCCAAAATAATTGAAAATATATTCAGACACTTTTGTTTTCCAATTTCTCTCAAATACCATTATAATAGTTTTATTTTATAAAATGTTTTCATAATACTCATACTGAAACAAAATTATGTCTACTTTTCAGTCAATATTGCAAAATAATTGTTATTTCATAAGTAATGTTTGGTATGTTTTACGAAAACAATTTTCATAACTTGATGCAACTAATGAGTGCTATATGGTAAGCTCCTACTATTTCTGCAATTAATACACTGGCATATGAAATACAAAAGTCCATTCAAACATTTAATATAGGCTATTTATTTCATCTACTATAACCAGATTACAACGAAGAGTTTTCATATCAAATATCTTAAACTCAAAGAAATAAATCTCATAAAAAAAATTCTATATGAAATTACATTTTTTGAATAGGAATCATATTTATCATTCTTATGTTAAGTATCTATTATTATTTTACAAGACCATTCACGCTCTTCATCCGATCATGCCTTAGGTTACATCCACTCTTATACATTCGATTTCCTTTCTAAACGGTTGAACCATTCAAGGGAAATCCTCGCTACAATATCACAACGAGCTCTTTACAAAAGTTCATTTGGTCATCCTTAACTTGTAAGGATATAAAATAAATTATAGTTTACATAAACTGATCAAACTAACATTTTAGTGATCAAATTCTTAAATTTATCTTGTAGCCTTTGGTCCAATGTTACAATTAACACTACAATATCAATTTTGTAATCAGTCATACTAAATACATGATATCATACTACAGTATACTCGCTCATTTCAATGAACTAATTTTATCGAGGTTTCGTAGTTGTGATCGTTCAACTTATGACATTTATATGTGATCGTATATGGATAAAATATCCATATTCCTGTATTGCTTTTATAATTCAAAACTCACTGAAGACAATACACAGTCTTGGGAAAGTAAGCTTGTAAGTAACCAAGTTACGAGCATATTTAATGGTTGTATAATTAGGCCCTTGCATGAGTCAACATACAAACATTTATTGGCAGGTATATTTTATATTTCTATTTGCAGTATTAATTCTGTTTGTTTGTATATATTAATCGATAAGCGTTTATCAATTACATTATTTGCATAAATTTATTGACATAGACTAGTTTAATTTATACATAACAGATGTTCTTACAATATTAAAAAGGTTAAATGTTACCATTTCATCTTTATAATAAGTCCCCCACTGATCTTTTTTGTACCTTTAAACCCTATGATGAAACATAGAAGTCATTTGACTTCACTAATGGGGTTTAAAACTCGTCTATCTTAGGATTTTGACCTTAAGTTTTCTCAATAAGCCATAGCCCTACAAATAATGGATACCTTATCAGTTATATCATATAAAACTCCTAATCCATGGTTCCTTGTCCTAATCTCATTTTAACCTTGAGTTTGCTCAACAAATTGAAAGAAATTATTTCCTCGTACCTACCATTTGTGACAGCCTAAGTATAGTATATGTACCTTGACTTTGCTCAAAAATACATATGGTTATCTTATCTCGTGTATACGATATATTAATAATACTAAAATAACATCTTTAGCTTGAGTTTGCTCAACTACAAAAGAGTATACAAGTAATTTATTAATATAAAAATGGTAGAGAACAACTTTATATTGAAATTTCATAATCTTTAGTATATTTAATGAGTGATATCGACTTATCGAATAATGTATTTCTAATGAAATACCCTCATAATTCGAGTATTGAATAGATCAAACTTAATGGTATACGTAATATACGTATGTATTTATCCCTTAAGTCCTATTGGGTTTCTTGGTGTTCCACCTTTGTTTATACATTCAATTTATACGAGTTTTAATTATTATATAACTTTTATAATTTAATTGACTTATATAATAGTCTTATGTATAACATTGAACTAAATCTTATTTAATTAACTTAATTAATTGACATTTTAATTATTTTTATTTTATTCATTTTAAACATTTTAAATTGAATATATGCACTATAACATTTATAGTTACACACATATATCTTATATATGTATTATATGATTAATTAACTAAAATTTGATTAATTTACTTAATTAAAAAATTAATTAGTTATAACTAGTTTCAAAAATTATTTATACCCATATGTTACCTTAACATTTTAAGATAATGTTACATATATCAATATATACGCTTTTAATTTAATTAACTAACTCTTCATTATTATCTAATTAATATAGTTAAATTATTAATAATTTTCAAAAATAATTATTTTATTTTCAAAACAATTTTGGAAATTATGTTATAGCTTTTATGAAATCTTAACTTATTTAAAATTTAACCTTCTAAATTTAAAATATTATTTTTATTTATTTTAAATTTAAAACTTTATTTTAATTTCAAAATGGATTTTGAAAATTAGCCCAAGGCCCAAATCAGTTTGGGCCTTTATACTAGGGATAATTTTTGGGTTTCTCCAATCCTTTCGGGCTGGGCCAATAGCCAGGTAGGTCAGAGTACTTGATTAACCAAACCCATCTTTAGACACTACTTTTCCAAACACCCAACTATATGGGTTGACTCTAATATGTTAGCAAAAATATTATTAATTTAGAGCACATAGGTTATTTGACTCTGATACTATTGTTAGATTTAGGCTAGTACATAATGGTTTAAATGGGTAAATTTTAATATAAAAAATCAAATCTGAATAAATGGATAACTTATATAGTTAGGCCTACTAAAAAAGGTTGAATTCCATGAATTTGATTTTTCAAGAGGTTAATCAAAATTAATAATTTTGGAATTAATTTTTTTTACTCAATAAAAGGATTTTCAAGATAATAAATGGATTTGAGGGAAATTAAGATCTTGAAAATATTTTGAAGAAAATGAGATTTATAAATCTTTATTCAGCTATAATTTTATAAGTGATTTGCAAGTTTAGAGATTTAAATTTTTGGAAGTAATTAAAAGATTTTATGTTGAAGGGTGGTTATTGCGAATGAATTTATAGATTTTTGCCATATTTTGAGTGTTGTAAATTTTCAAAATACACTTCATACTATAGCATTTACTTCAAAGTTTTCAAAAATTTCTACATTTGAAAACAATTTTAATTGGTTGTATAAACATTGTATCTTCTAAATGAGTATATGCAAAACTAATAATCCATAATGATTGGAAATAGACAAAGAAGATAATTTTAAGTTTCTCGAAGCCATCGATAAAGAGTATAATAATTGTCTCAGACTGCTCTATTTATATTTGATGGTCGATGCAGATCTCGATCTGTGCTAAACCAATATGGTAAATGTCAAGCTTTTTGACTTTTTGGTTAAGAATAATTTTAGTATGAGAATGTTTAATGATTCATTGTTGTGTGTTTAATGTATCACTAATACTAATATATTTGTTATAAATTCTTCTTTAAAGTGAATTTTGGGTTTGCAATTCTTTAAGGTGGAAAGTTATGTAACAACCCGATTTATTAATTACTTTGATTAGAATTTCGTAATAATTATTATGATTAGTAGAGAATTTATTTATTATTAGGTAAATGGAATTTAATGATGTAAGTTTCTTATTTTAAAACTTGTAAAAGAATGGATTAGTGTTTTCTAAATATTGTACAAATTTATTTTGAGTAAAAATGAGTTTAATTATGTTGAAAATAAAAGTGTTGTATTTTGTCTTTTAGTGAAAATGAAACATTGTCATGTTTTAAATATTTAAAAGGACGTTAAAATAATTATTTAAATTACGTTTCTTTCTTTTTAATGAAAGGTTAAAAGGTTGAAATATATTTTAGTGTTTTGTGTAAATTTTTAGAAGTAAGAAAATCAATTTTTAAAATGGTGTTTAGAAGTGAGTAAATAAGTGTAAAAGAGTTTAATTCTTTTATTTGATTTTGGGTTTGGGTTTAAATTAAATTCATCCCATTTATGTGTAAAAGAGAGTATTGTTCTCTTCTGAACTTGGCAAAATGATAATTATGATTTATTATCTCATTATAGTAAACAGAAACTCATTTTACTTCTTATTGAGGAAACCTAACACTATGAAAATTCCCAATTTAAAATTCAAATAAATTTCTGAAAATCCTATAAAAACAAGGTAAATCCTCTAGCCCGATCTACACACATATTTGAATTCGTTTGTTTGATTGTTGAGTATATTTTTAGTTTTTGTGTATTTGTATAATGTGAGTTCTAGGTTTTAAAATTGAGGAAATAGAGTTCTAGCAAGAAGAAGGCAAGGCAATGGAGTTGTAAAGCTATAAGGAGAGTTAAACTCGTAAGTTTGCCTAAATATAAGGTGCATGCCAAGTTATAGTCGTTTTTATCGATTGTTGGCTTCATTTTGTTAATATCTATTCACTGTATTTTGTAAATTGAGCAACATACAAAGTAGATGTTGTCTGATTCTCTCTGGACAGTATCATAGACTTGTTGGATGTTTATGTGTGGTCTGAAACTGTAGGAGTAAGGTAAAATTCATTCCGATCGCCAAAAATCGAACTCCAATCAAATTGGTCGCGAACTGAAGCATTACACCTCCAAGAATTCGTTGATTGGTCGACTCGAACCAGTCAACTACTGGGCGAAAACCTAGAGCAATAAGCTCCAGGTTGGACCCAAATTGTGTTATTTATTGTATTATTTCTTTTATGCATTTTCTTAAGATGTTTCTTGCTCATTTTGTTATGTTTATTGACCGAGATTCGTGTAGCAAGAATGTGGTTTGATAAAGGTATTTTTATTATTTTTATTTGAATTAATATGTGTTTAACTATGTCTTTATGGAAGATGTTTAATTGTGTGTTTACGGAAGTTTTTAAGTGGTCTAAAACTGATATTAAATTGATTAAACTCCTACTTTGGTTTAAATAATTGTTATTGTAAATATTCTTAACTTTATGAGATTTTGTAATTTAGCTTTCATGCTAAAGTATCTCTTTTACAGAATTTTATACAACTATATATAATTGGAAACATTCATTTTGAGATCAATTAGCTTTTATAGCTTATTGTATTATCAAGGAAAGTATATATAGTTGAGCAATAAAAGGTATGAACAAAAAAGAAGAGGTTTTAAAGTATATAAAGTATTTGAACTTCGTTCGGTAGTTTTGTAAAGTTAATTCTTCTACTTTATAATCAACCATTTCACTTAGGATATTTAGTGATTTTTATTTATGAAGATTAGCTTTCAAGATAAATATCTCTTTTTCTATGAAATGAGAAATATATTTAAACAGTTTAGTAATAAAAATTGGTTATGGAACATTAATTATCACTTTATTGTTTAATTATACGACTTGTGTAACAACCTGTACCTTAATGAGCCTAAATTTAAAAAAAAATAGAAACCAAGTCCTTTAAAGCATCATATCTTTACATTTGGTACCTACAAATAAGCATGTGCATTATCGAAGATTGATGGAAATCTAAACATATAGCAAAAACAAAAACTGGATAAGAATACTGACTATGACTACTATATTGGAATTGGCAGTATTCCTTGGATAGTAGGTTGTCACATCAGCATCGAGCATGAGAGAAAAGAGGGTTCTCCAACAACTAAACATGTATAACTCCAGTAAAATGCTCCTCTAAATTTATCCTATGGGTTTTAATGATATAATGACCCAGAATTTTAATGATTTTTACAACGCAATTAACTAAATTTTTTGTGAAATAAATAACAAAATTTTGAAATGGAAATTTCATATTTGAGATGCATCTAGTTAAACAGCAAATGTCAAATTTTCATTGCAAAATATGGGAGTTAGTTCTGTTGTGTAATTTTATATAAATTTGAATCAGTTAAATTGATGAAAATAAAATATATTCAAAACCTTAATATTTTTTTATCAGAAAAATGTAAATAATTTTTTAAGTGAGATATCGTATTTCATTTCGCCAAATTCGGACTGCTATAGCCCGTTTATCTTATTTTCGGCGAATTAACAATAGTTTGGCAGCGAATATCGACTTTTGATAGGATGATTGCATCGCCGATATCTATGTACCATTCTGTTCGCCTCATCATGCCAATCTCCGTAGTATATTCATTGTGCATTTCGGTGTCCGACACTTTGCAAAATCTGAGAAACGATTTTCTGTATCGGCTCCCATTTTGGAGCTTTTGATATTCTATGTCCTTTGGGTTGTTTCCTCAAGACAACAAATAGTAAGTAGGCTTTTGTAATTCTAGAATTCAATTGGCATGACCATTGGTTGTCCCCTATTCAATTAATTATCTATGTTTTGTTACTCTTTCTACTTTTCATTTTGTTATAGAAAAATACATATGTACATATGTTTCTAATCTATAGCGCGCACAACTCATCTTCCACCATATTTCATGCTCCAGATTGTCACTTATCTCCACCATGTCTCCTCTAAAATAAATCCACCCTCCACCCTGTTAAACCTCACCACACCCTTATCGACCCCATGAAACAAAGCTACCCACCATGCAAACTATCTGAACACCCTGCACACGAGCCAAACAACCACCAAACGACTGCATCGATCCCCTCCACCTTCCCTTGCATCACATCCAGATCCGCCAAGAACCTGCCCCTTCACAGCCGAGCACTAGACCTCTCTACGTCCAGTATCTCAGCCCGATCCATCAACCCATACTCCACCTAGTTTGCCACCACTACTGCCCACAAGACCAACTCAATGACCCATTGACCAATACCGACCCTTCCACCACTAGATCTGTAAGCTCATCCCTCTCCCTTGCCTCATCATCGTCCAGTCTCAGCCAAGCAGCAGTCGACCCTTTTCTTGCTTTAAGAAAATATATACGTAAGTTTATATTAAAAGTTTGTATGTTCTTCTTCACTTCTTTTCAAACTGTTTTTTTTTTCTAAAAGTTTTTGTTTTAGTCATTTACTTCATTTCTAGGATATATAAGTAAACAATCATTCAAAAAGTATTATACCCTTACATATTTTACTGTTTATATCATCTTACCTTAGTTTTGCAGTTAAGATATATCCCTAAACATATAATTACATTTTGCAAGAAGCAAACCAACTACAGGACCCACATGCATCCTTTCTTTATCATAGCCTAATGTATAATTGTTAATTTATCTCGCATTAAGAAATTTGGATATAGTATGTCTTTCGGTTACCAAGTTTGTTTACTGCAATTATTTCGACTTATGGAGCTTTACGCATTATCAGGTAATATATGTATATAATGTTTAGGAAATTTGTTTAAATTTATGTTAATATTTTAAAGTATTTTATTTAAAAATTATGTTAATATTTTAAATTAGATTTTGTAACAATATATATATATATATATCTAGAATTCTGTCCGTATTGATTCGTTTTCCCACTGTCTAATTTGTCGCAGCGGTTTCTAGCTTACCGTTGTTTGAATCTGCATTACAGTAGCAGTTTTCTAGCTCTGTCAATTTACTGTGCTTATCCGTGTCCATTTTCATCTTGTTCTCGTGTTTCTCTAGCCTCGAAAGGTGAGCAATCACTCACGATTAACATTCTAATATTTAGTAAAATTAATTCACATGAAATGACGATTGGAATATGTTGTTAAATTTGAATCGTTAGTTCTTTAATTGTTAAATATGATATGCCATTACCTGCAATTGTTTAACATATGTGTAATGACCCCATTTTTTGACGTCCGGAAGTCGACATCAATAAGTCCACCGTATTAAATGCCAAATAGTCAAATTCCGGAAAACCAAATCATTAGGGTTAAAGAAGAAGAAGGTAAAAGAAAAGATAGAAACAATAGTAGAATCTCACAATCGCAGCGGTATAATGTATAACAGATAAATGACTAATCTTTCAACAAAAGAATTATATCTGTTTATACATTACATTATCAGAGTACATATATAACACAACAGCGAAACACAACATCATATACGTTATACGTCTCGTCATCCAGCTTGCTCCTAATCTCCATAGCATACTTTCTTGACTTCCTCCAGAATAACGACAACCCGACTCTAGGCTGCCCTATGGAAAATTAGAGGCACCCAGAGTTTAGAAAAGGGAACAATAAACCCCGAGTTAGTCATGGGACTGGTGTTAGATCTTAAAACAGTTATTCGTACAAAAGAAAAGAAGAAATACGTTCATGCTTTTTGAAAAGGAAACTACCAAAAGGTCTCCCGGCACACACACAATGCAATCACACACTTGGGGAAGGTTTCTCCTTATGATAATCAAACATGCTTGATACGCGAAAATCCTTTTGATATTATTATTAGTGCATAGTATGGAAAACATTTCGAAAGTAGAATATTAATCTTAGCCAGCATACATACCATTATAATATGCCTACTATAGCTACCAGGTTGAATGGCAGGTTCTACAACTAAAGCCGTACAGGGCTCATATTGAGTGATTGGATTCCCAACAAATGGTCAAGGCTAAGAAACTTCCTTTATCTGAATGGGTATGCCTCTAGAAGGACGCCTCGAGAACCTAACTGATCTCTGCCAACATGAGATCGGGTTACCTCTGTAACTAGGTAACTAACTATCACGAGTATACCATCCCCCGGTCGTAACCGACCTTTACCGAGGCGCCTCAAAATTCCAACAACCACATAAGAAAATATCTGGGCACCATACTAGAATACCACTTTTTATCCACACAAGTTAAATATCTTGGCTCCATACCAGAATACCACTTTTTATCTAGAAGGAAATGCACATACGCTAAGGGGCGCGACCCCCATAACCTTGCTACATCCTTCCTGTTTCGACCATTTTTGGGGTGTGAGGTCCGATTAAGTCTCGTCCCATAAAGCTACGCTTTTCACAAATGTCATGCTTCTATCAACCAATGCTCAGCACTTAGGATGCCACATCACTAAACTGGGAATACATCACTAGTAACCATCAACTACATAACCTCTGAGCTCATACTCTCAAAGAAGGGTGTTAAGCTAAGAGAATAAATTTTCCGCCACCAAACAGAAATATATTTGATAGAAACCAGCTTTGTATCTCAAAGCAGACATACATCCATACAAGTCCATTTTGGGTCCGAATGGAACCGAATGCACTTCATCCAATCAAGGAAAAAGTCCTTGCAAATCCTAATATCCCTTAATCACATTTAGACTCCCCATCACTTATTGTAATCTCTATACCGGAGCAACACAGTGCAGAGACAATCGACAGGTAATCCTTTCATTTTCGAAAATACCCGATCTTCAACCACCATCTTCAAATGCTATCCCATTTCATCGTATCATTATTCGGAATGGGTTTTATGACTTAATGTCCTCCCTCGGCTAATCCGAATAATGAGCGCTTATTTTAGAAATAAGTGGATACATTCAGATCTAAATTAAGTCACAACAAATTTCCAATTTTATCTTTTAAACAAAAGATCCACCTTTAAGATTCGATGTGGTTTTCGGATGACCATTTGAAATCCAATCCCTAGTCGCATCGAAATTCGAGTGTCGTCTTAAAGGCCAATATTGGTAGTCGGTTATTTAACTATCAAATAACATCCATAAACAACCATCAGATTTAAATAATTTTTCAAATTATTTATTTCAAAATATCTTCGCAAGATATATTTTCACACTTTAATCCTTTGAAAACAGTTTTCAAACTACTTTTCTCTCGCGGAATAAATTTTCAAATATTGTTTATTTCCACTAAAAATCTGCCAAGTCCTAATACTTTAGGTTTAAATAATTTAAATCACTTATCCAAATATATATACTTGGAAACACTAAAAACAAAAACTATTTTAAGCACTTATTTAAAATATTAGTTATGAAATTTTATACTAATATCTCATGTAAACTTAAGCCCAAACTAATTTTTAAAATAAAATTATTAGATAGAATATAATTATTTAAATAACCATCTTCTAAATCAAATACTAGTTAAATCTTTAAAATAATCACTTCTATAATTAGCTTAAACATTTACTTTTAAAAGACATTTAAAACAATTTAAGAAAATAAATTTATCCAAAAACATTCTTTTTAAAACCAACTTTAGAACCTTTAATTTGTATTTAAAAGTTACTTTGAAAACAAACTCGGCTTTCCAGGGAAAATACACTTTCCATTCCAAAATAGTTCATTTTAATCAATTAATAAATCCTTCTCGATTTATCTCAATTTACATCCCAAATTCGTAAATTTTCTTTCCACGCATTTAAAAATAAGCTAATATTTATTTTTAAAACAAATTACCCACTCCTTTATAAATTCCATCATGATTTTATATTTTCAAATATCCGCTAACATCTTATTCCACTTTATAAATCTAGTTTATAAATTCCATAGTCTTATCCTTCTTTCAAAACATAGTTTAAAACACTAAATCAATTTCCAATTTGATTTTCAAAATTTAATTTCAAATACTAAATCAATTCCCAAATCTATTTTCAAAGGTTACAGCATATAAAAATTACTACTTTATTTATCCAAATTTATTTCAAAACCCATTAATCCAATATTCATGCCTATATTTATGATTTAAATTCCATTCAAATCAGAAATACCAATTTCATACTTGATTTCAAAATTCTCCCTTTTATTTTCCAAACTCATTTAAAATCCAAATTTTAAATCAATTCTTCAACTTTTAAACAATACTACTTAAGTTTTCAATATCCATTTATTTCCATTTAAAAAAAATCTTTTTTTCCCAAACTTGGGATTAATTCAATAGGATTTCAAAAATCAACCTTTATCCTTTCCAAATTCCTTCTTTTAATTTATCAAATTCTCTAAAATTATTTTACTTAAAATTCTCTACTTTAATTTCCTTCCAGAAATCCAATTTTTATATTTCTGGTATTTTAAAAATACCAAAATATATTCGGCCAAACCATAACCTTTAATAATTTCAATTACCAATATAATCAATCACAGATTATCAATAAATCATATCACATCGTATGAAATAAACTCAAACATTTGAGGAATCCAATTGGATCCCTCCAACCTATTTCCCTGCATCCACAGGTGTTAGCACAACAAATTAAATACCAATCCCGCTTCAAGACGGGATATCGTGGTATAAAGGGTCATCCGCTATTATGAGGGGCGCATAGGGTCTCATCCGCTATATAATGCTGAAAATCAATCGCTCTAATACACACACACACACACACACTCTACTATATATAATATCACTCAACAGATAAATTATAAAATTCATCTAAGCACATACAATAATTTAAATTTATCCATTTAAATGAGTAAGAAGATCTCACTTTTGTTTTTGTTTGCAATCCCGATCCAAACCGGCTTCTCTCTTCCGATTCAAGACCTTGTATAAACATTTGTATGGTTTATAAATTTTTGAATTGATCGAACAATTAACCACTATTTAATTAACTAATAATTTAATTTAAACTAATAATTCTATTTGAACTAAGTTCCTTTTACAAATTATTTTTAATGACTAAAATAAAATTTAAACAAGTTAATTAAACAAACATATCACCTTAAAAATTTATTTTAGAATAAACTAGTAAATTGAAACATGTATGTGTATATTTATTTTATTTGTTACATATACTAAAATAACTTACATAGACAAAAATCTAATTTTTTCTTTCCTCTATTTTCCAAAAGCTTATTTACATATATGTATATATATTTACTGTTATATATATATATATAAATTAAATTAAGATTAAGTTAAAAATTGCTTAATAGATAAAAAAATTCCTTACTGTAACAGTTTCTGGTTAGGGAACAAAGGTTAATTGATTTAATTAAATATTAAACTTGAAAAAATGTTTGAAAATGATTTGTTAAGATAATATGGGATTAATGAAAATTTATTACCCCAGATTGTCGAGAAGCTCGAGAATGCAGCGACGCCACGCTTTACATCGAGTCGCCGAGAAACTGCCGTCACGACCACCCCAACGCGAAACCCTACTCGCGCCGCGACCTCGCAACCAGAGCGTCGCCCATACAGCCGACTCAAACCCCCAAACGACGTGACTCAAACCCTACCTCCATGCGCACGCGTGCGCGTGCAACCCCAGCCTCGCTGCTTCTCTCGTGAAATCGAATGCCCCACTTCCCCTTTTGTTCGAACAAAATTGATTCGTTCATTTTCTCTTTCTTTTTTATTTTCGAAGCTCGGCTCAATTTGAGACAAAAAAGGAAGGGTGGATTTTGATTTTGAATTTAAAATGACGAAGAGGGAAGGTGATTTCGATCGGCCATTGATTTTATATTCTTTTTTTAATTTTCTTTTGAACGAAGAGAGAAGAAGGAGGGTATCGATTTTTTCATTGTTTTCTCGGTCAAATTTTATAAAGAAACGTAGAAAAAAACAACACGTGTCAAATGCGATAGGACATGTGTTGAAAGAGAGTAAACGTGTTAAATTTGTGAATATATACATATTTTATATTTAAGTTTGAACTAAAATTTAAATTGTCTCGAATTATGCAACTCAAAATTTCGATCTCCTACCGATGCATTCCGCTAGGCGTTCATAAGGTTATACCCCTATTTCGAACGCACTGGAAAAATGTTTCGAGTCCTAATTCGATCGTACGGAGAAGATAGCTTTTTGAACCATTTATTTTATTAAATTTTCGATATAGTTTTCAACGCATTTATCTACCGTACAATCACGCGATAAATCCAAACACTACGAAAATTTAAATCCGATAATGATACACTATTACGGATTCAATGGAACTAGTTTCATTGAAATCCAAGACTGTGCCCTAGAAGGCTACTTTTAATTATCGATTTAAACAATATATTTTCAAACTGAACAAAACAGTTTTAAATTCAACTTTTAAAAGTTCTATGTGACGACTCGGACCCGACCTTCGAAAATTGATACCAGATACATCACCCGTATCTGAATCCCAGAGATTCGAATGCCGAATCCGGTTCGTCGGAGCTTATAACACATTAAGTACAACAACACAACGGAAGAAAAATGAATATATCACATATATCCTCAATGAATTACATCATCTCTATACAATAATGATACCAAGAATATCAAAGCACAATTATACAACAGCGAACACCACAGGAAACAATAACATCAAGTTGCTTGGACATCCAAAAGATGGAACTCAACAACTACATCTCCATCTCCAATTCCAAAGCTCCAATCCAAAGATAGATCGAACCCCATATCATGCTGAACTTCAAGTGAACCCGGTGCAAGTGAAACAAATGTGATTCCAAAATCCAAAGACTTCAAAGATTGCCAAAAGCTACACCTACTATTTGATTATCTGAAAACCTGACTCCAGGCTGCCCGTGTGGAAAACTATGGGCACCCAGAGTTTAGAAATGGAACAATAAACTCCAGTTCAGGCATGGGACTGGTGTGAGCAAACGAAAACAGATTATTTTGAAGCAAACAAACAACAAAAGAAGTAAGAATAAATACGCAATGCATTTTGAAAAATGAAACTACCATAAGGCCTCATCGCGCACACACAATGCTAGCGCACAATTGGAGGAGATTTCTCCTTATGATAGTCAAACATGCTTGATACGCGAAATCCTTTTGATATTATTATTACTGCATAGTGTTGAAAACATTTCGAAAGTATAATATTAATCTTAGCCAGCATAGGTACCATTATATTATGCCTGTTATAGCTAACATTTAAGAATGGCATGTTATACAATTGCAATCATAAATGGCTTGTATTAGGTGATTGGATTTCCAACAAATGATCAGGCTAAGAAACTTCCTCACCGAATGGGTACGCCTCTGGAGGGACGCCCACAAGAACCTAACCGGCTCTCTGCCAACACCAGGCCAGGTTACCTCTGTAACTAGGTAACTACTCACACGAGTATGCCATCCCCCAGTCGTCACCAACCTTTATCCGATGCCCTCGACACCAACAAATTCCAACACCACATAAGTTAAATATCTGGCTACATACAATGATATTACTTTTTATCCAGAAGGAAATGGACATACCCTAAAGGGCGTGACCCTTATAACCTTGCCGCATTCTTCATGTTTCGACCATTTTCGGGTTGTAAGGTTCGACGAAGTCTTGTCCACAAAGCTACGCTTTTTACAAAATCCACGCTTCGATCAACAAATGATCAGCTGCACTTGGTATGCCACATTACCAAATTGGAAATATATCACTAGTAACCATCAACTACATAACTTCTGAGCTCATCCGTCTCAGATAAGGGTGTTAAGCTAAGAGAATAAATTCTCCGCCACCGAACAGAAATGTATTTGATAGAAACCAGCTTTACATCTCAAAGATAACGTCAGACATACATCCATACAGGTCCATATCGTGTTCGAACGGTATTGAAGGCACTTCAAAAGAAGCCATCGACAATCCGGGTATTCACAATCTCGATCAGACTCCCCATCACATATGGAGATCACTATACCGATGCGACTTAGTGCAGAGACATTCGACAGGTAATCCTTTCGTTCTCGAAAATACCCGGTCTTCACCGCCATCTTCAAATGCTATCCATTTCGTCGTATCATTATCCGGAATAGCTTTTATGACATAAAGTCCTCTCCTGGCTAAACCGAATAACAAGCGTTAATTTTAAAACCATATGGATATATTGGTATCTTAGTTAAGTCACAACTTTTCAACACTTGTTTTTGAAAACCTTTCTTTTGAATGGTTTAAACAAATTTCCATTTTTAATCTTTTAAACAAAAGATTCACCATTAAGATCCTCTTCAATTTGAAACAAAGTTCACCAACCTTTAACAAAGATTCACTCATAGCTTTCATAACTATTTTCAATTTGATTCACCCATAACTTGAAATCTTTTCAACAAAAACTTGAAATTCTTTCTTTATATGAAAGCTATTATCTTTTGAAAACAAAAAGTTTTCGTTTCGGGAAAATCCGATTACAATTGCTCAAGTTATAGTCCTTAAAGTATAAACTTGTGTTAATTTTAAATTCCCAAAATTATATTTTATTAAAATACTTAAAAATGGTTTAAAATCCATATATATACATTATATAATTTCTATAATCCCTTTAAACCATAATTTCTAACATAATTTTAAATTTCAAAGCTTTAACAAGCCATACTATATTCAAAACAGTTTTAATTTCAAAACTTCCTTTTCAAAAGCTTTTCATATTCAGCCCAATTTCACTTCCAAAACATTTTGGATTCAAAATTCAACTTTTAAATTCATCGTTTTTAATTAAATTGAAAACACCCGTACTTAAATCAATTTCTCGTGAAATCCATATTTTTGTGTGTGTGTGGTGTAGTCCCGAGGTTTTACACACAATAATAACATATCACAACCAACATCAATTCAAATACAACAATATCGATAAGCGGTATAATCCTATAACGCTTATCTTTCATTCACCGATAAATAATTTGTATTCATTACAGATAAATAAATCATAGTTCACGGCTCAATTAAAACAATTCACATCACAAAAATCACACATCAGAGATATCAAATAATTCAAAGCATCTGATAGAATCCAATCATCAATAAGCAAATTAATCAATTAATTTTAATATAAGTTAATTACATATGAATTAATCACCAAACTCTTATTAATTAATTTCAAACATTTTAATTAATTATCCTTTAATCATTTATTAATTTACCTTTAATAATAAATCAATTAACCTTTGATTATTAGTTAGCCAACCATAATTAATAAATCAATCAACTTTAAATCACTAAATAATTAACCTTTTATTATCTTTTTTTAACATTCTTTAATTAATTATCCTTAATTAATTAATTATCCTTAATTAATCAAATTAATTAACCTTAAGTTAATTATATTAATTAATTAACCCATAATCTTCTAATTACTAATTGCCTTTTAATTACTTACATTAAGTAATTAACATTTAAGTAATCATCCTTTAATTAATTAACCTTTAACTATTAAATGATTATCCTTTAATTATTTAATTATTCTTTAACTACTTGATTTATCAAACTTTAATCATCAATTAATTACTTTCATTAAGTAATTTACCTTTAAATAACTAATTACCCTCTAATCATCAATTTAGAAATTAATTAATTAAGTAATTACCCTTTAAGAAATTATCTTTTTTAATTACTGTCATTAATTAATTAATTTTTAATTTCTTAAACTTTAATTAACTAAAAGATAAATCCTTAATTTTAATTAATTATCATTAAAATCCTTAACTAATAAACCTTGATAATAAATCATCATTAACAAATAAATTAACTTAAACTTTTAGGTTAACAATTAAAAATATTTGATTAACTTCTTAATTTCATTATTAAGTTTATTTAAAATAAACTTTAAAAATAAAAGCTATATATATATATATATATTAAAACATTATAAACTTAATAATTTTTAAATGATTTATTTTCGAAACCCTTCACTAATCCTAAATTTAAAAAAAAAATCAATTATTTAAAATGAATGAATTAAACATGTTTTAAATTTGAATTTGTTTTAAAGTATGCAAATCTGTTTTTTATCAACCCGAGACCTCCCTAAGTGTCACCCCAAGCCCAGACCAACCATGACACCGTGCACATGCACAGGTGCTCCGACCATCTCTGGTCTATACCCCGACCACCTATATGTCGACGACAACCTTCCTGATGAACCCTAGCACCCAGTTCCATCAATTCACCTTGAAATTAAAATCGAGCAAGTCAAGCTCCTAACTGGAACTAACTCGAATAACTGGAAATGCCTCATGCCGCCACCACAGACCATCAAAGGCCTCGCGATCATGACCATGGTTATGCCATTGTCCCATGCTTCTTTTCCCCTTGGTCCCGTCCATTCCGATGCATTGTCGGCGACGATCAGCCTTGAAACCCATGTTGACTAAACCAAGCCATTAAACCCTACTTTACCGTTGACCAACCATCATGGCAACATAGAAAATCTTTGGCCATTTTTCCCAAGTTCCTCGGTCTTCCCTCTACCTTCAGTTATAATCGCGAGCCTCCATCCTTCACCAATCGTCGAAAATTGATCGATGCTTAGTTTTCGTTCATCTCAAGAAATCTCGATATACCCAGCACTAAAAATCATAATTTTATCATCAAAAATCCTTGTTTTCTAGCCCGAATTAGAATATATAAACGAAACTTGAAATTACGATACTTGATTTCCCTGATTTAATTTGTTCATTACTGTAATTTTCCAATTTTAAAATATTTACTCAATAATTATACTTGAAACCATTTTTAAAATTAAAATTACGTCGTCATAAACAACTTCCCTTTGAACATCGTAACCTATACTAGATTGTATGAAGAGGATTTGATTTTTGAATTGATTTTTTTGTGTCTATGGGTCAAGCACAGAACATATATATCCAAACACAGGCATGCACAGACATATATATATATATATATATATTTCCAACAACATTTCATTACTTCACTTCACATATATCAAATTTATAAATAGATTCAAGCATCAATGGGTTAGTTTTCTCACCTGGAACAAAATACAGAGAAAGCTGGAAATTTGAAAAACTAAGAGGTGATGTTGATTTCTGAGAACTGGAACTATTTTGAGATGATCTGCACTTGATTTGTATCTTGTTTTGATTGTTGTACTTTTGATCTGAAAAAGTGAGCTTGATCTTGAAAATGATCTGAAGCTTTGACAAAAACTGAGTTGAATTTTTAACTTTCTTTGATTTTGATTCTTGTTTGCTTCAGGCTTGAAAATTTACTTGTTTCAGGTTTGAAATTTTGCAAAAGATTGTTCTAATCTTGTTCTGTTTGTTATCAGGCTTGAGTTTTGGTTGTTGTTTGATTTTCTATTTTTCTATTTGGATTTTGTTTCTAGATTTTTAGAATTGAAAGGATTTAGACATAAAGAAAAATGGAAAGAAAGGAGAGGTAGAAACATATATAATCTTGTTTCTAATTATCTATTACTTAAAAATTAAAAAGAAAATAATGCCATTTGTAAATTTGCATGATAATTTGTTTACACTTGTTAATTTCTTTATTAAAATGCTTACACATGTTTATTTTGCACATTAATATTGTTACAAATGTTTAAATCCATGTTTAAAATAACAACACTTGTTAATTTATAAATTATTGATGTTACACATGTCATTTAATGTTTTAAATATGTTTTATCATATTTTCAATTTAGTTTGAATATGTATATATATGTCTTATATTTCTATTAATACAATTTCAAATTTTAAATTAATGCATTTTCTTTTTATGAATATTTATGACCTTTAAAGAAATTTGATTTTAAAAATCTAATTGCTCATTAATAATGTGTGTGTATGTGTGTGTATTAAAATTTAACCTTAAATAGCTTTTGAAAATTTATGATTTTTTTAATATTACTTCCAAAATATTTATACATATACATATATATATATTATGATTAGAAAACAAATTTCATTAATGTTATAAAGTTTTTTAAATCCAATTTTATTTTCAATATATTTAATTTTGTATTTCAAATCCATAATTCAATTTAAAATCAATTTATATACATATATATAAATAAACAACAAATATCTTATTTAATTGGGAAAAATTCAAATTAATTCATAATTAAATCCTCAAATTCATTTTAGTTATTGAATTAAATTCGGCTTAAAACCGAAATCGTTACATCCTATTATCTCCCGTGTTATAAATATAAATTTTCTAAGCCTTTAAAATATTTTTATCAAGCCCAAAACATCCAGATTCAACAATTTTTCCCAATTTCCAATCATTAAATTCAAAATTTTAATTGCCAAATAAATAGTGATATTTGAAATTCAAGTTAAACCAACTTTTAAATATTTAAAATCAATTAAATATTCTAATTTTAAATGTCCAAAATTCTGGGTCATCACATTCTTCTCCCCTTAAAAGAATTTCGTCCAGAAATTACTAGTTAAGAAGAATGATTCATAACCCGTTCACTATTTTCCCAATCTAAATAGTTTTTAACAATTTCCCAAAACCCAACAATTTCAACTTTCCAAAACAATTTTTAATAAAGACACTATCATTCTTACTAATTCCCCAACCTCAATCATAAGTTCCAAATAATACTATTTTCTCAACAATTCAAATTTTAAATTATCAGAATTTTCTCAAAATTTTTCTAACTCCCAAAATTTTCGAAAAATTTCGCCAGCGTCTCCTTTGCACGGCTAGCTCGGTATGACTACAAAATGCCTCAATGGGCCCCCAGATTTCAAAAGAAAAAAAAAAGGCCAAGTGGATAAACCAGAAAATCATCAAATTTCATATAAAAATTTAAATACATACCTTTTGATGAGAAATTTCATTTATCTTTTGAAATCAAAAATCCCAATTTCCTTTTGCTTTATAACGCCTGTATATCCTACTAGCAATAATGTCCAATTACAACATTCAAAATCATTTTATATATTTCTTTTACAAAAGTTTCAATATCTATTTCATTCAAGTCAGTACGATGCACATATATCATCCGTACGCAAATACCAACTCTGATTGCTCACTCGATCACACAATTTCACTACCAAACTAGTATTATCCACCCGACTTCCTAGTGCAGACTCAGATATGGTTTCTTGATCAGAAACCGTCATTCTCCTTGCATAGCCGTAAACTATGATAGAGAATTTCCAGAATCAACCAAAAATCCATATCCAGGGTTCACCGTTGAAAATCGAGTGAATAATTCCAACTCGGATAAATATGACTGTCTCGAAATTCTTTGCTCGAAACTGGATCAAATTGCTATACGAATAAAATAATATACGTATATCCTATATATTTATCAATTGATTATCACTATATCAATTCTCTTTTTATTCACATTTATATTGATTTCTATCCAAAATTTTCATTTCCCACACTTTTATCTACTCCATTCAAATACTTACTTAGTATATTTTCCCAATTCCAGATTTTGCTTAAGAATTTCACCATTTATTTCTTAAGTTCAATATAAGTATTTTATCCACTTCTTATATTTATTTTCTACTTCATCACTTTGGTTTTATGTCCATTTATATTCACTTGCATTTCAATTTCATTGGAATCCAGTTTATCTTAAAATTTTGAATACTGAATTTTTTCAACTATCTTTCATTCATATCTAATCAATATCATCATTTTATCTGACTTAACTTTCCAATTCCACTCTGAATTCAATTTTTTATCTTAAATTCTTAATTTATTTCCAAATCAAATGAAATATCGAATTCTGTACACCATTTCTCAAACCCTTATAAGTTTTTGAACTTATTAATATTCCATAACCATTTTTAAATAAGATTCCAGAGTTTAAATAATCGCTTTAGTATTTCAAAATCATTTTCAAAATCAATTATATCCAGAATTAAATTATTTCAAAATCAAACTCAATTTCGCTTATATTCCCAATTCAAAACATTCGGGTAGCAATTCCTCCCTTGAAAACTCGAAAATGAACACCATGATGTCATGATCATCATCAGAATTATTTTTCAGTGACCGAAAAGAGTTTAGTGCTTTTTTCCCTTTAAAAATATTTTTTCAATATTTTTAAATTCCAAATCCCTCCAGATTTCATATCCAATTCAAAAAAAATTCCCAAATAATTTCTCCATTATTTTTCCAAAACCTTTGAAAACCATTTTCAAGTCAAAGGAATTTAATCTTTTGAAATTTAAATCCCAAATCCTTTTAATCCCTATCAAAAATACTTTGGCATCTTGTTTCAATTTTATAAATCATATTTATAATTCACATTTCAAATTCCATTTTATTACCTAGATTATTCCTTAACCTTTGGTTATGATATCAATTCCTATTTTTAAATTTTTACACAACAATGATAATAATTTAATATGATCACTTCATAACAACCAAGCAACCATATATAACTATAATAATTTACGGAAAATTATTTCTTTTATATACAAAAATAATTTGGGTAAAATTATTTCATTTACCCTATTTTAAAACAATACTGTGTCCGTTTATCTTGTTTAAGAGTTTGGCAACCCCTATCAATAAAATGGCATCCCACAAATCGACCAGAATCTATAAACACTCAACCGGTAAGTCAACACAATATAAAAACAATTTTTATATAACAAATACACACTCATATTAAGTATTAAAATCAAACTCATTCTAGAGTACTACTGACTCTATCTCTAATGAGTAATCCCCACCAGAGCCAAGGTTCTCGCTTAACCTTCAACTTTAATGCCAAACTGTAACGACCCAATTTTTCAACGCCCAAAAGTCGACATCAATACGTCCACCGCATTAAATGCCGAACAATCGAATGTCGAAAAACCAAATCGTTAGGGTTAAAGAAGAAGAAGGTAGAAGAAAAGATAGAAACAATATCAGAATCTCACAATCGTAGCGAAACAATAAATAATATATAAATGACTAATCTTTAAACAAAAGAACTATATCTGTTTATACATTACATTATCAGAGTACATGTATAACACATCAGCGGAATACAACATCATATACGTGATATGTCTCACCATCTAGCTTGTCTCCTGATCTCCACATCATACTTTCCTGATTTCGCTCCAGAATAATGACAACCTGACTCTAGGCTGCCCGTGTGGAAAATTAGGGGCACCTAGTGTTTAGAAAAAGGAACAATAAACTCCGAGTAAGTCATGGGACTGGTGTGAGATCTTAAAATAAATATTTGTACAAAAGAAAAGGAAAAGAAATCCGTTCATGCTTTTTGAAAATGAAACTACCATAAGGTCTCCCGACACACACAGAATGCAATTGCATACTTGGGGAAGGTTTCTTCTTATGACAGTCAAACATGCTCGATACGCGAAAATCCTTTTGATATTATTATTAGTTCATAATGTTGAAAACATTTCGAATGTATAATATTAATCTTAGCCAGCGTACGTATCATTATAGAATGCCTACTGTAGCTACCATGTTAAACGGTAGGTTCTACAACTAAAACCATACAGGGCTCGTATTGAGTGATTGGATTTCCAACAAATGGTCAAGGCTAAGGAACTTCCTTTATCCGAATGGGTACGCCTTTGGAGGGATGCCCCGAGAACCTAAACGGATCTCTGCCAACACAAGACCGGGTTACCACTATAACTAGGTAACTAACTGTCATGAGTATGCCATCCCTCGGTCGTAACCGACCTTTATCGAGGCACCTCAAAATTCCAACAACCACATAAGTAAATATCTGGGCTCCACACCAGAATACCACTTTTTATCCATACAAGTTAAATATCTTGGCTCCATACCAAAATGCCACTTTTTATCCAGAAGGAAATGCACATGTCCTGAGGGGCGTGACCCCCTTAACCTTGCTGCATCCTTCCTTTTTCAACCATTTTCGAGGTGTGAGGTCCGATGAAGTCTCGTCCCACAAAGCTACGCTTTTCATAAAAGCCATGCTTCGATCAACCAATGCTCAGCACTTAGCATGCCACATTACCAAATTGGGAATATATCACTAGTAACCATCAACTACATAACCTCTGAGCTCGTACGTCTAAGAGAAGGGTGTCAAGCTAAGAGAATAAATTCTCCGCCACCAAACAGAAATGTATTTGATAGAAACAAGCTTTATATCTCAAAGTGCAATGTCAGACATACATCCATACAAGTCCATCCTGGGTTTGAATGGAACCGAAGGCACTTCGTCCAATTAAGGAAAATGTCCTTGCAAATCCGGATATCCCCTACTCACGTCCGGACTCCCCATCACTTAGGATAATCTCTACATTAGAGCAACACAGTGCACAGACAATCGACAGGTAATCCTTTCGTTTTCGAAAATACACGATCTTCAACCACCGTCTTCAAATGCTATCCCATTTCGTCGTATCATTATTCGAAATGGGTTTTATGACTTAATGTCCTCCCCCGGATAATCCGAATAATGAGCGCTTATTTTAAAAACCAGTGGATACATTCAGATCTAAATTAAGTCACAACAAATTTCCATTTTTGATCTTTTAAACAAAAGATCCACGTTATACTAAATCTCATGTAAACTTAAGCCCAAACTAATTTTTAAAATAAAATTATTAGATATAATATAATTATTTAAATAACCATCTTCTAAATCAAATGCTAGTTAAATCTTTAGAATAATCACTTCTATAATTAACTCAATTAAATATTTACTTTTAAAAAAAATTAAAACAATTTAAGAAAATAATTTTCTCTAAAAACATTCTTTTTAAAACCAACTTTAGAACTTTTAATTCATATGTAAAAGCTACTTTGAAAACATACTCGGCTTTCCAGGGAAAATACACTTTCCATTCCAAAATAGTCCATTTTAATCAATTAATAAATCCTTCTCGATATATCTCAACTTACATCCCATATTTGTAAATTTTATTTCCACATTTTTAAACATAAACTAATGTTTATTCTTAAAACAAATTACCCATTCATTTATAAATTCCATCGTGAATTTATATTTCCAAATATCCACTGATATCTTATTCCACTTTATAAATCCAGTTTATAAATTCCATAGTCTCATCCTTCTTTCAAAACACAGTCTCAGGCACTAAATCAATTTCCAAATCTATTTCCAAAATTTACTTTCAAACACTAAATCAATTTCCAAATCGATTTTCAAAATTTAGTCCATTTAAAAATTACTCCTTTACTTGTTCAAATTTATTTCAAACCCCATTAGTCCAAATATTCACGCCTATATTTATGATTTAAATTCCATTTAAATCAGAAATACCAATTTCATACTTGATTTCAAAATTCTCCCTTTTATTTTCCAAACTCATTTAATACCCGAATTTTAAATCAATTCTTCAACTTTTAAACAATACTACTTAAGTTTTCAAAATCCATTTATTTCCATTTTAAAAAAATCTTTTTTTCCCAAACTTGGGATTAATTCAATAGGGTTTCAAACAGCCTTATCCATTTTAAATTCCTTCTTTCAATTTATCAAATTTTCTAAAATTATTTTACTTAAAATTCTCTACTTTAATTTCCTTCCAAAAATCCAATTTTTATATTTTGGTATTTTAAAAATACCCAATTATATTCGGCCAAACCATAACCTTCAATAACTTCAATTACCAATATAATCAATCACATATTATCAATAAATCATATCACAACATATGAAATGAACTCAAACGTTTGAGGAATCCAGTTGGATCCCTCCAACCTGTTTCTCTACATCCACAGATGTTAGCACAAAAAATTAAATACCAATCCCGCTTCAAGATGGGATATCGTGGTATAAAGGGTCATCCGCTATTATGCGGGGCACATAGGGTCTCATCCGCTATATAATGCGAGAAATCAATCACTCCAACACACACACACACACACACACACACTACTATATATAATTTCACCCAACAGATAAATTATCAAATTCATCCAAGCATATCCAATAATTTAAATTTATACATTTCATTGAGTGAGAAGATCTCACCTTTTTTTTTTGCAATCCCGATCCAAACCGGCCTGTCTCTTCCCGATTCACGACCTTGTATAAAACATTTATATAGTTTATAAATATTTGAATTTATCGAACAGTTAACCACTATTTTATTAACTAATAATTTAAATTAAACTAATAATTCTATTTGAACTAAATTCCTTTTACAAATTATTTTTAGAGACTAAAATAAAATTTAAATAAGTTAATTAAACAAAATAAATCACCTTTAAAATTTATTTTAGATTAAACTAGTAAATTGAAACATGTATGTGTATATTTATTTTATTTCTTACATATAATAAAATAATTTATATAGATAAAAATCTAATTTTTTCTTTCCTCTATTTTCCAAAAGCTTATTTAGATACATATATATATATTTACTGTTTTGTATATACATATTTAATTAAATTAAGATTAAACTAAAAATTGCTTAATAGATAAAAATATTTCCTTACAGCAACAGTTTTGGCTAGCGAAAAAAGATTAACCGATCTAATTAAAGATTAAACTTGAAAAAATGTTTAAAAATGATTAGTTAACCTAATCTAGGATTAACGAAAATTTATTACCCAAATTATTGAGAAGCTCGAGAATGTAGCGACGCCACGCCTTACATCGAGTCGCCGAGCAACTGCGTCGCGACCACCCCAGCGCGAAACCCTACTCATGCCGCGGGCTCACCACCAGAACGTCGCCCACACGACCGACTCGAACCCCCAAACGACGTGACTCAAACCCTGCCTCCATGCGCACGTGTGCACCTGCAACCCCAGCCTCGCTGCTCCTCTCGAGAAATCGAATGCCCTATATCCCCTTTCGTTCGAACGAAATTGATTCGTTCATTTTCTCTTTTTTTCGAAGCTCAGCTCGATTTGAGACAAAAGGAGAAGGGCAGATTTTGATTTTGAATTGAAAATGACGAAGAGGGAAGGTGATTTCAATCGGCCATTGATTTTATATTCTTTTTTTATTTTCTTTTGAATGAAGAGAGGAGGATGGTATCGATTTTTTCATTGTTTGCTTGGCCAAATTTTAAAAAGAAACGTAGAAAAAAACAACGCGTGTCAAATGTGGTAGGACATGTGCCGAAAGAGAGTAAACGTGTTAAATTTGTGAATATATATATTATATTTAAATTTAAATTGTCTCAAATTACGCAACTCAAAATTTCAACCTCCTATTGATGCACGCTGCTAGGCGTTCATAAGGTTATACCCCTATTTTGAACGCACTGGAAAATGTTTCGAGTCCAAATTCGATCGTATGGAGAAGATAAATTTTTGAACTAGTTATTTTATTAAATTTTCGATATAATTTTCAGCACGTTTATCTACCGTACGATTATACGATAACTCCAAATACTTTGAAAATTGAAATCCGATAATAATACACTATTATGGATCCAATGGAACTAGTTTCGTCGAAATCTGAGACTATGTCCCGGAAGGTTATTTTTAATTATCGATTTAAACAATATATTTTCAAACTGAAAAAAATAGTTTTGAATTCAACTTTTAAAAGTTCTACTATCTCCAGTATTATAAATATAAATTTTCCAAGCCTTTAAAATATTTTTAACAAGCCTGAAACATCCAAATTCAACAATTTTTTCCAATTTCCAATCATCAAATTCAAAAATATAATTGCCAAATAAATAGTGATATTTGAAATTCAAGTTAAACCAACTTTCAAATATTTAAATCAATTAAATATTCCAATTTCAAATGTCCAAAATTCTGGATCGTCACAATATGACACCATAACATGTTATATATATTATATTTAAATTTATTATTGATGATATATGCCTGTTGTTGATATGTTATAATATTATCATATTGGTTCTCACTCTACAAGTTCCCTGTTAGTTTAAAAATTCTCTATGGGTTGAAATGCAAACCCGAATGATCTTATAGATTAAGGAAAAATCGTTATGGGTTGAAATGATAAAACCAAGCGATTTCCATCGATTTTGAGTTTTAGGATTACGGGTTGAAATGATATATACCGGTGAATACTTAAATTGTGGATTGAATACTTAACCATAGGATACAAAATTATATGCGGACACTGTTGGTCTATATTTTGAAAATGATTGCCGAAGTTTTGAAAGGAAATATATAGGTTTTAATAAATATTGATTTTTAAAATATAATATATATATATATATGTTATTTTTATATATGTATAAAATTTAGATTTTTTAAATAATATGTTTTGGAATTTAAAATTGATAAGTTAGTTTTGAAAATATAATTTTTGAGATTTTACTTATAATTATATTATTTTAAAAATATATAAACAAGATTTAATATAAAATAAAATTTAATAATAAAATTTAATTTAATAAAATTTAGTTTAATTAGTATATATATATAGTATGTTTAAGTATTTATATAAAATTACATTAATATTTTAAAGATAGATTTTGTAATAAATTTAATAAAGTATGGTTGGAATGATAAGTTGGAATTGATTTGAAATATTATTTGTTTAAGAATTGGATATAAATAAGAATGGATTTGAACTTATTGATTTCGAGATTTTAAGAATATGATTTCATAACTTTATAACCTTATTTTGAGTAAGCGGTTAAATGAATATATTCAAATTTAAAATAAAAATTAAAACTGAATATTTAAATTTGATTTAAGTTTGAATTTGAGATTTTATTTAAATGTTCATAAAGGTGATTAAGTGAATATTTTAGAATTAAATAAATTGAAGTTAGATATTTAAATATTTTAATTTTGATTTAAATTTCTAATCTGGGATTTTATTTAAATGCTTATGAAAATGATAAGATGAATATTTTCGAATTTAAATAATGTTAAAGTTGAATTTTGAAATATATAGAAAATTTATCAAATTGAAAATTGTTTGAATATTTGCCTTGAAAGCTATTGAATTTAAAGGGTTAACACAACCCTAGATTTGAAACCGGTGTAAATTAAAATGGTTTAATGAGAATTTGAATTGAACCTTTAACATTTTCAATTGAAATTATTAAATTGAAATCGATTTAAATTGAATTGTGGAATTAAAGTTGATTTGAATTAATTTGTGAAGTTGTAAGAAACAATTCTACTTCGAAACTATTTTCATATATAAACTATTTTTAAACATAGTTATTTTCAATATATAAACTATCTTTAACATATAAACTATATTTTATTTATAACTACATCAGTATATATAAACTATTTTTAATTTATAACTATTTCAATATATAAAAACTATTTTCAATATTTAAACTGTTTAAGTTGGAACAATTATGATTTAGATTTAATGGATATAAATGTGAATATTTTGATATGATGGTTTAAACTATTTTGTGGTTATGATTTTGGAAGTGAATATGATTTCGAAAGTGATATGATTTCAAAAGTGAATATGATTTCGAAAATAAATATGATTTTGAAAGTGATATAATTTTGTAATGAATATGAAATTTTGATATAAACTGTGTACTCTTTGAAATATAAAATAAACACGGTGTGAAATAAGTGTTTGGTTGTTCAATTGACCGGGATCGCATATTGTCGTACTCTTTGCCAATGTCAAAAACCACTTTAACAAATATGCATGTGGTGGAGATTCCAGAACGAAGTAGGATGATTTGACGATGATTCTGTATGAGGTATTAACATAGCCCCGACTCTAGTGAGTTAGCTTGATGTCGCTAAAACAGGAGCCATGCCAGGCCAAGTGACGTCGCACCTCCAATCGGGCACATTCCTTCGATACTATTATATTACTTTGTGATTTGATTGGGTGTACCTTTCACTTGGGAGTGTGTCTTGAGATGGGTGGTAGTAGCTGCTATGCGTTACCACCAGTCCGGATCTGCAAAATGGTAGTATCCTACCCTGGGCATTCCTTGCATGCCTTGTCACATGCCTTATCGTGCCTTCTACGAGTATGGTTTGTACCGTACCTATGGAGTGCCCTCTGGGTAAACCACTGGTTTGGTGGAGCTTACAGTACCGTATAGACTATGAGAATATATAAAATATGTTAAGGAGGATATGGGTAATGCCTTAATGCTATTTTCATACTTTACTTTACTGATAGACACATTATAATAGTGTATATTACCACATAGTAGATAGTTCCATGGATCCTTAGAGGATGGAAATCCCAAACATCCTTTAAGCTATATTGTATTTCACTTGGACATTTCACTTGAGTTGATTTACTAGTATATGAATGTTAATCCTGACTCGAGTACTTTTTGTTTTGCTTTATGCTCGGATCAGACTGAGTGTCACAGCATTTGACTCACCTATGGAGCTTGGAGATCGGCTTGGAATTATCTATTCGGTTTTTCAGTTGTTTCAAGTTGTTTGTGCAGACTTGTCACTTCCTTTTTGTATCGATACTTCTATATATTAGCTATCTGTTCTATTTTGTTTAAGACTCTGTTGACTATACGGTAGATTCATGAACTACTATTTACTTATTCCGCTGCTTATTCTTGTACTGCTCTATGTCTGTGATTCTGTAATCGATTTATTTACTGTATATGGTAAGTTTTGCAAAATATAAATTAACAATCTATTGTTTTGAGCAATTCAAGTCTGACATGAGTAGATTATTGTCGATTTGAACGGTTTGAAATAGCAGGTCGTTATAAATGAGGAAGGAGTCAAATTAACGTTCCAATGACTAAAAATTCTATAAACCATTCATAATATAAATTTATACCGATTTGTTTCTGTTTAATTGTTATATCTATTAACGTTAACAATCCAAATCTAACCTTGCATAACACACATGATTACTTAACTACCCATTCCTAAGGTACAAAATAACGATGAAGCCTTATCAACCACCCAATACTTTCAAGTCCATTAGCCACTTAATACTTCTAAATATGAAGTGAGCTTCTACTATCGCCACATAAAACGAGAAATAGGCAGACTTTGCCATTTAAGACCTCAATCAAGGTAGAATCCGTCATTGAAGACCTATTTCGAAGGTGGATCTCTAACATCATCATCATTGGTCTGTTGGTCCTAGCTATAGAGACTTTTTACCAGTATATACGGTCTTATAATTTATAATAATCATACCACTGGCGCATCTATCGTTATTAAAGTCTTAGCAATGTAAAAGGCTATACCCAAGCCACTTAATACCTCATTAATAAGGACTTGGTAGGCCTCTGGCCATTTAACACCTATTTATAGGTAGGTCTTTGCCATTTAACAACTAATTCCAAAGCGGACTCCTCCTTGATACTATCTAACTGACATTTCATAGAAATCTCATTGGGGTACTTAATATTTCTTTTTTAGGAAAGAGGCCTACCTTACAGCCTCTTAATACCTCCAACCTGAAGTGAGCCTCTCCTGAGATATCCAGTATCACTCTTATAAATGGGAAATCTATTCATTAGATTACTTCTTTCAATAGAAAGGCGGACCCTAAGATAGCCACTTAATACCTTAACACTGAAGAAACCTTTTTAGAGATATCCTCACTAATCCTAATTCTAAATTTGGACTATTTAATACTTTCCAATTAAGAAAGAAAATCCAATCTCTTACATTGTCATGGGTGCTAAGATTAGTGAATTTCATATCAATAAAGAGGCAATAGAATGCTATATCAAAAAACGACTTCAAACATGAAAAAAGTGAAATAGCAGCTAGGTTAATTATGGCAGCTTCATCAACACTACTAGGATCTCGTTGGTGTTCATCAGTCAAGCCAGTTTGCTTCTTTCTTTTACCGATGTAATTGATTTTCCCTTCCTTCCAATTTGGATGGAAATAGAAAATGATTTTTGAATACCAGTTTTGACCCATGACTATAGGAGTACCTGTCAGCTCATCTTAGGTATCGCTGCTTGACCTGCACCCGCTAATCGACAATTGAGTTTAGTCGGCTCAACAGTAAAGTATTATGAATCCCCTTTCATAGAATTGTTAGGATGTTAAACACAGTCATTCGAATGAAAAGATAGAATTGACTCTAGTAAGTGCACCCAACTACCGATAGCCTTAAAGTGAAGGGCAGTCTTTTATCAAGTGACTCTACTGACCTCACATCACTAACCTAGTATGTACGACTAACTATCCTAAGCCTTTACTTATACTATCTTAGGTTGACATTGGACTTAGGTTACTAATTCCCTTTTTATTTAAAGAAAAACAATTTACCTTAAATACTTATTTACCCATATTTTAATTCCCATAAATGTCAATTTGTACATAAAATCCTAACGGAAATTTCCTAAGAAATTTTTGTATGATTGCTAATTTCAAATTAGTAACCTTTTTATATCTATTCCATTTCTATCAGTCCCTTAATCCATTTGCCTCTATTAATTATAACCCTTAATCCAATACTATCCATTATTTCTCATTAGTTGCCCACTAATTAGGTTACAATCTTTCAATTTCCTATTAAGTAATCAATAGGAATTCTTAATTTATTTCCCATTAATATGATTGCTACCTTTTCAAATTCTAACTATTCGCTTCTCTAAATATAATAATAACTAACTAACGTTGCACATAAATAATGCACGAATAAATGCTGTTCTTCTTAATTAACGTAATAATATATGTATAAATTGCCTAATAAAACTACATATTCATAACCAAATATATTCTAGTCATAAATATGTAACTAAAATATGCTTTACATATTTAATTTGCTGAAATTAATTCCTTAGGTGGATTTTCTTGATGTTCATAAATTGGTTTAACACAAAAAAGGAAAGATTTACTTCGTTTGAAATTACAAGGAATGGATAATTTCTTTTTACTTGGAACAGGCGGTGTAAACTATGAAGAATAAATCTGTACTTTACACATCTCTTTCTTTTTTGTTTGTGGGTATTTATTGTTAAATCAAACATCGTCTTTTTAAATGAAAAGTGGAAAAATTAAACATATTTGTAAAAATTAGACGGATGTTCTTGTCATAAATTAAACTATAGAATATCTACAACATAACACAAATTGGACAATAACCCAAAAATCCTATTTTACATCAAAGTATAGATCTGAAATAAAAATATACAACATCTTAGTTCTAAAATCTTTAGGACTGATTTTCAAATTTAGGTATAAACATATTTCAAACTAGGTCTAAAACAAGAATATGTAGGTAATAATTTTCTACACTAATTTAAGCCTACAATTCACAAATAATATTAATTTAGACATAAAATCAAACGTGAGCCAACGGAATAGATTTAAACCATAAACAATTTATAAAATTTCTCTATCACCTTTTAAAAGCGATCCAAATCTCCAGATTTGAAGTAGAACCTTTGATTAATATCCAAATCCTTTTTAATCCAAAAAATATGTATAAAAAGGGTATATTCATATATTAGAATTACAGATCCGAGAAGATATTTGGGATTGGAAGAGAAAATAGATACAAATATATAAATTACCTCAAATACGCATATATTTAATTCTCTTCTCTTCTCATTTTTATGAGATTTCTATTCTTCTCCAATTTGTATGAATATAGACATAAATATCTTATTTTTATAATTTAGAAAGAAAATGGGGAAGAAAAAAATGACAGAGCTTCTTTGCACCATTTAGAAAAATATAAGAAGAGAAGGAAATGTTATGCATATATTTATAGGTGCTAGAATCGACCAGAACCGTTAAATCAAAATATAATAGATCCAGTCCATTGGGTTAGGGAAAACCCTAGTCGCAGCCTTAAGATCGGTCGACCAACCCCCTCATGGGGGTCTACTACCCATGATCGACCTGTGAACTCCATTCAATTAATTAAAAAAACGTTAATTTCTTAAATGAATTATTTTCATTCTGAATTCGTTTTCGTCTGTAACTTCTTCGTTTGGACTTCAAACGCAAAACTCCAAATATGAAAGTTGCTCAAAATTTCTCCATAAACGCAATGGTGTACGTTTCATGGTCAAATTATATCATTTGTATAAATTCCATTTTTGGAGCCTAATTAACTAACTAACTATAGGGTATTACAACTTGTTTACATAGAGTAATTTAGTAGTGGAATTTATTAAATAACATTAAATATTTTAGCAACATCGAGTGGTTATGGAACACATGATTGTTACTTTAATGATTACTTATTTGATAAGCTTATAACACTTCATGATTTATAGTATCTTGAGAAAGCGTATTATTTTTATAATCTACTATATTTGTTAGTGCATTCAGTAGCTTGAACTTGTACGCTAGTTGTGCGACCTAGTGGCTTGACGGTGGAGGTCACGCCCCGAGTCATGGTATTTCTTTTTAGTTTCTATCCCTATACCTCTGAGCCAGCAGTTTGTGCCATTGGCTATATTCAATATCATAACATTTGCGTCGGTCATTAGTAGGCGAGGCACCTTAGCAGTTCGATATTAGGTGGAATACATGTTATGGATATTCAGTACATTGGACTGTAGGAGTTTAGTGGGCTAAACTCCTGAAGCTTTTCATATCAATATCCTCTTAGAAGATAGTAATTCACACTAAGATTATCCTTTTTGCCAAGATAGTAGTGAGGTATTGGTGACCTGACCAAACTGCTAGTAAGGTATTAGTGACCTGACCAAACTGCTGGTGAGATTTTAGCGACCCGATCAAACCATAAGAGGCTAGCGTAACCTATTCGTTTCCGAGGTTATGACTATTTATTAGGGTAGTCGGATATCAAGTCATGCGTGTTCTTCATAGTGTTTACTTTTTTTATGAATTCCCTATTTATGCTTTGAAGATTTTTTATAAGTTAGCACCATATTTAAGATGATAATCCATGAGAGACTTGATGTGAGTTTGTGACATGGTATATGTTGTTAATTTTTCATATTTTTATGATTTGTCCAGGAGGGGACGATGCCTCCTTATTTTGTACAAAAGGGGGTAGTACCTTTGATTAGCGATATTCTCAAATGGATTTATTCTAGTTTCATTAATTTGAAATGGCTATGTGTAAATTACCGTATTTGTGTATGGTAGTCTATAACAGACTTGAGTGTTGTTATGAAATGGTGAGTGTTTTGTGAGATATCATTTTGGATAGATTTGGATTGGCATATATATTATCTAGGCTTTGACTTGCTTTTAAGCGATCTTTAATTTCTTTCTAAATTGATTTGCTTTCATGCGATGTTAGGTTTCGTTTAGACTCTATGGCTCGGTTTTACGCAATCCCTTTTATATATGGGAGATAGTAGCTTTCATGCTAGCTTTTGTGGATTTTATAAGAATGGATATTCACCTTATTTTGACATGATTGTCGTTGTGGAGCATAAGATAATTTTGTGACAAGGTGAACATTTTTTTTATACATATTAGGTAAGACTCTTAGTATATCATTAATTGATTGAGATATCTTGTTGACAGTGATATCCAATTGATATCTTTATTATTGAGTTCTCATCCTTTGATGTTTAGAGATAGCCTAATCCGAGTATTATTTTCTTATAATGTTCGGGTCAGATGGGGACTTATTAGGTACAGGGACTCGATTACTTTGGATTTTGGCTAGCTTTTGGGAGTAGTCAATTGTGTTATGCATATAGATAGGCCAAATGTACATTTTTTGTCAATCTTTATTTGATGTATATTTGTTATGAGATAATGACTATATGTCATGTATATTTTTGTCAATGGGAGACTTGTCACAGTATATATATATTATGTGAGTCTAGTATCCTTATTTGTGACACATGGTATATTATTTTGGTTTGTATTATTTTTTCCGTCGTGTTATCTAATTTTGTGTGCTATATTGTATATTATATTTTTCTGATTCTATTTTTAACTAATGCATCCATTGCTTTGTGCCAAAAATGTTCCATATACATATTATTTCAAACTAAAAGGTAAAATGTGACAGTGTCAGCCCAAGGGAATAAACATAGATTGTTGCTCCTATCCAACCTTCTTCTCTGTATTACTCGATAATATTACTTATAATATTCTTAGGTAACGTACGTTTAAAGGTGGAGTGTTTAGATATCACGTGTATATTTGGAGACTGTTATTATCTATTTGTATATTATTTGGGCCCAGTTTCATACTTTGTCGACTCACTGTATATTATTTTAGTCTGTATTATAGTTTTTGTTGTGTTATTTGATTCTATGTTCTATATTTTACATTTTATTGTTCTGATTTCTATTTTGATCAAATGCACCTATTACTTTGTGCCAAGACTGTTCACATATATATTGATTTAGACAAAAAGGTAAAATGTGACAATGTTAGCCTAAGGGAATAAATACGGATGGTCACTCCTAACTTGCCTTATACTCCACGTTGCTTGGAAATATTACTTTGTGATATTTTTAGTTAGTATGGGCATAGAGTTGGAACATTACAGCTTTGTATCAGAGTTATGTTTCAGAACAATAAGGAATATAATAGATACGAATCTTGGCCTAGATAGACTTAAAGTCACGTACCCCGGGGTGTAAGAATATAGAATTTATTTCCTCTTCAGGTTAGGAATATAAATGATCATTTAGGGAATAATCATCGGGGAATATTTATAAAAGTATTTAGCAATACTATATAAATTATTGTTATTAAAGTTTTGCTAAAATTGGAACTCACTTTTGACAAAGGTGTGATAAATAGATAGTGTATGTTAGACCTCAGATGGCTTAGGATTGAATTGTTGTATCTTGATCTGTAAGTGATCACAGTTGTACAACGTGAATGGATGGACTGCTTTTTTCTAAGCATATTTAGTAGTTATTCTTTAATATATGCGTAACGACCCACTATTTTGGACCATTCAAATCGACAATAAAGCCACACATGTCAGAATTGAATAATTCAAAACAGTAGATTGTAATATAATTTTAGAGCAAATAAAACGAATCACAGAATCACGGACATAGATAAATCAGAATAACTCGCAACGGAAAGAATGTAATAATAGTACTTCATGAAGCTACCACAAATACTGTCTCAAACACAGTCTCAAAACAAATACAAAATACCATAGTCTGAAAAGTAAATACGAAAGAAATCCCAATACATAAATATTCACTAGTACAAAAGCTGAATAGAAAATACTGAATGGAAATACATAACAACTAGATAAATGTATATTCTCCAGCAAATCCTCTAGCTACAGAAGGTGAATTCCAAAGCTGATACTCAGGCTGATCCGAGCATAAGAAAATAAACATAAACATTCGAGTCAGGACATACATACTTATACAATGTACACCAACGCACGCGAACTGTAATAAAATGCACAAGTAACTTAAAGGATGCTTGGGACCACCCATCCTTTAAGGATCCATTAAACTATTTACTATGTACTAATATACGCTATTATCATAATGTCTAAAGTAAAGTATAATATATTTAAAAATAGCATTAAGGAGTTACCCATATCCCCCTTAACACATTTTATAGTGCCAGTAGTCTATACAGTACCATAGTCTCTCCTGATCGAGAAGCCGCCAGAGGATACTCCATAGGTATGGTACAAAGCCAAAATCATACAGGGCGCTAGGGTAGGCGACACGACACAACGGGGCAATGTCTGGGTAGATATACCAATTACGCATCCAGACTGGTGGTAAAGCGTAGCAACCACTACCGCCCACCTCGAGCCACACTCCCAAAATCAAAGGTGCGCACCAATCAATCACTAAGTAATAGATTGGCATACGAAGAAGTGTGTCCGATAAGAGGAGCTACCTCATTGGCCCGAAATCGCTCCTGTTTTAGCCACCTTATGCCAACTCACGGGAGACGGGTCCACATATATACCTCAATAGAACATCGCCCCCATCCTACTTCATTCTGGAATCTCCACTGCGTACACGGTTGTTAAAGTGGTTTTCGGTATCGACAGAGAGTATGCCCATATCCGATCCCGGTCTCTTTAACAACCAACCATTATTATAACCCGTGGTTATAAATTTCATAAATGGTTTATATTCCAAATCAAAATAATTCATTTAAACCATTTAAATATGAAGTCGTTATCCTTTCAAATCAAATATTCAATTTCCAGAATTGAAGCATTTCTAAGTTCATTCGTTCAATTATAACAACTTCAAAACATTGTATTTTTCAGAAACCGCGGCACTTTTAAAATGCTACTGTAGGTATATTAGTATATTCAAAACAGTTCAATTTCAAAAACCGCAACACTTTAAAAATGCTACTGTAGGTATATTAGTATATTCAAAACAGTTCAATTTCAGAAACTGCAGCACTTTAAAAATGCTACAGTAGGTATATTACTATATTCAAAACAGTTCAATTCAGAAACTGCAGCACTTTAAAAATACTACAGTAGGTATATTACTATATTCAAAACAGTTCAATTCAGAAACTGCAGCACTTTAAAAATACTACTGTAGATAAGATTAGCATTTCAGAATATAGTTATATTTCAGAAGTGGTAGCACTTAGCGAATGCTACCTTAAAACCACAACATTTTGGAAATGCTACCAATACAAATCTAAGGTTTATTACAACATTTCAAAACCCTTATAAATTTCAGTTTTCACCATTTTTAACTTATAAAATATATCTCATTTTCAAAAATATTTATTTGGACCTCATTTAATTTTTGATTTTAACTAAAATAAAATTTTATAAATAAATATCCAAATTAAACTATAATTCATGTATTAAGTCAAAAGTACATTATTTTCTTAACTTTTTAACTTAACAAATAACTTAACACTTTAATTAAAAATACCCATTTCATAAATAAAATATTCTTATTTCTAAATTAAGCTTAGAATTACCATTTGAAAACTAAATTTTCAATTATCAAGTTAAGTCATAATTTAAATTACATTTTTAATCCATTTATTTACTTATACATTTTTTACCTACAGAATATCACTATAACATTTATTTAAATCATTTAAACCCAATTTAAGTTAAAATTTCATATTTTATAATTCAAAAATAATTAATAATTTTCAAAAAATATTTAAAATTAACCACGGATCTGTATATAATTTTGTAACCTAGGTCAAGTGATACAGATATGTATCATTTCAATCCGTAATTTAAAATAAAAATCCAGGTTCTATCATTTCAGACCCACAATCCCAAGTCAAATAAAATAAATAAAAATCATCTGAGCCTATCATTTAAGCTCATAACGACTTTTCCTTATTCTAAAACCCGTTCGGGTATGTATCATCTCAACCCATAGTGATTCTATTATACAGGAAACTTGCAGTGTGAGAAACAGTAAACAAAATAAACAGTCTAATATGGCATATCATATCAGGTGATGTAACAATTATAAATAAGGTTATAACATCATAAAATATCATATCACAGGCATAAATAAATTATTGTCATACCATCAACTACAATTCACATGCCATTGTTCTACAATTATATACGTACAAATGTCGAGAGTGAATAACTCACCTCTAAAGCTAGAGATCAAATTAAAAACACAAATCCAAACTCCGCAAAGCACGAAAAGGCACGACTATATTTGAGTGGGTGATGAGTGAAGATTCAGATCTTGCAAACAAATACTATACAACATACATAAGAATATAATTCAACACAAGAAAATAAACCAAAACAATGAACAAAGATGATTCAAAATGAAACAAAGTGGACTCCTCCAAGGAAAATAGGCTCGGCCACTTATCAATTTGGCTAGACCATTACCACATGGCTCGACCATGACTTGATTTATGGCATAAAGGCTCAGCCATGGTCACATAGGCACGACTAGGCAAGGATATGAAGGAGGAATGGCAACGCCAAGCAATAGGAAGGCAAAAGGCAAGGGGAGTTGATGTTTTGGGCTCGGCCTATAGCTATGTGGCTCAGCCCTATGTGTTAAGCTTGGTTAGATTTGGTCACGTCAGTGGGGCACGACCTAGAGCAAGGCAAGAAGGTGGTGGAAATAGGTGTTGTGGTGGCTGAGGCTAACAAAGGAGGAAGGGATGGTGTAAAGGTCTCGGCTAGGGTTTGCTTGCAATTTTGGTAAAGGGTTTGGATCTATTGGTCATGGCTTAGGGTATGGAAAGGAGATGGTGATGGTTATGGCCGGTCTAAGGTGGTGATGAAGGGGAGATGTGGTCAGCTAGGAGGATGGCCGAGCATAGCATGAGCAAAAGAGGAAGGAAAATGAAAAAGAAAAGAAAAAAGGAAGGAGAAGAAGGCATGAATACTTACTGTATATTTTTCTTTCAGAACACAAATGAAATTGAGATGGGATGAGAAACTTATATATGTGAATTACAAGGATAAATGGCGTGTAGGATTAGTGGAAAGGTTGTGAATGGCTAGACAAATGAAGAGGCTAAAAACGAAAAAGTCACAGATTAAAGAAAAAGAAACCAAAGTCCTTTCAAATTTCCAAGCCAAAATTTCAAATAAAAAGGTCCAATAAAATAGAAAATGTAAAATAAAATATAAAATATAAATGAACATAGGAAATAGACAATAGACAATAACAAATAAAATACGGAAAATAATCACGTGTAAACGTTGGAATTTATCAAATTTTAAAAGTATAAACCGAATTTGACGAAATAAAAAGCAGAACCAATATCAGAATTTAATATAGTTTAGAAGAAAAGGATTAGAAATTTAAAATTCAAATTTAAAATTTTCAACTGTGGTCAAACTTTGGTTTTCAGTTGACCAAAAGTAAGGTTTTCAGAAATTCTTTATTTATTATATTTGGAAAACAAATTGTGAACAAAATCCAATAGTTTATTAGAAAATTCCAAAATTTCAAATTTAATTGATTTAAAAATCAAAGTTTCACATAAAATTTGAATAAAAATATTTACAAAATTTATGGGTTGTTACAATATGTTATTTGATTGTTTGCTGCTTGGACGTTTGGAAATTAGAAATGATTTTTTAAAATGAGTATTGAGTAGGAATAATCATTTAGAGTTAGAAATCTACTTAATATTAACAATTAGAATGTGCAGAGTCATTAGTAGTGTAGCTACCATAAGAAATAATGGAAATTAAAATTAGTATAGAATGAATTTGGAAACTAAAATTAGTACAAAATGAAATTTTAATTCACGAGTAAGATTAACTAAATAAGATGATTTTAAAATTTGCTGTTTGCTTGAAATATTTATGGATGAATGGATGCATTATGGAATGGTCATCTTTAAATTATTCTTAGATGTAAATAGTAAGATAAATCAAAGGATTTCAATAAAAGCAAGCATCTATTTAAATTAAAATCTTTCTCATAAAGGATATACATATATATAGAATTTGATATGTTTATTATGTGCAAGCAAATATTTGGTAAAGGCATAAAATATTAAAAGATACATTTATATCTTATGGAAATTTATTTTTGTGTCAAAATTGCATGTTGAGTGCTTTTAGATTTCTGGTTGATGCAGCTGATCATGGTTATCGATAGGAATTTTCTAAACACTACATTTAGACATTCAGATTCACTATTTGGGTATAGAATGTTTTAAGTAATAATGTAACGACCCAGAATTTCAAGTGGTTTGGAATTGAAATATTTAGTTGATTTTAAATATTTTAAAGTTATTTTTTTTATATTTAATAACTTAAATTTCAAATATAACGATTTATTTGATAATTTAATTGTTGAATTTAGTAATCGAAAATTGTTTACATAATTGAAATCTTGGATATCTTAGGATAAAAATGATTTAAAAGCTTAGTAAATTTCTATTAATAAGAATGAAGGTAATAAAGCTTTTTAATTTGATTTAATGGTGATTTGACAAATTTCGAAAATATCTTATTTTAATTAACATACAAAAAAGCCTTCCAAGGCACAGTCTCGGATTTCGACGAAACCAGTTCCATTGAATTCGCAATAGTGTATTATTATCGGGTTTCAAATTTCGTAGCGTTTGGAGTTATCGTTTAGTCGTATGAGATAGAAAAAGTGTTGAAATTTAAATCGAAAATTTAATATTATAACTAGGTTCAAAAGGCTATCTTTTCCATATGATCAAATTAGGCCTCGAAACTAGTTCCATTGCATTCGGAATAGGTGTATAACATTGAGAACGCCTGGTGGCACACCTCGATATGGGTTCGGGATTTTAAGTCACTTTAAATGAGATATTTTGGAACTTTTAAATAATATACATTTTCAGTCGATGTGATTGCACAACCTTTTTCTTTATTTTCAAGCCGACCTACCAGCCACACCTACCTACACGCTGACTTCATTCTAGCTTCCCTCTTCTATTTAAAACAGAGTTCAGAAGAAGAAAGAAAAGATCATGGCAACTTCAAAAAAAATTACATCTTGAAAAAGAAGCCACTAAAAATTCTAAAGCGAGTTTTAAAAATCATAGTTAGGCGAGGGCTTCGACCTCGTATGCTCGATTGGGGTGCAGCAGTGCTTTTAGGGTGATCGACGTTGGGCAGCGAATCTAGAGATGGGTCACCGATTCAACAAACGAAGCATGGAATTGGTATCACGATGCGAAGGAGCACCTCGAGTAAAATTTTCTAGTGGTCTGATCAACCGTGGGGGCGCGATGTCGTAAGGCCTGAAGCGATTTCAAGCAGGTCATGATTTCTACCGTTGCTCTGGAGTTTTCGTTTTGGGCATAGGCTAGTGTATTTTGTCGAGAGAAACTCATTGGCGAAGACGGGATTTGATTTCAACAATAAGTGCTCTGTGTCAGTGCAATTGGTGTATGCGTATTTGGGTTGTGTTTGATTGATCGCGCACAGGAGAATAGGGAAGGGGAAGATGGTAGGAAACATAAATATATTGAACTTGTGATTATATATTATATAATTTAAAATGTATCGATAACTTCTAAAATACATAACTCGCACATACGAGGTCCAACGGAGACGGAATGTTTTGCATAGCGATTGTGATGACGAGAGCTTCGAAATGAAACTAGCATGAACGAATTTGGAGACTATAGAAATTTGGACTAAAATCGGACATCGTCCGGTTTTAGTTCCAAACCGGAATGCTTCGACGACAACAGGAAATCTCGATGAGTTAATCTCACCTTTTTGGATAAGAAGATAATTTATGTAGTCAGTGAATATTTTTTTGGATGTATGGATATTTATTTCTGATCATTATTGATTGTTTGGATAATAGATTGGATTATATTACCGACTGATATTATATATAGTAGTATATGTTAATAGTTGGGTATATTCCTACCGATTGGAATGGATGACACACTATGCGTCCTGCATAATAGTAGAAGACCCTATATTACCGCGATATCCCGCCTCAAAGTGGGATTGGTATTTTATGTTATACAACATCTATGGATGCAGGGAAATAGTTTGGAGGGATCCAACTGGATTCCTCAAACATATTGATTATTTATCATATATAGTGATATATGATGTGATTGGATAATTTGTTATGAATTATGATGTGATTTGATTTGTTGGATGCTATACTAGCACTGGCCTTGATTTTGGTATAATAAATACCATAAGTAATATTTTGATTTTAAAAAGGAAATTAAAAGGCAACTTTGGAAATGAAATTATTTATATTAAATTTTGGGATCATTAAAAAGAGAATTGAGTTGAATAAAATAAATGATTGGATTGGAATATTTATTTAGCTATTTCGTAAAATGATTTCAAATATAGAATTTTAAATTGAGGATTTTTAAAGGATGGATTTTTAAATAAGATTCTCAAAATGATAATGGGAGTCGAAATTTAGATTTGAATGGTTTTGAAATACAGTTTGGATTATTTAAGAAAATAAATTTATACTAGAATTTTAAATTAGAAATCAATTTATAAATAGATTTTTTGTAATATGAACCTGTTATAAACCTGGAAATGAGTTATGAAATTTATAAATGTTGTTTATAAATAAGTGGAATGATTATCATTTGGTAAATTGGAAATATAAATTCACAGTGAGAATTTGTAATGAGATATTGAAATCGGTTTAGAAGGAATAGTGGATTCTATACTGGAATTTGGAAAAGGGTTATAGAATTGAAAATGTGAATCTACTTGTAATAAATCGAGAGAGATTTATAAGTTTGAAAATGAGTATGTTAAATTTTGAAAATGAATTTTCACAAGAAGTAAAAGTTTGTTTTAGAAAAGTATTTTTATTTATTAAACTATGTAGTTTAAAAAAAATATTAATTGGATTGAAATCAATGGTTTTGGAAATATTTTAACTACGAAATGAATTTTATAGAAATATTTTTCTAAGTAATGGATCACAAAATTGAAATGGGAAATGTTTCTAAGTGTTAGAAATATCATGTTATGGATATGAGAATTTGAAATTGTTTTCAAATACTGAAATATTGGAAAAGATTTGAGTATATATCTTTGTAAAGATATTTTGAAATAAATGTTTTTAGAAGATTTATAATATGGACTAGTGATTGCTTATGTGTGTAATTTGATAATAAAATAACCGACTGTCAAGTTTGCCCAAATGCGTTGATCGTTTCAAAATGATCGAGATCGAGGTTTATTATCCAAAAATCACTTCGATCTGATTTGAGCGTTGCGAATTATGAAATCGTGAAGATAGTGAAGATGTGGTCTTTGAAGAGATTGGTTTGTTCAGACCCAGAACAACTTGTATGGATGAATATTATCATTGCATTGTCGCTTGGAAGGTAATATTAGCATTCCAAGTATGAATGCTACTCTTAAGGTAAACGTAGCCTCAAGCCTCATCACCCGAGAAATGACCAAAACAAGGCATGCATAGGGCTAAGTGAGTCGCTCCCATTAGGGTATGTCTTCATCTTTCCAGATTACCCTATATTATTATGGATTTGGTTGTGCATGAGAGATCTCAATTAAGGTTGAAAGACCGAGATGATGACATCTTCGGTTCTAGTAGTCAAGTGTAGGCCCGTTCTGTGTGGCAGGGTACAGGAAGTTCTTGTTTGACCTGGGTGTATTGATCTAGAAATGTACCCATCGGTGGTAGTTCCTTACCTAGTCATAGTATGGAATCCATTCTCCAATACGTGACATTCGGTTTTGATTGTGCCCAACTATGTTGAAATGTGAGATGCAAGCATTTCAGCTATTTTAATAAGTATTTGTACTTAGACATTATTATAATATCATAGGATTTTTATATAAAAGTAGTCTGGCTAACGTAAGGTAAAAACTCATCTTGTTTATGTGTGGCGTGGTCTTACGAGATACACTTTTGATTTCAAAGATTTTTTTATATATAACTTTAAATCCAATTGGGTGTGTTTTCTCATGCTAGTTTTCCAGATTGACTTGGGTGTTATTTTATTTTAATGCTCGGGTCAGACCGAGTACTATAAATTCAGGTTAGGATGCTATGTAGCTTAGGAGACGAGCTGGAAAATATCACGCTATTGAACATACTTGGTTATTTCCGCGTATGTAATGTTTTATGTTCAGTATATGTGAGGACAAGTTATTATAACTGTCCGAAATTGATTTGTTGATTGTTGTACTCTGAGGATGGTATGTATAATAATAGTTATAGTTCTTTTTGTATGAAGATATGTTATTATCTATGATATATTGTTCCCTTGCGATTGTGAGATTCTATGTTGTTGTTTCTATTTTCTTCTATCTCTTTTCTTCTTTTCCTTAACAATCGGGTTTTTCGACATTTGGTTGCTCGTCATTTAATACAGTGGACGTATAAGTGTTGATTTTCAAGGGTCCAAAATCCCTGTCACTACATTTCGTATCAGAGCTGAAGGTTAAGTGAGAACCTTGGTTTTGGTGGGGATTACTCATTAGGGATAGGGTCAGTAGTACCCTAGAATGAGTTTGAGTGTGTGTATGTGTGTGTGTGTATGAGCATGTACATGTTAGTGATACTTGTTAGTCCATGAGATGATGGTTTGGATGACAACAACCTTAGAATAGGATTATAAAACGTGAATACTAACATTATAGTTTAGAAATATATGTATATGCAGGATTTAACCATGCAGGTATGAAGAATAAAGTCCGTACAATATAGAGATTCAAGATATCAAGATTGAAGACTCATGAGTGTCAAGAATATCAAGATTATCAAGAGTTCAAGATTTCAAGAATAAGTAATTTAATTAGAAAATTTGTTAAAACTCCTAGAAAAGCACTGGCATCTTAAAATCCAGTTTATTGGTGGAATGGAATCCATTTGAGCCTGTTAAAGGGATGGAACCCTAAGTAGGATGGAACCTACGAAAAATATAGTGGAACATTGTTTTGTATCCATTAACTTTTATTCAAAATGTTTTTACAAAATTGTATCTTATTTTCTAAATGATTTCAAAACTTTCCTTTTAAAAGAATAAAAAACATCTATCCTGGTTTTAAACATTTTCAGCCTCAAAATAATCTTTATCTTCAAAATCAAATTATCCTTGGTTTTAAACTATCTTTTAATAATAATATATTTATCTTTTAATACTTATGATTAGATTTAAATATAAAATTATAGTAAAATTTTATATATACCAAAATTTTATTCTCTATATTTATTTATGTATTTTAACTATATTTAAGTATATTTATAAAAGGTTAAAATAGTTTTAATAAAAGATAAAAGTTATTTTCAAGGAAAAACAAACTACCAAAATTTCCTTTGGGATGTCGACATACTCAAGATACCCATGTCTACATAGTGGCAATTTATTTCAAAAATTTGAATTTCAAAATAAGTGTCAATTCGTCATATCCCTTCACGAATGGACATGGCTGTTGTTCTTCTATAAATAGGGGCTGTTTTCAACGAATTTCTAATCATATTTTTCTGGTTTCCACTCCTCTTCTTATTCCACATTTCTTTATGCATATTCTTACCATTAATCTGCCGAAATCAACATTGAATCTAACTAGATCATTTCCAGTTTGATTCTCTATCACTATCTCAACAAGATCTCAGTTCTATTCAGAGCAATATACTTCTTTGTAATCAATTTAGCGAGAAAATGTGTGATTATGGCCTTGGAAATCAATCAAGTTAGAAAAGGTGTTATTGTAGCCTAGTAAATCAATTGGGTGAACTTGTTGCCCGTGAAATTATCTCTACTCAAAAGATTGTGAATCTAGAGGGTGTACCTCATTGCCTTGAAATCGAGGGTGTAATTGTACAGTTTCTTTTGAAAGGAAATCCGTACTTGTGTGCGGGACTGGACGTAGGATAACTCCGAAACGGTATAAAATCCAGTGTGTTCTTTCCTTTATTGCTTTTACTTTATTTCTATATCTATGTTTGATTCTGTGATCATATCTATGTCTGAATATTGCATACATTTGTGTTCAAATTAACAAAAACTCAAAAAGATTTAGTAATTTCTTTAAACACTATTCACCCCTCCTCTAGTGTTAATCCTAGCCTTAAGATTCGTATTCCGCATTTCTCACATTTGGTATCAGATCAAGGTTTTCAAAGTTTCATAATCTAATTTTTGAAAAAGTTTTTAAAATGGCTATGTTTGTTAATACTAGTTTAGAAATATTCAGATCATCATTGTCTCTTGAGTCTGCATATAATCAATATTCAAATTCAAGTTGTCTACCAAAATTGTATGATGTGTAGGAAACATGCTTTATGGATGTTGAGGAATCAATCCACAATGGACAAATTGTGCAGATCGAAAAGAATAAATGGATACTCGATAATGGATGAACTGGACACATGACTGGCAATCCAGATATGCTGAATGATATAATATACAAAGACGGAGGACTGGTTAACTTTGGAGACAATTCAAAAGGATATGTGATTGGCATCGGCAAAGTCGGTAACTCTGAAAATCCTATTATTACTAATGTTTTACTAGTTAAGAATCTGAACATAATCTGCTACGTATAAGTCAAATTTGCGATAAAGGATATAAAACTAAATTTGAAAAAGATAAGTGTCACATTGAAGATAATAATTCAATCATAATATTTGAGGGAATTAGGAAAAAGAATATTTATATTCTTAGTATGAAAGTCCCAAATGATAACTTATGTCTTTTGGCAAATACAAGTGACCCTTGGATTTGGCATAAGAGATTTGGATATTTGAATTTCAAACTCTTATCTAGAGTGTCAAAACGTGATCTAGTAAGAGGTCTCCCTAAAATGAATTTTAAAGTAGATAGTCTATGTGATGCATGTCGATCGGGAAAACTTAGAAAAAGTTCCTTTAAATTGAAAGATATGATTTCAACCTCAAAACCTCTTGAATTACTTCACCTTGATTTATTTGGTCCATCTCAAATTCTTTCAATAAATCATAATAAATATGCTTTTGTAATTGTAGATGATTATTCTAAATTTACATGGACAATATTTTTGAAACATAAAAATGATACTTTTGAATGTTTTAAGAACTTTACAAAAAGGATTCAAAATCAACTTTTTCTAAAAATTATAACCATTCGTAGTGGTCACGGTGGTGAATTTGAAAATGAAAAGTTTGAGGAATTCTGGAATAAAAAGGGAATAACTCACAATTTTTCATTTCCAAGAACTCCACAACAAAACGGGATAGTAGAACGTAAAAATAGGACGGTTCAAGAGTGTGCGAGAACTATGCTTTTAGATAGTAATTTACCAAAGTATTTTTGGGCAGAAGTAGTTGCTACCCCCTATTATATTTTAAATCGAATTTTAGTTAGACCTTTAACTGATGAGACATCTTATGAACTTCTTCACAGAAAGAAACCTAAGGTATCTTATTTTAGAATTTTTGGAAGTAAATGTTTTATTCTAAATACAAAAGATAACTTAGATAAATTTGATCCTAAATCCGACAAAAGTATCTTTATCGGATATTCTAATAGAAGTAATGCATATAGAGTGTTTAATTTAAAAACTAATACCATCGAAGAAACAATGCATGTTTCATTTGATGAATATCTCAAAAATTTTGAAGATTCAAATGATGAAGAGGATTTAATCACTCAAAATCAAGAGTCAACTGAAACTAATAATGAAATTAATAATCCTAATAAAAGGATTAAACTTTTAAAAGATCACCCTATTGAAAATGTACTTGGAGATATGTAATCTGTTGTTACAACTAGAAATCAACTAAGTCAAATGAGCAATGTAGCTTTTATATCAACTATTGTACCTAAAAATCCAAAAGAAGCATCAACTGATGATTCATCGATTTTGGCTACGCAAGAAGAATTAAATCAATTCACTAGAAATGATGTTTGGGAACTTGTTCCTAGACCTGAAAATAAAACTATAATTGGAACTAAATGGATTTATAAAAATAAAATGAATGGACAAGGAGAGGCTGTTAGAAATAAAGCTCGTTTAGTCGCTCAAGGTTATTGTCAAGAAGAAGGAATAGGTTTTGATGAAACCTTTGCTCCCGTAGCAAGATTAGAAGCCATTAGGATTCTACTTGCTTTTGCAAATCATAACAATTTCAAATTATTTCAAATAGATGTTAAAAGTGCCTTTTTAAATGGATTTGTAAAAGAGGAAGTATATGTTGAACAACCACCACTTTTTGAAAACGAAAAATTACCAAATCATGTTTACAAACTTAAGAAAGCTCTATATGGTCTAAAACATGCTCTTAGAGCCTGGTATGATAGACTAAGGTCTTACTTATTACAATCAAATTTTGAAATGGGTAAAGTAGATAATACTCTTTTTATTAAAAGAAATAAAAGTGATATTCAACTAGTACAAGTTTACGTAGATGATATCATTTTTGGATTAACTAATTTTGAAATGAATAAAGAATTTTCTGAAATAGTGACAAAAGAGTTTTAGATGAGTCATATAGGTGAATTAAACTTCTTTTTAGGATTACAAATAAAACAATTAGATAATGATATCTTTATTAGTCAAGAAAAATATGCTAAAGACCTAATTAGTAAATTTGGTTTGACTACTGCGAGTGGAAAACCCACTCCCATGGCAACCAATGAGTATCTTAGTAAAGAAGATCTCTCGAAAGATGTAGATCAAAAATTATATAGAGGAATGATTGGATCACTACTCTATATTACTACTAATAGACCTGACATCATGCATAGTGTTTGTCTCTATGCAAGATATCAATCTCAACCTAAAGAGACCCATTTAAAAGCCGTAAAACATATCATAAGATATGTTAAACACACTTATGATTATGGCTTATTTTACCCTAAAAATGATTCTTTTGACCTAATATCTTACTGTGATGCTGATTATGCTGGTTGTAAATCAGACAGAAAAGGTACAAAAGGAACTTGTCAAATTTTGGGGCATTCTCTAATTTCCTGGTTTGGTAAAAAGCAAAACACAGTTTCTTTATCAACAACTGAAGCAGAATATATTTCTATTGTTGGCTTGTTCTCAAGTAATATATGCAACAAACTTTAAAAGATTATGGTTTAAATATCTCAAAATCACTAATTTATTGTGATAATACTAGTACGATAAATTTATCCAAAAATACCACTCAACATGCTCGAACTAAACATATTGATATAAAACATTATTTTCTTAGAGATGATATAAATAAGGAAGTAATTACTCTAAATTATATTAATTCTGAGAATCAAATTGCTGATATATTAACAAAACCCTTAAATGAATCTATACTTGCTAAATTAAGAAGAGAATTAGGAATTTGTTCAATAACTGAAATATAAAAATATAAATAACAAAGTAAAATTAAAAATTAGGGAGAAAGCCTCAGGCGGCTATCTCTGGTTGGAATTCTTATAAAGCTCAGAAACCTATAAAGAAAGATTTCAATCAAAAAGGGAACAATTCGAAAATCAAATTCACTGTTTCAGAAAATGCTAAAAAAAAATTCACATAGTGAGGCAGTCAAAATAGGAGCAGTCGGAGACTTGGGAAACCTAGATCTTGAATACATTGAGCCAAAAATTACTGATGGCAAAAGGATTGGTTCACATTCATCCGAAGCCATTAAAGAAGCGGAGGGAGGATGGGACTTATGTATTTTGTTGTATGTTGTTGACTATAAACCATGGCTTAAAACTTTCGAAGGGTATGCTAACAGAGTTTGGGAAACACAGAAACCGTTCTCTGTTCACCCAAGGAATAATGGTTTTTTTGTGGTAAGGTTTGGGTTGGAGGAGGATTGCAGTATGATCTTGAAATCAGGTCCTTGGTTCATGGACCGAAACCTGATTATAATGAAGTGACTATCACCGGAAATGAAGACAGATAGAGATTTGCTTACATCTTTGCCTATGTGGGTTAGGCTCCCAGGATTGAGTTTTAAATTATGGGGCAATAAGGCCATCAGTGCCCTAACGAGCATAATTGGAGTTCCGATTAAAATGGACGAGGCCACGAAAAAGAAAACTAGGCTGGCATACGCCAGAGTATTGATTGAAGTTAATGTTAATTATGGAATGCCAAACATCATAGAAGGCACGGATGAAGAAGGGAGGAGTTTTTTTCAGGAGGTAGAATATGAGAATCCTCCTCCCATTTGTGACAAGTGCGTGTGTTTTGGACACGCAGCAGGAGATTGCCCAATGACTAAGTCTTGGGTTCCAAAACAAACTATATCAGTAGACCTGGAGAAAGAAAACAGAGAGGAACAAATTCAGATTGGAGGATCGGAAGTAACAGGAGAGGAAAATGGAAAAGACAACAATAAGGAATCGAGCAGGCTAGAGATCGATGGACACCCTGAAGTCCCAAATACAGATCTTCTGAAGGACAGCCAGTTAATTGATGGTGAAAACTGGCTTTGCGTGGAGGATGATACAAGAGCAAAGGTTCAACCCCAGGAACAACAAAAAGATCTAGAAGTAAACGATATCTACTCCATTGTTGAAAAGTCTCAAGAAGGGAACAAGACAACAGATAACTCGCTGGAGTTAGCAAATAGGGGTACTCATATCCTCGTGGCCGTGAACGATAACCTCATTAATCAAGAAAATTCTGAGACCATCAATCTTGAGGAATCAACGGTCTCGTCTTCCAGGGACCAGAGTCTACCAACTCAGAAATCTCCTTCAACCCACGTCACTATTCTAAAACGTCCCTCTACATCATCGGACGTTCCTTTAATTACTGAGTCTTTACTTTCTAATGAAATATGTATTGAAGATTGCACAGCTAACAATGTTAATTTTAAGAGAGGTACTGAGCCTTGTATTGATATACATGTACAGGAGAATCTGGGACAAGTTGAAGGAATATCAGAAGTGGCAGAGGATCAGATCACATATGATAATGCAGATCCAGTGCAGGAGGAGCACCCAACTCCAAAGGTCCAGAATAAAGAGATAGAGAGCAGTCAGAAAGAAAAGCTAGTTCGTAAGAACCCCAAGTGGGTTCAGATGTTAGGCATCCCTGATGAGGACAAAGGGGAGTCCACTAGCAGCAAGCTGCAGAGGACTCGCGGTAACAGAGGTACATAATGTCGATCGCTTGTTGGAATGTCAGAGGGTTTCATAACCCTAACAGAATGAAAGAAGTGAAACATCTTATAGATAAGTTCAAAATAAGCTGTTTTGGTGTCTTAGAAAATAAATTGTCGTTTTCGGACATTAAAAAGCTTGAAAAGAATGTGGATTATGGATGGAAAATAATAAGCAACGTATCATGTTATTATAAGTGCAGAATTCTAGTTTTCATTGATGGAAATTCTTGGGATTATAATTATATTAGTATGAGCGAACAACATATTACGTTAGAATTGATCAACATCTCGAGCTCCAAATGCAATATATCCTTTGTATATGCACAGAATCATGCAAAGCTAAGGAAAAGATTATGGACTAACTTACAGGAGGATGCTATCAGTATATTTAGACCCTGGCTTGTTTTCGGGGATTTCAACTGCATTCGCAGCCCCACAGATAAAAAGGGAGGTAACCCAGTAGCGTTTGGGAACTTGTTTGAACTTGAAGACATGTCCAGATACACAGGCCTTAACGAGATCAATATCAGAGTGTATGAATTTTCTTGGTGGTCTGGCCCTAGTCGAAACATATTCTCAAAGATTGACAGGGTTTTCGCCAATTTAGAATGGATCAATTCCTTTTCAGACTTTTCGGCTGAATACATTCCCCCTTCGGTGAGTGATCACAATGCTATTGTAGTCTCACTTTACAGTAATCGTAGGGATAAGAATAGACCATTTAAGAATATGAATTTCTGGACAATGTGTGATCAATACTTTCCCCTGATTGAGAAACTTTGGAAATCTAATCAAGAAGACCGTCCTTTATACCAAATCAATTATATCCTTAAGAACATCAAGAGAGAACTTAAGCTCTGGAGTGCCAAATTTTAGAGTACTAAATCGGAAGTAAAAGAACAGAGAGAGAACTATTCTAGACTTCAAAAACTTTTGGAAAAATCAAATGATCCCAGTTTAGCAACGGAGTTCCAAAATGCAAAAACCAATTTAGAATTGGCACTTAAAAAAGAATTTCTGGATACACAGCAAAAGGCCAAATGTGACTGGCTGATGATGGGGGATGAAGCCTCCTCCTTTTTCTATGCAAGAATGTCTAGCAGAAGAAGTAGCAAGTGTTTGACCAGAATAGAAATAGATGGAAAGACAATTCCAGAAGACAAGTTCGCGGAGTCGGCCATTGAATTCTATGAACGAGCATTCAATCGTCCTGTAGGAGACCAGTTTCCAGAAGTCATTTGTAAAACGATCATTACAGAATATGGTGCAAATTTTTTGAACGACAGAATTTCTATGGAAGAAATCAGATCGGCACTATGGGAAATAAAGGATACAACATCCCCGGGACCTGATGGTTTTAATTCCAAGTTTTTTAAAATTCATTGGGATGTATCGAAAAATCTAATATGTAAAGCCTTGAATGATGTCTTCCAGAAGGGTTTAATCATAAAAGAATGGAACCATACTTTCCTGCACCTGATCCCTAAAAAAGTCCATTCCACTAGTATCTAAGACTTTAGACCCATTGCTTGTTGCAATACCCTGTATAAGGTTTTCACAAAAATTTTATGCAACAGACTTGTTCCTTTCATGGATAAGTTGGTGTCACAGAACCAGACGGCATTTATCAAAGGCAGAACTATTGGGGATGGTATCTTACTTGTACACGAAATTAGTAGGGGACTTGGGAGAAAGAATAACAAATACATGTGTATTAAAGTTGATTTAAAGAAAGCTTACGATTCGATCAACCGATCTTTCGTAACACACATGTTAAATAGCATGGGTTTCCCGAGGAAATGGGTGAGAGTCATAGAAAACATCATATCAACACCCGTGTTCTCAGTTATTTCAAATGGGGAATCGCATGGTTACTTTAAGAGTTCAAACGGTCTTAGGCAAGGAGACCCCCTTTCCCCGATTCTCTTCACTTTGGTTATGGAATACTTTACACTTTTGATGGACGAAAAAGTCAGGGAAGGGCTAATTTCTCCAATCTCAGAATTTAATAACAAATTGACGCACCTTATCTATGCTGACGATATAATTGTCTTTACTAAAGCAACTACGCAGACAGCAACAGCTATAAGGGAAGTCTTTAATAACATGAAGAGAATTACTGGTTTGGAATTAAGTTGTGAAAAATCTAATGTTTTCTTTGGTAAAGGGGTAGAGCTTTGCAATGATATCAGTATCATCCTCAATGTTCAGCAATCAGAACTTCCAGTATGATACTTGGGCATTCCTCTGTCAAGTACTAATTTGAGGGATAAAGACTGTGTTTCTTTGATTGAGAAGATTAAATTAAGAGTAGAGGATGGGAAAACAGAATGCTCAGCTTAGCTGGAAGATCCGAGCTTATTAAATCTACTATCTACCATATAATTCAATTTTGGATGCAATGTTTCCAACTTCCAGTCTCTACGGTTCAAAAAATAAAACATCTGATTCTTAATTTTCTATGGAAAAGTCGTAATAGTAAGATACCTTGGGAAATTCTCTGTAGAGAAAAAGAAGAGGGAGGAATGGGATTGAGGAACCTCGAAGAGTTGAATCGAGCGTTATATGTAAAGCTGATATGGAAAATTATAAACGAAGAAGGCATCTGGGCCAAATACATGAAGCGTAAGTATATTAGCAACAAAAGCTTTTGGGAAATTTCTGAAAGATTGGATCATTCGGGAGTGTGGAAATTTATTTTGAAAAATAGACAGGAGGCTCGAAAATGTCTTTCCCTCAACATCATAGACGGTAAAACCACGTCCCTTTGGTATGACCCATGGTTAAATGGTAGTTCTATAATGGAGCGTATCGGCAGAGACGCTGCAATTAGAACTGGTACAGAAAATCTGTTTCTTTGTAAGATCATTAAGAATGGTGAGTGGAAGTGGGGTGAGTTCAGTTTTCTTTATCAGATACATGCAGAGATTGAAGGAGTAGCGATTCATAAGGACAGGGAGAGGGACTACTGGTCTTGGAAATGCACTAGGGACGGGTTGTACCAATTCAAGAAAGTCTGGAATTCGACTAGAACTGGCTTTGAAACTAAAAACTGGTCGACAGTAGTATGGAATAAAATTCATGTACCCAAAATGGCGGTTTGCCTTTTTAAAGCCATTAATGACTTTTTACTTACCAAAGAAAGGCTGGTGCAGAAACAGATAATTGTGGACCCTATTTGCGTTTTATGTAATAAACACATTGAAACCATAGATCATCTATTTTTTCAATGTGACTTTTCAGAGAAAATTTGGTTGTGGAGTTGTAAAAAAAATTTCGGCCGTCCGAAAAGAATGCTCTCATTTTATTTGAAGGACAATTTACAGAAAATAGTCTCTTCAACTAGAGCTAAGAATCTAACTTCAGACTTACTTCATCTTTCGATATCAGTTTGCGTGTGGCATATTTGGAGGGAAAGAAACGAAAGAATATTTCAGAACAGATTCACCGATCAAACACTGATTTGTACTAAAATATTTCAGACTATGAACATCAGAATGGTGAAATCTAAATTCTACAATAACATCACAGATACGAAAGACACAACTGCTAGGAAATGGGGATATACCTCCCAACGCTGAATTGGGGCATCTTCATTATCATATGTGCTGACCTCCTGCTTCTGAATCTTTGCTCTTGGTCTGAGGTTCTTTTTGCACCTGTTTTAATTTACATTGACCTCAATCCCTCTCATTTAATTACATATTAATTTACAATCAACAATATATATTGAACTAGTCTGTAAGTGTTCAGCTAACAGGAATCTCCGAAGCACAGGTTACCGAAGCAAGAATCTCTGTGACCAACTTTTGTTCAGATCTCGTCTTTCAGTTCTGGAAGAAGCACATGAAAAGAATCTGATCTGGATGTACAAACGTAAAGAAAATGGTTAGATTCTTGAGTTAAGAAAGAAAACACAACTTTAAGAGTCTCAAAGACGTATCTTGCTCAATTTGGTGGAAAGTCTTTTGCTTTTCTATGCTTGTCAACTGCTAGTTCCAGTGAATCCTTCATTCCTGTGGAGCACTGTCCTCCGATTCCCGAAGAGATATGAAAAACTTAATTAGATTGCTATAAAAGCTTAAAGATAACATCTTTAGGGAATTAGAAGAATTACCTGTACTTACTGGAACTTCGAACCACTGCTGATGGCCTTTTGCTTTTTAAGCATTGGAATTTGTACAGATCTGGAAGAAGTTGCTAATGCTCCCCCGATGCTAAGGGTCTCTTCTTTATTTTGAAGTGATCCCCCATTTCTACTCCGAGCAACCTAGATCTGTGCTGATTCGACTTGAAGGGGAGTTTATCTCCCAGTCTTGCTGTCAATGGACATCATCTGCCCTGTAATGTTGCTTGGCCGTGGATACAGTAGCTAAAAAGATGAGAATTGTTGATATTGAAGAGTAAACTGAGAAGATTTTCTCTATTCTCATTTCGCCGCCATGAAAGTAACAACTCTTAGATAATTTAATGAAGTAACTGGAAGTGTTCGTATTGCCTTTTTTGTTTGTAGGGTTATCTCGAAGCTTCGAATAAATGGGCCAAAATGTGTAGGCTTCGGGTATTTTCGCATTAGTTTTGCTGGCCTGTTTAGCTTTTTAGTTTTTTTGTGATATTGAGAATATGCCTTATGGCATTTGTAAATATTGATACCATTGATTTAATAGAAAAGTTTGAACCCATTTTCAAAAAAAAAAAAAAATAGTAAAAATTTCAATGACCATGTCGACATGCCCCCTCAACCCATGTCGACATACAACGATTTTTTTATTTTTGAAATTTTTCCCACCACAATTCAAATAATTGGTTATATATTCTTCTTATTTTCTAAATTTTGATCATTCTCTCTGTTTTCTTTCTGTTCTAACTTCTGAAATAAATTAAACCATAGCCTCCTCTTCCAAACTAAAAAAAAATTCAACCTTTTCATTCCCTTCTCCTACTTCTGGACCGTTTCAACGAACTACGCTCGCTCGAGTGACAAAAATGGAGGATTCTCCGAAGGATGCACTATAATTATTGACTGAAATTCAAGTATTACAACTTAGAATGGACAATGAACAAGAAAGGCAAGGCAAAATCCTTAGGAATTTGCAAAAATTTCTAATGGACAATAATGCTCATCCTATCTTGATTGACGAAGATTCTTCAGGAGATCAAGTGCAAGAGAGCAGCAAAGAAGAAGAAACCTTCATGGAAGAAGAGCACGTTGAAGAAGACGACAAAGTCGTTTGTGTTTGCGAAGTGTGCTTTGACAAAGATGGAAATCTTGTCGAACAACGTGGAAATTTCTTTTTCCACTATCCAAATTGTTCGGTTCATAGATCTCCCATTTTCAAAGAGACTCATTAGTTTCTTTTCTCTCTTTCCTATTGTTGAATGTTCTTTCTTACGTTCTCTACAAAAATGTAAATATAACTATATAATTAATAAATAGTTCGTGTTCTTCTATGAGTTCTATTAAAAGTATTATTATATGGATACTTAGTTAAAATAGTTAGTAGTTTAGGACTAAGTTTTAAGTTTTAGAGTTAAGTATTGATTATCTATGATAGCACTATCATTATAATCACATGTCATGGAGTATTAGATTTAGGGGGAGTAATATAGTTTCGAGTTATTTTTTTGTTGATGACAAAGGGGAAGAAGTATAAAATAGGATAGTTGGGCATAGATTAAGGGGGAGTTATTAGTTTTAAGGGGAGTTATTGGGATAAAAGTAATATTTTATAAACAAAGGTTGTCATCATCAAAAATGGGGAGATTGTTAGTCCTTGAGATGATGGTTTTGATGAAAACAACCTTAGAATAGGATTATAAAATATAAATACTAATGTTATAGTTTAGAAATATATGTATATGCAGGATTTAACCATGCAGGCACCAAGAACGAAAACGGCACAGTATAGAAATTCAAGATATCAAGATTGAAGACTCATGAGTATCAAGAATATCAAGATTATCAAGAGTTCAAGATTTCAAGAATAAGTAATTTAATTTGGAATTTTGTTAAAACTCCTAGAAAAGCACTGGCATCTTAAATCTAATTTATTCGTAGAATGGAATCCATTTCAAACCTGTTAAAGGGATGGACCCCTAAGTAGGATGAAACCTACGAAAAATCTAGTGGAACATTGTTTTGTATCCACTAACTTTTATTCAAAATGTTTTACAAAATTATATCTTGTTTTCAAAATGATTTCAAAACCTTCCTTATAAAAGAATCAAAAACATCTATCCTGGATTTAAATATTTTTAGCCTCAAAATAATCTTTATCTTCAAAATCAAATTATCCTTAGTTTTCAACTATCTTTTAATAATAATATATTTAACTTTTATTATTTATACTTAGATTTGAATATAAAATTATAGTTAAATTTTATATGTACCAAAATATTATTCTCTATATTTACTTATGTATTTTAACTATATTTAAGTATATTTATAAAAGGTTAAAATAGTTTTAATAAAAGATAAAAGTTATTTTCAAGGAAAAAAACCACCAAAATTTCCTTTGGGATGTCAACATACTCAAGATATCCATGTCGACATAGTGGCAGTTGATTTCAAAAATTTGAATTTCAAAAGAAGTGTATATTCGTCATATCCCTTCACGAATGGACATGGTTGTTGTTCTTCTATAAATAGGGGCCGTTTTCAACGAATTTCTAATCATATTTTTCTAGTTTTCATTCCTCTTCTTCTTCCACATTTCTTTATACATATTCTTACCATTACTCTGCCGAAACCAACATTGCATCTAACTAGATCATTTCTAGTTTGATTCTCTTTCACTATCTCAGCAAGATCTTAGTGCTATTCAGAGTTATAGACTTCTTTGTAATCAATTTAGCGCGAAAAGGTGTGATTGTGGCCTTGGAAATCAATCAAGTTAGAAAAGGTGTTATTGTAGCCTAGGAAATCAATTGGGTGAACTTGTTGCCCATGAAATCAAGTATCTCTACCCAGAAGATGGTGAATCTGGAGGGTATACCTCTTAGCCTTGAAATCGAGGGTGTAATTGTATAATTGCTTTTGAAAGGAAATCTGTACTTGTGTGCGGGGCTGGATGTAGGGTAACTTTGAACCAGTATAAAATCCATGTTCTTTCCTTTGTTTCTGCATCTGTGTTTGATTCTATGATCATATCTATGTCTGAATATTGCATACATTTGTGTTCAAATTAACAAAAACTCAAAAAGATTTAATAATTTCTTTAAACACTATTCACCCCCTAGTGTTGATCCTAGCCTTAAGATCCATATTCCACATTTCTCACAATATAAAAGTATTTTATATTGTGGCCATTGACCTATTGAGTGGCTTATGGATTCTGGTCATTATGAGTAACTAATATTGATAGGAATCTCTAAACACTTGAACAGAACAATTCGACATAGTATTGTTTTGAAATTGGTTAAATGAAATAATTTTACCCTGATTATAGTTTTATATATAAAGAAATAATTTTCAGAATTTTTTTAGGATATATATAATGTGTTTGATTGTTATAAAATGGTAATTTTATACTATTATTATTTGTTGTTTGTTGTTTGTGAATAAATAAAGGTTGCTACTAATAAAGTAAACAAGGTAAGCAACAAAGAAATGATTTTATATAATCAAAACGGGATTATATGACTATATGATTTGTAAATGCGATACATAAAATGGAAAGGAGATGAAATTCCTAAAGTATACTATAAATATGATTTATAAAAAGGATTTAAAAGCTGGGAATTTGGAAATTTCCCATTGGTTTTTAAAATGATTTTCAAAGTTTTGGAAAATAATAATAGTATTATTTGGAAAAAATTTTGAATAGAAATATTTAAAGAGTTTAAAAGGAATAGAAAGCACCGAACTCACTTTGGTCATTGGAAAATAATTTTGGTGATGACTGCAGCATCATCGATGTTCATTTTCGAGTTTTCAAGAGAGGAATTGGTACCAATGGAGTTTTTCTTTGGTAAAACTCATTCTTTTGAAATCGAAAAGAATGATTTGATATACCAAGCGATTTTGTGTGTGTGTATGTATATGATTTCAAAAATGATTTGAAATACTTTAGAACGAGGTGTTTAAACTCTAGGATTTTCTTTTAAATGTTTTATTAAAAATATGAGAAAATAAGTTTGAGGACTTATAAAATTTGAAAATCAGCAAGATAAAGCAGTGTTTAAATTATTGATTATGAACACAAGAAAAGTAAAATTTGAAATTGAATTATGGAATGAAATTTAACTTAAATTAAGTTAAATAAAGTGGAATATGGAGGTTTAGCCAAATTAGACTAAATGAAATAATTTTTGGAAGTGGTATTGATTAAGACTGAAATAAATTAATGATGGAACTAATTAAATTAATTTGTGAAATGGATATGGTTTGAAATGTTGATTGATGAAATTGAATATTGAAATTTAGCAATGGAATTGAGTGAAATAAAATGGGATTTGATATAAAATGATATAGATTTAAGTTGTATAAGATGTTTTAAAATGAACTTAAGTAAAAAGATTCTATGGAATAATGTTTAAGTGAAATAGTATTAAGGGATATACTATGTAAAGAAGTGAATGTGAGTAAAGAAGAGAATGTGAATTAAGTAATGTGAATAGTGATTGTAAATAAGTGTAATGAAATGAACGTGAATAAAAAAAATTGGTATAGCTAAGAAATCAGTGGAAATAAAAACGTAAGTTGTAAGTATATTATTTATTTCACATATCGGTTTGATCGAGATTCAAGCACATAATTTCGAGATAATTTATATCGATCCGAATTAGGATTTTTCAATCGATTTTCGACGGTGAACACTGGATATGGATTTTTGATTGATTCTGGAATTCTTTATCATAATATATGGCTATGCAAGGAGAACGATAGTTTCTAATCAATAAACCAGATCTGTATCCGCACTAGAGTGGTCTGTGAACAATACTAGTTTGGAAATGAGATTATGCGGTTGAGTGAGCGATCAAATTAGACGCTACGTACGAATGATATATGTACATCATACGGGCTTAGGTAAAGCAAATATTGGAAATGGAAAATACAGATTAATGTGATTATAAACAATGTGATTGGATATTATTGGTAAATAAGATGCAGATATTCAAAAGAAAGAGCTAATTTGATGCCTTGGGTTTCATAAGTAAAATTGGGTTGCCCAACAAAAAGGTACATGTCTAAATTATTGTTTGAATTTGATGGTTTTATTGTTGAGCCACTTGGCCTTTGTTTTCTTTTTTTGGATTATCCCGTAGTGGCAATTTGTAGTTGTCTTGATCCAGCCGCGCAAAGGAGACGCTGGTGAAATTTTTTGGAAATTTAAAAAGTTAGAAATTTTGAAGAAGATTTTTAATAACTAAAATTTTATTTCTGAGTTAAAATGAAATGATTGAATGGATAATATTATTTGAAATCCATAGATGAACTTGGAAATTAATAAAAGTGATAATGAGGTTTTAACAAATTGGTTTTGAGAGGTTAAGGGCTTCAATGGATTTGGAAGTTATTTCACCTAATTGGTTTTAAAAAGTCAAGGTTTTGGGCACTTTTTCTAGCTTGGCAATTTCGAGGAAAATATTCTTTTAAGGGGGGAAGAATGTAACGACCTAGAATTTCAAGTGGTTTGGAATTGGAATATTTAATTGAATTTAAATATTCAAAAGTTAATCTTTAGATTTAATAACTTAAATTCAAATATAACGATTTATTTGATATTAATTGTTGAATTTAATAATCGAAAACCGCTTAAATAATTGAAATCTTATATTTTTATTTGGATAAAATAATTTAAAGGCTTATTAAATTTCTATCAATAAGAATAAAGGTAATAAAGCTTTCAAATTTGTTTTAGAGGTGATTTAACAAATTTTGTAAAGGGTATTTCACTCGAAGGACAAACTTTGCAGTCCAATTAGTTTCCAGGACACACATCCATGGAAACTAATTTCAAGGCCAAAATCAGCAAAATAATTACTTTTAAGGACAAAATCAGCAGTCAAATTACTTTCAAGGACATAAATTCATAGGTTTTTAGGCCTTAGAAATTAATTATTTTGCATTTTGTCCTTAAAAGTAATTACTTCAATTGTATGTCCTAAAAACTAATTGCACTTGCTAAAGAGGACCTTGTGGCTAATTTACACTTTTGTAAATATCTCATTTTAATTAATATATAAAATAGCCTTCTAGGGCACAGTTTTGGATTTCGACGAAACCAGTTCCATCGGATCCGTAATAGCATGTTATTATCGAATTTCAAATTTCATAACGTTTGGAGTTATCGTTTGGTCGTACGGAATAGAAACATGTTGAAATTTATATCGGAAATTTAATATTATAATTAGGTTCAAAAGGCTATGTTCTCCATACGATCGAATTAGGCCTCGAAACTAGTTCCACTACATTCGAAATAGGGGTATAACGTTAGCAATGCCTGGCGGTGTGCCCCGATAGGGGTTCGGGATTTTAAATTACTTTAAACGAGATATTTTAAATTTTTTAAATAATATATATTTTCAATCGATGTGATTGCACAACCTTTTCTTTCCTTTTCAAGCCAACCTACCAGCCACACCTACCTTCACGCAGACTTCCTTATAGCTTCCCTATTTTATTTAATCAGAGCTCAGAAGAAGAAAGAAAAGATTAAGGCAACTTCAAAAAAATTATATCTTGAAAAATAATCTACTAAAAATCCTAAAACGAGTTTTAAAAATCATAGTTAGGTGAGGGCTTCTTAAACATCCCGCCTTTTGAGGCCAAAAACTAACCGCTACTGATGATTCAGTCATTCATAGTTGTTATTTCTTGGCAACCGAATGCGACATAGTTAGTATCGATACATTGGAACACAAGAATATGAAAATTTTAAACTTCCAACAAACAAAATTTTCATTTCAAGCAAATCACAATTTAAGATTTAATTACATAATCCTAGACGTTAACGACATTTATATCACATATACATGTACAAAATATGATAAGAGCGACATATGAAGATGTCCCCTTATGACGATCATTGAACAAATAAATATGAACTTTACAGTTCTTAGTACATCACAGCAGAAAACACAAAATAGCTCCTGTATAGCTAACACTGCCTCCTAACATCTCCGGAAGCTTATTCGTCCAAAAACCTGAAAGTTTTCCACTCTCAGACTACTCAAATTAATTTTGATTACTCGAGAGTTTGTAGAGAAACACAAATTTCGAGTCAGACAATAAGTCTAGTATGAACAATCCCCTATCATCTCTTATCATAAATAGGTAGCTAGTGATACCACGCCGCTTAGCGGAACAGGTTTTCCTTTCACTAGTATCCAAAACAAAACATGCAAATCATTTACTATGCCCCTTCACCTAAAATGATTAGTCTTAACATAATATGAAATAAAGCCATAAATCATATATATTGGATATCCCATCCATCCATTTATTAGATATCTCATCTTAAAGCAATTTGTTAGATTTCCCATCTAAAAGCAATTTACTAGATTTCCCATATAAGATAATTTATTAGAGTCCCCCTCTAAATCTTTAAAAATTACTATATATCAAAACTTTAATAGGACTATCTGTCCCAAATTCATCAAAATAAATGCAGATTATCCATCATATATTGTTATTAAAATTGGTATGGGCTATCCATCGTACACTCCATAGTTTTCCTAGGATAACTATGAACCCTAGGTGCCAAATCCCGAGGCTAACCACCTCTGGCAAAACATTCTTTTCTTTAGAAATTTGATGTGGGCTATCCACCGCACATTCTATGGTTTTCCTAAGTTATCTAAGAACCCATCACTTGGCTAATTAAAATATCATGATTCCATGATTCCTTATTAAAATTCATGATCCTCATTATTAATTATTTTCCCCAGGTATACCACATGTTAACCTATTCCCATTGGTAGCCCCAATAAGGTTAAATTAAATAAAAACATATTAATAGCCCCAATGTATATTTTCGAAAGCAAATTTCTGTTTGTAACCCCAAACTATGTATTTAAAACATTAAACCTACCCCGATGTCCACATGTTTTTATAACATTCAACTTAAATAAGGATCCCCTTACATATTGAAACAAAGATAAGTATTTTATGTTATAACCCTTCGAAGTAGCCCATTCGAATTAGCAAAACTTTACTCAAGAAAAATGGCTAAAAACAGCCTTTACAACCCTTCGAATGAAGTCCCATTCAAAGGCAAATAATCCTCTGAAGTTAGCCCCTTCGAAAACCTTCCTTTTGAAAGCATCACAAAATCATACCTTTTGACCTTGTCAAAAAGGTCACACCTTTAGGCATTGTCGGAAGGTTTCTTTTCGACTAGTCGAAAGGATCTACAGCTTAGGGTATTCCCCCACTTATAAAACCATTTATAAACCTTTTGAAAGCAGTGAAACTCAAAACCTTTCACAGCCATTGAAGGTAACCCCTTCATAACCTTTCGAAATCGGACATTTCAAAACCAAAACTTTTAAAAATCAAACCTATCGAAACCAAATACTTTCGAAATCATACCTTTAAAAACCGTTCAAAAACAATGAAGTGTTGGTGTTGGAACCAACCTTAGAAATTATACTTTCGACCTTGTTGGAAGGTTTACCCTATGACTTTGTCGAAAGGTATTAAACTTTTACTTTAAAAAAATGAAAGGTTCTGAAGTAACCCCTTCTTTCCCTTCGACTTTGTCGAAGGCATCCCTCAACTTAGTCAAAAGGATTAAAACACCTTTTTGGAAAACATTTTAAAACCATTTTATTGAAGGTTTAAACTTTCGAAGATCCCCTTCGAAACCCTTTCTTGAGTATATAAATTTTAGTCTTTTATAAAATGGTAGTCGAAGGATCCCCCTTTAACTTATTCGAAAGTAATTATGTTTCTATTCGAAAGCAAAGGAAGCAGCCTCTCATCCCTTCGCCCCTCTTCCCTTCGACACCGTGCCTACTTTCGACTTAGGGGAAGGGTAATTGTTTTCCTTCCGTCTTAGATGAAAGGTACCTTTCGACTTCGTCAAAAGGGTAAAAGCGGGCTTGTTGGAGTCGAAGGCAGAACTAGGCCTATTGAAGTGATGTTTTGTCTTGCTTGTCTAATTTTGATTGTCTGAAGAGCCTTCTTCTATACTTCCAAATAGTAAAAAGTATACAAGAGTTAACCTTTTTCTTAAAACACTATTCTTCTTTCCCAATTAAATTATCGAATGGTAGCCTTCCCTCCAAATTAACTAGTTCGAAGGCAATTTTGCAGTTTTTCCCTTATGCTTAAATAATTTAATTACCTTAGTAAATCACTGAGGAAAATCCCCAAAAATCACCAAAAATCAGATAAATCATATACTCCAACATATTAAAATTTCAAAGTATATGAGGAAAAAAACAACCCGGAATTCAACAAAAATCGAATAAAAACGTGTTAATTAGTCCATTAACATTTAAAACACCAATGTCTTATCCAAACAAAGGTTTAAATGATTATATACCAAAATCACAAACATGAATCGGGTATACCCCACAACCGATCCAAACATAGAAAAATGAGATGATAAACATGATTATTCACCTTGATAAGTTAATCGAGGAATGAGATAATTTTCTAGCTTTAATTTCTTAGCTTTATCTTCAATTTATATTCTTCCTAGAAATTTTAATGGCCGGCCGAAAGTTGGTGAGGAGATGAATGAGAAAGTAAAAGTATATTAAGGTGGAGAAAGAGATATATAATAAGAAATGTAGCCTCATTTCTAAGTTTACCCCTTAGGAAATTCCTCCTTCTTATTTTAGTTAAGTCTTATTTTAGTTCATTCATTAAGACATGGCCATTGGATTTATTAATCTCATCTTCCTAATTATTCACATTATTCAATTTAATTTATCTAATTAGATATCCTGAATAATGTTATTTAAAATTCAAGGGTATTACAGACTCCTCCCCTTAAAGAATTTTGTCCTTCAGTAAGGACAAAACAATAAGCATATAGCCCATGCAAGCAAAGCTAGTATAACCTACCAGCTAAATTCCACATAAACCTTATATAGAACATACCATCTAAAATAGCCCAGGAAAAGTAGTCCTAATCATGTCTTCCGTCTCCCAAGTATAGTCCTTCAAGTTGTCTTTTCACTGAACTTTCACCAGCATGACTATCTTGTTTCTTAACCTCTTCTCATCTTTTGCCACAACATGAACTGGTTGCCTCACAAAAATCATATTCGGTTTCACAACTAAATCCTCCAGTGTCGTCGGTGCGATAGTAGCTTCTGGATCATAAACACACTTCCTAAGATAAGAAACATGAAACATATTGTGGACCCTGGCCTAACTGCTCGGCAAATCTACTCGATATGCGAGTCTCCTAATCCTCTCTGATATAGGAAATGGTCCAACATATCACGATGCTAGCTTCTCAGTTTTCCCGAACCGAACCACACCTTTCATCGGCAACACCTTGATGAAAACTCTGTCTCCAACTGAGAACTCTATGTCCTTATGCCTTTTGTCTGCGTAACTCTTCTGCCTAGACTGAGCTTCCTTCATACTTTCTCGTATAAACTCAATCTTTTCAATCACCTCTCTCACCAAATCTAGACCAAGGACCAATCTTTCTCCGGTCTCTAACCAACATACTGGTGATTTGCATGGCCTTCCATACAAAGCTTCAAAAGGCGCCATTCATATAGTAGTTTAATAACTATTACTATATAAAAACTCCACTAAGTGCAAGTGATCTTCCTAAGAACCACTAAAATCCAGCACAAAAGCTTTCAACAGATCTTCCAGTACCTTTTTGACTCTCTCTGTCTTCCCATCTGTCTGAAGGTGATAAATGGTACTCATCTTGAGCTTAGTGCCTAACACACTCTGCAGGCTCTTCCAGAACTTGCTAGTAAACAAATCATCTCTATCACTGATGATACTACTAGGAATTCCACGTAGTCTAACGATGTCTTCATAAACAACATAGCCAAAATAGGTGCCGTACTGGTCGATCTTACTGGAATGAAATGGATACTCTTGTCCAATCTGTCCACTATGACCCATATACTTTCATAATCTCAGTTTGACCTTGGCAACCTGTCAATAAAATCCCTGGATATCGAGTCCTACTTCCAAACTAGAATATCCAAAGGCTGAAGCAAACCACTTGGCTTCTGATGTTCGGCTTTATTTGTTGACAGTTCAAACATTGTTTTATTCAAAAGCCAACATCCCTCTTCATTCCTTCCTAGAAGAAACTTCTCTTCATATCCTGATACATCTTGGTTCCACCACGATGAATCATAAACTTCGATCGATGACATTCACTAAGAACTTCCTTCTTAAGGTTTCCAACATCTGGAACACATAATCGTTCCTTCTTTCTCAACTAACCCTATGGTCAAGAATAAAATCCTTTAAATCATCAATCTCGGTTTCAGCTTCTAACCTTCTAATCCTCTCGGCTAACACTGGATCCTCTTTCAAACTAGAAGCAATCAGCTTGATCAGAACTGGTCGAACTTCCAAACAAGACATCATGGCGATATTCCGACTAGATCCACCAGTTGACCTCCACTGCACACTACAACCAACTAGTGTTTCCAAGTCTTTCATTCCACCAAGATAGCTGGCACCACATTCTAATGTTTCCTGCTAAGCCCATCTGTCACCTTATTTCCTATTCCCGATGTATACTCGATGCTAAAATCATAAGCAGCAACAAAATCAAGCCATCTCTGCTGTCTCATGTTCAGCTCCTTCTGAGAGAATAAATAACGTAGAGACTTATGATCCATAAATAGCTCAAACATTTCTTCCATAAGATAACCACTTCCAACTCCAAATCATGAGTAGGGTATCTAACTTCATGCGGTCTAAGTTATCTAGAAGCATAGGCAATAACCTTTCCATTTTGCATTAGCACAGCACCTAACCCAGTACTACATGCATCGGTGTAAACTACCAATCCCTAATTCCCATATGGAATTACTAACACGGGCGCATTGGTTAGCAAATGTTTCAACTTAAGGAATGCCTCCTCACATTTGTCAGGCCAAACAAACTTCACGTCCTTTCTTAGTTAGCATGGTCAAGGATGCCGCTATCCGCGAGAAATCCTTAATGAACCTTCAGTAGTATCCTACAAGACCAAGAAAACTTATGATCTCACTTACCATCTCTAGTCTCTTTCAATTATTAACAGCTTCGGTCTTATCTAGATCAACTGCTAAACCTTCCTCGAAAAATACGTGACCAAGGAACTTCACTTCCTTCTTTCAGAAATGACACTTTGAGAATTTCACTTTCTGTTAATATTGCCTTAGCGTCTCCAACACTATTCTAAGATGATCTGCATGATCGTTCTCATTCTTAGAATATACTAAAATGTCATCAATAAAAACCAACATGAACTATCCAAGTGCTTTTGAAAAGCCCGGTTCATCAAATCCACGAAGAAAGTTGGCGCATTAGTAATTCGAACGGTATAACCAAACATTTGTAAGACCCATATCCAGTCCTAAACGCCGTCATAGGAATACTGTCCTCTACCACTCTTAGCCGATGGAAACCTATTATAACGACCCGAATTTTTGGTCGTTGATTTTGAACATCTAGTTTATTTTAAATATTGAGTTTTGAAATGTGAATAGAATTTTAATATGGAATTTAACGATCAAATAAGTTGAATAAGACTTAAGTTTCAAATGTAGCGATTTATTGGACAAATTTAATTGTTGAATTAATAATTGAAAATCATTTAAGTAATTAAATTGAAGTAGAATATGAACCGAAAATGATTTCTGATGTTGATATAAATTCTACTAGAATTATAATTGAGTTAGTATGGTTTTAAAACTGAAATGTTAGGCGATTTCGTAAAAATAGGAAATCATCCATTTAATCGACGATTTAAAATAGCGATCATGGGCACAGTCTCTGATTTCCAGGAAACTAGTTCCATTGGATCTGTAATAATGTGTTATTATCAGATTTCAAATTTCGTAACATTTGGATTCACTGTTTGGTCGTACGGGATAGAAACGCCTAGAAATAATTTAATTGAAATTAATTTCATAGTCGATTTAAAAGGCTATCTTCTCTATACGATCGAATTGAGACTCGAAACTTATTCCATTAGGTTTGGGATTGCGGTATAACATTAGAAATGGTTGGCAACACATATAAGTAGGGGTTCAAAATTTCAAGATATGAAAACATGATATTTTGGGTGGACAAGTAATAAATCAAATTGATGTCAAACTCTATCGTCGGCCAACCTAGCTTCCTACGCACGCTGCTCCCTTAAGTTAAATCATGATTTTCACTTTCATTCTTCAAAATCAAAATTCATGTAGAAGAATCCAAAAAAAGAGAATCGAATCAAATAAAAAATAAAATAAGGAATTGAACAAGGCCTTTGTTCAAAATCAGTTTGACATTTTTCCAAGGAAGGCTCGCGATTTCGCGGAGGTGATCGACGCGATGTTGGCATCAAGACACAAAGGGGGACGAACGAAGCTAAGGCTAGTGGGTTTGGCGATCGATCATAGCAGCGTGGCGCGCGTGGGTGCTATGGTAAGGCGGAGCCGAGAGGGAGCAGGGGCGGTGGTCGGCGAGTGACGTGGGGGGACACAATCGAACGAAGGCGAAGCAACAAAAAAATTAAAAAAATACAGTATCACAATTCAGAAAGAAAGGGAATTGTCGTAATTTTTCTTGCACCTGAAAATCGTGATAGAGGGGAGAGAGGTACAGATTTTAATTTATTAATAAAATTTACTTAAGTTAATTTAATTTATTTGTTTTAAAAGTTTATTAATCCGTATCGAATTCATATGAGGACGAAAAATTACGAAACATGTAGCATTGGATTCATAATGACGTACGCTTCGAAATAAAATCGGTTTTGGATTTTTTGGAGTCAGTTGGGATTTTAGACAATTTAAAATCTGGATGTTCGGCAAATTAAAAAATCAAGTTGAGAAATTCTCACTCATTTGGATTACTAGAATTATTCTAAATATTTAAAATAGAATTTTGAATGCTGGTTGAATTTATAAATTATTTTCTATTGAATGTTAGATATATATATATATATAGTAGCATATATTTTAGTAGTTGGATTGATATTCCTGCATATTTTAGCGGATGATACACTATGCATCCCGCATAATAGCGGATTCCCTATATAGCGCGATATCCCCCTCGAAGAGGGATTGGTATTTTTTATTGTATTAACATCTGTGGATGCAGGGAAACAGGTTGGAGGGATCCAACTGGATTGCTCAAAAATGTTGATTTTAATTTCATATATAATGATATGTGATGTGTTAGAATAATCTGTTATAGATTATTGTTGTGATTTGAATAATTGGATGCTATAGTAGCACTGTCCTGAATTTTGGTATTTTAAATACCATAAATATTATTTTTGAATTTGAAGGAATTAAAAGGATTTTAGATATAAACATATTTATATTGGAATTTGAATTATTTTAATGGGAATTAATTTGGATAAAATAATAATTTGATTTTTTAGGGTCTGTACTTAACTATTTGTTAAATAGTTTTAATAGAGCTTTTAAGATAATTTATACAAGGAATTTTAACTATGTATTTTAAAGGGATATTTTTTAAAATATGGATAAGGAGTTTTAAATCGATATTAAAAATAGATTTGGCAAATCAATAGGATTTATTAAGGAATGGATATATAAAATGAGACTTTATAAACGAGATTAGTTTATAAAAAGTGAAGCTCAAAGGAGTTAAAAATTTATAAACGATGTTATAAATAAAGGAAATCGATATCAGATGATAATTGGGAATATAAAATCCATAGGGTGAATTTATATTAGGATATGGAAATAGGGTTGAGGAAAAGTAGTGGACACTATTTTGGAAAAGTGGAAATAGTTCAGGAGATCGGAATGAATGCAATATGTTAGGAATCGAGAGGAATTTATAAACTAATTAGTTTTTGAGATTTTAAAAATATGTTTTTTATTTTAAGAACTAAGTTGTTTTTTAGGGGTAATTTATTTATTCAACTATGGGGATTTAAGCTGTTAGTAGTGAAATACTTCAGGAAGTAGATTATTCAAATATTTACTATTTATTGAAATGAATTAACATATTATAATAAGCTTCATAAATCAATTTGTTGTTGAAAATGAAATTGCGAATAAATTATCAATGTTTATATAAGTATTTTAAAATTTAAAATAATTACTTAAACATGTTTTTAAAAAAAAATCATTCTTCAAAAAATATTTATTATACATATATAGAGTTTTTGGAAATGATTTTAAATTATTTATAAACTCTCTCAAGATGTGAAAATAGACACGATTTTTAGAAGTTGTAAATGGATAGACGAGATTATAAGTGAGTATAATCGACTTTGGAAAATGTAAAGGAATTAATATCAATACCGGAAATGTAGAAGATAGGATAAGAAAACTCCTAGGTATTGATAGTAGAAATGATTTCGAAAAAATGGATTATGATATTTTCCTAATTGAGAAAATGATGGTTTTTGAAATTTTTTAGAGACGAAGGATTTATATCGAGATATTTTCTAAGTAATGGGTTATATATCGAAGTTGGAAATATTTCACTAAGTGTTGAAGTGAGATATGGGTGGAGATATCCTGTTATGGAAACAAGTATTCAGAATGTTTTCAAATATTGATAATTTGAAAGAGATTTGAATATATATCTTTGTAAGGATATTTTGAAATGAATGTTTTAATGAATTATAAACAATGTCCTAGTGACTGCTTATGGAGGTTATTTGATAGTTAAATAACCGACTATCAATATTGGCCAATTTTGTTAATCGTTTCGAAAAGACCGGGATCAGATTTAATTATCCGAAAACCACTTCGATCTGATTTGAGCGTTACGAATGGATATCATGAAGATAGTAAAGATGGTGATTCAGTTTGTCCAGACCCTGGACAACTTGTATGGATGAATGCTAACAGAACATCATCATTAGAGGACGACGAGCATTCTAAGTGGAATTGTTCTTGAAAGGTAATCCTAGCCTCAAGCCCCATCTACTGAAATGACCATAAATCAAGGGAGATGCTACAAGGCTAAGTGGGTCGCACCCAATTTGGATTTATTATCATCTTTCTAGATACCATCGGATATATTATAATTATGGATATGGTGGTGCATGGAAAAAAGAGCTCTCAATAAGGGTGGGAACACTTGGAGGGATAACATATTCGGTTCTATCCGGGTTTGGGATAGGGTCGGTCTTGTGCTGTAGGAGATCCCAGCGAGGTTCTCGGTAGATTTTTGCCGCGATAGGTGGTATCCTAATGCCTAGTCATTGTATGGATCCATTCTCCAATAAGCGTCGTACGGTTTTGATTGTGCCTAACTATGCTAAAACGTGAGGTGTAAGCATTTTAGCTATTTTCTATTTACTTTGTTTAAGCACTATTATAATATCAGACGATTTTGATAAAAATGTTTTGTTTGGCATAAGGTAAAAACCCATCGTGTTTATGTGTGACGTGATCTTACGAGATACCTTTGTTTTTCAAAGGACTTTGATTATTTTAATAATTCAAATTGAGTATGTTTTCTCGTGCTGGTTTTCCAGAATAACTCGGGTGTTATTTTATTATAATTCTCGGGTCAGGACAAGTATACAGATTTGGGATAGGATGCTTTGGAGCTCAAAAGACAAGCTGGATGACAAAGACGTATTTGTATACTTGATTTGTATTTCCGCTGTATGAGGACATGTTATTATAACTGTCTAGATTGATATATTGATTATTGTACTCTAAGAATTGTAAGTATAAAATAGTTTTAGATTACCTGTACAATAATCTGTTATTATATATTATATTTTGATCCACTGCGATTGTGAGATTCTGTGTTGTTGTTTCTATTTTCTTCAATCACTTTCTTCTTCTTTACCCCTAGTTATTCGCTCTTTCGCACAATTCGGTTTTAACAAGAGTGAATTATCATCAACTCAAAGGGTACGGAATGGCGAGTTGCTACACTTATTGCCAAATCCAACTGGAAAAACACTCTGGCTCCACTCAACTGATCGAATAAGTCGTCGATTCTCGGCAAAGGATACATAATCTTGATCGTCCTCTCGTTCGGCATAGGATAGTCGATACACATCCTTAATGGCCCAATGGCTTATTCACGAATACCATAGCCATTTCCCAAGGTGAACTGCTTGGCCTGATGAAATTCTTTCCTTTCAATTCCACTAGCTACGCCTTCAATTCTTTCATCTCGTTGGTGACATCCTACTAAGTGATCTACTTACAGGTACATCTCCTAGTACGAGATCTATTCAAAACTCGATTGCCCTTTTCGGTGGAAAGCCTGATATTGGTTCAAACACATCTGCAAATTCTCTTGCAACCTAAACCTGGTTCAACTCTGCTTTCATTTCCATAGCACCCAATAACGCATAAGCATTTCCGTCTGAACTCCTTACTGAGTAAATAACTCGGTTATGGCTATTGGGGTGCTTCAATGATATTTTCCTCTACTGGCAAAATATCCTAGCATCGTATCTGTCTAACCAATCTATACCCAATATGATCCTAAAACCAAGAAATCAAAAACATATAAACTGCATGCAAACATATGACCAAACAAATCAAGTTCTAACTGGTCATATCTCATTCCTAGAGTTGCATACCATCCTATAGGATTTACAACCCTTAAAGGAGTAATAAGGTATAAAGGTTCCAGACATAAGCAATCTACTAAATTCTGAGATACAAATGAGTGCGTTTCATCGGTATCAAATAGTATCATAACTGGAGTACTATGAATCATAAGCATACCTTCCATCACAGCTTTTCTTTCTCACCAGCTGTTGGTCTAGAGGATGATGGTTCCAATGCAAAGACCTTTCCCTTTCTAGCCTTAGCAGCCTCGGAACACTTGTTGTTGTAATGCCTCATCTGGCCACATTTGTAGCACCTTACATTCGGCCTCACTATAACTACTCTTCCATCACCCGAGCGACACTTGTTAGCATAGTGCCCCTTCTTATCACACTTGCAACAAACAATATCAGCCTTTCTCTTCTTAGTTGCTACCCCCAACCGAGGACCCTTCTTCTTAAAGAACTTCTACTTCTTACCTTGAAAATTCTGAACCTTGATTGGTTTTCCTTTTCCAAAAGTAGAAAGTACCTCTTCATTCCGAATAGCCATCTCAACTACATTAAGACACGGATCTCTGAGGTTTGGCATGATTGCTCTTGCGATCTCAGGATTCAACCCCTGATAAACTTATCATTCCTCCGAATGACTTTATTCATAGTAGCATATCCATAGTGGGATAGCTCATCAAACTCCGTAGCATACTCAATCATCGATTATCCCTTTGGACTAAATCTATAAACTTCCTTAGCAATGCGGACTTGTTAACCTTTGGTAGAAATCTTTATTCAAACCTCCTTTGAAATTCAGCCCAAGTCAGGTCTTCCTCTGGCTCTCCTACGATAACTCCGTTCCACCAAAACAATGTTGCGCCCTAAAATTGCCTTGAAGCAAGTCTTCTCTTCTGCATCTCTGTCAAGCCGAGTTTTTCAAATATCCTACCACAATGCAATAGCTAGCTCTCCACTCCTACCGCATCCTCGGTTCCTAGAAAAGACTTCCCTCCTAAACTAGCATAATCCCTGCACAGTTTGGCATAGTTATTGCCAACTGTGGCTACCGGATTAGCTCCTCCAACATTCCCCACAGCCACTCCTACAACTGCTCCAGCTTGCATCATATTTACGAAGAACTGATACATTATCCCCATATCAACCGGAGGAATCTCAACACCAACATTAGCATTTTCATCTGAGTTTGCATTTGCCTGTCGACGTTGGTTGCTTCTAGTATTAGGTCGAACATTTCCACTAGTTGCGCTGCATCTCCCACGTTGATTCACTCTTCCGTTTCCTGCCTCCATATCTTACTCCCCTACTACCTGAAATCCAATCTTGTTAAGATACAAAAGAACGGTCTAAGAGAGTAGGAAATACATACTTAGGTATTTATAGCAAAGTACACATACGATACTATAACGCTTACCTAAGCCCAACCATATTTTAGATTCATTAGATTATGCTTTAATTTTTTTTAAGATTTAAATTCCTTTTAGGTACATAAACCATGATCTGATACCAACTTGTAACATCTCGCCTTCTGAGGCCTAAAACTAACTACTGCTGATGTTGTAGTCATCCATAGTTGCTATTTCTTCGTGACCAAATGTGGCAATGTTAATATTGATACATTGGAACAAAAGAATATGAAAAAAATTAAACTCCTAATAAACAAAATTTTCATTTCAAGCAAATCAAAATTGAAGATTCAATTACATAATCCCAGACTTTAACCACATTCAAATCACATATATATATACAAATACGATAAGAGCGACATACGATGATGTGTAAACAAACATAAATTCGCCCCAAAACCTGAAAGTCTCCCACTCTCAGACAAATCAAATTAATTTTGAGTACCCGAGAGTGTGTGGAGAAACACAAACTTCGAGTCAGACACTAATTCTAGTATCAATAATCCTCTATCTTCTCTTATCATAAATAGATAGCTAGTGAGACCACGCTACTTAGCGGAACGGGTTTTCCCCTCACGTGTATCCAAAACAAAACATGCAAATCATTTACTATGCCTCTGCACCAAAAATGATTAATCTTAACATAATATGAAATAAAGCCGTAAATCATATATATTGGATGTCTCATCCACTCATTTATTAGATATCCCATCTAAAATAAATTTATTAAATTTCCCGTCTAAAAGCAATTTATTAAATTTCCCATCTAAGATCAATTTGTTAAAGTTCCTCTCTACATCTTTAAAAATGACCATCCGTCAAAATTTTAATGGGACTATCTGTCCCAAATTCATTAAAATAAATACAGATTATTCACCGTACATTATTTTATAAAAATTAGTGTGGGTTATCCATCGTACACTCTATAGTTTTCCTAGGATGGTTATGAACCCTTGCGTGTCAAATCTCAAGGCTAACCACCTTTGGAAAAACATTCTTTTCCATAGAAATTTGATGTGGGCCATCCACCGCACATTTCATGGTTTTCCTAGGTTAATCAAGAACCCATCACTTGGCCAATGAAAATATCATGACCCCACGATTAATTATTTTCCCCAAGCATACTACATATTTAACCTCTTCCTATTGGTAGCCCTAATTAGGTGAAATTAAATAAAAACACATTGATAGCTCCAATGTATATTTTCGAAAGCATATTTCTGTTTCTAACCCTAAACTATGTATCGAAAACATTAAACCCACCTCGGTGTCCTCAAGGTTTTATAACATTCAATTTGATTAAGGATCCCCTTACATATTCAAACAAAGATAAGTATTTTATGTTATAACCCTTCAAAGTAGCCCCTTCGAATTAGCAAAATTTTACTCAAGAAAAATGGCTAAAAACGGCCCTTTACAACTCTAAGTCCCATTCAAAAGCAAATAACCCTCCGAAGTTAGCCCCTTCGAAAACCTTCAGTTAGAAAGCATCACAAAATTATACCTTTCGACCTTATCTAAAAGGTCCTACCTTTAGACATCGTCGGAAGGTTTCTTTTCGACCTAGTCAAAAGGATCTACCTTTTGACTTTGTCGAAAGCTTGTGGTATCCCCCTATAAAACCATTTATAAACTTTTGAAAGCAATGAAACTCAAAAACTTTTGCAATCATTGAAAGTAACCCCTTCGTGACCTTTCGAAATCTAACCTTTCGAACCAAAACCTTCCAAAATCAAACCTTTCGAACCAAAAACTTTCAAAATCAAACCTTTCGAAAACCATTCAAAAACAATGAAGTGTTGGTGTTGGAACCAACCTTTCGAAGGTATACTTTCAACTTTGTCGGAAGGTTTACACTTTTATTTTTTCGAAAGGTATTAAAGCTTTTACTTTAAAAACAATGGGAGGTTCAGAAGTAACCCCTTCTTCTTCTCCTTCTTTCCTTTCGGCTTTGTTGAAGGCATCCCTCGACTTAGTCGAAAGGATTAAAATATTTTTTAAGAAAACATTTTAAAACCATTTTATTGAAGGTTTAAACTTTAGAATATCCCCTTCGAAACCCATTGTTTAATATATAAATTTTTTAGTCATTTATAAAATGATAGACTCGAAGGATCCCCCTTCAACTTATTCGAAAGCAATTATGTTTCCATTCGAAAGCAAAGGAAGCAGCCTCCTATCCCTTTACCCCTCTTCCCTTCGACATCATGCCTACCTTTCAACTTAGGTGGAGGGTAATTGTTTACCTTCCATCTTAGATGAAAGGTACCTTTCGACTTCATCAAAAGGGTAAAAGGGGCTTGTCGGAGTCGAAGGCAGAACTGGGCCTACTAAAGTGATGTTTTATCTTGCTTATCTAATTCTGATTGTCTGAGGAGCCTTCTCCTGTACTTCCAAATAGTAAAAAGTATACAAGAGTTAACTTTTTTCTTAAAACACTATTCTTCTTCTTAAATTAAAATTTTGAATTGTAGCCTTCCCTCCGAATTGACTAATTCAAAGGCAATTTTGCAGTTTAGCCCTTAAGCTTAAATAACTTAATTACCTTAGTAAATCACTAAGGAAAATCTCCAAAAATATGATAAATCATATACTCTAACATATTAAAATTTAAAGAATATGAAGATCAAAACAAGTCGAAATTTAACCAAAACCGAATAAAAACGTGTTAACTAGCCCATTAACATTTAAAACACCTATATCTAATCCAAACAAAGGTTTAATTGGTTATATCCTAACCAAAATCACAACCATGAATTGGGTATACCCTATAACCGATCCAAATACAAAAAAATGAGATGATAAATATGATTATTCACCTTGATTAGTTGATTGAAGAATGAGATAATTTCCTAGCTTTAATTCCTTAGCTTTATCTTTAATTTATATTCTTCCTAGAGCTTTTAATGGTCGGCCGAAAGTTGGTGTAGTGTTATTAATGAGAAAGTAAAAGTTTATTAAGGTGGAGGAAGAGATATATAATAAGAAATGTAGACCCATTTCCAAGTTTACCCTTAGGAAATTTCTCCTTCTTAATTTAGTTAAGTCTTATTTTTGTTCATTCATTAAGACATGACCATTGGATTTATTAATCTCATCTCCCTAATTATTTACATTATTCTATTTAATTTATCCAATTAAATTTCCTGAGTACTGTTAATTAAAACTCAGGGGCATTACAAATTCGACCTGGTATGCTCGATTGGGGTGCAGTAGTTATTTTAGGTGATTAATGTTTGGGCGGTGAATCTAAGGTTGGTATTCCGGAGGTTTGGGTTGCTGATTCGACAAATGAAGCATGGAATTAGTCTCGCGATGTGAAGAAGCACCTCGGGTAAAATTTTCAGGTGGTACGATCAACTCTAGGGAGCGCGATGTCATACGACCTGAAGCGATTTCGTGCAAGTCGCAATTTCTACCATTGCTCCGAAGTTGTTGTTTTGGGCATAGCAAGTGTAGTTTGTCGAGAGAAGCAAATCGACGAAGACGGGATTTGATTTCATCGACAAATGCTCCATGTCAGTGTAATTGGTGCACGCGTGTTTGGGTTGTGTTTCATTGATCGTGCACAGGAGAGCAGGGAAGCGTAAGATGGAAGGAAACGTAAATATATTGAACTTGTGATTTTATATTATTTGATTTAAAATGCATTGATAACTTCTAAAATTCATAACTCGCTCTTACAAGGTCCAATAGAGATGATAATTTTTGCGTTGCGATCGTGATGGCGAAAGCTTCGAAATGAAACTGGTTTGGACAAATTTGGAGATTAGGCTAAAATCGAACGTCGTCCGATTTTAGTTCCAAACCGGAATGCTCTAGCAACGGCAGAAAATCTCGGTGAGTTAATATCACCGTTTTAGATAATCAAAAAATTTATATAGTCATTAGATATTTTATTTGATGTTTGGATATTTATTTCTGATCCTTATTGATTATTTGGATAACATACTGAATTATATTACCAGTTGAATATTATATTACATATAATGTTAGTAGTTAGGTATATTCCCACCAATTGGAGCCGTTGAAACACTATGCGCCCCGCATAGTAGCGGATGACTCTATGTTACCATGATATCCCGCCTCAAAGCTGGATTGGTATTTTACGTTATATAACATAGGTTTTAGTAGTCAAGTGCTAGGCCTGTTCTTTATGGCAGGGTACGAAATGTTCTTGTCAGACCCGGGTGTATTGATCTAGGAATGCACCCATCGGAGATAGTTTCTTACCTGGTCATAGCATGGAATCCATTCTCCAATACATGTCGTATGGTTTTGGTTGTGCCCAACTAAGTTGAAAGGTGAGATGCATGCATTTCAACTATTTTAATAACTATTTGTACTTAGACACTATTATAATATCACAGGATTTTTATATAAAAGTGGATTGGCTAACGTAAGGTAAAAACCCATCGTTTTTATGTGTGGCGTGGCCTTACGAGATACTCTTATGATTTTAAAGATTTTATATATATACCTTTAAATCAATTGGGTGTGTTTTCTCATGCTGGTTTTCCAGACCGACTCGGGTGTTATTTTATTATAATGCTTGGGTCAGACCGAGTATTGCAGATTCAGGTTAGGATGCTATGGAGCTCAAGAGACGAGCTGGAGTATTTCAGGTGTATTACACGTACTTGGTTATTTATGCTGTATGTTAGGCTGTATGTTCAGTATATGTGAGAATAAGTTATTACAACTGCCCGAAGTTGATTTTTTGATTGTTGTACTCTGATGATGGTATGTATACAATAGTTGTAGTTATTTTTGTATAAAGATATTTTTCCTTTGCGATGGTGAGATTTTGTGTTGTTGCTTCCATTTTTTCTATCTCTTTTCTTCTTTCCCTTAACAATCGGGTTTTCGGGTATTCGATTGCTCCGCATGTGATACAGTGGATGTACTAATGTCGATTTTTTAGGGTCGAAAATCCTGGTCGCTACAAATAATATTTCGTAAGTATATACATAATATTTTGGAAGAGAAGATAAAATTTTGAAGCATGTTAAATATTGTACAAGGTAGAGTGGATAATTTAGGAAAGTTGTTTTGGAGGTAAAATAATATTTTATTGAAGTGTATAAATTATATTTTGGAAGGAGATACCCTAGGATATTTTGATAAATAAATTTTTCATGATATTTTAGGATGATTGTGCATATCATATTACTGTTTGCATGAATGTTATGATTTATATTTTAGTGTAAAGTGATGTAATACTTATTTATACGAATTTCCAATTTGAGGTAGTTTGAAATGAAAAAATAATTCATTTATGAGTATAATAAATTATTGGAAGCTGAATACTTTGATTTGATGAAATATGTCTTATAGAATAAAAGGAAATTTAAAAGCGCTTTTAAAATGCAAAGAAAAGAGAGTAGTTTTTGTGAAAAGAATTTGTAGTGAAAAATTATTTTGTGTATAAAGATATGCTTTGTACCAAAGTAAAATTTACGTCTTGAAAGTGTATTTGAGATAAATTTAGTAAGAAAAAAAGAAAATCCATTTTGGTTATATAAAAGTGTATATATATAACTTCTTGCTAGATGTTGGCTTTTCCAAATCATTAAATTTCGAATATTGAAATTCAACTGGAAAGGAAGCAATTATTAGATTTTCTTGATTTTCCATTTTTATAGAAAATGATTCTTTGAGAAATGGATTTTTTTGTTAAAATAATTTAGAGTGTCGAATAATAGTATTTGTACAAGAGAAATCATTAATTTATTTTACATCCTAATTTAGAGAATATTAAATGAGTTGAACACCTTAAGCACCTCAAAATGTTTACTATTTTATATTTTTTATAAAGCTTTGATTTATTTTAAAGGGTGTAAAATATTTGTTAAAATTATTTTCATGTTACAAAATAAGGAAATATATAAAATAAGAGAAATTTTGTAAATTGATTTACAAAGTTAAAAGGATCTTTTATATTAGTGGAATTTATCTAAAAGTGGTCAATGAAGAATAGTTTGAAAGATAAATTTAGGATATTTATATTTTGAAGGGCAAGGGATTTCATATCAAAAGTTTCTTAGAGTGGAAAATATTTATAGTATAAGTAAATTAGAAATTTTAAAGAAAATTTTTGGGAAGAGATTTATAAGATAAAGTGCAATGAAATTTTGAAAGCAATTTGAAATTTGGTTAAGAGGAAGTGGTTCCAAATGAAAAAAGTTTTGGGTTTAACCTTAAAAATAAAGATACTCTTGTAGCCTTTTAATTGATTGAATTTCATGAATTTGAATTTCTCAAGAAGTTGATGAAAATTTAATATCTTTGGAATGAGTTTTCATTACTCAATATTAAGATTTTGAAGATAAGAAAGTGATTTGAGGGAAATTAAAATCTTGGAAATATTTTAAAGGAAAAGAGATTTATAAATATTAATTCACCTTTATATTAAAAAGGTAATTTGTAAGTTAGAGTTTAAATTTTTTGGAGGTAATTAAAAGATTGTAAATACAAACGTGTTTATCATAAATGCATGTATGAATATATATGATATTCTGAGTGTTGTAAATCTTGGGATACACTTTGTGCCCTAGAGTTTATTCTGAAGTTTTCTGGAAATTTTGACATTTGAGTTTGTGTAGATAGAGTATCTTCTAAATGAGTTTATGTAAAACTCATAGTCTATAATAATAAGCAATGGGTAAGGAAGATATTTCTAAGTTTTGTGTGGCCATTGATAAAGGGTCTAAAAATTGTTTGGATTGCTCTAATTATACTTCAGGGGTGGAAGCAGATCCTGATTCATGCTAAACCGATAGGGTAAATGTAGATCTTTCTGAGTTTTTGGATGAGAATAAGTATAGTATGAGAATGTTTTAATGGTGGATTGTTGTGTATGTGTAATGTATTACTAATAGTAATTGTTACACTTGCTCTTACAAAAAACCGAAATAAAAGAAAGTGAGATAGAGCAGAAGGGTAATCGACTTAAAGTCATGGCACCAAATCAGACCCGAGCGCTGTTATCAAAGGATCGTAACAAGAGACAAACACCACATGCATTAGGGAATATGGGCGGGATACTATAGCTGTATCCAATAGTACATACATAAAGTATATAAAGGCATAGAAAGCAGTCCCAGTTGTAGTATGCTAACCAGACCTATAAAACTCGCACTTTGTCAATACCTACAGGAATAAGTTTTCTCTAGTACATACCAAGGGCAAACTAAACAGCAGCATGCTAAGCCAAAAGCACTCAAAACGGGCTGTAAACAGCGCCACTCGAAATATGCTTCAACGCTGACCCAACCTCACAGGAAAACGACATATGTGATGTTCTCTCTCTCATCAGTAATCAAAGTATGCTTATATAGAGGGCAATTCTAATTACGTATAGCCTTAAACACGTTCTAGGCATGTACCATGTCAACTTATAGAAAGAAATAAGGAAAATTTATTCCATTCCGACCCGACACCTTACTAAGTCAATGAAAGGCAGTAAAGGTATCAACCGGGCATTATGGCCAAAGCACCAAACAACATTCATTACCGCATCTTTCTTGACAATACCGCGACGCTCCGGGGAAATTCCCTACCATTCCTCTCAAGAAATTCACCATTCTAAGAAAGAGGAGACGACGCATGCATGCTCTGGCTACCCACCCAACTTTTCAGACATCCCGCTTTAAATTTCCAAGATCTCGCCAATACCACGATTTCCTATCAAAAAGGTATTGGCACTGTGGATAAGCGATAAGTGGAAAAAATCTAAAGTCGGAAATTGAAGGAAAATACAAAGGTCGATTGTAGTAAACAACAATACACTTTGATACTATAAAAGGAAAAACTAGAGGACGAAAAAGGGGATCGTCCTTTACAACTTCTTCTCCTTCCAAAAAACAAAAATGAGATATTGTATGCCTGTAAGGCCATTATAATCATTTGTACTAAAACCTCAAAGATATAGTAGAATATCCCTTAGATGTAGGATTAACGTTAGTCTGAATAATGTAAAAATCTCAGTGTCTTTTACATTTATTACTCTATTATCCAATTTCACATTCCTGTGTTATTACAAACCATATCAATAATCAGTGAAGTGCGACTACTCGACTGTGTAAGCATTCGGCAGTATAGTCCTTCCCAAAGGTGAATTTAACATAGATTAAGTTCACTAATTCCTGGTCACGAGAGCGATTGATCATAAGGTCACCTTACGATCAAAATGTGTGTGGTGAAGTCGAAAAACTTCACCAACATTTTGGTCGCTAGAAGGAGGGTGGACCTCCATCCCTCCGTTACTCGTTTCTCAATTTCCAGCAAACTTCCATTTCCTTATCACCCACAGCTCACCACCCTTGCTTGCTATAGCATGTTTCATGCAGTAGAAAAGCAACCATGTCATTCCCAAGAATGAGGATGGTGATACTGGACCTACACACTTGAACTTGCATCAACGCAAGACTGGCTTCTCAGCCGTGCACTGGACAGGATAAAAAATTATCTTGATCTGGTAAGAATATTCCTATGATAACATACGTAGGAAGACTGGTTATATGTTAGTCAATTCGACATACCACATTGAATGTATGGATATTAGACGACCCGAACCAATTCAAAAAATCCATGCACATGCAATAATGGGTTGTATATACGTGACCCGATAGCTCAATCAAATCTTCTTCTGCTCTTCATAGCTTATCGCCATTATTCAGAGGTGAAGTTCATCCTACAAGTGACAGCGACAATCTTAAAAATGAGAACGGTGAAACTGAAGAAGAATGCGACTAGGTATACGGCCAAGGACATTATGCCCCAAACGGGGGGTTGGTCAAAATAGACATACAACCAAATATATGGCTTAGGACATTACGTCCCCAAACAGGGGGCATGTCATACTAAAAATACAGCCAAGCTAGGGCTAAGGATAGTACGCCCCCAAATAGATGACACGTCACATTAAAAATACAGCCAAGCATATGGCTAAGGATGGTATGCCCCAAAACAGAAGGCTTGTCATATTAGGCATGCATCCAAGCATGTCGTCAAAGACGTTACGCTCCTATAACAAGGGGAAGGTCATGTTCAACACATAGACAGATCAGAGCATTATGCCCACAAAAGGAGGGGCCAGGTCACGTCGCATATACAGTCAAACTAGCGTTGGGTTTTACACCTTAACAAAGGTCTGGTCATGCCAATATGCAAAGAAACACCACGGCCAAAAGGGTCATGATCAGGGGGCATATGCTATTCCGAGAGCTTATTCTAGGCTTGGCAAGAGAGCACAATATAAGATATATACCCAAGAAATCTACCAGTCAGGTGCAAATCTAGTTGCTAATTAAAGCTCGCTGGGTATACTTCAAAAAACTAGATTATCAATACTTAGTGATGTATCTCATATGCCTACAAAAAAATGATGTTATCTTTTTTGCATACCCTTACATAATCTACAAAACATTATAATCAAGGTCATATTACAAAAATAACATCCCTTAACAAAAATTAAATAATGAGTCCAGTTCAAACTAGCTAGATCGCTTTACATCGTCGCGATCCATTGACATACAATGCTGAACTATCCGCTAAATGAAAAGAACAAAGTTAGTATCCAGCTCAGTGATCACAAATGACGATCAAAAGAGAGAAACCCTACCATGAGCAGAGTTTCAGTAAGAAATACTGGAATCATAATTAGCGCTAGCCAACACATCTTCACAGTCTTAAGATTTATGCTTATAGTCGGCCCTATAATACAAGAAGAACAAGCTGAGTCTAGGAAAAAAGCATCTAAGAATGTTAATTGCACAATGCCGGCTAAGTTCTGCTATTTTTTTTTTCACCTTCTCTTTATGAAGCTCATCTAAACGAGATACCTTATCCATCCTACCTGGAGAAACTATGATGGAATATAACTGAGCCTCATACTTGAGATTATATATCTTGTTCTCTAAGGCATTTATTTGCTTCATAGTTACTTTCCTAACCTTCTTAGATTTGCCTAAGAGGTGCTCCCTTGTCTTTTGGACATTCCTAGAGAAGGGACCAAAGAATTCATCCTCGGTAGATAAGAATAGGGAAACCCGAGTATATGGCATCCCTAACTCTCTCTTAAGAAAGTTCTCTAAATCTTTGATGTCGGCCTCATAGTGAGTTTTCACATCACTCTTCCATTTGAGAATCTCAACCGGGTCACACCAAATGGAGGCATAGGGTTTACTCCGAGGATGCGTGAAACTGGAGTCACTAGAGAGTTCCCCTCCGCAGTCATTTGCAGTGCCATCTCTCTTTCCATCTCCATAATATTTTTCCTAAGACTTTTGATTTTGTTTGTAAATACAACCCCGTGTAAATTCTCAACATTATTTAATAAATCTTCCAGCTCCACTGTTTTGAGTTAGGCAGAATCTAACTTCTTTTGCAGGGTGGCCACCTCTAAATCCTAGACGAAATAAATAAGCCGGAGAATGATGAATAAGTCTGCAAATACCAAGATCAAATAACAATGCAAATAAGAAAAGTACGACTACTAAAATGTTCGTAGATTTTCCACGAAAAAATATTAGAGAAAAATTTAATTTCTCAGTCAAGTTAAGTACTACAAAAATGTTTTCCTTATGCTAAAATCTTAACTATAAAACACAAAATCTAAGTAGCAGTAGGAAGAGGCGGGGGTCATGCTAGCAACAAAGATCTATCAAGGGTCATAACTAGCTCCTACCCGAGGATCTTCAGCTGGGTCAACTGCCACTTCCAAGCACTCTTTGTTATTTAGAAAAATTTGATCTAATGTGGGACAGAAAAAGCCTAGAACATCTTGATACCACTATAATAGCACCCCGACTCTCTTACCTCTGACTTTCTCTTGCATAAGCTTATTCGAGTAAGAAATAATCCTATCTTCAGCAACCTACAAGGAGACTTTGAGCTTACATACCTTTACTATCCCTCTTTTCCTAGTCACATTTAAAATCTCTATTAATTGAGCCTTTGTTTTCCTACTCTCATTTGAAAAATCACTAAATAATCTCCTAGCAATGGTTTTCCATCTGTCATCGTGAAGACAAGAAAGCCCATAACTTGTGGGAGGAACATGAGCTAAATTTGAGTAGGGCACCTCTAACATCCCCCTATATTCTGCAGCTTCTTGCTCACCAAGCAATCTGGAAATCTCAGCAGACACACCCTTTACTTGTTTCTTATATTATGTAATTTCTTTTCTGTAACCAATTCCATAAAGTTCTTCTCCCACCTTTACGATCTTCTTAATCGCTTCCATCTCTGATCTGGTATCTCCTAACCATGAGTGCAGCCTCTTGTTGCAGACATATTAACGTTCAAGCATGCTCTTGGCGCTTGTAAGCTCTACGTGGTTAAGCTTCAGCTCTATTTCAAGCCTCTTAATGTCGTATCTGAGTTGAGCAATGTCATCCTCAAAGGTGTCCTAATGATTGATGCGATTAGTGTTGAACTATGCCTGAAACAAATCGACTAAAATCATTACAGAAGTAATTTAATTACATAGTCAAAACATAACAGATTGGGCATCAATATTAAAACATCCAATACTGAATACATTATCCCTACTTGATCACGCATATGGAAATCATATGTAATTCAACAAAAACATGAAAAAGGTCATTTATTAGTCAAATTTCTAAGCTTAAGTCTAAACCAATCAAGATTAGGGATATCAGGTGAAAACGAACCACTCTTTAATGTATATCACCATCAATGCAACATGAAATCACAAAGGGCTTCTTTTCCCTAAATTACTTGATCTATTTGGGCTAATAACTCCTCGGTCCAGATCATAAGATCCGCACGAGTCCTGTTTAATTATTTTTTGCATTGAGTCATAGCCGCAGTGCTCAACAGAAGACAGTTTAATGTGTGTTTTTTGACCCTAGTCTCAGTCTCTCTCAATAGTTTTGTGAACACGTTCTCTTCAAATACTAAACAAAACAATGAGAAAAGTGTGACCATTCATAAGGAAAATATAGCTAACACAATATCGCTTTACAGACACCAAATAAACTTCAAAGTCTTGAGTGTAAAAAATACGAAAGATGTTTGGGACTAATCTAAGTCTAACAAAGGATTTGAGTTAAATTTGTTCGCAGATGTGGCGTCTTGTTCATTCGACTGTGGGTGCCTTTTGTCCCAATCAGCCTCTACCCTCTCCTCTTAAGAAGGGTGCTTAGAATGGTTTAATCCAATGTCCTGCTTCTCTGTCTCTTCTTCATTCCACCTATTCTAATAATATGCAAAGATTGAATCAACCACAGACTCTTTCTTCAAGAAGTTGGGCTTAACTTCTATCCTGAATTGACGCCTGGCTGAAGCGTAAAAGCTATAATTCATCTAAGGTGACAGCGTTGAGCTCCTTTTTGGATTGATTCAACTCTTTGTCAACCTTGGATAGAGCTTCATCCTTCTCCTTCAATTCACGCTCCTTTGAAGTTCGAGCATCCTTTATAGCCTTGGCTTCCCTCACAACTTGCTCCCTAGCATTCTTGCCTCCTTCTTTGCCTTAATCTTATAGATCCCAGTATGGTTTTCTCAATATTAGCCGAAGCAAGATCGGCTTCACGTTTGGCCATATGGTATGAAAGCAAAGTTTATACATTTACTGATTCACGTGCATTGACCATCAAGGCTGCAGAGTGCAAGAATACGAAGTACAAACTATATAAGCAACAAGCTAGCATAATTTGAAAAAAGGATGGGAGAAGAGGTTGCTCACATAAGACTAAACTTTTGCAAATTCAGACAGAATTACAGAAGGAGGCATCTTGGAAGCCAAATTTGAAAGGAGAGGAGGAACTTGAGCAACTTTTCCTACTTTTTCTACTAAAAACGACAACAATTTCAAACCTGTTCAAGATACTCGTAGGAGGGATAGGATCGCTCTGCAAAGAAGAAGCAGTAAACCTAGTTGGTGTAGAAACCAAGGGAGGAAAAGTGCCTACATAGAAGAAAGGAGAGTGTCTGTTGAGGATGAAATGATTATCTTCTTGGAAGTACTGAGAGAATCACCAGACCCCCATGCGATCTCTTCAAAAACTTCTTATTCTCCTCCAGATCCATATGGATCTCCACTACAACGTCATCATCCATATTATCGAAAAGAAGAGAGATAACAAGATTAAAATCATAAGTATAATAGTTCTCTATATCTGCCATAAGTAACTTATACCCCCAGGTTAAGTAGGGAAAAGAGTAAGCTTAAATATGTTATGAGAAAGAATATGAGAAGGACATAATAAACCCCAATCCTTCTGCTTCAAATCAATACATAACTCCTTTTTTCCTAACCTTCGCTGGTAATCTCAAAACCTACTGCCTATGAGACTCATACAATCGCTTATCGTCCTCTGAAGCGATGGTATAGATTGAATAATGATAGGAAAAAAGGAAACTTATCAAAGTTTAAAACGAAGAAGAAGAATTTGGTCTATTTTTCGGTTCTACTTGGGACACCCGTAGGAAATGATTCCCTAGCCCGAATATAAAAGAACCCTTTATTTCCCTTTCCAAGACTTCTTCTGACCTCGAAAAAAATCAGAGTTCCTCTCCAGGAAGATTGATGCCATTTTCAGCATAAAGGATGAAAGTAACCAAAGCAAGGGTATATAAATGAGGGGAAAGTTGAACTGGGGCAACATCAAGAGTCGCAAGCCATCGATGTTTGGTCGGATGCATAGGATGAAACAAACCACACAAAATATGTTCGAAAGTAATGGTAATATACCACTAAGGTGGAGAATTAATGCATTGATAGGATTCTGGAACCCTAGCGACATAGCCATGAAACCCAAATTATTTAAGAACCCCAATAGTATCTCCCAGATTAATGATTTTAGAAAGAGCAAGTATAGAAGAAGACAAAGAAGAAGTCAAGTTAAAATCATAAAATTCACTTCAAAGAAAGATCAAGAATCAAAATGAATTTTCCTATTTTTAGTCTGTAAAATTATCCCTAAATTCAGAAATTAACTTGATAACAAATCTTTTAGAGAAAAAAGAGTAAAAGAAATTAAGGACGATGAAGAGGAAAGATATGTACCTTAATTCGAATAATGGCCACATAATTGAAATAATCCAAGTGTTTTGTGAAATGTGGATTTGTTGCAAGATTAATGAATATAAAGATTCATGAAAATCTACATAGAAAAATAAAAAGCCAGATTGAACAGCTGATTAAAAATGGTCTAGTAAGAGATTAACACGTGTGTTGGAGTATTAAATGCGAATGTAGCTAAAAAACTTATTCCCGATGCCGAAAAGATAGATTACACTGAACTGATTAGGCATACAGACTGGATGTTCAATGCAACAAGTCTACTCTGACCTACAGTCATTACAGACTTAGAGGGCAAGTGTTACACCTTTTCTTACCATGAACCGCAATGAAGGAGGAGAGAAAGGGAAATCGACTTAAAGCTATGGAACCTAACCCAACTAAGCCCTGCAATCAAAGGATCATAACAAAAGACAAACACCGCATGCATCAGGGAATAGGGGTGGGCAACCATAGCTGTATCCAACAACATAGACATGAAATAAATGGAGACATAGAAAGCAGTGCCAGAAGTACTAAGGTAATCATGCTCCTAAAACTCGCACTATGTCAATACCTATAAGAACAAGTCTGCTCTAGCACAAACCAAGAACAACCTAGACGGCACCATGCAGAGCCAAAAGCATTCCGAATGGGCTATTTATAGGGTCACTCGAAATACATTTCAACGTAGACCTAACCTCACAGGAAAACAACAAGCGTGAAGTTCTCTCTCTCATCAACAATCAAAGTATGCTTACACAGAAGACGATTCCAATCACGAATAGCCTTAAACATGTTCTAGGCATCTTTCTCAACAATACCATTAAGCTCCAAGGCAGCTCCCTACCATTCCTCTCAAGCCATTCTGAGATAGAGGAGACCGACCCATGCAGGCTCGGGCTTCCGCCAAAAGTTTCGGAGATCCAGCTTCAAATTTCCAAGATCCTGCCAATATCATGATTTCCCACTAAAAACCCATCATCAATTTAGGCATAACGAACATGCACCAAGGATAATCAACAAGTGGCAAAATCGAAAGGTGGAGATTGAAGGAAAATATAAAAGTTGATTGTAGCAAACATCAATACACTTTTGATAATATAAAAGGAAAAACTAAAGGATGAAAAAGGGGATCTTTTTTTTGAACTTCTTCTTCCAACAAAAAAAAGAAATAATTTATGCCTATAAGGCCATTGTAATCATTTGTACTAAAATTGCAAAGAATAGTGGAATATTTTATGGATGTAGGATTAACATTAATCCGAACCACGTAAAACTCTCGGTGTCTTTTACTTTTATTCCTATATTATCCAAATTTGCTTTCTTATGTTATTGCAATCCATTTCAGCATTTATCAATCAGTTGAAGTGTGACCACTCGATTGTGTAAGCAATCAGTAACATAATCTCTTCCCAAAGGTGAATTTAACATAGATTAAACTTGTTGCTTCCTGATCGTGAGAGCGACTAGTCATACGGTAACCTTACGATCAAGTTGAGCGTGGTGAAGCCAAAAAACTTCACCAACAGTAATATAACTATTATAAGCTATTTTTTGAAGTTGAATTACAGGGATGCAATTCTTTATGGAGGGGAGTTCTATAACAACCCGATTTATTAAATACCTTGATTAAGAATTTCGTAATAACTATTCTAGAAAGAATTATGGAAATTTAAGATTTTAATTAATTAAAACAAAGCAAATTGAAGAATTTGATGTTAATAAGAAGAAGATAATTTGTTTTAGAATGATTTATTCTAAGTTAATGAAGAATCCAAAAATGTTATTTTTATCTTCTTTAATGAAATTACCGTGATTAGAAAATGTTGATTTTAGTGTGAAATCATTTATGAAGATATAATTGAAATTTCAAAGTGTAGAAATCTATGTTTAGATCATTATTTGGATTTTATCATAAACATGATAAATAAATTTAATTAGTGTTTGAATTGGGTTTTAAGTAAAAAAAATGTATATGTTAGAATTTTGTTTATTGGTTTTATTCTCTAATTTTCGATCAAAAGGGGTTAAACCTTTAACAAAATGATGAAAAAGGCTTATAGTAAAAATAATAAGAATTAGGCATCATTATTTAAAAGAATAATAATTATTTCTTATTGGGTTTAAAACCAAGCCCAATTGCAAAAGAGGTAAAAGAGAACTTCTCTTCTCAAATATTATGTACGTTTATTTTTCACAAACTAGTAAACAACAAAAGAGAATGAGGTTCTAAGTTCCTTTTAAAAACTAGAATTATCTTCCAAAATCAATTAGAGAAAATTATCATAATTGATTAAATCAAGGTAACATCTTCTTCTCAAATTCAGGCTTTTTGAACCTTGAATTTCAGTTTGGGTTTGTGATCTTTGGTGTGTTGTCGGTAATTAGTGTTCTAGGGTTTCATTAATTTGAGAAGAAAGCATGCTGCAATGCTCTATATTGCTCTAGCTAAGGATATAAAGTGAGAATACTTCACAAATTATCTTTAAATCCTGATTTGTATGTTGTTTGCAGTTGTGTTGGATTTGTGTTAATATAGTTTTGATTTGGTTTGAGTACTGTTAGCAAATGAATTTACTGCACTTTAGATTTCAGAATAGTAGCAAACTTTGTAAGTTTTAGTGTCCAAAACCACTTCATTTTGATGCATGTTGAATACCATATGTTGTGTGTTGATTTATACAAGTTTGTTAGTGTAGTAGTGCTTTAGATATCATGAATAAATGGCCGGAGTCGCTAAAAATTGTCACCTGAGATGATAGAAACAATTTCCTGGACTTTGCTCTTGGCATTCGACCCGTCAACTGGATGGAATCGAGTAGTCGACTCGACATGTTTTTTTTGAAATTATTCCAAGCATTCGACCAATCGACTAATGAGTACCTTTCAGTCGACCGGTCGTGGGATCTCTACAGTTTCATTTCCAGTTTTTTATGTTTTGATTCTGATCTTGTTTGATTATTTTGAAGTTTGATCTTTGTATATATAATTTAAATTCATTTAACACTCTGATTTTATGAAATAAAATTATTATTATATGAATATAGTTTTAGAAATATTTTATAAATAGATTTTAAAGGAGGAAATTCTTAAAATAAGTATATAAAATATACTCTTTTTAAGTCTTTTATAAAATCATATTGAGATTATTATCTTTAAATCTTGAATTTTAAATGATAAAGGGTATTGTATAAATTCCAAAGGTATAAAATTATGGGTTTAAAGGAAGAGTTTCAAGTATACTGTGTGTGCATATATGAATGACAAACTCCTTATTCAAATGAAAATTTTTGTAGTGGTTTAGCTAGGAAAATAATTCATATATATATATGTAAATGCTGTTATAATAAATATTCATGTATTTATGAGATTTTGGAATTAAGATTTTACGCTAAAGTATGCCTTCTAGAGAATTTTATATAACTATATATTAGAAAATATACATTTGAAATCAATTTAGCTTTTATAGCTTATTGTATTATTAAGAAAAACATATATAGTTGAGTAATAAAAGGTATGAACCCATAAAAAGAGATTTTAAAGTATTTTGACATTGTTCCATAGTTTTCTAAAGTTAATTCTTATGCTTTATACGCTGTGAAGATCCGCACTTTCGACCTTCGAAAATCAACGTAAATATGCCCATCGTATAACATGCCAAACGATCGAGTGCCGGAAAGTCAGGTTATTGAGGAAAAGAAAGTAGGTAGAAGAGAGAAGAAAGTAAAAAAACAGAATCTCATAGCGGACAGAACAATATATAATATCAATATCTCTTTACACAAATCAGAAACTATAATATACATATTTCAATCAGAGTACATAAATCAAAAATTAACAGCCGATACAGTTATAACACTCTGTCCTCACAATTGTTGATAATTTCAAACAAACACTGCAGCGGAAATAACAAGTACGAGAATACGTCTCAGTGTCCAGCTCGTCTCCTAAGCTCCATAGCATCCTAACCTAAACGTGGAATACTTGGTCTGACCCGAGCATTATAATAAAATAACACCCGAGTTAGTCTGGAAAACCAACATGTAAAAACTCACTCAATTTGAATTATTAAAGTTATCAAAATCCTTTGAAAATCAAAGTATCCCACAAGACCATGCCACACAGAAACACGACGGGTTTTTACCTTACGATAACCAAAACATTTCATATCAAAATCATCTGATGTTATAATAGTTTCTAAATAAAAATACTTATTCAAATAGCTAAAATGCTTGCATCTCACGTTCCGGTATAGTTGGGCACAATCAAAACCGTACGGCGCTTATTAGAGGTTAGATTCCATCTGAATGACTAGGTAATAGGGTACCACATGTCATAGTACTTGTTAGAAACATTGTATCGAGGACCACGCCAGGATCCCCTGCTACACAAGACCGGACTATCCCTTGATAGACCGAATATGCGATCACCCCAGGTGTTCCCAACCTTTTTCGAGTTCTTTCCACAATCGTGGTAATAATATTCAAGGGTATCTTGAAAGGTGATAAACATACCCTACTTGGATGCTACCCACTTAGCCTTGCTGCATCCCCTCTTCTTTTTTGTCATTCCTAGTTTATGAGGCTAGAGGCTATGATTACCTTTTTAGAAATGTTCACTTAGAATGCTCATTGCCCTCCAATGACAATGTACTGATAGCATTCATCCATAGAAGTCCGTTCTCGGTCCGAATGGAACCGAAGGCAAAATCCTACTACATCCATTTTGGAATCACCCTCAAGATTAGTATCAATTATCTCTCGCACTTCACTGCTTCATCTTTGTCTTCATGCTCCTATCTTCACTATGAAAATGTACTCGTTGGATCAAAGTGGTTTTGGGATCACAAATCCGATCCTGGTCTCATCGAAACAACGTTTGTTATTTCCGGTAAACTCAATCCCGGTTCTCTATAAAATAAACAGATAAAGATAAGATCGGAGATCACCTCCTAACAGTTAGTGGATGGATTTTCTTAAAAATGTCCTAGAAGAACGAACGAGTCTATACGTACAATATAACACCTCAAACGGTAGCTATACCATATAATCCCATATTTCTCCTAGATATTTCCAAAGTTATATTTTAGGCCAGATTTGATAGTCGGTTATTTAACTATCAAATAAACAATCAATTCAACCAAACACTTCATTTTCACTTAAAAACACCAAATCTTATTTAAACTAAATTTTAAATAAACTTAATCTCTTTATCCAAAATTTGTACTTATCTTATCGAATTTAGAATATCTACAAATTATCCTTTTCAAAAATATTTGAAAACCTTTTAAAATAATAGAAAGTACCCTTGCAATATCAAACCATGGATCACAGCTTAATGGTTACATCTCTATCTTAGAGAAATCTAAAACTTAACTGCAGGCACTTGCTGCCTCCGTTTTATGCCACGCGAGAATACCATTACTTCCCAAAAAAATTATTTTTAAAAATTATCTCAAAATAATGCTTGTCAATTCTAAAATAAATTTCAAGTTTAATCTATGCAAATATACTTAAATAAAAGTTATTATACAGTGCCATACTAATACTTGATAATTATCTTTAAAAACAAAAATGCTGACCAGTTCTTAAGTAATAATATATCTTCAAAAATCATTGTAAGTAACTATAAATAATTAAATATGCTTTAAACAATTTAAAATGATTAAATAACTAAACTCTAGAATGTTTTTAACACTTTTAAATTTACTAACTTAATAACCAGTAATCCTCTTTTTAAAATAAGCCCAAATTTCTCGATTTTAACTTCACTTCGTAAATTTGGAAATCTCACTTTAACTCCAGTTTAACCAATTTTATTCTTATTTCCCAAATTCGCTTCTATCTTTCAAAAATATTAAAATTTCTATTTTAAAACCTTTTTATTTAACTAAATACAATTTAAGGATTTATTATTTCAAATTCTTTTACATAATTTTTGTTCCCAAAAATCAATATTCATAATATCCTGAAATAATTAAATACAATTTTCAAAACCTTTTTACTTTACCCAAATTATTCATCCAAAACTCTATATGGCTATTTTCTCCAAAATCCTTATTTTACGATTCTTCACCAATCCAAAAACCATATTTTATTTGCATTCAAAGTACCAAACTCCAGTTAAAACTTCCATATCATTTCACCGATTTAAAACACACAATAACCTGTCATAGACTATTTAAACAAAACAAATATCGCCAAAAGTGAAAATTTAATTCAACGTTTTTGAGGAATCCAGTTGGATCCCTCCAACCTGTTTCTCTACATCCACAGATGTTAGCACAAAAATAAAAATACCAATTCCTCTTCAAGGCGAGATATCATGGTATATAGGGTAATCCGCTATTATGCGGGATGCATAGGGCCTCATCCGCTATATATATGCAGGAATATTAATCACTCCAACATATATATACTACTATATATATAATATCACATCACTGTTGAATATGCTAGTATGCTAGTATACGATTTTTTGTTTGATGATAATAAACATATATGTATATATATTCACTTAAATGTATTTGTTAATGTACTATTTTATTTTTCAAATAATTAAAAATATTTGCTGAATAAAATAAATGACACAAAATTTAATTTCAAACAGATATTTTATTCGAACAAATATTTATTACAATTTTGAATAGTATAAATTTGAGCTCTCACTATATACATATACAAATTTTTATTACATCACAATTTTTCATTTACAAATTTCCTCACTACATATCGCTCATTCACTCATATTTATCTTCAACTCTATTCTAGATTGAATCCAGCATCAACAATAATGCAGTAAAATTGAAAAGAGAATATTTTATAGTGTAAAATAAAATGTGATTTTGAAAATATTATTTGTCTCAGTTATTTGGGTTGTTCATCATCATTTAAATTATGAATTCATCAAACACGAACAACTTGTGACATGCATAGTGTATCACTGTATATGCCACAAGGCCGTGCACATCGATATACACTTGATAAAATTATAGGGACATGTGAGCATAAGGTCAAACCCAAATTGAAGTCGGGTTCAACTCAAGTGAAATAAATATAAAGTCAAGAAATCAGCACAAGGTCAAACCCGAGCTATTAGCTGGATTCAACATAGGTGCAATCCAAATATAAGTTCAAAATTCAACTGGACATGAAGGCATAAGCAAATGCACCAGTGAAACAAAAACAGACCCAACATTTCACAAAATACTACAAGGAAATGTCAACATGCAATATTGACCAATCTAGATACAACGCAGCAATGCATAGTGAAGACGAAACAAGCATGGTGAATGCAGTAAACTGGTTAGTGCAAGTTCAAGTGCAGACAACACAATCATAGTCAATGGTGAAGCAACTCGAGCTCTAGATGGTTCACAAGAAAATAAAATGGCACATGTATATGCAGGTGCATAGCATCATCAATGAAGCCAAACTACCTAGGATCAAAGACACACACACACACACACACACACAAACACACACACACACACACATATATATATATATATATGCACATAACAATCAAATGAATCAAAGGAGAACCAGAACTATAGCTAATAAGGATAAAATGTAAACACACATATAAATATATGCAGTGAAACCAGAGGCACACAATAACTCAATACATTAAAGACACACACACACACACACACACACACACATATATATATACATATCAATGAAGCAGTGAATGGCAACAAAAAATAAATAGGCAAATCTCAATACAGTGAACAATGCATATGATCAAGCAATAGAGTACAAGTACGGACATTCAGAGAAGTTCAAGATGCAAGCTTCAAAAGGTACCAGACTAGAGTAACATCAAATTAGAGACAAGTACACAAGTCCTGTACGTGATCAGAGACATTTGTATATACAACTACATGATGACCAGACTAGACTACATGAATAAATGGAGTTGAAACAACATCAACACAAAAATAAGACTCGAATGAACAGTGCAGACATGAATTGAAGTGTCATATACAAACCAAAAGTTTACATGACTCAAAGCAATAACAATAATAAACCAACATACTATGCAACATGAATAATGAATTACAAAATCAAGACAGTACCAAAATCAAAATAGTTCAAGTGGCCGAAGTCATGGAACGACAAGTAAAATCGAACAAGTCAAGTATGCTACAGGGATAAACAGGTTTTACCAAAGTCGAAGTCAGTTGACAATGAATAAGTCAGAGTAAAGCCAGTAATTCACAGAGCAGAATCAAAATGGTCGAAGTCAACACGATCAAAGTCAAGGCCGATGTCAACAGAGAGTTCAAAACCGTAGGGACCAAGGAAGTTCGAACAAATCAAAATCAAAGCCGTGTTAAACAAGCAATCGTAACATATACGAATTAAAGAAGTCAGAAATCATCTCAAACATTCAATCAAAATCATATTGTCGAGCAAAATCATTGATGAATTCAAACGAATTTATACGAATGAAAATATAGGAATTCAAATCCTATAGAACCCATTCATTATCGGCTTTTAGAAACCATTCGAGTTCAAGTAATATCACGGTGCATAAAATCAATTGGGAACTCGAATCAACGTTAAGGGTAATATAAATCGAATAGGGGACAACATACCAAATTCAAAGCATCATTCAACCTCGTCGAATTGAAGCAGTCGAATGCAACTTGAGGAGACGATCAGTTGCCGAAGCAAATCGAAAGAACAACAATTGTATTCAATCAACAATCAATCGGCTTCTTCAATTGCAAAGCCCTAGTTTTCACACAGAAGAAAGAAAAGCAAGAAGCCATTTTCACAAACAAAGAAGAGAACGGTTCCAACAAATAAAAGAGAAAAGAAGATTATTTTAATTGTTTTGTTTTGGGTCGGCTCTATAATATTTGGGCTTTAATATTTAAATTAGGGTTTTTTGTTATTTAATTTGTTTTTAATTGTATTTTTTCTTTTAAACGATTGTATTTTCTAGTCTGTGACTAGGGGATGAACTACGGTGATATAGTTCAATTCGCAACTAAATGGCTGAGTTGTGGCAGAGTTTTGAGCTTAGAGTTAGGTTATTCATAGAGGGTCTCGCTAGTTTACGTGTGTAAGCGTCTGACTACTTAACTTCTAGTAGAAACCTTGGAGGCAGCACGTAGGTAGGGTTTTGCCGAAGCTGGGTAAATCTGTGTGTTATATTTTTTGATTTTATTATTCTGCTATTATATGTGCTGCTATTACTTTCCTATATCTGTGTTATAATTATTTTATATAAACTGCGGCAATAATTTTTATAATTGATAGTATCACCCTATTCATCCTCCCTCTAGGGTGAAATCGATTCTACAAGTGGTATCAAAGCCAGATTCAAAAGCCATTTTTGTTTTAAAAAGTTTGATTTTTCAAAGACCAATTTTTTTTACAAATTTGAATTTTTAAAATGGATTTTTTTAATAATACTTTACTGAGGGTCGGTCCAATATAATTCTCCTATTTTTGATGGAATAGATTTTTTGATTTGGAAAATGGAATTTTATTTAAAAGCTGTTAATGTTAAATGTTGGAATATTATTGAAAATAGGTGTGATAGAATAGATGAGAAAAATGCTTCGATTTTTTCAAAACCCATTGCCACTTACAACCATGGACTTATACAAACAAATTAGTCACAAATATCTTTTATTGTGTAGTTGTGGTGGCAGGCTAAGGAACAACAGTAGTGTTCTCTGGATTCTGGCTGTTCCAGACACACAATGGGCGACAAATCAGATTTCCTTAGCCTAGTACAAAGGTGGCAGAATCATAGTAGGCAACAACGACAAATTATCATAAAGGTAAAATAGGTAACGATACATCCATCGTGAATAATATATTTAATGTGATAATCTGCACCCTAGTCTGAATTAATTCAGCTAGTTGTGTGATAATATAATAAACGAGATTTTGATTCTGACTTATTCTGATGTTCTTATTTGACTTGTTCTTATTTTTTATTCTGATAGTTGGCCACTTATCTTTATATGCCGATAGTTTTTGGACTAATGATATTGCAAGATTAGATGATAAGAGATATTGTCTTGTATTGATTTTTGATGATACACGTGAATATATTTATAGATCTCACACGATGGTCATTGTTGGTAAATTTGCACGATTAAATTCAAAAGAATTTCATTGTAAAAATATTTTAAGGTATTTGTTTCAACCTCACGATCTGATCTATAACATTCAATTAATGATAATCTTGAGTTGAAGGAAAATTCAGATGTAGATTACATTGGTAATCCAGTTGATAGAAAAATTATTAGTGGAGCGTGATTTATATTGAGACATTCAGTAGCTGCATCATTTTTCAAAGAAAAAAATATGAATATTTTTCATTTCAAATAATTTTCAAAATGCAGACATTTTTTCTTTTATCAAACCCGTTCTAGAAAATCATTTTTGTTGACCTTGTTTCAGATTAATTATTTTTAGAAAATCTCCTTTTATAATTATTTTTAGATTTGATTTTATATGACTACATTGACTAATCTGACTCCTTAATGGTTATCGAAAAATAAATAGTGGTTGAAAAAGTAATGAGTGTTAATATTAATCATATATTATAACTTGAGACAATATAATTAGTAAATTTCTTTAGAAATTTAAACAATAGTTATAAAAACTTTTTGTTGGTAAATATTCCATGACCATTTCTATTTCTATTATATTTCTATCAACTATCACACATCATAATCCAGTATGGTATGTCAATGTGTGGTATTTTAAATGGGAAATTATGCGCTTTCATTTTATTATATTTTTAGCAATAAAAAACATCCAAAGTATTCACTCTCGTTTAAAAGTCCTCACATTTATGCATGGGTGAATTACTAGGGATTTTTGATTATGTGTTTTCATGCTCATTTAAAAGTCCTTACGGCTATGCATGCATGGAATGCATATTAAAATTGATTTATTTAATAGACAAGTTGATTCTAATCCCATTTAAAAGTCCTCATGGTTATGTGTGGTTAGAAGATAGTTGAATACATTTTTTAATAAAAAATTTCAAATACTACTAATCTCATTTAGAAGTCCTAACGGTTATGCATGGTTAGTAGATATTCTAATTCCTGATATAAATATACCACAAATAAACACAACTATATGGTTTTATATGATGACATCATCCCTATCATTCTAAAGTGTAATATGCATCAAACAGAGTATTTATGATTTTTGTTTGATTTTTTTTATTGAAATTTAATATTTATACCCAATTGATAATGTTGTATTAATGTCTATCACTTTATCTCTATTTTTCTAACACTATTACTCTTTTGCTAGTAACAAAAAGGGGAGAGAAAGGTTAAGATTCTGGGAAATAAAAGTCAAATATTTTTATTTTCTATATGCATCTAGGTTCATTTATTCAATTACATATTTTTATGCATATATAAAGGGGGATTTCTGTTTAGAGATGGAGCATTCCAATAGGGGGAGCAAATTGAATGGTCAAATACATTTAATAAATTCAAAATCTTAAATATATGTTTGTTATCACCAAAAAGGGAAGACTGTGGAATATGCTAGTATGCTAGAATATGATTTTTTTTGATGATAATAAACATATATATATTCATTTAAATGTATTTGTTAATGTGCTATTTTATTTTTCACATAATTAGTAAATATTTGCTGAATAAAATACATGACACGGAATTTAAATTCAAACAGATATTTTTAGCCAAAAAAATATTTATTACAATTTTGAATAGAACAAATTTGAGCTCTCACTATATATATATACATATAAATTTTGATTACATCACAATTTTTCATTTACAAATATCCTCACTACATATCGCTCATTCACTCATATTTATCTTCAACCCTATTCCAGATTGAATCCAGCATCTGAGCAATCTGCAAAATAAACACTAACGCAACAAAATTTGAAAAGATAACATTTTGTAGTGTAAAATAAAATGTGATTTTAAAAATATTATTTGCCTTAGTTATTTTCGTCATTATTTAAATTTTGAATTCATCAAACACGAACAACTTGTGACATGCACAGTGTATCACTGTACATGCCCACAAGGCCATGCACACCGATATACACTTGATAAAATTACAAGGACTGGTGAGCACAAGGTCAAACCCAAATCGAAGCCGGGTTCAATTCAAGTGAAATAAATATAAAGTCACGAAATTAGCACAAGGTCAAACCCGAGTTATTAGCTGGATCCAACGTAGGTGCAATCCAAATATTAGTTCAAAAATCAAGTGGAAATGAAGGCATAAGCACATGTACCAGTGAAACAAAGAACATACCAAACATTTCACAAAATACTACAAGGAAATGTCAACATGCAATATCGACCAGTCCAGATACAACGCAGCAATGCATAGTGAAGAAAAAACAAGCATGGTGAATGCAATAAACTGATTAGTGCAAGTTCAATTGCAGACTACACAATCACAGTCAATGGGCTTTAATATTTAAATTAGGGTTTTGTGTTATTTAATTTATTTTTATTGTATTTTTTCTTTTAAACGATTGTATTTTCTAGTCGTGTGACTAGGGGGCGAACTGCAGTGGTGTAGTTCGAGAAGCCACAACTCAGTGGCTGAGTTATGGCTGGGTTTTGAGCGTAGAGTTAGGTTAGTCGATAGTGGGTCTCGCGAGTTTACATGTTTAAGTGTCTGACTACTTAATTTCGAGTAGAAACCTTGGGGGCAGCACGTAGGTAAGATTTTGCTGAAGCTAGGTAAATCTGTGTGTTTTATTTCCTGCTTTTATTATTCTGCTATTATTTATGCTGTTATTACTCTGCTATATCTATGTTGCAATAATTTTACATAAACTTCCGCAATAATTTTTATAATTTATAGTTCACCCTATTCACCCCCCTCTAGGGTGAAATCGATCCTACAATCACGGATAAAATGCATCAATTCAACTAATCAATCATCAATTAATTTAAACTATTTAAAAGTTAAGCCAACGGCCTAGAATTGAGTGAAATTAACTCACCTTGAGTGTAATTCACCAAACGCTCAAATTTTAAATTAAATCGAACATATTCAATTTAACTTAAAATTTTAGCTAGCTCCAATCGGCCCCAGATCTGTTCCACTGCGTAGTGTCCGTCGCTGCGATTCCAGCACTGCTTGTTTCTTTTGATTTTGGCCTCGTATGAATGAGATATGCATTTTATAAGTTTTAATATAAATTTACAAATAAATTTCTCTTCTTTTTTATTACCAAATGAAATCTGTCGTTGATTTCAATATGACAAATCGTGGCTGCCTATTTCTCCTTTTTCCCTCCCGTTCACTCCAGCCCCTTTATGAACTAAGTAAAGCAAACACGCTCGAAAAAATCGAATTCTGCTCACCCCAGAGAACACTTGAACTCGATCGAGCCCCACCGCGACGTAGCCACTACTCCCACGCACCCATAGCCGCCGACTGCACCCCCTAATCGCAGCCAATGCCTTGTAGTTTGCCGTCAAAGGAACCAAGAATGTGCGCCAATCCTGGCTTCCTTGGTGAACTAGAAACAATCTCGACCGTTGGATATCTAGATCTAGGAGTGCTCTACAATATTTCTTTAGGAAGATTTTGATGAAAGTTGATGAATTTGGTGGAATTCGAGGAGGAAGATCGTTCATTTCGGCCATTAAAACGAAAATAGGCAGCGGCTGTGAATGACCTAGGTTTTACTGTTCATGCATGTATATATATAGATTATATATACTATTTTATTATTATTTTTCAATTTTAACGTGTTTTTTCAAGCGAACACCAAAAGAGATGTGTCGTCTGGCATTTATAATGTTTTACCCCTATTTGGAACATAATAGAACGTGTTTTAGGGCCTAATTCAATTGTATATGGAAGATAGCTTTTTGAATCGAATTAAAATATTAAATTTTTAATATTTATTTCAATGCTTTTCTCTCCCGTACGACAAACGGTAACTCCCAATGCTACGAAATTTGAAATCTGATACTAATACACTATTACGGATTCAATGGAACTAGTCTCATCGAATTCCGAGACTGTGCCCTGAAAGGCTATTTTAACTCATTGATTTAATCGAGCGATTTTCAACATTGACGGAATTGCTTGAAATTCGAATTTTAAAACTTTACTAACTCAATTATAATTCAAATAGAATTTGTATTCATACTAGAAATCATTCTGATTTATTTTAGATCGAGATTCAATTATTTACGTTATTCCCATATATTAATTTTCACTACTAAATTCATATATAAATTTCCAATTTTAACCTATCTACTTTTTAATCTATTCAAAAGTCCAACATCATAATTCTAATCCAAATAGAATTTTAAATCAACTTTAGAAATCGTTTCCATTCACAATCACACTAGATTGTCATATATACCCATTTTCCATATTAAAATTATATTTACCAAATCCAATTAATCGCTATCTCTGAAATGTTAAAAAAATTTACCTTTCAAAATCTCCATATTCAAAATCAGTTAATAATTCAAATTTGACATTTGAAATAAATTGAATGTTCAAAATTAAATGACCAAAATCCCAGGTCATTACATATGCAATCAATTCTCTTCGGATATCTTTGTGACTTCTAAATGAGAATTAGCTTTCATGCTAATTATTTTCTTTTTCTATAAAATTAGAAATATACTTAAACAGTTTAGTAGTAACAAGTGGTTATGGGTCATTAGTTATCATTTATTGTTTAATTATACGACTTGTTTGCATTGAGTATTTGGGTAGTGGAATTCACTAACAAATGGTAAATATTTTAGCAGCATTGAGTGGTTATGGGACACACGATCATTTCCTTAGTGATTACTATTTGATAAATTTATAACACTTAGTGATCAATGGTATCTTGCGGAAGAATGTTATTTTATAATTAGCTATGTTTGTTAGTGCATTTGGTAGCTTAACCTTGCAGGCTAGTAATTCACCCTAGTGGTTTGACTGCAATGGTCGCACCCTAAGTTGTGGTATTCATTTTAGATTCTAGCCTAAGCCAACAGTCTGTACGGTAGGCTATCTTCGATATCATAACGCTTACGCCATTCATTAGTAGGTGTGGCACCCTAGCAGTGCAATATTTCGTTGAACATATGTTATGGATAGCCGATACCTTTGGGTTGTAGGAGTTAGCGGGCTTAACTTTTGCAGCTTTTCTTATCATTCTCCCGTTGGAAGAAAGCAATTCACATTAAGAATACCCAATAAGTCAAGATATCTACAGGATCAGTTAATTACGCATGGATTGCCTGTGCGAAGTCGCTTCGTTGACTCACTTTCATGCAGTCGCTTGATTAGACTCGCTTGTAGGCAGTAATGTGATGTTAGTGACCCGACCAAACTACTAGTGTGGTGTTAGTGGCTTGACCAAGTTGCTAGTGTAATGTTAGAAACTTGACCAAACTGCTAGTGTTTCTTTGCGACCTAACCCAACTGCTTGTTATTCGTAGCGTTTATGTTTCGATATGAATTTCCTTTTTGTGCTTCGAAGATTTTGTTATTTAGCACCATATTTAAGATGATAGTCCATGAAAGACTTGATGTGATTTTGTGACATAATGCATGTTGTTGATTTATTCATTTTTTATGATTTTTCTAGGAGGGGACCGTACCTCTATGTTTGATCCATAAAGGGGGTAGTACCTTTTATTATCGGCATCCTTATATGAATTAATTTTAGTTTCTTTGAAATGGCTCTATGGGAATCGCTATATTTGTGTATGATAGTCTATTATAGACTTGAGTGTTTTATGAAATAGGGAATTTTATTTGGAACATATTTTTTTTGTTAAGAACCCGTGTATATTATTGATTGGTTGATATATCTTGTTGTTATTGATATCTGATTGATATCTTTATTATTGAGATCTTACCCTTGGATATTTAGAGATAATCTGATTCGGTAGTTATTTTCTTATAATGCTCGGGTCAGACCGGTTATCAGCTATAAGGACACCGTGACCATGGATTTGAGCCAACTTTTGTGAGTTATTTGTTATGTATATGTAGATGCGTCATATGTGTCATTTTGATGTTAAATCTTTATGATATGGAGATTTTTTTATAAGATGTTGACTCTAGATATCATTTGTATTTTTAGAGACTTATTATAATTTATATGTATATTATGTGGGTCCAATTTCATATTTTATCGACTCGCTGTATATTATTTTAATCTGTATTATATTTTCCACTGTGTTATCTGATTCTATGTTATGTATTGCATATTATATTGTTCTGATTCTATTTTGAGCCAATGTATCTATTACTTTGTGTCAAGACTGTTCACATATATATTGATTCAGACAAAAAGGTAAAATGTGATAATGTTAGCTCAAGGGGATAAATATGGATGGTCACCCCTAGCTAGCTTTATTCTCCATGTTACTTGACAATATTACTTTGTAATACACTTGGGTAATATGGGTATAGAGGTGGGGCCTTACAGCCAATTTAAATTTCTATTTTTAAAATTTCAATAATTGGAAAAACAAATGTTCTAATAAGAAGCTGTATATATTCTATAATGGAATAAATTTATGGATTTGGAGAAAGGGTTTTTAAGTATGATATTTAAAATATACATACATACATATACATGCTTCTTATTAATTTAAAACATAAGGTTTTATAATAATAATCTCAATATGATTTTATAAAAGATTAAAAAGGGGTTTTAAAGCTATAATATTATATATATATATATATATATTTTAAGAATTTCCTCCTTAAAATATATTTATAATCTATTTATAAAATTCTATATTTATTATTATTATTTTATACAGAAACAACTTCTTGAAATACCAAGAAATACATGTAAACATTCATCAAAATCTAGAAATCATTAAACCAAAACGAAAATCAAAACTTAAATCAAAACCTGTAACAATTGCAGAAAACATACGACTGGTCAACTGAACGCCATTTTAGATCTTGTTGGGTCTATGGAGTCTAAATTAAGTTAGGTAAACTCGATAATTTTAAATTAAATCTTTGTTTTATTTAATTAATTTATATAAAGATTTGATTTTGCATAAATATTTAATATATAAAGTGTGTACGCATATCAAATATAGACATATGTATAAGTGTGCATGCAACATATAAATGTGTATATGGTATAACATGTCCATATATAAGTGTTGGGATTTACAACAAATAAATTGGCCCTTTATATGGTAACTACTGTTAAAAAAATTAAATTGTAAATATATACGTATATATATAATATTTAAAATTTTGAATATTTGTTTTGTAAATAAGTTATTCTGAATAAGTCAATAAATTAAAAATTAAGAATTCATTTTAAATGTCTAATATGTTTAATTGGTAAAACATTTTATAAGATTTGGATTTATAAATTTAAATTGAATATATATGTATTATAAAATTAAATAAAATTATCATAAATATAAATAGAATTATTTATTTTGAATAAGTTAATGATTTTGAATTCAAATTAATTTTCAAAGTATCTAATTTGTTTAATTAGTAAAACAGTTTAAAAATAGAGTTGGATCTATAGATTTAAATTGAAATGTATATTATATATATATATATAATTAAATAAAAATATCACAAAAATATATTTATAACATATAATTTCCTAAAATGATTACATATATACATATATATGTAATAATAATAAATTTAAATAATTAATAAGATAATTAAAATCTATGTATTTAATTAAAATGCCTTACGGCCAAAATTATATATGCATATTAAATTCTGAAAATAATGAAGTATTATTATATAAAATAAATACATATATATAGTACCAATTAATACATGTTATATTAACATTAATACATACATACACACATACATACATATATATATATATATATATAAACTTTATATTTAAAATAAAGTAAAAATAAATTTTAATTTTTTGTTTTAACATTATTTCTTGACATAATAAAATAATTTCGAATATATAATTACATATATTTATTTGTTTACTTATATTTATAGTTAATGCAGTGTTAAATCACTTTAAAATAGTTTTAATGTTTTAAAAATTATATTTAAAAATTTATTTCTATGATATATATGAATATATTTTTTTTAATTTTAATATTTCAAACATATAGAATTGATAAATAGTGAAATTTGTATATTTATACCTACATAAACATATTATGGCAATACAATTAAAAAGGACAAAGACTATGCATATAAATTCATTCAAATATATATTTATTAACAATATTAACATCATGACATATTAATCAAAATTATAGGAAGTTACCTCAAAAATATTGCCTTAGATTTACATCTTGATTGGCATACTTTCCTAGATTCAATCTTGATCTGAGTTCCTAGATTCGCAACTATTTGAAGAACCACTTTTGATTTTTATTTGATGTTAGGATCTAATATCTTTGATCTAAGGAGGATAGAAATGGCGGCTATCATAGAGGAGAGGGGAGCAAAAGTAACCAAAATAATAAAGGGGAAGTGTGGCCTTTTATAGTGACAGTAAAGGAGATATTCTCTCCTTGATTTACTCCATTTATATTACTAAATCTAGTATAACTTTTTGAATCTTTAGCCCTCTCTTGCGTATATAAGGAGATCTAGGCCTTAAATCATTCCAAAACCATTAGCAATTAATCACATATAAATCCAATCTAAATGCATGTCGATATTGAATACTGATTCATACATATATAACCTTTATATGCACACCTAACTAATTGTTACTGACATCAAAAATACTAGTGGCACCCAATAAACTAAATAAATAATTAAATAATATTTCAAATATTTATAATTTTAACTGATTTATAACAATTATAAATAAATTAAATCATGTGGTATATCAAAGAATCTACCAATGTGGTTGTGTGACTTGCTGGTGTAAATTCAATCAGTGATTGATACTGAACAATTCGAGCATTATTGTTCAAATCTTACCAAGTGGTGTGACAGTTTGGCCAAATTTATTGCTTATATTCTTTTTGCAAAATCCAATTTTACTATTTTAAGTGGTGCCTGCTAGTGGCAATTATTTACACCGATTCTCTTCATCAAAACTATATCATATTAGAACTAATGGAATTTTGTAATGGTCAAAATTCCATATCATCTGTATTCAAATTTATAATCCGAACATAAGAACATTGGTTTAACAATAACAATTATTATTAACCGAACAGCTTTGGTTAGAGACTTTGAGTTGACTTCAGTTGACAATGATACTATCATCATATAACCGAGGAGGCAAATTCTTTGTTGAATAGTGTTTCACTTTCAATATTTCTATTCGACCCCACTATTGTCGTTCGATAGATATCGTGTCATGATTTGACTATAATCAAAGCGGAGTTTTCACATTGAAGCTCGACGGTATTCTCATGTCGAGGAAATTATGTAATACTGTCACATTGGTATTTTCTGTATGACTTTAGCTATATTAACTAATATAAAACTATTAAGTAAGCTGTTCCATAATTAACCAAATACTATCAACACGTAACCCTTTGGTGCCTCCAGCGGTCATGAGTAATAGATGCCTAAAATTTAGAAAGCACTATGTACTCTAGTCTCATTGGATGTATTAACATCCAGGTTTTATATACCTCGACTAGGAATATTTAAAATGGCATGTTTAATTTCATTGTGATAAATTACGCATGGTTACAACACTTTGCAACTACTATTGCTAAAACATAATATTTATTGATTTTTTTTTATTAAATATACTTTCAACTAAGTTAATTAATATAACACATTATATCAAGTATATAATATAAAGAAAACTCCTTTTATTTGAAGATTTGTTACTGAGTTAGGTATATGTAAAAAATTACATAATTGCCCTTAGGGCATACCTCAAACTTTATCGATAGAAACAACAAATTCCATATGAAGAGTATTCGGACTCAAACTTTATAAGTGATACCATCAAATACAATATGTCAATCCTAAATTAATATTCAACCTTAGTTAAGGAGCTTTAAGTTGAAAATGTCCTAAATAAGACATTATGGCCAATTCTACCAGAAGAATAAGTACATCTTAAATAGTGCTGCAGCAACAACTGTGTGTGTGTGTGTGTGTGTAATGCATAAATTTATAACCGAGCTAAGGGTGATTCTAAATTTTGAGAATCTTATAGCACTATTTATGATAACAATGTTGCGATATTGATCGTGAAAGAACTAGAGCTCACTTAAAGTGAAGAAACATACTTAGAAAGTTCAATGTGATGAAGGTGGTTTATCAGCATTGGAGAGGTAGTTATTGATAAGGTAGAGAATTTAAACAATATAACATACTCATTTATTAAGGGACTAGCTTGATCGGTTTTAAGTAAAGCGATTGAAGAAATGGGATTGAGAATCCCTAGCTGGCCCCAAGTGCAAGTGGGGGGCTGAGAGAGTTATGGGCATGTCCTAAAGGCAACTATGTAATTTGTTACATATATTAACTATGTAATTGATCTTGTTCATAGTTAAGGTTTATATTATATATTTTGTTATATAGTGATATAAGTAATTAAGTAATTAATTAAAGTATATAACTAATAAGATAATTAAATGGGATGTTATGTGATTATATTTGCAAATAGTTGGAATCACGACTAATTAACCATAATATTAAATAATATTTTATTTTAAACATTCCTGGACTCAATGTTTTAAGATAGGATATTGATACTTTGAGACCAGAGTAGGCAAGACTCTATAAATGTCAGGCAGTGTATTGCTTATGGTTTCTGAGGGCACCAAGGGGTTACTTACTTAAGGTTATTGGATAATAATAATGAAATGACTCAGCGACAAATAGGAAATCTCAATATGACGACGTTACATGCTTCTCTCGCCTTGAGAATACTATGGAACTTCTAAGTGGATACTTCACTTTGATTATAGTTAAATCATAACATGATGACCATCAAACGACTATATTTGGGTCAGAGTAGAAGCCTAGAAAGCAAAAACTATTTAATAGAAATTTTGTATACTCATTTGTATTAGATTAGTATCATGGTCAACAATAGTCAACTAAAAGTCAAAATCTGCAGCCATAGTAACATGGTTAATAATAAATATTATTATTAAACTAAAGACTTTGTTTATTAACTAATCAAGTTGAATAGGGATAATATTGGAATTTTGACCAATTCCAAATTCCATATACCTTAAAGTAATATAGTTTTGGCAAAGAGGATGTGTGTAAATAATCGTTACTAAAAGGTATATCTTAAAACGTAAAATAGGATGCTACTGATGAAAATCTAGAAGCGATAAATTCAGCTAAACCTTCACACCACTACTAGGATGATGTGTGAACATTACTATCGAAATAGTTTGATAGTAGTTTCTGATTGTATTTACACTTGCAAGTCATACAATTGTAGTAGTGTATTCTCAAAAATATAGCAAGTTCAATTATTTTATAAAGTGTTACAAATTAATAAAGTTAATTAATAGTTATGAAATATTAATTATTTATATTTTGATATACTTGGTGTTATTAGTAATTTGCTAGGTGCCATTAATAATTAATTTAATGTGTATATAAAAGTTATATATATGTATGTGTATCGATATACAATATCGATACACATTTAAATTAATGGACAAATGGGCTTTGAGTTTCACTAGCCCATATGGGGTCCTATGTTGGCCAACAACAAATAAGGGAGATGGTGGTTTATAGTCAGATCCATATCTATCTGTCACGTATAAGGAGGAGTAAAAGGTGGAGATTTTGTCTCCCTTTCCTTCTTTATATAAGCCAAGTCAAGCCTCGCTTTTTTATCTTTCTTTATCCTTCTCAACTTTAAGCCAAACTCCCTATCCTCCTTACCTCACTAGGTCGAACACTTCATAGCACCATTATGTTCATACCTCAGTTATTGATTTTGATGATAAAAACCTTAATAGACAACAATATACATTTGTGTAAAATATGGATACTAGTGTTTTGTCAAGTTATATACTATATAGTATACAGTGCAGGATATTATACAGGTGTTAAATCGAAGACTGTATGGTACAAAGGCTCAAGAAATGGATATGAATACTCATGAGTATAAAGACCAAGATATGAAAATCTCAAGACTGTAATATAATGTATAGAATCATAAAATATTATTAAAGTCCCTAGTAGCAATCTTTGATCTCTATTTATTATTTTCTTATCTTTTATATTTAAAAAATACTTTTTCAAAATATCTTTAAAAGTATTATATAAAAGTTTTTCAAAGTTCAAAATGCTTATAAACCACATTTAAATTATTTTACAAAGTATCAAAATATTTTACAAAATATAATATTTTCAAAATATTTAAAAAGAAAACAGTTTTCAAAATAAACATACATATGTTGACATATGTATAGAAGGTATGTCGACATACACATTGTAAAACAACTTTCAAATTTTAAAATGAAGTGTCTGTTCATTGTAACTCTTCGCGAATGAACACATCTATTTATACACCATATGTAGGAGGTTTCAAACGAATTTTTTCGTAGTTACTATCTTATTTTCTTCCTCCTCTTACTCTCTTGAACACAAAATTAAATTATATCAAATTCTCTTCAAAATCAAATAGTATTAATTCACACTTTTATATATTGATTCAATGCTACTTTCTTACTATTTTGGAGTGATCTCTCTCGAATCAAATATCAAAGTGTTGTCCAAGAGGCTATAGGATTAGTCGTGTCCAAAGTTTAAGAAATTGTCTTTGAAAAACCATCATACTCAATTTGCATTTGCTTGGGTGTGATTGTAGCCCATTCAAACCAATTGAGTGCGCTTGGTAGCTCGAAAATCTGATAGGGTATGCTTATAGCCCATCGAATCAAGTAGGTGTACCTGAGCTCGAAAAATCGGGAAAGTGTTCTGTAGCCTCGAAATCGAGATTGTAATTGGATTTGCCTTCTTCTATTTAAAGATTAGCATTTCGAAAATAAATCTGTACAAGAAATTGAATGGGACCAGATGTAGGAGAAATCTGAACCAGTATAAAATCCCTAGTGACATCTCTCTAACACTTTACTTTGTTTATTGCTTTTATTTTTACTTGTAATTGCATCTGTGATTGATTATCGATATAATTCTGTGTTGAAAATATGTGATTTAGTATTAAACTTAAAAGGAATTTAGAAAGATTTACAAAAATCAAAAAACATTAATCACCCCCTTTTGTGTTTATTTTGCCTTAAGATCCTTATTTCCGCAACCCCATTTGGTATCGAGGCACTAGGTTTTCATAAACTCATTATTTGATTTTTGAATAGTTTAAATGGCTAGTAATATTTTTGACACTTTCATAGAAAAACAATTTTCTGAAACCAATATGTTATTATAAACTAATTGTTTTGGAAAATCACTTGATTTTGTGGAAAGGTATGATTTTGAATTGCAGGAACAAGTTTGTTATGACTAACGGTGAACAGACACTTGAAAATCAAACATCATAAATTAAGAAGGACAAGTGGATACTAGATATTGGATGCTCAGGACATATGATTGGAAATTCAGAGATCTTGAAAGATATTGTCTATAAAGATAGTGGATCAGTCAACTTTGGAGAAAACTCAAAAGGATATGTGATTGGCATCAGCAATGTGGGTAACTCTAGAACTCCTACTATTTCTAATGTTTTGCTATTTAGGGATCTAAAACATAACTTGCTTAGTATTTATCATTTCTGAGACAAGGGTTTTAAAATTAAGTTTGAAAAAGATAATTGCCATATCGAAGATAATGAGTCAAACATTACCTTTGAAGGTATTAGCAAACGTAACATTTATATTTAAGTGTGAAAGCATCCACTAATAATTTCTGTCTTTTGACTGAATCTAATGACCCTTGGATTTGACATAAAAGATTTGGTCATTTGAATTTTAAACACCTAAAGTTGCAAGATATGAACTTGTTGGGGGTCCTACCAAAACGAGTTTTAATGTCAATAATTTATATGACGCCTGTGCATTAGGAAAACTTCATAAAAGCTCTTTTAAATCTGAAGACGTGATTTCTACTTCCCATCCTCTTGAACTTCTTCACCTAGATCTTTTTATATCTTGGCAAATACAATCAACAAATCATAATCGATACGTCTTTGTAATTTTAGATGATTTCTCCATATTTAAATGGATAATTTGTTAAAATTAAAAGTGAAGCTTTTGAAATGTTTAAAAAATTTACTAAAAGAATTCAAAATCAGATGTCAACCAAAATAAGAATGGTTAGGAGCAATCATGGAGGGGAATTGGAAAATGACAATTTTGAAATCTTGTAAAATAATAAAGGAATTACACATAACTTTTCATTTCTAAGAACATCACAATAAAAAGTAGTAGAATGTAAAAATATTAATAAAACTAATGATATTATAAATAACAAAATCACTGATGATAATTATAATAATAATAAATTTGAAAATTTACATCTAAATAAACAAACAAAATATTTAAAAGATCACCCTGTAGATAATATTCTAGGAAATATAGAATCTATTGTAAAAACAAGAAATCAATTAAATAAAATGAGTAATGTTGGTTTTATATCAACTATTGAACCTATAAATCCTAAAGAAGCAACATTAGATGATTCTTGGATACTTGCTATGCAAGAAGAGCTAAATCATTTTACCAGAAATGATGTTTAGGAATTAGTCCCAAGACTTAAAAATAAGTTTATAATGGAAACCAAATGGGTATATAGAAATAAAATGAATGAAAAGAAGAACTTATCGGAAATAAAGCATGTTTAGTTGCTTAAGGTTATAGTCAAGAAGAAGATATAGATTTGATGAAATTTTTTCTCCTATAACCAGATTAGAAGTTATTAGAGTTTTGCTCACTTTTGCAAATAATAATAATTTTAAATTATTTCAAATGGATGTCAAAAGTGCCTTTTTAAGTGGATTTATTAAAGATGATGTCCACGCAAAACAACCTCTACTTTTTAAAGATGAAAAACTACCTAATCGCATTTATAAATTAAACAAAGCTTCGTATGATCTAAAATAAGCTCTTAGAGCATGGTATGATAACTTAAATCCTATATATTACACTCTAATTTTGAAATAGGAAAAGTAGACAATACTCTATTTATTAAAAGAAATAATGATGATATTCAACTTATACAAATACATGTAGATGATATTATTTGGATCAACAAATGAACATTTAAATAAATAATTTTTAGATATAATGACTAAGGAATTTGAAATGAGTCATGTGAGAGAATTAACATTCTTTTTAGAATTACAATAAGACAACTAAACAATAAAAAATTTGTAAGTCAAGAAAAATATGCCAAAGACTTTATTAAGAAATTTGGTATGTCGAATACTAGTGGAAAGCCAATCCCATGACAAAAATGAGAAATTAATTAAAGAAGAAAATAGAAAAGATGTAGATAAAAAATTATATAGAGGTATGATAGGATCGTTACTCTATATAACTGCAAGTAGACCATATATAATGCATAGTGCCTGTCTATGTGCAAGGTATCGATCTCAACCCACAGAAACTCACCTAAAATCAATAAAAAAAGACAATAAGATATAAACAACACACTAGATTATGGACTCTTTTATCCAAAAGAAGATTCTTTCGATTTAATTTTCTATAGTGATGTCGACTATGCTGGATGCAAATTCAGACCAAAAAAGTACAAATGGAACTTGTCACTTTTTAGGACAATCTCTTGTTTTCAAGTTTCGTAAAAAGTAAAATTATGTGTCTCTGTCTATAATAGAAGCATAATATATTTCAGCAACATTAGTCTATTTATAGGTTATCTGTATGCAACAAATTATAAAAGATTTTGATTTAAATTTTACTAATTAACCAATATACTTTGATAACTCAGTGCTATAAATCGATCTAAAAATCCAACATATCATGTTGAACCAAACATATAGATATAAGACATCATTTTCTAAGAGATAACATAAATAAAAAAGTAATTTCACACAAACTTATAAAGACTAAAAATCAAATAGTTGATATTTTAACAAAACCATTAACTCAAACATCTTTTGTTAAACTTAGAATGGAGTTAGGAATATGTTTATTCTCTGAGATATAAATATAATAGAATAAAAATTACAAATTTAAAAGAAAAGTGAAATATCAAAATTACACTACATATATCGACATACCCTAAGCACATATGATGACATATACTGGAATTTTCGAAAAACAGAGTTCCCTCCTAAATTCAAAATTTGAACTACAACTATATAATCACCAAATTTTGTAATAATTTTCTTTTTTCATCCTTTTCCTTCTGTAAATTCTGAATAAAATTAAATCCATAGATTCCTTAAGTTCCAAACGTCCAAGAGAAGACACGGCGCCCTTTTCGTTCGACACCTCCACCTTAGGCCCATTCCAAACCACCACCATAACCAAAGTAATCAAGATTGAAGATGATCTAAAGCATACGCTCATATGCTTTCAAAAATAGAGGTTGTTCAATTACACCTCTTAAAAGAACAAGATAAACAAAGGTGCATTCTTTGCAACCTCAAGAAGCATCTGTTGAATAATGAGAACAATCCAATTATAATCGAGGAGGATAATCCTAATTTAGTCTTTCATAACCCTATGACGATGAAGAATAAGAAGAGAAAGAAAAGAAAGAGGAGGAAAACACCACTGAAGATGATGATGAAGTCAAATGTGCTGGCGAAGTATGTTTCGATTGGGATGGAAATCTCGTAGAACAAAAAGTAAACTTTTGTCTCCATTATTCCTTTTGTCTCATCCATAAATCTTCCATAATCAAAAGAAAACCATAGATTTAAGTTTAATTTGTATTAGTTTGGTTTGTTAGGATTTTGTTTGTTTTAGTATGTATATTTGGATTAGATTTGTTTATCTAAGGCTGGATTGTTTATATTTAGGATTGACATTTGGATTTGTGTGTTTTGGATGTTTGATTAACTATATAAGATTTATGTTTAATTGATAAAAAGAGGATGTGTTATCTTATTTATATAATCATCTTATATATCATGCTTAGTATATAATAGAGAAATTTTTCTAAGTATATCATATAATCATCATATATCTTAAAATCATCATGTATCACATATCATAACCATAAATATCATTTTATTTAACTTAATTATTGATTTTAAATCTATAGTTCTAGGTATTTTTATTCACGGGGGGTTTTTATTTTTTTTCACCCAGTTTTGCTGATGATAAATGGGAGAAAAATATAAAATATACGTATGCATATATTTAGGTGAAGTTATCTAACTCAGGGGGAGTTATATCATAATTTGTATATAAGATATTAAATGGTTGTCACCATCAAAATGGGAAAGATTGTTAATACCTCGGTTATTAATTTTGATGGTGACAACCTTAATAAACAACAATATACATTTATATAAAATATAAATACTAATGTTTTGCGAAGTTATACAATACATAGTGCATGTTATTATACATGTGTTGAATCGAAGACTGTACAGTATAAAGACTCAAGACATGGACATGAAGACTCATGATAAAGACCAAGATATGAATGTCTCAAGACTATTATATATTATATAGAGTCATGGAATATTATTAAAGTCTCTAGTAGAAATCTTTGATCTCTATTTCTTTTTTTATGTTCTATATTTTAACAAAATATGTTTTCAAAATACCTTTAAAAAAATTCATAAAAAATTTCAATGTTAAAATGTTTATAAACCATATTTAAGTTATTTTACAAAGTATCAAAATATTTTACAAAATATAGTATTTTCAAAATATTTAAAAAGAAAAGAGTTTCCAAACTAAACACACATATGTCGATACATGTATAGAAGGTATGTTGACAAACATGCCGCAAAACAATTTTTTAAATTTTAAAATGAAGTGTTTGTTCGTTGCAACACTTCACGAACAGACACGTTCGTTTATACACTAGTTATAGGAGGTTTCAAACGAATTGTTTAGCAGTTATTATCTTACTTTCTTCCCTCCTCTAACTCTCTTGAAAACTCTACTGAAATTAAATCACACTCTCTTCAAAATCAAATAGAATTAATTCATACTTTTATGTATATATTCAATGTTACTTTCTTATTGTTTTGGAATCATCTCTCTAATCAAAGACTAAATTGTTGTCCCAGAGGCTATAGGATTAGTTATATCCAAAGTTCAGAAAATTTTCTTTGGGAAAACCATCACACTCTATTTGCATTTTCTTTGATGTGATTGTAGCCCATTCAAATCAATTTGGTGTGTATGGTAGTTTGGAAATCCCAATAGGTGTGCTTGTACCCATTCAAATCAAGTGGGTGTACCCTAAGCCTGAAAATCAGAAAGGTGTGCCTCGTAGCCTCAGAATCGAGATTGTAATTGGTTTACCTTCTGCTTATTTAAAGATTGGCATTTTGAAAAGAAATATGTACAAGCGATTGTGTGGGACTGAATGTAGGAGAAATCCGAACCAGTATAAAATCCCTAGTGTCATTACTCTAACTCTTTACTTTGCTTTATTGCTTTTACTTATCTATGATTGATTATTGAAATAATTCTGTGTTGAAAATATGTGATTTAATATTAAACTTGAAAGGAATTTAAAAAGATTTACAAAAAATCAGAAAACACTGTTCACCCCCCTTACTTTTTAATTAGCCTTAAGATCCATAATTCCACAACCCAAACATTACATCAAATAAAATACATATCATGCTAACTCGATCATTGCACAATCAAGTGGTTAATTCCAAAGAGTCTAGAAGAATCTCTAATCAAGGTGTATTCAAGGGCTTTGTTTCCAAAGGTAATCTATCTATTTACATTCATATGCTATCTACCAACCTTTATAACGATTTTATATATACATTATTGCCTCACCATAATTATTTATGTCTTAGAGCACTTTAAACAATTATTTTAGATGATATAATTTGTTGAATTCAAAGTTTGAAATTAAAACATATGTAAATAATTTTTACTCGGCCATATCTGTATTCTTACATATTTATATTTACTTTTTGAACATTATAATTTATAGCGATACACAAATGTGACACGATTAATTTTAAATTAACTAAAAATGGATTTTTAATGATTGAATGTTGAATGTATAACACTATCGAATCATATATCATTGCGAAGACCTCGATGAATGGAGTTGATAGGTAGTATTCGTTTGTTTAAAAAATGGTTGAGTGGACCAGAATTGGCAGCCAAATTTGATGAAGGTGAAACCCTAGGATTGAACTTGGGGTTTTTTATTAGGTGAGAGATTGATGCAATTGAAGGAGAAAAGTCATAGTGCTCAAGGAGTGGAGTTTGGATCTGGTTTTGATTTAGAGAATGGATGAGTGAGGCGACCAAAACCTATTGAATTGTATACACTACAAAGCTCTCGATGAAAGGAGTTGACGAGTGGTGTTCTTTTGTTAAAATAATGCTCAAGTTATCTAGAATTGGCGGCTAAAGTTGATAAAGGTGAAATCCTAGGGTTGAATTTGAGGATTTTTTATTCAGTGACCGGTTGATGCTATTGAAGGAGCAAAATCATAGTGCTTGACAAGAGGAGTCTGGATGGGTTTTGATTTGGGGAGTGGATAAGTGAGGCAACCAAAATTTTCCTCAAAAGGCATGGAGGTCTTGGTATTGGTGTGGTAGTGACGACTATCGAGGGTAGCTGGAGGGGGAGCAACCAATGGCGGTTAACACGGGTAAGGTAGTGGCGGCAGCGGCGGTATTCGTCAATGGTGACTCTCCTTATGGTGGATGCGAATCTTGGTCAAAATTGAGGGTAAAAGGTGAAGATGGGTTACGGAAAACAAAGGTACTGTAGATGGTAAAACACCTTTTCACTTAGGCACTTATATTTTTATTAATAAATTAACTCTATGACATCTAGCATTCATATCTTTCGCATACAAACACTGATTTACGATCGATTACTTCTATTGGAATCATTGAGGAATTCTAGACGATATGGCATGTAGTTTGCTAAGTTCGAAGGTTGTTTACAAAAGCACGTTGGAATGGTCTATATGATTTAATTAATTGAATTTTTAAATTATAAAATACATATCTATCGATGAAAAGTTATATTTATTGATATGTGTTAGTCGGTGTATTATTCTCTAGTTATTATGATATTTTGGATGTATCGTGCTTTCATTAGATGATTATTATCGATTATAGCATTTTTAGGTATTTAGTTAATATGTATGATTTGAGTTAGAAAATAATTAATTGAAACAAAACGTATAATCATAAGAAAATAAGATAAATAAATGATAAATACAATCATTGCATATTTTGGATGGTATCTATAAATAACAAAAGATAACTAAAATTATTTTTAAATTGAGGTTTGGGAAGTTTATCACTGTTTATGAAGTAAAAGGGGATTTTAAATAATAATAACATGAATTTTAGTGAAAATAGTATTGTTTTATGTAAATGATAAAATGATTGTTTTTTGGGTAATTTTGGTAGGGAATATTATTATTGTTATTGTTGTTGTTTAAGTAATAAACTAAAAAGGAGTTTTGGTGATTTAAAATAAAATATAATTATTTTTGAGATAAATAGTAATAGACTGGTTTGTGAACTATTACAGTGACTTCAAAATATATTATTTGACGTAAGTAATAATATAATTAATTTGAATAGTAATTTGATATAAATACTAATTTAGTGAAAGTACGATGTTTTAAGGGATTTGAAGTAATGAGATTATAACAAAGTATTTCTATATTATTTTATTGTTTTAAAAGATTATTATTATTTCGAAATAAAAATGGTATTTTTGTAATAAACAATAGTAAAATTATTTTTATACAAAAGGGAACATAATCATTGTGAATACAACGTTCAGATGGATGCAATATGTGATATGTTTGTTTAATGATGATGAAATTACATTAGGATGTGGATGTAATATTTTATCATTTTTACTACTAGAGGATGGGTTGTTAATTATGAGTTTGATTTTTTGAATGATATTAACGATTGTGTGTTACTATTGTGGAATGCTTGGTCACATTCGATGACTTATACTTACATTGGTGATGTATTACTATTGTCGAGGTTTCTTATGTATGTAAGTATATTTGTGTTGTTATTTTCTTATTTGGCAATTAGGGTTGGCACTAAGTGTTGTTGATGCATAATGGTCATGTGCTATTATTGTTGTTACCTCATATGATGATTTGTTGTAATGGATGAGTAGGAGTAATGTTCTATGCTTACATTGGTTGCATAGATGTCATAGTTGTTATGTACTAACAAGTATTTGGATGCAGGAGAAGAGCAGGAACATTACTATGCAGAGTTTACCCCATATTTATATTATTATTAATTAATTTTTGTGAATGTATTGGAAAGTGTGAATGTGATGTAATTGGTAAAATCTGTATGATAATTGACTTGTTGAATTCATGTATATTCTTATTTTTATTCCTCTGTGAGGTTTTTACCTTATTGTCTATGTTGACCTTAGATTTTAAAATTTTAAACCACGATCCATTGTTTTTAATGTTTGAGGTTAGCGTGCAAGCATAGGTCGACAATCTTTGTCATTGATTTTGGACGTTAAAAATAGTGGGTTGTCACACTTTGTATCATAGCTTAATTTTAGCGATTCCCTTAATCTTGGGTAGGTTTAGACCAATTGGGGTAGGTTAATTTATACCTTAGATTGGGTTAGAATACGTATGAGAGAGTGTTTTGAATGATAACCGTATGCTTTATATGTAGGGGTTGTTTGTTTAACCTACATTAACTCATCCTAAAATGATGTTTATTTATGATAACCTTTGTATAGAAGATAAAAAAGTAAAAGTTGTGTAGAATGAACACTTATAAGAGGGGTTAAGTGTTGGTTAGAACTCGAGTGACACATACGAAGTTAAGTTATAATTGAAACCCCTGGACCTTAATAAGATGAAATTAATTTTTTTAAAGTGAATGATATTTATTTGGAAAATTTATAAAATATACATTTCTAATTCCAAAAGATATTTTATTAAAATAGGAAAAATGTTTATTTGGGTATAAAGTGATTTGTTGAACATTTTTGATGAAAATAAAGTATTCAATTTGGAAAATAAAATATTTTTTGTGGTAATATTTTTGTAAGGAAAATTGATTATTTGAAAAAGTATTTTATTTGTAAGTATTTTTAGAAAAAGTGGCTTGATTAGATATTGGAAGTTGAATTCAATCCTTGGAGAAACATTTTTATGTGAGAAATGTTTTTATTAATAAATCTTTTGTTCAAAAATATTTTTATAAAAGGATGTCAGTTTAAAATATTTTATTTAGATAGAAATATTTTAATGAGAACATACTGCTTGACACCCTCTCAAAAAATGTATAGGTAGAGATGGTATTTCGTAACCTAATTACGATGTAGAACACCTAGCAAAATATTATGTTGAGGAATATTTTGGAAACAATTATTTTTATTAAAGAACAGTTATAATTATATGCTTATAAGTTTGAGGAATATTTATTTAATAAGATGTTTTGAGGGGGGAACTATTTTGATAATAGTATAAGATTTAAATTGTTTTTTGTCAAAAGCACCTTGTTGTGGAATATCTAGTGAGAACCCTTATTTTGAAGAAAAGAATACTTTATTGAAACATTCTTTACAATAAATGTTATATGATTTGGAGAAGATTTATTACAAGATGGTTTTTTCCATAAAAATATGTTTTATTTTATAGCAATTATTTTCTCAACTAAGTATCTGAAAATAATATAGTAGAATATTTTTATTTGAGAAATCATTTTATTTATGGAAATATTTGAAAATAGTTTGATCGAAGTATTTTAATTTAAGAATTATCTTTTTGAGTAAAGAATGCTAAAATATTTATGGGGGAGGAATTTTTATCGAAGGAGTATATCTGATTTCAAAATAAATTTTGTTTGAAAATTGATTTTGGTTGTAAGGATCTTCGATTAAAAAGATACTCTTTGACAAATGATGTTTTAGATGGAAACACATTTTTGGGTAAAGACTTTTAATTGAAAAAGATCTGATTGGAGAATTGTTTTATTGAGAATATATTTGGAGATAATTTATTGCAAATTGTTGTATATAAAGTATATAGTTTTACAATACTTTAAGAAAAATATTTCACTAAGATGAGGATGATTTGATTCGGGAAAAAATGGTTGAAAAAGTAGATGTTAAAATTATGTTTTATTTGGAAATTTTTACTGAGAATTGTAATATTAGACTTTATAACATGAAGCATAAGACGACGGAGAAAGATGAGTTTGAATTTGCCCAACACCCGTTAGACAATGTTATTTTATGACTATTGCGTGCGACTTTCCCTAAGAATATGTAGGAATGTCTAGTTATTCCCTTCCATGGAGAGAAAGGGATATGATGTAAGAACTGGTCGCTTCAATGTATGGGATAGTGACATTTTCTTGTACTAGCTTTCTTTTGTTGAATTAATTATCTGTACTGCATTTTTGCTTGTTAAATTATTTGCAATTAAGAAAATTATTCTACTTATTAATTTATATCGTGCTTGTTTGAATTAATTTATTTTTCTTGTATTATGTTGTTGATTGCTTGTTTTACTATGATTGATTTTAATTTTCTGTTTGCTTCCTTGTTTGTTTGTTCATCCAATTGGTTGCATGATTTTTTTCCTTTTCTGATCATTGTATCATATGATTAGGTTATATTGAAGGTTACATGTGATAATTTTGCGATGATGTAGTTATCCAATGTTGACTTTTCGTGGGATATACATTGGGCAAACCAGTGAGATGTTAAGGGGCTTGTTTGATTTAGTCGAAGTGGGATAACATAGTTTCCTTAAGCCGAGGAAGACTAGATATTCAGATTGAGAAAGAGAAGTGGATATGTTCCTTGAAGATGAGTAATAGTGATTAGACGATGTTGCTGAATAAAATCTAGGGCTGTAAAAAAGTCTGTCCATGTCCGTATGATTTTCATCGAGGACATGAATTAGGACAAGTGATAATATGTGAAATTGTATTTATTCAAGTTGTCCAATGATTTTTCTTTTATCCGTCCATTGCTCCGCTCATTCAAAAGGTGTCCAAGACGAAACCTCGTATGGTCCGTGTTTGCCTAAATTTATTATATGTTAGAAACTTAACACTCCTTTGTCTGGTCCAATCCGACCAATTCGTACCCCTAATAACGGCTTGTTGGGTACCACTGAGGAAATGATGGGTAGGAGGTTCATTATATATTACAAAAATAAGGGTTTAAAGTATGTGTTTATGAAGTTGTTTTATATAAACAATTACAGGCTTTCATAAATATTTTTAAAACAAAGAGTCTTCATTTCAAATAAAGCTTGATTTTTATATAAAATGATGTTTTCTCAAAAATTGTTTTAAATTGATTTAAAAAGATGGAAATAGTTTAGGAAATTGTTTTAGAAAATGATGGTAATGTTTTTAGGAAGAAAATGAGTTTGGTTTTAAAGGAAATTGAAGCCTTGATTTGAAAATAAAAATGTTTTGCTTTGGAACACTCCTAGTTGGTAGATCCCCCTTTGGCATTTTGGGTGAGTCATCCCTATCATCTGATGAAGAATCACTATAAGAGGATTTTTGCATCAGATATTCAATGTGGTCTAAAGATTTGAACTATACGACTTTATAACTCGATGGTGATGGAGTTGTATTTAGAGGATGATGAGGATGGAGTTGTACTTTGATGGTGATGACTCGACATTGATTGAGCTATGAGGATGATCTATAAAGACAAGTTCGAGGAAGGAAGCTCAAGGGAAGAATGAGGAAGGGTTCTATTATGGAAAATGGAAATGAGTAGAACAAGGAAGGGTCTGCTAAGTAATGAATGGAAAGGAACGAGGATATGTTCAACTACGATGGAGAATGCAAAAGGATTGCTGATAATCAAAGTGTTTCAAAGTGTGCTTGTAAAGCATGGGTATGTGTGGATGCTTTATTATGATGTGCCTCGGATCAAGGAAGGGATCCGTATACTATGGATCAAGGAAGGGATCTAGTTTCCTAGTCATCTGAGTGGCATGGATCTAGCATCGAGAAACTGATATTCTTCTGTTAGTCTCTGGCAGAGGATGGCCATATAATGGATGACCAAATTATTTAAAGAATGTTTCCACAACTAGGTACATACTATTCTTGAAGATGAGACAATGAGTAAGCTCATCGATAGTTTTGAGGATATGTATATTATGAGGGACGTTAGTCAATATAAAAATTAGCATATGTGTTATTGGTTGATAGGTTAGTATGGTGATAGTACATATTATTTTGAGTGTGTAAGCTTTATCTTGAGCTATGTTGATTGTTAATCTATATTCATTTGTCTGCACATGCAAGTTTGGATCAACCTATGTTTTGTTTTCGGCTTTAATTGTAGTCAATTATGGTTTAATTGTTGAGATGCAAGACATGGGTTAGTCTGTGATTGAGATTGTTTCACCCTTTGTTAATGGAGTTTTATTTTTGATAGAGTTAGGAGTACACCCTAGAGGCAATTATGTAATTTGTTGCATTATCTAACTCGTTGACCAATCTTATTTGAAATTAAGGTCATTTCTTTCTATTATATACTTGATATAATGTATTATATTTATTAATTAATTTAATTAAAATATATTGAATAAAGAATCCAAAAATGGTACATTTTGTGATAGTAGTTACAAAGTGTTGTAACCATGAGAAATTTATCACAATGAAAACAAATATATTATTTTAAATGTTCCTAGTCAAGATACATCGAAACTGGATATCGATGTGTTGAAGCTAAAGTACTCATGACGTCTAGGGGCACCTAGAGGTTATGTATTGATAGTTATTAGATAACTATGGAATGACACACTCGATAGTTTTATGTTGGTTAATATAACTAAGTTCAAACAAAAAACATGATATCGATGTGGTTGGTTTAAACAGTTTCCTTGATTTGAGAATACCATGGATCTTTAATATGAAAGCTCCGCTTTGATTATAGTCAAATCAAGGAACAATGTCCATCAAGTGACTATAGTTGGATCAAGTGGAAGCATTGGAAGTGAAACACTATTCAAGAGAGGATTCGTCTCCTCAGTTATATGGGGTTAGTACCACGATCAAATCAAGTCAACTCAAAGTCAAATTCTCTGGCTAAAGCATTTTGATTAATAATAATTATTAATATTGAACCAAAGACTTTATGCTTGGATTATAGAGTTGAAAATGGACGATACTGGAATTTTGACCATTACCAAATTCCACAAGTCTAAAGTGATATAATTTTAAGAAACATAATTGGAGTAAATAGATGTCACATTCAGATAACGCTTAATAAAGTAAAACTGGATTTCGCCAAAACTATGTAGGTAATAATTTTGTCCAAAATGTCACATCACCTGCCAAGTGACCTATGAACATCAACATTTGAATATTTTGATGTTAACCGCTAATCAAACTTACACCCGAGGTGTCACACAACCAGAATAATGAAATCTCTTTAGACCAAATGATTTAATTAGTTTATAACCATTATACATTTGTTTAATATCTATGAAATATTCATTATAAAATTTTGAATAGGATTTGAGGAATAAATATTATTATCTATAATTATAATAGTTATAAATACATCCATCAATATGTGATGTCGATAAGCATTTAAATTAGATTTAATTAATAAAATTTATTTCGGGCTGAAATGGGATGTCAGCCTATGATGATATGGTAATAATTAGGCTGTTATAAAGGCTATATGGGATGGCTAAAAATAGGCTAGAGGGATTGTAAATAGATGGCTCGGATTTAGTGAGAATTGGTATGAGATATGATCCATATCTTTCTCTCTTTATCCAGTATAAGAAGACCTCTAACCCTAATTATTTAAAGACATTTTGGTTGCCACTGTAACATTCCCCTAATTGGAGGCCCAAAACTAACAGCTGCGGATGCAGCAATCATCCATAGTTATTAATTCTCGGTGACCAAATACGGTGATATTAGATACATTGATACACAAGAATATGGAAAAAAATTAAACAACAAATAACTTCCACATTCCATTTTAAAATATTTCCAATTGATTACATAATCCCAATTCGTAGACCACGTTCAGATAACATATAATTATTACAAAATACGCCAAGAGCGATATATGAAGATGCCCCCTTGGTAGATCAAATTATATAGAAGGTAAGAAAAAAATTTGCCATTACAAACAAAACACACAGCAAAAATAAAAGAACTCTAATAACAAGCTTGCTTCCTGCACGTCCTCAAAGCTTTATTCATTTAAAAGAACATCTGGAAATCTTAACTCTCAACCTACTCAAAAATCAATTGAGTATCCGAGAGTTTAAAGGGAAAACAAAATTTTCGAGTCAGACATAAAGCCTGGTATGAACAATAATTTACCATCTCAAACCATTTAGATATCTAGTGAGACCACGCCACTTAGCGGAACGGGTTTTCCCCTCATTAGTATCCCAAAACATTTACCAAACCATATATTATGCTCTTGCATCCATAATGGTTAAACATAGTATTTCATATTCTTTATGATGATATATAAAACAAGTAAATCAAATCTGGATCACCCATCCCCATTTATTCTGATTATCTGTCTCAATTATAGTTTCTAGGATTATTATTAACTTGTTAAATGTTTATGGACTATCTGTCCAATTTCATAGTTTTCATGGAATTACTAAGAACCTATGGATAACTCTAACATCTTATATATTATCCTAGTTTTCAAGGGCTAACTAGATACCTATTGACTGATAGTCAATATCTTAATCCGGATATAGTTTTCATGGGCTAACTACAAACCTATTGGCCACTGCCAGTATCATACAGTTTCCATAGGCTTACTGTAAACTTATTGGCCCCTGCCAATATCTTAAATTAAGATTTTAACATCTGTTAAGTTATATTCACTCCTGGATCAACCTAATTGGTTATTATGCTTTTTTCCCAAAATGCAATTATGGGTTACTATAATGTGAATAATATTTCCAAAATCTTTATTTATGCCATAGCATTTCCTTTTAATTTGAGAATGATTTGTTTTGAAGCTTTAAGACATCACTTTCGAAACCATTTGATGTCCTCCTTTGAAAGCATAGAAAACCTCTTTTCAAAACTCTAAGTATATACCTTTCGAAACCAATGATACCTTTCGAAGGTATCAAGAAAACATTCTTTAAGATATAGCTTCGAATCAAATAAAGTACCTTTTCAAAAGAATTGGGTTTACTCTTTAAAAAATTATTTGGGTCAAAATGGTTATATAGGAAAGTATCCCCTACGAAACCAACTAAGAATTATTTTGGGGAAAAGTTGATAGTGCCGGAACCATCTTAGTCGAAAGGAAAAATCTTTAAAATCAAAACTTCGAAAGATAGAGTCGATACCTCCCTTTCGACTCCATCACATTCGAAACCTTCAAACCCTTAAAAAACAATTAGGAAGTGGCTAACTATGGTTAAAATTGAAATAACCTTTCGGAAGCATCACAGTCGAAAGGTAGCATAGCGGCTAGGTTTCGACTAGGTCGGAACCTACCCTTTCGAAATCTCTTGTTTAAGTAAAAAGGTACCCCTTCGAAAGCTAATACTTTAACATAATATGACAACCTTCTTCAGAATCTAGTAATAAAACCCATTTCGAAAGCATATATTTGACTTTGTCGAAAGGTTTAAGTAAAACAAGGCAAAAAAATTTACTTATGAAAACAAAGCAAGGTTTTGACTCCATCAAAAGCTTACCTTTCGACACCAAGGCTTCCGCCTTCCTTCCGATCCACTACATACCATTTAAGTGATATCTTGTGATTGGTTTCAACTATGTGGTTTCGACTGTGTTGGTTTCGACTGAGACGAGGCGGAATCAAAGGAGTCAAAAGGTACTTACTATCATAGGCGGAACCCCTTTTTCTAGGTTAAAGGCTGAATTGTTGCAACTTTTAGTAATTTCTTTTTAACAACTTGCCTATTTGTAAACCATTGATTGGCTGCCTCATAAGCATTTCAAATACTTTATTTTTAAAACTTCCGCATTTATATCAGATTTAAACCATTAAAAATGTAATGTTTTAGCCCTTCCATATACTAAAACCAATTAATTAAAAAATCCTTCTTTTAAAGCAATTTATTTTTCCTAGTAAATCAATTAGGAGAAATCTCCAAAAAACATAGAAATTCAGTTTCATCGTATAATCAAACATATTAAAATTTTAGACCCAATTTCTTCCACAGATTCTCGAAATACATTTTAAACCCAATTATAACATATTTTTCATTAAAAATTCATAATCAAATTTCCATAGCTTGGAAAATTTTGAAAATTAAAACCTATCTCCAAAATCATGTTTTACTTAATATAAAATTTTTCTATGGCAATCTGAAATCATAGATTCTCGATTTTACATCAATGCCTTGCAAATCATATGCATATGAATTAAAATAAATCATAATAATATAACTCAAGCATATCATCATCCCTTCTTTTCCACAAAACCGAATTTAAATTATAAATCTAAAACCATATAATAATAGAATAAAATAAAGATGGTATGAGATTATTATTCACCTTAAATTTGGTAGGGAACTTGAGATTTGTTGTTGCTTAATCCTTCCTAGCTTCGATCTTATCTTTTGATTGAAATATCCTCTTTCTCCTTCCTTGTTAATTGCTGGCTATACTAGGGTTCTTGCATTTATTTTTGATTTTGAGAAAAATGAACATGAATGGACAAAGATGTGGAGTGTATATCCATGTAATATGAAATGGCTATTCACTAACTATGCCCATGTGTAGTTTAATTAACCAATAAACCAATTTAAAGCCTATTTCTCTTATTAATAAGCACAGCTGTATACATATAATTTATTCAAATTTCAATCTCCTTATTATCATTATTCTATTTTATTTATCTAATTAAATTTTCTGAATAATGTTAGCAAAAATTAGGGATGTTGCAGGCTCTCGCCTTAAAAAATTTCGTCTTGGAAAGTCAGTAAGGATTAAATACTAAAAATAGCAATCATCTGTAACAACACCTAAAAATAATACTAGTCTAACTGATTAGCAACTATCTATATAAATCTTATATAGACATACCCTTAAAGCAGACCAGGATAAGTATCTCTAATCATGTCCTCTGTCTCCCAAGTACAGTCCTTCTGGTTATCAGTCCACAGAACTTTCACCAACCTGACAGTCTTGTTCCTTAATCTTTTCACATCTTTAGCTACAACTAAAGTTAGTTGTCTAACAAAAGTCAAATTAGGCTCAAACACTAAGTCATCCAACCCTTTCGGAGGAATAATGGTCTCTGGATCATGCACATATTTGCGAAGAAGAGACAGATGAAATACATTATGAACACCTGCCAAACTGCTCGGCAACTCTATTCTGTATGCGAGCTTACCAATCCTCTCTATAATCTGGAATGGACCTATATATCTTAGGGCTAACTTCCTTGACTTTTCAAATCGTTTCACACCCTTCGTAAGTGATATCTTAATGAAAACCTTATCTCCAACTGAGAATTCTAGGCCCTTACACCTCTTATCTGCATAACTCTTCTGTCTTGACTGAGCTTCCTTCATCCTACCTCGGATTAACTCAGACTTCTCTTATGACTCTCTAACCAAATCTGGACCTAAGACCAATCTGCCTCCAGTCTCCAACAAACATGCTGGTGATTTGCATGGTCTTCCATACAAAGCTTCAAACGGTGTCATTCCTATACTTGTCTGATAATTATTATTATAGGAAAACTTAATCAAGTGTAGGTGATCCTCCCAAGATCCACCAAAGCCTAATACACAAGTTGTCAGTAGATCCTCGAGTACTTTGTCGACCCTATCGGTCTGCCCATCTGTCTGAGGGTGATATGTAGTACTCTTATTAAGCTTGGTACCCATCATTCCTATAGACTTTTCCAGAATTCACTAGTGAACAAAGCATCTCTATCACTGATTGTACTACTAGGAACTCCATGCAATCTAACTATGTTCTTCCGGAACAACTTAGCTAAAATAGGCGCCATTCTGGTTCTAGAATGAAATAGGCACTCTTGGTTGTTCTATCCACTATAACTCATATACTTTCATTACCTCTATTTGACCTTGGCAACCCACCTATAAAATCCATAGATATTGAATCCCATTTCCAAACTGGAACCCCTAAAGGTTGAAGCAACCCATTCGGTTTATGATGTTCAGCTTTCACTTTTTGACAGTTTTCACTCTGCCTAACCCACAAGCCAACATCCCTCTGCATGCCTTCCCAATAGAAGTTCCTCTTTATGTCCTCATACATCTTGGTTCCTTCAGGATGAATCGCAAACTTGGATCGATGACATTTTTTAAGAACTTCTTTCCTCAAGTCCTTCACATTTGAAACACACAATCGTCTCTTGTTTCTTAGCCATCCATTTTGGTCAAGGTTAAAATCCTTTAAATCATCGACCTCTGTTTTAATCTCTAGTCTTTTGATCCTTTTAGGTAATTCTAGATCCTCCTTCTGCTTAGAAGTAATTTTCTCAATCAATCTGGTCGAACTTCTAAACAAGACAACATGGCATTATCTTGACAAGAACTAGCAGTCGATCTTAACTGCACATCAAAACCGAGTAAAGCTTCTAAATCTTTCCACTCTACCAACATGGCTAACACCACATTTTGATGTTTCTTGCTAAGAGCGTCAACTCCTTTATTACCTTTTCCTGGTGTTTATTCTATACCAAAATCATATGCAGCCAAAAACTCCAACCACCTATGATGTCTCATATTCAACTCCTTTTGAGAGAATAAATACCGTAAAGACGTATGATCGGTATATAACTCAATCTCCCCCTTAAGAGATAATGTCTCCAAATCTTCAATGCGAAGATCATAGCTGGTAACTCCAAATCATGAGTAGGATATCAACTTTATGTGGTCTAAGCTGCCTTGATACATAGGCAAGGACTTTACCATTCTACATCAACACCGCTTCTAAACCAGTTCCACATGCATCAGTATACACCACCAATCCTTGGTTTCCGTCTGGAACGACTAACACGGGTGCATTGGTCAACAAATGCTTTAACTTAAGGAATTCCTCCTCATATTTTTCGGGCCAAACAAATATCACTTCCTTCTTGGTTAGCTTAGTTAGGAGTGCTACTATCCGCGAGAAATCCTTAATGAATCTCCGGTAATAGCCAGCAAGTCCAAGGAACTTCTGATCTCAATCACTGTCTTTGGTCTCTTTCAATTATTTACGGCTTCAATCTTATCTAGATCGATAAATAATCCTTTCTCTGAAATCAGTGCCCAAGAAATCTTACCTCTTTCAGAAATGACACTTGGTAAACTTCATCTTTAGCTGATTCTGCCACAGCGTCTCAAGTACCACTCTAAGATGGACTTCATGTTCTCTCTCATCCATAGAGCAGACTAGAGTGTCATTTATAAACACCAGCACAAACTTATCCAAATACACTCGAAAAATTTGGTTCATAAAATCCACAAAGAAAGCAGGTGCATTTGTTAATCCAAATGGCATCACCAACCACTCATATGAACCATACTTAGTTTAAAATGATGTCAAATGAATGCTATCCTCCGCCACTCTTAACTGATGGAAACTAATCGCCAAGTCCAACTGGGAAAACATTCTGGCTCCACTCAACTGATCAAACAGATCATTTATTCTAGGTAAAGGATATTTATTCTTAATTTTCCTTGCATTTAACTTACGATGGTCAATGCACATCCTTAATGACCCATCTGGTTTCTTTGCGAACACCATGGTCGCTTCTCAAGGCGAATTGTTTGGTCTAATAAAATTTCTTCGTTCAAGATCCACTAGCTGCACCTTCAATTCCTTTATCTCAGTTGGTGTCATCCTACCAGGTGGTCTACTTACATGTTCAGCTCCTGGCATAAGATCTATTCTAAACTCAACAGCCCTTCTAGGTGGTAGTCTAGTGACTAGCTCAAAGACATCTGCAAACTCTTTTGCTACCCGAATCTGACTTAACTCATTTTTTACCTCCATAGCATTAAGCAAAGCACTAGCACTCTGGTTGGCATTCTCTACTGAGAATATCACTTGGTTATGACTATCAGGGTGTCTCAGCGATATTTCCCTATCCTGGCAAAATATTCTAGCCTCATACCTACTCAATCAATCTATACCCAAAATAATCTTGAAATCTATGAAATCAATAACATACAGACTGCATGCAAATTTATGACCTAACAAATAAATTGAACCGATTACATCTTAACCCTAGAGTTGCATACCCTCCTATTGGATTAGCAACCCATAAGGTAGTAACTAGGTAGGTCAGTTCTAAACATAATCTATCAACCAAACACTGATATGTAAATGAATGTGATGCACCGATATCTAAAAATACTCTATTTGAAATACTCTAAGTCAAAAGTGTAACCTCCATCATAGTCTTTCCTTTATCAGCTGCAGTAGGCCTAGCTGGTCCTATAGCAAAAAAATTCCTTTGTCCTCCCTAACTGGCTTTGGATAATGATTCTTGTAATGCCCAACTCGGTCATAGTCGAAGCATTTCACACTCTTTGTACTTGCAGATTTCTTCCCATTTCCTGACCGACGTTCATTAGCAAAATGACCCTTCTTGTCATACTTATAGCAGATTACCTTAGCCTTAGACTTCTTAGTTGTATCTTCCTTTTGGGCTCCCTTCTTTTTAATGAACTTCCTCTTTTTCCCCTGAGAACCCTGAGTATCCACTGGTTTCTCCTTAACAAAGTCAGCAAGTAACTCCTCATGGCGAATGGCCATCTCAAACACTATATTACAAGGATCACAAACATGTGTCATGGTCATTCTAGCAAGCTCGAGCCTCAGTACCCGAATGAACATCTCATTCTTTTTGACGTCAATATCCATAATAACATATCCATATCGAGACAGCTCTTCAAACTTAGTAGCATAATCAACTACTGACATCTCTCCTTGCACTAAATCCATAAACTTCTCATCAGCTCAGACTTGGCAAACTCAGATACAAACTTCTTATCAAATCTCATTTTAAAATCAGCCCAAGTTTACTGCTCTTCCGGCACTCCGGCAGTGACACTATTCCACCAATGTAGTGCTGACCCCAGTAACTGTCTAGATGCCGACCTTCTCTTTTTTCGATCATTCAGACCCAAATCAGTAAATATACGCTCACAATGCAACAGCCAATTTTGAACCTTTACGGCACCCTTCGTTCCCAAGAATGGCTTCCCACCCAAACTAGTGTAATCTTTACTCAGCAAAGCAATATTCCCCATTGAAGCCACAGGATTAGCTCCTCCTTCTTTTCCAACAACACCAGCAGCAGCTCCAGGTTGCATCAAACCGATAAAGAACTGATACATCAACCCCATATTTACTGGTGGATTTCTAGCACACACATTGGCTTCAGCATTTTGGTTACTAGCATTAGTCGGTCGACCTGGGTTTCTCCTAGTAGTGGGTTGAACTTTTCCATTAGTTGTGATGCTTCCTCTACTAAGATTTCCCCTTCCGTTTCCTGCTTCCATATCTCCTTTCTCATAAATCTGCATACGAGCCTTAGTAAGATACAAAAGGACGGCCTAAGAAAGAGGGGAATGCGTACATACATACATATATATACATATATGTATGTATGTATGTATGCATGTATGTATGTATGTATATGTATATGTATAGCAAATACAAGTACGTTACTATAACATTAACCCAAACCCTAATCTTATTATCTGATTCATTGGATTATGATTGGAAAATCTTTTAAGTTTAACTTTCTTTTAAGTTTCATAAATCTAAGCTCTGATACCAACTTGTAAAACACCCTTACTTGGAGACCCAAAACTAACAGCCATGGATGTTGTAGTCATCCATAGTTATTAATTCTTGGTGACCAAATACAACGATATTAGATACATTGATACATGGAAACACAAGAATATAGAATAAAAAAAACAGCAAACAAATATCATATCCCTTTTCAACATATTCCAAATTAATTACATAATCCCTACCATGTTCAGATAACATATAATTATAATAAAATATGCCTAGAGCGACATATGAAGATGCCCCTTGGTAGATCAGAGTATATAGATAGGCAAGAAAACAATTAGCCTTCACAAACAAAACACACAGCGGAAATAAAAGAACTCTAGTAACAAGCTTGCCTCCTGCACGTCCTCGGAAGCTTTATTCGTCTAAATGAACACCTAGAAACCTTAACTCTCAACCCACTCAAAAATTAATTGAGTACCTGAGAGTTTAAGAGGAAACCAAAAACTTTAACTCAAACATAAAGCCTGGTATGAATAATAATTTACCATCTCAAACCATTTAAATATCTAGTGAAACCACGTCGTTTAGCGGAATGGATTTTTCCCCTCACTGGTATCCCAAAACATTTACAAAACAATATACTGTGCTCCCACATCCACAATGGTTAATACATAATGTTTCATAATCTTTATGATGATATGCAAGACAAGTAAATCAACTCTTGATTACCCATCTCCATTCATTTTGACTACCTGCCTCAATTATAGTTTCTAGGATTACTATTAACCTGTTAAATGTTTATGCACTATCTACCCAATTTCATAGTTTTCATAGGATTACCAAGAAACTATTGGTAACTCCAATATCTTATCTCTTATCCTAATTTTTATGGGCTAACTTGGAACCTATTGACTGACTGTCAATATTTTAATCTAGATATAGCTTTCATGGCTAACTACAAACCTATAGGCCCCTGCCAGTATCAAATCATAGTTTTCATGGGCTGACTATGAACCTATTGGCCCCTGTGTAACGACCTAATTTTTCGACTTTCGGAAGTCGACATCAATACATCCACTGTATCAAATGCTAAACAATCGAATGCCAAAAACCAAACCGTTAGGGTTACAGAAGAAGAGGAAACAGAAACAATAATAGAATCTCACATTTCGCAGCGGAACAACATATAATTGATAAATGAATATCTTTAAGAAAATAGAACTATATCAATTTATACATACATCATCAGAGTTTTTACAACAACAAACAGCGGAAGAGAATATAACATATACAAGTGATATGCCTCGCCATCCAACTTGAACTCCATATCTCCGCAGCATATTTTTATGACTTCGCTCCAAAACAACTAATAACCTGACTCTAGGCTACCCGTGTGGAAAATTATGGGCACCCAAAGTTTAGAAAGGGAAAAATAAACTCCAGCTCAGTCATAGGACTGGTGTGAGATCTTAAAAAATAGTTATTTTCACAAAGAAAAGGAAAAGAAACCCGCTATGCTTTTGGAAAATGAAACTACCATAAGGTTTACCGCCATACACAATGCAAACGCAGATTTGGAGGAGATTTCTCCTTATGATAGTCAAACATGCTTGATATTCAAAATCCTTTTTAATACTGTCATTAGTGCATAGTGTGGAAAACATTTCGAAAGTATAATATAAATTTTAGCCAGCATACCACCATTATGGTATACCTACTATAGCTACCAATTAAACGGTGGGACACCACCATAAGTAAAAGGCAGGTTATACAATTAAAACTATACAAGGTGCGTATTGATGATTGGATTTCCAACAAATAGCCAGGCTAAGGAACTTCCTGGGCCACATTGGTATGCCTCTGGAGGGACGCCCCAAGAACCTAACCAGATCTCTGCCAACACAAGGTCAAGTTACCTCTATAACTAGGTAACACCTACAAGTATGCCATCCCCGGTCGTTAACGAGCTTTATCCGAGGATCCTCAACCACAAAGCAACAACCATAAAGTAATAAATTTGCATCAACCACATAGGTTAAAATCTAGGCTCCATACTATGATATCACCTTTTCTCGGAAGGAAATGGACATACCCTAAGGGCGCTACCCCCAAAAAACCTTGCCGCATCCTTCCTATTTCACCATTCCCAGGTTGTGAGGTCCGACGAGGTCTTGTCCACAAAGCTACGCTTTTCACAAAAGTTATGCTTCGATCAACAAATGATCAGCAGCACTTCGTATGCCACATTACCAAATTAGGAATGTATCACCAATAACCATCAACTACATAACCTCTAAGCTCGTACGCCTCAGAGAAAGGTGTTAAGCTAAGAGAATAAATTCTCCGCCACCAACAGAAATGTATTTGATAGAAACCAGCTTTACATCTCAAAGTGTAACGTCAGACACACATCCATACAAGTCCATTCCGGGATCGAACGGAACTGAAGGCGCTTCAAAGAAGCCCTCGCAAATCCGGATATTTCCGGACTCCTCATCACAAAGGGTGATATAATCTCTATACTGGAGCAACTTGGTGAAGAGACATTCGACAGGTAATCTTTTCGCTTTCGAAAATACCCGGTCTTCAACACCATCTTCAAATGCAATCTCATTTCGTCGTATCATTATTCGAAACGGGTTTTGTGACACAAAGTCCTCTCCCGGCTAATCCGTATAACGAGCACTTATTTAAAAAAAATAAGTATCACATTCGGATTTCAAATAAATCACAACAAATTTCAACTTTGATCTTTTTAAATAAAATAACCATCACAAGGATTCGATGTGGTTTTCGAATATCCATTTGGAATCCGACCCTCGGTCGGATTGAAATTCAAATGCCATTTAAAGGCCAATATTGATAGTCGGTTATTTAACTATCAAACAATATTCACAACAATCACCAAGATTTAAACAATTTTCCCCCAATTATTTACTTTTCAAAATATCTATTAAAGATATAATTTTTTACACTTTAACCTTTTGAAAACAAATTTCAAATCACTTTCCTCACGTGGAATTAATTTTCAAATATTTATTTATTTCCGCTGAAAATTTTCCAAGTCTGAATACTTAAAAAATTAATTTAAATTACTTATCCAAAAATATATACTTGGAAACATTTGGAATAAAAAAAATTTCTATATACTTATTTAAATATTAGTTATGAAAACATTATACCAATATTTCATATAAAACTTTAAGTACAAACTAATTTATAATAAAATTAGTAGATAGAGTTTAAATATTTAAATAACCATTTTCTAAATCAAATATCAATTAAATCTTTAAAACAATCACTTCTATAATTAACTAAATAAATCTTTACTTTAAATATTTAAAACGACTTAAGAAAATAATTTCTCCACAAACATCCTTTAAAAACCAACTTTAAGACTTATAATTTATATTTGAAAACTACTTTTAAAACATACTCGACTTTCTAGGGAAGAATACACTTTCCATTCTAAAATGGTTCATTTAAATCAATTAATAAATCCTTCTCGATTTATTTTAATTTACATTCCAAATCTGTAAATTGCTTTCCACACTTTCAAAAATAACCCCATGTTTATTTTTAAAACAATTTTCCCTTTCCTTTATAAATTTCCATTATGAATTTAAATTTCCAAATATCCACTGATATATGATTTTTAAAAATCGGTTTCCAAATATCCACTTTCAAACACCAAATAATTTTTCAAATTGATTTTCAAATTCATTTTCAATCACCAAATCAAATCCCAAATTGATTTCCAAATTTATTTCCAAACACCAAATCAATTTTCAAATTGATTTCCAAATTAATTTTCAAACACCAAATCAATTTCCAAATTTATTTCCAACACCAAATCGAATTTTCAAATCGAATTCCCAAAGATTTATTTTTAAACACCAAATCAATTTTCAAATTGATTTCTAAAATTTGCTACCTTTTTTAAAATAAATCCCTTTATTTCTCCCAAACTATTTAAAATTCAAATTTTAAATAAATTCTTCAACAATTAAACCATATTACTTAAAATCCCTTTATTTAAAATCTCTTCCCATATTTTTGAATTACTTCGATAAGATTTCAAAAATCAACTTTTATACTTTTAAGTTCCTTCCTTTAAATTTATTCAATTCCCTAAAATTTATTTACTTAAATTTTCTACTTTAATTTTCAAAAATCCAATCATATATATATTTCTGGTATCCTACGATATCAAAAATATGTTCGGCTAAACCATAGCCTTCAAATAAATTTCAATTGTCAATATAATCATTCACAGTAATATAATCATTCATAGATTATCACAGCACCACATATACAAATAAATTCAACAATGTGAGGAATCCAGTTGGAACCCTCCAACCTGTTTCCCAGCATCCACAGATGTTAGAACAACAATTAAATACCAATTCCACTTCAATGTGGAATATCACGGTATATGGGATTATATAATATCATCCGCTATTATGCGGCGCATAGGGTCTCATCTGCTATATAATGCGGGAAATCAATCACTCCAAATATATATATATATATATATATATATATATATGTGTGTGTGTGTGTGTGTGTGTGTGTGTGTGTGCTACTATATATATATACTACCACATCCAAACAGTCAATCAATAACTGAAATTCAAATTTTCAATCGAGTGAGAAGATCTCGCCTTTGTTTTAATTTTGCAATCCATTTCCATTCTAGCTTGTTTTTCACGATTTTTGACCTATATAACAATTTACGATTTATTAATATTTGAACAAATTAAAAAATTAATTTTTTTTCGTTTGACAATTTTAATTAACTAACGATTTATTTTACAGCCTATACACACATACCTATATAAACCCATATCTTTGAATAAAATTTGAAATTTAAAACCCAAACTTATAAAAATTTCTACATTTGATTATATATACAAATTTGAAAACTGCATTTTATCAGCCCACTCCTTTTTCTGTCTGTTCTTTATTCATTTCTGTCTATAAATAAAATAAAGATACTAGTGTACCTCCGACCACCAGCGACATCGAACAAACCCTAGCCTTGTCGAAGGACACTTACCCTATGCTCGAGAATATCGCGACTCTACCTCTACTGCCCACGCGAGCATTCACCAGATTACCTCGATTCTCGCGTCCATTTACCACTGCTTGCTTGAGGTGTCGATTGCTCGAGTCCTAAAATGGTCGCGAGTTAACCCTAATGTTGTCGCCGATAATCCCCTAGCTTCGTCGAGAACTGGCTGCGCTCGTCCTCATTTTGTTTGCCGTGCCTGAATCGCGATTTGGTTTGAAAAGAAAACGGCCGCCATCTATTTGAATTCGATTTGATTTTGATTTCAGTTGAGGGAAAAAATTTCAATCGGCCATTGATTTGAATACAAGAAAAGAAGAAGGATAACGAAGATATGGTTTTGTTTGGTTTTGATTTGAATTCAGAAAGAAATCTCCGCTGTTATTTTATATTTTTTTAATTTTTCAAAATAAAGCCCACGCATGTTAAATTGACGAACATGTGGTTAAAATTCCTATACGTGTATGCAAGGGTTTGACATAGTATTAAAATGCAACAATATTATTTATTTAAATTTAAATTCAAATTTAAGCCGTCTCGATTATCGCAACTCACAATATCGATCTTCAATTGAGACATGCCGCCAGGCGTTTACAATGTTAAACCCCTATTCCTAATGCAATGGAAAAGGTTTAGAGTCCAAAATCGATCGTATGGAGAAGATAGCTTTTTGAACCCAGCTATTGAATTAAATTGCGATAAAATTTTCAGCGTGTTTGCTTATTGTACGGCCAAACGATCACTCCAAACATTACGAAAATTGAAATTCGATAAAAATACAATATTACAGATCCAATAGAACTAGTTTCGTCAAATTCCGAGACCATGCCCCGGAAGGCTATTTTTAAATATCGATTTAAAGGATAAAATTCCAAAACTGAATAAATCATTTTCAAATTAAATTCTGAAGCTTCCATCATCTCCATCATTATCAATATGAATTTTTTAAGCCTTCTATTTATTTTTAACAGGCTTAAAACTGAAGATTCAAATTTTTACCCAAATTTCTATAAATAAATTCAATAATTAAATTGCCAAATTTATAGCTATAATTGAAACTAAGTTTAAAATAACTCCCAAATATTTAAAATTAATTAAATATTTCATTCTCAAATGTTCCAAATTTTCGAGTCGTCACATTCTTCCTCCTTAAAAGAATTTCATCTCGAAATTACCCGTTAAGAAGAATGATCCATAACCCATTTATCATTTTCGCAAAACCATATAGTTTCAACTTTCCAAAACAAATCTTATTATTAAAGATCCATCGTCATTTTAACTAACTTTCCAAAACCTTCCATAGTTTCCAAACAATATTGTTTTCTTAACAATTCAAATTTAAATTTAAATTCTAATTTTAAATTTCCAAAATTTTTCTAACTCCCTAAATTTTTGAAAAATTTCTCCAGCGTCTCTTTTGTGCAGCTAGCTCGGTACGACTAAAAAATGCCATAACTTGCCCCCAAATTCCAAAAAGAAAACAAAAGGCCATGCGGCTAGACAAGAAAGTCATCAAATTTCATATAGAAATTTAAATACATACCTTTTTGTCGAGCAATTTAAATTTATATTCGAAATCAAAATCCAATACCCTTTCCATTTGAATCACATGTATATCCTACTAGCAATAATGTCCAATTACAACATTAAAAATCATTCTATACATTTCTTTACAAAAGTTTGATTTCATTCAAATCTGTACGATATACATACATCATTCGTACGTAATACCAATTTCGATCACTCATTCGATCACACAATTTCACTTTCAAACTGGTATGTCCACCCGAATTCCTAGTGCAGACTTAGATCTGGTTTCTTGATCAAAACCGTCATTCTCCTTGCATGGCCATAAACTATGATAGAGAATTTCCAGAATCAAGCAAAAGTCCATATCCAGATTCGTCGTCGAAAATCGAGTGAAAAATCCTAACTCGGATCAATATAACTATCTCGAAATTCTATGCTCGAATTCTAGATCAAATCGTTATGCGAATAAAATAATATACATACATTCTACATATTTATTTAAATTGAATATTAGCTATATCAATTCTCTTTTCTTTTATTCACATTGATTTTCATTCACTTATTCACAATTAGCATTTCACAATTCCCAGTTTAACCTTCACTCAATTATTAACTTTGTATATTTCAATATCAAATTTACTTAAGAATTGCACCATTCGTTTTCTTAAGTCCAATAAATATTTTATATACTTCTTATATTTAAAATGGATCTCCAAATTCCATATGAATTCAATTTATCCTTCATTTATAATTATTGAATTCAATTCATTTCAAACCATATTTATTTTTTCATTCCTTCAATTAGCTTCACTTACTAATTTTATTTCATAACTTCACTTTGTTTATCAAAAATCAAATTCAATTCCAAATTCCAGTTCTTTTTACTTACAAATTCGAAATGAATATTCAATTTCACTTTCATTTACTTGCAATTGTAAATTTATTTATTCATTCACAATTTTATTTTCCACCTTAATAAATTTTATTTCATAACTATTTTTATCAGATTCCAGAGTCTTTCCAACATTTCAAAATCATTTTTGAAATTGATTCAAATTATCTTTTGAAATCCCAAAACAAAACCCAGTTTGCAAACAACTTCCATTTAAAACTATTTGGCAGCAATTCCTCTCTTGGAAACTCGAAAATGGACATCGATGATGCTGCATCATCACCGAAGTTATTTTCCAGCGACCGAAAAGAGTTTAGTGCTTTTATCTCTTCAAAAATATTTTTCCAAATAATTTCATCATTATTTTTTCCCAAAACCTTCGAAAACCATTTTCAAACTCAAAAGAGATTTAGTTTCCAAAATTTCTTCAAATCCTTCCAAAAACATTTTCAAATATTTCTCTGGAATTCGGTTTATAATTATAAATCACATTTACAATTTTCATTTACAAATTCCATTTGCATAAGAAATTTATTTCTTAGCTCTTTGTTATGATTTCAATTTCTTATCAATAATCAATGATAATAATTTAATATTATCACTTCCTAACAATTAAACAACCATAGACTATAATAATTTATGGAAAATTATTCCTTTCATACACAAAAATAATTTGGGTAAAATTATTTCATTTACCCTATTTTAAAACAAAACTATGCCGATTTATCTTGTTCAAGAGTTTAGAAACCACTATCGATACAGTTGGCCAAACTGCACCGACCAAAATCTATAAATAATCAACCGATAAGCCAAGACAATATAAAACAATTTTATATTCACTAACAATTACGCGCTCATATCTATTATTACACTCAAACCCATTCTAAAGTACTACTGACTCTATCTCTAGTGAGTAATCCCCACTATAGCCAAGGTTATCGCTTAACCAAATTCTCTGATACCACTCTGTAACGACCCAATTTTTCGACTTTCGAAAGTCGACATCAATATGTCCACTGTATCAAATGCCGAACAATCGAATGTGGGAAAACTGAACCATTAGGGTCAAAGAAGAAGACGATAGAAGAAGAAACAGAAACAATAACAGAATCTCACATTTAGCAGCGGAACAACATATAATATATAAATGAATATCTTAAAAAATAGAACTATATCAGTTTATACATATATCATTAGAGTTTTTACAACAACAAACTGTGGAAAAGAATATAACATATACAAGTGATACGCCTCGCCATCCAGCTGGAACTCCAGATCTCCACAGCATATTTTTCTGACTTCGCTTTAGAACAGCTGATAACCTGACTCTAAGCTGCCCGTGTGGAAAATTATGCACCCAGAGTTTAGAAAGGGAACAATAAACTCCAGGTCAGTCGTGGGACTGGTATGAGATCTTAGAAAATAGTCATTTTCACAAAGAAAAGGAAAAGAAACCCGCTATGCTTTTGGAAAATGAAACTACCATAAGGCCTCCCGCTACACACACAATGCAAACGCAAATTTGGAGTAGATTTCTCCTTATGATTGTCAAGCATGCTTGATACGCAAAATCCTTTTTAATATTATCACTAACGCATAGTGTGGAAACATTTCAAAAGCATAATATAAATCTTAGCCAGCATACCACCATTATGGTATACTTACTATAGCTAACAATTAAACAGTGGGTCACCACAATAAGTAAAAGGCAGGTTATACAAATAAAACCATAAAATGTGCGTATTGATGATTGGGTTTCCATCAAATGGTCAGGCTAAGGAACTTCCTGGGCCACAAGGGTACGCCTTTAGAGGGATGCCCGAGAACCTAGCCGGATCTCTGCCAACACAAGGTCGGGTTACCTCTATAACTAGGTAACACCTACAAGTATGCCATCCCCGGTCGTTAACGACCTTTATTCGAGGATCGCCAACCACAAAGCAGCAGCGACAAAGTAATAAATTTGCAGCAACCACATAAGTTGAATATCTATGCTCCATACCATGATACCACCTTTTCCTAGAAGGAAATGGACATACCCTGAGGGTGCTACCCCTAAAAAACCTTCCCGCATCCTTCTTGTTTCGACCATTCCCGGGTTATGAGGTCCGACGAGGTCTCGTCCACAAGTTATGCTTTTCACAAAAGACATGCTTCGATCAACAAATGATTAGCAGCACTTCGTATGCCACGTTATCAAATTGGGAATGTATCATTAGTAACCATCAACTACATAACCTCTAAACTTGTACGTCTCAGAGAAGGGTGTTAAGATTAGAGAATAAATTTTTCGCTACCAACAGAAATGTATTTTATAGAAACCAGCTTTATATCTTAAAGTGTAACGTCAGACACACATCCATACAAGTCCGTTCCGGGATCGAACGGAACCGAAGGCACTTCAAAGAAGCCCTTGCAAATCTGGATATTCACTAATCACGTTCGGACTCCCCATCACAAAGGGTGATATAATCTCTATACCGAAGCAACTCGGTGTAGAGACATTCGATAGGTAATCCTTTCGCTTTTGAAAATACCCGGTCTTCAACACCATCTTCAACTGTAATCCCATTTCGTCGTATCATTACTCGGAATGGGTTTTATGACACAAAGTCCTCTCCTGGCTAATCCGAATAACGAATGCTTATTTAAAATAATAAGTGTTACATTCAGATTTCAAATAAATCACAACAAATTTCCACTTTGACCTTTTTAAATAAAATATCCATCACAAAGATTCGATGTGGTTTTCGAATATCCATTTGGAATCCGACCCCCGGTCGCATCAAAATTCAAATGCTATTTAAAGGCCAGTATTGATAGTCGGTTATTTAACTATCAAACAATAATCACAACAATCACCAAGATTTAAATAGTTTCCTCCAATTATTTACTTTTCAAAATGTCTTTGCTAGATATAATTTTTTATACTTTAACCTTTTGAAAACAAATTTGAAATCACTTCCCTCACGTGGAATAAATTTCCAAATAATTATTTACTTACACTGAAAATTTGCCAAGTCCGAATACTTGAAATTTTATTTTAAATTACTTATCCAAAAATATGTACTTGGTAACAGTTAGAATAAAAACTATTTCTAAACACTTATTTAAATATTAGTTAGGAAAACATTATACCAATATTTCATATAAAACTTTAAGTCCAAACTAATTTTAAAATAAAATTAGTAGATAGAGTATAAATTTTTGAATAACCATTTTCTAAATCAAATATCAATTAAATCTTTAAAATAATCACTTCTATAATTAACTAAATAAATCTTTACTTTAAAGATTTAAAACGACTTTAGAAAATAATTTCTCCACAAACATCCTTTTTAAAAACCAACTTTAAGACTTATAATTTATATTTGAAAACTACTTTTAAAACATACTAGGCTTTCCAGCGAAGAATACACTTTCCATTCTAAAATGGTCCATCTAAATCAATTAATAAATCCTTCTCGATTTATTTTAATTTACATTTAAAATCTATAAATTTCTTTCCACACTTTCAAAAATAACCCAATGTTTATTTTTAAAACAATTTTCCCTTTCCTTTATAAATTTCCATTTAAATTCCCAAATGTCCACTGATATACGATTTTTAAAAATCGATTTCCAAATATCCACTTTAAAACACAAAATCAATTGTCAAATTGATTTCTAAATTTATTTTCAATTGCCAAATCAAATCCCAAATTGATTTCCAAATTTATTTCCAAACACCAAATCAATTTTCAAATTGATTTCCAAATTTATTTTCAAACACAAAATCAATTTCCAAATTTATTTTCAAATTTATTTCAAACACTAGATCAAATTTTCAAATCGATTTCCCAAAGCTTTATTTTTAAACAGCAAAACAATTTCCAAATCAATTTCTAAAATTTGTTACCTTTTTTAAAATAAATCCCTTTATTTCTCCCAAATTATTTAAAATCTAAATTTTAAATAAATTCTTCAACAATTAAACCGTATTACTTAAAATCCCTTTATTTAAAATCTATTCCCATATTCTGGAATTAATTCAATAAGATTTCAAAAATCAACTTTTATACTTTTAAATTCCTTCCTTTAAATTTATTCAATTCCCTAGAATTATTTACTTAAATTCTCTACTTTAATTTCCAAAATTCCAATCATATATATATATATATATATATATATATATTTATTTATGGTATCCTACGATACCAAAAATATGTTCGGCTAAACCATGGCCTTTAAATAAATTTCAGTTATCAATATGATAATTCATACCACTATAATCATTCATAGATTATCACAGGACAACATGTACAAATAAATTCAACAATGTGAGGAATCCAGTTGGATCCCTCCAACCTGTTTCCCTGCATCCACAATGTTAGCACAACAATTAAATATCAATTCCACTTCAAGGTGGAATATCGCGGTATATGGGATTATGTAATATCATCTGCATTTATGCGGCGCATAGGATCTCACCCGCTATATAATGTGAGAAATCAATCACTCCAAATATATATATATACTGTTATATATATACTACCACATCCAAACAGTCAATCAATAACTGAAATTTAAAATTTCAATCGAGTGAGAAGATCTCACCTTTGTTTTTATTTTGTAATCCATTTCCATTCCAACTTGTTTTTCACTATTTTTGACATTGTATAACAACTTATGATTTATTAATATTTGAATAAATCAAACAATTAATTTTTTTCATTTGATAATTTTAATTAATTAACTATTTATTTTACAGCCTATATACACATACCTATATAATCCCATATCTTTGAATAAAATTTGAAATTTAAAATCCAAACTTATAAAAATTTCTACATCTGATTATATATATAAATTTGAAAACAACATTTTATCATTTCACTTTTTTTCTGTCTATGCTTTATTCATTTCTGTCTATAAATAAGATAAAGAAAACAGCGTGCCTCCGGCCACCAACGACATCGAACAAACCCTAGCCTTGTCGAAGGTCACTCACCCTATGCTCAAGAATATCGCGACTCTACCTCTACTGCCCATGCGAGTATCCACCAGATTACCTCGATTCTCGTGCGTCCCTTTACCACTGCTTGCTTGAGGTGTCGACTGCTCGAGTCCTGAAAAGGTTGCGAGGTAACCCCAATGCTGTCGCCGATAACCCCCTAGCTTTGTCGAGAACCGGCTGTGCTCATCCTCATTTTATTTGTTGTGCCTGAATCGCGATTTGGTTTGAAAGGAAAATGGCCGCCATCCATTTGAATTCAATTTGATTTTGATTTCGGTTGAGGGAAAAATTTCAATCGACCATTGATTTTAATACGATAAAAGAAGAAGGATAACGAAGATATGGTTTCGTTTGGTTTTGATTTGAATTCTAGAAAGAAATCTGGTCTGTTATTTTATATATTTATTTTTCAAAAGAAAGGCAACGCGTGTTAAATAAACGAACACGTGGTTAAAATTCCTTTACGTGTATGTGAGGGTTTGACACAGTATTAAAATGCAACAATATTACTTATTTAAATTTAAATTCAAATTTAAACTGTCTCGCTTATCGCAACTCACAATCTCAATCTCCAATCGAGACGTGCCGCCAGGCGTTTATAATCTAAAACTCTTTCGAATGCAATGGAAAAGGTTCCGAGTCCAAATTCGATCGTATGGAGAAGATAGCCTTTTGAACCCAGCTATTAAATTAAACTACGATAAAATTTTCAGCGCGTTTGCTTATCGTCCGGCCAAACGATCACTCCAAACATTACGAAAATTGAAATCCGATAATAATACAATATTACGGATCCAATTGAATCAGTTTCGTCAAATTCCAAGAGCGTGCCCCGGAAGGCTATTTTTAAATATCGATTTAAACGATAAAATTTCAAAACACAATAAATCATTTTCAAATTAAATTCTGAAGTTTCCATTATCTCTAGTATTATTAATATGAATTTTTTAAGCCTTCAATTTATTTTTATCAGGCTTAAAACAAAATATTCATATTTTTACCCAAATTTTTATAATTAAATTCAATAACTAAATTGCCAAATTTATAGCTATAATTGAAACTCAAGTCTAAAATAACTTACGAATATTTAAAATTAATTAAATATTCCATTTTCAAATGTTCCAAATTTCTGGGTCGTCACACCCTGCCAATATCATACAGTTTTCATTGGATTATTGTAAACCTATTGATCCCTGCCAATATCTTAAATTATGAATTTAACATCTGTTAAGTTATATTCATTACTCGGTCAACCTAACTGGTTATTCTGCCTTTTCTCCAAAATATAATTATGGGTCACTAATAATGTGAATGATATTTCCAAAATCTTTATTTATGACATGGTATTTCCTTTTAAAATGAGAATGGGTTATTTGTTTTGAAGTTTATGAAATCACTTTCGAAACCACTGGATGCCCTCCTTCGAAAGCATAGAAAACCTCTTTTCAAAACTTTAAGTATATATCTTTCGAAACCAATGATACCTTTCGGAGGTATCAAGAAAACATTCTTTAAAATATAGCTTTGAAACAGATAAAGTACCCTTTCGAAAGCATTGGGTTTACTCTTTAAAAACATCATTGGAGTCAAAATGGTTATGTACGAAATATCCCCTTCGAAACCAACTAAAAATTATTTTGGGAAAAAGTTGATGGAGTTGGAACCATCTTAGTTGAAAGCAAAGATCTTTAAAATCAAAACTTTGAAGGACAGAGTCAAAACCCCCATTTAGACTCCATCATCTTCGAAACCCTCAACTCCTTCGAAAATAATTAGGAAGTGGCTAATTGTGGTTAAAATAGAAATAACCTTTCAGAAGCATCATAGTCGAAAGGTAGCATAGCAGCCTGGTTTCAACTAGGTCAGAACATGCCCTTTCGAAAGCTCTTGTTTAAGTAAAAAGGTACCCCTTCGAAAGCTAATACTTTAACATAATATGACAACCTTCTTCAAAAGCTGATTATAAAACCCCTTTCGAAAGCATAAATTTCGACTATGTCAAGGCAAGGATTTTTACTTATGAAAACAAAGCAGGGTTTCGACTCCATCAAAAGCTTACCTTTCGACACCAAGGCTTCCGCCATCCTTCCAATCCACTACATACCATGTAAGTGATATCTTGTGTATTGATTTCGACTATGGTGGTTTCGATTGTGTTGATTTCGACTAGGACGAGGCGGAATCAAAGGAGTCGAAAGTTACTTACTATCTGAGGCGAAACCCTTTTTTTGGGTTAAAGGCCGAATTGTTTCTACTTTTAGTAATTTCTTTCTAACAACTTGCCTATTTGTAAACCATTGATTGGCTGCCTCATAAACTTTTCAAATAATTTACTTTTAAAACTGCCGCATTTATATCAGATTAAAACCATTAAAAATGTAATGTTTTAGCCCTTCCATATACTAAAGCCAATTATTTAGAAAAATCCTTCTTTTAAAACAATTTATTTTGCGTAGTAAATCAATTAGGAAAAATCCCTAAAAATCACAGAAATTCAATTTCATCATGTTATTAAACATAGTAAAATTTTAGACCTAATTTCTTTTTGAAATTATTGAAATAAATTTTAGACCCGATTATAACATATTTTTCATTAAAAATTCATAATAAAATTTCTATAGCTTGGAAATTCTGAAAATTAAAACTCATCTCCAAAATCATGCTTTACTTAACATAAAAAATTTCTATGGCAATCTGAAATCATAGATTCTCGGTTTTACATCAAGACCGTGCAAACTCATATGCGTAGGAATTAAAAAAATCATCATAATATAACTCAAGCATATCATCATCCCTTTTTTCCACAAATACGAATTTAAATCATAAATTTGAAACCATATAATCATATAATAAAATAGATATTGTATGAGATTATTATTATTCACCTTTGATTTGATGAGGAACTTGAGATTTGTTGTTGCTTAATCCTTCCTAACTTTGATCTTATCTTTTGATTCAAATTTCCTCTTTTTCCTTCCCTGTTAATGGCCGGCTATATTAGGGTTCTTGCATTTATTTTTTGATTTTGAGAAAAACGAACGTGAATGGACACAGATGTGGAGTGTATAACCATGTAATATAATATGGCTATTTACTAATTATGCCCATGTGTAGTTTAATTAACCAATAAACCAATTTAAAGCCCATTTATCTTAGTTATAAGCACGACCCCATATACATATAATTTTATTCAAATCTCAATCTCCTTAACATCATTATTCTATTAAATTTATCTATTAAATTTTTTGAATAACGTTAGCAAAAATTAGAGATGTTACAGCCACTATCTCTTCGATTGTTGGCCAATCAAATCCCATAGGAGCTTAAGTAAATCTAGCTCAAATCAATTTAAAATAAGGATTAGCAGTCTACCGAATCAAAAAGCTTTCAAAGGAGAAAGAGTTCATCATTACTAAGTGTATTTAAAGGCCTTAGTTTTAGGTATGCCTTTACTATATTACATTGTTTATATGTCAAAAAATTATTTTATTATTATACTGTTAATTAGGTGACGACTTATATGTATTGACATTGTCACATACTAAATTGCTTATATGTATATAATATAAAAAACATTTTTTTCACATATTAGTCAGAATTGCACCGCCAAATATTTTATATATAAAATTATTATTTTATTGATATATATATATAAATATTAGTATTTCATTTAGTTATAATTATTTGATTTGTATATACTTATATTATCATATCATACTAATAGTCGAACATATATTTTATACATGTATATCTACTACAATTATAATTCTCGGTAATAGTAGATTATTTTTAAATAATTATTTACAAATATTTAATATTATTTAAATAATTTATATAAAATAAAATATATACTGAAAATTAAGTTTTAAATTTTTAAAATTATTTTATGAAGAAATAAGCTTTAAGCCAAAAATTGAGAAGTTGATAATCAATTTTTAAATTTTTGGAAAATCATTATAATATACGACTGAAATTAATTAATTATTAAAAATAAATTTTGATTGAGAAAAGTTATGGAAAATTTTTTGAACCTTAAAATATAATGATAGAATATTTTAAAATTTTAAAAATATTTTTCAAAAATATTTTTATTAATGTTTTACTGTATTTCGACTAATTTATTTTGTGTGTGTATATATATTGATATAATAAAATATTGTTATACTGTTTATACGATCTAAAAGTAAACAACCTTAATTTTTTTAATTTTATCTGCATATTTAATATTCAACATATCTATATATGTATATAAAAATTTAGACAGTATGAATATGTTTATATATATACATATATATATATATTAAAATAAAATGTTTTATTTTTATTATTTATATATAAATATTATTTTAATATTTATTAAATATTACAAAATTATTTATATATATAAATTATTAATATTTTACACATGCACAAACATAATATATAAGTTATATATATTTGTCAGTGTTTAAATAATTCTATCCTCATGAAATTATTTAAATAAAATTTACCTATACATTTCCATTTACATATAATAATTATATAAATAACAAACTCATACATATACACACACACACACATACTGTAACAACCCGCATATTTATCGATTTTTATATTTAAATATTTTATTTAAATATTTTATCGTTAGTCGGATTTTAGTCCGAAAAGCTACTTTTTGCATATGGTAGAATTAGGACTCGGGACCACCTCCATTGAGTTCAAAATATCGTTTGCGACCTTTTTGAGTATAAGCTTCGATATGTTTGGAGAAAGTTGATTTTTGCTACTTTTTCCCGCTTAGGGCTTTGGTTGGGCTGAGCCAATTAGTCACTTAACTCAGTTCCAACACTCTCCTCTTCATTCACTTCTCTTCTATTTTCCTAACACTCAAGCTCAAGCAAAAATGGAGGAAGAGAATGGGAAATAGAAATTCCTAAGCCCTTGCTTGCTTTGCAAATCCATCTCCTTGCTCCAAAGTTCATGAGAACCCATTGGTAAGCTTCCTCTTCTTCTTCTCCAACTCATTCTCTCTTTGAATTTCAGAAATTTCCTAAACCTAATTTAGGGAATGTTTCTCTTTTAAGCTTAGATTCAAGCTTCTAGTGTTGAGATTGAAGAGTGCTTGTTCTTGCCATTGCTTTCAAGCTTCATCTTTATAAATTTTAGTGCAAAGGTAAGATTTTTAATCTCACATCTAGGTCTATGATTATCTTTGATTGTTAGGTATGAATTCCTAACACATATTCATGTGTATTTGATTTTGATTTGGATAGGTTTTGTGAACATTCCAAATTTTAGTGTTTTGAGTTCAAATCTTCAAAAATCATAGCTTTGTTGTTTGAACTTGTTTTTGGTGATGCATCGAAAAGCTTATTGGACCAGGTAGTCGATTTGCATAAACCCTTAGTGACCGTGCTCGCTCGATTGCATTTTGATGAAGATTGCATCTTCATTTCATAGGCTAAGAAAACAGCCTTGGTGCCAGTCAGTCGACTGGACCTTTGGGTCAGTCGACTGGCTGTAGCACATAGGCATTCCGAAGGTAGCTATCGAGGCTCGGGTCCTCCGTTTTCCTGCATTCAGTCGACTGAAATTTTAGGTCAGTCGACTGACTGCAAGAAATTATTTTTCCCTGCTTCTGGTTCAGTCGACTGGACCTTTGTGTCAGTCGACTGACCTGCACCAATTTGCCTTATTGTGCCTATTTGTGCATGTTTTTGCTTGGTTTCCAAATTCCATCGATTCGTGCTACTTCCCACTTGTTGCTGCTACAACTTTAATGACTTCTCTTCTTGGAATTTTTTGGAATACCCATTTTGATGGATTCGGATCGATTTCTTTGGATTTTTGTGCACGTCTTTGAATGTGAATTTTGGTGGTTGATTGTTCTACAATCATTTTCATGTTTTGTCACTTTAAAAATATAAAGGTTTCAATACTAGTAGTAAATATCAAAACTCTTTCCTCAAACGATTTCAATTCTATTTTAATACCAAATTCGTTTATAAAACCGTTTTCTAATCTATTAGTATATACAAACCTTTACCTCACTCGTATGAGAAATCTAATTAAACGGCTTGGTAAAACAAGTGGTATGAAACGCTTGCGTTTACTTCGCCGGTTAATTCTTGGACTTGTTCGATTGAACCTCTTGTGACAATTTTCTAGTGGAGATTTACAGTTTGTTCGTAAATATTTAAGTTAAGCAAGTGGTTATGGGACATGAAGCTAAACTCATATATTTACTAGCTTAGTGTAATTAACACTTCTCGTTGATCATGACAATCATCTTTGTGATTTAGACTAGCAATGTGCGATGTCTCTTTGTCTGCGAGGGAGACTAAACCCCGTTTTGTAGAGTTTCGACTCAATTTGGTGGGGTAGCAACCCATGGTCTTCGGGCCGTTTGTAGAGCTTCGGCTCAATTTATGATGGTTAGTGACCATGGAATTAGCGTTCCGTTTGTGATACACGTGTTGGTGGGCTTTATGCTCCCGTTTGTGATAGGCCTCCTCCCCCCTTTGTGATTTCTGGATTTCTTGTGTAGATTCCTAGAATTTGTGTTTCACCAATTTTCGTGATTTCCATTGATAAGTTTTATCAATATTTGTGCATTGGTGAATTTGTGTATCATTGACTTTTGTGATTGACATTGATATTATCGTCAATATTTATGGTATGGTGAACGAAATAAGGAGTATGACGTTTCTTTGATTCTTGTGTAGATTTGGTGACATTGATTAATCTCTTGATGATTATCAACTAAGTATATATATATATATATATATATCACAGCTTGGCATTGTGATTATTTTGTGTTTAGTCATATCTCTTATCCTATATCGTTTCAGCTGATATTTATAGTTAGACTGATCCGTTTATTATTTTCTTATTAAATAATACTCGGGTCAGACCGAGATGCTACAGGTGCTTCTGCTTGACTTCTCATCCGGGATTAACTCCTTGACTATTAGGTTAACTACTTAGATTAGTAGTTATTTTGTTGTATACATTTGAGATATAGACTCCTTAATGTATACTTATTCTTTTGTGTAGTTCGTGTAACTATTCTTTTGTGATATTGTGGATCTTTTTAGACCACTACTCTGATGTACACTTTTTAGTGTAATATTCATATCTTATTCCGCCTTTGTGATATGAATTGTCTGTGACTGATTTGTGTCATGCTTATTTCTATATTTGTTTTCCGAAGGATTTATATAGCCACCGTGTAGTAGCTTTGAGTTTGTGTCGGTATGTCGGATTTCCTCTTGAAATAGAATGCATGTTATATTATCTGACATATCGGTGCTCACGCAAAGAAATTACATGGATGGTCGCTCCTCAACAGCCTTATTCTCTGTGCTAGTCGACAGCATTCACCGTAATGTTCTTGGCTAGCGTGGGTATAGAGGTGGGACGTCACAGCTTGGTATCAGAGTCAAATTTCGGAACAATGTAGAATAATTTAGCAAGGATCATGTCCTAAGTCTTTCTTAGGAGTTGTGCTTTAGGATTTTATTCGGGTCTTCGTACCGATTCATCCTATTTTCTTTATGATTCCTTGTTTTATCTATCAAGAATTGCTTGATATTTATTTTGAGAATAACTTTTTCCTCTTCTTTCTTTCTTTTTTAAAGAAGAGAAATGGTTAGACCAGGCCGTTCCAGCGCCGGTCAATCTAGCGCTACTCCTCAGGATGGAGTATTCATGTCTGCTCAGCAGCTTCTAGATCTTGTTAAGAACGCTCAAGCAGCCGGACCCAATCCAGAGCCTACTCATCCTAGATCCGGTTTTGCACGCTTGTGCAGAGACTACACCGATTTGGGTGGAGGGCCATTCAGGGGATCCGAGAGTGTTATTGAAATTCAAGCTTGGCTCAAATCATGCGATCGCATCTTTTCTCGCATGAATCTTATTGACCTTCATCGAGTCCAAGTAGCTTCTAGCATGCTCCAAGAAAGAGCATTGGATTGGTATGAGCTTTTAATTTCTGAAATCGTTGAGGCGGATCTTACTTGGGAGCAATTCCGGGGAAGATTCGAATTGAAATTTGTGCCGGAGGCTGAAAAAGTAACCTTAGCCCGGCGTTTCATAGACCTTGTTCAAGGTGAATCTTCTGTGACAGACTATGTCGCATCCTTCGAATCTCTGTCTAAATACGGGGTTGAGTACATTAATACCCCATTGAAGAAAAATCAAAGATTTGTCTATGGCTTGAATAAGAATCTTAAGAAGCCATTACTCCTGAAACTTGAGGTTTCATTTGATCAGCTTATTGATATCGCTCTTCATCTTGAAGAGGCCGATAATGAAGGTGATGTTGAAGTTGTGCATGCCCAACGGAACTTCGACAATAGCTTGAAGAGGCCTATCAAATTCAAGGGCCCCGATTCTAATAAGAAAGGGAAGCAACAAACTCTGGTAGCAAATGTTCCTACCTCTAGTCGTGGACGATGCTACAATTGTGGTTCCACAGACCACCATGTAAGGGAGTGCCCGAAACCCCTCTTTTTCCGTTATTGCAAAGGTTCGGGTCATCTTTTATCTTCGTGTCCTAAGCTTCCAAGCAAGTGAGAAGGAAAGCTGCAACTTTTGGTCAAGGTATTTTCATTCAATCCTCGATGGCATTGTTTTAATTCGTGAACTTTCTATTTGAGTTCTTTTTGATATGGGTTTCATCTCATTATTTTTATATCAAAAGAACTTGTTGATTCTTTTTCTTTGAATAATTTGGGCTTATTGACTTCATTGAGAATTGCGAATCCGGATGGTAGATCCGCAACACTCAATTTGCTTTCGTTTAGATGTCGAGATTGTTTTATGTGACTTTTCTTTCCGAGCCGATATTTTTGCTTTGGCTTCGGGATTGACCTTTCTGTAAGGATTGGCTTAATCATTGTGAAGCCCATATCCTATTTTTTCGAGTGGATTATTCATCTTCGACATTTTCAATCTGTTAAGCAGATTTCTATTTTTCTTTGTGATTTTGATTCCATCTTGATGGCATCATTTTATTCTTTAAAGTGCTTATGGTGAGGAAAGTGTTATTTCTCTCATCTAAATAGTTTGAGAATTTTCCGGTATATTTGACTTGTCTTAGGATTATGACCTAAGTAATCTTTTGTGTGGTGCTAAGGTCTTTTTAGTTCGACTTTACCACCGTTTTCATTTGCTACAAGTTGCGGAAGTTAGCATTTCACTTATCGCATTCCGCACTTGTTATGATTCCTATGAATGAATTATTATGTCATTCAATTTGTCCAGCTTGTTTCATCTGTTTTATAAATCCAATATTCTATGAAAATTTCAATGAGACCATTCTTATTTATGGATTTTGGATGGAAATAGAAATTTAAAATTTTGCAAATCTTTTTCATAATATTTAATTATAAGTGCAATTTGATTTTTTTTTTTTTTTTTGCTCTTAAAACGAGCAAAGAATATTCTTAAAACTTTTTAAGAGATTTATTTATCCTATAAAATATGATTTTGTGATTGTATTGCCCGTTGAGTGCTTTAAGAATTTTGGTCGATGCGCTTGATCAACGTTATCGATAGGAATCTCCTAAACGCTTTGATGTGACAATCAGACAGGATATATTGACTTGTAAAAATGTAAATTTTTCTAGAAAGATTATTACATAATGATAAATGTAATTTTGAAAGTTTTAACTTTTCGGAGAAGAGAATTATTTTAAAAGAAGTTCTTTCTTTTCGATACTCTTATTCCTTCTTGTGATTCCCGTTGGGAACCAAGACTTTATCATTTGTACCGATACTAGTCGTATTGGTTTGGATGCCATTCTCTTGCAAAAGAGAACGTGCTATAACTTGTGCTTCTAAATCTTTATAGCTTATCGAGACTAGATATGCCACTCATGATCTAGTGTTCGTGGCTATTGCTTTTGCTTTTTTGGAATTTGGCATCATCATTTTTGGATGAGAAATTTGTTCTCTACCTCGATCATAAATCTTTGGAATAATTATTTTCTCATAAGGAACTTCCTGTTGACTCGAGTTCCTAGCATCTTATGATCTTGATATTCTTTTATTCCCGAGAAGGTAAATCGTGTTGCCAATGCGCTTTGTCGTAGGCAACAAGTGGTTGATTCTTTGATGTTGTCTGAATGGAATTATTTTCTATCAAGTTCATCGGACGTTTTCTCATTCCATTTAAGGACTAGCGTCCGATGTCCTTTTATTGTGTTCGGTTCATTGGACGTACTGTTTTTGTACTACGTCGGTGTTCCAAAAATCATTAGGGTTTTGATTCATCGGATGTACCGTTGTACTACATCGATGTCTTTGCTTTTGATTCATCGGATGTACCGTTGTACTACATCGATGTCTTTGCTTTTGATTCATCGGATGTACCGTTTGTACTACATCGATGTCTTTTCTTTTGATTCATCGGATGTACCGTTTGTACTACATCGATGTCTTTCCTTTTGATTCATCGGATGTACCGTTTGTACTACATCGATGTCTTTTCTTTTGATTCATCGGATGTACCGTTTGTACTACATCGATGTCTTTGCTTTTGATTCATCGGATGTACCGTTGTACTACATCGATGTCTTTGCTATTTGATTCATCGGATGTACCGTTTGTACTACATCGATGTCTTTGCTATTTGATTCATCGGATGTACCTTTTGTACTACATCGATGTCTTTGCTTTTGATTCATCGGATGTACCGTTGTACTACATCGATGTCTTTGCTTTTGATTCATTGGATGTACCGTTGTACTACATCGATGTCTTTGCTTTTGATTCATCGGATGTATCGTTTGTACTACATCGATGTCTTTTCTTTTGATTCATCGGATGTACCGTTTGTACTACATCGATGTCTTTGCTTTTGATTCATCGGATGTACCGTTGTACTACATCGATGTCTTTCCTTTTGATTCATTGGATGTACCGTTGTACTACATCGATGTCTTTTCTTTGGATTCATCGGATGTACTGTTGTACTACATCGATGTCTTTGTTTTGATTCATCGGATGTACCATTGTACCACATCGATGTCTTTGCTTTTGATTCATCGGATGTACCGTTTGTACTACATCGATGTCTTTTCTTTTGATTCATCGGATGTACCGTTTGTACTACGTCGATGTCTTTGCTTTTGATTCATCGGATGTACCGTTGTACTACATCGATGTCTTTGCTATTTGATTCATCGGATGTACCGTTTGTACTACATCGATGTCTTTGCTTTTGATTCATCGGATGTACCGTTGTACTACATCGATGTCTTTCCTTTTGATTCATCGGATGTACCGTTGTACTACATCGATGTCTTTTCTTTGGATTCATCGGATGTACCGTTTGTACTACATCGATGTCTTTGCTATTTGATTCATCGGATGTACCGTTGTACTACATCGGTGTCTTTGCCTTTGATTCATCGGATGTACCATTGTACTACATCGATGTCTTTGCTATTTGATTCATCGGATGTACCGTTTGTACTACATCGATGTCTTTGCTTTGGTTCATTGGGCGTACCGTTTTTGTACTACGCTGATGTCCCAAATTATTTGAGTTTCTAGTTTCTCGGGCGTACCATTTTTGTACTACGCCGTTGCACCGGCTCAATTTTCTACTATTCTTGACGTTCCCCACGTCTTTTATCTACGGGAATGCCTTAGGGATTCCGGTTTTCATTCTTGAGCCCGGTGTTATTGTGGAAATTGAAGTTTCACCAGATTTCTTGCTAACTCTTTTGTGCACTTTAGGGTGAACTTCCTATTTCAAATTTTCTTTTGTGTTAATATGCTTCTATGGTTGTAACTTCATATATTTCCTTCTTACTTATCGCGAGGACGCAATTTCTTTAAGGAGGGGAGTCTGTAACAACCCGCATATTTATCGATTTTTATATTTAAATATTTTATTTAAATATTTTATCGTTAGTCGGATTTTAGTCCGAAAAGCTACTTTTTGCATACGGTAGAATTAGGACTCGGGACCACCTCCATTGAGTTCAAAATGTCGTTTGCGATCTTTTTGAGTATAAGCTTCGATATGTTTGGAGAAAGTTGATTTTTGCTACTTTTTCCCGCTTAGGGCTTTGGTTGGGCTGAGCCAATTAGTCACTTAACTCAGTTCCAACACTCTCCTCTTCATTCACTTCTCTTCTATTTTCCTAACACTCAAGCTCAAGCAAAAATGGAGGAAGAGAATGGGAAATAGAAATTCCTAAGCCCTAGCTTGCTTTGCAAATCCATCTCCTTGCTCCAAAGTTCATGAGAACCCATTGGTAAGCTTCCTCTTCTTCTTCTCCAACTCATTCTCTCTTTGAATTTCAGAAATTTTCTAAACCTAATTTAGGGAATGTTTCTCTTTTAAGCTTAGATTCAAGCTTCTAGTGTTGAGATTGAAGAGTGCTTGTTCTTGCCATTGCTTTCAAGCTTCATCTTCATAAATTTTAGTGCAAAGGTGAGATTTTTAATCTCACATCTAGGTCTATGATTATCTTTGATTGTTAGGTATGAATTCCTAACACATATTCATGTGTATTTGATTTTGATTTGGATAGGTTTTGTGAACATTCCAAATTTTAGTGTTTTGAGTTCAAATCTTCAAAAATCATAGCTTTGTTGTTTGAACTTGTTTTTGGTGATGCATCGAAGAGCTTATTGGACCAGGTAGTCGATTTGCATAAACCCTTAGTGACCGTGCTCGCTCGATTGCATTTTGATGAAGATTGCATCTTCATTTCATAGGCTAAGAAAACAGCCTTGGTGCCATTCAGTCGACTGGACCTTTGGGTCAGTCGACTGGCTGTAGCACATAGGCATTCCGAAGGTAGCTAACGAGGCTCGGGTCCTCTGTTTTCCTGCATTCAGTCGACTGAAATTTTAGGTCAGTCGACTGACTGCAGGAAATTATTTTTCCCTGCTTCTGGTTCAGTCGACTGGACCTTTGTGTCAGTCGACTGACCTGCACCAATTTGCCTTATTGTGCCTATTTGTGCATGTTTTTGCTTGGTTTCCAAATTCCATCGATTCGTGCTACTTCCCACTTGTTGCTGCTACAACTTTAATGACTTCTCTTCTTGGAATTTTTTGGAATACCCATTTTGATGGATTCGGATCGATTTCTTTGGATTTTTGTGCACGTCTTTGAATGTGAATTTTGGTGGTTGATTGTTCTACAATCATTTTCGTGTTTTGTCACTTTAAAAATATAAAGGTTTCAATACTAGTAGTAAATATCAAAACTCTTTCCTCAAACGATTTCAATTCTATTTTAATACCAAATTCGTTTATAAAACCGTTTTCCAATCTATTAGTATATACAAACCTTTACCTCACTCGTATGAGAAATCTAATTAAACGGCTTGGTAAAACAAGTGGTATGAAACGCTTGCGTTTACTTCGCCGGTTAATTCTTGGACTTGTTCGATTGAATCTCTTGTGACAATTTTCTAGTGGAGATTTACAGTTTGTTTGTAAATATTTAAGTTAAGCAGGTGGTTATGGGACATGAAGCTAAACTCATATATTTACTAGCTTAGTGTAATTGACACTTCTCGTTGATCATGACAATCATCTTTGTGATTTAGACTAGCAATGTGCGATGTCTCTTTGTCTGCGAGGGAGACTAAACCCCGTTTTGTGGAGTTTCGACTCAATTTGGTGGGGTAGCAACCCATGGTCTTCGGGCCGTTTGTGGAGCTTCAGCTCAATTTGTGATGGTTAGCGACCATGGAATTAGCGTTCCGTTTGTGATACACGTGTTGGTGGGCTTTATGCTCCCGTTTGTGATAGGCCTCCTCCCCCCTTTGTGATTTCTGGATTTCTTGTGTAGATTCCTAGAATTTGTGTTTCACCAATTTTCGTGATTTCCATTGATAAGTTTTATCAATATTTGTGCATTGGTGAATTTGTGTGTCATTGACTTTTGTGATTGACATTGATATTATCGTCAATATTTATGGTATGGTGAACGAAATAAGGAGTATGACGTTTCTTTGATTCTTGTGTAGATTTGGTGACATTGATTAATCTCTTGATGATTATCAACTAAGTATATATATATATATATATATATATATATATATATATATATCAGCTTGGCATTGTGATTATTTTGTGTTTAGTCATATCTCTTACCCTATATCGTTTCAGCTAATATTTATAGTTAGACTGATCCGTTTATGATTTTCTTATTAAATAATACTCGGGTCAGACCGAGATGCTACAGGTGCTTCTGCTTGACTTCTATCCGGGATTAACTCCTTGACTTTTGGGTTAACTACTTAGATTAGTAGTTATTTTGTTGTATACATTTGAGATATAGACTCCTTAATGTATACTTATTCTTTTGTGTAGTTCGTGTAACTATTCTTTTGTGATATTGTGGATCTTTTTAGACCACTACTCTGATGTACACTTTTTAGTGTAATATTCATATCTTATTCCGCCTTTGTGATATGAATTGTCTGTGACTGATTTGTGTCATGCTTATTTCTATATTTGTTTTCCGAAGGATTTATATAGCCACCGTGTAGTAGCTTTGAGTTTGTGTCGGTATGTCGGATTTCCTCTTGAAATAGAATGCATGTTATATTATCTGACATATCGGTGCTCGCGCAAAGAAATTACATGGATGGTCGCTCCTCAACAGCCTTATTCTCCGTGCTAGTCGACAGCATTCACCGTAATGTTCTTGGCTAGCGTAGGTATAGAGGTGGGGCGTCACACATACACATACATATTTGGACAATATACAATACATATCGGACGAGATAACTTGTATGTTACAATGTAAATCTCAATATCTATATACATACATGTTATTCCTTCCACAGCTTACCATGTTCCACATGCATTCACATACATATATGTATATGATACATATTTATATGTATGAAATGTAAATTAAATAAAATTGTGTATAATTTATAAATTTATCAAGACTTCCCTGAACTGCTACTCAACAGAAAATGAGAGCTTTGGTTTCCTCTCATCGGGATAGGGGCAGACAAAAGAGTAAAATAAGATTTATATCAACCAAATTTAAAAATGTTTTAAATAAATTGGACTTTATAGGCCCAATATAGATCCAATAAAGGAAACCCTTTTGAAATTCACCTATAACTTTCACTACAGGCTGACCCAATTCCAACAATTTTTGCACACTATGGTTTGGACTATATGAAGCGTATGTGTCTGTATAATATGTATATACAAGAAATTTACTTCATTGTTGTGAATGAACTGTATCGTGTCATGATCGATAGTGTTGTGTAGTTGTTATACACTGTTTTTATAAGTAGTTAAGCATAGATTGATGTATTTCCCCCATTTTTGATTAAATCAATGAGATGATTTATCGATTTGGTTGGGATTTGGATTTGGGGAATTGCGAAGGTGCAAATTTTAGGGGGAAGAATGTAACAACCCGCAAATCCAGTACAGTTAACATTAGATTAATTAAAAATGGAGTTTTAATAAAAGGTGAATTAGATATCATATTTATTACTATTTTGAAGGGATTTCCGAGTTGATCAGTTTAGTATATAATTTTGATAGGTTTGGAGTTACGATTTATGACTTAGAGACTGTATAATGTTAGAATAGGGTACACAACCACTTTTGGGTCAAACAGTTACATACAACTTAACCCGTCTCATTGCATATATAACGCTTAAAAACCCTAGGAGGTAGCCATCATATCGATCTCTTTTCCTTAATCATATTTTAATGGCGGGTGATTTTTGCTGATTACAGACTAATTCAAAATTCAAAGCATCCAAACCCTATCGAACTATATATCATTTTGAAGCTCTTACTGAATGGAGTTGATGGGTAGCATCCCTTTTTCTAAAAAAATGCTCAAGTCGACCAGTTTTGGCGATTAAAGTTGATAAAGGCAAAACCATAGGGTTGAATTTTGGGTTTTTTGATTCGGCGACCGATTGATACAATTGAAGGTGCAAAACTGAGTGCCCAATGATAGGAGTCCAGATCTAGTTTCGATTTAGAGAATGAATGAGTGAGGCGATCATAATTTTACTCAAAAGGCGCAACGGCTTTAGTATGGGTGTGGTGGCGGCAACCGGGGGTGGCCGAAGGAGGTGCAATCGACGATGACTGACATAGGCAAGCCTATAGTGGTGTTCCTCGATGGTGACTCTCCCTGTGGCAGTGATGAATTTTAGTCAAAAGTGGCTGTCAAAGGATGGGGATAGGTTACAGGAAAATAAACGTAATGCAAATGATGAAGCAAATTTCACTTAGGTCCTTATATTTTAATTAATAAATTAACCCTATAACTTCTAACCTTTATATCTTTCACATACGAACTCCGATTTATACGTCGTTTCTTCCATTGGACTCACGGAGGAATTCCGAGAGTTGATTTTAGGTTTACTAAGTTTTGAAGTTATTTATAGAATCATGTTGGCATGGTCTATTTACTTTAATTATTGAATTTTTAAGTTATAATATACAGATCTATCAATGAAAAAGTTATATTATTGATATGTGTTGTTCGATATATGATCGTATGGTTATTGTGATATTTTGGATGTATTGTGTCTTAATTGGATGATTATTGTTATTTGTAGTATTTTTGGATGTTTAATTAAGATATATATGATTTGAATTAGAAAATAATTAACTAGAATAAAATGTATAATAATAGGAAAATCAAATAAATAAATGTTAAATAAGATTATTTATAAATTTTGGATGGTATCTCTAAATAACAATGATTTAAAAAAATTTACTAAAAATTGATGTATGGAATTTAATAAGGTTACTATGACTTTTTGGAAAAGTTTATAAATAACAACCAAAATTACATTTTAAATCGAGATTTGGAAAGTTTACTATTTATAAAATAAAATAGGATTTTAAATAATAATAACATGAATTTCAGTGAAAATGCTATTATTATGTGTAAATGACAAAATGATTGATTTTGTGATATTTCTGGTAGGAAATATTATTAATCTTGTTTGATTAATAAATAAATAGGATTTTTTATGATTTAAAATATTATTATTTTGAGATAAATTGTAATAGATGTGTTCCTGAACTATTACAGTTACTTTAAATTATATTATTATTTTGATGTAAAATAATAATATTATTACTTCAAAAAGTAATTTGATGTAAATAAATATTTTGGTGAGTATTTCAACGTTTTAAGGGATTTGAAGTTGTGATATTATAATAAAGTATTTTGGAGTATTCTATCATTTTAAAAGATTATTATTATTTTAAGATAAAAAAGGCATTTTTGCAATAAACAACAATAAAATGATTTTTATACATAAGGGAAAATGATTATTGTAAATACAATGTTTGGAATAATGTAATATGTGATATGTTTGTTCAATGATGATATCATATTAGGACGTGGATATGATATTTTACCATTTTTACTACCAGAAGATGGGTAGTTAATTATGGTTTTGATTATTTGAATGATATTGATGTTTGTGATAGTAATGTAGACCGCTTATTGCACATTTGATTATTTGATGTTTACATTACTAATACGGAGTAATTAATACACATTTAATGATTTATACTTACATTGGTGTTGTATTACTATTGTCGAGGTTTCGTACGTATGTAAGCATATTTGTGTTGTTATTTTCTCAATTGGTGATTGAGGTTGGCAAGTGTCTTTTATGTTGGATGGTCGCATGCTATTATTGTTGTTACTCCATATGATGATTTGTTAAGATGGATGAGTATGAGTACAGTTATCTACTTACATCGGTTTCATTGGTTGCAATGGTTGCATAGATATCATAGTTGTTATATACTAACAAGTATTTGGATGCAGGAGAAGAGAAGTAAAAGAAATGCATGGGCTTGACTCCCCAAAACAGTACGTTAGCAGTCTTTTCTATGCAATAGCCACTGGATCCAATAGGTTGGGTTAGGATGTATAGGGTTATGAATGGTGCAAACATAATTGAAACATTTTTATTTTTCATGCAATCGTACAATTATAGGTAGGAGAAGAGAATGAAGCAGAGGTCAGGAATAAGTTATACTTGCAAAACGCTTGGTTTGGTATATCTTTTACACCATAGTTATATTATTATTGATTAATTTTGGCAGATATATTGGAAAATATGAATGTGATGTAATTGGTAAATCCGTATGATATTTAAATTATCGAGATTCGTGTGTAGACTTATTTTTATTTCGCTGTGAAGTTTTTGCCTTTTGGTCTATGTCGTTCTTAGGTTTTAAAAATTAAAACCCATGGTTCACTATTACTTAATGTTTGAGGTTAGTATGCAACATAGGTAGAAAGTGTTTGTCATAGAATTTGGATGTTAAAAATGGTGAGTCGTCCCATAACTTTAATAATATATTTAAAACTATATATATATATATATATCCTAAATTATTTAAAACTTACTCTTTGCCAAAAATTATGATTGAAACATATTTTAAAATATACGTTATATATATATATTAGCTATTATTTAAAAAATATATATATTATATATACATGTATGTATGTATGTATGTATATAATTATTTACTACAATATCGCTTCTGGATTTTAGAATTTAAAAAATTCTTACTGGCTAAAAAGATCTTGCATATAGGTTTACATACATATATAATAATAATAGATACATATACATATCTATTTATACATATTAAATAGCTTTATGTATTTTAAATAAAAAAATTAATAAAAAGTTATTTCTTTTGCAAAATTATTATATATATATATATATAATTACTGTTGGTTGTAGAATTTTGGATCCTAGGCTAATTTAACACTAGAGGGGGAGGGGGGTGAATAGTGTTTTTTAACTTATGAGAATATTTTTAATTTTCTTCCAAGTTTAATATTAAATCACAGATTGACTACACAGAAATTTACTAACATTAGTCACAAACGCAATCAGGTACAAAATAAAAACAATAAAGTAAACTAAGAGTTAGAGAGATGACACCAAGGATTTTATATTGATTTAGATTTCTCCTACATATACCCCCATACAATTTCTTGTACATAATTCTTTTCAAATGCCTAGTTGAACATGTAGCAAGCAAACCCATTACAGTCTCGATTTCAAGGCTACGAGATACATTATCTTGATTTTGAAGTTCAGGGTAGACTTACTTGATTTGAATGGCACACCTACTTGATTTGAATGGGCAGCAAGTACACCCACTTGATTTGAATAAGTTACAAGCACACCCAAACAAAAGAGTAGGGTTTGTTGATTTCCAAATACAACTAGTTCTACTTGAGATACAAGATTTCCTATAGCCTTTCTGATAGTGGTTTGACGCTTAATTTGAGTGGATAATGATTGTAAATCACAGAGTAATTTAAGAATAATTGTAGTAGAATAGATATTGAAATTGAATGAATTTGAAGAATACATAAAGTAAATTTTGAGAAATATTTGAAGAGAGTTTGGAGGAAGAAGAAGATAAGAAATATATATTTAAAAATTCATTTGGATTCCCCTTTATATAGAGAATAAAGAGAAATAACCATAGTGAAGAGTTGTGTCGAAGAGGCATGTTTTTTCAAAAAAAAATTAAAATCTAATGGCCACTATGTTGACATATGGAAGGTGGATTTGTCGACATATCTTTATAATTTAGGGAATGGTTTTTCATTTTAATTTTTTTTCAAACTTCTATATTTTTGTAAAGTAATTTGAACATGTAAAAAATTTTATAAAATATTTATAAAAATATAGTTTGAATTTTAAAATAATTTATTTAATAAAAATATTAAAGATCAAAAATTTGGGGTAACGATTAGGATCTTCTATCAAGGGCTTTAACATCTATACTATTATATTATTACCAAGTTGCATTTCAAAGGCGCACAAGCTCCCTGAGTATTTTGTGAAATAAACAGTCTTTTGTACTATAATATTAAAATTTAATTCTTCTACAAGCTCTTTAATTGTTCCAACGTTTCATTTTCACTTTTGTAGTCTTCCGTTTGGTATCAATCAATTATATTTAATGATTTAATAAAATGTTCCTCTCTCCCTCGCCACTCCTACATACTTTTTCCTTCCCCACTTTCATGTTTTCAATGCATCTTTCTTATCCTTTGTATGCATTGTAATTTCATCTTCCAGCTTTCCTTATTCTTCTAAAATTTCAATCTTCCATACATTAGCAGAATACAATTTCCTCAAACTTTTCGTATTTATATCTACCTCCTATTTTTGCTCCATTAATATTGCAATAAATTATTTGCATAGTTGCATGTTTTGTTACACCTCAATCTTAATTATCCCAACGTTAAACAAGGGTCATTCAGAAAATGAATCATCTCTCCTATTGCGCTATGGTATAGGCAACGAATTAGCATGGGTTCATATTCTTGTGATATATTGCTTCTCTTCCCTAACCGGATATGTTATAACCCTAGTTTTTCCATTTCGGTTGTTTGTTTTTCTTTTTTTTGTTTCTTACTCTGTTCAATCGTTTTCAGGAACTTCCCCTTCGACTCAATCCACTTCTGAGATTTTATTTTTCGAGCATAACCCGATTTTGGTATGTCTATTATTATTATTATTATTTTTTGAATAAGGGTTCAAACTTTCTATTAGAAATCAAGTTAAAGAATATACAATATCCGAAAAGGTAACAAAGCCTAATACAAACATTTACAGCCGATAAGGCCAAAAACAGATAAGGCCCAAGTACTCGAACTAACGTTTACACCCGATACCAATAGAATGTTCGAGACAATACCTACGGAAAGTAAGGCAAGCCGATACTTCAATTACTACGACTTCTACTTCATTTACCCCTCTCGAGAAAAGAAAATTAAAAACTCATTAATGGCAACGAGGGACTGAAAAACATATTTCTAGACGGCTTAAACTTATGAATCCATAATTAACCAAGAAGTAAGCCAAATAAACGTCAATTTCTGGTACCAGAACCACCACAACGAAGTTCCAATGCAAGTAAGATTCTTAGACCCGAAAAGATCAAATCTTTTAGCTTTCAAAAGAACGACTGACAGTAACTCTCTCTGTTTTAGCTCGACATAGCACCTGGGAGACGAAGAGCTTCTTTGTCTCTGAAACCATCTAGATCCAGGGAAGATCAACCAGATCTGGGACAGATAAGTCATTTACTTTCAATATTTGAAGTGTAAGAGCTTTAACTTGGTCGCTAACCCATTTTATTCCATAGGTTTCCATATCAATCGAGAGGGAAGCGAGAGACTTCAATGAGTTAAAGTTCTGCAATCTAATAACTCACAACTAATTCAAAAAGTATTGTTAATTGTAAATTGTAATGTAAATTAAAAGAGAGGATGTGAGGTAAATGTAAAGTTAATACAGGTACAGAAAACCTGAAACGATACACAGAGGAACTAGAAGATAGCAGTGGGAGGAAGCGGTGCATATGATTAAGTCGATGAATCCCCAATGCAGCGTTGGGAGGTATATCCCCATTTCTTTACTATTGTATCAGTCATGCCATTGATGTTCTTGAAATGTTTTGATTTTATCATTCTGATATTCATAGTCTCGTATATCTTTGCGCATATCTGTGAGGTATCATTGAATCTGTTTTGAAAAATCCTGTCATTTCTTTCTTTCCATATGTGCCAAATACAAACCGAGATAGAAAGTTGGAATAAATCTAAATTTAGATTCTTATTTCTTGAGATAGAAACGATTTTTTGTAAATCTTCCTTCAGACTGAAAGAGAACAGACTTTTTGGTGTGTTAAAGAATTTTTTGCAGCTCCAATGCCAAACTTTTTCTGTAAAATTACATTGAAAAAATAGGTGATCTGTATTTTCAATATGATTGTTACAGAAAATACATGAGGGGTCTACAGAAATCTGTTTCTGTATTAATCTCTCTTTCGTTAATAAGTAGTCATTAATGGCTTTAAAGAGACAAACCGCCATTTTTGGAACATGAATTTTATTCCAAACCAAAGTCGACCAATCCTTTGTTACAAAACTAGTTCTCACAGCGTTCCAAACTGTTTTAAACTGGTATTGTCCGTTTTTAGAACACTTCCATAACCAGAAATCTCGCTCTCTATTTTTATGAATCTTGACACCTTCTATTTCCTCGTGAATCTGGAATAAAAAACTAAATGCATCCCATTTCCACTCCCCATTTTTAATAATCTTATCAAGAGACATGATTTCCGTACCCGTTCGGAAAGTTGTATCTATCCCAATACGTTCCATAATTGAACTTCCATTCAACCATGGGTCGTACCAAAGAGAAGTTGTTTTACCGTCAGAAATATTGAGAGATAGGCATTTCAAAGCTACTTGCCTGGATTTCAATATATATTTCCATACTCCCGAGTCATCCATTTTCTGATTGATTTCCCAAAAGCTATTTTTTCCAATGTACTTACAGTGTATGAGACCTGCCCAAATTCCTTCCACGTTAATGATTTTCCATATCAGTTTGATGTATGACGCTTGATTCATCTCTTCTAGGCTTCTCAGACCCAATCCTCCTTCTTGTTTTTGCTTACACAAAGTTTCCCAGGGGATCTTACTGCTACGGCTTTTCCAAAGGAAATTAAGAATCAGATGTTTTATTTTTAGAACCGTAGTTTTTGGGAGACTATTATTAGTTTCTGTTTCTTATTTTACTATTTATTTTGCTTTATTTTAGTTGCTTCTTTGATTTGGTCCATGCTTAACTTTCTTCCAGTTAGTCTGTATTTAGTACTTTTGCACTTTTGCTTGGATTAATATAGTTAGCATGCATTGTTGTCTAAATGCCTTTTTTATCAGGCCTATTTGTATTCATTTCAAATTATATTGTTTAGTTATTAACATCCATGGTGAGTGAAAATATAAAATTAGTATTCAACATCATTTAGTTGTCAATATAATCACCCATTTTTACCATTATGAAGCTTAGATTTTGTTGTTCTTTCGATTATTGGCTTTTCTTTTGGATTCAAGGACAAACTATTATATTGCTGATAGTTAATAATACCTTTATTATTTTAGTTGAGCAAATCTGTTTACAGGTAAAATTGCCTAAAATCATACTGCAGTTATGAATAAGTATTTTCACTATCTCCTCAACTTACATAAGTTGAGGGATTCATTATTGTATTTTCCTTCTTTTTAGCAATGTGCAAGTGGTTTTATAAATGTAAATTTGTATGTAAATTTGTTTTATAAGAACACCAAAATTATACATCATTTACTTCCAAATTATGATAATTTAGATCACGTAAGGAGTGAAAGGTATTTGCAGCTGTAAGTTCTTTATCACAAGTACTTAAAAGAAGTGTTTTAAAGACCCGATCCAACCAAGGATTGACGTGGTTAATCTTTGACCTTAGAGCATTATGGTTTTGAAAATCAAATAACCTTGTATGTACGAACCAAGAGGTTAACCTCAAAACCTTGAAAAAAATCTATAGACCAACCTTTTGAACCATGCAGTTATTCAAATTTAAGAAAATAATTGGCTAAAATTATACCTTCAGTGCATAAAGTAGAGGAATAAATTGTAACTATACTTATACCTTTTAATGCATAAATTATCTTTGTTAACAAAGCAATTCATTTACTTGGCCACATACTCATTTGTTTCCTAAACTATTCACGATCTTATTAATATATAAAATAACTAAATGAAAGATATATTAGGATACTCAATGTTTTTTTTCCTTTTTAAGTTGTCTTCTTGGTAAACATATATATTATAGTATTATAGGTGGTGCTATTTTTAGTTCACAAAAATAATTTTGAATTAGAAAATATACTGCTAAGAACTTGGTCTTAATTAAGCATCATTTATACATAAGGTTGCCATGTTTTATTATGACTTTAATTTTGGTATTCTCAATTATTTAGATTTACTAATTTCTATATATGGATATTGCAAATTATTACTACATATAACTACATTAAATATATTATCAACATTTAGTTTCATTTTAGAAAGATTGTGCTACCATAATGTTGATGTGGATTTATTTGTTTATTTATTGACATCATAGACTCTTCCTTAGAATCTAACCATGTATAATAACAATTTTTTTCAGTTCATTTCTTTTAGTTGTTTCACATGCCAATTGAAGAGACCGGTACAAAGCCATATAATTAACTGATGATGAGAAAAGTAACTTCTATGCATCAAGTGAAGAAATGGGTATGAAATGATGCAACTAATTGATGATGGGAATGGAACTTCGATGCATCAAGGGATGAGATGGCTACTTTTGGGTAAACTAATTTTAAGTTACTTTTTAGTCATAATATTAGGTCATATCAGTTGAAGCTTGACTTTCTCCTTATGCTCATTAAATTTGCATATTTATTACTCTAATTTTCATGGTACTTAAAGCTTCATTATTAATATAACCTTTCTTTAATAGTACATTATATTTTAATTTTTGAAGTATTAGCAAAGAAAATATCAATTGTAAAGCAGTTACTTAATGTGTTACCAATACTTTTTGATTTTGACTAACATATCTTCAACTCACACATTTTTATAGCTTAAAGAATACAAACAATATGTGAAAATATATTTTGATTAAAAGATTCATTTCTTTCAATAAATCATAAGTATGTATGTATGTATGTATGTATGTATGTATGTAGCAAGGCCTCATATACAATGGAATGAAGTAAACAAAAAAAGAAAGATTGAATGATAAACTTTATTTATTGAATGGTGTACATTAGTTAATTTTGTTCCCAGTTCAGTCTACCATTGTTTTTGGAATTAATACCACCACAACTCTTTGATTTAATTGCAGCTAGACATTAGAACTTTTGTTGCACTTACTGCATTAGATTATACTTGTAGTATACAAAATTTCAGTTGGTAATTTGTAACCATATTTTTACACTAACTTGTGGCAGATATTGAGACTGATGTGGAAAGCTCATATGAAAATTAAAACACTACATTCATTGAAACTAAAGTGGGGGTACAGATTCAAAGTTAACTCTATAATAATAGTAGAGAAAGGTAGACGAGTCAAAATAATAGCCAAGTTGAACGAGTAAGGTAGAATTGCTCCATTCATAATTAGTTTATCTTTGCTCGACTTGAACATTGACAGAAACAAGGAGGTAGACATTAATGTGGTGGATTCCATTACCACGGATGCATAAAGGCAACACGAGGTTGTCATTATCTTCAGTGCGTCGACTTTAGTAATGTATATGTTGAGCTACATGGATGCAACAACTTATACTGTTAGTAAACTATGATAACACTATTATAAAATACATTGAAGTCTGTGGTATTTTTAAAAGAAAATTAAAGGTTGTGCATCCATATATATTTTACAGTAACAATGAATTCTCAGTAATTTTGGTCAATTGTAATTTAGTATAGTATTCACACACATTCACAAAGCATCCAAATTGTTAATGTTGTGGCATACCTCAAAAATATTTGGATGGTTTTATATTTTTCCCTCTGTATTTGTTACAATTTCAATCGAATACATCCACGTGTAAGCGCATTCTACCCAAAATCAACATTTATTTTGCAATAGAAGGAATATGCTCGTTTTTTTCTTAGCACACATAAAGCTTACATGGTAGCACTAGGTATTCACAAGCATGTATGTTATTTTCCGTAATGTGAGACAACACTGAGGAGTTGATTTTCATTTCAATTTTATTCGATCATCTTTAATTCAATTTTTTGAGTATTGAGAACTAATTAAAGATGGAAGAGCTTTATTTTAAGCTTGGTTATTAGCATTTATTTTAAAAAAATTATGGTATTAGCTCTATTGTGAGAGGTTAGATTTTCTTTACTGCTTTTTGATAGTTGTGGATGTGTTATTTATTACCTTATTGATTTAGATGTTTTCATTCTTATCGATTTTATTGTGCCTTTGATATGTCCTTATAAGCAGGTAGCTTCTAATCGCTATATTTGCAGTGCAGCTAAATATATCAGTCAATAATTAATTTGACAAGTATAAAGATGTAACAAAGGGTGAATTATCATTTTACTACTAATTGCTATTTGATTCATGTTACAAATAGATTACCTTTTATTTTTGAAATTTTAAACGAAAACCGTGTGCGAAGCATATGTTCATACTAGTTTATTCTAGTGACTCATAACTATATACTTTGCATTGATCTCTTTAAATCTTTGCCGTTGAACTCATGAGTCTTCGAATTTTTATCTTGAGTCTTTATATTGTACAATCTTCGATTTAGCGCCTATGTAAGAACCATGTGCTATATAACCTAGCAAAACATTAGTATTTATATTTTATATAGCTGTATATGGTTACTGTCCTCAAAATCAATAACCGATGTATTAACAATCTTCCCCTTTTGTATAATGACAACCATTAAATTTTCCTGTATATAAATTATGATATAACTTCCTTATGTTAAATAACTCCCTCTAAACATATGCATGCGTATATTTTATATTTTTTTTCTGTCTTTGCCATTTACAAAAATGGATAAAAACATAATACTTCCCTAATGATACACCTATATACTATATTAGAGTGCTAAGTTATATGGATTTAATTATACCGCATATATGAATGATGATAGATATTAAAGATATTTAAATAAAACAAACCAAATTTTATTAAATAAATATAACATAAAATATTTACTTAATTGACACCAAATATGAATGTGAGATACTATAATCATTACCAATCATAATGGGTATAATCTCCCAAGTAAAATGATATATACATCGAAATAAATACCTAATGTATTGAAAACAAAATAAACTAGATGATATATGTGGAAAAAAAATCAACGATGAGAGTATGGAAAACAATTCAACATGACATGAATGATATTATTATATAATCGTAAGCATTCAGATTTGACAAAGAAATTTATATGTTAGATTTATTACATAAATTCATATACACACATAACAAACTAAATTAATTATGAAATTTAATCATAGCCTAATCATAATATTTGATAAGCGTAACAATGTACATGATCAAATTTATGTTTAATAAGTTTTGATGTAAATATTATTTTATACTTATATATTGATTATTTTTAGAAGGACATGATAATTTATAATATTTTTTTAGCTTGATATGAAAGGTATATGTGAGATGTGTAGAATTAAAAGATATTACTAGAAAAGTATCGTATAAATTTAATAGAAACTAGGAATGGCGGTAAGATGGCTGATTATATGTTTCGCTGTCATTGCCATCTTGAAAACTCTCCTTTCCGGGGAATATTAAGATATGGTTAATCATATAAAAGGTCACAATAGTAGTTCTTTCACCTTTCTCATTTTATTGTACGTGGTGCCTGAAGAAATAGAACATATTTGTACTGGTATCCATACTATGTAAGATATGTATAGTTAGTCTTTCAAAATCAAACCTAATATTTATAAGAATTTATGATCATGGATGTTTAAATCATGAAAAAGCATGAATGATTTCATAAAATGAAAAATACAATAAAAATGCGATATTCTACTGAACCATTTTTTTTCAAATTTTGATTCAACACAAGTAGACTTATAAAATTCATTTACAACAATATTACGTATGAGATAATTTTCTCTAACATATAACATAATGTATTTTATGTTCTCATTCATTATTTAAACTACAAGTATATTGGTGAATTACATGTGTAAAGACACTTGGCATCATGCATATATACAATGATCTTCCTAAAGGCCAAGTGTAATGACCCATGCCATTTTGCATATGAATTACTATGTGTTTGCGTAATGATCCACCTTTTCGACCCTCAAAAGTCAATGTTAATACATCCACGATATTTACGTGCCGAGTATCCAGGTCCTAGAAAGATAAATTGCTCAAGAAAAGTAAAGAAAAGACAGAACATAATCTCACATTGTGACGAGTACATATAATATACACAAATCTTTACAAAAATAATTTTATATACATAAGACAATCAGAGTACTAACCTATCATCAACTTGGACGCTTATAACAGCATGTCCTTACAAATGTTGATAAATACAAACAAGAAATTTAAAAGGAATAAATTACATGAATACGTCTTGGAGCCATCTGGCTCGTCTCTTAAACCTCTAAAGCATCCAGAACTAAATTTGAAACATACTTGGGTTGACCCAAACATTATAAGAAAATAACGCCTGGAAAGTCTGGTAAACCAGTGTGAGAACACTCCATCAAATTATATTGATTTCTATATTTATAAAACCCTATCAAAATAAAAGGTATCTCGACATCGCATATAAATACAAATGAGTTTTTACCTTATGATAACCGAAACATTTCTATAAAAAATCTTCCGATGTTAAATTAATTTCTAGGGTTTAAAATAAACATGTAAAATAGTTGAAATGCTTGCATCTCACATTTTAACATAGTTGGGCACAACTAAGTCCTTAAAGCATGTATTGGAGAATGGATTCCAACAATGGCAAGGTAGGCTACCTTTCGTACAGGACATCTCTAGATAAATATACCGATGGCTACAAATGCATTTGCCCCTCTAGCAACACAGGACCAGCCTACCTTTTATTGGATAGTACCAAATATGTCATCACCCCAGTTGTTCCTAACCTTTTTAGAGAGCTCTCATGCACAACCAAACCCATTGTATAATAATCTAGAAAGATGATGACACAGCTTTATGGGAGTGACCCACAAGGCCCTACCTCATCTACCCTGTTTTAGCCATTTACAGGGTGTGAGGCTCATGAGTTAACGATTTACCTTCCTTTGGAAATTCCCACTTAGAATGCTAACCCAGGCAGAAATGCAATGCTATCATTCATCCATGCAAGTTTGTTCTGGGTCTGAACAAAACGAAGGCACTACCTCTACTACATCCACTTTGGAATCACCCACGGAATTAGTAGCAAGTAGACCTTGCACTTCAAAAGCTCCATCTTCGATTCCATACTCTTCAAGATGTCTCCAGCTTGAAATGCTTAAGTAGCTTCGAAGTGGTTATCGGATAACATATTTGATCCCGGTCTCTCCGAACTAACAATTGATAATTTTTGGTTGACTCATTCTCGGTCCTTTCAGAAGTAAGGAGACTATACCAGAGTTCCATGGGGATCTCTAATATATCCTTAAAACTAGGGACGTTTCACTCGAATGAGTTCTCCTAAGGGAACTCAAACCATATGAACAAGCGAGGCTTCTATTTACTTCCTAAGTCAAAACTGGCCAAGATTTAATAGCGGTAATTTAACTATCAAATACATAATAATCCAATCAAAGATTTATTCCCATAAGGAACCAACGTTTGTTAAGCACATAAGCAACCATTAACCTCTTTAGTCAATCCTTTCATTAATTAAAATCACTTTGTAAATACTTGTATTAAAATACTTTTACAAAGATAATTAACAAAACCTTTATATTCCTTTCACCACTTGGAAATAATCCATATGCTTATCTCAACAGTATAAGTATATTCACAACACTAAGAAATATACCCTTTTTTAGTGTTAAATATGGAGAGATGTTTCCATACCACCATAATTATTAAGAGGTTATTTTTAGAAATCGGTATCATTTTCTTTTATCATTTCCTTTTTATACAACTCTAAAATCATCCATAATTTCCTGTTGTAAATCTCTGAACCATTTATAAACTCCGTTATAAATCTCTAAACCAATTTATAAATGTTTCCATACCACTATAATTGTTAAGAAGTTATTTTTGGAAACTAATCTCATTTTATTTTATCATTTTCTTTTTATACAACTCTAAAATCATCCATAAATTCTTGTTGTAAATTTCTAAACCATTTATAAACTCCATTATAAATTTTTAAAACCATTTATAAAAATCTTTTATAAATCAATAAAATTATTTATAAAATTTCTTTTAAAAATATATAAAATCATTTATAAAACTTAATTATTTTATATAAATCCTTTATAAAGATCCTTTACCTTCTAAAACCTCTTTATAAAAATCCTTTATAAAGCCCTTTAAAAATTCTTCTAAATTTAAACTCCATTTTCATTTTATAAATTCTTTAATAAGTCTCTTTTATTAAATGAGATTCCTTTTATAAATCAATATGTTATTTATATTTACAACTAATTAGATAAATTTATTTATTTTAAACATCCTAAATAAATAATAAATTAACTTTCCAACATCATTAATTTAGATAATTTATTAACTCCAAAACATTATTGATGTAATAATTAATGACTTCAAAACATTATGAATAAATAATTATTATTTACTTCAAAACATTATAAAATTTTAATAACAGCAAAGCATTACTAATAAATAATAATTAGTAACTTCAAAACATTATAAATGTAATGGTTAATAATTTCAAACATTATTAATAAAATAATAATAATTAGTCTTTAAACATTATTATAATAAATAATAATTAACTTCCAAAACATTATTAATAAAAATTAATTCCAAAAGGTTATTAATAAATAACTATTATAAATTCCAAACATTATTAATAAATATAATTATTAATTATCTTCCAACAATATTAATTATTTAAAAAAATAAATTTTACAATATTAAAATATTGATAAATAACTTCAAAATAATCAAATATAAACAATTTATTTTTAAACACTATTAAACAATAGTTAAACAATTTTAAAACATTTCTAAATGATATAGAAATGACAAATAGAATGGTTGGGGTAAAAGAGAAGTTCAAAATCTGCTTACATAAAAGTATTCTAGAAAATCCAAATATTTGATTTAAAAATCATTCTCCATATCAAAAACCAATTTCAAACTAAACAATAATTAATAGTATTTCAAAATATTAAATTGAGGTGAACGGCCACTAAAGCACGCAATGTTGTTATTGTTTTTTATCACTAGAAAGGTTAAGTTCTAAACATATAACAATGTCATAACTAATAGTGCTAAACAATCAAGATTCAACAATTAACAATCCACATAACAAGGTTATAACTGAAATAAGCAACAAAAATATAACTAGAAATTAATAAACACAATTTCAAGAAATCCGGATTTCTCTACAAATTTACCTGTATTTCAATTTTAAATACTAATTACTTTTCAAAGCAGATATTTTAATCATCAGCCAATAATTTTAACCAACACAAACAGAAAAGTTTTATCCATTATAAAATATACCGATTTATCCAAAGTGGTGAGTTTAACTCACCAAAATTTCAATTGGCGACGAAGCATTCCAGTTTGGTTTCGATTTTAGCACAAAATTCTAGTAGCTCAAAACTTAACCAATCCAATTCCAAAATGTAGATATCATTTCTAGAAGTGCAACGCGACTGACAGCGTTCGATTTTGGACCTAGTGTAAAATGGATATTGATGTCACAAGGTTACAATTTAACTAAATTAATTAATTACTAATTACATAGTCAATTAACTAATTAATTTTCTTAATTCCTAATCCATATTAGATCAACCTAGGCTACATAAGAACCCAACTTGACACCTCGTGTTTACGCCTACCACCACCGCTATGGGCCACCGCTAGCCACCGCTCCACGTCAATCGCTAGTCCCTACCACAATGCTTCGATTGCCAACGACCTCACCACCTAAGATCGCCTGTAGCTTCCCTAACGAACAAAAATATTAGCCACCTTCAAATGTAGATCCACGGTGCCTAGCGTCGATCCAACTGGTTCAAGTCTATCTCTCCCTACCGCGAACATTTTTCTAGTTGACCCCATTGCCTGATAACATCTCTAGAGGTTCCATGGAGTAGTGGCTGTTGGATGAAAGGGTTTAAAAAAGGCGGCTAGTATTTTAAATTTTGGTTTGGGCAAATGAATGAAGGATATAAGTCTTCATATAGATAATCTAACCGGTACTATTCACGTTCAAAAATAACGAACTCCGATCGAGGTGAGCTCACTGGCATTCCTACCCAAATACCTCTATTCCGAACTCAATGGAACTATATTCAGGACCTAATTCCAACATATACAAAAGTTAACTTTTCAAGTTGCTCGATTTACGAACCGAACTCGACCTTCTAACTCTGAACCAATAGTCGAAATGAATCGATGCTTATACACATTCTGGCTCGCTTGGACCATCCAAACTCGAAGGGAAAAAATATCGAGCCCTAAAAATTCCATCTGCAAAAATTGAGTTTTTAGCTCATCGATAAAATAAATTAAATATTTAGAGCAACCTAAAAATATAAATTGTTACGGTTTATACGACAAGTGTCATATGATGTGGCGCATATATATTGATAGAAGGCATTCTATAAATTGAGCCTTATTCACATACTCGAAGTGCATTCAGTTAATTCCATGAAGCCATAAAGTTAATATTCATCATAAATTCAGTAAGAAAGAAGTAATATCATCATTAGAAAAGTTGAAATCATGGAAGAAGCTCTGCTATTCTATTTAGCATAGTCCTGATAAATGACTTATGGAATGTTATTAGAAAGTAAACACTTTATAAAAGTTATCAGGGAAGAAGTATGACCAATCATGAAGAGGCATGAGCATTTAAAATTATGAATGAAAAGCACAACTTAGCAGTTGAAGTATCTATTTGAATTTAACAAAAATAAAAGAAAATGTTTCATTAATTCATGTGCTTAGATTTTATATGTCATTATATGTACTAATTATATTATGGAAAGTACATTTTATGTTAAAAAATTTGTGTAAAAGGACATAAAAAATTCAAAATTGCAATGGCCTGTATAAAAATTATAGCTATTGCAACCACTAAGCATCCGTTTATTTGAAAATAATAAAATAATTAACTTTTGAATTTTGATATGAATTTTTTTTACATAAGCAATCCAAGATATCTGATATCAGATAATTCACGTAAATATATTCATTTTATAATTTTTGAGATTTTCCAAAAAATTACTGTGTTTAACATGCCTGTTTGACATTTAAAGAGTGGTCAATTTTGTATGAAAATCTAGAAAATGTTAAATTATTCAAAATGCTTTTAGATTTTTTATACAGTCAAATATATTAATCATTATCTAAAATATATTTTTATGATTGAAAAAGGCTTAATTTCAAGGCCATGAAAATTCAAATTTTGCCTCAAAAATCTTAAAATATAGCCGCTGTAATTTACTAAGTGTCAATTCATTCAAAAATAATAAAATACGTATAATTCAAATTTTGGCTACAATTTTTTACAGAGTCAAGTATATCTATCTTATGCTCATGTAAAAAACTTCATTTACAAATTATTAACTCATAATTTCTGAGATTTAAAACACAATACCGCTATCAGTATTTTCACCGCTGTTTTCAAAGTGTATAATCAATTTTGTAAAAGTTGTACAAAATTACAAACTAATATTTTACTTTGTAATCTTTTTATAGCCTTTTAATATATAAAATTAATTACAATTAAACATAATTTTTATAGATAAATATTTAGAATATTTTATAAATAAAACACAAGGCATTTCAAAAATTAAAATGAAAACTAACCATTATTTTTTGAGGAAAAAATTGTTTTCTGTTTATCTAAACATTTTGTTTATTTAGAATATAGAAGAATAACCAAAATGTCTTTCTACTTAAAGAACTCATTAAAAAGCTATATATAAAAATTAAATAAAGTTTTAAGATTATCGACATTGCTGACGTCCTATATTCCAATATTACCATTTCTCCCTCCAAAGGTTTGTCTTTAAGCATATATAACTGCATGGTTGCTCTTTCATCATGTCTTTTGAACATGCGCAATCTAATATCTATTTGTCCTTCTTGATTTGTGATGTATGACTATCAAGTGTCCTCTCATCATTGGCCATATAACATAATTGTTCCTGCAATTCAATATCATAGATTTCCAAGATATCAAGTGACTTTTTTAGAAAATTGGTTTCTAATCTAATTGAAAATAACATATTGGTTTCACAAAATTAATTTTCCATTAAAGCGCTAAAATGAGTGCAAACAATATTACTTGCCATTTATACTTTTCAAAAATAAAATTATGAATTTTTGTAAACCTTGCTCTGATACGAAATATGGGCTGCGAATTATGGATCTTAAGTCTAATTTAGCACTAGAGGAGGAAGAGGTGAATAGTGTTTTCTAACTTATGTAAATCTTTTTAATATTCTTTCAAGATGAATATTAAATCATGGATTAACAACATATAATTATACTAACAATCAGTCACAGATGCAATCACAGATAAAAATAAAAGCAACAAAGTAAAGTATGAGTTAGAGAGATGGTACCAGGGATTTTATACCAGTTTGGGTTTCTCCTGCATCCGTTCTAGCATAATTTCTTGCACAGAGTTCTTTTCAAATGCGTACTTTAAGCAGGTAGCAAGCTAACCAATTACACTCTCGATTTCAGGGCTATGAGATACACCCTCCTAATTCTGGAATTTAGGATAGACTCACTTGATTTGAATAGGCTATAAGCGTATTCACTAGATTTGAACGATAACAAGCACACCCACTTGATTTTGAATGCGATACAAGCACACTCAAACAAATAAGAGTATAGTTTATTGATTTTCAAATACAAACAATTATACTTAGGATACAAAATATCCTATTGCCTTTCTAATAGTGGTTTGATCCTTGATTTGAGTGGTGAATGATTGTAAATCACAGGTAAATTGTAGTAAAATCGATGTTGAAATTAAATGAATTTGAAGAATATATAAAGTAGATTTTGAGAAATATTTCAAGAGAGTTTGGAGGAAAAAGAAGATAAGAAATATATATTTGAAAATTCGTTTGGATTCCACTTTATATAGAGAATGAAGAGATGTAACCATTTGTGAAGAGTTGTGTCGAAGAGATAATTTTTGCAAATTTTAATAAAGAATCCAACGACTATTATATCGACATATGGAAGGTGGATATCTCAACATATCCTTTATAATTTTGCAAATGATTTTTCTTTTTAAATTGTTTTCAAACTTCCATATTTTTGTAGAATAATGTAAACATAGTTTTTAAATACTTTGAACATATAAAAGCTTTTATAAAATAATTGTAAAAATATATTTTGAAAAATAATTTGTTTTGATAAAAATATTGAAGATCAAAAATTTGGGTAAGGATCAGAATCTGCTATCAGGGGCTTTAATAATTTATTATAGTGACTAATAACTATATATTTAAGTCTTGATCTCTTTAAATCTTTATCTTTAAACTCATGAGTCTTCGTATCTTTACCTTGAATCTTTATACCATACAGTCTTCGATTCAGCACTTGTGTAATATTCTGCACCATGTACTATATAACTTAACAAAACATTAGTATCTATATTTTATATGGTTGTATATGGTTGTTGTCATCAAAATCAACAACTGAGGTATCAATAATTATACTTATTTAAATTAATTAAAGGTATTTTACTTTAAGATCTAGATTTAAATTTGAAAATGTCACCAGTTTGGATTAGATATTTTAAATTCAAATTTTAAATTTAAAATTTATTAACTTAGTTAAAATTAAATTAGACAATTTTAAATTTTATTTTATATAAATAATTTCAATATGTATATGTCTGTGTATTTGTATGTATGTATATGAGAAGAATTCAGTGACACCCAAATTACCCCCTGATTTCCACCCCAAGTTTCTATTTAAATGGTGAATCATTATTTAAATAGAATCTTGGGGTGGAAATCACGGAGCTATTGCGGTGCTCTACTGTTTGGTATGTCATTGAACCCTTGTGTGTGTGTGTGTGTGTGTATATGTTTTATATTTATATTAAATAATATTTTGAGATAATTAATACATATATAAATCGCTAATGTATACATAGTAGATATAACTTCAATATCCACATATGTATACATTAACTATGTACACCTTGTTATGTCGTACTTCACATTATACACACATAAAAATATAATTAAATCATAGATATATAATATTAAATTAATTAACATACATTAATTAATTAAATCAAAATAAACAAATAAAATATGACTTTATTTTAAATAACTAAATTGATTAAGTTTAAATACTAGACTTCATAGGCTTGCTAAGATCCAATTAGATATTTTTTTTGATATCCACTCATTTCACCCATTGCACACCGGGCCAGTTCCAACAAAATCGATCAAGGAAACAAATGAAGAAAAAGTAAGCAAAGCAATGTGGTGAATACGTAAACCACTGAGGAGAAGGAGAAAACAATGAGAAAAATTAGAGAAACCATTAAGCAACTACAGTAACCTATATATTTATAAACAGCAGAGCTTGCATATACCTGCACAACTTGTACCATCCAATATATATAACTGCATATATATAATATGTAAGACTTACAGTAATTTTTTCTTTTTATATGTGTAGCAGATCTTTTAAAAATATGTAGAGAATGAATAGATCAAAATATATATTCGTACACGCTTGAGATGAATCGAGAGAGGAGGAAGATGGAGGCTTGGCCTCGGAATTGGAGAGAGGGGCGGAGCTGCTGTGAGGCAGCGTGGTCGGTTGTCTCAGCGTGCATAGGTCGGGGGAAGGAAGGGGGCAGTGGTTGCCGAGGTGGAGGGGAGGCCGAAGAGGGGGTGTTGTGCTTAGGATCGGCTGCTGCAAGGTGGCGTGGGGTACGCTGCGTTGCGCTCGACCGGGGAGGGGAAGGGCGCATGCTCTGGGTTGCGCGCTGGAAGTGGACAGTTGATGGCTCAGCATGGGGAGGTGTGTGCATAGGCGGGTGTAGCCGAAGTTTGGATGGAGGAGGGAAGAAAATGGTGGCTCACCGCAGTGAACAGCAAGGAGGCTAGTCGATCAGAAATGAAATGCTAAAGGGGAGGAAGCGGGTGAAGACGGTGCGCCTGTGAGGCAGTCGGCTAGGCTTGAGCTGGTGAGGCCAGAGGTGCACGTGCCGTGGTGGCCAATGGAGGGTGGCATAGGTGGATGACCTCGGTGGAGGGCCAGACATTGATTTCAAAGGAGGAGCGGGAGAGCTTTGTGCCTTCGGCACTGTTGGCTGTGGGCGGTGAAAGTCGTGTTTGGACGCGTGCAGCTGGGTTTGAGGAATTTGTGGAACATAATGAGATGCTCTATTTTTTATATATATTTTTCTTTGAAGCCAAGAAGAAAATAAAGGACAACGGTAACGAATTTAATTATCCGGGAACATGGAAATGAATAGGCAGCAGTAGAGAAAATTGCAACGGTTGGGAATAATAAAAGTCGAAAAACTAAATTCAAGGAAAAATAAAAGAAAATGTACGTGAACATCGAACAGACAGGAAAGGAGAAGGTGAAAAGACAAAAGAAAACCAAAAGTTGCAATACGGTAACCGATATGGCTGAATTGTAGTAACTGATGAGATAAATATTAAAATAAAAGCGAGAGGCTGCCGTTTTGATATTCGAATGGACACAACTGTCAGAAGGCTACCGATGCGGTGAACTGTTTTACAGATTCTGTTGTCCATCGAACGCCGAAACAAGCATATGAATATACCGTGGAGATCAGCTCGACGAGACGATCAAAACGGTATATAGATATCAGTGATACGATCAAATTATAAAAATTCGAATTTTTGCTAGCCGAAGAATGCAGCAAAAATGCAGAAAAATAAGATCGACGGAGTTAAAGAAGTCCGAATTTGATGAAACGAAATTTGACGTCTCACTCAGAAGATGATTTAGAATTTATTATATAAAATATTTCAGGTTTGAAAATTAATTTATTATCATCAATTATTAACTGATTTAAATTGAAATAGAATTATACAATAAAATAAACATCACTATTATTAGATGAAAATTTACCAGCTTCCAAATAATAAATTTTTATTTTTAAATTTCTTTGTTTAAAATTTCAATTAAATTAAATAAATAAAATCACAAAATTTTGGGTCGTTACACTCTCCCCCACTCTGAACTTTTCGTCCCCGAAAAGGAAGGAGGTAGGAGAATAGAACAACCAGAAAGAAAAATAGATTACAAAGATAGACAATAATAATTTTTTTAAAACTATATAAATTTCACTTTAAGTTAATTAATATTCAATGATTTGGTTAAACCTGTTTATTATGTCTATAAATAGTCATTTATAAACTTTGCAAATCAAAATATTTCAATTTATATGTTATTGAAACATTAAATCCATAATTCATAAATTTATTAATTTTATCTAAAATACCTTTTAGATATTATTAATAAATCAATAATTATTTACTTTAAATATGTTTTTATTTAATTAATGACTTCTAAAATATTAATAATTTTCTTTTAACAATGTAGTATATAAATAAACAATATTCTAAAAGGATATATTCAAAACGAAAAGAAGGTAGATTCGGAAAGACAGAATATAGGTGAATAAATAAAGCTGAGCAGATAAGGTAGGTTCAAAGGAATAGTATCGGGCACGAATAATCAATTCACACAATAAGAATTTCAATTTCAAATATTAATACAGAATTTCTTTGTTGGAAATACTTTTAAAATAAAATACCTTTATACTAGGATACTTTTATATCGAAACAAATTTTCCTTTCGAAAATACTTTTATAGCTCGATGTTTCAACAAGTTTATCCTCGTTCTTGCGGACTTTGGCCATGCGTTGATCAGGCGCAAAGCTAGAATTCTTCAAGTGCTTAGTAGACCTGTTTTAACACCCAGTGAAAATACTTGAAAACCTTTAAAACCGATATGGAAAGTACAATCCAAACAAATCAACTGGATCGTAGATACACAATGGTTACGCCTGGATCCCCCAGGAAACATCCGTACCTTTAGGCAATCGGTGCCTTCCGAATTACGCCATGATAACCAAAACTGTGGACCGCATGATACATAACAATGGTTACGCATGGATCCCCCAGGAATCATCCATACCCTTTAAGCAATCTTTGCCTTGCGGATTAAGCCACGACAACAAAATCGGTAGACCGTAGGATACATAACAATGGTTATGCCTGGATCCCCCAGGAAACATCCGTACCCTTTAAGCAATCTCTGCCTTGCGGATTACGCTACCAAAAAAACGACCATGGGTTACGCCACGGTAGGACACTCGAGCACCACACTCGAAAAACCAAAATCAGGGAGAATAATATCGATAGAATGAATCCACAATGTGACCACAAAGCGGATATCAAGCAGAAGGCGCTTTCCATATCTTTACTTCGAAAATATATATCATATAGTACCTTTCAAATCAATTTCAGATATCATCCTTATATAAAGCCCATTATATATAAGATTTCAATTTCAAATTGAATACTTTCCAAATTAATAGTATATCAAACCACACTTATATAGACTTCAATTATATAAGATTTCACTTTTCAAATCGAGCACATTTCCAAATCGATAGTTTTCAAATCAACTTCGTACTTATATAAGTCAATTTTATATGAGTTTGATAACTCCCGAATCAAGTATTTAATAAAAAAAGGTTCTCAATTTCAATTCCTCTCAATAACGTTTCAGTTTCAAAATCATATATGATTTCGCCAATTCATTTCTCTCAAATTAAATATATTCGGTTTCAAAGTTTCTCAAAACAATAGGTTTAGAAAATAATCATGGTTTCTAGATCGACAAAATGTAGGTCAAACAAATTCATTTCCAAAACCATCATATAAATACTAGCTTTTACTATCCAATCTGTTTTCAAAACAAAATATTTTTCTCAAAATCAATTATACCCAAAATGATTTCCAAATTTATAACTATCCTTTTTAAAACCTTTAAACTATTTATTTCCATAAATGGAAGATCCAATTTACCTTTTTGAAAATTACTTAGCTTTGAAAATTAAACCTTGATTTGGAAGTGTTCGAACGTTCAAAATAGTTGGAGAAATCAAATTTTCCAATCCAAAAGTTGGAAATTAGTACAAATCAGTAAATCAATTTCAATAGATAAGTTTATACCAAAACAAATTTGAAACTCGAGGACTGAACACCGGCGTACTTTAAATCATTTCAAATGTAGATATATACATATATCTTTCGAATATCAAACCATACTTTAAAATATGAAATCAAAATTGGTTTCACAAAATCACTCGCATAGCAAAGCTACAAAAGTGGCCTCTCCTCCACTCTGAAACTCGAAAATCAATGTCGATGATGCATGCACTCATCACCGAAATTATTTTCCAGCGACACAAGAGAGTTTTGGACTTCTATTTTTTTTTAAACTTCTTTGAAATTTCTTCGAAATTGTTGGAATTCATTTGAAACATTTCATATTCAAAAAATACTTTTAAATGCTATTATTATATATTTCAAAAATCTTAAAACCAATTTCAAAATACCGGGTTCAATTCCTTGAATTTAAAATTCAAAACCCTTCAGTTATAAATCATTTTTTATAAATCAATTTCTTCTAAAATTTTCAAAATTTCAAATCCTTTCGAACCTTCAAATTCTTATTTTAAAAGGTATATAATCCTTATTGAAAACATTTCCTTTTTATAAAGAATATAATCATTCTTATCAAAATAATCATTTTGGTATATAAATAATTTCTAAATACGAAGAAACCCGATTTTTCAAAGGATGATTCACGAATGGATTTCCGAACAAAGATAGAGATTCAAATTAGAGGCACTCTACCCAAATAGAATTCTGATTCGAAGATAGGCTCGATCAAGGATGAGATAATGAATTTTGAAACCGCGGGGAATGCTCCAAATCCAAAGGAAAACCAAATCGAAGAGGAAGAAATTCAAGCTCGAACGAAAATGATTCTGCAAATAAATTTACTATATATGTTAAGTTTGCCTAGAGCCAAAGCTCTGATACCAGCCGTAACAACCCGATATTTCAACCACTCGCATCCACACACGTCGGACTTGAATTGTTCAATATATCAGATTGTTAATTTAAATTTGGCAAAACTCAGCATGTAGAGTAAATAAATCAATCACAGAATCATAGACGCAGAGTAATATAATAATAACGCAGCGGAATAGATAAATAGTAGTAAATGAAGCTACTATATAAACAACAGAGTTTGAAATAAAATACAATAGAATATCTCAAATATAGTGAAGTCTCCAGTGCAAATAGATGACCTCTCTAAACAAATCAACTAGAAAAGCTGAAAGCTGAATCGATTGTTGAATCTCCAAGCGAGGCTCCAAACTCCAAAGGTGACTCTTAAATGCTGAATTGCTCAGTCTGACCCGGGCGTAAAGCAAAACACAAAACACTCGAGTCAGGATTAACATTCTTATATCAATAAATCAAACTCAAGTGAAATATCAACTGAAATACAAATAACTTAAATGATGTTTGGGATAACCATCCTCTAAGGATCCGCGGAACTATCTACAAGGTAGAAATGTACACTATAACACCATGATCATTTCAAATTAGTTTATACTTCAAAACCAAAATATCATTTTTATTTTAAATATATCCATTTTCCATTCAATTCAGTTCTGACCAAATCAATTCAAATTTTATCGATTTCGAATGTAGATTTAAACCATAAATAAACCATTTAAATTTCAATATAATTCAAGGTCAATATATTTCGAAGCTTTAAATATTCAACATTTCAAAGACTAAATTTGATATTTATCTCCCAATTTGTCTTCCTTGTTATTTAGTTTTAAAATATTCACTTAATAAACTCAATATTATTTATATGACCTAAAATTACATTCAACTAAATATTTCTTTTCAATTTATTTAAAGCTTGAAATATCCATCTAATCAATCTAGATCAAAATTAAGTTATAAAATCATATCTTTACATCTCAATTTCAATAGTTTCATATCAATTTAATAAAACTCTTAATTAAATATAATTTCAAATAAATTCAACTTTATCTCCCTTAACCTGTATAAATCGTTGAAATTCTATTTAATAATATAATATTTTAACATATTATATATTAGTTAAATCAACTTTATTAAATTTAAAATTATTATTGAGTCTACTTTATAATTAAACATATTTATCTTGAATATTTCAATATTAAATAAAACGAATATATTCCCTTTCAAAACTATAGAAATCATTTTCAAAATATATATATATATATACATAGACCAACGGTGTCTATATAATTCTCTACCTATGGTCAAGAAATACGAATATTTATCATTTCAATCCGAAATTTAATATATAAGGGTATATATCATTTCAACCCGTAATCCCAAATTCAATGCAAATGAAAATCGCTTGGGTCTATCATTTCAACCCATAACGATTTTCTCCTATTCTAAAGTCCGTTCGGGTATGTATCATTTCAACCCATAGTGAATTCTATACTACATGGAACGTGCAGAGTGATAAAAGATATGAAAATAATAATAACAGGCACATATCATAAATAACAATATAATATAAACAACAGGATATGGAGTCATATCCCATAGGTGCACAGTTACAGATAATAGCATATATAATAATTTAAATAACTATAGCAATATATTTCAATTGTCGTTTCAATTGAAATCAAATTTGATAACTAAAAGAACGTTAATCGTGAGTGATTTGCTCACCTTTCGAGGCAAGAGAGATTTGACACAGAAATGAGCTGTGAAATCCAAAGCAAAACTGGATGGATATGATTTGATGTAGAAAACAGGCACGACGGACAAGGCTGATAATGGAAAATCGACGAGAACGATTGAATCAGTTTTGATATAACTGAAAATATAAACATTACTATTTCATTATATATATTATTATTTGTTTCTAAAATAATTTCAAAACATATATTTTCAAATCCATATTATGTCCCAAAATTTTCAATTTAAACAAACTCAATATGCAATGTTTATACAATTCATACATTTCCTTTCCTTAAATCCATTTTAAACGCTAACACTAATATAAGTTTGAAAACCGACCCAACATATATGAAGACAAATACAAATCCATATGCAACGGTATATATGTAACTTATATATATATATATATATATATATATATTATATCACATATAACCTATAATATATAAGCACGGATCCAATTTTATTTTAATATATGTATATAAGTCAGATCATAACCTATATATTCCTTTTTCTTTCATAAACAAAGCGAAAGCCTTTATATAAATATATGTGCACTGTCACCTATATTGACACTGTAACCTATATACATAGTACAATTTCATTTACATATAATACTCTATATAGACATTATACAATACTCTATGCGGACATTTATATATAACCGACAATTCATTTCTATCATATATATATATATATTATATATAAAAACGAATCAGTTTTAAATATACACACAAAATATACCTATATTTGCACACTTTAAAAGCCAAATCGTCACTGTACATCATTTTAAAAAAAATCAGTATACATGCTATACGAAAAATATATGAAACTTGACATAAACAAACTAAAGTAAATTGTATGTGTACAGCAACGACATGCAGACACGAGAGATTTCAACCACCAATATGTATATAATGTAATAACATGCCTATGCATGCAGATATATATGCTTATCTCTGTAAATAACAGATATGCAGAATATAACAGAAAAATGTAGATTTCATTTATAACTAAATACATAGATTAACATAATATATATGACTAAATCCATATACTTAAACTATAAACAAATTAGTATATAACATGTGCACTAATACATATAACAGATATAAACATTTAACATAAAATCTTAGTTTAGCTATATATATGTATATATATATATACATACCGTAACTATATGTTTAAAATATACGTAAATATATATAAAGTGATATATCTATACCCTTAGAACACAATATTTAATAAACTTGCTTTATAATAATATATTGCTTTACTGATCATGTACATGCAATGCAAACTCTTCCATTGATCTACAGTAACCTATATATTTATAAACAGCAGAGCTTGCATATACGTGCACAACTTGTACCATCCAATATATATAACTGCATATATATAATATGTAAGACTTACAGTAATTTTTTCTTTTTATTTTTTGGCAAAGCCAGCCTGTTTTTAGAGTGGACAGTCCACATTTATTAAAATAAAAAAGAAAAAGGATACAAAGCTTAGAGAAGCTTAAGCAAAAGGGAAATTAAAAAGACAAAACATAAGCAAACTGCATGACAACAAAACAGTTGCATCACCGAATAATATTTCCAAGCACAGTAGATAGGGAAGAGTATTTATTGGCAAATCTTCTATTATTCCTCTCCTCCCATATGGCAGCGACCGTCAACTTTAGGTATTTGAGAAGGCAAATGGAAGAAGGCGATTTCCATCGAGTAGCTTTGAAGATACGTACCCATTCAATCTTGAAGTCACGAACAGGAGGCTGTTCATTTAAATGTATTAAAGTACGTCGCCATAGGTGAAAGGAGAAGAGACAATTGAAAAGGAGATGGCCAACGTTCTCATGGGCACGGTTGCAAAGAATGCAATTAGAGTGATTGATGAAATTCCTCCTCACAAGATTGTCTTGCGTATGCAGGGCATTGTTGAGACATTTCCAGAGAAGTAAGTTATGCTTTGGTAATGATCCCGAATGCCAGATTCTTGAGTGCCAGGCAAAGTAAGCATTGGAAGTACTGCATATGATTGAATTGTAGACATTAGAGATGCAGTGGGGGATATTACACCAAGCAAGGCCTTCTATCTTATGATTAGTGAAATTATCTCTGATAATACTCCAAACAGAAATCAGAGAGGACGAGGAAACATGGGGCAAATGAATACCATCATCAGAAATATAATCATTAGCAGTAGCATGCAGAGGGATACCAGAATTAGAGATCAGATTATAGTCAACAAGAGTAGATAGAATCATACCAGAGGAGCACCAAGGCGAGAACCAAAAGGAATTGTTTTTATCACATTGAACCATAGGTAATAATTGCTGCCTATGCTTTAGAATTTTTTTCCAATGATAACTAGCATTGTTATCAATAGACATGGTCCAGAAGTTGTTATTTTTAAGATTATAGTGCCTATTCCAGTTAGCCCAAAGACCATACTTGTCAGTAAGAAGATTATTGATATGTTTTGAGTTAGCAGCAATATTCCATATTTTGAGATTGATAATACCAAGTCCACCCATTTTATATGGTGTAATAATCTTATTATAAGCAATAGGTATAAGTTTGTTCGAGTAAATATTCCCATGCCAAATAAAGTGATTAAAAGCACGGTTAAGCATGTTAATAAGTTTAATAGGTATGATAAATAATCGAAAATAATATGTGCACATGGCTGTGGCAATGCTTTTGATGATCAATAGCCTACCAGCTTGTGATATTTTAGAAGTGTTCATAAAATTAAGTTTTTGAGTTATTTTTTCGAACATAGGGAGACACTGTGTAATGCTTATTCTAGATTTACATAAAGGGACACCTAAATAGGTAGCATTCATATCCATAATTTGCAGACCAGAGAGTTGAAGAATGTTAGTGATTAAAGTATCATTCACACCAGCTATACTTATATGAGATTTGCTTTTATTAATTTGTAAACCAGTCATAGCTTTGAAATTATCCAATGTAGCAAGAGTATTAGCTATAGATTTGATGTTAGGCTTAGTGAAAAGGAGAAGATCATCAGCAAACATTAAGGAGGAGATTTTATGAAATTTGCACTTAGGATGGTAATCAATATTATTGCTAATGTTATCCTTACACAATAGTTGAGTTAGCACTTCCATAACAATGACAAAAATAGAGGAGGAGATGGGATCCCCTTGCCTAATGCCTTTCCCAGATTTGAAATAACCAAAGCATTCACCATTTAAAGATAAAGAAATTTTGACGGTGGAAATACAAGTATGTATCCAAGCTAGAAAAGGGAGGGGGAAATTCAATCTGGACATAATGGATATAATAGCCTCCCATCTAATTGTGTCAAAAGCTTTTTGAATATCAAGTTTAAGAAAACATCTAGGGGAAATATTTTTCCTATTATAGCCTCTTATTAATTCTTGGGATAGCAAAATATTATCGGTAATAGATCTACCAAGAATAAAACCATTTTGATTAGAAGATATTATATCATTCAGGCAAATTTTCATTCGCGTAGATAAGATTTTAGCAATGCATTTATAAATAACATTGCAACAAGCAATGGGTCTAAACTCAGTGACACTTTGAGGTAGATCAGTTTTAGGTATTAATGCAAGTTTAGTATGATTAATGCCATTAAGGAGAATATTGGTTTTAAAAAAATGAAGTAAGGCATTACAAAAATCAATGTTAATGATGCTCCAACATTTTTGAAAGAAATGAGCAGTGAAACCATCTGGGCCTGGAGAGCTATCTTTCTTCATATTAAAGATAGCATCAGTTATTTCCTCTTTGGTAATCTGTTTAATAAGGCTAATAGATTGTTCATCTGTTATAGTCTTAAAGTTTAAATCAGTAAGAAGGTGAAGATCAGGTTTGTTATCAGAATTGGAAAAAAGACTTTTATAATAAGACAGAAAAGCATTTTTGATACCAATCTGGGTAGTAGCTTCATAACCATTTTTATCTTTTATCTTGTGGATGATGGTAGCAGCTTTTTTTATCTTCAGAGAGTTGTGAAAGATTTTAGTATTTTTGTCACCTCCTATAACCCAATTATTCCTATTTTTAGCTTTCAGCATATTAACTTCAATGACAATAGCAGCTTTTAATTGAGTAGATAAGGAGTGCTCCTTGTTGGATAATTCAATATCATTGGGATTAGCCTGCATCACAATATGAATATTGTTTAGATCATTTCTTAATTTGGAAGTTAGCTTATTACCTGTACCAAATTTTTCAGTAGCCCACGTTTTGATATTGATTTTGCAATCTTTTAGTTTAGATTGAAGAATGAACATGGGGTTGCCAAACTTATTAGCACTCCAAGTATGCTGTATTATACTCATGAAATCATTATCTTGAGTCCAGTTGTTAAAGAAATTGAAGGAAGAGGGTCCTTTAATATAACCAGTGCCCCAATCAATTATGATAGGACTGTGATCAGACAAGGAGGGTGGAAGGAAATGAGATAAAAGGCATGGCCAATTAGAAAAAGCTTCATTGTTGAAATAAGATCTATCCAAACGACAGAACGTGCGTGTTCCCGACCTACTGCAATTATTCCATGTATAGAAGACTCCAGTTTTGGGCATTTGATGTAGCTGGGCAGAATGAATGGAGTTATTAAGGGGGGAGACATCATTGACATTAAGAGGAAGCCCTCCATATTTATCATCAGAGAACTGCATACAGTTGAAATCACCCAAGCATAACCACGGAAGAGCATTGGGTTGGAGAGTGGGGAGCAAGTCAAGCAGGTATTGCCTTTTTTGTTTTGTGTTTTCTGCATATATAAAAGTAGAAACAAAATTAGAATTTGTGGGCAAGTGTAAAATATTGCAGTGTATATATTGTCTATGAGTAGCCACTGCATTAACAGAAAAAGTAATAGGATTCCATATAACCATAATGCGACCATAAGGAGCATTAATGTGATTGTGAATCATAGACCAAGATGGAGCAATAATCTTTGCTGCATCAATGGTTTCTAATTCAGAGTATTTAGTTTCAGCAAGGCAAAGAAGATGAAGTTTGTTGCCCTGTATTAATTGCTTGATTTCAAATTTTTTTGCTTTGTCATGACCTCCTCTGATATTCCAGTAACCCATACTATCTATCATATCTTCTTTTTATTTGCTTTGGCAGATTGCCTGGTGAATCTTTTCTTCTTCCCTGATGAGCTTTTGGTATTTATTTTAGCAAGAATTCGATCAGCAGAGAAATCCATGCCTTCATTTAAGTCTTCTACTGACTCACTGGAACATTCTTCTTCAGTTTCAGAGTTATTTCCAGTATCTTTATTCTTTGAAATGGTAGTGTCAGGCAGATATAAATCAATGTCAGTGGGCGGCTTTAGTTTCAAATATGGACTTTTATCTTGCTTTTTCAAAGTAGAAGAGATTTTTCTACTGCTTGCTTTGTGTAAAGGATTTGTTGTATCATTAAATACTTGCATATAATTAGAATCTATGTCTGCACTATGTATGGGAGAAGTAGAATTTTGTATAGGCAAAATTGTCTCCATATTATCCAGATTATATTTTGTGGAGATTGCTTGTGTGTGTCTTGTATATGGATCACTTGTTGCTTCATTGTTGCAGAGTTGCTTCTCATTTACATAGTGCATATCCATAGCATTATTGATATTGTGATCTGAAAACATTTCTTTATTGCTCTGAACATCATCATGTATTTCAATTAATTCACCTTCCTCTATATCAGCAAGTATAGAGAAGGAATTATTGATCTCTATGTTACCATCTATTGCTTTTTCCATGTTTTTGTGTATGTTGTCAATTTCAGAAGCATCTTTTTTCTCATTAATTTCTATATTGCTCTGTGTCTCTGTTAATATAGCATTTGATTGTTTCTCTTTCCTTTGCCAATACTGTTGTTTTACTCTGTGAATTTCATCACCATCTTTTTTGACATTATCTTTCACAGATTTCTTTTGGACATAGCTTGAATTGTCTGCTTTTTGTATTGCTTTTTCCTTGATGACATGTAAGTTACCAGTTTTTTCATTATTGCTACCATGTAAGTCACATGTCATTGTTGAGTGGCCAAAAGCTTTACATTCAGTACATATTAGGGGTTTCCAAGTGTATTCAACATACACTTTTTGAACTGTATCTTGACTATCTCCAACAAGGATATAATCAGGTAACTCTTTGTCTGGCGAGATTTCAATCAAACATTTAGCGTATTCCAATCGCTCTTGCTTCTCTGTGGCTTCATTGAAACATATCAGCTTACCCAGATGACAGGCAATCCAATTAATGCCAAGTAATGTCCATGCGATATGTGGTATATTATATAAATGTATCCAGATAGGAACATATTTAACTTGAGATTGCACAGTACCAAAAGATGGTTTCCAAGTGGTAATAATAAACATTTGCCCACGTATGAAGGTGGGATCAGCTTTCAGAATTTTAAGTTTATCCTCTTGACAATTGAATTTGAAAAAAAAATTAGTACCATTAGACTTTATGTCGTATGATCCCTTAAGTTTCCAAAATCTCTTGAAGTGAGTGATGACTGCCATGTAATTAACACTTTCACCAAGAAAGAAACCCACTAAATAATCATCCCAGTAATTTTTCCCTTCAGAGTATAATTCAGCAGGTGGCAAAAGAGGTTTGCCAAGATAATTAAGATTGTAATCTATAGGCGAGAACACACCAGCATTACGCGGTTTGGAAGCAAAGAGAGAAGACCAAGATCGTATAGAGGGAGGTGAGTTGTCTGTAACAGCAACCGAGGAAGGGTTAACAAGCGAGGGAGTGGTTTCAGACTGAGCAGGAGGGGGTAAAGGCGGCGGGAAAGGAGGAGGAGGAGGAACAGTGGGATTGGAGACTACCAGGAGGGGAAGACAAGGAACATCTATCTGAGGAGAAGAAGATGTAGGGAGAGAGGGAGAAAGAGCCGTTAGACTTGCTGCCATTAAAAAAATGTGAATTTTTTCTTTTTATATATGTAACAGATCTTTTAAAAGTATGTCAAAAATGAATAGATCAAAATATATATATTCGTAAATGCCTGAGAAGAATCGAGAGAGGAGAAAGATGGAGGCTCGGCCTCGGAATTGGAGAGAGGGGCGGAATTGCTGCGGAGGCAGTGCGGTCGGTTGTCTCAGTGTGCACGGGTCGGGGCAAGGAAGGGCGGCGGTGGTTGTCGAGGCGGAGGGGAGGCCGAAGAGGTGGTGCTGTGCTTGTGATCAGCTACTACAAGGTGGCGTGCGGTATGCTGTGTTGCGCTCGACCGGAGAGGGAAAGGGCGCGTGCTCTGGGTTACGCGCTGGAAGTGGACAATTGATGGCACGACATGGGGAGATGCGTGCACAGGTGGGTGTAGCCGGAGTTTGGCTGGAGGAGGGAAGAAAATGGTGGCTCACAGCTATGAACATCAAGGAGGCTAGTCGATCAGAAATGAAATGCTAAAGGGGAGGAAGCGGGTGAAGGCGGTGCGCTTGTGAGGCGGTCGGCTAGGCTTGCGTGGTGAGGCCAGAGGTGCACGTGCCGTGGTGGCCAATGGAGGGCGGCACAGGTGGATGACATCGATGGAGGGTCAGACATTGATTTCAAAGGAGGAGGGGGAGAGCTTTGTGCCTGCGGCACTGTTGGCTGTAGGTGGTGAAAGTCGAGTTTGGACGCATGCAGCTAGGTTTGAGGAATTTGTGGAAGATAATGAGATGCTCTGTTTTTATATAAATTTTTCTTTGAAGCCAAGAAGAAAATGAAGGGCAACAATAAAGAATTTAATTATCTGGAAACATGGAAATGAATTGGCAGCAGCAGAGAAAATTGAAACAGTCGGGAATAATAAAAGTCTAAAAACTAAATTCAAGGAAAAATAAAGGCAAATGTACGTGAACTTCGAACAGACAGGAAAGGAGAAGGTGAAAAGATAAAAGGAAACCAAAAGTTACAATACTGTTACCGATACGACTGAATCGTAGTAACTGATGAGATAAATATTAAAATAAAAGTGAGAGGCTGTCGTTTTGAAATTCGAATGGACACAACTATCAGAAGGCTACCGATGCGGTGAACTGTTTTACAGATTCTGTTGCCCATCGGACACAAAACAAGCAAACGAATATACCGTGGAGACCAACACGACGGGACGATCAAAACCGTACATAGATATCAGTGATACGATCAAATTATAAAAATTCAAATTTCTGCTAGCCGAAGAATGCAGCAAAAACGCAGAAAAATAAGATCGATGGAGCTAAAGAAGTCCGAATTTGATGAAATGAAATTTGACTCTCCCTCAGAAGATGATTTAGAATTTTTCTATAGAAAGTATTTCAGGTTTGGAAATTAATTTATTATCATTAATTATTAACTGATTTAAATTGAAATAGAATTATATATAATAAAATAAACTTCACTATTATTAGATGAAAATTTACCAGTTGCTATGTTTAAATAGACATATTCCAAATAATAAATTTTTATTTTCAAATTTTGTTGTTTAAAATTTTGCAGAATTTCAATTAAATTAAACAAATAAAATAACAAAATTTTGGGTCGTTACTAAATGCAACTAACTACATTGTTAAGTTTAGTAAAGAATAAATTGAAAGAAGAGAAAACAAAAAATATAAACCAATAATTTGAATCAAAGCGGGAGTTTTTCAACAATATAGAATGCTATTATAGGTGCATAATTTTGGTGCTAATGGATACAAAATTCCAAGTGCACAAAGTATTAAACATAAGTGATCGACACATTACTATATGGCTCAAGAATGTAGCTGGAGCTATTGGGATACCCACATTTATCTATGCTTATAATTTTTACTATTTAAGAGAAAAATCATGGCATATATTAAAATTTTAGGAAAGGTCCATATGTTTTCCTTGGCTTTTAGAAGGCTTTAATTGTATTAGACACGTAAGTGAAAATCTAGGAGGAAGTAAAATTATTTTTATTAAGATTGGAGTTAAATGCATGTATGACAAAGAATAGATTCATAGTAGTTTCAATTAATGAATTTCAATATTCGTGGTGGCCCAGGCCAGACAAAAATATACTAAAAAAATATTGGTAGAGCTTTTGCTAACATTCGATGGTTATAATTTTTCTCCTCTCATTTGATCAGTTATCTCTCACTTTGTACTAGCGATCATACTCCCATTTTGGTCAACATGGCTAAATTGGACCCTCTCCTCAATATATGACCATTTAAGTTCAAGAATCGCTGGGAATTACATGATGGCTAGAAACAACAGATTGAAGAAGGTTGGAGAGAAGAAACAAAAGGGTATCTCCTATATCAAGTAGTCCAAAAATAAAAGAGCATTAAACACTTAAGAGTTTGGAGTAAAAAGAAAAATTGCATGTGAAAGGAAATAGAGGAAACAAGGAAAAAATGAGAGAAGCTATAAAAAGAATTAAGCAAACACATGTCAAGGATATAGTGGAGGAATTGAACAATATGCGAAGGAAGTTAGAGATAACTTTAAAACAAGCGTACATAAATGAGAAATGAAAATGAAAATATGAATCACTACATTTGGGAGATGAAACAACAACCTTCTTTTATGCGAAAATGTCTTCTATAAATAGCAAGAATTGCTAAATGAGTGCTATCATGGTGAAAGGTGAGTTAAGTAACAACCAACACGTATTTATTGAAAAGGCAGTTAGATATTTCAAGGAGTACAATCAGAATCAAGAGCGAAATCACATCCGCATACCATTTGGAAAAACATCATAACAGAATATAGCCAAATTTTCTTGAATGATAGTATCGACATGAAAGAAGTTAGAGAGACGATGCTAAAAGTGAATGACAACTCTATACTAGGCCCAGATGGGATGAATGCAAAGTTGTACAAGTACCATTAGGATATGGTTAAATTTGACATCCATAATGTAATAAATAATGTCTTCGACTTAGGTGGATTGATCATCTCTTCATCTAATTTTGAAAGTAGTAGGAGTTAATGACATTCAAAACTGCAGACTAGTCTCGTGTTATAATTTCATCTATAAAGCAATTACCAAAGTTCTATGTAATAGAATGAAACCTTTCATGGAGATGCTTATCTCAAAATATCAATGTGCATATATCCACATCAAGAACATAGGTGATGGGATCCTAATGGCACATGAAGTAACAAAAGGTTTTAATAGAAAACAAATAATACATGCGTATCAAAGTAGATCCATGGAAGGCATTTGACTTGTGAATCGGTAGTTTGTATTGCACATGTTAAAGGATAGGATTTTCGTAGAGAAATGGGTAAATGTCATTCAAGAAGTGATATCAACTCCATCCTTTTTAAGAACCAGTCAAGGAAAGTGATAACGACTCCATCCTTTTTTTAACTGTAGAAACGGCTTGCTACAAGGGGATCCCAAATCCTTTATCTTGTTTACTATAGTAATGGAATATTTCATCCTGATAATAAAAGAAAGAGTAGAGGAAGGTCTAGTAAAGCTTGTTATGAAGACAAATCTGAAGATAGCACACATTATCTATGAAGACAATATATTAATATTGGAGAAAGCAGACAAGAAAGGAATTAACGCAATCAAGGAGATTTTTAAAAACATGTATTATGCTACAAGGTTAGCGCTGAACAATGAAAAGTCTAGTATCTTCTTCTATAGTGGATGTGATAACAAGATGAAGATCATGAACATTTTGGAGATTAAGAGAAAGTGCCCACCATAAAATACTTAGGTATGCCATTATCTAGTGTTAATATTGAAGATAAGCATTGCCAAAGTTCAATAGAGAGAATCAAATGAAAATTTGAAGGATGGGAAGCCAAACCCCTAAGTGTTAAAGGCAAAGAGCTCCTTTGAACCACTATGTATCCCATGGTCCAGTATTTGATGCAATGCTTTAAGATTCTAAAAGCAGCCCGGATTAGTGCATATTTGTTCAAATTTCTTATGGAAAGAAAGAGTAAGGAAAGTCCTTTAGGAAATGGTATGTAGAAAGAAGAGGGAAGGAGGCCATGGACTGAGAAAATTTAAAGAAGTAACATGACATAAGAATATGGAGAATTTTGAATAGGGAAGGAGTTTGATTAAGTTGGATAAATGAGAAACATATCAAAGACCAATCCTTCGAGGAATTAAGTACAGAAATGACTGACTCTGCAAGGTGGAAATACTTGTTAAGCATTAGAAAATAAGCAATGAAATGTATAAGTAAAAGGATAAAGGATGATAAAAGTACACCACTATGGTTTGACCCATGGATGCAAGGTGGAATATTAATGAACAAATCAGGCGTAAATACAATGATTAGGAGGGGTGAAAGATTACTAGTGGAAGAAACTTTGGGAAATGGGGTATGGATGTCGAAGAACTTCAGTTTTTTAGATCAAATCAGAAATACAATACAAATAGAAAAAATTTAATCAAATAATTCAGATGACTGCTATGCATGACTAACTTCAACCAAAAGAAAATACGCATTAAAAGAAGTACGGAATGAAATTCGAAATAAGCATGACAACATATCATGGTAAAGATTTGTATGAAATAAATGGCATGCTCCCAAAATTGTAATCCAATTATACAAATGTGTTGCCAATTATCGTCCCACCAAAGACAGATTGACATAGAGTAAGATTATAATTGACCCATAACGCGTTGTGCAATCAAGAACTAGAGAGCATAAAACATCTATTTTTAAGTGAAAATTGGCTTTGGAAATGATGCAAAATAAAATTACATTGTTCGGTAAGTCTTATTATACATCATCGATTAAGAAAATTGTACCACAAGAGCAAAAGTAAAGTCATTGCTAACATTGCAGTTTCAACATGTGTATGTGCAATATAAGAAAAAAGAAACAATTCCTAATCACTAAATAAACAAAGTATAACACAAACAGATTGTTCAAAATGTATAATTTTTGAGTTCACAAGTTCGAATCCGACTTTTGACAAATATTCATTACAATTTACATAAGGCGATGAGTTTGAATCTCAATTTTGACCAAAATTATAACTTTTCACATATTTTTGATTTTTTTTAAACTATATGCAGGAGAACCCGATAGATCAGTAAACTCCTGAAGGGAACCAAATTATGTTTATCCAATTCAACTCGTGGCACCTATAACTCAAGTAGTTAATATCAGTATCGGAAACATATCGGTCAAGTACCGATATAAGATATTTAAAATATCCGTATAACATTAGACAATATCGATAAAACATTGGACATGTGTAGAACATATTGTAAACGATATTGTATAATGTTATAATGTTATATTTTGTTAAGTTTTCAAGTATTTAGATAAATAATGCCAAATTAATATCAAAGACCATTGCAAATAGTTTACATATTACAGTCTGTTTACTGATTGTTAAATACAAATCATAATATAGACTCATAAAAACCGAAAAATTTGTATATTGTGCATCTTTATTATATTCTTCATCTTTATACTATATTCATTGTTTCTTTAGTCATCTAATCAGCTACATCACTTTTCCAAAGTTTTCATATTTATAGTTTCATCATCTTCATTTTCACTTAATTTATTGAATAAGCAACGTTGATTTGATACCAATTACTACTTTAGCTCATTCCTCATCGATATGTCAAATACATAAGTTTACCGCTCTCCAACTTTTAGTTTTTGGCACATAATAACAACTAATAAAATAAATTTTCATAAGCTAACTTACCAATTAGAAACGTGAACGAAAAAAGCTAAAAAGAGAAGTAACTCTTTCATGATCTTGTGTTTGGTGGTAAAGTCTTCATGGAAAATAAAACATGTAACATAATGGAATAAGTAGAGTTTTCTTTGTTGAAAACTAATAAAGAAGACTAAAACAATATGGTTAAAACTAAAAAATTAGACTTTGGTGCGAGAGGTCACAAGTTTGAAACTTGCATAGCGTGATTCGAACATTTATTGACATGTGATATGTGATATGTTTAATCTAAGTACCATTTCAAAAAAATAACAAAAAATAGTGCATTGGAATTTCTAATATGGTCTGGATATTGTCGGTCACCATATACAAAATAAATATTGAGAATGTGAAGATATTATTTGTAAATATATGTTCTCCAATACATACAATAATGAACGATATTCTTAAATAATATCAGGTATTTTATACTAAATACTGGAGCGATATATCAACACATATTGGACGGTATATCAGTAACGATATTTTAAGTGATATTTTGAAAATGTATCGGTTCGAGAGCGATATGAGATATATCAACGATATATCAATAGTATTTTCTGATTTTAACTACATAGCCTATTAGGGTCGGCAACTTTTGGTTTCCCTAAGCAAATTTCAGTTAGTTCTCTTTTTAGTGTGCCAAAAGGACATCAATAATATACATAATTTTAAAGAACAACTGATAGTAATGTCCTAGGATGTAATGTATATTCATTATAGTTCTAAGATAAATAGATCTTGAGCCTAAACGTTGTAGTACATTTGCATCTCCCATAAACAGTGCTATACTAGACTAAATATTCTTTAAAAATAACCTATAAAATAGGTTTTTATCATGAAACATCACTTTATTATTGCCCCTATTAAACGTGTTGCCCTAGACATTAGTCTTACTTGCCTTGCCATGGGGCCGGCTCTGTAGCCTACAACTTTCGGGGTTCTATTTTTTACGAGAAATGTGTGCAAGGTAGAGCTCGATGAGTCTATTACCAGATCTAGGCATCCCTTTTCTATAGCGCTATTTTTAGTTTATTTATATTATAATATAAGTACCATAATATATTTCTTTGTAAATTTACATTCTTTACGATATAAATATAGATCTAATATTTTATTTATTTAACTCTCTATCTTCGTCTTAATACAACAAGAAGTTTTTAAATATATATTACCATGGTTTTTTTATATTTACTAAACTTACTTTCTTCATATACAATATTTTATAACAAAAATCGTTCACGTCTTATTGATTGTTTAGATATTAAATTTCAAACTAGGATTTCAAATTTTATTTCCATGCATAGGAATTTCATTTTCAAAATTAGGGGGTCAATATTATTTTGAAAATGCTTGTATACTTTCTCTAATTATGAAATTTTATAAATTTAAACTTAAGTGTAACAATTTTAAAATATTGAACTTGAATAATTTCTAAGTTACTTTAAACAATTTATTTATATGTAATCATACCAAAAAACTTTAATGATCTTTATCATTAATAATTAATGCAATACTTTTAGTATCACATTTTATGTATGAGTGCAAATTTTTGCAAGTATCTTTAATTCAGCTAAGAAAATTATAAAATTAATAAATTAAAAAGAATAAAATAAGGATAAGAAAATATAAAATGAAAAATATTCAAATCACATGTAAGTTTGAGTGTTTAATTCCCACCAACTACATGTCCTTATGTTTTGCTTGGAGTATGCGTTGCTGGTTTGGTGTGTAATTTTTTAGAGTTTAAAAGTGAAGATTAGTTCTCTATGAATACTCTACTTAAGTTAAGTTTCATTCTTGTGATAAAAAAAGTAAAGCTTGGTTCTCTGATTATAAAAAAGGAAATAATAATGATTAAATAATGATAAAGTGGATGGAGAAAACTTTAGGCATTCATTCCAACATTTTTTAAATAGAATATTATGAGAATATATAGCACTTAATGTTGAAAAAAAAAACTAACATTTTGATAGATAGAAAAAAATATTGAAAATTTACATTTTGTTTTGTTTTATGCATATCTCTATGTTTGCATCATAATTTTAACAATAGATAGCCTATTCAAGTAGGAAAATTATATTTCAACACGGATAATTACTTAGTAGCCCCTCTAAAATAAATAAAATTTTAAAGACTAAAACATCCTTGGAAAGCCGCGTACTTTCTTTCTTCTTAATTCCATTATCTTCTTAGGTCAGTTTCTTATTGTCTAAACTACTGCTTCTTCAAAACCCTAGTTTCTAAATCAGTGAAGAAAAAATTGAATTTTTCACTGCTAAGTTATTTTTTGGGTTTATATACTTTTTTAATTGTAGTTCTGAAGAAGACATGAATTGAGTTTCTAAATCAGTGAAGAAAAAAATTCTTTTTTTTTAAGTACTAAGTTATTTTTTGCGTTTATAGAATTTACTAAGAAAAAGTTCAATTTTTCACTAAGTTTCTCAATCAGTGGAAACAAATTCTAATCCTAATTTCTAAATCAGTGAAGAAAAAATTCAATTTTTTATGTTTCGTGTGATAGAAATGGTAGTTCTGGAAATGGTAGGGGGCTACTAAGTTATCTTTGGGTTTACAGGTTTTTTCAATTTTTGAGAACTACTACATAAATACTCGAGTTGAAATAGAATTTGTCATTATAGTATCTTTATTATTATCAAACCGACCGTTAGGGAGGTTTGCCTACTGTCACTGGGCAAAATCAATTTTTCTGAAGCCAAAAAAACGTAAATCTTGTCTCATCGCAGTGTCCCTAAACTTCCTCCTTTTATTTTGCGCATCAAAGATTCCAAATTCAAATTTATTAAGATTTTCAAATTCTAAAATTTCAATTTCAAATCGAAAATTTTGAATGCTTTGATTAATATTTGAATTTGAAATTCATATTTTTAGATCCAAATCTCAATTTATTCCTTTCCAACATATTATCAATTAATATTTAAGTAATATTAACAAAAATTTTAAATATATATTTCTTATCAAAGTTATACAATCGAACGGTCGGTCTCTCCACCGTTGTACGGTTATACTTGTTATTTTAAAATGCCTGTGTATGAGATGTGAAAAAGACAAACATAATTATGACCAAAACTGTTTGAAAATATTAAAATACCATCAAATTGATGTTGACGGGTGGAATTAGGAGGGTCCATATATTCAATCGTACGACGGTGGTGTGAACCATGCACCTTCAAAGCACCGCTACAATTCAGAGTTCGTTAAGTTAAAATCTAGTATTTTCGCGATTGATCTCCTAGTCAGATCTCGTAGTCAAATACCTAAACGCTTGTTTCATTTGGGAAAACGTAATCCGCATATTTTTCACACATACGCCCAACTCCCAGATTATTATATATCGCCTAATATCACGAAATACTACTTCTGTTGGAAAATCTAAAATCAATTTACGAACAGCAGCGGAAACCAAAGGAGGAAAACATAAAATCAGTTGAAAAGAAGAAAACTAAAACTAAAATTAAAACATCAAAGAAATGGATTTCGAATTTAGAATGGCAAAAGAAAAATTAGAGAAGGAGCAAAAGGAGAGATTAGCAAAAGCAAAAGCTAAGTTTGAAAGAGAGAAGAAATTGAGAGCCGAAGCAGCTCGAAGAAGGGAAGCCGTCGAAGAGGCGCAACGACTGAAACGGATCGAAGCCCAAAACGCCTTGATTCAGGTTCCGATTTTAATTTGATTTCGGACTATGCTTCCGATTTTTACTGATTAGGGTTTGAAGTTTTCCATGTGAATTTGATTACATAAAAATTCCAACATGGGTAAAGTTATTCTGAATTTGATGAAGCATACTATGATGTTTTTTTCCAATGTATGATGGTAAATTTTGTCATGTCGGCCAGCAACACTTTGTCGAGACAATTCATAAGTATCGTAAGTTGATTGATGATTCTGATAGCTTGAGGTGGATTAAGAACTTATGAAATTTATTCTGTTAGTTTGGGCACTATTAACATTGATAGTTGAGTTACGATGAAGAGACTTTGCTTGTGCAGTTGAAGTTTACAATAAATAATTCTTGTATCACATGGCTTTCAATTGTGCTTATATTCGCTGAGGTCATTGTTGCCATAAATGCACTACCACAATCTACTAATCTTTTAAAGTTGAACATGTGACAAACTCCATAGACTGAAGTTATGATTTATGAGGGTTGCCTTTCCTAATAAATTAGTCTATTGCTACAAGTACTAAGTAAAATATATGGTGAATTTGCTGAGATTTTGTGAAGCTGGGCCGTAAACCATATGTTATGTTATCTTCAGTGGCTAAACCATATTGTCGCAGAGAGGAACTGACTTTCTTCGAATATTGATATACTGGTACTATTTTGTGTCTTATTGGTTCAATAATACATGTTTTATCCTAGTTATAAATTGATATTGAGCCCCTCTGACTTAGATTCAAAACAAATAGTTTCTAGGCTTAGTTATCTTGCTTAAATGTTTTTATTACATCTAGTTATTTTGTTGTAAGATTGCAGCCTTGGCGTACCAATGTGCTTCCATAGAGGGTTTGAGTCTTGTGCCTAACCACCTGAAACATCTTTTTATTTCAAGAAAATGCTAGTTTACTAGGGTGACCTCTTCTAGACCCTCGCGTAGTGGATAGCTATGTAAACCGAATTTACCTTTTTATTTAAAAGTTATATGTTGAATCATGCTAAAGTTGGAAGCTTGTAAGCTGTTGAACCATGATTTCATCATTGCTTTTCTACCTCTTTCAGGCAGAACAACAAAATCAAGAAAATATGATTCTTGGCAAAGGGGTCACGTTTTCTCGAACCCTTGAAGCCTTACAGTATAATGGTTATGGAGACAAAATCAAGTTACCATCTTCCTGCTTTACTGAATTATCTGATCAAGGAGCACTAGACAACGGTCCTATGTACTTCCGGCTCTCTAGGGTAGATACTTCAACTCCTTCCACATCTGATGCCACCTTAAAACAAGAGCTAGGAACAACACATTCTGGAGTTCTCGAATTTACTGCAAAAGAAGGCTCAGTTGAGTTGCCAACACATGTGTGGGGCAACTTATTCTCCAACCAAATGATCGATGTTCCTTTAATTGAAGTGCGATATGCAAGCCTTCCAAAAGGAACTTACGCAAAATTAAAACCAGAAGGTCAGGGCTTCTCCGACCTTCCAAATCACAAGGCTCTTTTAGAAACCACGCTTCGAAAGCATGCAACTCTATCGCAAGGTGAAGTTTTTACAGTTAACTATGGGGAACTAAGCTACAAACTGAGGGTCCTCGAGCTAAAACCAGCTTCTAGTATCTCAGTTCTTGAAACAGATATAGAAGTCGATGTAGAGGGATCAGATTCCATTTTGGATAGTAACAACAGCCAGCATGTACTTACCCCACTTGTCCTTGGAAAACCCGAATTCGGAACCATTGAAGAAGGAAAGTTCAATTACTACAAGTTCACAATTGAAGATAGCATAAGTGATATGATTACATCTGGATCTATGAATATAGAGGTGAAGGTTGAAATGGAGACAAGTGATGGAGATACCGATATTTACGTGTCTAGGCATCCATTGGTTTTTCCAACTCAACATCGCCATGAATGGTCGACCCATGAAATGGGCTCAAAAGTTTTATTACTCGAACCAAAAGATCGGAACTCGGTTTCAGGTACCTACAGTATCGGAGTTTATGGTTTCAAGGGATTGACCCAGTATCATATTTCAGTAATCCTTAAAGATAACAACGCTTCTCAGAAAATCGGAGAAGCTATGACTTCATCACAAATGCTGGATTCCAAAGAATGTCCAAACTGCAGGAGATACATATCGAAATCGAGCATCATGCTCCATGAAGCATATTGCTATAGGCATAATGTTCTTTGTAGACATGATGGATGTGGAATCGTTCTGAGGAAAGAAGAAGCAGGGAAGCATACACATTGTAGTAAATGTGGGAAAGCGTTTCAAGTTGAAGAAATTGAAAAGCATATGAAGGTTTTTCACGAGCCTCTCCATTGCCCTTGCGGAGCTGTCTTTGAGAAAGAAGAAATGGTGAGTGTTATATACATATATATATATACATATATATACATATATATATATACATATATAATACACACGTACGCACTTTTTATATGTTCTGATTGTGTTATATGTGTGTGGGGTTGACAGGTAGAACACCAGTCGACAAAGTGCAGACTACGGTTGATAGTGTGCAGGTTTTGTGGAGACATGGTACAAGCTGGTAGTTTGCCTTACGATGCACGTGACCGTCTCAGAGGTCTTTCGGAACATGAGAGTGTTTGTGGTTCGAGGACTGCACCTTGCGATTCATGTGGTCGCTCTGTCATGCTCAAGGAAATGGATATCCACGTGATTGCCGTTCACCAACCGAGCTGAAATTCATTTTGGGTTTTAGCGTTGTGATTCTTTAGAACGCTTCAGACTTGGTTTCGATGTTTATTTGTTGAATGTTTATTGTTTACAGATTGTATATGACAGTGATAATGTAAAATGAAATGTCAGCATGAGCTGATGTTTAATCTTTTATTGTTTCTCGCGAAATGCTGCTGTGTGATGTAATTAATATTTGGTTTTTCTAGTTCTACAAATGTTAGGTTACTTCACTGATGTATGAAGGTACGCTCGTATTCTTTGATTATTGAGGTGTGTCGGTGTCTCTGTTTTTGGATTATTGAGGTGTGCGTTGGTGTGGGGTTTCGCTGCAACTCTCTCTGCTACAGTTTGTCTACATCTTTTAGTTTTTGATTTACACAGTTTCAAGTCGTACGAAAATTTGTAGATATTTTTTTGCATGACTCAAGATCATCTTTTCAAAATTTGATTTAATTTGAGTAACGTTGACATGTTTCAAATCAACAGTTAAAAAAAATGTTCTAGCTGTTAGTTCTAGCTGTTGATATAACATTTTGAATATTTTAAGAGTTATGAAATGATTACATTTTTTGTGGACATGATATTCAGAATGTGAATTGAACATTTGAGACTTCTGTTTAATTTGAAATATTGTAGCATCGAAAGCCCGCAGAGCTGTAGAATAAGGTGTAGCAATTTAAAGATAAAGGTCAGTACGGACTTTGCTCAAGCACCGTAGTGGATACGAGTTGTAAATTATCTAGATAAAATTCTACTTTTTGTCTTTTAAAACGGCACTCTTAAACAATGATACATGTTGCATGTTTTTTTCCCATCATAAGTATTTCACATAGATATCTAGAGCTTGATCAATGCTCAGCTCTATTAGTATTTGCAGTTAATTGTAAAATCCGATGTAAAAGTCTCTGATTCAAACCAATAACGATTATCGATTAACCGCTTTGCTTTGGCTACATACCTTGACTCTACGTTGATCATTAATTATGGTGGTACTAACCTTCTATTCGAAAGAGGCGAATCCTCTCTTTCAATTGGTTCATTTAATACTTAACGACGACCTTAACACGATCCACGTTGTCGTGTGTACCATAATCAACATATAATAGAAACAGTATTCTCAAGCCAAAAGACCACTTCATGTCGTCACATGAGATCTTTTATTTGATTTTTAACCTACAGAAGACACTCCGTGGGTCGTTCTGTAATTGTTTCAAACGATTACACATACGTAATCCCTTGATGCCTCCAACGGCCATGGGTTATTCACCACATACGGAGAGTGTTACGTACACTAGTCTGAACGGATATATCAATATCTCGTTCTCGATACATCTTGACTATAAACATCCAAGTACAAGTATTTATTTTATACGATTTAATACTGATGGTTACGAACACATTCATAACTGCAATCAATTAAATACATTTTGTAAGGATTTTCTATTTGTATGTATTTGATATATTTAAAACATTGATTATATTTCAATATAACAATATATATCATAAAAAATAAAACTGAAACTTACTTTATTTCGAACAAGATTTGCATATGGGTTAAGTTACATAATAAAATTATATAATTGTCCATAGAGCAAACCATTAACTCCATCAGAAAACATCGTTGGTTCATCCCTTTCCTTTTGCAATAATTGTTCTTCAACTGGCATGTACCGTGTAACGTTGTCCAGATTCATTTCCTTTTTGTGTTTAAGGATTTTCCTATGATCTTTCGAAGAAGAGGGGAATTTGTCTATTATGGATGATACTTTTATTTTCACGTCTATATTCAATTTATGCTAGTTAAATTGGTTTAGGATGTAGATAATTTCATTGAATTATTCTGCTCATGGCCCATCAAATTTTCTTACTAGTTATGTCATCCATCAGATATTTAGCCTCTACTTCGTCTCAGGCGTCTTTACTAGTTGGTTTTTGTAGCACATCTTAAATAATGTATCCATCATTGCATTGCACAAGTGCTCCTTTCATATGTAGTCGTTACGTTCCCCTTTTAGTCAGACTCTAATCTCCTCCATCATTTCATCCTCTTTATCTTCTGGTTTTACCATTGTCAATACAGATACTACTTTCAGTCGCGTCAATAAGAATTGCATATTCTTTTGCCAAAGGATGAAATTCATGTCATGGAGTGTGACACCCTGTATCTTTAACGAAAATAAATAAATAATTAAATATGACATTCTGGTAATTTTACATAAAACAGAAAAACTAAATTTTCGCAAATAAAGGAATATGGAAAATCTAATTTTTGCATTGATTAATTGGATTTTTCTAGTTCAAATTTATATATAAAACGTCAGAAATCAATGCCATATGAAGAAGATACGGAACGTTTACCATAGCATACATTTCGAGTTTTGTATCTATTTTGAAATATAATCTTAAGGATTGATTATAGGAATAAATCAAAACTTATTTAGTAAGTAATTTATAACTCTTGTTTTGTATATAATAACTTTATGAATATATTTGAATTACTTTAAACGAATACAATTGTATTATTTTCGTTAAAAGAAAAGGTGAGAGATATTTACATGCACATACTTTAAAACCATTTCAAAATGAAAACATTAATTATCATGGTAATAAAAGTAATTGTTATAATTAATGAAAGAAAACCTCCTTAGCGTAAGTCCATTGTATGTTAAAGGCTTTCATATAAATTTTGAAAAAGGACACTTGTCACATATTAGATCAAGATTCTAAAGCTATATTTGAAGGAATTAAAAAAAGAAATATCTATGTCTTAAGTTTGAATGTTTCAAATAATGATTTATGCCTTATGGCTGAATCATACGAACCTTGGATTTGGCATAACTTCTTGGCCACTTAAACTTCAAACACTTGACGAAAATGTCAAAATACTTAGTATGAGGATTACCAAAGATGGATTTAAAAGTAGATAACCTTTGTGAGGCCAGCCAAATAGGAAAACTTCACAAGATATCTTTATATGAAATGACTTCTCAACCACTAGAACTTCTCCATGTAGATCTCTTTGGACCATCTCAAATATAATCATTTAATCATAATAAATATGTTTTTGTAATTGTAGATGGTTTTTAAGATATACATGGAAAATTTTCCTAAAACATGAAAACGACACATTTGAAATGTGTAAAATGTTTGTTAAAAGAATTCAAAATCAAAAATCACTTAAAATTAAAAATATATAAGGAAGAGAATTCAAAAATAAAATTTTTGAAAATTTTTATAACAAGAAAGGGATAACTCACAATTTCTTGTTTTTCCGTAAACAAGCAATAAAATGAAGTAGTAGAATGTAAAAATAGAAAACTTCTACCATGCGCTAAAACAATGATAAATGATAGTAATTTACCTAAAATCTTGTGGGCTAAAGCAGTAGCAACAACTTGTTACATTCGAAATAGAATTTTGATTCGACCATTAACAAGGAAAACATCATATGAGTTATTTTTTGATAAAAAGCCAAAAGTATCATATTTTGATTTTATCGAAGGTAAATATTTTATACTAAATACAAAAGATAATTTAGATAAATTCAATGTAAAGGTGATAAAGGAATATTTATTGGATATTCCAATAGAAGTGAGGCGTAAAAAATTTATAATACTAGAACCAACACTACTGAGAAAACTCTGCATGTTTCTTTCGATGAAATTTTTTAGGAAACAAGAATAGGAAAAGATGAAGGTGAAATATCAAAACAAACTAAAATAATGAAATAATAACCATATAAATGAAAATAGGATACCCAGAACTACTATCTTAAAAGACCAACAAAATCATTTGTTAGAACAAGGAGTCAATTAAATAAAATGAGTAATGTAGCATTTATATCAACAAATGAACCCAAAAATCCTAAAGAAGCATCTACCAAAGATTCATGGATTCTTGTTATGTGAGAAGAATTAAAACAGTTTATAAGAAGTGATGTTTGGGAACTTGTATCTCGACTATAAGATTAGCCAGTTATTGGAACTAAAGGGTTTTAGAAGAATACATTAAACGAACGCAAAGAGGCAGTGAGAAATAAATCATGATTTTTAGCTCAAGGATATAATCAAGAAGGAATTAATTATGATGAAACTTTTACCCTTATATTACGTTTTAAAGCCATATGTATATTATTAGCTTTTGGAAATTATAATAGTTTTATATTATGGATATTAATAGTGCATTTTTAGATGATATAATAAACAAAGATGTACATATTGAGCAACCCCCGTTGTTTGAACCCCCGTTGTTTGAGGACAGAAAATTTCCTAATTATGTCTATAAGTTAAAAAGAGCTTTATATGGTTTATAACAGGCACCCCGTGCTTGGTATGAAAAACTAAAATCTTACTCTATTCAATCAGGTTTTGAAGTAGGTGAAATAAATACAACACTTTCTATAAAAAAATTAATAGTGATATTCAATTAATACAAACTTATGTGGATGATAGTACTTTTAGTTCAACTAAGGAACAACTAAACTTGTAACTTTCAAAAATAACGATCAAAAAATTTGAAATGAGTCATATGAGAAAACTAACATTCTTTTTTGGACTTCAAATTAAACATTTAAATATCAGAATATTTATCAATCAAGAAAATATACCAAAGAACTAGTAGAAAAGATTTAGAATGTCAGATACAAGTGGAAAACCATTCTAATAGCATCTGCAGTAAATTTAAGTAAACAGGAAAAATTTATATATATATATGGAAAACTATATCGTGGAAGGATCTGTTCTTTACTCTACGTCACTTCAAGTAGACCTGGTATAATGCATAGTGTATGTCTATGTGCAAGATATTAGTCAAATCCTAAGGAAATTCATCTTAAAGTTGCTAAAAGAATTCTAAGGTATGTAAATAATACTTTAGACTATGGATTATTTTATCCTAAGGGAGATACATTTGACTTAATATCATATAGTATGTAGATTATGTTGGATACATATCTAACTGAAAAGGTACAAGTGGAATTTGTCACATCATAGGACACTCACTTGTATCTTTGTTCAGTAAAAGCCATAATTCTATACCTTTCCTATAACAGTAGCAGAATACGCATCTACAACATTAGCATGTGCACAAGTATTATGTCTGCAACAAACTTTAAAAAAATTTGGACTAAACCTTAATCAATCACTTATATTCTACAATAATATAAGTGCAATTAATTCATCAGAAAATACATATAATCATGCTAGGATGAAACACATAGACATAAGATATCATTTTCTAAGAGATCATATAAATAAGGAAGATTTAACTCTAAAATTTATAAATACCAAAAATTGGATATGTAAAAAAAGTATAGTGTATGTCCACACACACTGTAGAACATGTCGACATATATGCACTAACTCTAAGTCAAAATACCGACTTATATGTTGACATATAATATAAAATTTAGGGTATTTGTAATTTCCTATGACTTATTCAAAGAATTACCTACATATCCCATTTTTGTCGATGACGGGGGAAGAGAAATATATAAAATATAATAGTAAAAAAGATAAGGGGAAAGCTAACATAGGGGGACTTAATGAATACACAAAATGTTAAACTTATATTCATCTTATATTTTGTCCAAGAATATTTAGATGGTTGTCATTATTAAAATGGGGGATTGTTAGAGCTACAAGCATTGGTTTTGATGATTACACCTAGATAATTATTAAAAAATTTCCAAGTTTGTGTATGATATAGTACAGGAAATGCAGGAATCTATCAAAATAGATTATAGATAATCAAGTAAGTTGAAGTACTAATTAAGGTAGATCCATAAAAGAATTCCAGTACCAGATAAGGTAGATTAAAAGGAATCAAGCAGATTGAGGAAGATCAAAGTGGAATCAAGGAGATAAAAGAGATCAAGAAGACCAAAATGAACAATGAAGATTCAAAGACAAGGCTAAGAAAATATAGGAGACTCAAAAAACAAAGACCGGAAGAGTACAACACAACAATTAGTAAGTTTTATTGTATATCAAGTCATAGTATTAATTGTTAAAGATCCCATAGCAATTCTTTGAATTATCTCTTTTAAAACTCTTTATCATATTCCCTATAATCATTTTGTAAAGTTTTATTTTTGTTTTACAAGTTAAAATAGTTAAAACAATTTTTATAAATAAATTATATTTTTGAACCAGTATAAGTCTACATATTCTTATAAATATGTCAACATACTAGCCATTGGGTATAACTTTTACTTTAAGCGAACATACACTTCCTTTTACCTTTTCAAAAAAATCCACTTCTCTTTATCTTCTATATAAAGGCTTTGGAAAAGGAATTTTTAATAGAATTCTCCATTATTTCTCTCACTCTCTTCTCTATCACATTTTGCAGAAAGTCCTATTGATTATATAAATACTTAAACTTTGCCAATCCACCCTCTTTCTCTCTATTTCCTCATGGATTTGCAATCTACTAAAAATTAAGAGAATCTACATTCAATTCTCTATCAGTTACTCTCTATTCTTAGCCTATTCTTCAAACAAATTAAAGACATATTGCTATTAGAGGTCTATAAGAAGTTGTATTGAAAACTACTTGTAATTATGATCGAAAGATTCGATTTATTACAGATATTAACCTACCATTTGTTTGTAAAGATGCATCCTGCCACTATAGAAATTCAATATTGTATAGGTGCCACTCATGGAAAGTAAGGATACGTTTTCTTGCCATCCGATTCAAAGTTAAGAAGATATAGGTGTGTCCCGTCACCCGTGGAAAGTCAGGATATATGTTTTGCCATCTGATTCTAAGTCAGATTGTAATGGTTTGTTTGCCACATGTGGAAGTGCAAACTGGTTATAGTGAATTTTTTTTATAGGATATAGAACTTCATGTTGGATTGGAAATCCAAACCAGTATATCTCGACGTCTTCTCTTTACTTTACTGCTTTTACTTACTAAATTTATTATATTACTGCCTATGATTCTAATTCTATATTGTTAAAATCAATAACCACAAAGTAAATTGATAATAATTTTAAAAACACTATTCATCCCCTCTAATGTGACATTATTCTTATGATCCATTTTGCACATTATTAGGCTATCGCATCACATACTCCACAAATGTCTCCATTTTGATAATAGTTAAATCATGGCGTATTGATTCATCGAGCGACTATAGTTGGTCTGAGTTGAAGCTTTGAAAGTGAAGTAGTGTTCAATAGAGAATTTGTCTTCTCAGTCATATGAGATTAGCATCATGATCAATTACAGTTAACTCAAAGTCAAAATCAATTGTCAGAGTAGTACAGTTAATAATAAATGTTATTATTGAATCGACGACCTTTGTAGTTAAACCCTGCAAAATCCCCGCTATAGCGCATAGAATTTTTCGGCCGTTTTGCTTTTCCAATATAACACTATTAAATGGTAGATCCGGTTTAATCCCCTCTATTTTCCACTACACTCGCTAAATCAAGACTTTTTAGCATCCGCTTTAGCAATATCAATATAAAATGATTGATTTGACTAGTTCTCAACAAAGTTAGGATACAGAGAAAATTTTAAGGCACATGTTCTCAATATGAATTAGAAATCTACCATGGTCACCAGATTTGGACTACATAAATCATAATATTCTTTTGTTTTGTTATAGAAGCTCAAAAATATATTTCTTTTTTTCCATAAAAATGATATGAGAATGAGAATAAATTAACTTTAAATAGTTGGATTTAAATCTAATAAAGTTTTTTACATTTCCGCTATCTAATAAAGCTTTTTGCATAAGCCAAGCACTTTATTTATGGACTAACTGTTGGAACTGAACCAGCCTACAATGGAAGTAATTGATGAAGTTCATTTTTTTTACCCTATTGGATCTTTATTGGGCTTATGAAGTCTAATTTATTTAGATTTTAAATTTTATTTAGATAAAATGTTTTATTTTATTTAAATTTATACATTATATAGTTTTATTTAATTTATGTTATGACGCACACACATACATATGTACGCATGTGTAACATATCAATCCGTGTAAGGTATAACATGTCCGTGTATAGATATTGGATTTACATTGTAACAGACACGTTAGCTCATCTGATATGCAAGTATATTATCCAAATGTATGTATGTATGTATGTACTGTTATTTATATATAAATATTATATATATTATTGTTTCATTTAAATAATTTTATATAAGTACATATATATATATATATATATATTTATATATAATCATGTGAATAAAATATTAATATCGAATATACATATTGTAATAGATTTATTTAAATATAAATAAATTATTTATAAATATTTATACAATAAATTTTTTAAATCGTGAGAAATGCATATATACACACATACAAAAACCTATTAATAATTTTTTTCAAATATTTCTATATACAAATATATGTGTAGTAAAATTATATATATGTATATATATGTATGTATGTATGTATATTTGTGTGTGTGTATAAATAAAATAATCAAAAATATTTTTGATAAGTATGAAAGACCAGGTCTTGTGCATGGCTCAATAAATTTAATTTTTTAAAATTTTAAGTATATTTTATTTAAATATCCATTTGAATAATATTAATATATTAATTAAAAATTATTTAATAAATTTTATTTTAAATTTCAAATTTTTAGTAAATCCTGAATGATATTTGATAATTTGAAAACTTTTCACTGTATTTTTCGATTTTAAAAAAATTTCTACTTTCGGTTGGGACTTTAAAATTAATTTAAAAATAAAAATATATTTTATTTTTACCAAGAGTATCTTTTCCGATAATATTATTTATAAAATATAATTATAATTTTTAGAATATATTTGAATTTATAAATTGATTTATGTAATAAGTTGATTTGGATAATATTTAAAAATAATAAAAAATATATAAAAAATATTTTACCCTTGCCGAAAATTATCATAGACTTAATTTCTATAATATAAAATTATGTGACCATATTTGACTAAATTATGATGTTATAATTAATTATAAACCCTACCGATCTATTTAAATAATATACATTAATTGAATAGAATATAAAAAAAAATTTAATTACAAAGCCGTATTGAGCAAAGTTGCTTATGATAATTTTTTTTAAGATATACATACATATAATCAAACAGTTTTATGACAATATTATTGCATATTAGAATCGTCACCTAACTAAAAATAAATAATATATATCTATATAACAAGAAAATTGTCATTAAGCATAAATAATTATTTTATGATTAGTAATATACCATACTTCCAATGTCTTGATGTACACCATGAAAAGATGATATTTTCCCTTTGAAACTATTTCTGATTCAACATAGTGCTAGTCCTTGAACCGTTGACCACCGACTATTGGGTAGCAGTTCACTTGATTTGATTTAAGCTCTAGAAAGATGGAGAAGAGACTAAAACTTTTGGCCAGTAAATACTTGGATGGAGGTTCTAAAGTCCTCAATTATGTGAGATTAGAAATGCTTATAGTAGATTGAAAGGAGAGAGTATGGATCTCATCTCTTACTTATTCTCCTTTAGCCTCAGCCATCCAAAATCAAACCTCTTTTACCCAAAAATGAGCCGCTCCTAGCCTATGTTGCTGTCAAAAAAACCAGCCTCTATGATGGGCCTTAAACCCATTTAAGCTAATAAAAAATATTATGCAGTTAAATAAAATTTAATTGTTTACCAATGTCGATATCATATATCGATTGATATATTTATAAATATTGTAAATATATTTAATAACACTTATTCATCAAATCATAATCAAATTTTATAATTAATATTTCATAAATGTTAATTAATTTATAAAATTATAAATTAATTAAATTGTTTGGTCAAAGGAGGATTCATCGTTTCGATTGTGTGACTCTTATGAGGTAAATTTGGTCAGCGATTAATATCGAACTATTCAAATATTAATGTTCACACATCACTTAGTAGGCATTGTGACATTTTAGCCAAAGTTATCGCTTACTTGGTTCAGTAAAATCAAATTTCACTTTATTAAGCGTTACCGGATCGTGAATATTATTTACACCAATTTTCTTCATCAAAACTATGTCACTTTGAACTTAAGGAATTTGGTAATGGTCAAAATTCTAGTATCGTTCATATTCAACTCTATAATCCAAACACAATGTCCTTGTGTAACAACCCACCTCGGAACATGCCTAAATTTCAATCCAAAAAGGTCCATCGAAACGTAGGTCCATTCAAAGGCTGGTTGTTGATTGGTAAAAGAAGTAACAGTACGGAGCAATAACTGTTCTTTCAGAACTCACAGCAGACGAAATAAAATATAGTAGCAAATTGTACCTATTTATTTCAAAACCATTTGAAATGTCATAATACAGAACATCATCAAACTATTAAATAAAATCCATACATCATTTATCCAAAATACATGGGTAAAATAGAAAACAACATAAAAGATAATAATAACAGCCACAAGCTTAAGCAACTCCACCTTCAAGAATCATCACCAACATCACTCCATCCTTAACCCATGTTGTAATGAGGAGGGAGTCAGAACAACAAGTGTCTGGTGAATAAAAAACATCAAATTTTACCATTTCAGTACTTAGGCAATATATTTTAAAATAAGAACGTGCTTTCATACATAATACCATTTAATACTTGTTATAAGGGAAGGAGGCGGGTCCTCAATCAACCACTTAATACCTTTCATTCCCAAATCAGGTTTCTAAATCCCATGACTCAAATCCCACATCATAAATATCTAACCATACGAGAGATAATACCCAAGCCACTTTATACTTTTTAATGAAAAATAGGCAGACTCTAGCCATTTAAGACCTCAATTAAGGCAGACCCCATCATTTAATACATATACCCAAGACAGACCCCTCAATGGTAACTATCTAACTGACATCACATGAAATCTCTCAAGCCACTTAATACTTCTTTATGGAAAGGCGGACCTTTAATCAGTCACCTAATACCACAGCCCAAAATGGACCCTTATCAAGATTTCATCCGTCGTTCCTAATAACTAGCCCCTTGGCTATTTAATACTTTATTTGGAGAAAAGCGGCGGGCCCTCAAATAATCATTTAATACCTCAAGACCCTGAATCAAGCCCTTTGTATTATGATCCATACTCATAATGACATCTCACATTAATCTGACTAATCATAGGGACTGGAAGTCGGATTAGCTGGGAAGATTTACCATAAAGAATTTGGGACTAAATTCGCGCCATCACAAATAATTATCATAGCAGATGTCATACATTAGCTAGGAAAACTTCTGTGTGTCTTTCGACTGACCTCGCATCCTTATGACTTAGCCATAATTTAAATATTCTCCATATATATGTAACACCCCTAATTTTTGATAACATTATTCAGAAGACTTAACTAGATAAATTAAGTAGAATAATGTAAATATAAGTGATAAGGGTATTGAGATGTGAATATAATTAAGGCTGTGCTTAATTAACTAATTAAATAGGCTAAAGATTGGTTTTTAAGTTAATTAATCTACATAAGGGTATGATGGGAATTAGCCTCCCAAAGCCCCTCACCCTTATATATTCTTGTTCCTTACCGTTCATTTCTCATTCATGTCATTTTGAAAACGAAAAGCAAACATAAGAAGAGGAGCCGGCTATAATCAAAGAGAAGAGAAATCAAAGTAAAGCTAAGGATTAAAGCTAGAGGAATAAATCTCAATCGAATCTCCTTATCTTAATCAAGGTGCATAATAATATATACCATCTTTAATTTTTTTTATGGACATATGTTTTCGAATTTAAGATTAAATTCATTTATATGATGATTTGGATGATGATGTGCATGACTTACAATTTGTTCGATTTAAACAAGAATGTTTAAATATGATTATATGCGGTTTTAGGGCAAAACTGATTGATATTTATGTTTAAAGGCCATGGAAAAGTTTTATGTTGTGTAAAACATGATTTTAGATTTGGGTTTTAATTTTGATAATTTTCCAAGCTATGGAAAGATAACTATGAATTTGCAAAGGAAAATATGGTTAATTGGGTTTATAAATTTATTTTGGAAAATATATTAAGAATTTGGATCTGAAATTTTGACAAGTTAGATAACACGATTAAAGTGAATTTCTATAATTTTTGGGGGATTTTCCTAAGTGATTTTCTATGCAAATTAAATTATTTTAGAAGAAGGACTTATTTGCAATACTTATTTTGCTTAATGGAAGGGCTTATTTGCTAACTTAACCATGCTTTAGATCTGAAATTAGCGGTAGATATTTTGATAAATAATTTTAAAAGTTGAGGCAACCAATTACAGTTTTACACGTAGCAGGTTAATTAGATAAAAATTTGCTTTAAGTGGCATTAATCAACTTTTACCCAAAAAAGCAGGTTCCGCCTCTAACAGAAGCACCTTTCAACTCAGAGCTTCCACGTTAAATCAAGTCAAAACCCCATTAAGCCGAAACCGATACATAAGGTATCACTTAGCTAGTAGTAGTGGATTAGAGAAAGGCGAAGGCTAGGTGTCGAAAGCATTGCTTTCGATGGGATCGATACCTTTGTTTATTTTAAAAAGAGAAGCGCATGCCTTTGTTTTATGAAAGCCTTTGAAGGAGTCGAAGCATATGTTTTCGAAAGAGGTTTTTAAGGCATTCGAAGGGGTTTCCATCAACTTATGTTTTAGAGAGTAAGCTTTCGAATGGGTTTCTTCACTTATAAAATAATGCTTTCGAAAGAAGGGGTTCCGACCTAGTCGAAGCCCTGCTGCCGTTATTTTGCCTTTCGAGTATATTGAAGTCATCAATGCCTTCGAAGGGTAGTTTTGTTTTAAAATGTTTTAAGCCACTTCTTAAATTATTTTGAAAGGTTCCAAGGGTTTCGAAGGTAATGGCTTCAAAATGGGGTTTTGATCCTATCCTTCAGTATTTTGTTTAAATGATTTGAAGCTTTCGAAAGGGATGGTGCCGATGCCATCAAGTTTTTCCCAATGCTTTTATATAATAAAGAATGGTTTCGAAAGAGATACTTTCTTTGAATTCAATTTGACCCAAATGATACTTTTAAGTACAAATCCAATGGTTTCGAAAGAAGGTCTTTCAATGGTTTTGGGAGGGATACTTCCAAAAGTTTTGAAATGGGTACTTTCAATGGTTTCGAAAGGTTTCGAAAAGGGTACTTCTAATGGTTTTGAAAGGGGTGCTTTCAATTGGTTTTGAAGCTATGCCTCTAAAGTTAAATGCTAATACTTTAACACATTTGAAAGGTTTCGAAAGAAAGGTTTTAAAGTGTTCGAAAGGCATGAGCCTAATGTTTTGAAAAGAGATTTTTATGCTTTCAAAGGAGGTTATCCAATGAGGTCAAAAGCAAGGTTTCGAAGGTTTCAAAAGGCTTTGTTTTCCAAAACAAATAATCCAATCTCATTTTAAAAAAACCATGCCATATATAAATAAAGTGTTTTGAAAAGCATTTTTTGAAGAAGTTATCTTTGATTAAAAGTCTAAAGGGATTAACCAAGTTATTGTATTTGCTTCTTTATATATGTATATATTCACATTCTAATGGACCCATAACTGTATTTTAGGGAAGGGCAGAATAAATAACTAGGTTGACCCAGTAATGAATATAAATTAAGTTAACTCCTAAATTAGTTGATTGCATCCAGGATGTCAGGATGACCAGAAAATTGGATGCTAAAATATTAAAGGAAGATATTGGAAGGGGCCAATAGGTTCTCAGTAAGCCCATGAAAACTGTACATTGAAAAGGATATTGGCAGGGGCCAATAAGTTCATAGTATGCTCATGAAAACTATGTATAAAGGGAGATGTTAGAAAGATAGGTTCATAGTTAGCCCATGTAAACTATGATTTGATATTGGCAATGGGCCAATAGGTTCATAGTGACCCATGAAAACTATATCCAGATTAAGATATTGATAGATGTCATAGGTTCCTAATCACCCCATGAAAACTAGGATAAGAGTTAAGATATTGGAGTTACCAATAGGTTCATAGTGATCCCATGAAAACTATATAATTGAACAGGGAGTCCTTAAACATTTTACCGGTTATTAGTTAGCCCATGAAAACTATTAAGTTATTAATAAACCTAGAAAATATAAATGAGATAGATAGTCAAAATGAATGGGAATGGGTAATTCAAAATTGATTCACTTGTTTTGTATATCATCCTATCGTATTATTTTTGAGATGTTTTAACCACTGTGGATGCAGAAGCACAGTATATGGTTTTAGGATACTAGCGAGGACAAAACCCATTCCGCTAAGGGCGTGGTCTTACTAGATATCTAAGTGGTTTGAAATGGTAGATTATTATTCATATCAGACTTTATGTCTGACTCGAAGTTTATGTTTTCTTCTTAAAATATCAAGTACTCAATTGATTTTGAGTAGTTTAAGAGTTGAGGTTTACAAGTACCTCATTAGACGAATAAGCTTCCAGGGGCGTGCAGGAGGCATGATAGATATCTAGAGTTCTCTTTTATTTGATTCCGTTGTGTTGTTTGTAATGGCAAAGTTGTTACATTGCCTGTGTATACACTGATCATCCAATGGGGAATCTTCATATGTCCCTCTTGGCGTATGTTGTAATAAATATATTTTCTCTGAACGTGGTTAATGATGATGGATTATGTAATGAATTGGAAATGTTTTGAAATGGAATATGAACTTGTTTGATGTTATATTTTTTTTCCATATTCTTGTGTTTTTGTGTATCAATGTATCTAACGCCGCCATATTTAGTCGCCGAGGATTAATAACCGTGGATGACTATAACATTCATAACCATTAGGTATGAACCTCCAAGTAGGGGATGTTACAAGTTGGTATAAGAGCGTAGTTTTATGAAGCTTAAAAGAAATTTAAACCTAAAAGATCTTCAAACATAATCCAATGAATCGGAAAATAAGATCACGGTTTGGGATAACACTAGTAACGTACTTGTATTATATATATAAGTACGTATTCCTCTCTCTCTCTCTCTCTTAGACCGTTCTTCTGTATCTTACTAAAGGTCATATGTTGATTTATGAGAAAGAAGATATAGAAGTAGGAAACGGAAGAGGAAATCTAGGTGAAGCAAGCACCACAACCAACAAAAATGCTCGACTCAACACTAGAAGGAACCATGGTCGACAAGCTAATGCTAACCAAAATGCTGATGCCAATGTGGGTGCTGCAAATCCGCCAGTAGATGCAGGAATGATGTATCAGCTCTTCGTCACTATGATGTAAGAAGGAGCTATTACTGGTGTTGTTGGAAATGTAGAAGGAGCTAATCCTATGGCTCCAGTTGGAAATAATTATGCTATGCCGAGAAGAGACTACACCAGTCTGGGTGGAAAGCCGTTTGTGGGGACGGAGGATGCCATAGAAGTTGAGAATTGGTTGTTAAATTGTGATCGTATCTTTTCTGATTTGGGTTTAGATGGTGAGAAGAAGAAAAGCTTGGCCTCTAGACAGTTGCAAGGGTTAGTGCTTCATTGGTGGAATAGTGTGACTGCCGATGTTCCGGAGGAAGAGTTGACATGGGCTGAGTTCAGAAGGAGATTTGAATAGTGGTTTTTATCTGAGGCTGCTTAGTCAGCGTTGATGAGAAAGTTTACGGATTTTTTCAGGGGGAGATGTCGGTTATCGAGTATGCTACTAAGTTTGATGAACTGTCTCGATATGGATATGATGCTATAGACACTAACATCAGAAGAAATGAGAGGTTCATTCGAGGTTTGAGGCTTGAGCTTACTAGGGTGACCCTGACATATATCTGTGATCCTTGTAATGTAGTGGTGGAGATGGCAATTCACCATGAAGAGATGCTTGCTGTTTGTGCTAGAGAGAAGCCAGTTGAATTCTTAGGTCCTTAGGGAAAGAAGAGGAAGTTCTTTAAGATGAAGGGAGTCTACAAGGGAGATACTGCCAAGAAGGCAAAGGCAAATTTAGTTTGCTACAAGTATGACAAGAAGGGTCTTTATGCAAATGAGTGCCGGTCGGGCAAGGGGAAGAAAGCTACATATAAGAAGAATGTGAAGTGCTTTAACTATGATCAAGTTGGGCATTATAAGAACCAGTGTCTAGAACCGGTTATGGTGGACAAGAGAAAGGTTTTTGCTATTGGACCATCATCTATTAAGCCAACTGCATCTGACAAAGTAAAGACTGTGATGGAAGGTATGCTTTTATTTAGAGTATACCAATTAGGATACTATTTAATACTGGTGCATCACATTCATTTATATCTCAGTGTTTGGTTGATAGATTATGCCTAGAACCTACAAACCTTGTTACTTCCTTAATGGTTGCGGATCCAATAGGAGGGTATGCAACTCTGGGGATGAGATGTGAGCATTTAAAACTTGATTTGTTAGGTCATCAGTTTGCATGCAGTATGTATGTTTTTGATTTCGTAGATTTCAAAATCTTTTTGGGTATGGAATGGTTGAGCAAGTATGAGGCTAGGATATTTTGGTAGGATAGGGAGATATCATTGAGACACCTAGACTGTTATAAACGAATCATATTCTCAGTGGAGAATTCTGACCGGAGTAGTTGTGCTTTGTAGAGTGCAATGGAAGTGGGAGAAGAGCTAAGTCAAGTTCGGGTAGCAAAAGAGTTTGCAGATGTCTTTAAGCCGGTCATAGGACTACCAACGAGACGAGCTATTGAGTTTCGGATAGATCTTATGCCAGAAGCTGAACCTGTGAGTAGATCACCTAGTAGGATGACACCTGCCGAGATGAAGGAATTGAAGATGCAGTTAGTGGATCTAAAAGGAATGAATTTTATTAGGCCAATCAGTTCGCCTTGAGGAGCGGCCATGGTATTCATGAAGAAACCAGATGGGTCATTGAGAACGTGTATCGACTATCGTAAGTTGAACGAGCGGATGATAAATAATAAGTATCCTTTATAGAAAATTGATGATCTATTTGATCGGTTGTGTGGAGGCAGAGTGTTTTCCCAGTTGGATTTGTCGATGGGCTTTCATCAGTTAAGAGTGGTAGAGGACAGTATTCCTTTGATAGCATTCCAGACTAGGTATGGTTCATATGAGTGGTTAGTAATGCCATTCGGGTTAACGAATGCACCTTCTTTCTTTGTAGGTCTAATGAACCGAGTCTTCTCAGAGTATTTGGATAGATTCATGTTGGTGTTTATAGATGACATTTTAGTATACTCTAAGGATGAAAGAAAGCATGAGGATCATCTTAGAGTTGTGCTTAAGACGCAGAGGCAGCATCAGCTAAAAGCGAAGTTTTCCAAGTGCCATTTTTGAAAGAAAGAGGTTAGATTTCTTGGTCACATGGTTTCAGAAAAAGGGTTGTTAGTCGATCTAAATAAGATCAAAGCTGTTGACCATTTGAAGAGACAAGAGACAATGACTGAGATTAGAAGTTTTCTTAGATTAGCTGGCTATTACCAGAGATTCATTAAGAATTTCCCATGGTTAGCAGCGCCTTTGACTAAACTAACTAGGAAGGATGTGAAGTTTGTTTGGTCTGACAAATGTGAGAAAGCATTCCTTAAGTTAAAGCGTTGTTAACCAATGCACATGTGTTAGTAGTTCTAGACGGAAACCACGGGTTGGTGGTGTATACCGATGCATGTGGAACAGGATTGGACGCTTTGTTGACGTGGAAGGGTAAAGTGATTGCCTACGCTTTATGACAGCTTAGACCAAATGTAGTGAGATATCCTACTCATGATTTGGAGTTGGCTGCGATGATCTTCGCATTGAAGATTTGGAGACATTATCTCTTAAGGGAGAGCTTGAGCTATACACAGATCATAAGTATTTAAGATACTTATTCTCTCAAAAAGAATTGAATATGAGACAACAGAGGTGGCTGGGGTTTTTGGCTGCTCATTATTTTGGTATAGAGTATACACCAGGAAAAGGTAATAAAGTAGCGATGCTCTTATTAGAAGACACCAGAATGTGGTGTTAGCTATGTTGGCAGAATGGAAGGATCTAGAAGCTTTGGCGAGTTGTGGTGTGCAGTTAAGATCGACTGCTAGTTCTAGTCAGAGTACTGCCATGATGTCCTGTTTAGAAGTTCGATCGGCGTTGATCGAGAGAATTTCTTCTAAGCAGAAGGAGGATCCAGTATTAGCCGAGAAGATCAGAAGGCTTGAGGTTGGAACTGAGATTAATGATCTGAAGGATTTTAGTCTTGACCAGAGGGGATGGTTGAGAAATGTAACACCCCGGATTTTTGATAACATTATTTAGGAGATTTATTTAGATAATTTAAATAAAATAATGTATTGATTAGGGGATTGAGATTTGATTTATTTGAGGTATCCATGCTTTTTAAACTAACAAATTAAAAAGGGTTTAAAATGAATCAGAGAAGGGGTATTATGGAAAAAAGGCCATTCCTATATCACCTTCCTTAGGCCGTGTATCACTACACACATTCATTCTCATTTTAAAATTTAAAAGCAAGGCCGGCCACCATTAAGAAGGAAAGAAGAAGAGGAAACTAAAGAAAAGCTAAAGGATAAGCAAATTTAATTCAAACTCGTTCAAATCTCAAGCCCCTTAATCTCTAAAGCAAAGGTGAATAATGTTTACATCTCTAAATTTATATTGTTTTCGGTTTTAAGATTAAACCCGAATATTTTGCAAAGGTTTGCCCTGTTTTGAATGATAAGATGATTGCATATACATTATGATGATTTATTAATGATCATATAGATTTTATGTCATGTTTTAAGATGAAACCCCATTAAATGACATCCATTAGCCTTGCGAATATTTATGATGATTTAAAAGTTATTTTAGAGATGGTTTCAATTTTTAGATTTTTTGAATTTTTGTGGAATTATTATGAATTTTCTAAGGAAGAAAATGGTATTTTGGATTATAAATTATTTACAAGAAAATAACTATTTGTTTTGATCCAAAAATTTTATATGTTGAAATGAACATATTAAATGATTTTGTGGAATTTTTCCATTATTTTTTAAGGTAATTTAATAGTTGTATAAAATTATTCAAGGTATGTGACATAAATGTTTTATATCATTATAAAAGAGAAATGATCTTTTTCAAAATTATTTAAATTTCCAAATAAGGGAGGTCGGCAGCATTTTTGAATATAAAATACTGCCAAGCAATCAGATTTAGACAAATAAGGCAGGCTGGGTACAAAAGAACCATTTTAAAGTACAAATAAACAGTTTTTATACTATTTCAACTCTTTCGACAAGAGATTCCGCCTCCATTCCAAATCATCCGACAAAGTCGAAAGGTATCAAACCTTTCGACTAGGTCAAATAACCAATACACATGGTATCAGCAACTGGTATGTAGTGAATTGGAAGGAGTCGAAAGGTTTAGAGACGAAAGGTAAGAGCTTTCGAAGGAGATGAAACTTTGTTTTGGTTTTAAAGAAAATAGGCCTCCTAGCTTTCGACAAAGAGCTTTCGACGTTGTCAAATGATTTTAAAGAAAAGGGATTCGATTGGTTTGATCATCTAAAGGGGCATCTTCATATGTCGCTCTTGGCGTATTGTTGTAATTTATATTTGATCATTGCCTGGGATTACGTATAGGGATGTTTGTAACTTGAACATGATATTGTTTGAAATGTAATCACCGAAATTATTGTTTTTAGAAATATGTGATTTTGTTCATATTCAGGTGCTTCTGATATTATGGATACCATTACATTACCGTATTTCGTCACCAGAAGTTAATACTGTGGATGACTGCAGCATCCATAGTGCTTAGCTTTTGGCCTCTAGATATGGGATGTTATACTTGGTATCCAAACATAGGTTTAGGAAAAATTTAACTTAAAATTGAATTTTAAAACAAAAATCCAAAGAAATTAAAGTAAGATTTGGGGTTGGTTTAACGTTATAGTAACATACTTGTATTTTCTATATATATAAGTATGCGCTTTATCTCCTTTCATCTACCTTTGATTAGGTTATTTTTCTGTAGCTCCCGAGGTTTGAATATAGATATGGATGGTAGAAGAAGCAGAGTTAACCAAGGAAGGGGAAGCAATGAAAGGAATGCCAGACCTAATGCTGGGAGAAACCAAGGCAGGCACAGGCGGAGAATGTTGGTGTTGGAGTCCCGCAGGTCAGAATGGAAGCCAGTATTAGTTTATCAGGGATATGATGCAGACAGGGGTTGCATCCTGAGTGTTTGGAGGAAATGTTGCAGGAGCAAGGGTTCCAAAAGTTCCGTTAGTTAATCATTTCTCTAAGATGAGCGGTGATTATACGAAGCTAGGAGGGAAGCCGTTTGTGGAAACGGAAGATGCCATTGAAGTTGAGAATTGATTGTTGCACTACGAAAGGATTTTTGCAGATCTAGGGCTCAATGACGAGCAGAAGAGGAGATTGGCATCCAGCAGCTTCAGGAAGCTGCATTGTTCTGGTGGAGCAGTATAACAACGATAGTAGAGAGGAGACAGTTACCTGGGAGGATTTCAAGAGGAGATTCTAGGAGAGGTTTATGTCTGCGATGGCACAGTCAGCTTTGATTAAGCAGTTTGCTGAGATGGTGCAGAGTAAGATGTTTGTTGCTGAGTATGCTAGGAAGTTTGAAGAGTTGGCCCGGTATGGGTATCTTCTGTAGATACAGTGCTGAAGTGAAATGAGAAGTTTATCATGGGATTGAAGCCAGATTTGGCTAGTGTTACTTTGTCTCATCTTAGAGATCCTTCTAATATTGTTGTGGAGATGGTTTTAAGGTAGGAAGAAGTCCTCGAGTCTATGGAGAAGAGCAAGGAAAAAGGGTCTAAGTTAGGCTGGGCCAGAAGAGGAAGTTCTTTCCCAAGAAAGGTGCTAAGAAGGGTGGAGCATCCAAGAAAGCGAAGTTTGAGGTTGTTTGCTCTAAATGCTACAAGAAAGGGCACTTTGCTAGTGAGTGTCGCTCACGGAAAGCAAAAGATGTAGCTAAGGGGAAGAATGTCAGGTGCTATAACTGTGGCCCAATAGGTCATTATAAGAACCATTTCAAGGAGCCCATTAGAGATGGTAAGGGCAAGTTGTATGCATTGGAGCCTGCTGCTTCTAAGCCCATAGCACAGGAGAGGAGGAAGGCAGTTCTTGGAGGAACGCTTCAGATTCATGGTATGTTTGTTAGCATTTTATTTGATACTGATGCATCACATTCTTTTGTATCTAGATTTTTGATAGATAATCTTGACCTTGAACCCACTTATTTAGTTACTTCCTTATGGGTTGTGAATACAATATGAGGGATGCAACTCTAGGGTTGAGGCGTGACTAGTTTGAGTTTGACCTGTTAGGTCATACTTCTGTGTGCAGTTTGCATATGTTTGATTTTGTGGGGTTCGGGATCATCCTAGGTATGGATTAGTTAAGTGAGTGCGATGCAAAGGTAGGAAGATATGTTTGATTTTAGTGATCGGATTTTCTTTACCGCTGTATCAATGTATTTAACACCGCCGTATTTGGTCGCCAAGGATTGATAACTGTTGATGACTGTAGCATCCAGAGCCGTTAGGTTTGGGCCTCCAAATTGGAGGATGTTACAGTATATAATACTCATCTTACTGTTTCATAATCAAGGCCTTACAAGGAATCTTTCTTATTATGCCTTCAAAAATTTATTACTTCCCAAAAGGGAATTAGTGACAATTATTTCCTAATTAACTACACAATTATATGCCATAATTATATGTTTATTATGTTAATAGAAATAAACATATATTCGTGCCTAATAACTTTTAAGTGCATTGTTCATACGCCCTAAACTAGCATTAAATGTCAATTTTTTAACCATAATACTAATACAGGTCCTTTCCCTTCAGATTTCCAGATTTCAATATCCATAACAAGAATTAAATTTTCATATCCATAACTGCAATAAAATGACTTGTAGATAGAAATAGAAACCCAATTTATTACATCAATTCAATGGCATATTCTAAACAATAAGAATTGCACTCCAAACTTCATATTCTATTCAACTCCTACTTTACAAAGAAATAAATGAAGGAATTTTGTGTGGAATAAGTGGCATAAACTACGAACATAATTCGTACTCTATACCCTTGTTTTATTATTCAAGACTAATAATTTGAATCAAAAAAGAAGGAGAAGTGGAATAGACTATGAAAATAAAAAATTGCATAAATAATATAAAATCCATCAAATTAACATAATAATCGAGAATCTACTTCTAAAGTTGACATTTCGAAATAAAAAGAATTTTATGTATCTTGGTTTCACAATCCCAAAATCCTCAAGGCATATTCAAATCCATATACATATACTATTGAATTACCAAAAAAGAAATACTAAAGTTTCCACTCACAGAATATCTTTAGTTTTGCCTTCCTTAAATTTGCACGCTTTACAACACTTTCTAGAATATCTCTTTAGATACACACACACATACACAGAGAGTGCAAGGGAGAGCTATATATATTTATTATATTTATAATAATTGGAGAAGAATTGAATAAGTTGGAAGGAGAAGAAATAGAAAACAAGATTGAATTATTAAATTCCTAGTGGAGTTTCTGAATCTAATTCGGATAGACGAGAATGGCATAGGTTTGAGGATTCCCTAAATTTTTATGAATAAAAAATAGGAAGGATAAAGTCCTATTTATAGGATTTGAAATGCACCAGAACCATATGATGAAGTTAGGTGCATAAATCAGGGGTATTTGAACATGGAAAAAGCCTAGCCGCCATCCTAAACAGGGGTCAACCACACCCCCTTGAGCGGTCGACCGTTAGGGATCGACCGCTTTGGGATGGAGGTGTCAACCTCTCCACTATTCTAGGGTGCGCTGATTTGTTTCCGTTGCCCGTTTATTATTCCCTAATTAACTTTTAACCCTTGTTGTTTAAATTAACGTTTATTTAACCCCTAAGTAGACCTACAGTTAATTTTTGAAATTCAAACCCTAAATTTAAATACTTATTTGAATTTTGAGTTCAAATTAAATTAATTTAAATCTGAAAACTTTAAACGCTTATAACTTCTTTGTTTGAGCTCCATTTTTAGCATATTATATATGAAAATTGATCAGAATTTCACCATGAATAGAACTGAATAACTTTCATGGTCAAATTCTAACTTCTATAAAGTTTTCATTTCAACCCTACCTTGTTTAATTTAATTTACTCAATTTAGTTATGGTTGATTTTATAGGGTGTTACACCTTGGTTCAATAATAACAATTTTTAGTATCCGAAATGCTCTGCCCAGAGACTTTGACTTGAGTTGTTCTTGAAGCTTACCCCATATAACTAAGAAGACGAATCCCCTCTTGAATAGTGCTTCACTTCTAATACTTCCACTTGACTCGACTATAATCACTCGATGAATGTCGTGCCATGATTTGACTATAATCAAAGTGGAGCTTTCATATTAAAGATTGACAGTATTCTCAAGTCGAGAGAGTTATGTAAATTAGCCACATCGATATTTTCTATTTGACCTTAGTTATATCAACCAATGGAAAACTATCTAGTGAGTCATTCTATAGTTATCTAATAACTGTCAGTATGTAACTTCTATGTACCCCTCAACAGTCATGAATAATACACTGTTCAACATTTGGAGAGCGTTACATACTCTAGTAGTCTCAACAGATACACTAACAACCAATCTTGATGCATCTTGTCTAGAAATATTTAAAATAACATGTTTTATAATATTGAGATATAATATTCATGATTGCAACTATTTGTAATTGCTATAAAAACACACCACTTACGGTATTTTTATTTGATATACTTTTAATTAAATAAACTAATATAACACATTATATCAAGTAAATAATAGAAAGAAAACACCTTTTTATTTTCAACAATATCGGTTACCAAGTCAGATATATGTAATAGATTAAATAATTATCTCTAGGGTATACCCCCAACTCTATCGATCTTCCACTTACACTTAGGGTCAAATATGTAATCTTATTCCAACATTTTCAATTAGTTTCCTCAAAAAACTAATTGCGTCAGTCCCTCAGTGAAGTGGTATGCTATTATGTTTTAATTATCTACTTTATCAATCAATTCTCACCAACGTTGATAAACCACATTTATCATGTGGAAGAATTCGAAGTATGTATGTCGACTTCCAATAAGCTCTAAGTTCTATTATGGAATATATCATGGCCTTATTTTCATATAACAATTTATGGGATTCTTAACATTTGGAATCACACTTAGCAAATTTATAAATTTGCGCATTTATAGTTATATACATTGCGGCACTATCCAAGGCGATGTACTTGGCCTTTTTCATTGAATCAGCCATAATCTTCCGTTTGAAACATTTCCAACTTAATGATTCTTAGCTTGGAATGTATTATTGACATGTTATACTCAACATCACTCATGAAAGTTTGAATCTAAACGCTTGTTGTTTCTGTAAACAATTCTTTACTATTTCACAAATACATGAGAACACATAAAACAATAGTTTAGTGATATAAAGTTGAATTTTATATTTTCATCATGTATCAAAGAAAAAAAATCACGATATCGTAGACAACATAACATGTATGATAATTCATATTGCCAATGCATAAAGAATCAATCTTACGTGTTTCATGTTATACATTTTAATAAGGTGTCCTTCCATATCATTTGGGACATTTCTAATTTTTTATATTTACTATAAAAGACATCATTTACAAATCTAATTTTGGGTATTAAAATGACTAAAGTTGATTTTAATACAAGTAAATCGTTAACAATCAGCAATGTGTTGTTTACTTGTAACGACTTGTCTTATATGCATCAGAGGATCATAGAATATTTATATTATTTTCATGTGAGGTTGTACAATTCTATGATTTTGAAAAATGACTCCTAAGGGAATTTTCCACATCTATGAATTTTTTCAAATTTCTTTATGACCATTTTAACCTTGAAAATCTTGTATGACTCATAACTTTTGATGGAGATGAGCTAGAGTCTAAAATGCTTCCTTTGCTTCAAGATGATGGTTTCTCTTTCCTAAAGTGGTCATAATAGGGAAACAGATTCACCGTTTGAGAGATATTGCTATTTTAAGTTTTAATGGCTTTCAATAAATATATGGGTAATTAAGCGGGCCTAAACCCAAGCCCATTAGCCTATTTCGGATTTTGGAGCTAGGGAGGGTGTTGGGGCTGAGATGATTCACCTTTTATCTTCCCAAAACATCTCCAAACCTCTTCTTACCATCTTTTCTTCAAAAGATACATCTTTTGTGGTCTAAATCTAGCTTAAATCTTCATTAGAGGCGTAGTTAGTGAAGATGGATCTTTGATTCATCATTTTTGTGCTTGGAAATTCAGGTTTCTTGCTATCCAATTCAGATTCAAGTGGAAGAACATTAAATTTGGGTACCTGGCGAGTGATTAGATCTCTCACTTGCTAATTAGATTATTATACATCCTAAATGATGTTTTAAAATTTATATAAAAATCTCTAAAAGTGTTTTAAACCATATTAACCATATATGTAAAATTTAGACAATTTGGACTTGATTTACAAAACGTGTTCTTATAGATCCTTAGCCTTAGAATTAGATTTCTTTAAAATGTATATATTTAAATGTTTGTCTATTGTTATTTCTTATACATGATGTATGTATTATTGTTAGATGTTTGAATGGTTGAAAACGCCGATCAAATGGCGATTTAGCTTTAGAAACAAGTTAGGAATCAATATGTAGGGATCGGAATTGATCCGTAAATATTGGTCCAAATGAGGTGCGATCGATATGGCATGACAAGGAAGGCCTCATGATGATATTGTTATCCCGCTTTTTGGCAAATCCACGATACCAAAAGATCGATCGAAAAAAAAGACAGTTCGTCTCAAAGATTGGTTATACTTTGCTTCACTATGGATATCGTTGAATTTTTTCCGAGTCCGGATCAGGCTACAATTGATAGGACATGACAAGCAAAGCCATAAGAACCAGCATTTCAAATTTCAAGTGAATCCGAGTTCGTATGCTCAAGTTATGATGGATATAAGTTGAAGGGAGAAGCTCCGGTTTCATATCGATCATCAAGCTCCATTTCGTATCGATCAGTTTCGTATCGATCCAACGGTTTCGTATCCATCGAAGTGCCACAGTTCGCATCGGTCAAGTTCGAATCCATCGAAGTGCCTCGGTTCGACTCGATCTCATTCGAGTCCATCGGCTCCTCCTTCGAGTCCATTTGCATCTCCCTACATCGCATCCATCGGCAGATAACCTACTTTGTATCGGTCAACTCTCATGAGTTCATATCGATCAGGATTGGCCATGTTCGAATCCATCGAGTTCATATCGATGGACTTCATAACCATCAGCAGATGATGCGCTTCGTAACGATCGGCCAGTGTCTTCTTCGCATCCATCATAAAAGCATCCCTTCGAATCCATCAAGGTGCCTTGATTCGTCTCCATCCAGATACCCTGCTTCGTATCCATGGAGGAAGCCACTCTTCGAATCCATCTAGGTGGAGTAATTCGTATCCATCGAGTAAACAAGCCAGGGTGACGTGTCATCCCTCGATATGAACAAGGCGAAATGTATGGAGTCGATGCGGTCAACTCGGAGTGAAGACCGGATTGAGGCGAAGTTTGCGCTCCACGTAATCACGAAAGCACGCGCAATCATCATTTCGAAGCAATCGATTCGAAGAGATGGATTTGAACCAAACAGCCCAGTGAAGAACACCATTTTGTATCGACGATAACTCACAATCCACCGATCCAAATGCCATGAAATTTTCATAGGAGCTTGTATACATGCTAAGGAACGTCTCCACCAAATTTCAGCTCCATTGGACATCATCTTGATCGATACGAAATGATTTCGTATCGATCACAGATCCACTCGAAACTTTCTGAGATTGGTCGCGTGGGCCCACTCACGTGCCAGAAAAAGTCTTCTGAGATTTGACCGAAGTCTCAGCCTTCTACGCCTATAAATAGAGCCCCAGAGCCTACAGAAAAAGGATCTTTTTGACTCTGAAGCGTCCAGACTCTGCTGGATTGAGATCTCCATCATCCTACACCATATTCTTGCTGTTGAATTCGAATTTCCAGTTGTAACTTGCTTTTGATTGCTGTAACAACTTGTAATCATTGAAAGAGAATCAATAAAACTGCAAAAAACTTCACAGTGGACGCAGGCAACACGCCGAACCACTATAAATCGCTTGTCTACACATTTACTTTACTTTTATTTAGAATTTTTGTTAGATAATCCTCATTTTCAATTTACATTCTTCATTATTATCTCTTCAAAGACTCCCGAAGAGTGTTGTGACCAATTTTGGTGCAAACACTTTGGTGATTTCACTGAGAAAACCCAGATTTTCTCCTGCTCGTTGGATCTGTCATCGATACCGGATTGAATAAATCTAAGGGAGAGATCCAGATTACCAATCCAAGTTCCTTCACTTCTATTCAGATTTGCATGAAGTCTAGGAAAGGAATTCAACCTTCAAGATGGTTAGCATAAGGACCACCTCTAACGCTGTCAATCAAGATGAACAGGATATGCAGAATCCTATGCCACTACCTCCCTCTAACCAAGATGCTACCGGACACTCAGAACTATCAGGTCTGGTTACCCGACAAGAGTTTCAGCTGCTGCTCCAAGAGCTGACCCATAGTCGGCAACAACTAACAGAATAGCTACGCGCTAACGCTGAGCTGACCAATCAGTTGAATCGCCAGAAGCGAAGGAGATCCAGGAGAGACCATGCTTCTCACTCCTCCAGCGAAAGTTCTTCATCTTCCGATTATCATAATCGATCTCCACGACCCCGGCTAGATGAGAATCACATGCAAACTGCTGGAAATCAACCGGCAATGACTGTTGGACAACTGAGAATTAGTCCATCAGCTAGTCTCCAAACCAGGCCCTCCTCCCGAGGAGGTACCATTCCTCACTGCACCACAGAATACCGCGCCACGAATGCCGCAGATGAACCAAGGGTCGATGCCCCCAGTCAGTCAAACCCGGACAGTCGTCAGCATGGGCATAGCCCTGAACCGTACATACAAGAGGACTACGAGCCAAGAAGGCAAGATTTGGACCGTCGACAGCATCCGGTCCAACTTCAGGATGTGGGATTCAATCACATTTTGGCATGAGCCGCACAGAACATACAAATGTCGGATCTTCCGACCATGATACGTCAGATGATCCGCGAGAGCCAGGGTCTCACAAACGACGACTGGGGAATCTCTCGAAGTCACACTCCTTTTATGGACGATATTCTTACTGCTGAACCCCCATGGCGATTCAGGATGCCAACTCTACCCATGTATGAGGGAAGCTCCGACCCCAACCAACATATTCTGAAATATGAATGGTCGATAAGCACTGCCAGAGCTGATGATGCAGTGAAGTATCATAGTTTTTCCATATCCTTGGGAGGCATCGCTACCATGTGGTTCACTCGACTGCCACCTCGATCCATTTCCTCCTTTGACCAGTTGGCCACAAAATTTGTCGAGCAATTCCGCATGCACATCGCAAGACCGAAAGACGTCAACACTCTGTCAAGCGTCACCCAAGCTCCTGGAGAGATGCTTAGACACTACTTAGAGAGATTTCATACTGCATGTGCGGAAATCAGCAATCCGAACGATAACTCCATCCTTATGGCGTTGACTAAGGGGATTGACCCCGATTCTGAGTTGGCAACTGGTTGGCTGGAAAACCACCTGCATCATTGGACCGTTTCCACGGCAAGGCAGCTCAATTCCTTATAAGAGATGATGCGAAACAGTCTAGGAAGCGGACTGATGCAGGGCCGAGCACTGAAGGGATCCAAAGCAATGTCGCAATCAAACTGTCTGGTTAGAGCTCCGGAAAAGTTCAGTTGAATGTTAAAAACGAACATGCTCAGCGGAGAGAGGGCGTGAATCAAACTAAAAAACGAGATCAAAATCGCGGCCCACAGCGTAAGAATCCTATGTTTGACAATTACACTCCTTTGAATACATCACTGGAGAACTTGTATTTACAAACCTGTAATACAATTCAATACAAAACACCTACTCCAAAACCATCGTCAGAGAGGCAAATCCAGACGGGAAAATTTTGCAGGTTCCATGAGAGCTATGGGCACAATACAAACGAGTGTCGTCACTTACAAGATCTCGTTGAAAAATTGATCAGAGAAAGGAAGCTGGAACAGTTTGTGTGGGCACCGCAGCCTAGAGAAGCGGGCCCATCAAATCAAAATAATGAACCCAATCGACCGAGACAGGAGGACTCTACATGTCCCCGCGGGAGATTGGTGATAAACGCCGTCAGTGGCAGACCCACTTTGCCAGGAGCCTGGAACGACGAGGATCTTCGTCATTGTTACACATGACGGGCTCTATCTAGTCCATGAATACTTTGCAATTTCCTTGCATTTTGATGTTTGAATTTGTAATAAGGCACTGACTTTGCCATGTTTTTCCGTTCCAGCAATAAATTATTAACTCTTCAAGCTAGAGCTTTGATTCACCGAATGCGACATTCAACAATCACGATGCACGAAGAGCTAAGTTCCATCGCACGATGGAATTTATTCAAATAGCGAGTGACTGTGATATGACCGGCCACTCACTAAGTGAAACCTCAGCTCGGGGGCAAGCCATCACATCAAAGGCTGAATTGGACCGACACACGGCAGTCCTACAACCAACTTCAAATTCCCAGAGTGCGAATTGGAGTATAAACATCAACTCTAGGTTCCCAGAGTGCGAATCGGAGTATAAATCCATCGTTCCCAGAGTGTGAATGGACTCCAAGTTCCCAGAGTGCCAATTGGAGTATAAACATCAAATCCATCGTTCCTAGAGTGTGAACAGACTCAAAGTTCCCAGAGTGCGAATTGGAGTATAAACATCAACTCTTGGTTCCCAGAGCACGAACCGAAGCATAAACTCCAACTTCAAACTCCCAGAGCGCGAGTTGGAGTATAAACATATAAATGCAGTTCCGGAGAGGGTGGACCCGTCCGCCTAACGGCTTCGGCTGTATCCTAACCAAGTTTGAGGAGGTTGGATCCGTCCGTCTAACGACCTCGCTTGTTAACTCGGGGTGGATGTGATCCGACCATCCACGATCCTGATAAATCCATCGTTCCCATAGCGCGAACGAATTCCTAAAAAGCCTAAACAGGTGTGACTGACCATCTATCGGCTAACTCCAAATTCCCAGAGCGCGAATTGGAGTATAAACATCGATTCCAGGTTCCCGGAGCGCGAACCGAAACGTCAATACTAACTCCAGATTCCCAGAGTGTGAATTGGAGTATAAACATCAACTTCAGGTTCCCGGAGTGCGAACCGACACATCAATGCTAACTCCAAATTCCCAAAGCGTGAATTGGAGTATAAACGTCAATTCCAAGTTTCTGGAGTGCGAACCCAAACATACATGCTATCTCCAAATTCCCAGTGTGAATTAGAGTACAAATACCAAGTCAAGGTTCCTGGAGTGCGAAGCGTATTACAAACATCGATAATTCTCGAATTTCCAAAGTACGAACCAGATTATCAATCACAGTTTATCCTAAGTCCCCGGAGTGTTGACATGTGCTCAAGATTTGCAATAGGTGCGATCGACCACATAAATACAGGTGCTATTGCCCGGAACTGGGGGCAAAAAACTTAAGTGTTAATCACTAACCAAAGCAATACAATGTCCAAAATTCAACTCATTCATCAATCACAGCATGTGATCAAGATTTTCAGACTTGGCAAATAAAACAAAACTCTACTTGAAGGTAGAAACACCACAAGTACACTAGACTGAAAGCCAAATACTGCAAATACTTAAGCACAAAAGAAATGAGAATTGAAACAAAGAAATTGAATTTTATTTCAACTTATTGTATGTGAAGATTCATGTACAAGTTATTCCAAAAAATTCCTACTAGCAGGGGGCCAAGCCTGCATCTATACATAGCCTATGAAAGAAAAATAAAAGTGCCTTCCTAACTGCCAAAAATGTGCCAGAGGAGGATCGTCTACCTTTTCTTCTTCGTTTTTTTCTTTGACGCGGAACCACTGGAACCACTAACAGTCTTCCGCTTCGACCCTGTACCCTTTGGCGGATCTTCCTCTGACGAAGGCATGATATCGATATATTCCTCCTTACTTGAACTTAAAGGAATATTCTCTTCTGGAGGAGTCGGGTCTACCACCGGGGGCAGAATGGGCACGCTGATTCCGACAAGTGTGTCCCCAGAAGATATCACCACAAGAGGAGTGGGGCCGACTGCCGTCGTAGCACTCTCAGAATTACCACTGTGTGCTGCCGCTTCCATCTTTGCATTGATTTGAGCCAGTATCTCTGCCTCACGAGCAGCACGAGATTCACGATAGGCAGCGGTGGACTGTGACGATATAATAGAAACAGGTGGGAATGCGCCAAGAACAAATGGCATGTCAACAAAAGGGTCACTGTGCTGGCTCAAGGGTTCATTCATCATCTGTTCGTCGAAAGTAATTGAACCCCCATGTGTCATCTCGGTCGGCGCGACTGTCGTCGTGGTGATCACTTCAGTAATAATGGCCTCTTGTTCTAGATGTGACTCTTGGACTGCAGGAGGCGCTGACGGTGTAACTTTGCTCATTGGACAAGAAAGAAAAGAAGTTGTCAGAACACGCTTCAATACATATACTTCAGTTAAGACACACAGTAGATTTGTACAGAGTACCTTCCTCAACTTGACTCATGGCTGACTGAACAGCTTCAGAAGAATGCTCCCTTATGGGAGATAAGCGTGGCTGCTCAGGGTCATAGCCTGGGACCAACTGCGGCTCAGTCGCTGACGTCGGCTCTGATCCAGATGAAGTAATCATCTCTGAACTTGTAGCTGGGTGCCCAACGCCAGACCCCTCACCAACTTCCAAGTGTTGGGTACCCAGCCTCTCTCTAGCATGAGAGATCATGAAATCATGGAGAACCTTCTTATCATCATCAGTTAATATACGGTTCTCCAACTCGAAATCATCAAAAACTTCGCCTGGCTGTGCTGCTTTCTCTTTTTCGACTAATAAATTCCAGGCGTTGAGCAAATGTGTCGGATAATCGTCAAGCCACGTCAAATTTCTGTGCCTCAGCACATTAGCATTATAAGTAATGAGAAGTTCTTCTATCTCTGTCTCTAGCTCGATCTCTGCTTGACGAACTTTCCCATCGACTTCGGCTTCCATTTCGCGGACCTTCTCCAAGGCTGCATCTCTTTCTCTCCGAAATTCCACCGCCTGATCACACGCTTCCTGTCGGAAACGTTAGCGGTGTCCCTCTCTTTCATAATCTCTGAAACTTTGGCCTTGAGCTCGTTTAGCTCTTTCAAGGCCGCATCTCGCTCGAAAGTTACGATGGTGTTCCGGTGGCCCATGTCCTCCACCGTAGCATAATGTTCACGCTTCATCCTATCCATTGCTTCCTGAGCTTCATCAGCTTTTCTATGAGCTTCAATCTCTGATTTTCGAGAGGACTCGGCCTCAGTGCCGAGCGCCTGAATAATACGGTCCTTTTGACCAAGTTCTTTCTCCAACTTCTCAATCGTGGCCGCTCAGTCAAAGGCCACTTTTGACGCTTTCTTAGCGGTCTTTGACCATTCCCGATACTGGAAAAATATATCTGAGAGATAATCATGCATCATAGGTGCAACTTTCGCCGGTATCCTTTTCAGATGCGGGGGAAAAACGAACCCGTCAAAGCAAATTTCAGGAAAATCTTTCTTCAGCTGAGCAAGCCTAACTGCTCCTTCTCCCGAAGGATCCGTCAATGTCTGCTCTGTTGACGGGGAGGCTGCGATCTCCATTCTACGATGAGTATCAGACCTCGATGATTGGAAAGACGGCTTGGGCCGTGAAGTTTCTAGAGGCCTCGAAACATGAACCGAAGGCGGTGCGGGAGCTCTAGGAGGTGGCGTGCGAGATCGAGACGACGCCTATAATCTTTGTCTCTCTCAGAGCGTTCATGACTCGAGCGCCCATGGTCATAGTCTCTATCTCCTTCCCTCCTATATGATTCATAATATGAAGAAGACTTGCGTTTTTTGCAAAGACTGCCAAGCATCGAGCCTCTACCAGACATAGTATCTGCAAAGCAAAAAACATAAAATGAAATTGGTAATCTCTCACAATGAACGTATTAAACTTAGAAATCGTGGTGTCATGAAGTGTGAATGTAGGTGCAACCCCCCGACCAACCAGATGTGTCAACCGCGCTAGTGGGCAGAAATTCGCTTAAAACTAAGACTTCTGAAAGTTCATCCAATCCGACATCATGCTGTAAGGACACATCGTCCAGAATTGGAAGATCGACGAGCCCTTCATAAAGATTCTCAGTTCTTGGGGGAGACATCTTCGAAATTCTAATTACGGAGGCGGGTCGGGTCGTGACAACCGATTTCCATCTTCCCTTTTTAGGTGGCTCAACAACGGCTGCCTTTCCTTTTCTTTGCTCTTGGGTATCCTGGGCTACATCCGCAGATTCGCCCAATGGTTCTTCATCGGTGTGAGTTCTTTCAGAATCAGCCTCCTCGATTGTGACAACTTTGGGTTTTCTTCGTTTAACTCATTCTTTCGAGGCAGTCCTTAAGACACCATCGAGCATTATGCTTTGTTTTCGTTTAATCAGCCCAAGAATCCTAAGATTCCTATCTGTCAATAGCAACTCGATATTTCTTTCTTTGCTTGGGATTTCTTATAAGATTCGAACTATCTCCTTGAAACGTTCACCTTCGGGTCACTGAATTATAGCTGAAAAGGAAAAGAGATGTAAGTTCGACTTCGAAAACATCAGTTTTATCAACTACCCGGAAAAATAGCAATACTCACGTCTAAATAGCCATCGCCGAGCAAACCATGGGGGGCATCTAACATAAAACCATTTCGTCCTGAAGTAGCTCAATCTAGTCCAAGCCCCTGTGATCACTTAGCAATTTCTTACCGCCTCCAGGAATGTGAAAGATGGACTGTCGACCCGACTCTTGAAGTTAAACAAGTATGTGATCTCAATCAGGAGTAGCAGTCGATAGAGATACTCCATAAATGCAATGAACAAGCTATTGAGTGACGCATATCCGTTTGGATGCAGCTGAGATAGGGTGATCCTCAAAAACGACAATACTTCTCTTATATACTGGTTAAACAGAGGGAGTGTCCCAGCTGGGCATGCATGGCGATTGATGCGGTATATCCCTCCGGTGGATTGTGCGGTCTATCATTTGGTCCCGGCAGTAATACGCCGTCCATCGACAAACCATGCCTTAAGCATATTCTTCCTAGCATGTCCTTCGAAATGTTGGATGGAACAGAGTCTGATGGGTTACTAATGAAGGATGTGTCAGGTAACTCGTCCGGAGCTGGACCGATAACTTCAATCTCAATCTCCGGTACTTCAAGCACGGGAGGGACTGAACTCTGTGTTTCTTGCGGCTGCGAACTTGAAGTTTCCATAACTAGCTAACTCACGAGAAATCATCGTTAGATGCTAAAGAGCCCGTGCATTCCCTGGTGTAAAGTGCATGAATGTGTCGTGTAGTGCTGTGCATTACTTGAGCAAATTCTACAGAATAAACTAAAATGTATGAACGACAAAACTTTGAAAATCAAACCAGAAATAACCGTCATCGCTGACCGTCACAACCGTGCCATCCAGACGCAAGCGGTCGATCCAAGTTAAAGTTCGTTACATTTTTGTTAAGTTACGGTTCCATCGGCGAGCTCCGAAAGGTAGTCCAATATGCACTTCTACGGTCAAGTTCAATCATGCAAGGCAGAAGCTCGTCGGGGTCAAGTATTCTAATGCGCAAAAGTTCTCTAAATTCGTCTAATTTCAACTTGGAATCGGTCGCTGCAGTTCAAATTCGTATCGAGTCAGAGATATATCATCGACCATGTTCGAATCGATACGTTTCGTATCGATCAGGTTTGACGTTTCGTATCGATCAGGTTCGACTATATACGTTTTGTATCGATTAGGTTCGACTCGATACGTTTCGTATCGATCCAGTTTGAAACGATACATTTCGTATCGATCGAGGGCACGCCAGTTCGCATTGATCTGAGAACACTGGCTTCGCATCGATCGCCGCTCTCGTATTCGTATCCATACGAAATCATATAATCTGGATCGATTCGAAAACTCCTATTACAGATCGAGACGAAACGAAGGCAGAGTCGTTCCTCCACAACTCCTTCTTCTCCAAAGAGGCCTCAACTCCATGGCCGCGCTCCATCCCCAATCTTGTCTCACTCGTCCAGATCTTAAATTCATCGAAACCGATTATAAAAGCAAGAAGGATGGTTGAGATTTCGAGTTTCATCGTTCTGAACATGATTCTATCCATTAATTACCTGATTTTAATGTTTAATTTTGAAGGATTGAAGGACTGAATCGATTCGAAGGCTAAAACAGTTCTTTCTCTTGGACTCTCTATCGATACGAAAGCAAAAGGCAGCAGTAAAAGCAAAAAAGTGAAAAATGGCTAAGTCCTAGCTATTTATATGAAGCCTAGAAGGAACTGGGTCGATTCGCCTCCCAGTCCACTTAACCGGTCGCAACCGGTCAGACCGCGAATCAAATCGAACGCCCTGTTCGAATCCATCGGACCAAGACTCTCTATCGATTCGAAATGGACAGTAGATCCATCGATACGAAGCAAGCAGCAAGGACGACTAAAGATTGTGAACTCCATCGGCTCAAAGCCTCGTTCGCATCAACAAGTTCGCAACTCCATCCACTACATATCGATACGAACAGCAATTTCGTATCCATCAAAACCTATCAATACGAACAACAATTTCGTATCCATCATTTCTCATCGATACGAACATATATTTCGTATCCATCCAAACTCATCGATATGAATGGATGTTTCGTATCCATCCAAGCTCATCGATACGAACTATCATTTCGTATCCATCATTTCAACTCGCATCGATATGAAAAACTACTTTTCAACCTTTTACATCGATTCAGGAGAGGATCGATGCAAGAGGATAGTCAAAAACAACCACCAAGCGTTGTTTCAACTCGAATTTCAAATCGGTTCAGGAGAGAATTGATACGAAATTCAATAACAAACAAAACTGACAACGACTCGTGAACACACAACGTTAACGGAAGTCAAATTAACATATGTGCATATATATCGGACTAATATTCGATTTTAAACATTCACAGGGATCGAATACTCATCTTGTTACGATTACAACAATGAACATCCAATCACTATTATACATAAAATCAGTTATATCAACGCAAGGTTACAGCAATACAAAGTACAACTTTCAACGAAAGAGAGCAATGATTGTCCAGAGAGAAATTGCAGCTTTTCAAAGCACGTCATATTCCCACAAGACGTACTTTGGGGGCCAAATGTTATCCCGCTTTTTGGAAAAGCCGTGATACCAAAGGATCGATCGAAAACAAAAGACAGTTCGTCTCAAAGATTGGTTATACTTTGCTTCACTATGGATATCGCTGAATTTTGTCCGAGCCCGGATCAGGCTACAATTGATAGGACATGACAAGCAAAGCCATAAGAACCAGCATTTCAAATTTCAAGTCAATCCGAGTTCGTATGCTCAAGTTATGATGGATATAAGTTGAAGGGAGAAGCTTCGGTTTCGTATCGATCATCAAGCTCCATTTCGTATCGATCGGTTTCGTATCGATCCAGCGGTTTCGTATCCATCGAAGTGCCGCGGTGCGCATCGGTCAAGTTCGAATCCATCGAAGTGCCTCGGTTCGACTCGATCTCATTCGAGTCCATCGGCTCCTCCTTCGAGTCCATTGGTATCTCCCTACTTCGCATCCATCGGCAGATAACCTACTTCGTATCTGTCAACTCCCATGAGTTCGTATCGATCAGGATTGGCCATGTTCGAATCCATCGAGTTCGTATCGATGGACTTCGTAACCATCAGCAGATGATGCGCTTCGTAACGATCGGCCAGTGTCTTCTTCGCATCCATCATAAAAGCATCCCTTCGAATCCATCAAGGTGCCTTGATTCGTCTCCATCCAGATACCCTGCTTCGTATCCATGGAGGAAGCCACTCTTCGAATCCGTCTGGGCGGAGTAATTCATATCCATCGAGTAAACAAGCCAAGGTGACGTGTCATCCCTCGATACGAACAAGGCGAAATGTATGGAGTCGATGCGGTCAACTCGGACTAAAGACTGGATCGAGGCGAAGTTTGCGCTCCACGTAATCACGAAAGCACGCGCAATCATCCTTTCGAAGCAATCGATTCGAAGAGATGGATTTGAACCAAACAGCCCAGTGAAGAATACCATTTCGTATCGACGATAACTCACAATCCACCAATCCAAATGCCATGAAATTTTCATAGGAGCTTGTATACATGCTAAGGAACGTCTCCACCAAATTTCAGCTCGATTGGACATCATCTTGATCGATACGAAATGATTTCGTATCGATCACAGATCCACTCAAAACTTTCTGAGATTGGTCACGTAGGCCCACTCACGTGCCAGAAAAAGTCTCCTGAGATTTGACCGAAGTCTCAACCTCCTACGCCTATAAATAGAGCCCCCAAGCCTATAGAAAAAGGATCTTTTTGACTCTGAAGCGCCCAGACTCACCTGGATTGAGATCTCCATCATCCTACACTATATTCTTGCTGTTGAATTCGAATTTCCAGTTGTAACTTGCTTTTGATTGTTGTAACAACTTGTAATCATTGAAAGAGAATCAATAAAACTGCAAAAAAATTCACAGTGGACGTAGGCAACACGCCGAACCACTATAAATCGCTTGTCTACGCATTTTCTTTATTGTTATTCGGAGTTTTTGTTAGACAATCCTCATTTTCAATTTACATTCTTCATTATTATCTCTTCAAAGACTCCCGAAGAGTGTTGTGACCAATTTTGGTGCAAACAGATATATCTTAAATTTCAAATCATTTGGAGTTCTTTTTCTCAGGTTATGGTCGATTGGAGATGGACCGATCGGTGATGATCCATGAAGTTCATATTATTCAAATGACATGTGATCTATAAGGAGGTCAAGAAGGACTCTCTAAAGCTACATTTCAAATTTTAGGTCGTTTGGAGTTTGTATGCTCAAGTTATGGGTGAAAGAAGATGAATTAGTGTTGACAGAACGAATGGTAATTTGCTTGGAGTCCGACCTAATTTTTTTTTCCATTTGCTTAGAGTCGCACATCTTTCACTTGGAGTCGTAGAAATTTAAAGTGTCGGTTTGGTAACAAATGGTTCTTGGAGTTATTTTCGTGTTGCTTGGTGTCAAAAGGAGGAAATAAGCTAAGTCGGAGATCAGTACCTATAACGACCTGTATTTTAGTGGTTGAATATTTATATAATTTATTTAAATATTGAATCGTTAATTAATAGACGGTCCCAAAAATGTTATTTTTTTACATATGATTGAATCAGAACTCAAGACCACTTCCATTGAGTTCATATCGACATTGCAAATTAAATTAAGTATATGGATTACTATATTTGGAGATCGGACGATACGATGGTCGAAAAGGTATCAAAGAACACGAATTATCATCTCAGAGCTCTGTCTCATACGGAAACAATATTTATACCATTAGGATCAGAAAAATAAGGTGACGCATGTAGATGAGTTTCGTGACAATCGAATGCATCATTTGACCGTACGATCGCATATCGTTTTATTTGAGGAATTAAATAAAATGAATATAACATTAATATATATTATCCAAACCCTCATTATCTCATTGGCCAACTACTATTGCATTGCAACTCCAGAAAAACAATGGCTGCATCTATCTTTATGATTCAAAAATCAAAATCTCCTTACTTACTAAATGAAAAATTCCCAAACTCATCTTGTTGGATTCGTATGATCGAGATCTTAACACCTATATCCGACTTTAAGAGTGCGATCATGATTTTGGAGATGGACATGTTCTTGGTGAAACTAGGGTTTCATTTTTCCACTGATTAAAGACGAGATGGAACAACGTTTATGGCATAGAACTTCTCGCGATGACCACCATCTCTCCAAGTATCAATGATTTCGGTTGTGCCTTGCGAAATGCATTCTAATGGACCAACAATCAGTGGCCATCAGGTCGTGTTCTACATATGGGGACTGAGCTTGGGTTCTTGGAGTCCATCGCGAAGAGGATGCGTAGATGAGAGCATTGGCGAAGACGGCATCAAGTTTCATCGACCACCGAAGGACTAATCATAGGATGAAGTTCGATAATTGGATGAATATAGATGGCATGTATAGGTCCGGGAAGAAAGCTTAGATGGGGGATTAGTGGTAATCAAGTAATTTGAGAATGATTAATTGCTAGTTAATTAATTAATCATTTAAATAATCCAAAACTTATATAGGTCATATGTTTTGCATACGAGGTCCATTGTAGACGCCGTTTCTTGCATTGCGCTCATGATAGAGAGTTCTTTAATTTAGTGCTGATTTGAACAGATTTGATTGAGGTGAGTGATATTGTCTTTCACCATACTATGATTATTAGTGTAGTATTAAAACGATGTTTTGAAATGTTTTATAACTTTAGAACGTGATTTTTGACATATTTAAACCTATATCTTATTTTATAAAAAAAATTAAAAGTGTGTTAAATTTTTTAAATTAAATAACATATTTTTTTCCATTTTGACACACTCTTTTGATGATATTGCTAGATTTAGGCTATTCTAGTTTTAATCCCAAATTATCCCACATTGGTTGTTGGATTGGTTGTATTGTATTATTATAGATATCTGTAGGCTATTATAGACATTTCTATGCTTATTTGTTACATGCTTACTTGTTTGGTAGTTGATTGAAAATGCCATTCGAAGCCTATATAGGATTAGAATTTATCACATAGGATAGGATTTCATGCATAGAGTATCGTGCACGCTGATGGATACAAAGACGGGAGATGGATTTGGAGATGTACTTCAGATTTCAAAATAGATGCCGAACATTTTCCTTTGGTTTGTGTTTAACCGCTTTCGGTTAGGTACATGGCCAAAGTGGTCATTATCGACCACGCTGGAGTGTTTGATATCTACCGCTATTGATGATGGCCAACTTAGCAAATTTTAACATAGATAATGGAGAGGTTTTGAGGAGCAGAATGTAATGGTTCATTCATTGGTTCGACGTTCGATTTTGATGATATGGCTCTTCGACAAGTGGTTTGGCGATGAAGCGAGGATGCGGCGCTTCAACACGATGACTCCATGGTTAGATGATGATGATTCTATGATGGGAAGTGATGGCTTTGATGATGGATAGCTATACTTCGAGATGTTGAATAGTGGACTGTGAGTCATATTGATGGAACAATCGAGGGAGGTTATTGGATGCATGATGATACTCTATGACTTATGATGGATGTCTAGAGTAGTTCCTAACCATGATGACTTCAGACGGGAGTTGTAAGGACAATTTTGAAATGAGCTTTGCTATGGATGACGTGTGCAAAGGGATCGTTGATACTCGTAGGTTTCATAATGTCCTAGTGAAGCAGGGGAAGGGGACGTGAGGTTGTTCATTGGGCTGTCTATGGAGGTACAAACCTATTGTACCATAGGCTATCTATGGAGGTGTAGACCCATTGTACCCTGGGCTATCTATTGAGGTGCAATTCAGTTCCTAGCCTACCGACTGGCATGGATTCGAGTATAGAGGAACCGAGATGTTGAGTAGTCTTTAGATTATATAGGTATCCATATGAGTATCATATATCTACTGCACTGAGTAAGTGAATGTAAGGATGGACGACGAATGCTGTGTTTGCTTACTTGTCTATTACCTTAAGGATGTCACACGATTAGGTATTACTGATATCGATATCTAGATACCCTTAGTACTTTGCTATAGAGTACACCCTTGATGACTATCATAGAGTAGCATATGTTCGATGCTATGTGCTACCCTCTGGATGCAGGGACATATCAGGTATGATTCTCCATACCCACTATTCCGTTTACTATACCGACTATTATAGTGTTTGAGATTCTTTACCACTCATGCTAGGCTGTTGTCTGAATTGAGGTTTTATGCTTTGCTTCTTATTATCTCGGGCACTCTTAAATAAGTAGGATAGCAGGTGTAAATAGCACTTGAAGCTATGCAGATGGTGACACTTTCTCATAATTATATTTTGAGTTATTATTGTTTATTCTGCCGTGTGACACTATGGAGTCTTGACAGTTTTTACTTACTATTATTGGATACATTTTATTAGTTGATTTTATTTATTAGTTGTATAAACTCTATTACTGCTTTGTATAACTGTATGAGCCTTATACTCTGATTATGTGGTTTATATGGTTATTACCATCTCACCTGTTTTATATATGGGATGAAAATTATATTTTATCTAATGCGCTGTGAGATATACGACAGGTTATGTGATTATGTGATGTTTTATTTCCTTCTCTTTTCTTCTATTCCCTTCTCTCCTTTTCTATTCCTCTTCTCTACTTCTATTTCTTCCCCTTACAACCATCCTACATCGGTCGGATGCTCCATCAGCGCACTATCAGGTTATATGAGAATCAGTGGTGTAGAGCGGTCGTAACTGTACTGAACCCTGAGCGCGCTTGGGGAAATTTATGAGTTTACCTAGATTTGACTTCAGGTCGAAAAATTTGGGTCCTACTTCGAGTCATTGGGGAAAATACTCGGGTTTGACTTGGAGCCAAACCTAAAGTGAGTTTTTCATGACCGTTTTGATGATTTTCGATGACGACCACTCGTAATTTGACAATGGGGATTGCATGATGAGAAGTGATGGCTTCGACAATGGATAGCTATAATTTCGATGTGGAAGGAACTATTGGAGGGAGGTTATGGGACGGACAATGACATTTTATGACTAATGATGGTTGTCTAGAATATTTCCCAACCGCAACAACTTCAGACGAGAGTTGTAGGAATTGTTCCAAGATGAGCTCTGCTATGGACGACGCGTGCAAAGGGATCGGTGATATTCGAAGGTTCAGAGAGTACCCATAAAGCAGGGATAAATATGGTACCTATTTGAGCCATAATGGGCCCTGATCTCAATGGTGGGCGATCTTTTACCATGGTTCGACCATGATAGGCATTCTAGTATCCATTCCTACTGAGTGGCATGGAGTTGAATACCGAGGAAACGAGATGTTGAGTAGTCCTTGACCATGAGGGTCGTTTGAATTATAACGTATCCAACGCACTGAGTTAGTGAATGTGAGGATGGATGCTATGGCTATTTTGATTGTTTATCATCTTAAGATGTCACCTGATGCTGATATTATTGACATATATATCTAGACACCCTTAGTACTTTGATGTATAGTACACCCATGATGACTATCATAGAGTAGCGTATATCTTTTTTATGTGCTAACTCTATAGATGCAAGGGCATGTCAAGTATGATTTCCATACCATTTGTCCTAGTATATTGACTCTATAGTATTTGAGATTTCTACTACTCACACCAGACTGTTGTTTTCTGACCTGGGGTTTTATGCTTTTCTTCCTAATTTTATAGGTACTCTTAAAGGAGTAGATTAGGGATATCAGGTTAGATAAGCACGCGAGCTGGATAGGTGGCGAACAGGAGGCTATTATCTCATATTATTATATTTACTAATTTGCTATTCAGCTGCACAACACTATGGAGATTACTAGTGCCTTACTTTTTAGATACAGTTTATGAGTTATTATTATTGGATGTATAAATCTATTACTTATGTTGTTTACTTTATGGATCTATATACTCTGATGTTGTAATTCATTTAGTTATTCACTGTCTCGCCTATTTTATATCTAAGATGTTACTATTATATTTTATTTGATGTGCTGTGAGATATATGACATGTTCGGTGATGATGTGTTTATTCGCTACATTGGTGATCACCCTGCATTGGCCGAGCACCGCTATAGTGCACTGTATAGGTATATTGCGTGTCATTGATGAGAGCGGTCATCACATTTGGTATTAGAGCTTAGGTTGCATTGTTTAACCTAAGGGATATAGGGTGTGTGTGTGTGTGTGTGTGTATAAGAGCACACACTTGCTATATATTTTGGTTTTCAAAACTATATAGTATATATGTCACACTAGACACATGAGTACTACTTAAATAGGATCCCATATAGAGAGACTGATCATCCTTATTATAGGTTAAATGATGAGTCGTCAAGCAAGGAAACTGCTAGGAACTCCACTTCTCGAGTTGAATGAGGAGCTGCTCAGAGATTGCTAACCCCAATATGCAAACAATGTTCGCCAAGATAATGAAGAACATGCTGCAGAATGCTCAAATAGCCGCTCTAAACGCTGCTGATGGTGGTGCCCGAGTGTAGGCGCCCAGAGCTGATTTCACTAAGATGAAAAAGGACTTTTCTAGTCTTAGTGGCAAACCAATTTATGGAATGGAGTCTGCGGTGGAAGTTCAAGTTTAGCTCGACACTTGTGAGCACATATTTGATTATCTTGAACTTAATGATGCTATAAAGAGGAGGTTGGCCTCACGTCAGCTTCAGGAAAGGGAAATGAACTGGTGGATTTCCATGAAGGTTTCTACACCTGAGGATCAGTTTACTTAGGATCAGTACAAAGCTCATTTTGAAGAGAATTTTATTTCGATTGCTCAGAAGTTGGTCTTGTTCCGTAAATTTGCAGATCTAAATCAAGGAGACATGGTGGTCCCTGAATATGCTGCTGAGTTTGATGCTTTGTCAAAATAAGGATGTCCTTCATTTACACTCCTTTAAAGAAGAATGAGAAATTTATCATCATCTTGGATGACTACCTAGGAGAGATGCTTATGGGCCATGTTGATGAGACTTTCGAGATGTTGGTCAAGAAGGCCCTGAGGCATGAGAGTTTGTATCTAAAGTTTAGGACCATTATTCCTAAAAATGAGGAAAAAATCCGCAATTGAGTGGGGAAGGCAAGAAGAAGTGTAATTCTATAAGAGGAACCAACTTCAAAACAAAAGTGGCCAAAAGAAGTGCAAGCCAACTCCGACTTACTACAACTACTTAGAGAAGGGACACTATAGTAAAGGCTAACAAAGTAATGGAAGAATGCTACAACCACAACAAGCTTGGGATATTCAAAAGAACTATCTAGAGACATTGAAGCAAAAGCAGGTGGGGAAAGCATATGCTATCAATGTCATTCCGACTTCGTCGAATGCTCCATCGATGAAGGAGAAGGGGGAAGGCATCGTTATTTAAGATATGTTTTCCATTTATGATGTTCCTATATAAGTTTATTTGATACCGGGCTTCACATCCCATCATATTTAGTGACTTAGTACATAGATTGGGATTGAGACCCGAAATTATTGACCAACCTTTGATTGTGATGAACCCTATTGGAGACTCCACTAGCTTGTGTATGGTTTATCGTCAATTGGTCTTATTAAGTCATGGATGTTTTTTTGCTTACGATAGCTATGTTTTGTTGAGTTCCATATTATATTGGGGATAGACTAGCTTCATAGATACAGAGTAATGGTGATTGTGAGATATCATTGGTGACGATAGGGGCAGATGAGAGGCAAACAGTAGTGTTAGGCTGCCTTTTAAATGACGATGTGATGATTAGCTGTAACAGCCCGCATATTTAATGAAAATATATTTAAATAGTTAATTTAAATATTGAGTCGTTATTAAATGAAAGTCTAAAATGTGACCTTTTTGCATACAGTCAAATCAGGACTTGAGACTACTTCTATTGAGTCCAGATCGATGTTGTGAACCAAAATGAGTATAAGCATCAATATATTTTGACCGGCGGATTTTTAGCTAGCAGCCTAGGTTCTATTCATAAATTGACCTAATAGGTAACTTTTATATACGATGGAATTAGGTATCGAAACCTTTTCCACTAAGTTTGGAATGACATCCAGAATTTGAATGAGTATAAGGTTCGATATGCTTGGATTTTTCAATTTCGGGGATGAATAGTGTCGGATGAAAAGAATTGAGCTAAGCCCACTGGCTTGCTTCTAACTTATCTTATATTAAGCTAAACTCTTCATTTATTTATCACTCCATATTCATTCCTTCTGCTCTTTCTCAAATGTCCTTTTAATCACCCCTTAATCCTCTTCTAATCATCAAGCCCTAAACTCGTTAAATAAATTTCCTAAATTCATATAGAAATCACAAAATTTCATCTCTATTCATCCTCTACAAAACCCGTGAAGGAATTAGCTTGAATCGGGATGTAGATGTTGATTTCAAAATTTAAAGTAACCAAGATTTGGATTTTTGATTATTAGAGCTTGACTTGGGTTTAATTAAGATGAGTGAGATGATTCTCCTTACTAATTATGTGTTATACCTAATATATTTGATTATTGATGATTATAGAAAAATATGAAGAGATTTGGAGATTGTTTGAGTTGATTTGGGCTTATGTTTGTGTTATAAATATGTTTCCCTTTGCAAGTACAACTATTTCAAGCTACTCACTATACATATACATTTTTGAATACATCACATTCAATTTACATTAATAACCTCACTACATATCACTCACACTCGTATTTTATCTTCAACTTCATTCCAGTTTTTGAATCCAGCATCTGAGCAATCTGCAAAAATAAATTTTGACGCAGTAAAATTGAAAAAGGAAATATTTTTGCAGTATAAAATAAAAAGTGAATTTTGAAAATAATATTTGCCTCAGTTATTTTGGTTGTTCGTCATCATTTAAATTTGAATTCATCATACATGAACAACTTGTGACATACACAGTGTATCACTGTATATGCCACAAGGCCGTGCACATCGATATACACTTGATAATGCTACAAGGACAGGTGAGCACAGGTCAAACCCAAATGAAAAGCCGGGTTCAACTCACGTGCAATAACATAAAAGTCACAACTCTCAGCACAAGGTCAAACCCGAGTTTTAAAACTGAATTCAACTCAGGTGCAAATCAAAAGTACACATGAATGCTATGTTCAAACATGACACAGCCTCAAACCAGCATCAAAGCAAGTACAACTACAAGTGTCGACCAAGTGACAATGCAAGCAAGATCAACACAGCAGCCAACATATTCAACAATGAATCAGAGAATACAAATTATGACACAAATGCACAATAGGCCGAGCATCAAGACACAAAGCACCAGACTTCAAGCCATGCACAGCAGCGACCAAAGTCAAAGCAAAGTCAGATCAAACAGAGACTACAAAGCAGTGAACACTTGAATACATATTACAGTGAATTAAATAGACTCAACTACAAGTGTACAACCACTCCAGAGAGTAGTTCAAATACAAATGAACTCGACCCGTAACCAAGGCTACAAAGTGCGCAGTGACTATAATAAGTACAGTGAATAACATAGTTGCAGCATGAACAAAAGATCAAAGAAATGCACAAAGGTGCTCAGGAATAAACACATAGATGGTCAGAGCCGTAGTATACAGAGGTCACAAAATCAAAACCGTGGTCATGCCGAAGTCAACAAGAAAGGCAAGGCAAAAATCAGAGCAATGGTCAGTTATTAACAAACAAATGAATGCAAGTGACTCGAGCAAAATGTACCAGATCACTAAGTCCAACTACTCAAATAACACAGTGGCAACCACAAGTCACAAAAGTTCAAGTAAATGCAAAGTCCAAGTCGAAATCATGGATCAGTGCCAAAGTCGAAGAATAACAATGCAGACGCAAAAATAATCAACGCAGTGATAAATTCATGTGCGTATGCAGTATTGACGAAGTCAAAAATCAACACCGTAATAACCACGATAACAATTCTCTACCGTGTCAACTAAGCAAGCATCGAAAATACGAATTTGAATAAGTCAGTGAAATCTCAAGCATCCAAGCATAATCAAGCGGCCAGAGAAAATAAATTGATAAATTCAAACAATTTTATACGAACGCAAATATAGGAATTCGACCTATATAAAAACCCACAAATCAACATCGGCAAAGCATCGAGTTCAAGCAAGCATTAAACCAGCAACGAAAGGGAAGTAAAGTACATACCGAAATCACAGAGGAACTCGATCCAAATTGGAGAAGTCGTGTGGTAAAAAGGAGAGCATCAATCGACAAAGGAAGCACGCCAATCATTATTCGATCGAGGAATTCAACCGACGCTTCAATTTGTACAACCCTAATTCTGAAAGCAAGGAGAAAAAGAGCCGAAGCCCTAATTTCAGAAAGACAACGAAGTCTCCATTATTCTCACAAGCAAAGGAACAGGCCGAGCAAAAGAAAAAGAAACGGGTTATAGAAATTAAAAGGGCCGGCCTTTATTATCAAAAGGGGATTTAGTTTTTAGGGTTTAATTTTTTAAAAGGGGTTTCTTAAGTTTTATTTGAGCAAAAATTAGGGATTCTAGTTTATATTTTAATTTTTGCTCCTGCTTGTATTTTTGAAGTTGTTTTTTTTTCTTTTCAAGTCAAAGAATTTGTAAATCACCACCTAGGTTGTAGGTAGTGTCAGATTGTCTAGTTAGAATTAGTTCAGTGAGCAGGGTGTGCGAGTTTGCAAAACTCTATAGGCGGGAGCAGAGTTTGCGAGTAAGCAAAACTCTATAGGTGGAGCAGGGTGTGCGAGTCTAGTAGAGTGTTTGTGAGCAGGAGCAAAGGTTTGCGAGTCTAGTAGAGTGTTTGTAAGTGGGATACTGTTTAATTCTAATAGAATTCTGGGAATGCAGCAGTATGCAGGGGTTGCTGAAGCTGGGTAAATTTTTTGTGTGATTTACTTTTCAGCATATTTATTTCTGCAATTTATTTTTACGTTTAAATCGAGAAAATTTGCTATAACCCTATTCAACCCCCTCTAGGGTTAATCAGATCCTACAAGTGGTACCAGAGCCCAGTATTTTTATTTAACTCTAGAGTCATGAATCCACCAAATAATGCTTTTTCTGAGGGGCAATCTATTGCTAGGCCACCTATGTTTAATGGGAATGATTATGCTTATTGGAAAGTTAGGATGGGTATTTATCTTAGTTCTGTTGATTATGATGTTTGGGATATTATTGAAACTGGTTATAAACATCCCACTATAACTGTTTGTGGTACTGAGATTCCTAAACCTAAGGATGGGTGGGATGCTAACGATAAGAAATTAAAAACTACAAATGCCAAAGTAATGAACGCTTTGATCTGTGCTCTTGATAAAAATGAATTTAATAGAATTTCTCATTGTACAGCAGCACGGGAAATTTGGCACACTTTGGAGGTGAGACACGAAGGAACTTCTCAAGTCAAGGAGTCTCGTCTAGCCCTATTCGGCAATGAATATAAAAACTTTGTGATGGACAAAGGCGAGAGCACAAAAGACATGTTTGGACGCTTTTCAACCTTGGTATACAACGCTAGAGCGCTTGGGAAAGTATTCACTGAGGTAGAGCTTGTGAGGAAGGTGCAACGAGTTTTACCAATGAACTTTGAGGCAAAAGTCACGGCAATCCAAGAATCAAAAGATTTGAGTAAACTGAGCATGGAGGAGTTAATTGGTAACTTGATGACATATGAGCTTGAGCTAAAAGCAAAGGAGGAACGCAACAACTCCGAACCAAAGAAGAAGACGATTGCCTTAAAAAGCAAAGAAGAAAGCGATGATGAAGAAGAAGATCCAATTGAAGACTTGCAATGGCTGTCAATAATCTTAGAAAATGGTTGAGATTCAAGCCACGCAAGAAGAAAACAAAGGGCAATAGGTCAAAAGATTCTGACAACTCCATAATGAACTGACGTGTTATAACTGCAACAAGCCTGGCCACTTCAAACAAGAATGCCCACTTCTCAAACACAACAAAGGAAAGAAAAAGAAAAAGAAGGCTTTTGCAGCAACTTGGGATGAGGAAGAAGGAGAGGAAGTTTCGGATAGCAGCTCAGAGGAGGCTAACTTGTGTCTAATGGCAAAATCAGATTCAGAAGCAAGCTCAGAAGAATCTAGTGAGGTAAGTGACTATTCTTATAAAGATCTTGTTTTTATGTGTCTTGATCTTACAAAAGTAGTTGATACTCTTGAATCTAAAATTGAAAAACTGAAAACTGATAGGAGAGAACTTGCTCGTGAAAATTTTAGGTTAGAAACTGAACTTGAAAATATTCAAAACCTAGAATGTAAAAGATGTAAAGTTTTAGATTCAGAATTATCAAGACTTAAGAATAGCTTTGAGAATCTTGAAAAAGAAAACTTGAGTCTTAAGGAAATCATTGACACTAGGAAAAATGATTTTATAAATAGATGCACCTCACTTGTAACTGAAAACACAACATTAGAAACCAAAGTCCAAAATCTTGAGAAATCTCTGAATAACTTTTCAAAAGGAGAAAAATCTTTTAAAATGTTATTGGGAAATCAAATTTTTGCTAACAACAGAAAAGGACTAGGTTTTGGGAAATCACAAGATGATGATAATGCAACAGGTAAAAGTGTCTTTGCTCGGTCTGAAATAATTGGACATCTTGTTGAAAATTGTAGTCATAGGAACAAGAACACAAAATTTATACAAGTTTGGGTTCCTAAGAATACTACAAACAAATTTCATGTCTATTGGAACAAGAATAAAAGGTCTAAACAAATTTGGGTTCCAAAGGGTTTGTTTATTCACAATGCTTCTGCCACTAACAACCATGGACCTATAAAAACAAATAGGTCACAAAAATCTTTCATAGTGTAGGTATGGTGGCAGGCTAAGGAACAACAACAGTGTTCTCTGGATTTTTGCTGTTCCAGAAACACAACGGGCAACAAAGCAAAGTTCCTTAGCCTAGTATAAAGGTGACAGAATCACAATGGACAACAATGAAAAATTATCGTAAAGGTAAAACAGGTAAATTTGTTTTTGAACGATATATTAAATGTGATAATCTGCACCGTAATCTTAATTAAATCAGCCAGTAATGTGATGATGAAATGAATGATGTCTTTAATTCTGACTTATTCTTAATTGATATGATTTCTTTTGACTTGTTCTTATTTATGACCTTGATTTGTGCTTAAATGATGACCAATCAGATTTTCAACTTTAAACTAATCCGTATAAATTTGTTCGGTCAAATGATGGTATTTTATTCATCTTTGATTACTCATTGCTACACGTAGATATATTTGTTTTGACATTTTGGTCACTGCTTGTAAATTTGCACGATTTCAAAAAGCTGTTAAAAGGGATTTTAAGAAATTGTTGAAACTTCAAGAAATTGTTTTTGAAATAATTATGATGTTGATTGACTGTTGATTACTCATGAATATAACTGTTTATCCTACGGTTTCTGAAATTAACACTATGATATTTGTTTGAGTGTTAACATGGCTTCATTTCAAATTTCATTCTGAGATAGTTTGTTGAAATTTCACAAATCTGGTCTTTGACATCCAAAGAGTGAATATCGAGTGAAATTTAAATTCAGATGCAGATTACATTGGTAATATAGTTGATAGAAAAATTACTAGTGGAACATGATTAATCTTTGAAACATTCATTTGCTGCATCATTTTTCAAAGAAAATATCTGCATATTTTTTCACTTGAAATAATTTTTCAAATAGCAGATTTTTTTCTTCATATAACCCCTTCGAGAAAATCATTTTTGATCATATTTTCAGATTAGTCATTTTATTTGATTTTAAATGACAAATTTTGATTAATCTAACTCCCTAATGATTATCGAAAAGATCAATAGTAATTGAAAAAGTGATGAGTGTCGATATTTGTCATACATTACTCAAGACAGTATATTTAGAAAAATTTCTTTAGAATTTCATAACAAGAGTTATAAAAACATTTTTGTTGGGTAAAAATTCCATGATCATTTCTATTTCTATCATCTTTCTATCGACCATCGCTCATCAAAATCATATATAGTATGTAAATTTGTGGTAGTTTGCAAAGGAAATTATCTGTGCTTCAATTTATTATATTCTTCAATAAAAATAAATATCCAAAGTATTCACTCTCATTTAAAAGTCCTCACGGTTATGCATGGGTGAATTACTTGGATTTTGATTATGTGCTTCCATGCTCATTTAAAAGTCCTTACGGTTATGCATGTATGGAACGCATATCAAAATTAATTGATTAAATAGACAAGTTGATTCTAATCCCATTTAAAAGTCCTCACGGTCATGCGTGGTTAGAAGATACTTGAATTATTTTTAAATAAAAATTGTGAATACTACTAATCTCATTTAAAAGTCCAAACGGTTATGCATGGTTAGTAGATATTCAAATTTCCTGAAATAAATATACCACAAATAGACAGAACTGTATGATTTTTGATGATTTTATCCCCATCACTTCTGAAAGTGGAATATGCGCCTGACTAGGGTAGTTATGGTTTTTGTTTGATTCTTATTGAATTTTAATATTTATATTCAATTTGAGTTTAATGTTGGATTAATATCTCTATTTTTCTCTAACACTATTATTCTTTTGCTGATAACAAAAGGGGGAGAGAAAAGTTAAGATTTTGTCAAATAGAATCAAGCAAAGGTCAAATAATTTTCCATTTGCATATAGGCTCATTTGGATATATTTATATATTTCTATGCATATATGTAGGGGGAGCATCATGTAGAGAGGAAGCATTTAAATAGGGGGAGAAATTAAAGTATATCATTGATCAAATACATTTAACACATGTACAAAATCTTAAATATATGTTTGTTATCATCAAAAGGGGGAGAATGTTGAATATGCGCTTATATGTTTTTGTTTGATGATAATAAACATATATATTCATTTAAATGTATTTGTTAATGTACTATTTTATTTTTCATAGATTAAATAAATATTTGTTGAATAAAATAAATAACACAGAATTTGAATTCAAACAGAAATTTTATTCAAACAAATATTTATTGCAATCTTGAATAGTACAATTTCAAGCTCTCACTATACATATACATTTTTGAATACATCACAATTCAATTTACATTAATAACCTCACTACATATCACTCACACTCGTATTTTATCTTCAACTTCATTCTAGTTTTTGAATCCATCATCTGAGCAATCTGCAAAAATAAATTTTGACGCAGTAAAATTGAAAAAGAAAATATTTTTGCAGTATAAAATAAAAGGTGAATTTTGAAAATAATATTTGCCTCAGTTATTTTGGTTGTTCGTCATCATTTAAATTTGAATTCATCATACATGAACAACTTGTGACATACACAGTGTATCACTGTATATGCCACAAGGCCGTGCACATCGATATACACTTGATAATGCTACAAGGACAGGTGAGCACAGGTCAAACCCAAATGAAAAGCCGGGTTCAACTCACGTGCAATAACATAAAAGTCACAACTCTCAGCACAAGGTCAAACCCGAGTTTTAAAACTGAATTCAACTCAGGTGCAAATCAAAAGTACACATGAATGCTATGTTCAAACATGACACAGCCTCAAACCAGCATCAAAGCAAGTACAACTACAAGTGTCGACCAAGTGACAATGCAAGCAAGATCAGCACAGCAGCCAACATATTCAACAATGAATCAGAGAATACAAATTATGACACAAATGCACAATAGGCCGAGCATCAAGACACAAAGCACCAGACTTCAAGCCATGCACAGCAGCGACCAAAGTCAAAGCAAAGTCAGATCAAACAGAGACTACAAAGCAGTGAACACTTGAATACATATTACAGTGAATTAAACAGACTCAACTACAAGTGTACAACCACTCCAGAGAGTAGTTCAAATACAAATGAACTCGACCAGTAACCAAGGCTACAAAGTGCGCAGTGACTATAATAAGTACAGTGAATAACATAGTTGCAGCATGAACAAAAGATCAAAGAAGTGCACAAAGGTGCTCAGGAATAAGCACATAGATGGTCAGAGCCGTAGTATACAGAGGTCACAAAATCAAAACCGTGGTCATGCCGAAGTCAACAACAAGGCAAAAATCAGAGCAATGGTCAGTTATTAACAAACAAATGAATGCAAGTGACTCGAGCAAAATGCACCAGATCACTAAGTCCAGCTACTCAAATAACACAGTGGCAACCACAAGTCACAAAAGTTCAAGTAAATGGAAAGTCCAAGTCGAAATCATGGATCAGTGCCAAAGTCGAAGAATAACAATGCAGACGCAAAAATAATCAGCGCAGTGATAAATTCATGTGCGTATGCAGTATTGACGAAGTCAAAAATCAACACCGTAATAACCACGATAACAATTCTCTACCGTGTCAACGAAGCAAGCATCGAAAATACGAATTTGAATAAGTCAGTGAAATCTCAAGCATCCAAGCATAATCAAGCGGCCAGAGAAAATAAATTGACAAATTCAAACAATTTTATACGAACGCAAATATAGGAATTCGACCTATATAAAAACCCACAAATCATCATCGGCAAAGCATCGAGTTCAAGCAAGCATTAAACCAGCAACGAAAGGGAAGTAAAGTACATACCGAAATCACAGAGGAACTCGATCCAAATTGGAGAAGCCGTGTGGTAAAAAGGAGAGCATCGATCGACAAAGGAAGCACGTCAATCATTATTCGATCGAGGAATTCAACCGGCGCTTCAATTTGTACAACCCTAATTTTGAAAGCAAGGAGAAAAAGAGCCGAAGCCCTAATTTCAGAAAGACAACGAAGTCTCCATTATTCTCACAAGCAAAGGAACGGGCCGAGCAAAAGAAAAAGAAACGGGTTATAGAAATTAAAAGGGCCGGCCTTTATTATCAAAAGGGGATTTAGTTTTTAGGGTTTAATTTTTTAAAAGGGGTTTCTTAAGTTTTATTTGAGCAAAAATTAGGGATTCTAGTTTATATTTTAATTTTTGCTCCTGCTTGTATTTTTGAAGTTGTTTTTTTTCTTTTCAAGTCAAAGAATTTGTAAATCACCACCTAGGTAGTAGGTTGTGTCAGATTGTCTAGTTAGAATTAGTTCAGTGAGTAGGGTGTGCGAGTTTGCAAAACTCTATAGGCGGGAGTAGAGTTTGCGAGTAAGCGAAACTCTATAGGCGGAGCAGGGTGTGCGAGTCTAGTAGAGTGTTTGTGAGCGGGAGCAAAAGTTTGCGAGTCTAGTAGAGTGTTTGTAAGTGGGATACTGTTTAATTCTAATAGAAATCTGGGAATGTAGCAGTAGGCAGGGGTTGCCGAAGCTGGGTAAATTTTGTGTGTGATTTACTTTTCAGCATATTTATTTCTGCAGTTTGTTTTTACGTTTAAATCGAGAAAATTTGCTATAACCCTATTCACCCCCCCTCTAGGGTTAATCTAGATCCTACAAATGAACCCATTTGAATTGGTTGCAAAATGTTAGTAAGATAATTTAAGGGATTTTTGAACTCTACACTTATCATTAAAGTGATTAGAGACCCTATAAGCCTTAATTAGTATATATAAAATTGTTTCATGATTTTATAAATGAAGTATATATTTTATAAACTGGATATGAGATTTTATAAAATAGTAAAAAAGAGAATACTTGATTTTTAATGAAGTGATTTAGTATTTTAAATGATATAAAGTGATTATAAGCTAGTATGACAATTTATAAAATGGTTTATGATTTTATAAAATGATATAAGGAGATGTTTCAACTTTATTGAAGGAAGTTTTGTAAATAAAAGTAAGTTTTGATTTAAGTAATAATTAAATTACTTATCTGAATATACGTATATGCATATGTGAACGTGCGTTTACGTATATGTGCATTCGAAGCTAAGCGACAATTAAAACAAAGATAGTACAATAGTTAGAATTGTTGTGTGATTGATTGTTTGTATAGATATATAATTTATTACAAGTCTGTTGCGAGTATTTCATGTAGTCATAGCAACTACATGCGCTAAGTTGTGTGATAGTATACTGGGTCTAGCAGTTGTCCCAGTGAAGTCCAAAATGTAATTTGTGTTTGGTTTTATGTTGCGTGAGCGTCTATGCATAGGCGTGCACAAATGAGTGCATCGACAAATGTATCGGTTATGCACAAGGCCGGGTATGTTGTTTTGGCATGTTGGAGGAAGTTGGATTGCCATAATCACCCGTAGAACTCCACTCGTGCAAAGAGTGGAATTCGGTATCGAAATTAGTTTTCGATAGTTATGGAATTCGCTTCCAAAACGTCAATAAATGAACCCCAGTAGATGTCCGATGGGATGGAAGCATGTTCTAGTAGTAAGGCGACTTATCGGGCGAAGCGTCAAAGGAAATGACGCATGAATCGACATCCATTCGGGGAATCTACTCCCTGCCAAGGCTCAATACCTGAAAACTATCCGTTCAGTCGATTGATGTGGTCCATTCAGTCAACTTGTCGAGAGGAAAAAGTCTTTCTCGGCCCTGGTTCAATCGATTAAATGACCCTTAAGTCGGCTGACCTGCTATGTGTTATGCAAATTTCAAAACGCGATAACTTTTGCATACGAAGTCGGATTGAGATGAGGTTTAGACCATTGTTCATAATTTATCGAGGACCATTAAACATGAAATTTTGATGGGTTTTGGATCACTTTGATTTTAGGATCCATGTGGGACCCACCCTGGCACGTATTCCAAAATCGTAGATTTTAAGGTTGACCAAAAGGATATATCCGAGGAGTACTATGACATTGATTTCATGTGTTCTAAATGGAATACGATTTGGGTTAGTATGAGGTTTTGTTAGAGTTTTCCGATGGGTTTTTAGGTCATGGCGACTAAAGCCGTACGTGGCGATTCCATATGTTATATACAGAGTAAGTCTGTGCTATAAGGTTTCGACCTTAGAGTAATATATATTTTGTTTGGTGTTGATTTGTTTTGACACACCAAGAGTATGGACTTATATGACAAACCCAAGGGTATGGACTTATGTGACCTACCCAATTATTGACCTTGTTATGGTGTACCTAGAGTGTTGTCGATGAACATGACACACTCGACATGGTCTTAAAGGGACGATGAATAGCCTTTTCTTGTTGTGATCGCTTGGACATTTTAGGGTTGTACGTTCGTAATCTTATGAACATTTGGTCTTAGCAGTAGTGACCATATTAATTATGGCTTACCTATTTGATCTTAATGGTAGTGACCATACGCATTATGGCATACCTATTTGGTCTTAGCAAGTAGTGACCGTACGCATTATGACGTAACTATTCCTTCTTAGTAGTAGTGGCCGTATGCATTGAGGCATATCGTATCGATCTTAGCAACAGTGATCGTTGTTTTTGGATCATGGTATATTTGTACTATATTATTTGTAGTTTTGGACAAGTGCAGCGTAATAGAAGATATTATGCTAACTTGTTATTGTAGGAGACGAGCAGGTTATTGTATGATCCCCTACTTTTAAGATGGATTTACTGTACTTGTTTATAAGCAGCTGGATTTCCCTTAAGCCATATTTTGGAGAGGGCAAGCAGTGATTTAGTAGTTTATGTTTATTTATATGTAGTTTTAATATATAATATTTTGAGATTGTTCCTCTCACACCAGACTTTATGTTTGATCCGTGTTTTGTCTTTGTCTACTTATGTATTGACAACTCTCGAGTACTCGATTGAATAGTTTGAAAGCCGGGTGCTTTTGGGATATGCTAATAGAGTGGGCAGCTGGAGCATTTTGGAAGCATGGCATCGATGTCTATATATATACTTGTTATTTTATTTGTACACGACAAACCTATTATTTGTATATGAGACTGTTGTATCATATATTCATTCAGAACTCCGTGCTTTTGGGAGTTGATGTATTTTGATTTTCTGCACTGATATTTATTTGTCAGGTGCTTCCGCTAGTGCGGTCCTTTATATATTGTTATTCTATTATGTTCACATATATTCAGTATATTATATATTTTCATTCCGTTGTATGATCTTATCGACGTCTTGTTTTAGTGTTTTGTTCTAATTTTACCTCGATGATTTGTCATCTATGGTGTTTGAAAGTCATGCGATGATGCAAGGTACATACTTTTGGGTAGTACGAAGGCCGGGGCATTACAGTTGGTATCAGAGCTTAGGCACAACACTCGGACCAAGTAGATCAGATTTTGTCAATAAATCTGGTAGTAGGAGATATATTGAGACAACGTACTTGTATTTTTCTACTATATAATACTATATACACTGCTTGTCTTCTGTAGTTAAATTGTTTCTACGACTAGATGCTAAGGTATTTTCATCAGGTAATCCGTACGAGTAGACAAAATACAGGAGCGATTGCGGATATGTAGTTAGAGATGCCTGATTAGTTCAGAGACTATTTTACTGTTGCAAAAGATGTTCCATTACCCATGAACATTTCCAGTGGATTGCTGTTAACGCCAGAAGTGGTGTGGCCCTTTGGACATTTGTATTTTTAGCTCTACCAGCTTTAGACTCTTTGAAGCAGAGCCGGAATTTCCTTAGCTTTAGAGGGAGCCATATCAGGGTCACTATTGCTGTGATACGGTCTTTGACATGCACAAGAAAGCTTCCATCAATATAAGTCTAGGGAATGTTCTCGTAAGTGAGATTGTTTCTCAGCATTTGGGAAAGGGAGACTTTTGCTGGATAGGATGTAGTTTTTTTGTGGCTGGTAAGTAGACGTGTGGTTCAAAATTTGTTCAAGCATTGCTTTAAGTTCTCAATTCATTTCTAAGATCGAGAAGAGCATGTAGCTTAAGTATTCCATCCATCCTGAACGTAATAGCTTATTAATGAAGGAGTGTTATCCAGTTCAACCTTTTGTTTTTTGGGGTTTGAGGCGGTCGATGCTTCGTTGCTATGGGCAAAGAGATTTTCCTAAGGTTTTAAGCATTGGTTAGGGGTTAATTACTTAGCTTTATCCCAATTAGGGTCCACTTTTAAATATCTCATTGGGATGGTTCTCCTTTGTGAGAATTCCCATGAGATACTATTGAGGTAATGAAAGTGGAAAGCAACCGAAACTCCAACCGAGGCATAACGACCATGATGCAAAGAAGATCGAGCTTGTTCAGAAAAGAAAAGCTGGCCTAGTGCGTCACTCCTATGGCATATAGGATGCATTTTCTATGAAATGTCATCCAGCTAAAGCGAAGCATAAGTGCTTCATTTGCGATTGGCTTGATCACTTGAAGAACGACTGTCCTACATTTTTCGAAGGATGTGTAAGTGATGATGACTTGTGCCTTTTAGGCATTACTTGGTCCTAGTGGTCTTACGACTCAGGAAAATCCGAAGGATCTTATGTAAAATGCTCTATTTTTGGGAGCTCACTTCTATTCCATCCGACACTTGAGCAGTATATTTTACCTATTCCCATTTGCTCGGTAGATAGGCTATACTTGACACATTTCGTAGTAGGTAAATCCTTTGGTAGAGATAAACCTTGTATGTGTCACCTTGGTTGCAAAGCTGAGGTGAAGAGACCGAAGTGTCACCAGTCAAACTTGATGTACGAGCTTTCAAGTTGAGTGGGTTCGGTCGATGAAGTGTGAATTGGATTTATATCCAGGTAGGGTTCGATGGATGCCTAGTAATGAGCAGAGACCGAGCGGATTACTTATAGACGTTTCTCTAGAGTCATTCGGGTTATCGTTGTTTTCCTTTGTGTCAGTAAACCTCAGGTGGTGGGAGTAATCCTATGTGCCGAAAGGGACGTTTTCTAAAGATCTTCCTAATTACATGCCAATTATTATCCTATAATTCAAACATATATTTTCTAGGTGATTCGCACCAGTTAGGATAGGATTTTTTCAGTTAATTCTGATAGACGAGCACTTGAGTTGGATTCTAGGGATGATTGAGAGATTTTCAAAGCACGGCCTTAGTCGTGCAAGGAGATTTTTGTAGTCGGATCAAGGAACCGGTTCAGAGTTCACATGGATGGAGTCAGGTGGCCGACCCTAGTTTAACAAAGATATCTTGCTAGCAAACGAAGGGTTGGAATGCGTATCATTTCATTTTGAATGACCTTTAGAAATTATAAAATCTTAGTGTAGTATAATTATTATGGCGTGGATAGTTTGAAGAAGGATTTCTTGACTAGTATTGTGCTAATTCGGATAATCTCCTAAGTGATGAGATGATACTTGCCTAGGTGAGCATCGTAGAGCACTTAATATATTATCCTTATCAACATTGTGTGATCGTGGTGAGTTTGAACCTGAACAGTCCCAAGCAACTGTAAATCTTCATTTTTAATGATGATTTAATTAGTATAATTTTTGCCTTTGGAGAGTGAATTTGTTCGAAAGAAAAGGAAAGTGGAGGCATTGATTGCTAGATTTATTTAAGAGTTTAGAGATTCAATGATCCTGCATATTTTATAGGTTTTCCATTTTGTAGCCGAGCGGTGTAGTAGTCACTCATGTGTTATACTCACGAAAGGATTTGCACCACTTAGGCGTTTATTCCTTTTTGAATGTCAAATGGACTCATTGGAATTTATGGTTTAACATGCGCGTTTGATTCTTGATGGTTACCTGGCATGTTGGTGTAGACTCTTATACTTATTTCATTGTTTGTATTCTTATTTTTTACTTATTATTGTTTGTGCTTGCTATTATTTGTTGTTTATTATTGTTTCTTGCTTGCTTTTGTTGCGAGTGCTTGATCTTGTTTGTTGTTGTTGTTGTTTGATGACTTTGATGCCGGTTGATTTTTATTATGGTTGATTTTGTTGCTTACATGTTTGATAGTTTGAATACTAGTTATTCTTGCTTATCATTATCGTCTATTGTTTGATGGTTTCTTACCTCTTACAGTCATTGATTGATTATGGGTTAATTATGAGACAATTAAGTGCATGTCATTTGATTGGCAATGATGGATTCATATCTTTGGGGGTTTAATTCGGGGTACGTACAGTTATATAAGTTTCATCGATCTTATATTAGTGACCACACATCGTATCGGTCTTTTGACAGTATGTAGTATTGATCTTATATTAGTGATCATACATTGTATTAGGTCTTGTAGATTGTTGGCGTTATATTAGCGGCCATGCCTATTATTGGATCGAGATAGATGTTTGGGTATGTTAGTGTACTAAACCTTTTTTTGATTGAATTGCAACAAATGTCTAAGTACGTCAGTGTACTAACCCTATTTTTCTAGAGTTGTTGGATCGCGATAAGTGTCAATTGTTGACTCTACCCATTGGTAATGATGGGTATTGATTTGTGTTCCTTAGCTATCTAGAATAGGTCGCATATCATCTATGCCTGTTATGGGGTAAGATGGAATCTATACGAGTCCACTACCATTTGATGTGATTCGGAGTTAGTGGTATATTTTGAGACTGACTCACTTGACCTCACTCTCCAATTGATTATTATGTATGACTATAGTAGTACAAGTTACTACATTGAGGTTATACATGTTTGAATTTTGTGTTAGTGCACAATCCTCTTAGTTATAGTATAATTAGTTACTTGAGAGCTGATGTATAGCTATTTAAATGCTTATTGCTTAGATTGGCATTTAGATAGTGAGAAGCTTTCTTAAAAGAGGCATGGATTTTTTGAGAATGCAGGATGATGTGGGTCATTGCAAATCTCTTTGTGTGTGATTAATTCCAATTTGGAAGTTGCAAGATGTTGATTGCATAAGGGATGATGCTGTTGGAATTTTCCAAAACTTAGATTTGGGAAGTTTGGTCAGTCCTATTATTTTCTCGTACTTATGTGAATTTTAGGACGGAATACTTTTAAGGAGGGAAGAATGCAACAACCCGCATATTTAAGGATAACATATTTAACTATTAAGTCGTTATCGAATTGAAAGTCTAAAATGTGGCTTTTCGCATGTGGTCAAATTAGGACTTAAGACCACTTCTATTGAGTTTGGATCGACATTGCGAATTAAAATGAGTATAAACATCTATATATTAGAGTATAACTCGATATATTTTGACTGATGGATTTTTAGCTAGTAGCCTAGTTTAATTTGTAAATTGATTCAACAAGGTAACTTTTATATACGATGGAATTAGGTCTCGAAACCTTTTCCATTGAGTCCCGATGGCATCCAAAATTTGAATGAATATAAGGCTAGATATGTTCGAAGTTTTGAATTTCAAGGATGAATAGTGTCAGATGAAGAGAATCGGGCTAAGCCCACAAGCTCTTTCTCAAATAGCCTTCTAATCACACCTTAATCCTTTTCTAATCACTAATCCCTAAACCCACTAAATAAATTTCCTAAATTGAAATAAAAATCATCATAATTCCTCTCTACTCATCCTCTACAAAATCCTTGAAGGAATTAGCTTGAATCAGGATGTAGGTATTGATTTCAAAATTTAAATTAAGCAAGATTTGGGTTTTGATGATTAGATCTTGGTTTGGGTTTAATTAAGGTGAGTGAAATGATTCTGCTTACTAGTTTATGTGTTATACTTCATATATTTGATTATTGATGATTATAGAATTATATAAAGTGATTTGGAGATTGTTTGAGTTGGTTTCTATTATAAACATGTTTTCCTTAGCCAATTAATTGTTGAAGACACTGGTTACTATGTTTGAAAATAGACAGTAAGCATTAGAATTGATTTGGGCTAATTGGTTGATTAGTTGTGATGTTATTGTTTGATTTGGGGGTAATTAAGTAATGTGATAATGTGCACATCATTGGAAAATATTACTTAACCCATTTGAATTGATTTGCAAAATGTTAGTAAGCTAAGTCAAGTGATTTGTGAACTCCACACTTATTATTAAAGTGCTTAGAGATCCTATAAGCCTTAATTAGTACTTATAAAATGGTTTCATGATTATACAAATGAAATATATATTTTATAAAATGGATATGAGATTTTACAAAATAGTAAAAAGGGAATACTTGATTTTTAATGAAGTGATTAAGTATTTTAAATGCTATAAAGTGATTATAAGCTAGTATGATATCTTATAAAATGGTTTATGATTTTATAAAATGATATAAAGAGATGTTTCACTTTTATTGAAGAATTTTTGTAAAAATGTAAGTTTTGACTTAAGTAATAGTCGAATTACTTATATGAATATACATATATGTATATGTGCATGCGGGGGTATACGTATATGTATATTTGGAGCTAAGCGACAATTAAAACAACGATAGTATTGTAGCTAGAATTGTTTATGTGATTGTTTGTTTATATAAATATTTAATTGATTACAAGTCCGTTGTAGGCATTTCACATAGCCATAGAAACTATCGCATGCGCTAAGTTGCGCGAGAGCATACTAGGCCGAACAATCATTTTGGTGAAGTCCTAAATATAATTTGTGCTTGGTTATGTGTTGCATGAGCATATGTGCATAGGCGTGCACAAATGAGTGCATCGACACACATATAGGCTATGAACAAGGTCGGATATGTTGTTTAGCGTGTTAGAGGAAGTTGGGTTGCCATAATCGCATGTAGAACTCTACTCGTGCAAAGAAAGGATTTTGGTATCGAAACTGATTTCAATTACTAATGGAATTCACTTCCAAAACATCAATAAATGAACCCCAGTAGTGTCTGATGGGATGGAAGCGGCTCTAGTCGCAAGGCGACTCATCGGGTGAAGCGTCAGAGGAAACGTCGAACGGATCGACATCCGTTTGGGGGAATCTACTCCCTTCCTAAGCTCACTTCTAGGAAACAATTAGTTAAGTCGACTAACCTGGTCCATTCAACTGACTGCTTGAGAGGAAATAGTCCATCTCGGCCTTGGTTTAGTCAACTGAATGGCCCTTCGGTCGGCAGACCTGCTGTGTGTTATGAAACTTCAAAATGCGATATTTTTTTTATAAGAAGTCAAATTGCGGTGAGGTTTAGATCACTGTTCACCATTTTTTGAGGGCTACATCTTATGATTTTTTGGTGGATTTTTGATTATAGGACCTGCCTTGGTACGTATTCCAAAACCGTAGATTTTGAGATCGAGAGGGTATATATGAGGAATACTATGACATTGAGGTCATGTGTTTCATTTGGAACGAGATTTTGGTTAGTATAGAGTTTTCCAGTGGAGTTTTAAGCCATGGCGACTGGAGCCGTGCATGGCGATTCCATACATTATATACGAAGTGAGTCCATATTCTAAGGTTTCAACCTTAGAGCAATGTACAATTTATTTGGTGTTGACTTGTTGTAATACACCAAGAGTGTGGTCATATGCGACCTAACCAAATATAGACCTTGTTGTGGTGTACCTAGAGTATTGTTGATTGACATGACACACTTGACACAGTCTTAGAGAGACCGTGAATAGTTTTATCTTGTCGTGATCGCTTGGACCTTTTTGGGTCCTACATTCATAATCTTACAAATGTTTGGTCTTAGCAAAAGTGACCATATGCATTGCGGCGTACCTATTTGGTCTTAGCAGTATTAACCATACATGTTGTGGCGTATCGTATCGATCTTAGCAGTAGTGATCATTGCTTTCAAATCAGGTTTGATCATGGTATATTATTAGCAATTTTGGGCTAGTGTAACGCAATAGAAGATATTGTGCTAACTTGTTATTACAGGAGAAGTGCGGGTTATGGTATGATCCTCTACTTTTGAGATGGATTTACTATACTTGTTTTAAGTAGTTCGGATTTCCCCTAAGTCATGATTGTGGAGAGGGATGGTTGTGATTTAGTAGTTCCTATTTATTTGTATATAATTTTCTGTATATCTTCGAGATAGTTCCCCTCACACTGGAATTTATGTCTAACCCATGTTTTGTCTTTGTTTGCTTATGTCTTGACAAATCTCAAGTAATTGATTGAGTAGTTCAAGAGTCAGTGCATTTGGGGATACGCCAGCAGAGTGCACAACTATAGCATTTTGAAGGCATGGCATCGATGTTTATGCACATGCACACACACTTGTTATTTTATTTGTACATGAAAGACCTGTTATTTGTATATGAGACTGTTGAATCATATATTCATTCAGAACTCCATGATTTTGGGAGTTGATGTTCTCTGATTTTTTGTACTGATATTTGTTTGTCAACTGTTTTGGCTAATGTGGTCTCTTATATATCGTTATTCTATTCTATTCATGTATATTCTGTATATTGTATATTTTCATTCTATTGTATGATCTATTGATCACTTGGTTTAGTGTTTGTTCTAATTTTACCCTGACGGTCTGTCTTTTATGGTATTCGAAAGTTGTGCAATGATGTAAGGCGGATTCTTTTGGGTATTATGAAGGACTGGGAGTTACATTGGCTTTCTATATTCGCCGGATATCCCACATGATGAGTTCTCATTAGTGCCTATTGCTTTGGAGTATCCACATGAATTTGAGGAGATGATCGAACTTCCGCCACATAGAGATATTAGTTCCGTATTGATTTGACGAAAGATACCAGACCATTTGTTATGCCTTTAAGGAGGATGGAACACAAAATACAAAGAGCGCACGAGGTGCAAGTGAATGTCTTTCGCAAAAGGGTTTATTCGCAGGAGTATATCTCAGTGGGGAGCACCAGTAGTATTCACCATGAAGGTGGATGACTCCCTTAGATTGTGTGTTGATTACTGTTACATCCTGTGTTTTACGTATTGGAGGATTGTAAAATATTTTTATTTTATTTGTATGAGGTCATATGACTATAAGATTTTGGAAAGTTATTCTTAGGGACATTTTTCATATCTATGATTTTTCTCGAATTTCTATGAGACCATTTTCACATTGAAAATCTTGTTTGGACTGTAACTTTTGATAGGAGCCGAAATACGGTCTCAAAACACTTTTATCGTTTCAGGATGATGGTTTTTCATTCCGTACAGTGGTCATAATAGAAAAAAGGACATGTCGTTTGAAAGTTATGACTGTTTTAAGTTTTTATTGTTATTGGCCAGTTTTAGTGGGTAATTAACTAAGCCCAGTTTTGATTGCTATTGGCCAGTTTTAGTGGGTAATTAACTAAGCCCATGCCTAGGCCAGCAACTCACTTAGAAATTTGTGCTAATATAAGGTTGCAGAAATTGACCTACGTCATTTCGTTCTTTTCCAAAATAGATATAAGCATCCATTAACCTTAATTTCATAAAAAATCACATCTTTTCCTTACAAATCTTAGCCAAATCATTGATTATAGAGAAAATCAACATGTAGAAGCTAGAGACTATTATTTCTATTGATTTGGGTCTTCCTTTCTTATTGTCCACTTTAGATCTGAGGAAGAAAATAGGTATTTTAGGTATTTGGTGAGTGGTTCTTGACACCTCACTTATCTATATTTCTTTATATAGTTAAATGGTTGTTTTTATATGTGTTTGGATTTAAAATGGTTTCCTAACTTTAACCACTTACCCTACTTATGCTTATGACAAGAAATGGGAGATTTTGAAATGATTTTAGAAATGGGTTTTATAAAATATTAACACATATTTACTTGCTAATGTAATTTCCATCATTTATATGCAAATGTTCATGTAAAACTCTGATTTAGAATAGAACTAGTTTGATATCATATCTTCATGTATTGATTGTTGAATGGACGCATATGCATCTAATTTCATGATTGTATGTTGTGATTTGATGTTGTTTGTGGGTATTTTGGATGTTAGGTAGATAGGTCGAGAGAATTGACAAAGTCCATATGCATCTAATTTCATGATTGTATGTTGCGATTTGATGTTGTTTGTGGGTATTTTGGATGTTAGGTAGATAGGTCGAGAGAATTGGACAAATTAGAGGAAAACTTGGTCGAAATTGGGCGAAACTTGGTGGAGGAGCTCTGGAGTACAGGAGAAGCAAATATGCTAACTCGCATCCCCAAATCATATAAGGATTAGATTCGATACCGAATTAAGGGGCTTAATTAGGCATCGAATCTAGGTGGCAACTCCAATCGTTCAATCGTTGGCTTGGATGGATAGAGCTTGGCTAGATGAGTTGTTCATAGCACGGTGAAGGAAATTAGCTAAGTATAAGAGTTGATGACAAATTATGGACTTGATTTGGTGACAAGTTAAGACCTTAATTTGGTGATGAGTTAAGCACTTGAGTTGATAATGAGTTAAGGACTTGAATTGACGACAAGTTACGGGCTTGAGTTGGCGACGAATTAGGGCTTGATGAATTATGGGCTAATTCGACACCAAATTTAAGGGGAAGGCCTGATGGCAGTGGAACTTCTGGAGGTGAGTACAGGGGTTCTAGAGGTCGTGCTGGAGGTGTTGGCTCATTCGCATGATGACTGACGACGATATAATAACAAGATTAAGGTTAGAGTCTTCGGATGGTAACTCGATGTTGAATGGAGTTAGGTTCCGAAGATGACGACTCGATAAAGAAAAGAGTTGTAGAATAGGGAACGTAGAATGGTTCCTCAAGAACAATGGCTCAATAAAGAAAGGAGTCGCTGAATGAAGGGATGTTGAATGGTTCCACCAAGATAATCTAAGCTAGTTATGCGTACTCAAGAATCGTTGATACTCAGAGAGTGTTCTGTTATATTCAAAGTAGTGGTATCATGAGGACGCTCATAGATATTGAAGAATGGCCACCCCTAATCGACAGATGGAGCCAAGTACCTTTACCAGAAGAAAGGGTCAGTACTAGCTTTAGGCTAAATAGAGTACAACTGAAAACTGGGATTTCCATTAGTCCCTAGCAAAAGAATACAAATAATCATATATCTAGAGTACATCGAGTGATAGTTAGTATTGTTTGATGGATATTATGTCTGATATGGTTACTTCACTAGTCACTTGTCACTCTAGGGTTGTCATCGGAGGTAGGTAGTGGAGATAGGGATACCTAAACATGCTTTGTCACACTTGGTTGTGTTACACCTTTATGATATGTAAAGTAGCACATTACGTTATTATCTATGCTCTTGTTGCAGGGATAGGTCAGGTATGATTTATATACCTTGTTCCTTACTATATTAACTTTCATAGTATTTTAAGATTCATTTACCACTCACACCAGACTATTCACTGACTCGAAGTTTTATGCTTTGCTTCTTTTTATCTCGGATGCTCTTAAATGAGTAGACCAGATAGTAGGTCTAGGTGCGACGTAGTAGCTATGCAGATGATGAGCTGGAGGAAGCTATCTCGTATTATATATGTATTTCTATGCTTATTCCATTGTGAAACACTATGGAGCCTTGGCCGTGTTTAGTTAGTATCAGTAGTATGAGATAGTTATTTGAGTTTATTTATGTTGTGTAAACTCTATTTCATGATGTATAACTCTGTGTATCTGTACTCTGATATTTGGATCACTTAGTTACCACTATCTCTCCTATTTTATATCTATGATATTATATTTTATTCCATGTGCTATGAGATGTACTACAAGTTCTATGATGTTTTGTTTCATTTTTAAACCTTGAGGTTGCTTTACATCGATCGACATGATAGTAGTGCACTATCTTATATATATCAGGTGCCGATGGTGTAAAGCATTCGTCATATTTGGTATCAGACCTTAGGTTACATTGTTTAACCTAAGGGATACTATGATGCAGTAGAGATAGGGAAGGTGTTCTCACCCTAGACTGAATTAACATAACATATATATACGAAAGCACGTACTTGTTGTATATTTTGATTTTCAAAACTATATAGTAGTATATATAGAATATAAGTCGCATGCACACTAGAGTACCATTTGACACATTTTCCTTTTTTGAAGACTGATCATTCTTGTTACAAATTGAGAATGAGTCATAAAACAAGAAACACTGTTCGGAACTCCCTCTCAGGAGTTAAACAAGAAGTGGGTTCGGGGGCTGCTAATCCGGACTTGAAAGCTATGTTCGGAACGATGAGGGTGAACATGCTTTAGAATTCCCAAGTGGCTGCTTTGCATGTTGTCGTTGGTGGTGGTGCTCAAGTGCAAGCACCGAAGGCTGACTTCGCCAAGCTATGCAAAGATTATTCTACTTTGGGAGGCAAGTCATTCCTTGGGATGAAATCTACCATTGAAGTGTAGAATCTGTTGGACATCTACGAGCATATTTTAGTGATATGTTGATGATAGGTCTGCATAAAGTATGGATAGGGTCGAATTAGACCAAATACTTTACCTAACCCATATAGCTGTGGGTTAAGATAACTCAACCCATATATGACCCTATATGAGGTTGGATATGGGTTGGATTGGGTTTAGTAGGGTTGGGTTGGGTTGGGTTATATAAACCTAACACAAAAATGAGAATTAAAAAAAATTCTAAAATATGCAGCTCAAAATATACATTTTAGCTAAAATAATGCATAACTGATTCACTACAACACACATTTTATAAATCACATCACATGAAATTAATTCACTACATATTAGAGTAAGTTTCAATTCAAAATGCGTAAAAATGCTCCTCAAAATCTCTTTGTCAATCCTATGTGCTTTGATTGCTCTACTTTTACTTGGACTCACATTGAATATGATTTTTTTGTATATTTATTCTAGAATACATATATGTTATTCTAGATTTTGACTATTATAATTTTACATGGACTAATATTAAATTAGTTTTTTATGTAGGATTGGTTTGGGTTAAAATAGGGTTGAGTTGAACAAAATATTACACATGACCCGTAAAAGTATGGGTAAAAAATTGTAACCCATATCCGACCCAAACCCGAATGGGTTGGTTAGGTTTATATAGGTTGGGTCGGGTTAGTGGGTTGGATTGGGTTGAGTATGAGTTGTGTGCACCCTAATTGATGATGCCGTAAAAAGGAGATTGGCCTCTAGACAACTTCAAGGATGGGCCTTGAAATGGTGGAATGCTACCACTATTGCTACACCCAAGGATCAGTTCACTTGGGATCAGTTCACGGCTAGGTTTGAGGAGAAGTTTGTTTCGGGTACTCGGAAGTCGGTATTGTTCAGAAGATTCACTGATCTTATGAAGGGGGATATGTCTTTTAGCGAATACATTTCTGAGTTCAATGCCTTGTTGAAGTATGGGATGTCTTTCGTTGATACTTTATTGAGAAAGAACAAGAAGTTCATTATGGGTTTAGACGACTTTTTAGGGAAGAAGCTGGTGAGTCATATTAATGAGCCATTTGAGAGACTAGTCGAGAAAGCTCTTCGTCAGGAGAGTTTAGACCCTTAGTCCAAATAAGCTGTTGTCATTAAGGAAGAGTCGAAACCGCAACAGACTAGAGAAGGCAGCAAGAAGAAGTGGTTGGGAAAGAGGAAGCAGTCTCGAGGAAAGAACGAGAAGGATGCTCTGAAGAAGGTCAAGTGGGACTCTGTTTACTGTGCTTGAAAAGAAAAGGGTCACAAGATCAAAGAATTCAAGACCGATGGAAAGAAAAAAATGCTACAACTGTGGCAAGCCCGGGAATATACTGAAGCATTGTCCAGAACCACTGCAGCAGAAACAAGTGGTGAAGGCATATGCTTTAGACGCTTTTTCGAGTTCGTCAAGATCTCCCTCGACCAAAGAAAAGGGGAAGGTTTTATCATTCAAGGTATGCTTTCCCTTTATGATGTTCCCATGCATGTTTTATTCGATACCGGGGTTCACGTTCCTTTATATCTAGTGACTTAGTAGAAAGGCTAGGACTGAAACTCGAAATAGTTGACCGACCGTTGATTGTGACAAATCGTATTGGAGGCTCCACTAGCCTGTGCATAGTTTGTTGTGGTTTGGTCTTATCGAGTCATGGATGCTCTTTTATTTGTAATTTTTTTATTCTGAATTTCATTGGGTTTGGGATTATTTTAGGAATAGACTGGGTAAGAAAGTATGCAGCAGTAGTAGATTGCGAGAAGTTGTTGCTGATAATTGAGACTGTAGAAGGGCAAACGATAGTGATTGGCTGCCTAACAGAGGATGGGGTTATGGTCAGCTTTCTATATTCGCTTGAGATTCCATAGGATGAGTTGTCATTTGTGCCTATCGTTAGAGAGCATTCGGACATATTTGAAGAAGTGATCAGATTAACAATACATAGAGAGATCGAGTTTCGTATAGACTTGACAAAGGATGACATACCTATAGTTATGCCATTGAGGTGTATGGTGCCTAGAGGCCAGAAGGAGTTGGAGGTGTAAGTGAATGACTTGTTGAGAAAAGGGTTCATTTGTAGGAGTATACCTGAGTAGGGTGTGCCTATAGTATTCGCCACTAAGGCGGATGGCTGTCTTTGATTATGTGTTGATTACCGTGAGCTGAATAAAGTGTCGAAGAAGAACAAGTATCTACTCCTACGTAATGATGACTTGCTCAATCAGCTCCATGGTGTAAAGATTTTCTCCTAATTGAATCTGGCGATGGTATTTCACTAGTTGAGGGTACCAAAGGAGGTTTCGATTACCATGTTTCGTACTCCGCCTAGTTTCTATGAGTGGTTGATTATGTCATTCGGGATAACCAATGCTCCAGTATACTTTGTTGATCTCATGAACCGTGTCTTCGAGGATCAGCTAAACAAGTTCTAACTTGTGTCCATGGATGATATTCTGATCTATTCCAAGACAGAGACGGAACACAAGATGCACTTAAGGACTGTGCTCAAAGTGTTGCGAAAACACAAGTTGAAAGCAAAGTTTTCTAAGTGTCACTTCTGGAGAAAGAAGTGAGATTCTTGGGTGACGTCATCTTTGAGCAGGGTATCGCAGTAGATCCTGCCAAGATAGCAGTAGTTCAGGATTGGGGCCGACCCAGGAATGCTACTGATGTGTGGTGTTTTTTAGGACTAGTGGGATATTATAGACGCATTATAAATGACTTCTCGAAGGTAGCTACACCGTTAACCAATTTGACAAAGAAAAATCAGGCATTTACTTGGGATGCGAGATGTGAGTGCACATGTGGTACTGGATTGACCATTTCAAGCGGTTTATGAGCACATGAGTGGAAGAGGTTGACGAGCGCCCCTACATTGACCATTCCGAGTGGGAGTGAGGAGTTGACAATATACATAGACGCCTATGGTACTAGATTGGATGCGGTATTGATGTGGAAAAGAAAAGTTGTCGCCTACGCTAGTTGACAACTGAAGCCGCACGAGTGGAAGTATCCAACTCATAATTTAGAGTTGGTAGTGATAGTATTTTGTTTGAAAGTTTGAAGACATTACTTATTAGGGGAGAGGTTCAAGCTATTCGTGGATCACAAATCCTTGAAGCACTTTTTCTCTTAAAAGGATCTCAACTCTCAACAGTGGTGATGGTTGGAATTCATAGCCTCCAACAAATTTGGCGTTTCCTATACACTTGGTAAGGGGAATACGGTCACCAATGCACTGAGTAGAAGACATGCCAGTTTAGGAGCAATATTTCTAAAGTAGAAACAATTAGAGTATATTACTGGTTATGACTTCAGACCTCATTACCAGTTAGAGCCATAGATGCTGGCAAGCTTGACCATCAAGCCTACTCTTATAGAGAAGATTGGTACTAGTCAGAAGCATGATTCTAGAATAGCCAAGATCATTTCCAATATTAAAGAGAGGGTAGAGTCTAAGGACATGAAACAATACAGACTCGGCCGAGACGGTTAGCTTCATAAGAATGGGAGAGTGGTTGTTCCTGAGGTTGACGGATTGAGAGATGAGGTCCTTAGAGAGCGGCACCATTCAAAGTTGACCATCCATTCCGACGGTAATAAGATGTACTGCGATATGAGATAGACTTATTATTGGGAAGGAATGAAGAAGGACGTCAGGACATTCATATCGAAGTATATGAATTTCCTGTTGGTAAAGGCAGAACAAAAGAAACCGAGTGGTCTTTGGCAACAACTTGAAGTTCCCCAGTGGAAGTGGGAGCAGATATCAATGGATTTCATAGATGGACTACCAAGGACTCGAGCAGGGTACGATGGCATATGGGTCATAGTGCATCGGTTGACCAAGATTGCTAGATTTATACCCATTAATCAAGTAGAATGACAGCCGAATTGGCCGAGTTATTTATGAATTGTATTGTACGATTTCATGGTGTGTCGAAGAAAATTGTGAGCGACCAAGACCCGTTGCTCACCAGTGGATTTTGGAAGAGCTTACATGAGGCATTGGGTACCGAGCTACACCTTAGTATATTGAGCTTAATCTGACTGTCGAGAGTAAGCCACTTCGTATTGTCAGCAGAGGTACGAAGCAGCTAAGAAGGAAATCTGTTAGTCTGATTAAAGTACAATGGAGTACTGATGATCGAGATTGTACCTAGGAGATGGAGGTGAGCATTCGTGCTTCGAATCCGGAATTGTTCGTTTCAGGTACTATTTTGTTTTCTATCTTCTTTCCTTATATTCCTTGTTTGTTCTTTTCGAGGACGAAAAGATTTGAGTGGGGGAGAGTGCAACCCTGTATTTTGTGATTATTTCTATTTGTGTATTTTAATTATTTAAATTGAGTTATTGATTTAAAAAACTTTATTATATTTATTAAAATGAATAAAATTTTGTTATTGTAATTATAAATTTTGATTTTGTATGAATTATAATTCCAAACCTGAATATATTGAATATTTTCAGAAAAAGTGGACTATTGGTCAATTTGGTCAAACTTTGAATTTAAAATTTAAAATTTAAATTTTTGAATTTTATATTTTATTATGAAAATAAATTTAATTTCAAGAATGTTGCTTTCCGTTTCGTTGAAATCCGATTTATATTGTGAAAGTTATGTTTTTTACAATATTGTATATAAGTTGTTTTATTTAACAAAATTGTCCATTTTAATTTATATAAATAATATTTTTATTTGTCATATCATGTTCTAATATGTGTTATATGGCATGTTAGGTATATATTTTATTTTAAAACATTTTCTAAGTGATGTTATAATTTTTCCAAAGCTTATTGTATTTATTTACAATTTTTAAAGCCTAGTTTCTATTTTTAAGCTATTTTCTTAATTTATTTATATTTATATAAAATTTATTTATTTATTTCTTTTCATACATTATTTTGTTGTGTTTTTATCTTATTTATATTCATTTTTCATGTGTTTAAAAATAAGAAAAGAAAATGGAAAATTTGAAGAGTTTTGAACTTTTCATTTACCCATGACCTTTGGCATGCTTTTGTCTTTTCATATCGAATGCCACTTGCCATCATTATTGACCGACCCTATCTTTCTTCAGTTGTATCATATTAATTTTTCATGCACAAAAAAGTTTCTCGACCCTAAAGTTTTCGGCTATCAATTCTGAAGCAAAGTTTGGTAATGCTTTTACACCTTTTTTTCTTACTTTTTTTCTTATTTTATATATTTTCTTTGCCATGCTTCACCTTCTATGTTCGACCACTTGCTCCACCTTCACCATAGCCACCTTCACCACCACCAAACTCGGCTGCCACCTCCTCGAGCTCCTTTTCCAGTCATGGTCGTGCACCCCTTGGTTGAAAAACTCCATAAAATGTGCATGCACCACTTGAAACTATGCTAGTCGAACTCCTCTTGCTTCACCACTCCACAACACCCCCTTGGCCACCTCTTGCATCACCACCACCAGCTTCTACCTGACCCTAACCCACTGCTACACCATTCCCTGACCTCCACCAAGCCTGGCCGTGCCACATATGAGCCATGGCCGTGATTTATGTTACACCAAAATTGCCTTGGTTGCCTTGACTTGTGTTGTTCATGTCATTAATCAAATAAGCACCTTCATACCCTAGCTAGGCCGACCATGTTTAACCTACCTGACCCAAATTCATAGCTTAGTCCATGCATTTTTATACCTAGGCCAAGCATGGGATAGGTGAAAGCAAGTGCAAGTGTTTAATTCTTTGTTGTGCATGACTTCTAAATTGTTTAATGATATATTTTGTGTTGAAATTCTTGTTTCTATATATTGTTTTGTTTCATATGCACAAGATAATATTTTGGCTCTTCCCTCACTTGAATCATAGTCGTGCTTTCGTTCCTTTTGGATCTCTGTTGTGTGTCTGAATTTGTATCTCCAGCTTGTAGAGGTGAGTATTTCTCACCAGACATTTCGTACTTATATAACAAGTAAACTGATATTATTTGAATCTGTAAACCATATTATCATGTTATAACTATCTATGCTATGATCATATGATGTTTACCCCTGTTTATACACCTGTCATATCATCTGTTACTGTTATATAATGCTATTTCGTTTATTTATATCAGTTTATCACACTATAAGTTCCCTGTAGATTAGAATCACTATGGGTTGAAATGATATATACCCGAACGGACTTTAGAATAGGGGAAAATCGTTATGGACTGAAATGATAGGCCTGAATGATTTTTATTTATTTTATTTTACTTGGGATTGCGGGTTTGAAATAATAGAACCCGGATTTTTCCTTTGTAAATTACGGATTGAAATGACATATTATCCGTGTCATTAACTTAGGTTAGAAAATTATATACAGTACCGTGGTTAATATATATTTTTCTAAAAATTTTAAAATATTATACAAATGTAAATATTTTGATATTTTGAATTAAATTTAAATTTAAAAATGATTTTTACAAAATACTAGTGATTTTCTATAAGTTAAATAAGTGAAATAAATAAATGCTAAAATAGGATTTGAAATATAAGTTAATTTTGGAATTTATGATTTTGTTTATAAATGTAGTTTAAACTAAGTAAGAAAATATGATAATTTGATTTAAATTTGAATTTAAAATAATTTTTTTTAAAGTGTTATTGATTTTCTATAAATTAAAAATAGTTAAATAAATAAATATTTAAAATTGAAATTTGAATATAACTTAACTTGGAAAATGTGAAATGTGTTTTAAAAATAAAAGTTAATTTAAGAAAAATAACATAGAATTTAAATTTTATTTATGAAATGGTAAATTAAATTTAAATGTAAAGTAAATGAAATGTTATAAAATTGTACATTGATTTTTATAAGTGGATTATTAAAATTTGATAATTATTCGTGAAATTTCACTTTATAAAATCATAAATTAAAGGGTATTTTGAATGATCATTTTTTTAAAGTGAGAAAATATGATTTTATAAGTTAAAAATGGTTTAAATAAAAATTTAATTTTTTATGAAATTGTATCGAAATTTGGAATTTAATTTACAGCATTTTTTGAAATGCTATCATTTCTTAAGTAAATGATATTACAACATTTCTAAGTGCTGTAGTTGATACAAATGAACCAAATGGCTAACATGAACTAAGGGCTGTTACAGCACTTTGTAAGTGCTGTAGTTGTTGAATTTAACTTAAGTTTTATTTGAAACCTAAAATCTATTACAGCATTTTTAATGCCATTTTTGCTAAATTTAATTGTTTTAAAACATAACTTTCCGTAGCATTTTTCTAAGTGCTGCGAAAGTTGAACTTTAATATTTTATCTTGAAGGACAACTTTCTATAGGTATCAGTTTTTAGTTATTGATAGTAGTTTTTAGGTATAAGTTTGTAGTTATCGGTAGCAGTTTTTAGGTATCAGTTTTAGCTCGGTAGCAGTTTTGTTGTCCTTATGAATAATTTTGAAAAATGTTTGTCTTTATGAATACTTTTTTGAAGGTGTTTGTCCTTGTGATAAAAATATTGAGCTTATGTCCTTGAGGCAAAAAATATACAAATCTTTGTCCTTTAATATTTTATCTTGAAGGACAGACCTTCAATATTTTATCTTGAAGGACAACTTTCTATAGGTATTAGTTTTTAGTTATTGATAGCAGTTTTTAGGTATAAGTTTGTAGTTATCGGTAGCAGTTTTTAGGTATCAGTTTTAGCTCGGTAGCAGTTTTGTTGTCCTTATGAATAATTTTGGAAAATGTTTGTCCTTATGAATACTTTTTAGAAGATGTTTGTCCTTGTGATAAAAATATTGAGGTTATGTCCTTGAGGCAAAAAATATACTAATCTTTGTCCTTTAAATTAATTCCCCCCTTTGAAAAAGATAAAATTTTGGAAATTGAATATTTGATTTAAATATAATGACTTCATTTTTAAATGGTTTAAATGAAGTAATTTGATTTGAAATATAAACCATTTTGAAATGTGACTTGGAATGATATTTAAATTAAATAAAATGAATGTGGTTTGGAAAAATATGATACTTTGATATTTTGAAATGGATTTGAAATGATATTGAATTGTTAAATGATATTTGATTTCGAGGTATAAAATGCCATTTTGGAATTTTAACCACGGGATGTATTTAATTTATGGTTTAACTGATCCTTAGAGAATGGGCGATCCCAAGCATCCTTTAAGTTATTGTGCATTACTACTACAGTTCACTTGAGTTAGTTTACATTATATAAGTATGTATGTCCTGACTCGAGTGTTTTGTGTTTTACTTTACGCTTAGGTTAGCCTGAGTATTTACAGCTTAGCTTTGGATTTCTTTTCTAGAGCTAGGAATCGCTGGAGATTCTGCTTGTCTAGTTATCTATTCCCTTTTAGTTCAGTTGTTCTATTTCAGCTCTGATATTTATAAACTTTTATGTATTTGGGATTTCTATTGTATATGTTTTTCAGACTGATATTATGTATTTTATTTTGAGATTTTTTTTATAGTAGCTTCATGAACTACTATGGTATTTTGATTTCCGCTGCGAGTTATTCTGATATTTCTGTGTCTGTGATTCTGTGATTGTTTTCATTTGCTCCAAATTTATTTACAATGTGGTATTTTGAGCAATTCAAGTCCAACATATGTGGATACGAATGGCTGGAAATATTGGGTTGTTACATTAGATTCCTTGTTATATTGCATTGTTGTTTGCTAAACTTGTTGCAAAAAAAATTAACTACTTGTTTTCACATGTCTGCGTACTGAAGTTTGTTGTGCTCATTTGAAATTATTTCTTATTTTTATACTATGATTGATTCTAATTATTGTTTGTTTACAATTTTGTTTGATGACCACTTATTATTTCATATTACGATTGTTTAAATTGACCCCTTTTGACTGTATTGGTTGGTGTTAATTGCCTATTTACTAGGGTTGGTTAGTTTATTTATTGTTTGCTTGTATTGTAACTTTATGATAAGATAGTTGTCCAGTGTTGGCTTTTAATCCGTTTTGCCCTAGAGCAGCTAGTAAGATGTAGGACTTGCTTTAGGGTTGAAGGTATTAAGTGGTTAATTGAGGGCCCTCCTCCTCCCTATTTAGGAAGTAGTATAATGACCCATAAATTTCAATAATTAAATTAATTAAATTAATAATTTTTAGTAATTTAATATGGTATAAAAAAAACTTTGTAATTTAATAATGAAAGGAATTCTAAAATGAATTGTAACCATGAATTCAAAAGTATGATTTAAAGTTATAGTAACGGTGGTAAGCTGCTGTTTAATTGGTCTATTAATCTAGTTGTAAATGTTGCATTTAGGTATAAAATGGAATATAAAAACAAGTCATGTGTTGTATAAATAAATGAATTTGTATATAATTTATGGTAATTGAATGAATTCAACAGCATGTAAGCAATTATGATAATTAGTGGAAATAATAAACTTGAGCGTAATATAAAAATAATGATAACATTTATTACAAGTTACCTTTTTATTTAGGCTGCTAAATTTAAAAATGGAAATCAATTACGTTTAATTGTGAGTAAATGTTCATTAATGTGAGTTAGGTAATTGTAAAGTGTGAATGTAATAAAATAAAGGAAAATGTATATTTTGTTCATAAGATAAAATAAAGGAATGAAACCTAGTTGAATAGATTAATTGATATTTTAATTATAATAAATAAATAAATATTTGACAAATTCAATATAATTGAAAATAATGGTTAATACATAGAAAAGATGTAAATTTGAATATATGAATGTAAAGAAAGGTAAGAAAATATTAACTAATAGGGTAATAATAGACTTAATTAAAAGATTAGAATTGGATCAAATCAGTTTATTTGGAATTTATCAATTGGAATTCAATCTATAACAAATGGATTAATGGTAAGTAAATGAAATTAAATACTATGTTAATTGAAATTAGGATAAAATAGGAAATATTAATGTAATAAAAATAAACCAAAGGTAATTATACCCATAAGATAATAAGTGGTTGAACAAAAATATTTAAAATCAAATAAATGGATTTGTTGGAATTTCAGTTGATAATTAATGAATTTACTGAAATTGAAACTTGATATTGTAATTGGTTAATAAATTAATTTCAAATTGATATAGAAATTTGTTATAAAGGATTATAAATTACTGGAGTAATCCAAGATGATAAAAATTACAAATTTTAAAATTTGAATGAAAAGTGATTTAATTTAATTTAATATTTATTTATTTAATTGACTGAAAATAGCCATTTTGGCCACTTACTTGGATTTTGACGAAACTAGTTTCATCGGATCCGTAACGGTGAATTATTGTAGGATTTCAAGTTTCGTAATGATCGGACTTATCGTTTGATCGTACGGACTCGAAACGCCTATAAATCAATTTAATTGAAATCAATTGAAATCAATTTGAAGTAAGCAGATTTTAACATAACTTCATCATACGATGGAACTAGGACTTGAAACCTATTCCGTTGAATTAAAAATATTTAAAAAAAATCTATTTTGATATATAGGTTGACCCATTTTCGTTCCGGATGCAGAACGAGCTTTGCGGGTCGTTTATCGTTCAGTCAAGTGTTGTCCATTCATTCTATTTTCGGCTTTGCCTATAAATAACCCATTATAAACCCTAGCCACTCCTTATTTTCATTTGTCTGTATGTGTATCTCCTTCTCAACTCCTCATTCCAATGACAGATAAAATCTAATTCCCAAATTCCAAAAATTAATTTCAACTTCAAAAAAAAATTGCGGATCTGCAGCAACTTCGAGTCGCGCTTTGGGTTCAAAGGCAAAAACCCTGTAGCAACTTCGGTCAGGAAGAAAATGACTCGGGTTGCTCCACGTCTTTTTGGCAAAAACTCAGAGCAAGCACTGCGGATTTGAGGCGGCGGACTGATGTTGAACCCGAAGTCGACCCAGGACCAGAATTTTCCAATCTTCTAATTTACATAAATTTTTCATACGAGCTCGGATTTATGCACAGTTTGTTTTTTGGGATCGTATCGTAATTACGGACATTTTGACGCCGGTTTGGATAGATTCAGAGACCGTTCAAATTTAGAGTTTAAATTGGATTTAAATTCAAATGTGAGTGTTTTAACCCACTCACAACTTCTAAAATTTCTTATATTTGTTAAATTTAATTCGTGATGTGATTAGGAATTTATTTATGATTGTTTGGTATATTTTTAATCATCATCTCAGTTAAATTGAATTTATCTGAATTAAATTGTCATTTAGTTTATTATTGCATATAAACTACCGGTTAAATACATGTTATTTATATTTATTATCAGTTTCTGTATTGATATTTATGGATTGTTTTGAATGATGATTGTGATGGATGTTGATTGTTGATATTGGTTGAATGGATGTTTAGTTTATATTGTTATAAATCGCAAGTTCATTATGGATTATTATTAATTCGGGATTGCGGTTTGAAATGATATACAATCATAAAATATTAAATTGCGGATTGAAATGATAAATATCTGTATCACTGGACCATAGGATAGAAAATTATATACAGAGCCCGTGGTCTATATATAAAAATATTTTGAAATGATTTCTATGGTTTTGTAAAGAAATATATGGTTTTATATAAATATTGATTTTAGATATTATATAAATGTTATTTTATTCTTAATTTTAAGCTATGAATAAATTTGTTTTAATATAGAATAAGTTTAACAACAAAGTTTGATTTTATTGAAGATAATATGGTTAATTATTTAAATTATATTTTAATATTGAGTTTATAATAATTTAAATAAATTAAGGTTGGAAGATAAATTTGAAATTTATTTGAAATTGAATTTATTTAAGAATTAAACCCAAATAAGTTTGATTTTAAATTTGTTAAATTTGAAATTATAAAAAGTATGATTTTTATAACTTTATTTTGTTTAAGATGATTTAAAATGAATATTTCAAGTTTAAATTAACTGAAGGAACATTTAGTGATTTGGAATTTTGGGTTTATTTGAAAGATATTGGATTGGTTAAGTAAATATTTCAAAACTGAATAATAATGAAGTTAAATTAAGGTATATATAAAGTTATAAAATTTAGTTTTGAAATGGTGGGATATTTAAAGCTTTGAAATATATGGAAATTGAAATGGTTTATTTGAGGTTCAAATATGTATTTGAAATCGAAATAAATTGAAATGGTTTATTGAAAACTGAATTGAGTTGAAATTTATGAATTGAGATTTGATATAAATTGAATTTTGGATTCAGATTGATTTGAATCAAATTGTGAAGTTGAGGAAATTATGTTATTTTATAAAGTAATTTTTAATTTAAAACTATTTTATTATATATACTATTTGAATATCTAAACTGTTTAAGTGGTGAAAGTTATGCTTTCGAAGCTATGAATTTCAAGGTATTATGTTTTGAAACGTTATATTTTCAAGTGTTTGGTTGAAAGTGTTATAACTTTGAAAATGATATGATTCTGAAAATGGATAGATTTGAAATGGAAATGATCTTATTTGGTTTTGAAATGGAAATGATATCTTATTTGGTTTTGAAATGTAAATGATATCGTATTGATATGGTTTTGAAATGGAAATTATATTTTGGTTTTGAATTATATACTATTTTGAAAACGACCGCGGTGTTATAATGATGTTTGGTTGTTAAACAGACCGGGATCGGAAGTTGTCATACTCTCTGCCAACTCCGAAAACCACTTTAACAACCATTACGCGGTGGAGATTCCAGAAAGAAGTAGGATGGTGGCGATGTTCTATTGAGGTATATACGTGGACCCGACTCCCGTGAGTTGGCATGAGGTGGCTAAAATAGGAGCGATTCCGAGCCAATGAGGTAGCTCCTTTTATCGGACACACTTCTTCGATACCATTCTATTACTTTGTGATTGATTGGGTGCACCTTTGATGTTTTTTGGGAGTGTGGCTCGAGGTGGGCGGTAGCTGCGACTATGCGTTACCACCAGTCCAGATGCATAATTGGTATATCTACCCTGGCATTATCTTGTTGTGACATGTCACCTACTCTAACACGCCTTGTACGAGTTTGATTTGTGTCGTACCTATGGAGTATCCTCTGGTAGCCTCCCGAGCTGGAGGTATTACGGTACTGTATAGACTATTGGCACTATAAAATGTTTTAAGGGGGATATGGGTAACGCCTTAACATTATTTTCTAATACATTATGCTTTACTCTAGATATTATTATAATAGCGTATATTACTACATAGCAGATGATTTAACAGATCCTTGGGAGATGTAAATCCCGAACATCTCTTAAGTTACTGCACCCACGTTAGACACTGGATAGGAGATGTCAAACCCCGTAAACATCTCTGACGCCGTTCCACTCATATTTTACCGTTGATTTAACTTACATAAGATCTTTTAGTTCTGACTCGAGTATTTTTTCTGTTTAATTTGCTTGGGTCTGCCTGAGCATTTCAGGATTTGAGGTCCTTATTACTGGAGGATGAAGATTGTATTATTATTTATTATATGTCACTGCATCATGTATTTCACTGCATTATTTATCATTCTCTGGTATGTGTAACTCTGATCGGTGTTGTATAAGTATAATCAATATTTTTGTAAAACAGCTTCATAAACTATTATTTGATTATTATATTTTGTCATTCCCCTGTGAGATTCTATTTTGTTTTATTTCTTTCTTTGCTTTTCTTATTCACCCCGATAACAATCTGTTCTTTTGTATGGTTTGAGTCTGACATGTGTGCTTTATCGTCGATTTAAAGCGTATAAAAAGATGGGATGTTACAGTTGGTATCAGAGCTTTGGTTTAGCAATAAACCGTAGCTTCGTGGGATCTGACCCTTTATTTAAAGGGTAGTAATACGTTATGATGAGTCGTTGATTATATATATGAGAGAGCGTATTTGTTAGTGTTATAAAAAGGTTATGATATTGTGTTAATTTTTTCCGTTTTGTATTTAGAAATTCTGGTTGGTGCATAGGACGCTATGACATCGATAGGGATTTCTAAACACTTAATAGGACAGATCAACGCAATATTTGTTTCGAAATATAGGTGAATGAAATAATTTTGCCTATTGTATATTTCATATGTGAAATAATGATTTATAAAGGGTATATTTGGTTGTAATATATTGGTTGTTATGTAGTGAAATTTATGAATATAGGTTGGAAATAAGACTTAAAAATAAGATAAATGAAATTTGGAAATTTAGAACTTGAATTTGAGGGTTTTTGAAAATTTCTTTCGAATAATTTTGGGATATAATAATAATATTATTATTAGAAGTATTTTATGATATAAATATTTCAAAATGATTTGAAAGAATTTTTTTAAAGAAATTTTGGAAAGAAATAAGTTCTGCACTCCCTTCTCTGTTGCTGGAAAATAATTTCAGTGATGAGTGCACGCATCATCAACATCTATTTTCGAGTTTCAAAGTGGGAAGGCTGCTGTAGTAGTTTACTACACATTTGTTTCGATAAATAAATATAAAATTTTATTTTAAATATGTTTGATGTATATATAGATATGGTTATACACGCACACACATATATTATTTTAAACGATTTGAAATGAGACCCGGTATTTAGTTCTTAAATTTATATGAATTAGAGATTTAAATTAATGAAATGGAATTTAACTAATTAATAATTGGAACCTCTAAATGAAATAAGAGATTAAATGCTAGATTATAAATGAAATTACATGCAGGATAAAATTTGTAACTTATAAAACAAAAGATATAATTATTGAACATTAAATTAATCAAAAGAAATGAGAAAACTTGTACAACTTTCAATTTCATTCTTAAAGCATATATATAACTTACCAAATATTTAAAGTTGTAATGTTTAATAAGAAAATGGAATAGGATATTATACAAGTAAAACTTGAAGTAATGAAAGTATTCGATGTAATTCTTTAATAAATAAGAATTTAATGTTGTAGTTGTTATAAACTTAAGTTATAATTGAAACGTTACTATAATAAAATGTGATAGAAAGTAGGTATTGTAAGTAAGTAATTATAAACTTAAGTAAATGAATTGATATGCTAAGCAATGGAATTGAACATGAATGCTATAAATAAATGAATTATAAACTAAAGTAAACGTTGAAGTTATTTATTATAAAAATAAGTAGAAAGATGAATATTGTAGGTGAAAGACTATAAACTTGAGTTAACGTTTGAAGCTATGTACAACTTAAGGTAAATAAATGAAATTTAGTAATGAATGAATAAATATAATGCAATAAAAAGAAATTGACCTAATATGAATAAATGAAAATGAAATTTTGTAAGTAATAAATGAAATAAACATTGAATGAATGAATGAGAATAAAATTTTGTAAGAAATAAATGTAAAAATTTAAGAAAGCAATCACTAAATGAATGAAAAAAAACGAACAACAAATCTTATGGAAAGAATTTAATAAGAATAAACTTAAATAATGTTAGAATCTGTTGTTTTGTTTGGTTTATGGATTGTTCGGGAAAAGATACTTCAATTTTCTTAGGATGTATGAATAGTCTATTAAGTTTTATCTAAGACTATTGAGTATATGGTATATTAGTAGCTATTTGTCATTCGATACAATTTAAAGTTTCTGAACTCAAACAGACCATTTGTTTTTCTTAGTATGAATGAATGGTTGATTACTTTGATTCCTTATGATGACTGTATGCTATGGTTGCAAGTGATTGTTGTTTTATATTGATTTGTTTGTTAGTGGCTGGAACAACTTTAAATATTTCATTTTATATAATTATTAACTCTTTTGTATTATATAAGTGAAATACAGGTTATGGAAGCAATTACTACTGCTTTTGGTTTCATAAGATAAGCGTTAATCCCTAATAAATAGGTACTTTCTCAGATTATGGTTTTCTAGCGATATTATATTGTTTTTTCCATTGTTAGGATATATTATTTTGGAAAATATATGTTATATATTGTTTTATTGATATTATAATTTCTCCCAGATCTCTCCATGCAAAGAAGACTCTGCCAAAATTTTAAAAGGTACGATTTTTATAACTTAATTTTGTTGAAGATGATTTAAAATGAATATTTCAAGTTTAAATTAATTGAAGGAAAATTTAGTGATTTGGAATTTAGGGTTTATTTAAAAGATATTGGATTGGTTAAGTAAATATTTCAAAAATAAATAATAATGAAGTTAAATTAAGGTATATATGAATTTATCAAATTTAGTTTTGGAATGGTAGGATATTTAAAGCTTTGAAATATATGGAAATTGAAATGTTTTATTTGAGGTTCAAATCTGTATTTGAGACGATATAAATTGAAATTGTTTATTGAAAACTGAATTGATTTGAAATTTATGAATTGAGATTTGATATAAATTTAATTTTGGATTCAAATTGATTTGAATCAAATTGCGACGTTGAGGAAATTATGTTATTTTATAAAGTAATTTTTAATTTAAACTACTTTATTATATATACTATTTGAATATCTAAACTGTTTAAGTGGTGAAAGTTATGGTTTCGATGCTATGAATTTCAAGGTATTATGTTTTAAAACGTTATATTTTCAAGTGCTTGGTTTCGAAAGTGTTATAACTTTGAAAATGATATGATTCTGAAAATGGATAGAATTGAAATGGAAATGATATCTTATTTGGTTTTAAAATGGAAATGATGTTTTATTTGGTTTGAAATGGAAATGATATCGTATTGATATGGTTTTGAAATGGCAATGATATTTTGGTTTTGATGTATATACTATTTTGAAAATGACCGCGGTGTTATAATAACGTTTGGTTGTTAAACAAACCGGGATCGGAAGTTTTTCATACTCTCTGCCAACTCTGAAAACCACTTTAATAACCGTGTACGCGGTCGAGATTCCGAAATGAAGTAGGATGGTGGCGACGTTCTATTGAGGTATATAGGTGGACCCGACTCCCTTGAGTTGGTACAAGGTGGCTACAGGAGCGATTCCGGGCCAGTGAGGTAGCTCCTCTTATCGGACACACTTCTTTGATACCATTCTATTACTTTTTGATTGATTGGGTGCACCTTTGATTTTTTTTGGGAGTGTGGCTCGAGGTGGGCGGTGTTTGCGGCTATGCGTTACCACCAGTCCGGATGCGTAATTGGTATATTTACGCTAACATTGCCTTGTTGTGTCATGTCACCTACCCTAGCATGCCTTGTACGAGTTTGATTTGTGTCATGCCTATGGAGTATCCTCTGGTAGCCTCCCGATCTGGAGGTATTATGATACTGTATAGACTATTGGCACTATAAAATGTGTTAAGGGGGACATGGTTAATGCCTAAACACTATTTTACAACATTATACTTTAATCTAGACATTATTATAATAGCGTATATTACTACATAGTAGATAGTTTAACGGATCCTTAGGAGATGTAAATTCCGAACATCTCTTAAGTTACTGCACTCATGTTTGACAGTGGATAGGAGATTTCAAACCCCATAAACATCTCTGACGCTGTTCCACTCATATTTTACCGTTGATTTAACTAACATAAGATCTTTTAGTTCTGACTCAAGTGTTTTGTCTGTTCAATTCGCTCGAGTCAGCTTAAGCATTTCAGGATTTGAAGACCTTATTGCCAGAGGATGAAGATGAAGATTGTATTATTATTATTTATTATATTTCACTGCATCATGTATTTTGCTGCATTATTTATTATTCTCTGGTATGTGTAACTCTGATCGGTGTTGTATAAGTACAATCAAATGTTTTTGTAAAACAGCTTCATGAACTGTTATTTGATTATTATATTTTCCCATTGTGAGATTTTTTTTATTTCTCTCTGCTTTTCTTATTCACCCCAATAACAATCCGCTCTTTTCTATGGTTTGAGTCTAACGTGTGTGGTTTATCGTCGATTTAAAGCGTACAAAAAGAGGGATGTTACAAGTAGTATATGGTCCAAGTTAGCGGTTACGTTGCAGAGGATCCACTTTGGGGGCTTGAGGTAGTAGATGACCAATGAGTCTGCCTCTTCCCTATTTAAGAAGTCTTAAGTGGCTAGGGTTTTGGGTAAATGGGTTTAGATATATATATGGTTATAGACATATACCAGTTATCCCGAGGATGATACCATGAGGAAGATCACCAACAATTTGGGGATATGCATATTCAGATGGATGTATATATAGCTTAGAAATTAACGCACATGTGTTATTGGTTGATAGGTTCATGACACTAGATTGCCTTGAATATGTGTGTTTATTTGGATGAGTTGTGCTGATTATTAATTTGTGCTTATTCGCTTACTTACACATGCATGTTTAGATCAACATAAGTGTTGTTATGGACTTTAATTATAGTTAATATGGTTGAATCGTTGATATGCATGATATTAATAATCTATGATTGATACTGTTTTACCTGTACTAATGAAATGTTATTATAATATGTATGCATGGAAGTTTATGTCCAATTTATGGATGAAATTTAAGTGTAGCATGGTTGATGTTATGTGATCACTATACATTACTTTATAAGTACATAACTTGTGATTGATGTAATTCCCCATATTTTGAGATGGGGCCAATAATGATGATTTGTTATTTTGTTGAGACTCATGTTTGAGGAATTATGATGACACAATTCTTTTCAAGGAGGAAGAATGTAGCAACCCCAAGATTTGACATATTAATTGTTAATTTAAGATAATTATTTGAAATAAAATTTAAGGGCAAGATGAAGTTTGAGTAGGATTGTCTTTTTGCGATTTTTAATGGTTTTATTGGGTTCAGAAACATTGAAAACATATATTTCGATATATAGCATGATATATTTTTGTTCGAAGGGCAGAAAGGGATTATCGGGCCTGCGTGACCGCTTTGGGCCAACGGATCATCCTTTTTCATATAAACTGATTATTATGGGGAAACCCTAGTAGTCTCCATCCTATTTTTCTTTATTTTTTTCCAGATCTAGAGCCTTTGCTTAGATCTTAATCTTCTAAGTTAATGGACATTGCCCTTAATTCCTATTTACCGATCACAAATTAATTGAAAAATCTAATTGTCCAATATCCATCAAGTTATATATTATTTGAAATCTCTCGATATGGAAAAAAGGCATCTGAGATTGGATTTTGCATCCGATGTTTTTTTGACCAGAAATCGATGTGTTATTCTCAGTCATCCACTCTAGGGTATAAGGATAAATGGTGAAATGAAGACTGTAGGGCGATCAGAGGGTACCAGTGTGTAGAGTAGGATTAGTAGGGAGGGTATATGGTCTTGGATCATTGAAAGACCGGTAAAATCGGCCTAAATCTGCTAAAGAATCGTCGAATTTTCATGCTCGGCGACATGGCCACGACAGCTCCGGGATGGTCACGGTTGGCGTGGATGAGGCCGAGACAGGGGATGTCGACGGAGCTTTTGGATTGGGGTGAGAGCGCCTGTAGGGCGGTGAGTTCAAGGTGAAAGTGGTGGCTATTGGTTCAGGCTGAACGCAATGGTGAAGGTAGGGAGGTTGTATACATTTGGGGGGAGTAGGTTATTTACTAAATTGCCCATGTGTTATACTATATTATATTATTAAATTATTACCAAAATCTTATAATGTAAATATCTTCTTCATACGAACTCCAATCTACGCACGATTTCTTTCATTGGGCTTGTAATGAATTATGGATAATATGACACCTGTTTGGATGAGTTTGGAATTTGTTGGAAAAAGCTTGTTGGTATGAGTTATTTAATTGAATTAATTGAATTTAAATTATAAAATTTGATAACTTTTGATGGAAAGTTATAATTATTGATCTATGACGGGATATATTGATAATTGTTTGGTATTTTGGACATTTTAGATATTCTAAACCTTACATTGACTGTTTATTGCTGATTATTATATTATTGGATTTTTTAATTATAATTAGCTGTGGATTTCAAATATGACTATTACATTAAAAATAAAATAAGTGAAATTACGGAATAAGGATAAAATAAGTGATTAATGTGATTATTTATAGTTTATTTATAATGTTTGTAACAAACAGTGTTTGAATAAAATAGAATGAAATTGACTAGAGAAATTCACAAATATTAACTAAAATTATGTTTTGAGTCAATATTGGGAAGTTAATTATTCAGAACGATATTTTAAATAATAATAACAGGAATTTTAGTGGAAACGGTATTATTTGTGTAAACGAAAAAACAATTGATTTTATAGTATTTATGATATAAAATATTTTTATTATTATTGGAGTAATAAAATAGCAAGGCATTTTTTACATAATAATAGTAGTAATAGTAAAGAGATGTTTTTCAAAAGTGTCTTTGGATAAATAGATTACTATTTTTGATGAAATATATTGCATGGGAAGATTTGAAGCAATGGGATTGCAACAAAGTATTTTGCAGTATTTTATCAATTTGAAACATAGAATAAGGATAAAATAAGTGATTAATGTGATTATTTACAATTTATGCGTGATGTTTGTAAAAAACAGTGTTTGAATAAAATAGAATGAAATTAACTAGAGAAATTTACAAATAATAACTAAAATTACGTTTTGAATTAATATTGGGAAGTTAATTATTTAGAATAAGATTTTAAATAATAATAATAACAACACGAACTTTAGTGGAAATGGTATTATTTGTGTAAATGACAAAACGATTGATTTTACAGTATTTATGATATAAAATATTTTTATTATTATTGGAGTAATAAAATAGCAAGACATTTTCTAGATAATAATAACAGCAAAGAGATGTTTTCCAAAAGTGTCTTTGGATAAATAGATTACCATTTTTGATAAAATATATTGTTCGGGAAGATTTGAAGCAATGGGATTGCAACAAAGTATTTTATAGTATTTTATCAATTTGAGAGAAGTATTATTGTTTCCAAAGTAAATAAAAGGTGAGTTTAGAATAAACAATAATAAAAATGTTGTTATACTTAAAAGAACATAATGATTATAACATGTGATTAATCGTTGATTTTATTTGTCACATACATTATTTTATTACGATGGGATCATATTTGTATGTGTTACCATTATTACTACATTGTGTGTAGTTAATTATGGTTCTAGTGTGTTGGCGTTTGTATCACTAATGTCGTTCGGATTAGGACACTTGTGATGGTCAATGTTTTGAGACTGTTATGGAATGATTGATATGCAATTAATGATTTGTACTTACATTTTGAAGCATCACTATAACGTATGATTAGTATGAATTCAAGTATATTTGTGTTGTTATTTTTCTTATTTAAGGTTTGAATATTGTCAAATGTATGTCAGTATATTTTTATTTTTATCTTCTTGTTTGATGGTTGGAATTAATATTGAATATTATTGATGGCTGATGGTTGTGTGCTCTTTTTATTTTACCCCATATGATGACCAGTTGTGATAAATGAGTGGAGATATTGTTTTTCTCTTTTATCGATTGTAAATGTTGCATTGATTGTGTAGGATTTCTTTGATTGCATTAGTTGTCGTGATTGTTGATTATATTGAGTTGCATTAGTTGTGGTGATTGAATGAATGCAGTGGTTGGATGGATGCAACTGTTTTTATGTAGTAACAAGCATTCTGATGTAGCAAAAGAGCAGGAAATAGAACTACGAGGCTTGATCCCCCAAAGAGGAGTACGTATGTAATTTTTTTTCTATGCAAAAGCAAACCGGATCCCTTAGGTTAGGCTGGGGTATATAGGAATTAGAACATTCCAATAGAGTTGAAACCTCTTTTCTCTATTTATGTATATCTGCATAGTTGTGGAGTTATAGACAGGCATAGAAGAGGGAATGGAAAGGTGGATGCGTGCTTATTTGTGGATAGTTGGTTGATATACTCTTTTGTACCTTTGTTCTATTGCTAGTGAATTAATGATAATAGACATAAAAATGTTGTGAAATAATAATATTACTGATTTTATGTTCATGTATTGGTGTTTAATTTTGTTGTTAGGTTTTCCTTTTATTCACTATTTTAGATTCATTTTATTTTATCAACCCAGTCCACTGCTTTTGACATCAGAAATTAGTTGTAAGCATATTATTGATGTTGTTTATAATTGATTTTTGATACTAAAAAATAATAGGGTTTTACAGGATTGGTTCCACTTGAAGTGCTGACTGCTCCACACATAGATTTGATGGATGTCGATTGGGTTCTGGCAACAGAGGAGGTAGAGTCATGGATGATGTTGATCAAGGAGTATTTGCATAGAGGCATACTCCCTTAGACAACAATGAACGAAAGGAGTTCTTCTGAAAGGCTCCATGATTCATGATGCTGGATGGAGTGCTCTATAGGAGAGAATTCTCCACCCCTTTGGTTATCTGTATAACCAAGGATAAAGTCAAGAAGGTTATTATGGAAATTCACGAAGGCGGCTATGTCGGTCACATCTAAGTGCAGACTTTAATAAAGAAGATGCTCTCGTACAGATACATCTGGCCAACTTTGAACGAGGATGCCACTGATTACATGAAGCGATGTGATAGGTGCTAGAGATTCTTAAAGATACCAAGGGCCCCATCAATAGAGCTCACACAGATGGTCAGCCTTAGTCATTTTTGATCTAGGGGATCAGCCTATTACCAATGGGAAAGAAGGAGCCGAATACACCAATTTTGTTGTCGATTACTTTATGAAATGGTCTAAAGCAGAATTGCTTGCCATGGTTACAATAAAGAATATAACTAATTTCATGACTAAATGTATTATTTGTAGGTTTGGAGTGCCTTAGAAGATCATCGCGAATGATGGGACTCAGTTCGAAAGTGTTGAGTTCAACATTTAAGATGTTATTCCATGCTCCTATGTTATGCAAGGCCCTTTGCTAAAGTTTAGTGTAGTATGGAATTTATTTGATGTGATTTTTAGAATTTAAAGTGTAGAGAGAAGACGATGAGGAGTAATTATTTTCCATGCTTTTAATTTTGCAAACCCATTAATGAAACCAAAGAAGTGATTAAATAGAGGTTAGCAAGAGACCGTCTACTATCTCTGTAGTGGCACATCCGTAGGAAAACGAGCAAGTGAAAGCACTAAACAAAATCATCAACTCCACCATAAAGGAACGACTCATGAAAGCTAAAGACAATTGGGCTGATGAAATTCCCATGAACCATGGGCTTACAGAACGACATATAAATCTACGGCAGACACTTACCATGCGCCTTGGCATATGGTTCAAAAGCTATGATCCTAGTGAGCTAGAAGTCCCCTCTCATCGTAGATGACACTTCAACTAGAGAGAAAATGTACAATTGCTACTCGAATCACGTGACCAAATCGATGAAAAGTGGAAGGAATCCGAATTAAGGGTTGCTGCTCACTAGAAGAGATGGTATGTCACTTCAACGCTAAAGTCCACAATCGCACTTTTGAAGTAGGCGATCTCGTTCTAAAACAAGTTACTTTAGGCATAGGAGCACTTGGTCCGAACTAGGAAGGACCTTATGTGATCATCCAAAATCTTGAAGACGAAACATTCAGGCTGGCAACCATCGATGGAATCCCAATTCCATGTGCCCGAAATAGCGATTTGTTGCAGTACTGCTATAGCTGATCTATATATTTCCTGTTTTTTCAAATAATCCATCCAGGGACAATCAAGGCATTGTAAATGGCAGCACTTTCCATTTCTTTTCAATAATAAAATTAGGTTCTTGAACCAATTGAACTACGATCTTGTAAGTCAAGCCGTGGAGTCGATGGGGAAAACCGACTCAAACCTTCGGATCGAAGAGAAAAATCAATCCCTGGCTTTTGAGAACCGACGTTGCTCTGAAAACGTTGGGAGTGCTCCAAATCGTCGAGTCGATGTGAAAATCGACTCAAACCACCAGATCGATAGGGAAAATCAACCCTAGCCTTCTGAGGGCCGACGTTGCTCGAAGCGTTGGTGTTAACCCACAAAATGGATCAACTCCAAGATATATGTTACAATGAACCTATGAGGCCTAGATCTAGCTGGTAATAATGAAGTAAAAGAAAATAATAGAGACATGAAATTTTTTATAGTTCAACAATCTTTGGCATATATCCACTTTATAGTTTATATTGATTGATTGTTTGCAAAGATTACAAAGATTGAGAAAGAAAAGAGAAAGATAAGTCATTAGTACAAGATATTGAGAAGAGATGTCAATAATGTCTTCTTAGGTGACTATTGTGTGGATGAAAGAAGTTGAAGATATCCAGTAGAGTTCTGGCTTGAAGAGTAGAATCCAGATCCATTTGAGGTCAAGTGTTAACATTTGCCCTCCAGTGTATGCCTTCGTTGAAAACAATGCTTGCTCTGGATTAAGATGAGTCCTGAACTACTATCCTGTAAATTCTAGTCGGTCAATCAAGTGATATCTTGAGACGTTGCTCCCACTTGTTAGATTGTCCTTTAATGGTTCGGCTTAGTTGTAGTTGGAATTCCATTCTCTGACATGCAAATCTGATCTGCACTACAAAGACCGCTTCACGCTTTAGGTTGGTGTATCTGTTTTCTACAATGCTTTCGGGACGAAATAGGAGAGGGAAAAACTCAAAATCGAGTTGTTTAACTCGGTACCAAGTCATTTGGGTTTTCCCTTGACCTTATAAATTCAACACTTAGAAAAAAATTTGTTCGCTTTTCACTATGCTGCTTGACGTTGCTCCGAGTTGTTCGAACATCTACCCGAGCCATCTGCTTTCCCCAATCCAACCCAAATCCACCGCCGAATTGAACCACCGACCTGGACTAACGCCATTGTCTAACATCGACTTGCTATTGGCACTTAGAAACATCCGCCGCCATAAGATTTGCTGCCTATTTGACTCAGGTTGGATCCACTCCAAACCTTGGCTTTGACTTTATTTTTGATCTGAGGGTGGTGATGATTGGTTTTGTGATGGCGAAGATGGCGATCGCGATGGGGATTTGGTCGACTACAACTGAACAGAAATGGTAGAAATTTTGGGCTGTGTTTGATCGATGGTGAAGCTGAGTTTTGGCCTAGTTGAATGCATGATGTTCATGTGACAACCCGCACTCCAATGGGGCTAGATTTTCGATAAATTGAAAAGCCAAGTCCATCAAAGTATGGACCGTTAGTTTGGTATCCTGAAGGAAAAATTATATCAGAGCAGTAATGGTAATAACTCACAGCCGTATAAAGAAATATAACAAGTCGCATAATTACTAACCGAGAGTTGACACTTTAAATGTCAAGTGTCCCCACCAAACAATAGATTCTACCAAATACAGTACCTACCGCTTAAAAGCCACGTAGGTTGTAATGAGGGGAGGGGTCAGAACAATGTTATGGTGACTGGCAAATTATATGTGTTATACATAACACCAGTTTATTCTGATTGTCACTATTACATGTTATATCTATTTGCATTATTAGTCGTTTCGACTCTACATCGCTTGAACGAACTTTACCCATCAACCTTCCGTAGATTCATAGCTATGTATATAACTATACACACACACACACACACACACACACACACACATATATATATATATATTTATAATATGTCCCATGGTCCCTTAATGGACCTAGATATTTTCCCCACTAGTATCTGTCGTTTAACACCCATCAAGATCCCTTGCTTCGCCTTATTAGGACCTCATTACCATATAATTCAAGGAAGTCCTATAATGCTTACCGATGGCCTTTCATACATTTCTTTGTACTCTTTCCAACGGTTTTTCATATATTTTTCCATATTCACTTTTGGGATTTTCTACTTTATCTGCTTTCTATTATAGACTCGGCTCCACGTACGATCCCTTCCATGTTATGAAGGAATCTCATTATGGGTTAGCTAGCCTTTCCCTATCAAATAAACTAACAAACAACTATGGTGGTGCATAATCCAACCGAATCGAATTTGGTAGGCAGCGAAGACCAGTTAGGTGTAACCCTATACTTTCATTTGACCATTATGGACTGATAACGTTCTCGTCCTATGCCATCCTACCTCTAATATTTTACACCAGCACTCATTGCATAGCGCCCGATCATGTTCATTATCTATTTAGATTTCCTAATGCAATTAAGACAATTCCCTCCTCTAAACAAATTTGAAGCAGACTACTCTATAACTATGCAACTCCAGCCTTGACATCCATCTAACGATCAATGTCATTATTGGTATATGCCCAAACTTTTGATCATCCCACCGTTTACGAAGCTTCTGGATCATGCTTCATTCTAAGGGTACCCCTTCATCCATACGCAAACGTATACTCTTCATCGGTCCTATGGTTGGACATGTCCTGCATTCCAACCTACTCTAATCCTATTCATTACTTTTAGTCTTATTGGTAATTTTATTCCATATATATCTTAATGTTCAACCTTTTGAATTTACTGTATTTTAGTACATTTGAAATAAACTTCTACTCAATGTATGTTAGCATAGTAAATTTCCACATCTTATCAAAAAGAGGGGATGTGTGCACGGTGTTCGTAATTATAAGGAATTATCTTTTTATTTCTTGAAATAGATGGTACAAAACATGGTAATTATCCATGTTTTGTACATCTCTTTGTTTTACTTTCATATAAATTTATTCCTTATGATTCTAAACATCACAAGTTTGTTTATTTTAAACTTAATAATATACGAAAATCTACATGCAACATTCCAAATTCCAATAAATTAAAATATAACAAAATCCCCAAAATCTTAATGGACTTTCATTTCAACTTAGGTCATAAGCTTCAAATGAATAGAAATCCCTAATCCTTACACATTTCAGTAAGATTTCCTTTAATTCAAATTCATTTTAAAATACTAATTCTAATCATTATGCAATTCAGTATCATTTTCATATAAAATTTCAAGCTACTTGTCATAACAAAAAATATTGATTCATCAATATAAAGTACATAGGCAAACTTAACATCTTCAACATTTCCTATTCATGAATTTATTTTCAATTTAAATTCAATTTCTCAGGCATGTGGGAATAGATATGCAAGGGTATAATTTAATATTATATAAAAAATATAATATTCCCACTCATCTTAACAAGCGTTCCCAAATCTCCAGATCTAATCTTTGCTATCTGTATTTGCCTTTTTTGACTTCCAATTTGGTTCCATAAATAAATTTACATAGAGATCTATTAGAATTTGGATTAGAGAAAAGAGATCTAGGTAAATTCATTAGTTAAAACTAGATTTATAGTTTACCTCTGATGTAGTGACTTGGTTTGAACCTCTCTATCATCTTTTATTCTTCTCCAAAGTGTAAACATGCAAATTAAATCTATTTCTATGAATCTAAAATATTGGAGGAGAAGAGAAAGTGACAGGGCTTCTATGTTCATTAGAAAATTATGAGTTGGAAGTGAGACCCTAGGTCTATATTTATAGAGGTTTAAACTAGTGCTAACCGTTGGATCAAACTATTTTAAAATTGGTTCGTATGGCCAAAATCTACTACAGCTAAAAGTAAATCATAGGTCGGTTGTTTGAGGGTCTAGGTCGGCTGCTCCTGGTCATCTGAGTCCTCTATGGGTCTACCTAGGCAGTGCAATTCTGGGTAATTTTTATCGTTAATTGATTCATTTATTTACTTCATTAACCAATTACTGTTATCTCTTTCTCTAATTACAATTCTTAAGGCTAAGTCCTCATCAACTTTAGCAGTTTTTAATCTACGTTAATCAGTTATTAATTATTTTCTTAATTACATACACAATTATTTCCGACACTAAAAGTTCAAAAGTTAATAATTTTTCGTTTGAACTCCGATCGAAAAAGTTTATGTATGAAAATTGATCAAAAAATCTCTACGAACCCAATGGTGCAAGTTTTTTAGCCAAGTTCTAATGTTTACCAAAATTCTATTTTTCAGTGTTTATTATATATTAAATCATTTCTATTTTAATTAATTATCGTTAAAATTGTTGGGTGTATATTCTCTCCCCTTTAATAGAATTTCATGCCCAAAATCCCTTTGGTTTAATTATGTAATCCAACGTAAATCTATTCTATGCTATCAACCAATTAGCGTGCAACTGATTTTGCAATAATTCGTGTACATGTGCACGTTGTATCACAATATATAGGATATGCATGAAAAATAATTCTAATTAGTGCCTCTCATAAGAATGATTTCTTTTAGATCAAAATTAAAAATATGATATGATCATCCTAAATATACTGGCAGTTCTACATGAATGCAACTTGTTAAAAATCAAAAACGGCTTTTCTTTCAAATTTTCTCACTCCTATAATTGAAAGCATAGTTGAACCAATTTTTTATCAAATTCCTACAGCCCAAATTCCTAGCACACGTTGCTAGCATCTAAATTTTGAAAAATCAAAATTTTCTAGGCCGATTATTTCATGTCAGCAAGGGCTTAAATAGAGAATTCTATATTTCCATTCTTTTTCTCTTGTACGCCCAACTTTCCACTGTACTTCGAAACCTTCTCTTTTCCCAGATATGTTCTTCCAACTTTTTCAGGTATAGTTTGCATAAATAATTTTTAAAGTTCAAAACTTTGCTATTTTCATAAATTATCTTTTTATTCTATTTATTCACTCATCGACAAGGTACCCAGAAAAGCCTTCCATAGAATGAACAGTTTTCCAGTTGCTTACCATTCATTTTAATTACATTACCGTTGCTCACCGATGTCGGTCTGTGGTATTTAAAAAAATAGCTCAAAATCTTTTGTTTTGAAACCTTTCAAAAAAATCTAAAATTGTACTGTTCATAATGGAATATTTCATAAATAAATTTTCATGCATTTTTAAATTTTAATAAATAATTTTTTCCGCATTTCCTGAAATCAGGGTTTTGCCAACAATCCATCGTCCATAACAGACGTCACTTAATTATGTGGCAAGATTTTAAGTTCTCAAAAACTTTTCTTTCTTATCAATATCAATCAACACATAAGTCTAATTATAAATCTCAGTTTATGAGGAATAGGAATGTTGACCTGTGGCTCATCCCATCTTTCGCCTGTCCTCTGCCTATTGGAATTTATTTCCTAGAAAGTTTTTATCCCTTTTGGGACTTATAATTTCATTTTACTTTTATTTTAGTAGATAGTTAAGTAAATTCTCTTAATTTATAACTTAATTTCTATTTTCTTTTCCCTCGTATTAGTTAAGTATCTCTTTGAAATTTCCTTATTTATACTGCTTTGTCAAAAAATAGCGTACGTTGAATGGAAATGTTCCTTTTGCATACATAACACTACTAATTACTATTACAACACAACCTAAGGACTCGAAGCTCGCGAACCAAAGCCCCGTTTGCATAGAAGCGACCTAATCATAGAATCTATGCACCCTAGCTAGTGCCTTTGACATAGCTGCTTCAACTACATCTCCAGTTGTTGATCCTCCGTCCTTTTCTACCCGTGCTCCATGGACCCAACTCCGGCCTCAACCCTCCTTTGAGAATCCAAAATCTCCTTATAGACCTAAAGTTGCTGGTAGTAACATCCTGGGTGCTAGTAGTACTCACCAACCGACTGATAATACCCTATGGCATGCTGGTCGGGTCAAGGGTCCCAATCCATCTGTGTCGGACTAGCCTCATGTTGTTACTACTCCCCAGCCTCTTCCTCACTCTCCTCACCCCTTATTGGTTACTCATCAAAATATATCCCCATCCTCCTATGAGAGGCCTATCCAAATTTGAGTGCTCTCAACACTCATCAGCTCTCCTCGAAGAGTTACCTGAAATTTTTGAAGAATGCAGTCCTAAGATGACAGTAAGGGACATAGCTCCTCCAAGCACTACTAGCACCTGCCCTCGCAAAATAGGCCATAATCACTTGGGCTGGATTCACCTTGATGTCTTCAATAATGGCATATGTGGCTCTCTGGATAGCTGGGTAGATCTGATTATAACTCCGCGTTTTAGGGTTGAGGTTGTACTGAAGAATGCACACAATTGGTCATGCTTGAGGAAGAAGATGGTCAGAATGCCAAACGTGTTGTCTAGGGATTTCCAGAATGTTGGAGTCAATAGTCTTTATGCTGTCCAAACCCTGTCCTACTCCTTGGATGTTCAACATCCCTCCAAGCTGTGCATCCGAGAACTGAATCGTTATTCCTACCTTGGATGTAAATGTTACCCCATCATACCACAATCATGAAATAAATTAGTGTCAAAAGACGTACTAGTCTCAAGTAGCTAACCCTTTCAAAGGGATGGTGCCCCCAAATCTTTAATAGACCAATGGTGGTGAATAATGGCTTCAAACCGAACATGGCGAGTTCCTCAAAATTAATCGCTCGTCCTTATAGAATCTTGAAATGAGCTAATGCCATGTAGGCCTTGACGATGTTCCGGCTATTCTCCACTACGCCAACTCTTGTGGTATCAGTTTGGGATACTCGATGGCCAAGTTTGCTCGGTGGGGAGGCATGGTGAAATTGACCAAATCTGGGCTTGATTAAAGATAGGGACGAAGTATTTGGTAACACTCGGTGGCTGGAGGCGATTGTTTTTGGTTATTAGTGGTGAAGGGCCGATTTGGAGGAGGCGACGACGGCGGGAATGGGGCAAGGATGGGTTCGATCGAAAGAAAAATCGAGGGGCTTGGGTTGAAACAAAGCAGCGTTATTTTTGCACGCATGGTCGACTGTAAGGGTCGGGCAATTGACCATCACCGATACCTGTGTCAATCTAGGGTCGACTACTCCATAGTAAATTTGCCTTTTTTAACCCAAGTCCATTTAGGGCCAAACCGACTCCAATTAAACTCCATAATAACTAATGTTACTACTTACTACCTTCGGCTCCTTAATCTTGACTCTGCCTACCCTAGAAAAATTTTGGTCTATCTATACGGTGTAACTTATTCCAACTAAAATTAATACCACGCTAATTGTCCATCCCAAAACAAATTTAATTTTTCCTTCAAAAACCATTCAAAAAATTTCAAATTTTTCTCCAAATTTTTCTAAACCGAACTTCCTTTCAATTTTTGATTTTAAGCATTTTATTTTGATCTAAAACATAGATATATATTTTATTTTTATGAAACTAGTTTTCTCATTTTTAATACAAAATTCTTTTCTTTTTATATCCAATTCAAGCTTTCTATCCACTTCCAAAATAAACAAATATTTCTATATATCCATATTTTTTTTCAGTTTACCAAAAATATTCTTATTTTTGGACCGGACTTAAGGTGGATGCTTATTCATTCTTTTCCTAAAGAACGCTTCTTTCCAAATTCACTAACTTATCATTTTCTTATATCCAAAAATCTAGTTATTATCTTAGGGTGATCATTTCAGTCCTAACTTCGAAAACCAACCATTTATGGATATCTACAACATATGGTCACTTGTTTCACCCTTATTGAACCTAACGTACACTTCAATCGGCATCAAAATGGGAATCGACAATTATTGGGCTTTTGGGCCCAACTAGGGAGTCACGTACCATCCAGCTTCAAGGGCTTTCCATTTGTTGTACCAATGCTCATCTAAAAAAAGCCTTATAATGCACCCAATTTCCCATGGGTAATTGGGATAGTGTATATCTAAACTCTTATCCACCATTCCGACCCATGATTGACTAGTTTTTATTTCCATATATCCTTGTAGTCGTTCTATAGTTGGAGTTCTTAGGACTATAGCATATACTATATTTATAGTCAAAATACAAATATGTTCATCCAATGTTTCCTAATTTTCAAGATCAACTAACCTATGATCTAGTACCAAAGTGACAGATCGCACTCCAATGAGCCTAGAATTTCGCTAAATTGAAAATCCAAGTCCACCAAAATATAGATCATTGGTTTAGTATCCTACAAAATATATATTATATGATAGCACTGATGGTAATAACTTATAGTGGAATAAAGACTTATAATAAGTCACATAATTACGAATCGAGATTTGACGCTTCAAATGTCAAGTGTCCCTGTCAACCAACAGCTTCTGCCAAATCATAGTACCTGGGCTTCTAAAATCCTATGGGTTGTAATGAAGAGGGAGTTTAGAACAATGTTCTGATGACTGGTAAATTATACGGATTATATAGAACGCTAGCTTATGTTAAAATTTCACTACTACATGTTATGTTTGTTTACATTATTAGTCGATTCAACTCCAAATCCTTGTACGAACCATTGCCATCTACCTTTCCTAGATTCATAACGGTGTATATGCATCCCATGGTCCTCTAATAGACCTAGATACTATCCCTACTAGTATCTCTCATTTAGCACCTCGTAAGGATCCCTCACTTTGCCTTATCATGACCTCGTTATCGTATAATTTGAGGTAGTCCTATAGTGCTTACTAATGCCATTCATACATTTCGACGTAGACTTTCCGATGGCTTTTCATACATTTTTCCATATTCTCTTTATGGATTTTCTACTTGCCTACTTCCTATTGTGGACTCGGCTCCACGTACCACCCCGCCCATGTTTTAAAGGAATCTCGTTATAAGTTAGCTAGTCTTGCCCTATCAAACAAACTAATAAACAATTGTGGCAGTGTATAACCCAACTGAATCGACCCTGGTAGGCGGCAAAGACTTGTTAGGTGTAACCCTGTCCTTCCCATTGACCGCTAGGAATTAATGACGTTCTCGTAGTATTTAGTCCTATCCCTAATCTTCGATACCAACACTCATTGCATAATGTTTGACCTCACTCATCAAATGTTTAGATTGGCTAGTTTAATCAAGGCAATACCTCCTTCTAAAAAAATTTAAAGCAGACTAGTCTATAACTATGGAAGTCCAGCCGTGAGATCTACCTAATGGTCAACGTCACTATCCTATAGTCTCAAAGAAAGTGTTGTCTTAGTCTCAAAGAAAGTGTTGTCTGTAGATCCAACTAAGATCAAAGAGGTGAATAATTAGAAGAGACTCGAGACAGTAACTGAGATAAAGAGTTTTCTTAGATTAGCTAGATATTACAGGAGATTCGTAAGGGATTTTTTATAGATAGTGGCACCGATGACCAAGTTAACACGAAAGGATGTGAAGTTCGTTTGGACCGATAAGTGTGAGGAGGCCTTCCATAAGCGGAAACCCTTATTGACTAATGCATCTGTGTTAGTTGTTCCAAAAGGTAATCAGGATTGAGTGGTATATACTGATGCATGTGAAACATGATTAGGAGCTGTGTTACTACAAAGAGGTAAAGTGATTGCTTGTGCTTCTTGAAAGCTTAGACCACATGAGGTTAGATATCCAACACATGATTTGAAATTAGCTGCTGTAATTTTTGTGTTGAAGGTGTGGAGACATTACCTGTTGGGAGAGAGATTTGAATTATATACAGACTATAAGTCGCTGAAGCATTTATTCTCTTAGAAGAAGTTAAATATGAGACGGTAGAGGTGGTTAAAGTTTTTAGCCGCTTATGACTTTGGTATTGAGTACACACCAGGAAAGGGCAATAAGGTTGTGGATGCACTTAGCAGAAAAACATCAGAATGCAGTGTTGGCGATGATAGCTAAGTGGAAAGATTTGGAGGCGTTGACTACATGTAGAATACAATGGAGAACTGAAGTTAGATCTAGTAAGGAGACTGCCATGTTGCCATGTTCAGAAGTTCGACCGGTGATGATCAAAAAGATTGTTTCTAAGCAGAAGGAGGATCCATTACTAGTTGAATGGATCAGAAAAATTAAGGGATGGAACAGAGTGCGATGACTTGAAAGATTTTAGTCTTGATCAAAATGGCTGGTTGAGAAAGAAAAGAAGGTTATGTGTTTTGAATGTAGGAAGCATTAGGAAGGAACTTCTTGAAGAATGCCATCATTACAAGTTAACCATTCACCCAAAAGGAACTAAGATGTATCAGGACATGAAGAGGAATTTCTTCTGGGAAGATATGAAGAGGGATGTAGGCTTATGTGTGAAGCAGTGTCTGAACTATCAACATGTGAAAGCTGAATATCAAAAACCAAGTGGGTTGCATCAGCCTTTAGATATTCCCATTTGGAAGTGGGATTCTATCTGAATGGACTTAGACGGTTCTAAGATCAAATAGAGGAAATGAAAGTATATGGGTCATACGGACATGCTTAACAAGAGTGCTCATTTCATTCCAGTTAAGTCAACAAGGACGACACAGGTTATAGCTAAGTTTTTTTATAAAGAATATAGTTAGACTGCATGGAATCCCTAGTATTATAGTAAGTGATAGAGACTCCTTATTCACTAGCGAGTTCTGGAAGTGTCTATAGGATACCTCAGGTACCAAGCTCAAGATGAGTACCGGTTACCATCGTAGACAGATGGAAAAACGGAATGAGTCAACAAAATATTAGAAGATTTGTTACGAGCTTGTGTGCTAGATTTTGGAGGATCATGGGAAGACCATCTACACTTAGTCGAGTTTTCATATAACAACAGTTATCAGGCTAGTATATGGATGGCACTATTTGAATCTTTGTATGGAATGCCATGCAAATCTCCAGTTTGTTTGTTAGAAACCGAGGATAACTTGGTTCTTGGTCCAGATTTATTTAAAGAATCTATAGAGAAGAATGAGTTGATTTAAGCTAGAATGAAGGAATCTCATCTAGGAAGAAGAGTTATGCTGATAAAAGATGAAAGTATTTAGAGTTCTCAGTAGGAGATCATGTTTTCGTTATGGTATCACCGATGAAAGGTGTAATTCGATTCGGGAAATTAGGGAAATCGGCAACAATATTTGTTGGACCATTTCCTATTGCAGAGAGGATCGGAAACACACATATAAGGTAGAGTTACCGAACAGTTTGGTAGGAGTCCACGATGTGTTTCATGTTTCTCATCTAAGGAAGTGTACTCGAAATCCAAAGACTACTATAGCACTAACCATGTTAGAGGACTTAGTAGTGGAACCGAACTTGAATATAGTTAGGAAGCCAGTTCGTATAGCCACAAGAGATGAGAAGGGGCTTGTGACGAACCGGGATTTTGGCAATATTATTTTAATAAGCATTTAATCTAATTAAATAAAATACAAACTTATCATTTTAAAAATGAATAAGACTTTCTGCCATTTACCATGTATGTATGTATGTATGTATGTATTGTGAAGGAAAGTATGATTTGGAAATTTAAAATAAAGCCTTTCAAAAATATTAAAAATAAAAATCTATCTTATTCACATTGAATTAAATTAAAAAGTTCTACCTTATTAACATTTAATCCAAATACATATATGGACGTAATCTAATTAATAACGCTTAAAATATAATTAATCTTATCAATATTAAATATAAGTACAAAAATATATGAATATAAATTAAATGTTTGATAGTTAAGCTTAAAACAAAAATAAAAGTAAGGATTTATGTTAGAAATAAGTATATAAGTGGGTTTGTGTGTATGCAACATAAGATAAACATATACCAATAACTATAACAATTTTAAATTAAGAACAAGGGTATAAAATAAAATCAGGCAAGGGAATGTAGGTTTGCTGTGAATTTAGGTATGCGAGGCAAAAAAACAAAAATCTATGTACATACAAAGGAAATAGGATAAGTATGTAACTTGTAAGGAGACATGCATTAAATGATATTATCTCAAGCACAAAAGAGGTCATTTCGAAATATTCATAAATTATTTCATTCTCCATAAAAATCTTGCCTGGTTAAGAAAAATCTCTGACCAAAGGAAATAAGATTGTACTAGAAAATTCCTACCCCCGTAAAACCCTTTTCTATATACATACATACATACATACATACATACACACACACACACACACACACACACACACACACATATATATATATATATCCTCTTATTCCATTTTCGTTTATCAAGAATTAGCATATCAGAAAATAAGGAAGCATTTCATCTTACAACTGAAGCTAAAATAATAACTCAAATTTACAATTCAACTAAATAAACAAGAAGATCAAAGGGTTTAGGCTAGCATCTTATCAACACAGTATTTGTTCTCTGTTCAAACTTTTCTCAGGTGAGTAAACATATCATTTTTAAACTTAAATCTGTGCATCTGATTTATAAATAATTTTGTACTTTGCCTGTATATTTTTAAGTAGGTAGTTCTGTATATATATATTGTACTGTGTAACTTTGAATAACCAATTCTTCTTTGTTCTGGTTACAAAGTGAAAATAAACTAGAAAATTAAATATATCTTCATCCAATCATTGTTAATCTTAGAGTTTCAAATAAAACAAGTTTGTTTAAACATAAATTATGATCTAAAAATTGTTTTAAGCATGATGGTGATGTATTGCCTCTGTAAATTTAGTTTTACAGAGCAAAATTTAAATTCATGTTAAATTCGAGTGTTATAAATTGCTAATTCAATTACATATCTTGAATCCACTCTTTAAAATAGGATTTTTAAAATGAAAATGGTAATTTTTAGTTGAGTATGTGAAGAGCAGTTTATTGTTGATCATAAATTGCGTTTTAATCAATTTATGGTGACCGGAGTTATACTGGGTGATGAGATTTTGCACGAAGCTAGTATGGCTAACGGTGAAGTTGGGAAAAATGGTGGCAAGTGTTCCAGTTTGTCGTAGCGTCGGCGGGAGGAAATTTGGTTTCTAACCCTAGTTTTGTCAATGGTCAAAAATTTGATCACCACGGCTAAGTTAGTGCATCGAGTGGCACGTGGCTGGGGGAAATGATTGCATGGAGGCTAGTGGTGTCCTAGCCGGAGTTTCGAAGCTTCTGGAGGTTGGCATCGCCTGAACAAGGAGTTTGATGGTCAGAGTATCATTTTGTTGGAAGCCCGAACCTGTTGATTTTCGTTCTCGTGGTTCATCAGTGTTTTGGAATGCTGTGATCGAATGGATGGTCGATAGTCGACTTGCTGGCGATCGTCTCAGGTGACGAAAGTTCATCGACGGTGGGTGCAAGTGCACGGTGGGTCGCGTGCATGATTTGATACTTTGCATTGTGGGTTCTCGTAAGTAAACTCGTGCAAGGGAAGTGTTTTACTCGAGTAGGTGAGGGGATTACTTCGGGTTGAAACCTGAGTGCATGAGAGTGTTTCCTGTTATTGAAGTTTAAAACTTAACTGAAAGAAAAAAGAAGAAAAGTATGTGAAGAAGAAGAGGGGACCCGGGGGGATAGTGGAAAACTCGGGTGGGACTCGAGTAAATTGGAGATTTTTCCCGGGTTTGGTTTTCAACAATTTAAGTCTAATTAAATTTGACGTTAATCGTCTTAAACAATTTTAAGTATTGATGGCTTAGTTAGTGTTTGACAAATTTAAGTAAAGAATTTATTTTAAGTTTTAATTAATTAAGTGAATTCCTAAGAATTTTTTAAATATTAGTTAATATTCTAATTAAGTAGTTAATTTAAGATAAGTGTTAAATTTAATTAACACTAAAGCTTTTTAAGTTAGTAACTAGTTTACTTAAAGTTATTAAGGAAGATTTTAAGATGTAAGATAAATGATTCTAATTTAATTAATTTATATTGTAAGGAAATTAAGAATGTTAATTCATTGATAATGGTGATTAACTAAGTGAACTGAGATTTATAAATTAGTTATTAAAAATTGATTAACAAATGATTAAGTGTTTAATTAATTTGTAATTAAGAATTTTAAATTAGCTAATTAAAGTTAATTAATAAGTAATTAGTTGTTAATTAAGTAATTAATTAAGGGTTAATGATTAATTAATTAGTAATTAATGATTATTTAATTAAGTAATAGGAAATTAAGGTGTAATGAATTAAGAAATTAAGGTTTAATTAAATTGATCAAGAAGTGATTGATTAATTAAATGGTTTGAAATAGAATAATTAATTAATTGATGATTAATTAAGCAGGATGAGTGATTAATTCTTAAGTAATTAATTTAATATAAGTTAATCAAATTAATTATAACATGTACTAATAATTCATATTTGGATTGTATAAGTAGAATATATGGATTTGTGATATCTATTTGGTGACATTCTACGATACTCTGTGATATGCTTTGGATATATCTGTGATGTTTGAGTATGATCTATCTGTGATAAATGCTGTGTGAACTCAAAGTGTTGAATTAAATTGCTTAGACTATTAAACAACTTGGCCTTTAAAACACATTTGGATTTCGATGAGACTGGAATCGGGTATCAGTTATGATTATCTTGAAACCACATCGATTCAAATTAAATGATAGGTCGTGGCATCTCAAGTGAAGATCGAGATGGTGTTTAAGAGTGCAAGGGTTATCGTCATTAACTCTAAGGGTGATTCCAAAACGAGTGTAACGAGATAATGCCTTCGGTTTCGTTCGAACCCGAAACGAACTTGTATGGATTGAATGCTTTCAGAACATCATCAGGTGGACGATGAGCATTCTAAGAGATGTGTTCTCTAAAGGTAATCGCGACCTCAAGCCTCATCAACCGAGAATGGATAAAATAGGGGAGGTGCAGCAAGATTAGGTGGGTAGCACCCAAGCAAGACGAGATATACCCCTGTCTATATGTCCCTTTATTTCGGTTGTATGGGCAGTTGTTGGCCACAACTGCGGGGTTATCTTGTTTGGGACTGTCCAGTAAGGGATGGTTCCGGCCTTGTGTTGTAGGGGGTCGGCAGTGATCCTTGGTACGGTGATCTAGGCCCCGTATTGTGACGGACGGTACCCCAGTAGCCCTGCCATTGATGGAAACTCATTGTCCAATAAGCGCCCTCAGATTTGACTTTATACCAATGTATGCTGGAATTTAATATATGTAACAATTTCTGCTATTTTCTTGTTTATTTGAAATACCCTAGACCCTATTATACTATCACTGGATTTCTTATCAAATGATTTGGTTAGCGTAAGGTAAAAACTTACCCATGTTTGTGTGTGGGAAGTCTTACGTGATGCCTTTGTTTCAAAAGATTTTAAAATTAAACAACTTTAACCCGTTTACTCACACAGACCCATGTCTGACCCGGAGTTTATTTTTGTTTTTCTTAAACTCTTAGGTACTCAAATTTTTATGAGTAGCCAAGTGATAGGTCTTGGATTGTTGGAGTCTAGAGAAGCTTGGAGCAAGAGTCCAGACGTATCTATCTATCTAGTTCCGTTGTGTTAGTTGATGTATGTTGTATTTTGGGATGTATGAAATGACATATATATATATATATATATATATATATGATTGTCTTGTTTGAATGATGTTGTGTAACTCTGATATATTATATTTTGTTCCGTTTCCGCTGTGAGATTCTGATGTTGTTATTCTTTCTTTCTGTCTTTTTTATTTCTATCTCTTTCTTTTCTTATTGATGATACATCTTTCTGTGGATTGAAAGGTGGGTCGTCACAGTTGGTATCAGAGCATAAGTTGAGATAATACCTAGGCTTTGGAATAGTATCCATCTTGAGAGTGCGTATTTGTATTTTTATATAACTATATACCTATCTAAATTTATTGAGTTACCTGTCCAGGTTGCCAACATGAGTTCTGGAAGGAGAGGCAGAGGTAGGGCCAGTACCTCGACCGATAATGGACGAAGTCAATCTGCTAGTGAGGCTGTGGATCCAGTACCGCCTCAGGTTAGTTTTGCCGCTTTATGCAAGGACTTCATCAACCTTGGAGGGAAACCATTTAAAGGGTCATAGATTATAATTGAGGTCCAAGCTTGGCTACGCTCATATGAGCGGATCTTTAAGAGTATGAAGTTGTCTGATGAGCAGAAAAGGGAAATGGCTTCATGGCAATTGCAAGAAGGTGCTACAGCCTGGTGGGTTGCAGCGCTAGTAAATATCTCCGAGGACGATATTTCTTGGGAAAGATTTAAAGAGTTATTTGAGGAGAAATTCATGCCAACAGCAGGGAAAACTCGTCTGTATCGAGATTTTCTGAATTTGAAGCAAGGGAGTATGACTATAGCTGAGTATGAGACTAAATTCAATGAACTATCTTGCTATGGACCAGGGATCATTGATACTCCCCTAAAAAAGAACGAAATGTTTATGCAAGGCTTGAGGTCAGAATTTCATGAAAAGATGACGACGCATTTGAAAGGATCTTTTATTGAGTTAGTTGATATGGCTCTGAGATATGAGGATTTGATGAACAAGAAATCAGTGGCACCAGTAGCAGCATCGGGAGGGAATTTTGCTAATCCAAATAAGAGGAAGTTCAATCCCAATTGGAGGAAACAGATCAAGAAGAAGCCTAAAAGTAATAACGGACCTCGTAAATGCTATATATGTCAACAAGAAGGTCACTTGGCGAATAAGTGTCCCAGGAAAGGATCTCAGCAACAGCAGCAACAGTCGCATCAAAGTGGATCAGGTTCGGCTTTGGTTCAGAAATCTCTATGCTTCAATTGTCACCAACCATGTCATATGATCAAGGATTGCCTGCTACTTCATAAAGCTCAGCAGAATAAGGTACTTGCTTTGGAGGGTGCACCATCAACTTCATCTAAAGGCAAGGGAGTATTGGAAGGTACATTACTTTTAGATGGCAAGTATATTAAAGTTTTGTTTGATTCGGGTGCTTCTTTGAGTTTTATTTCTCTCGAATCTGTAGAGAAGTTCTTTCTTACCCCTAGTACTGTAGACTGTCCCATCTTTGTATCTAATCCTATAGGAGGGGTAAACAAATTAGATACAATCTGTAAGGATTTGAGGCTTTCTTATCTATCCCATAGTTTTCTTGTGACCCTTATATGTTGGATTTTAAGGGGTTTGACCTTATATTGGGGATGGATTGGCTTGATAAGTATAAGGCCGTCCTGAATTGTGACGAGAGAATAGTTTCATTGGAAACCGATCTAGGTAGAATTGCTAGAGTGATGTGTGATAATTCTAGACTTCACTTGAGTAGTCTTTTACATGGAGTTGAGACTTCTCAAGAGAAGGTTGAAGATATCGATGCGGTCCAAGATTTTCCTAATGTATTCGAGGAAGTCAAGTGTTTACCTCCGCATCGAGAGATAGAGTTTCGCATTGATTTGGTTCCAGGAGCAGTACCAGTGATTCAGCTTAGTAGGAGGATGGCTCCTAGGGAGAGGGAGGAGCTAGTGAAGCAAACTCAGAATCTTTTGGAGAAGGGATTGATTAGGCCCAGTTTTTCGTGTTGGGGTTCCGCTGCGGTGTTTGTCACTAAGTCGGATGGATCATTAAGGTTCTGTGTTGACTATCGAGAATTAAACAAAGTGACCATCCGAAATAAGTATCATCTTCCTCGTATTGATGATCTCTTTGACCAGCTGCATGGAGCTTCTGTCTTTTCTCAACTAGATTTAGCATCGCGTTTCCATCAGTTAAGGGTAGCTGAGGACAATATCCCCTTAACTGCATTTAGGGGACCAAATTGTTTCTATGAGTAGTTGGTTATGCCTTTCGGGTTAACCAATGCTCCTGCTTACTTTGTCGATCTGATGAACCGAGTCTTTCGAGATGTATTGAATAAGTTCGTTTTGGTGTTCATCGATGATATCCTGGTCTACTCTAAGACTGAAGAAGAGCACAAGCAGCATTTGAAGATAGTGTTAGAGACTCTGAGAAGGCATGTTTTGAAGGCAAAATTCTCTAAATGCCATTTTTGGAAATCAGAAGTCAAATTTTTGGGGCACATTGTTTCTGGAGACCATATCTCTGTAGATCCAGCAAAAGTTGAGACTATTTTAGAGTGGAAGCAACCAAAAACTCCGACTGAAGTCCACAGTTTTCTGGCTTTAACTGGTTACTACAGAAAGTTTATCAAGGATTATTCCAAGATTTCTTCACATCTGACTAAGTTGACAAGGAAGGTTGCTAAATTCAAATGGAAACCCCAGTGTGAAGAGGCTTTCCAGGAGTTGAAGACGAGGCTAACCAGTGCACCTGTGCTAGCTATTCCGGATGGGAAAAGCAAGTTTGAGGTTTATACAGATGCCTATATAGTTGGACTGGGAGCAGTTTTGAAGCAAAATGGGAGAGTAATTGCGTATGCGAGTCGGCAATTAAAGCCTCATGAAAGGAACTACGCTACGCATGATATAGAATTGTTGGCCATTGTTTTTTCTTTAAAGATCTGGAGGCACTATCTCTTGGGAGAGAAGTTCGAGTTATTCACGGACCACAAACCGTTGAAGTATCTTTTCTCTCAGAAAGATCTTAATCTGAGGCAGCAGCGATGGGTCGAGTTTTTGGCATCATATGATTTGGATATTCTGTATACCCTGGGAAAGGTGAATGTTGTAGCAGATGCTCTTAGCCGGAATGCAGTTCTTTCTCTTTTGGAAGTTGTTCCATCTCTTCAGGAAAGAAGCGTAAGCAAGAAAATGGAGGATAAAACTTTAAGGAAAATTATTCAAGAAACCAAAGAGGGATATTCTGATTTCAAGATTGACAAACAAGGAACTTTGAGGATTAATGGTCGTCTCTGTGTATCGAATGTGGATGGGTTGAAGCAATAAATCTTATCAGAGTGTCATCGATCCAAACTGAAAATACACCCAGGAATTTCTAAGATGTATAAGGATATGAGAAGGTTTTTCTGGTGGCAAAGCATGAAGAAAGATACTGCTAGATTCGTTAATAGTTGTGCTATCTTCTAGCAAGTGAAAGGGGATCAACAGAAGTCAACAGGTTTGTTGCAGCCTTCAGAAGTTCTACAATGGAAATGGGAAATGATCTATATGGATTTCATCGACGGTTTGCCAAAAATCAAGAAGGGAAACGAAGGAATATGGGTGATTGTGGACCGTCTAACCAAAAGCGCCCATTTTATACCGGTTAAGGCAACTCGTACTGCAGCTTCTCTAGCAGAGATTTTCTTGAAAGAGATAGTCAGATTGCATGGTGTTCCAGTTAGTATAGTAAGTGATCGAGATCCTATCTTCACCAGCAAATTCTGGGAGGCTTTGCAATCAGCTATGGGAACGAGTTTGAGATTGAGTATAGCCTATCATCCTCAGACAGACGGACAGACGGAGAGGCTGAACCGAATTCTAGAGGATATGCTGCGAGCTTGTGTATTGAATTTTGGTAAATCTTGGGAAGACCATCTACATCTAGTAGAATTCTCTTACAATAATAGTTACCAGGCGAGTATTAAGATGGCTCCTTATGAAGCTTTATATGGAAGACCATGTAAATCTCCATTCTGTTTGATAGAGTCTAGAGATCGTCTTGTGCTTGGACCAGATTTGATTCGAGAAGCTTCTGCTAAAGTTGAGCTTATCAAGAAGAGAATGAAAGCTTCTCAGGACCGTCAGAATAAATATGCAGATAAAACATGAAGACAATTGGAATTTGAGATCGGAGATTTAGTCTTTGTTAAAGTTTCCCCGATCAAAGGAGCTATTAGATTTGGAAAGACGGGAAAACTTGCCTCGAGATATATTGGTCCATTCCGGGTGTTGGAAAGGAATGATGTTGTAGCTTACAGAATTGAATTGCTAGAACAGATGTCAAGAATTCATAATGTATTTCATGTATCCCATCTAAGGAAGTTTGTCCATGATCCATCACTGGTTGTAGAACTAGTAACCCAGGAAGATTTGGAGGTCGAGCCAAACTTGACTGTGATCAGAAACCCTGTTCAGATTGTTGACCAAGACGAGAGGCAACTCAGGAGAAAGGTAGTGAAGCTCGTCAAAGTGTAGTGGAGCGAGGATCCCAGAGATTGTACCTAAGAAATTCTAGATATTTTTAGGAAAGCCTATCCAGATTTGTGTCCGGATAGCAAGTAATGTTTGTTAGGATAGACTGCTTGGTTGATTGTTAATGATGGATGATATGTATGTTTGGATTGTTGATATAAAAGCTTTTGAATTATCTTTTGCTTTAAATTTCGGGGATGAAATTCTTTTAAGGGGGGAGGAATGTGACGACCCCGGGATTTTGGCAATATTATTTTAATAAGCATTTAATCTAATTAAATAAAATACTAACTTATCATTTTAAAATTGAATAAGAATTTCTGCCATTTACCATATATATATATATATATATCTATATGTATATGTATATGTATATGTATTGTGAAGGAAACTATGATTTTGAAATTCAAAATAAAGCCTTTCAAAAATATTCAAAATAAAAATCTATCTTATTCACATTGAATTAAATTAAAAAGTTCTACCTTATTAACATTTAATCTAAATATATATATATGGACGTAATCTAATTAATAATGCTTAAAATAAAATTAATTTTATCAATATTAGATATAAGTATAAAAATATATGAATATAAATTAAGTGTTTGATAGTTAAGCTTAAAATAGAAATAAAAGTAAGGATTTACGTTAGAAATAAGTATATAAGTGGGTTTATGTGTATGCAACATAAGATAAACATATAACAATAACTATAACAATTTTAAATTAAGCACAAGGGTATAAAATAAAATCAGGCAAGGGAATGTATGTTTGCTGTGAATTTAGGCATGCAAGGCAAGAAAAAACAAAAATCTATGTGCATACAAAGGAAATAGGATAAGTATGTAAACTTGTAAGGAGACATGCATTAAATGATATTATCTCAAGCACAAAAGAGGTCATTTCAAAATATTCATAAATCATTTCATTTTCCATAAAAATCTTGCCTGGTCAAGAAAAATCTATGACCAAAGGAAAAAAGATTGTACCAGAAAATTCCTACCCCTGTAAAACCCTTTTATATATATATATATCCTCTTGTTCTATTTTCGTTCATCAAGAGTTAGCATATCAGAAAATAAGGAAGCATTTCATCTTACAACTGAAGCTAAATTAACAGCTAAAATTTACAATTCAACTAAATAAACAAGAAGATCAAAGGGTTTAGGCTAGCAGCTTTTCAACACAGCATTTGTTCTTTGTTCAAACTTTTCTCAAGTGAGTAAACATATCATTTTTAAACTTAAATCTGTGCATGTGATTTATAAATAATTTTGTGCTTTGCCTGTACATTTTTAAGTAGGTAGTTCTGTATATATATATTGTACTGTATAATTTTGAATAACCTTTTCTTCTTTGTTCTGGTTACAGAGTGAAAATAAATTAGAAAATTAAATATATCTTCATCCAATCATTGTTAAACTTAGAGTTTCAAACAAAACAAGTTTATTTAAACATCAATTATGATCTAAAAATTGTTTTAAGCATGATGGTGATGTATCGCCTCTGTAAATTTAGTTTTATAGAGGAAAATTTAAATTCATGTTAAATTCGAGTGTTGTAAATTGCTAATTCAATTACATAACTTGAATCCACTCTTCAAAATAGGATTTTTAAAATGAAAATGGTAGGTTTTTTGTTGAGTATGTGAAGAGCAATTTATAGTTGATCATAAATTGCATTTTAATCAATTTATGGCGACCAGAGTTATACTGGGTGATGAGACTTTGCACGAAACTAGTATGGCTAATGGAGAAGTTGGGAAAAATGGTGGCAAGTGTTCCAGTTCGTCGTAGCGACGACGGGAGGCAAATTTGGTTTCTAACCCTAGTTTTGTCAATGGTCGAAAATTTGATCACCACGGCTACGTTAGTGCATCGAGTAGCACATGGCTGGGGGAAATGATTGCGTGGAGGCTAGTGGTGTCATAGCCGGAGTTTTGAAGCTTCTAGAGGTTGGCGTCACATGAACGAGGAGTTTGATGGTCAGAGTATCATTTTGTTGAAAGCTTGAACCTGTTGATTTTCGTTCTCGTGGTTCATCGGTGTTTTGGAATGCTGTGATCGAATGGATGGTCGATAGTCGACTTGCTGGCGATCGTCTTAGGTGACAAAAGTTCGTCGGCGGTGGGTGCAAGTGCACGGTGGGTTGCATGCACGATTTGATACTTTAAGTTGTGGGTTCTCGTGAGTAAACTCGTGCAAAGGGAGTGTTTTACTCGAGTAGGTGAGGGGATTGCTTCGGGTTGGAACCTGAGTGCGTGAGAGTGTTTCCTGTTATTGAAGTTTAAAACTTAACTGAAATAAAAAAGGGAGAAAAGTATGTGAAGAAGAAGAGGGGACTCGGGGAGGACAGTGGAAAACTCGGGTGGAACTCGAGTAAACTGGAGATTTTTCTCGGGTTTGGTTTTCAATACTTCAAGTCTTATTAATTTGAAGTTAATCATCTTAAACAATTTTAAGTATTGATGACTTTGTTAGTGTTTGACAAAATTATGTAATGAATTTATTTTAAGTTTTAAGTAATTAAGTGAATTCCTAATAATGTTTTAAATGTTAGTTAATGTTAAGTAGTTAATTTAAGATAAGTGTTAAATTTAATTAACACTAAAGCTTTTTAAGTTAGTAACCAGTTTACTTAAAGTTATTAAGGAAGATTTTAAGATGTAAGATAGATGATTCTAATTTAATTAATTAATATTGTAAGGAAATTAAGAATGTTAATTCATTAATAATCGTGATTAACTAAGTGAATTGAGATTTATAAATTAGTTATTAAAAATTGATTAACAAATGATTAAGTGTTTAATTAATTTATAATTAAGAATTTTAAATTAGCTAATTAAAGTTAATTAATAAATAATTAGTAGTTAATTAATTAAGTAATTAATTAAGGGTTAATGATTAATTAATTAGTAATTAATGATTAATTAATTAAGTAATGGGAAATTAAGGAGTATCGAGTTAAGAAATTAAGGTTTAATAAATTGATTAAGAAGTGGTTGATTAATTAAATGGTTTGAAATAGAATAATTAATTAATTGATGATTAATTAAGCAGGATTAGTGATTAATTCTTCAGTAATTAATTTAAGTTAAGTTAATTAAATTAATTATAACATGGATTAATAATTCATATTTGGATTGTATAAGTAGAATATCTGGATTTGTGATATCTATTTGGTGACATTCTGCGATACTATGTGATATGCTTTAGATATATTTGTGATGTTTGAGTATCATCTATCTGTGATAAATGTTGTGTGAACTCAAAGTGTTGAATTAAATTGTTTAAACTATTAAACAGCTTGGCCTTTAAAACACGTTTGGATTTCGATGAGACCGGAATCGGGTATCAGTTATGATTATCCAAAAACCACATCGATCCAAATTAAACGATAGGTCATGGCATCTCAAGTGAAGAACGAGACGGTGTTTCATAGTGCAAGGGTTATCGTCATTAACTCTGAGGGTGATTCCAAAATGAGTGTAATGAGATAATGCCTTTGGTTTCGTTCGAACCCAGAACGAACTTGTATGGATTGAATGCTTTCAGAACATCATCAGGTGGACGATGAACATTCTAAGAGATGTGTTCTCTAAAGGTAATCGCAGCCTCACGCCTCATCAACCGGGAATGGCTAAAACAGGGGAGGTGTGGCAAGGTTAGGTGGGTAGCACCCAAGTAGGACGAGATATACCCCTGTCTAGATGTCCCTTTATTTCAGCTGTATGGACAGTTGTTGGCCACAACCACGGGGTTATCTTGTTCGGGGCTGTCCAGTAAGGGATGGTTTCGGCCTTGTGTTGTAGGGGGTCGGGAGTGATCCTCGATACGGTGATCTAGGCCCCGTATTGTGACGGGAGGTGCCCCAGTAGCCCTGCCATTGATGGAAACTCATTATCCAATAAGCGCCCTCGGATTTGATTGTATGCCTATGTATGCTGGAATTTAATAAATGTAACAATTTTGGCAATTTTCTAGTTTATTTGAAAACCCTAGACCCTATTATAATATCACTGGATTTCTTATCAAATGATTTGGCTAGCGTAAGGTAAAAACTTACCCATGTTTATGTGTGGAAAGTCTTACGTGATGCCTTTGTTTCAAAAGATTTTTAAAATCAAACAACTTTAACCCGTTCACTCACACCAGACCCATGTCTGACCCGGAGTTTATTTTTTTTCTTAAACTCTTGGGTGCTCAAATTTTTACGAGTATCCAAGTGATAGGTCTTGGATTGTTGGAGTCTAGAGGAGCTCGGAGCAGGAGTCTAGACGTATCTATCTATCTATCTATCTATTTCTGCTGTGTTAGTTGATGTATGTTGTGTTTTGGGATGTATGAAATGACAGATATATATATGACTGTCTTGTTTGAATGATGTTGTGTAACTCTGATATATGTAAACTATGTAATAGTTATGTGATGTATTATATTTTGTTTTGTTTCCGCTGTGAGATTCTGATGTTGTTATTCTTTCTTTCTATCTTTTTTATTTCTATCTCTTTCTTTTCTTATTGATGATACGTCTTTCTGTGGATTGAAAGGTTGGTCGTCACAAGGCTAAGGAATAAGAGAGTCGGATTAGTTAAGAACCAGTGAAACGGCGACGAAAGAGAATGTACTTGATAAACTAAGAACAGGATTAGAGACGCTTATCCTGACATGTTGCATGGTATGTTTTACCTTTTTGATTGATTTGATGTGTACCTTATCATAATTTTGAGGATGAAATTCTTTAAGGAGGGGATTCTGTAACGACCCTAATTTTGATTAACATTATTTAGGACATTTAATAAGTTAATTAAATGAAATAATGAAATGGTTAAGGGGTTGAGATTTGTGCAAATAAGAGGTAGCCATGCCAACTTAAACAAATGAATTAAAGGAAAATGAAATAAAATAAGTTAGGTTAGTAGATGAGGGGAAAAGTTGGAATAAGTCATATCCTTATACCCTGAACCCTCATACACATTCATTTTCACATTCAAAATAATATCAAGTACTAGAGAGGTCGGCCACCATAAGGGTAAAAGCAAGAAGAAGATAAGAAAAAATCTAAGAGAAGGAAGCTTAAGCCACTGAATCCAAGATCAAATCTCTACTCCTTAATCACAAGTTAAAGGTGAATAATAGGTTACATCTCATGTTTTCTTATTTTCGATTTTAGATTGAGATCCAAATTATTTTGCAATTGTTTGTCGTATTTTGATTGTTAAAATATGTGTGTGTATATATATATATATATATATATATATATATATGCTTGTTAATGGTTTATGCTATTTCATATGGATTGTATGATAAGTTTTAATGTGAAAACCCTATTAATTGATATCCAAATGCCTTGCGATTTTTATATAAGGCCAGAAATAATAATTTAGAGATATGTATCAAATTTCATAATTTACTGAATTAATATGGATTAATTATTAATCTTCTAGTGATGTAAATAGTTAACTGGGTTTAAAACTAACTACGACTATTTTATAAATGTTTTGGGTCAAAAATTTAAATATGTTAGAAAAGATATTAAAAATGATTTATGGGAATTTCTGTAGAATTTTCCTAAATGTTTTAATAAGTATATAAAATTATCTAAGGTGTGGAATTAAATGTTTTGTATACTAATAAAAGGAGAAGGGGTATTTTGTAAACATTTTAAATTATCTATTTCTAAAATTCGGCGGTATTTTTAGAAAAGATTTTAGAAAAGAAATAAGCAACCAATCATACGTTGACAAACAAAGTAGGTTAGTTGAAAAGAAATTACTTTTTCAAATTAAAAATAAGTTTTATATGACTTTGCTATTTCACCACATTCGGCACCTACCTTTCGATTTCATCCTTCCGCCTCTAACCGATTCGAAATCAATACATAAGGTATCAAATATTTGGTATCTAGTGGATTGGAGATAGATGAAAGGCATAGAGTCGAAACAGGGGTTCTGAAGGGGTCGAAACCTTGCTTTGCTTTCAAAAGGAAATGCGCCTGCTTTGCTTTAGAAAGAATGCTTTCAACTTAGATAGCTTTCAACTTGGTCAAACGGTTTTAAAGAATGGTTTCGAAAGAGGTTGCGCCTTTTGTTTTATAAAGAAATTTTCGATAGGGTCGAAACTCCTTGCCATCACATCCTACCTTTCGAAGCAATGCCTTTGAAAGGGTTTCTTAGTTTTAAAACCTAAGTCGCGTCTCCAATGCTTTCGAAGGGATTGGTTTCGACACCGTCCACTTCTTTTACTTAGGAAATTACTTTCAAAAGATTTCTTTTGACTTAGTTGTTTTAAGACCCTTTGTTCTATTGAAAATTAAACCCAAAGGTTTCGAAAGGAATGGTTTCGAAAGGTTGTTCCATATGTTTTTATTTGAACCCAATGCTTTCGAAAGGTTTGACTTATATGAAAGACTTAATGCTTTCAAAAGATATAAGATAAAAATTTCGAAGGGGTGGTTCTCCAATGTTATCGAAAGGTTTTAAATGGAGGTTTCCCAATGTTTTCAAAAGACATGTTTAAAGTGTTTTGAAAGAGGATGTCTTAGGTGTTATAAAGCTTTCAAAAGGAATGTTTTCAATATTTTCGAAAGAACTATTGTAAATGGTTTCGAAAGGTATGTTTTGGTCTAAGGTTATAAAGTAAAGTAGATTACTTGTATCGAAAGGGGTGCTTTTAATGGTTTCGAAAGGGGTACTTTCAATGGTTTCAAAAGGGGTGGTTTATAGCTTTTAAACATGGGTTTCGAATGTGTTCATCAACAATTTTTTGTATAAAGTATATATTTCATGGCAAAGTGATTTGAGTAAAGCATAGAATATATTTTCCTTGTTTAAGAATGACTTAAAAGGTTAAATCAAGTTGAAATTTTTTTTTCAAGGGAAATTTGAAGGGTATTTGACCCTATGTAAATCACTCAAATATTAGAATACCAGATGGGGATGGTATGGGGCCGCGCCCTATACTTTAGCTAGTAGCCCCTAGCTAATATAAGTCCAAAATTCTAGTATGTAGGGCTTTGTCATAGGTAAGAATAAAATGATGTTACACACAGAATGCAATATACAGAGTATAGATAGGTTACCGATGAGCCTACAAAACCATTATGATCGGTGACCCTGGGAGAAGTAAGTTAGGGACGGACTGTCCAGAAGAGTATCTAGCAGAAGTTAGACTATTTGTTTATTTTTTTCTGGTATGCGTCAGCCAAAGGTTAGTAGTTAGCCAAACAAAACTATAGTGTTCGGACAGATAGTCCATTTATTGCCTAATTTGTATGCATACATGATATTACTAATATTGCTTTAACCAGTTTGGGTGCAGGATTTTGATTTGCAAAAGATATGTTTTTAAAAGGACACAAGAACTTGTTTCGCTAAGTGGCATGGTCTCACTTAGTATCAGATAACCGAGATGTATAATATTATTCACACCAGGCTTTATATCTGACTCGAAGTTTATGTTTTTTCCCTTAAACTCTCAGGTGCTCAAAACTGATTTTAGTGGGTTAAGAGTTAAGGATTTACAGGTTTTAATAGGTGGACGAATAAAGCTTCTAGAGGTGAGTAGGGGGCTGATGTTAGCTATTTAGGAGTTGTTATGTTTTTATTTCCACTGTGATGTATTGAGACAGATTTTGTTTATTTAGTACTCTGATCATTCAATGGGGCATCTTCATATGTTGCTCTTGGTATATTTTGTATTAATTATATTTGATCAATGCTTGGGAAATGTTTGGGATTATGTGATGGAATATGAAACATGTTTTTGAAATATTATCAGTAATATGCTGTTTTTGAAATCCATGGTTTTGTTTCATATTCATGTGCTTCTGATATTATGAGTACATTAACATTATTGTATTTGTCGCCAGAAGTTATTACTATAGATGACTACAACATCTGTAGCGCTTAGCTTTGGGCCTCAAGATAGGGATGTTACACATAGCTTCCGTGCTCATTAGAAACTTACGAGTTGGAAGTGAGGTCCTAGGTCTACACTTATAGGGGTGCGAACCAGTGCTAACCGTCAGATCAAACTATTTTAAATCCGGGCCATATGGCTAAAATCTACTACCGCTAAAAATAAATCAAAAGTCAACCATTTAAGGGTCTAGGTCGACCACTCCTGGTCGACCTGAGTCCTCTATGAGTCAACCGAGGCGGTGCAATCTGATCAATTATAATCGTTAATTAATTTTTTTATTTGTTTCCTTCATCAACCAATTACCACTCTCTCCTTTTCTAATTACTATTCTTAACGGCTAAGTCACCATTGACTTTAATAGTTTTTAATTAGCGTTAATCAATTATTAATTATTTCGTTAACTACATACATTTTGTACATAACATTATTTTATACCGATTGTTCTCTGCATCATGTTATGTCTGTTTACACTCAACATCCACGTACAAACTGTTCCCATCTAACCTCTACCGAATTATGGCTACACACCCTGTCGGGATCCCTTACTCTTGTCAAATCATGGTCTCGTCACTGCTTATACATTTTTCCTTATTCTATTTGCATTATGGATTAGCTACTTTGTGTGCTTTCTGTTATGGACTCGGCTCCATGAACCACCCTAACCATTTTGAAAGATCTCTTTATGGGTTAACTAGTCTTACCCTAACAAAAAAAACTAACAAACAACCGCGACAGTGCATCATCTAACTTAGTCTACCCCGGTAGGCGGCAAAGGCCAATTAAGTGTCACCCTGTCTTTCCCGTTGACTGCTAATGATTGATGACTTTCTCAACCTATCACAGTCGTACCCCAAACTTTTTGATAGAAACCTTTGCTGCATAGCACTCGATTCCTCTCATCATCCTATTTAGATTACCTAATGCAATCAAGGCAATACCGCCCCTCTAAAACATATTTGAAGTAGATTACTCTATCTATTTGGGGTATTCTTCATCTATACGCGAGCATATACTCTCCACGGGCCCTATGGTTGGACATGTCTCACATCAGTGTAATGTTATATAACTGCTCATAGTCTCTTATGGTGGGCAGACTTCTATTATGTAACACTGCTGACCTCGCATTCCAAGGAACTCTAATGACCGTCTATCATATCATTCTTATAATTCATACATTAATTATAATAGTTTACACCCATCACAAATTCATATTCAATGCTACTTATATACATACATATACATACACACACACAGACACACATATATATATTTCATACCTTTATTCTTCCATACTTACTTAGTCATCATACCTTTACTATTTTTCAATTTACTCTACGTATTCATTTCATAATGTGTTTCACCATGTTCTTTACCTTAAGTTCATTATTCCACTTTCTATACTTTTCAACCATTTTCTATATATCCATTTCTATCCCATGTTATCATTTTATTTCGTCTTGCCTGTCTTTCATATTTCCTGTAACATCCAGATATTTTGTGCCATTAACATCCGCACATGTAGGAATTGAAATGCTCAAAATATCAGATTGTTAATTTATATATGGCAAAACTCAGCAATACAGTAAATAAATCAATCACAGGATCGCAGACATAGGGTTGTATAACAATAAGCAACGGAAACAAATGAATAGTAGTTCATGAAGATACTATATATATAACAGAGTTAAAACAAGATACAATAGAAGTCTTGAATACATAGATGTCTCAATACAATAGTCAAATAACAAAATCTGAATATATCACTGGAGTCAACTAAATAACTGAAGCTGAATAGATATAGATGGATCTCCAAGCGAAGCTCCAACTCCAAATGTGAGTCTCAAATGCTGTGACACTCTGTCTGACCCATGCATAAAGCAAAACACAAATCAATCGAGTCAGGATTAACATTCTTATATCAATAAATCTAACTCAAGTAAAATATCAACTGAAATACAAGTTACTCAAAGGATGTTTGAGATACCCATCCTCAAAGGACCCGTGGAACTATCTACTTTGTAGTACAATACGCTATTATAATACGTTTATAGTAAAATAAAAGTATTAAAATAGTGTTAAGGCATTACACATATCCCTCTTAACACATTTAGTATATTCGCATAGTTTATACAATACCGCAAACTGGAGGCTGTCAGAGGGCAATCCATAGATATGGTACAAAACAAACTCATAGTGGGTTCGATATGGTAGGTGACACGGCACAACTAGGAAATGCTAGGGTAAATATACCAATTACACTTCCAGGCTATTGGTAACGCATAGCCGCAGCTACCACCCAACTCGTCCAACACTTCCATAAAATTTGAGGGTGCACCCAATCAATCACAAAGTAATAGAATGGCATCGAAGAAGTGGGTCCGGTTGGAGGAGCTACCTCACTTAGCCCGTCAATTGCTCCTGTTTTAGCCACCTTAAGCTAACTCATAGGAGTCAGGTCCATGTATATACCTCATATAGAATCGTCACCAACCATCCCACTTCATTCTGGAAACTCCACCACTTACACAGTGGTAAAAGTGGTTTTCGAAATTACAGAGAGTATGACAATAACTGATCCTGGTCTCTTTAACAACCGAATGTTATTATAACACCGTGGTTATTTCATTTCAAATAATTCATATTTCAAAACCAAAATATCATATCCATTTCAAAACCATATCAATAAGATATCATTATTCACTTCAAATATATCCATTACCCAAATCAAAGCACTTTCAAAGTTATAACACTTTCCAAATTATAAAACTTTGAAATCATAATACTTTGGAAATCATAACACTTTGAAATCATAATACTTCGAAAATCATAACAGTTTAGATATTAATAATAGTATATATAATAAAATAGTTTATATAATAAAATACTTAGTATATTAAAATAGTTAAAAATTAAAAATAGTTTATATTGAAATAATTTATAAAGTAAAATAAATAGTTTTAGATATAATTTAAAAATACTTTATATAATAAAAATAGTTTCCTCAAATTTCACAAATCGATTCAAACCAACTCGAATTCCAAAATTCAATTTGATTCAATCTCAATTCATCAAATTTCAATTTAGTTCAACATCTCAATAAACAATTTTCAATTTATATCGATTTCAAATACAAATTGGAATCACAAATTAAACCATTTCAACTTCAATAAATTTTAAAGTTTAATATTCAACCTTTATAATAACTAAATTTGATAATTTCATATTTATTTCAAATTCACTTTACTATTATTTATTTTGAAATATTCACTTAAATTAATCCAGTAACATTTAAATAAAATCTAAAATTACAATTTAAATAAAATTAAATATCTAATTTTGATTTATTTAAACTTGAAATATTCATTTAATCACTTAAAATCAAAATCAAGTTATAAAATCAAATCTTTAAAATCTCAAATTCACTAAGTTTCAAATAGATTTAACTAAATATAATTCTTAAAAGAATACGATTTCAAATTAATTAAATTTTATCTTCCCAACCTTAATTTTATTAAAGTTATTATAAAATCTATTTTTAAAATATAAACTTTTAAATAAATACTTAAACATAATGTATACTAATTAAATTAAATTTTATTAAATTAAATCTTGTTACTAAATTTAACTTTTTTTTAAAACTTACTTATCTATATTTAAAAATAGTTAATTTTTAAGATAATCTTAAAAATTATATTTTCAAAACTAACTTATAAATTTAAAAATTTCCAACATACAAATTTAAAAATCTAAAGTTTAAACCTTTATGAAATAACATATATATATATATATATATATATATAATATCTTAAAATCAATATTTAATAAAACCATATATTTCTTTCAAAAACCTTGAAAATTATTTTTAAAATATATATAGACCAACAGTGTCTGTATATAATTTTCTATCCTATGGTCAGGTGATACAGATATTTGTCATTTAAATCCGCAATTTAAATATCTACGGATATATATCATTTCAACCGGCAATCCCAATTCAGAGTAAATGAAAATCGCTTGGATTTATCATTTCTACGTATAATGATTTTCTTCTATTCTATAAGATCGTTTGGGTATGTATCATTTCAACCCATAGGGAATTCTAAACAAACAGCGAACTTACAGGGTTAGAACAAATATGATAATAATGTAATATATCAACAACATGCATATATCATCAATAACAATGAAATATGATATAAATAACAGGATATGGTTTCATATCCCACAGGTGAACAGTTACTGATAATAGCATATCATATATAGCAAATATATCATTAACAGTTCGATTTAGCAGCATATTTCAATTGTCATTCAAATGAAATGAAATTTAATAAATATAAGAATGCTAATCATGAGTGATTGCTCATCATTCGAGGCTAGAGATATGAACGAGAACGGAAGCGAATAAAAACAGACAAGCATACCGATCAAGCGAGGGGAATAGTGACAGGTTGAAACTACTATTGTAAATCTGAATAGCAACGAAACAAAGCAAATTCATAGCTAGAGACTAATGGAACAGAATACACATTATAATTTATCAATATATATAACATATATATTAAAATTAAGTATGCTTATCAATTGGAAGTGTGTATGTGTGTCTATATATATATATATATATATATAGAAACAAAAACACAGTAGTTTACATAACATAGCTTGCATATAAACTTCTTTAACATGGTGTGTATATATATATATACACATAGAAACCGGTTAACTGACATGCATATATATATTTTAAAACCAATCTAAGTTCTTCAATTACAAATTTTCATATATATCTGTGCATGCTTATATATGTAAGTCTTAGATAATTTAAAAAAAGCATAAAGAAAGGAAATAAGCAGGTAACAAAATAAAACAAGCAAACTTATAAAACTTATATATTGTAGCTAAATATATATATATATATATAAACATACTTGCATAAACTTTCATTGTTATTATATAATACACACACACATATATATATATATACATATCTGTTAACCGAAAAATGAATTTATAGCAGAACTTAATAAACTTGTTCATACTAGTATATATTTATGGACTAATAGTAAACCAATATGCAAATAGATTATGTATATGGATATATATATATATATATATCACTTATACAAATTTTATATAACAACCAGACTTGAATTACTTATAACATATATAAGTTTGTACATAACAACATATCAATTACCGCTTATATAAACTTTTACATGTACTGTAACTTTTATAAACTCATATATACATACTATAACATTTATACATAAATACAACATAAAACAGCAACTTATATAACTTTATAAATATACAAAACTCATGGATATTACAAAGCAATATATATATACACACACACACACTGAAAAAATAATATTAACAAAACATATACATATTAGAGTTATATATATACACCTTTAATCATGGGATAGGAGGCCAAGCAGCTCAGGGTACTATGCGTGGAAGATGGAAAGGGGAAAAATTAGGGTCAGGGGAGGAACTCGGCTGCTGAGTTGACAGAGAGGAGGAGATGAAGGCGGCTATGGGTGTTCTCTGGTGGTGAAATGGTGAGGCCAAGATTGGTGGAGGTGAAGGAGCAGGTGAACTCGATGATGGGTAGGCTATGGAGGGGGAAAGGCTTGCGGCCAGCATGGAGGGTGGAGATGGTTGCCGGGGAGGTGGAAAGGGAAAGGCGCATGGCTTGTGGTAGAGGAGTTCGGCTGTGCGTTTGGGTTCGAGCTTGAGAAGGGAAGGAGGAAGCGGAGGCTTTGGGGCGGTGTTTGGAAGCAAGGGAGGTGAACGAAACGATGAAATATAAAAAGATGGATAAAAAGAGGAATATGTAAGGGAGAGGAAAGGTTCCAATAAGAAAAAAACAGGGAGAATAAGAAAATAAACGAACCGATGAAAAATAAAAGATGTAAGAGCAATATAAGTAAAAAGGTGGAATAACAAAAGTTAGTGCAAAGATTATGACTGTTGGTTTACACATGGTTATCAATGAATGTCACGGGAAATCCAGAAGCCAAATTACGGAACTGATACAGGAAATCATTTCAGAGATTGCACCGCACAACAAACTTAGAAATTGACAATGGAATATATCTTAGGGATTAGGACAATGAGACGATCAAAACGGTATACAAATATCAGTGGTATGACCATCCAATCAAAAGTCACTATCTGGTACCAAAAATTCTGCAAAAACGCCGAAATAAGTTAACGGAGAAATAGTAGTTCAAATTTGACGAAACGAAATATGACGTCTCACTCAGAAGATGATTTACAAATTTATTATATAAAAATATTCAGGTTTGAGAAATATTTTATTATCATCAAATACTAAATGATATAAATTTAAATAAAATTACACAAAAAATATACTTCCATATTATCTGATGAAAATTTACCATTTGCTATGTTTATCTAAACGTATTTCAAATATCAAATTTTTATTTCCAAATTTAATTATTTAAAATTTCACAAAATTCCAGTTAATTATGTTATTAAAACCATTAAAATTCACAGGTCGTTACACTCTCCCCACTCAAAACTTTTCGTCCCTGAAAAGGAAGGAGGTAGGAGAATAGAAACAACCAGAAAGAAAAGTGGATTAAAATACAAAATAAAATAGTTAATTTAATACCATATAAATTTCATTTATTTTAAAATATTTTATATTCAATCTTGACTATTTCTAAATTCATATTTATTTATTCATTATCTCATTATTTAATTTATCTCAGTTAACATTTTATAATCATAAACTGAGTGTATAAACATTTATTATAACCATATTTTATTCAACAAATTAATTCTTTCTTTTCTCATATTATTGTTCAATTTATTCCACTTAGTATATCCTATCACACAGATTAAGTATATTGACACTTATTGTAACTACTTAAATATATTTATAAATTTCTTTAACATCATTTGATATTGTACACTATTCAATTACATAGCCAACTTTTGAATAATTTAGGTAAGTTATATATATTGGAATGTATTTGAGTGTTATACAAGTAAATTTTCCCAATTCAATTATTTCAAGTTTAAATATTTATTCCAAAAGTTTGGCTTTATTTTATAATTGAAATCATCCCTTAACAAACTTTTAAGAGTTAAATTTCCAGTTTACTTTGAAGCATTTAGAGATAAATGTATACATATATGTAGATATATATATATTATATATCAAATCAAATCTAAAAACATATACCTATATATAATACAACAAGTCATTCTTAAGAAATTCAAATTAGTTTTATTTTCCAAAAACAAAAGTGTAGCAAAGCTACTAAGTGGTCTCTTCACTTCGAAACTCAAAAATGAATGTCGATGAGGTTGTAGTCATCACCGAAATTATTTTCCAGCGACAAAAGAAGAGAGTACTGATTAAAAAATTTCCTTAAAATTCATTGAAAACAATTTCTATTCGAAATACTTTAAATAATATAACCTAAAATTTTTAAACCAAATTTTCTAAAAATACCAAAAATTGAATCCTCAAGTTCTAAATTTAAGTTCATTTCAATTCCAAATCAGTTTATAAACCATGTTTTATAATTTCACTTATTTATATTATGTCATTTTGCTCTGTTCAAGTGTTTGTATCGATAGCGTTGATCAGACGAATTGATTGAAACCCAAATCAACATTAACAACTCAAACAACACAATATAAGATATTTTTATATCAATTACAGATACACTCTCTCACTCGATTATTCCAGAATGGTTTTCAAACAAGGATAGAGATTCAAATTTAGAGGAACTCTAGTCCAATAGAATTCTAACTAGAAGATAAGCTCGAAACGGATAAGATAATTCAATAACAAAAGAGAAGAGATGGATAGACTTATATAAATCTTAGGCGACCTTAATCGGATCAAACGTGACTTTAAGAATAAGATCGATGCAGAATAAGATTGATCACATGAGAATTACCCTAGTCGTTTACTAGAGAAACATTCGGGATAAACAAGAGATAGCAGCATCTAAACCGAGGACACAGAAATCTCCGGTGAATCAATGCCTGTTGTAAAGGAGTTTCACCCTGTGACGCCCCACTCCGAGAGCCTCGTTAACAAAGAGTATTGCATAGATAATACTGTCGGCTAAGCGGACAATAGAGTATAATGGAAGCGACCATGTGCAATCTTACCTTAACTATTCACTAAATAAGTCGAAAAGTAGAAACACATTAGAATTCGACCTATTCAATAAATATTTAAAGCAAAACTACAATGGCTATAGGATCTATCAGAAGAAAATATAACAACTCAAATGTAATATACATCACAGAACAGTCGATCATAATATACACATACACATACACACAACAGAGTATACAAAATAATACATGTCAAGTGGTACAGGAGACCACAATATACAGACGAGACGAAAGAGTATAAATCAGAGTTACAACAGATAAGGACTACAAAAGACGCTATAACAAAAAGAAGCTAGCGAATAGTCCATGAGGAAGCAAAATAGGCTAAGTCCAAAAGCACCTAACCTGAAACATCTCGGTCTGACCCGAGTATAAAATACACGGGTCAGTCTAGATAACAAAGCAGTTAGATAAACTGAACAATAATAAACCTGCAAGGTCATACAGTATAATAAATATCTCTAGGGGAGATAACACAATCATCAACAAGAGATGAATCATATAGAACAAGCCTCATATCATCGGCAACATATAGAAACAAAGGATACAAATATCCCAAAACAAGCCAGAAGGCAAATAACAAATACCCATAAGGTATACAAGTTCCACAAGGTAATCGCTATACTCCATGCGGCTCAAAAAGACCAACACCGAAGGGAGATACCATGGGAATATACATATCAATGAAACATCATAAAATTTGCTCGAGCTCAGTACTGTACAAACAAGGATCCATGAGCCCGAAGACTCCAAACCCAAGTATCACCCATGCGGCACATAAGGCCAACATCAGAGCGAAACTATATAGGGCAACAAACCCGAAGGCACACACCCGAAGGCAACATACCCGAAGGCAACAAACCTAGGGAGACAGTCCGAAGACACTATCCCAGAGGCAACAAACCGTAGTGGTGAACGTCGAAGACCCAGTACTGGACACCACTAACTGGCGGAATGTGTCGCAACTCTCGAAAAGAAATCCGAAAAGTGTTAACGTATGTCCCATAACCACTCGTTCGCACTAAACGGTTTACTGTCCGTTAGTCCCTTTCACACTCAAAGCAGTACAAAGTTTACCTCATATCATCGATAAACCAAACCCGAAGGTCAAAACAATCAATCGAACAGGTCGAGGATTAATCGGAAAGATAAACGCACAGATTCATGGTCCGTGTTTTGCCCAACCATTTAATCACCCTTCCACTTCGTTCGAAGTGCGAAAGTGTGTGTTTTAAATAGAATTTATAAATTAGAGAAACGAACTTTTAAATGCGATTCCAGAGATTATTTTATAAAAACCCGTGGATTAAAATTAAAAGGAACCATCAAAGTCAAAACAATTGATAATCATACATGGGATCATCATGAATCGATTCAAATTGGAAATTCAATCCCAAAGGCAAAGTGGGCTGAAACAGCAGGTTCAGTCGACTGAATAGAGTTTTCAGTCGACTGACCCTATACCTGGAAATTTTCTAGGTTTAGGAAACTTTCTGTTTCCAGGTTCAGTCGACTGAACAGAGTTTTCAGTCGACTGAACCATGCCTGGAAACTTTCGGGTTCCAGGTTCAGTCGACTGAACAGAGTTTTCAGTCGACTGAATTACGCCTGGGCTGTTTTTCAGCCTTATTCAAATGAAGAGCAAACTCTTCCAAAATGCAATCGGACGAACATTGGCTCTAAGGGCTTATGCCAATCGACAACCCGGCCCTATATGTTCCTCGATGCATCACCAAAACATGATCAAAACACCAAAGTTAGGATTTCAAAGATTTGAACCCAAAACATTAAAAATTGGAATATTCCCCACTTCAACCCAAACCAAATGCAAGTGCATATGAACAAGGTGTTAGGAATTCATACCCAACATCAATGAAATCAAGAGAAGTAGATGTGAGTTCAAAACTCACCTTTGTACACAAAACAAAGAAGATGAAGAAGCACAAATGCAAGGAATCAACCAACTACACTCCACTTCAACACTACAAGCTTCAATCTAGAATCAAAGCAAGTATTTCCTAAGTTAGGGTTAGGAAATTACTGAAATTGAAGAGGAGTAAAGATGGAGAAGGTGGAGATGAACTTACCAATGGATTCTCTTTGATTTTGGAGCAAGAATCAAGTTACAAAGGAGAAACTAGGGCTTGCTAATTTCTATTTCTCTTTCCTTTCCCCCTTTTCAGTTTTTAGCTTAAGAAATAAAATGAAATGAAGGGAGATGAGGGGAAGGGGCTGAAGTAGAAGGTTAAGTGAGTTAGCTAGCCAATGGGCTGAACCCAAACTCAAGCCCAAGTAGAAAAAGGGTCAAATTTCAACTTACTCCAAATATATCAAAGATTATACTCAAAAAGATCGCAAACGCCATTTTGGAACCAATGGAGGTAGTTTCGAGTTCTAATTCGGCCATTTGCAGAAAGTAACATTTCGAACCCCAAAATCCGAATAACGACGCAATATTTAAATCAAACATTTAAATATAAAATCGTTAAATATGCGGGTTGTTACAGATCTCCCCTCCTTACAAAATTGCGTCCCCGCAATTCCTAGAGACGATATTTGTAACAACTACATACATACAACATACAAAAGAAAGAATAAACTTGAGGCACAGAAATAGACTTACCATTACGAAGCAAGGATAGAAAACCTGGATAAGATCGCTCGATATACTCTCTGGTTTCCCAAGTACAGTCATTGGGATTAGCGGACCATTGAACTTTAACGAGCGGCACGTCCTTATTCCGAAGGTGTCGCACCTCCGTGTCAAGCACGCGAATAGGTTGCTGTACAATCGATAAGTCCGGTGAGACCTCAAGCTCTTGCAAATCAGGAGAATCAATTACAGAATCCGATTCTCGAAGACACTTCCGAAGTTGCGAGACGTGAAACACGTCATGAATGCCAGGTAAATGAGCTGGAAGTGAAACTCTATAAGCCACAGGGCCAATACGTCCAGTAATAGAAAACGGTCCTATATAACGAGGAGCCAATTTCCTAGTCGTACTGAAGCGCATAACCCCTTTCAAAGGAGAAACACGAATAAAAACAAGATCGCCAATTGAGAACTCGAGAGGCTTCCTACGGTTGTCCGCGTAGGATTTTTGACGACTCTGCGCCTCTTTCATTCTCAATCGGATAAGATCAATCTTCTCGGAAGAATCACGAACAAAATCTGGACCAAGAATAAGCTTCTCTCCATATTCCAACCAACAAGAAGGTGATCGACATGGCCTTCCATATAAGGCTTCGAAAGGAGCCATACCGATACTAGACTGGAAACTATTATTGTAGGAGAACTCTACAAGAGGTAGGTGATCCTCCCAACTACCACCAAAATCAAAGATACAAATACGGAGAAGATCTTCCAAGATACGATTTACCCGTTCAGTCTGTCCGTCAGACTGCAGATGATAAGCTATAGAAAAATTAAGCTTTGTTCCCAAAGCTTGCTGAAGACTCTTCCAAAAATGACTCGTGAATAAAGGATCACGATCACTCATAATAGAACTAGGAACACCGTGAAGTCTCACGATTTCCTTGACATACAACTTAGCCAAATGCGAAGCTGTCCTATTAGACTTAATAGGGACAAAATGAGCAGACTTGGTGAGACGATCAACAATAACCCAAATACTAGAATGACCTGATCTCGAACGAGGTAGGCCGTCAATGAAATCCATAGAAACTTGATCCCATTTCCACAATGGAATCTCAAGAGGTTGAAGAAGACCAGAAGGACGCTGATGTTCGGCCTTCACACGTTGACATGTCATGCAGTTGCTCATATAACTCGCCACATCGCGCTTCATGCCTTCCCAATAATAAATACGACGCATATCGGCATACATCTTACTACTACCAGGATGAACGGTATACTTAGAACGATGGCAATCATCAAGAATGTCATGCCTAAGTGCAAAATCAGAAGGCACAAAAAGACGGTTCTTCTTACGAAGACACCCATGAGAATCAATGCTAAAATCTTGCAACACCTCATCACAAGATCCAGACTCACAAAGCTGAATAAAATGCAACAAATCAGGATCACGCCGTTGAGCATCGGCAATACGATCCAATAAAATAGGTCGAGCTCCCAAACTAAATAATAGAATAGGAGAATCAGAAGATGAACCTCGATCACGAATTTCACAAAAAGATAGAGTCTCAAGAACATTCCATTCGGCAAGCATCATAGAAATAACAGCCGAATGTTTGCGACTAAGCGCATCTGCAACACGATTACCCTTACCAGGGGTATACTGGATACCAAAGTCATAGGAAGCAAGAAACTCGAGCCAACGCTGTTGTCTCATATTGAGTTCCTTCTGAGTGAACAAATACTTCAAAGATTTATGATCAGTATAGAGAATGAAGCGCTCGCCCAATAAATAATGTCGCCAAATCTTCAAGGCAAAGACAATGGCGGCTAACTCAAGATCATGAGTGGCATAGCGAACTTCATTCGGACGCAGTTGCCTAGAAGCATAAGCAACTACTCAATCCCTCTGCATAAGCACAGCACCGAGACCACTACCACAAGCATCGGTGTAGACAACAAGATCATGATTCCCTTCGGGAACCACAAGAATAGGAGCATTAGTGAGAAGTTCTTTCAATGTCTGAAAGGAAGCTTCACACTTGTCGGACCAAATAAAACGAATGCCTTTCCGGGTAAGGCAAGTGAGAGGAAGCACAACACGGGAAAAGTCCTTAATGAACCACCGGTAATAACCCGCCAATCCAAGGAAACTACGAATCTCATGCACATTCTCAGGCCTCTTCCAATTCTGGATGGCTTCGATCTTTGAGGGATCGACAGAAATGCCATCGGAAGATACAACATGGCCTAAGAACTTAACCTTATTCTCCCAAAAGTGGCACTTGGAGAATTTGGCTTTAAGCAGATGACGACGGAGAGTACTCAAGATAATTCTCAAGTGATTAGCATGCTCAGCTTCAGACTTAGAATAAATAAGGATATCATCAATGAAGACAAGAACAAACTTATCGAGATATGCCCGGAGTACCCGATTCATGAGATCAACAAAGAAAGCAGGAGCGTTCGTCAAACCGAACGGCATAACGAGCCACTCAAAAGAACCATAACGAGTGCGGAAAGCGGTAAGAGGTATGCTATCCTCCGCGACTCGTAATTGATGAAAACCTGTGGCAAGGTCAAGCTGAGAAAAGACCTTAGCACCACTCAATAGATCAAACATGTCATCGATCCTAGGCAATGGATACCTATTTCTGATGGTTAACTCGTTAAGCTTGCGATAATTAATGCAAAGCCTAAGAGTTCCATCAGATTTCTTCACAAAAACGACCGCGGATCCCCACAGAGAAAAACTGGACTGAATGAACTGCTTGGACTCAAGCTCTAAAACCTGCTTCTTGAGTTCCTCATTTTCCTTTGTAGACATCCTCGTGGGAGGACGACTAACTGGCTGCGCGCCTGGAATGAGATCAATGCGGAACTCAATTGCCCGCTTAGGTGGCAAACCCGATACAGGCTCAAAAACATCTGAAAAGTCACAAGCAATAGGAATACAAGATATATCATCCTCATCACGCGAGTCAAAAGAATATAAAGCCATTTCGGAATTGTCCACATCCCGAAGAACAAGAGATAACTGAGAAGGCGAATTAGGATGACAAAGATATAAAATTCTTTCAGAACAAATAATCCTGGCATCGTACCTCACTAGCCAGTCCATACCAAAAATCATATCAAAACCCAAATGAGAAACAACGTGCAGATTCGCACGGAAAGAAAAGCAACATAAACCAATCTCAATATCATCACAAAGCAAACTAAGGGTCGCGGATCCCCCAATTGGATTCGCAATCCTTAAAGAAGTAACCATACAAGAAACATCCAAAGATAAATCATCTACAAGCTTCTTCGATACGAAAGAATGTGAAGCACCCGTATCGAAAAGAACTCGTATACTATGATCATGAAATAGAATTGAACCCTCCAAAATAGATGGAGACATACCTTTGGATTGAGTTGAACCTCCAGAAGAATTAGCCACATTGAGCTTGCCAGATTTTGCATTAGCAGGAGCAGTAGGACAAGCTAAAACATGATGACCTTCCTTCTTGCAATAGCGACAGAAGAGAGGCTTTGGACAAGCTCGAATAATATGATCCGGAGAACCACAATTGAAACACTTCCGGATAAAAGGTGTTCCGGAAGACTAAGGCTGAGGATTAGCACCACCAGTCTTCTTTTTCTTAGAAGGAAAAGGCTTCTTCTGAATTGGAAACTATTTCTTGTTAGGGTTTTTGGAAACCTCAACAGCAACATCACTATCACACTCCTTCTCGACAGTCTCGAGATGAAACGCCGAATCAACCAATTCCTCAAACGAAAGTTTAAGCTGAAGCAACAAAGACTTCTTAAGATATTTCTTAAGACCAGAAACAAACTTCAAATTCTTCTTATAAGAAGTGCTGATGAATTCGAGACCATACCGAGATAAAGCCTCGAATGATGCAACATACTCAGAAACAGAATTTTTCCCTTGCTTCAACTCAAGGAAGCGACGGGTCAATAAAACTTTTTCAGATTCAGGAACGAACTTGAGTTCAAATCGTCCCCGAAACTGAGTCCAAGAAAGAGTAGACTCATCAATTTCAGCTACAAGAAGCTCATACCAGTCAAGAGCACGCTCTTGCAATAAGCTAAAAGTTACAAGAACTCTATCATGGTCAGAAAGATCCATGCAAGAGAAAATACGCTCGCACGTGCGAAGCCAAGCTTGGACTTCAAGAACAGACTCGGAGCCCTTAAAAGGTTTTCCTCCAAGATGAGCAAAATCACTGCACTGACGTGCAAAAGCAGACTTGCGAGGTGGAGACACTCGAGGAGGAACGGAAGGCTGAGTGCTCCTAAATAACTCCATAAACTGATCGGCAGACATATATACGCCATCCGGATGTGAGCCACTAGATTGCCCAGCATCCGAACGTCGACCTCTGCCTCTTCCAGACATAAGCTGAAAGTCAAGATAAGAACAATATTATTCACAAGGTAGATATTACAATATGAGATACTACGGAATAAAATGCATTCCTAAATGTATTTCCAATATCTATCTAACCTTGATGGAATAAAGAAATGCGATGATTCAAGGATCTGTATCACTTGTACACTTTGATGTACCATAATATGTGCATCTATTATGTGTTTATCATATTTTGTTCTAAACTCTGCTCTGATACCACGCTGTGACGCCCCACTCCGAGAGCCTCGTTAACAAAGAGTATTACATAGATAATACTGTCGGCTAACGCGGACAATAGAGTATAATGGAAGCGACCATGTGCAATCTTACCTTAACTATTCACTAAATACGTCGAAAAGTAGAAACACATTAGAATTCGACCTATTCAATAAATATTTAAAGCAAAACTACAATGGCTATAGGATCTATCAGAAGAAAATATAACAACTCAAATGTAATAAACATCACAGAACAGTCGATCATAATATACACATACACAGATACACAACAGAGTATACAAAATAATACATGTCAAGTGGTACAGGAGACCACAATATACAGACGAGACGAAAGAGTATAAATCAGAGTTACAACAGATAAGGACTACAAAAGACGCTATAACAAAAAGAAGCTAGCGAATAGTCCATGAGGAAGCAAAATAGGCTAAGTCCAAAAGCACCTAACCTGAAACATCTCGGTCTGACCCGAGTATAAAATACACGGGTCAGTCTAGATAACAAAGCAGTTAGATAAACTGAACATAATAAACCTGCAAGGTCATACAGTATAATAAATATCTCTAGGGGAGATAACACAATCATCAACAAGAGATGAATCATATAGAACAAGCCTCATATCATTGGCAACATATAGAAACAAAGGATACAAATATCCCAAAACAAGCCAGAAGGCAAATAACAAATACCCATAAGGTATACAAGTTCCACAAGGTAATCGCTATACTCCATGCGGCTCAAAAAGACCAACACCGAAGGGCGATACCAAGGGAATATACATATCAATGAAACATCATAAAATTTGCTCAAGCTCAGTACTGTACAAACAAGGATCCATGAGCCCGAAGACTCCAAACCCAAGTATCACCCATGCGGCACATAAGGCCAACATCAGAGTGAAACTATATAGGGCAACAAACCCGAAGGCACACACCCGAAGGAAGCATACCCGAAGGCAACAAACCTAGGGAGATAGTCCGAATACACTATCCCAGAGGCAACAAACCGTAGTGGTGAAGGTCGAAGACCCAGTACTGGACACCACTAACTGGCGGAATGTGTCGCAACTCTCGAAAAGGAATCCGAAAAGTGTTAACGTATGTCCCATAACCACTCGTTCGCACTAAACGGTTTACTGTCCGTTAGTCCCTTTCACACTCAAAGCAGTACAAAGTTTACCTCATATCATCGATAAACCAAACCCGAAGGTCAAAACAATCAATCGAATAGGTCGAGGATTAATCGGAAAGATAAACGAACAGATTCATGGTCCGTGTTTTGCCCAACCATTTAATCACCCTTCCACTTCGTTCGAAGTGCGAAAGTGTGCGTTTTAAATAGAATTTATAAATTAGAGAAATGAACTTTTAAATGCAATTCGAGAGATTATTTTATAAAAAACCCGTGGATTAAAATTAAAAGGAACCATCAAAGTCAAAACAATTGATAATCATACATGGGATCATGAATCGATTCAAATTGGAAATTCAATCCCAAAGGCAAAGTGGGCTGAAACAGCAGGTTCAGTCGACTGAACAGAGTTTTCAGTCGACTGACCCTATACTTGGAAATTTTTCAGGTTTAGGAAACTTTCTGTTTCCAGGTTCAGTCGACTGAACAGAGTTTTCAGTCGACTGAATCATGCCTGGAAACTTTCGGGTTCCAGGTTCAGTCGACTGAACAGAGTTTTCAGTCGACTGAATCACGCCTGGGATGTTTTTCAGCCTTATTCAAATGAAGAGCAAACTCTTCCAAAATGCAATCGGACGAACATTGGCTCTAAGGGCTTATGCCAATCGACAACCCGGCCCTATATGTTCCTCGATGCATCACCAAAACATGATCAAAACACCAAAGTTAGGATTTCAAAGATTTGAACCCAAAACACTAAAAATTGGAATATTCCCCAATTCAACCCAAACCAAATGCAAGTGCATATGAACAAGGTGTTAGGAATTCATACCCAACATCAATGAAATCAAGAGAAGTAGATGTGAGTTCAAAACTCACCTTTGTACACAAAACAAAGAAGATGAAGAAGCACAAATGCAAGGAATCAACCAACTACACTCCACTTCAACACTACAAGCTTCAATCTAGAATCAAAGCAAGTATTTCCTAAGTTAGGGTTAGGAAATTACTGAAATTGAAGAGGAGTAAAGATGGAGAAGGTGGAGATGAACTTACCAATGGATTCTCTTTGATTTTGGAGCAAGAATCAAGTTACAAAGGAGAAACTAGGGCTTGCTAATTTCTATTTCTCTTTCCTTTCCTCCATTTCAGTTTTTAGCTTAAGAAATAAAATGAAATGAAGAGAGATGAGGGGAAGGGGCTGAAGTAGAAGGTTAAGTGAGTTAGCTAGCCAATGGGCTGAACCCAAACTCAAGCCCAAGTAGAAAAAGGGTCAAATTTCAACTTACTCCAAATATATCAAAGATTATACTCAAAAAGATCGCAAACGCCCTTTTGGAACCAATGGAGGTAGTTTCGAGTTCCAATTCGGCTATTTGCAGAAAGTAACATTTCGGACCCCAAAATCCGAATAACGACGCTATATTTAAATCAAACATTTAAATATAAAATCGTTAAATATGCGGGTTGTTACACACCCCTTTACAAATCATTCTAGGATTGGCGAGACCGTCGATTCTTTATAGAGATCAACCGCAGTGGAGTTATGGGATAGTCCACAATTAAGAAGAATACGAATAGGAAGAGACAAGAATGGATTTCAGAACAAAGAGGAAAGATCCAAAATTCAAAGGAAATCCGAATTCAAAGAGGAAGGAACTCAAGCTTGAACGAAGGTGATTCTGTAATTAAATTTACTTTATATGCTAAGTTTTGCCTAAGACCAGAGCTCTTATACCACATGTTACATCTCGATATTTCATGTCATTCGCAACCGCACATGTTGGAATTGAATTCTCAAAATATCATATTATTAATTTATATTTGGAAAAACTCAGCATATACAGTAAATAAATCAATCACAGAATCACAGACACAGAGTAATATAACAATAAGCAGCGGAAACAAATTAATAGTAGTTCATGAAGCTACTATATATATATATATATATATATAACAGAGTTAAAACAAGATACAACAGAAGTCTCGAATACATAGAAGTCTTAATATAATAGTCAAATAACAAAATCTGAATATATCACTGGAGTCAACTGAATAAATGAAAGCTGAATAGATATAGATGGATCTCCGGCGAAGCTCCAACTCCAAAGGTGAGTCTCAAATGCTGTGACACCCAGTCTGAGCCAAGCATAAAGCAAAAGACAAAACACTCGAGTCAGGATTAAAAATTTTATATCAATAAATCCAACTCAATTGAAATATCTACTGAAATACAAGTGACTCAAAGATGTTTGGGATACCCATCCTCTAAGGATTCATGGAACTATCTACTATGTAGTACAATACGCTATTATAATATGTCTATAGTAAAGTAAAAGTATTAAATAGCGTTAAGTCGTTACCCATATCCCCCTTAAAACATTTTATATATTCGCATAGCCTATACAATATCGTAATCTCCCTCCGTAAACTGAAGGCTGTCAGCGGGCACTCCATAGGTATGGTACAAAACAAACTCATAGTGGGCTTGATATGGTAGGTGACACGGCACAACTAGGCAATGCCAGGGTAGATATACCAAGTACACTTCCATGCTGTTGGTAACGCATAGCTGCAACTACCACCCAACTCGTCCAACGCTCCCATAAAATCCGAGGGTGCACCCAATCAATCACAATGTAATAGAATGGTATTGAAGAAGTGTGTCCGACCGGAGGAGCTACCTCACTTGGCCCGTTAATTACTCCTGTTTTAGCCACCTTAAGCTAAGTCACGGGAGTCAGGTCTACGTATATACCTCATATAGAATCGTCACCAACCATCCAACATTATTTAGGAATCTCCACCGCGTACACAGTTGTTAAAGTGGTTTTTGGTATTGGCAAAGAATATGACAATAACCGATCGCGGTCTCTTTAACAACCAAACGTTATTATGACACCGTGGTTATTTCATTTCAAATAATTCATATTTCAAAAACAAAATATCATATCCATTTCAAAACCATATCAATACGATATCATTATTTACTTCAAATATATCCATTTCCAAACTCGTAGCACTTTCAAAGTTATAACACTTTCAAAATTATAAAACTTAGAAATTATAACACTTTAGAAATCATAACACTGTGAAATCATAAAACTTTGAAAATCATAACACTTTGAAATCATAATACTTTGGAAATCATAACGGTTTGGATATTAATAACAGAATATATATAATAAAATAGTTTATATAATAAAATAATTAGTATATTAAAATAGTTAAAAATTAAAAATAGTTTATATAATAAAATGATTAGTATATTAAAATAGTTAAAAATTAAAAATAGTTTATTTTAAAATAATTTATAAAGTAAAATATTAAAATAGTTTTAAATATAATTTAAAAATACTCTATATAATAAAAATAGTTTCCTCAAATTTCACAAATTGATTCAAATTAACTCGAATTCTAAAATTCAATTTAATTCAATCTCAATTCGTCAAATTTCAACTTAGTTCAACATCTCAATAAACCATGTTCAATTTGTATATTTCAAATACAAATTTGAATCATAAATTAAACCATTTAAACTTCAATAGATTTCAAAATTTAATATTCAACCTTTATAATAACTAAATTTGATAATTTCATATTTATTACAAATTCACTTTACTATTATTTAGTTTTTAAATATTCACTTAAACTAATCCAATAAAATTTAAATAAAATCTAAAATTACAATTTAAATAAAACTAAATATCCTATTTCGATTTATTTAAACTTGAAATATTCATTTAATCACTTTAAATCAAAATCAAGTTATAAAATTATATCTTTAAAATCTCAAATTCAATAAGTTTCAAATTGATTGAGTTAAATATAATTCTTAAAAGAATATGCTTTCAAATTAATTAAATTTTATCTTCCTCACCTTAATTTTATTAAAATTATTATAAAATATATTTTTAAAATATAAATTTTCAAATAAATACTTGAACTAATGTATACTAATTAAATTAAATCTTATTATTAAATTTAATTTTTTATTAAAAATTATTAATATATATTTAAAAATAGTAAAATTATAAGAAAATATTAAAAATTAAATTTTCAAAACTAACTTATAAATTTAAAATTTTCCAAACATATAAATAAAAAATATAAAATTTAAACCTTCATAAAATAACATATATATATATATATATATATATATAATATCTTAAAATCAATATTTAATAAAACCATATATTTCTCTCAAAACCTTGGAAATCATTTTTAATATATATATATATGTGTGTATATATATATAGATGGACAGTGTCTGTATATAATTTTATATCCTATGGTCAAGTGATACAAATATTTGTCATTTCAATCCGCAATTCAAATATCTACGGGGAATATATATTATTTCAACCCGTAATCCCAATTCAGAGTGAATGAAAATCGCTTGGGTTTATCATTTCAACCCATAACGATTTTCTCCTATTCTACAAGATCGTTCGAGTATGTATCATTTCAACCCTAGGGAATTCTAAACTAACAGGGAACTTACAGAGTGAGAAAAAATATGATAATAATATAATATATCAACAACATGCATATATCATCAATAATAACGAAATATAATATAAACAACATGACATGGTGTCATACATATATAGCAAATATATCATTAATAGTTTGATTTAGTAGCATATTTCAATTGTCGTTCAAATGAAATTAAATTTAACAAATATAAGAATGTTAATCATGAGTGATTGCTCACCTTTCGAGGCTAAAGATATGAACGAGAATGGAAGCGAATAAACACAGGCAAGCATACCGATCAAGCGAGGGGAATAGTGATAAGGTTGGAACTGCTATTGTAAATCTAAACAGCGACGAAACAAAGCAAATTAATAGCTAGAGATTGATAGAACAAAATACATATTATAATTTAAATCAATATATATATATATATATATTTCAAAATAATACATGACTTATATATATATATATATATATAAACCAACATATATACAACTGATGTAGACTATATATGTATACATATCTAACATATATATTAAAATTAAGTATGCTTATCAATTGAAAGTGTGCATGTGTGTGTGTGTATATAAACAAAAGCATAGTAGTTTACGTAATGTAGCTTGCATATAAACTTCTTTAACATAGTATATATATAGAAACCGATTAACTGACATACGTATGTATATTTTAAAAGTAATCTAAGTTCTTCAATTATAAATTTTCATATACATCTGCGCATGCTTACATATGTATATCTTGGATAATTTCAAAAAAACAAAAGCATAAAGAAAGGAAATGAGCAGGTAACAAAGTAAAACAAGCAAAGTTATAAAACATATATACTGTAGCTAAATAAATAAATATATTTATATAAACATACTTGCATAAACTTTCATTGTTATTATATATATATATATGCACCTGTTAACCGAAAAAAAGAATTTATAGCAGAACTTAATAAACTTGCCCATACTAGTATATATCTGTGGACTAATAGTAAACCAATATGCAAAAAGATTATATATATGGATATATATATATATATATATCACTTATAAATTTTTTGTGTAACTACCGGACTTGAATTATTTATAACATATATAAATATATATACATAACAACATATCAATTACCACTTATACAAACTTTGTATATAATGTAACTTTTATAAACTCATATATACATACTGTAACATTTATATATAAATACAACATAAAACAAAAACTTATATAACTTTATAAATATACAAAACTCACGGCATATTACAAAGAATAATATATACATAAATATACACACTGAAAAAATACTAACAAAACATATACATATTATAATTACATATATACCTTTAATCGCGGGATAGGAAGCCAAGCAGCTCGGGTGTTACGCGTGGAAGATGGCAAGGGGAAAAAAGTAGGGTCAGGGGAGGAACTCGGCTGCCGAGTTGACAGAGAGGGGAGAGGAGGAGATGAAGGCGGGTATGGGTGTTTTTCGGTCGTGGAATGGTGAAGTGGTGAGGCCAAGATTGGTGGAGGTGAGGAAGCAGGTCAGCTCAGTGATAGGTAGGCTATGGAGTGGGAAAGGCTTGTGACCAGCATGGAGGGTGGAGATGGTTACCGGGGAGGTGGAAAGGGAAAAGAGCATGGGTTGTGATGGAGGAGTTCGGCTGTGTGCTTGGGTTCGGGATTGAGAAGGGAAGGAGGAAGCGAAGGCTTTGGGTGCGGTGTTTGGAAGCAAGGGAGGTGAACGAACCGATGAAAAACAAAAAAGATATGTAAGGGAGAGGAAAGGTTGCAATAAGAAAAAACATAGGGAGAACAAGAAAATGAACGAACCAATGAAAAATAAAAGATGTAATAGCAATATAAGTAAAAAGATAGAATAACAAAAGTTAGAGCAAAGATTATGACTGTTGGTTTACACACAGTGAGCAATGAATGTCACGGGAAATCCAAAAGCCAAATTACGAAACCGATATGGAAAATCGTTTCGCAGATTGCACCGCACACCAGACTCTGAAATTGACAATGGAATGTACCGTAGGGATCAGCATGACGAGATGATCAAAATGGTATACGAATATCAGCGGTACGACCATCCAATCAAAAGTCACTAATCGATACCGAAAATGCTGCTAAAATGCCGAAACAAGATAAACGGAGCAATAGTAGTTCAAGTTTGACGAAACGAAATATGACGTCCCACTCAGAAGATGATTTACAAATTTTTTATATAAAAATATTGAAGTTTGATAAATATTTTATTATCATTAAATATTAACTAATTTAAATTTAAATAAAATTACACAAAAAATAAACTACCATATTATCTGATGAAAAATTACCATTTACTATGTTTATATAGACGTATTTTTAAAATCAAATTTTTATTTCCAAATTCAGTTATCTAAAATTTCACAAAATTCCAGCTAATTATTTTATTAAAACCATTAAAATTTACAGGTCGTTACACTCCCCCCCACTGAAAACTTTTCGTCCCCGAAAAGGAAGGAGGTAGGAGAATAGAAACAACCAGAAAGAAAAGTGGATTGAAATACAAAATAAAACAGTTAATTTAAAACCTTAGAAATTTCATTTATTTTAAAATTACTTTACATTCAATCTTGACTATTCCTAAATTCATATTTATTTATTCATTGTCTTATTATTTAATTTATCTTAATTAACATTTTATAATCATAAATTGAGTGTATAAACATTTATTATAATCATATTTTATTCAACAAATTAGTTCTTTCTGTGGCGACCCGACTTCCTAACATCAGGAAGACGCGTCACTAATAAAGAAAGGAAGGGATAGAAGAAGAAAAGAAAGAAAGAAGAAACACAACAATATCAGAAAACTCACAGCGGAACGAATGAAATATAATATATCACATAAAATATTACATAGTATCATATTACATCAGAGTACACAACTTATACAACACATCATAGACAGTTATAAACATCTGTCTAACTATACAACTCAAGATACACAAGATACAGATACCATACAAACACAGCGGAACCATAATATATCTACACGTGGAAGCCTCCTGCTCCATATCTCCTCCAAAATTCGTCAAGAAAACCTGAATCACTTGACTACTCATACATAATATGAGTACCTAAGAGTTTAATAAAACAGAAAATAAACACTCGGGTCAGACAGGGGTCTGGTGTGAGTAAACGGTTTAAAATTGCTTAACTTTAGAAAATCCTTTGAAAAGAAAAGGTATCATGTAAGACTTCCCACACATAAACATGAAAAAGTTTTTACCTTACGCTAACCAAAACATTTGATAGAAAATCCAGTGATATTATAATAGTGTCTAGGGTTTTCAAATAAATAAGAAATAGCCAAAATTGTTACATTATTAAATTCTATCTACTAGCCACAAAAGTGGGTAATACAAACAAAACCGTAGGGTCTCGTAGGAAGAATGGGTTTCCATCAATGGCAGGGCTACCGGGGTAACGCCGATCACAGTACATGGCCTAGATCAACGTAACGAGGAGCCACCCTAACTTCCCTGCATCATAAAGCCGGGATCGTTCCTTACTGAACAGTCCCGAGTGAGATCACCCCGTGGTTGGCGCGACCAACCACCCACAAAGCTGAAATAAAGGAACATCTAGACATGAATGACCTCACCCTGAAATGGGTGCTACCCACCTAGCCTTGCTTCACCTTCCCTGCTTTAGCCATTCCCGGGTTGATGAGGCTTGAGGCTGCGATTACCTTTATAGAACACATCTATCCTAGAATGCTCATCGTCCACCTGATGATGTTCTGAAAGCATTCAATCCATACAAGTTCGTACCGGGTTCGAACGAAACTGAAGGCACTATCTCGTTGCACTCATTTTGGAATCACCCTCAGAGTCAACGACCATAGCCCTTGCACTATGTATCACGATCTCGAACCTATAAGTACTATCTCCGACAAAATCATTACGGAATCACCCACAGAGTTATACTGACGAATAGTTCTTACACCTCGAGTCTTCACTTGCTCCTAACGTATAATTAGAATCGATGTGGTTTTATGATATCCAAATATGGAAACCCGATCCCGGTCTCACCGAAACAAATGCCATTCTAATGTCCAAGTTGTTTTGAGGGTTTTAAACATTTAAAACTTATATCCAGGATGATATAACAAATAGATGAATCATATTATCACAATAGATAATTCATATCAAACTTTCATCTCACAAAGCAGCATATCCCATACATCAGAGATATCCAAATCATCCAATATCAACCAATCACCCAATATCAAGCATCCACTAGTAATCAATTATCCAGTATGAATCAATCATCCAATACCAATCATCCAATATCAATCAATCATTCAAAAGCAGAATTGATTAACTTCTAACCAATTGGATTACCATAATCCTTCTTCATTTATTTATTCCAAATAAATAAATTAATAAATCATCTCTTAATGATCTTCCTTCATTAATCTTCCTTGATTAATTATCCTTTAATAAATAATTAACTTGTAATTAATCATCTTATTAATCATAAACAATAATTAACAATTTGTAATTACTTATCTTAATTAATTAACTTCTTAATTAATTATATTAACCTTTGATTAATTATCTAATTAATGAATCTTTAATTACTTCATTAATTAATTATTATTCAATTAAATAAATAAATAATCCTTAATTAATCACTTTATTAACTAATTGCTTTTTTAAATTAATTACCCTTAGTAAGTAATCTTAAATTAATCACGTTTATTAATTAATTAATCACATTAATTAATTAACTAAAATTATTAAGTAATTAATCCTTAGTTACTTACATAAGTAATTATCTTCTAATTACTTTCATTAATAAATCTTGATTTCTCTCTTAATTAATTACCTTAACAAGTAATCAATTCCATCATAAAACAATCCTTAATACTTTAATTAATTAATTTCTCCATAATTAATTAACTTCAAACAATTATATTAATCAATCCTTAGATTAATAACATCATGTGGTTATCCATTAATCACTTCAACTTAATTACTCCCATGAGTAATTTCTCTAATTACTTCCATAAGTAATTACCATTCTTAATTACATTTAGTAATTAATCATTAATTACTTCATTAAGTAATTACACTTAATTAATCCATAATTAAGTGATTATAAAAAAATTAAATAAACAATTAACTAATTATTTAAAATTAATTAAATAATAAATTAACTAACTTCTTATATTTAAAGAAACTCCTTAATTAATTAAGAAAAACATTAATCTTAATTAAATCTCTTACTTATTAACACATCATATTTAATTAAGCATTCTTAAGTTCATATCAAAATAATTTAACATTATTTATCTTCTAAATAAATTATTTGAAATTAAATCAAATTTTAATAACTTAAAACAAATTACTCTATTTGGATTTCAAAATTATATCAGTAACCTTATTTGAAAATAAGGCATTTAGAAATCCAATTTAAAATCTAAAATACTTTGAATAATTCAAACTTATTCATTTTCAATAAAGTTTAAAACTTAAGTTTTTAAACATTACTTTTAAAATTTTGCATAAAACTTTGGTTCAATATTTAAATTCAAAACACTTCTTTTAAATTAGATTTCAAAATTTAATTAAGATAATCACTTTCAAAACAATCATCTTAAAACATTTTAAACTTGAAATATAAATTCAATTTACACTTTTATAAGTTTGATTAACATTAACTTACAACAACAAGTTAATTTGTAACTTAGTATCATACAGAACTTAACTAAAAATCACCACCCAACAACACTCGAGAAAATCACCTAAATGCCTCGTGCCTACCCCGAAGCAAAATCCAGCACATCTACTCTGAGCCGACCATAATGCAAACACGAGCGAATCTTCGAGCGAAAGCTCGTCTTCTCCAAAACAAAATTCCAGTGCACGCGAATGTGCACGGTGCACGTGCGCGACCACTTCCAGCCACCATAGTTCGTCGCGATCGACATCGACGGTCACCTGAACGCGTGCGAACCCAATTCCAAACCCAGATCGAAGAATATGCGTGCGAATCAAAATTGGACCATTAACTCGGAAACTTGCAAAACAAACTCTCGAACACTAAACCACCCACGGCCGACGCCACGATGCCGTAAGGCCTTCACCATCCACTCCATCGAATCACTACGACACGAGCTTCGACACCCCAAACACGATCGAAGTCGATCCACCCCTCATGTCGAAATTGTCTCGATAGTTAAGCCGAGCACAAACGAAAATAAAAACCCTAATTCCTTCAAATCCCATCAACTTAACCATTGGAAAAATTAAATTGTATTTTTCCCATAATCAACAACCTAAAAACCAGCCTCGATCGAAAATCTAGCTTCAAACATCACCTGGATCTTCGGCAAATCACTAAAACCCAAATTTCGAACAAAATCCAAATTCACCTTAATTTCACAACTAAAAATTATGATATGTACTTTAAAAATCATAATTTTTGGTCCTTAACATATTCGCGAAATCCAAATCAGAAAACATGGAAGTTGATTTTTGACATGCATCAGTAGTTTACCGTATTTTCATTTTTTAGAATTATTTGTAAATTAAAAATTACAGAAGCTATTTTTAAAATTTCTATCTAACATTATCATACAATCTTCATTCACATATCAAGATCAAATAAGGTATAGATTGGAAGTTTTGAATTTTCCCAAGGAACAACTTAAAAAAAATCAAACAAAGAATGAATATTTGCTGACATTTGAATTCCAGGTAATTTCACACTTACAACATACAGCTTAACAGTATTCATGTAATAATATTCATTATCTAAACGAAATTCATTTGCATGCATCATCATTTAAACATAGATTAAATTAAAACTGTTTTTAAAATATATTTACTCACCTTATTTAATATGCAGAGCAGATTTTGATCCCTTTCCAGGTTTGAACAAACAATCTGAAAAATGCTTTGACTATGCTGATGAAACACTTGCATGTTTGAAATCTTTGCATGCTTCAAATTGTTGATGATTTAAAAGTTGAACTGATGTTTTAAAAGTGATGATGATCCTCATTCTTCCTTTGAATTGCAGGTTGATTTGAATTGCAGCTTGAAGTTTGCAGATCTTAATTAAAATCATATTTTCTCTTTGCCTTTTGATTTTGAATTTCATGTTTCGGGTTTTGATTTTGCTTTGCAGATTTGTTTTTACTTCAGATTTTAACTTTGCTTTTGGATTTTATTTTTAGATTTGTGAAAAGTTTCTGGTTTGAGTTAAGAAGAAGAAATAAAGGAAATAAAAATGTTTGTAAAAAAACAAATTTTCTTCTAAACACATTTATTAAAAATTAAAATGAAATGTTGCCACTTGGTTCCAAAACTTACATTTGTCATTCATTTTTTAAATTGCCTTACATGTGTTTTTAAGGTGTGTTAATATGTTACACATATTATTAAATATTTTAAATAAATTCTCATTTAATTTAAAAGATAATATAAGCTTATGTATATAATTTATTAAATTACTAAATACTTATGTATGAATAAATAAATTTACTTTTTTAAAGAAAATATTAATACAAATAAATCTTTATACATGTTTACACATGTTTTAGCATTTTTAATTAATTTTTTTACTTAATTTAAATGATAATATAACTTACTTATTTTAATTCTCTTAGTAAATATAATTTTCATATTTATATATAAATTTACTTTTTAAAAAATATTCTAAAATTAATTATTATGCAAATATATTTTCTTATACATTGTAATTTAAAATCTAAAACAATTATTTTTATACATTTATAATCATTTAAGTTTAAGCACTTTAAAGAAACAAAAATAAAACATTGATTAAATCCTTTATAAACTATCATATTTAAAACAACAATTATCTTATATTTGAAAACAATTGAATTAATCTAAATTAAATTTTGAAAATATTAATTAAATAAAGCTTTAAATTACAATTCATACGTATATAAATTATCAACAAATTAAATTAAATTCCAAAACAAATTCCAAATTATAACATATACATACATATATATATATATATTACAATTTGAAAATTTCATCTTTTATTTAAAACAAAAGATCTCCTATTCACAATATATCAAATATATATATATATTATAAATAGAATAAAATTTACTAGCTTTGAAAAATAATTCTTATCAATATTACCGGATTAAAAATTTATTAACCTTTAAAAGATTAAATTTACCAATTTAAATTAAATTATAAAGAAAAATTATCAAATCAATTTAATTATTAATACAGATTATTAAATTGATACTGCCTAAAATTCCGGGTCGTTACAATCGTCCACCCTTAAAAGAATTTTGTCCCCGAAATTTAAAAGCAAAGGTAATTTAATAACCCAGCAAAGATTTCAATTTCCAACCAGCAAAGCATACCTAACATCCAGTAACTAACAACCATAGCAATCAATCAAACAAACAAAAAACCTAAGTAATTATCCTGACGCAAATCGGAATAAATCTCAAATACTATCTAGAGTTTCCCAAGTATAAAAAATCACTGGGAGACTCGCTCTACAGAAACTAAACAAACTACAGCACCAAAATCCAGAGCTCCTCTCATATCTAGATCCACCAATCTAAACAGAACATCCGACTATACTCAAGTCTAGCACAACTTCCAAAATCCAACTGAACTACAGATCCCACAACCAACAATGAATCATACACGTACTCCCTCAGAGATACGTGAAATACAATGAATTCCAGCTATCTAAACTGGCAATTCAATCTTATCCTATCGAAAACACAGATAAGAAATCTCAAGTGCCTCAGAACTAACCATCCAACCTTACTCAATTACCGCTCTCTTATCCAGAGAAATCTTAACATAATGAAGTCTTCAACTTCGAATTCCAAACTCCTTATCTCATATTTTCATAACTCAACAGACAAATCTTGGGCAGCCAATCTTCTTCCTGATCAGTTCAACCTATGTTGATGCTTCCAGAAACAACTAAACTAAAGCAAACTATTTTTTGGATCCTATCCAATAGAAAAGTCTTCCCAAGATCCGTCGGAATCCAGAACACAAGCTCTACTTCCTAACCAATAGCAAACTGAACTTGCTTCCTTCCTCGCACAGCTGCTACCTCCCTTCCGCTACACAACTCTGATTCCGGAATAGATGAGAATACTGTTGATGAACACGAGTTCAACTTATCCAATATATCAGGGAACTTAGTTCATCAAATCCATAAAATCTGAGTGACCCATCTGACTCGGTCACACAATCTTACATCAGAAATCCAACTCAAAAACTAGATCTGACTAATCCAAATTCCAAAAAATTTCTAAGCTGCTACACCAACTCTCCTTCTCCAAGAACCATCCTATTACCAGGCTAACTACCAGTATCGCTTCTGGAACCAAAACAATATGGAACTCAACTCCAGATGCAGACAAACTTCTGATTGCATCAGTAGCTCCTATTACCACATGAGAATTCTCAGTCTCAAACAAAAGATTACTCAAGAAAAATCCTCAAACTAATCGCAAGTCACTTTTGCGATCCTACCTAGTTCGGATTCTGAAGAAAAACCGTCCCCTCTTTACCAAGTGGAACAGCTTTAAGCTTTTCCAAACAAGGTTAACCTTCAAGAAAACATTCACCAACTGCCCGGACCGTTGATAGAAGATCCACCCAGGTTCCTGAACTATCGAACAAACGGCACACTACTGCTTCCAAAGTCTACCTCGATGATACTGCAGAGCTAAAGGACCTTCTCGTCAACACACTGAACACTTCGAACTACACTGCTACCTCTGCTAACCAAAAACTTATAATCTCTCGAAAACCAAAACCATCAACAAACCACACAACGGATCTTCGAGGTGGCAGACATCTTCTTAAGAAATTTTGGCTCCAAACTAAACATCAACATCAACATCTCGCTCTCCTTAAGAAATGACAAATGAGACCATGCCGAAGCGAAACAACTTATAGACCTTAGTCTCATATTCCAAAACAGACAACTTCCTTGCTAAAGATCCAAATAACTTCTACACAGACGAATCTTCCCTGCGACAGGTAAAAACTGCTCCTCAACTACTTCTAAAACTGCTTCAAGAGAAAACATCTCCTGAAAATATCCATGGATACTACATCTCATCACGCAGTTATCAAGATATCATCACTTACTTCTGCACTTCTAACAGATCCAAACTTATATTTCAAAGATAAACTCTGAATCTTTAAAAGGATTTTCCTTCGGATATCAGAGAAATCCTTACTCCAAACTACAAATCTTACTTGAGACGGTAATAGGTTTACAGTCGTGACAAATATACTTCCAACCTCAAACATATGGACCTCCTCCATTAGTGGTAGTCGTGTTACTCACACTCACCACTACTCCATCTACCTCTAAAACTTATGTTGGAAAACTCGAACAGATAACCCAACAGATTAGGTATATATATATATATATATATATATATATATATATATATATATATATATATATAAATTACAAGTACGCTCTCTCAAGAAAGACACCACTCCAGAGCCTAGGTATTCACTCAACCTAATGCTTTGATACCAAAATGTGGCGACCCAACTTCCTAACACCAGGAAGACGCGTCACTAATAAAGAAAGGAAGGGATAGAAGAAGAAAAGAAAGAAAGAAGAAACACAACAACATCAGAAAACTCACAGCGGAACATGAAATATAATATATCACATAAAATATTACATAGTATCATATTACATCAGAGTACACAACTTATACAACACATCTTAGACAGTTATAAACATCTGTCTAACTATACAACTCAAGATACACAAGATACAGATACCATACAAACACAGTGGAACTATAATATACACGTGGAGGCCTCCTGCTCCATATCTCCTCCAAAATTCATCAAGCAAACCTGAATAACTTGACTACTCATACATAATATGAGTACCCAAGTGTTTAATAAAATAGAAAATAAACACTCGGGTCAGACAGGGGTTTGGTGTGAGTAAACGGATTAAAATTGCTTAACTTTAGAAAATCCTTTGAAAAGAAAAGGAATCACGTAAGACTTCCCACACATAAACATGGAAAAGTTTTTACCTTACACTAACCAAAACATTTGATAGGAAATCCAGTGATATTATAATAGTGTCTAGGGTTTTCAAATAAATAAGAAATGGCCGAAATTGTTACATTATTAAATTCCAGCTACTAGCCACAAAAGTGGGTAATACAAACAAAACCGTAGGATCTCGTAGGAAGAATGGGTTTCCATCAATGGCAGGGCTACCGGGGTACCACCCGTCACAGTACGTGGCCTAGATCAACGTACCGAGGAGCCACCCTAACTCCCCTGCATCACAAAGCCAAGACCGTTCCTTACTGAACAGTCCCGAGTGATATCACCCCGTGGTTGGCGCGACCAACCACCCATAAAGCTGAAATAAAGGAACATCTAGACAGGAATGACCTCACCCTGAAATGGGTGCTACCCACCTAACCTTGCTGCACCTCCCCGGTTTTAGCCATTCCCGGGTTGATGAGGCTTGAGGCTGCGATTACCTTTATAGAACACATCTATCTTAGAATGCTCATCGTCCACCTGACGATGTTATGAAAGCATTCAATCCATACAAGTTCGTCCCGGGTTCGAATGAAACCGAAGGCACTATCTCATTGCACTCATTTTGGAATCACCCTCAGAGTTAACGACCATAGCCCTTGCACTCTGAATCACCATCTCGAACTTATAAGTACTTTCTCCGTCAAACTCATTACAGAATCACCCATAGAGTTATACTGACGAATAGTTCTTACACCTCGAGTCTTCACTTGCTCCACTTGGATTCACGACCTAACGTTTAATTGGAATCGATGTGGTTTTCAGATATCCAAATATGCAACCCCGATCCCGGTCTCACCGAAACAAACGCCATTTTAATGTCCAAGTTGTTTTAAGGGTTTAAATATTTAAAACTTATATCCAGGATGGTATAAAAGATAGATGAATCATATTATCACAATAGATAATTCATATCAAACATTCACCTCACAAAGCAGCATATCCCATACATTAGAGATATCCAAATCATCTAATATCAACCAATCACCCAATATTAATCGTCCAATAGTAATCAATTATCCAGTATTAATCAATCACCCAATACCAATCATCCAATATCAATCAATCATTCAAAAGTAGAATTGATTAACTCCTAACCAATTGGATTACCATAATCCTTCTTCATTTATTTATTCCAAATAAATAAATTAATAAATTATCTCTTAATGATCTTCCTTAATTAATCTTCCTTGATTAATTATCCTTTAATAAATAATTAACTTGTAATTAATCATCTTATTAATCATAAACAGTAATTAACAATTTGTAATTACTTATCTTAATTAATTAATTTCTTAATTAATTATATTAACCTTTGATTAATTATCTAATTAATCAATCTTTAATTACTTCATTAAGTAATTATTATTCAAATAAATAAATAAATAAATAATCCTTAATTAATCACTTTATTAACTAATTACCTTTTTAATTAATTACCCTTAGTAATTAATCTTAAATTAATCACATTTATTAATTAATTAATCACATTAATTAATTAACTAAAATTATTAAGTAATTAACCCTTAATTACTTACATAAGTAATTATCTTCTAATTACTTTCATTAATAAATCTTGATTTCTCTCTTAATTAATTACCTTAACAAGTAATCAATTCCATCATTAAACAATTCTTAATACTTTAACTAATTAATTTCTCCATAATTAATTAACTTCGAACAATTATATTAATCAATCCTTAGATTAATAACATCATGTGATTATCCATTAATCACTTCAACTTAATTACTCCCATGAGTAATTTCTCTAATTACTTCCATAAGTAATTACCATTCTTAATTACATTCAATAATTAATCATTAATTACTTCATTAAGTAATTACACTTAATTAATCCATAATTAAGTGATTATAAAAAAATTAAATAAACAATTAACTAATTATTTAAAATTAATTAAATAATAAATTAACTAACTTCTTATATTTAAGGAAACTCCTTAATTAATTAAGAAAAACATTAATCTTAATTAAATCTCTTACTTATTAACACATCATATTTAATTAAGCATTCTTAAGTTCATATCAAAATAATTTAACATTATTTATCTTCATAAATAAATTATTTGAAATTAAATCAAATTTTAATAACTTAAAACAAATTACTCTATTTGGATTTCAAAATTATATCAGTAACCTTATTTGAAAATAAGGCATTTAGAAATCAAATTTAAAATCTAAAATACTTTGAATAATTCAAACTTATTCATTTTAAATATAGTTTAAAACTTAAGTTTTTAAAAATTACTTTTAAAATTTTGCATAAAACTTTGGTTCAATATTTAAATTCAAAACACTTCTTTTAAATTGGATTTCAAAATTTAATTAAGATAATCACTTTCAAAACAATCATCTTAAAACATTTTAAACTTGAAATATAAATTCAGTTTACACTTTTATAAGTTTGATTAACATTAACTTACAACAACAAGTTAATTTGTAACTTAGTATCATACAGAACTTAACTAAAAATCACCACCCAACAACACTCGAGAAAATCACCTAAATGCCTTGTGCCTACCCCGAAGCAAAACCAGCACATCTACTCCGAGTCGACCACGATGCAAACACGAGTGAATCTTTGAGCTAAAGCTCGTCTTCTCCAAAACAAAATTCCAGTGCACACGAACGTGCACGGTGCACGTGTGCGACCACCTCCGACCACCATAGTTCGTCGCGATCGACGTCGACGGTCACCTGAACGTGTGCGAACCCAATTCTAAACCCAGATCGAAGAATATGTGTGCGAATCAAAATTGGACCATTAACTCGAAAAAATGCAGAACAAACACTCGAACACTAAACCACCCACGGTCGATGCCACGATGCCGTAAGGCCTTCGCCATCCACACCATCGAATCGCCACGACACGAGCTTCGACACCCCCAAACACGATCGAACTCGATCCACCCCTCATGTCGAAATTGTCTCGACAGTTAAGCCGAGCACAAACGAAAATAAAAACCCTAATTCCTTCAAATTCCATCCATTTAACCATTGGAAAAATTAAATTATGTTTTTCCCATAATCAACAACCTAAAACAAGCCTCGATCGAAAATCTAGCTTCAAACATCACCTGGATCTTCGGCAAATCACTAAAACCCAAATTTCGAACAGAACCCAAATTCACCTTAATTTCACAACTAAAAATTATGATATGTACTTTAAAAATCATAATTTTTAATCCTTAACATATTCGTGAAATCCAAATCAGAAAACATGGAAGTTGATTTTTGACATGCATCAGTAGTTTACCGTATTTTCGTTTTTTAGAATTATTTGTAAATTAAAAATTACAGAAACTATTTTTAAAATTTGTAGCTAACATTATCATACAATCTTTGTTCACATATCAAGATTAAATAAGGTATAGATTGGAAGTTTTGAATTTTTCCAGGGAATAACTTAAAAAAATCAAACAGAGAATGAATATTTGTTGACATTTGAATTCCAGGTAATTTCACACTTACAACATACAGCTTAAAAGTATTCATGTAACAATATTCATTATCAAAACAAAATTCATTTGCATGCATCATCATTCAAACATAGATTAAATTAAAACTGTTTTTAAAATATATTTACTCACCTTATTTAATATGCAGAGCAGATTTTGATCCCTTTCCAGGTTTGAACAAATAATCTGAAAAATGCTTTGACTATGCTGATGAAACACTTGCATGTTTGAAATCTTTGCATGCTTCAAATTGTTGATGATTTAAAAGTTGAAACGATGTTTTAAAAGTGCTGATGATCTTCATTCTTCCTTTGAATTGCAGGTTGATTTGAATTGCAGCTTGAAGTTTGCAGATCTTAATTAAATTCAGATTTGCTCTTTGCCTTTTGATTTTGAATTTCATGTTTCAGATTTTGCTTTGCAGATTTGTTTTTACTTCAGATTTTAACTTTGCTTTTGGATTTTATTTTCAGATTTGTGAAAAGTTTCTGGTTTGAGTTAAGAAGAAGAAACAAAGGAAATAAAAATGTTTGTAAATTTTTTTTTCTTCTAAACACATTTATTAAAAATTAAAATGATATATTGCCACTTGGTTCCAAAACTTACATTTGTCATTCATTTTTTTAATTGCCTTACATGTGTTTTTAAGGTGTGTTAATATGCTACACATGTTATTAAATATTTTAAATAAATTCTCATTTAATTTAAAAGATAATATAAGCTTACTTATATAATTTACTAAATTACTAAATACTTATGTATTAATAAATAAATTTACTTTTTAAAGAAAATATTAATACAAATAAATCTTTATACATGTTTACACATGTTTTAGCATTTTTAATTAATTTTTTACTTAATTTAAATGATAATATAACTTACTTATTTTAATTCTATTAGTAAATATAATTTACATATTTAAATATAAATTTACTTTTAAAAGAAAATATTCTAAAATTAATTATTATGCAAATATATTTTCTTATACATTGTAATTTAAAATCTAAAACATTTATTTTTATATATTTATAATCATTTAAGTTTAAGCACTTTAAAGAAACAAAAATAAAACATTGATTAAATCCTTTATAAACTATCATATTTAAAACAACAATTATCTTATATTTGAAAACAATTGAATTAATCTAAATTAATTTTTGAAAATATTAGTTAAACAAAGCTTTAAATTACAATTCATACATATATAAATTATCAACAGATTAAATTAAATTTCAAAACAAATTCCAAATTATAACATATACAAACATATATATTACAATTTGAAAAATTCATCTTTGATTTAAAACTAAAGATCTCCTATTCACAATATATATAAATATATATATATATATTATAAATAGAATAAAATTTATTAGCTTTGAAAAATAATTCTTATCAATATTGCCAGATTAAAAATTTATTAACCTTTAAAAGATTAAATTTACCAATTTAAATTAAACTATAAAGAAAAATTATCAAATCAATTTAATTATTAATACAGATTATTAAATTGATATTGCCTAAAATTACGGGTCGTTACACTTTCTTTTCTCAAATTATTATTCAATTTATTCCACTTAATATATCTTATCACACAGATTAAGTATATTGACACTTATTGTAACTACTTAAATTTATTTATAAATTTCTTTAACATCATTTTATATTGCATACTATTCAATTACATAGCCAACTTCAGAATAATTTTGGTAAGTTATATATATTGGAATGCATTTGAGTGTTGTACAAGTAAACTTTCCTAATTAAATTATTTCAAGTTTAAATATTTATTCAAAAATTTTGGCTTCATTTCATAATTGAAATCATCCCTTAACAAACTTTTAAGAGTTAAATTTCCAGTTTACTTCAAACCATTTAGAGATAAATGTATGTATATATATATATATATCAAATCAAATCTATAAACATATACCTATATGTATAATACAACAAGTCATTCTTAAGAAATTCAAATTAGATTTATTTTCCAAAACAAAAGTGTAGCAAAGCTACTAAGTGGTCTCTCTACTCCGAAACTCGAAAATGAATGTCGATGATGTTGTAATCATCACCTAAATCATTATCCAGCAACAAAAGAAGAAAGTACTGATTAAAACTTTTCCTTAAAATTCTTTGAAAATGATTTCTATTCAAAATAATTTATATAATATACCCTAAAATTTTAAAACCAAATTTTTTAAAATACCAAAAATTGAATCCTTAACTTCTTAGTTTAAGTTCATTTCAATTCCAAATCAGTTTATAAACCATGTTTTATAATTTCATTTATTTATATTGTGTCTACTTCCTCTGTTCAATTGTTTTGGAATTTCTATCGATAGTGTTGATCAGACGAACTGATCGAAACTCGAATCAACATTAACAACTCAAACAACACAATATAAGATATTTTATATTAATTACAAATACACTCCCTTATTTAATTATTTCAAAATGGTTTTCAAACAAGGATAGAGATTCAAATTTAGAGGAACTCTAGTCAAAATAGAATTCTAACTAGAAGATAAGCTCGAAAGGTATAAGATAGTTCAATAACAAAAGAGAAGAGACAGATAGACTTATATAAATCTCGGGCGACCTTAATCGGGTCAACCTTGACTTCAAGAATATGATCGATGCAGAATAAGAATGATCACAAGAGAATTTTACCACGGTCGTTTACTAGAGAAACATTCAGGCAAAACAAGAGATAGCAACATCTAAACCGAGGACATAGAAATTTCCGGTGAATCAATGCATGTTGTAAAGGAGTTTCACCCCTTTATAAATCATTCTAGGATTGGCGGGACCGCTGATTCATTATGGAGATCAACCGCAGTGGAGTTTTGGGATACTCCAGAATCAAGACGAATATGAATAGGGAGAGAAAGGAATGGATTTCAAAACGAAGGGGAAAGTTCCAAAATTTAAAGGAAATCCAAATCAAAGAGGAAGGAACTCAAGCTTGAATGAAGGTGATTCTGCAATTAGATTTACTTTATATGCTAAGTTTTGCCTAAAACTAGAGCTCTGATACCACATGTTACATCCCGATATTTCGTGCCATTGGCATCCACACATATCGAAATTGAATTGCTCAAAATATCAGATTGTTAATTTATATTTGGAAAAACTCGGCATATACAGTAAATAAATCAATCACAGAATCACAAACACAGAGTAATATAACAATAAGCAGCGGAAACAAATGAGTAGTAGCTACTTTATATACTACAGAGTTAAAAAAAGATACAAAAAAGTCTCGAATACACAGAAGTCTCAATACAATAGTCAAATAACAAAATCTGAATATATCATTGGAGTCAACTGAATAACTAAAAGCTGAATAGATATAGATGGATCTCCAAGCGAAGCTCCAACTCCAAAGGTGAGTCCTAAATGCTGTGACACTCAGTTTGACCCGAGCGTAAACAAAACACAAAACACTCGAGTCAGGATTAACATTCTTATATCCATAAATCCAATTGAAGTGAAATATCAACTGAAATACAAGTAACTCAAAGAATGTTTGGGATACCCATCCTTTAAGGATCCATGGAACTATCAACTATGTAGTACAATATGCTATTATAATATGTCTATGGTAAAGTAAAAGTATTAAAATAACGTTAAGCTGTAAACTGGAGGCTGTCAGAGGGGACTCCATAGGTATGTACAAAACAAACTCGTAGTGGGCTTAATATGGTAGGTGGCACAGCACAACTAGGCAATGCCAGGGTTGATATACCAATACACTTCCAGGCTGTTGGTAACGCATAGCCGCAGCTATCGCCCAATCGTCCAACACTTCCATAAAATCCGAGGGTGCACCCAATCAACCACAAAGTAATAGAATGGTATCGAAGAAGTGTGTCTGATCGGAGGAGCTACCTCACTTGGCCCGTAAATTGACCCTATTTTAGCCACCCTAAGCAAACTCACGAGAGTCAGGTCCACATTTATACCTCATATAGAATCATCACCAACCATCGTACTTCATTTTGGAATCTCTACCGCAACACAGTTATTAAAGTGGTTTTCGTTATTGGCAGAGAGTATGATAATAACCGATCTCGGTCTCTTTAACAACCAAACGTTAATATAACACCATGGTCATTTCATTTCAAATAATTCATATTTCAAAACCAAAGTATCATATCCTTTTCAAAACTATATCAATACTACATCATTGTTCACTTCAAATATATCCATTTTCAAAATCATAGCACTTTCAAAGTTATAACACTTTCAAAATTATAAAACTTAGAAATTATAACACTTTGGAAATCATAACGCTTTGAAATCATAATACTTTGGAAATCACAACACTTTGAAATCATAATACTTTGGAAAGCATAACAGTTTAGACATTAATGATAGTTTATATAATAAAATAGTTTACATAATAAAATAGTTAAAAATTAAAAATATTGTATCAAAATAATTTATAAATTAAAATATTAAAATAGTTTTAAATATATTTTTAAAATACTTTATATAATAAAAATAGTTTCCTCAAATGTCACAAATTGATCCAAATCTACTCGAATTCCAAAATTCAATTTAATTTAATCTCAATTCATCAAATTTCAATTTAGTTCAACATCTCAATAAACCATTTTCAATTTATATCGATTTCAAATACAAATTAAAATAACAAATTAAACCATTTAAACTTCAATAGATTTCAAAGTTTAATGTTCAACCTTTACAATAACTAAATTTGATAATTTCATATTTATTTCAAATTCACTTTCCTATTATATAGTTTTGAAATATTCAGTTAAATTAATCCAATAACATTTAAATAAAATCTAAAATTACAATTTAAATAAAAGTAAATATCCCATCTCGATATATTTAAACTTGGAATATTCATTTAATCACTTTAAATCAAAATCAAGTTATAAAATCATATCTTTAAAATCTCTAATTCAATAAGTTTCAAATCGATTTAATTAATATAATTTTTAGAAGAATATGATTTCAAATTAATTAAATTTTATCTTCCCAACCTTAATTTTATTAAAATTATTAAAAAATCTATTTTTAAAATATAAACTTTTAAATAAATACTTAAACGTAATGTATACTAATTAAATTAAATTTTATTACATTAAATCTTAATATTGAATTTAATTTTTTATTAAAACTTATTTATCTATATTTAAAAATAGTAAAATTATAAGAAAATCTTAAAAATTATATTTCCAAAACTAACTTATAAATTTAAAAATTTCCAAACATATAAATTTAAAAATCTAAAATTTAAACCTTTATAAAATAACATATATATATAATATCTTAAAATCAATATTTAATAAAACCATATATTTCATTCAAAACCTTGAAAATCATTTTTAAAATATATATAGACCAATGGTGTCTGTATATAATTTTCTATCCTATGATCAAGTGATATGTATATTTGTCATTTCAATCCGCAATTTAAATATCTACGGATATATATCATTTCAACCCTCAATCCCAATTCAGAGTGAATGAAAATCGCTTGGGTTTATCATTTCAACCCATAACAATTTTCTTCTATTCTACAAGATCATTCATGTATGTATCGTTTCAACCCATAGGGAATTCTAAACTAATAGGGAACTTGCAGAGTGAAAACAAATCTGATAATAATATAATATATCAACAACGGGCATATATCATCAATAACAACGAAATATAATATAAACAACAAGATATGGTGTCATATCCCACAGGAGACTGTTGTTGATAATAGCATATCATATATAGCAAATATATCATTAACATTTTGATTTAGCAGCATATTTCAATTGTAACAACCCTGTATTTTGTGTTTATTTCAATTGTATATTTAGATTATTTTAATATAATTCCTGATTTAATAACTTTATTTTATTTATTAAAATGAATAAATTTTGTTATTTTAAACATAAATTTTGATTTGTATGTGAATTGTGATTCCAAACATGAATAAATTGAATATTTCCAGAAAAAGTGAATTTTGGTCAAAATGGCCAAACTTTGACTCTTAAATTTAAAAATTAAAAATTTGAGTTTATGAATTTTATCTTTTATTATGAAAATAAATAAAATTTTAAGAATACTACTTTTCATTTTGTTGAAATCCGATTTATATTGCGAAAGTTATGCTTTTTACAATATTGTATGTACATTGTTTTATTTAACAAAATTATCTATTTTAATTTATATAAATAACATTTTGGTTTGTTCTAATTTGTATATTTGTGTAATATATCATGTTATGTATATAATTTTACATTTTAAAACATTTTTTAAGTGTTTTTATAATTTTCCAGTGTTTATTGTATTTGTTTTCAATTTTTAAAATGCTAGTTTCAATTTAATAACTATTTTCTTTATTTACTTTTATATTTTCCTAAAATATTTATTTATTTTCTTTTCCCAATTTATTTTGTTCAGTTTTTATATTTTATCTACTGAAATATATATGGTTTATTTTAATTTAAGGGAAATAGAAAACAAAGAGACTTAGACCTTTCATTTGCCATGACTTTTCATATTCTTTTTGTCCTTTCATTTTGCAATTGGCATTTGCATTGATGAAGCCATCCACTTTCCTATGCTTTGCCGTGAATTTTTTTCTCATTCACGTGAGAAGTTTTTCTTCCTCTCAAAACTCACGTCCACTCCTTCTTGAGAGAAATTTTTGTAAGTTTTTTTTAGGTCTTCTTTCTCATTTTTCTTCTTATTTTACATTGATTTTTTCTTGATCTTCCTTGTGCTTTGCTAGGCCACTACTCCTTCATCACCACCACATTCTACACCATCACCAGCCACGTCACTACCATCACCTTCCCCTTGTCTAGATCTGGACATGACCATTGGATGAGTAAGCCATCACCACAAAAGCTTTGCACAAACTCCACCAAAACCATGCTAGCCGAGCCAATACTTCACCCTACCCATCATATATTGCCACGGCCACCCCTTAGCCGCCACCACCATCATCTACTTCACCTCTGGCCGCCCCTTTCACTACTGTCCAGATCTGAAGACCCCATGCCCGAGCCTATATGTGGTCATAGCCGAGCCAAAATGCCCAAAACTTCACCTATTTTGCCTTGTCCATTGATATTCTTCATGTTGCATCTACTACCACTTCACAACCTCTTGTAGCCGCACCTATATGATGCCATAACCCGAGCTTTAGCACATCTTTGGCTGAGCAAAAGATTCCCTTGGTCGAGCTTTTGAATGGTTGTAGCAAGGTGAAGTTATCTTGTCTTTGTTGCTTTGTATTTCAACTTGTTTCGATATAGTTTTGGTTGTATATTCACATGTTATATTGTTTGTTTTATTGGTTATGTGCAAGATCATATCTTAGCTCTCTCTCATTTGAATTAAAGTCATGCCAAATCATGCTTGTCGTTGCCCTTGGAATCGTGTTTGTGTGTTGTTTTGGTCTCTAGCTTCGAAAAGGTGTCTTTCTCACTCTGACATTTCTACTTATGAATTAGTGAACTGATGACAAGTGTTTAGTAAATTAAAAATGTTATGCAAGTTAATGATGATGATATGATATGTTTTGCCATGTTATTATCATGTTAACTCTGTTAATTATCACCTGACATCTGATATTTGACATTATATTCTGACATTTCCATGTTAGTGTATCTGTTTATATTGTTTATGCATATATTCACACTGCAAGTTCCCTGTTAGAATAGAATCACTATGGGTTGAAATGATACATACCTGAACGGATTTTAGAATAGGGAAAAATCATTATGGGCTGAAATGATAGGCCTGAGCGATTTTTATTGTATTTTATTTGACTTGGGATTGTGGGTTTGAAATGATAGAATCCGGGTTTTCTTTTTAAATTGCGGATTGAAATGATATATATCTGTACCACTTGACCTAGGTTAGAAAATTATATACAGACCCCTTGGTATATTTTTAAATGATTTTCCTTAAGATGTTTATTTTTAAAAGTATAAATTTTGATTTATAAATATATATTTTATGGTTTTAAGAAGGCTAAATATTAAGTTTTGAATTTGTGAATTTAAGTATGTAAATTTGAAGTAAATGTGATTTTTGACTTTAAATTTTATTTTTAAAATGTAAGTAGATAATGGAAATTTAATTTAAAGTTTTGAAATGATATTTGAAGTAAAATGTTAAAGTTTTATTTAAGAAAACAGTGAAATTTTGACTTAACAAATGAATTGAGTTTTTAATTGGATATTTGATTTTAAATTTTATCGTGATGAATGATATGTTAAAAGTATTTGAATGTGAAATTTTAAAGTCTAGAAATATGATTTATAATTTTAAATAGAAATATTTTGAAGTTTTATTGTTTTTGAAAAGTATAATAAAATCTAGAATTTTATTAATAGCATTTCTAAAATGTTGTAGTTTATGACAACACTTTAAAATGCTGTTGTTTTGAACTTAACTATGTTTGAAATAACTAAATATCTAGTACATCATTTTATAAATGTTGTTGTTCTTAAACTAAAGTATTTTGAAAATTATAAGCTACGATGGCACTTTATAAATGCTGTCATTGCTATAATGTGACAATGTTTTGAAATGGTATAGATTTTAACACTATTTGAGTAATATTTTAAAGTGTTAAACTACTTAACTTTTGGACCTGATTATTTATGAAATTTAAGGAGTTTTGAATATATTTAATATTTAAATTTGAATTTTAAGGAATTTAAATTGAATTTGAATTTAAATAAGGTTTACTTGGTTATGTGTTAAATGGAATGAAATGTAATGAGATAAATGAAATTTTAAATGAAATTTTGAAATGTGTTTTGTAATGATATTTGGCATAATAAATGAATGACTTATTTAACTTAAAATGATATTTAAATTTAAATATTTGAATTTGAATTCAAATAATGATTTAATAATGAGATTTTGAGAGGATATGATATTTTGATGATTGAAATGGTTTGGAAATGACATGATCTTTGTTTTGATAAAGAATGTGAATTTGGAATGATATTTGATTTGATCTATTTAATAAATGAATATTTGAAGTTATATTTGTACGAAAGTATTGGATTTATGAAATGAATATTTCAAAACTAAGTAATAATGAGGTTAATTTGAGATATATGAAATTATAAAAATGTAGTTTTGAGATATGGTATATTTAAAGCTTTGAAATATATTAAAAATTTAATAGCTTATTTTTATGGATTAAATCTGTATTTGAAATTTGATAAGATTTGAAATGGTTTGTTGGGAAACTGAATTTGAATTTGAAATTGATGGTTTGAATTGAATTAAATCGAAAATTTGAAAATTTCAAGTGTATGATTTTGAAATGTTATGATTTTCAAAGTGTAATGATTTCAAGTATTTTGGTTTCGAAAGAGTTATAACTTTGAAAGTATTATGATTTTTGAAAGTGAATATATGTTTGAAATGGAAATGATATATTATTGATTTGGATATAGTTTTTAAATAAAAATAGTTTTGGTTTCGAAGTATAAACTATTTTGAAAGGAATATAGTTTTGAAATGAAACAATTTGATTTTTTGAAGTAAATTATTTTGAAATAACCACAGCGTTATAATAACGTTTGGTTGTTATAGAGACCGGAATCGGAAGTTGTTATACTCTCTGCCAACTCCGAAAACCACTTTAACAACCGTGTACGCAGTGGAGATTCCAGAATGAAGTAGGATGGCGGCGACGTCCTTGAGGTATATTACGTGGACCCAACTCCCGTGAGTTGACATAAGGTGGCTAAAACAGGAGTGATCTCAGGCCAAAAGGGGTAACTTCTCTGGTCGGATGCACTTCTTCGATACTATACTCTTACTTGTGGTTGATTTGATGGCCATCCTCCGATTTTAATATGAGAATGTGTTTCGAGGTGGGCGTATGTGACTGCTACGTTACCACCAGCTCGTGTGCGTAATTGGTATATCTACCCTGGCATTGCCTCATGTGCCATGTCACCTACCATAGCGAGCCTTACTATGAGTTTCTATTTGTGTCGTACCTATGGAGTATCTTATCATAGTCTCCCGATCAGGAGATATGCAGGTACTGTATAGACTATTGGCATTATTTCGTATTAAGGGCTATATGGGTAATCCCTTAACGCTATTTTAAAGTAAGTTTATTTTACTGCAGATATCATTATAATAGCGCAATATTACTACATAGTAAATAGTTTAACGGATCCATAGAGGATGGGCGATCCCAAGCAGCCTTTATGTTACTGATGCATTTTTGTTACTATTCACTTGAGTTGATTTATAGTTCATAAGTATTTATGTCCTGACTCGAGTGTTTTGTGTTTTTCTTTACGCTTGAGTCAGACTGAGTGATTCAGCATTCAAGACTCATCTTCGGAGTTGGATCTTTGCTTGAAGATCCAGCCATCTATTTTGCTTTCGGTATCCAGTGATTTCGGTGATGTATTCTGATTTGTACCTGATGTATCTTGTTACTCTTCTGTTGTATCTTGTTTAACTCTAATGTATCTTATATTTATATAGTAGCTTCATGAACTACTATCTCTTTTACTTCCGCTGCATTATTATTTACTCTGTGTCTGTGATTTGTGATTATTTATTTACTATATATCCTGAGATTTGCCAAATTTTATTTACAACGCGGTATTTTGAGCAATTCAAGTCTGACATGTGCGGATGTGAATGGTTGAAAATATCAGGTTGTTACATCAATTGTCGTTCAAATGAAATTAAATTTAATAAATATAAGAATGTTAATTGTGATTGGTTGCTCACCTTTCGAGGATAGAGATACGAACGAGAATGGAAGAAAATAAACATAGACAAGCATACCGATCAAGTAAGGGGAATAGTGACAAGGTTGGAACTGCTGTTGTAAATCTGAATAGCGACAAAACAAAGCAAATTAATAGCTAGAGATTGATGGAACAAAATACATATTATAATTTAAATCAATATATATATATATTTCAAAATAATACATGACTTATATATACAAACTAACATACATACAACTGACATAGACTATATACATATATCTAACATATATATTAAAATTAAGTATGCTTATCAACTGGAAGTGTGTGTATATATAAACAAAAACATAGTAGTTTACACAACATAACATAGCTTGCATATAAACTTCTTTAACACAGTATATATATATATATAGAAACCAATTAACTGACATAGATATGTACATTTTAAAACCAATCTAAGTTCTTCAGTTACAAATTTTCATATATATCTGCACATGCTTACATATGTAAGTCTGGGATAATTTCAAAAAAACAAAAGCATAAAGAAAGGAAATGAGCAGGTAACAAAATGAAACAAGCAAACTTATAAAACATATATATTGTAGCTATATATATATATATAAACATACTTGCATAAACTTTCATTATTATTATATATATTTACCAGTTAAGCGAAAAAAAAGAATTTATAGCAGAACTTAATAAACTTGCTCGTAATAGTATATATCTTTGGAATAATAGTAAACCAGTTTGCAAACATATTATATATGTGTGTATGTATGTATGTATATATATATATATATATATATATATATATATATCGGTTATACAAATTTTATATAACAACCAGACTTGAATTACTTATAACATATATAAGTATATGTATAACAACATATCAATTACCACTTATATAAACTTGTATATATACTGTAACTTTTATAAACTCATATATACATACTGTAACATTTATATATAAATACAACATAAAACAACTTATATAACTTTATAAATATACAAAACTCACGGCATATTACAAAGCAATATATATATATATATATATATATATATATATATATATATATGCATACTAAAGAAAAAATACTAACAAAACATATACATATTAGAATTATATATACCTTTAATTGCGGGATAGGAGGCCAAGTAGCTCGGTGTGCTACGCATGGAAGATGGCAAGGGGAAAAAAGTGGGGTCAGGTGAGGAACTCGGCTGATGAGTTGACAAAGAGGGGAGAGGAGGAGATGAAGGCGGTTATTGGTGTTCACTTGTGGTGGAATGGTGAAGTGGCGAGGCCAAGATTGGTGGAGGTGAGGGAGCAGGTGAGCTCGGTGATGGGTAGGCTATGGAGTGGGAAAGGCTTGCGGCCAGCATGGAGGGTGGAGATGGTTGCCAAGGAGGTGGAAAGGGAAAGGCACATGGGTTGTGGTGGAGGAGTTCGGCTGTGTGCTTGGGTTCGGGCTTGAGAAGGGAAGGAGGAAGCGGAGGCTTTGGGTGCGGTGTTTGGAAGCAAGGGAGGTGAAAGAACGGAAAAAAATAAAACGATGGATAGGAAAAGAAATATGTAAGGGGGAGGAAAGGTTGCAGTAGGAAAAAAAAGGGAGAACAAGAAAATGAACGAACCGATGAAAAATAAAAGATGAAATTGCAATATAAGTAAAAAGGTGGAATAGCAAAAGTTAGAGCAAAGATTATGATTATTGGTTTACACAAGGTGAGCAATGAATGTCACGAAAAATCCAAAAGCCAAATTACGGAAACAATACAGGAAATCGTTTCGCAGATTGCACCACACATCAGACTCCGATATTGAAAATTAAATATATTGCAGGGATCAGCACAACGAGGCGATCAAAATGGTATACAAATACCAATGGTACAACCATCCAGTCAAAAGTCGTTATTCGTTACTAAAAATGCTACTAAAATGCCGAAATAAGATAAATGACGCAATAGCAATTCAAATTTGACGAAATGAAATATGACGTCCTACTCAGAAGATAATTTACAAATTTATTATATAAAAATATTCAGTTTTGAGAAATATTTTATTATCATCGAATATTAACTGATTTAAATCTAAATAAAATTACCAAAAAAATTAACTTCCATATTATGTGATGAAAATTTACCATTTGCTATGTTTATATAGATGTATTCTAAATATCAAATTTTTATTTACAAATTCAATTATTTAAAATTTCACAAAATTCCGGTTAATAATGTTATAAAAACCATTAAAATTTATAGGTTGTTACATTTCCTTTTCATTTTATTGGTACTTCACATCTTAACTGTTCAAGATATTTTTATCGCATTTATATCTTACCATTTAACTTTCGATGTTTATTTCACTTTAATGCTTTGGATTACATTTCTATTATAAAAACGATAACATGGTAAATTTTCATATCTCATCTAAAAGAGGAGATGTTTGGACAGTGTTTGTAATTGTAAGAAACTATCTTTTTATTTCATGAAACAGACAGCACAACATACGTTAATTATCTTTATTTTGTATATCTCTTTCTTTTTAGATGTATTCCTTGTCATTTCAAACACTGCACTTTTTACATATATAACATGATAATAATACACTGAAATTTACCCGTAACATCCCAAAATCCAAGGAATCAAAATATCACTCAAACCCCTTAAATATTAACAAAGTTTCTTTACTTTTACATTCTTTTCATTTGTTCAAATACCAATTCATTATTGTCGTACTACAATAATTCCATAATTCCCACATTTCTCAATAATAAACTTAGGCATGTTTCCAAACTTCATCAATCTTGTTCCATAGTCAATTTCATGAGATCTATTCCATAATCGATTATAGTCAATTTCATTATGCGTTAATAATAAATTATCCAAATTGAAATTTAAATATAATCATTGCGCACTTGCAAATTTATATATCTAATCATTGTGTACCTATAATTTAATATCCAAACAATTATAAATTGACATAATTGAAATAGATCACAAGGAAATAAACATAATCTTGTTACGAAATATGTAATTTTTCCTATTCGACTTTTTAAGCATTCCCAAATCTTCGAATATAATCCATATTATATGTATTTTTCCACTTTAACTCTCTATTTTAATTCATATATAACATATACATAAAGATCTGTTAGAATTTGGATTAGAAAAGTGAGATTTAGTTTATTACTATTCAGATCTGGATTTAAAGTTTACCTTGGTTGTAGCGACTTGATTTGAATCTATTCTCCATCTTTAACATCTTCTACAAATCCTCCAATAGTGTGACGGTGCAATCTAAAGCTATTTCAATGAATTTAGAGTTTTGGAGGAGAAGAGAAAATGGAAAAACTTCCACACTCATTAGAAAATTATGAGTTGGAAATTAGGGCCTAAGTCTGTTTGATAGAGGTTCAACCAATGCCAACCGTCAGATTAAACCGTGTTAAATTTGGGCCATTCAGGCTAAACCCTAACAAACTGTTTACAAATCTTGGGTCCACTACTTAGTGCCCTAGGTCAATCGCTAACGATTGACCTAAGCTTATCTTGGTTTCACCTAAGTATTATAAAACTAGCGAATTTTGAACGTTACTTGATTTGTTAATTTCCTTCCCTTGATAACAAACTAACGTTATCTTATACCCTTATTTAATTACTTAACATTTAAGTCATAGTTAAGTTTAATAGTAAGTACGTAAATTAATTATCGATAATTTCCTTAGTTACATATATAATTATTTATGGTTCTAAGATTTCAAATGTCGATAAATTTTTTGTTTAGACTTCGATCGGAAAATTTTATATATGAACATTCATCAAAAAATCGCCACAAATCCAATGGTGCAAATTCGCCACCAAACTCCGATGTTTATAAAAATTGCAAGATGTTGCATTCTCCTCTTAAAAGAATCTCATCCCCAAAACTCCTCAAGGACTGAACAATGCAACATAATGTACAACCATTCTAAACTTACAATCAATTAGTGTACAACAAATTTTGCAACCAAAAGTGTACTGGTGCTTGGTGTATCACAACATATATGATATGCTTACTGAGAAATTCTAAATCGGTGCCTCATATATGAATGTATTATTTAAAATAATTTCGAATAAATGGGGCAAACATCCTAAGTATACTAGCAGTTCTATATGCATGCAAGTTTTGAAACCCAAAACTTGCTTTTACATCCGAATTTTCCCACACTTCTATGAGTAGATGTATAGGTCAACCAATTTTTGCATCCAATTCCTACAATCCAAATTCCAAGCACACCATTACTAACATCCAAATTTAGAAAACCCTAGTTCTCTAAACCTATCTTCTTACACTCGAAAAGGGTCTAGATGGATAATTTCATATTTACATCCTTCTCTTATGTGTCCTTTTTCCTCTATACCTTAGAATCTTTCTTTTTCTCCCAAATTCTTTTCTAACTTTTCCAAGTACAGCTTGCATAGTTAGTTTTTATTTTAAAGTTTTAAGAAATGGTTTATTTCAAAATCAACATTTTGTTACTAATAAGATATAAAGAAAGCGATTCCCTAGCTAACAGCTTTCTCCTTCGTTTCTAACCATATTTTACTACCACTTCTGCTGCACAATAATATCCATATTAACCTCCTCAATGTCAATTATGTGGCATTTCCAAAATTTGAAAAAAAATTCTTTTTCAATTCAATTTTTTTATATTACTTTCAAAATTATCAATAATTTTTTTAAAGAATTTTTCAAAACATTTTGCAAAGGCCTTTTTTTACAAAAATATGTGTATATATTTATATAGGTTTTTCAAAACCTATATTTTTCCACAACTCAAGAAATCGAGGTTTAATCAATAGCCTAATATCCATTATTGTAACGATCCATAATTTAATCACTTTGAATTTGAATAGTCAGTATGTTTTTAAATGATTTAATAATGGATTTTATATCTAGAATAAAATTTTGGATAAAACGCCTCCAAAGGATTTTTTTAAAACGAATGTAAAATGTTAGTTTAAAGATGGTTTGAGTTATAAGGCGATTAGGGGTACCAATTTATTTAAGAATAAGTTTACGTAATAAAACAAGAAAAAATTATTAACCCTACCAAATAAAATAGAATAGCATAATTAACTACCTAATAAAAAAAGAATTATTAACCATGCCTAATAAAATAGAATAGTATAATTACATGCCTAATAAAACAAGAGAGAATTATTAACCCTGCCTAATAAAATAGAATAGTATAATTACATCTAATAAAACAAGAAAGAATTATTAACCCTGCCCAATAAAACAGAATAGTATAATTACTTGCCTAATAAAATAGAACGGTATAATTACTTGCTTAATGAAACAGAATAGCATAATAATTACTACATTCCACGCGGAGGGTTGCCATTGGACCAAAATCTGGTCAAATTAGGTTCTACCATGCGGATGGTTGCCATTGGACCAAAATCTGGCCGAATCAGGTTCTACTTGCAGATAGTTGAAATTGGACCAAATTCTAGTCGAATCATGTTATGCCATAGTTGATAAGGAGGATTCCTACTGGACCAAAATGTGGTCGAATCAAATTAAGCCATCAAGATGTTTTCTATTGGACCAAAATATGGTCGAATCAAATTAGGCCATCAAGATGTTTTCTATTGGACCAAAACGTGGTCAAATCTGGTTAGGCTGTAGGAAATGACTAAAGTACCCTTCTCTTCACCTATAAATAGCCAAGTCCATATCTCATTTTAATTCATTCACAAATTAAAGAAAAAAACTAAAATTTACTATGAAATATCCAATGCAAGGACTAATCGCTACTAATTCTAGGAGTAACTCCCGACAGAATGTGGTAGGAGAGTGCCTTTGATTTGTCCTGTTCCTAAACAACTTGCATGGACAGATGTCTGGCGTTGCAATTGTAGTTATGTTGGTTGATTTCTATGAACGTATCATCTGATTGGTGGAGATGAAGGCAACTTCTCTTAGCTTAACACCCTTTTCTAAGACATACGAGCTCAGAAGTAATACGTTTGTCGAAATTAGTTCCGTGGTTATGGATTAGCAATGTGGCATTCAAAGTGGAATGTTCTATGAGTAAGGTAATCGTTACCTCGAGCCTCACCATCCGAAAATGACAAAAATAGGGCAGATGCGGCAAAGCTAAGCGGGTTGCTCCCATTAGGGTATAGTCATCACCTTTCTAGGTATATTTATTCCCGCTATGATGTCGAGTTTTAAATTAACGTAGTGTATGCAAAGAGAGCTCTCGTGTAGGTCAGGAAAGACCGGGGTGATGACATGTTCGGTACAACTATGGTAAAGGTAGGCCGGTTCTATGTTGGTAGAGGTTGGAGCCTCAGGTGTATTTTTCTAGAGATGTATTGTCGGAAGGTAGTCCCTTACCTTATCATTATATGGAAATCCATTCTCCAATAAGTGCCTTCGGATTTGATTGTAGAGCCTAGTATGCTGGAATTTAATAATGTAACAATTTCGGCTAAGATTATGTATACTTACTTGAAAAGTGTTTTCAAAAAAATGTCATTAAAAATAATATCCACATATTCTGCGTAGCAAATGTTTTGGTTATCGCAAGGAAAAAACACTTTCTATGTTTATGTGCGGCGTGGTCTTATGAGATACCTTTTGTTTTCAAACATTGTATTTTGAGTTTCTCATACCAGTCCCATGACTGACCTGGAGTTTATTTTCTTTTCCCTTTAAACTCTGGGTGCCCTATTTTCCTGGGCAGCCAGCTAGTTAGGCAAGCTTGGAGCATTTTGGAATGGAGCACGGAGCATGGAGCATTTTGGGTCTTTTGTTGAAGTCACCTCTTACTTTCCCCTGTGTCTGTATTATGTATTAGTATTTACCAACACTGTGACGCCCCACACCGAGACCCACATTAACAAAGAGAATTACCGGGTAATTCTGTGTGCTAATGTGGAGAATAAGGTCGATTAGGAGCGACCATCTATAATCTTGTTTTAAACATCTACTACATACGTCGGTAAATGCTATATTTTTTTTATATTTCAAGTGAATCGACATATCCAATAAATGCTTAATACAAAACTATAGGTGGCTAATAGATCTATCAGAATAAAATACAATAACAGAATGCATATCACATCACAGAACAGTAATCATCATATATATAAATACATATACATAGATATATCCCGGTATGATACAAACTGATACACAAAGGTGGTACAGAGACCACACTATATACATCTAATCAAATACATATCAAAGTCAAGAGGAAAGAATTATAAACTACACAACAGTGCTAGGCTTATATCCAAGCAGATGCATCAAAGCTAAGTCCCATAACTGATAGTTAACCTTAAACAACTCGGTCTGACCCGAGTATAAAATACACGGGTCAGTCTAGCTAAAACAATTAGTTAATGAGGATAGACGATAATATAAAGCATAAGACACATGGTGATAATTCTTTTCGAATGAGAAAAGGCAACAGAAAGAATACAACCCATGACTTCACTGGACTAATGTCACTTAAGTATACAAAGACCTCAAAAGAGGTAAATTCAATAATAATACTCAAATAATATAAACATTCGCCTCATATCATCAGCGACATTCCAAAATGTCTACATGGTTTCCATGAACCATATCTCCTCAAAAGGAGAAACATCAATACAAACTCTCGCCAAAATGGCAAATATAAAACATTCTCAAATAGAATGATCCAAAACTCAAATGTAGAGGAATCTCCAAATTCAATTACACCTCATCTCATTGGTATAAAGGTATATAAATCTCAATCTCAACTCTCCAAAATGGCAAAACCCAAAATATCCTATAAAATCATGAAATCATCCAAATTCCCAACTCAAGGAACTCAATAAGAGTTCAAAACATCATAAATGAAATCACCATATATATATACATACATATATATATATATATATATAACATCTCATATAGCACTAGGCTATCGACGTAATAAAATATCTTAAAATGGTGAAATCACAATAAACTAACAAAAAGTCAGAAAACCCGGATTGGCCAAATCCCCGATTGCAATACTGAAGCAATGCTGCACATGCTAAACTCAAACGGCCGAAGCCTCAGACAAGGTCGCTAACACCTCCCAAAGCAGTTCGTCCTCATGACAAGGTCGCTGACGCATCTCCAAGCCATTTTGTCAGCTCTAACAAGGTTGTTAACACCTCCCAAAGCAGTTCGTCCTCATGACAAGGTCGCTGACACCTTTCCAAGCCATTTTGTCAGCCTTAACAAGGTCGCTAACACCTCCCAAAGAAGTTCGTCCTCATGACAAGGTCGCTGACATCTTTCCAAGCCATTTTGTCAGCCCTAACAAGGTCGCTAACACCTTCTAAAGCAGTTTGTCCTCATGACAAGGTCGCTAACACCTCTCAAAGCAGTTCTGCTAGTTAACATCTTGAATGTGTCACAAACTCTCAAATAGGAATCCAAAAAGTGTTAACGAGTGTCACATACCACACGTTCGCACTTAGCGGTTTACTAGCCGCTAGTCGATGCCACACTAGGAACAACATAAAACTCAGAAAATCATATCTCGCCTCATCTCATTGACGAGTGATAAAGTGACACCATACTCGTCTCATCTCATCGACAAGTATTAAATGGCATCGTAACTTGTCTCATCTCATCGACAAGTGAAAACATCGTGATGGTTCCTCATAAACCATAAATCTCAAAGTAGAAATCTCAAACCATAAAACTTGCCAAATATTGGCCTTCCCAGATTATTCCTAAAGGTAGGAACTATAATCTCAAAATCCCGCCATAAATTGGCTAAATAACTCAGGATCAATAACCCAGATAGTTTCGATCGTATAAGTCCGGAATTAACTGAAATAGTAAACGCACATGTCTCATACCACGTGTTTTGCTAAATCGTTTAATTTTCTTTCTCATACATTTGAATAATGCAAAAGCATGTTTATATTTATAATAGTTTACTAGAGAAAACAAGCTTTTAAAACCTTTTCCCGAAAAGATTAATAAAACCAATATTTGAAATTCCTTTATTATAGGAAATAAATAGATTTTATATCAAAAAAATAATTTTAAAATACTATGTAATAATAATTTAAAATTTCCATTTATTTTAAAAATCACTTCAAAATGGCTTAGTGAAAATCATGCTTGAAAACCATGAAAAACAAGAAAGATAACTCAAGACCGATAACTTGAATTCAATACGAATTCAATTAAGATTTAACCCAAAATCAATTCAAAATCTACTTAAATTTGGGTTTCAAATTATCCAAATATAGCAAGCCTATTGATAAGCATCATAATTCTCAAAACATCCCAAAAAAACATCAAACTCGAACAATAATGAGAGCAAAAATAAGCTAATACAATTCTCAGTTCAATGTTTGTTATTGCTGTCGTTTTGCTCTCGGGACGGTAACAAACAAATACAGTTTTGACCAAGCTAACATCGAAATTTAAAGAAACTCAAAACATAAGACTTCTATCACAAAGTCTAAGCTTTCCGGAACATCTAAATTATTAAGTTTGGATAAGAAATGTGAATGATATGGCCAATATAATTATCAAATTTAAAATTCACTGTCGCTGTCGTTTATTATCAGGGAAGCAGCAAATAAATAAGGTTTTGACTTTCTTAACCTCAAAATTTTGCAAAACTCAAAACAAGAAAATTTTAGTAAATAGTCAAAGCTTTCCAAAACATTAAGAATTATCTAAATCCGACTAGAGACAAGAAAGATAGGCCTAATTTACTAACTAAATTTAGTTCAGGTAGTGTAACTATCAAAGCGACAGAGCTGGGAGTTAGTGATAGAATTCAGTCAACCTATGCTCAAATTTTGCAAATATGTTCAACATGAAAGTTGTCACATATAAAATAAGCTTTCTATAACATTAAGAATTATCAAATTCCGGTCAAAAACGAAAAAGTTATGGTTAAATCAATTTCAGATTCAAACTCAGAAAATTTAGTTAAAGGCAGAATCGTAATTTTATTTTCAATTCTATTGCAGGTCAATAAAATTGCCAAATCTCATAAAGTAACCAAAATAGAAACTATTTATTATTGAATCTAGTTTCTAACAAAAAAATAATGACCTTAAACGGATAAGAAACAAGAAAGTTATCCTTATTTTACTTCAGCGCACTCCTATTATATTTCAGCAATCATCCAAGGTAAGTATTAGGTATAGATACAGTACGATTTCTTCCTCATATTTGCAATTACAGTCAAAATTTAGATAGAAATGTGAGTTAATAAACTCATCTTTGATTTTAGATAGAAAATACCCAAATTCATGAAGAAAAATTGAAGCTTTTGGATCAAGAGCAGCTCCAATTACCTGTAGAACTTCATATATAGACATGCAAAGGAAATAACCCATTAACAAACAATCTCTTCTCAAATAAGACTTTTGATGAGATTTCTAGTTTTGAAAAGAATTACCTTTTAATTTCACTTTGAATTGGTAAATATTATAGCTTGTTGAAGAAAATTTTGAGATTGAAAGCTTGGATTTTAAGAAAATGATGAATTTCTATTTTCTGGCTCTGTTCTCTGAAGAGGAAGATTGTGAGATAAATTTTGTACGTACAGGTAAAATGTTTCTCACCTCTTTGGCTATTAATTTTTTTTAAGTGGGCTTGGACCCAAATTAGACAAAGACAAATAAGCCTAAGTTAATTTAATTCAACATTTAAACAATGTAAACACTTATGTAACAAAACAAAATAACTTATTCTGCACAAGTATTAACACAAATAAGACATGTAAACTTACCTACATATTAAATAAAATATTTTTCATCATATAAAAAGATAATTTTATTTTTAAAAACATTTTTATTATTAAAAACTCCTATTTTACATAAATACATGATTTACACAAATAAATGTATAAATCCACATTTTTAACTTCAAAAATTATACAAAAAAAATATTTTCTTGTTTAGAAAAATATGAAAAAGCATTTTAAACTTAATTTTATAACCAAAACTCATTTTTAAATCAAATTCCATCCTTTAATTTGAATAAAAAATCTTTAAAAATCAAATACTTCCTTTAAAAATTATCAAAAGAAGTAATTAGCAATAATTAATAAAATTATTGCATTTTTCTCCAAATAAAAACCATTTTCCATTCATTATTAACTCAACCAAAATAAAATAAAGTTCCAACTTTATTTTCTCTTTTGATGTCCAAAACTTCATTGTTTATTCCAAATGAATAACTTAAATTTTTAATTTTATTTTAATTCACAATATTAAATCATAACTACCGTTATAATTTAATATTTACATGTAATCTCCAAAACCAGGGTTGTTACAGACTCCCCTCCTTAGCGAAATTGCGTCCTCGCAATTTCTAGAGAAGGGTTTATATTCAACTCATCTATTTCATCAATCAAAAGAAGGGTAGACCAACACGTGATTAAAACTTCTCACTCTCAACTCAAGGTGATAGAAGACCAAGATAAAATTGCTCAATAAATTCTATGATTTGCCAAGTTTAATTACTGGGATTAGCGGACCATTGAATTTCTTCGAGCAATACATCATGATTTCGAAGGAGTCTCAACTTTGAAACAAGAACACAAATAGAATGCTACACAAAAGATCGATCGAGTGAGATTGATTTCTCAGAAGCTTCTCGAATAGAGTCTGGATTTTAGCATCACTTTATCCCGGAATCGAATCAACAAGAGCATTATTGACATGACTTTCTGTGTATCACTACGGAAAGAGCCCCATTGATTTTAGATTGACGACAACAGAGATAAGAAAATTTGACGAGAGATGGTTCTCTAAATGCCACCAAACTTTGACGATCGCATAAATGCAAGTCGTTAGACCATCGCACTAAGGCAAGATAAACACAACCAATATATATATATATATATATATATATATATAAATAAATTTACAATCAAAAATTCTTAGAGTTTCAAAACTCGTTATCTTTAAAATCACAATTTTCAATACTTGAATGTTTACAAAACTCATACTTAAATTTAAATTTAAATTCATTACTCTTTATTTAGAGTAAATAAAATTTAAGTTGTTTATTCTCCAACTCTTCCATAAATATATTTTCATTTGTAACACATATTTTTCTACACAAATAATCAATTTCAAATAAGACTTGAAAAGTACTTATAATTACACCCTTCATCGATTGCTATTTACACATTGCTATCCCCTCGCCCATTTATTACTATTATGGACTTTGAGCCTTACACAACTCATGTAGGAGACAAAAAAAACTACTCCAAAACCCATAGATATTTCTTTTTTTTCAATTTATTTCTCAAAAATTTCTAAGTGTTCAAAAAAAATGGAAAATTCGACGGAGTCTCCTTTGTACGGAGGGCCATTTACAATATTATAAAAATGATTTATATAATATACATCGACCATTAGGTCGGAAACACAATATATATCAACATTTAACACTTAAAAATTTAATCTGAAAACATACATTTCTTTTTAACAATTTAAAGCGAGTTTGCATAATCTTATATATAATCTTTTTGGCTCAAAATATAGCCCAACCATCCTTTTTCACCTATAATTAACTCAAATAGATGATATTAGTTCATGTTCATAAGTAAGAAGACTACGCTTAACTATTAAGGGAAAATAAATCAATTTCATTTCAGACCTGCTGTAAAGAAGACATGTTTTGACCTAGAAAACAACAGAATAGGAAAAATATTATAAAATGAAAGTTTTTCTACTCAGTCTAAGCTTTCCATAAATATAAAGATCATCGAAATTGGATTTACGGTTTGGAAGTTATGTTAAATTTACTTTTAGCTTAATCTTAGACAATTTTGTAATAGGGCAGAATTGTCTATCAACGTTCAAACTCATTTTAGGCTCAATAAAAAGCAAAATCTTTAAAAGTGATAAAAATAAACTTTATAGCTTACTGAATGCACTTTCATTAGCAAAAATATTGAGCTCATTTGGATTTATAAATCTCTAGTTATCATTGTTTTAGTACAGCACTTTTCCGAATGAATTTTCAGCTTGCAAACAAATTTGAAATTTGAAATATTTCCCCAAACCATTTTAATTTTAAACTACATTTTCAAACAAGATTTTTCCTAAATAATTTAATAAATGAACTTATTTTTCCTGAAAAGCCAAGACATATAAAATTATGATCAACTCTGTGTAATCATCTTTTAAAAGAAACAATTTACTAGTTAGAAACACTTTTATCACATTACACAAACAAGTTTTTTTTCTCTCTCAAACAACTAACTTTGAAGACTCATTTTGAAAGAGATAACTAATCTCTTTCATTATCAAAAGATAATTATCCATTCAAAATAAATTTTGAATTTACTAGTTAAATTTTAAATTGTTCTCACAATTTAAAATGATTACATCTCATGACTTATTCATTTATTAAAACTTGCATCTCTTAATGTAGCGTTTTAAAATAAATGAACCATTAAAATTCATATTTCCTTTCGTCATAAAATTAAATTTCCATATCTTTAGCAAAATAAAATTAATTAGAGTTGATAATTAACTCAAACTTGTTTTCAAAAGAATTTTACAATTTTATTTCAACAACCCATAACATAATTTTTTTATTTTGCTACTCTTTATTTTCAAACACCCAAATTCTCAAAACAAACTCCATCTTCAACATGTATATCTCATTTTAAAACATTCAACAAAAAAATTACTTTTCAAACAAAGTATTATCTCATCTCAAGTACATCATTTAAATAACAAAACATAACTATATACCATTACATAAAATTTCAATTATCATAATGGCAATGCCTCGCCATAGGTTTATAATAAAAAAATCCTATCGATTGGCTGCAGAGTTAACCAAATGGTCAAAACTGCCTCGCCACTCATCCAACCCGCTATGGATCCATGGCCGCATATGTCATCCAAATAAAATTAATTCTCAAACCATTTTAATTTATTCTCCACTTAATTTATATTGAAACTCAAATTTCCATGTCTGATTGTCTCATCACGACGTTTAGGAAATTCCTATCGATAACGTTGGCCAAAAACATCGATCAGAATTCTTAAAGCACTAGATGGACAACCCAACACAAAAATTCATTTTCTTTAAAAAGAAATACCTCATATATAATACGCAAAATATTCAATTGCTCGATTGGGTGTATACTCAAAACAAACTCATAGAAATCAAAAGTGTCAGAACGACAGAAATTCGAGATATATCATTAACATCTCCTAACTCAAGAGTGAACACAGAGACTTCAGAATCATTACTAACATTCTGAAGAACAAGAGACAACAAATCGACTAAATTAGGATACCAAAATACAGTATCCTCAGAATCTCAGAATGTAGCTTGATAATATGCAAGGCACTCCATCTCGAATCATTCCAAACTCAAGATAGTAAATCTAGATAGAAAATAGTGTGCTAATACGCATAAAAAGATAAGCTACAAAGAACACCCATAAAATTCTCAAACGTCTCACCCAAATATTACGGATCCCCTTAATAGGATTTGCAATCCTTGTAACAACCCCCAATTTCGTTCCATTCAAATCGACAATAATCCACACATGTCAGACTTGAATGATGCAAAATAACAGATTGTAAATAAATTTGGAGCAAATAAAATCAAACATACAAAATCACAGACACAGAACAAACAGAATAACTCGCAGCGGAATATAAAATAACATAGTAGTTCATGAAGCTACTATAACAAAGTCTCAAACCAAATACATAATACAGTCTGAAAACAACATAATAGAAATCCCAAATACATAGAACTTCACTAATACATGAGATAAACTAGAACAACTGAAACAGAAGTAGATAAATATGTAGATAAGCAGAAACTCCAGTGAAAGACCAGCTCCAGGAAGAGAATCCAAAGTTGTTAATACTCAAGCTGACCCGAGCGTAAAGCAAAACACAAAACACTCGAGTCAGGACAATATATACTTATATAATGCAAACCAACTCAAGTGAACTGTAATAAAGATACAAGTAACTTAAAGGATGCCTGAGACCGCCCACCTTCTAAGGATCTGCTAAACTATTTACTATATAGTAGTATTTCGCTATTATAATAATGTCTACAGTAAAATAAACATACTTTTAAATAGCGTTCCTGGCTACCCATATCACCCTTCACACTTAATAGTCCCAGTAGTCCATCCAATATCATGCCATCTCCACTCCGGGTGACTGTCAGAGGATATTACACGGGCTACGGGAGAAAAACAAACTCGTAGTAAAGGCTCGGTATGGTAGGTGACACCGCACACAAGGCAATGCCAGGGTAGATATACCAATTACGCACACGGGCTGGTGGTAACGCAGCAGACACATACGCCCACCCTGAACAACACTCCAAAATCAAGGGGTGCATCCAAACAATCACAACAGTAATAGAATGGTATCGAAGAAGTGTGTTCAGCCAGAGGTGCTACCTCCTTTGGCCCGAGATCGCTCCTGTTTTAGCCACCTTATGCTTACTCACGGGAGTTAGGTCCACAAAATGTACCTTAGGAACGTCGTCACCATCCTACTTCATTCTGGAATCTCCATCGCGTACACAGTTGTTAAATTGGGTTTTCGGTATCGACAGAGAGTATGTCCATATCCGATCCCGGACTCTTTAACAACCAATCGTTATTATAACCCATAGTTATAATTTGAAAATGGTATTTATTTTCCAAAAATCAAATATCATTTCAAATCCATTTCAAAATATCAAACTTATCATTTCATTTGAAAACATATACATTTTATTCAATTTAAAAATACCATTTTAATTCACATTTCAAAATAGTTCAATTCCAAACAAATTACTTCATTTAAATCATTTAAAAATGAATTTATAACATAAAAAAATTAAATTATTAAATTTCCAAAATTTTCAACTTTTAAAGTTCATTTATTCACTTAAATTTTATCAAAAGAGTGAAGATTCAACTTTCGCAGCATTTGGAAAATACTACAGAAAGTTATATTCAAAACAGTTCAATTTAACAAAAGACAGCCTTTAAAATGCTGTAATAGAGTTACATTGGTTTCAAAGAAAATTTAGTTTAATCCAACAATTATAGCATTTATAAGATGCTATAATAGCCATTAATTCAATTTAGCTGTTTAGTTCACTTATCAACTACAGCATTTACAAATGCTGTATTATCATTTACATTATAAATAATAGCATTTAAAAAATGCAGTTAATTAACTTCAAATTTTTCATATAATTTCACAACAATTTTATTTTTCTTTAAATCACTTTTAACTTATAAAATCACTAACTTTTACTTTGATAAACACCATTTAATTTTCCTTAATTTCATGATATCATAAAGTTAAATTTCCATTTAAAAATTCATATTTAACACTAATTCACTTATTAAATTGCAATGTTCAATTTTAAATTCCTTACATTAAAATTTCAACCTAACATTTAAGTTCAAATTCTCAAATATAACTTATTTTTATTTTTATATAATTAACTAAAAATTCACCTTTAAGTCAATTCCATGAATTTCCAATTTTAGTTATATTTCAAAATTTCAACTTAAATATTCATTCATTTCACATTTCAACTTTATTAAAAATCATTAATAGGATATAAAATCACTTTAAATTCATTTAAATTCAAATTATCATAAATTTATCATGATTTCATATTCAACTTAATTTCCAATTATAATTAAATCAAATTTTCCAAAATAACTTACATTAAAAAAATTCTAACTTTTTCATTAATTTATTTCACTTATAATTATCCAGAAAATCCATAATATTTTACAAAAATCATTTTTAATTAGCTTTAAATCAAAATATTTTAATATTTACATTTCTAAAATAATTTTAAATTTTTTAGAAAACATACATTAACTACGGGTCTGTATATGATTTTCTACACTAGGTAAAGTGATACGGGTAATATATCATTTCAACCCGTAATTTACAAAGAAAATCCGGGTTTTATCATTTCAAACCCGCAGTCCCAAGTAAATGAAATAAATTGAAAATCATTCAGGCTTATCATTTCAGCCCATAATGATTTTCCCTTATTCTAAAGTCAGTTCGGGTATGTATCATTTCAACCCATAATGATTCTAATCTAAAGGGAACTTGCAGTGTGATAAACTAATAAAAATAACAGAACATCATAATATAACAGTAACAAATATCATAACGGGTGTTAAAGCATGGATGAACATCATATAATAGTGACCTAGCAAATAAATATATGGTGATGCAGTTTTACATATTCACAAGCGATTAATTTACTATTCATATAAGTATAAAACTGTCTGGTGAGAATAACTCACTATTTTGAGCTGATGACACAAAGACGAATTGCACAACGGGATCTATACAAGCACAGAAGCACGACACAGATACAAAATGGAGGAGCCAAAGATTAATTCCCTTGAATACAAATCAAACAAAACAATATAATAATTATAAGGTTTCAGACCAAAAATACGATAAACTATGCTAGAAATAACTTCATAAAACAAAGCTGAAATGCTTTGCACTTGCTTCCGACATCTCATAGGCTCGGCCAGAGGTAGAGTACAGGTCTAAGACAATGGTTTAGGGTCAGGTCTGGGTTGCTAAGGTCGGCCTAACATGAGTTTGAGTGATGGTGTAAAGGTGGGTGAAGGCAAGAACACAAAATCATGCATACACATAAGTTTTTGGGCCAAGAATTGGGCTCGGCCAAGGCCCTAGGTGTCATGGCCAGAAGAGTGGGGTCCACTATGTTTATGTGGCGGTGGGTGCTGGAGGTGCTGGAGGTGGTGGTGGTGGAGTAGGGGGCGGCCATGGTTGGTGGAAGTGGTGGATGTGGAAGCTAGTGCTCGGCTAGGTCAATATAAAGGGTGTTTTGAAACTTTTGCGGATATGCATCACCAAGGGGGTTAATGGCTTGGGTGGCTAGTGAGGAGGAGGTGCTGGTGGTGCGTCATCAGGTGGTGGAGGCGGCTAGGCAGCAAGGTGGCATGGTTGAACCTACATGAGGTGAAGCAAGTGCAAAATCAAACTAGAAAAATCAACATAAGTAAACAAAAGAAGATAAAAGGAAATAGAATTTTACCAAACTTCTCAATCAAGAGGAGGCCGAAATTTTTTTCAGAAAGGAGGAAAAAGATGTACGTGAATGAAGAATGGAGGTAGGAAGCTGAATTATGTGAGTAGTTATGGCTAATTGATGGCAAAAGTAAGTTAAAATGTGAAAATGTGGGAAAATCAAAAGCCATAGGAAGGAAAAGGTCACAAATCCTTTCAATTTACCTTTTATTATTTATATAAATTTATGTAGCCGAAATAATAATAATATCAGATAAGATTTCGAAATTTTTAACAAATATACAAATATATATAATATTTATCAATTATGTAAAGTAAAATTAAGGAAAATAGTTAAAACAGTGAACTAGACTAGCAAAATTTGAAGTTAAATGAAATAATTTTTAGAAAATTCATATAAGCTTGTAACGTATTTTTAAACATAAATAATAACATAAAATACAAATATATTCACAAAATAAATATTTAAAATTTAATTTAAATATAAAATTTAGTGCAGAAAATAGCAGAAAATGGGAAAACGGCCCTTAAAAATAGGAAATCAACAGTAATTTTTGGAAAAATTCTATTATTATTTTAAAAATATTTAGAGATGAATTTTCACAAATAAAACAAATTTAAAATAAAATAAAGAAATTTAAAATGAAAAAAATGGTAGAAAATTAGAAAACAGCCTTTAAAAATAGGAAATAAATACAGTAAATTTTGGAAAAATTATATTATCATTTTAAAAATATTTAGAGATGAAATTTAACAAATAAAACAAATTTAAAATTAACTAAAGAAATTTATAGTCAAAAATCTAAGGTTGTTACACTCTCCCCCACTCAAATCTTTTCGTCCTCGAAAAGAACGGAAAGGAAAAATAAAGAGAAACAAGATAGAGAAACAAAATAGAGAAACAAAATAGTACCTGAAACGAATAGTTCCAGATTCGAAGCACGAATGCTCTCCTCCGTTTCCCAAGTACAATCTCGATCATCAGTACTCCACTATACTTTGACCAGATTAACAGATTTCCTTCTGAGGTGCTTCGTATCTCTATCGACAATACGAAGTGGCTTCCTCTGAACAGTCAGGTTAGGCTCAATATCCAAACTATCAAGAGCAGAAGGCTGGACAATAAGAGATGGATCATGAAGATGACGACGAAGATGCGAGACATGGAATACATCATGCACTCCAGAAAGCTTCTCGAGCAAATCCAGACGATAAGGCAAAGAACCAACTCTTTCCACAATGCGAAAAGGACCAATGAACCTAGGAGAAAGCTTCCCTCTACGACCAAAGCGAATGACATTCCTCAAGGGAGAAACCTTAAGGAACACCTGATCACCAATAGCAAATTCCAAATTGCGCCTACGCCTATCGGCATACTTCTTTTGTCTATCCTGAGCGACTCTCAACTTTTTCTTAATCTCCTCAACTCTCTCAGAAGCTTCCAAAATCACTTCAGGACCAAGAACCAAACGATTACCGGATTCAATCCAGCAAGATGGAGATCTACAAGGTCACCCATATAAAGCAGCAAATGGAGACATTTTGAGACTGGCCTGAATGCAAAGATGGAATGAGATAGATAAAAAGATCAAGAATAGATTGAAAACAGAAGATAAGATTATACCTGATAGCTATTATTGTAGGTAAATTCGGCAAGATGGAGATAATCTTCCCAAGATCCTCCATAGTCAAGCACACAAGCATGAAGAAGACCCTCGAGAATCTGATTTACTCTTTCCGTTTGACCGTCGGTCTGAGGATGGTAAGCAGTGCTCAGATTCAAATGAGTGCCCAAAGATTCCTGAAAAGCCTTCCAGAACTGACTAGTAAAAATAGGGTCATGATCACAAACAATACTGGGAGGAACGCCATGGAGACGAACGATCTCTCTCATGTAAATCTCAGATAAACTAGAAGCAGAACGAGCAGACTTGACCGGAATAAAATGAGCGGACTTGATCAGTCTATCCACAATAACCCAGATACTCTCATTGCCCTTCCGAGTCCTCGGTAAACCATCGATGAAATCCATGGAAACCTGTTCCCACTTTCAATTAGGAATCTCAAGGGGCTGCAACAAACCTTGGGTCTTCTGGTGATCGGCTTTGACTTGCTGACAAGTCGCACACCGACTAACAAAGATAGAAATATCCCTCTTCATCCCCTTCCACCAATAAAGCTTCTTCATATCCTAATACATCTTCGACACACCAGGATGAATAGAAAGTCTGGATCGATGATTCTCCTGAAGCAACTCCTGCCTCAAACTATCAACCTTCAGAACACATCCTGCCATTAATCCTCAATATCCCTCTATCATCAATCTGAGCTCCACTACTACCACTACTACCACTAAATCTGCTACGAACACTCTCCTTCATCAATCTAAGCATCTCATCCTCATCCTGATTAGCCATAATCCGATCCAGAAGAGGAGAAGAAGAAATAACAAGCTGACACAACAAGGCCTTCTTTCGACTCAGAGCATCGGCCACAACATTAGCTTTATCAGGAGTATAGTTAATGTCGAGGTCGTAAGAAGCCAGAAACTCAAGCCAACGAATTTGCCTCTGATTTAGATCCTTTTGGGAGAAGATATATCTCAGAGACTGATGATCTGTGAAAAGCTCAAACTTAGTTCCAAGAAGATGATTCCTCCAAAGTTTCGAAGCAAACACAATAGCAAGTAACTCTAAATCATGAGCAGCATAGCTTGCTTCGTGGGTTTTCAACTGATGGATGGCATAGGCAATGACCCTACCATCCTGCATGAGAACATCACCCAAACCCTCACGACTAGCATCAGTATAAACTGTAAATCCCTCACTTCCATTCGGAACAGTAAGAACTGGTGCGGAAGTTAGCTTGCTCTTCAACTCACTGAATTCAGCCTTATACTGATCCCTCCAGACAAATCTGGCATTCTTCCGAGTCAAAGCTGTGAGAGGTGCAGCAATCCGAGCAAAATTCTCAATGAATCTCCGGTAATAACTGGCAAGGCCCAGAAAACTACGAATATCAGATGGAGTCTTTGGAATTTTCCAATCCTGGAATAGAATCGGGAGAAAATAAGGACAACAGGAAAAATAGAATTATTAAAATGGTAGAGAAAGAGAAAAAGAAAGGCTTACATTGATCGCAGCGATCTTGACCGGATCAACAGAAACTCCATTACTAGAAACAATATGCCTGAGATAACGGACTTCATCCTTCCAGAAATGGCATTTAGAAAATTTAGCCTTTAACTGATGATTTCTAAGTGCCTCAAGAACATATTTCAAATGCGACTTATGCTCATCCTTAGTCTTAGAGAAGACAAGGATATCATCAACAAAGACTAGCACAAATTTATTAAGCACATCACGAAAAACACGATTCATCAAATCAACAAAGAAAGCAGGAGCATTAGTTAAACCAAAAGACATGACTAACCATTCATAAAATCCATTCTCAGTGCGGAAAGCAGTCTTGGGAATGCTATCCTCAGCAACCCTGAGCTGATGAAAACCTATGGCAAGGTCAAGCTGAGAGAAAATAGTGGCACCATGAAGCTGATCAAACATATCATTGATACGAGGCATAGGATATCTGTTTTTCATAGTGAGCTTGTTCATCTCCCTATAATCAACACACATCCGAAGAGAACCATCAGATTTGGTGATAAAAACCACCGCAGCTCCCCATTCAGAAAAACTAGGCCTAATCAGACCTTTGGAAGATAAGTCTTCAATTTGCTTTCCCATCTCAACCTTCTCATGGGGTGCCATTCTTCTAGGAGGAAGAACAATAGGTCGAGCACCAAGTGTTATCCCGCTTTTTGGCAAAGCCGCGATACCAAAAGATCGATCAGAAACGGAGGACAGTTCGTCTCAGAGACTGGTCATACTTCGTTTCGCCATGGATATCACTGAATTTTATCCGAGTCCAGATTGAGCTACAATTGGTAGGACACGGCAAGAAAGTCCATAGGAGTCAGCATCTCAAGTTTCAAGTCAATCCGAGTTCATACGCCAAAGTTATGATCGGTTCAACTTGTAGGAAACACCCTGGTTTCGAACCCATCATGATGGGTGTCTTCGAACCCATCATCATGCACCATTCGAAACCATCACCCTCGAACCGAAGGACATCGAACCCATTGGTTTCGAAACCATCAAAGCGCCTCACCTTCGGCTCCATCCACTTCGAATCCCTCTGCTTGTTCGAACCCATCACGGAGTCCTTGTTCGAACCCATCACGGAGTCCTTGTTCGAACCCAACTGTGCAGCTTCATTCGAAACCACTGGGTCAACCAACCATGATGACGTGTCTTCCATCGGTTCGAATACGCCGAGATATATGGAGTCAAAGCGGTCAACACGGAGTGAAGACCGGATCGATTCGAAGTTTGCGCTCCACGTCAACGCGAAGCCACGTGCCTCCATGGATTCGAAAGGATCGGTTCGAAACCTTGGTTTCGAACCAAACAGCCGAGCAATAAACCCAGTTTCGAACCCATCGTATCTCCTAACCTATTGATCCAAATGCCATGAAATTTTCACAGAAGCTTGCGTACATGTTGAGGAATGTCCACGCCAAATTTCACCTCGATTGGATGAATTCTTGATCGGTTCAAATGGAGTTCGAACCGATGCCAAAGTGGGCCCAAATTTCCCGAGACCGTGCATGTGGTCCCCTCACGTGCCAGGAGTGGTCTTCCGAGTTTTCAGCGAAATATCAGCAGCCCACGCCTATAAATAGAGCCCCAGGGCCAACAAAAAGAGGATCTTCTGACTCTGAAGCGCCCAGACTCTGCCGGATCAAGATCTCCATCATTTAATACCATTAACTTACTGTTAAATTCGAATTCCTTGCTGTAATTCACTATTGATTGCTTCAAAAACTTGTAATCATTGAAAGAAAAGCAATAAATTCCATCAAAACACTTCACAGTGGACGTAGGCAACACGCCGAACCACTATAAATCGATTGTCTACGCATTTTCTTTACTGTTGATTGGATTTTTTGTTAGATAATATTTGTTTTGAATTTGCATTCTTGACTATTATCTCTTCAACGACTCCCGAAGAGTGTTGTGCCCAATTTTGACGCAAACACTTTGGCGCTTTCATTGAGAGAACCCAGATTTTCTCCTGCTCGTTGGATCTGTCATCGATACCGGATTGAATAAATCTAAGAGAGAGATCCAGATCGTTAAATCCAACTTCCTTCCTTCTATTCAGATTTGCATAAAGTATAGGAAAGGAACTCAACTCTAAAGATGGTTAGCACAAGAACCACCTCAAACGCTGTCAATCAAGAAGAACAGGATAGACAGAATCCTGCCCCTCTACCTCCATCTAATCAAGATGCCGCTGGGCACTCAGAGCCGTCGGGTCTGGTTACCCGACAAGAATTGCAGTTGTTACTCCAAGAGCTGACCCAGAGTCGGCGACAACTAGAAGAACAGCTACGCGCTAACGCTGGGCTAATCAACCAGATGGATCGCCAGAAACGAAAGAGATCCATGAGAGATCATGCTTCTCGCTCTTCCAGCGAAAGTTCTTCATCTTCTGATTATCATAACCGACCTCCACGACCCCGGTTAGATGGGAGTCGTATGCCACCCGCTGGAAACCAACCGACATTGACCGTTGGACAAATAAGAGTTGGTCCGTCAGCCAGTTTCCAAACCGGACCCTCCTCCCAAGGGGGTGCCATTCCTCACCACGCCGCTGAATACCGCACCGCTAGCGTTGCCGCTGAACCAGGAGTCGACGCTCAAGATCAGTCGAACCTGGACCGTCGTCATAGCGGCCGTACTCCTGAACCGTACGTCCCAAAGGACTATGAACCAAGAACGCGAGACTTGAACCGTCGACGATATCCGGTTCAAGCCCAGAGTATGGAACGTGATCATACTCCGGCACAAATGCCGGATCTTTCAACTATGATACGTCAGATGATCCGTGAGAGCCAGGGATTCACAAACGAACGATTGGGGAGTTTCTCGAAGTCACACTCCCTTTACGGACGATGTTCTCAGTGCTGAACCCCCGCGACGATTTCGAATGCCCACTCTGCCCATGTACGAGGGAAACTCCGACCCCAACCAACATATTCTAAAATATGAATGGTCAAGGACTGCTGCCCGTGCCGACGATGCGCTAAAGTGTCGTAGTTTCCCCATATCCTTGGGGGGCATCGCTACCATGTGGTTCACTCGATTGCCACCTCGATCCGTCTCTTCATTTGACCAGTTAGCCACAAAATTCGTTAAGCAATTCCGCATGCACGTCGCAAGACCCAAAGATGTCAACACTCTGTCTAGCGTCACTCAAGCTCCTGGAGAGACACTCAGACACTACTTAGAGAGATTCCATACTGCATGCGCGGAGATCAGCAATCCGAACGATAACTCCATCCTCATGGCGCTAACTAAGGGGATCGACCCCGATTCTGAATTTGGCAATTGGCTAGCTGGGAAACCACCTGCGTCATTGGACCGTTTCCATGCCAAAGCAGCTCAATTCCTGAGACGGGAAGACGTGAAACAGTCTAGGAAGCAAACTGACGCAGGGCCAAATGCGGAAGGAACCCAAAGCAATGTTGCAATAAAACAGTCCGGTGGGAGCTCCGAAAAAGTTCAGTTGAACATTAAAAATAAACAAGCTCGGCGAAGAGAGAGCGTGAATAAACTTAAAAAACAAGATCAAAATCGTGGCCCGCAACGCAAAAATCCGATGTTCGACAGTTATACTCCTTTGAATACTTCACTGGAGGACTTGTATTTACAAACCCGTAATACAATTCAGTATGAAAAACCTGCTCCAAGACCGTCGTCGGAGAGACAAATCCAGATGGGAAAATTTTGCAGGTTCCATGAAGGCTACGGGCACAATACGAACGAGTGTCGTCACTTACAAGATCTTGTTGAAAAACTAGTCAGAGAAAGGAAGCTGGAACAGTTTGTGCGGACACCGCAGCCCAGAAAAGCGGGCCCATCCAATCCAGTCAATGAACCCAATCGACCGAGGCAGGAGGACTCGACTTGTCCCCGTGGAAGATTGGTGATAAACGCCATCAGTGGCGGGCCTACTTACTCAGGGGCCTGGAACGATGAAGAACCTCGTCACTGTCACACATGACATGCTCCTTCAGTCTATGAATGCTTTGTAGCTTCCTTTACATTCTGAATTTTGAATTTGTAATAAGGCACTGACTTTGCCACATTTTCTCATTTCAGCAAATAAAATGTTATCTCTTCAAGCTAGAGCTGTGATTCACCGAATGCAACGTTCAACAATCACGACACACGAAGAGCTAAATTCCATCAAACAATGGAATTTATTCAAATAGCGAGTGACTGCGATACAACCGGCTACTCACTAAGTGAAACCCCAGCTCGGGGGCAAGCCAACACATCAAAGGCTGAACTGGACCAACACACGACAGTCCTACAACTAACTCCAACTTCCCACAGCGTGAATTGGAGTATAAACATTCCATAATTCGCTCCCGGAGCGCGAGCGGACTCCAACTTCCCACAGCGTGAATTGGAGTATAAACATTCCATAATTCGTTCCCAGAGTGCGAACGGACTCCAACTTCCCACAGCGTGAATTGGAGTATAAACATTCCATAATTCGCTCCCGGAGCGCGAGCGGACTCCAACTTCCCACAGCGTGAATTAGAGTATAAACATTCCATAATTCGTTCCCACTACGCGAACGGACTCCAACTTCCCACAGCGTGAATTGGAGTATAAGCATTCCATAACTCGTTCCCTCTGGGCGAACGGGCTCCAACTCCCCAGAGTGTGAATTGGGGTATAAACATCAAATCCATCGTTCCCAGAGTGCGAACGAATTCCCAAAAAGCTCAAATAGGTGTGACTGACCATCTATCGGCTAACTCCAACTTCCCAGAGTGTGAATTGGAGCGTAAACATCAATTCAAAGTTCCCGGAGTGCGAACCGACGCATCCGTGCAAACTCCAGATTCTCGAAGCGCGAGTTGGAGTATAAACATCAATTCCGAGTTCCTGAAGTGCGAACCCAAACATACATATTTTATCCAACTCCCCGGCGTGTGAATCGGAGCACAAACACCAAGTTAAAGTTCCCGTAGTGCGATCTGAAATGTTAACACTAACTCCGAGTTCGTAGAGTGCGAGTTGGAATGTGAACATCATTTCCATGCAGCCGTGTTACAAGCATCGATAACTCTCGAGTTCCCGGAGTGTGAACCGGATTATCGATCTCAAATTATCTTAAGTCTCTAGAATGTGGACATGTGTTTAAAGTTTGCAATAAACGCACTCAACCAAAAAAACGCAAATGTTATCCCCCGAGACTTGGGGGCAAAAAAGCTAAGTGTTAATCGCTAACCAAAGTGATACAATGTCCGAAGTTCGGTTATTCATCAATCACAACTTGCGACCAAGATTCTCCGACTTGGCGGATAAAAACGAACTCCGTTTGACGGTAAAAATGCCACAAGTGCACCGGACCGAGAACAAGACACTGCAAGCACTTAAGCACAAATAGAACAAGAGTTGAAACAAAGAAACTAAATTTTATTTCAACTAACTTAAAACAAGGACTTACACGCAAATAAGTTCTTCCAAAAAAAGAATGCCTACTAGCAGGGGCCGAACCTGCATCTATACACGACCTACTGACAAAAAATGAAGACAAGTACCTATCTACCAAAACATCTACTTGAGAAGCCGATTTATTTCTTCTTTTTCGTCCTTCTTACTAGTGGTACATCATCAGTGTCACTAGGGACAGAAATTCTTCGTTTTGAATGTCTCCTCTCCGGCGGTGGCTCTTCGGCTGGAGGCATGATGTCAATATCCTCCTCGGAGCTTGTATCTACATGGAGGCTTCCCGTCGGAGAAGTAGGGGGGACTGGATCCGTGACGGAAGACGGGATAGTGCCACCCGGTGACACTTCCCTAGCAGGTGCTGAACTCTGCGCCGCCGTACTACCGCTAACATTACCACTATGCCCTGCAGCCTCTATTTCGGCGTTGATTTCAGCCAAAATTTCCTCATCAGGAGTCGCATGGGCTTGGCTAGGGGCATCCACGGTCTGCGTCGAAGAACTTGAGGTCGGCGGGAGGCTACTAACGATGATAAATGGCAAGTCAGAGAAAGAACCACCCTGCTCACCGAGCAGCTCGCTCACCATTTGTTCGTCAACAGATAAGGATCTCCCCTGCGCCGCCTCAGTTGATACCGCAGTTACAACAGTAGTCTCGGTGGCGACGGCCTTATCTCCTTTGCTTGATTCTTGAGCCGCGACCGTCGGCGCAACTCCAGTCGCTAGGCAAAAAATAAGAAGTTATTAGTAACTTCTACAAAACAAACACTCTATTTAGAAAACGCTTGAGATAACTTCGGAATACCTTCCCCAGTTTGGCTCGTAGACGGCTGAACAGCCTCGGAAGTATGCTCATGAATAGGAGATAAGCGCGGCTGTTTCGGGTCGTAAGCAGGAACAGGTTGCAAATCGACCGCAGATACAGGCACCGACGAAGATGGTGTGGTGACTTCAGTGACAGCAGAATGGTGCTCAACACCTGATCCCTCTCCGACTTCTAGGGAACGACCGCCGATTATCTCCTTCTCATGAGCGATGATAGCGTCATGAAGAACCTTCTTCTCATCGTCTGTGAGCAGTCGGTTCTCAAGTTCGAATCGATCGACCGCCTCACCTGGATGCGCTTCCTCTTCCTCCTCAACCAATCGGTCCCAAGCGCTACGAAGGTGAACCGGATAATCTTGAAGCCAGGCCAAGTTTCTGTGTTTTAACACATTGGCGTTGTAAGTTATGAGCAAATCTTCGATATCGGCCTCTAGCCTGGCCTCTGCCTGTTGAACCTTCTCCTCCACCTCTGCTTCGACCGCTTGAACTTTGGCCACGGCCACATCTCTTTCTGTGCGAAGCACTACGGCTTGCTCGCAGGCTTCTTGCGCCGCGTTAAGCGCGTCATCTCTATCTTTAATAATTTCGGCAAATTTAGCCTTGAGTTCATTAAGTTCTTTTAACGCCGCATCCCGCTCAGCAGTGACGACAGTGTTCCGGTGGCCCATGTCTTCCACCGTAACGTAGTGCTCCTTTTTCATTCTATCCATGGCTGCTTGAGCTTCATCGGCCTTTGTAAGAGCCTCCATCTCTGATTTTCGAGACGATTCAGCCTCGGTATTCAGCACTTGTATGATGCGATCTTTTTGAGCCAGCTCGGTTTGAAGCTTTTCGATGGTAGCCGCTCGTTCGAAGACCAACGCCGATGCCTTATCGGCCGCCCTATACCACGCCTTGTATTGGGTGTAAAAGTCATGCACATAGTCGAGCGCCAACCGCTCGGCCTTCGGCGGGATTCTTTTCAGGTTCGGGGGAAAGACGTAGTTATCGAAGCAAATATTCGGGAACTCCCTCTTTAACTGCGCAAGTATAATTGCCCCTTCTCCCGAGATTTCAGTAGGAGGCTGCTCCGCGACTATCGGGGTCATCGCCTCAGATCGGGAAGATTGAGAAACCGACGTATATCGAGAAGACTCGGAAGGATGAGGGACATGAGCAGGAGGTTGTACGGGATCTCTGGAAGGAGGAGGGGTACGCGATCGCGATCGACGCTTATAGCCTCTGTCCGTGTCATATCTCTCGTGACTAGAATACCCAGAGCATCCCTGGTCATAATGCCCAGAGCGCCCCTGGTCATAACCTCTATCCCCTTCTCGTCTGCGCGAATCGTAATATGAAGGCTTGCGGGCATGTCGAAGACTCCCAAGCATTGAACCTCGCTTAGACATAATACCTGCGAAGCAAAATAAAATAGAATTAATCACCTTTCAAAACAGGTAGTTTACAGTCAAAGGTTATGCAGTGTCGTGAGATGTGTATGAATATGCATTCCCCCCGACCAACCAGAAGTGTCGACCTCGCTAGTAATAAGAGGCTCGTTCAATTCTAGAGTGCGATGGAATTCCTCCAACCCGGCATCATGTTGAAAAGACACATTGTCCGGGATTGGAAGATCGGCAAGCCCTTCAAAAAGATTTTCAGTTCTTGGAGGAGACATCTCCGAGATTTTAACTCCGGGGGCGGAACGGGCCGTGACAACCGATTTCCATCTCCCCTTCTTACTTGACTTAATCATGGCAGCCTTGCCTTTTCTCTGCTCCGCGACATCCGGAACTACGTCCGTAGGCTCGGTCACCGGCTCGTCATTGGTGTGGGTTCTTTCAGAGTCAGCTTCCTCAGTTGTAGTAACTTTGGGCTTCTTGTGCTTGACTCGTTTTTTCGAGACGACCCTTAGTGCCACCTCAAAGCTTATGCTCTGCCCTTGTTCGATCAAACCGCAGGCCCGGAGATTCCTATCCGTTAATAACACGTCAATATCCCTATCTCCACTCGGGACTTCTCGAAGCACTCGCACCATCTCCCTAAAGTGCTCGCCCTCGGGTCACTGAATCGCCGCTGTAAAAAAGGATAAAATATAAGTTCCACTTTGGCCGCAATTGCCGTAGTAATTATTTACAAACTCAGCTATACCCACGTCTGAATAGCCATCGTCGGGCAAATCCAGGAGGACATCTGGCGTAAAACCATTCTGTCCTATAATAGCTCAACCTGGTCCAAGACCCAGTAACCACTTGGCAATTTCTCACCGCTTCTAGGAATGTGAAGGAGGGATAATCACCCCGAGTTTTGAAATTTAACAAGTATCTGATCTCAATTGGGAGCGGTGGTCGATGGAGATATTCCATAAATGCAATGAACAAGCTATTGATCGACACATATCCGTTCGGGTGCAGCTGAGATGGGGCGATCCCCAAAAACGACAATACTTCCCTTATATACTCGTTGAACGGAGGAAGTGTCCCGGCCGCGCACGCGTGGCGGTTAAATGCTGTATATCCCTCCGGCGGATTATGCGGTCTATCAGTCGGCCCCGGCAGTAGAACATCATCCAGCGACAGGCCGTGCCTCAAACATATTCTCCCCAACATGTCTTCAGAGATATTGGATGGAACGGAATCTGATGGATTGGCAATGAACGACGCATCGGGAAGTTCATCCGGGGCTGGACCAATAATCTCAGGATCAATATCCGGAATCTCTAGCCTCGGAGAGACTGTACCTTGAGTCTCCTGCTGCTGTGAACTCGACGGTTCCATAACTAGCTAACTCACGAGAAACCATCGTTAGACGACAAAAACCCGTGCGTTCCCCAGTGTAGCGTGTATGAGTGTATGTTATGCAGTGACATGCATTACTTGAATAAATGTTACAGAGTTAAAGGAATATGCAAACGACAAAGCTACGAAGTCCAGCTGTAATGACCGTCATCGCTGACCGTCATCACTAATCCGTTTCCATGATGGAAATTGATCCGGATAAAAGTTGTTATGATTCCATCGACGAGCTTCGAAAGGCGGTCAAGTATGCAGTTTAATATTCAAGTCCAAATGTGCAAGAGTGAAGCTCGTCGGAGTTATGCCTAGAAAATATCAAACTTTGGTATCCATCATAGAGGGTTCGAAACCGTCACAAGGACTTCGTTCGAACCCAACCGAACATCTCTTCGTTCGAACCCATCCTGACGTCGCTTCGAACCCATGCAGTTAGACGCGCTTCAAATCGATAACCAGATGCCAAATACGAACCGATCGATAAGGGACGACTTCGAATCGATCATTGCTTGACAAGTTCGAAACGACAAGGGAACCCTCAACTTAACGTCATCCACGTTCGCATCGATACTCTTCGTATCGATGCGAAGCTGTGGACTTCGAAACCACAGCCGATGGGTTCGAATCCATCGATTCGAATGAACCCATCGAATCCATCAATAGGTACAAACTTCGTCACCCCCACAGGGTCATCCAAGAAATTGATTCGAGCACGAGTCCCCATATGGCTTCGAAGCCCTCTGCCAGACCAGATCTGACTTTACCAATCAATAGAAAGGCGCGGGTTCGAAGTAACTTTGCCGTTCGCCGTTTGAATTCGAGGCTAATTACCTAGTTTGAACAATGAATTCGAGAGATTGAAGACTTGAATCTTGGTCGATTCGATGATGCGACACAGTGTTTTCTCTTTTGGAGCTTCGAAACAATGCACTACACAGTAAAAGCAAGCAAGAGTAAAAGTAAAAAATGAAAAAAGTGAAAACCACTGCTATTTATATGGAGCCTAGGATGTGACCGAGACGATTGCTCTCCCAGTCAACCCAACCGGCCACAACCAGTCAAGTACCAAATCGGTTCGGAGTTAGCTTTCGAAACCATCTGCTTAAAGCCCTATTGATTCGAAGTTCAACTCATGCTTCAACGGTACGAAACGCACTACAGAGGAACAGGCTGCATCGATGCGAAATGAACTGTGGGCACATCGGTTCGAAGACCTTGTTCACATCAACCACTTGGAATCCATCCACGGCCTATCGATACGACATATGACTTCGTATCCATATGCTTCCAATTCGAATCGACTCGAACAACTATTTCGTATCCATCCCCTCAAACCGGTTCGAATGTTAACTTCGAACCCATCCTAGCACAAGCATATCGCGTCCATACAAACGTGAATTTCGAACCCATTGATGCTCGAATGCATCGGTACGAAATATCACACTCACGCAATACAGAATTCAATTCCTTCAACCTTCAATATCGATTCAGGAGAGGATCGATACGAAGGGACTTTCCTAAACAGCCGTCAAGCGTTGTCTCAACTCAAGTTTCCAAATCGGTTCAGGAGAGAATCGATACGAAATTCAATAGCCAACCAAGCTAGCAACGACTCGTGAACGCACAACGTTTGCAAGGGTCAAACTAACATATATGCATAAAAGTCGAACTAACAATCGATTTTAAACATTTACAGGGGTCAAACACTCATCTTGTTACAAATGCAACAGCCAACGGCTAAGCACTGTTATACAGCAATCAATCATGTCAACACGAGGTTACAACAACACAGCATACGAGTTTCAGCAAAAAAGAGAGCAATGATTGTTCAGAGAGAGATTGCAGCTATTCAAAGCACGTCATGTTCCCACAAGACGTACTTTGGAGGGTAAAATGTTATCCCACTTTTTGGCAAAGCCGCGATACCAAAAGATCGATCAGAAACAGAGGACAGTTCGTCTCAGAGACTGGTCATACTTCGTTTCGCCATGGATATCATTGAATTTTATCCGAGTCCAAATTGAGCTATAATTGGTAGGACACGACAAGAAAGTCCATAGGAGTCAGCATCTCAAGTTTCAAGTCAATCCGAGTTCATACGCTAAAGTTATGATCGGTTCAACTTGTAGGAAACACCCTGGTTTCGAACCCATCATGATGGGTGTCTTCGAACCCATCATGATGGGTGTCTTCGAACCCATCATCATGCACCATTCGAAACCATCACCCTCGAACCGAAGGACATCGAACCCATCGGTTTCGAAACCATCAAAGCGCCTCACCTTCGGCTCCATCCACTTCGAATCCCTCTGCTTGTTCAAACCCATCACGGAGTCCTTGTTCGAACCCATCACGGAGTCCTTGTTCGAACCCAACTGTGCAGCTTCATTCGAAACCACTGGGTCAACCAACCATGATGACGTGTCTTCCATTGGTTCGAATACGCCGAGATATATGGAGTCGAAGCGGTCAACACGGAGTGAAGACCGGATCAATTCGAAGTTTGCGCTCCACGTCAACGCGAAGCCACGTGCCTCCATGGATTCGAAAGGATCGGTTCGAAACCTTGGTTTCGAACCAAACAGCCGAGCAATAAACCCAGTTTCGAACCCATCATATCTCCTAACCTATTGATCCAAATGCCATGAAATTTTCACAGAAGCTTGCGTACATGTTGAGGAATGTCCATGCCAAATTTCACCTCGATTGGATGAATTCTTGATCGGTTCGAATGGAGTTCGAACCGATGCCAAAGTGGGCCCAAATTTCCCGAGACCGTGCATGTGGGCCCCCTCACGTGCCAGGAGTGGTCCCCCGAGTTTTCAGCGAAATATCAGCAGCCCACGCCTATAAATAGAGCCCCAGGGCCAACAGAAAGAGGATCTTCTGACTCTGAAGCGCCCAGACTCTGCCGGATCAAGGTCTCCATCATTTAATACCATTAACTTGCTGTTAAATTCGAATTCCTTGCTGTAATTCACTGTTGATTGCAGCAACAACTTGTAATCATTGAAAGAAAAGCAATAAAACATCAAAACACTTCACAGTGGACGTAGGCAACACGCCGAACCACTATAAATCGATTGTCTACGCATTTTCTTTACTGTTGATTGGAGTTTTTGTTAGATAATATCTGTTTTGAATTTGCATTCTTGACTATTATCTCTTCAACGACTCCCGAAGAGTGTTGTGCCCAATTTTGACGCAAACACCAAGTATAAGATCAATCTGAAAGTCAATTTCCCGCTTAGGAGGTAAAGAAGTGACTTCACCAAATACATCGGGATATAGTCTAACCATGGGAGTAGAATCAGGATCGCTGGGAGAAGAATCCAAAGAATAAATAAAGTTGCCAGCAAAATCCTGAGGCATGCGGCACTGAATAATCAAGGAATTCCCTTGATCATCAACAAGCTGAACAGACCGGGCTTTACAAGGGATATGAGCATCATGATTCACTAACCAATCCTGACCAAGCAATAAATCAAAAGCATCGAAGCCCAGAATATAAAAATCACCACTAAAGCGATGATCAGAATGGAGAAGTTTCACCTCTCAACAAATCCGATTAAGGTTAGCAAGACCCCCAATAGGATTTGAAACACATAATGGAACAGAAGTATACTTAGGAGAAAGGAGATGTTCAAACTTATCACACAAATCAACAGAAATAAAACTGTGTGAAGCACCAGTATCAAACAACACACGAACATGATGATGAAATAAAGTAAATGAACCCTGGAGTGTACCTTGGTCATCACTAGGAGCAGGTACAGGTGGAGGAACTGGAGATGAGGCAGAAGTGACAGCAAATATACCAGAAGGAGTACCCCTCTGCTGGGTAGGGCAATCTTTCTTAAAATGACCGGGATGGAGACAGATATGGCAGAGATCACGTCTAGCCGACTGAGCAGGTGGAGGAACAGCAGCACCAGATAAAGTAGGATAGCTATTGGCATAGTGCCCTCTCTGGTCACACCTAAAGCAAGTGATGGAGGAGAGATCAACTGGTTGCCTCTGAGCAAGAGCAGATGATGAAGATCCCAAACCAAGACGCTTCTGCCAATTCTTCTTCTGCTGCTGGAAGTTAGGCTTATGCTTCTTGGAAACTGCAGAGGAAGACTGAGCACTAGAAACAGCAGGACCTTTGGATATGGGATTCTCATAGCGAATAGCCATATCCATGAGCTGGGTGAAAGAACCATGAACATGAGAAATAACGCGAATATAATACTCTGGACGAGCACTAGCGATGAATTTCTCATTCTTCTTAAGAGGAGTGTTAATAAGGCTAGGACCAAATTTGGAAAGTTCATTGAACTTCCTCTCATACTTAGTAAAAGACATGGTACCCTGCTTCAAATCCATAAACTCACGATAAAGCTGAGATTTTCCGGCTTCTGGCATCCATTTTGCCACAAAAGCCTCCCAGGGAAAAAGATACAGAAAAACTTAAGATAGATTCAAAGGAAGGAAAAAATATAGGAACAAAATTAAGATAACACAAAGGATACCTAAACTGCTCCCAAGTGAGATCAGCCTCAACGGTGTTAGCCGTAACGGACTCCCACCAATCTAAAGCAGAATCATGCAACTGCCAGGCTGCTAGCTGACACTTCTGAGCATCAGTAATGTCAAGACTAGTAAATATCCTTTCAAGACTCTGCAACCATTGTTGAGCCTCAATAATAGTCTCTGAACCAGTGAATGGGGTTCCACCTAGTTGAGAGAATTCCTTACAAAGAACAGTGAACCTGACTGGAGCAACAGGTTGAGGAGCTGGGGCAATACCACGACCCCTACCTCTAGCATTTCCTTGATTCATCCTGAAAAATATCAAGAATGAATGTAGGACAAGAATAAAGACAAGCCAAAGATAAATTAAGATAAGGCAAGATAATACACTTGGACGAATATCTTAAAGAAAGAAAAATCTTATCAAGGTAGGTACGAAAGAAAGGAAGGTTAGAAAACATTTGAAAATCCTTTAAAAGAAAGAAAATATTATATGTCAAAATAATCTTTGAAAATCCTTTGAAAACATTTTGAAAAATCAATTTATACTTTGAAAATACGTCTCTCACAAAGATATGAATCTGAGATTGATTTCACTCATTCTAGGGTAGAAATACCCTATCTCTAATGAGTTTTTGCTCCGTAGAGGCAATGGTTTGCCAAAAACCAAAGCTCTGATACCAACTGTAACAACCCCCAATTTCATCCCATTAAAATCGATAATAATCCACACATGTCGGACTTGAATGATGCGAAATAACAGATTGTAAATAAATTTGGAGCAAATAAAATCAAATATACATAATCACACACACAGAACAAACAGAATAACTCGCAGCGGAATATAAAATAACATAGTAGTTCATGAAGCTACTATAATAGAGTCTCAAACCAAATACATAATACAGTCTGAAAACAACATAATAGAAATCCCAAATACATAGAAGTTCACTAATACATGAGATAAACTAGAACATCTGAAACAGAAGTAAATAAATATGTAGATAAGCAGAAACTCCAGTGAAAGACCAGCTCCAGGAAGAGAATCCAAAGCTGTGAATACTCAGGCTGACCCGAGCATAAAGCAAAACACAAAACACTCGAGTCAGGACAATATATACTTATATAATACAAACCAACTCAAGTGAACTGTAATAAAGGTACAAGTAACTTAAAGGATGCCTGGGACCGTCCATCCTCTAAGGATCCGTTAAACTATTTACTATATAGTAGTATTTCATTATTATAATAATGTCTACAGTAAAATAAACATACTTTTAAATAGCGTTCCGGGCTACCCATATCACCCTTCACACATAATAGTCCCAGTAGTCCATCCAATATCATGCCATCTCCACTCCGGGTGACTGTCAGAGGATACCACACGGGCTACGGGAGAAAAACAAACTCGTAGTAAAGGCTCAGTATGGTAGGTGACACGGCACACAAGGCAATGCCAGGGTAGATATACCAATTACGCACACGGGCTGGTGGTAACGCAGCAGCCACATACGCCCACCCTGAACAACACTCTAAAATCAAGGGGTGCACCCAAACAATCACAACAGTAATAGAATGGTATCGAAGAAGTGTGTTCAGCCAGACATGCTACCTCTTTGGCCCGAGATCGCTCCTGTTTTAGCCACCTTATGCTAACTCACGGGAGTTATGTCCACGAAATGTACCTTAGGAACGCCGTCACCATCCTACTTCATTCTGGAATCTCCACCGCGTACACAGTTGTTAAAGTGGTTTTCGGTATCGACGGAGAGTATGTCCATATCCGATCCCGGACTCTTTAACAACCAATCGTTATTATAACCCATAGTTATAATTTAAAAATGGTATTTATTTTCCAAAAATCAAATATCATTTCAAATCCATTTCAAAATATCAAACTTATCATTTCATTTGAAAACATATACATTTTATTCAATTTAAAAATACCATTTTAATTCACCTTTCAAAATAGTTCAATTCCAAACAAATTACATCATTTAAATCGTTTAAAAATGAAGTTATTACATGAAAAAATTAAATTATTAAATTATTAAATTTCCAAAATTTTCAACTTTCAAAATTCATTTATTCACTTAAGTTTTATCAAAACAGTGAAAATTCAACTTTCGCAGCATTTGGAAAATGCTACAGAAAGTTATATTCAAAGTAGTTCAATTTAACAAAAGACAGCCTTTAAAATGCTGTAATAGAGTTACATTAGTTTCAAAGAAAATTTAGTTTAATCCAACAATTATAGCATTTGTAAGATGCTATAATAGCCATTAATTCAATTTAGCTATTTAGTTCACTTATCAACTACAACATTTACAAATTCTGTATTATTATTTACATTATAAATAATAGCATTTCAAAAATGCAGTTAATTAACTTCAAATTTTCCATATAATTTCACAACAATTTTATTTTTCTTTAAATCACTTTTAACTTATAAAATCACTCACTTTTACTTTTATAAACACCATTTAATTTTCCTTAATTTCATGATATCATAAAGTTAAGTTTCCATTTAAAAACTCATATTTAACACTAATTCACTTATTAAATTGCAATGTTCAATTTTAAATTCCTTACATTAAAATTTCAACATAACACTTAAGTTCAAATTCTCAAATATAACTTAGTTTTATTTTTATTTACTTAACTAAAAATTCACTTTTAAGTCAATTCCATGAATTTTCAATTTTAGTTATATTTCAAAATTTCAACTGAAATATTCATTCATTTCACATTTCAACTTTATTAAAAATCATTAATAGGATATAAAATCACTTTAAATTCATTTAAATTCAAATTATCACAAAATTTATCATGATTTCATATTCAACTTAATTTCCAATTATAATTAAATTAAATTTTCCAAAATAACTTACATTAAAAAATTTCTAACTTTTCATTAATTTATTTCACTTATAATTATTCAGAAAATCCATAATATTTTACAAAAATCAATTTTAATTAGCTTTAAATCAAAATATTTTAATATTTACATTTCTAAAATAATTTTAATTTTTTTAGAAAACATACATTAACTACGGTCTGTATATGATTTTCTACACTAGGTAAAGTGATACGGGTAATATATCATTTCAACCCGTAATTTACAAAGAAAATCCGGATTTCATCATTTCAAACCCGCGGTCCCAAGTAAATGAACTAAATTGAAAATCATTCAGGCCTATCATTTCAGCCCATAATGATTTTCCCTTATTCTAAAGTCCGTTCGGGTATGTATCATTTCAACCCATAGTGATTCTAATCTAAAGGGAACTTGCAGTGTGATAAACTGATAAAAATAACAGAACAGCATAATATAACAGTAACAAATGTCATAACGGGTGTTTAAGCATGGGTGAACATCATATAATAGTGACCTAGAAAATAAATATATGGTGATGCAGTTTTACATATTCACAAGCGATCAATTTACTATTCATATAAATATAAAACTGTCTGGTGAGAATAACTCACTGTTTTGAGCTGATGACACAACGATGAATTGCACAACGGGATCTACACAAGCATGACACAGATACGAAATGGAGGAGCCAAGGATTAATTCCCTTGAATACAAATCAAACAAAACAATATAACAATTATAAGGTTTCAGACCAAAAATACGATAAACTATGCTAGAAAAAACTTCATAAAACAAAGCTAAAATGCTTTGCACTTGCTTCCGACATCTCATAGGCTCGGCCAGAGGTAGAGTACAGGTCTAAGACAATGGTTTAGGGTCAGGTCTGGGTTGCTAAGGTTGGCCTAACATGAGTTTGAGTGATGGTGTAAAGGTGGGTGAAGGCAAGAACACAAAATCATGCATACACATGGGTTTTTGGGCCATGAATTGGGCTCGGCCAAGGCCCTAGGTGTCACGGCCAGAGGAGTGGGGTCCACTGTGGTGGTGTGGCCGTGGGTGCAGGAGGTGCTGGTGGTGGAGTAGGGGGCGGCCATGGTTGGTGGAAGTGGTGGATGTGGAAGCTAGTGCTCGGCTAGGTCAATATGAAGGGTGTTTTGAAACTTTTACGGATATGCATCACCAAGGGGGTTCATGGCTTGGGTGGCTAGTGAAAAGGAGGTGCTGGTGGTGTGTCATCAGGTGGTGGAGGCGGCTAGGCAGAAAGGTGGCATGGTTGAACCTACATGAGGTGAAGCAAGTGCAAAATCAAACTAGAAAAATCAACATAAGTGAACAAAAGATGATTAAAGGAAATAGAATTTTACCAAACTTCTAAATCAAGAGGAGGCCGAAATTTTTTTCAGGAAGGAGGAAAAAGATATACGTGAATGAAGAATGGAGGTAGGCAGCTGAATTATGTGAGTAATTGTGGCTAATTGATGGCAAAAGTAAGTTAAAATGTGGAAAGGTGGGAAAATCAAAAGCCATAGGAAACAAAAGGTCACAAACCCTTTCAATTTACCTTTTATTATTTAAATAAATTTATGTAGCTGAAATAATAATAATACCAGATTAGATTTCGAAATTTTTAACAAATATACAAATATATATAATATTTATCAATTATGTAAAGTAAAATTAAGGAAAATAGTTAAAACAGTGAACTAGACTAGAAAAATTTGAAGTTAAATGAAGTAATTTTAAGAAAATTCATATAAGCATGTAAAGTATTTTTAACATAAATAATAACATAAAATACAAATATATTCACAAAATAAATATTTAAATTTAATTTAAATATAAAATTTTAATGTAGAAAATAGCAGAAAATGGGAAAACAGCCCTTAAAAATAGGAAATCAACACAGTAATTTTTGAAAAAATTCTATTATTATTTTAAAAATATTTAGAGATGAATTTTCATAAATAAAAATATTTAAAATAAAATGAAGAAAATGGCAGAAAATTGGAAAACAGCCTTTAAAAATAGGAAATAAATACAGTAAATTTTGGAAAAATTCTATTATCATTTTAAAAATATATAGAGATGAAATTTAACAAATAAAACAAATTTAAAATAAACTAAAGAAATTTATAGTAAAAAATCTAGGGTTGTTACAATCCTCAAAGAAGAACAAGACAAGAACCAACGAAAAGCATCAACAAATTCCTCTGATACGGATGAGCATCAAGCACCATAGCGAAGAGGATTCAAATAGAATAACCCCAATGGATTACTCCAAAGATAAGGTATCATCAGTTCAATTTGGGAATACTATAGAATAAAATATATTCCTAGACATATGCTAATTATCTACTTCAAAAGATAAAAAAGGCTAAGGACCATAGATTAAGGAATTTGTAACACTTGTACTATACTTGGATGTATCGTCATATATGCTTATGTTCTGTGTTTGTCATATTTTGTTCTAAACCTCGCTCCGATACCAAGCTGTGACGCCTCACCCCGAGACCCACATTAATAAAGAGAATTACCGGGTAATTCTGTCTGCTAATGTGGAGAATAGGTCCGGTTAGGAGCGACCATCTATAATCTTGTTTAAACATTTAATGCATACATCGATAAATGCTATTTTTTTAATTTCAAGTGAATTAACATATCCAATAAATGCTTAAAACAAAACTATAGGTGTCTAATAGATCTATCAGAACAAAAGACAATAACAGAATGCATATCACATCACAGAACAGTAATCATCATATATATAAATACATATACACAGATATATCCCAGTACGATACAAACTGATACCAAAAGGTAGTACAGAGACCACACTATATACATCTAATCAAATACATATCGGAGTCAAGAGGAAAGAATTATAAACTACACAATAGTGCTAGGCTTATATCTAAGCAGATGCATCAAAGCTAAGTCGCATAACTGATAGTTAACCTAAAACAACTCGGTCTGACCCGAGTATAAAATACACGGGTCAGTCTAGCTAAAACAATTAGTTAATGAGGATAGACAATAATATAAAGCATAAGACACATGGTGATAATTCTTTTCGAATGAGAAAAGGCAACAGAAAGAATACAACCCATGACTTCACTGGACTAATGTCACTTAAGTATACAAAGACCTCAAAAGAGGTAAATTCAATAATAATACTCAAATAATATAAACATTCGCCTCATATCATCAACGACATTCCAAAATGTCTACATGGTTTCCATGAACCGTATCTCCTCAAAAGGAGAAATATCAATACAAACTCTCGCCAAAATGGCAAATATAAAACATTCTCAAATAGGATGATCCAAAACTCAAATGAAGAGGAATCTCCAAATTCAATAACACCTCATCTCATTGGTATAAAGGTATATAAATCCCAATCTCAACTCGCCAAAATGGTAAAACCCAAAATATCCTATAAAATCATGAAATCATGCAAATTCCCAACTCAAGGAACTCAATAAGAGTTCAAAACATCATAAATGAAATCACCATATATATATATATATATATATATATATATATATATATATATATATATATACACAACATCTCATATAGCACTAGGCTATCGACGTAATAAAATATCTTAAAATGGTGAAATCATAATAAACTAACAAAAACTCAGAAAACGCGGAATGGCCAAATTCCCGATTGCAATGCTGAAGCAATGCTGCACGTGCTAAACTCAAACGGCCGAAGCCTCAGACAAGGTCGCTAACACCTCCCAAAGCAGTTCGTCCTCATGACAAGGTCGCTGACACCTCTCCAAGCCATTTTGTCGGCTCTAACAAGGTCGTTAACACCTCCCAAAGCAGTTTGTCCTAATGACAAGGACGCTGACAGCTTTCCAAGCCATTTTGTCAGCCTTAACAAGGTCGCTAACACCTCCCAAAGCAGTTCGTCCTCATGACAAGGTCGCGGTCACCTTTCCAAGCCATTTTGTCAGCCCTAACAAGGTCGCTAACACCTTCCAAAGCAGTTTGTCCTCATGATAAGGTTGCTAACACCTCTCAAAGCAGTTCTGCTAGGTAACATCTTGAATGTGTCACAAACTCACGAATAGGAATCCGAAAAGTGTTAACGAGTGTCCCATACCACACGTTCGCACTTAACGGTTTACTAGCCACTAGTCGATGCCACACTAGGAACAACATAAAACTCAGAAAATCATATCTCATCTCATCTCATTGACGAGTGATAAAGAGACACCATACTTGTCTCATCTCATCGACAAGTATTAAATGGCATCGTAACTTGTCTCATCTCATCAACAAGTGAAAACATCGTGATGGTTCCTCATAAACCATAAATCTCAAAGTAGAAATCTTAAACCATAAAACTCGCCATATATTGGCCTTCCCAGATAATTCTTAAAGGTAGGAATTATAATCTCAAAATCCCACCATAAATTGGCTAAATAACTCGGAATCAATAACCCAGATAGTTTCGATCGTATAAGTCCGGAATTAACCGAAATAGTAAACGCACATGTCTCATACCACGTGTTTTACTAAATCGTTTAATTTTCTTTCTCATATATTCGAATAATGCAAAAGCATGTTTATATTTATGATAGTTTACTAGAGAAAACAAGCTTTTAAAACCTTTTCCCGAAAAGATTAATAAAACCAATATTTGAAATTTCTTAATTATAGGAAATAAATAGATTTTATATCAAAAAAATAATTTTAAAATACTATGCAATATAATTTGAAATGTCCATTTATTTTAAAAATCACTTCAAAATGGTTTAGGAAAAATCATGCTTGAAAACCATGAAAAACAAGAAAGATAACTCAAGACCGATAACTTGAATTCAATACGAATTCAATTCAAATTTAACCCAAAATCAATTCAAATTCTACTTAAATTTGGGTTTCAAATTATCCAAATATAGATAGCCTATTGATAAGCATCATAATTCTCAAAACAGCTCAAAAACAACATCAAACTCGAGCAAGAATGAGAGCAAAAATAAGCTAATACAATTCTCAGTTCAATGATTGTTATTGCTGTCGTTTTGCTCTCAGGACAACAACAAACAAATATAGTTTTGACCAAGCTAACATCGAAATTTCAAAAAACTCAAAACATAAGACTTCTAGCATAAAGTCTTAGCTTTCCGGAACATCTAAAATTATTAAATTTGGATAAGAAACGTGAAAGATATGGCCAATATAATTCTCAAATTTCAAATTCACTGTCGCTGTCGTTTATTCTCAGGGAAGCAGCAAATAAATAAGGTTTTGACTATCTTAACCTCAAAAATTTGCAAAACTCAAAACAAAATTTTTTTATTAAATAGTCTAAGATGTCCAAAACATCAAGAATTATCTAAATCCGACTGGAGACAAGAAAGATATGCCTAATTTACTAACTGAATTTAGTTCAGGTAGTGTAACTATCAAAGTGACAGAGCTGGGAGTTTTTGATAGAATTTCAATCAACCTATGCTCAAAATTTGCGAATATGATCAACATGAAAGTTGTCATATATAAAATAAGTTTTATATAACATTAAGAATTATCAAATTCCGGTCAAAAACGAAAAATTTATGGTTAAATCAATTTCAGATTCAAACTTAGAAAATTTAGTTAAAGACAGAATCGTAATTTTATTTTCAATTCTATTTCAGGTCAATAAAATTGCAAAATCTCGAAAAGTAACTAAAATAGAAACTGTTTATTATTGAATCTAGTTTCTAACAAAAAATAAATGACCTCAAACCGATGAGAAACGAGAAAGTTATCCTTATTTTACTTCAGCGCACTCCTATTATATTTCAGCAATCATCCAAGGTAAGTATTAGGTATAGATACAGTACGATTTCTTCCTCATATTTGCAATTACAGTCAAAATTTAGCTAGAAATGTGAGTTAATAAACTCACCTTTGATTTTAGATAGAAAATACCCGAATTCATGAAGAAAAATTGAAGCTTTTGGATCAAGAGCAGCTCAAATTACCTGTAGAACTTCATATATAGACATGCAAAGGAAATAACCCATTAACAAACAATCTCTTCTCAAATATTTTTGATGAGATTTCTAGTTTTGAAAAGAATTACCTTTTAATTTCACTTTGAATTGGTAAATATTATAGTTTGTAGAAGAAATTTTTGAGATTGAAAGCTTGGATTTTAATAAAATGATGAATTTCTATTTTCTAGCTCTATTCTCTAAAGAGGAAGATTGTGAGATAAATTTTGTACGTACAGGTAAAATGTTTCTCATCTCATTGGCTATTAATTTTTTTTTAAGTGGGTTTGGACCCAAATTAGACAAAGACAAATAAGCCTAAGTTAATTTAATTCAACATTTAAACAATGTAAACACTTATGTAACAAAACAAAATAACTTATTCTGCACAAGTATTAACACAAATAAGACATGTAAACTTACCTACATATTAAATAAAATATTTTTCATCATATAAAAAGATAATTTTATTTTTAAAAACATTTTTATTATTAAAAACTCCTATTTTACATAAATACATGATTTACACAAATAAATGTATAAATCCACATTTTTAACTTCAAAAATTATACAAAAAAAATATTTTCTTGTTTAGAAAAATATGAAAAAGCATTTTAAACTTAATTTTATAACCAAAACTCATTTTTAAATCAAATTCCATCCTTTAATTTGAATAAACAATCTTTAAAAATCAAATACTTCCTTTAAAAATTATCAAAAGAAGTAATTAGCAATAATTAATAAAATTATTGCATTTTTCTCCAAATAAAAACCATTTTCCATTCATTATTAACTCAAACAAAATAAAATAAAGTTTTAACTTTATTTTCTCATTTTATGTCCAAAACTTCATTTTTTATTCCAAATGAATAATTTAAAATTTTCAATTTTATTTTAATTCACAAGATTAAATCATAACTACCGTTATAATTTAATATTTACAGGTAATCTCCAAAACCAGGGTTGTTACAAGCACTATAAGGATAGGTCGTTATAACTATCCTAGTTTGGTTAGAACCTATCATAACTTTGATGAAACAATTTGGAGTAATTGCATGTACTACTCATATGTATAATTATGTGTTGAATACGATGTGAGATTCTATTATTGTCTATCTTCTATCTTTATTTCTTTACCCTATGATAATCTGCCTCTTCAACACTTGGATTTATGGCTCGTGAATACCGAGGATGTATTAGTGTCAATTTCTAAGGGTCGAGGAGGTGGGTCGTCACATTTGGTATCGATGTTTATGGTTGAGTGAATACCTAAGCCTTGATGGGTTCAACTCATTAGAGATAGGGTTAGTGTTACCCTAATATGAGTTTGGTCTGAGAGAGCGTATATTTGATATTTTTATCCAAATAAGTTTATTCAAGTTTATACAAATTCCCTAACACAATTTCGTCTATATATTTAAAATGTGTTCCCTTACTATATGCAGATAGTAGGAGATGAGTAATAGAAGAGGAGGAAGGGGAGGTTACGACACTACAACCACTAATGGTCAATCAAATGCTACAGTAATGGAGGAAGCAGTAATTCGCATGCCACCTCAAGTTAACTTTTCCACTCTTTGCAAATATTGTACCAACTTGGGAGGAAAGCCATTCCAAGGCACAGAATCTATTATTAAAGTTCAAGCTTGGCTAAGATCCTATGAAAAAATATTTAAGGGATTAGACATTGATGATAATCGAAAGAGGTTTTTGGCCTCCTGGCAATTGAAAGATGGGGCTCTAGCTTGGTGGGAGTATGTTACTCTTAATGAATCTGAAGATAATTTCTCTTGGGTAAGATTTAAAGAATTTTTTAAAGAGAAATACATGCCCACCGCTGGCAAATCTCACCTCTATAGAAGTTTCATGGATCTAAAACAAGAAGTGATGTCTGTGGAAGAGTATTTGCACAAATTCAATGAACTGTCTCGGTTTGGGTCTGGATTGATAGACATGCCTTTGAAGAAAAATGATATGTTTATTTCTCGGATGAAGGGGCAGTATCAGGATAGGATGACCTCCCATGTTAAAGGAACCTTTGTGGATTTAATAGATATGAGTTTCCGTTATGAAGCTTTGGATAAGAAGAATCCAATCGCAACCCAAAACAGTAGCAAGAGGAAGTTCAATAACAATGGAAAGAAGCCATGGCAAGGCAAGCCCGGAGGAGGATCTCAAGAAAACCATTTTAAAGATGTTGAATGTTTTAATTGTGGAAAGAAATGACATTGTTCAAAGTACTGCAGGAGTCCCAAGGTTCGAAGGCAGCAACAAGGAGCCGTCTCTCCTATGGTGCAGAAAAGCCCCTGCCATAACTTCCATCAACCTGGCCATTGGAAGAACAAGTGCCCGTTAACGAAGAAAGGATAGTATGTTAAGGTCTATGCTATCAACGACGAGCTTTCAACCTCTACTGATGTAAAAGGCAAGGGAGTTCTTGAACGTAATATTTATGTCAATGATGATTTAGTTAAACTGTTATTTGATACAGTGGCTTCCCGTAGTTTTGTTGCTAAAGGATTAGTTGATAGATTAAAACTGATCACAAAAATAGTAGATACCCCAATTTACGTGACAAATCCCATAGGCGGTATAATTAATCTTTGTATGATTTGTGAAAACGTCCGAGTTACTCACCTCTTCCAAAAAAAAATTCATGCAACCTATTTGTTCTTGAATTTATTAGGTTTGAAGTTTTGCTCGGTATGGATTGGTTATCTAAAAATAAAGTTGTCCTTGATTGTGTTAAAAGGACGGTAACTTTGTCGACCAGCTTCGGGAAGTTTATAGAAATATCTCGTGAAGAACCTAGTCCGATAAGGGATAGTTTCATGTATGCACTAGACTCATCTCAAAAAGATTTAATACTAGTTGTCAAGGAATTTCAAGATGTTTTTGAGGAAGTTAAAAGTTTTCCCCCGCATCGGGAAATTGAGTTTCGAATTGACATAATTCAGGGTGCAAACCCGTTATTCACCCTATTCGAAGGATGGCCCCGAAGGAAAAGATTGAGTTGGCAAACCAAACTGATGATTTGTTAAAAAAAATGACTAATTAGACCTAGTCGCTCAAGTTGGGGAGCAACGGTAATTTTTGTAGCTAAATCTGACGGCTCCCTAAAGCTTTGTGTAGACTATCGAGACCTAAATAAGCAAACGATTAAACATAAATATCCTTTACCCTACATAGATGACTTATTTGATCAACTTTATGGTGCCCAAATATTCTCACAAATGGATTTAGCCACGGGATTCCATCAACTAAGAATAGCCGAGGATGGCATTCCATTAACTACATTCAAAGGTCCGGATTGCTTTTACGAATGGCTAGTTATGCCTTTTGGGTTGACTAATGCACCCGCCTTTTTTTGTAGATCTTATGAATATAGTATTCAAAGATGTGCTAAAAAAATTGTGTTGGTTTTTATTGATGATATTCTTATCTATTCTAAAACCGAGGAAGAACACGAAAGGCATTTGGAGATTGTGTTGGAAATATTGCAAAGAAACGTACTTAAAACTAAATTATCAAAATGTCACTTTTGGGAGAAAGAAGTAAGATTCCTTGGGCATATTGTGTCGGAAGAAAAGGATCTCAGTAGATCCAAAAAGATTTTAGCTATACAAGATTGGAAGCAACCATAAACCCCTAAGGACATCCGCAGCCTTTTAGGATTGGCAGGATATTACCGAAGATTCATTCAAGGCTTCTCCAAAATTTCCTCTCATCTAACAAAATTGACTATGAAGGATGTTAAATTTGAATGGATGCCAAAATGTGAAGAACTATTCAAGGAACTCAAGAGAAGGTTGACTACTGCTCAGTCCTAGCTATTTTGGATGAAGGCGGCGGTTTAACTATATATACTGATGCTGGTGGTGAAAGAGTAGGTGCTGTTCTGATGCAACATGGAAAGGTCATCGCTTATGCAAGTAGACAACTAAATACTCATAAGAGGAAATATGCAACGCACGACTTAGAATTACTAGCCGTTGCGTTCGCATTAAAAATATGGACGCATTATCTACTGAGTGAAAAGTTCGAGCTCTTCACGGGTCATAAATCTTTGAAGTATTTTTTCATTCATAAGGACTTAAATATGAGACAACAACGTTGGTTATAATTTCTTACATCATATGATCTTGATATCTTATACACACCTGGGAAAGCCAATGTAGTGGCGGATGCGCTAAGCAGAAGGCATGCCGTTATAGCTTATTTAGTGGTACATCCAACCTTGATTAATCGTATAAAAGAGAATCAGCTCAAGGATCCAATAATTTCAAGAGTAGCCAGGGAAGTAGAGGAGAATATAATACTGGGAAGATGGATAGGATTCAAAGTAGACAAGTAGGGAATCTTAAGAATGAAAGGAAAGATATGTGTTCCCAATGTTGATGGGCTAAGGCAAGAAATATTAACAGAATGTCATAATTCTCGACTATTTGTACATCCCGAAGTTACTAAAATGTATCGAGATATGAAGAGAACTTTTTGGTGGGATGGCATGAAGAAGGATATCTCTATCCATATTAGCAGATGTGCAAATTGTCAATAGATCAAAAGTGATCAGCAAAAGACCGTTGGATTTCTCCAACTTGTTGAAATTCCGACTTGGAAATGGGACCAAATATTGATGGATTTCAATGATGGTTTGCCCCGATAAACATTGGCCTTTGAATGACACTGAGCGAGCAGCAAAGAAAGGGAAATGAAGGCATTCAGGTTATCATAGATCAATTAACAAAGAGCGCACATTTAATCCTAGTAAAACCAAACCGCATATCACCCCTAAACCGATGGACAAACTGAGATAGCAAATTGAGTGTTGCAGGATCTTCTAGGAGCTTGCACCTTAGATTTCGAAGGTTTATGGGAAAGCTACCTTCATCTGATAGAATTCTCTTACAATAATAGTTATAAGGCTAGTATTGACATGGCCCCATATGAAGATTTTTATGGTCGTCCGTGTAGATCCTCTGTAAAAATCCGCAAATCCATACTCCTTGAATAGACACTAATCTCCATCGATTAACTCAAGATGAACGGAAATACGAACAATTAGGGTTGAAGAAAAATAAAGAGGTAGAAGAAGAAATAAAAAAATAGAACATAACAATATCAGAATCTCACATATCGCAGCGGAACAACATATAATATATAAATGAATAATCATTTAAAATAAAGAACTATATCAGTTATTACATTACATCACATTACATTACATTATCAGAGTGTACAACAAACAAACAGCGGAAAAGAAATACTATATACTAGCGAATACGTCATGCCATCCATCTTGCCTCCAGCAACTCCTGAATTCCAGAATATCCTGATAAACATTAACGCTAGACTTCCCGTGTGGAAATTGGTGGGCACGCAGAGTTTAGGAAAGGAAACAATAAACTCCAGGTCAGTCATGTGACTGGTATGAGAACTTAAAACAGTTATTTATATTTGAAACAAGAACAGGAGAAATTTAAAAATCAATTTGCAATGTTTTATGAAAATGTAACTACCATAAGACCTACCACCACACACACAATGCAAACGCAGACTTGGAGGAGATTTCTTCTTATGTTAGTCAAAGATGCTTACTACGCAAAATCAAATCATTTTTGATATTATTATTAGTGCAGAGTGTAGAAAACATTTCGAAAATAGAATATAAATCTTAGCCAGCATAGGTACCATTATATTATGCCTACTATAGCCACCATATTAGATGGCAGGTTCTACAACTAATACCGTACAAGGTTCGTATTGTTTCTTTGGATTTCCAATAAATGGTCAGGCCAAGGAACTTCCCATTGCCACACGCAAACGCCTATGGAAAGACGCCCCGAGAACCTAACCGGATCCCTTCCAACACAAGGCCGGGTTACCCCTAACTGGGTAACTACTGACACGAATATGTCATTCCCCGATCGTAACCGATCTATATCCGAGGATCCTCGATTTCCAACAACCACAAAGCAATAAATTTGCAGCAACAACATAGGTTAAATATCTGGGCTCCATACCATGATACCACCTCTATCTAGAAGGAATGACATACACTAAAGGGGCGCTACCCCCTAATAACCTTGCTGCATCCTTCCTGTTTTGACCATTTACAAGGTGTGAGGTCCAACGAAGTCTCGTCCACAAAGCCACGCTTTATATAAAAGCTGTGCTTTGATCATCAAATGCTCAATAGCACTTCGTATGCCACATTACCAATTTGGGAATGTATCACTAGTAACCATCAACTACATAATCTCTAAGGGTGTTAAGCTAAGAGAATAAATTCTCCGCCACCAACGGGAACATATTTGATAGAAACCAGCTTTACATCTCAAATTGTAACGTCAGACACACATCCATACAAGTCCGTTCCGGGATCGAACGGAACCGAAGGCACTTACAAAGAAGTCCTTGCAATCCAGATATTCACTAATCACGACCGGACTTCCCATCACAAAGGGTAATAAATTTCTATATCGAGGATCAGCCGATGCAGAAACATTCGACGGTAATCCTTTCGTTTTCATAAATATCCGGTCTTCAACACCGGTCATCAATGCTATCTATTACAACGTATCACATATTCGGAATGGGTTATACGACCTCAAGGTCCTTTCCCGGCTAACCCGAATAGTGAGCGCTTATTTTAAAAATAAGTGTAGCATTCAAATTCAAGCAATCACAACAAATACCTATTTAAAGGTAAATATTGAAAGTCGGATATTTAACTATCAATAGGTATGCACAACATCACCAGATTCCAAATAATTTTCCAAATTATTTATCTTCCAAAAATATATTTACAAGATATATATATATATATATATATATATATATATAATTTCCATACTTCGTAAATAAATCGATATTTATTTTTAAACCAATTTTCCCAATTTCATTTATAAATTCCATATTGAATTTACATTTCCAAAATATCTGTGGATATACGATTTTCAAATCGATTTCAAATATTCACTTTCAATTTATCTTTTAAAAAGATAATTCTCAAAACATTCATTTCATATTGGAAAACATTTCCCTACTTATTTAATAATAAGTGTTTCACAACTCTATTTATTTTTCAATATTTGGAAAATATTCGATATACTTAAATCAATATTAAGTATATATTTTATTCTTAAGGAAAACATTCTATTAAACACATTATTTGAGTCAAAACGAATGTTGCGTAAAACATCGTTACGACAACCCAAAATCACTAGTATAGGGATTCGAAATTTATATGGATATATAAATCCCAATACTGTATAAGACATTTCCTTTCGGAAATCATTTACTATAACAAGAGTGTTATAGTCCACCATTTCCTTCAATTCCTTGAAAATGCCTATTTCAACAATGAATGTTGAAATCTATGTTTTAAATACTTAATACATTTAAAACATCTCTAATCGTTTTGATTCTATTTAAAATATCATTTTCCCCAAAACATTTCCTTAATATATTATTCATTATCCAAAATCGTGAATATACTTCGTTAATCCAAATTCAACATTTTCTACATGTTTTATTTAGAAGGTTATCCACTGTCCAAAATCGTGGATATACATCGTTTACCAAATTCAACAATTCCACATATTTAATTAAAGGATTTTCCACAGTCCAAAATCGTGGATATAATTCCTTTAATAATTTCTACATTCACTTATCAAATTTATTTGATTACGGATTTATAAAACAACGTTTATAAATTCCATTTCTATTTCATAACTACTTCGATTTATAAATCTCCTTTAATAACCAATTCTATTTATATTTTGTTTACATGTCGAATCCAACTTATAAGTAAATTACTTATAATCCATTTATTCACAAATCCATTCTTTTATATCATCATTAATTTATAAATCTAAAATTCTTATTTACTTATAAAACTAGGTACAACTTGATTTTAACACTTATAAAAGCTCTTTTTATAATTCCAATATCTTTAACTTATAAAATATCAATTTTATAAATCTTTTATATAAATCGTTTATAATAATTCAAAAATCCCAATTTAAACTATTTATAAATTTGTTAACTGCTTATTTCAAAAATCACATTTCGGTTATATTTCACAAAAATCATACTTTTATAACATTAAATTTTATAACGTTAATTTATTTAAATTGAATCAATTCAAAAATTTAGTGAAACATATACTTTCAAAAATCACTTAAAAATCCTTTTATATTGGAAATCATTACTTTAACATTTTTAAAAATTTCAAAATAGGCCCAGTGATGCAACACACCAAATAATTAATCACGACATCCAAACATCATATATCATCATATGATAATCAACAAATATCACAATATATGTAAATAAATAAATACGGTTGAGGAATCCAGTTGGATCCCTCCAACCTGTTTCCCTGCATCCACAGATGTTAGCACAATACCAATCTCGTTTCAAGACGGGATATCGCGGTATATGGGATTTATAATTTATTATCCGCTTAATAGGCGGCGCAATAGGGTCTCATCCGCTATATAATACGGGAAATCAACTCCAAGTACATATATAATACCAATTCCACTTCGAGGCGGAATATCGCGGTTATGTGTGTAATAAATAACCTCCGCTTAATAGGCAGCGTATAGGGTCTATTTCAACAATGATAATAAATTTTCATTCAAGCAAACAATCAACACAATCAAGCAATTTTAAATCTACTATTTAAAATTTAAACAAAATCCTTTTTGAGTGAGAAGCTCTCATCTTTTCTTTTTATTTTGCAATCCAATTCAATTTCAGCTCGCTTCCTTCACAGTTTTGACCTTGTATAAATATTATATAGTTGATAAATATTCGAAGTAAATCAAATAATCAATTCTTCGTTTTGATAGTTTTAATTAACAAATTTCTCTTTTAATAATTTTATTTAACTACAATTTAAAATTTTAAAACTAAATTTCCTTTAATAAATTATTTTTAATGCCAATAATTAAATGATCCATTTATACAAATTAATTCGCTAGTCAAAAAATTAATTTCCATTTCATAGCAACTATTTAATTTAGAAATAAATTTCCATTTAATAAATTAATTTAACCAATGATAATATTTGATTTTAAACTAGATTTTTTTTCTATTCTTTAATAGATCATGTTTAGTAACTAAGAATAATTATATAAGTTTACTATATAAATTAATCATCTTCACAAATTATTATTATTATTATTTTTCCAAAATACCTTATATAATTTCCAAAACCTAATTTTTTTATATAACATTACAATTCAAAATATTTTAAAGTTGTTGCCTACCTAAATCTTATATATATATAAAATTTAAACATGATGTAACAATATAAAATTTTCTGCATTTATATTTTATTTTTTTATCTTTCTGTAACTACTTATAAATTTGGGAAAACTGTATTTCCTTTATTGTTAAAATTTATTTTTTTCTTTTTATTTACTGTGTAACTAAAATATGTGTATGAACTTTATTTCGTTTTTTTCTATAAATAACAACACAAATTATTTTACTGTTATATATATATATATATATAAACCCTACTGTAGTCATTTCTTTTCCTGGAAATAATTACAGAATTTTTTTACTTATATACATATATTTTTAAATATGTAAATAAATAAGAATAAATAAAAACAACATCGATACCTCACAGTCGAAATCAAGAACAACCAAAACCCTCGCTGACATCGTCGCCACCATCTCGTGAACGAGCTCGCGACCATCCTCCTTTATCCTCGCCTTAGCCTCACAGTCGCCATCCAAACCCTAGCCGCATCCACCATCGCGCGCGCGCCTCCAGTAGCCGCCGCACTTGCTCCCTGACCTCGTCATCGCTGCTAGAAGCCATCCCATTCGAGGTCTCCGCCACCGAACTCTAGCACGAGCCTTCACGCGCCGCCGCCGCCACCGAACCCTAGCATGAGCCTTCACGTGCCGCCGCCTTCAACTCGAGCTCCGGCCCACGCACGCTCGCGCCATTAAAGTCGCCTCGGTCTGCCGTCGCTTGCTCCGCCTCGATTCGCGACCCTAAGTCGAAGTCGGGAATTTCGCGAATCACCCCAGGCCGCCATCAATTTTTTTTCCTTTTATGATTTCGTTTGAGCTGTTCGAATGGAGGAAGACGAAATCGTGATTTCAATTAAAGGCTTCGGCTTGATTTAAAATCGGCTGCCCCCCTTTCCTTGTTTTCGAATTTGTTTTTCGGGAAGATGAGCAAAAGGGAATTTTCATGATTAACAGAGAAGCGGCCATTTATTTTGAACGAGAAGAAGACGAGATTTTTTTTCGTGATAATGAGTGGAGTATCGGTCCTTATAAAATAAACAACGACGTGGTTGATTTCGAGCGAGAGAAAATTGTATGCGGCCATGCTTTGCATGATCTTTTCCCCGTGATTTTTGGGCGTGATTTAAGGAAGGAAAGTAGCCGATGTTGACCAATTTCAAAATTTAAATTTAAATCGAATTCGATTTAATTTCAACGCATTTATTTACCGTATGCTCACATAACAACTCCGAAAAATACGAAATTTGAAATCCGGTAATAATTCAATATTACGGACCCAATGGAACTGGTTTCGTTGAATTTCGAGACTGTGCCTCGGAAGGCTTTTTTTAAATATCGATTCAAACGATATAATTTCAAAACTGAAAAATTCACTTTCAAATTCAATTCTGAAACTTCTATTATCTTCAGTATTATCACTATGAATTTTACAATCCTTTGAAATATTTTTAATCAGCTTAAAATTGAAGATTCAAATTTTTATTCAACTTTCAATAGATTAAATTTTTATAATTTAATCGCTAAATTCAAAGTTATATTGGGAATCTAAACTAAACCATCATTCAAATATTTAAAATTAATTAAATATTTTCAATTTAAATAGTTCAAAATTCTGGGTCTTACAACCTTCCCCCTTAAAAGAATTTCGTGCCGAATTACAAGTTAGGAAAAATGATCCTTAACCCGTTCGCTCTCTTTCTAAAACTAATCAGTTTTATCAACTTACCAACACAAATTTTTATTAAAGATCCATTATCATTTCAATTAACTTTCCCACTTCAATTATAAGTTTCAAACAACATTGTTTCCTTAACAATTCAAATTTAAATTTCAAACTTTCAAAATTTTCTCAAAAATTTTCTAACACCCTTAATTTTCGAAAAATTTCGCCAGCGTCTCCTTTGCGCGGCTAGCTCGGTACGACTACAAAATGGCACCACAGGCCCTCAAATCCCAAAAGAAAACAAAAAGCCAAGCGTCTGGACAAGAAAATCACCAAATTTCATACTGAAATTGAAATACGTACCTTTTTGTCAAGCAATTCAATTTTATCTTTGAAATCAAAATCCCAATTCCATTTCTTTTAATACATCTGTATATCCTACTAGTAGTAGTATCCAATTCCAACATTCAAACCATTTTGCCAATTCCATTACAAAATTTTCAACATATGCTTCTTATATCATCTTTACTTCACTATTGAAGTTACATATCCATTTTATTCAATTTTGCATTTCAGTTTCATTTGAATTCAATTTATATTCAATTTACTTACCATTCCAAGTTGAATTTCTATTTACTTTTCTCATTCTTCATTTCCAACCTCCATTATTTATTCACACTTCCAAATTTAAATTCCCGATTTGGTTTTTCATTTATCAAATCCATTTCATTAACTAATTTAATTCAATTATTTTTATTCACTTATCCATTTTAATTCCAAATTTCCATTCTCAATTTACCTTGAATTCATTTTATCAATAACAAGGAAATTTTCCATTTATTTCCATTTGTTTCTACTTACTTGAATTTATCGGTAAATTTAACTAACAATTCAAGTTTTAAATTAACTAATTCAACTTTCTTATTCCGGATTATTGAATTATCTTATTAATTTACTTGGATTTAATCCATTTTGTTTATTTTTCTCAAGTTTGGAATTTTATTCAATTTGATCCAAATCAAATTTCATTGGTATATGAACTTTTTTTATTTCTTAGTTTTTTTTATTTCAATTTATTTTTCAACAACCAACGATACTTTTAGTATTATCATCTCCTAGCAACCAAGCAACCATATACTGTAATAATTTACAGAAAATCATTTCTTTTATGTACAAAAATAGTTTTGGGTAAAATTATTATTTACCTATTTTTAAAAACAATATTATGTCAGTTTATCTTGTTTAAGAGTTTAGAAACTCCCATCAACACAGTTAGCTAGACTACACCGACCAGAATCTATAAACAATCAACCAATAAGTCAACACAATACAATTTTTTTTTCATATTCACTAACAAATACGCGCTCATATCTATTATTACACTCAAACTCATTCTAGAGTACTGCTGACTCTATCTCTAATGAGTAACACCCAACAGAGCCATGGTTGTCGCTTAACCATATGCTCTGATACCGAATGTAAAAATCTGCAAATCCGTACTCCTTGAATAGACACTAATATCCATCAATTAACTCAAGATGAACGGAAATACGAAAAATTAGGGTTGAAGAAAAAGAAAGAGGTAGAAGAAGAAAGAAAAAGATAGAACAGAACAATATCAGAATCTCACATATCGCAGCGGAACAACATATAATATACAAATGAATAATCATTTAAAACAAAGAACTATATCAGTTATTACATTACATCACATTACATTACATTATCAGAGTGTACAACAAAAAAACAGCGGAAAAGAAATACTATATACTAGTGAATACGTCATGCCATCCATCTTGCCTCCAGCAACTCCTGAATTCCAGAATATCCTGATAAACCTTAACTCTAGACTACCCGTGTGGAAATTGGTGGGCACGCAGAGTTTAGGAAAGGAAACAATAAACTCCAGGTCAGTCATGTGACTGGTGTGAGAACTTAAAACAGTTATTTATCTTTGAAACAAGAACAGGAGAAATTTTAAAATCAATTCGCAATGTTTTTTGAAAATGTAACTACCATAAGACCTCTCACCACACACACAATGCAAACGCAGACTTGAAGGAGATTTCTTCTTATGTTAGTCAAAGATGCTTACTACGCAAAATCAAATCATTTTTGATATTATTGTTAGTGCATAGTGTAGAAAACATTTCGAAAATAGAATATAAATCTTAGCCAGCATAGGTACCATTATATTATGCCTACTATAGCCACCATATTAGATGGAAGGTGTAGCGACCCGACTTTCCACTCCCGGAAAATCGCATCACTAATTAAGAAAGAAAGGGATAGAAGAAGAAAAGAAGAGAAGAAAAGAAAACAACGCATCAGAATCTCACAGCGGAACGATTTAAATATAATATAGAACATATACATAGTATCATATACATCAGAGTACACTACTAAACATCTCAACTTAGACAGTTATAACATTTCTGTCTAATACAATACAAGACATCATACAGCATATCAACACAGCGGAAACACAAACTATATATCTACACGCTGAAGCCTCCTGCTCCAAGATCCTCCAGAATTCGTCAAGAGATAACCTGAATCACTTGACTACTCATATATAATATGAGTACCCAAGAGTTTAATAAAACAGAAAATAAACACTTGGGTCAGTCAGGGGTCTGGTGTGAGTAAACGGTTTAAGATTGCTTAACTTTAGAAAAACCTTTGAAAGAAAAGGGTATCACGTAAGACTTCCCACACATAGACATGGAAAAGTTTTTACCTTACGCTAACCAAAACATTTGATAGGAAATCCAGTGATATTATAATAATGTCTAGGGTTTTCAAGTAAATATGAAATAGCCGAAATTGTTACATCTATTAAATTCCAGCTACTGGCCACAAAAGTGGGTAATACAAACAAAACCATAGGGTCTCGTAGGGAAAATGGGTTTCCATCAATGGCAGGGCTACTGGTGTACCATCCGCAGTACATGGCCTAGATCACCGTACCGAGGATTACTCCCTTCATCCCCTGCAACACAAGGCCGGAACCATTCCTTACTGAACAGTCCCGAACAAGACCACCCCGCATTTGGCTGCAGTTCCAACTGCCCACACAGCCGAAATATAAAGGGACCTCTAGACAGGGATGTATCTCGCTCTCCAGTGGGAGCGACCCACGAAGCCTTGCTGCACCTCTTCTGTTTTAGCCATTCCCGGTTGATGAGGCTTGAGGCTACGATTACCTTTATAGGATCAATTATCTTAGAATGCTCATCGTCCGCCTGACGATGTGCTGAAAGCATTCAATCCATACAAGTTCGTTCCGGGTTCGAACGAAACCGAAGGCACTATCTCGTTGCACTCATTTTGGAATCACCCTCAGAGACAACGACCATAGCCCTTGCACTCTGATTCACCATCTCGAATCTATAAGCACTATTTCGTCAAACTCATTACGGAATCACCCACAGAGTTATACTGACATATAGCCCTTACACCTCGAGTCTTCACTTGCTCCACTTGGATTAACGACCAAACGTTTAATTGGAATCGATGTGGTTTTCGGATATCCAAATATGGAAACCCGATCCCGGTCTCACCGAATCCAAACGTCATTTTAATGTCCAAGTTGTACTTAAGGGATTTAAACAATAGATATTTAGAAATATCACTTAACATAAATGGATGTATTCATATTACACAGATAGATAATCATCTATTATCACATGCATCCATACATATCACAAAGCAGCATATATATCACAATCAGATATAGCATATTCACATTATCACCCATCAATCATTCAACAAAACCCAATATCATTAACTCATCCAATGATATATATCATCCAATCATTAATCATTCATAAACAAGTTTGATCCAAACTTGATTAATTTAACTAATCCTTAAATTAAATTAATCCTTAATTAAATACTTGGATTATCCTCAATCCAACTTCTTATTCATTAAGTAAGTACAAATTAATTAACTAACATCACTTAATTATCCATTTCAATTAATCTTCCCTGATTAATTATCACTTAATTACTTTAAGTAATTCTTACTTAATTACCATATTAATTAATCATCCTGATTAATTACTTCAAATTATACTAAGTAATTACCTCTTAATTACCTTCTAAAATTAATCAACCTTGATTAATTATTCTCTAATTATCCTGATAATTATTCCTTAATTACCTTTAATTAATTACACTTGATTAATCACTTTTAATTAATCACATTGATTAATTACTTTTAATTAATCATATTTAATTACTTTTAATTAATCACCTTTGATTAATTACTTTAGTTACATTTAGTAATTAAAACTAAATTATAAATTAATTAATCTTAAATTATTAATTAACAATTAATTAATTATTTTCATTAATTAATGATTACTTCATTAATTAAATTTCTTCTTAATTAATTACTTTAACAAGTAATTAATCATTTAATTAATTACTCTTAATACTTTTATTAATTAATCATTAATCAAATAATTTAAACCTTTAATTAATTAATACTTTAATTAATAACTCAAGTGTTTAATTCTTAATCACATTTACTTAATTACTTTTCATAAAGTAATTATCCTTTACTTAATTACCTTTAGTAATTAACCACTTAATTACTTTAATTACTTCCCTAAGTAATTATATTAGATTAATCCAAAATGATTATCTTAATTAATCACAAGTTAATTACTTAATTAACTATTTAACTTAATCATTTAAAATTAATTAAATGATTCTTTAATTTACTATATTAAAAAGATTCTTAAACAAGAAACCATTTTCTTAATTAACACATTTATTTTAACCTAATAACTTTTGAATGATTAATAATTTAATTATCTTAATTACCTTTCCAAATTTAATTATCTTTAATTAAATCAATATTGAAAATAACTAAAGATAATCTTTATTTTTATTGATCTCTAAATCTTAATTATTTATCCTATTAAAATAAAATACTTTAGAAATCAATTTTAACTAAAACAATTGAAACATTCAAAATTACAAACGTTTGAACTTTCTAAGTTATTTAACAAAATTTATTACAATCCTATTATTAAAATTTCACTTATTTCATTTTAAAAACTTTTATATTTCAAAACATAAAACTCGTTTAAAACATAGCTTTGAAACAAATTTTAGTTTTGAAACTAGTTTATCCTTTGTTTTAAAAACTTTATTCCTAAAACCAAATTTTCTTTACATTAACAACTTAAATAACTCGTTCCACTCCTTGAATACTTAATACCCGAGAAACCTCCTATCCAAACCCGAGTAAACTACACTAAAACCCAGTGACTTCCCCGAGCAAAACTAGCAAAACCCCGAGTACTCCACTTTCCTTCCTGCTTCGAGTCCCACACCACAAATCACGATGCAATCTTCGGGTCTCCATCTTCTACTCCCACAACCCCGAACGCGACATCACAGATGCACAACATGTGCACGTAAATGTGCACCGCCTCGCCGATCAACGTCGAACTTCCCACCAACCTCCAACAAATCGCTCGCGTCCCCAACATCGAGTTTCCAAACCCAGAAAATAAGACTTCGATCAAAATCGAAATTTCGTTATCTACCCCACTTCCTGAACCCAATGACCAATAGAAGTTGGTCACCGCCGACGAACTATTAATTAAGACGCCTTGCCATCCTTACCCAAGCTTCGTCACGACACCCCCTAACCTTCGGCAACAACCCGATCGCCTCCGGTTGCTTCACGTTGCCGTGAAACCCAACAGAGCTTATCAGCCGAAAAACAGGTACTAAACCCTAATTGATCGAATTCCGATCATCATAACTCATTAAAAATTACGATAGTAATTTTCCTATGATCAACGACACACCAACCATCTTCAACCCAACCCACGACCTCTGATTCGCCGTAGTTCGCCATTAATTGGCCGAAATGCCCAAAACAACAAACTCGAAAATTCTCCTTGAATTCAAATCTAAAAGTCAAGATACAGATCTTAAAAATCATGATTTGGCATTATGAATCCAATTATGAGATCAAAAACTAAATTTTTTTTAATAATTTTTAACCCAATTTATTCTTTTTACTGTAAATTTACAATTCCTGAGTAAAACATGTACTTAAAAATCCTATAAATTTTTTTAGGTGATAGATTACTCATTTTCAAACAACTTCTACTTATACATCAAAGGCCCATATGAATCCATAATTAATTTATTGAATTTAATGATGAAACCGTCACTTTTAAACTTACACAGAGTATAAATTTTAACTACCCAGGCATTCAACTATCTTAATTCAAACATGCACTCAATTCTAATCTAAGTACTCAATAATATTAAAATACTCAACCATATTAACATGATGAAATTCAAGTTTAAACTGTTTTTAAAAGAATTGTTTACTCACTTGAAAATTTGCAGAAAACAGAAACTGCATATTCCAAGCTTCAATTTTATTTGCATGTTGAATATTTGATTCCAGCTCTTGCATGTTGATGTTTTATCTTGTAGTTGAGCATTTGAATTGTTGAAGTTTACATCTTGCTTGCCTTTGATTTTGAATTCCCAAACTTTATAGTTTTTCTGCATTTGCATTTTCCAGATTTACAGTTTCCATTTCCTTTTTCTTTCATTCATATTTTCATTTATTTTGTTGAAATGAGATAGTATTCAGCTGAAGTTTCCAAGAGTAGATTTTTCTTTCTTATTTTACAATTTTAGATTTTAGATTAAAATGTCAAGAATATGACATTTGTCCCTTGTATGATCTAATTTCCTTACACCTATGCATATTAATTTACATTTGTCTTAACACCTATCTAAAAGTTTAACAAGTGTTATTATTATTTAATTAATGTTTTAAAAATGTTACTTCTTTTTATTTTATAATTATTAAGCTATGTATATGTAATTATGTAATATAGAAATATGTATTTACCTTTTTTTAATAAATATTCATGTAAATTTAAATAACTTATATTTTGATTTATAATATATGTTTATAAGCTTGAAAAATTGATTTTAACTTCTTATATAAATTTTTAAAACAATTTTATCTTATTAAAAACAAAAGCTAACATATATGTTTATAAAATAAGAAATTAATTTTATTATTTAAAATTTAAATTTCAAATATTATTTCAAAGACATTAAATCAAATTAACTTTTCAATTTACAAAACTATATATATATATATATATATATATATTAAAGTTTGAAAAACTCTTGTTAAATTTAAATTAATAATTTTCCTATTTCAAGTATATATACAAATATATATACACATTTCAAATAGAAAAACATACTAACATTAAATTTGTAAATTTCCATATTAAATTTTAAAACAAATATCAAATCACAATATATACATTTATATATATTACAATTTGAATACAAAGTTTTATTACATTAAAAACTTCTTATTTACCAAAATAAATACTTCCAAATCAAATTATTATAAACTTCAAAAGAATTTAATCTTGCCTATTTATATTGCAAAGAAAAATATTAATAGATATTAACAAATTGTTATAATTAATCTTTAAAATAAATTTTATCTAGTCAATTTACAATGTAAAATGATCAAATCAATTTAATTATTATCAAAGATTATTAAATTGATATTGCTCAAAATTCCGGGTCGTCACAGCAGGCTCTAAAACTAATACCGTACAAGGTTCGTATTGTTTCTTTGGATTTCCAACAAATGGTCAGGCCAAGAAACTTCCCATTGCCATATGGAAACGCCTTTGGAAAGACGCCCCGAGAACCTAATCGGATCTCTGCCAACACAAGGCTGGGTTACCCCTAACTGGGTAACTACTGCCACGAATATGTCATTCCCCGATTGTAACCAATCTATATCCAAGGATCCTCGATTTCCAACAACCACAAAGCAATAAATTTGCAGCAACAACATAGGTTAAATATCTGGGCTCCATACCATGATACCACCTCTATCCAGAAGGAATGACATACACTAAATGGGCGCTACCCCCTAATAACCTTGCTGCATCCTTCCTGTTTTGACCATTTCCAGGGCGTGAGGTCCGACGAAGTCTCGTCCACAAAGCCACGCTTTATATAAAAACTGTGCTTTGATCATCAAATGCTCAACAGCACTTCGTATGCCACATTACCAATTTCGGAATGTATCACTGGTAACCATCAACTACATAACCTCTAAGAGTGTTAAGCAAAGAGAATAAATTCTCCGCCACCAACGGGAACATATTTGATAGAAACCAGCTTTACATCTCAAATTGTAACGTCAGACACACATCCATACAAGTCCGTTCTGGGATCGAACGGAACCGAAGGCACTTACAAAGAAGTCCTTGCAATCCGGATATTCACTAATCACGACTGGACTTCCCATCACAAAGGGTAATAAATTTCTATATCGAGGATCAGCCGATGCAGAAACATTCGACGGTAATCCTTTCGTTTTCATAAATATCCGGTCTTCAACACCGGTCATCAATGCTATCTATTACAACGTATCACATATTCGGAATGGGTTGTACGACCCCAAGTCCTTTCCCGGCTAACCCGAATAGTGAGCGCTTATTTTAAAAATAAGTGTAGCATTCAAATTCAAGCAATCACAACAAATACCTATTTAAAGATAAATATTGATAGTCGGATATTTAACTATCAATAGGTATGCACAACATCACCATATTCCAAATAATTTTCCAAATTATTTATCTTCCAAAAATATCTTTACAAGATATATATATATATATATATATATATATATATACACATAAAATTTCCATACTTCAAAAATAAATCGATATTTATTTTTAAACCAATTTTCCCAATTTCATTTATAAATTCCATATTGAATTTACATTTCCAAAATATCTGTGGATATACGATTTTCAAATGGATTTCAATATTCACTTTCAATTTATCTTTTAAAAAGATAATTCTCAAAACGTTCATTTCATATTGGAAAACATTTCCCTACTTATTTAATAATAAGTATTTCACAACTCTATTTATTTTTCAACATTTGGAAAATATTCGATATACTTAAATCAATATTAAGTATACATTTTTTTTCTTAAGGAAAACATTCTATTAAACACTTTATTTGAGTCAAAACGAATGTTGCGTAAAACATCGTTACGACAACCAAAAATCACTAGTATAGGGATTCAAAATTTATATGGATATATAAATCCCAATACTGTATAAGACATTTCCTTTCGGAAATCATTTACTATAACAAGAGTGTTATAGTCCACCATTTCCTTCAATTCCTTGAAAACGCCTATTTCAACAATGAATGTTGAAATCTATGTTTTCAATATTTAATATATTTAAAACATCTCTAACCTTTTAATTCTACTTAAAATATCATTTTCCCCAAAACATTTCCTTAATATATTATTCATTATCCAAAATCATGAATATACTTCGTTACTCCAAATTCAACATTTTCTACACGTTTTATTTAGAAGGTTATCCACTGTCCAAAATCGTGGATATACATCGTTTACCAAATTCAACACTTCCACATATTTAATTAAAGGATTTTCCACATTCCAAAATTGTGGATATAATTCTTTTAATAATTTCTATGTTCACTTATCAAATTTATTTGATTATGGATTTATAAAACAACGTTTATAAATTCCATTTCTATTTCATAACTACTTCGATTTATAAATCTTCGTTAATAACCAATTCTATTTATATTTTGTTTACATGTCGAATCCAACTTATAAGTAAATTACTTATAATCCATTTATTCACAAATCCATTCTTTTATATCATCATTAATTTATAAATCTAAAATTCTTATTTACTTATAAAACTAGGTACAACTTGATTTTAACACTTATAAAAGCTCGTTTTATAATTCCAATATCTTTAACTTATAAAATATCAATTTTATAAATCTTTTATATAAATCGTTTATAATAATTCAAAAATCCCAATTTAAACTATTTATAAATTTGCCAACAGCTTATTTCAAAAACCACATTTCGGTTATATTTCACAAAAATCATACTTTTATAACATTAAATTTTATAACGTTAATTTATTTAAAATGAATCAATTCAAAAATTTAATTAAACATATACTTTCAAAAATCACTTAAAAATCCTTTTACATTGGAAATCATTACTTTAACATTTTTAAATTTTCAAAATAGGCCCAGTGATGCAACACACCAAATAATCAATCACGGCATCCAAACATCATATATCATCATATGATAATCAACAAATATCACAATATATGTAAATAAATAAATACGATTGAGGAATCCAATTGGATCCCTCTAACCTGTTTCCCTACATCCACAGATGTTAGCACAATACCAATCCCGTTTTCAAGATGGGATATCGCGGTATATGGGATTTATAATTTATTATCCGCTTAATAGGCGGTGCAATAGGGTCTCATCCGCTATATAATGCGGGAAATCAACTACAAGTACATATATAATACCAATTCCACTTCGAGGTGGAATATCGCGGTATATGTGTGTAATAAATAACCTCCGCTTAATAGGCGGCGTATAGGGTCTATTTCAACAATGATAATAAATTTTCATTCAAGCAAACAATCAACACAATCAAGCAATTTTAAATCTACTATTTAAAATTTAAACAAAACCCTTTTTGAGTGAGAAGCTCTCACCTTTGCTTTTTATTTTGCAATCCAATTCCATTTCAGCTCGTTTCGTTCACGGTTTTGACCTTGTATAAATATTATACAGTTGATAAATATTCGAAGTAAATCAAATAATCAATTCTTCATTTTGATAGTTTTAATTAACAAATTTCTCTTTTAATAATTTTATTTAACTACAATTTAAAATTTTAAAACTAAATTTCCTTTAATAAATTATTTTTAATGCCAATAATTAAATGATCCATTTATACAAATTAATTCGCTAGTCAAAAAATTAATTTCCATTTCATAGCAACTATTTAATTTAGAAATAAATTCCCATTTAATAAATTAATTTAACCAATGATAATATTTGATTTTAAACTAGATTTTTCTCTCTTCTTTAATAGATCATGTTTAGTAACTAAGAATAATTATATAAGTTTACTATATAAATTATTCATCTTCACAAATTATTATTATTATTATTTTGAAAAATACCTTATATAATTTCCAAAACCTATTTTTTTATATAACATTACAATTCAAAATATTTTAAAGTTGTTTCCTACCTAAATCTTATATATATATATATATATAATTTAAACATGATGTAACAATATAAAATTTTCTGCATTTATATTTTATTTTTTTATGTTTCTGTAACTACTTATAAATTTGGGAAAACTGTATTTCCTTTATTGTTAAAATTTATTTTTTTCTGTTTATTTACTGTGTAACTAAAATATGTGTATGAACTTTGTTTCGCTTTTTTTCTATAAATAACAACATAAATTATTTTACTGTTATATATATATATATATATTTAAACCCTACTGTAGTCATTTCTTTTCCTGGAAATAATAACAGAATTTTTTTACTTATATACATACATTTTTAAATATGTAAATAAATAAGAATAAATAAAAACAAAATCGATACCTCACAGTCGAAATCGAGAACAACCGAAGCCCTCGCTGACATCGTCGCCACCATCTCGTGAACGAGCTCGCGACCATCCTCCTCTATCCTCGCCTTAGCCTCGTAGTCGCCATCCAAACCTAGCCGCGTCCACCATCGCGCGCGCGCCTCTTGTAGCCGCCGCACTTGCTCCCTGACCTCGTTGTCGCTGCTAGAAGCCATCCCATTCGAGGTCGCCGCCACCGAACCCTAGCACAAGCCTTCACGTGCCGCCGCCTTCAACTCGAGCTCCGGCCCACGCGCACGTGCTCGCGCCATTAAAGTCGCCTCGGTCTGCCGTCGCTTGCTTCGCCTCGATTCGCGACCCTAAGTCGAAGTCGAAGTCGTGAATTTCGCGAATCACCCTAGGCCGCCATCAATTTTTTTTCCTTTTTTGATTTCGTTTGAGCTGTTTGAATGGAGGAGGAAGAAATCATGATTTCAATTAAAGGCTTCAGCTTGATTTAAAATCGGCTGCCCCCCTTTCCTTGTTTTCGAATTTGTTTTTCGGGAAGATGAGCAAAAGGGAATTTTCATGATTAATAGAGAAGCGGCCATTTATTTTGAACGAGAAGAAGACGATATTTTTTTCATGATAATGAGTAGAGTATCGGTCCTTATAAAATAAACAACGGCGTGTTTGATTTCGAGCGAGAGAAAATTATACGCGGCCATGCTTTGCACGATCTTTTCCCCATGATTTTTGGGCGTGATTTAAGGAAGGAAAGTGGCTGACATTGACCAATTTCAAAATTTAAATTTAAATCGAACTCGATTTAATTTCAACGCATTTATTTACCGTGTGCTCACATAACAACTTCGAAAAATACGAAATTTGAAATCCAGTAATAATTCAATATTACGGACCCAATGGAACTGGTTTCGTCGAATTCCGAGACTGTGCCTCGGAAGGCTATTTTTAAATATCGATTCAAACGATATAATTTCAAAACTAAAAAATTCACTTTCAAATTCAATTCTGAAGCTTCTATTATCGTCAATATTTTCAATATGGATTTTACAAGCCTTTGAAATATTTTTAATCAGCTTAAAATTGAAGATTCAAATTTTTATTCAACTTTCAATATATTAAATTTTTATAATTTAATCGCTAAATTCAAAGTTATATTGGGAATCCAAGCTAAACCATCATTCAAATATTTAAAATTAATTAAATAGTTTCACTTTAAATTATTCAAAATTCTGGGTCGTTACATCCCCAGCATGTTAGATCGAGACCGGAGATTGATTAGTCCTAGCTCCTGACATGATTAGAAAAGCTTCAGAAAAGGTTGACCTAATTAGAAAAAATGAAAGAAACCTAGAGTAGGCAGAAGAGCTATGCTGATCAAAGGCGAAGAAATTTAAAGTTCTCAGTTAGAGATTATGTATTCCTAAAAGTTGCTCCAATGAGAAGAGTGGTAAGATTTGGTCGGGCAGGGAAGTTATTCCCTCGATATATTGGCCCTTTTCTCATACTGGACCGGATTGGTAAACTTGCATATAAAGTGGAGTTACCAGATCGACTATCAGATGTGCACAATGTATTTTACGTATCGCATTTACGTAAGTATGTACACGACCCTTCGATGATAGTAAAACTGGGACAACAAGTTGATTTGGAAGTTCAGCCTAATCTAACCGTCCTTAGGCGGCCTATTCGTATTGTCGCTCGTGATATAAAGCGATTAAGAAAGAAGGTTGTGAATATTGTTAAGGTTCAGTGGAGAGGAATGTTAAAGATTGTACTTGGGAGACTGAGGACTATATTAGGGATTCTTATCCTGAGTTGATATAATTGTTGTTTATATTTTGTTGTTTCTTTTTATTGTACTCACCAGTTGTGTTGATGTCACTTTTCTTGTATCTTTATATGGTATATATGATATCATTTGGGTTTCTTTGATATCTTGAGTTTATGTGATTAATTTCGAGGACGAAATTTTCTTTAAGGAGGGAGGATGTAACAATGCATAATTTAATCACTTTGAATTTGAATAGTCGGTATGTTTTTAAATGATTTAATAATAGATTTTATATCTAGAATAAAAATTTGGATAAAACGTCTCGAATAGATATTTATTTTAAACTGATGTAAAATGTTAGTTTAAAGATGGTTCGAGTTATAAGGCAGTTAGGGGTACCAATTTATTTAAGAATAAGTTTACCTAATAAAACAAGAAAGAATTATTAACCCTGCCTAATAAAATAGAATAATATAATTACTTGTCTAATAAAACAAGAAAGAATTATTAACCATGCCTAATAAAATAGAATGGTATAATTGCATGCCTAATAAAAAAATAGGATTATTAACCTTATCTAATAAAATAGAATAGTATAATTACATGCCTAATAAAACAAGAAAGAATTATTAACCCTGCCTAATAAAACAGAATAGTATAATTACTTGCCTAATAAAACAGAACAGTATAATTACTTGCTTAATGAAACAAAATAGCATAATGATTATTATATTCCATGTGGATGGTTGCCTTTAGATCAAAATCTAGTCGAATCAGGTTCTGCCATGCGGATGGTTTCCATTGGAACAAAATCTTGCCGAATCAGGTTCTGCCATGCGGATGGTTGCAATTGGACCAAAATCTGGTCGAATTATGTTATGCCATAGTTGATAAGGAGGATTCCTATTGGACCAAAATGTGGTCGAATCAAATTAATCCATCAAGACGTTTTCTGTTGGATCAAAATGTGGTCGAATCAAATTAGGCCATCAAGATGTATTCTATTGGACAAAAATGTGGTCGAATCTGGTTAAGCTGTAGAAATGACTAAAGTACCCTTCTCTTCACCTATAAATAGCCAAGTCCATATCTCATTTTAATTCATTCACAAACTAAAGAAAAGAACTAAAATTCATTATTTGAGGTGAAGTATTTCAAGTCTCCATCAAAGCAAATAGTTTAGTGAGTATATTCCTTGTTTTCATAGTTTAGTGGGTATATTCCTTATTTTCAAAGTTTAGTGAGTATATTCCTTGTTTTCATAGTCTAGTGGGTATATTCCTAGACTGTCATATGCTATTGGATGATATATATATTTGATTTTGATTATTGATGATGGTTGTTTAATATGAATGTTAATTATATATGCAAGTCATGGAAATACACGTCGATAAGCACAAAGGAAACCACTTTCCTTTATTTAATGAAATAATGTATATGGAATGTTAGACCTCTTTAAAATTGTATAAAATATGAAATAAATTCTAAAAATATTTTAAATTGTTTTAAAAGTGATTTGAGTTGTAAAAATGAGTTTCCGAATGATAAAAAAAGAAGTCATTTTGATCAATATAGCTTAAAAAGCACTTTTCGCAGCACTTTTCCATAACACTTTTGTATAACTTTTGAAATGCAGTTTTAAACACAACCGTTCATTTCCAAATCTTTTGTAAATATTTTCAATTGATTAGTAAATTATTTCAAAGATGATTTGAAGGATTTATGGAATAGTTAAATATTAAATGATTTAGAGTCGATCAAATTACTTGACCGTGTTATGGGTGTCAGAGAGATAGTGTCTAGGCTTGAGTTTGGAAAACCAATTTCCTGCTCTCTATGGCTATCCGGACTGGCCTGACAAATGGGATTGTAAATTTGATTTATTCGGATCAAAATTTTTTAAAGTTAAAGGATATAATTCTCCAAAAATAAATAACTTGAATTTTATAGAGATAATCTTCTTGTACTCGGTGTTAAAGCCTAAAGAGGGAACTCGTACTATTTGTGGAATACGGGAATTGATATTGAGTAGAATTAGATAATTTCTATAGATTTTTCTCACTTGACATTTACTGGTTTTGGATTAACATCCTAGATAACATGCTTTTAACCGAATTAAAACTATGAGTTTTCAATTAGGAAATCTTTGTTAAGATTTAAATGAAATGAATTGGAAATATTTTTCTAAGTAAAATATGATAGGGTTTGGAATTATTCCATGATTTAAAAAGGTTTAAATTAACCATAAAGATTGATAAATGAGGCTTGATGATTCCATATACTTTGAGAAAGATAAAAAATATATTTCAATGAATATATCTCTAAGATATATCTATGAATGAATAGAAATATGAATTAAATTTAATGATGATTGATAATCACATATGAACTAAACATCTTTTTAATCGATGATTGGTTCGAAGGAACCAGAGTCGGATTTGGGTAATTTCTATCTGAAGACCACTTCAAACCAATTTACGTGTTCGAAGTGAAGACATGGATATGATATTAAGGATTTTCGTAATGAAGGACTGCTTGTTGATCATTTGGGGATAAACTCCCAATATACATATAGTAGCATAGTCTCTTCGTTATGAAATATCCAATGCAAGGACTAATCGCTACTAATCCTAGGAGTAACTCTCGATAGGATGTGGTAGGAGAGTGCCTTCGGTTTGTCATGTTCCTAGACAACTTGCATGGACGGATATCTGATGTTGCAGTTGTAGTTACATTGGTTGAATTCTATTAATGTATCATCTCATTGGTGGCGAAGGCAACTTCTCTTAGCTTAACACCCGTTTTTGAGACATAGCTCAGAAGTTATACGTTTGTAGAAATCAGTTCTGTGATTATGGATTGGCAATGTGACATTCAAAGTGGAATATGCTATGAGTAAGGTAATCATTACCTCGAGCCTCACCATCTAAAAATGAAAAAATAAGCGAAGATGCGACAGAGCTAAGTGGGTCGCTCCCATTAGGGTATAGTCATCACTTTTCTAGATATATTTATTCCTGCTATGACGTCGGGTTTTTAATTAACGTAGTGTATGCAAAGAGAGCTCTCGGGTAGGTCGTGAATGACCGGGGTGATGACATATTCGGTACTATCTATGGTAAAGGTAGGCTGGTTCTGTGTTGGTAGAGGTTGGAGCCTCAGGTGCATTTTTCTAGAGATGTACTGTCGGAAGGTAGTCCCTTACCTTGTCATTGTATGGAAATACATTCTTCAATAAGTTCCTTTGGATTTGATTATAGAGCCTAGTATGCTGAAATTTAATAATGTAACAATTTCGGCTCAGATTATGTATACTTACTTGAAAAGTGTTTTCAAAAGAATGTCATTAAAAATAATATCCACATATTCTACTTAGCAAATATTTTAGTTTATCATAAGGAAAAAACTCGTTCTATGTTTGTGTGCGGCGTTGTCTTATGAGATACTTTTTGTTTTCAAACATTGTATTTTGAGTTTCTGACACCAGTCCCATGACTGACCTGGAGTTTGTTTTCTTTTCCCCTTAAACTCTGGGTGCCCTATTTTCCTGGGCAGCCAACTAGATAGGTAAGCTTGGAGCATTTGGCAATGGAGCATGAAGCATGGAGCATTTTAGGTATTTTGTTTAAGTCATCTGTCACTTTCCGCTATGCCTGTCTTATGTATTAGTATTTATCAGCACTGTAAGGATAGGTCGTTATAACTATCCTTGTTTGGTTAGTACCTATATAAGTTTGATGGAACAACTTGGAGTAATTACATGTACTACTCATATGTATAATTATGTGTTGAATACGATGTGAGATTCTATTATTGTCTATCTTTTATATTTATTTCTTTACCCCATGATAATCTGCCTCTCCAGCACTTGGATTTATGGTTCGTGAATAACGAGGATGTATTATTGTCAATTTCTAAGGGTCGAGGAGGTGTGTCATCACAATTATGGACTCCTCTTAAATTACGTGGTAAATTTTAAGTTTCTAAACCTTTTTTATTTATAATAGCAACTAAAAACCAAGTTCAATTATAAATTTCAGTCTTTGAGGTACATGGGCCTTGACCCGTGGCTAAACAACATTTATCCCCTACACCGCTTGCTGAAATTTATTTCTCCAATGTTTTTAGGGACTTATAATCTTATTTCATTCCTATTTTAGTGGTAATTAAATAATTTTTTTTTATTTATTTCACAACTTCCAATCTCTACTATTTTCTTTTCTTTTGCATTAGTTGACTGTCTTTTCTGAAATTTCCTTGTCTTATTCTTTTCCCACAACATTGCGGTCCACATTAAAAACAAAATAGAAGGAACATTTCCTATAATACCAGACATGGTTTTACCCTCCATAAGGACAACTAATGCCTACAAACCAATCTAAAAAAACAACTGCTAGAAGCTACCCTTGAACATCAACTAGTACTAATGATGTTGTGGTTCTATCACTTCTGACTAGAATGGACCTTCCGAATAGGTCACTCTTTTGCAATCCTTATATCTTAATCTTTCCTTTATTATTCAAAATGAACAAGGTCTGTTCATCCCTTCCATAATCATACCCAGTAATGGAATAATTATGCATCTCCTCACTATAGTGTGTAAGAGATACAATTTATGCACATCTTTAATAACTTACTGAAAATTAGCTTGGCGGAACAACTTTTCCAACCCCTATCTTGCCTCCCATAAACTTGAGTCTACTAATATCCTCTGTGCATGTTTGCTACCCCATTACCCTCTATTGTTATCTTCTTTTAATCCAACTCTTTTGATAGTATTCTCAATCCTTGGTACTTCTTTTATTTATGGTCCTTCATGCAAGCATATCCTAGAACTTGTAGAAGTGTACTTTGATACCCTTTTTATCATACTTTTATGGGTTATCCATATGGCTCACACCCATGTCAAATAAACCCTATGTTTCTATCTTCTTCTAATCCAATTCTTTTGATAGTATTCTCAATCCTTAGTATTTCTTTTATCTATGATCCTTCATACAAGCATATCCTAGAATTTGTATAAGTGTATTTTAATACCCACTTTATCATGCTTTTATGGGTTCTCCTTATGACTTGCACACATGTCAAAATAACATTCCTAAGCTTTCTATGTCCCTCACATTCTACGAGGATTCCTTATTACTACTTCGAGAGTAATCTATCTTCTTCATAGCCCTATACTTTAATCCATCTTACCTAGGCACCAATTCCTATCTAATCCATATTTAAAATTTTGGTTTGGTCTTTTCCATTTTTCAAAAATTAAAAACTTCAAATTTTTCGAAATACTTGTTAACAAATTTCTTTATTAACCTGGAATGTGAAAGGTTAGTAAAGCTTGGTTAGGAATAGGCTTAAGAAGCATTATGTCAACTTGCTAGAAATATATATGTTCCATGATGAAGCCACGGTCATGTTGAAATTATAAGAGCATGAAAGTCCAATATAAGCTAAAAGTCAAGTCTCTTTACTCGATATGCCATGCAATGTTTATTTTACAAGTCCTTATTTATAATAGGTTGTAGAATTACAATAGGCACTAGGACTCCCCCACTTGATTTATGGTAACAAATTTGAAAAAATAAGAAGAGTGGTGGGAATCTAATTTTTTTATAATGTGACGGGAGCTGTATTTATAGGGGTAGGAGTTGGCAGAAATTCTTCCATGTGCCATTCGACATGTGGGTAACAGTCGACATCCGATATCCCTTCTAAATAATTTGTTTCGGCATCTCTTACTTGGTTGAAGAAACATGATATCTCTTGTAGGCTGGAAATTTATGACATCCTTTGAAGGCTAGTGATTCAGACATCCATTGAAGGTTGGTAATCTACGACATCCTGGTTGCTCATAGATATTTGATATCTTTTTTGAACTAGTGACATGCGACAAGCTTTCTTTATTGCTAATATGTAGCAACCTCCTGCATATTGCTTCTTGAAACCCTCATATTGTTAGCATACGATATCTATTGTAATATTGATGAAGTGCGGCATTGGTGATATACGACATCTCTTATGAATTACAATATCCTCCCAGTATTGCATTCGTTCGACATCCTCTATATCTGTTAACATTCAACATTCTTTTATATTTTGCTGATTAATGACATCATTGCCAACTGTAGGTGTTTGATATCCTTTCTTTTCCATGTAGCTCAACATCCCTACCGCTTGTATGTTGTATATCATTGCTTTTGGCAACTATTATCGTTCGATATCCTTTAGGATTGGCACGATATCAATATAAGCAGTTTAGGTACATGATATCTCTTTCCTTCTAGGTGTTTAACAACTCCCCAAGCTGTTGAAATTTGACATCTCATAAAATGTTCAATAAGATTATTTGTATACCATTTTTCACCTAATGTAGAAGGAATGTTGACTTTTCAAGTTGACATCTTGATATCAGTGCTTTCCGCCTATTAGCATTCCATTCAAATCTGGGCCATTCATTCAAATCGAGATCAAATGCTCTAGAACTTCCTCTTTCCTATTATAGATACTCGTTCTTCTCTATCTTCCTTCTTTTACCTGCAAAATCAAACTCAAGACAGAAGTTTTATTTTTTAAGTTTACTCAAAAAATTTCCAACCTGTTCAGCTTTCAAGTTTAACCCAAGGTTCGATTCTTATTTTAATCGATTTAATCAAAAGATTGAATTAGAAATTTTTGATTTTGAATTAATGCTAGGGTTTAATTTAGGTGTTTTTGATTTTGAATCATATTAAGGTTTACTAATTGGATATTATCTACAAATCTTTGAATTTTAAGTCAAATCATATAATAGTATGATTCTGGTTGTTTAGTATCCAAATTAATATGTTGCATGGGGTTTTTCTCTTAATGGATTGAATGAAGCTTGATGGCGGTAATCTGAAAATCTAGCGGTTTCATGTTTAGTTAAGAATTTGGTTGGCCGATAGAAACCCGAAACCCTCTCAAAAACTCAATAACTGTCTGGTTTTCAAAGTTATTGCCCTTCAAAGCTTAACATTTGATCTAATGTTTGACATCTAGAAGGTTTCTCCCTTTAGTCATTATTTTGACAACCAGTTAGAATTCATTTAGGAATCCAACAACTAACTTAAAATTTCAAACCCTTATAGTTTCGGCAACTAGCTAAAAATTCGTTATCTGTTTAGAAGTACGACATTTATTTTGAAGGATTATTGCTTAAGATTTGATATCCTCATATTTACTTATTACTCTTTTACAAACTCGACAACTACTTATAGAGTTGATATATAGGTCAGAAATTTGGTATCCTTTTTTAAGACCGATATGATATCACCAGCTCAGAATATGGCATTATGTCATTAGCCTATTAACTATTTAAATTTTTGACATCCTCAAATTCGACAACAAATTAAAATATTTCTAAATAAATTTAACCCTTCTTATTATTTATGCATTATATATCCTTATAAATTCGACATTAGGTTATTAACTCGACATCCATTATGTATTTACTAAATGTTATATGTATGATACCTTAATTTTACCTTATTGGTTAGTTATAACTCGAGTCTATTCATGAGTTCAATAGTTGTTAATGCAATTTCGATTAGTTGTAAAATTTTCTAGTATTCTATAAGTTTGACATCTTATTACCAATTCAATATCTAAAGATGGACCATTCAATAAAATGTTAGCTTGTTATAAGTTTTGCAGTCAACTCTAGCTTTGATAATTTATCACTAAGAGTTGAATATCTTTAAATTAATTGAGTATCTATTGGTAGGAATTTAATTGTTTATTTTGCTTCTATATTTATGATCATTCCAAACTTTTTTACAAAGTGTGCAATGTTACCCTGACTTAGTGTAATATCACCTGGCAGACAAACGGATAGCAATAAGAAAAGCAAGAGCTTCGAAACTTCTCCTTCTGTAAAGAAGGGAGGCTAAAAGCTTAACCAATCTTTCATTACTAGCTAGGAGGAGGTGAATACGATCCTTCAGCAATTTGGAATCGCAGATATAGAAGCCATAGTTATCGGTTCCTTTGGCGGGATAGACAATCCTCCAGAAGGATTCTTTGCTTTTACTCACATCCACATATGGCATTCTAGTTACTTACCTTTCCTGTGATTTCTTTTGCAATTCCTGGAGCATTTGAATATTGCTTCGATCCATATAATCCCTAATTCATACACTTACTTGAGATGTATGGAGGTCCGTTCCAGGAAGGCTAAGCTTCCTTCACTTAACCTGAGACTCTCCATTCCCTGGTAAACCCTGTAAGGATAAGTGAACAAGTGGATAGTCCTGTGTACCATTTTCTCCCTTTCCCAAAGAGCATAATTACTCATTCGATTAATAAGACGAGAGACTAGGAGAATTAGTCTTTCTATATCAGATGCTACACCCCTAAGATCAGAGGGATTTTCTCTGTATTTAGTAAGTTTCTATTTTTATGATCTATGTTATACCCATCATTCTCTTATGATGAGTATTTTCTTTTACATTCTTCCTCCAAACAACCTAGCCTTTCCGTCGCTGCTAGCATCAAGTCCCTGACTTCGGCTTCTAAGAGTATGGATGACAGACTTAAACTCTTGATGGAAACAAACATCCATAAATATTCCCTGTTCTTGGACAACCACAAGATACTTGGAGAACCCCCCATGATGAAGGGGAATGCCAAAGGGAAACGACCGTTGGTTGTTAGTAATCAAAACACTTTCTCTGTTTCCTCTACTATTCTACTCGAACCTTGCGATATGTTTTTGTTATAACTTAAATGGAATTTCTTGCATTGTTTTCTTATAAACTTCCCTTTTTTATTTAGACTCATCTACATTCATCATTGCCTCAAAACAAATAAAGCCAAAGATCACACTCCTACCACAGTTGGGCCAACTAAACCTGCTCATGCCGAGGACTTTATTGCTAAGGCTGTTGATGAGATAAAAAGGAAAGTGAGCTTTAGTGTCTTATCTGACGCTTCAACTCTTCCCTTGAATAAAAAACCTAAGCTTTAGTGAACAAAACAGAATATTCATAGCTTTAGAGTTATTTTGTGAAACAGTCTTTGCTCAGCAGTCCACTGTGCAAAATCAGTTGTGGGTTCAAAATATTCAGTTTGAGTGACATTCCAAGTGTCTAGTCCTATAGATTGTAAATATATTTTCATCCTATACGCGCAATATGCATAGTTACTGCCATTAAAAAGTGGTGGTCTGACAGTAGACTGACCTTCTACAAATGAATTAGTGATAGGGATAATAGAACCAGTGTTGGTAGTGTTAACGGTACCAGTTTTGGTAGCTATTTTGAAAAAATTTCAAAATTTAGATTATGAAAACTTTGAAAACCTTGCTCTGATACCAAATGTAATAAATGCGAAATACGGATCTTAAGGCTAGGATTAACACTAGGGGGTGAATAGTGTTTTAAGGAATTACTAAATCTTTTTGAGTTTTTGTTAATTTGAACACAAAAGTATACGATATTCAGACACAGATATGATCATAGAATCAAACACAGATGCAGAAATAAAGTAAAAGCAGTAAATGAAAGAACACACCAGATTTTATAATGGTTCGGAGTTACCCTACGTCCAGTCCCACACACAAGTATGGATTTCCTTTCAAAAGAAATTATACAATTACACCCTCGATTTCAAGGCTACGAGGTACACCACTCTAGATTCACAATCCTTTGGGTAGAGATACTTGATTTCAGGGGCAACAAGTTCACCCAATTGATTTCCTAGGCTACAATCACACCTTTTTTCACTTGATTGATTTCCAAGGCTACAATCACACCTTTTCTCACTTGATTGATTTCCAAACCTACAATCACATCTTTTCTCGCTAAATTGATTACAAAGAAGTATATAACTCTGAATAGCACTGAGATCTTGTTGAGATAGTGATAGAGAATCAAACCAGAAATGATCTATTTAGATACAATGTTGATTTCGGCAGAGTAATGGTAAGAATATGTATAAAGAAATGTGGAAGAGGAAGAGGAGTGAAAACCCAAAAAATATGATATTGAAAGTAAAGATTATTTTGAGGATAAAAGTATTAAAACCAGGATAGATGTTTTTGATTCTTTTAAAAGGAAGATTTTGAAAACATTTCGAAAACAAGATATAATTTTGTTAAACATTTTGAATAAAAGTTAGCGGATACAAAAAAATGTTCCACTAGATTTTTCTTAGGTTCCATCCTACTTAGGGTTCTATCCCTTTAACGGCCTCGAAGTGGATTCCATTCCATGGATAAATTGGATTTTAAGATGCCAGTGCTTTTCTAGGAGTTTTAACAAAATTCCTAATTAAATTACCTATTATTAAAATCTTGAACTCTTGAAAATCTTGATACTCATGAGTCTTCAATCTTGATATCTTGAATCTCTATACTGTACAGTCTTCATTCTTGGTACCTGCATGGTTAAATCCTGCATATACATATATATCTAAACTATAATGTTAGTATTTATATTTTATAATCTTATTCTAAGGTTGTTGACATCAAAACCATCATCTCAAGGACTAACAATCTCCCCCTTTTTGATGATGACAACCTTTGTTTATAAAATATTACTTCTATCCTAATAACTCCCCCTAAAACTAATAAACTCCTCCTTAATCTATGCCTAACTACCCTACTAATAAACTCCCCCTTAATCTATGCCTAACTACCCTATTTTATATTTCTCCCCTTTTGTCATCAACAAAAACTAACTCGAAACTATATAACTCCAAACTATATAACTCTCCCTCATTCTTGTACTAAAGTACCTACATTAATAAACTATGCAATGGAGTATATAAGAGATAATTATACTGATAGACATAATAATTAATCGAATATCATATAAATATCAATGCATATTGATACATGTTTTGCACACCAAATGTCAATCCAAAACAAAGCAAAGCAAATCAAAACAAATCAAATCAATTCAGGCAATCGATTAAAATCAAACAAAGCAATAAAATCAAACATTACGAGGAACTTCCACCCATCCTTCTTCTTCAAATATAGGGTCTACTTTAATGGCATCCCAATTTTCATTATCGTTTGTGAAAGAGACAGGAGGATGAGCTTCATTACCATCCTTGTGTAGGGAGGAAATCATCCATCGTATTGCATCGAAATGCTTTTCTTGCTCCTTGATCATCTTCATTTGACTCAATTCTAAGTGTCGCTGGTTACGAAGAATGAATGAAAGAATATTCTTGAAAGAATTAAGAGTTTCTTTAAGATTCTCGGTTAAATTATGAATTGGATTGACCATATTTGAGTTTGTGAGAAGAATGAGAGACAAAGCAGATAAGAAATAATACTGTATGATGAATTCTGGAAGAAATATGTATTTATAGGTGTAGAAATTCGTTTGAAATGAATAGACATAAGGTAGCTATTCAAATTTCAAATTTAAAATGAAATGTCATTTCTGACCGGTACATGTCGACATGGTCAAGAGGGATGTCGACATGGTCCAGTGAATTTTGATGGCTTATTTTGATTTGTGAATAATTTTGTGTGTATGTATATTTATTTATTTATTTATATAATATACTAACATTTATTCTAGAGATAAGATAAGCAAGATAATAGAAAGGAAATTCAATTTTATTGCATAATAGAACGATACAATGGTTAATCATAAGGAACAACATGAACATTCAAATCAAAACAAACTAAAACTAATACAACACGACATAGAAAGGTAGAACTTAGTTAGAGGATGACGAAGATGAAGATAATCCAAACTTCTTGCTGACTTTGGAGAAAAACTTGTTCATCTTCGATGATATTTTATCCAATTTCTTACTGACGGACCGTTTAAGAATCCATTGATTCTCAACAATAGTCTTTTGATTTTTGAGAAGGGTTTTGTTGGTTGGATTGGGAGGATAGTTAATGCTTTCCAAAGAGGTTTCACCTTCTTCTTCTTTTTCCATTTCATCCCCTTCTTCTTCTTCCTCTTCCTCTTCTTCCATCTCCTTATGAGCCAAACACTCTTCCTTTTCGGCAAGAGTCTCATAAGGTTGAATAACAAATGGAATTTTCATAAGAGAAATATTTGAGTGATTGAAAACTTTTTACAAACAAATTCTTCTCCTTTGAGATCTACTCCAAAATAGTTAAAAATTCGAGTAAGATAGATTCCATGATACAAAGTGTTTTCTCCCATTTCATGATTTTTAGGACAAAGTTCATCCAAAATAACTTGCACCCAATTAATATCATAATTTCCAAAAATAGCAAAAAGTGCTTTGCAAACTTTTGAGATAGGATTGTTAAAATTCCTGGATCTTAGGGTCAAAGTATGTTGTAAAAGAAGATTAACAATTCTAGCTTTTGGTCGAAAGTTTCAATTTATGAATTGAAAATCATCATTTCCTTCGAAAATGTGATGAAATGTCTCACGATCATTTCCATTGATATTAAAACTAGAAAGATCCATTCCCGTGCTTTTGCAATTGAGAATGGTACCCAAAAGATCACAATTTAAAACGATTCTAGTGCCTTTGACACTACTCCAAATCTCATCATCATTTCCATTATAAAATCCACGGTTTAAATTTGCATAGAAAATTTTAACAAGACTTGGATAACAAACAAAATCATTTTGAGAAGCATCAACAAGACTAAGAACTTGATTGTTTGCAAAAAGAGAATCAATTTCATAAGAAGAAAAATCTTGAAATAAAGCAAACTATCCGGGATGGACTTTTGCAAAGCAAGCATAATTGACATATGCTTTTATGGCCTCCAGATCATTGAAGAGTTGCTCTTTTATCTTTCTGGAAATTCTCATTGTGGAGGGGGTGCTTGAAGAAGTCATTAGAGTAGAGAGTAGAGAACTTGAAGTTTTGAAGAGAGAGTTTGAATTTGAAAATGAAAGTGAAAAGATGTGATAAGAGATAGTGAATAAATAGATACTCAAAGGACATATTCTATGGCCAAAAGGTAGATTTTTAGAGAATTGAATGAAGTGAAAAGGTGAAGAGAAATTCAACCATTTGAATTCAAATTTTGAATTTCAAATTCTGTACCCATGTCGACATCATGGTAGGGACCATGTCGACATGTGCCTTTGAATTTCCATGATTATTTTTCTTATTCTAATATATATATATATTATTTTTAATGTCTATATATATATATATATATATATATCTGGAATATTACTAGAATTATAGTATAATCCATAAAATATTATGATACTATTAAAAATAAAAATAAAAATAAAAATAAAAATATTAAGAAAATGAAATTTTAAAATTCAAACAACACACAAATTCAAAATCAATCAATCAAGCATCCAATTCTAAGCATGCTATTTCAACCAATTGTATTGTAAATGTGTACCTTTTTCTGAATCCGTTTCTCTGAATTCGTCGGAGTCATGAACTGCCGTGAAACACATATTTGAATTATCTATCTTTTGATCAACATCGCTTGAGGACGAGTCTGAGTCGTCTAGAGTAGTAGTAAATGCACATTTTCGTTTCTTTACGGAATCATTGTTTATAGGAAGATTTTGCCTATCTGGATACGGACAGTCTCTTTTGATATGGCATGGTTCGTCACAGTAAAAACATTTGATATTGTTTGGCACCACATTCTGATTTTCAGAGTTCTTATAGTTGTTTCTCTTGAGATTATTCATCTTTCTGTATTTCAGGTATTTCCGAAAATTCTTGGTCATAAGGGCTATCTCTTCATCATTATCTCTGTTTGAGTCTGATTCCTCGGTCAATGCATTGAACGCCATTGATTTATTTTCAGATGCTTTGCTTTCTCTTCTCTCAATCACTTGGACTTCAAACGACATTAGATTTCCAATTAATTCTTCTATATTTAAGGTACTGATGTCATTTGCCTCTTCAACCGCAAGTGTTTTTTGATCCCATTTTGGAGTAAGAGAATTTAAGATTTTTCTGACTTGATCTTCATTCGAAAATTCCTTTCCCAATGATATTAGAGAATGCACAATATTCTGAAATCTACCATACATATTTGAAATAGACTGATTAGAATTCATTTTAAATAATTGAAACTGGTTTGTGAGCATGGAAATTTTGGACTGTTTAACTTTGGTTGTTCCTTCGTGAGTAACTTGCAAAATTTTCCAGATTTCATATGCAGACTTACAAACTAACACTCTATTATATTCATTTCTATCAAGTGAAAACACAGAATATTCATAGCTTTAGAGTTATTTTGTGCAACAGTCTTTTGCTCAGCAGTCCACTGAGCAAAATCAGTTGTGGGTTCAAAATATTCAGTTTGAGTGACATTCCAAGTGTCTAGTCCTATAGATTGTAAATATGTTTTCATCCTACATGCCCAATATGCATAGTCACTGCCATTAGAAAGTGGTGGTCTCACAGTTGACTAACCTTCTACAAATGAATTAGTAACAGGGATAATAGAACCAGTGTTGGTAGTGTTAACAGTACCAGTGTTGGTAGCTATTTTGAAATATTTTCAAAATGCAGATTATGAAAACTTTGAAAACCTTACTCTGATATCAAATGTGATAAATGCGGAATACGGATCTTAAGGCTAGGATTAACACTAGGGGGTGAATAGTGTTTTAAGGAATTACTAAATCTTTTTGAGTTTTTGTTAATTTGAACACAAAAGTATACAATATTCAGACGCAGATATGATCACAGAATCAAAAACAGATACAGAAATAAAAGTAAAAGCAGTAAAGGAAAGAACACACCGGATTTTATACTGGTTCGGAGTTACCCTACATCCAGTCCCCCACACAAGTACGGATTTCCTTTCAAAAGCAATTGTACAATTACACCCTTGATTTCAAGGCAACGAGGTACACCACTCCAGATTCACAATCCTCTGGGTAGAGATACTTGATTTAGGGACAACAAGTTCACCCAATTGATTTTCTAGGCTACAATCACACCTTTCGTCAATTGATTGATTTCCAAGGCTACAATCGCACCTTTTCTCACTTGATTGATTTCTAAGGCTACAATCACACCTTTTCTCGCTAAATCGATTACAAAGAAGTATATATCTCTGAATAGCACCGAGATCTTGTTGAGATAGTGATAGAGAATCAAACCAGAAATGATCTAGTTAGATTCAATGTTGATTTCGGCAGAGTAGTGGTAAGAATATATATAAAGAAATGTGGAAGAGGAAGAGGAGTGAAAACCCAAAAAATATGATATTGAAAATAAAGATTATTTTGAGGCTAAAAGTATTAAAACCAGGATAGATGTTTTTGATTCTTTTAAAAGGAATATTTTGAAAACATTTTGAAAACAAGATATAATTTTGTAAAACATTTTGAATAAAAATTAGCGGATACAAAACAATATTCCACGAGATTTTTCGTAGTTTCCATCCTACTTAGGGTTCCATCCCTTTAACGGGCTCGAAGTGGATTCCATTCCATGAATAAATTGGATTTTAAGATGTCAGTGCTTTTCTAGAAGTTTTAACAAAATTTATAATTAAATTACCTATTATTGAAATCTTGAACTCTTGATAATCTTGATACTCATGAGTCTTCAATCTTGATATCTTGAATCTCTGTGTTGTACAGTCTTCATTCTCGATACCTGCATGGTTAAATCCTGCATATACATATATATCTAAACTATAATGTTAGTATTTATATTTTATAATCTTATTCTAAGGTTGTTGTCATCAAAACCATCATCTCAAGGACTAACATTTTCCTCCCTTCCTAGCCTGAATGAGAGATTTAAGAAGAAGTTTGATCATATACCGGGGAGAGCTCAGGGATCGGTTCAGGAAGAATTCTTGGAAGAAGAAGCAATCGACCCCAATAAGTTACTATCTTTTGATGACCCTTGCTCGAAGGGACAAATACACTAACCAAGGATGGTGACATTTATGATAATATTGATAATGATAATTGTTAATCGACGGAATTTCTATCGAATTAGAAAACCGTCGAAAAATTGCAAAATAAAAATAGCCGCAAGCGCACGATGTACACTTGTAGTACGTGGCGTATACGGGTTGATCCGTAGGGAATTGATGATTTTAAAAATCTATTCAATCAAATTAAACCAAAGTCGATGGAAAGTTAAGCTAGAGAATTATAGAATTAACTAACTAACTAAAAGAAAAGAGAAGCAAGTATAAGAGTTAAGTGACAATTTAGAGAATAAATTCACTCTCTAAATCATGTAGTTCAACACATATCAAATCATGATTTTTCTTTTATGGTCATTAGTGCTTTAATTGATGTGCTTATCATAAGTATGGAAAATTTATGATGTTGATTAGCCAACATTAGCCATCAAATTATAACACACCCCTTAAACCACTTACTAATTTTCATGAAACTTGACAGTGAAAATGAAATCTATTTTAAGTATGGTATATTAACTATTGATTAGAAATATAGACCATCAAATTTGAATTTCGTATCACTTTCTTATGCCATAATCATATTTTGATGAAGAGGCATTTATGTTAGTGATTGTTTAAGCATGGCCTATTTGGTGTCAACAATATAGGCTATCAAATTCAAAGGATGAACAACAAATAAAACACTTCGTTGATCATCATTAAGCACAAAAAGAGAGCACGAACTAACAAATAGTTGAAGCTATATAATTAGAGAGTTTCATTCCCTTAAATTGAAGGGGTTTAGCCACTCATATTTGTCATTTGATTAACAAATGTAGCAGCAACATGAAGGCAAAAAGAAAGGAAAATGAAAGCTAATGGAAAAGAGAAGCTAATTAACAAGAATTAAAACTAATCTGCTTTGCATGAATGTAAATCTACAGTACAACATGAAAGGAAATAAACAAGAAAAGGAAAAGAATATGTATTAAACTGCATAAAAAAGTTACATGAAAAAAAGAAATAAATGGCTAAGTAGCCATGAAAAAAGAAGAAGAGATCTTGATTTATTTTTGAGCCTAAATTAAAACTAAGAGAGACTAAGGGAGAAGAGGGTTGCATGAAACATAATGGGTATATATACATGTGTTAAACCCTAATTCATATTTTTGGGGAATACCCAAAATGCCCTTAAGGTAGTGTGGTGGCCAAGTAATCATTAACATCCACTAATTCCCACTTAAATGTACATGAAGTTTTAATGACCTTTTATCATGTGCTTAGCTCCTAATTGAAAAACAAGGTAAGTGGGACGGGGTCCTCCATGATCATCACTTTGAATTATTTCCATCTTTGTTTGTTCTCTTCACTCTTGTGCATGCATATATCATCATGAAACCACTTGTAAAATTCACCAAATTTCCTACAAAATAACATAGAAAATTCCAAATAAATTTTCACAATTTAATAAATGCATAAAAAAGACCATTTTTCCCTTATATGAAGATGAATATGCGACAATTTGAAAATAATTTGAATTTTGGTTTAAACAAACTAAAATACCTAATATGATCATTTATTTAATTTAAATAGATTAAACGTGGTCGTAAAAATATGCACAATTACGTGCACATTAAATACTCCCACACTTATCTTTTTATTCGTTCTCGAATAAAGAAAAACTAAGATAAATCCGTTTTCGTAGGGAGCACGATTGCATTGAGCGTATGCAATAAGCCGTTAAACTTCTGGGTGTCCCCAGTAGGACGAATGTTGTATCGTGAGGGTTTTCAGCAGATACTTCCCACAAAATCCAAATACAGGATGAAAATATTTACAAAATGCAAGATTTATTTACAATGGGATGAATGCAGTTTTTGGAAATATTTACAAATGGAGGATTTGCTTTTAAATTGACACAAATAAATTAAATATAGATTTTGATCATTATCTTGAAAATTTAAGTCATTTACTCGTCAAAATTTTCAGTAAAAAACAAATTATCGTAGCAAATAGTCTATAGTTTAAATCGTTGTTTAGGTTTATAACAAAGTGTAACTATGAATGGATCCTTAATTGATTATCAAAATTTATCAAAGTGGTATATTCATTTCTTTTCAATAATAAGTCAAATCAAATAAGTTAAAATAGTGCTTGGATTTCATTTGCTAAATCTCTCTTTTTTTTGAAAATTTTATTGATATTTACAATATTTACATATGCCTAACTCAGATAAAGTAAGGCCAGATATATTGCCCATGCACTGCCTTGCGGACTTATGTGAGGGGAATATAGAATGTAGCGAGTGAACACACGAGTGTGAACATCTATTGACTGTAGGCGTTATTAAAAAGAATTTTTATATATACACCTAGCTCAGATAAATTGAGGCCAGATATACCGATCATGCACTGCCTTTCGAGCTTACGTGAGAAAGGTATAGAGCATTGCGAGTGTACACACAAGTGTGTATGCCTGTCGATCGTAGGTGTTAATAGAAATATTTACATATATACAAATGATTTTCTTTTTGTGAAAGAGAGAGTTTTGCAAAATAATCTTAGAACCACTTAACTTGGAAGACAAAAAATGTTACATCCTTTACTTAAATCAACCACTTTTTAAAACAAAGATTTTCAATTAGGATATATTTCATAATTAACACATAGAATCTTCCTATATACTAGTTAAACCATTGTTATTTGTAATCAAACATCATTTTTATTTTTGTTAAGATGAATAAATTCAATTTAATAAACCAAAACCATATATTTATCCTATAGTGTTTCTTTAAAAATAAATCAAAATGCTAAAAAAATTGTATTTTAAAATTTTGATTTTTTTTTTGAGTTTTAAAAGAAAAAATGAAAAATTAATCCTGAAAAATCAAAAGAAGATGAGTCTCCCCACACACTTGATTTTGACTGTATCCCCACAGTCAGCCTAAGTGGAAGGAGAAAAATAAAAACATAACCTTTATTTAAATGAAAATTAACGGTATTTACACGAGATCAGAAAGTATATCGTCAAAAAGTAAATGAAACGGTCTTCCAAAGACCGATTCATTTGTCTCGTCAATTATGCGAGACACAGCTTAAGCTCGAAAAACTAAATCGTCAAAGATTTCAAAGTTGAACCTTGATTTGGAAAAACGAATGTCGTTTTGAAAATTGTACGAGTTGTTTTATTTTCGATGATTTTTGGGATTGATAAAATAATTGATTGAGATTCAAGTTTATTTTCACCAAATTGAAATTTAAGCTCGTCATTGAAAACATTTTCAGAATTATTGATTTCGAAATCAAAATGGTGATTTAAACCATCCCCTTTGGAATTCGACAACTCATTTTCAAAAAGTCCAAAGAAATCGTGTTCGTTAAATTCATCTTCCTTTGTTGGATTATCAACAACTTCATTGCGTATCTCAAGTTCAAAATCCAAAGTTGTTGTATTCAAATTTTCAAAATCGAGAAAAGGAAGATCGAATTTTAAATTTGGTTCCACACCCTCAAAAGAATTGAAATCCAACTTAATTATCATGTTTTCAACAACTTCATTAAGATCATCATTTTCAGTTTCAAAAGTTGTTATTTGAAAATCGTCAATTGTGGTGAAAGATGAATTAATATTTGACTCGTCACACATTAGGATTTGATTTTGTTTTTCACGTTGTTTCATATATGTTTCAAACAAAAAATCTGTGTGATCGTCGTAAATTTCGTTCATTTGTTTAACAAAATCCAATTTGTAGTTATTATCTTGAGAATTTCCGATTGGATTTGTTGAGGACAAAAAATTTCAATCACATCATAGTCGAGATTATTCCCATTGCCAAATTCGTTTGAAAGGTTGTTTTCATTTTCATTTTGGTTTGAAATTCATTTTGGAGTTCGAAATTGAAGTGGCATGGGTTATAATCGAAATCGTTTGAATTTTGCGTTGAATTCAAATTTTGAAATCCTTGACTCGAGTTATTATACAAATATGAATTACACAAATCATTTATACTTTGATTTTGTTGTGTAGAGAATTCATGTAAAGATGAAATACTATTTTCAAGAATCGAGGGTTGATCGCCATTTTAAAAATTTTGTGGTTCAAAATTCGAATTGTTTAGAGAATAGTTATTGTTAAAATATCCATACGAATTTGGAGTGAAATCATATAGATTATATTTATTTTCACAATTATTGTAATATTCAAGTGAATATGGAAATTCGGACATTTTCAAAAATGTTTTTGGTTTTTTTATAAAGGAAAAATATTTACAAATAAAATTTATTTTTCAAAAGGGAAAATGATTTTTGTTTTTGTTTTTGGTTTTTCAAATTTTTTTCTGTTTTTGAAAAGGTTTTGTAATTTTTTTTGGATTTTTGTTTTTCCAAAAAGTTTCAAAGGAAAAGGATTTAAAATTTTAAAGGAAAATGAATATTTACAATTTTTTTAAGTTTTGGATTTTGAGTTTTTTTTTTTTTTTTTTTGCTTTTTTTAAATATGCATGTACTAATGCAACTAAATGAATGCAAGAGTCTAATTACAAATTTTTTATCCTAAGTTAACCAAAAATTGTATAATCACACTTTGTCTTAAATCAACAAGATAGTTCTCAGCCAGGTAACGGACAAGATTTATCAGTGCATCACGAATCACCATAGCAATGCAGCCGAAGGTTTCAGTACCTTCAGAGAAATAACCACTATAATATTTACGAATCACCGTAATATTTATAAATGGTTATTGCTCAGCCATAGTCTAGACACCAAGAATTTAAATTGTTCAAATAAGACAAATTGTTAGTATACAATTAACTGTATCAATGTCTAACCGTTATTATTACAAATTCTAAAATGAAATGTAAAGCAGAAATTAAACGTGTATTAACAATGCAACTACGAACGAATTTTGGTTTTTATTTTTGAATTTTTTTTAATGCAAATGCAATCAATCAATAATGCAAAACAACAAGTAGGGATTAAAAGCAGCAAAGCTTTTATAAGCAAAAAGTTTTTTTTTGCAAGCCAAGCGGAGTAAGCAAGCAATTCCTCTTGATTTTATCTGCTTTGACAACCTGAAAAGAAATTAAACAAAAACAATAAAATACATACAGTTTATTTCCTTTTCGTCTTTTTTTAAAAATATAAGGATGGAACTTAAAAACAAAATGAAAAAAAAAATTACAACTAATTTTTTTAAAAGGGTAAAACTAAACTAAAATAAATTAAACAAACGAATTTCCATAGGTGCAGCGCAGTGGAAAGGAGGCTTGGGTTTTGATAAAAAGACCAAGTTCGATTCCTACCATGCGCTTCCTCATCCTATATAAATTTAGCCGATGGTATGGAGGCTTGAACAGCGGACGGTTTTACTGTACCCTCCTTAGGAGTTTACTGGCCTACCGGATTCTTCCGGGTCTAAAAAAACAACGAAGCAAGCTCCTTTTCTATCGAGAACAGAGAAATGAAGACTTAAAAGAACTTTAACAAATGAAATAAAAGAAACAAAAAAAATAAATAAATGAAAACCAACAAACAAAATGAAAATAAACCCAAAGCCGGCCAATAACAACCCGCAACCCACTTGCTTACGCTATTCCAAATAAATTTAAATCGAACTTCACGTTTTTACAAGATTCCAAATAAATTTAAATCGAACTTCACGTTTTTACAAGAAACCGAAAATCACATTCCAAAAAGAAGCTAAACAGGAAACAGCGGAATTCGTTAATTGTAAATTACAATTTCGATTAAAATGACTGCTGTGTGTCGCGAGTGATGAGGGGATGTAATTTGTGCTTCGAGTTGTTGGAATTCGATTTGGGGAGTTGTTCGATTTGGTTGCAGTAGGGATTCGAATTGGCGAATCAAAACTTTAGGATGAAGGCGATTGGTTGCAGGAGTCGAGGTCGCGAGTTGTTGCAAGTGGTGGGTGAAGTTCACGATGAGGTGGAGGAGGGGATTGACTGTGTTGGTCGCGATTGAATTGCAGTGACGGATTGAAATAGGTGGTGGTTGCGTCGGGCTTGTCAGGCGTGGACTGTGATTGTTCGATTTTAGGTTTGTGGATGATTCGTGATTGCTTTAGTCGTGGTTTCAGATGATTGGAGCCAAGGCGGTGAGGATTCGGTAAATTGAGTGTTGGCGTGGAAGTGACGAGTCAGGTGAGGTCATGCGATGCTGTTGGTTAACAGAGATGGTGATGGTTTCGCGATGGTCGGCAAGGGGTTGAAGTTGTAAGATTGTTTTTTTTTTTTTTTTTTTTTTTGTAACGCAGTGCAGTTTTTTGGAATTTGGTGGTGAAAATGTTGAATGGAGATAGAGCAACAGTTGACAGCAAGTATGTGGAGGAGTTTGTGGCAAATATATGCAAGTTGACAGTGAGATATGCAAAGTGCACAGGGATGATGTACCCTGGTTGTATGATATATGATAGCACTGTACACTGGTGATGGTGGGTGGTCCTAAGGCTGTTAGTTAATTGCACAGTTTTGTTGCAGGTGGAGGGAGTTCATATGCCAGTCGAAGCAACAGTGGTCACTGAAGTTTTGATAGTGTGAAGGAACACTGGAGAATGTTGATGGTGAACTGCAATGGTGATGATGGTTTCGGCTGGATAGTGGTGTGGAAATTTGTGTGCAGAGGAGCACTGGGCAGTGCAACAGTGCAGACTTGCAGAGGTTGGAAGAGTGCTAGTGACTTTTATGAGGTAGTAAGCAATGACAAAAGGTATGGTTGTGAACTGTATGTTGTAGATGAATGCTGAAGTGCAGCAAGGAAGTATGGTGACAGAGCAATGGGGGGAGTAGCAGCAGCAAAATATGGTGGATGATAGCAGTCAGTTCTTGTATGGTAGTGTTGTGGTTGATGGAAGTGAATTGTTTGGTGATATGGTTGAACTTCTAAAGGTTGGAGGATGAACAGAAACAGGATGCGGCAATGGCACGGATGCAGTGGTAGCAGAAGCAAGTGGATTGTGGTTTCAAGCAAGTGGGTATGACAGAAATTTCAAGCAGCGCACAGTTTTGTTAACAGAAATTGTAAAATGAGAATTGTGAAGTAGAAACAAAAATTTGTAGTTAAAATTGTAGGTGAAAATCAAAAAGGAATTATTATTATTTTTTTTTTCTAAATTATGTTTTTTTTTATTATATAAAATGAGTGCAAATGCAAGATGAAGCTAGGAAACAACAAACACAAAATGCACAAAAAAATTAAACAACACACAACTTTTTTCTTTTTTTTATGCAAACAAACACACAATGAAAATCAAACAAAAATAACTTGAAGAATAGAAACTCAAAATCAAAACGATTCCTCGGCAACGGTGCAAAAAACTTGTTAATCGACGGAATTCTATCGAACTAGAAAACCGTCGAAAAATTTCAAAATAAAAATAACCGCAAGCGTACGGCGTACGCTTGTAGTACGTGGCGAATACGGGTCGATCCGCAGGGAATTGATGATTTTAAAAATCTATTCAATCAAATTAAAACAAAGTCGATGGAAAGTTAAGCTAGAGAAATAGAGAATTAACTAACTAGCTAAAAGAAAAGAGAAGAAAATATAAGTGTTACGTGACAATTTAAAAAATAAATCCACTCTCTAGATCATGTAATTCAACACATATGAAATCATGATCTCTCTTTTATGGTCACTAGTACTTTAATTTCTGTGCTTATCATAAGTATGGCATATTTGTGCTATTGATTAGCCAACATAAGCCATCAAACTATAACACGCCCCTTAAACCATTTACTAAATTTCATGAAACTTGACAATGAAAATGAAAATGAAATCTATTTTAAGTATGGTCTATTAACTATTGATTAGAAATATAGACCATCAAATTTGTATTTCAAATCATTTTCTTATGCCATAATCATATTTTGATGAAGAGACATTTGTGCTAATGATTGTTTAAGCATAGCCTATTTGATGTCAACAATATAGGTTATTAAATTCAAAGAAAGAACAACAAATAAAAGACTTCATTGATCATCATTAAGCACAAAAAAAAGTATGAATTAACAAATAGTTGAAGCTACATAATTACAGAGTTTCATTACCCCTAAATTAAAGGAGTTTAGCCTCTCATATTTGTCATTTGATTAACAAATGTAGCTAGCAACGTGAAGGAAAAAAGAAAGGAAAATGAAAACTAATGGAAAGAGAAACTAATTAACAAGAATTAAAACTAATCTACTTTGTATGAATGTAAATCTACACTACAACATGAAAGGAAATAAACAAGAAAATGAAAAGAACATGTATTAAATTGCATAAAAAGTTACATGAAAAGAAGAAATAAATGGCTAAGTAGCCATGAAAAGGAAGAAGAGAGCTTGATTTATTTTTTAGCCTAAACTAAAGTAAGGGAGACTAAGGGAGAAAATGGATACATGAAACATAAGGGGTATATATACATGTGTTAAACTCTAATTCATATTTTTGTGGAATGCCCAAAATGCCCTTGAGGTAGTGTGGTGGCCAAGTAATCATTAACAGCCACACTAATTCCCCACTTAAATGTACATGAAGGTTTAATGACCTTTTATCATGTGCTTAGCTCCTAATTGAAAATCAAGGTAAGTGGTTGGGGTCCTCCATGATCATCACTTTGAATTATTCCATCTTCATTTGTTCTCTTCACTCTTGTGCATGCATATATCATCTTGAAATCACTTGTAAAATTCATCAAATTTTCTACAAAACAACATAGAAAATTCCAAATAAATTTTCAGAATTTAATAAATGCATGAAAATAACAATTTTGCCATTATATGAAGATGAATATGTGACAATTTGAAAATAATTTGAATTTTGGTTTAAACTTGAGTTGGGTTTTTCAGATAATCAAATAGTAGGTGTAGATTCGGTAGCCTTCAGTCTCTGAAAAACTTCTTCAGTCTTTCGGTGATTGACCTTGCTTAAGTCCTACTTTATGGGGGATTCGAGTTAGCTTTGGATTGGAGATGGAGTTGCAGATATTGGACTTCTCACTTGGTGATTCAAGTTCAAGTTATTTATTCCGCTTTAGCACTGTATTTGTGCTCTGATACCAAGATGTCACGAATCGGATTTCAACGGTTGAATCTGCGACATTCGAGTACAAGTGAAGTACGGGTGTCGATTTTCGAACGCTAAAATTCGGGTCGTGACATCTAAGTTAGAATACTCAATATGATCATTTATTTAATTTAAATAGATTAAATATGGTGGTAAAAATATGCACATTTACGTGCAAATCAATAATCATGGTGGAGATGGTGGTGGCAAAGGTCCTGAAGGACCAGGAGATGGAGAAAATGGATCAGGTGATTATAATCTAGATTCTCCTGCTTATGATGTTGACCTTCCTTATTTGCCCGATCCTCAAGATGCTTCAAGGAAGATATTCCCCCAAAAGATGATGCTCCCTCCAGCTATCAACTGAAAGAAAAGCTCAAGCTACACTTTCTCAGGTCCCGGTTACGTAGGTATGGAATTCTTTATTTAAATTTCTAAAGTTATCAAGTATCCTTTATTTAATAAGCTTATTAGTTTAGTTAAGGATGAAATATTATCATGAGACTTTATATGAGAAGAGTCAAAGGAAGGTGCTTCGGTTAAATAGAGAAGTTGAGAGATAAATTGATGGACATAACAACTTATCTAATAAATACAAGCGCCTCTCTACACCCACTGTGCGATCAAGGTTTTTCAAAGACAACCAAGATACCTTATGATTGAAGAGATCTCACCTTCACTAGGAGAGAGTTACAAAAGACAATGCATAACTAACTACTTTCTTTCGGATACTTACCGATGATAAAAATGCTACAGCAGAGTTCCTTTACAAACTTTATTCTAGGAGTAAGTTCATTGATTTTTCTTTCTTTGGGAAGGAGAGCAGGGGTTTAATTAGACGTCTTCATGGTAAATACTTGGATGAACATAGGTATGATCCCCATCTTAGGGAATTTTGGAACCTTCCCAAGGTGGAAACCATTCCTCTTTCCCTTTACACTCAACCACATGAGAAAGTCAAGTTTAATAAGGATAGATTCATTTCTGAATTTTATTGTATGAACCCAAGTAATTTTTTTATTGTAATGTGTAATTCATATAGTTTTGTTAATATTAATGATTTCATTTCTTTGCAGCTTAGCTTATTTTTCGTATATTATATAGATTAAAGAACCATCGAGTAGTCCTATTTTCATAGGACTCTGAAATAAATTTTCCAAGTTAATGAAGGACTCTAAAGAGAAATCTTTAATTCTTAAAACATCTAAGTTATCAAAACATTTCTTCCCTAGAGATCTCTAAGAAGTCTACACACGACTTCCACATTTTCATTTCAAATTTTTAGGTGACAAAAAGGATAGATTACTTAGCGAGATTCGAACCAACCATGTCGAACTATTATATGGAAAAATTAGACCTTCGGCCGAAAAATGGGACTACCATCGATTTCCTCCAGCAAATAACCCAAAAGGGTTTAATGTTTCTTTTGATTCTACCCTAACTATGTCCGCTAGGTCGCTTAAAAAGGCAAAAAATCGCCATCTTCAAACTCTAAGGGTTAAATTCATAAAACCTTTATTGTTGATGTAAACTGAATTTGCTTATGTTTGTAAACTTTTGTTGTCAATAAAGAAATGGTTTCCTATATGTTAATTTCCTTTTCCCATGTTTACCTTTAAACAACTGACACTTGCATCTAGCAACCTAGATATCCTTGCTTGACTAGATTCCATTAAACCTAATTTCAAGTCATAATTCAAGAAGAAACTCTCCTCTTAAGGCGCTTTCAACTTTGCGATTCTTGAATAACTTGGATGCATAAAAATGACACGATAAGTACTACATATTGAAATCTACATTTACCAGTTTAAAGGAGATGACCGCTGACTTAGTGAAACAAATCAAAGAAAAGGATGAAAGAATCCAAGAGTTAAAAGGGAAAATAAATGTGATTGGCTAGTCTAGACCTTAAGTCCAACGTATTGAAGCGGACGCAGAGCTTGCCTGATTACATCAAAAACTAATGGATCTTGAAGAGGAGTTTTGATAAATCAAGGAAATCATCAATCTTTAGAACTAAATTACAATTGGAGGTGAATCCAGCCTTCCTACTTCAACTCCTTTGGTTAGCAAAGAACAATTTTCTATCTTGTTGAATCCACCCATGAGTTTAGATGATGGTGAAATCTCCAGATGGAGTAAAAAGTCAGATATGAATGTATTCGATTTTTGAACAAGTAGTGGAATGATAAGGTTTCCACATATCTCAATACTTGTGAGGGTAAGGTTAAGAGACTTAAGGAAAATAAAGACTAAGGTTCAGATTTTAAACGCAGCCAATTAGGTGCTCGATTGTGCATTGAAAATTCAAGTTGATTCGATCGATGATGCGGATACCATTCAAAAGAAAGAGAGGAAGCTTAAACAACTTCTAGGTGTGGCGATTCGTCACATTACAGATTCTTTATCAGTTGTTGAAGATATGAGAAGGATGTCACAAGGCCTAGGTTCTTAGTAGAGAGTTGCTTGTGAATTTTTTAACTAGACTGTCTTATTGTTCAATCCTTTTTTCCTTATAATTCTTGTATATAATGTGTCAGATAATGAATGAATATGTACTAGAATAATTGTTACCTTAATTATATTAGATATCTTTTCTTCCTTTTGAACTTGCAAAATTGTCTAAGATATACAGCTTGCTTTCCATAGCTTTAATTTGGTGTAATATGATATGTAACCTTAGATTGTGCATTGGTTTGTCCTCTTAATACAAATCTTATCTCTAAAAACCTGAAATCTGCTTTGATAAAAGATTAGCAACTTACTTGATTAGAAGTTTTAAAGAATTCTTCCATTACTTAATAAGAAATTAAAAATTCATTTAATATAAAATTAAAATTCATTTAAAAATGAAGATTCCCATTATTTGAACTTCGCTATAGGGAAACTTAATTTAGCACTTTGAAGAGCAAAGCTTTTGATAAATTCCTCCTTTTGACTTTATTATCTAGAACTTTAATGCTCAACGCTGGGAGTTTTATTTTGAGGGAATAGATTCTCATTAATATTTAAAGAAGGCCAGAAGACCATCTGAAAATAGCATAGAAGAGAGGACCAGAAAATCATCTGGTAATAATATGAATAGAAGACTAGAAAACCATTTGGCAATATAATCTTTTATGTGGATGGTATAATTCCACGTTCACATAATTAGAAACAAATTCACTTGACTTTGAATTCTTAGCTATAAGACATAAGTAGTCCTTGACTTTTCCTTTGAAGATCGCTCTTTCTTGGAGCAAAATTGCACGCATTTGATTATTTTTCCTCTAGAAGAATGTTTTGATCCACTCCTTTGGATAGAGTCAGTTGACTCAATTGATTTCCTTGTTACTACAATAGTAATGATTTAGATGTTGATTGAATCTTTGATTTTTCACAATAGGTAATGATTTTGATTTCGACTGAATCTTGATTACCACAATAAGTAATGATTTTGATTGAACCTATTATTATCAAAACATGTAATTATTTAGGTTTTGGCTGAACCCTTAATCACCGTCTTAAGTGACGATTTAGGTCTTTCGTCCAGTGCATTTGGTTAGCCATCTTGAGTAGAACCAAAGTCTTGCCCAACCTTCCTCTAGGAGGTGCTTCAGGCTTTATAGGCAGGACCGAAGGCTAGTTCAGTGTTTTTCCAGGTCATCTTATACAGGACCAAAGGCTTACTCTGTCCTCCCTCTAGGAGGCGCTCTGACCAGGCCGTATAGGCAGGACCAAAGGCTTGCAGTGCTTTGACCAGTGCTTTGACTAGGACATTTTAGGCGGGATCAAATGCTAACTATGACCTTCCTCTAGGAGGTGCTTTGACCAGGCTATCTTGGCGGGGTTAAATGCTTTTTCCTACATTTTTGCGAATCGTTTCCATTAAGAATCCCACTTTATTATAGGTTAGCTTAATCCTTGCTTACAAATTGTTCAAGCTTTCTTCTTTTCAAGAAGTTTTCGATCATCCCCTTTAAGGCTCAACATTGATTAGTCTTATGTCCATTTGTTTGATGATATCAGTAATAAGTGCCACCATGGTTCCTTTCATTCTTTCTTTGAAGGCCATTAATTTAGTTTTTCCTTGGTTTGAAGGAAAATATTTTCATAGGAAGTGTTGAGTGAGTAAATCTTGGAAGATCGACAACTCTTAGGGTACGATGCCTTTTGCTCCAATTTAATTTTATCGTGATCCTGAATTGACATGCCGGCATTATCCACAAATATCCTCTTTTAAGGTTTGACTATCAATGATAATGATCAATTATTCTTTTCCACTTCTGAGCAAACTCATCCAAATCCCTTATCATTTCCTCTTCAAAAATAGTTCCTCTGGATTGAAATTATATGGCCATCCTCATTTTTAAGAGCAAGCTAGTTTCTTTGTGCTCTCTTTCCCTAAAGCGAAGATTGGAGTTGATCCTATATGGAATGGGTTTATACTCCACTTATTGGGATCATAAGGGACCACTTGTTTCTTTTCTTATATAATCTATAGTTCCAACAACTTTAACATACGCTCATCATGAAATTGAGGGTCAGAAGTGATTTAACAAATTGGCCTAATTGTTTAAGGTTTAGAAGATCCTTGTTCTAAAATAGTCATCATGCGGTTTAATGGCCTATGCAGAATCCAAAAAGTTCTTTGTATCTCTTGTATGCAAGTTGAGGGAAAGTTCTCTAAACCTTTTATATGTAAGGCAAAGGAAGGTCGATATAGGATATGTGGGGTAACGCAGGTTCGAGCCCTCTCTCTAGCACCAAAATGTTAACAAATATCTTTGTTAACCCCGAAATATGAAAGGTTAGTAAAGCTTGGTTTAGAATAGGCTTAAGAAGCCTTATGTCAATCTGCTAGAATTGTATATGTTCCATGATAAAGCCATAGTCATGTCAAATCATAAGTGCATGAAAGTCCAATATAAGCCAAAATTCAAGCCTCTTTATTCGATATGCCATGCAATGTTAATTTTACAAGTCTTTATTCGCAATAGTGCACAAAATTACAATAGTTACTAAGAATTCCTAAATTGATTTAGGGTTACAAATTTGAAAAAATAAGAAGAGTGGTGAGAGTCCAATTTTTTTTCCACATTGCCATAGTGTCTGTGTTATAATGGTAGGAGTGGGCGGCTACATGTTGTTTAATATGTGTAACAGTCAACAACTGACATCCTTTTTAAATCATTGATTTCCGGCATCTCTTACTTAGCTGATGAAACATGATATCTCTTGTTGGCCGATGATTTACGACATCCCTTGAAGGTTGTGATTTACAACATCCGTTGAAGGTTGGTAATCTATGACATCTTGGTTGCCCATAGATATTCGATATCTTCATTGAACTGGTGACATGCGAAAAGCTTTGTTTATTGTTTATATGCGGCAACTTCCCACATATTACTTCTTGAAACTTGAAACCCCTTAAATTGTTAGCATTCGACATTTGTTGTTATTTTGATGAAGTGCAGCATTGGTGATATACGACATCTCTTATAATATATGATATCCTCTCATTATTACATCCGTTTGATATTCTCCATATTTGTTAACGTTGTGCATCCTTCTACATTTTTTGATTTACGACATCATTGCCAGCTTTAGGTGTTTGATATCCTTTCTTTCCCATGCAGCTCGACTTCCCTTCCCGCTTGTATATGCCTTACATCATTGTTTCTTGGTATCTTTTACCGTTCAACGTCCCTTAGGCCTGGCACGATATCAATATAAGTTGTTTAGGCACATGACATCTCTTCCCTTCTAGGTGTTCAACAACTCCCCAGATGGTCGAAATTTGAAATCTCCTTAAGATGTTTGATTACATTGTTTGTAGTAACAATACTTAATCCTAAAACTTTAGTCATTAAAAGTACAACGTAAGAACCTTTTATTAAATTCAAAAATACTTATTGTCTTAACCTTTAAAAACTATAACTTAATTATTATTTTTTAAATTTAGCTTTCTTATAACATCGAAAGGAAATTGTTAGAAAAACAAAATTTAAAAAGTTCCTTTCTTTCTCCTTTAAGTCATCATTTCCTTTTAAAGACCTTTCTCGCTTTTAACTTCTAAAAAACTGGGATTTTAATTCAAACTATTTATTAAATTTTCCTTTAAGAAACTCATTTATTGCACCAAACCATTCTTTTCTGAAAATGCACTTTGTAGGTTTTCCAAATCATCTTTTATAAATCTTTAAACAATAAACTAGAATAGATAAGAACAATTCCCACTCTGTTATTCTTCCTCCACGTCCAATCCATAGTGGAGTTTGTATGAGTACTTAGGGTTTTTAAAAGATACATGTAGTCAATATGCACGGCTATGGAAATATTCATATTTGCTAAAATCTTCCAACATTATTCTAATTACTAACATTAATTTACATAAATTTTTGATACTGCCTTAATTTATATTTTACTGCTATTCAACTCTCTTCACTAAACTGCCCTTATTTAAACAATTTCTATTTATATAGTTTTCCCTCAATTTACTGTCTTCTTAGTTAAACTCGTGCAATGCCTTCGCCTACTTCTTTATATTTGGGTTCTAAACCTTCTTTCCCATAACATTTACCACATTCCAAACTTATACCACTTCCTATTATCCACCCTTAAAGTTTTACTTTACAACTCAAAAAATTTAACTACATAGAAAAATCCACAAGTTATATTGCTCTATAACTTTTCAAATGAAATTATTTTATAAAATCGTTTTTCTTTCAAAAGAAATGGCTTTTTATAAAATTTCCTCTACTGAAATTTTTGTTTCCAACAAATCCTAATTTCTATTAGAACTTCATATTTACAGTTTTCTTTTTTCAAAGAAACTAGGAGCTATATATGCTCTATAAATTTCAACAATTAGCTTTCGTAAAATCCATTTACGAAAACTTTGCAATTTAACTAAATACATATACATACATACATAAATACATACATACGTATATATATATATATATATTTCCAACAAAACTTTAATGATATAATTATCTTCCCAAAAATCCAATATTCACTCATCTACTTTTTCAAATATATTAATCATATACTTTTCTTAACTTTTAAAACTATTTTCTACTGGGTTGGACTCGGAGTGGATTTCTCATTTTTTTTCTCTCTTTAGAACTTATGCTCTTCAACTTACTGATTTATCTTGGGTTAACCATTTCCCACCTTCCTTTAGGAACTACATTACTTCCACTATTTATACCATACAGACTCTCTTTCCCATTATCTGGATTTATTGTACATCATCAACTGGCAATTATACAGGGATCTACAAATCATTAGGCCATATAGCCCGACTAGGGAGTCACATACCATCCAGCTTCAAGGACTTTCCATATGCAACTACTCTATAGTTGGAATTCTTATGATTTGGCATATATTAGATATATTTATTTTATAGACAAAATTAAAAATATGTTCACTCAACATTTTCTAATTTTTCAAGATCGACTGATCTGGCTCTGATACCAAATGAAACAACCCGCACTCAAGTAGACCTAGATTTCTGCTAAACCGAAAATATAAGTCCACCAAAATATGAATTTTTAGTTTGGTATCTTGCAAATAAAGCTCTAAAGAAATAACATACATCGGAATAATAAAATATAATGGGTCACATAACTACTGACCACGGTTTGACACTTCCAAAGTCAAGTGTCCTTGTCAGCACCGAATTCGCCTAGCATTGGTACCTGTCTTTCTAGCTATCTTATTGGTAGTAATGAGGAGGGGGTTAGAACAATGTTCTGGTGACTGGTAAAATTATACATTTTGCACATAAAATTGGTTTATGTCAATTGTTCTTTGTATCATGTTATGTTTGTTTACATTTTACTAGCCGTCGCATCTCCACATCCGCATACGAACCATTCCCATCTACCCTCTGTCGAATCCTACACATATACACAAATATATATACCGTATGGTCCCTAACTGGACCTAGATACTATCCCTGCTAGTATCACTCTATTAGCACCCTGTCGGGATCCCTTCCTCTCGCCTTATCATGGTCACAACACTGTACATATCGCTAGATTCCTATAGTGCCTAGTGACCGCTTTTCATACATTTTGTCATACTCAATTCGCTTTGGGGATTTACTAATTTGTCTCCTTCTTATTGTTGACTCAGCTCCATGGACCACCCTAACCATTTTGATAGATCTCTTTATCGGTTAAATAGCCTCGCCAAAACAAAGTAACTAGCAAACAACAGTGGTGGTGCATTACCTAACTTGGTCTACCATGGTAAGTGGCGAAGACCAGTTAGGTGTAACCTGTACTTTTTTGTTGATCGCTAAGGACTAATGATGTCTCGACCTATGAAAGCCCTACCCCTGACATTTTGGTACCAACTTTCGCTGTGTAGCACCCGATCCCACCCATCATCCTATTTAGATTTCCTAATACAATCAAGCTAGTACTCCCCTCTAAAACATATTTGAAGCAGACTACTCAATCTGTTGGGCGTATTCCTTTATCTATACACAAGTGTATACTCTCCACGGGCCCTATGGTTTAACATGTCTCACATCAATATAATGTTACATAACTTCTGGTAGTCCTATATGGTGGATAGACTTCTATTATGCAAAATAATTGACCTCATGTTTCAACCAACTCCAATGACTATCTGTCATATCATTCTTATAATTCATACATCAATTATAGTAGTTCATAACCGTCATAAACATGTATTCGAGGCTACTTATATATATTTCATATATATGTGTGTGTGTGTGTGTGTGCGCGTGCGTATAATCTTCAATACATACATGAAACTATAAGAAACTGTCTTTTTATTTCATGAAATAGATGGTATAGCATAAGGTAATTATCCTTAAGTTGTACATCTCTTTCTTTTTAGGTGTATTCCTTGTCATTTGAAACATCGCACTTTTTATTTATTTAAACTTGATAATACATAGAAATTCACTTACAACATCCCAAAATCAAACGAATTAAAATATCACTTAAACCCCTAAAATCTTAATAAAATTTAGTTATTTTTACATTCTTTTCCTTTGTTCAAATACCAAATCATTATTGTCTTATCACAATAATTCCAAAATTCCCGTATTTCTCAATGATAAATATAGGAAAGCCTCCGAATTTCGTCAAATCTTATTCGATGGCCAATTTCAATAGATTTATTCCATAATCAATTTCCTTAGATCTATTCCATATTCAATTTCATTCTTCAGTTCGTTATTTACATTAATTCATTATGCTAAACAATAAATTATCCAAACTGAAATCAAAATTTAATCATTAAGCGCTTGTAAATTTATATATCTAACCATTACACTTACAGTTTAAAATCCAAATAAATTATAAATAGGCATAATTGAAATAGATCACAATGAAATAAATCAAATTTTATTACAAAACATCTAAAATTTTGTACTCGCATTTTTAAGTGTTCCCAAATCTTTGGATCTGATCTTTGTTATCTGTATTTTCCACATTGATTCTCTATTTAATTCACGTATAACATATATATATATATATATATATATATATTAGACATTTGGATTAGAAAAGAGAGATTTAGGTTTATTACTATTCAGATGTGGATTTACAGTTTACCTTGGTTGTTGCGACTTGGTTTGAACCTATTCTCTATCTCTAGCATCCTTTTGCAAATCCTCTAATAGTGTATCCATGCAAGCTAAAGCTATTTTTATGAATTTAAAGTTTTGGAGGAGACGAGAAAATGAGAGAGCTTCTGCACTCATTATAAATTATGATTTGGAAGTGAGAGCCTAGGTCTGTATCTACAGAGGCTCAAACCAATGCCAACCGTTGGATTAAACTATTTTAAATTCGTTCCATATAGTCCAAACCCTAAGACGTTGTTTACGAATCTCGAGATGATCGCATAGTGCCCTAGGCCGATCACTACCGGTCGACCTAAGCCCATCTTTGGTCGACCTAAGTGATGTAAAATGGGCGAATTTTGAATGTTACTTGATTTGGTTAAATTCATTCCCTTAATAAAAAACTGACGTTATCTTATGCCTTAATTTAATTACTTAATGCTTAAGTCACAATTAAGTTTAACAGTAATTAATTTATGTTGATTAATAATTAATTATTACCTTAGTTACATATATAATTATTTCTAATTCTTAAATTTCAAACGTTAATGACTTTTTTGTCTGAACTCCGATCCGAAATGTTTATATATGAAAATTCATCAGAAAATCACTACCAATCCAATGACGTAAGCTTTGCAGCCAAATTCTAATATTTACAAAAACTTTATTTTTCATTATTTATCATTTGTTAATTAATTTCTATTTAAATTAGTTATCGTAAAAATCGTGGGATGTTACAGTCTCTATCGCCGTTTAAGTTCTAGTGTGACGATTTACTCCATGATAGGTCGTACTAGATGATTCTATTGCATTGTTTTTCCTGTCCCTACACTGCTAGTGATCCTAAAAAAACCTTTTCTCATTGCTTTGGATAGCAGCACCATCATCTTTACTCGTCGATAATGAGTAAGTTATCCCATTGTGACTCGTTTTTCTAGCATGAGTGAGCTATCTACGTAGATGGTCCATTCATGGTGTTCTAGACACTAGACTCACAATACATAGAATAACATGTTGCACTTACCCCTGGTCAGGACTCGTAGTTTAACTGGTCAACACACATCGACTTCCTTATGATTCTGGACATTGGTCACATGGGAATATTATTAATTAAAATATATTTGATTATGTTGAACGCCAAGTTTTATTGTCTAGAATGACACGTCTGTCACCCCGTCTTAAGTTTGGCGAAGGATTGCCCACTTCTCCAAAAGCTGGATCGTCTACAGCTTCAGCTTCGCCATCTATTCTTATTGGGCCATGACAACCCGTGACATCTAGATATTACTACCCACCAGCCCCAGTCGTGTTGGTGGTTTGCCGGTTACCTCACGATTGAGAGTCTTGAACATCCCGCTTGAGTAGGTGTCTTTCGATCCTATCATCAAGGTCACTCCATAACATATGTCTCCAACACGGCATCCCTAAAGATGATGTCTGTTTGCCGACGAGAGTTGAATTCACACACATCCCCCATCGCATTTCACCACATATGCTCGTTTTATATAGTTGGGTGGTGCCATCTCTCCATTCAATCCATTTCTAATAATGTTGTTACAAGAACTTAGACTAGCTCCTTTCCAAGTCCACCCAAACGGCAATGCTCTTCGGAGTTCATTGTACGCACTCTTCATGAATAGATTTAACCGCCTCCAAGATTCAATAAGCAAACTCATCTTTTATAATTCAAGAGAAGGCAGGACTCACAATCCTACATGATAATAGAGCCTTGTAATGGATGTAAAGTGATCAAAAAACTCCATAACAAGCATTTTTCCTTCAAGGATGGGTATTTCTTTATGCGATGCCTAATCGGATTCAACCATCTTTGGCTATTAGATATAAGATCTTTTCCCATGTCTCCCCTATGCTGGAATTTCAAAGTTTCCAACTTGTTATATGTTTTCTAATAGGCATCCCAGCTTGAGATGGTAGTAGGGAGCATGATAAAACTTTCAATGCTTTGAAGGTGGTTAGAGGTAGTTAATGCACCATCGCATACCTTCTGACAAATGACCATTTACGGAGAAATAGCCTGCTTCACCTTAAGTGAATTGTTATTGCTGAGTCTCTAACACAAAGTGGCACTAAGACTCATACCCATTCTTCTAACCGCACTCGTAGCTCCAATGAGAACGTTCAAGGGAAAGTAGACGATCCGTCAGGTGAAGTGTAACATCCCACTACTTGGAGGCCCAAAACTAATGGCTACGGATGTTGAAGTCATCCATAGTTATAAATTCATAAGACCAAATATGGCGATGTTGGTTACATTGGTACACGGACCACAATAATATGGAAAAAATTTAACCAATTAAAACACATTTCCACATTCCATTCAAAATATTTCATGTTCATTACATAATCCTACAACCATTAACCACGTTCAAAAAATATGATTGTTACACATATGCCAAGAGAGACATATGAAGATGCCCCTTTGGTCGATCGAAGTATATAATAAATCTGATAAGTCTTCCTTTACATCCAAAATACACAGCGAAAAACGATAACCTTAAATAACTAACTGTCTGCCGCATGCCTCCGGAAGCTTTATTCATAAATAAAGAGAACTTGTAAACCCTAAACCTAAAATTACTCAAAATCAATTGAGTACCCGAGAGTTTAGGGGAAAAAAATATTCGAGTCAGACATAAAGCCTGGTATGAATAATAATCTAACATCTTAGTCCATTTAGAAATCTAGTGAGACTACGCCACTTAGCAGAACGGGTTTTCCCCTCACTAGTATCCAAAATCCTTTTCAAAACCATATACTGTGCTCCTGCATCCACAATGGTTAAAACATAACATTTCAAAATATAATGACGATACACATATGTAAATATTTTGGATATCCCATCCCCATTTTAATTGACTCACTGTCGTATTTACAGTTTCTAGGGTTAATATTAACCTACTAGTTTTCATGGGTTTACTAATAACCTTTTTATACCTTATGGACACCCTATCCTATTTTAGAGTTTCTATGGGAGCACTAAGAACCTATAGGCCCCTGCCAATTAACTTAATTAATTCGTGGGTTCTCCTGAACTTATTGGTCATTTCAATAACTCATCTTATATCCTAGTTTTCATGAGTTGACTAGGAACCTATGGCTTACTCCAGAAACTCCCTTCTTAGCGCAGTTTTCATGGGTTGACTAGGAACCTATGGATTACTCCCTTTACTTCTTTCCTATCCTAGTTTTCATGGGTTGACTAGGAACCTTTTGACAGATGTCAATTCTTAATCCGAATATAGTTTTCATGGGTTGACTAGGAACCTTTTGACAGATGTCAATTCTTAATCCGAATATAGTTTTCATGGGTTCACTACAAACCAATTGACCTTTGCCAACCATCCTAAATACATAGTTTTCATTGGTTTACTATGAACCTATTCGTTATCCCCAATAAATTCCTAATAATAGTTTTCATGGGTTTACTGTGAATCTATCTCTCGGACAACTCCAAGGTTTAAGCATCCTATTCTTTGGCTTTCCTGACTTCCTAGATCAAATTCTACTCATTCGGGAGTTTAATCAATTTATAATCACTATTGGGTTAACCGAGTTGGTTCTTCTACCCTTTTATCCCTGAAATACAATTATGGGTCCTTTATCATGTGGATATATTCATATTTGAAGAAGCAAGCATAATAACTTAACAATACCACTCCTATGGGTTTGAGGACCTTGAAAACATACATACATACATATATATATAACAAGGTCAATCCCTTTAACCCATACTTTTATCAAGGAAATACTTTTTCAAATTTACATACTTGAAATCCTTTCAAAACTCCTTTATTTAGCCATGGGTTTTCCCTTTTAAAAATGAATTTGGGTTTTAAAAGCCTTTCGACACCTTTGGAATCTTGCTTTCGACTTTGTTGGACTTCCTCCTTCGAAAGCATTGAATTATATCTTTAAAACTTTAGGCATCTGCCTTTCAAATACTTTAAAACATCTCTTTCAAAACCTTTCGAGCTTGTTAAAGTATTATAGTATAAGTATAGAAGCATAGCTTCGAAACCATTCAAAAATACCCCTTTCGAAACCATTGAAGGTTACCCTTCGAAAGCATTAAAAGTCCCCCGTTCGAAATCATTGAAGATTACCCTTCGAAACCAATACCTTTCAAAGCCATTGGGTTTATATTTAAAATAACTTTTTTGGGTTAAATGAACATAAGCAAAAGCATCTCTTTCAAAACCATTCTTTATTTTATAAATGGGGAAACTTGATGGCGTCGAAACCATCCTTTCGAAAGCATTAAAAGATCTGGGCAAAAACATTGAAGGTTGGCTTTGAAACCCCTTCTGAAACCATTGCCTTCGAAATCCCTAACCCGTTTGAAAGCAGTAGGAAGTGACTTATATTTATAAGACAAACCATACTTTTCGATAGCATTGAAGTCCTTAGTACCATCGAAAGGCATCGAATCACAAAAGGGTTTCGACTGGGTCGAATACCCCTTCCGAAAGCATCACTTAAAAAATATGTAACTCCTTTGAAAGCTACTATTTTAAAATAAAGGTGGAAGCTCTCCTTTGAAAGCTTCTTTAGGAATTCCTTTTCAAAACCATTGGTTTCGACTACTTCAATACCTTTTTATAAACAGGCAAGTGCTTTTCTTTTAAACCAAAACAAAGCAAAGGAACCAACCACTTCGGAAGCTACGTTTCGACACCCTACCTTCCGCCTTTCTCCAATCCACGATGTACCAACTAACTGATACCATGTGTATCAGTTTACTGGTTTCGACCTAGAAGGTTTTGACTAGGTTGGAGGCGAAAGCTCCGAGTCGAAAGGTCGGTCTCAAGAAGGCGGAACCCACTTTTCTGAGCTAAAGGCTAATTTTGCTAAATAAAGTAAACTTTTTGTAACTAACTTACCCACTTGTAAACACATGATTGGTTACATTAAACTTTCAAATTATTTTACTAAAATCTGCCACATTTCCTCAGATTTGAAACTAAACAACATTTAACAAATAAGTCATTCCTATTAACAAAATAATTAAATCATTTAGGTCCTCCTTTCCAAATAATTTAATTTGCATACTAAATCACTTAGTAAAAATCCCCAAAAAATTCGGAAATTCACTTTTATTATGTTGCCTAAAATCTCAGACCCAAATCCTTAATATAATTTTCAAAATAAATTTATAAACCCAGATAACCATATCTTCCTATGAAAATTCATAACTAATTCTCCATGGCTTGGAAAATAATAAAAATTCAAAACCAACTCCAAAATCATGTTTTCCCTAACATATAATTTTTCCATAGCATTTAAAAATCATTTAACCTCGGTTTTACCCTAAAACTGTGCATATATCCTTTAAAACAATATTGCTTAATCTAAATAAATTATAAATCAAGCATATCGTCATCCAATATATCATAAGAATGAATTTACCCTCAAATTAGAAATCAAATGATTATAAAATCAAAAATAGAGATGTAGTGATTATTATTCATCTTAATTTGGATAAGGAAATTAGAGATTGATTGAGATTGATTTCTTCTAGCTTGATCCTAAGCTTTAGATTTGATTTCTCTCTTCCTCTTTCTCCTTAATCGTTGGCTTCTATTTTCTTTCTTACGTTTTTAATTTTTTCTTAAGATATGTGAACGTATATGGCTAAGGGGATAATATTATGAGGGTGGAGAATGTGGGTAGTAAATGATCCTATGGCCCTTATTTTTAATTAGTTAACACTTGACCATTTTAAGCTCATTCAATTTAGATAGCACGACCACTACTTTAGTTAACCAACCTCAGTCTCCTTATCACTCTACATTATTTTATTTAATTTATCTAATTAAATATCCTGAATAATGTTATCAAAAATTAAGGGTGTTACATGCTCCCCTCCTTAAAGAATTTCGTCCTTGAAATTCAGTAAGGACTAAATAGCAAACGTAGCAATCATCTGTAACAACTCCTAACATCCATACTAGCCTACCCGACTGGCAACTAATCTATATAAATCTAATACAGATATACCATCAAACACATCAGGATAAGCATCTCGAATCATGTCCTCTGTCTCCCAAGTACAGTCTTTCTCGTTGTTGCTCCACTGAACTTTCACCGAATTGACTGTCTTGGTACTCAATCTTTTCTCATCCCTCACTATAACCCGAACCGGCTGTCTAACAAAAGTTAAATCAGGCTCTACTACTAAGTCCTCCAACTCTGTCTAAGGAATAGCAGCTTTTGGATCATGTACATACTTGCGAAGATGAGACACATGAAATACATTATGGATACCTACCAAACTGCTTGGTAATTCTATTCTGTACGCGAGCTTTCCAATCCTTTCTATAATCTGAAATGGTCCAACATATCTCGGGGCCAACTTTCTTGATTTTCCAAACCGTACCACACCCTTAATAGGTGATACTTTAATGAAAACCCGGTCTCCCACTGAGAATTCTAGGTATTTACGCCTTTTATTTGCGTTACTCTTCTATCTGGATTGAGCTTCCTTCATCCATCCTTGGATTAACTCAATCTTTTCTGACGCCTCTCTAACCAAATCTGTACCTAAGACCAATCTGTCTGCAGTTTCCAACCAGTATGTCGGTGATTTGCATAGCCTTCCATACAAAGCTTCATATGGCGTCATTCCTATGCTAGTCTGATAACTATTATTATAGGAAAACACAAACAAATATAGATGGTTTTCCTAAGATCCACCAAAGTCCAATACACAAGCCCTCAATGAATCCTTGAGTGCTTTGTTGACTCTCTTTGACTGCCCATCCGTCTGTGGGCGATAAGTTGTACACATCTTGAGCTTTGTACCCAATACCTCTTGTAGACTCTTCGAAAATTCACTGGTGATTAATGCATCTCTGTCGCTGACTATGCTTTTAAAAATCCCATGAAGTCTAACTATGTTCTTCATGAACAACTTTGTCAAAACAGGTGTCGTCCTGGTTGACTTGACTGGAATGAAATGGACACTTTTGGTCAACCTATCCACTATAAACCATATGCTTTCATTTCTCCTATTCGGCATTGGCAACCTATCTATAAAATCCATGGATATCGAATCTCGTTTCTAGACTGGAATCTCTAAAGGTTGAAGCAATCCACTCGGCTTCTGATATTCAGCCTTCACTTGTTGACAGTTCACGCACTGCTTAACCCACAAGCCGACATCCCACTTTATGCATTTCCAATAGAAGCTCCTCTTCATATCCTGATACATCTTGGTCCCTTCAGGATGAATCGTAAACTTGGATCGATGACATTCTTCCAGAACTTCTCTCCTTAAGTTCTCTATATTCGGAACACACAATCGTTCCTTCTTTCTCAACCATCCCCTTTGGTCAAGACTATAATCCTTTAGATCATCGATCTTAGTTCCAACCTCAAGCCTTCTGATTCTCTCGCCTAACAATGGATCTTCTCTCTTCTTAGAAGATACCCACTCGATCAACACCGGTCGAACTTCTAAACAAGACAACATGGCAGTCCTCTGACTTGAACTAGCAGTAGATCTTATCTGCACATTACATGTAGTCAAAGCTTCTAGATCCTTCCATTCTTCTAACATAGCTAATACAACATTCTGATGTTTTCTACTAAGAGCGTCTGCTATTTTATTCCTTTTCCAGGTGTACACTCTATACTGAAATCATAAGCAGCCAAAAACTCCAGCCACATTTGTTGTCTCATATTCAACTACTTCTGAGATAATAAGTATCTTAAAGACTTACGATTGGTATACAACTCAAATCTCTCCCCAAAGAGATAATGTCTCCTAATGTTCAGGGAAAATCACTACAGCCAACTCTAAGTCATGAATTGGATATCTTACTTCATGTGGTCTAAGCTGTCTAGATGCGTAGGCAATAATTTTACACCCTTCTGCATCAATACTGCTTCCAATCCAGTTCCACATGCATTGATGTATACTACCAACCCTTTGTTTCCATCTGGAACTACTAATACTGGTGCATTGGTCAACAAATGCTTTAACTTAAGGAACCCTTACATTTGTCAGACCAAACATTTCACATCTTTTCAGGTCAACTTAGTCAAAGGTGCTGCTATTCGTGAGAAATCCTTAATGAATCTTCGGTAATAGCCAGTAAGTCCAAGAAAACTCCTGATCTCGATTACTGTCTCTGGTCTCTTCCCATTGTTCACAGCTTCGATCTTATCAGGATCGACTGACAATCATTTCTTTGAAACCACATGACCAAGAAACTTGACCTCATTCCTTCAAAAATGACACTTAAAACGTTTCGCTTTTAGCTGATTCTGCCTTAGCATCTCAAGCACAACTCTAAGATGATCTTCATGCTCTCTCTCATCCTTAGAGTATACCAAAATGTCATCTATAAACACCAACACGAATCTATCCAAATACTCTCGGCAGACTTGATTCATCAGATCCACAAAGAAAGTAGGTGCAATCGTCAACCCAAATGGCATCACTAACCATTCATACGAACCATACCTAGTCCGAAATGTTGTCAAAGGAATACTATCCTACACCACTCTCGACTAATGGAACCCTGTCACCAAATCCAATTGGGAAAACACTTTGGCTCCACTCAAATGATCAAACAGATCAACTATCCTCGGTAGAGGGTACCTATTCTTGGTCTTCTTTTCATTTAACTTACGATAGTCGATGCACATCCTTAGCAATCCATTTGGTTACTTTATGAAGACCACAGCCGCTCCCTAAGGCAAACTGCTTGGTCTAATAAAATACCTTCCTTCAAGATCCACTAGCTGCACCTTTAATTCCTTCATCTCTGTCGTTGTCATCCTGCTATGTGGTCTACTCACAGGTTTAGCTCCTGGTGCAAGATCTATTCGAAACTCAACAGCCCATTTCGGTGGTAATCCCGTAACCGGTTCAAAGATATCTGCAAATTCTCTTCCCACCCGAGCCTGACTTTAACTCTTCTCCAACCTCCATGGCATTTAACAAAGCCCAAACACTCCTGCTGGAATTTTCCACTGAGAAGATGATTTGTTATGACTATTTGGGTGTCTCAACGATATTTCCCCATCCTAAAAAATATACTAACCTCGTACTTACCCAACCAATCCATACCCAAAATGATCCTGAAATCTACAAAATCAAAAATATACACACTACATGCCACTTATGACCAAACAAATCAAGTTCTAACTATTCATATCTCATCCCTAGAGTGGATACCGTCCTATTGGATTCACAATCCTTAAGGAAGTAACAAGGTATGTGGGTTTTATGTATAACCTATCAACCAAGTACCGTGATATAAATGAATGTGATGCACTGGTATCAAATAGTAACCTAACTGGTATACTCCGAATCAAAAGCATACCTTCCATCACAGTTTTCCCTTTCTCTGCTGCATTAGGCCTAGAAGAAGATGGTGGTCTAATAGCAAAAACCTTCCCTCTGTCCACCCTGACTGGCTCTGGATACTGGTTCCTATAATGCCCAACTTGGTCACAGTTGAAGCATTTTACATTCTTCTCAGCAGGATTCTTCCTTTTCCTGTCCGACACTCGTAAGCATAACGACCCTTCTTATCACACTTGAAGCACACCAAAACATCCTTTTCCTTCTTGGAAGCCTCCTTTTTCTGGGCTCCCTTCTTCTTAAAGAATTTCTTTTTCTTTCCCTGAAGACCCAGGGATTCATATGGCTTCTCCCTAGCAGAAACAACAAGCATCTCTTCAAGGCGAATAGCCATCTCCACCATCACATTACAGGGTTCTCAGACATATTTCATGGTCATTCTAGCTAGCTTTGGCCTTAGTCCTCGAATGAATCTCTCGTTCCTCCTAATGTCAGTGTCTATAGTGGAATATCCGTATCGAGACAGCTCATCAAACTTAGCAACTTACTCGATTACTGACATATCACTCTGAACAACGTCCATAAACTTCTTCATTAGCACCAACTTCGCTACCTCGGATAGAAACTTTTGCTCAAACCTCATTCTGAAATCAACCCAAGTTAGTTCCTCCCTCGAAACTCCGACTTGTCACACTATTCCACTAATGGAGCACTACCTCTTCCAACTATTCAAAGGCTAGCCTCCTATTTTCACCATCATTTAAGCCTAAATCAGTAAAGATCCTCTCACAGCTCAGCAGCCAATTCTCAACCTCAACAGCATCCTCCATTCCCATAAATGGCTTTCTATCTAGACTGGTGTAATCCTTGCTCAGCCTAGCATAATTTATCCAGCTTGAGCTTTAAGATTAGCTCCTTCTACTTTACCAGTAGCTCTTTCTTGTAAAAGATTAGCTAACAACTGATACACAATCCCCGCGTCTACTGGCGGATTTCTAGCACAGACATTGGCCTTAGCATTTGGATTAGCATTAGCCTGTCGACCTTGATTCCTCATGGTATATGGTCGAGCTCATTGGTTGTGATGCTTCCTCCACCTAGATTTCTTCTTCCGTTTCCTGCTTCCATATTCTCTTTTTTGTAAATCTGCATACAAGCCTTGATAAGATACAGAAGAAAGGTCTAAGAGAGAGGGGAATACATACTTAGATATATTCCTATATATCAAATACAAGTACGTTCCTGTAGCGTTAACCCAAACCTCGATCATATTTTCAAATTCATTGGATTATGTTTCAAAAAGCATTTAGTTTTACTTTTCCTTTAAAGTTTCATAAACCTATGCTCTGATACCAACTTGTGACATCCCCTTACTTGGAGGCCCAAAACTAACGGTTACGGATGCTGTAGTCATCCATAATTATAAATTCTCGACGACCAAATACGACGGTGTTGGATACATTGATACACAAATCACAAGAATATGGAAAAGAATTAACCAATAAAAAACACATTTCCACATTCCATTCAAAATATTTCATGTTCATTACATAATCCCACAACCGTTAATCACGTTAAGAAAAATATAATTATTACACATACACCAAGAGCGACATATAAAGATGCCCCTTGGGTGATCAGAGTATATAATAAGGCTAATAAGTCTGTCTTTACATCCAAAATACGCAGCGGAAAAAAATACTCTAAATAATTAACTGCCTCCTACATGCCTCCGGAAGCTTTATTCATCTAAAAAGAGAACTTGGAAACTCTAAACCTTAAACTACTCGAAATCAATTGAGTACCCGAGAGTTTAAGGGGAAAACAAAAACTTCGAGTCACCTTTCTCTCCACTCCCCAGCTAATACACTGCCATGCTCACATCCCCTCTGACAATACAAACTACTATGTCACCTTTGTCTATGCCTACAACACTGTTGTTGCTCGTTCTTCATTACATTCTCTTATTCCTGCTCTGAGACAGTCCTCCCACCCTTGGCTGATCTCAGGTGATTTCAACTGCTGTCTCAAATTCACTGATCGAGTTGGTGGCAATCCACTATCTCGTAATGAAATCCAACCTCTTGCTGACACTATTCAACAAGCTGACCTCGTCCCTATTAAATCGGTAGGTATTCCATTTTCTTGGAATAATAAAAGGAGGCATGGCAATAGAACCTTCTCTAGAATTGATCACTCCTTCTCGAATCAACCTGCTCTTGACAAATGGCCATTTCTTTACTCTAATCTTCCTCCTCCTCTTCTATCTGACCACTCCCCTCAAATTATTCATCTGCGAGAAGCTGGCAAGAGAGGAAAAACAAATTTTAATTTTTTTAATTCCTGGGTGCTTGAACCTGATTTTAAAGCAATTGCATTAGCCTCTTGGAGTAAAAGTAAGTATGGTAATCACTTATATATTTTGCAGGAGAAAATCAAAGATATGAAAGAAGTCTTGAAGGAGTGGTCTTTTAAGAGATTTGGTAAAGGAGCTAAATTAAGCACGATCCTTGAGGCTGAGCTTGTCAAGGTACAAACTGCTATGATGCATAACACTGCTGATGATGGCCTTGCCACTACTGAGAGTATTCTGTCCCAGAAGTACTACGAAGCTCTGGCTAAAGAAAGTGATATGATTCGCCAAAAGTCCAGAATAAAATGGAGAGATGAAGGAGATAGGAATAGTTCTTACTTCCAAGCAAGTCTCAAGAATAAGCAGCGACGTGAGAACATAGCGACTATCCATGATACTAATGGTGTCCTTAAAACAACTGATGATGAAGTGAAAGCTGCCTTTGTCCAATATTTCTCTTCCCTTTATGGCAATGATGCCAACTTCACCCCCTGTATTGATGACATTCCTCATGATATTCTTCCAAAATTATCTGTTGTAGATCATGATGCCTTATGCAAAGAGGTTACTTAAGATGAAATTGAAAAAGCTATGTTCTCTCTCAACGTCAACTCGTGCGGTGGTCCCGATGGCTTAAATGTTAAATTCTACACTTTTTGCTGGACGTTTGTTAAAACTGATGTGTGTAATGCTATCAAACTGTTCTTTATTAAAGCCAAAATATACAGATCCTATAATTATACTAATATTGCTTTGATACCGAAGATTAACAATGCTCATAATGTGAATGACTTTCGCCCTATTTCATGTTGCAACACCATATATAAATGCATCTCCAAAATCATTGCATCTAGACTCAGGGAAGTGCTTCCTTCCATCATTTCCAATAACCAAGCTGCCTACTTACCTGGAAGAAATATCCTAGACCACATCTTGCTTTCTCATGAACTTCTTAAAGGGTACAATAGAAAGCAATCTCCTCCTAAAGCTATGCTGAAACTTGACATCATGAAGGCTTTCGATATGATACAGTGGGATAGTATAGTGAGAATTATGGGATGCATGAACTTTCCGCCGCACTTTATCACGTGGATCTACGAATGTATCTCTACTTCGACTTATTCTGTCATTATTAACGGTAATAATGCTAGTTTTTTTGGTGGTAAGCAAGGTATACGGCAAGAGGACCCAATCTCTGCTTATTTTTTCATTATGGTTATGGAACTTATGACTCGTTTGATTAACAAGCTTATAAGTCAGGGTGGCTTTAAACTTCATCATGCTTGTAAAGATCCCCAAATATCCACTCTCATGTTCGTTGATGATTTAGTCATATTTTGTTCCCCTGACATAAACACTGTTAAGAATATTATGCAAACCCTAGAACAGATTTTTGTCATGACTGGTTTAAAGGTTAACATTCTCAAATCTGATATTAAAATTGTTGGAGTAAGTTTACAGCATATGGATGAAATTTCTCATATTTCTAGTCTCTCCCCAAACAACAACACTATATCCTACTTAGGGCTTCCCTTTGCTTCTTCTAGGATCACAACCTTGCAATGCCTTCCTTTGTTTCAGAGGATTACTACAAGATTAGATTGCTGGACTGCTAGGAAGCTTAGTCAAGCTGGAAGGCTCATTTTAATCAAATCAGTGCTCTTTGCAATGCAGGTGTACTGGGCAAGGTCCTTTGTACTTCCTTTTAAACTTGTTAAAATGATTCGTAGTGCATTTATGAAGTTTCTTTGGTTGGGAAAAACTTCAGGGAGATATCTTGCTCCGATAAAATTCACCAGAGTTGAATGTCCCATGAATAAAGGTGGGCTTGGATTATTCAATATTGCTCAATGGAATCAAGCTGCTTTTGCAAAACATATTGACACTTTCTTCAACTGTCCCACCAGTCTCTGGGCTACCTGGTCCCGTAGAAATGTCATCAAGGGAAGGAGTCTTTGGAATATGAATAAGCCACAGAATCTCAGCTGGACCTGGCAGTGTATCTTTAAACTCAAGGAGACTTTTCTTCCTATCATATGTATGAACACTAACCCTGATTATAACACTAAATTCTGGGATGATCCATGGCTTGAAAAGGGCCTGATTCTTAGGAGGCAATTAACTCACAGTGAATTGATGCAATCCGGTATTCACCCCATGGCTAAGGTCAAGGATGTGCTTCATGATAACTTAAGGTTTAGATTATTCTCCTCTAATTCGAGAATTCAGAATTTCTGGAGCATGATCAGTCACTTTGTTCCTCTCAACATGTCTTCTGTTGAACTTGTTTGGGGAGAGAAAAAAGGTAAATTCAAAATTGGGGTAGCTTATGAGTTCTTGATGAAGAATAATATTCTGCCAGAGTGGAAGTGGTGGAAACGTACTTGGAACAAGGATTGTAGCATGCGTGAGAATCTGTTGTTGTGGAAAGTTCTGCATCGTGCCATCCTCACAAGAGCCAAACTCGTAGCCATGGGTATGAATATTAACATCGACTGTACTTACTGTATTGACCACCCTGAAACTGTTGAGCACCTGTTCTTTGAATGCCCGGTTATCAAAGTGATTTGGACTGCTGTGAAGAACAAGTTTTGGAATAGTAATGTTGCTAATCATAATCTAGATGAGTGGAACCATATCTATGCTAGCACAGGGTGCAATCAGGTGTTGAAGAAACTATCTACTGCTGTGTTGAAGAGTTTTATCATGGCGGTCTGGACTGAACGTAATGTCAAAGTCTTTGACCAAGTTAATTCGAAGAGCAGTTCTATGCTTGAGCAATGGGTTATGCATCAAATTAAGCGTGACTTGGGAATGTTGCAGTTCTCTTTTCACCCTGGAATTCTTCAGTGTTTTACAACCTAAGTCTCCTTGGTGCTGTGTTGTATTTGTTTCTTTTTTTTCTTTTCGTTCTTGTCTCCCGTTGTGTTTGTGGCACTTTGTTCCCCTCTGTTTTTCTTATACTTTTGTGTTTGTAAGTTGCTCTTTGGTGCCACAATAAAATGGTCGGGGACCATCTAACCCCATCGGCCTTGAAAAAAAAAACTTCGAGTCAGACATAAAGCTTGGTATGAATAATAATCTAGAATCTCAATCCATTTAGATATCTAGTGAGACCAATCCGCTTAGAGGAACAAGTTTTCCCCTCTTTAGTATCCTAAAACCTTTTCAAAACCAAATACTATGCTCCTACATCCACAATGGTTAAAACATTACATTCCAAAATATAATGATGATATACATATATAAACATTTTGGATATCCCATCCCAGTTTAATTGACTCACTATCATATTTATAGTTTCTAGGGTTAATATTAACCAATTAGTTTTGATGGGTTTACTAATAACCTTTTTATACTTTATGGACACCCTGTCCTATTTCAGAATTTTCATGGGATCACTAAGAAACTATAGGCCCCTGCCAATTAACTTAATTAATTCGTGGGTTCCCCTGAACCTGTTGGTTATTTCAATAACTCATCTTATATCCTATTTTTCATGTGTTGACTAGGAATCAATGGCTTACTCTAGAAACTCCCTTCATAGCCCAGTTTTCATGGGTTAACTAGGAACAGTGGATTACTCCCTTAAATTCTTTCTTATCCTAATTTTCACGGGTTCGCTAGGAACCTATGGATTACTCCCTTAACTTCTTTCCTATCATACTTTTCATGGGTTGACTAGGAACCTTTTGACAGATGTCAATTCTTAATTCGGATATAGTTTTCATGGGTTCACTAAAAACCAATTGGCCCCTGCCAACCATCCTTAATACATAGTTTTCATGGGTTTATTATGAACTGTTGGTTATCCCCAATAACTTTCTAATCATAGTTTTTATAGGTTTAATATGAACCTATCTTCCGGACAACTCCAAGTTTTAAGCATCATATACTTTTGCCTTCCTGACTTCCTGGATGCAATTCTACTCATTCAGGAGTTTAATCAATTTATATTCATTATTAGGTTAAACTAGCTGGTTATTCTACACCTTTATTTCCAAAGTACAGTCGTGGGTCCTTTATCATGTGAATTTATTCATATTTGAAGAAGCAAACATAACAACTTAACAATACCACTCCTATGGGGTTTATGGACCTTGAAAACATATATATATATAGACACACACACACACACATATATATATATATATACACATTTTCATACACACACACACATATATAACATGGTTAATCCCTTTAACCCATACTTTTATCAAGGAAATACTTCTTGAAATTTACATAAATGAAATCCTTTCCAAACTCCTTTATTTAGCCATGGGTTTTTCCTTTTAAAAATGAGTTTGGGTATTAAAAACATTTTGACACCTTCGACATCTTGCTTTCGACTTCATTGAACTTCCTCCTTCGAAAGAATTAAATTCTATCTTTGAAACTTTAGGCTTCCGCCTTTCGAATACTTTAAAAGGTTTCTTTGGAAACCTTTCAACCTTATTAAAGTATTATCACATAAGTATAGAAACATAGCTTTGAAACTATTCTAAAATACCCTTTTTGAAACCATTGAAGGTTACCCTTCGAAACCATTGAAAGTCTCTTTTTCGAAATCATTGAATGTTACTCTTCGAAACCAATACCTTTCGAGGCCATTGGGTTTATATATAAAATAAAAATTTTGGGTTAAAGTGAACATAAGCGAAAGAATTTCTTTCAAAACCATTCTTCATTTTATAAAAATATTGGGGAAAGTTGATGGTGTCGAAACCATCCTTTCGATAGCATTAAAACATCTGGGTAAAAATATTGAAGGTTGGCTTCGAAACCCCTTCTGAAACCATTGCCTTCGAAACCTTTTACCCCTTTCGAAAACAGTAGAAAATGGCTTATATTTATAAAATAAACCGTACCTTTTGACATCATTGATATCCTTAATATCATCGAAAGGTAACAAATCACACAAGGGTTTCGACCGGGTCGAAACTACCCCTTCCGAAAGCTTCAATTAAAAACTAAGTAACTCTTTCGAAAGATGCTATTTTAAAAAAAATGCGGCAGCTCTCCTTCAAAAGCTTCTTTAGAAATCCCTTTTCGAGACTATTTGTTTCGATTACTTCAAAACCTTTTAATAAACAGGCAAGCGCTTTTCTTTTAAACCAAAACAAAACAATGGAACCAACCCCTTCGAAAGCTACGTTTCGACACCCTACCTTCTGCCTTTATCCAATCAACAACGTACCAGCTAATAGATACCATATGTATTGGTTTACTAGTTTCGACCTAGAAGGTTTCGACTAGGTTAGAGGTGGAAGCTCTAAGTCGAAAGGTCCTTCTAAAGAAGGCGGAACCCACTTTTCTGAGCTAAAGGTTGATTTTACTAAATAAAGTAAACTTTTTGTAACTAACTTGCCCACTTATAAACACTGATTGGTTACATTAAACTGTCAAATTATTTTACTAAAATTTGCCACATTTTCTAAGATTTAAAGCTAAACAACATTTAATAAATAACCCTTTCCTATTAACAAAACAATTAAATCTTTTAGGTCCTCCTTTCAAAATAATTTAATTTCCATACTAAATCGCTTAGTAAAATCCCTAAAAATTTTAGAAATTCACTTTAATTATGTTGTCGAACATATTAAAATCTCATATCCAAATCCTTAATATAATTTCCAAGATAAATTTATGAACTCAAATAACCATATTTTCCTTTGAAAATTCATAACTAATTCTCCACGGTTTAGAAAATTATGAAAATTAAAACCCAACTCCAAATCGTGTTTTCCCTAATATATAATTTTTCTATGGCATTTAAAAATCATCGTACCTCGATTTTACCCTAAAACCGTGCATATCTCCTTTAAAACAATATTGTTTAATCTAAACAAATTATAAATCAAGCATATCATCATCCAGTATATCATAAAAATGAATTTGCCCTTAAATCCAAAATCATATGATTAAAAAACCAAAAATAGAGATGTAGTGATTAATATTCATCTTAGTTTGGATAAGAAAATTAGAGATTGATTAAGATTGATTTCTTCTAGATTGATCCTAAGCTCTAGATTTGATTACACTCTTCCTCTTTCTCCTTAATGGTCGGCTCCTATTTGCTTTCTTATGTTTTAAATTTTTTACTTAAGATAAGTTATACGTATATGGCTAAGGGAATAATAGTATAAGGGTGGAAAATGTGAGCAATAAATGACCCTAATACCCTTATGTTTAATTAGCGAACACTTAACCATTTTAAGTTCATTCAATTTAAATAGCACGGCCTCTACATTTATTAACCAACCTCAATCTCCTTATCACGTTACATTATTCTATTTAATTTATTCTAGTTAAATCTCCTAAATAGTGTTATCAAAAATTAGGGGTGTTACATGAATCACATGTAGAAGAGATTCTTAAGAGACAGAGAGAGAGACGGAAATGCCTGTAGGAGGTGATATCCTAGGTGGGAGGGATGGAGCAGCTCGAATGTTCTTGATTTCTAAGGAAGATGAACTGGTCTCTAGGAGAGAAAAAAAGGCATTGACGATGAGGAGGAAGAAGAGGATGCTACGATGATGATAGCAATAACCAAACCAGTGAGGATGAATCATTCGGCAAATCACTCAAGATAAGTCCAGTTCTTCCCTGCTGCCTCCTCTAAAACACAAGGTGGTTGAAACTTCTAAGGTGGCTGGAGGTCAAATCATGGATATTACTAAAGAGAACGCAACTTGATTTTGCCCTATTAGCGATGTCTTTGTTAACTTGGGTGATTTTGGCGAGATCAACTTTACTGTCAGTGACATTATGGCGAATGTTAATCCAGACGTTACTTGTTTACCAGGGGTTTTATTAGCAAAGGTGGATAGAACCCGACTTTATTTCCATGCCAATACAGTTGGTGGAGTACTTAGGGGGCCATCGGCATTACATACTTCACTAAGGATCACGGACACACATTTCTATGGCGAATCTTGCTTCGAAGTTCTAATATTAATTTTGCTCAATTTCTTGTTTCAGGTTTCATGGGTCACGGCCTCTACGAACAGCTTTCCCATTATGCTAGTTCTCATAAAGCTTAGACTCTTAAGGCTACCTAGCCCTGCCATTATAAGATCGAAGAGGAGAGGCGAAGACTTAAAGATCGTAAAGTCGGTGAGGCTGACTATGCTAAGAGAGATTGTGAAAGGGAGAAAGAGAGACTCCGGAGGTGATTCCTCTCGTGAGCCCTACAAACGACCCAGAGATCTCTTCGAGCATTGCAGGCCTACTACATTTATTACTCCCTTACGCACAGAAGCTCAAACCTCTACTGGGCAAGAAGTTCCATCTTCACCAGCTCTTACCAATGCTACCCCCACTTCTTCTAGGGATGTCATGAAATTCATGCTTCTACCCAACCTACCTAGCATATAAGCTACTTTTCCACACTTATTTCTTAACAGGTTTAAGTTCGAAAAGAATTCAAAGGTCACCACTAGAGAAGGCTCCTTGTAAAATCTTCAGAAGGTTCGAGAGAATCTCAAGGCCAGTTTTGAGTGGATGCGCCTTTGCAAGGCTCTCTTTGATGTAAACCAGACTAACTATTCTCAAATCCTATATTTCCAAGTGAAAAGAGCCAATTATAGCCGAATGATCAAGGATAGGGATAACGAGATAGCACAGTAGAAGAAGAAGAGGAACAATGCCCTCAAATCCAAGGCTAAAAGTGGTAAACTACTGCAGGAAACAATCTAAGCCCATATTGGCGCTCAACTTACAGTTAAGAAACAAGTCAAAGAAGCTTATGAGAAGAATTTCAAGCAGAAGGGGAAAAATATTGAAAAAGATGATGGTATTATCACCCAAGACCTAATTATTGCTAAATAAACTATCGAAATCACTTGACTTCATGAGGAGAATCAGAGGCTGGCGGAAGAAAATTATAAAATCTCCAGAGAGATGGAATAAATCTCGACTGGCAAGCTAGCCGACAAGATTGAGCTTGGGGTCTTAAGGATCTGGCGGATCTCTAGAAAGAACACACTAGATTATTCGACACCCTAGATGACAACCTGCTTCACTTCTACACTTACGCCTATGTAGTTAATGCCTCACTATTACTCCGCTATGACTCTGCTATATCTCATAGCAGATTTATACCGCTACGATTGTTCCACATATCCCCAAATATAGCATTTCCTCTTTAAGCCCCGCTATTTCCGCTATATCCCGCTATTCCCGCTATATTCCATTATTTCCGCTATATCTTCTTTAAAAGAAATGAAATGAAAAATGACATTTATACATTATAAAAATTATGAAATTTATTTATTTAATTGAATTTTTAGTATCTTTTAATATTGTATTAAATTCAATTATGTTATATAACAGTTTTGCATTTATTTAAAGTATATTCACACATGTTTTTATTTAAAATTATTTATGTATTAATTATAATTCAATTGAATGTTAATTTTTCATTTAATTACCATTTATATATTTGTAAAAATATTATGTATGAGTTTTATGCGTTATTTTTGAGTCATCTGCTATATCCCGCTATATCCTTGATGTATCTCTGCTATGACTTTTTGCACCTTCATCGCATTGAATCTTCCAAGCGCTTTAACTACACAGACTTGTGCTATCATGAACAAGAACCTGAGATTTCTTGGTAATTATTACTCCACGACTATTGCCAAAGTATTAGTTGAGGTTATTGTGAGATCCGCATGGCCTTGAGACACCTACATTGAAAAAGAGTTGTTAGCCACTAATCTTGAGTTGAAGATGTTGATGCCCTCCATGTTGACAGAGTTATTCTAGCTAAAATGGTTGAATAATCAATTGTCGAGGCTGCTGCTAATGCTCTTGCTAATCCACACTCTCCCGGATAAGGCGAAACAACCACTTCAAAATCTTGAGAGTTAGCAGCAACTATTCCAGCATCCATTGGGGCTTATTCTAAAACTTCCCACACAATTCCTGCTTCAACGGCGACTGTAATTTACAAGCCATATACTCCGGTTGTGTCCAGCCCGAAGAACTTGGGACCAAAGAAGAAGAGTTCTCGTAGCTCATTGTGATCCCGCTTCAGGTATATATCTTTTTTCTTAAATCTTAGAGAAGCTTTAGTTCCTGTAGGAAACAGTTCTTAAACTTTATGAATCTGCATCTCCACTTGAAGGTCAGCCAACCCTTCCACCTCTAGCTATGCAGGGCTCAAGAGCCACAGTGATCTTTACTGCTTTGATCACCATCTCTATAGGGCTTAGCTTCTCCACTCCTATTACTAGCTCAGGTTCAGGACAGGATTCCGAGCAGATAGTGAATCTGTATAATTTAGAAAATGTCTTGTATCTTAGGAGAAGGATGTGCTTATTACTGATGTTCATAATAGGACCGACCAGGAGACGATGGCGGAAAGGCTTAAGGTGGATCTTAAGAAGATCAAGATAAAGAAGTGGCCTAGAGAATCCCAGCCTATGATTCCCCCGATCAAAATCAAAATCAATCCTTGCAAGCCTAAGTATGGATATATGCTTACTGGCAGTTTTGGAGGTCCTAAGCAGCTATGGAGTAGAGTCCACAATTCGAAAGGCGAAACTCCTCCTGGTGGAGAAGGAACAAGAAGAGAAAAGCTCAAAACTCATCCTTGAAGATCTGGCAAAGGAAGCAGTAGTAGGAAAAAAGGGAAGACTCAGTAGCGTGTGTGTGCACTAGTTGATCGTTTTTCCTTTTGTGTTATTATGATAGTTGAGTTTGCATTATTCCTTTTTAAGTCTAAAATATGCCGATATTGTGCGGGTGCAATCCCCCGCTGTTTGTCCCGTACATAAAATATATTAGTTGTATTGAAAGATTAGTTTTACCTTTGTAATCTCTTTTGTGTTCTTTTCCTGCTTTTTATGTATTGCACCAGCTTGTGTATATAATATGATTGCCTGTACTGCAATTCCTTGTGTTATATACTTCTATTTTTGTGTATTGTGCTTATTCGCTACAACTTTGAGCATGTAAATATTATTCACGCGGTTATTCCAGCGTATCCTATTACTCAGCTCCATTATGATTGCCAAAATACTCTGTTCAGAGTAGTTGATTGTGATGTAGCTCGTTTTAGCCAACTCCACGGCTATTCATGTTTAGGCTCAATCGAGTTCATTTTGACCAATTTTGGTGTATGTGCCTCCATCCACATAGCTGACTGCCCTGATGCTAAGTTTACGCATTTTCAGGAGATTAGGATTTTTGATCAATTCGTGCGATTTCCCTCGATCTGATTTCCAATCCTACTTTAGGTTAGGGTGAGGTTGACAGTTGGATTCCTAACTTTCTGTGACTGCTCCTGCTTATATTCAGCCATGCATGTCCTACTTAGCTGCTAGCATTTTCTCAGGAGTCTTTCCCACGGTAGAGTTTCTATCTCTAGGAACTAGTTATTTACCGCCTGATTCCAAGCATTATACTCTTGATGCTTCCAATTTTTGGGCTGCGATTGAATTCTTCCAAGTTGGCATCATCAGCCAATGTCATTACGGATGTATGTATCGTAAAAACATATCATCATCATCTTTTGTCATAACAAATTCTTCAATTATCCATGATTAAGAGCTTTTATGTGTACCCTTTCTACCACCAAAAACTAGCACATAAGCAGTTTAATTCCATGAACCTTTCCATGGCATTGCCTATCTCCGAGCACCGGTGTGTTCCTTTTGTCATCACCTATAGCTGAGTGGTGTCCGGGTTCTGAATAGTTTGAGTCCATTTTCCCCATGGACCTGATGGCTAGGGCGTTCCTAATATTTCTGTGGCAACACTAGTACTTAGAAGATAGGGACAATTTTTCCATTGATCCTGCGGTTTAAAATTTTCTTGGCAATGCCAGTACTTAGGCAGTCGGATCGTTTTCTGGCGTTGTCAGGTCAACACCGGTACTTATAAGGATGGATCGATTTTTCTCCATCGATTTGGCGATTTGAGTCAATTTTCCACATAAATATGGTGGCTTCGGGCCTTCTCGAAGTCGTTGAAGCAACGTCGGTCTTAGAAGGAAAGGATCAATTTTCCCTGTCGATCCGGTGGTTTAAGTTGATTTTCCTCATTGATTAGGCGGTTTGGGCATTCTCGACTTTGCTGGAGCAACGATGATTTTAAGAACCCAGGATCAACTTTCCTCGTTGATCCGTGCGATTTGAGTTGATTTTTCCCATTGACTCGACCATTTAGGCCTTCTCGAGATTTTCGGAGCAACGTTGGTTGTCAGAAGGCAGGGATCAATTTTCCCCATGGATCTGGTAATTTGAGTTTATTTTTCCCATTGACTTGGTGGTTTGGTCTTTGCTGACATTGTCGAAGTAAAGTCGGTTCTCAAAAGGCAGGGTTCGATTTTCCTTGTCGATCCGGCGGTTTGCCTAGGAGAAACGGTTCCATAGATTCAAGAAACTAGCTTTATTGATGGAATTTAAGAAATTGAAACTCCTACCTATTTACAATGGTCCTAGTGTCATTGGGTGGCATATTTGCAAAAATAGGTAATACATAGATCAGGTATAATAGGTACGCAGGAAGTCGTTGTTAAAAGCATATAGAATCAGGATTCCTTCAAAGGTTGCCAGCTTGAATGTTTCATCTCCAAGCTTCTGGTCAATCACATAAGGTCCCTCCTAGTTTCGGCCAAGCGCTCCATTTGTAGCAACCCACCCTTTCGACCCTCAAAGGTTGACACTAATACATCCATGGTATTTATGTGCTAAGAATTTAAGTGCCAAAAAGGCAGATAGTTGGGGGGAAAAGAAGGAAAAAAACAGAACAAAATCTCACTATGTGATGAGTAATATATAATATACAATGGATCTTTACAAAAGGAAAATTGTAATATACATATATCAAATCAGTTCACTGACTAATCATCAGCTTGGACAGTTATAACAATCTGTCCTCACAATTGCTGATAAATACACCAACAAACATAGCAGAAAATAAAATATACGTGAGTACGTCTTGGAACCTCCAGCTCATCCCTTGAACCTCCAAAGCATCAAAAATAAATCTCTAAATATGTCGATCTAACCCAAGCATTATAAGAAAATAACGCCCATATCAGTATGGTAAACCGGTGTGATGAATACATCTCAAATGGATTTTAATTTTATAAAACCTTTCAAAATAAAGGTATCTCGCAAGAGTATGCCACATATAAACACGGTACCTTACGATAAACAACCATTTTATAGAAAATTCAATGATATTATAATAGTGTTTAGGGTTTAAAATAAATATTGAATCATAGCCGAAGTTATTACATTAATTAAATTCCAGCATAATAGGTATACAACTAAGTCAAAAGGCACATATTGGAGAATGGATTTCCATACAATGACAAGGAAACGGGGTATCGCCTGCTACTGTACACCTCCAGAAAATGTACCAAGGGACTCACATGGATCCCCGCCAACATAGGACCGACCTACACCTTGTTAGATAGTACCAAATATTTCATCACCCCAGTTGGGTTTGCAACCTTTTCGAGAGCTCTCATGCATAACCAAATCCATAAATATATATCTAGAAGAGTAATGACAATGCCATAATGTGTGCGACCCACTTAACCCTACTGCATATCCCATGTTTTAGTCATTCCCAATTAATGAGGCTTGGGGTTACGTTTAACCTTTTATATAGCATCCCCACTTGAAATGCTAACCTCACTCCATGCGACAACGCAATGCTAGCATGTTGTTTAGGATATGAACAAACCAAAGGTACTACTTCTAATATATCCGTTTTGGAATCACCCTCAGGATTAGTAGCAAGTAGCCTTTGCACTTCAAAGAGCTCCATCTTCGATCATCTTCAAGATATCTCCAATTTGAATGCTCATGCCGATTCAAAGTGGCTTTCGAATACCATATCTGATCTCGGTCTCTCTGAACCGATAGTGAAAGTTTTAAAAACTGGCCCATATTTGATAGTTGGTTATTTAACTATCAAATAACAAACAATTCAACTAGGGTTTTAACTCCTTAAGGAAAATAGCACTGAATAAGCATAAAGCAATCATTTAGCCTCTTTAATCAATCCTTTCATTAATTAAAACCACTTTGTAATTCTTATATCAAAATACTTTTACAACGATATATTCCCAAACTTTCTCTACTCTTTTCAGTACTTTGAAAATATTCATATATTTATCTCATTGGTTTAAGTATATTCATGAAACACTTATGAAATATTTCACCTTCCAAAAACCCACACTTAGTTGGGTCAAAACCAGTGTCATCTAAAACAGAGATAATAATAACCCAAACACTATTCTTTCAGTGTTAAGTATGAAAAAGAATGTTCCAAACCACCATAATTAAGAAGGTAATTTTGGGAAATCAAATCTCTATTATAAATAAACTCCTTTATAAAATGCCTTTTACAAGTATAAGCTCTAAATTCATTTATAAAATTTCTTTTATAAAATCATCTCTATTTACGAAGCATTTCTTATAAATCACAAATAAACTTATAACCTCCATTAATAAATCTCCAAATATAAAATTATAACCTCATACACTTACCAAAGATCACCAAATAAAATTGTAAGGCTCCTTATATTTACAAACTCTTTTTATAAAATATTATTTATAAATTCCTTTATAAATAGCTCAAACATAATTATAGCCTCCTTTTATAAATTCCCAAATTTATTAAATAACTACTTTGTAAACATCCTTTATATTATTTATAACTCTTTTTATTAAATTTCTTATTAAAATATCATTTATAAAACTCATTTTATAGATTCTCAAACTTTTTTGCCTCTCTTTTTATAAAATTCCCAATTTGTTTAAATGAAACTCCTTTTATGAATTTCTATATAAAATTACAAAACTACTTTTATAACCCAAATTCTGATATAAATAAAAACTCCAATTGTAATTACAAAACTCAAATATTCTTCATAATACGATCATTCCATTTGTATAAAGTAAATTCACACTGAGATTTTTTGCTCCAGTTTGACCAAATGATAATATTTTCCCTTTTATAAATACTATTTATAAAACTATTCCTTTATTTATAAATACCGCTTATATATCTCTCTTTTAATTTATAAAATTCCTTTCATAAACCAATTCTTTTATTTCAACATTTTATACAAAGTGCCTCTCAAATACTCATTACCAAAATATTTCTTCCTTCTTTTAAATGACACAAAAATCACTTCAAATAAAAGATAACCCTTTTTATTTTCCATTTGAGAATAAATAGTTGTCCTTATAAGACTTTTCTATAAAGACAAATACTTTCAAAATAATTAAAAATATTTACACACACATATATATATATATATATTAGAAAGAATAATAAAGGAAGTTTAAATAAAATAGAAAGTTTAAAAACTCATTTAAATTAAAATATCACATAAATACCAAAAAGTCAAATTTCAATATCATTTTTCCAAAAACAGAACCATTTCCAAATCAATCAGAAATTTAATAGTATTTTTCAAAATACTATAACGAGGCCAATAATTACTATAGCACTTTATCGGTGCTATTCTACCCTTTTCTCTACAAAGGTTAAATTTTTCACATAAGTCGGCCTCACATCCAATATGGCCAAACAATCAAATTTTAGCATTTAACAATCTATATCACAGGCATATAACAAAAATAAAAGTAATAGGAATATAACTGGAAATCAGAAAATGAAATACCATGAAATCTGAATTTCTATGCTAAATCCCCTATTTCCAATTTAAACATCCATCGCTTTTTCAAAGTGGATATTTAACCAAATGAACTAAAATTTCATCCAAATACATGTAGTAAATTTTATCTATTATGTAACATACCAATTAACCAAAAGGTGAGTTTAACTCACTAAAATTCCAGTGGACGCTTTGGCATTTGGTTTGAACATAAATCAAACAATGTTCTATTTTAGCTCAAATTTTCCCTTGCTCCAAATTCAACCAAACTAATTCCATCGCATAGCTAATGATCCTACTAGTGCAACGCACCTGACGGCATTCGATTTGGACCTTATACGAGCAAGTTATACAATATATAAGTTATCAATTTTTATATTATAAATTAAATAATAATTACAAATCATTAATTCATAATTACCATTACCCTCCCAAAAAACCTCTTCTTCCCCAAATTCAAACTCTCATGTACATGATATATGGTGCTCTGTCGCACCTTCCAACACCCCATCCTCCTCTATTCCCCCATTATATGCCACATGACCACCACCAATGAATTCCTCTGCAAATCCTCCACCGCCCTGCACCAAAATCGTCGATCCATCCTCCACCATACAGATCATGATATCACCGTACAGCCCACGTCGACCATCAAGTCGCGACTACCAAGACCACCCCCTCCCCGTCCTTATGCCTCCCCAAAACCTAGCCAACGATGCTTCTTCCTTCCTTAAACACGAATCTAATCTCCATATCTCCTAACCTCAACCATAGCTCAAGAAATCCTTAACCTTAGTTTTCAAAGAACCCACCATTTACTGTCCCACAAACTTAACTTCACCCGTACCCAACCAAACTCTCCCAGAATATAAATTCCTCCATTCTACACTCAAAGGTCTAAACTTTTTATGCTTTTGATTTTTATTCAAGTTTAAAAGAAGAAGATAAATATGTTTTCTTTGTTTTAGTGAAGAATGAATAGAATAGTAATGTGAAAATGAGTTGAGAAAGCTATGAGTTTGCTTTTAGTTTATAACCAGATTTCCAGCATCTCGCCGCATAGATTTTTGTTCACGTACGAACCGCAAACATCAAAACTAAAATATGGTCGTGCTCAAAACAGCGACGCAACCTTAAAACAATAATAATATACACTGGTTTACAATTCTATAAAATCACAAAAGTACCATCGTTTGTCGAAAAATCGTCAAACGATAATTTAAATAATTTTCGAATTAAAAATTATGAAAAAACAAATAAATTAAACTAGAAATATGTCAATAAAAATCGAGTCGTTATATTAAAAATATATTTAATTATTAATTACTCGAACCATTTATTATTTCAAACAAATTTAAAAAATGAATTCACCATTATTATTTATTAATTAATGGAAGTTAAATAAAACGATTAAATCCATTTAATTGATATTCAATTTAAAATCATAATATTTAAATCACTATTCAAATATTAAATTCACACTTCAAATATTTTAAATAGTCTCTATGCTGGAAATCAAAACTTTTTAAAAACCAATTATTTCATTACTTAAAATAAATTAAATATACAGAAAACAAACAACCAAAATTCTATGTCGTTATACCAATGCTTGAGATAACTCGTTTAAGAATGAGGTCTCCTACTTTGAAAGTGTGATTGCGGACCTTGACGTTGAAGTGTCATGCCACTCTCCTTTGGTGCACAACAACTCTCAGTTTGGCTTCCTCCCGCTTCTCATTGATCAAGTCAAGTGATTCGAGTAGTAATTGCTCATTCTCTCTCTGATTGAAGTGTTATCCGCAATGAGAGGGGACTTCTAGTTCGACCGGGATTGTAGCTTTTGAACCATATGTCAAGGCGTACGATGAGTGCCTGGACGTAGATTTATCCGTCGTCCTATAAGCCGATAATGCTAGTGAAAGTTCATCAACCCAGTTACATTTAGCTCTCGTGAGTCATTTTTTTATTCTGGACTTGATGATTTTGTTCATTACGTCCACTTCCCTATTTATCTATGGATGTGCTACCGTTGAGAAGCTCTACTCGGTTTGGTATCGGCTATAGAAATCCTATAACTCGGCACCTTCGAATTGAGTTCCGTTATAAGTTATAATCATCTAGGACCCTCCAAACCTCCAAATAATGCTTTTAGTCATGAAGTAAATTACTTTCTTAGTTGTAATCATAGCAAGCGGTTCTGCTACAGCACATTTTATATGGCAATTAACAACACTGAAGGTGTATTTGACTCCTCCTTTCGCCATTGGTAGTACCTGATAATGTTGACCCCCAACATCGCAAATGACTAGAGAATGACTATGTGGGGCTCTTGAAATCTTTAAGAATCTTTGACACCTTTCATATCGCTTCGTATAATCACCTACATCCCTGTTCAGAGTTGGCCAGAAGTATTTATGGCTGAGCACCTTCTTTGCTAAAGTCTACCCTCAATGTGATCCCCACAACAGCCTTCATGAATTTCATGAGAACCTTCCTAGCTTCGTCCTTAGTCACACACCAAAGCAAGGGGAGGAGAATATCTTGTAGAGCACTCAATCCTGCATAATGAAACGTGGTGCCTTTCGAAAAAGCTTCTTTTGCTTGTTCCTATCTCTAGAAAGTATTTCTTTGAGCAAGTAGTCCTTGATCAGCGTCATCCACGACTCTGGCTCTTTTGTAGTCCCCATAACCTATTCAACATCCATCTAATCTATGTTAGGGGCAATTAGCACTTCTACTAGAACCAATCCCATTAGTTGTGCTTCTCCCAAACTGGATAACTTAGCCAAAGAATCGGCTTTCATATTTTTCTCTCTGAGAATGTAAGTTATCATGTAGTGCTTGATGTCATTGAGCAACTCCAAAACCTTCTACAAGTAAGGGTGAGTTTTGCACCCTTAGCTTGATACTCCCTTATGGCTTGGAAAACAACGAGTTGAGAATCAGTGTAGAAATGTAGAGTTTTGATTCCCAGTTCCTTTGTTATTTCAAACCTGCAATCAGGGCTTTGTACTCTACTTCATTATTGGTGGCAGGAAATTCCAACTTTAAAGTGTAGCAAATTGATCATCCTTCGGGAGTTTTAAGAACAACTCCCGCTCTTGAACGGAATATGCCATCGACAAATAATTTCCATTGTGATATTATGACTACAATGTCCTCCTCTTCACCATCTTGAATAGTGAACTCAATGGTAAAGGTAGCCAACACCTATCCATTAAATGCTTTCTGGGGATGGTAAGCCACATCGTGTTGGCTCAGCTTGATATTCCTCTTCAGAAGTCGCCCCATGGTCTCGGGTCTAAAAAGCACCTATTTCAAACATTGATCCGTCAACACCTTGATCGGGTTAGTTTGGAAATACGATCGTAGTTTTCTTAATGCTATCAAAAAGCAGTAGGCCAGCTTCTCTAACTTTGGGTAATTCCGTTCTGCTTCGATGAATCGCTTGCTAAGTAGTAGACAAGTCTTAGAATTTTAGTTCCCTTGTGCACAAGCATTGCGCTCAATCCATGAGCGGACACAACGAGGGAGATGAAACATCTTCTCCATCCACTGGTTGATATGGGACCAATGGAGTCTCCACGTGCCTTAGTAGTTCTTCAAAAGAATTTTGGTAGTCCTCATTCCACTCAAAGTTGTTCTTACATTTCTTCAATGCATCAAAGAATAGTATACATTTATCAGTAACTCAGGAGATGAATCGGCACAATGCTGCAATCTTTCTATTCAAGCTTTACAGGTCCTACTTCTTTGTTAGGACTCTATCATCTTGTAAGGCATCAATCTGCTCTGGATTGGCCTCAATACCTCTTGCATCCATAGTAAAATTAAGGAATTACCTTGAAGCGGCTCTTGATGAACATTTGAACGGGTTCAATTTCATTATGTACTTCTGAAGCATCTCAAACATCTCTGAGAGATCATCCAGATGGTTTCTAAAGACTCATGACTTCATGAGCATGTCATCTACATATGTTATCATCGTTCATCTGATCTGATTCTTGAACATTGTATTTCCTAATCTCTGGTAAGTAGCTCCGACATTCTTTAGACCAAACGGCATTACACGATGATAATAATATAACCCCAAGCTAGTGAAGTAGCTGGTGTTCTCTTGGTCTGTCTCATGCATCGTAATCTGATTGTATCCTGAGTAGGAATCCATAAATGAAGGCGGTTCATGCCCGCACGGTTTCACTAACAAGTTGCTTGATCTGTGACAAAGGAAAGTTGTCTTCCAGGCAAGCTATATTCAAGTCTAAGTAGTCAACGCGAGTACACTACTTCGCATTAGAATATCAGACCAACATTGGGTTCGATGCCCACTCAGAATACGTAGCATCATGGATGAAGCAATTGACCAACCGCTTATCCACTTCCTCCTTCAGTGCAACGAATCACTCCGGACCCAGGCTGCATCTCTTTTGCCTCACTTGAGTGAACTTGGGATCAACGTTAAGTGCATGACATGCTATCTCCGATGATATCCTGCACATATCAAAATGCGTCCAAGCAAATGCATCCAAATTGGCACGAAAAAAGTTTAGCAATTCCTTCCGTATCTTAATTCTAGGCTATGAACCTATCTTTAAAACCCGGGTTGGGTCATTCATGTCAACAGGAATGTTAGTACCTTAGGTATTGGTTTTGATGATAACAACTATAGGACATTATATAATATAGATGCTAATGTTTTATCAAGATATATGTGGTATATAGTGCATAATATTAGACAAGTATTAATTAAGAAGACTGTACAGTATCAAGACGTTGAATCAAGGGTAGATTCAATATGTTGATATAAAGTTTCAAGAGTTCAAGAATAAAGACTCATGGGTATTGAAGAGTTCAAGATTTTAAGATATTCCAGATAAGTTATAGAGTCATAGAACTAATGTTAAAATCTTGATAACACTTTCCTAATCTCTCGTGTCTTCTCTAATTTTGTTTTAAAATGTTTTTTAAATACTTTGTTTTTAAAATAATCTTTTCAAAATATTTCCAAAATGATTTTCAAATCTCTTATACATATTAAGATATTATTTAAGTGTTTTTAAGTTTATATATATTGAATTTTTGTTTATACTTTAATAATTTATAACTATATTGATTTTATATATATTATTAACGTTATATTGAATATTCTTATTAAATATTTCAAAATTATTTTATAAACTTTGATTACGTTATATTTTGATTAAATTTTGTATAAACTATATTTAAATGATTCTACAAAGTATCAAATTATTTTACGAAGCAACGGATTTTCAAAATAATTATTATTAAGTGTTTTTCAATTTTTTGAAGGATATGTCGACATATCCAATACCTATATGTCGACATACTAGCCGTAAATTTCAAAATTCAAATTTTGAATGAAAGTGTCTTTTCATCGTTTCTCTTCGCGAATGGACACGACCATTGCTTCCCTATATATACAAGACTTCCAAACAAATTTTCATTAACAACTTTCTTATTTTTCTCTTCTCTTTGCACACTCTTGATTTCTAAATCAATTTCTATAGAAATTCTGCCAAAATTCAACCAAAATCAAATTCAATCATTGCTGGTTTGATTCTCTTTTATATACTCTTTGAATTCTCTCATCTCTCTCAAGATCAAGTGCTATACGAGAGTAATAGGATCAATTATAATCAAGGTCAAAGATTTGAGTCTCGAAACTTTATCAAATCATACACTTATGCTCTGTGGTGTGTTTGATATCCCTGAAATCCAAGTAGGTGTGATTGCAGCCTGTTTAAATCAATTGGGTGCGCTTAGTATCCCTAAATCTAGTGGGTGTGCTTATAGCCTTGAAATCAAGTAGCTCTACCCAAAGGCCGGGATTCTGGAGGGTGTATCTCGTAGCCTTAACATTAAGATTGTATTCGCATTTTCTAGTTGAAATGAAATCCATATAATGAATTGTGCAGGACTGGACGTTGGGTAACTCTGAACCAGTATAAAATCCGGGTGTGTTTTTTTCATTTTTACTTTTACTACATTTACTTTTTTCTGCATTTTGATTCTATGATCGTTAATTCCATTATTCCAAGAAAAATCTTAAAGAATTTGAATAATATTCATATAATCCATTAAACACTATTCAGCCCCCTAGTGTTAATTTAGCCTTAAGATCCCTATTCCGCTGACTCACAAGGGATAGCCACCATAACCTACATCGGTGCTGCCTACATCTCCCTCGAACTCTTCTTCCTAGGGTCCATAGCCTTGTCGAAGCGACTATGGTCCACAAGCCAGGGAGTTTTTTGTAATTTCTATGCTTGCGGTTCCTAAATACGGAAAGAATTCCCCGCATTCTTTCCCTTCTCATGGCATTTCACTTCTCATAGCTCAACAACAGCATTCCCTTGTAGCGATTTAATCTCCTTATGCTACTCCTATCCCATTCTTTGTTGGGAATATCATGGTTATACACCATGGATCCAAAGTATTTCTAAAGTCATCCAAGGCCAATTGGCCTAAGAAAGTGTTATAAATAGAATATTCATCGATATTTATGATGGTCTGGATGAGGACCATCCTTTGTTCTCCCTCTTTGCGCTCCGTAGGTAGATCGATCGTTCCACTCGGTTGCTTAGCTTCACCTATGAATCCTTGGATCTTTGTCTTGGATGAGGACACATTCTTCACGCTAATTTTTATTTTGTCAAACGTCTTTTGAAATAAGGTTTTGACCGAGCTTCCATTGTCAATCAATACTCAATGTGCGACTACTAGTCCGATACCTGTCATTATCACCATCGGGTCGAGCATCGGTGCTTCTAAACCTTCAATATAGCTATTCCTGGACACAATATCATCTATAATAATTATTTTCTACTTTGTTCGAGCTTTTTCTTTAACAACATAGCAGCACTTGTAGTGCATGTTTCAATGAACCAAGATATCATTCCATCTTGCCCCAACCCCTCTGCACTGGGTGAGGTCCACCAATGATAGTGTTTATGGCCAACCTCCTATCAATTTGCTGGGCCCCTCTTTACTAGATCTAGGTGATTTCACATGGTCATCTTATCCTTTGGGTCTAACAGCTTGATCAGAATCATGCGGTTTCTTCATTACTGCTGGAGTCCATTATTCATAATCATATTCTCAATCAAGTCCTTTACATGTCGGCATTCATTAGTATTATGCCCATAAATCTCATGGAAATGGCAGTACTTCCCTAATCTTTTCTATTGTTCAATCGCTCCCTTCCTGGTCAATTTGTTATAGTGCTTGATTCCCTAAGTAGTCAAATAGATGTTCTCTAAACTATCATTTAATAGCATGTAGTCTTCTTGTCCCAGATTTCTTAGGTGCTTCCAATCCCCTTCACACCTACCAGCATTCTGATTCCTCTTCTTCCGATTTGCACCTTCCCTACATTCCCAGCAGTATTTCTAGAATTGTCTCCCTCTTGCTTAACCGCAACATTAGTCTGAATTACTTCTTTCGATTGCTCAACATCAGGTTTCTCTCTAGCCAAACTTTCTACTTTTACTCTCAAAAATATATTCACCTTTATGGAATTCCTCCATAGTAGCGGGTTGCTTCATCTTGATCCACCTACCAATATTTATGTCCGACTAAATACAACGAACCGAAGCTATAAACACAAGATCTTCTTTTGGGTTGCTAACTTCAGATACAGCAATGTTGAATATATTCAAGAACCATTTCAAACACTCCTGCGGTCCCTGTGACAATCTAGAAAGTGACATGACATGCTTTGATCGTGTAGTATGAAGTCTGAATTGTTCATGAAACTTCTTAGCCAATTCATCGAACTTCGAAATGGACTTAGGAGCGAACCTAGTAAACCATAAAGAAGCTACTCCTTCAAGAAAGATAGAGAAGCATCTACAGTGGACAACATCTGTAGCTCTACCTCTGTCCATATGCCATTCGTACTTGAATAAATGCTATCTAGAGTCAGTCATCCTATTGTGTGATGGCATAGTCGGCATCATGAATTTATGGGGATACTCCTCTCTTAGGATACTTTTAGTAAATGGAGTTCGGCTTGGCGTAGAACCCCTTTCTTCATCCTTTCTGCCCCTGTTCTCCTCCAACAACCATTTGACCATGTCAACGACGTATTCCTCGCTAGTATGGCGCTCTATGGGATGGATGTAGGAGTTGTCCTGAGTGTTTGACTCTGCAAACAGTCTTGGCTTGTCGGCTGACTCCTAGGTTCTCCATTCTCCTAGAGAACCAAGGCAACAAAGTTCTATTGGCGTGCAGTTGGTCCTACCATGGAAGTTCGAACTCTAGCTCTTTCGTATGTTCCATAAACACCAGCATTTAATTCAGGATTATCATTCTCAAGCTCCAAGTCAATCTCCTTATTCGTAAACATCATTTCATCAACCTCCTGTCCCCCATCCACCCTCAGATTTCTCTTGGTGCCAAGTTGATTTAGGTCAGCACTGGGTGATTTTTGGTGGGGGTGCACATCTACTTCCTCCTGCCAAGTTCTCAACAAGTCCAGCAGCTCCAATCATTTTCTTTTACCTTAGAACTCTTCTATTATGACTAGAAACGGAGGAATTTTCATGTTTCACTATAGGAGAAGTCTTTCTCTTAACTCCCCAAGTTGTTCTAGGTTGTAAATTAAGCAAAGCATCTATTTAATCCATGAGAGCTTTATGGTTGTCCTTCAACTTTTGATTAAGCTACTAATCATCCTGTTAAATTCTCCTCTGGCCATAACTTCGCGTTGAGTAAAGGATACAAGTTGGTTTTTAACTTTAGTTTGGTGAGTGTTTTCTTCGTCGCCTCTAGCTACAGCACCAGTAGATCTTCTAGATTTCCTTCGAGCTATTGATTCCAATAAGAAAATCTTTAAATTCTTCAAGCGAAATTTTTGGGTCTAACTTCCAGATCTATCAGATCCAAAGTTGATGGCTAGATCAGAGCCTAAATTCAGTTTTCTAGATAAAAGCACCAAATTGTTAAACCATATAATGGATAAACACCCAAAAATAGGTTGCAAGGAACCTGTAATGCCTTGATTTAGCTGGTAGTAATGAAAAGTAAAAGAAAACAATATAGAGACACAAGAATTTTTATAGTGGTTAGGCAATCCCTGGCATACGTCCACTTGATAGTTTGTATTAATTGGTTATTTATAGAGGTTACAAGGATTGAGAAAGAAAAGGGAAGGGGATAAGTCACTAGTACAAGATATTGACAAGAGACGTCAACAATGTCTTCCTATATCACTATTGTATAGAGGAAAGAAGTCAAAGAGAATCCAGCAGAATTATGGCATTAAGAGTAGAATCCATATCCCCTTTTAGTTGCACTAGGGGTTGTATCTATAGGGAAAAGGAGATGATAGGTCATAATCCTGCCTGCATTAGAGTCCAGTCATCCGCCCAAGGTCACACAAGAAAACTCGAAGGCTACCGAGTTAAAAGTATAACTCGATACTGAGTTATTTGACTCGGTGCCAAGTTATTTCCTTAAATAGAAATTGTTCCATCTCTCTTGCTCTTCTATCTTTAAGTTGATGTGTTCCATGCTCTTTTCATTGTCTTCTGGTTGATTCTAGTAATCGTTCCATCATCACTTGAATTGTCCCGCTATCTTAGCTTTCTTATCGTCAACCTTTGGAATTGGTTTTCCAAATTCTAGGAAAACCACTTAATCATGAGTTAATGGAGTAGAGGAGTTGCATGAAGATGGAGAGATGATTTGGAGGGATAAAATGACTTGGTATCGAGCCAAATGACTCGATACTGAGTTGTTTCCTTAGCTCCTATTTGCTTGAAACTTCTTCGAGTTGTTTCCTTGCCTCTTGCAAGTATGCTTGCCAATTTTCAAGTTTTTCCGTCCTGACATTCTAATTTCCATTGACTTCTAATTGGTCGAAACCAGTTAACAGTCGGGAAGGCCCCAAATCCCCATGTAGATGGGAAATTCGACTTAAATCACTAGATCAATGAGGAAAACCGATCTCTTCTTTTTGATAATTGGTGTTGCTCCAGCATTGTCAGTAAGCCCTCAGACCACCAAGTCGACGGGAAAATTGACTCAAACCGTCGAATCAATAAGAAAGTCGATCCCAGCCTTCTGAGAACCGGCATTTCTTCAGCAACGTCGGGAAGGCCCCAAATTGCCGAATCGATGGGAAAATCAACTAAGACCATTAGATCAATAGGAAAAATCAATCTCTACCTTTTGAGAATCGACCTCGCTTCGCAACATTGAGGATGTCCAAAACCATCGAGCCGGCAGGGAGAATCGACTCAAACCATGGGATCGACGATGAAAATCAATCCCTACTTTCTAAGTACCGATGTTTCCCCAGCAACATTAGAAAAATCTCCCTACCTTCTAAGTACCGGTGTTGCCCCAGCAATGTGGGAAAACTATCCAATTTTCCAAGTATCGGTATTGACTCGGCAATGCTGAGAAAACTCAAACCGTCAGATCGATGATTAAAATTGATCCATATTCTCTAAGTACCAATATTGCCTCGGCAACACAAGGGAATGTCTTAGCCGGCGAATTTATGGGAAAAATTGACTCAAGCCATCTAGAACCAGAATACTGCCGAGAGTAGGCGATGGAAAAAGAAATAAGCCTGTGCCTGGAGATAGGCAATGCCATGGGAAGATTTACGAAATTGAATGCTTGTGTGCTAGATCCCGATGATAGAAACAGGTACACGGTGAGGCTCTTAATCATGAACAATAGAAGAACCTATCCTGAGGAAAGATGATGATGATGCATCTTTACAATACATACTTTCAGAATGACATTGTCCAATGATTTCAACTTGGAAAAATTTGATAGCAGCCTAGAGATTGGCAGCATCGAGAGTATAACGCTTAGAATTAGGAAGTAAAAGTACTAGTTCCCTAAGAGAGGAAGTCAATTAAAGGAAAGACTCTCAAGAAAATGCTAGCAACTAAGCAGGACATGCACGGTTGAATAAGCAAGTGCAGTCATAGAAAGTCAGGAATCTAACTGTCGACCCCACTATATCCTGGAGTAGGATTGGAAATCAGACGAGAGTAATCAAACAAGTTTCTCAAAAATCCTAGTCTCTTGGAAATGCAAAAACTTACCATTCAAGGTAGTCAGCTCTATGGGCAGGAGCACATACACCGACACTTGGCCAAAATGAACTCGGTAGAGTCTAAGTAGGAATAGATGTGAAGTTGGCTAAACCGAACTACATTATAGTTTTGTTATGTCAAATAGAGTATTTTGGCAATCAAAAGAAAGGTAAGCAATAGGATATATTAAAAAAAGCTGTAGGAATACTATTTACATGCACGGAGTTGTGGTAAATAAACACATTAAATAGAAATAGTAGTACATAATACAGGAAATTGTAGTACATGCAATCATATTATTAGGCAGTTATACATGAACAGGCATAGTACATAAAACGTAGGAAAAGTACACAAAAGATATTACAAAGGTAATTCTAATCTTTCATTGCTACTAGTATTTTTTATGTACAGGACAAATAGCAAGGGCCATATCCGCACAATATCAACCTGTTCCAAACACCAGGAAATAAATTACAGACTCAATTGACACATCAACAACACAAAAAACAAAATGATCAAGAAGCACCTACACTATTGAGTCTTCCCCTTCTTACCTCTTCAGTTGCTTTTCTTGATGCTACCAGGATGGGTCTAGAGCTTCTACCACCCTCTACTTTCCCCGCCAGAGGGAGTCCCACCTTCCGAGTGTGCGGAGTCTCCTCTAGTAGCTGCTCCAGGACCTCTAAAATGCAAGTCGACACATATCTATGCTTTTTCTTGCAAGGCTTGATTTTGAATGGGGGAAGTTGGGAACCTTTGAGATTCTTCTTTATCTTGATCTTCTCAAGATCCATCTTGAGTCTTTCTATTATCGTCTCCTGGTCGGTTGGGTCCTGAACATCCATAATAACCACATCCTTACCCTAAGACACTAAGGGATCCTCTATGCTATCAAGAGCGGCTATCTTCTCAACATGTGGTCCAAGGTTAAAACTACTTATAGGGCAAATATGATAAGCCCTGTTGAGATAGAAGTAGAAGCAGTAAAGATGGTTGTTGCTCCCGAGCCCTACATAGTTGGAAGTGGAGGTGGAAGAGACTTCTAATCTACAAGTTGACACACATATTCATAAAGTTTAAGAAAAGATTCCCGTGAGAACTGAAGCTTCTCGAAGAATAGAGAAACAAGAGATATACCTAAAGCATGAACCCATCGATCTATAACGAACTCTTCTTCTTCATTCCCAAGTTTCCCAAGCTGGAACAAAGTAGGAGTGTATGGCTTGTGGAGTGCAGCCATTTCGAAGAAGGAATCATCTGCGTAGTTTCAAAGAAACCCTAGTGAATAAAGGAATAGTTGCTGCTAACTTTTAAGATCTTAAAGTGGATCTTTCACTTACACTCAAAGAGCTCGAATCAGTAAGAGCTTTAGCAACGGCTCAACGGTAGCCTGATTGGCCATTTTAGCCTAGAAAATTCTACCTATGTAGTGGGCATCGACATCTTCAGCCTCGAGATACAAGGTCATCAGCTCCTGTTCAATGTGCACGTTTCTGACCCAAGAAAATCTCACCATGACCTCATCCTATGCATTAGTAATAATTTCAAGGTAATCATTCCAAAGAAATCTTAGGTTCTTGTTTAAGATAGCACTGGTATAGAAGTGCTGCAGGTAGTCATCCGGAGTGTCAAGTAATCCGATGTGTTCTTTCTGTAGATCCGCCAACTCCTGTCATGAAATCGTCAGTCAAAGTCACTGGCTAGCTTATTAGTCAAGAGTTGTTCCATCTCTTCGGAGACTTCTTTCTTTTCCTCAGCTAGCCTTCGGTTCTCCTTATGGAGTCAAGTGATTTCGAAAGCCTGTTTTGCAATGGTTAATTCTTGGGTTGTGATAGCCTCATCCTTTTCAGCAATCTGCCCTTTTAGCTTAAAATTTTCCTTATGGGCATCTTTAAGTTAGTCCTTAATGGTCAGCTGAGAAACGGTGTGAGACTGGACCGCCTCTGGCAGTAGTTTATCAGTTTTGGCCTTAGATTTGAGGGCGGTGTCCCTCTCTTGCTTCAACTATGCTATCTCATTGTCTCGATCCCTGATCATTCTATCATGGCCGTCTCTTTCTTCTTTGGAAGAAAGCATTTGATTATAATTAGCCCAGATCGTATAAGAGAGGCCTAGGAAAGGAGTTTCCACTCCTACCGACCTCAACCTCCTCTCAAACAGCCTATAGGTTTTGCAGCGCGACCTCCTTTGGAACATCCATAAAACCTTGAGCAAATTTCATCCCACCTAGAAATTAGAATGGAAAAGCTGCTTGTAAGCAAGGCGGGCCATGTGGAAGAGTAAATTCTGCAACATCCTTAAAATGAGCGAGGGCAGTAGTGGTCAAAGCATGTAAGCTCGGGACTTCTTTCCCAATAGAGGTTGGAGCTTCAATGCATGAGGGAGTAATAGATGTTGTAGGCTTGCAATGCTAAAAGGGATATCGACGTTATTTTTGGGGCTCATGAGAAAAATCACCTCCGTTCTTATCTCTCTCTTTTTCCCACTCACACTCTCTCTCAGCTCAGCGAACCACGTTGGCTTCATGGTCTTTATGTCTCCGCCTCTCTTCTTCAGTTCCGTAGAGATTAGGCTAAGTTGGGTCAGGAGTCTAGGCTTTGTGAGAACTAGCATGATGGGAAATTTGATCGTAGGACCTGCAGCTCATGGAACCAAAAATAGGAAATATAGCAGAATCAATATTGGAACTTTGAAGCAAGATTCAATGTAAAAATGTGTATTCGTGATCCTAAGTGAAGTACGTAATGCCGATGACCCCTAAGTGCTCTAACTATATTGGAAAGTAATTAAAGCTGGGGTCTTTCCACCTTTGCTAATAAAACCCTCTGGCAATGGAGTGAAATCTAAACCGACGTCACCCAAGAGGTCGCTAACTGTGGAATTGATCTTTCCAAGATCACCCAAGCTAATAAAGACATCGCTAAAAGGGTGAGATCGAGCTGCATTCTTTTTAGTAGTCTCTATAACTTGGCCTCAAGCCACTTCATAAGTTTCATTCACCATGTGTTCCGGAGGAGGCGATCTAGGAAGAACAGGACTCATACTGAGCGATTCACCGAATGATTCATCCTCACTGACATGGTAATCGCTATCGTCGTCATCATCGTCCTCTTCCTTCTTCTCCATCATTGGTGCCTTTCCTTCTTTCCTTGTGATCGATTTATCCTCCTCTAGAATCGAGGGCATTCGATCTGTCTCGTCCTTATCTCTCGGGACATCACCTCCTACTGGCATTTTGGTTTCTCTATTAGGAATCTCTTCTGCATGCACTTCGCCAAATGGACCATCTACTTCCCCTTGAACATAATCATCGGAGCTAGGAGTGGGGGTAGAAGAATGGGTATGAGCCCTGGAGCCGCTTTGCATAGGAAACTTGGCTTTGGAAAATCTATCATGGCGAAGCATACTATGCCGCCCGTAGATTTTCATTCGTTAGAATGAATGCGACGGTGCACTGGCTGGCTCTAACTAACTTTAGAGCACATATTGTTCTCTTTTGTTTGTCACTATCATCATGAGACGGGATGCCTATGAGGAAACATGGATCAAGTTAGAGACATAGAAATTTCAGCACAAAAGAAGGAGTGGAGAAGGAGCTTACATCTGGATAGCCAGATACGATTGAAACCAATAGGGCATCTCACAAAGAAATACTCATTCTTGAAGTTAGAATGTTTGTTGTCGATTTTTTCGATCACTATACATCCCTTTCAGGCCTTTACTATCAGATAGGATGGATAATCCTGCCTTTTCTTGAACGTAGAAGATGAGTCAGCTCATTGAATCCCGAAGGCCCATTGAATCTATTCATGAAGATGATAAACAGTGAACTTAGAATAGCATAGTCGTTTGGGTGGACTTGGAACAAAGCTAGTCCATGTACTTACAACACCATCATTAGAAATGGATTAAATAGCTCCACCACCCAAGCACATGTAACGACTGCATGTGGTGAAATCCAGCCGGGGTGTGTGAGCAAATTCAGCTCTCATCGGCAAATGGACGTCGTCCTCTGGGATGTTGTTTTGAAGACAAATGTTTCGAAGCGAATGGGCTGACAAGATTGAAAGCGCATGTTCAGGCAGCTTATTTAAGATTCTCAAACCAGTAGGAAGCTAACCAATAATCGGCTTGGCTAGGACCAGTGGGGCATAATATCCAAATGTAATGCATTTCCATGGCCCAACAAGAATAGATAGCGAAGCCAGGGCTGTAGAGGTTCCAACTTCTAGAGGAGTGGATGCTCCTATGCTACACTTAAGAGATGGTAACGATGAGTTATTCTTTGGGATAATATTCCCATATGACCAATGCGTGGAATCCAACGGAAGTCGATGTGTGTTGACCAGTCGAATTTTGGGCATTGACCGAGGCAAGTGTAGTGTGTTATTCTATGCTAAGTGAGTCTAGTGTCCCAAACACCATGAACGAATCACCCTATGAAGATAGCTCTCTCATGCTAGAAAAAAATTCATGTTATACTTTGGGACTGCATTTTTTTGGACTTACCCATTATCAATGAGTAATTGATAATGGAGAAGATGTCCAAAGTGATGTAGTAAGCTTTTCTTTTTAGGGTCACAGGAAGTGTAGAATCGGGAAAAACGATACGATGTAATCATCGAGTACATCCAATTCTGGAACAAATCATCGTAATGGAATTCTATTAATGATGATGACTTAGCCACACTCTGAAAAGATATAGTTGAATCTAAAAGATGTGAATTGTCTTCGAAACTCGTGCACTCAACCGGGACAAGATTCATCTTCACCATCAATCAAACACAACCCAAATTTCATCCATCTCTCTTCAATTGAAATCAACCAAATCCCTATCGCCATTGCTATCACCATCATCACAACATCAACCATCGCCAACTTTAAATTTCAAGTCAATTGGGAAATATTATTTTTGGTTGAATTGGGTCCGAGTAATTTGAACAGCGTTCTACTGGCGACGAGCATAGGTGGGGAGTTGTTAGTGATAGGCAACGGCGACACTGAGTCAGATCAGAGGCGGAGATAGGTCGGTGGCGCTGGTTAAGTCGGAAGGAAGTCAGAGTCGGGTCATGGAAGTAGAAGAGCTCGGGGGAAGTTCAGAAATTCAGGTGTAAGCTAAAGTGAAGATGTAATTAGAAAAATTCTAAGTGTGGAAACATATAGGCCCGAAGAGAACAAAATGACTCAGCATTGGGTTAAACAACTCGGCCCTTAGTTGTTTTCTTTCCCTTATCATTCAAAAAGCATTCTAGAGAACGTCTATGCTAACCCAAAGCATGAAGTGGTCTCCAGACCAAGTGTAGAGAATTGGAATTCCAACAACAACTAAGCCAAATGGTTGAAGGCAAATCTACCAAGTCAAAGCTACGTCTCAAGACGGTGCTTGGACGATCAAATGGAATTCGCGGGATAAAAGTCCACGACTTGTCTTGATCCAGAGCACGCTTTGTTTTCAGCGAAAACATACTCTGGGGGTAAGTATTTATTGGTTTTTCAACCGAGCAGAAGTCGAAGGAAGTTAGAACATCAAGAAGAAGACGAAATGATTTGAAAACTAACAAGCATACTTGGAAAAGGCTGAGAAACAACTTGGAAAAGTACCACTTGAATTTGAGCTAAGGTGACAACTCGGTACTAAGTCATTTGGCTCAATACCGAGTTATTTTCTTCCCTAAATCGCATCTCCAGCTTCATACAACTCATGTTCAACTCCTTCTACTCATGACTAAGTGTTTTCCTAGTGTTTGGACAACCAATTCGAAGGGTAGAAGAGAAGAAAGAAAAGATAGTAGGATAACTCAAGTGATGATGGAAGATCACCAGAATCAACCAAAAGTCAGTGAAAAGAGCTTGGAACACTTCAACTTGAGGATAGAAGAGCAAAGCAAAAGAGAAGTAGCACTTTCCATTTAAAGAAATAGCTCGATACCGAGTCAAATGACTCGGTATTGAGTTATTCTTTTAACTCGGTTGCCTCTGAGCTTTCTTGTGTGATATGGGGAAAACGATTGGACTCTAATGCAAGCAAGTTTCTAACCCAATACCTCTATTTCTCATATAAATACAAGCCTAAGTGCAACTGGAATAGGACCTTTGGAACATCTACTGATGGGACCCTGGATCTAGAACTATGCTGCTCTTCACCTTCTTCTTTCCTCACAACAGTCACCCATGAAAATACTCTTGGCTGTTCTAAGCTTAGAACCTACCAATTTCTTGTTCTTGTGACTTGTAATCTCAATCAAACTATATGAGATACATAATAAACAAAGTTATAAAGTGGATGTAAGCCAAAAATTATCGAATCACATTAAAAATTCTTATGTCACTCTTTATTTTTTTGGTTATTTTCATTACTACTTGATAGACCTAGGTCTTACGGGTTCCTTACAACCTATTTCTGGGTGTTTATCCATTTTTTTCCATCAATAACAAGCAACAAACACTTTGAGGTTTTGGGAAAAATATTAAGAAATTTCCTATATATTATGATAATACAAGTGCAATCAATCTCTCCAAAATCCTATCAATCATTTTATAACAAATGATATTGATATACGTTATCATTTTCTAAGAGATAACATAGAAAAGAAAATCATTTCCTTAGAAGTTGTTAATATGGAAAACTAAATAGCAGATATCTTTACTAAACCATTATGTGAAATAAGGTTTCTAAAATTACGTCAAAAATTAGGGATAATTATTTGAATGAATTAGCTTAATAAATAATTTTCTAAGAATAAATAAAAATTTATACGTGTTAATTAGCTATTTATATTAGAAAATATCTATGAATAATAACATATCTTCTAAAAATAGTCATTGGTTAAAAAATGAATTCTTTATATATATAATCAGTATCACTACTGGTTGAACAAGTTCTTACCTATAAATAGTAATGGGATTACACCATAATTAACTTTAAAATAATCTAAGGTGAAAAAATTATTCTATCCAAAATATGTTTTCTATTTTTAGTAAAACTCTATTTGAATTTAACCATTGCACCTTAATAAGTCAAAAAATATATTTTAATAATGTCCACCTCTGACAAAAACTCCTCATCATATATTAAAATCAATTCTTCTCCTTTAGAGAAAACTGGATTTTCTCCTAAAGGGAAGAAAATCACACAATCAATTAAATTAGAAGGTCACCTAACTACTACCAAAGATGAGCATATCAATGGTATAGCTCACTATCAAGTGGAAGTAATAGGATTCCGAAAAGAAATATAATAGGAACAACGACGATGAAGTGAATATTTGAATATTATAGAAAGAATCCTGATGGCCTTTTATGGTAAATCACCAACTAAAAAGGGCATTCGTTCAAATGGAAGTCCTTCAAAAAAGACATCAATTCCCATCAAAACATATGAACCGAAGTGAGATAATTCTTGGGAGCAATAACCTTCGGAAGAAGAAACTAAGCCATTGGAAAATTAAATAATAACGTATTCACGTATGGTTGTATTATTTTTTATTCATATGTATGCTTGTGTGTGGTTCTATTGTAAATAAAAATATCTATTTTCCAAAAAAAATAGAGGACTTAGCACTCATACATTACTAATAAAATCTATTGTTCATATTATATATTTTTATTTTAAAACTCATTTCAAAAGTCTGTCATGCCTTTACCAGACGTCTGAATCCATTGACTTTTATACTACACATGCTCTAGTAAAAAATGTCACATTTTCAGATCTCTGGCCCTTAAATCCAAACATCTAAGATCACATGTTTTTATACTATGTAGGTTCTGGACCATATTTGACATTTTCAGATGTCTAACTCTCAAGTCCAAATGCCCGATCGACTGCAGTTTTTTTTTATAAACTCCTGTTCAGCTATAACTCTTCCCTTTTTCTTACTTCTTATTATCTATTTCGTTGTCAAACCTACACTCACTGAAACCCTAGCCTCTTAATTCACTAAAATGGCCCCAAAACCTTTTCCTAAAAGATCAAAAACGAAAGAATCCATTTCCTCTAAACGAATCTCTCAAGCTATTGGTGAAAATATTAAGACTTGGTTAAGAGAAAGTACTATCGCTGAATAAAGATCTTAAGAATTAAAGAAGAAGATTCATAATGGCCCGTTCTATTGCTTGCAAAAATTTGGATAGTATGGACTGAAGAAACTAATAAACGAAGCCCAAATCACCACTTAGATCGAGAATGATGACAATAAGGTAGCTATCGATCCTCTTGTTATCAATCTTTTCTATGAAAACTTGTGTAGCGATGTATGGAAACTGCATAATAGGGAAGGTTAGTTATGGAGTAGCATTTATGGTAGGGTTATTAAGATTCATGTAAATCATATAGCTATTGCTCTTGGTTGAAGGCAAGAAAGAATTAAGATGGATAAATAGCCTAACTATCGACATAAGTGGAGGAATACAATAACACATGAGATTTGGGAAGGCTCCATGTCAGAATGGAAAACTAGCTTCTTTTGACCCCGGGATAGACTTCTTTATAGAATGTTGATCAATACCATTATTCCTTGACTAGGGAATCATTAACCAATTTACGAAAATGATCATAAGGCTCTCTATGCTATTTTTGAACAAATAAAAGTTATTTTTTGTCTTCAAAGGCCAACTATCTTATATGCACCCTATATTCTGAGACTTCTCTCTTTCTTTGACGTCACCATCATCTCATCTAACTTTGAATCGGTTCCAATCAAGTACGGTAGAAATAGCTCTTCAGTCTTATGCGTTTGCCTTCTACCCAACCTCATCATATTAGCTTTGACAAATGGACATTATAATAAAATCAACACAGTCAAAGCTCTGCTTAACAAGCTCCACCTGCTAAACAAGCCTAAATTCTTCCTCGTTTTATAGAACCAGAGACCAAATATACCATTGAAACTGATACCCATGATGATCGACTTCAACCTAATCCAAATTAGTCTTTGAGGGACTCAACTCTTCGAAATCATCAAGTTATCATGGATAATCAAAAGTCTTTGGAAAATAGAGTTAAAGGTCTTAAGACATTGTTTTAAACTTTGATCGAAAAAATAGAATAGTCTATGGAGAAGATTGTGTCGTCACAATAAAAAAATAATGAGAAAGGTTAGAGGGCAATCAAGCTCCACTTCGACATCCTCTCCTTTACATAGTCCACCTCTGATGCAGCTCAGAACAGAGAAGAAATGCAACCAAAATTTCTAACAAAGATGAGTCGTACACGACTCATAGGGGGGTTAAGTCGTTCACGACTTAGGAGGGCTGGATTAAGTCGTTTCCGACTTAATGGAACACGGGTTAACATTGCCCTAGGACATGTAAAGGAAGCTACGGAGTTAAGTCGGCTGAAAGTGATAAGTCGTTGCCGACTTAGGGGAGATTGCTCACGACCTAAAGAAATGATTCTAAGTCGCCCGCGACTTAACTGGAGACTCGAAGGAACACGAGGGAAAGAGACACAAGCTTATGAAGGAAGTCTGAGTCGTTTACTTTGAGTCGGTCCTATTGAGTCGTGACGTATTTAGGTCGTTACCGACCTAGGGGTCGTGTGTGTTGTATTGTAGGTCGTTACCGACCTATGGATGTTGTGAGATATATGGTATTAAGTAGTGTGCGACCTATGGGTTGAGTCGGCAAGACTTGAGTCGGTCATATAGGTAATGTGTTAGGTCGTTAACGACTTAGCATGAGTCGGTGGTAACTTGTTCTGTTGTGGGTCTTGTATACAGTTAAGTCGGCGTGTGTTGTATATAGTTAAGTCGGCGTGTTTTGTAATAAGTTGAGTCGGCGTGTTTTGTAAAGGGGTTGAGTCGTTATAGGATAAGTCGGTGCCGACCTAAGGGTGTTGAGTCGGTCACGAGTTAAGAGACGGTTGTAAAATACTATAAATAGGGAGTGTGTTGTACATTTTTTGGTGGTTGATTTTGAATAAAAATTCTCTTTTGTTAGCTTTGTGCTTTCATACCAATTGGTAGTTGAGTGTAATCTCCTATCTCCACTTACGTCATTCGAGTGCGCTCGAATCCACGTTTGTTGAAGCCGATTCACGGAATCTAGTGCGCTAGATCAACGTGCGAAGAATCGTAGATCTTTGAACACGGTATAGTGCGCTATCAACGTGTTTGAGATAGCTAGAGTTCGGTATCTTTGGATCAACGAACTTGGGCATTTTGGTATCTTCAACTCACCGATTGCTACATTTCATCGATCGAAGTTTTGTTTGAATTATCCGCTGCGTCATTATTGGTATCAGAGCCATACTTAGCCAATCATAGCTAAGTTGATTCTTGGAGCCAAGTTTTTGAAGTTTGAAGGAGTTCATTGTGTTCATAGTGAAGTTGCATCAATTTGGAGTGTTTGATCCATTTCAATTTGGATCGAGGAGTTGGACTTGTTCGAATTTGAGTTGGAGTCTGCGCGCAAAAAAATTTGAAGGTTTTGAAGTTAGAACCGACCTTACTTGAGCCGAGATACTTTGGACGAGCTAGTTGAGCCGAGCCAAGGATTGCGTTGAAGGCCGAGATAAGTTGGAGCCGACTTTATCTTGAGTCGTTAACTCGTTGCCGAGTTAAGGGATTGGCTGTGATACTTGAGTGAAGCCGTGCCGACCTATCTATAAGTCGTGCGCGTTGAGCCGAGACAAGTCAAGCCGAGCTAAGCCTTGCCGATCTAGTTGTGTGCCGAGCTAAGTGCGAGCCGTATATATAAAGCATTGTTGAGCCGAGTTTGCTTGTGTTAGAAGTTGAAGTTTTGTGATTGAATTGTTGAAGTTTTGTGAAGTTTTCAACCATGCCACCAAGGAGAGCTAATCGACATCAAAACGTTGAAGCTTTGTATCGTCGAGAAGAAGCTGAACTTATGGAACAACGAATTAATGAAAAATTTGATGAAGGCATTGGTAAATTGGAGAGATTGATGAATGATTTGAATCAAAGGAGGAGATCACCAAACTCGAACCATGGAGGAAACCGAGTTTCGCCATCGGTTACGGAAGCGAGGAGGGTATCGCCACATTCTTGTAGAGATAGAAGAGACACATCAATTTCATCACGAAGAGATCGTCATGACTATGCATATGAAGAGAGAAGAAGTCAACGTGAAGTTGACCATGAAGCATATAGGGATGAAGAGAGACATAGTCAAAGAAGCATGCATGAACGAAGGGATGACATTGGTCGAGATCGATGTAGGCGTACTTTTGATTTTGTTGAAGAAGGTGATAGAGCCAGTATTCATTATCGAGATCGAGACCAAGTTCGGAATTCTTATCGGGATGTTGAGAATGATCGTCGATGGGAATCGGGGATGAAGATGGAAATTCCAGAATTTAAAGGCGGGATGGTAGCAGAAGAATTTCTCGATTGGATTTCTAATGTTGAAGAGATCTTTGATTTCAAGGAGGTTCCTGAGCATAGAAGGGTGAAGTTGGTTGCTACAAGGCTGAGGGGGAGAGCTTTGGCATGGTGGCAGCAAACTAAACTTACCAGGGAAAGAATGGGGAAGTCAAAGATTGAATCTTGGGAGAAGATGAAGAAGCTGATGAGATCTACTTTCTTACCTTATAATTACCAGTCACTTATGTACCAAAGGTTGCAGAATCTGAGGCAGGGGACAAAATCTGTTAGTGATTATGCTGATGAATTCTACCAACTCATTGCCAGGAATGATATTATGGAAACCGAGGAACAATTAACTGCTAGATTCATTGGGGGATTGAGAATGCAGATCCAGGATATGGTTAATATGTTCGATCCAAGATCTGTAGCGGAGGCACATCAAAAGGCGTTGGCTTGGGAGAAGCAAGGAAGGCGTGGAGGGGGTGTGTTTACTAATTCCAATAATCCGGTGAAGGGGGCCAGTGGTAGTTCTAATGTTCCTAAACCTGTCAGTAAGCCAGTGATGAAGGAAGCTGAGAAGGCGAAAGCTAGCAGTGTTTTCAAATGCTATAATTGTCAGGAGTTGGGTCATAAAAGCAATGAGTGTCCGAAGCCGAAGAAGAGGACCATGGTTGCAGAGGTTGAGGCAGATGATGGTGAGGAGGCAGAATGTTCAAATACACTTTATGTTGAGGGGGAAGAAGAAGTGTCGGGTGATGAAGGTTGTAATCTTATGTTGAGGAGAAGTTGTTTGACACCAAAGCAGGAGGAGGATTGTAGTTGGCTGAGAAGCAATATTTTTCAATCGACATGTACTATTCTGGGAAAAGTCTGCAAGTTCGTTATTGATGCGGGAAGTTGTGATAATATTATTTCTACGGAAGCAGTTAGAAAATTGAACTTGAAGACCGAGAAGCATCCTAAACCATACAAGCTAGCATGGTTAAGGAAGGGAGGCGAAGTGAAAGTGTGTCGAAGAGCTTGTGTTAATTTTTCGATTGGGAAGAAGTACAAGGATGAGATTTTGTGTGATGTCGTAGATATGGATGTTTGTCACTTATTGTTGGGCAGACCATGGCAGTTTGATAGAGCAGTTCAGCATGACGGTCGTGCCAACAGTTACAGTTTTATGTTCGAGGGTACGAAAATCACTTTGGTTCCTAAGAAACAGCAACAGAAGGAGAGCAAGCTAGAAGAGATTGAAGAATTGAAAACTCTGTTGACTTTGAAAGAGTTTGTCAAGGAAGTGGAGGAAGAACCGGAAGTGTTTTTGTTGATTGGGAGAGAAAGCAGCGAAGAAGTTGAAATTCCCGAAGAAGTAAAGCCTGTTTTGAAAGAATTTGAAGATGTCTTTCCAGATGAGTTACCAAAGGAGTTACCGCCACTTAGAGACATTCAGCATCAGATAGATCTTGTTCCGGGAGCCGTGTTACCACACCGACCACATTACAGAATGAGTCCGAAGGAACATGAGGAGTTACGAAGGCAGGTGGAAGAGTTACTTGAGCAGGGTCGTATCCAGGAAAGTTTGAGTCCGTGTGCTGTGCCTGCATTGTTGGTACCAAAGAAGGACGGGACTTGGAGGATGTGCACTGATAGTAGAGCTTTGAATAAGATCACTGTTCGTTATAGATTTCCTATGCCGAGGTTGGATGATTTGTTGGATCAGTTGAGTGGGGCAACTATATTTTCAAAGATTGATTTGAAGAGTGGTTATCATCAGATACGAATCAGACCTGGAGACGAATGGAAGACAGCTTTCAAAACTAGAGAGGGGTTGTACGAATGGTTGGTCATGCCATTTGGGCTGTCAAATGCACCTAGTACATTCATGCGGGTGATGAATCAAATCTTTCGACCATTCATCGGGAAGTTTGTTGTGGTTTATTTCGATGATATTCTGATTTACAGCAGGAGTACAGAGGAGCATGTTCTTCATCTGAGGGAAGTGTTGCTTATTCTTCGTGAGGAACAATTTTATGCTGCTACAAAGAAATGTGTGTTTATGACACCTACTGTTTTATTCCTGGGTTATGTTGTTTCAGGGAAAGGAATTCAAGTTGACCAGAGCAAAGTTGAAGCAGTCAGGAATTGGCCACAGCCAAAGACAATTACAGAAGTGAGAAGTTTTCATGGGCTAGCGTCATTCTACCGAAGATTCATACCACACTTCAGTAGCGTGATGGCTCCAGTGACTGATTGCATGAAGGGGAAACAGTTTGTGTGGTCAGAAGAAGCGGGGGTTGCTTTCGAGAGAATCAAGGAATTGTTAACATCTGCACCAATTCTTGTTCTACCGAATTTTCAGTTGTTATTTGAATTACATACTGATGCTTCGAAGGTTGGTATTGGAGGAGTTCTGAGTCAGAATGGGAAGCCAGTTGCTTATTTTAGTGAGAAGTTGTCAGGAGCGAAGATGAGATACAGCACATACGATGTTGAGTTTTACGCTGTTGTTCAGGCTGTCAAGCATTGGAGGCATTATTTGTTTCAGAAGGAATTTGTTCTTTACACAGATCATGAAGCTTTGAAACATTTACAGGGACAGGATAAAATTTCAGCGAGACATGCATCATGGATTTCTTATTTACAGCAGTTTACTTTTGTCGTTAAACACAAAGCAGGGGTGACAAATCGGGTAGCTGATGCGTTGAGTAGGAGAAATCATTTACTAACGACAATGAAGGTTGAAGTGACGGGGTTTGAAATGTTGCCAGAAATGCTTGAAGAAGATCCTTACTTTGTGAAATATGTTGAAAAAGTTAAGGATGGGATTACCGATGAATTCATGTTGGTTGATGGTTTTCTGTTTAAAGGAAATCGTTTATGTATTCCGGATTGTAGTCTGAGGATGAAGATTGTGAAGGAGTTACATGAAGAGGGGCATGTGGGCCGTGATCGTACTTTACAGTTGATTTCGCAGTCTTACTTTTGGCCGTCGATGAGAAAAGAGGTTGAAAGATTCGTGGAGCGATGTCATATTTGCCAGGTTTCAAAGGGAGCAGCAACGAATGCAGGGTTGTATATGCCATTACCAGTACCATCTAAGCCATGGGTTGATATTAGCATGGATTTCGTTTTGGGTTTGCCGAGAACTCAACGGGGAAATGATTCGATATTTGTTGTGGTGGACAGGTTTTCGAAGATGGCACATTTTGTTGCTTGCAAGAAGACAGCAGATGCAGTTCGAGTAGCACAGTTATTTTTCAAGGAGATTTATCGACTTCATGGATTGCCAGAATCTATTGTTTCTGATCGAGATACTCGTTTTCTGAGTCACTTTTGGCTGAGTTTGTGGAAAATGGTGGGAACGAAGTTGAATTTCAGCAGTGCTTATCATCCACAAACCGATGGGCAGACGGAAGTTGTTAACAGGTCATTGGGTAATTTGTTGCGTTGCCTTGTACAGGATAATTTGAGAAGTTGGGACCTGAAGCTATGCCAGGCAGAATTTGCTCACAATCATGCAGTAAATCGAAGCACAGGATTCAGTCCGTTTCAGATTGTTTATTCAAATTTACCTAGGGGACCGTTGGATTTAGCAGTTGTACCACAGTCGAAGGGAACAGTTAAACGAGCTGCTGATTTTGTTGATGAGCTGAATGAATGTCATAAAATCGTTCAGGAACGATTGGAGAAATCGAATGAGAAATATAAGAAGTTTGCAGATTCGAAACGACGAAATGTTGAATTTAAAGAAGGTGATTTGGTTTATGCTGTATTGACAAAGGATCGTTTTCCGGTGGGTGCTTATAACAAGTTGAAGGCACGAAAAATTGGTCCTGTTGAAGTTTTGCAGAAAATCAATGAGAATGCTTATCGATTAAAGTTACCAGATGACGTTTATACTTCTGATGTTTTTAACGTCAAACATTTAATTCCATATCACGGCGGTGAGATTGTTGAGAAAGAATTTACAAATTCGAGGTCGAATTTTTCTCAACCAGGGGAGGATGATGCAGCTCAGAACAGAGAAGAAATGCAACCAAAATTTCTAACAAAGATGAGTCGTACACGACTCATAGGGGGGTTAAGTCGTTCACGACTTAGGAGGGCTGGATTAAGTCGTTTCCGACTTAATGGAACACGGGTTAACATTGCCCTAGGACATGTAAAGGAAGCTACGGAGTTAAGTCGGCTGAAAGTGATAAGTCGTTGCCGACTTAGGGGAGATTGCTCACGACCTAAAGAAATGATTCTAAGTCGCCCGCGACTTAACTGGAGACTCGAAGGAACACGAGGGAAAGAGACACAAGCTTATGAAGGAAGTCTGAGTCGTTTACTTTGAGTCGGTCCTATTGAGTCGTGACGTATTTAGGTCGTTACCGACCTAGGGGTCGTGTGTGTTGTATTGTAGGTCGTTACCGACCTATGGATGTTGTGAGATATATGGTATTAAGTAGTGTGCGACCTATGGGTTGAGTCGGCAAGACTTGAGTCGGTCATATAGGTAATGTGTTAGGTCGTTAACGACTTAGCATGAGTCGGTGGTAACTTGTTCTGTTGTGGGTCTTGTATACAGTTAAGTCGGCGTGTGTTGTATATAGTTAAGTCGGCGTGTTTTGTAATAAGTTGAGTCGGCGTGTTTTGTAAAGGGGTTGAGTCGTTATAGGATAAGTCGGTGCCGACCTAAGGGTGTTGAGTCGGTCACGAGTTAAGAGACGGTTGTAAAATACTATAAATAGGGAGTGTGTTGTACATTTTTTGGTGGTTGATTTTGAATAAAAATTCTCTTTTGTTAGCTTTGTGCTTTCATACCAATTGGTAGTTGAGTGTAATCTCCTATCTCCACTTACGTCATTCGAGTGCGCTCGAATCCACGTTTGTTGAAGCCGATTCACGGAATCTAGTGCGCTAGATCAACGTGCGAAGAATCGTAGATCTTTGAACACGGTATAGTGCGCTATCAACGTGTTTGAGATAGCTAGAGTTCGGTATCTTTGGATCAACGAACTTGGGCATTTTGGTATCTTCAACTCACCGATTGCTACATTTCATCGATCGAAGTTTTGTTTGAATTATCCGCTGCGTCAACCTCCTTCACATGTCTATACCTCACCTGCTTGTCCGAACATAGTGATGAGTCTTCTCATCAAGACAAAGAAAAGGTTGTAGAAAAGAATACAATGGCGAAGAAAGTAACAAATGTAAGTCATGACACTGTCAGATGTACAAATGGTTGAAGCACGTTTTATTCCATTTGAAGACCGATCTATAACCAAAGGAATAAAAGAAACAAATAATAAGAATCAATAGGCTTACAGTCCTTCTGATTGTTTTGACGTCTATGAGAACTATGGGGATTTGTCTAGCAGTTACTATAAGTATTCTATCTCTATTTTCTTTAGAATTTACCTTCCAAAACCTTGTGGTGTGTATGGTATTTAAACTTTATGTTCTCATGACATTTGTTTTGTGTGATGAAATGTTGGTATCCGTACGACATATGTTTTTCTCAATGTCATTGTGTTGTGCATGATTTGTAATTTGTTTGGCACGATATGTTATGTGTTATGCATCTTTTCCTTATCTCTTTTCGATAATGACAAAGGGGAAGAAATATATTTGTATATTGATATGGGGAGATGTTAAAATTAGGGGAAGCCTTTTTAACTTCATCATAATATTAATTGTATATAAAGATTGTATAGTTGTCACCAACAACTGTTCAATCATATCATATAATCTATAAACTAACATAAATGTACATAATGATTAAGCCTTAGGCACAATATAAATCACAAAGCCATCCAGAACTTGATAAGCTAAAATTAACTATCAAGAAAAGCTTATCTTGAAGACAAACCATTATAAGGGTCGTATATCTTAAACCGGTGTCTTAGATAAATATGTACAATCTTTCTTGAGTGATTTGAGCTAATATATTTAAGTCTAAAAGGTTCTATTCACTCAAAACAAGGTTTTAAATAAGTTTCCAGGAAATTGAACATTTGGGAACAAAACATATGTTTGAGGTTATGCAATTTTAAAATAAACTTCTCTGGTCTATTTTCTTTGAAAATCAAACATCTGAGGTTAGAAGTTAGATATCTAAAGACTTGCATTTTTGAACTATTCATTCTCTGGCGAAAATGTAACGACCCATAAATTTTGATAATTAAATTGGTTACTTTAATAAGTTTTTTTGTAATTAAATTTAGAAAGAAATAAAAACTTTATAATTTATAATAGGGTGAGTGTTAAAAACGAAATGTAGCAATGGTAATTAAAACTAATTATTGACAACTGGAGTGAATCTCAATAATGAAATAGTGTAAATTGCTCAACCTGGTTATGAGTTCAATATGAGATAAGCGAATGTAAATATTAAAGTATGTAATTAAAGTAAATAGGTGACAATTAATATGTGTTGTTTATTTATTTAGTGTATTAAATAAAAATCGGTAATCAATTGCTATAAATCTAAATTGAATACTATGTAAATGTAAATCTAGATAATAAATGGGAATAATGTCAACTTTATTCAGTATGACAGAGGGTTGAATAAAAAGAATGGAAATCAAGATTTATCAATTTATTGGAATTTAAACTTAATAATTGGATTAATTGCAATTAAATGAAATTTAGCATTTAATTATTACGTTAGTAGAAATTAAGATGAAATCTGAGAATATTAATGCAATAGATCATGAACCAATGTTAATTTCATCCATTTGATAACAATTTATTGAATACAGGATTTAAAATCAAATAAATGGATTTATTGGAATTTCAATTGATAATTAATGAATTTGTTAAAATTGAAATTAAATACGGTAATGGTTAAATCAATTAACTTTGATTTGATATCTAAGTTGTTTAAATTATTGTAATTGTTTAAGATATCAAAAATGAAGGAATTTGTGAATTATTAAATTTGAAATGAAAAAGTGATTTAATTAATTAAATATTAACTTAATTTAATTAATGTAAAAATAGCCATTTTGGCCACTAACTCGGATTTCGATGAAAATAGTTTCATCGGATCCGTAACGGGGAATTATAATAGGATTTCAAGTTTCATAACGATCGGGCTTATCGTTTGATCATACGGGCTTGAAATGCCTAGAAATCAATTAAATTGAAATCAATTTGAAATAACTTGACTTTAGCATAACTTCTTCATACGTTGGAATTTGGACTTCAAACCTGCTCCATTACGTTTAAAATATTTAAATACATCTGTTTTGATATATGGGTTGATGCATTTTCGTTTCGGAGGCAGAACAGGTTTTTGGGCCGATATCGTTCCATCAAATCTGATCTGTTCTTTCTAATTTCAACCCTACCTATATATATCCAGTTATAAACCCTAGCAGCCTGTCTTTTTCCCATTTCTGTACGTACAAAAATTTCTCTTGCTCCTCTTCCTCAATGAATGAAAACCCTAATCTTCCCAATCAAATTACAATTCAATTTCAACTTCAAAAAAAATTCAAACTCCTCAAATAGCATCAAATTATACATCAATCAGAAGCTCTCGAAGAGCGCAAGTCAATTTCGCTGTCCTTTTTTCAATCTGGATTTTTGTTTGGCCTGAATTGCTCAAAATAGCAGCGGTCGTTCATCGAATCGCGATCAACTACTATCGATCGTCGATTGAAGGGTACAGGGCGGTGGAGATCATCATACGCAACTCATCGGTGGTGCTCATTCGTCCTTTCAACGGATGGATTGGTCGATTTAATTCGATTAGGGTTATATAAATAACGACGGCGGTGGCGTTATTGGGCGAAGGGGTCGCGGCACTCGTCCAGGGGAGGTCGGTAGCTCGTCGGAGGCAGTCTCGGGTGGACGCGGCGGCGTTTGGTGATCGGCGAACGGCGATGAGAAAGTGGCGGCTTCGTATGGTCTGAGCGCGATCGCGGATTTCGCTGTAGCTGGGTAGGGTTTCTTGCTCGCTGTCCTTTGACGTGGATTGTAAGTTTATTTTGTTTATTACTATTCAAATTTAAATTTTTATTCTACTATCGCATATAACTTTCGCGTACGAGGTCCAATTCACGTGCGGTTTTCTCCGGTAGGATCGTATTGAAATTCCATACTTCATGGAACTAGTTTGGACAGATTTTGAGGATGTTTGAATTTTGGATTTAAATTCAAATTTAAGTTCAAAAGGTTAGTGTTTTAACCCACTCACAACTTCTAAAATTTCTTATGTTTATTAAATTGATTTATGATGTGATTAGAAATTTATTTATGACTGTTTGGCATATTTTGAATCATCATCTAAGTTTATTTGAATTTATTTGGATAAAATAGTTATTAAATTTATTATTGAATATAAACTACCAATAAATACCTGTTATTTATTATGAGTTCTATATTGATGTTATTGATTGAATTGGATGATGATTGTGATAAATGTTTGATGATTGATATTGGATGAATGAATGTTGTATTTATGTTGTTATAAACTGCAAGTTGTTATAGATTTTTATTTCATTCGAGATTGCAGTTTGAAATGATATAAAACCGTAAAATATTAAAATGCGGATCGAAATGATAAATATTCGTATCACTTGACTATAGGATAGAAAATTATATACAAATACCGTGGTCTATATATAAAAATATTTTGAAATGATTTCTATGGTTTTGTAAAGAAATATATGGTTTTAGATAAATATTTATTTTAGATATTATATAAATGTTATTTTATCCTCGATTTTAAGCTATGTATAATTTGTATTAATATAGAAAAATCTTAATAATAAGTTTGATTTTTATTGAAGATAATATGGTTAAGTATTCAAATTATATTTTAATATAGAGTTTATAATGATTTAAATAAAACTAAGGTTGGAAGATAAATTTGAGACTTATTTGAAAATGAATTTATTTAAGAATTAAACTCAAATAAGCTTGATGTGAAATTTATTAAATTTGAAATTTTAAAGGGTATGATTTTATAACTTGATTTTGGTTTAAGGTGAATTAAATGAATATTTCAAGTATGAATAAATTAAAGGAAATATTTAGTTATTTGTAATTTGAGTTTCATTTAAATGATAATGGATTTATTATGTAAAATATTTCAAAACTAATTAATAGAAAATTGAATTTTTGAATCGAAATTCTCAAACTTAGTTTTGAAATTGTTGAATACTTAAAGTTTGAAATATATTGAATTTGAATGGTTTATCCTGTGGATCAAATCTGTTTTGAAATCGATAAATTTGGAATAGTTTATTTGGAAACTGAATTGAATTGAAATTTATGATATGAGATTTGGTTAAATATAATGTGGAAATTCGAGTTGTGTTGGATTTGATTTGTGAATTTGAAGAAGCTATTTTACTATATAAAGTATTTTAAATATTTAAACCATTTAAGTGGTGGAAGTTATGTTTCAAAGTTATGAGTTTCAAGGTATTATAATTTGAAAATGTTATATTCAAGTGTTTTGATTTCGAAATATTATAACTTTGAAGTGTTATGATTTTAGAAAAGGATATATTTGAAATGAAAATGATATCTATTGATTTGGTTTTGAAAGGGCAATGATATTGGTTTAAAAGTATAAACTATTTGGAAAATGAACACTTTATAATAACGTTTGGTTGTTAAAGACACCGGGATCGAAAGTTGTCATACTCTCTGCCAACTCGGAAAACCACTTTAACAACCGTGTACGCGGTGGAGATTCTATAATGAAGTAGGACAGTGGCGACGTTCTATTGAGATATACACGTGGACCTGACTCTCGTGAGTTAGCATAAGGTGGCTAAAACTAGAGCGATCGACGGGCTAAGAAGGTAGCACCTTTTATCGGATACACTCCATCGATACCATTCTATTACTTTGTGATTGATTGGGGCCGTTTTATTTTTTGGGGTGTGGCTCGAGGTGGGAGGTAGTAGCTGCTACGCGTTACCACCAGTCCGGAAGCGTAATTGGTATATCTACCCTGGCATTGCCTAGTTGTGCCGTGCCACCTACCCTAGCACGCCTTGTATGAGTTTGATTTGTGTCGTACCCATGGAGTATCCTATGGTAGCCTCCCGATAAGGAGGTATTACGGTACTGTATAGACTACTGACAGTATTTATGTGTTAAGGTGGAAAATGTAAAGCCTTAACGCTATTTTAAAGTAAGTTTATTTTACTATTAGACATTATTATAATAGCGTATTATTGATACGTAGTAAATAGTTTAACGAATCCTTAGGAGATGAAAATCCCAAACATCTCTTAAGTTACTGCACTCACATTAGACACTGGATAGGAGATGTCAAATCCCATAAACATCTCTGACGTCGTTCCGCTCATATTTATTTATGTTGATTTAACTCACACAAGATCTTTTAGTTCTGACTCGAGTGTTTTTCTTTTCAATTCGCCCGAGTCAGCCTGAGCATTTCAGGATTTGAAGACTTTATTTCTAGAGGACGAAGACGAAGATTTTATTACTATTATTTATTATATTATTCCACTACATTCATACTGTTTTGCTGCATTGTTATTTATTATTTTCTGGTATGTGTAACTCTGATTCTATATTGTATTAGTATAATCAATTGTTTTGTAAACAACTTCATGAGCTATTATTTGATTATTATATTTTGTCATTCCGTTGCAAGATTCTATTTTGTTTTATTTCTTTCTTCCTTTTTCTTATTTATCTCAATAACATCCACTATTCTGTACGATTTGAGTCTGACATGTGTGGTTTATCGTCGATTTAAAGCATATAGAAAGGCGGGCAGTTACAGAAAAACAAATAAAATCTAGATATCTGACTATTTCTGTGACGACCCGCCCTTCTCGACCCTCGAAAATCGACACAAAATACCCTACAGTATGATATGTCGACGATCAAGAGCCGGAAAAGACAGATTGTTGAGGAACAAGAAAGAAGGTAGAAGAAAGAAGGAACTAAAATATCAGAATCTACCCATCGCAGCGGAATAAAATATAATATATATAATATCAGATCTTTCCACAAAATGAAAACTATATCTGTTTTATACAATATCACCAGAGTAGCTCAAACGAACAATAATTACCAGTCTGACAATCTCAAACGATCACAGCAGCAGATATATACAAGTTCAGATAATACGTCTCGGCCTCCAGCTCCTCTCCTGCTCCATAGCATCCTATCCTGAACATATAATACTCGGTCTAACCCGAGCATTATAATGAAATAACACCCGAGTCAGTCTGGAATACCAGCTGATAAAAATACACCTAAATTGATTATTAAAGTTTCAAAAATCTTTTGAAAACAAAAGCATCTCGTAAGATCACGCCACAAATAAACATGTCAGGTTTTTACCTTACGATATCTAAAACACTTTTTTATAAAAATCCTCTGATATTATAATAGGGTCTATATACAAATACTTATAAAATAGCCGAAATTGTTACATCTATTAAATTCCAGCTACTAGCCACAATCGTGGGTAATACAAACAAAATTCATAAAAGGCGCGTAGGGAGAATGGAGTTCCAACTAATGACTAGGCACTGGAGTACCACCTGTCACAGTACCTGGTCTAGATCAGTGTACCGAGGACCACTCCCGATCCCCTGCAATACAAGGCCGGGACTACCCCTTAATGGATAATCCCGAGTAAGATCACCCCACGGTTGAGATCAGCAACCGCACCACTAACCCGAAATAAAAAGGGACATCTAGGCGGGGATGACCTCACCCTGAAATGGGTGCTACCCACCTAGCCTTGCTGCATAACCCCTGATTTTCAGTCATTCCCGGTTGATAAGGCTTGAGGCTAAGCGTTACCTTTTAGAACATTTCACTTAGAATGCCCATCGCCCACCTGACGATGTTCCGAAACCATTCATCCATACAAGTCCATCCCGGGTTCGAACGGAACCGAAGGCACTACTCCTGCTACATCCATTTTGAAAATATCCTCAGGATTAGTAGCGACTAGCCCTTCCACTTCACTTCTCCATCTTCGACTTCGAACTCGTTTTTCCCACGAAAATGTACAAACCGGATCGAAGTGGTTTTCGAGAAATTAACCCCGATCCCGGTCTCTTTGAAACGATCAACACATTTGTCTAATATTGATAGTCGATGATTTAACTATCAATTAACATCCATAAGCATCCATCACACAATAAATAATTTCCCACATTATTTATTTTCCTCAAAAATATCTTTGCAGGATATATTTTCATTTTCCAGTCCTTTTTGAAAACAGTCTTCAACCCACACTCCTTATTATGGAATAAATTCCCAAATATTAATTTCCACTGAAAATATCCAAGTACCAATACTTAAGATTTAAAATAACTTAAATTCTTTATTCTTGAAAATATATTAAAACATTTATAATAAAAATACTTACTTACTTAATTTAAAATATAAATATATATATATATATACTTTTAAAAATATTTCTAATAAAACTGCTTTATAAAATATAAACTATTTTCTTCAAAATAGAGTCAAGTCATACTAAATTTTAAAATAAAGCTATGAAATCCTATACAAGTTTCAAATAAAACTTTAATTAATTATCTTTAAAATGAAACCATTTTATAATGTATAAATATTAATAATATTCCTTAAATAATTACTTCTATAACTAATTTGATAAATGTTCATCTTAAAATTCTTACAACTTAAATAATTTTTTGAAACCATTCTTTAATACAATTTCAAAACTTCTAACTTTTTCAAAAATCTGCTTTAAAAACGTACTTGGCTTTTCAGGAAAATACACTTCCAATTTAGGATAATCCAAAGAATTCTTTTAATAAATCCTACATGATTTACCCCAATTCAATTTTACGTTCATCCCGTAAATTCCTTTCTATACTTTAAAAATAAACTCCTTTATATTTTAAACAAATTGCTATTTCCTAGAAATCACTTTCAAATATATGTTTACAATATTTAAAATAAAGCTTCTAGAAATTATTTAATTGAAAATAATACTTAAGGAAATATATAGAGGTTTCCTAAGTACTTTAAGTCAAATTTAACCTTTAAAATAAAGTTATTAAATTAAATATTTATACTATAATTTCTTTTGAAAACTAAATACTACTTTACTTTTTAAAATAATTAAATACCATAATTACTTAAATAAATATTTACTTACACTTTAAACAATTTAAAATAATATTTTTTTTCTATAATATTCTAAACATATTAAAACTGCAAATTTATATTTTGAAAGTTTTTCTTAAAAACATACTAAAATTTCCAGGAGAAAGCACACTTCCCATCGTTTAAAAATAAATCGCACTGTTATTTTAAACAATTCACATTTCCCTTTAGAATCACAATTTCAAACACTTCAAATTACCAACCAATTTCTTGAATTTAATTCCTTTTAAATCCTTTACTTAAGAATTTCTTTAATTTCCTTTAAACCCAATTTATTTATTTATATTTAAATTCCCAGGTTGTATTCACCCAATCATAGCACAACACAATTTAAATTTTCAATTTAATCTATCACGGCATATAAATGAAACACAGCATAACAAGATCTAAAACAATTTATCACAGGATATCAATGAGATATATCACAAAATATAAATAAAATTTCTATTTTGTGAGGAATCCAGTTGGATCCCTCCAACCTGTTTCCCTGCATCCACAGATATTAGCGCAACCAATAAACATCGATTTAATTTGATAATAATTGTCATATTCAGCTAAACAACCAATCAAATCTTTAAATATTAGCTATTTAAATTAACTGGTATCCAGATATGAGTGAGATTAACTCACCTTGAATTCGACGAGCGTTTAAATTTCCGAATTAAATCGACCGTGATCGATTAAACCCAAAAATTTCGCTAGCTCCGATTGTCTCCAAAACTGCACTGCGGCGTAGATCGCGTCGCTGCGATTTCGTCACCTCTTGTTTCGTTGAATTCTGATAATGCATGCATGAGATATTAATTTTTAAAGTTCGAACTATAATTTATATAAACAATTAACTTTTCCTTTATTATTAATTACCAACAAAAAAATCTGGCCACGCATCACATAAAAAGAAATCACGGCCGCCAAAAAGCTTTCTCCCTCATCACGCTTCGCTCCTTCTAGAATGCACAAACCCATCGGCCGCTCCAATTTGACCAAAAATCGAGGCCCTCATGACCATCGATTCATCGATCAAGCACCGCTGCTTCGAAGGGCAAGTCGTCGCGCACCCTAGGCCGGAAAAGTGTCGAGCTCGGTTAACCCTAGACTTCGGAAAACATGCACGAACTTCACACGAGTGTGGCCCATAAACGCCATCTCTGGTCGACGAAAGCCCATCTCCACCATACAACATGTAGAGCTCAGAGAGCTCCTCGATCTTCGTTTAGGGAGTTTTCAATAATATTGCGTGGATGAGGAGAAAATTGAGGATAAAAATTGATGTTTGTTGGCTATTGATAGATAAAGAAGACGGCGGCTCCAATAGATTAGGGTTTGCTGATAAACGTGTTATATAAACGTTAATAATTATTATTTTAATATTAAATCCATTTAAAGCAATTTTTTCAAACGAACTCCAAACAACGCATGCCGATAGGCGTTTCTACGGTTTTACCCACGTTCCGAACACAATGGAACGTGTTTCGGAGGCTAATTCGATCGTATGCGCGAGCTACGGAAATAAACGATAAATTTTAAATTAAATCGATTAGAATAGTTTTTTATGCGTTTTGAGCTGCCAGGGTCAAACGACAACTCTGATTGCAACGAAAATTGAAATATGGTAATAACTAACTATTATAGATCTAATGGAACTAGTTTCGTCAAATTTCGAGACTGTGCCTCGAAATGCTATTTTAACTCGTCGATAAATTCGAGCGATTTTCAAAATCGTCGAAATCATTTAAAATTTCACCTTTAAAATTTTATTAACTCTATTATAACTCGTATAAAATTTATATTACATTAGAAATCATTCTGATTCAGTGTAAATCAAAATCTGATTATTTGCGTTATTATATTATTAAATTCCATTATTAAATTAATATAAAATTCCAAATTTAACCTATCGACTTCTAATTTCATCCAACAGTCCAATATTATAATTCAAATCCAAATAGACTTAAAATAAATTTTAGAATCTATTTTTCTATCTATTTACACCCAAATTCACCAATTATCCCAATTCCAATATTGAATTATTATTATTCAAATTTCAATTAAATTCCCTTATTTGAAATTTAACTAATTCTACTAATTTAACCAAAATCTTTTTATTTCAAAACAAATTATAATACATATTCAACATTTAAAATGAATTAAATGTTCAAATCTAGCGACCCAAAATTTCGGGTCGTTACAATTTCATTCAGACGTCTGAATATGTCTAACTATTATATTTTGGAAAGACGCGTCTCTTCTTCCTCATGGGATATAGCCCAGTTTCAATGGATTTCTCTAATGAGTTGCAACTCTTAAAGAAGACTTTTTGACAACTATAGATGTATGGTTATGGCTTGAGTATTAGCATCAATTCTTTTTTTTCAACGTACTTCTCTCTTGCTCTTTAAAAACTTTATTGCTTTCATAGTCTAAGCTTGTTTTCAATCACCAACAACTATTTTATAGTTCTTAGTGATATACTTCAATAAACTCATATGTTTCCACTAACTCAACTCAAAGAGGATATTATAGGAAGCTTTGTACTGCAAGTCAAAATATGTGTTAGCAGAATACAAGATCGTCAAGGTAGCAAACTTCTATATTGCATAATCCTCTTAGCTAAGTGAAGGAGTTTTTGGTTAGTGAAAAACCAAAGGGGAGCTTTGGGTTGGACGTAGGATGGGAGGCCCGAACCGGTATAAAAATCCTGAAGAGATTGTTTTATTATTTAGTTTACCTTTTATATAGCTTAATATATCATGTACACTCATATATACAAGCTAATCATAGATCATGTGTGCATTGTCACTTATATCAATATATATGCTGTAATCAGTTAAATTTTAATTAATTAAAATATTAATTTAATATAATATTAACTAAATTTTCAACTTCAAAAATTAATTATCTTATCTCTTGAAAAAAAATTGAAAAAATTGAATGCATTTTATAACTTCTATAAAATTTCACTTTTATATTTTGAACTTAAGTTTTAATTTTAAAATATAATTTTAAATTTCAAAAAAAAATTAGCCTATGGAAAAAAATCAATTCCGGCTTTGGAGTTGGGGATAACCTTTGTGCTTACTTCATCCTTCAAGCTTAGCCCTTAGCCAAGTAGGGTAGAGTGCTTGTAGCCAATCCCAACATTTGAAATGACCATTCTAGAAACCCTACTATGTGGTTAGGCATAATCAGCCAACTTTTTCATTGGTGATTTAGATCATATACACCAATATGGATCTGATACCACTGGAGGAACTGGGCCAGTCAAAAGTGGGTGAAATAGGTAGATTTCAATTTTTTTCTATTTGGATCTATTAAGCCTACGAAGTCATAAGATATAGCTAAAATTTGCATCTTAAATGAAGAAGAGAATAGTCGATCCAATTGAATCATCTCCGGATTTTGCAAGGATCCGAAGCACCACCTTTTATTTCTTTTATTTGATTTTAATTAAAAAAGTTGGAATTTTACTCGATGGAGCTATGGAATTTTAACCATGAGAGAAAAAGAGAGAGAGAGAAGAGAAAGAAAATGAATTGTCAAGGGAGTGAATATGTGAATGAATGAAAGAAAATATTTTTAAATAGGAAGGTAATTAACGAGATTAAAGATTTCTCCTTTAATTACTCTTTTATCTTTCAAATCTCATTTAAAAACCTTTCCAATTCCTCCCTCACCCCCTTCCTCTTGGCCGGACAAAAAGGAAGTAAGCAGGACTCAAATATTTCATAAAACCACTTAGTAATTAATTTATTTAAGTCCATTATAAATATTCTATCGATATCGTACAATGGTATGCGCGTTTTTTAACTTTTATATGTGTACTTTACTAGATACTAATAGTATTCAAACAAATCGAATGAAATTTAATAATTAGTATTTCAAAAATATTAATTAATTTACAATGATTATAAATTAAATAAATCAGGGAATTTTTTAGAGCATTCATCATTACAGTTGTGTTATTCAAATGTGTAAATTCAGTTCACAATCAATATCAAATAATTTGAATATTACCATTCATACTTCACCTAGCTAGCGGTGTAATCTTTTGGCTGAATTTTTCGCTTACGCGTCGTTTCTATAAAATTAAATTTTACTACTATAAGTGATACCTGGTAGTAACGATCATTTACACCAATTATCTTTGGTGATACTGTATCACATTAGGACTTATGGAATTTGGTTTTGATCAAAATTTCTAACATTGACCATGTTTAACCCAATTAATCCAAACACAAAATACTTGGTTTAATAGTAATAATTATTACTAGTCATATTGCTTTAGCCAAATACTTTGACTTTTACTTGACTACACTAGACTATCATACTAACCTCATACAACCAATAAGACGAGTTGTCTATCGTAGTGTATCATTTTTAATGCTTCAACTCAGAGCTAATTGTAGTCATTCGATGGATGGCATGACATGATTCAACTATAATCAAAATGGGGTGTCCACATTGAAGTTCCATAATATTCTAAAGTCGATAAAAATTTGTAATATAGTCATTTTGAGATTCCCTGTTTGATCTTCGTTATATTAACCAATAGAAACTCTCTAATGAATCATTCCATTGTTATCCAATAACTATTCGTATGTGACCTATTGGTGCCTTTAGTAGTCATGAGTCATAAATTGCTCAGCATTTGCAGAGCTTTATGCATTCTAGCCTCAATGGATGTATCAATATCCTATTTCAAAACAAATTTACTAGGAATATTTAGAAATAATTTGTTAATTTTAATGTGATAGATTTCTCTTGATTACAACACATCGTTATTACTATTATATAACATATATTTAAGGATTTTCTATATAAAATACTTCAAATAATTGCTTAACCAATTATATTGCAATATAACAAGTATATAATAGAAAGAAAACACCTCTTATTTTACAAGATTGGTTATTGAGTTAAATATATGTAACAAATTACATAATTGCACCTATTGCATATGCCTAACTTTATCATATTTATATGTATCATTTTCAAGAGTCCGTTAACTCTTTTGTCACTTCAACTATATAAGTGTTCCTCCCTTAATCTTTTAAGATGTAATTCATGAGTACCAAATGGTTCGTGATCATATGATTACTGAATTATTCCTGAAAGATATGTCTTAGTTCATAATCCCAAAATAATCGTACGAATTTCAAACTCTTCTGTATTTTCTAATGCGTCAAACACCATTAGTATGATATTATCTTATAACAAATATTCGTAATATTCATGTCAAAATAAAACATCTATTTCCAGTCAATACTGAAAATAGATATTATTTAATAAACAATATATCGTATATTTACGAAAATAATAATTCGTAAATTGATGCGTCTAGTAAGAAGTTTTATATGGTATGCTCCTACTTTTTTCCATTACTACAATATCGTATGAAATATGAATGTAACACCCCATAAAATAAACTATAAATAGATTTAAAGGGAATTAATAATTAATTAATAAGCCAAAAAATGGAATTTGAGAAAATGTCAGAATTTGGCTACGAAACTTGCATAGTTGAATATGTGGTGATCTTCTGATCAACTTTGATATATGAAGTATTGTGGTTAGATTTAAATGAAGAGGTTATCAAGTTTGAAAATTTTGGATTGGAGATAATTAAAATGGAATTAAGGAAATAAATAATAGCAACATTAAATATTGGACCACCACTGGTCGACTTTCCCTTTGGGTCGGTCAACAGCCTATGAGGAGTGGTTGAACGGTTGGAGTTATGGCAGCTAGGGTTGAACCTTGGCCTAACGTCTTGTACTTAATAATATTAATTCAATGGATAGAGTTTATTCAAGCGCCTAGTGATACAGGTCTAGCCTCTCACTTTCCTTCTCATACTTACTGAACAACACAGCGGAGTTTGGTCATTTATTCTTCTTCGCTATTTCTAAAAATTATAAAACAGCTATATGTATATTTGAAAAGGATAGAAAATAAAAGAGAAGAAGGGAAGAGTGAATTAATTCTGTGAATAAGGTAAACTTTATACTTATAGATATAAATTTCCACTTAATTTGAATCTTCTCTCAGATCTGTAATTCTAATGGGCATGTATGTATATTTTTATACATATTTTTAGATTGGAAAGGAAAAATAAGTCAATTAAAGGAATGAATTCAGATTTGGGAGATTTGGAAAACCAGAAAGGTGAGCGGGAAATTATACAATTTATATATAACATTGAAATTTACATCGTTGGATTTTATTAGATTGTTATACTTATGTATGATCCGTTGAATTGTAGGTTTAAAATGAATATATATAATTAAAATCTCACACACATATTATGTAAGTTATGTAATTATGATGGAATAACATATACATCATAATCTGGAAATTTGGGAAATTAGTCCTCAAAAATTATAAAGTATGACATTGGTGAGAATGTGAAATTTATTCCAGATTTACGTTAGCTGAGTTGTAAATTGTTTAGTATTCATTATGAATGCCCTAGTTCAAGTTGGAATGTAAATTCTGTGTTTTAATTTATTAGGAGTTTTTAATGTACAAATTACTTGTATTTATTTCCATGTAAATTTCGATTGGCTGTCTAACTTTATAACTAGGTACAAAAAGTGCATCATTTGGAATAATAAAGAATTTGCCTAAATGAAAGAGATGTGTAAGGTACGGACGTTCCTCTCCGTAATTTGCACTGTTTATTTCTATAAAAACGAAATGAGATAAAACGGAGCAAAAGTCCCACTTTTAGGTAGTTTATGAAAAGTTACAATGACAATAATTTCCTTCTCTATAGGAGGATAGCTCAATATATTAAAATGTGGAAATAACCACTCTTTGTAGAATTTAACATAAGTGTATATTATGAGAATCCTAAACGTAGAAATGAAAGAGTTAAAAATAGAAATATCATATGTATAACCTTGTCTACTAATTAAATACACTCATATGGTAATGGATAAAGCGTAACAAATAAATAAGTGTCAATACTTGAATTAGTTACAATTAGGATAATTAACATTAATAATGTACTAAATCATAGGGTTAGGTGGCTGCAATGAAAAAGAGGTAGTAACTCCAACATTTATGAATAAAGATTCCAATTTAATAGTGTAACACCCGTAATTTGGCGTTAGTTATTTAATTAGCTAGTTAGTTAATTAATTTGTGCAAATGAAGTTTTGACCATGAAATTTACACCATTGCATTTGTGATGAAATTTCTGAGCAACTTTCATATTTGAAGTTTTGCAATCGGAGTCCAAACAAAAAATTTACAAACGAAAAATGAATTTAGAATGGAAATATTTAAATTAGAAAAATTAACGTTTTACATTAATTGTCTGGGCCCACAAGCCGACCCATTATTGGGGACGGTCGACCGGTGACCCAGGGATGATCAACCGGTGGCAACCTGGCGGCTCCAATAAACCTAGGCCGCAACGACTCTGATTTAATATATTTCAATCTAACGGTTCTGGTTGATTCTAGGGCCTATAAATTCAGGCCAAGCCCTCCCTTCTCTTCTCATATTTATATGGAGGCAGTAATGAAGCTCTACCATTTCTTCTTCTCCACCTTCTTTTTAAATTATAAAGCTAAGCTATTTGTATCTATATTCATACAAATCGAGGAAGAGTAGAAATCTAATAAAAAGGAGAAAAGAAGAGAATCAATCATATGCGTATTTGAGGTAATTTATATATATATATATATACATAATATATATATATATATATATATATATATATTTGTATCTATTTTCTCTCCCAATCCTAAATCTCTTCTTAGATTTGTAATTCTAATGTATGTATATGTCTTTTTATACATATCCCTTGGATTAAAAAGGATTTGGAGATGAATCAAAGGTTCTAATTTAGATCTAGAGATTTGGATTGCTTTTAAAAGGTGAGTAAGAAATTTTATAGATTGTTATAATATGCAAATCATCCCATTGGTGTTTACTTGATTTTTATGCCTAATTGGATAATTGTATATGAGTTATAGTCGACAAATTGAATATGATCTGAATACAATAAATATAGCCTACATATTCTTGTTTATGAATGTACTTAGCATTGTAAACAAACTGATTTAAATAAGTCCCAAAAGTATGAATTTAAAATATTGATTTGAATGAAATTTATTCTAGATCTGAAATAGGCTGTATGATAATGTTATAAATTTGGATTATTACACTAATCTTATTAGAATATAGACTTTCTATATTTGGAATTGTTGGAATTTAGATCCGCTTAATATTTGTAAATTAGATTGATTTTTTTTTCCTTTTTGAAAGATACAGTGTTTGATCTAACAAGGAATAGATGCAAATAGAAAAAGATGTGTAAAGTATGAATTAATTGTAGTTTGTACTGTCTATTTCAGTAATAAAAAGAAATGATTATTCCTTTCAATTTTAAATGGTGTAATTTTGTATATTTTAAAGTTAAATATTTTGTTTTGGACTAATTTATGGAAATTATAGTGGATAATGTTTTTAGATATGATTCCAACAATTTAACATTGAAAAATATATTCTAGTGAAGATCTATAACTACAACATATTTTATAAAGTAAATATTTGTACATAATTAATGCACTTATATAATTAAATAAAAAGCTAATAATGACGCTAGCACATAATTTTCATGTTTATGCTAATTAACTAATGGGAAAAAATTGTAACTCCGATAAAGGGTAATAAATACAGGAGTTGCAATAGTTTGACAAGGTAAATGGATTAATGGGACTAATATAAATGGAATAGATATAAAAGATTGCTAATTTGAATAGTAATCATACATAAATGTTTTAGAAAATGTCCGCTAGGATTTTATGGACAAATTGACATTTGTGACAATTAAGCGGGGATTTAGAGGTAGATAAATGTTTAAGGTAAATCGTATTGCCTTAAACAAAAAGGAGATTAGTAAGCTAAGTCTAATGTCTCCCTAAGTTAATATAAATAAAGACTTAGGATGGTGAATTGGACTTAGTGGGTTAGCGATGCGAGATCAGTAGAGTCACTCAATGGAAGACTACCCTTTACTTTGAGGCTACCAGCAATCGGGTGTACTTATTACTAATGTGAGATATCACTAATGCTAAGACCCATGACGACGTAAGAGATTGTGCTTGCTTTCTTAATTGGAATGTATTAAATGGTCTAGATTTGAAATTAGGAGCGGTAAGGGATATCTCCATAGGGGTTCGCTTTTCGTTTGAGGTCAAAAGTGGCCGAAGGTTCTGCCTCTCTCCTAAATGGAAGTATTAAGCAAGCTAGTGAGATTCCAAACGAATAAATAAGGATGTCTCTAAAAAGAGTTTACTTCAGTTTTGAGGTCTTAATGGCTAAAGGGTTCGCCTCCCTACCGACAGAATTAACCTAATGAGATGCCATATTTATAATTAAAGAGTGAGATTAGATATCTCGGGAAGGGTTCGCTTCATGTTTGGGGTATTAAGTGACTTTAGGGTCCTCCTCTTTCCTGTAAAAAAAGTATTAAGTAATCCAATGTGATTTCCAAGCAATAAAGGCAAGATAGTACCATTGAGGAGCACGCTTCTGGAAATAGATCTTAAATGATAGGGTCTACTTTAATTAATGTCTTAAATGACTAGAGTCTACCTATTTTCCATTGGAAAGTATTAAGCGGCTTAGGTACAGTCACTTACATTGCTAAGGCCATAGTAACAATAGTACCATTTAAGAGCACACTTTGGGAATAGGTCTTAAATGATGGAGTCTGCCTTTATTAAGGTCTTAAATGACGAAGTCTGCATATTTCTCTTTTTAAAAGTATTATAGAAGCTCTCTACATATTTAGAAGTACTAAGTGGCTAATGGGTTTGGAAGTATTGGTGGTTGATATGGCTTCAATAGTATTTCATACCTTGGGAAGGGGTAAGTATGTAATCGTGTGTGCAATGCAAGGTTAGATTAGAGTTGCTAACCTTAATAGACATAAAAATTAAATGGAAACCTATCAGTATAAGTTTATCTTATGGATAGTTTATATTTTTCCAGTCATCGAAACGTTGTTCCAACCCCCTCCTCATTACAACCCACAGGATAGAATTTAGAGGAACAGATTATTAGATTTGGATGTGTTTTGTTATTGGAGAATCTTCTTTCTCTCATGCTCGATGTTAATGTGACAATCTGCTATCCAAGGAATACCATTAATTCTAAGGCAGCAGTCATAGTTGGTATTCTTATCATATTATTGTTTCCGCGGTAAGTTTAGATTTCTATTAATCTCTGATAATGCTCATCCTTATTTGTAGGTACCAAATACAACGAACTGTGCTTTAATGAACATAGGTTTTGACTTTTGTCAAAATTTAGGCCTATGGAGGTACGGGTTGTTTCAAATAGCCAATAAATGCATAGTTAATAGGAAGTTATAGAAATTAAATGGGGCCATAAATGTGTTCAATGTGATTAATTACAAGATAAAACATGACATTTATAGAGGAAACAAAATAGGCAAAATAAGTAAGATTTTAAACGAATAAATAAATGTTATTAATTATTGTCCAATTTGAATAATGATGACCTTTTATTAAAAAAAATGGAAGTAAGGAAATACATGACATTTAGTAAATAAAGAATAAAGGAAATAATCGTATGGGATAAGAATAAGTTCATAGCGAGTAAATAAATGATTGTTGGTATATTAACTTAAGAGCCTTAATAATTTCCTTAGTGAAGATTATATAGTCTTAATAATACATTATGAATTGCGCGAATTAGTTGGCATAACCCAATATTTAGGTTAATTATAAATAGCTTGGTTTAGTATGGTTGGGATGTGAGGTTAGTAGAGCTACATAGCAAAGTCTACCCTTTACCTAAAGGCTATCAGCAATATTGTATATGTGCTACTGTTGTGGGACATCTCCAACTATAGGACTTGTGGGTTAGGGAAATAAACATTCATGTATAGCTGTGGGAAAATATGACAAGGGTTCACCTCATATTTGAAATATTAAATGGCTTAGTACCTTTACATATGTCAAAGGGTTTACTTCGGGAATTGAGATATTAAACGGACATTGGGTCTACCCTCCTTGTTTAAGAAGTCTTAAATAACCTACGATAGTGCCTAATTGAGAAATGTGGTATGCTTCATTTATAAACAAGAAGTATTAAGCAATTAGAGCAGGAATTTTTCTTGACTTATGTCAGGTAAGTCTAAACGAGATTTCAACTATGGAGGTCGGCAGATTATGTCAGTGTTGTTGATAGACCGGTATTTAAAAGTCGAGACAGCTATAGACTTTGACTACCAGCAGTCTCGAGCGGTCGTTAACAATGACTTCGGTTATACCCTAACGGAATTTACTTCCTACTAGTGTGGAATCTGTATGGGGTTATGCAAGGACCATGAATTAGTTTAATAGTTGTTTGTTGGAGGTGGGCTAGTTAACCCTTAGATATGTCTTTGAGGTGCGTTAATAATACTGCTGGTTAAATTATAAAGCTGTATCTAAGGGGTCAACGGCCTTCATAGCTAAGGCCAGTTGGCTATTGATTATGTTATGGAGGGCCCACATTAGAGTTGGGGTATTAAATGACCATTGGGTCTGCCTCCTCCCAATTTAAGAAGTACTTAGTGGCCGAGGTTACCTTTTGGGTAGTACAATGCGTACATATATGCCTATATATATTTATACCTCGAAGAAGGTTGGACATATCATACACGCAAATGGAATTAAATGGATAATCCCATGAATAGTAGAAATAAAACTTATATAGTAATCAATCGGCATAAATTAGCAGTAGGGATAAAAATATGTAATTTAGCAGTCATCAAACATTGTCCAACCCCTCTTCAGGCTACTTATGCAAGATGGGAATGGTAGATAGAGAGGTCGTCTCATTCATGCTTGGCACTGGCAAGGCAACTAGATATCCAAGGAATAATATTAGTTTCAAGGTAGTAGCCTTAGCCGGTAGATATGTTTTATTATATTTTTCTATTTCGATGTGAGTTTGCTCTCTGATATACTTATGTTTTTTACAGGTTACCGACACCAACGATCCGTACCGTAATGGGCTTGGTTTGGATTTAGTCAAAATTCAGGCTCACTAAGATGTAGGTTGTTACAACGAAGCTCCGTTCAACCAATTGTTATGGAATTTTATTTCATATACTAAAACTAGTTTATAATCGAGGGTTCAGATCAAACATCTTGAACTTAAAGAAATAGCTTTCATGGTTGTTATGAAAATACATTTGGAATAGAAATCATATTTCTCATTCAATATTAAGCATCTTTTAGTATTATAAACAATTCTTATTTCCAATGTCTCTTTCTGAAGCAGATGTGACATTCACTCTCTTTATTCCAACCGTGCCGAAGTTACATCCACTCACATACAATCGCTTTTATTTCTAATTGAATGTACCTTTAAAAGGAAAATCTTACTACAAAATTGTAATGAACTAGTTATAAAATTGCTTCGGTCATCCGTAGTATTTAAGGATATGAAATAAATTGTATTTTATGCAAATTAATCAAACTAACATTTCAATGATTAAGTTCCTAGGTCCATTGTAGTTCTTGGACTAGTGCTACATATAACACAGCAAGATCCTTACTACAATCAAAAGCATGATCTCAAATCAGGGTTTGCTTGCTCATTTTGATTGAACTAATTTCATTAAAGTTTCACACATTACGAATCATGACTATACAACATATAACATTTATATATGAGAATATGGATAAAATATCCATATTCTTGCATTACTTAAGAGTTCAATAATCATATAAGGTAACACACAGTATAGAGCAAATAAAAGCTTTATCTAGTAAGGTACAAATATGTTTAATAGTTGTATAATTTGGCACTTGCATTTGCCTTGAATTGACAACATGTTAAAAGATTTGTTGGTAAGTATATTTTTTATTTCTATGTCAATCTGAATTTAGTTCATTTGCATATTTTAATTGATAAATATTTTATTAATTATGATGCTTGTAGTTATCTAAGTAGATCATTTTAACTTTATATAACATATAATCTTACAACGTTACAAAGGTTAAATGTATTCATTTTATTTTTCTACTAAGGCTCCCACTATATTTCTGTTTCTCTCAAAAACCTAAGAAATCATTGAAATCTTTAGGTTTTGTCTAGTAGGCGTTAGAGCTCGCTTTTCTTAGGATTCTAACCTTTGGCATTTTCAACAAATTGTAAGCCCACAAGTGATGGATAAAACATTATCAGTTGTTTCATGTACAACTCCTAACCGGTGGTCTTTATCTCAATGCCATCTCAACCTTAAGGGGTATCAATTTGAAAGAAATTATACACCCATACCCACCATTTTGTAACGGGATATATGCATACCTTGAGGAATATCAACAAATAAGTGTGTGTATCTTGTCTCATCTAGTCAGTACAATAATAGTACTACATATAACATCTGTAGTTTGAGGAAGTTCAACAACTAAAGAGTATGTAAGTAATATATTATCTAAATGGTGGGGGACAACTTATATATTAAGGATCCATAATCTTTAATACATATACATATACATATTGAGTGAAATCAATTTAGGAAAAAAAATGTATTTCTTATAAATTACCCTCGTGATTCAAGTGTCGAACATATTTAAAATTATGGTAGACGTACAATATGCATATACTAATTCCTTAAACCTATGTTAGGTTTCTTACCGATCCACTTATGTTTATACATAAGTACTTATATGAGCTTTAAGTAATTTATTACATCTACAATTTAGTTAGCTTATAATATATATACACACACACATATGTAATATGTATGTATGTATGAATGTATACATCTTGTTTATTAAATCATATTTAATTAATTTTAATTTTATTAAATCATATTCAATTAATCTAACTTATTTTATATATAAAATTTGAAATTTTATATTATTTACCTTAAATTGTTTAAGATAATAGTCAACTGTAGCATTTATAGTTTGTTAATGTATACATTTAAATATTTGTATACATTTTCATTAATTAACTTTTAAATAATTTTATTTGATAAATCATTTATTTAAATATTTAATAAAAATATCAGTTAAATATTCAAATTTAATAAAAAAATTAATTTTATTTATCTTAAAAAAATTAAGATAAATACGTGACTATAAAACTATAACAATTATACTTACATGCATATATCACTATATACATGTTTGTATAATTAACACTTAATAAAATTGTTTATCAAATGAATCATGTATTTAATTAGAATATTTTTAATTACATATCATTAATAATTCAAAATTGTAATTATAATTTATCTTAAACATTAAAGATAAACATGTATATATATATATATCATTACATAGATTCAATTTTAATTAATTGACTTTTAATTGATTGTTTACTTAATTAATCCACATGATTAAATAATAAATTCATTTTCAAAAGTATTAAATTTATTTTCAAAAAAATTAAAAAATTCAAAATTTTAATTTAATAACTTTTTGTAAAATATATTTATATTTTAAACTTAAGCTTTAAATTTAAAATATGTTTTATATTTTCATAAATTTTCAAACTGAATTTGAAAATCAGGCTAATGTCTAAATCAATTTGGGCCTTCCATTTGGTTTAACCTTTTAGGCTTGTTCCATCTCTTCGGTCGGGTCAATAACCAAGGAGGGTAGAATACTTGATATTCAAACCCAAGCGTAAACATTACTTTTCTAAGACACCTTGGTGGATAAACTACTTACGTATTTGTCCTATATGTTGACTAATTTAGACTACATAAGCCATTGGACTTTGATATCAATGTTGGTCCAATCAAAACTCCTTTGGGAGTGACACAACTAGGCACATCACGAGCAAGCTTACATGCATCCTTTCGACTAGCACAACCATCATAGGACATGCGGGGCTACTATAATAGAAAGGGTTGATTTTTAACGTAAATTAGCGACACCATAATGACCAATCGTCGGTGACATCACGATCCACCCTTACCCTAAATAAACATCAAATGATAAAGTCTAACTCTTGAATCTCATCGCGGAATGATAATACATAATACACTGAATATACATGAACATAACCGGTTAAACAATATACAATAGACCATACTGATGGAAGTGACTAATAAATAAATATCAATATAGAAAGTTAAAATACAATATTTGATACAAAAAGTGTCATATATAAATAGTGTATCAATCATGTACTACCATAATATTAAGTATATATCCAAAGTATTAACTTTGCCTCTGAAGTGCTTCAGCTATATTGGAAGCATATCCTCAAAAACACTAGGCTCCCAAACTACTCAATCGACTACCCATGAGCTGTCATGACACAAACAGACAAAGAAAAAATGCAGTCAGACATAAAGCCTGATGTTAGGGGAATTATCTCAAAAAACTTTATATCAAAATCATATACAAATAAATAAGAAACTACTAAAGTACAACTGTCCTCTCCATAAATATGGCTCGGAGATAATCCAGACTGCCCATAAACAAGTGAAGTAAACCCAACTTAAAGGTATAGAATCATACCATAACATGCTCTTCTCCTATCATCAATGAGTCAACACAATTAATACGGTGTGGCTGATACGTAATAGTACATTGTGATAAAGGTAACCTAATATACTAATACAAGGGCAATATAGATATCACAATAATACTAACAACCAACCAATATGCTACACATAACATAACACTAAATGACAAATAGAGAATAAATTGATAGCCAACATTACTGATGGGTGGAGTCCGCTACGGACACTAATCGATTCAATGATCCCTATAGAAGCATCTGAAATGCAAAATAAATACAATGATATAACAATGCACTAGCATATCTTCTCTATATCCAAAACCAAAATACGGATATTTAAAGTGGATACCCATTGTAAATTGCCATTAACTGCAAAAGAGACCTAATGAGAGTCATAACTATATTGTGGACCCCTTGAAAACCAAAACCTCAAAAGAAGTTCACATGTAGGTCCTTTCACAGCACCCATCCATACATCGCAAAAGTTTATGACATACTCTACTTTGGCGTCCCAATCTCTCTCTACCATGCTTCAGGACAGCGTCTGCAAGCTATACACCTCAATCGTAAAATGGATTCCTTTTATAAAACTGATATAATTTGATTGTCTATAGATAGACAATCAGGATTCAATCTCAGTACACCCTTCCCACACGTATGTACAACACCAAAGTATTGTCGTCCCCACGGGATCGTGATTCGTTCTTGAAGTGCTTCGCACTACCCGGTTGCCCCAAGTCAGGCATACCAAACTATTATATAAAATCACCGAAACCGTGCACCTTTAATTATATATATATATATATATATATATATATATCACTTGGACCACGTATTTATATATTAGTATAATAGATTTCGTCCACAATTCAGTAAACTTATGTCGGGCATATCGATCTGTACATACGTTTAGATTGCATATCGATAAATTACATTAAATTGTCATTACCTACCAAAGAGACCTATCGAGAGCGGCAACTGTTATCCCGCCTTCTGGAAAGGCGGTGACACCAAGGGATTTGTTGGAAACCAAAGACAGTTCATCCCAAAAACCAGTTGTATGCAGGTCCACTACGGACGCTGGTAAATTTTGTCCGAGTCCGGATCGAGCTACAATTAACATGAAACGACAATCAAAGCTATGAAAGCCAACGTTTCAAATTTCAAGTCACTCGGAGTTTGTATGCTCAAAATATGACCGATGAAAATCAAGCAATGCTCTCATTCGTATCCATCATTCCACCTCCTTTGTATTAGTTTCATTCGTATCCATCATGGCAACACTAATCTGTATCCATCGATGTAAGTGGCTGTTCGTATCCATGAAAGGAAGTGTCGTTCATATCAATCAAACATGCCTCACCTCATATCGTTCTTGTTCACCCTGCTTCGCATCCATCATCCACCAACTTATTCGTATCGATCCACTTATACATGCTATTTGTATCGGTCGGTCAGGGATCGATGTTAATGATACGCAATGGATCGATACGAATAGCATCCTTGTTGATCGATGCGAAGCAGCGCCTGGGAATACCGATGCGAATGATAATTGAAGGAAGCGATACGAACGAAACCATGATAATGGATACGAAGCATATGAATAAGAGGGATACGAAGGAGGCACGTGAAGAAGGAAAGACTCGATCAGTTGACATGAAAAGTGGATCGATCCTAAAAGTTAGCACCACGTCATCGGACATCACATGCCTAGAAGCGATGCAAACAGAAGCGATGCGAACTCGACAGCCTTCAACAAATTCAAACTTGCATCGATCATAACTCAAAATCTACAAGTCCAAATACTACCAAATTTTCATAGGAGCTTGCATACAACCCCAAGAATGCACCTGACAAATTTCAGCCTCAAAAACAATTTTTGGATCGATGCGAACTCAATTCGTATCGCTCCCAGATCAAGTCGAAATCACCTGAACTCGCTCTCATGGGCCCACTCACGTGAGAGAAGAAGTCTTCTGAGATCTGGGCAAGATATTTGTCTGCCTATGCCTAGAGATAGTGACCCTGGACCTATAGAAAAAGGACTTTTGGCTTCTCTATGCTGATATTCCGCCGGAATCATTTCTATACTACTGTTGTAGCTTTTTTGCAATCAGCGCGTGAAATCAATAAACATCAATCATTTCATAGTGGACGTAGGTAATTCGTCGAACCACTCTAAATTTATGTGTTTCCACGCATTTTCTTATCTTTTGATTTGTGTTTTTGTTAGATCTACGTCATTTTACATTAATTTTCTTCATTTTATCTCTTCAAACACATCTGAAGAGTGTTGTGCCCAATTTTAGTAAAGCACTTTGGTGCTTTCACTGAGAAAACCCAGTTTTTCTTCTGCTTATTGGATCTACTATCAATATTGGATTGCGAAAATCTAAGGAGAAGATCTAGATTTCAACCCTAGAAGTTCTTCCATCCTATTCAGATTTGTACCTAGTCTAGGAGAGAGCATCGATTTCCACCATGGTCAACAACAGGACTACCTCAGCAGTTGCAGATCCGGAGGGACGGGATAGACAAAACCCCACGCAACTTCCTCCTGCCGACCAGAATGCTGCCGGATCTTTACATCCGCAAAGCCCTGTCACCAGGGAAGAGTTTCAAACCGCTAATGCAAGAGTTGACGCAAAGCTGCCAACAGCTTACTCAGCAACTCTGTGGTAACGCGAAATTGACCAATCGACTGAACCATGAAAGACGAAGAAGATCCAGAAGGGATCAGGCTTCCTATTCATCCACTGAGAGTTCAGCCTCTTTTGACTACAATCATCGATCCACGTGCCCACGGCTGGATGGAAGCTATACACAAGCCATCGAACATCAACACAGATTGAATCTTAGGCAACCGAGAGTTGGTCCATCAACCGGTCATCAAACCGGACCCTCCTCTCGAGGAGGTACTATTTCGTATCACGCTACTGAAAACTACGCTGCTACCGGTGCTATTGAGTTGGGAGTTGATGCTCGGAACCAAACGGATTTGACCCACAGTCAATGCATTTATACTCCTGAGCCTTATGTTCCTGAAGACCTAGAACCAAGGAGGCGAGATATGGACCGTCGACCACGACTGACCCATCCTCGCATTGTGGAACCCAACCACACCTTGGCTTAGCATGCCCAAAATGTCCAGATGACGGAAAGTCAGTTTCTCGCCAATGATGACTGGAGAACCTCCCGGAGTCATACCCCTTTCACTGATGATATCCTCTATGCTGAACCGCCTAGGCGATTTCAATTGCCAACACTACTTGTTTATGAAGGGGGCTCTGATCCTAACCAGCATATCTTAAAGTACGAATGGTTGATGAATGCCGCACGGGCTGATGATGCGATCAAATGTCGAAGTTTTTCTGATCTCCCTATGGGGCATAGTGACTATGTGGTTTACATGTCTACCACGTCGATCTAACTCATGTTTTGACCAGTTGGCGATGAAGTTTGTTAAACAGTTTCGCATGCATGTCACAAGGCCAAAAGATGTTAATACCTTATCCAGTGTCACTCAAGCTCCTGGAGAGACACTTAGACGTTATTTGGAGAGATTTCATGCTGCATGCGCTGAGATTAGTAATCCTAATGACAACTCAATTCTAATGGCACTAACTAAGGGGATCGATCCCGATTTCGAATTTGGTAATTGGTTGGCCAGAAAACCTCCTACGTCATTGGACCATTTCTATTCCAAGGCAGCTCGGTTCTTGAGAAGAGGGAATGTGAAACAGTCTTGAAAAAAGGATAACACAGGGCCCAATGTGGAAGGAATCCAAAGCAATATTGCTGCTAAACAAACCAAGGAGAGTTTCGGAAAAGTGCTATTAAACATACAGAATTAACAGAGTCAACAGGAAGACGATGGAAATCAAAACAAGGAATGGATCGGAATCATGGGCCGCGACGTAGGCCTTCTATGTTTGACACTTATACTTCGTTAAATACATCTCTGGAAAATGTGTACTTGCAGAACTGCAATACTATCCAATATAAGAAATCTGCTCCGAAACAATCATTAGAAAAACAAATTCAAACGGGGAAGTTTTGTAGATTTCACGATAGTTATGGCCACAACACGAATGAGTGTCGTAATTTACAGGATATTATCGAGAAGTTAATACGAGAAAGAAAGTTGGAGTAGTTTTTTCGGACGCCGCAGTCTGGAGGTGAGGGCCCATCGAATCAAAGCCAAATACCAAATCAGGCGAGACCAGAGGAACCCGCACGTATTGGCGGGAGGTTGGTGATTAACACTGTTAGCGGTGGTCCTCATCCAGTAGATCGGAGCTGGAGGGAAATGGAGTCATATGCTATCTCTATTAAGCATGCGAGCTTCGAATGTTGTAGTAATTTGGAAGACGAGTCTTCGGCCAAACAACAGAAAATGATGATGGACGACACCATATTTCGGAAGAGGGATGCCGACAGAGTCGAAGCGCCAACCATTTATCCACTTGTCATTTCAGCTCAAATAGGTCCTACTTGGATGAAAAGTATCTTAGTGGGCAGTGGAAGCTCAGTGAATATATTGCTTAAGTCAGCTTATGATCTGATGAAGATGGAAGCGAAAGATTTAAAGCTTGTCAGTCTCGTATTCATGGCTTCAATGGAAGTCCGACTATACCCACTAGGATGGTGGAGCTACCGGTGGAGTGAGGAATTGGAGAACGCAGGAGAGTTCGGATATTATAGTTTATTGTATTGGATATAGACTCACCATACAATGCCTTCTTAGGCCGACCGGCCCTAGTTGAGTTCAGGGCTACTATTGCCCATTGGTGCCTGACTTTAAAATTCCCTACCGACAATGGAGTTGGAGTCGTTCAAGGAGACCAGGCTGCTGGACGAGCCTGTTATGTTGCTGAGATACGAGAGAAGCAGCAAAAAGAAAAAGGAAAGGGCGTAGAGGAATCTCTCTGCATCCGCTTTGTGAAGAATTGACAGCTAACGCCTGGGCTAAGGCCTGAGCACCCCAACCAATTCCCAAGGAATCTTGACCCGAGAGAGACCGAAAGTGAAGACGAAAGTAAAGATAGTCAGGCTTCCCTGGAAGAGCTGGCGATCGATGATAACGATGACTCTAAAATGGTAATTATTGGATCTCAGCTAAGCCAACAGATGCAGGAGGAATTGGTTGAATTTCTCTGGGAAAACCTCGACATGTTTGCCTAGATACATTTCGATATGTGTGGGATCCCCCGGACATCGCGAGCCACACATTGAACATTGACCCACGGCACGTCCCGGTCAAGCAAAAAAGGCGTGGTATAGATCCAGAGAGATCTTGTGACGACCCGACTTTCTATCACCAGAAAGTCGCATCACTAATTAAGAAAGAAAGGGATAGAAGAAGAAAAGAAAGAAAAACAACACATCAGAATCTCACAGCGGAACGAATGAAATATAATATAGAACATATACATAGTATCATATACATCAGAGTACACAACTATACATCTCAATTTAGACAGTTATAACATTTCTGTCTAATATACAATACAAGAACAACTATACAAAATAACACATAGCGGAAACTCTATCTATATATCTACACGCTGAAGCCTCCTGCTCCAAAGCTCCTCCAGAATTCGTCAAGGATAACCTGAATCACTTGACTACTCATACATAATATGAGTACCCAAGAGTTTAGTAAAACAGAAAATAAACTCTCGGGTCAGACAAGGGTCTGATGTGAGTAAACGGTTTAAGATTTCTTAACTTTAGAAAATCTTTCGAAAAGAAAAGGTATCACGTAAGACTTCCCACACATAAACATGGAAAAGTTTTTACCATACGCTAACAAAAACATTTGATAGGAAATCCAGTGATATTATAATAGTGTCTAGGGTTTTCAAGTAAATAAGAAATAGCCGAAATTGTTACATTCATTAAATTCTAGCTACTAGCCACAAAAGTGGGTAATACAAACAAAACCGTAGGGTCTCGTAGGAAGAATGGGTTTCCATCAATGGCAGGGCTACTGGGGTACCGCCCGTCACAATACGTGGCCTAGATCACCGTACCGAGGAGCCACCCTAACTTCCCTGCAACACAAGGCCGGTACCATCCCTTACTGGACAGTCCCGAACAAAACAACCCCGCAGTTGGCGCGCGATTCCAACTGCCCACATAGCCGAAATAAAAGGGACTTCTAGACAGGGGAAAATCTTGTCCTGAAATGGGTGCTACCCACCTAGCCTTGCTGCACCTCCCATGTTTTAGCCATTCCCGGTTGATGAGGCTTGAGGCTACGATTACCTTTATAGGACACATTTATCTTAGAATGCTCATCGTCCACCTGACGATGTTCTAAAAGCATTCAATCCATACAAGTTCGTTCCGGGTTCGAACGAAACCGAAGGCACTATTTCGTTGCACTCATTTTGGAATCACCCTCAGAGTCAACGACCATAGCCCTTGCACTCTGAGTCACCATCTCGAATCTATAAGTACTATCTCCGTCAAATTCATCACGGAATCACCCCCAGAGTTATACTGAGGAATAGTTCTTACACCACGAGTCTTCACTAAGCTCCACTTGGATTTACGACCTAACGTTTAATTGGAATCGATGTGGTTTTCGGATATCCAAATATGGAAACCCGATCCTGGTCTCACCGAAACAAAACGCCATTTTAATGTCCAAGTTGTTTTAAGGGTTTTAAACAATTAACTTATATTCAGGATGATATAAACAGATAGATGAATCATATTATCACAATAGATAATTCATATCAAAATTCATCTCACTAAGCAGCATATCACATATCATAGATATCCAAATCATCCAGTATCATTCAATCACCCAATATCAATCACCCAATATCAATCAACCATCCAATATCAATCAATCATTTTATAAGCAGAATTGATTAACTCTAAATCAATTGGATTACCTAAATCCTTCTTCATTAATTTATTCCAAATAAATAAATTAAATCATCTCTTAATGATCTTCTTTAATTAATCTCCCTTGATTAATCATCTTTTAATTCAAGTAATTAACCTTAACCATATGTGGTAATTAACCTTTAATTACTATCATTAATTATAATAGGTAATGATCCTACATTTACTTCCATTAATTAATCAATTATAATTAATTACATTAAACCTCAATTAATTACAATTAATTAATCACACTTTAATTAATTACTTTTATTAATCAACCTTGATTAACTCAATATATTAACTAATGATCCTTATTAGTTAATAACTACTTTAATTAATTAAATAATTAACTTGTAATTAATCATCTCATTAATCATAAATAGTAATTAATAACTTGTAATTACTTATCTTAATTAATTAACTTCTTAATTAATTATATTAATCCTTGATTTATTAATCTAATTAATTAATCTTTAATTGCTTCATTAAGTAATTAATAATCAATTAAATTAATAAATAAATCCTTAATTAATTACTTTATTAATTAATTAAATTTTAATTAATTACACTTAGTAATTAATCTTAAATTAATCATATTCATTAATTAATTAATCACATTAATTAATTAACTAAATTAATTAAATAATTAACCCTTAATTACTTGCATAAGTAATTATCTTTTAATTACTTCATTAATAAATCTTGATTACTCTCTTAATTAATTACTTAACAGGTAATTAATCCCATCATTAAATAATCCTTAATTCATTAATTAATTAATTACTCTATAATTAATTAACTTCAAACAATTATATTAATCAAATCCTTAATTAATATCATCAAGTGATTATTCATTAATCACTTCCAATTAAATTACTCCCATGAGTAATTTCCATTAATTACTTCCATAAGCAATTACCATTCTTAATTACATTCAATAGTTAATCATTAATTACTTCATTAAGTAATTACACTTAGTTAATTCATAATTAAGTGATTATTTAAAATTAAATAAACAATTAACTAATTATTTAAAATTAATTAAATAATTAATTAATTAACTTCTTATATTTCAAAAATCCTTAATTAATTAAGAAAACATTTATCTTAATTAATTTTTAGTTAATTACAAATCATATTAATTAAGTATTCTTACATTCATAACAAAGATAAATTAACCTTATTTATCTTCTTAAATAAATTATTTGAAATTAAATCAAATTTTAATAACTTAAAATCCAATTATTCTATTAGTTTTCAAAATCATGACTATAACCTTATTTGAAAAATAAGGCATTTAGAAATCAAATTTGAAATTTAAAACACTTTAAACATCTAATTCAAACTTATTCAATTTAAATAAAATTTGAAAACTTAGTTTTTAAGTCACTACTTAAAAATTTTACTTAAACTTTGATTCAATGTTTAAATTCAAAACTTTCTTTTAAATTAAAGTTCAAAATTTAGTTAAGATTATTACTTACAAAAGAAATCACCTCAAAATATTTAAATTTGAGAATAAATTCAATTAACATTTTTAAAAGTTTGATTTATATTTATTTTTAAACAACAAGTTTTTAACTTTGAATGTTTCTTTTTATAAAACTTGTTTATGCTTGAATGCCTAATTTTATTCAACAAGAAGTTAATTTATACAACATATATCATTACCCAGTATAACCAGGAAACCAACGACCCAAAATCTCGAGACAAACACTTAAATATCCCATGCCTACCCCGAGAAAACCCAGCACACAACAACTTCGAGACGAACCCTAAGAAAACACGAGCGAAACATCGGGCAGTAACTCGTCTTCCCCAAGCTTCAAATTCCAGTGCACACCAGAAACACACATGCACGTGCGCGATCACTTCCGGCCACCAACGTTCGTCGCGATCAACGTCGACGGTCACCTGAACGCGTGCGAGCTCGAATCTAAACCCAAATCCAACATCACTTAATCGAATCAAAAATTCGATCATCAAGCACGAAACTACAGATGCAACTCGTCACAAAACCACCCACATCGCCAACACCACGACGCCGTTCACCTCGCCGACCCTACCATCGAGACGCCACGACTATGAGCTACATCTCCACCAAAAGCGAACGATTCCGGTTCACTACGCTCGACGCAAAACCCACAGATGCAACGGCTTCAAAACCGAAAACCAAAAGCCTACTACATTCAAATTCGAACGCCATGGCCATTGGAAAAATTTGAAACCATTTTTCCTCTCATCAACAATCCACAAGCAAGCCTCGGCCAAGATTTCAAATCAAATCGTCACGCCGATCAACGGCAATTCACCAAAAACCCAAAAACGTTCAAACCCAAAATTCACATTAAATATCCAATTAAAAATTACAAATTGCATATCTAAATGCATGATTTATCATCACGATTACATGCATGAAGTTCAATTTAGAATTTAAAGCAGTTGATTTTCAACACAAATTTTAGTTCACTGTGTTTTACCATTTTTAAAATTATTTGTAAATTTAAAAATTACAGAAACTATTTTATAATCTTCATCAAACATTAACATACAACTTTTATTAAATCATTAAGGGCAAATATTGATGTTTAGTAGAAGATTTGAATTTTGAAAGTGAAACTTGGTCAGAAGACAATAAATAACAGAGGATTGATTTATACTCAGACTTAATTTCACATACATATATGCATATCCATCAATTCAACAAATTAAACACTAAAAGATTTTCATGCAATCACCAAGATTAATTCACAGATTAACACATGCATTAGAATCTAAATCAATTTCAAACTGTTTTTAAATAATTTACTCACCTTATAAATTTTTGCAGAGCACTGAACATGTTTTAATTCATTTTCAGGCTTGAACACTTTAATCTGAAAAAACTATGATTTTGCTGAAGAAAATCCTTTGCATGCTTCAATTTAATGATCTACACTTGCCGTTATCTTCATTCCTCCTTTGAATTGCAGGTTGCAGATTTTAATTTTGCTTTTGATTTTGCAGATTTCATTCCAGATTTGTTTTTTCTTTTCATTTGAATTGCAGTTTTGAAGTTGCTGATTTGTAAATGGGTGTGAAAAACTTGCTTTTGATTTTAATGTCAGGTTTTTGAGAATAGTTTCTATTTTGAACTTAAGAAAAGAAGATAAAGGAAAAAGAGTTTTGTAAAAACTAGTTTCTTCTTAAAAACATTTAATTAAAAATTGAAATAAGTATTTTGCCACATGTTTACAATTTGAACAAATGTCATTAGCATGTTTTAAAAATTACAAGTGTTATAAAGATGCCTTAGAATGTTCACACATGTACATAAGTATTTTAAATAAATTTATATTTAATTTAAATGTAAATATAACTTACTTTTTAAGCTACTTAATTAAAAATATTAGTTTACCTTTAAAAGAAAATATGCTAAAACTAATTATAATATAAATAAATTCCTTATACATGTATTTTTAAAATCTAAAACATTTATATATATACACTTATAACCATTTTATATTAAACATTTTAAAAGAAAACAAAACAAAACTTTGATTAAATACCTCTTTAAACTATCATATTTAAAATAAACAATTATCTTATACTTGAAAACAATTTAATTAATCTAAATTAACTTTTGAAAAAATAATAATTTTAAAACAAAGCTTTAAATTACAATATATTCATACATATATAAATTATCCATAGATTAAATTAAATTTCAAAACAACTCCAAATTATAACATATACATACATATATATTACAATTTGAAAATTCATCTTTTATTTAAAACAAAAATCTCCTATTCACAATATATATCAAATATTTATATATTATAAATAGAATAAAAATTTCATTAGCTTTGGCAAATAATTCTTATCAGATTTTAAATTGTTAAAAAGATATTGATCAAAATTACCAGATTAAATATTTGTTAACCTTTAAAAAGATTAAATTAACCAATTTAAATTAAAATTATAAATAAAAATTATCAAATCAATTTAATTATTAATACAGATTATTAAATTGATATTGCCTAAAATTCCGGGTCGTTATAGATCTGCTGCACTTAAGGAAGAGGTAGATTAAATCAAGTCGAATGGGTTTATTCGAGGTGCATTATATCCAGAATGGGTGTCCAATTCTGTACTTATCAGAAAACCCAATGGGAAATGGAGAACATGAATTGACTACTCAGGTTTGAATAAAACTTGCCCTAAAGACAGTTTTCCACTTCCCCGGATCGATTAGCTCGTAGATTCGACGGCTGGACATGAACTCTTATCCTTCATGGATGCGTATTCTGGCTACAACTAGATACCCACGCACTTGCCCGATCAGAAGCATACCAGCATCGTCACCGATTTGGGACTTTACTGCTACAAAGTCATGCCCTTTGGACTCAATAACGTCGGGGCAACCTAATAACGGCTAGTTAATCGAGTGTTTGCTAACCGGTTCAGAAGAACCATGGAGGTATATGTGGACGACATGCTTATGAAGTTGTGATTCTCCATTAATCATATCAAAGATCTGGAAACGAAGTTCAGCATCCTCCGAGAGTACAGAATGAAACTCAACCTGTTGAAGTGTCACTTTGGCGTTGCTTCTGGAAAGTTCCTTGGATTTACCATCAATTCTCGAGGAATTGAAGCCAATCCCGAGAAGATCTGGGCAATCAGAAATCTTGAGACTCCAAGAACTATAAAGCAAGTGCACAGCCTCAACGGGAAAGAAGCAACATGGAGCAGGTTCATTTCGAAATCCATCGACAAGTGCATTCCTTTCTTCGATCTGATCAGAAAAGGAAAACGGAATTTTGAATGGACTACAGAATGTGAGGGAACATTCCGAGCGCTGGTTCAACACCAGTCCACCACCCATTCTGTCAAAGCTTGTTGATCACGAGAGATTGTACATCTACTTGGTGGTGTTAGAAAACGCAATCAGTGCTGCCTTAATTCGGGAGGAGGACCGGATACAGTGGCCAGTATATTACATTAGCAAACGACTGACCGAAGCAGAAAGAAACTATCTGAAGTTGGAAAAGTTGGCTTATTGTCTTGCCATTTCCTCGAGGAAGCTCCGTCCCTATTTCCAAACTCATGTTATCACTGTATACACCGACTAGCCGTTACGATGGGTCCTTACGCGGCCTGAAATGTTTGGTGGGTTACTCAAGTGGAATATCGAGCTGAGTCAGTTCGACATCACCTACACTCCAAGTTGAGCTATCCAAGGACAAGTCCTGGCAGACTTCATCTCTGAGTTCACTATCCCGGAGAACTTACCCGAAACCATTGAATCTCCCAAATATGTCTGGAAGCTACATATTGATGATGCATCAAATAACCGCTGCTCAGGCGCCGGTGTTGTACTTGAAACTCCTGAAGGTCGGTCTATATGTTGTGCTTTACCAACGAGGCAGAATATGAAGCCCTGCTCGCTGGATTAAGGCTAGCTAGAGATTTGAGAATTATCGATGTGGAGATTTACTACGATTCACAATTAGTCATGTGCCAATTACGGGGAGAATACAAGGCCAAAGACCGAAGGCTGGCTGCTTATCTTGCTCGGGTTTAGGAAATATTGAATCAGTTCGATTATTATGCCATCTACTGCATACCCCGAGAGCGCAATCAGAAAGCCGATTTCTTGGCAAAGTTAGCCAGTAATGGAGAGGCACAACAGATGGGACACGTTCCCGTAGAAACATTATCCTCCCCGAGCATTGATCGGATGGAAACAGATGGGGTATTTGAAATCATTCCCAATATGACTTCGTTCAGAAACTATCTCAAGCACGAAACCCTGCCGTAGCGCAGGAGTGAAAAAAGACAAGTTCTTCGAAAGGATTTACGGTTCACTATTCAGAATGGAGTCATGTATAGAAGAGGGTACTCTGTTCCTTTACTCCGATGTATCGCCCACAATTAAATCAAACGAGTATTGCATGATGTACACGAAGGATAATGTGGCGATCACACCGGGGGGGCAAGCTCTGGCCAAGAAAGTGCTTGGATATGGATACTATTTGCCAACTGTAATTCATGATGCATAGAATTACTCTAGGAAATGTGACAAATATCAGAAGGATGCTCGAATTCCGAGAGCCTCGCCTACCGAAATAACTCAGATGGTCAGTCCCTGGCCATTCGTAGTATGGGGCATCGACGTTATTGGTTCTCTACCTCTAGCGAAAGGTGGCGCGAAGTACGTCATCGTTGGAGTGGATTAATTTACCAAGTGGGAAGAAGCTGAGCCTCTTGTTACTATCACAACGAAAAAAGTGATCAAATTTGTTGTTCGCAACATTATCTGTCGATTTTGTCTCCCATATACCATCATCACTGACAACAGAGCCCAATTCGACAGTATTGAATTTAAGAATTTCCGTCAACGATTCCACATCCAGAAGAAGTTCTCTGCAGTTGCACATCCTCAAGCGAATGGACATCTTGAAGCAGTTAATAAATTTATAAAGTCCATTATGAAGAAACAATTGGAAAAGGCCGAGGGAAAATGGATCGATGAACTCCCCATTGCCCTATGGGCTTATCGGACAACCCACAAATCCACGATCGGCCACACTCCATTCTCTCTTTCCTATGGTTCAAAAGTCGTTATTTCAGTCGAGATGGAAGTACCTTCTCATCGTGTGGCATATTATGATCCAAAGATTAATGCTATATTACTTGCCGAATCTCTTGACTTATTGGATGAGAAGCAAGAAGAGGCTGATTTGAGCGCAGCCGCGTATCGAAGTCGAGTCGCTCGATTGTACCATGCCAAGGTCCGACCCTGAACCTTTGAACTCGGCGATCTTGTCCTTAAAATAATTTACTCGGTTCGTTCACATATGAAACCAACGTGGGAAGGGTCGTATGTCATTGAATGAAGACCCAGAGATGACACATTCAAATTATCGATTATTGACGATCTCATTCTGCCGAGATCCAGGAACAGCGAGAATCTTCGTCGCTACTACACATAACAGGCTTTTTTTGATTCGGTCTGCTTTTCATTTACAATTTATTTATGCATTTGAAATTTGGATTTGTAATAAGGCAACCGACTTTGCCGTATTTTCTTATTTCAGCAAAAAAATGCAATCTCTTCGATCCAGAGCAGTGATTTTAAAAATGTGTCATACGACCATCACAATGCACGGAGAGCTAAGTTCCATCCTATGGTGGGATTTATTCAAATAGGGAGTGACTGTGATATGACCGGTCACTCACTAAGTGAAACCCGAGCACGGGGGCAAGTCATCACACTGAAGCCAAAATAGGATTGATACACGACAATCCTCTAACTAACTCCAGATTTCCAAAGTGCAAACTGGAGCATAAACTTACAAATGCGGTTTCGAGGAGGGTGGATTTGTCCACCTAACGACTTCGGCCGTATTAAAACCAAGTTCGAGGAAGATGGATCCGTCCGTCTAACGACCTCACTTGTTAACTCAAGGTGGATGTGAATCGACCATCCATGATCCTGATAGATCCATCATTCCCGGAGTGCGAACGAAATTTTGAAAATCAAAATAGATGTGATCGACCGTCTGTTAACCAACTCCAGATTCCTAGAGTGCGAACTGGAGTATAAACATAAAAATGGGTGTACACGGCCACCAATCGGCTAATTCTAAGTCCCCAGGGTGCGGATTAGAGTATCAACATAAATCGGGTGTGAAATGACCACCCGTAAGATAACTCTAAGTCCCTAGAGTGCGGATTGGAGTATAAACACAAATCGGATGTGATTGACCACCCACAAATCAATCTAAGTTCCCAAAGTGCGGACGAAGCTCTAAATACCAAACGGGCGTGACTGACCGCCCATAAAGTAATTTAAGTCCCCGGAGCGTGGACATATCTCTAAATCTTAAGCGGACGTGACTGACCGCCGATGAGCAAGTGCAATCCCCATAGCGTGTATGCAATCATCGATGGATGAGCGGGTGTGATTCGACCATTGAACACGTCTTGTTTCAGCCTCGATTCAATAAAGTAAAGTTCAATGTATTGAAGGCAAAATGCAACTGCCAACCGGTCTTTTCAATTTATCCCCGGAGCTGGAAGCAAAACCTGAATATCAGCTACTGATTGAGACAGTGCAGTATTGGAACTCGGCTTAACTGTCGATCATGACTCGAAGCCATAGTTTTAGAACTTAACAACTAAAATCAGGTCCAACTCAAAGGCTAAAACTTCACAAGTGTATTGAATGGAAATCCAAACGCTGAAACACTTAAGCAAATAAATACAAACTATGCTGAAGACAAAATGGAATTTTATTTCAACTATTCTTTGGAAGAGAAGGATAAGTACAAAAGTATCCTATATAATCCTACTAGCAGGGGCCGAACCCGCATCTATACACGGCCTACAAGAAACAAAAAGAATTACCTATCTGTCTACCAAAAATGCATTAAGAAGAAATGCTTATTCTCTTGTCTTTTTCTTCTTTTTCTTCGGTGTTGACCCGTTGGAACTACCGCCCGGATGCCTCTTCGAGCCCTTGATTTTTGGCAGTAGATTTCCAGTTGAGGAAAATATGGTAACCTCTTCCTCCACACTCACATAAATTGGAATGCTTCCTAAGGCAGAGTCGGAGGAATAGGATCAGCGTGAGAAGACGAGAGAGGCACACTGGTGTCGACAATAGTACCACCGGGAGAAATCATCTACAGAGGGGCTGGATCAGGGGCTACCATCCCACCTCCGATACCACTAGCCCGCGTAGCTGCCTTCATCTCAGCGTTGATCTCTTGTATGATCTCTTCTTCATGAACTGTTTGGGCGTCCATAGGGATACCGCCGGTTGAACTCGAGGAGCTAACCACAAGTGCACTTCCACCCACAACAAATGGAAGATCAGAAAAAAGGTTAGTTTGGTGGCCAAGAAGCTCCTCCATCATCTGCTCATCAACGGTAAACGTGCTCCCCTGTGCTCCATCAGTTGATACAGTGGCCGTTGTAGTGGTCGCTTCTGTAATGAGGACCTCCTACGTGTGATGCGGCTCTTGGATTGCATGGGGCACGGCTAATGTAACTCCTATCGCTGAATAGAGACGAAGTAAAAGATGTTAGTGATTACTTCAAGCAACGCTTCCAACTTTGAATGAGCACAAGAAATGTTCAGAATACCTTCCTCAAATTGGCTCACAAGTGGCGGAGCACTTTAAAGACATGCTCGCGAGCTGGAGACAACTACGGTTGATCGGGATTGTATTTTAGAACAGACCGAGGATCAACCGTAGGAGTAGATTCGGGCAGGGTTGGCACAAGAGTTCCGGAACCCGCATCATGGCGCTCAACGCCAGAACCTTCTCCTTTCATGAAGAGTTATGACGAATAGACACTTCTTTTGAAATTTAAATTTAGAACTCAACTGACACCATGTCGACATGGGGTACTTGAGTATGTCGGCATCCCAAAGGGATTTTTGGTGTTTTGATTTTCTTTGAAAATAACCTTTATTTTATATTAAAACTATTTTAAACTTTATAAATATACTTGACTATATTTAAAATACATAAGTAAGTATAAATAATAATGTATAAAAAAATTTACTATAATTTTATATTTAAAATCTAAGTATAAATATTTAAAAGTTAAATATATTATATTTAAAAGATAGTTTAAAAACAAGGATAATTTGATTTTGAAATTAAAGATTATTTTGAGGCTAAAAGTATTTAAAATCAGGATAGATGTTTTTTGATGCTTTTAAAAGGAAGGTTTTGAAATCATTTTGAAAACAAGATATAATTTTGAAAAATCATTTTGAATAAAAAGTTAGCGGATACAAAACAATGTTCCACTAGATTTTTCGTAGGTTCCATCCTACTTAGGGTTCCATCCCTTTAACAGGCTCGAAGTGGATTCCATTCCACGAATAAATTGGATTTTAAGATGCCAGTGATTTTCTATGAGTTTTAACAAAATAATAAACTACTTGAACTCTTGATAATCTTGAGACTCATGAGTCTTCAATCTTGATATCTGGAATCTCTATACTGTACAGTCTTCATTCTTATTAGCTGCATGGTTAAATCCTGCATATACATATATATCTAAACTTATACTGTTAGTATTTATATTTTATAATCTATTCTAAGGTTGTTGTCATCAAACCATCATCTCACGGCCTTTTTGATGATGACAACCTTTGTATATAAAATATTACTTCTATCCTAATAACTCCCCCTAAAACTAATAACTCCCCCTTAATCTATGCCTAACTACCCTATTTTATACTTCTCCCCCTTTGTCATCAACAAAAACTAACTCCAAACTATATAACACCAAACTATAGAAGTCCCCCTAAATCTAATACTCTATGATATGTGATTATAATGATAGTGTTATCATAAATAATCAACACTTAGATCTAATAATAAACCTAATCCTAAACTACTAACTATTCTAAGTATTTGATAACCATATAATTATATTTATTAATAGAGAAGAACACATATAAGAACACAATTTATTTATTAATCATATAGTTAATATTTACATTTTCGTTGTAAACGTAAGAAGGAATAAACAACAATGGTAAAGAAAGAGAAGAAACTAATGTGTGTTTTTGAACATAGGAGATCTATGGATCGAACAGTTTGGATAGTGGAAACAGAAATTTCCACGTTGATCGACAAGATTCCCATCTTTGTCAAAACACACTTCTCCAGCGCACACGACTTTGTCGTCATCTTCCGCATGCGCTTCTTCCATGGGTTCTTCTTCTACTTCTTCTTCTTCTTCGCTGGCCTCATGTTCTTGATCTCCTGAAGAATCTTCGTCAATCAAGATTGGGTTAGCATGATTGTCCATTAGAAATTTTTGCGAATTCCTAAAGATTTTGCCTTGCCTCTCTTGTTCCTTGGCCATTCGCTTGAATTTCAGTCATTAATTGAAGTGCATCCTCTAGAGAATCCTCCATTTTAGTCACACGAGCGAGAGTAGTACGTTGAAATGGCCTAGATGTAGGAGAGGGGAATGAAAAGGTTGATTTTATGTTTGATTTGGAAGAGGAGACCATTGATTATTTGATTTCAGAGAAAAGAACAGAGAGGTAACAGAAAGAATGAATAAAATTTCGAAAATATGAAGAATATATAACCAATTATTGGAATTTTGGTGGGAAAATTTTCAAAAATTTAAAAACGTTGTATGTCGACATAGGGTAGAGGAGTATGTCGACATGGTTCTTGAATTTTTGCCTGTTTAATTTATTTTGAATTAATTTTTTATTATACTTTGTTTATTTATATTTTATATTTCAGTTATTGAACAAATACCTAATTCTCTTCTTAATTTAGTAAATATAGATTCATTTAATGGTTTTGTTAAGATATCAGCAATTTGATTCTCAGAATTGATATAATCTAGAGTGATTACTTCCTTACTTATATTATCTCTGAGAAAATGATGTCTGATATCAATATGTTTAGTTCGAGCATGTTGAGTAGTACTTTTGGATAAATTTATCGCATTCGTATTATCACAATAAAATTGGTGATTTTGAAAATTTTAAACCATAATCTTTTAAAGTTTGTTGCATATATATTACTTGAGAACAAGCCAAAGCAGTATAAATATATTCCGCTTCAGTTGTTGATAAAGAAATTGTGTTTTGCTTTTTACTAAACCAGGAAATCAGAGAATGCCCCAAAAAGTGACAGTTCCACTTGTACTCTTTCGGTCTGATTTACAACCAGCATAATCAGCATTAAAGTAAGATATTAAGTCAAAGGAATCATTTTTAGGGTAAAATAAGCCATAATCAGATGTGTGTTTAACATATCTTATGATACATTTTACGGCTTTTTAGTGGGTCTCTTTAGGTTGGGATTGATATCTTGCACAGAGACAAACACTATGCATGATATCAGGTCTACTAGCAGTAATAGAGAGTAGTGATCCAATCATTCCTCTATATAACTTTTGATCTACATATTTCGAGAGATATTCTTTACTAAGGTACTCATTGGTTGCCATGTGAGTGGGTTTTCTACTTGCAGTAGTCAAACCAAATTTATTAATTAGGTCTTTAGCATATTTTTCTTGACTGACAAAGATACCATTATCTAATTGTTTTATTTGTAATCCTAAAAAGAAAATTAATTCACCCATATGACTCATCTTAAACTCTTTTGTCATTATTTCAGAAAATTCTGTATTCATTTCAAAATTAGTTAATCCAAAAATGATATCATCTACGTAGACTTGTACTAGTTGAATATCATTTTTATTTCTTTTAATAAAAAGAGTATTATCTACTTTACCAATTTCAAAATTTTATTGTAATAGATAAGATCTTAGTCTATCATACCAGGCTCTATGAGCTTGTTTTAGACCATATAAAGCTTTCTTAAGTTTGCAACATGATTTGGTAATTTATCATTTTCAAAAGGTGGTGGTTGTTCAACAAACACTTCTTCTTTTACGAATCCATTTAAAAAGGCACTTTTAACATCCATTTGAAATAATTTGAAATTATTATGATTTGCGAAAGCAAGTAGAATCCTAATGGCTTCTAATCTTGCGACGGGAGCAAAGGTTTCATCAAAATCTATTCCTTCTTCTTGACAAAAACCTTGAGCGACTAAACGTGATTTATTTCTAACTACCTCTCCTTGTTCGTTCATTTTATTTTTATAAACCCATTTAGTTCCAATTATAGTTTTATTTTCAGGTCTAGGAACAAGTTCCCAAACTTCATTTCTAGTAAATTGATTTAGTTCTTCTTGCATAGCCAAAATCCATGAATCATCAGTTGATGCTTCTTTTGGATTTTTTGGTTCAATAGTTGATATAAAAGATACATTACTCATTTGACTTAGTTGATTTCTAGTTTTAACTACAGATTGCATATCTCTTAGTATATTTTCAATAGGATGATCTTTTGAAAGTTTAGTCCCTTTATTAGGATGATTAATTTCATTATTAGTGTTAGTTGACTCTTGATTTTGAGTAATTAAATCATCTTCATCAATTGTATCTTCAAAAATTTGAAATTTTCATCGAATGACACATGCATTGTTTCTTCGATGGTGTTAGTTCTTAAATTAAATACTCTGTATGCTTTACTTCTATTAGAATATCCGATAAAGATACCTTCGTCGGATTTAGGATCAAATTTATCTAAGTTATCTTTAGTATTTAAAATAAAACATTTACTTCCAAAAATTATAAAATAAGATACTTTAGGTTTCTTTGAGTGAAGAAGTTCATAAGAAGTCTTATTACTTAAAGGTCCAATTAAAATTCTATTTAAAATATAACAGGCGGTAGCAACTGCTTCTGCCAAAAAATTCTTTGGTAATTTACTGTCTAAAAGCATAGTTCTCGCACACTCTTGAATCGTCCTATTTTTACGTTCTACTACTCCATTTTGTTGTGGAGTTCTTGGAAATGAAAAACTGTGAGTTATTCCCTTTTTATTACAGAATTTTTCAAACTTTTCATTTTCAAATTCACCACCGTGATCACTATGAATGGTTATAATTTTTAGAGAAAGTTGATTTTGAATCCTTTTTGAAAAGTTCTTAAAACATTCAAAAGTATCACTTTTATGTTTCAAAAATATTATCCACGTAAATCTAAAATAATCATCTACAATTACAAAAACATATTATGATTTATTGACAGAATTTGACATGGACCAAATAAATCAAAGTGAAGTAATTCAAGAGGTTTTGAAATTGAAATCATATCTTTTAATTTAAAGGAACTTTTTTTAAGTTTTCCTAATTGACATGCATCACATAGACTATCTACTTTAAAATTCATTTTAGGGACGCCTCTCACTAGATCATGTTTTGACAGTCTAGATAAAAGTTTGAAATTCAAATGCCCAAATCTCTTATGCCAAACCCAAGGGTCACTTGTATTTTCCAAAAGACATAATTATCATTTGAAACTTTCATACTAAGAATATAAATATTCTTTTTCCTAATTCTCTCAAATATTATAGTTGATTTATTATCTTCAAAGTGACATTTATCTTTTTCAAATTTAATTTTATATCCTTTATCGCAAAGTTGGCTTATACTTAGCAGATTATGTTTCATATTTTTAACTAGCAAAACATTAGTAATAATAGGAGTTTCAGAGTTACCGACTTTGCCGATGCCAATCACATATCCTTTTGAATTGTCTCCAAAGTTAACCAGTCCTCCGTATTTGTATATTATATCATTTAACATATCTGGACTGCCAGTCATGTGTCTAGAACATTCACTATCGAGTATCCATTTGTCCTTTCTGATCCGCATAATTTGTCCGTTGTGTATTGATTCCTCAATAGCCATAAAGCGTGATTCCTGTACATCAAACAATTTTGGTAAACAACTTGATTTTGAACATTGATTATATGCAGACTCAAAAGACAATGATGATCTGAATATTTCTAAACTAGTACTAACAAACATAGCCATTTTAAAACTTTTTCAAAAATCATATTATGAAACTTTGAAAACCTTGCTCTGATACCAAATGAGAGAAATGCGGATTAAGGATCTTAAGGCTAAGGACAAACACTAGAGGGGGGTGAATAGTGTTTTAGAGAATTGTTAAATCTTTTTAGTTTTTGTTAATTTGAACACAAATGTATGCAATATTCAGACACAAATATGATCACAGAATCAAACACAGATGCAAATATAAATTAAAAGCGGTAAAGGAAAGAACACACCGAATTCTATACTGGTTCGGAGTTACCCTACATCCAGTCCCGCACACAAGTACGGATTTCCTTTCAAAAACAATCTTTACAATTACACCCTCGATTTCAAGGCTACGAGGTACACCCTCCAGAATCACAATCCTCTGGGTAGAGATACTTGATTTCCCGGGCAACAAGTTCACCCAATTGATTTCCCAAGTCTACAATCACACCTTATCTCGCTTGATTGATTTTCAAGGCTACAATCACACCTTTCTCACTATGTTGATTACAAAAAGCCTATAACTCTGAATAGCACTGAGGATCTTATTGAGATAGTGATAGAGAATCCAACCAGAGATAATCTAGTTAGATTCAATGTTGATTTCGGCAGAGTAATGATAAGAATTTGTATATAGAAATGTGAAAGAAGAAGAGGAGTGAAAAATCAGAAAAACCGAATTAAAATTCGTTGAAACTAACCCCTATTTGTAAAAGAACAACAGCCATGTCCATTCGTGAAGAGTTATGACGAATAGACACTTCTTTTGAAATTTAAATTTTGAACTCAACTGACACCATGTCGACATGGGATACTTGAGTATGTCGACATCCCAAAGGGATTTTTGGTGTTTTAATTTTCTTTGAAAATAACCTTTATTTTATATTAAAACTATTTTAAACTTTATAAATATACTTGACTATATTTAAAATACATAAGTATAAAGAATAATATATACAAAATTTTACTATAATTTTATATTTAAAATCTAAGTATAAATATTTAAAAGTTAAATATATTATATTTAAAAGATAGTTTAAAAATAAGGATAATTTGATTTTGAAATTAAAGATTATTTTGAGGCTAAAAGTATTTGAAATCTGGATAGATGTTTTTTGATGCTTTTAAAAGGAAGGTTTTGAAATCATTTTGAAAACAAGATATAATTTTGAAAAATCATTTTGAATAAAAAGTTAGCGGATACAAAACAATGTTCAACTAGATTTTTCGTAGGTTTCATCCTACTTAGGGTTCCATCCCTTTAACAGGTCGAAGTGGATTCCATTCCACGAATAAATTAGATTTTAAGATGCCAGTGCTTTTCTATGAGTTTTAACAAAATAATAAATTACTTGAACTCTTGATAATCTTGATACTCATGAGTCTTCAATCTTGATATCTGGAATCTCTATACTGTACAGTCTTCATTCTTATTACCTGCATGGTTAAATCCTGCATATACATATATATCTAAACTTATACTGTTAGTATTTATATTTTATAATCTATTCTAAGGTTGTTGTCATCAAAACCATCATCTCACGGACTAACACAATATGTCAATAATAAATTCAAGTTAAGAATCTTTTAAGTTGAAAATATTCCAAATTAAAGACAATGGCTGATTCAATCAAAAATGCTGAGTACGTTGCCCTGAATAGCACCATAAAAAACAAAGTATGTAAATATAAACGTACAAATTTATATCTAAGCTGAAGGTGATTCCAAATGTCGAGAATTTCATAACGGTGTTGTATGATAATAATGTCACGAAATGGTTCATAATATAATCTACAGCTCACTAGAAGTCAAGAGACATAATCCAAATTGTTCCATATAATAAAGGCAGTTTATTAGCATCAGAGAGGGTTGATTGATAAAGTAAAAAATTAAAATATAATAGCATACCCGTTCACTGATGGATCGACCCAATTTGTTTTGAGAAACTAATTGGAGAATTTGAAATGAGATTTCATAGTTGACCTCAAGTGCAAGTGGGAGATTGATAGAGTTATGGGTATTCTCTAGGGGAAATTATGTAATATATATATATATATATATATATATATATATATATATATATATATATTCAACTTAATAATCAATTTTGTTCGGAATAAAATGTGTTTTCTTTCTATTATACAGACTTGATATGATGTGATATATCAATTAATTAATTTAGTTTAAAGTAAATATAAAATCCTTAAATGATATATTTTATGATAATAGTTACAAAGTGTTGTGCCCGTGAGCATTTTATCACGATGAAAATAAATAGATCAATTCAACTATTCCTACTCAAGTTTATTGAGACTAGATATCAATATATCCATTGAGACTAGTGTACATGACACTCTCCAAATGTTGGGTAATATATTACTTATGGTCATTGGCGACACAAAGGGGTTGCGTACTGATAGTTATTGGATAACTACTGAATGACCAGCTCGATAGTTTTCTTTTTATTAATATGACTAAGCTAAAACAGAAAATGTCGATGAAACTAATTTACATAGTTCTCTCAACTTGAGAATATTTGTTGATCTTCAATGTGGAAGTTAAATCGTGGTGCGGTGTCCACCGAATGACTTAGTTGGATCGAGTGGAAGCATTGAAAGCGAAACACTATTCAAGAGAGGATTCGTCTCCTCAGTTGTATGAGATTGGTATCACACTCAACTGAAGTCAACTCAAAGTCAAAAGTCTTTGGCCCGAGCATTTCAGTTAATTATTATTATTATCATTAAATGAATGATTTTGTGTTTGGACTATAAAGTTGAGTATGGACGATACTAGAATTTTGATCGTTACCAAATTCTATAAGTCAAAAGTGATATAGTTTTGACGAAGAGAATTGGTGTAAATAATTGTCACTACAAAAAAAAGTTTAAATAAGTAAATTGGATTTTGCCAAGAGATATATAAGCAACGAGATTCAGCCAAATGATCACACCACTAGCTAAGATGGTGTGTGAACATTAATTTTTGAATTGTTTAATATTAATCGCTGATAAAATTTACACCTTTGAGTCACACAACCGTAATGATGAATGCTCTGAATAAACCACACGATTTAATTAATTTATAATCATCGTAAATTAATTAATATCTCTGAAACAGTGATTATTAAATTTTATTTTATTTTTTATATAATCATTAGCATTTAGTAAAGCACGTAAATAAAAGTTATAAACTTATGTATCGATATACGATGTCGATAGATTGTTTAAATTAGATTTAAATGAAATAAATGTTAAGTGGTTTGGGATCACGTTTGGCTAGCAACATAAGAGAGAGAGGATAATTTTTCAAAAGAATTAAAAAAAGGTGAAAAGAATAATATAAAGAAGGGAAAAGTCTCTCTTTAGTTGGAATTGATTGCCTCCTTTATTTTATTTCTTTTCATAGCCTTTTGGTTATTCATTCTCTAATGTGATCTTTTATTGCCAATAACCTTTTATTGTCAAACCTTTCTTTATGAAATCATTCCCGTCAATGTTAATTTCGAATTTCAAATTATTTAAAATAGCTAATAGATTTTCACTTTACATATACACACATATTATGAATGTATGAATATACTACATTAATTAAAAACTTGAGCAACAAAGGCATGTGCAAATTTAGTTGATAAGCTATAAATTTCATTCAATGTATTAGTTATTGGAATTAAAGGAGAGAAATGAAACGTTTTTATCTTTTCATATGTTGTCATATCTTCTTTTTATTAGTTGTATTCTATTAACCAGATTATTAACCAAGCAGAAGTCAATAGAAGTTAGAATGTCAAGACGAAGACGAAATGACACGAAAACTTGAACGCACACTTAGAAAAGGTAATGAAACAGCTCAAAGAAGTTCCAAAAGACTTAGAGCTAAGTAAACAACTCGGTATCGAATCATTTAGCTCAGTACCGAGTCATTTTTCCTTCCATTATCGTCTTCCAAACTTCATACAACTCATGCACTACCTAACTACACATAACCAAGTGATTTTTCCAAAATTTGGAGGAGCAATTCCAAGGGTTGGTGAGAAGTGTTAGAACCTCAGAGTTTGATGTTTTGACAGTGACAACTACACAAAAATATATTATATATAATCAACTATAGTAGGAAAATATATCAACTACCTAAGAGATCTACATGACGGAGACAAGAGAAGATGATGTACAATATATTATTAGTCATAGAGTGTCATGTCTAGAATGTATATATGTTGAAATCTCTTTAAAGTGGTATACACACATACACACAATTGAAATACTTTTGAAGTGTTAAAAAATAAAAACAACACATATCGGTCGACTGATAAATGTGTGAGAAATACGGATTACGGAGCTTAAAGCTAGAATTAACACTAGAGGGAGGGTGAATAGTGTTTTAAGGAATTACTAATTCTTTTTGAGTTTATATTAATTTGAACACAAATGTATGCAATATTCAGACACAAATATGATCACAGAAACAAACACAGATACAGAAATAAAGTAAAAGCAACAAAGGAAAGAACACATCGGATTTTATAATGGTTCGGAGTTACCCTACATCCAGTCCCGCACACAAGTACAGATTTCCTTTCAAAATCAAATCTTACAATTACACCCTCGATTTCAAGGCCACAAGGTATAGCACTCCAGATTCACAATCTTCTGGGTAGAGATACTTGATTTTATGGGAAACAAGTTCACCCAATTGATTTCCCTGGCTACAATCACACTTTTCTCGCTTGATTGATTTCACAGACTATAATCATACCTTTTCTCATTCAATTAATTACAAATAAGTCTATAACTCTCTGAATAGCACTGAGATCTTGTTGAGATAGTGATAGATTCTCAAACTAGAGATGATCTAGTTAGATTCAATGGTGATTTCGGCAGAGTAATGGTAAAAACGCATATAAAGAAATATGGAAGAAGAAGAGGAGTGAAATCAGAGAAAAAATGAATATGAATTTGTTTAAAACAGCCCCTATTTATAGTAGAACAACAACCATGTCCATTCGTGAAAGGATATGATGAATAGACACTTCCTTTGAAATTCAAATTTTTGAAATAAACTGCCACCTTGTCGACAAGGGTATGTTGGGATTGTCGACAGGCCTATGGTATTTTTGGTAAATTTTTTTCTTTGAAAATAACTTCTATCTTGTATTAAAACTATTTTAAACTTTATAAATATACTTAACTATAGTTAAAATAATATATAGGTATAGAGAATAATACTTTGGTATATATATAATTTTACTATATATTAAGTATAAATATTAGAAGATAAATATATTATAATTAAAAGATAGTTTAAAACCAAGGATAATTTGATTTTGAAAATAAAGATCATTTTGAGGCTAAAAGTATTTTAAAACCAGGATAGATGTTTTTGATTCTTTTAAAAGGAAGATTTTGAAATCATTTTGAAAACAAGATATAATTTTGTAAAACATTTGAATAAAAGTTAGTGGATACAAAACAATGTTCCAGTAGATTTTTCGTAGGTTCCATCCTACTTAGGGTTCCATCCCTTTAACAGGCTCGGAGTGGATTCCATTCCACGAATAAAATGGATTTTAAGATGCCAGTGCTTTTCTAGGAGTTTTAACAAAATTCCTAACTAAATTACTTATTATTGAAATCTTGAACTCTTGATAATCTTGATACTCATGAGTCTTCAATCTTGATATCTTCAGTCTTGAATCTCTATACTGTACAGTCTTCATTCTTGGTACCTTCATGGTTAAATCCTGCATATACATATATATCTAAACTATAATGTTAGTATTTATATTTTATAATCTTATTCTAAGGTTTTTGTCATCAAAACCATCTTCTCAGGGACTAACAATCTCCCCCTTTTTAAAGATGACAACTTTTGTTTATAAAGTATTACTTATATCCTAATAATTCCCCCTAAAACTAATAACTCCCTCTTAATCTATGCCTAACTATCCTATTTTATACTTCTCCCCCTTTGTCATCAACAAAAACTAACTCCAAACTATATAACTCCCTCTTATTCTAAAATACTATATGACATGTGATTATAATGATAGTGTTATCATAAATAATCATCACTTAATTCTAAAACTTAAAATTAGTCCTTAATTACTAACTATCCTAACTAAGAATCCAATGTGAGAATTCAAATACAAGAACACAAATCATTTATTAATTATATATTGTTATATTTACATTTGCATAGAAAACATAAGTAAGATCATATAACGATAAGAAAAAGAGGAAAGAAACTAATGTGTATTTATACATATTATGTTTTGCACACCAATTATCAATCCACACCAAACCAAATCAAATCAAATCAATCCAAGCAATCAAATAAAATCAAACATTACGAGGAACTTCCACCCATCCTTCTTCTCCAAATATAGGGTCTGGTTTAATGGCATCCCAATTTTCATTTTCATTGGTGAGAGAGACTGGAGGGTGTAACGACCCGTAATTTTCGTTAGTATAATTTGTCATTTTAATAAGATTTAGATCATTTAATTTAGAAAGAAATAAAGATTTATAATTAATAATGAGGCAAATGTTGGAAGTGAAATGAAACCATGGAAATTTAAGCTAAGTATTAACAGTCGATATAAAATGACGAATAAATTGAAGTGATGTAGATGGTTATACTAGGCTAAGAATTGAATATAAGAAAACAAGGGTAAGTAGTGAATTTATTTAATGAATTAATAATACTAGATAGTAAATTGAATTAAATCAATGTCCTGTAGTAATTGGAGTATGGTTTGGGAATGAAAGCTTTTAAAGGAAAGCATTTAATTTACAAATGAAATCAATGCATTAAACTTTTTTGTAACAGAATGTAAAATTTTGATATTTTTTGTAAAGGTAAGTTTATAAATAATTAATTTGCGCAAACCCAATTAATTGTAATAACTGAAAGGTCAAAAAAAATTGATTTCATTAAATAAATTGGGGATTTAATTTTATCAAAGGTAATTAAATATTGTCTTAATGTAAAATTTAGATAAATTCTGAAATTAAATGCTAACTCCATTCAGAATATGACAATAGGTGTAATATTTTGATTGTAAGCAATAGTTATAAGTTACATGTTTAATTGGTTGATGAAATTTGAATTTGAAATAGATGTTAATACACTGAATAAAGGTTACATTAATATGGGGAGTAATAACATGTTAGAAGTTATTAATATAGAGTGTGTTAATACATAGAAATGGAAATTAGGAAGTAGTTGAAATTAAATGAACTTTAATGTGTATTAATGAGAAATTTACGTTGTAACTGAAGGTGTGAATGGAATAAATACAAACCAATGTGAATTGTAAATATGAGATGACAATTTAGTGAATAACAGTATTTAAAACCTAAATAAATACATTCCTTGAGAATATAAGTTTTAAATTTCTTGATAAATTGAAAATGTACTTTAATATTGTAAATTTTGAATTTTTCAATGATAAATTGATGTAGGAAGTTGTTTAAAGTATTCTAAATTTACCATGTAATCCAAAGTGACAAAATTTGCAAATAATTAAAGTTGAATTGTAAATCTGATTTAATTAACTTATTATTAATTTATTTATTAATTTATTTGGAATTTAAATGGTAATGATAAGATTAATTGAAATTAAAGGTAATTTAATTTGTATGAATAATTGAAATTAATTCAAAATGGGTGGATATTAGGAACCAAGACTTAAAAGCAATGTTAGCTACATTCTTATTATAATAAGACTCGTATAACAAGGGTTGAGAATTTTTATAAATGGATTTTGGAGTTTATGTTATAATTTCAAAATTTTAATAAATATTGAAAATAAGGTTAACATTTGAATTTATGAATTTATCAACTCAAAATTTTCACTTAAATTTTTTTTTCATTGTAAATGTTTGAGAATTTTAAAGTAATAAAGATTGCATATTTCAGAATTTTAACGCGAAATTTGATTTAATTAATTTAATTAATTTATTTTAAATTTATTTAATTAATATAAAAATAGCCATTTTGGCCACTGACTCGGTTTTCGACGAAACCAGTTTCATCGGATCCGTAACAGTGAATTATTGTAGGATTTCAAGTTTCGTAGCAATCGGACATGTCGTTTGATCGTACGAACGCGAAACGCCTTGAAATCGATTTAATTGAAATCAATTTGAAAATATAGATTTCGGCATAACTTCTTCATACGATGAAATTTGGACGTGAAACTTTTTCCATCGCGTTCAGAATATTTTAAAACACCTATTTCGATATATGGGTTTACCCAATTTCGTTCCGGGGTCAGAACGGGTTTTTGGGCCACGTTAGCGGAAGCACGTATACCTATCCAACCCGATCCATCTATTCAAATCTCTAAGCTACCTATATAAACCCAATTATAAACCCTAGCCTCCATCTATTCTCATTTCTTTTATTTCTTTGTGCGTTCATTTTCCTCAACTCCTCCTTTCTAATTGCTGCAAACACCAGATCAATTTCAATCCAAATCAAAAGTCAAAAATTGAAAATCCTTAGAAAAATCTCAATAAAATATACGTTGATGCTCTCGACGAGCGAAATTCAATGGTGCAATTCGATTTTCGATTCGATTCACGGTTTGTCCAGAAATCGTTAAACAATTGGCAGCCGTTCATCACGCGACGATCAACTTGCATGGATCGCCAAGTCAATAGTACCATCGTATTGAGAAGACTGAGAGGAGCTCATCGGAGTGATTTGTAGGACGAGATAACGGTCAGATTTACACCTAAAATTCAATTAGGGTATTGGGAAAAGACGGCGGCGCGGCAAATTTTGTGACCGGAGGCAACATCGATGGTATGCAGGGGTTCGGCTCGTCGAGGGAGTGATGATGGTAGTGCTCGGCGACTCTCCTGGTGGCCGTAGGCGAGTGAAAATTACGGTCAAAGGGGTTCGGTCAATGTTTTTTTGGGGTTCGGTCGCGTGTCTTGATCTGGAGAGAGGAACGCGTTTTGGCGTGCGTGGGGAAGAGATGAGGTGACGTGGCTCGAATGTTTTTTTTATTTCCATCTATTTTAATTTTCAATTTTAAAAATCATAACTATTAACAGGCATAACTTTCACATACGAGGTTGTTTTCGCGCGCAGATTTTTTCGTTGAGATCGTATCTGAATTCCGGACCTGATGTCGCTGGTTTGGACGAATTCTGAGACGGTCAAAAATTTTCCGTTTCAATTGGATTTGAATTCAATTTAAATTCCAAATGTGGGTGTTTTAACCCACTCACAACTTCTAAGTTTTCTTATGTTTGTTAAATTGATTTATGATATGAGTAGAAATTCATTTATGACTGTTTGGCAAATTTTATTCATCATCTCAGTTAGATTGCATTTATTTAAATTTAATTGTAATTTAATTTTATTATTGCATAAAAATTTATAGTTAAAATTTATTTATTTGCATAAAAACTGCTAGTTAAACAGTTACTGAATTTATTTTGAATATAAACTGTTAGTTAATAACTGTCATTTATTTCCTGTTATATTTTATATGTTATATATTGATGTTTGTTTTAAATTGATGATGATTGAAATAAATTGGTTGATGATTAATATTGGGTGAATGGATGATGTGTTCTATCTTATATAAACTGCAAGTTATCATGCATTTTCATTTCATTCGGGATTGCGGTTTGAAATGATATACAACCGCATTTTTATTTTTAAATTGCGGATTGAAATGATAAATATCCGTATCACTTGACCATAGGATAGAAAATTTTATACAGGCACCGCAGTATATATATAAAAATATTTTTGAAATAATTTTCTATGGTTTGGATAGGATACAGTTTAATAAATATTTAATTTGATATTATAAAAATATTATTTTTATATACATATATAGTTAAATTTTCAAATTTAAGCTATGTATAAATTTGTTAAATAAAATAAATAAGTTGAATAATGGAGTTTTAATGATTGAAGTCAATTAAGATTGGATGGTAAAATTTGAAATTTATTTGAATGGGACTTATTTAAAAATTTCACTCCATAAGTTGATGTAAAACTTATTAAAGCTTGGAAATTTTAAGGGTATGATATTTATAACTGGATTTTTATTCAAAATAAATTAAATGGATATTTCTAGTATAAATAAATTGAAGGAAATATTATTTGTTAGAAATTTGAGTTTTATTTTATGGATTTATTTTATGAATATTTCAAAACTAAATAATAGGACAATAAATTGTTGAAGAGAATTTCCAACCTTAAATTTTGAAATTGTTAAATACTCAAAGGTAGAAAAATATTGAATTTGAAGTGGTTTATTTAACTGAAAGTGAATTTAAAATTTATGGTTTTAGACTAAAATTATAAATGAAGAAAATTGAAAAGTCGCGGAAATTATTTTATTTTATAAGGTAATTTTAAATTCAAACTATTTTATTCTATATACCGTTTGAATATCCAAACCGCTCAAGTTTTAGAAGTATGATTTTAAAGCTATGAGTTCCGAAGTATTATGTTTTGAAAGTTATAATTTAAATGTTTGGATTCCAGATATTATAAAATTTAAAGCAGTATGATTTGGATAAGAAATATATTTGAAATAAAATGATATTATTGATTTGGGTTTTATAAAAATAATATCAAATGAGTTGTTTTGGAAATGGAAATGATATCGTATTTATGTGTTTTGAAATGGATAATTATTTTCTGGTTTTAAAGTATAAACTATTTTAAAGACCGCGGTGTTATAATAACGTTTGGTTGTTGAAGAGACCGGGATCGGAAGTTGTCATACTCTCTGCCAACTCCAAAAACCACTTTAACAACCGTGTACGCGGTGGAGATTCCACAATGACGTAGGTTGGTGGCGGCGTTTCCTGTAAGGTAAATACGTGGACCCAACTCCCGTGAGTTGGCATAAGGTGGCTAAAACAGGAGCGATCGACGGGTTAATAAGGTAGCACCTTTGATCGGACACATCCCTTCGATATTATACTTTGACTTTTGGATTGATTCGGTGGTCACTTTTGATTTTATTTGGGGGTGTGGCTCGAGGTGGGCGGTAGCTGCGCGCTACGCGTTACCACCGACCCGGAAGCGTAATTGGTATATCTACTCTGGCATTGCCTAGTTGTGCTGTGTCACCTACCCTATCGCGCCTTGTACGAGTTTGGATTTCTCCCGTAGCCCGTGTGGTATCCTCCGGTGGCTTCCCGATCTGGAGGGACTATGATGTTAGATGGATTACTGGGACTATTACGTGTTAAGGGGAATATTGGGTCACTCCTTAACGCTATTTTAAAGTAAGTTTATTTTACAACTAGACACTATTATAATAGCGCAATATATTACATAGTAAATAGTTTAACGGATCCTTAGGAGATGTAACGTCCCGCCTTATCGCAGGCTTTAAATCGACACACGTGTCAATTCAAACCATACGGAAGGGCGGATTGTTATGGGGTAAATAAGGAAAAAAAACAGGGAAAGAAAAACAAAATAGAATCTCACAGCGGAAGGATAAAATATAATAATAAATGTACAGTTCATAAACTGTTTACAAACATTTGATTCTTCTTTATACAATAAATATCAGAGTTCACATACCAATCATAATCAATGCAGCGGAATTATATAGTGTAGTCGAATATAATTAATAATAGTAGTAGAAATGTCCGTCTTCGTCCTTTAGATCTAAAGTCTTCGATCCTGAAACGCTCGGACTGACCCGAGCGACTTGGAGGGTGCAGCATGATAGGGGGTTCTCGCTTCCTGGTTTGGTAGTGAACGGTTGACTCTTACTCCTACATGTCCCCGCGGGGGTTGGTGGTGTAGTCGAGAGGCTGACCGTAAAGGCAGAACACAGGTACCAATGTATGCTACGGTGGGCGTTACCCCACTGGCGCGGCCTGTTACATCTGGTATCAGAGCTTTGATTTAGCGATAAACCTTAGCTTTGTGGGGTTTGACTCTTTACTAATAGGGTAGTAATACCCTATGGGAGTCGCTGAGTGTATATATATGAGAGAGTGTATTTGTTAGTGTTATAAAAAGTTTTTAATATTATGTTAATGTGTTCCGTTTTGTATTTATAAATTCTAGTTGATGCATGGGACGCTGTGACATCAATAGGGATTTCTAAACACTTAATAGGATAGACCGACATAATATTGTTTTTATATAGGTGAATGAAATAATTTTGCCTATTATATTTGCTACATATAAAATAATTTTTTTTCAAATGATATCCATATTTGGCTGCAATAGATTGGTTGTTAGGTAATAAAGTGTATAAATAATAATAGAAAATTTTTTTGAAAAATAAAATAAATGAAATTTAGAAATTTAGAACTTAAGTTCCGGGGTTTTGAAATTTCTTTCGAATAAATTTTGGAATATAATAATATTGTTTATAAGTATTTTCTGATATAAATATTTATTATAATTTGGAAGAATTGTTTTAAAGAAGATTTGGAGAAAATAAGTTTTGTACTTTCCACTCTATCGTTGGAAAATAATTTCGGTGATGGCGGCCGCATCATCGACTTTCATTTTCGAGTTTCGAAGGAGGAAGGCCACTGTAGTAATTCTACTGCAGATTTATTTTTGAAAAATATATAAATTTTGAATTGTTTTAAATATAATTAGAGATATATAAGTTGTAAGAATATATTTATCTATTGTTTTAAAATAAATTGAAAATTTAACCCGGTATTAAATTCTTAAATTTTCATAAATTAATTGTTTCAATTATTGTAGTGAAATGAAAAATAAGTAATTAATAATTGAAACCTCTAATTTAGGTAAGAGATTTAATATTAAGTTATAAAGGAAATAAAATGAAAGTTAAAATTGTAACTTATAAGGAAAAGGTAAGAATTTATTGAACAATGAATTAATTAAAAAAAATGAGAAACTTGTATAACTTTCAATTACACCCTTAAATAACATATATAACTTACCAAATATTAAAAGTTGAAATGTTTAATAAGAGACTGTAATAGAATATTATACAAGTAGAAATTTGAAATAATGAAAGTATCCAATGGAATTGCTGTTAAATGAGAATTTAATGTTATAAACTTAAGTTATAATTGAAAGTTTACCAAGTAAATATAATTAAAGGTAAGTATGACAAATAGATTATTATAAACTTAAGTAATTAAAATGTAAATAAAATGAGGTCATGCAATAATAAATGAATGAATAATGGTAATTAGTAAATGAAAAAAATGAATGTAATATAATAAAGAGAAATTGTAAACTTAAGTAAAGGGGTTGAAGTTATTTCTAAATAAAATTGAAAGAAATAAATGAAAATAAAAAGATAAACCGGTATATAAATGAAAAGAATCATTGAATGAATGAAAGAAAGGAAATTAAACAACTAATGTATGAAATAAAATTAATAATAAGTAAGTTGGTTGTTATTTGGATTAGTTGTTGTTTAGTTGATGTTGTTTGGGTAAGATACTTTAAAATTGGATTTGGGGTGAATGGATAATCTATTTAGTTTTATCTAGGACCGTCGAGTAAATGATGCGCTAGTAGTTTATTCTTCATCCCGTACAATTTAAAAGTTTTGAACCCGAACAACTATTTGTTTGTTTGATTGAATGGTTGTTTTGATTTGTTGTGTATGTTGTTTGTTGAAATTGATGGTTGTTGTATTGATTTATTATTAGTGATTGAAACCACTTAAATATTTCACTTTATATAAATTTTTAACCCTTTGGATTATATAAGTAAAATGCAGGTTATGGAAGCAATTGCTACGGCTTTTGGTTCCATAAATTGAGCGTAAATTGCCCGATAAATAGGTACGTTTCGGATTATGGTTATAGCGCTATTTTATATATTTTCCCGGGTTGGGATAAAATATTTTGGATAATATATGTAATATAATTGTTATATTTTGATATTATATTTCCTCCCGATCTTCTCCGTACAATGGAGACTCTGCCGAAATTTTCATAAATTTTTGGACTTAGAAATTATTTTGAAAATATTTTTCCAAGCTTTATTTATTTAAGTATAAAAAGATATAATGATTATAAAATGGGTATATTTTATTTAAAGTAATAAATTTTGTAAATTATTGTTTATAAGTTAATATTTTGAATAAGATGTATTGTTCATTTAATTCTTCCTTCTCCCTTCTTTTTCCTTTTCGGGGACGAAAAGTTTTGAGTGAGGGAGAGTGTAACGACCCGTAATTTTCGTTAGTATAATTTGTCATTTTAATAAGATTTAGATAATTTAATTTAGAAAGAAATAAAGATTTATAATTAATAATGAGGCAAATGTTGGAAGTGAAATGAAACCATGGAAATTTAAGCTAAGTATTAACAGTCGATATAAAATGACGAATAAATTGAAGTGATGTAGATGGTTATACTAGGCTAAGAATTGAATATAAGAAAACAAGGGTAAGTAGTGAATTTATTTAATGAATTAATAATATTATATAGTAAATTGAATTAAATCAATGTCATGTAGTAATTGGAGTATGGTTTGAGAATGAAAGCTATTAAAGGAAAGCATTTAATTTACAAATGAAATCAATGCATTAAAAAAATTTGTAACTGAATGTAAAATTTTGATATTTTTTGTAAAGGTAAGTTTATAAATAATTAATTTGCGCAAACCCAATTAACTGTAATAACTGAAAGGTCAAAAAAAAAATTGTTTTCATTAAATAAATTTGGGATTTAATTTTTATCAAAGGTAATTAAATATTGTCTTAATGTAAAATTTAGATAAATTCTGAAATTAAATGCTAACTCCATTCAGAATATGGCAATGGGTGTAATATTTTGATTGTAAGCAATAGTTATAAGTTACATGTTTAATTGGTTGATGAAATTTGAATTTGAAATAGATGTTAATACACTGAATAAAGGTTACATTAATATGGGGAGTAATACCATGTTAGAAGTTATTAATATTGAGTGTGTTAATACTTAGAAATGGAAATTAGGAAGTAGTTGAAATTAAATGAACTTTAATGTGTATTAATGAGAAATTTACGCTGTAACTGAAGGTGTGAATGGAATATATATACAAACCAATGTGAATTGTAACTATGAGATGACAATTTAGTGAATAACAGTATTTAAAACCTAAATAAATACATTCCTTGAGAATATAAGTTTTAAATTTCTGGATAAATTGAAAATGTACTTCAATATTGTAAATTTTGAATTTTTCAATGATAAATTGATGTAGGAAGTTGTTTAAAGTATTCTAAATTTACCATGTGATCCAAAGTGACAAAATTTGCAAATAATTAAAGTTGAATTGTAAATCTGATTTAATTAACTTATTATTAATTTATTTATTAATTTATTTGGAATTTAAATGGTAATGATAGGATTAATTGAAATTAAAGGTAATTTAATTTGTATGAATAATTGAAATTAATTCAAAATGGGTGGATATTAGGAACCAAGACTTAAAATCAATGTTAGCTACATTCTTATTATAATAAGACTCGTATAACATGGGTTGAGAATTTTTATAAATGGATTTTGGAGTTTATGTTATAATTTCAAAATTTTAATAAATATTGAAAATAAGGTTAACATTTGAATTTATGAATTTATCAACTCAAAATTTTCACTTAAATTTTTTTTCATTGTAAATGTTTGAGAATTTTAAAGTAATAAAGATTGCATATTTCAGAATTTTAACGCGAAATTTGATTTAATTAATTTATTTTAAATTTATTTAATTAATATAAAAATAGCCATTTTGGCCACTGACTCGGATTTCGACGAAACCAGTTTCATCGGATCCGTAACAGTGACTTATTGTAGGATTTCAAGTTTCGTAGCAATCGGACTTGTCGTTTGATCGTACGAACGCGAAATGCCTTGAAATGGATTTAATTGAAATCAATTTGAAAATATAGATTTCGGCATAACTTCTTCATATGATGAAATTTGGACATGAAACTTTTTCCATCGCGTTCAGAATATTTTAAAACACCTATTTCGATATATGGGTCTATCCAATTTCGTTCCGGGGTCAGAACGGGTTTTTGTGCCACGTTAGCGGGAGCACGTATACCTATCCAACCCGATCCATCTATTCAAATCTCTAACCTACCTATATAAACCCAATTATAAACCCTAGCCTCCATCTATTCTCATTTCTTTTATTTCTTTGTGCGTTCATTTTCCGCAACTCCTCCTTTCCAATGGCTGCAAACCCCAGATCCAATTTCAATCCAAATCAAAAGTCAAAAATTTAAAATCCTCAGAAAAATCTCAACAAAATATACGTTGTTGCTCTCGACGAGCGAAATTCAATGGTGCAATTCAATTTTCGATTCGATTCACGGTTTGTCCAGAAATCGTTAAACAATTGGCAGCCGTTCATCACGCGACGATCAACTTGCATGGATCGCCAAGTCAATAGTACCATCGTGTGGAGAAGACTGAGAGGAGCTCATCGGAGTGATTTGTGGGACGAGATAACGGTCAGATTTACGCCTAAAATTCAATTAGGGTATTGGGAAAAAACGGCGGCGCGGCAAATTTGGTGACCGGAGGCAACATCGATGTATGCAGGGGTTCGGCTCGTCGAGGGAGTGATGATGGTAGTGCTCGGCGGCTCTCCTGGTGGCCGTAGGCGAGTGAAAATTGCGGTCAAAGGGGCTCGGTCAACGTTTTTTTGGGGTTCGGTCGCGTGTCTTGATCTGGAGAGAGGAACGCGTTTTGGTGTGCGTGGGAAAGAGAAGAGGTGACGTGGCTCGAACGTTTTTTTTTTATTTCCATCTATTTTTATTTTCAATTTTAAAAATCATAACTATTAACAGGCATAACTTTCACATACGAGGTTGTTTTCGCGCGCGGATTTTTTCGTTGAGATTGTATCTGAATTCCGGACCTGATGTCGCTGGTTTGGACGAATTCTGAGACGGTCAAAAATTTTGGGTTTAAATTGGATTTAAATTCAATTTAAATTCCAAATGTGAGTGTTTTAACCAACTCACAACTTCTAAGTTTTCTTATGTTTGTTAAATTGATTTATGATATGAGTAGAAATTCATTTATGACTGTTTGGCATATTTTATTCATCATCTCAGTGAGATTGCATTTATTTAAATTTAATTGTTATTTAATTTTATTATTGCATAAAAATTTACAGTTAAAATTTATTTATTTGCATAAAAACTGCTAGTTAAACGGTTACTGAATTTATTTTGAATATAAACTGTTAGTTAATAACTGTCATTTATTTCCTGTTATATTTTATATGCTATATATTGATGTTTGTTTTAAATTGATGATGATTGAAATAAATTGGTTGATGATTAATATTGGGTGAATGGATGATGTGTTCTATCTTATATAAACTACAAGTTATCATGCATTTTCATTTCATTCGGCATTGCGGTTTGAAATGATATACAACCGCATTTTTATTTTTAAATTGCGGATTGAAATGATAAATATCTGTATCACTTGACCATAGAATGGAAAATTTTATACAGGCACCGCGGTATATATATAAAAATATTTTTGAAATAATTCTCTATGGTTTGGATAGGATACGGTTTAATAAATATTTAATTTGATATTATAAAAATCTTATTTTTATATACATATATAGTTAAATTTTTAAATTTAAGCTATGTATAAATTTGTTAAATAAAATAAATAAGTTGAATAATGGAGTTTTAATGATTTAAGTCAATTAAGATTGGATGGTAAAATTTGAAATTTATTTGAATGGGACTTATTTAAAAATTTCACTCCATAAGTTGATGTAAAACTTATTAAAGCTTGGAAATTTTAAGGGTATGATATTTATAACTGGATTTTTATTCAAAATAAATTAAATGAATATTTCTAGTGTAAATAAATTGAAGGAAATATTATTTGTTAGAAATTTGAGTTTTATTTTATGGATTTATTTTATGAATATTTCAAAACTAAATAATAGGACAATAAATTGTTAAAGAGAATTTCCAACCTTAAGTTTTGAAATTGTTAAATACTCAAAGGTAGAAAAATATTGAATTTGAAGTGGTTTATTTAACTGAAAGTGAATTTAAAATTTATGGTTTTAGACTAAAATTATAAATGAAGAAAATTGAAAAGTCACGGAAATTATTTTATTTTATAAGGTAATTTTAAATTCAAACTATTTTATTCTATATACCGTTTGAATATCCAAACCGCTCAAGTTTTAGAAGTATGATTTTAAAGCTATGAGTTTCGAAGTATTATGTTTTGAAAGTTATAATTTAAATGTTTGGATTCCAGATATTATAAAATTTAAAGCAGTATGATTTGGAAAAGAAATATATTTGAAATAAAATGATATTATTGATTTGGGTTTTATAAAAATAATATCAAATGATTTGTTTTGGAAATGGAAATGATATCGTATTTATGGGTTTTGAATTGGATAATTATTTTCTGGTTTTAAAGTATAAACTATTTTAAAGACCGCGGTGTTATAATAACGTTTGGTTGTTGAAGAGACCGGGATCGGAAGTTGTCATACTCTCTGTCAACTCCGAAAACCACTTTAACAACCGTGTATGCGGTGGAGATTCCAGAATGAATTATGTTGGTGGCGGCGTTTCCTGTAAGGTAAATACGTGGACCCAACTCCCGTGAGTTGGCATAAGGTGGCTAAAACAGGAGCGATCGACGGGTTAATAAGGTAGCACCTTTGATCGGACACATCCCTTCGATATTATACTTTGACTTTTGGATTGATTCGGTGACCACTTTTGATTTTATTTGGGGGTGTGGCTCGAGGTGGGCGGTAGCTGCGCGCTGCGCGTTACCACCGACCCGGAAGCGTAATTGGTATATTTACCCTGACATTGCCTAGTTGTGCCGTGTCACCTACCCTATCGCGCCTTGTACGAGTTTGGATTTCTCCCGTAGCCCGTGTGGTATCCTCTGGTGGCTTCCCGATCAGGAGGGACTATGATATTGGATGGACTACTGGGACTATTACGTGTTAAGGGGAATATTGGGTCACTTCTTAACGCTATTTTAAAGTAAGTTTATTTTACAACTAGACACTATTATAATAGCGCAATATATTACATAGTAAATAGTTTAACGGATCCTTAGGAGATGTAAATTCCAAGCATCTATTGAGTTACTGCACTCATATTTATTTCTGTTAATTTAACTCACATAAAATCTTTTAGTTCTGACTCGAGTGTTTTGTCTTTTCAAATTCGCTCGGGTCAGTCCGTGCGTTTCAGGATCGAAGACTTTAGATCTGGAGGACGAAGACGGAGATTTCTACTATTATTATTAATTATATTCCACTACACTATTTAATTCCGCTGCATTGATTATGATTGGTATGTGAACTCTGATATTTATTGTATAAAGAAGAATCAAATGTTTGTAAACAGTTTATGAACTGTACATTTATTATTATATTTTATCCTTCCGCTGTGAGATTCTATTTTGTTTTTCTTTCCCTGTTTTTTTTTCCTTATTTACCCCATAACAATCCACCCTTCTGTATGGTTTGAATTGACACGTGTGTCGATTTAAAGCGTGCGAAAAGGCGGGACGTTACAGAGGGTGTGCTTCGTTATCATCTTTGTGCAGGAAGAAAATCATCCATCGTATCGTATCAAAATGATTTTCTTGCTCCTTGATCATCTGCATTTGACTAAACTCTAAGTGTCGCAGATTACGAAGAATGAAAGAAAGAATATTTTTGAAAGAGTTAAGGGTTTCTTCAAGATTCTCGGTCAAACTATGAATTGGATTGGCCATATTTGAGTTTGTGAGAAGAAATAGAGATAAAGTAGATAAGTAATAATTTTGAGTGATGAATTCTAGAAGAAATATGTATTTATAGGTGTAGAAATTCGTTTGAAATGAATAGACACAATGTAGTTATTCAAATTTCAAATTTAAAGTGAAAAGTCATTTCTGACCAGTACTTGTCGACATGGTCAAGGGAGGAGGGGTTGTCGACAGGGGTCAGTTAATTTTGATGACTCGCTTTGCTTTTGTGAGTAATTGTGTGTGTGTGTGTATTTATATAATATACTAACATTTATTTTGGAAATAGGATAAGCTAGATAACAGAAAAGTAATTCAATTTCATTTCATAATAGAACGATACAATGATTAAACATTAAGAACTACACGAACATTCAAATCAAAACAAACTAAAACTAATACAACATGACATGAAAAGGTAGAACTAGTTAGAGGATGACGAAGATGAAGATAATCCAAGCTTCTTGCTGACTTTGGAGAAAAACTTGTTCATCTTGGATGACATTTTATCCAATTTCTTACTAACGGATCGTTTAAGTGTCCGTTGATTCTCAACAATGATCTTTTGATATTTGAGTAAGGTTTTATTGGTTGGATTATGTCAATATTTTCCAAGGATGTTTCACTTTCTTCTTCTTCTTCTACTTCCATTTCATCCCCTTCTTCTTCCTCCTCCTCCTCTTCCATTTCCTCATGAGCCAAACTCCCTTCCTTTTCGGCAAGAGTTTCATATGGTTGAAAAACATATGGAATTTTCATAAGAGAAATGTTTGAGTGATTAAAAACTTTTCTTGAAACAAATTTTCTCCTTTGAAATCTACTCCAAAATAATTAAAAATTCGAGTGAGATATATTCCATGATACAAAGTGTTTTCACCCATTTCAAGATTTTTGGGACAAAATTCATCCAAAATAACTTGCGCCCGGTTAATATCATAATTTTCAAAAATAGCCAAAAGTGTTTTGCAAACTTTTGAAGTTGGATTGTTAAAACTCCCCGATCTTGGGGTCAAAGTATGTTGTAAAAGAAGATTAACAATTCTAGCTTTTGGTCGAAAGTTTCGATTTATGAATTAAAAGTTATCATTTCCTTCGAAAATGTGATGAAATGTCTCACGATCATTTTCATCGATATTAAAACTAGAAAGATCCATTCCCGTGCTCTTGCAATTGAGAATGGTACCCAAAAGTTCACAATTTAAAATGATTCTAGTGCCTTTAACACTACTCCAAATTTCATCATCATTTCAATTATAAAATCCACGGTTGAGATTTGCATAGAAAATTTTAACAAGCTTTGGATAACAAACAAAATCATTTTGTGAAGCATCAGCAAGACTAAGAACTTGGTTGTTTGCAAAAAGAGAATCGATTTCATAAGTAGAGAAATCTTCAAATAACAAAGTTCCCGGGATGGATTTTTCCATAGTTAGCATAGTTGATATATGCTTTTATAGCCTCCGGATCATTAAAAAGTTGCTCTTTTATCTTTCTGGAAATTCTCATTGTGGAATGGTTGCTTCAAGGAGCCATTAGAGTAGAGAGTAGAGAGCTTGATATTTTGGAATAAGAGTTTGAATTTGAAAATGAAAGTGAAAAGTTGTGATAAGAGATTGCTTTACGTTGACATGTTGAAATAATTTCTGAATTATTAGATAAGTTAAAAGATCTAAAAAGAACATACAAAGATACTTTATGAATAGGTGAATTAGAAGTTGACATGTTGAAAGATGAAAAGTAAATATTAGAAGGAGAGTTGGTAAAATCTCAAGAATTTGGTATAGAATTAACATCTCAGTTTACTGTATTGAAAAATGAAATGGAAACTCAGAAAAATGAGAATATTATAAATAAATTCTGAATTATTAGATAAGCTAAAAGATTTAAAAGGAAAATACAAAGATACTTTAGGAAAGTTAAACAAAAGTGAATTAGAAGTTGACATGTCGAAAGATGAAAATTAAATATTAGAAGAAGAGTTAGTAAAATCTCAAGAATTTGGTATAGAATTAACATCTCATTTTACTATATTGAAAAATGAAATGGAAACTCAGAAAAATGAGAATATTAGATTAACAAAAGAAAATCTAATTTGAATACTAGTATGAATACACTAGGCATAGAAGTAAAGATCTTAAAACAAAGTTGCAAAATATCACTATAAATGTTTCAAATTTTAACAAATGCAGAGAAAACCTATCTAAAATTATTAATAACTGACAGTCTTCTTTTAATGAGAAAGGTTTGTGTTATAATAAAACTAGTAAGGAAATAAAAGCAAGCCCTAAGAAATATAGTTCATTATATATAAATTTCAAAAAGAAGAATAGTAGTTGAAAGAAATTTGTAAACAAGCTTCAAAATATAAAGATAGGGGTTCTAAAGACTAACAATCATCTAATAAGAAATAAATATAAACAAACTTTTATATCCAGTGTACATAGAAATTCTAATTTTATTTTCAAAGAGAACACCAAACTCACTTGGATATGACTTTCTATGACCTAACCCCAGAACCATAATGTAGGAAGTGAAGAACATATATCTTAATTGTTGCAGGTATACCACATGTTAAGGGAGAAATATTTTCTAAATATTCCGATGCTTATGAAAATGGAGCTACAAAAGGAGGAAAATCGGAAAATTAATTTTGAAGAATTCATATTTAAAACCTAATTATCCTTCAAAATTGAAGTCTTATATGACTCCTACTGATATATGTTTCTTTTTTGTCGATAACAAACGGGAAGAAAACTATACAGCAATATCAATATTGGGAGTATAAACTTGGGAGAGAACTAACTATGTTCTAAAATAATTTTTTTATTGTATAGTTATTATCATCGAAAAGAGAGAGAATGTTAGAAACCTCATAGTTTGATGTTTTGATAGTAACAATTACACAAGAATATGTTCATTATATAATCAACTATTGTAGGAAAATATATCAACTATTGAAAAGACCTACACGACATAGACAAGACGAAGATAACGTACAATGTAGTATTAACCAAAGAGTGTCATGTCTAGAGTGTGTATATGTTAAAATTTCTTCAAAGTGGTATATACATACATACACACCATTGAAATATTTTTTTAAAAGTGTTAAAAAAACAAAACAACACTCATCAGTCGACTGATAAGTGCAATTAAGTCGACTGATATACACTTGCACACAATATTTTTGAACACCGTTTAGCGGACTAATATAGCATACTCAGTGGATCGAAACCAGGATTTTTATGTTATATTTTTGCAGGATAAAAATCCCAATTACAGTTGACTAAATCTCTTAGTTCAGTCGACCGAACGCTATAGCGGTCATTTTTTATTTCAAATTTTGAAAGGGTCTTCTTCCCCATGAAGAGACGCTTCTCTTTAACAATGGCTGCAACACTTCAATAAGCTATCTTGCTTCACTAATAGTTGCATCTACTCGTTCTCTATATAAAGCAGTCTCTATTTTTGAATTCACAACAATTCTACTTCTTTCTATTCTCAATCTCTTGTTTGAATTCTCTATCATTCAAAGAATTTATATTGCGAACTATTGATCACGTGTACATTCAAGCTGCATTTCTAGAATGATCATATACTTTCGATTCTTTACAAATACACTATACCACTTGGAAAAGAGATCATAGGAATGTTGTACTATATCAACTCATCCATGCTATTTAGAGCACACGAAGTCAACTGTATACTGCTTTTGCAGTTGAAGTCGTATTCTACTGCTCAGGCAAAAATATTAAAGTCCCGTTCAAAAGCTCGGGCAAGTGTATTAAAATCTTGTTCTGCTGCTCAGGTGCACATTCCTCCGAGCAAAGTGAAGGTGTGGTTTAAATCCAAAAAAAGTCTGGGACTAGACATAGAACGAAATGTTCAAACCAGTATAAAAATCTTCGGTGTGATCGTTTTAATTCTCTTATTTTATTTACTTCAGTAACTATGATATACAAGTGTTAATTTAGTAGAATTATTCATATTACTCGATTCATGGCAACTTCCAAGAAGAAAATCAAGAAAGCGGGATAACTCCAGTGTTGGAAAATCACTAGAATCAACTCAAAGTGGATGGAAAAGAGCATGGAATACATCAACTAGAAGATAGAAGAGCGGAGCAATTGATGGAAGCTCGGGATTTCAACTCTTGATTTTTGGTTAATTATTATCATCTTTGTAGATAATTGCCTACCAATCAAATCTAAACTGGTATTTGATGTTACACTTTCTATTAGTAGCGTTTGAAATCATTGTTCCGCATCATTGGATTATTTAAATGGCATTTTTGATTATAGATTCTATTTTGCTCATCGTCTAGTTTGACATACTATAGTTGTTACACATTTAATGGGGATGTTAAAAAATAATGCAGGAGATTTTCCAATTTGTTATTTATCAATTGTATCTGTAGTTTCCCTAATTATAATGTTTTTCAATTATATAATTGCTTAGGCTTTAGTAATCTAGATATAAACATAGATAATGCATTATCAATCAAGTTATTAATTAAGATGTAATCTTTTAATGATTATTGTTTTCTTCCAATCTCCCCGTTTTCTTGTTTTCTATTTTGTTTTGATTTATTTCAATAATTTCATCAAAGCCATGTATGGCAAGGTGAATATGATAATCCAATTGCTTTGCCATGTTTGTTGAACATTCGTTCATATTAGGTTTGTTAGATATTACCCAAGAACATCAGAGTTTGTTAAAGCATGCACCTGTTACCAGGGATTTTGTGGTTGGTTCGATGGATATATATTCAAATTCCTGTATTTTGGTACATTTTAGGTTTTTAACCATGGATATTTCAGGATTTGGAAACCTACACCTAGGTAGAAACATTATTTGCTCAAACAAACAAGCTTATCTGTGCGTTTCCACGTCTCGTGCTCCTTATTTGGCTGAGTCTTTTAATAAACTAAATCTACAACTAATCCTTTTATGGCGCAGTCAATGTTTCCAGATATTTTTTCAGTTTTAACCACCTTTGGTTGTTATTAGATAATAGATACTGTACTGTGCAAGCGATTGAGAAACATAATAATTAGGTGTACAATCAGAGTCATTCAGTAAGTAGATTAGTATCCACTTCCTTGCAACCTTAAAACATGGGAACTGCAGTTTCAATCTACAGTTTCGCGACTGTAATTTCGAACTGCAGTTTAAAACTGCAGTTCGGTTCAAACTGCATTTGCAGACTACAGTTGCAAAACTGCAGTTCCGTGACTATAGCTTTTTTACTGCAGCAACTGCAGTTTTACGGACCACAGTTTGCAACTGCAGTTTTACGGACCACAGTTTGCAACTGCAATTTTGCAAACTGCTCTGTGTGTCGTAAGATTTGCCTTTTATCTAGTATTTTCTGCTGTTATGTGTAATTACATATATTACTGATATGGTCATTCTGCTTAACATAGATTTCAACTAAATGTTATTTTAAATGTATGCAGACGCTAGTAGAAGAAGCCGAGGAAAATAGAAAATACGATGACGGTTCTAGTGTAAATGGTGGAGTCGAAGATCTTGAAAATGCTCCAATTGCCGAAGTCTTGGTTTCTATAGACAAAGAAGTTATTTTCGAGCAATTAGTTCTACTTCTTCTATAAAGCAAGCAAAGATGCTCAAGTTGTAAAAGCTTTAACTGGAGGAAAAAAAAGCAATATCTTTGACTTGTCTATTTGAAAACAAAAATAAAAAAACAAGTTGCAACTCAAGTTGATGATGAAATCAAATCAATTATTTCAACTTTTATGAAATTTATACCCAGTTTGCATGAAAAGCATGATGCACGCGCTATGACAAGTATGGAAGGAGCTTCTAATTTATGAGATTCTCATATGAACAATCCATTTGCTACTTCAACCATTTTGCAGGAAGGTTCTCATTCAACATCAAGAGAGAGAAAAAAAATATTTGCTAGTCATAAGATTTAAAGAAAGATATAGCTAAAGGTTCTATTGGAACATAAACTACTTGTCATTTTAAGGTGGTATCGAATGTAAAGAAAGTTATTTGGATGGTTGTTGTTTTAGAATCAAATGCACAAATTTATGGTGATCTTCAAAGTGGAATGTTCAAGCTATGTGAATTTTTTGGATGGAGGTTTCGTTATATGCCCGCCCACCAGAGTTCCTTTTTCGATATTTGTAGACTGCAACGATGAACTATGCCTTGGATTTTGTTATTCCAAATTGATATTGGTATGGCACTGATAACAAATGTATTGCATCTGATAACTTATGTGTTGAACTTGTCTTTCGTTAGTTGATATGCTATTTTGTTATCATGAATATGGATAATGTTTCTTCATACTGATTAGGTTACAATTTGCTAACTTGAGACAATATTTCTTCTAAACATATATTAAATATAGCTTATGCTATGAGCATGCGTACCATATTAATTATTGCAACGGTTATTAATGTTAGAAAATAGAAATTACCAAAATTTACTAATATTATTATTTTTTCATTGCTCACACTTATACGTGTTACAAAATACAGGTCGCCAACAATTATTTCCATTGGAAGATATAATTCGGTAATAGATAAAAGTGTTGCAAATACTAACCGTTGGGAAAAATGTTTTTCAACACTTATATGTTGCCTAATAGAATTTAATAATGAATGTAAGCGTTACAACTAACTGCTCACGCCACTGTAGAAACATGTTGCAGTGTATTCAACTTTTTAGATTAAAAATAATCATATCCTGATAAAATCATAAACATTTGTATTTGTTTATTTTGCACAAAAATAAATAGTGTTATGATTATTTAACATTGTATGTCTAGTAATGTATTTTTTTCATATATTGCTATTATTTATTTAGTTTAATGTTAAAAAAAAGTTTACAATAAATAAATTTTTCTTTGAAAATTATTCGAAGTTCGCTCTGAAACAAAAATGTGTTTTTTTTTCCCCTCTTTTTGCATTGTAAATATGCTCTCTTGCTTTCTCCAAATAATATGTTGTCTCTCTTCGTTTTTTTCTCATTTCTTCCTCCATTGCAAACAGATTTTACCGACTCTTCCTCTTTTCTCATCATTTATATAATCTACCGATTTATTTATTTATTTTTCATCATCTTTATAATCTACTAATCCCCCCTACCTTTGAAAAACTTCATGCCTCGAAGTAAAATAACCCGATGAAGTGAAGACCTATGGGATCATGCAGACTGGATTGCCCTATACCTCAAGGATGAACGGTCCACTGTTATTCTTTAATTGGTCGTCTCACATATTGAACGGTCCACTGTTATTCTTTGATTGGTCGTCTCACATATTTCAATACTTAATTATTCCATTGTACGTTTTCTTTAATATTTAATTATTTTATATTTCTAATAAAATAAATTATTTTTTTGTTTATACAATTAATTGAAGTTAATAAAAGTCTTGACCAACGATTTTCTCTTGCATAATTATACAATTAAATGATCGTTGCATCAGTTGAGCGGCTGTACTAATATTATTCGGGATATGCTATGAAGCTCGAAGAATTGAAAACGAAAAGGATTGGGCATAAACGGTAACAACGGAGGAGATTATGGAGAAACCCAATGTTTATCTTTTTTGTTCGCGTAAATTGAATCTCTTTCGGGTCTCTTAGCAATTTTGACTTTATTTTGATTTAGTTATTATTTACATCCATCGTGAACATTGTTGTGCATCTAATTACAACTTTGTTATACTTTGCTACTCCTAAAAATGTCATAAAGAAGGGTGTATCATACTCCTTTTTTTCTTCTTTTTTTCTTCTTTTTTGAATTGAAGATAAAAATGAAATTAACAATGAGAAGGTAAACTAATAGAATCATGTCCATTTCATTTTAAATGTGAATAGGCTTAGCATAAACATTTCAGAAAAAAACAGTGTCAGGCGTCTAAACTTCCGTATACTTAAAAGTGAATAGTCCATCAGTTATCATGTTAGGTACAAAAGATTGTCTCCTGAAGTCCCAACCTATAATATATAACAACTAATGATGGAATTTTATTTAAGTATAAACTGCTAGATACTTTAAGCATTCATTAGTGTTGCTAAATAGATCAAAGAATAGGATTTTGCTTCTCTTGCTTACAAACTTGTAAGTACGGTTTTTTTACAAGAAAGAAACATGTGCAGTTCACTACACACGTACACCCACTTTGTTTCTCTCTTGTAAGTAAATCTTACTTACAAGTTTGTGTAAAGAGTAGTATTTGTGTAAAGAATTTGATTCCTCGTATCTGATTACCAAGACGTATATGTTACACTTTCACTATGTGAAGATATACACACATATCAGGTATATACATGCTGTGGTTACACAATGATACTCCTGAATGTTACTCTTGAAGTTCAACTGGAATCCCCAATTTTAAAATGTAAGCAGATAAGGCAGAATTGATTTTTGTATGGTGTTAAAGTTTAAATGATTATTATTTACTGATACAACTCGATTTTTTTAAACTAGTTATCGCCTTTTTTTTCTGTGTTTCAGGGTTAAAAGTCTTGTAATCAACTTTCAACATCAAACTGAAATGAAAAATTAATTTATAACAATATTTCCATCATTTTAATAATGTCATAATTCTATACAGAGTTGAGATTGAAATATGTTTTAATAGAATCTCTGAATTGTCATTATTTTAAACGAAAAACAAAAATTGTCCCATGAAATATTTCTTAAAATTGCTATAATGTCATAATGTTTTTCATTCTATGCTTCTCAAGCCTATTTTCTTCATACCTTTATAATATTAAGGTATTCGTTTCGCAGTATCTCGACCTTGAAAATAAATCGTTGTTTCCACAATTTGGGCGGTTAATCTTACAGCTATAACATTCATATGGTTGACCAACCATCAAACTACTGCTTTTAGTATTACTCTTAAATATCAAGCATTAAGATATTAAATATGCTGCGTGTGTGAAACACAACACTAAACTATGAAACATACATCAAGAGCACATTGACGTGTATGATTATCAAGCTGTATCATGTGATCTATTAGTTTCAAAATTCAATATTGGAGAAGATAATAATCGTGGATTATATTAGATGTAATTTACTAAAAAATTGAGTGAATATTTGAATATATACAATGGCTGGAAACAATAAAATATATCCTGAAAAAGAAGAGATGTATAGCTTAAAATGCAAAAGGAAGAGCAATTCCAGAAAACATATCATCTCTTTAAAATGTAGTCAAAGAAAACAAGTTAACATTGTGCTAAAAATACATATCATGCCTTCAAATTACTTTTGGACTTCTGCTCATATAAATAAGTTCTATTATTTATACTTCGCTTTAATTATTAAAGAACTATGAGTACAGCTTTATGTACAGTTATTATTTCTAGCACACGTTAAAATGTATTTCTGAAAATAAATAAAAACCTCAGTGCAGGCATTTCTTTTCACAACTGATGGTGGAAGCAGCGATAAAATAGTATGCTGAAAAATTAGGACTTCCTTACAATTTCTTCCACAGCACGCTCATAGTACCTCATTCTCTGGGTGGCAGCAATCGCCGCATCATAGTTCTGTTTTTTGTATGCTTCATGAAATGAATTTGACCAACTTTCAATCTTTGATTGAATCTAAACAGCAAAGTGTAATAGAAGAAGAAATGGTAAGGTTCAAACGACCATATAAAGACTAAATATTAAAACACAGTTTTTTCTTACTAAAAGAGGAAGGGAAACATAAGTTACTGTATAATTTGGTGCATTCATAAAAGGTGGCTTGCACAAATTTATTGCAAGGGTGCACTCATAAAAAAGTGGGTTGAGGTTGAACATCTGCGGACAAAGCAGATAAATACAAAGATGAGATCCTTCGGTTCCAAATCTCATGTGGCCCCTTGTCCCACTTCAATCTCCACCATTCGCTCTTCCAATAACCCAAGCTAGTTTCTATTACTATTTGTATTCAATACATGGAAATTGAATGGGAGAGGGGGGTACATAGCTTTTGGGGATAGAAGATCCCATCTTGTAAATATAACATATTAAAAAATAAACAAATTTAAGGATAGCGCAACTAGTGCTTGATGTTTGAGACTTCAAGAAGCAAATTAAGTTAAATTACGAATATTAACCGCGCATCAATGAAACTCTAACCATGATGCAAAACTGAGGAAGGTACATGCACCTGTGATTCAATTTGATTCAGTGCTTGCGAGCTACTAGCCTCCTCTACCGATTCTCTAAGATCCATCATCTAAACAAAAACAACTTGTTTAAGCTTATAAACACGTTCAAACTTGAAATAATGTATAAATTGGGTGAATGGATATATATATATATATATATATATATATATATATATATATAGAGAGAGAGAGAGAGAGAGAAGTGTGTGTCTTGAGGTTTGGGGGGGGGGGGGGGTTGTACCTCGGCTAGCAAATCAGGATCTGTAATTGTTTGTTCTTCATTGACATTAATGCCATCTAGTTGCAGCTGTTGGAATAATATACAGTTTTTGTAAGAACTTAAGCTGTGAACAATGGTCCTTAAAAAGGTTGTATACAGAAAGCTTAAACCAGTTGTTCATTAACCTTGTGAAACAGATTTAAACTAAATAACTTAATGCATTTGTCTTGTAAAGTATCAACCATGCTGTATACTTTGGTCAAATAGTGAATCCGTAGTTCATAAATAGCACAGAACATGAACATGAACATAAACCGTAAATAGTCAGACATAAATCAATGCCATTCCAAACATTGAATTGGGAAGTAGATATTAATAATTTAGAGGGAAAAAAATCGCAGATCCTTGGCTCTTGTAAAATTTGAACTGTGCTTTGACTGATTTATTTTTTGCTGCTTTTTGCATGTATTGATTTTGGCACTTCAGCTGCTGTTGTATGTAAAAATTTGGTGTGAGTAATTGCGAACAATTATGTATGCCAGCTTGTGATATTTTTCATATATGTATTGGTAAGCATTTTTTTTCCATTTTGAATCAAAAAAAGTACAACTCCTTCTGCATTCTATCATTTATATGGTAATGCCTACCTTGCTCTTTATGCTTGGTACACAAAAAGGAGAGAAAAATTCTGAAGGAAAGAAACATTTTTTTTTCCACAAGTTCATAGAAACTTTTTTCTCAAAATATTTCAATTACAAAATTAACCACCTTTCTTGGTTCATACTCTATCATTCTGTCAATACTACATATAGGGTCGCTTGATTGACAACAATCATAAACTTGACACCAGGAAGCATGAAGTCTGTGAAACAAATTACTAGGCACACACTCATTTAACATGTAACCTGGCTCATTCAGGATAAAACATCATACATCTTCCATTGGTGTTGCTACGTAAAATGTTTAAAGAAAACCATTACTAGGTTAAGACTTTTACTTTGAAGTCAAAAGATACAGTATGAACTCTAAATGCATCAAACTCAGATGCAATTACAAATTAAAGGTGCATTTGTGAATCTTTAAAAAAAAAAATTTACTGAAAATGTGACTATACCTCATTCAAGTATGCTCACAGCATTAATTGTTGACAAATATGTAATAATTAAAGTAACCATTGGATATTAAGTGAACAAATATCTTAAGAACCAGATAGTAAAGCTGCTCTGGGTAATAGGAAACTTAGTAATATATGTAAATTCAAGAATGAACTTCTAAAATAACTACTCGTCAGAGATTTAACGTGACTATATTTTTAACAGCTTGAGTATGGTAATAGCAAGTATTTTGAAAAGTTAAATGATATCTTGTATCACCTCCTTTGCTAAACCAACAAGCAAATTGTGAAAATTCAAGATGATTCAAGAGAAGGCAAATAAATGCAACAATCCGATAAATTAAACCAGTCTGCCTGAATTGACAGTAAAAAATGAAACTGAAAATATTGTTACAAAAGTGTCAACTAAGATAAATGCTTTAAAATGCTCACTTTCAAACCTCTATAATTAAACTAGCAAACTGTAGATATAAAACAAATAAATGCAGTACAAAGAGGAAAAAGATATTGTACCAGGTATAATGCTCTTGATAAGGGTTTACTTAGAGTACGATATGCATCAATTACTCGAGCTGACTGTGCAGCAGCAAATTCTTTTTCTTTCTGTATCAAATACAAATACCCGGCTAAAACTATGGTCTTTCATATGTAAAATAAAATATTTGGCTTAAGTTTCTCAATTGCTGATCAAACCTGTGACTTTGAATGAACTAAATCAGGATGCAATTTCTTCTGCCAATCCTTATACTTGCTTTCAAGATTGTCAACCGTTATATCATATGCCTTTTCGCTGTTTAATTGAAAATTTAAGTCAAGATCAAAAGATATTGCAGCTTCTGTAAAAGAAGAAACCGAATGGGTATTGGGAACTGCTGCATTAAGTTCTTGTTCCAAAAAAACCAAATAATATGGCATTTGTGTCCTATACATAGACTGTAATACTGTATCAAGTCAAAATGTGAATACTTCTCAGAAGAAGTCAGTAAATTTAAGAGTGTTTGACGATAGCTTAAAAGTAGGAAAAATGGTTGATAAGTTGCAAAAACTAAAAGAAATTAAGAGTGAACAAGTGATAAGTAAGCAAAACTACTTCTCATTTTACAACTAAATTTTATGAAAACCTCAAATTATCCATCCAAACGCCTATTATACTTCAAACCATCTAAAAGTTATCCTAAAATTACATTTAGACTTTTTTAGAAAAAAGCGGTTGTCAAATAGACTACTATTCTCAACCAACCTTAATATTATTATCATAGCTTTAGCTTTGGAAAATCAGTTCAACGTTTTCAGGGGAGGTCTTGAAGACAAATTTCATAAACTTGTGTATTGTCAGTCAACAGTCGAATAGGAGACAAGTCAAAAGTTAGCGATATGGCACTAAAGCATTACACAGAATGCTGAAAGTCTGAATGACTAAACTCCGCTAAATTAGACAATATTTAGTTTCTAACAAACCTAGTACTTAACCAGCTTCATCACATCTAGCATAACCATCGTAGTAGTGTGATAATAAAATACTAGCACAAATACTTACAGCCCAAATATGCTGAAATAATCAAGCGAAGAATCGAGAGGTTGAACGCTCCGACACGATCCACAAGCAAGAAACGCATCCGCTCCACAATTCCAACATTTATTGTTTTTAGAGTCCAAAGTATTTGAACTGTAAGAGGATACTAAAACCCTAAAATCTGAAACCTTAAGTTGTGGATTAGAAGTAACTTGAGAAGAAACCCTAGATATTTGGGGGTTATTTTTCGTAGCGAATTGACGAAGTAGCGCAAATGAGTAAGCTATAGAATTCCTCTTTGCGGACATTTTCTACTGTTAATTTTGGACCAAAAAAAAAAAAATAAGAATTCGGTTTATGTTATAAACAAATAAGAATATGTTTTAAAGAAACAAGAGAAGAAGCCATTAGAGTAGAACAATGGAGATATTTTATTCATTCAGAGATTGGTTATATCAGATTGATTCATACAATTATATTACACAGGCTCCTTTATATATAGGCATTGGAGCATGAGATGGAACATATTTCATGATGTGTGACTAATAGAAAAACACAAAAGCATATTCACTTATATATTTACATATATTATAACACTCCCCCTTGAATATGCGTTTTCAAAATCTTGAATGCTCGGATAATTTGAAAATTTCTGTTTCGAAACGTGTATGATGATTGCTCCCCCTCATTATTATCTTGCTTGCATTTATCGATTCAATCGATATAGATTTGCCTCATTAAAAACCTCTATTAGGAAAACCCAGTGGGAAAAAACCTTGAACGAGGAAAAGAGTGCAACTTGTGAAATCATAAATATCATACTAAAAATGATATTTCTTATAAGAGTTTGATACTTCAGGATCAAAATAATGCCTCATTAAAACCTTACTAAGAAAAACCCAATGGGAAAAATCTTAGTGAAGGAAAAAGAGTACAATGACATATTTTATTTTCTTATTTCTTTAAATAAAGCTTGATACTTCTGGATCAAACTAATGCCTCATTAAAACCTTACTAAGTAAAACCCTATGGGAAAAATCTTAGTGAAGGAAAAAGAGTATAATATAGTATGTCATATTTCAATAATTTACTGCATCAGATAGAGTTTGATACTTCTGGATCAATTTAATATGTCAGTAAAAACCTTATGAAGGAAAATCCGATGGGAAAAACCTTGGTCAAGGATAAAAATATAATTTAACTTAAATAACATATTTGAGATGTTATTTCTTGAAAAGACGTTTGATTCTTCTAGATCAGGATAATGCCTCATTAAAACCTTAATAAGAAAAACCCAGTGGGAAAAATCTTAAATAATGTAAAAGAGTACATTATAGCTTAATTCAAATGTTACTAGGGAGTTGATACTTCTGGATCAAGATAATGCCTCGTTAAAACCTTACTAATAAAAACCCAGTGGGAAAAATCTTAGTTAAGGAAAAAGAGTGCATTATAAAATACTTATGGATGCTCCCCCTGATTTAAAATTTTCCTTTGAATTCATATTCGTCTTTCGATAACTCAAATTGATTATAGATACTTCTGGATCTATAAATATGAATCTCATTAATAATGCAATTTATTAATAGTTTCCTTCGATACAATCAAATTTTCTAAGATTGCTTCTTCCAAATATGGTTTGCATTTTATGCATTTGTATGCTACTTTTATGAAACACACTTCATGTGCTTTCATTATTATTATTATTATTTTGCTTCAAATTAGTTTTGCGCATTGCAACTATACATCTTTCATGAATATTAAAAATTTCATTACAACATTACTAGAAAGCAGGAAGTAATCTACTCATCTTGATGTATCAAGATTTTCATTACAACAATACTTAGAAGAAATTTGTAATCTACACTTCATGTCTTTTTCATTCTTTATAACTACAAAAGTTATATATATATTCTTCAGAAATTTGTATACTTTAGTTTGCATATCGCAACAATCACTTCAATGGATATTAAGAGTTTCATTACAACCATACTTAAAAATAGGAAGTAATATACTCATCATGAATTATATCAAGATTTTCATTACAACAATACTTAAAAGTAGGTTGAAATTTACTCTCCTTGTTCTTTGCATTCTTTATAACAATGAAATTTATTTATATTCTTCAGGAACTTGTATACTTTCATTATTTAATATGATTTTAAACCACATTAATACCTTCAGGGTATATTAAGCATTTCAAGCACTTTAGGTACTTTGCGGACTACATGTCCATATTTCTCTACTATTAAAGGATTCATGATGGCCAGTCATGTTTTCCCCTAATTCAAGATTCTTAATCTATTTATAAATATAAGCGCTTTATTATTTGCAAATTTATCATCGATGATTATTTCTTGTCAGTTCTAGACATGATTTATTTAGATCTCTTTAATTATGTTTTAGGTACCTAACCCACTTCTAGGGTTATTTGTGAATCATGTGATCTCTTTCAGAGCATCCTTAAGTGTTTCTTCAAGAACACCCACCTCCTTTATTTGGCATCTTTATTACTTACTCCAAAAATATTTTGAACTGACTTTTGAACCATATTTCAAATGTGGTTTACAAATTTTGATCCTTCAGGGATTCAAATCAATATTGGAGAAAGTCTACTAGGGATATTACTGATAATTTATTCAAGTTACTTAATATTTTGCATCATTGTATATTTTAACAAATATTTAACATTGATGATCAAAATGAGCTTGTATCCCTTTATCCTCCCCCTCAATGTTGACAAACATTGTCACATTAAATAATAATCATTTTTGACTCTCATTTTGATCCATTATGATATTTCTACTAGCAAATAATCATACATATTAATAATAGGAGGATAATTCTTTTATTCATTGATAAGATGCATTCAATTGGTATTGATTATTAGAGTTTGTTCTCATTCATTGATCTAAGCTATTGGAGGAATTTACTTATTGTGTAGATCATTTGAATACATACATGACTTCAGGTCATTCAACATTTATGTTGATTGAATTTTAAATCACTAAATAATATCTATGCATAATCACTAAATAATAGCTTATCAAAAACTTCAGGTTGTTAGCTAAATATTTACATATATGGATGTATACGTCCGTCCACGTATCACATGTATATTGTAAAATTTTCATATTCTTTCTCATTTGAATTATTGATTTTTGGAACAAACTATTACAAGGATCAAAACTATTAATTTCTATTTATAAATCAATGTCAATGCAAACCTGTCAAAACCGCATGATAATGTTCAAAACGTTTGGTTTGAAACCATATCGAACTTCTGGTTCGAACAAAATATAACACAACTTCAAGTTGTTAAGTTTTATTTCTCAATTATATCTCAAATATCAGTTTTGAACACTAAGTATGATTACTTATCAAGGAGTAATTTTTAATTGCATATAGACATTTCTACACATCTCTATTGAGAGTTCTGTAAAAAAAAATTACAGCAAAAATAATAATAGTATCTTCTAGATGCTTGGAATGTTACAGATACAGATTTCCTCTTAGCTCTAAAACTTTTAGGATCTAATCTAAGCTAAATTAGGATCCTTTATAATCAAATTTATGTACACTTATTTGGTTTAATAAAATTACCAAATATATAAATAAATCTCTTCTAGAGATATGTTATCATTTTCAAATTTATAAATCTCTTCTAGAGATATATTAGTATCACCACTTCTGGAGTGAACTTTCTCTTCTAGATATATATTTATATATGCACTATTTGAATGCCATATCAATATACACTGTTTATTTTATACATATTACATAATTACTACTTTTACAGTAGCATAAAATATCCATGTTGGAGATTTTTGTTGTAATTGCTTTTAAAATGGCATATCAAACTTTAAATACAGTGACAAAATTAGATTCACCGACTGAAAGTAAGATGCAAGAGATAAAACCACTACTTCTGGAGTGTAACATTGGTATACAATATCATTATTCTTTTTTTTTTTTGAATAAATTATTGTTATTACTAAAAAAAATTATATCATTATTCCTTGATTATATCTCTAACATTACTATTGAACATTAATTATGATTGTTTATTAGAAAATATATACTAACTTATAATTATATATAAACATCTCCTCTAGAGAGTTCAGTAAAATAGATATATTTACAACATAAATAAGAGTATCTTCTGGACCCTTGAAATGTTATAAAAATAAGAAATTATAATGGTTGCACATAACGATTTGTTCAAGACCGTATTTATATAGCTTTAGTGAAAATTATGATACGACATATAGATTATCTCTTCAGGAGCATATATAAAGATATTTCTTCAAGAATAGTTGTGCATATAATATTTGATTCATCGTAAGTTCTGAAAAGTAAAAGGTTACATATCACTATTTGTCTAATGGAGCTACGGGTCCATGACAATAGACGATTGAATTTTGGATAATTTATTATCACATTTGACAATATTTTATAGGCAATTCTTTTATAGTGCTATACGATGATATAATATCACTTCTGGGGATATTTCATAAACACCGCTTCTAGAGTGGTACATATCACTTCTAAAGATACTTTATATGCATTGTTTTTGGCATGTCATCAATAATCAATATCTTTTTCTACATAATTGACATAATTCTACAACATCTCTTCTACGATGTTTGGATTTTGAAATATAAAAATCATAAAACATCTCTTCAAGAGTATGTCATATGGATTATCTCTTCTGGAGAATATTAAAATGTACTTCTTCAAATGTATAGTTTGGCAAACACACCCAAAGATTATCAAAACTTGGGTTTTACCAACTTCAAACTGATTTATTGAATTGAAATAAAATAAAATCCACATAGCAGACTTCAGGCTGCTATTATTGGTCAATTCGACCATATCATTTATTACTGCACTTAGATTTTCATCATTAATGAAGTTTCCTTCATCTTCGAAGAAATGATCTAACTTCAGGTTAGTATTACTAGACAATCCTTTCACATAATTTTAAAATAAAATTCCTATAACATCTCTTCTGGGATGTTAGATTTTGCAATATAAATATAAATAAATCTCTAAAACATTGTCAGAAAATCTTTTCATAATTCAAGACTTCAGGTCTTGGACTTTGAGTTATACAACTTTTGGTTGGAAAAAAAAAATCTTTGCACAACTTCAGGTTGTTCAAACTTATTTCTTTTTTTTTTATGATTAAATTTTCTGATCCTTTTTTTTTTAAATTTAGAACTTATGGTTCTTTATTTTGAGGAAACTTGTAATTCATTGATTTATGGAAACTCAACCTTTTATCTACAGGTTCTCAAATTTTATTTTTCTTTTCCCTTTTTTTTTAAAAGGAAATATCGAAAGATATTAAGCTTATCATGTAAGCTTTTATTAATGTTTCCATTCACTTCAGATGAGCTAAATCAAAATCAATGTTAGATTTAAACTTAGATCTTCTAGATACGTATTATCTTTATATTTGTTTATCTAAAAAACAATAAAATATTTCTTCTGGAAATATAAATCATATATCAAAATAATTTTCAAAGCCTTCAATCAAATCTAAATCAAATCAAAATGTTTTCAAAATGAAAACTTCATTTACCGACCATGATTGATTTCTCAAATCCATATCCAAACTAAATGCAATCAAATTCAATAAATTTGTTGAAGCAACAATATCAAATTTTGTCAAGTTCAAACTTGCATTCCAAAATAAATGAACTATAAAACATAAAAATAAGCATGATATTGAGATCATCAATATAATATGATCAGAAAAATAGCAACAACAAACAAATTAGATCTGAAATATAATAACCAACAAAATAAGAATTAGATCTCAAAGTTTAGATCTATATAAGATATAAATTATAAGACTAGTATAATAAAATCTAAAAAATAATACAATAGATTTAGATCTGAAGAAGTAGATCTAGAATGGAATGAGATATATAAAAAAAAATTTGGAAGATTAGATCAATCATAATAGAAAAACAACTTACCGTTTTGAGATCTATAATTAGATCTGGAGAAGAATAGATCTGATTTCATAATAAATTATCACAATTATAGATCGTGCTAATAACGTGTTATAAACAAATAAGAATATGTTTTAAAGAAATAAGAGAAGAAGCCATTAGAGTAGAACAATGGAGATATTTTATTCATTCAGAGATTGGTTATATCAGATTGATTCATACAATTACATTACACAGGCTCCTTTATATATAGGCATTGGAGCATGAGATGGAACATATTCCATGATGTGGGACTAATAGAAAAACACAAAAGCATATTCACTTATATATTTACATATATTATAACAGTTTACTGATTTTTATCTAAAAAATAAGAGGGTTTTTGAAGGGTTCTAGGTGAGCAAAAGACGTAATGCCTTTTTCAGTTCCGAAAGCGCACCTGCATTTTTATCAAAACTGCTTTTTGTTGACTGGTATAACCGTACTACTAGTATAATGTACCGACTGTTAGGTTGTAATTTCAAATGGCCATTTTGACTTGTTGTTTTTAGTTTTGTGTTTTGGTATATGCAAAAGCGTGTTCGTTGTATGTATTGTTGAAAAATAAACAATTGTGAAAAATGAAATTAACATGTAAAATAGAAAATAAGTTTATTTTGTTTTTCGTTTTTCGAGGGATAACAAAAGCACGGAGAATAATCCAACTCATTCGTTGTCCATTGGTCGTCGCAATGGTTAAGAATTATAAATCTTCTTCTTTTATTTTTTGCTATTTCTTAGTACAGGTTGACAACACAAAACTCAAGATACAAAATGAAACCAAAATGCTAATCGCAACTTTACACAAATTTCAACATTTGCATTGCTAGGACAAAAGAAACCTACTTAAAAAGATTGTTTCGGTTTGGAAAATTTTCTAAAGAAAAGAGAGGGGTAATCGCAATTTTTTTCAACAAACAACAAACATCGACAATAGGGTGAAAAATCATCCAATAATTTACATTGTCTAATAACAACATTTCAGACATAATAATTACCTTTATGACAATGTTGTGTTCGTTTACATTTGCAATGGATATACCTAGAACACTATCATATATAGTTTTCAAAATCGTATAAACTAACATGAATCGAACAATATTTAGATACTTACTATTGTGTACATAATGCATTATTAAAAAATTTAAAAAGATTTATTGTAAAAATCAGAAAACATATAGCCCTACACATAAAATCATAAATCTTATAATCAAAACCTATGTTCTTAAATGTATGTAAATTACGTATAATTATAAATGCATGTGCTGTGAAAAATAATGGAAATTCAGTTCTTAAGATTTTTCATTCAGTATTGGTTCACGTTGCTATATTTAGCAATTCTTTATCTAATAAATGGCAAAAAGACTTTCAAACCCGAAGCTGATGTTGTTTTTGGCTTCACGTAATCACATATACGTTAAGAGCTTTGATTTGAAAAATAATTATGAAATTTATCCTACATACATATAAGCGAGTCAAACTATAGGATTGATTATAAAAAATAAAATTAGTATCGGGCAGAATTTACACCAGTTTGCACCATTCATTACAATTGTGTTACCACATTGCAATCTGCAACTAATGATCACAGTGTTGCAGATTTAAAGATAATCTAATATGATAACAGCTCAAGTTTTTAGCTGAAGCTATGGTGTTAATTTAGCTTTTATTGTCGGTGATTATTGTTTATTGAAATCATCAACTGTGGTGATAATTTTATATATATATACATACATATACATACATACATACATACATACATACATACATATATATATATATATATATATATATATATATATATTACGCCGCACCCCATATATTTTGATTTGTAGAGGTAGTTGTTGGTTTATCCCTTATTGAAGTAAACAACTATGAGTTATATAAATGTTGATATTTAAATAATTTGGTGTGTAAGATAAATTTGTCATGTTTGTTTTAATTTATTCCATTGAATATTGATAGATGAGGGTTTATATGTCAAGTAGAAGTGGAGTAAATAGTGGGGTTAGAAATGAATAAGGATAGCAATAATCTTAAGTCCATATGATAAAATATGATGTTTACATGGTGTAACGAGGGTACTTAACCATTTTCCTTTAGCTAGACTTATGTAATTTATGATACTCCCATTAAAGTAATTTAACTAACTGAATTAATTTAACTGTTTTCCTTTAGAATTATACATATATATATATGGGAAAATAAAATATTGTTTTAAAACTTAATGACTTTTTTAATTGCAACATGTACGTAATTTTTAATGGAAATTAAAGGATTTTTGATAGCTTGAAAATATGCGTTATTAAATACTTTAAAATTTTGGGAATTATTTTCGAATCCGAGATGAATGTAGTTAGTTGAAAACAAACTGAATTTCAAAAATATACTTTTACTTATATGCATGATGTATTAGTCAAAAGATGTTGGTAGTTTACTAAATATAAAATATAACGAATTTAAAAATATAATTTTTGCATAGATATTAGTTACTATTTAATGACATTAAAATTGACTAACTATTGAACAAAATAATTCATACTCGTATAAACATGATAAATTGGTTTCAAATTATATGAAATGAAGTTGGAAAATAAAAATAAAAATGAAGTATGAGTATTATAGAAAGTAAACGAAGTTACTTCAAATGAAATAATATTTTGAGTAAATTATATTGAATTGGTAAAGCTATAAAGTGTTGAATTTTAGAAGTTGAATATTTGTTTATAATTGTTGAAAAGAAATTGGGTTTTAAAATTGAAATTTATATCAATTGTTTCATGAATTGATACATTTGACTAAAAAAATTGGTTTATTATTACATATGAAATGATTCAATACGAAATAGTTGAAGTAAAATGTAACAACCCGATATTTTCAGTCATTCGCATCCACATATGTCGGACTTGAATTGCTCAAAATACCGCATTGTAAATAAATTTGGAGCAAATGAAAAACAATCACAGAATCACAGACACGGATATATCAGAATAACTCGCAGCGGAAATTAAAAATACCATAGCAGTTCATGAAGCTACTATAACAAAATCTCAAAACATATTACATAACATCAGTCTGAAACATATACAGTAGAAATCCCAAATACATAGAAGTTTTATAAATACCAGAGCTGAAATAGAACAACTGAACTGAAACAGAGAGATAACTAGATAAGCAAAAAATCTCCAGCGATTCCTAGCTCCAGAAAAAGAAATCCAAAGCTAAGCTGTAAATATTCAGGCTGACCCGAGCGTAAAGTAAAACACAAAACACTCGAGTCAGGACATACATACTTATATAATGTAAACTAACTCAAGTGAACTGTAGCAGCAATGCACAATTACTTAAAGTATGCTTGGGATTGTCCATCCTCTAAGGATCAGTAAATCTATAAAATAAATACATCCAAAATCACAATGCATACAAGGAAGTGTACCCGTGCTTAAAATTTCCAAAATGGTATTTTATACTTCAAAAATCAAATATCATTTTAAAATTCAATATCATCTCAAATTCATTTAAAAATATCAAAATATCATATCCTTCCTAACCCTCAATCATTTTTATTTAATTTAAATACCATTCCAAATCACATTTCGAAATGTTTTATTTTTCAAATCTAAATATTCCATTTAAACCAATTAAAATGAAGTTATTATACTTAAAAAAATCAAATGTTCAATTCTCAAAATTTAGTCTTTTCAGAACTGTGCAGTTAATACGCTCGATAGATTCAAAGCGGTGGAGGTGCAAAAAGATACAGCGAGGATATAGCGAGGATATAGCGGGATATAGCGGATGGCTCTAAAATAGCATATAAAACTCGTACTTAATGTTTTTACAAATATATAAATGGTAATTAAATGAAAAATTATCATTCAATTGAATTATAAATAATACATAAATAATTTTAAATAAAAACATGTGCGAATATACTTTAAATAAACGAAAAACAGTTATATAACATAATTGAATATTGTAGAATATTAGAGTATTTTCATTTCTAAAAATATATTAAAAATTAAATCAAATAAATTAGTTTCATAATTTTATAATATATAAATGCAAATTTTCAATTCATTTTATTAAAAAAGATATAGCAGGAATAGTTGAATATAGAGGAAATAACGGGATATAGTGGGGATTAAAGCGGAAAGGCTATATTTTGGGGCTATATGGAAAAATCATAGCGGTAGAAATCCGCTATGAGATATAGCGGGGTAATAGTGGGGCATTAACTACACAGTTCCAGAATTCATTTATTCACTTAAGTTTATTAAAACGGTGAAATTTCAGCTTTCGCAGCATTTAGAAAATGCTACGGAAAGTTACATTTGAAAACGGTTTAATTTAGCAAAGACAGCATTTACAGAAATGTTGTAATAGTTTAGGTTTCAAATAAAAGCTTTAGTTCAATTCTGCAACTACAACACTTATAAAGTGCTGTAATAGCCCCTACTTCATTTCTACCTTTTAGTTCATTCGCATCAACTACAGCACTTAGAAATGCTGTAATATCCTTTACTTCAGAAATGATAGCATTTCTGAAATGTTGTTAATTAAATTTCAAATTTTAATACAATTTCATAAACAATTAAAACTTTAATTTAAATCATTATAACTTGTAAAATTTAATATTTTTCCACTTTTAAAACAATCATTTAAATACCCTTAAATTTATGATTTTATAAACTGAAATTTCACAAATAATTATCAAATTTTAGTAATCGATTTATAAAAATCAATGTAAAATTTTTTAACATTTCATTTACTTTACATTTAAATTTAATTTACCACTTCATAAATTAAATTTAAATTCCATTTTAGTTTCCTTAACTTAACTTTTAATTTTAAACACATTTCACATTTTCCAAGTTAAGTTATATTTCAAATTTCAATTTTAAACGTTTATTTATTTAACTATTTTTAATTTATAGAAAAATCAATAACACTTTGTAAAATCATTTTAAAATTCAAATTAAAATCAAATTATCATATTATTTTACTTAATTTAAACTACATTTATAAACCAAATCATAAATTCCAAAATTTACATATATTTCAGATTCTACTCTACTATTTATTTATTTCACTTTTTTTAACTTGTAGAAAATCACTAATATTTTATAAAAATAATTTTTAAATTAAATTTTAATCAAAATATCGTAATATTTACATTGTTAAAATATTTTAAAATTTTTAGAAAAATATATATTAACCACGGGTCTGTATAAAATTTCTAACCTAGGTCAAATGATACGGATAATATATCATTTCAATCCGTAATTCACAAAGAAAACCCGGGTTCTATCATTTCAAGCCCGCAATCCCAAGTAAAATGAAATAAATAAAATTCATTCAGGCCTATCATTTTAGCCCATAACGATTTTTCCCTATTCTAAAGTCCGTTCGGGTATGTATCATTTCAACCTATAGTGATTCTATTCTATAGGGAACTTGCAACGTGATAAACAGATATAGATAACAGTATAGCATCATATAGCAGTAACAGATGATATGACAGGCATATAAACAGGGTGAACATCATATGATCATAGCATAGGCAGTTATAACATGATAATATAATTACAGATTCAAATGGTGTCAATTTACTAATTATATAAGTACAAAATGTCTGGTGAGAAACACTCACCTCTATAAGCTGGAGATAACAAATTCTGACGCACAACAGAGATCCGGAAAGCACGAAAGCACGACTACGATTCAAGTGAGGGGAGAGCCAAAATAGTTGTCTTGTTACATATCAAACAAAACAATATAAAGCACATGAATTTTAACACCAAATATAACATTAAACAAGCTAGAAATCATGCACAACAAAGAATCAATCAACTTGCCCATGCTTTCACAAATTATATGCTCGGCCTAGGGTTTGAAATGCATGGCCATAGTGGTTTGAATGAGTCAAGTATGGGTCCAACGTAGCCTGGCCTAGCTTGCATATGAAGGAGTGGAAGATGCTTATGGTTTAGGACATGAACAAACACAAAGTCAAGGCAAAGGTGAATTTTTATGCAACCACAAGGTTCGGCCATGGTCTTATGTGGCACGACCATGCCTGGTGGAGGTCAGGGGATGGTGTAGCAGTGTCTTAGGGTCAGGTAGGGGCTGGAGAAAGTGATGCTAGTGGTTGCCGAGAGGGGTGGTTAAGTGGTGAAGGCATGTTGAGTTCGGCTATGCTAGTTTCAAGTGGTGCTTGCATTTTTGTGTGGAGCTTTCAACCAAGGATGCCATGGCCTGATTGGATAGAGGTGATAGGAGGGGGTTTGCAGCCAAGCAAGGTGGCGGTGAAGGTGGTGGTGAAGGAGGAGCTTGAGGCTGAGCAAGTGAAGTGAAAGCAAGGCATGAAAATACATAAAACAAGGAAAGAAAGAGTAAGAAAAATATAAAACCATTACCAATTTTTTTTAGAAATGAAGGCCGAATGTTTTTGGATGAGAAACAAAAAATTTTGCGTGAAAAATGAAGGGTGATCGGCTGAAGAAAGCATGTGGTCAGTCATAATGAATGCAAGTGACAATTTGAAATGAAAAGGTAAAAAGGATATGAAAAGTTTAAGGCATGTGAAAGGTTGAAAACTCTTCATATTTCTAATTTTCTTTTTACATTTTAAACACGTAAAAATGCAAGTAAATAAATAGACAACCAAAATAAAATAAAGTATGAAAGAAAATAAATAATAAATTTTAGATAAATATAAATTATTAACAAAATAGCTAAATAATAGAAACCAGGGTTTAAAAATTGAAAATAAAATACAATAAGCTTTGAAAAATTATAACATCACTTTAAAAAAAATTTAAAAAAAATACCTAACATGTCATATAACACATATTATAACATGATATGACAATAAAAATATTATTTATATAAATTAAAACAAACAGTTTTGTTAAGTAGATCAATTTACACACAATATGTAAAAAGCATAACTTTCACAATATAAATTGGATTTCAACGAAATGAAAAGCAGAATTATTGAAATGTTATTTATTTTCATAACAAAAGATAAATTCAAAAATACAAACATTTAAATTTTAAATCTAAAAGTCAAAGTTTGACCACTTTGACCAAAATTCACATTTTCTGGAAAATATTCTATTTATTCATGTTTGAAATTATAATTCACATAAAAGTAAAAATATATATTTAGTATAACAAAATTTATTAATTTTAATAAATAGAATAAAGTTTTTAAATCAGAAATTTAATTAAAATAATTAAAATATACAAATAGAAATAATCACAAAATACTGGGTTGTTACACTCTCCCCCACTCAAATCTTTTCGTCCTCGAAAAGAACGAACAAAGAAAATAAGGAAAAGCAAGATAGACAAAACAAATAGTACCTGGAAAAACAATTCCGAATTTGAAGCACGAATGCTCTCCTCCGTTTTCCAGGTACAATCCCAATCATCAGTACTTCACAGTACTTTGATCAGACTAGCAGATTTCATTCTTAGCTGTTTCGTACCTCTGCTGACCCTACGAAGTGGCTTACTCTCGACAGTCAGATTAGGCTCAATATCCAAACAGTCAAGCGTAGAAGGCTGAACAAAAAGAGATGGGTCATGAAGATACCAATGAAGATGCGAGACGTGGAATACATCATGTACTCCAGAAAATTTCTCGGGCAAATCCAAACGATAAGCCAAATAACCAACTCTTTCCATAATACAGAAAGGACCCCTGAAGAGGAAGAAGATAGAAATAGCTATAAGGGAAAGCAGGTTGAAAGACAAGGATGAAACATTATTTTAAAACCATATACATTTCAATTTAAAAAATTTATTTACAACATTTTAAACATTTTATAATATGATGAATAGTCATTTGATTCAAATCTGATAGTTCGAAGTAAACAATATTTAAAACATTTTAAATTATTTAGACAAGTAAAATAAATGATCAAAATATCCTTTATATAGCACTTTATCAAAATACTTTTATAACTCGATGTCTTAACAAGTTTACTTTCATTCCTGCAGACTCTGGCCATGCGTTGATCAAGCGCAAAGCTAGAATTGTCCAGGTACTTAGTAGACTGTTTCAACACCCAGTGAAAATACTGGAAAAACTTTTAAAAGAAGATATGGAAAGTACAATCCAAACAAAACAACCAACCTAAAACATTTGTCTAACCATGGATCGCAGATACACAATAGTTATGCTTGGGTCCCCTAGGAAACATCTATATATGTAAGCTATCTCAGCCTGCGAATTACACCATGAGGACTAGTAGACCGTAGATACACAATGGTTACGCCTGGATCCCCTAGGAAACATCCATACCCTTAAGCTATCTTAGCCAGGCGGATTTTGCTACTAATACGACCTACATAGATCGTAGGATACACAATGGTTACGCCTGGATCCCCCAGGAAACATCCATACCCCTAGGCCATCTCAGCCAGGCGAATTACGCTATGCAGTTGCGATCATAAGACCATGGAGATCGCCATGGAATTTGATGGACACTCGAGTATCATATCTGGAAAACCCAAATCAGGGAGAATAATATCGATAGAATGAATCCACAGTGTGGCCACAAAGCGGATATCAAGCAGAAGGCACTTTCCATACCTTTACTTCGAAAAAACGTATCATATAGTACCTTTCAAAATCACTTTCAACTATCATACTTATATAAAGTCCATTATATATAAGATTCCATTTCAAATCGAATACTTTCCAAATCAATAGTATATCAAATCACACTTATATATACTTCGATTATATAAGATTTCACTTTACAAATTGAGTACCTTTTCCAAATCAACAGTTTCAAATCAATTTCGTACTTATACAAATCAATTTTATATAAGTTCGATAACTCCCAAATCAAGGTATTTAATAAAACCAGATTCTCAACTTCAATTCCTTTCAATAACGTTTCAGTTTCAAAATATATATGATTTCGCCAAATCATTTCTTCCAAACTACATATATTCAATCTCAAAGTTTCCACAATAATAAGTTTAGAAAAATAATCCAAATTCCCAATCAACAAAATTTAGGTCATACAAATTCATTTCCAAAACATTATATAAATATTGGGTTTTACTATCCAAATAAATTTTCAAAACCAAATATTTTTCTCAAAATCAATTATCCCAAAATGATTTCCAAGTTTAATCCCTTTAAAACCTTTAAACTATTTATTTTCATATATGGAAGATCCAATTTACCTTTTGAAAATTACATAGCTTTAAAAATTCAAACCTTGATTTGGAAGTGTTCGAACTTTCAAAATAATCGAAGAAACCAAATTTTCCAATCCAAGAGCTGGAAATCAGCAGCAAATCAGTAAATCAATACCAATAGATAAGGTTGTACTGAAACAAATCTGAAACTCGAGGACTGAACACCGACTTACTTTAAATCATTTCAAATATATTATACACATACACACATACATACATATATCTTTCGAATATCAAACCATACTTCGAAATCTGATATCAAAATTTGTTTCACAAAATCACTCGCATAGCAAAGCTACTAGACTGGCTTCTCCCCCACTTTGAAACTCGATAATCAATGTCGATGATGCATGCATTCATCACCGAAATTATTTTCCAACGACATAAGTGGGTTCTGGACTTTTATTTCTTGAAACTTCTTTGAAATCTCTTCGAAATCATTAGAATTAGTTCGAATACATTTGAAACATTTTTACTCGAAGAAATATCTTTAAATCATATTATTATTATTATATATTTTCCAAAATCTTAAAATCAATTTCAAAACATCGGAGTTCGATTCCTCGAAATTCAAATTCAAAAACCTTTAGTTATAAATCATTTTTATATAAGTCAAATTCTTATAAATTTTCAAAATTTCAAATCCTTTTGAAATTTCAAATTTTTAAAGAAAGAAAAATATATAATCCTTATTGGAAACATTTTATTTTTATAACCAAAATAGGGTCATCCTTATCAAAATAATAATTTCGATGTATGCTCAAATTCAAAATACAACCAAACACAAATTTCCAAGGGGTGATTCAAGGACGGGTTTCAAACAAACAGAGATTCGAATTTAGAGGAACTCTAATCAAATAGAATTCTGGTTCGAAGATAAGCTCAAACGAAGATAAGATAATTTTATTACCAAATAGAAGATGGATATGCCTATATAAATCGCAGGCGACCTTAAGTGGTAAACCGTGACTTCAGGAATATAATCAATGAAGAAATCTAAGGCAAATTGACATTCGATCGCCAAAGGTAGAATCCAGGTAGAGCAGGAGATAGCATCGTAAACCGAGGATATAGAAATCTCCGGTGAATCAATGCCAATTGTAAAAGAGTTTCACCCCTTCACAAATCATACAAAGATTTGCGGAATCACCAATCTTTATAAAGGTCATTCAAAATGGGGTTATGGAATGCCCCAAAATCAAAAGGATAAAATAGGGAAGACGAGACTGGATTTTAGAACAAGTAGGAGCGTTCCAAAGTTCAAGGAATCCTAATCGATAAGAATCCTAACCAAGAGATCACTAACAAGGTGGATACCGAAGAGATGAAGTTTAGAAGATCTAGATTTCAAAATAAGAAAAAATTTATACCAAAATAATCTTTGAAAATCCTTTAAAAAAACATTTGGAAATCATTTTATACTTCGAAAATACGTTCTCTCACAAAGGAATGATTCTGAGATTGATTTCACTCATTCTAGGGTATTTCTACCCTATCTCTTATGAGTTTTTGCTCCGCAGGCTATGGTTTGCCTAAAACCAAAGCTCTGATACCAACCGTAACAGCTTGATATTTTCAACCATTCGCATCCACACATGTCGGACTTGAATTGCTCAAAATACCGCATTGTAAATAAATTTGGAGCAAATGAAAAACAATCATAGAATCACAGACACAGATATATCAGAATAACTCGCAACGGAAATTAAAAATACCATAGTAGTTCATGAAGCTACTATAACAAAATCTCAAAACATATTACATAACATCAGTCTGAAACATATACAATAGAAATCCCAAATATATAGAAGTTTATAAATACCAGAGCTGAAATAGAACAAATGAACTGAAACGGAGAGATAACTAGATAAGCAATCTCCAGCGGTTCTTAACTCCAGAAAAAGAAATCCAAAGCTAAGCTGTAAATACTCAAGCTGGCCCGAGCGTAAAGTAAGACAAAAAACACTCGAGTCAAGGCATACATACTTATACAATGTAAACCAACTCAAGTGAACTGTAGTAGCAATGCACAATTACTTAAAAGATGCTTGGGATCGCCCATCCTCTAAGGATCAGTAAATCTATAAACTAAATACATCCAAAATCACAATGCATACAGGGAAGTGTACCCGTGGTTAAAATTTCCAAAATGGTATTTTATACTTAAAAAATCAAATATCATTTTAAAATTCAATATCATCTCAAATTCATTTAAAAATATCAAAATATCATATCCTTCCTAACCCTCAATCATTTTTATTTAATTTAAATACCATTCCAAATCACATTTCGAAATGTTTTATTTTTCAAATCTAAATATTCCATTTAAACCAATTAAAATGAAGTTATTATACTTAAAAAAATCAAATGTTCAATTCTCAAAATTTAGTCTTTTCAGAACTGTGCAGTTAATACGCTCGATAGATTCAAAGCGGTGGAGGTGCAAAAAGATACAGCGAGGATATAGCGAGGATATAGCGGGATATAGCGGATGGCTCTAAAATAGCATATAAAACTCGTACTTAATGTTTTTACAAATATATAAATGGTAATTAAATGAAAAATTATCATTCAATTGAATTATAAATAATACATAAATAATTTTAAATAAAAACATGTGCGAATATACTTTAAATAAACGAAAAACAGTTATATAACATAATTGAATATTGTAGAATATTAGAGTATTTTCATTTCTAAAAATATATTAAAAATTAAATCAAATAAATTAGTTTCATAATTTTATAATATATAAATGCAAATTTTCAATTCATTTTATTAAAAAAGATATAGCAGGAATAGTTGAATATAGAGGAAATAACGGGATATAGTGGGGATTAAAGCGGAAAGGCTATATTTTGGGGCTATATGGAAAAATCATAGCGGTAGAAATCCGCTATGAGATATAGCGGGGTAATAGTGGGGCATTAACTACACAGTTCCAGAATTCATTTATTCACTTAAGTTTATTAAAACGGTGAAATTTCAGCTTTCGCAGCATTTAGAAAATGCTACGGAAAGTTACATTTGAAAACGGTTTAATTTAGCAAAGACAGCATTTACAGAAATGTTGTAATAGTTTAGGTTTCAAATAAAAGCTTTAGTTCAATTCTGCAACTACAACACTTATAAAGTGCTGTAATAGCCCCTACTTCATTTCTACCTTTTAGTTCATTCGCATCAACTACAGCACTTAGAAATGCTGTAATATCCTTTACTTCAGAAATGATAGCATTTCTGAAATGTTGTTAATTAAATTTCAAATTTTAATACAATTTCATAAACAATTAAAACTTTAATTTAAATCATTATAACTTGTAAAATTTAATATTTTTCCACTTTTAAAACAATCATTTAAATACCCTTAAATTTATGATTTTATAAACTGAAATTTCACAAATAATTATCAAATTTTAGTAATCGATTTATAAAAATCAATGTAAAATTTTTTAACATTTCATTTACTTTACATTTAAATTTAATTTACCACTTCATAAATTAAATTTAAATTCCATTTTAGTTTCCTTAACTTAACTTTTAATTTTAAACACATTTCACATTTTCCAAGTTAAGTTATATTTCAAATTTCAATTTTAAACGTTTATTTATTTAACTATTTTTAATTTATAGAAAAATCAATAACACTTTGTAAAATCATTTTAAAATTCAAATTAAAATCAAATTATCATATTATTTTACTTAATTTAAACTACATTTATAAACCAAATCATAAATTCCAAAATTTACATATATTTCAGATTCTACTCTACTATTTATTTATTTCACTTTTTTTAACTTGTAGAAAATCACTAATATTTTATAAAAATAATTTTTAAATTAAATTTTAATCAAAATATCGTAATATTTACATTGTTAAAATATTTTAAAATTTTTAGAAAAATATATATTAACCACGGGTCTGTATAAAATTTCTAACCTAGGTCAAATGATACGGATAATATATCATTTCAATCCGTAATTCACAAAGAAAACCCGGGTTCTATCATTTCAAGCCCGCAATCCCAAGTAAAATGAAATAAATAAAATTCATTCAGGCCTATCATTTTAGCCCATAACGATTTTTCCCTATTCTAAAGTCCGTTCGGGTATGTATCATTTCAACCTATAGTGATTCTATTCTATAGGGAACTTGCAACGTGATAAACAGATATAGATAACAGTATAGCATCATATAGCAGTAACAGATGATATGACAGGCATATAAACAGGGTGAACATCATATGATCATAGCATAGGCAGTTATAACATGATAATATAATTACAGATTCAAATGGTGTCAATTTACTAATTATATAAGTACAAAATGTCTGGTGAGAAACACTCACCTCTATAAGCTGGAGATAACAAATTCTGACGCACAACAGAGATCCGGAAAGCACGAAAGCACGACTACGATTCAAGTGAGGGGAGAGCCAAAATAGTTGTCTTGTTACATATCAAACAAAACAATATAAAGCACATGAATTTTAACACCAAATATAACATTAAACAAGCTAGAAATCATGCACAACAAAGAATCAATCAACTTGCCCATGCTTTCACAAATTATATGCTCGGCCTAGGGTTTGAAATGCATGGCCATAGTGGTTTGAATGAGTCAAGTATGGGTCCAACGTAGCCTGGCCTAGCTTGCATATGAAGGAGTGGAAGATGCTTATGGTTTAGGACATGAACAAACACAAAGTCAAGGCAAAGGTGAATTTTTATGCAACCACAAGGTTCGGCCATGGTCTTATGTGGCACGACCATGCCTGGTGGAGGTCAGGGGATGGTGTAGCAGTGTCTTAGGGTCAGGTAGGGGCTGGAGAAAGTGATGCTAGTGGTTGCCGAGAGGGGTGGTTAAGTGGTGAAGGCATGTTGAGTTCGGCTATGCTAGTTTCAAGTGGTGCTTGCATTTTTGTGTGGAGCTTTCAACCAAGGATGCCATGGCCTGATTGGATAGAGGTGATAGGAGGGGGTTTGCAGCCAAGCAAGGTGGCGGTGAAGGTGGTGGTGAAGGAGGAGCTTGAGGCTGAGCAAGTGAAGTGAAAGCAAGGCATGAAAATACATAAAACAAGGAAAGAAAGAGTAAGAAAAATATAAAACCATTACCAATTTTTTTTAGAAATGAAGGCCGAATGTTTTTGGATGAGAAACAAAAAATTTTGCGTGAAAAATGAAGGGTGATCGGCTGAAGAAAGCATGTGGTCAGTCATAATGAATGCAAGTGACAATTTGAAATGAAAAGGTAAAAAGGATATGAAAAGTTTAAGGCATGTGAAAGGTTGAAAACTCTTCATATTTCTAATTTTCTTTTTACATTTTAAACACGTAAAAATGCAAGTAAATAAATAGACAACCAAAATAAAATAAAGTATGAAAGAAAATAAATAATAAATTTTAGATAAATATAAATTATTAACAAAATAGCTAAATAATAGAAACCAGGGTTTAAAAATTGAAAATAAAATACAATAAGCTTTGAAAAATTATAACATCACTTTAAAAAAAATTTAAAAAAAATACCTAACATGTCATATAACACATATTATAACATGATATGACAATAAAAATATTATTTATATAAATTAAAACAAACAGTTTTGTTAAGTAGATCAATTTACACACAATATGTAAAAAGCATAACTTTCACAATATAAATTGGATTTCAACGAAATGAAAAGCAGAATTATTGAAATGTTATTTATTTTCATAACAAAAGATAAATTCAAAAATACAAACATTTAAATTTTAAATCTAAAAGTCAAAGTTTGACCACTTTGACCAAAATTCACATTTTCTGGAAAATATTCTATTTATTCATGTTTGAAATTATAATTCACATAAAAGTAAAAATATATATTTAGTATAACAAAATTTATTAATTTTAATAAATAGAATAAAGTTTTTAAATCAGAAATTTAATTAAAATAATTAAAATATACAAATAGAAATAATCACAAAATACTGGGTTGTTACACTCTCCCCCACTCAAATCTTTTCGTCCTCGAAAAGAACGAACAAAGAAAATAAGGAAAAGCAAGATAGACAAAACAAATAGTACCTGGAAAAACAATTCCGAATTTGAAGCACGAATGCTCTCCTCCGTTTTCCAGGTACAATCCCAATCATCAGTACTTCACAGTACTTTGATCAGACTAGCAGATTTCATTCTTAGCTGTTTCGTACCTCTGCTGACCCTACGAAGTGGCTTACTCTCGACAGTCAGATTAGGCTCAATATCCAAACAGTCAAGCGTAGAAGGCTGAACAAAAAGAGATGGGTCATGAAGATACCAATGAAGATGCGAGACGTGGAATACATCATGTACTCCAGAAAATTTCTCGGGCAAATCCAAACGATAAGCCAAATAACCAACTCTTTCCATAATACAGAAAGGACCCCTGAAGAGGAAGAAGATAGAAATAGCTATAAGGGAAAGCAGGTTGAAAGACAAGGATGAAACATTATTTTAAAACCATATACATTTCAATTTAAAAAATTTATTTACAACATTTTAAACATTTTATAATATGATGAATAGTCATTTGATTCAAATCTGATAGTTCGAAGTAAACAATATTTAAAACATTTTAAATTATTTAGACAAGTAAAATAAATGATCAAAATATCCTTTATATAGCACTTTATCAAAATACTTTTATAACTCGATGTCTTAACAAGTTTACTTTCATTCCTGCAGACTCTGGCCATGCGTTGATCAAGCGCAAAGCTAGAATTGTCCAGGTACTTAGTAGACTGTTTCAACACCCAGTGAAAATACTGGAAAAACTTTTAAAAGAAGATATGGAAAGTACAATCCAAACAAAACAACCAACCTAAAACATTTGTCTAACCATGGATCGCAGATACACAATAGTTATGCCTGGGTCCCCTAGGAAACATCTATATATGTAAGCTATCTCAGCCTGCGAATTACACCATGAGGACTAGTAGACCGTAGATACACAATGGTTACGCCTGGATCCCCTAGGAAACATCCATACCCTTAAGCTATCTTAGCCAGGCGGATTTTGCTACTAATACGACCTACATAGATCGTAGGATACACAATGGTTACGCCTGGATCCCCCAGGAAACATCCATACCCCTAGGCCATCTCAGCCAGGCGAATTACGCTATGCAGTTGCGATCATAAGACCATGGAGATCGCCATGGAATTTGATGGACACTCGAGTATCATATCTGGAAAACCCAAATCAGGGAGAATAATATCGATAGAATGAATCCACAGTGTGGCCACAAAGCGGATATCAAGCAGAAGGCACTTTCCATACCTTTACTTCGAAAAAACGTATCATATAGTACCTTTCAAAATCACTTTCAACTATCATACTTATATAAAGTCCATTATATATAAGATTCCATTTCAAATCGAATACTTTCCAAATCAATAGTATATCAAATCACACTTATATATACTTCGATTATATAAGATTTCACTTTACAAATTGAGTACCTTTTCCAAATCAACAGTTTCAAATCAATTTCGTACTTATACAAATCAATTTTATATAAGTTCGATAACTCCCAAATCAAGGTATTTAATAAAACCAGATTCTCAACTTCAATTCCTTTCAATAACGTTTCAGTTTCAAAATATATATGATTTCGCCAAATCATTTCTTCCAAACTACATATATTCAATCTCAAAGTTTCCACAATAATAAGTTTAGAAAAATAATCCAAATTCCCAATCAACAAAATTTAGGTCATACAAATTCATTTCCAAAACATTATATAAATATTGGGTTTTACTATCCAAATAAATTTTCAAAACCAAATATTTTTCTCAAAATCAATTATCCCAAAATGATTTCCAAGTTTAATCCCTTTAAAACCTTTAAACTATTTATTTTCATATATGGAAGATCCAATTTACCTTTTGAAAATTACATAGCTTTAAAAATTCAAACCTTGATTTGGAAGTGTTCGAACTTTCAAAATAATCGAAGAAACCAAATTTTCCAATCCAAGAGCTGGAAATCAGCAGCAAATCAGTAAATCAATACCAATAGATAAGGTTGTACTGAAACAAATCTGAAACTCGAGGACTGAACACCGACTTACTTTAAATCATTTCAAATATATTATACACATACACACATACATACATATATCTTTCGAATATCAAACCATACTTCGAAATCTGATATCAAAATTTGTTTCACAAAATCACTCGCATAGCAAAGCTACTAGACTGGCTTCTCCCCCACTTTGAAACTCGATAATCAATGTCGATGATGCATGCATTCATCACCGAAATTATTTTCCAACGACATAAGTGGGTTCTGGACTTTTATTTCTTGAAACTTCTTTGAAATCTCTTCGAAATCATTAGAATTAGTTCGAATACATTTGAAACATTTTTACTCGAAGAAATATCTTTAAATCATATTATTATTATTATATATTTTCCAAAATCTTAAAATCAATTTCAAAACATCGGAGTTCGATTCCTCGAAATTCAAATTCAAAAACCTTTAGTTATAAATCATTTTTATATAAGTCAAATTCTTATAAATTTTCAAAATTTCAAATCCTTTTGAAATTTCAAATTTTTAAAGAAAGAAAAATATATAATCCTTATTGGAAACATTTTATTTTTATAACCAAAATAGGGTCATCCTTATCAAAATAATAATTTCGATGTATGCTCAAATTCAAAATACAACCAAACACAAATTTCCAAGGGGTGATTCAAGGACGGGTTTCAAACAAACAGAGATTCGAATTTAGAGGAACTCTAATCAAATAGAATTCTGGTTCGAAGATAAGCTCAAACGAAGATAAGATAATTTTATTACCAAATAGAAGATGGATATGCCTATATAAATCGCAGGCGACCTTAAGTGGTAAACCGTGACTTCAGGAATATAATCAATGAAGAAATCTAAGGCAAATTGACATTCGATCGCCAAAGGTAGAATCCAGGTAGAGCAGGAGATAGCATCGTAAACCGAGGATATAGAAATCTCCGGTGAATCAATGCCAATTGTAAAAGAGTTTCACCCCTTCACAAATCATACAAAGATTTGCGGAATCACCAATCTTTATAAAGGTCATTCAAAATGGGGTTATGGAATGCCCCAAAATCAAAAGGATAAAATAGGGAAGACGAGACTGGATTTTAGAACAAGTAGGAGCGTTCCAAAGTTCAAGGAATCCTAATCGATAAGAATCCTAACCAAGAGATCACTAACAAGGTGGATACCGAAGAGATGAAGTTTAGAAGATCTAGATTTCAAAATAAGAAAAAATTTATACCAAAATAATCTTTGAAAATCCTTTAAAAAAACATTTGGAAATCATTTTATACTTCGAAAATACGTTCTCTCACAAAGGAATGATTCTGAGATTGATTTCACTCATTCTAGGGTATTTCTACCCTATCTCTTATGAGTTTTTGCTCCGCAGGCTATGGTTTGCCTAAAACCAAAGCTCTGATACCAACCGTAACAGCTTGATATTTTCAACCATTCGCATCCACACATGTCGGACTTGAATTGCTCAAAATACCGCATTGTAAATAAATTTGGAGCAAATGAAAAACAATCATAGAATCACAGACACAGATATATCAGAATAACTCGCAACGGAAATTAAAAATACCATAGTAGTTCATGAAGCTACTATAACAAAATCTCAAAACATATTACATAACATCAGTCTGAAACATATACAATAGAAATCCCAAATATATAGAAGTTTATAAATACCAGAGCTGAAATAGAACAAATGAACTGAAACGGAGAGATAACTAGATAAGCAATCTCCAGCGGTTCTTAACTCCAGAAAAAGAAATCCAAAGCTAAGCTGTAAATACTCAAGCTGGCCCGAGCGTAAAGTAAGACAAAAAACACTCGAGTCAAGGCATACATACTTATACAATGTAAACCAACTCAAGTGAACTGTAGTAGCAATGCACAATTACTTAAAAGATGCTTGGGATCGCCCATCCTCTAAGGATCAGTAAATCTATAAACTAAATACATCCAAAATCACAATGCATACAGGGAAGTGTACCCGTGGTTAAAATTTCCAAAATGGTATTTTATACTTCAAAAATCAAATATCATTTTAAAATTCAATATCATCTCAAATTCATTTAAAAATATCAAAATATCATATCCTTCCTAATCCTCAATCATTTTTATTTAATTTAAATACCATTCCAAATCACATTTCGAAATGGTTTATATTTCAAATCCAAATATTCCATTTAAACCAATTAAAATGAAGTTATTATACTTAAAAAATCAAATATTCAATTATCAAAATTTAGTATTTCCAGAATATATTTATTCACTTAAGTTTATTAAAACGATGAAATTTCAGCTTTCACGGGATTTAGAGAATGCTACGGAAAGTTACATTTGAAAACAGTTCAATTTAGCAAAGACAACATTTACAGAAATGCTGTAATAGTTCAGGTTTCAAATAAAAGCTTTAGTTCAATTCTGCAGCTACAGCACTTACAAAGTGTTGTAATAGCCCTTACTTCATTTCTACCTTTTAGTTCATTTGCATCAACTACAGCACTTAGAAATGCTATAATATCCTTTTTTTTTAGAAATGATAGCAATTCTGAAATGTTGTTAATTAAATTCCAAATTTCAATACAATTTCGTAAACAATTAAAACTTTAATTTAAATCATTATAACTTATAAAATTTAATATTTTTTCCACTTTTAAAACAATCATTTAAATACCCTTAAATTTATGATTTTATAAAGTGAAATTTCACAAATAATTATCAAATTTTAATAATTCATTTATAAAAATTAATGTAAAATTTTATAACATTTCATTTACTTTACATTCAAATTTAATTTGCCATTTCATAAATTAAATTTAAATTCCATTTTATTTTTCTTAACTTAACTTTTAATTTTAAACACATTTCACATTTTCCAAGTTAAGTTATATTTCAAATTTCAATTTTAAACATTTATTTATTTAATTATTTTTAATGTATAGAAAAATCAATAACACTTTGTAAAATCATTTTAAAATTCATTAAAATCAAATTATCATTTTTTAATTAATTTAAACTACATTTATAAACCAAATCATAAATTCCAAAATTTACATATATTTCAGATTATACTCTACCATTTATTTATTTCACTTTTTTTAACTTGTAGAAAATCACTAATATTTTATAAAAATCCTTTTTAAATTAAATTTAAATTAAAATATCATAATATTTACATTTCTAAAATATTTTAAAAATTTTAGAAAAATATATATTAACCACGGGTCCGTATAAAATTTCTAACCTAGGTCAAATGATATGGATAATGTATCATTTCAATCCGTAATTCACAAAGAAAACCCGGGTTCTATCATTTCAAACCCACCATCCCAAGTAAAATGAAATAAATAAAAATCGTTCAGGCCTATCATTTCAATCCATAACGATTTTTCCCTATTCTAAAGTCCGTTCGTGTATGTATCATTTCAACCCATAGTGATTCTATTCTACAGTGAACTTGTAGTGTGATAAACAGATATAAATAACAGTTTAGCATCATATAGCAGTAACAGATGATATGACAGGTATATAAATAGGGTGAACATCATATGATCATAGCATAGGCAGTTATAACATGATAATATAATTTACAGATTCAAATGGAGTGAATTTACTAATTATATAAGTACAAAATGTCTGGTGAGAAACACTCACCTCTATAAGCTGGAGATAACAAATTCAGACACACGACAGAGATTCGGAAAGCATGACTACGATTCAAGTGAGGAGAGAGACAAAATAGTTGTCTTGTTACATATCAAACAAAACAATATAAAGCACATGAATTTCAACACCAAATATAACATTAAACAAGCTAGAAATTATGCACAACAAAGAATCAATCAACTTGCCCATGCTTTCACAAATTATATGCTCTGCCTAGGGTTTGAAATGCATGGCCATAATGGTGTGAAAGAGTCAAGTATGGGTCCAACATAGCTCGGCCTAGCTTGCATATGAAGGAGTGGGAGATGCTTATGGTTTAGGAGATGAACAAACACAAAGTCAAGGCAAAGGTGAATTTTTATGCAACCACAAGGTTCGGCCATGGCCTTATGTGGCACGGCCATGCCTGGTGTGTAGGATCTAGATTAACCCTAGAGGGGGGGGGGGTGAATAGGGTTATAGCAAATTTTTGCGAATTAAACACAGAAGCAAACTGCAGAAATAAATATGCTGAAAAATAAATCACACACAGAATTTACCCAGCTTCGGCAACCCCTGCCTACTGCTGCATTCCCAGATTTCTATTAGAATTAAACAGTTTTCCGCTTACAAACACTCTAACAGACTTGCAAACCCTGCTACCGCCTATAGAGTTTTGCAAACTTGCAAACCCTGCTAACTGGACTAACTCTAACTAGACAATCTGTCAACACCTAAACCCTAGGTGATAATTTATCATGTTTTGTTTTGAAAAGAACATACAAATAAAGCAAATTATAAAAGCAAGCACTAAATTTAAAACTATTTAAATTATCTTGCCTTTATAATAAAAATAAAAATACCCTAACCCAAAACAAACAAAAGATATGCGGTCACTTCCCTTTATCTTATTTCACCCGGTCCATTTTCTTTTGTTTGTGAAAAAAAATGGCGGCCCTCTGTTTATTCGATCTGAATTAGGGCTTCTGTTTCTTCCTCAAATTTGGGGCTTCGGCTTCTTTCTGATGTCTGATTAAGCTCTTGCTTGTCCTCTGATGATTGATGCTTGTTGCTAGCTCGTTCTCTGTTGATCGAGTTTGTTGATGGTTCGGTATGTAATTTCTTTTGTTGCTTGTTTGATTGCTTGCTTTTTAACTCGATTGTTCTGTTGTCTATGATGATTTCTTGGGGTGTATTTATAGGGTTGAAACCCTAATTAACACTGTCGATTTGATTTCTTCATGTCGTTGATTTTCCTGAATTTGTTCTGGATTTGGAGTATTCCTTTCTTGATTCAATTTCGAATAATTGCCGACCATATTTGAATTCGAATTAATTAATTCGAAAATTTCTTGCTGTATTTGTTGTCTCGGTCCTCATTTGAATTAATACTGACCATATATGAATTCGAGAAATTTGCTGCAGAGATTTCTTTCCAAATTAGAAATCTTTGACTTAATCAAAGACTTAATCAAAAGATACGAATTTGTTCTTTAACTTCGGCTTGATTTCTGCACTGCCTTGTACTTGCCACTGTCTTGTGTACCCTACTGCACATTCATCAGTTTACTTTATATGTGCATATATACATTTGTATGTGTGTATGCATATATTTTTGGGTTTGTACTTGGATTTGAACTGCTTCATGTTATGTTAATCTTGATTTTGGGACTGCCACTGACTTCTTTGTTGTAACTTGAAACAGTTTTGACAATTCGAATTTCACTTGCATACTCCATGTTGCATTATCACTGTGTTACATTGTAGCTCCATCTTGACTTGAACTTTTTCACTGTATCAGATGCTACACTTGTTCATGTATACAACTGTTGCACTTGAGTTTGTTTCCACTGCTTCATCAAGTTGTATTCATCCCTTGTATGCTTCAAGTTGCCTTGAGTTGAACTTATCTTGGGTTTGACCTTGTTTGTGACTTTTGTGCATTGTGCTATGTTGTTGTATTTGCATTGTGTTACTGATTTTGGTCGAGACTTTGTTTGTTGCAGTTTGTCACTGTAATTGCTGTTACATTACTTCACAGTGTTGCATTTGTTCATGTAGCTCTCTGTGTTGTTTTGTCTCTGTTTGCTTGGTAGCAGCTATGTAGTTGCTATGCATCACTATATATATATATATTCTCTGTTTGGTATTGGTGCAGTTTCCATTACTGTTGTGCCTTTGGGAGTTTGCACTGCTTCATGTTGAATTTGTGCAGTGTTGTACTTGTTGCCTTGTATCACTGGTTCATTCTGGTTGGTGCAGTATTCATGTTTTTGTTGGTCTGGACATTTGTGGGATATTTGACTGTTTTTGGCTTGATGTTGTTAATGCATTCATGACCACTGTCTTGCATATTTTTGATAAAGTGCGACTGATGCTGCACTTGGTCTTTGTTCTTCTCTGTTATGTTGCTTTGAATGAATTTGTGTTTTGTTGTAGTTTGTGCACACGAGTTGGCGTGGCAGTGCACATGTATACGAATGTACACGTGTGTACTGCAGCCACTTATAATTGCCTGTCCCTGATAAAAATTACTGATATGCATAGATATTGCACAATCAAAGATGATGACAATAACCCATGTATCTGAGACACAAACAAATTTTATTTTTGCAAATTTAAATTTGTTTGTTTTCAGATTACTGTTGTAGTTGCTAATTATACAGGTACACAGGAGACAGGACGAGAAGTGGAGCTGGACAATGCAGATAGATGCAGATGTGCAGACAGAGTGAAAAACTGAGTGTTGAGTGTTGTAGTGAGAAAGGTAAAATGTATGAACTGATGTATGTATATATATATAGAGAGAGCTGAAAACTTTGTATTGTTTAAGTGTTGTAATAAAATATTATATTGAATAAAAAATACTAGTTGAATTATATAGATTCTGTGCAATAGTATAATTATTCAATATGAATATTTCTTCCTTTCTGTATATAGTCCAAACTGCAAACACATATATATATTGATATATATATATGTTTGTTATCATCAAACAAAAAATCACATCAAACAATCTCCCCCTTTTGATGATGACAAACATATATATTAAAGATTTTGAAATGCTAATACATGTGTTTGAACATGAAATTTTTAGCTCCCCCTATTTGAACATGAAATTTTTAGCTCCCCCTATTTGAATGCTCCCCCTACAACCAAGACCACTCCCTATTTAGAAGATAACAAAAAATTACAAAAGAATAAAAGAACTAAAGAAAAATTAACTAACAACATTTAACCAAATTTGTTGAAATAGGTCACAAAATATTTGCTTTCTCATCAAAATCTTGTTCTTCTCCCCCTTTTGTCATTATCAAAAGACTGACAAAAAACAATGGAACAGTAGGAACAAAAAATAATATATCATAACGAGATAAAAACTTCCATATTGTAGAGGATGGATCGATGATCAGTTTTAATAAGAAGAGAGATATTTTAACATTAATTTGACATTTAAGCACAAAAACAAAAAAAAATAAGCACTTACTAACCACGCATAACCATAAGGACTTTTAAATGGGATTAGCAGTTACTTATTAGTCTAAGCATCCAGACTATTAAGTGAGACCAGAATACTTAGTTACCATACTCCATCCATGCATAACCATAAGGACTTTTAAATGAGAATGGAGTAATGATAAAAATAATTCACTCATATGTTCCATCCATGCATAACCATAAGGACTTTTAAATGAGAATGGATGCATGAGAGTTATTATTATTTATTATTAAAATATTTTATTTTATTTTTTTTTTAATTTAAAAATAATTCACTCTTCTTATTTTATCAAACCATTATGAATGATAGAAAGATGGTAGAAATAGAAATGATCGTGGAATAAGTTACCAAGTTAATTATATTATGTAATATCCAGTACTGAATACCATATTCGAATCAATCTTTGGAAAATATCCAAAACTTGTTTGAATCCTAGAAATTGAAGTTGAAAGTATATATCCAAGAATATTTCAACCTAACAATGAAAAGATGGTTAGTCAATTTCTATAATCCCCAAATCCAAACGTAATCTAGAAAATCTGTCTTCGGGGAGGGGTTTTGTGAAAATATCAGCAAGTTGAGCCTCAGTTGAAATATATTCAATGCAAATGTCTTCCTTAGCAATGTGATCTCTAAGAAAGTGGTGTCTCACATCAATGTGTTTTGTGCGTGAATGATGAACAGGATTATTTGATAAGTCTATTGCACTTTTACTGTCACATTTTAATGGAACTTGTTTATAAACTAAGCCAAAATCAGAAAGAGTTTGCATCATCCATAAAATTTGAGCACGGCAACTTCCTAAAGCAATATATTCTGCTTCAGTGGTGGATAATGCAACACAATTCTGTTTTCGACTTGACCATGAAACTAATGAATGTCCTAGCATGAAACATGTCCCACTGGTGCTTTTCCTGTCAACCAATGAACCAGCATAATCAGCATCAGAATAACCAACTAAATCAAAGTTTTCACAAGAAGGGTACCATAATCCAAATTTGTGTGTGTGTGAAAGATATCTCAAAATTCGTTTAGTGGCTTTCAAATGAGATTCTTTAGGATTAGATTGAAAACGTGCACACAAACACACAGAAAACATAATATCAGGTCTAGAAGCAGTAAGATAGAGAAGTGAACCAATTATCCCTCGATATTTTTTCTGATCAACAGCACTTCCTTTCTCGTCTTTGTCCAACTTTGTTGATGGGCTCATAGGAGTTCTCAATGGTTTGGAGTTCTCAACTCCAAATTTCTTCAACAGTTCCAACACATACTTGGATTGCGAAATGAAAATGCCATCACTGCTTTGCTTGATTTGAAATCCAAGAAAATATTTCAATTCTCCAACCAAGCTCATCTCGAATTTAGCCTGCATGACTTGTTCAAATTTCTCGTACAAGAGTTCATTAGTAGCACCATAAATGATATCATCCACATAAATCTGAACAATCAAAAAATCACTTCCTTTATGTAATAGAAACAGTGTCGTGTCAGCACTCCCCTTTTCAAAGCCATTTTCCAGAAGATATGTACAAAGACAGTCATACCAAGCTCTAGGAGCTTGCTTAAGACCATATAATGCTTTTTCAAGTTTATACACATGATTTGGAAAATCGTGATTTTCAAAACCGGGGGGTTGTTCAACAAAAACTTCTTCTTTCAAATCACCATTTAGAAAAGCACTTTTTACATCCATTTGTTTAAGTTTGAAACCTTTATAACAAGCAAAGCTTAGCAAAATCCTAATGGCTTCTAACCTAGCAACTGGAGCAAATGTTTCATCAAAATCTATGCCTTCTATTTGGTTGTATCCTTTTGCGACCAACCTAGCTTTGTTTCTAATTACATTTCCTGATTCATCAAGTTTGTTTTTGAACACCCATTTAGTTCCTACAATTGGATAGTCATTTGGCCTAGGAACTAATTTCCAAACTTTATTTCTCTCAAATTGATTAAGTTCATCTTGCATTGCTAGAATCCAACTTTCATCATTAAGAGCCATTTCAACAGAATCAGGTTCAATTTCAGAAATAAAACCACTATGACAACAAAACGCACACAAATTTTTATCAAATGAAGAGCGAGTGCGTATACCTTCCGTAGGATCTCCTATAACCAATTCAGGAGGATGATTGGTTTTGAACTTCAATCTATCAGCATCAACAGTCCTACTTTCACCTTGCTCACTAGATATTCCTTCTTTAATGCCTTCATGATCTACCCCATCATCAATCGTTTTTTCAGTCGTCCTTTCCAGATCAGATTCATCAAATTTCACATTGATTGATTCAACAATTGTCTTTGTTCGTTTGTTGTATATCCTGTAAGCCTTGCTCCTAGTGGAATAGCCCATGAAAATTCCCTCATCGGCCTTTGATTCAAAATTTCCAAGTTGATCACCTGTGTTAAGAATGAAACAAGGGCATCCAAAAACACGAAAGTAAGAGATGTTAGGTTTCCTTTCATGCCAAACTTCATAAGACGTTTTGCCAAGTATTGGTCTAATCATTACTCTATTCATTACGTAGCACGAAGTATTCACCGCCTCTGCCCAAAAAGTTAGAGGTAGTTTATACTCACTTAATATGGATCTAGCCAATTCTTGCAATGTACGATTTTTCCTTTCAACCACCCCATTTTGTTGAGGTGTTCGTGGAGCAGAAAATTCATGTTTTAAACCATTTTCTTCACAAAAGTTTTCAAATTCCGAATTTTCAAATTCGCCTCCATGATCACTTCTTAAAGTTTTAATTGAAACTCCTTTCTCATTTTGAACAAGTTTAGCAAATTTTGAAAAATAATCAAAAGATTCAGACTTTTTGGCTAAGAAATAAACCCATGTGAATCTAGAATAATGTTCAACCAATACATAACAATAACGTTTTCCATTCAAGCTTGCAATTTCATTTGGTCCAAATAAGTCCATATGAATTAATTCGAGGACCCTTGATGTGCTAACAATGTTTTTAGGGCGAAATGATGATCGACTAAGCTTGCCCAAGGAACATGCTTTACACACTTTGTTATCTTTAAATTTCTGATGTGGTAACCCTCTGGCTAATTCTTTCATTTCAAGATTTTTTAAGAGACTCATGCTAGCATGTCCAAGTCTCCTATGCCACAAAGATGCCTCTTCGTCAGTGGCTACCAAACATCTGGAAAGATTTAGATTGTCCAACGAAAGTGAGTAGACATTTCCTTTTCTTTTGCCCATAAAAACTATGTTATTAGAAGTTTTATCAATGATCTTGCAAGTATCACTATCAAAAACCACATTCATACCTTTGTCACATAGTTGGCTAATAGAAATGAGATTGTGATGCAAATTATCAACGTATAAAACATTAGTCAATGAAAAAGTACCATTACTTACTTCACCTTTCCCAATAATCTTACACTTGCTATTATCTCCCATGATCACATTTCCACCTCTAAACTTCTCTAGGCTAAGGAACTTAGATTTATCACCTGTCATATGTCTAGAACAACCTGAATCTATAAACCATTCTTGTTGCTCCTTAGCCCGCCAACAGACCTACATAAAGAGAGAGGAGGATGACCTAGAGAAACTCTTAGGTCCAATGATATTAGTAACTGAAGCATTGTGAACAAACAATCCCTTTGGAACCCAAACTTGTTTTGTCCTTTTATTTTTGTTCCTATAGACATGAAATTTGTTTGTAGAATTCTTAGGAACCCAAACTTGTATAAATTTTGTGTTCTTGTTCCTATGACTACAATTTTCAACACGATGTCCAATTTCACTTCTAACAAAGACACTCTTACCTTTTGCATGATCATCAACCTGTGTTTTCCCAAAACCTAGTCCTTTTCTGTTGTTAGCAAAGAGTTGATTTCCCAATAACATGTTAAACGATTTTTCTCCTCTTGAAAAGTTATTCAGATATTTCTCAAGATTTTGGACTTTGGTTTTTAATGTTGTGTTTTCAGTCACAAGTGTGGTGCATCTATTTATAAAATCCTTTTTCCTAGTGTCAATGGTTTCCTTAAGACTCGAGTTTTCTTTTTCAAGATTATCGAAGCTATTCTTAAGTCTTGATATTTCTGAATCTAAAATTTTACATTTTTTACAGTCTAGGTTTTGAATATTTTCAAGTTCAGTTTCTAACCTAGTATTCTCATGAACGAGTTCTCTCCTGTCAGACTTCAATTTTTCAATTTTAGTTTCAAGAGTATCAATTGTATTAGTAAAATCATAACACATCAAAACAAGTTCTTTATAAGAATAGTTACGTACCTCACTGGATTCCTCTGAACTTGTTTCTGAATCTGATTTTGCCATAAGGCACAAGTTAGCCTCTTCTGAGCTATTATCCGAAACTTCTTCTCCTTCTTCATCATCCCATGTTGCTGCAAAGGCCTTCTTCTTCTTTTTCTTTCCTTTATTGTTTTTGAGAAGTGGGCATTTCTGTTTGAAGTGGCCAGGCTTTTTGCAGTTAAAGCATGTCAATTCATTATCGGAATTGTCAGAATCTTTTGACCTATTACCACTTGTTTTCTTCTTGCGTGGCCTGAATTTTGACCATTTTCTAAGATTATTGACAGCCATCGCAAGCTCTTCAATTGGATCTTCTTCTTCTTCATCGCTTTCTTCTTTGCTCTTCAAGGCAATTGTCTTCTTTTTTGATTCGGAGTTGTTATGTTCCTCCTTTGCCTTTAGCTCAAGCTCATATGTCATCAAGTTTCCGATCAACTCCTCCATGCTTAGTTTACTCAGATCTTTCGATTCTTGTATTGCCGTGACTTTTGCCTCAAAGTTCATTGGTAAGACTCGCGGTATCTTCCGCACAAGCTCTACTTCAGTGAAGACCTTCCCAAGCGCTCTAGCATTGTACACCAAAGTTGAAAATCGTCCAAACATATCCTTTATGCTCTCGCCCTTTTCCATCACAAAGTTTTCGTATTCATTGCTAAATAGAGCTAGACGTGACTCCTTGACTTGAGAAGTTCCTTCGTGTGTCACCTCCAAAGTGTGCCAAATTTCCTGTGCTGTTGTACAATGGGAAATTCTATTAAACTCATTTTTATCAAGAGCACAGATCAAAGCGTTCATTGCTTTGGCATTTGTAGTTTTTAGTTTCTTATCGTTAGCATCCCACCTATCCTTAGGTTTAGGAATCTCAGTATCACCAATAACTATAGTGGGAGATTTATAGCCAGTTTCAATAATATCCCAAACATCATAATCGACAGAACTAAGATAAATACTCATCCTAACTTTCCAATAAGCATAATCATTCCCATTAAACATGGGTGGTCTAGCAATGGATTGCCCCTCAGAAAAAGCATTATTTGATGGATTCATGACTCTAGAGTTAAAGTAAAATACCTAGCTTTGATACCACTTGTAGGATCCAGATTAACCCTAGAGGGGGGGGTGAATAGGGTTATAGCAAATTTTTGCGAATTAAACACAGAAGCAAACTGCAGAAATAAATATGCTGAAAAATAAATCACACACAGAATTTACCCAGCTTCGGCAACCCCTGCCTACTGCTGCATTCCCAGATTTCTATTAGAACTAAACAGTTTCCCGCTTACAAACACTCTAACAGACTTGCAAACCCTGCTACCGCCTATAGAGTTTTGCAAACTTGCAAACCCTGCTAACTGGACTAACTCTAACTAGACAATCTGTCAACACCTAAACCCTAGGTGATAATTTATCATGTTTTGTTTTGAAAAAAACATACAAATAAAGCAAATTATAAAAGCAAGCACTAAATTTAAAACTATTTAAATTATCTTGCCTTTATAATAAAAATAAAAATACCCTAACCCAAAACAAACAAAAGATATGCGGTCACTTCCCTTTATCTTATTTCACCCGGTCCATTTTCTTTTGTTTGTGAAAAAAATGGCGGCCCTCTGTTTATTCGATCTGAATTAGGGCTTCTATTTCTTCCTCGAATTTGGGGCTTCGGCTTCTTTCTGATGTCTGATTAAGCTCTTGCTTGTCCTCTGATGATTGATGCTTGTTGCTAGCTCGTTCTCTGTTGATCGAGTTTGTTGATGGTTCGGTATGTAATTTCTTTTGTTGCTTGTTTGATTGCTTGCTTTTTAACTCGATTGTTCTGTTGTCTATGATGATTTCTTGGGGTGTATTTATAGGGTTGAAACCCTAATTAACACTGTCAGATTTGATTTCTTCATGTCGTTGATTTTCCTGAATTTGTTCTGGATTTGGAGTATTCCTTTCTTGATTCAATTTCGAATAATTGCTGACCATATTTGAATTCGAATTAATTAATTCGAAAATTTCTTGCTGTATTTGTTGTCTCGGTCCTCATTTGAATTAATACTGACCATATATGAATTCGAGAAATTTGCTGCAGAGATTTCTTTCCAAATTAGAAATCTTTGACTTAATCAAAGACTCAATCAAAAGATACGAATTTGTTCTTTAACTTCGGCTTGATTTCTGCACTGCCTTGTACTTGCCACTGTCTTGTGTTCCCTACTGCACATTCACCAGTTTACTTTATATGTGCATATATACATTTGTATGTGTGTATGCATATATTTTTGGGTTTATACTTGGATTTGAACTGCTTCATGTTATGTTAATCTTGATTTTGGGACTGCCACTGACTTCTTTGTTGTAACTTGAAACAGTTTTGACAATTCGAATTTCACTTGCATACTCCATGTTGCATTATCACTGTGTTACATTGTAGCTCCATCTTGACTTGAACTTTTTCACTGTATCAGATGCTACACTTGTTCATGTATTCAACTGTTGCAGTTGAGTTTGTTTCCACTGCTTCATCAAGTTGTATTCATCCCTTGTATGCTTCAAGTTGCCTTGAGTTGAACTTATCTTGGGTTTGACCATTGTGCTATGTTGTTGTATTTGCATTGTGTTACTGATTTTGGTCAAGACTTTGTTTGTTGCAGTTTGTCACTGTAATTGCTGTTACATTACTTCACAGTGTTGCATTTGTTCATGTAGCTCTCTGTGTTGTTTTGTCTCTGTTTGCTTGGTAGCAGCTATGTAGTTGCTATGCATCACTATATATATATATTCTCTGTTTGGTATTGGTGCAGTTTCCATTACTGTTGTGCCTTTGGGAGTTTGCACTGCTTCATGTTGAATTTGTGCAGTGTTGTACTTGTTGCCTTGTATCACTGGTTCATTCTGGTTGGTGCAGTATTCATGTTTTTGTTGGTCTGGACATTTGTGGGATATTTGACTGTTTTTGGCTCGATGTTGTTAATGCATTCATGACCACTGTCTTGCATATTTTTGATAAAGTGCGACTGATGCTGCACTTGGTCTTTGTTCTTCTCTGTTATGTTGCTTTGAATGAATTTGTGTTTTGTTGTAGTTTGTGCACACGAGTTGGCGTGGCAGTGCACACGTATACGAATGTACACGTGTGTACTGCAGCCACTTATAATTGCCTGTCCCTGATAAAAATTACTGATATGCATAGATATTGCACAATCAAAGATGATGACAATAACCCATGTATCTGAGACACAAACAAATTTTATTTTTGCAAATTTAAATTTGTTTGTTTTCAGATTACTGTTGTAGTTGCTAATTATACAGGTACACAGGAGACAGGACGAGAAGTGGAGCTGGACAATGCAGATAGATGCAGATGTGCAGACAGAGTGAAAAACTGAGTGTTGAGTGTTGTAGTGAGAAAGGTAAAATGTATGAACTGATGTATGTATATATATATAGAGAGAGCTGAAAACTTTGTATTGTTTAAGTGTTGTAATAAAATATTATATTGAATAAAAAATACTAGTTGAATTATATAGATTCTGTGCAATAGTATAATTATTCAATATGAATATTTCTTCCTTTATGTATATAGTCCAAACTACAAACACACATATATATATTGATATATATATGTTTGTTATCATCAAACAAAAAATCACATCAAACATGGTGGAGGTCAGGGGATGGTGTAGCAGTGGCTTAGGGTCAGGTAGGGGCTGGATAAAGTGATGCTAGTGGTGGCTGAGAGGGGTGGTGAAGTGGTGAAGGCATGTTGAGTTCGGCCATGCTAGTTTCAGGTGGTGCTTGCATTTTTGTGTGGAGCTTTCAACCAAAGATGGCCATGGTTTGATTGGAAAAAGGTGATCAGAGGGGGTTTGCAGCCAAGCAAGGTGGTGGTGAAGGAGGAGCTTGAGGCCGAGCAAGTGAAGTGAAAGCAAGGCATGAAAATACATAAAACAAGGAAAGAAAGAGTAAGAAAAATACAAAACCATTACCAATTTGTTTCAGAAATGAAGACCGAATGTTTTTGGATGAGAAACAAAAAATTTTGCATGAAAAATGAAGGGTGATCGGCTGAAGAAAGGATGTGATCAGTCATAATGAATGCAAGTGACATTTTGAAATGAAAAGGTAAAAAGGATATGAAAAGTTTAAGGCATGTGAAAGGTTAAAAACTCTTCATATTTCTAATTTTCTTTTTACATTTTAAACACATAAAAATGCAAGTAAATAAATAGAAAACCAAAATAAAATAAAGTATGAAAGAAAATAAATAAATTTTAGATAAATATAAATTAATTAACAAAATAGCTAAATAATAGAAACCAGGGTTTAAAAATTGAAAATAAAATACAATAAGCTTTGGAAAATTATAACATCACTTTAAAAATGTTTTAAAATAAAAAAAATATACCTAACATGTCATATAACACATATTAGAATATGATATGACAATAAAAATATTATTTATATAAATTAAAACAAACAATTTTGTTAAATAAATCAATTTACACACAATATTGTAAAAAACATAATTTTCATAATATAAATCAGATTTCAACGAAATGAAAAGCAGAATTCTTAAAATGTGATTTATTTCCATAATAGAAGATAAATTCAAAAATACACATCTTTAAATTTTAAATTTAAAAGTCAAAGTTTGACTACTTTGACCAAAATTCACATTTTCTGGAAAATATTCTATTTATTCATGTTTGAAATTATAATTCACATAATAGTAAAAATATATATTTAATATAACAAAATTTATTCATTTTAATAAATAGAATAAAGTTTGTAAATAAGAAATTCAATTAAAATAATTAAAATATACAAATAGAAATAATCACAAAATTTTGGGTTGTTACATAAAATTTTACAAAAATTTGTTAAGTGGAATTCAAGAATTTATTTTGAAAAGACACGTGATGGTCGAAATGAAACAATGGACAAAGTTAACAGTGAAATTCATGATATTCAAATTTTACTACTTTTATAAAGAATTTTTTTTAAGATCAATGATTTTGATTTAAGGATTGAATTGAAAAGTTGTGATATTTTCAATTGGAAATTTCATTGGAGCTAGAGAAGAATTATACAGCCTATGGAGTTTGACTTGATTAAGATGAACTAGCTTGGATGGACAATACGTCAATATGCTTGGTACTAACTATAAATAAACTTATGGATTTGAAACATTGTGATTTGCGTTGAAAATTTTTGAGGACATTATTTATGAATTTTGAAAATAATTATAAGATTTTTGAATTTACTAATAGTGTAATTTAGATAAATGGTTAGATGATTATTGGAAGACTTCTAGATTTTGGGCAAATAATATTACAATTATTTTATGGATTTTATGGAAAAAAATTATTATTACTATTTAAGTAACACGAATGAGAGTTATTTTGATAATAATGATAATAATAGAAAGATATTTTCCGTAAATGTTTTTGGAATAAATTATTACTATTACTATCGATGTAAGTAACAATAAAAATTAATTTTTTTGGATTTAATGAAGAAAGTATTATCGAACAAAGTGGTTGTGAAAAAATGAATTAAATATATACTATTGTTTTTGTCAAAAGTTTTAACATTGTTAATTGTTTTAAGGAAATTTGACAAAACTATTACTTTTGAATTAAATATGAATTTCTGAGATATTTAAGGTAGTATATTGAAAGCAAAGGATTTTTGAAATATATTATCGATTTGAAAAGTATATATTATTTAATACAATAAAGAAAAAAAAATCTTTATATTAAGCAATGCTAAGATGATTTATGCTGAGAAAGAAAATAATAAGTTTAAATTTATTATTTTGAATTGTTACGACATTTGTTATTGAATGTTGTTTTGCAATTGTTTCAAATAGTTTTGAGTATTTAAATATGAAAAGTGTGCTTCATAGACTTGTACTAAAAATCTATGGTTTGACTTTTTAAAATAATTTGAGAACTTTTAAATGATATTTTTAAGCATGAAACTTGAATTTTTCCAAGTTTGTTTAGTCATATTTTTTATTCAAATTTGAAGAAAAAGGAGTTTTAACATTAGAATTCCTTAAGAAGGAACTTTATGGATTTTGAATTTTGAATTCTGATATGAATATTTTATGGGTTTCGAAATAAATATGGTTTTGGTTTGAATGAAGATTTTAAGTATAAAGAATATGTTAAATATAAAACTTGAATTTTATTTAAGTTATTTTGATTTCAAGAAAGAAGAGCTTTCTTAAACTTAAATTCTTTGAGAAAGAATTCAATGGAATTTTATAAATTGAACAATGATTTTGAACCATTTCTAAATTAATAAAATTTGAATTTGAGTTTGTTATAGTAATATTATGTTCACTGAAAATTAGGGATCATGCACTCGTAATATCTGTAAATTAAACGGTAATGAAAATATGTTAGTAGTGCAATCTATTTAAATCTAAGATATACTTGGATATTATATGATTAGATATACCTCAATGATATGCTAAGGGATGGGAATAATGGTTATAGGAATGCATATAAAGTTCGTAATAGGCAGTTAGGTAGGTGAATGACTCGCTATTGAGATATGTTATTGAGAAAACTAGCGCCATAAGTTATTCGGCCTTTCTCGATTTAATAGACAATAGGGAAGTCGAGATATTTGAGTGGTCTTCTTGAGAGGTTGGCGAGCATTCACGCGCATTTTTTACTCCTTCTGCGAACTTACATTAATGACTTTGCGGTGATGGTAGAGACGAGTCTGCTTATAAGGTGGACGTACAGATAAAGTCTAGAATACTCCATACGACTTGATATGATATGGAATAAATATGAGGAAATTAAGTTAATCCAAGTACGTTGAGATTTTTTTTGATAAGAGTGCGATGGGGCTTAAGGAGATGATCAAAGTCTTCCATCACGAGCTCTCTTCCAATAAGCTCATTTTTGGTTAGTTTATAATTTAGTTAGCTAATTAGGTTGTTGTCTATTTGCATGGTTGCTTTAGCTAGCCATCTCAAATAGGCATGGATGTATGGATGTATGGATGTTAGGATTAGTTGTATCCACGTCCTTATGATGTGTTTTGGTTGCAATGTATGCTTTGTTTGGATTTTATTGGTTTAGTTTATATTGTATTTTCTTTTGTTTGTGTATATGTGTATACACACACACACACACACATATTCCAATATAGGATAAATACCCATATTTAGGTATTCAAATTTATATTAATAATTATATATGTTGTTTATTATTCCTTTATTTATGTGTTTACTGATTGTTTTATGGATGTATTTGTTTACTTGTGCTTTGATTGATATTGCATATGGATGTGTGGATGCACACACACTCACACACACACACACACACACTCACACACATACACACACACATATATTGCATACATATTGGTTGCACTGCATTTGCATCCATATAGCGGCCAATTTAGTTGCACTTGTGCTCATCTCATATCAGATCATCATTTATCTATCACATGTATATTTTTCCATGTGTTTCTTGTATTATTTGTTGGATGCTAGGCAAACGTGACTATGTCTGTTTTGTATGCTTGTACGATGTAAAGCGAGTTGCATTGTCCGTCTCTTAGAATTATAGGAATGAAATTCTTTTAAGTGGGGGAGAATGAAACGACCCATAATTTTACAAAATTAAATAATTAAATTAAAAGGGTAAAACTGTAATTTTAACATAATGGGCAAAATCGCAAATTTATGTAGGAATTAGAATTTGGACTTCGGGACTTATTTCATTGCATATAGAATTTTTTTACAGTCAAAAAACATAGATAACTTGCTAAATTTGATAATACAGACTGGAAATTAGAATAAATCAATCCTAGTGGCATTTTTGTAATATATTAAATACGAGATTTTAAATAGATATTCTTTTTTTAGTCTATGAATTGATATTTATCCTATTCTTTTTGCTCTAATAATATTGCGTCAAATTCCTATATCTAATCCTTATTAGGCAAATCAATCACAATTTCTACAAATCAAATCCAAAATACGTAAATTAATATATTAAATCGAACATTGCGAGAATAGCTACTTAGATAAATCAAAATTATTAGAGATTTGACATTTTCAACGCATGAAAATTCTGCATAATGATGAAAAGGAAGAATCTACATCAAATCAGAGAAGAAGCACACCTAATCGGTGAGTGAGATTTATCATATTCGTGTATGTATTAGTAAGACGTAGTAACTTACCTCTTATAATCTTCAAACGAATTAAAATGTTGTAATTAATGATTAAAAATCTTTTTTATATACATCTGATTAAGATGTAGTATGTCATGACTAGAATGATAAAAAGTTAACGTTTATCGATTATAATTGGCAATAGTTAATCCCCTTTTAATTGAAAAGTGCGAAATACAAAAGTGTTTTGAATTAGACAAATTAGATATCAATAATATATTTCTTGACGACCTGAATCCAGTGGTACTATCCTTTCATTGATTGGGTATACGGATTGATAAGAAAACATGATGAAAGTTCGATGAACGTGGATCGTCCGTTTTGATCCAACGGTAAAATGGCGACGATACGATGATGGAAGACCGAAGAAGTAGATAGGACGACCAATAAATGGCCATGATGGTGTTAGATCGATCAAGAATGGTCAGAATTCATTGGGATCGGTAGTATAAGGAGCGTAAGTGACATTCCTCTAAAGGCATCGAACGTGATAGGACTAGGGCGGATTGCTTAGCTCATCGTAGGAAGGTAACCGCTAGCTTTAGATCCGAGGATAGTGGCCGGAGGCGGCGGCTATGGCTGTTAGAAGTGACATCAATTTGGTTCAGATAATCACGATAAGAAAGAGCGAACTTGTAGCAAAATGCGAAAAAGAAAAATTAATTAATAATAATATTAATTAACTTATTAGTCAAATTATTCTTAATCTTGGACTACCCATAACTCTAGCATACGACCTCTGTTTCATGGGCGGTTCATTGCATCGGGATTATTGCAGCACTGACAACATTTTGCTATATTCTTTGCTATGTTTTGAAGTGTTTTGAAAATTTTCTTAGTTGGATAGATTAGTTATACGGTTTTGTACTTAAAGGTTGGGGCATGATCCATTAGCTTCTATATGGTAGGGCAATCATGAGTTTAGGGCTTAATCCTAATAGTGACATTGATCATTAGGCGAATGTCCAGCTTGGAATTAACCTCAATAGTTACGTGAGATTTTCATGATAGTGTCACGTTTGGGCCATATGAGTTGATAATTCAAGCTAAAAAGTGTTGTATATGGTAGGAATCAAGTGCACTTCGGTGGGCCAGTGACGTCTAGCAACGACGAGTTGAACTTTCAACGCAATAGTGTCATGGTCAGCGATACATGAGTTAGGACTTTGAGCTCAATAGTGTGCATACGATTACAGTAATAATGAGCAGGCATCACGTTCCCCAGTAATGTATCGCTTATGATTTGGCTATAGTGGGCTGAGACATATAGTTCTTTAGTAGCGAGTCACATACGTTTTCGGTGATAACTAGTTGGGATTTCTGGCTCGATCTTGTTGTAGTTGGTCTTTGTCATATGAGTTGGGACCTTAGGTTCGATCGAGTGCATATGACTAAATATGGGTTAGTTTTAGTAAGGCCTTATTCTATGTTGCCATTGTGGTATTGTATTTTGTTTAGTTGACTTGTTGGGTGCAGATGATGTGATATCCCGGAATTTCAAGCAATTTAAAATGTGATAATCTCCTTTATAAATTATTTAAAATTGGCAAAATTGTTGTTTTCAACAATAATAATAATGTGTTGTTTTTTATATATAAATGGATTTTAAATAAAATTATTATTTACAAATTGAATTTGTGTTTGTTTAAATATATATATTTGAGTTGATTTTAAATTGGATTTTAAATTTAATTTGAATTGAATTTGGGTTTGATATTGAATTTCAAAAGATAGATACATATATCTTTGATATATTTTGGATTTTTGATATAGTTTGTTTTATGTTATTTCCTTTTGAAGGATTTTATATATATAAATTAAGAAATGTATTTATAAATTAGGAAATTAAATATAAAAGCTTTATAACCATTTAAAATCTAATAAACTCATGCACAATTACAAGTGTTAGTTTATAATTCTGTTTTTAATAACAAATGCAGGGTGATTAACAAGTGTAAATGAATTATGAATGGTAAAAGACAAGTGTTAGGTTTTTAAACAAGTGTCACCATTTTTATCTTTATTTTCTTTATTTTTGATAAATCCTAAATTAAATCTATATAAACACATCTCTCCCTATCTCTCATTTTTCTTTTGATCAGTAACCAAATACTCAAAGCCTGTAATAAAAAAAATATACAACTCAAACCAAAAAAAAGAAAAGAAAATTCAAGCAGCATGTTCAATCTAAATCAACAACATCAACTGCTGTTACCACCAGATAAAATGAAAATTCAACAACAGTTTTGCAATTCTTCAGCAAGCAAGATTCAACCCAAATTCAATCAAAACAACAAGCAATAAGGATCAATTCAACAATTAAAAAACAGAGTTCCATATTTAAAAGAAGAAACAGTTATCCGTTTAATATAAGGTGAGTAAACTACTCCTTTTAAAGTTGAACCTGCTCTATACTTTTATGAATGTGAGAAATATTTAACTTTTAACCTGGAAATGAAAATTTAACTGTTATTCTGTTTATTTGTGATAATTTTGTTATCCCAGTAATTCAAAAATCCATATAGCATCACCTAGATCGTTTTGCGTGTTGATGTAAAATAGGAATATGTTAATTTTCTAGTTTAATATTTGTTAAAAATAGTTTCTAAGCAAAATTTTGCTGTGTAGTTCGATAGGGTTCTAATTTACAGTGAGAAATCAAATTTTAGTGAAAAATAAATGTTGTTAATTCTAGAATTCAAGCATGCAGTATTGATCCTTGTGTGGAATTGTGAATTTTAATGGTAGAATTATAATTTTTAGCGTTGTATACTTCGAGATATTGTTAGATGAATGATTTTCGTTCAAAAATTATTTTTTGGCGATCTCGTCGCCGTGGGGTGGTGTGACCGGGTCTGGATGGTGCTGGTGAGCGTAGAGGAGGGGTTGACCATGGCGGAATGTTGAATTTGGGTTTGGATTAAGAGAGTGAGGGAATTTTAGGGTTTTGGGGGTATCGATGTTACTCTGGCACGCGGTGAAGGGGGTGGGTAAGGATGCGACTGGAGTCGGTGGTTTTTGGCGGGGGGGTAGCGTGTCGGAAGAGCTTGCGATCGGTGGAGTAAACATTGCGTTCGATGATGGATGGCGATAGTAGCTCAGGCATTGGTAGGAGGTGGGTTCGTTGTGGGTTTCTTTTGAATCGATTTTAGATCCTGGGGTAGAAGGCGCTGTGAATGGGTGAGAATGGTCGAAGGGTGTAGAGACGTTGGTGGCAGACCTTAGTTAATCGAGTGGTGGTATAGAGGAGCTGTGCACGTAAACGTGCACATGTGCATGCAGGGGATCAGATTTCCTATATTACAGCATGATAGGGGGTTTTCGCTTCGCGTTTGGTGGCGAACGGGAGACTCTTACCACTACATGTCCTTGAGAGGTAGTATAAGGCCTTGGGTTGGTTGCGAGTCGAGAGGCTAGCCGTAAAAGCAAATTCGAGGTACCAGTGTATGCCACGGTGGGTCTGGGATGGTTGAAAAGCCTACCGGTCGCAGCTGCCTCGCGTCGTTACATTTGGTATCAGAGCTGAAGGTTAAGCGAGAACCTTGGCTCCGGTGGGTTTACTCATTAAGGATGGGGTCAATGGTACCCTAGAATGAGTTGAATATATATATATATATATATGAGAGCGTACTTGTTATTTTCTTATATAAAGATTTTAAATGGTTTTAAAAATAAATGATTTTATATAAGATTATATTCTGATATATAAAGCAATATTTCTTTCTAATAAATATAAGGTAATTGGTTGTTAAATCATTGGAATTAAATAAGATAATGAGAATTAAGTGGTAATAGTAGTACAACCAAATTGAAATTGAATGAAGATAAGTTTGAAATGGATCGAAACTGAAATTAAAATTCTGAATTGGTAGAAGTGTTTTCTGGATAAGATAATATATAATGAATTGGTTTCCAGATATGATAATCTTTGTTATTATCATAGATGGTTGTTGTGTTTAATAATGAAATGAGTGTTAATGAGTAAGCAAAATGAAATGTTTTAAGGAAGCAAACATTTAGGTGAGTATGACTTATAAATTGGAAATGGGTTGATTTAGAAGGGAGTTATATAAGATATCATACGAGTTTGAGATCTGGAAATGGGTAATAAATGCTATTAATGGATGTTTTATGTAAATTGAATGTTTATTTAAACCCTACTATCATCCTGTTGTTATTAATTATCTATGGAACTATGAATTGGATTATTTGAATGAATTTTGAAATGGATTGAGGAAAGATATATATCCATTGCTGAAATTAAATGGAAATAAAACTTTAATTTGAAATTATTTAAGTAAATTTGATTTTTAAAGATAAAAATTGAACTTGTGAAAATAAAATCACTTTGAGCTTAAGATTTGAATATTTAAATGAACTTGCAAACTGAAATTGTTGAAATTTGGTTTCAAAGTTAAAATTGGGTAATAAATTGGATTTGAAAGATTAAATTGTTTAAAAAGGATTTGAACTATTATTTGAACCTAGAAATAAGTTTATGAAGAAGTAAAGGCAATTTTAAATGGAATTTTGAAATTTGGACTCAGAATTTAATTGTTAGGCTATTAAATTAAAAGGTAAAGGTTAATTTGATTTATGGGATTATATCAACGTATGAAATAATAATCGAATTTGTATAATTCGAGATGGTTTAAAGTGAGATTGAATTTGAAATTAGTTCAAAATGAAATTTGATTTGAATAATTTGGAATTGTGATTAAGGTTGAATAATTTTAAATTCAAATGGAATTTGAATTGAAATTGGAAAGAAATTGAGGACAAAATTCAACTTGAATTGGGATTGAATCAATTCAAAAGGGAGTGGAAATTTAAATGGAACTGATGGGAATGGAGATTGGGAAGTTGTATAGGTTGGCTCTGGACTATTTTTAAAATAAATATATAAATGTAAACTTTCTTAAATCTATTTTTCCCAGCTGTTTACTATACCATCGTTTCTTTTTAAAACCCAAACTATCTTATACTTATTTTACAACTATTTTTAGAACTACTTAACTATTTTACAACTGTTTCATAAACTAATTACTATTTTTCAACTACTTTATAACAAATTACTATTTTACAACTATTTCACAATTATCTTAATATTATACAACTATTTGACTATTTCCAACTATTTTATAACTACTTAACTATTTTACAGCTATTTTACAAATAATAACTATTTTTCCAACTACTTATCTATTTTAAACTTTTTTAAGTTGTTTTTAAATTTAAGTTGGTCAGAGTACAAACTGTTTATAATTGAAGTGATAACTCAATGGGAAATGGAAGCAAATTGTGAATAGGTGAATAGAATTAAAGTGAAGGTGAATAAAAAGAGAATTGATTTAGCTAGTAATCAACGATGATAAACACGTAGGATGTACATATATTATTCTATTCGCATAACGATTTGATCCAGATTCAAGCATAGAATTTCGAGATAGTATATCGATCCGAGTTGGGATTTTTCACTCAATTTTCGACGGCGAATCCTGGATATGGATTTTTGGTTGATTCTGGATATTCTCTATCATAGTTAGGCTATGTAAGGAGAATGACGGTTTCTGATCAAGAAACCAGATCTGAGTCCGCACTAGGAAGTCAGGTGGACGATACTAGTTCGGAAGTGAAATTGTGTGATCGAGTGAGCGATCATATTTGATATTGCGTACGGATGGTATATGTACATCGTACGTGCTTAAATGAAATAGATATTGAAATTTTGAAAGAATGAGAAATGGTTTTGAAGGAAAGGTATATTATGAGAAAATTTTGATGATTAAAGTGGAAGTTGAATATCTATTATTGAAATTTACTTTTTGGAAAGTAAGTATTATGGTGAATAAATTTAGAAGAGAAATCAAATTTTGAATATTTGATTTGGTATAAATAAAGTCGTGTATATCTGTTATATAAGATAAATCTCCCCTTATTGAATCTATTGCCAGAATAAAACGGATTTGAAAATATTTGAAGTATAAAAAGGGAATTTATACAAGTATGAAGTGTTCAAAAGATTTTTCAAGATTATATTTATATATATATATATATATATATATATATATATAAAGGATCTTATGAGAATGATTTTGGGAAAAAGGTTTTGGAACCTATGGATTTTGGAAAGGCTTTGATTTTTGGGGGAAAAATCAATTTTGGAAATTTAAAAAGCCTAGTTTAAGAATTATCGATTTTGGGATAATCGATTCTGAGAAAGGAGAATTATATGAGATTCATACTAGGTGTATGATTTGAAAGATACTATATATGTATAGTATAAAGTGTTTTGAAAATGGCTCTAGAGAAAAAGGCACTCCCTTGAAATGAACTTCTTAGGAGTACCATAGGTTGGTACTGCCTTGAGTCCAAGGGGGAGGCTCTAAAGTGGATCCTGTGAGGAAATACGGACAAACTGAAGTTCCTGAGGATTACTGAGTAGCGGAAGTCGAGGGTGCTGATGCCTACATAGGCATTTGGGTTATGCTGTGACGACAGTGTAACTTGATGTCGCTGCGATCTATTGTGGACTATAGCGGAAATCGTGTGGAGGTGAGTGTCAACGGTCTACGCTTGATTTTACCGGGATGGCAACGTAACATCGGTAGACTGCGATCTATGGTCGAGGGGAGAAGTTTCATTCTTTTGGAAGCAAAATTCGAGGGCGCTGATGCCTACAGTTACATGGAGTTTTGCTGTGATGTCAACGTAACCCATTATGTAACTGCGATCTGTAGCGGGTTCCATGGCGTAATCAAAGGGTGCGGAGTGCCTACAGTTATTTATGGATTTTGCCGGGATGGCAACGTAACCATCGGTTTAACTACAACCATGTACGGGGGTGATGATTTCCAAAGCATTCTCACCAAAGATGTTTTCTCTATTTTCAAAAAAATGTTTTCTATATTTTCAATAAAATTATTTTTCAAGTATTTTCACTGGGTGTTGAAATGGGTTTACCAAGTACTTATATATTTTCAGTCATACGCCTGATCAACGTATGACAGAATTTCTATGAGAATGAGGACGGACTTGTTGAAACATCGAGTTATAAAAGTATTTTTATAAAATCTATTTTGGCAATATTATATAGATTTTAAAGTGTTTTAAAAATGATCAAAGAAAATTTATCTAATTTTAAGCATTTTAATCATTCTGGCTTCGTTCCTTTTCAAGGACGAAAAGATTCTAAGGGGGGAGGAATGTGATATCCTGGAATTTGAAGCAATTTAAAATGTGATAATCTCCTTTATAAATTATTTAAAATTTGTAAAATTGTTGTTTTCAAACAATAATTATAATGTGTTGTTTATATATATATAAATGGATTTTAAATAAAATTATTATTTACAAATTGAATTTATGTTTGTTTAAATATATATATTTGAGTTGATTTTAAATTGGATTTTAAATTTAATTTGAATTTGGATTTGATATTGATTTTCAAAAGATAGATATATATATATCTTTGATACATTTTGGATTTTTAATATAGTTTGTTTTTATATTATTTTCTTTTGAAGGATTTTATATATATAAATTAGGAAATGTATTTATAAATTAGGAAATTAAATATTAAAGCTTTATAACCATTTAAAATCTAATAAATTCATGCATAATTACAAGTGTTAGTTTATAATTCTTTTTTCAATAACAAATGTAGGGTGATTAACAAGTGTAAATGAATTATGAATGGTAAAAGACAAGTGTTAGGTTTTTAAACAAGTGTCACCCTTTTTATTTTTATTTTCTATATTTTTACTAAATCATAAATTAAATCTGTATAAATACATCTCCCTCTATCTCTCATTTTTCTTTTGATCAGTAACCAAATACTCAAAGCCCGTAACATAAAAATATACAACTCAAACCAGAAAAAAAAGAGCAAATTCAAACATCATATTCAATCTAAATCAACGACATCAACTACTGTTACCGCCAGATCAAAAGAAAATTCAACAACAGCTTTGCAATTCTTCAACAAGCAAGATTCAACCCAAATTCAATCAAAAAAGCAAGCAACAAGGATCGATTCAACAATTAAAAAACAGAGTTCCATATTTAAACGAAGAAACAGTTATCTGTTTAATATAAGATGAGTAAACTACTCCTTTTAAAGTTGGATCTTCTCTATACTTTGATGAATGTAAGAAACATTTAACTTTTAACCTGGAAATGAAAATTTAACTGTTATTCTGTTTATTTGTGAAAATTTTGATATCCCGGTAATCCAAAAATCCATATCTCATCACCAAGATTGTTTTGCATGTTAATGTAAACTAGGAATATGTTCATTTTCTAGTTTATATTTGTTGAAAATAGTTTGGAAGAAAATTTTGCTGTGTAGTTCGATAGGATTCTAATTTACAGTGAGAAATCAAATTTTAGTGAAAAATAAATGTTGTTAATTCTAGAATTCAAGCATGCAGTCTTGATCCTTGTGTGGAATGTGAAATTTAGTGGTAGAACTTTTAGCATTGTATACTTTGAGATATTGTTAGATGAACGATTTTCGTTCAAAAATTATTTTCTGGCGATCTCGTCGCCGTGGGGTGGTGTGACCGGGGTCAGGAGAGTGCTGGTGAGCGTAGATGAGGGGTTGACCTTGGCGGAATGTTGAATTTGGGTTTAGATTAAGAGAGTGAGGGAATTTTAGGGTTTTGGGGGTTTCGATGTTACTCTGGCATGCGGTGATCGGGGTAGGTAAGGATGCGACCGGTGTCGGTGGTTTTTGGCAGGAGGTAGCGTGTCGAAAGAGCTAGTGATCGGTGGAGTAAACGTTGCGTTCGATGGTGGATGGCGATAGTAGTTCGGGCATTGGTAGGAGGTGGGTTCGCTGTGGGTTTCTTTTAACTCGATTTTAGACCCTGGGGTAGAAGGCACCGTGAATGGGTGAGAATGGTACGAGGGGTGTAGAGGCGTTGGTGGCGGGCCTTAGTTAATCGAGCGGTGGCGTGGAGGAGCTGTGCACGTAAATGTGCACATGTGCACGCAGGGGATGGTTACGGTGTTGGGTATTTGTAGATGTTGCGATGTGTGTTTTCTTTCAGGCTGGTTAGTTATTCGAATAGATGATGGGTGTTTTGGTTGATCGGAGTAGTTGTTTTTCGAATCGTGGATATCGAACTCAGATGGGTTTTGGGGGAGGGTTGAGATGATTTGTCTGGTAATTGAGAAGAAAGGAAGGAGTTTTGGGAAGATGGTTGCATCGTATTGGGCTTCGGCCCGTATGCGTGCGTGTGTATTGATAGGTTTAGCAATTGAGTTTTGGTTGTTAACCAGTTTTAAATAAGCATATAAAAAAAAGAAGAGGAGGGAACTCGGGAAAAGGTCGAAGAGTCTCGGGTACCTGTTCAAGTAAACCCAGGTTTTCCTCGGTAAATGTTTTAAATTCTCAGAGTTTTTAAGTTTAACAAGTTAATTTTCAATTTAATTATCTTTAAACTATTTTAAGTAATAATTAATTTATTAATGTTTGATAATTAAAGTTGAGAAATTTATTTTAAAATTAATCCTTATTTGTTTTAACTAATTAAGCAATGTAATTAAGTTTAGTAAATTAAGGTTATTAATCAATGTAATTAATTAAGGTTAGTTAATTAAGTTGAATTAAACCAATGCAATTAAGGTTAATTGACTGATTAAGATAAGATAAATTAGTAAGTATAACTAATTAATTATTAAGTAATTAAGGATTAATTAAGAATTTAATTAAGGATTAGTTGGTTAATTGAGAATGGTTAATTAATTTAATGGCAAATGACTTGTAATTAACCAATGTTAATTAAGCTCAGTTGAATAACTAATTCACAATAAAGTAATTAAGGAAAGATTACTCGGTGTAATTAATTAAATGATTAATTAAAGGATAGTTAATCCTGAATGCGATTAATTAAAAGAGCAATTAATGAAAGTAATTAGAGGATCGTTAATTCATTACTAAGAGTAATCAAAGTGAATGGTTAAAGAATAATTAATTGATGTAATTAATTTAGGGCTAATTACTTAATGTAATTAGAGAATGATTAATAAAGCATGATTAATTGAGAAAAATAATTTAAGGTGGTTAATTTATTGGTTTTTGATTAATTAAGGTTAGATGAATAGGATTAAAGGTAATTTAGGTAATTAAAGTTGGTAACTAAATTGAGATTGAGCGTCTAATTTAATTTGTTTATGGATAATTGAATGGTATTGAACGATTAGATTTATATCTAGTCTAATAACTTGTTATGATTTGTGATATGCTATGATGGGTTGAACTGTGATATTGTGAGTTGTCTATCGATAATTGATTTGTTGTGTGACTATGATACCCTGTATTAAATTGATTCGTATCCACTTAAACAACTTGGATTAGAAATGATATTGAAGTCGAAGAGACCGGGGTCGGGTATTAGTAATACCCGAAACCACTTCGAATAATAATCTAAAATTCCTTCTAAATTGGATATGTGAGAATAATCAGGCTGGAATGGAATAAGTCAAGTAATCTGGACATTTAATCCTGAGAACTGTTGTGTGTGATAAATGATTTACTATAATAGGTAAGAACTCGTAAAGAGTACGAGTTACTCTGGTAATTCATATAAGTTATATAGTTTAATACTTCATATTATATGGGTTTACTCACGCTGGTTTCCAGCCTGACCCGGGTGTTACTTTGATGTAATGCTCAGGTCAAACCGAGTATTACAATTTTCAGGTAAGGATGTTCTGGAGCTCAGGAGGCGAGCTGGATGGCAGGAACGTATGGAGTGTATGCCGCTGTGATATATTATTATTTATCTAGGACAAGTTATTTTAACTATCCAGTGATTGTGAAATGTTGTAACTCTAATGTATTAATGTAAATTAACTGATACAGTTTTTCCTTGTATAACTATTATTTTATTTGATATTATATTTTGATCCGTTGCGAATATGAGATTCTGTGTTTCATTTCTATTTCTTCTTCTATCTCTTTTCTTCTTTCCTAACTATCTAGAATTTTCGGGATCGAAAATTTCGGGTCGTTACAGGTGACAGATGCTAAGGTTTGATTTTCGAGTATAAGTATTGTTTTACTAGCTTATTAATATTATACACTTATATGATGTGTTTAACTCACCAGAACTATATATGATCCCCCTATCATTTACTTCTTTTAGTTATATTCTGATAGGGCTATATATAGGACTAGTGGTGACTTGGAGGCGTGATGATGTGACGGAGACGTACATTTCTTTTCCTATTAGCAATCTACTATTATTTATTCTCAAACATTATACTATTTCCATGAATTTTATAGCGAGATGTTATAGTTGGTGTTTAATTGATTATGTATTGTTATATTCATCTAGGATTGTATTATTGATTACTATTATATCTTATTCCTTTCGATATAAGTTTCAAAACGTGCAGAGTATTATACATAGACTTATGATCTATTTTGTTTTTATTTTATATTAAAACAATCCGTCATCTACGAAGTCCGTGATTCTAGTCCCACTTTAACCCATGGGTTGGATTGTCATAAGTGGCGGGTTATTACAATTATTTCAAATGCAAAGCAGAATGCGAATAACAAAGAGTTATAAAATGTCTTTTGTGCTATGCGGTTTATTTTATTACTGAAGAGGAGAAAAAATTTGTAAATTTAAAAGCTTCAAATCAAGGTATTCCTATTACACACACACACACACACACACACACACACACATATATATATATATATATATATATAATACAGTAGGTATATTAACAAAATAGACTTAAATATAAAAATTAAATCCATGTAATCTAATAAAATAAGGAATATACTCAATTAAAATTTTAATATATAAATTCGTGTCTTCTTTGTGTTAATCAAAATTTTATATGTCACTTATCTTTTATATTCAATTAAATGAGTTATCGATCAAACTAATCAAACTTGATTAGTTAGTTTGATTATAATCTTTATTTTTTTAATTTCAATTTGGTTTGATATCTACCAATTGGGCGCTCGTCCTAATTGGGACGTAATGTAAATTCTTGATGGTTTTACATGTTCTATAATTTTGTTCGATGGAGTAATTATTTAATTAATTATAATTATGCTCTCTAATCCTTGTCAACTTTAAAATAAGAAAAACATAATATCGTAACGGTTTTACACTAAACTCGGGTATCAGGTTAGGTTTAAGTTTTATTTTATGCATGAAAATTCACTTCTAAATTATAGTGTAAAGGCAACATTTTCTATTTATTTACAGAAAGGACATATTATTTTTTCAAATATGGAGTCAAAGTCATTTTAGCTTCCCTTTATATACTCTTCAACAACATAATTTTCCTACATCGAGGTCCCCGTCATTGGTTCAAGTTGAATCAGTTGATTTATCATAAGATTTTAATTGCAAGTCATATGATTTTGAACACTTCTAATGTTCATCGTTAGGAAACGATAAATGATGTTTATGATACCATGCAGAAGATATACTTTCATAATCCCTATGCAAGATATGGGCATAAATTTTCCTTAATGTTCTAAAATGAAATTGGAACTCCTTTTGATAGTCTTAGATTAATATCTGATTTTTACATTGTGTACTTGATCAACATTGCAATCGAGGATTTTTCGAATTCACACTGTGATGTGGATCCCCTAATTTGGTATGTGAATTCTTAGTTCCTACTGATTTAGGTTGATATTACATGTGTGATTCCCTTTTTCCCTTATATTATCAATCTCATTTCTTAAAATATATTCTTTTTCCACCTTTTGGAATAAACACATGGGGGAGTATATTCTTACTAGATTTTATGACTCGTTGATGCAAATTCGTTTAACCCATGTTTACATATTAAGATTTTCAACTGAAAATTATTGACTATATTTCTAGCCAACCTCGGGTTGATGACTAAAGTAGGTCTTTAAGAAGATTTTTTCCACTAAAATTTTAAGTAGAAATGGAAAATGAGGAATAATTATGAATGAAGATGTGAAAAAATGTAAATAACATATGATATAGGGTATTTCGATCTAGAAGAGATCTACGTCCATTATATCTTCTTATCCTATTGACTTATGGTATGTTTATTACAACTGTGAAAATTGATAGCTTCTTCTAGATTTAAAATAAATAAAAATCAAGTGGAAAACCAAAAGAACTTAATCCTTGTATAAGTGCATGTGTTCTCCTATTTATCGTCATGGAGATCATACTTTGAAGAACTTTTATTGATACTTTAGACGAAAAATTTATTTAGAGCTGCTAATTATGATTTACGATTCAAATAAGGCTAGCTCACAAGCCATATGGTCAAAGTGATTTAGATATGTATTAGGTGGTGGGCCATATAGAAACATGCTTTTGCCAAGATATTGGTATAATAAGGAAGTGGTTGTTGCACAATGGCACTTTGCAACACCATTAATTGTAGTTTAACATTATTCAGAAGATTTAATTGGATAATTTAAATAAAATACTGTAGTGGGATAGGGGAATGAGATTTGATAATTAATAAAAACAGGCCTTAACAAATCAACTATTAAGATTGTTTTAATACTAAACAAAAGGGAGAATAAATAAGAAGGAAAAAAATAGGAATACATCTCTCTTTTATCCCTTAAACCATCTCCCTCTCATTCATTCTCATTTTCAACATTTACAAACAATCATAAACACAAGAGAGGCACGCCATAACTAAGGTAGACAAGAGGAAATCAGAGGGGATTCAAAAGGCAAAGCTTAGGGAAACTAAACTCCATCAAATCTCAACCTCATCATCCAATCTAAGGTGGATAATAATTAACCATCTCTTTTGTTTATGCTTGATTTCGGTTATGGATAATTTTTGAATTGATTATGAAGTTGTTATCATATTATGATTGTTCATGTCATTGTTTGGATATAATGATGGTTTATGTAATTTTTGTGAAATTATTTAGAAAGGTTTTAAAGGTAAAACCTAAGTTTTTGATCTCCAAATGCTTTGATTTTCTGGTATGTTGAGTAAAATATTAATTTGGAGATGAGTTTTAATTTCATAATCTTCCAAGTTAAGATGAATATTTATGAATTTTCTAAGGAGGAAATAGTGTTTATTTCGGGTTTTAATTATTAAAAATAGTTAAATAATTATTTTAACTTTGAAATTTTTATATACGAAAGAATGTGTCAATTCTGATTTTTGGTAATTTTTGGGTATTTTCCCCAAAAGATTATGATTTACCATGAATTTAATAAGCTAGAAAAGCTTATAATTAATATTAAATAATTAGTATTATCTAAGGGGTGCGAAATGAGTTTTTAAGAAAGAAAATCACTTGTAGTATTTTTTCTGAAAAGATATTAATAAAGTTCATTTATAACTAACAGAAATTTGACTAGGGTTTAGAGTTGGTGAAAAGAAATTGTTTTTAATAGAAATAAAATAGATTTCAAAATAATTACGATATTGCCACGCCATCTGTATGAATGCCGAACCCCAGATGATGCCCACTATCCATGCCACGGCCATGAGTTTCGACATCAACATGGAAAGATGTATAGACGACCACTTATGCAGTCATGAAATGATTCGTCCACATTAAGGTACACATAATCGATTTTGGCATTAATTTAATGTTGACATGGGGATCTCGTAACTCACTAAACCCATTCCGACCTCCCATGTCCTTTGTTTTGAAACTTATAACATACGATATTGATGTCGCATGTCTTTCTTTTGATAACCTTTATGTAGCGGCATGGTTACCACACTTCTATGTCGTCAATATCGAATGTTTTAAGACTAGATGCTACATGTTTCCTATTTTGATAACTATAGCTTCAAGGCAGTGATGACACTATAGCATGATTTCGACAACCGTTATTTATGACATGGTAGACATTGTTTTAAAGCACCGAGCATCTGTTAAATTATGATGGTGATGTCGAATTTGATCAATCTTGGCATTCCTTATTTCTTGGTTATTGGCAACAATGTCATGCAACATTGATGTCGGAATCTTTTATCTCGAAGCTACGGCCTTGTAGGCCGAGATGTCATGTTTTTATGCTAATTAAAACCATGTGTTTTAAAGGTAGAATAACCTATGTCTTAAGTAAGTCGTCAACCTTATATTTTGACATGCAATTTTATACTTGACAAAAATAAAGTTTTTGTTTTCGAATATTTGATAGAGGGTTGACATTATTTACAGCGACATGAATGTCGCAAGTTATTATTTCATATGGTTATAGAACTAGTTCGACATGCCATATTTTATGAGTACGACATCATTCGTTAGGGACACCAATTTATACTATCTTTGATATGATATTTGTCCTATGATTTCGACAACATTCGTTGATGATACCAATGTGTATTATTTCGATATCCTATAAGTTTAAAGGAGTGATGGCCAAATGGGGGATACCAACAGACATAGGTTGGATACATAGGTGAATAAGGCTATATTATGAACTTAAGTTAATGGATGATGGGTTCATAGTCATCCTAGGAAAACTATGCAAAGTGTGATGCATAGTCCATATAATATCTAGGATGGATAGTCTATATATGGTTAATGATGGGTTCATAGTCATCCTAGGAAAAATATGATATATGGGATGGATAGTCCACATCATTTTAGATAAATGAAACTTATATAATGGATAGTCCTAATTGAAATGGCTAAACCATGTGGGATGGATAGTCCATGTGGTATAGGTTAGATAATATATTTAATGTTTATATGTGAGATGGGTAGTCCATATAAATTAAAAAATGGACAGTCGCTTGAAATTGAAACGGAAAGTCAAACAAATTAGGATGAGTAGTCCAATATATGTTCCATGCCTACAAAAAATTACTTACCATGTTCTAACCATTATGGATGCAGGAGCATATATATGATTAATATGTTTTGATTAAGATACAAGTGAAGGGAGCTCCGCTTTGCGGCGTGGTCTTACTAGATATGTATTTTGGTTTGAGATAGTAAGTTCTTAGTCACATCAGAATTTTTTTTCTGAACTGAAGTTTTTGTTTTTCCCCCTTAAACTCGAGTGCTCACTTACGTAGTTCCAAAGTAGCGATTTCAGGTTTTCCAATTTGACGAATAAGCTTTCGAAGATGTGCAGGAGGCAGATGGCTATTTAAGAGCTTTATTTTATTTTGCTATGTTACTTCTTTTTGTTGAATGGACGTAACGGCAAGTTGTATTATTGCTTAGTAGTATTTTACTATGATCAACCAGAGGGACAACTACATATGTTGCTCTTGGAGTAATTATAATAATTATATTTTCTCTGAATGCGGGATTACGAATGGGATTATGTAATAAATATGAATAATGAAATGTGTTTTGAAAACTTTCATATTCCTATGTCTTTGATGTTAATGGTACTATTAATTGTTCTCATTTTGTCACTGGAGTTAATACTATTGATGATTACAGCATTAGTAGCACTTCTTTTTGGGCATCAAAATGAGGGATGTCACAATTTGGTATTAGAGAAAAGGTTTATGTAAAACTAAAAGAATTTATGACTTAAAAGAGTTTTGGAAACATAATCCTAATGAATCAGAGAATAAGAATGTAGTTGGGTTAACACTATAGTAACGTGTTTGTATTTGTTATATATAATTATTTATTCTCCCCTCTCTCAAACCATTCTTTTGTATGTCACAAAGATCCATATGCAAATTAAAGGAAGTGAGATAAGGAAGAAGGAAGTGGAAGAGTGAATCTAGGTGGCGGAAGCATCGTAACAAATGGAAACGCTCGACCCAATACTAAAAGGAACCAAGGTCGATAGGCGAATGCAAACATAGGTGATACAACCCTACCAGTGGATATGTGGAATACGTATCAGTTCTTTGTCAACGTGATGCAAGCTGAAGCAGCTTCTAATGTAGCTAGAGGGAATATTGCTAATATGGGAGGAGTTAATCCCGTAATTCCAGTTGGTAATAATTATGCCAAGCCGAGTCGAGATTACACCAGTCTTGGAGGAAAGCCTTTTCTTAGTACCGAGGATATTGTTGAAGTATAGAGCTGGGTACTGCATTGTGAGGGAATTTTTTCGATTTTAGTTTGAATGATGACTAGAAAAGGAGATTGACTTCAAGATAGTTGTGGGGGGTGATGCACTGTACTAGTGGAATGGAGTAGCCGTGGGTGTGCGAGAAGAGGAATTGACTTGGGCTGAATTTCGAAGGAGATTCGAGGGGAGATTTTATCACTCTGCCCATGAAGTTGCTGATTTGGTGCAAGGAGATATGTTCATACTGGAATATGCTACTAAGTTTGATAAGTTGTCCGGGTGCAGATATTCCTCTATTGATACTGTGATCAAGAGGAATTAGAAGTTCATCTGGGGTTGAAGTAGGAGATTGCTAGGGCGACCATGCTACATATCAGAGATTCATGCAACATAGTGGCGGAAATGGCAATCAGAAACAAGGAGATGCGTTATACTTTTGGGAAGGAGATTGGTTAGACCGATATAATGCTATGTTATTCTGCCAGGATAGGAAAATAGCATCAAGAAATCCTAACTATAATAACCAAATAATGCACTCAATGGAGAATTCAGGGTCTGATGTTTGTGTTTTTTGGGTCCAATGGAGGTGGAAGATGAATTGAATCAAGTCTTCACTATTAGAGAATATGCAGATGTTTCTGAACCATTTTTAGGATTGCCACCGGAAAGAGCTATTGAGTTTAGAATAGAACTTATGCCTGGAGCTGAACTCATTAGTAAACTATCTAGTAGAATGACGCCTATCGAGATAAAGAAGTGTAAGGTGTAGTTAGTGGACTTAGAAGGGAAGAATTTTATCAGACTAAGCAGTTCGCCTTAGGAAGTAGCTGTTGTGTTCGTGAAGAAACCAAACGGATCACTAAGATTAAGCATTGATTATTATAAGTTGAATGAGATGACGATAAGGAATATATATCCTTTGTCTAGAATCGATGATTTGTTTGATTAGTTGAGTGGAGCTAAAGTGTTTTCCAGTTGGATTTGGCAATAGGGTTCCATCAATTAAGGGTGGCGAAGGATAGTATTCCGTTGATGGCATTTCAAACAAGGTATGGTTCGTATGAGTGGTTAGTCATGCCATTTACGTTGACTAATGCGTCTTCTTTCTTTGTGGACTTAGTGAACTGGATTTTCCGAGAGCACTTGGATAGGTTTGCGTTAATGTTCATTTATGACATTTTGATGCGTTCTAAGGATGAAAGAGATCATGAGATTCATCTTAGAATTGTGCTCAAGATGTTGAGGCGGCATCAACTAAAAGTGAGATTTTTGAAGTACCTTTTTTGGAAGAGAGAAGTGAAGTTTCTTGGCCATGTAGTTTCAAAGGAAGGGTTACCTATGGATCCAGCTAAGAAAGAAGCTGTTAACAATTGGAAGAGACCCGAGCTATTGATGGAGATAAAGAATATTCTGGATTAGTTGGTTATTACCGGATATTCATTAAGAATTTCTCCCGAATAGCAGCACCTCTGACTAAACTAACCAGGAAGGACGTAAAGTTTATTTGGTCAAGTAAATGTGAGGAAGCACTCTAAAAGATAAAATATTTATTGACCAATGCACCTGTGTTAATTGTGCCAGGTGGTAATTAGGATTTGGTGGTGTATACAGATGCATGTAGAACTGTATTAGGAGTTGTGTTAAGGGATAAAGTGATTGCCTATGCTTCTCGATAGCTTATACCACATGAAGTTAGGTATCCAACTCATGATTTAGAGTTGGCAGTAGTAATCTTTGCTTTGAAGGTGTGGAGACATTACCTTTTAGGAGAAAGATTCGAGTTGTTTATAGATCATAAATCATTGAGGTATTTATTCTTTCAAAAAGAGCCGAATATGAGACAACAGAGATGACTAGAGTTTTCAATAGCTTATGGTTTTGGTATTGAGTATATGCCAGCAAAAATAAACAAATTTGTTGATGTGCTAATCAAGAAACATAAGAATGTGGGTTAGTAATGTTGGAGGAATGGAAGGACTTAGAAGCATTAACTACTTGTGGTGTACATTTAAGATCAATGGCTAGTTCTAGTCGGGAAATTGCTATATTCTCATGTGTCAAAGTTCGACCAGTGATGATCGAAAGGATTGCTTCTAAGCAGAGAAATGATCCAATGCCAGCCGAAAGGAGTAGAAGGCTTGAAGGTGGAATAACGATTTAAAGGATTTTAGTCTTGTACGAAATGGATGGTTGAGAAAGAAGGGATGATTGTGTGTTCCAGATGTTGGAGCCTAAGGAAAGAAGTACTTTGGAAGAGTCATCGATCGAATTTTACTATTCATCAAGGAGGAACTAAGATGTATCGGGTTATGAAGAGAAATTTCTTCTAGGAATGTATGAAAAGGCACGTAGGTTTATAGGTAAGGCAATGTTTGAATTGCCGGCAGGTGAAACCCGAGAATTGGAAGCTGAGTTGATTGGTTCAGCCTTTAGATATACTAGTTTGGAAATGGGATTTTATATCCATGGTTTTGTTGACAGGCTGCCAAGGTCGAATAAGATAAATGAGAGTATTTGGGTTATAGTGGACAAACTGACCAAGAGGGCACACTTCATTCCCATTAGGTCGACCAGGATGGCACTTGTATTGGCTAAATTTTTATGAGGAATATTGTTAGATTGCATGGTCTTCCTAGTAGTCTAGTCAGCGATATAGATAATTTGTTCACCGGTGAATTCTAGAAGAGTCTACAAGAGGTTTTAGGTACCAAGCTTAATACGAGTATAGCTTATCACCCTCAGACAGATGGGTAGATAAAGAGAGTCAATAAGGTACCTGAAGATTTATTGATGACTTGTGTACTTGATTTCGGTAGGTCGTGGGAAGACCATTTGCAATTGGTCGAGTTTTCCTGTAATAATAGTTATCAGGATAGTATAGAAATGGTGCGTTTTGAAGCTTTATATGGAAAGCCATGCAAATCACCAGTGTGTTGGTTGGAGACCAGAGAAAGTTGGTTCTTAGTCTAGATTTGGTGAGGGAAGCTGCGAAGAAGATTGAGTTGATCCGAATTAGGATAAAGGATGCGTAGTCTAGATAGAAGAGTTATGCAAATAAGGGGCATATGGATATAGAGTTCTCGATTGGAGACCATGTTTTTATTAAAGTATCACCGACGAAGGGTGTGGTATGGTTTGAAAAGTCATGGAAACTAGCACCATGATATTTTGAACCGTTCCTACTATGGAAAGGATCAGGGAAACTCGCATACTGGATAGAGCTGCCAAGTAAGTTTGGAAGGGTCCGTAATGTTTATCATTTTTCTCGTCTTCAGAAATATATTCATGATCCATAGACTGCTATTGCTCCGACTACATTGGAAGATTTAGTAGTGGAACCAAATCTGACTTTTGTTAGATAACCAATTCATGTTGTGGCTAGAGATAAGAAGAGGCGAACTAATAAGACAGTCAGATTAGTGAAAGTCCAATGAAGCGACAACGAGAAAGGCTGTATTTGGGAAATAGAGGATATGATTTAAGATACTTATCTTGAGTTGTTGTGATGGTAGGTTCTATAATTGTTAAGTATAGACTTAGTAGCTGGTAGGATATACTAGCATTGTTTGTATGTTTGATATGCTTATTGTGTAACGACCTGCCTTTTTGGACGTTTTAAACAGACACACACGCCAGACTCAAACCATTCAAAATGGCAGATTGCTATGGAGTAAAATAAGAAAAAGAGGAGAAATAAAACAAATACAGAATCTCGCAGCAGAATGACAAAATATAATAATCAAATAACAGTTCATGAAGCTGTTTTGTAAATACATTTGATTATTCTTTTACAATACAAAAATCAGAATGACATAAAACAGAGATAGATAAATAAGTAAATGCAGTGGAATAGCATGATGTAGTGGAATGCATATCATAAATAATAATAGTACAACTCTTCGTCTTCGTCGTCCAGAAATAATTTCTTCAACCCTGAAATGCTCAGGCTGACCGGAGCGAATTGAAAAGACAAAACACTCGAGGCAAAACTAAAACATCTTATGTAAGTTAAATCAACAATAAATAAATATGAGTGGAATGGCATCAAAGATGTTTACAGGGTTTGAAATCTCCTATCCAGTGTCTAATGTGGGTGCAATAACTTAAGAGACGTTTGGGATTCCCATCTCCTAAGGACCCATTAAACCATTTACTATGTAGTACAATACGCTATTATAATAGTGTCTATGGTTAAGTAAAGTATTAAAATAGCGTTAAGGTGTCACCCATATCCCTCTTAACACATTATATATTCCCATAGTCTATACAGTACCGTAAGCTCATCCATGAGGTTTACTCAGAGGGCACTCCATAGATATGGTATAAAACAAAATCGTAGAAGGCACGCTAGGGCATGTGAACATGGCACTCGAGGCAATGCCAGGGTAGATATACCAATTACGGATCCGGACTGGTGATAACGTATAGCAGCTACTACCGCCCACCTCGGACACACTCCGAAATCAAATCAAGGGTGGCCACCAAATCAATCACAAAGTAATAGAATGGTATCGAAGAAATATGCCCAATCAGAGGTGCGACCTCACTTGGCCCGGCATGGCTCTTATTTTAGTCACATTTAAGCTGACTCACGGGAGTCAGGGTCACGTCATACCTCATATATAAATCGTTCGCCATACCATTCTACTTCATTCTTGGAACCTCCATCACGTATACAGTTGTTAAAGTGATTTTCAGTATTGGTAGAAAATATGACAATATCCGATTCCGGTCTCTCTAACAACCAAACACTTGTTTCACACCACGTGGTTCTTTTACATTTCAAAAAAAGTCAATTCACAATTTATATCAAAATATCATATTCAATTTTGAATCATATCTCTTTTGAAATCATATTCACTATCAAACTATATTCACTTCCAAAATCATATTCACTTTTGAGATTCACATTCACTTTGAATTTATCGATAAGTTATGTTAATTAATTCTTCATTTTATTTACTCAAATCCGTCATTTCACAAAAAGGTATCAATTCCAAATTACAACTTAGGTTGTATCATCAACAAATATTTAGATAAAACACTTCAACTTTACAGAGTCTGAAATTTTAGGAAATTGTTTAGGTAATTATAAATAGTTTATATAGTTTTAAAATAGTTTAAATAGATTTAATTTGATTTGATTTGATTTTTAAAATGATCTATATAGATTTAAAATAGATTAAATAGATTTTATTAGGTTTAAAAATGTTTTAAATAGATTAATTATGGATTAAATTGATTTAAATTATATTAAGTAGATTTTTAAATAGATTAAATAAATTTACAATAGATTAAACATAGTTAAATTATATTAAATAAATTAAATAAATTTAAAATAAATTAAATAAATTTAATTAGTTTTAAAATAGGAAAGGAAAAAATAGATTAATATAAATAAAAATAGTATAAATTATTAGATTTCAAAGTTATATCCAACATTTCAATAACTCAATTTCGATAATTCATTTATTTTTGCCCCTATAACTTTGAAATTCCAAATTAAATCCTGTGAAAAAATATATTAAATCAATTCCAATTTCAGCCTTTGCGTTTGGATTATCAAAACTAATTCAATTCATATAAATCACTTTCTATTTCAAAATACCAGTTAACTGGATTCAAAATTCCAAAGATTCAAAAATCATTTAATTTAACCAATCCGATGTCCGTATATAATTTTCCATCCTAGGGTCAAGTGGTACGGGTATTTATCTTTTCAGTCCGTAATTTACAATATTACGGTTATATATCATTTCAAACCGCAATCCCGAATTAAATAAAAATCCATAAAATCGCTCGAGTCTATCATTTCAACCCATAACGATTTTTCTCTAATCTATAGATCGTTCGGGTATGTATCATTACAACCCATAGGGAACTTGTAGTGTTATAGCGATATAAAATACAACATCCAATCATCCAATATCAACAATCAAACATATATCACAATCATCACCCAAATGAATCAATAAACATCAATAGATAATAGATAATCAATACAGGTATTAAATTGACAATTTAAAATTCAATATTACATTAAACGATGATTAATTGCAATAAAAGTCAAATTTAACCAGAATGACAATTTAAACATAACAAACATCAATCAATTTTGTAACGTCCCGCCTTTTTGCCCGATTTGAATGGACGATAAACCAAACACGTCAGACTTAAACCATACAGAAGGGCGGATTGTTATGGGGTAAATAAGAAAAAAATAGAGAAAGAAAGAAAAACAAAATAGAATCTTGCAGCGGAACGATAAAATATAATAATCAAATATACATTTCATGAAGATGTTTACAAAATATTCGATTATACTTATACAATACATATCAGAGTACCCATACCAGAGAATAATAATTAATGCAGCGGAATTAAATGGTGTAGTGGAATAATACAGTAGATAATATTACTACAAATCTTCGTCCTCGTCCTCCAGAATAAAATCTTCAAATCCTGAAATGCTCGGACTGACCCGAGCGAATTGAAAGGACAAAACACTCGAGTCAGAACTAAAATATCTTATGTAAGTTAAATCGACAATAAACAATATGAGTGGAACAGCGCCAGAGATGTTTACGGGATTTGACATCTCCTATCCAGTGTCTAACGTGAGTGTAGTAACTCAAGAGATGCTCAGGATTCACATCTCCTAAGGATCCGTTAAACTATTTACTATGTAGTAATATTTCGCTATTATAATAGTGTCTATTAGTAAAATAAACTTACTTTTAAATAGCGTTAAGGCTTTACATTTTCCACCTTAACACATAATAATGCCAGTAGTCTATACAGTACCGTAATACCTCCTGATGGGGAGGCTACCAGAGGATACTCCATAGGTACAACACAAAAAGAAACTCGTACAAGGCGCGCTAGGGTAGGTGACACGGCACAACTAGGCAATGCCAACGTAGATATACCAATCATGCTTCCGGGTCGGTGGTAACGCGTAGCGCGCAGCTACCGCCCACCTCGAGCCACACCCCCAAATAAAAAAAAATCAAAAGTGGCCACCGGATCAATCCAAAAGTCAAATTATAATATCGAAGGGATGTGTCCGATCAAAGGTGCTACCTCGTTAACCGTTTAATCGCTCCTGTTTTAGCCACCTTATGCCAACTCACGGGAGTTGGGTCCACGTATTTACCTCAAAGGAAACGCCGCCGCCATCCTACTTCATTTTGGAATCTCCACTGCGTACACGGTTGTCAAAGTGGTTTTCGAGGTTGGCAGTGAGTATGACCACTTCCGATCTCGGTCTCTTTAACAACCAAACGTTATTATAACATCGTGGTCTTATCAAAATAGTTATACTTTTAAAACCAGAATATAATATCCATTTCAAATCCATATAAATATGATATCATTTCCTCTTTTTTGTTTTAAAAAAACCCAATCAAATTGGATATCGTTTTCAAATATATCCTTTCTAAACTATAACATTTCAAAGTTATAATATTTCGAAACCAAGACTTGAAATATAGCCTTTCAAAACATAAAACTTTGAATTTCATAACTTTGAAACATACTACACCACTTAAATGGTTTAAATATTTTATTACTTTATATAGTAAAATAGCTTCTTCACCTTCACAAATTAATTCCAATATGGATTTTAAATTCCCAAATAAACCAATATAATTTCCATATATTTCAAAGCTTTAATTATTCCACCATTTCAAAACTTATTCTTTGATAATTTCATATATATCAGTTTCAACTACTATTATTTAGAATTGAAATGTTTACTTAATAAATCAAATATCATTTTGGTAAAACCTTTAGACTTCAAATAACTGGATATTCTTCCAGTTACATTAACTTGATAATATTCATTTAAACAAATTTGATATTCATTTAAATCCTCTAAACAAAAATCAAGTTATAAAATAATACATTTTAAATCTCAATTTATTTATATTTCAAATCAAATTTTTCGAGGATAAACCTTAAATCTTAAATTCAAATCATAAATTTTCCAACCTTAATTTTATTTGAGTCATTATAAACTCTATATACAATAGAATTTAAATAGATACTTAACCATATCATATAAAAGAAATCAAACTTTATTATTTAGCTTATTTTATAATTCAAAACAAATTTATACATAGCTAAATCAATAAAGTAGCATTTATATAACATCTAAAATTAATATCTGTATAGCCCACATATTTCTTTACAAAACCGTAAAAATTATTTCAAAAATAATTATATATATATACCGCGGTGCCTGTATATAATTTTCTATCCTATGGTCAAGTGATACAGAAATTTACCATTTCAATCCGCAATTTAAAAATAAAAAAATGCGGTTGTATATCATTTCAAACCGCAATCCCGAATCAAAATAAATGCATAACAACTTGTAGATTATGGTGATATAAATAAAACATCCATTCATCCATCATAAAATCATACATCCATCACAATCATCATACAAAACAATCAACCAATATCAATATATAACTGATAATATATGACAGGTAATTAACTGGCAGTTATATTCGATAATAAATTAACTAACGATTTAATTTAAATAAATGCAATAACTGAGATGATAATTGAAAATATACGAAAAAGTCATAAATAAATGCATCATCACAACAAAATTTTAATTTAACAAACATAAGAAATTTTAGAAGTTGTGAGTGGGTTAAAACACCTGCCTTTTGAATTTAAATTGAATTTAAATCAAATTTAAACCCAAAAATTTGACGGTTTCAGAATTCATCCTAACCAGCGCCAAAATGTTCGGAATTTCAATACGATCCTAACAAAAAAAATCACACGTGAAACAGATATCATATGTAAAAGATATAGCGATAAATGTGCTTGAATTTCAATTATAAAAATAAAAAAAGAGAACACTTTTACCCCTATGCCACGTCACCTTTCACCCTTTCTTCACAGAACAGCACGTACCGCTGCAATCACGCACGCAAGAAACACTGCCCTAAACATGCACGTCGGCATCTCCCCCACACAGCAACGACCACGCACGCAACCCATACGTGCGCCACCTCCGCTTCGAGCCCAGCGTAGCCTCGGCCAGCAGCGACCACTCCTCTTTCCATATGCCACAATCGCGCACACAATAGGCCGGCCGCCACCTCAACTTAAAACCTAATCAAATTTTTGCGAAAAATCCGACCGTTGAATCGCCAAACGAAATTCACCGATGCACTACGCTCCGCGCCCTCTCCAAAACCCATAAATGGTTCGTCGATCTGGCAACGTTCATCGACGCGCGATGGACGGTCGAGAATTGATTCAGAAATTATGGACAAATGATTCATCGAAATACGGAAAAGGAATTTCAGTTTTGAGATGCGTATATCAAAAGCTTCGATATATAATTTTTCTGAATTTTTTTGAGAAGTTTGAAGTTTCACCGATTTTTGAATTGCAGTTGATATTAGGTATTTGTCTGCCATTGAGGAGGAGAGATAGTTGAATTGTAGGTACAGAAAATGAGAAATAGAGGTAGGCTATGATTTATAACAGGGTATTTATAGACAAAATTGAATAGAATGGACGGATCAGATTGGTATACGCGCTAACGACAAAGTGGCCCAAAAAGCCCATTTCCACTCCGGAATGAAATTGGGTCAACTCATATATCAAAATAGATATTTTAAAATATTTTAAATGCAATGGAAAAGGTTTCAAGTCCAAATTCCATCGCATGGAGAAGTTATGCTAAAATTAATATTTTTCAAATTAATTTCAATGGATTTCAATTAATCGATTTCAAGGCGTTTCAAGCCCATACGATCAAACGACAAGTCCGATCGATACAAAACTTGAAATCCTACAATAATTCACCGTTACGGATCTGATGAAACTTGTTTCGTCGAAATCCGAGTCAGTGGTCAAAATGACTATTTTTTATATTAATTAAATAAATTAAGATTAAATAAATTAAATCACTTTTCAATTTCAACTCTATAATTAACAAATTTCATCAATTAACTTTCTTATTCATTTACACTAATTTAACCAAAATAAATGTCAATTTAGAGTTGATTAAATTATCAATTTCAGCGTTAAATTTTCAATTTCATTAAATTCAGAATTATAAATTTAATTTCTAAAAATTCTATTAAATTTATTTTTTCATTCTATTATTCAATTCATTGTATCAACTGATGAATTTTAACTTTGGATTCAAAATCTATTGCAGTCCTCACATTCTATCTTAATTAGCGTAATACTTAGATTTTTAAATTTCATTAAATTATAATTACTTCACTTATTATGGTTCAAAACCCAATAAATTGATAAAGCTTTATTTCCAATGCTTATAATTCAACAAATTGTCCAATATGAATAACCTTAACATTACTTACAAATATTACCTTAATTAACCTTAACGTAATATTACATTAAAAATTTTGTAACTGATTCCCAATTGTAAATTAACACTCTACATAAATAGGTAACATACAATAATCGTTACGCTAACTTTTAGTCACATTAATAAGCTTTTATTACTCATAAATCAAAGTTCCCATTTATTTTCATTAATTGGCCTTTCATTCAATTCATTAGTTACCATATTATGAATAAAATTTATGTTATTTCCAATTATTACCCTAAATTACATTAACGTACCATTTAATTCAGATTTATTGCAATTATTTCCTTTTCAATTGAATGAACTAAATATATATATAAATCATAATAATTGTTGTCAAAACTCTTAATCACCATTTATAAGTTTATTATTTCCACTCCAATATTATAGTTACTTACAGGGTATTAGTTTTTATTTAGTCAATTAAAACTTGTTATTTTATATAAATTCATTAATTATCAATTGCTACCCAAATAAATCCATTCATTTGAATCTTCCCTTATTTTCCTTATTATGAATCATTTATAAATTTACCATCTTAAAGGTGATATCAACATTTTAAATTATTAATTTACCTTTTATATCCCATTCTAAATTAATGCATATACAAATTAAGATTTTAAATCACATTAATCATTTCATCTAGGTTCCATTCTTTTATTACATCAACTATTACTTTATGAATAAAATTAGCATTTCTTATTCATTTTGTTACATTCACAGTCTCCGTTATTTTCTTAAACTTGCAAATGTAATATTAAAGTTCATTCAATTCTACTCGATTCCACATTTAAATTTAATAGACCAATTAAACAGGTAACTTATAACCATCGTTATCATACCTTTTAATTACACATATGAATTCACTATTCACAAACATATGTTACAATTCTTACATAAAGTTGATTTTATTCAATTACCGTTAACTATCTATTATCTCACTAATTAATTCATATTTACATCCACTTCCGTAAATAAATTTTGTAACCAAGTTATAACCTTTACATTGTTTCACTTATTGTAATTACATCCAAGTTATTAATAATTAACTTACATTTAAACAGTTTCAATTCATTTTAGTTATTATTTCATTAATACTATTTCCAATTTTATTTTTTCAGTATTAATTACACAATTATATTAAATTAACGAATTAAAATGTTTTCCCCTATTTCTTTATTGGGATTTCATTCCAATGTCCAGAATTATTTTTATTTACCATTGCAACATTTAATTTCTAACCTTCGCTCCAATATAAATTATAAGATTTTCATTTCTTCTACATTTAATTACAAAATCTTATAATTTTAACCAATTTTAATTAACGAAATTTACGGGTCGTTACACTCTCCCCCACTCAAAACTTTTCGTCTCCGAAAAGGAAGAGGGAGGGAAAAGAAGCATTAGGGAATCAATATATCCAACTTACAATATTAAATTTATAAACAATAAATTTACAAAATTAATTATTTTAAATAAAATATACCAATTTTTATAACTATCAATTCTTTTATACTCAAATTTAATAAATTTTGGAAAAGACTTTCCAAAATTTTTTCTAAGTCCAATATACTGAAAATTTTGGCAGAGTCTCCTTTGTATGGGGAGGCTCGGGAGAAATTATAATATCAAATATAACAATATCACATATAGTTTCCAAAATAATTTATATCCCAACTCGGGAAAAATAATATAATAACGCTATAAACCGTAATCCGAAAACGTACCTATTTGTCGGGCAATTTACACTTATATTATGGAACCAAAAGCAGTAGTCATTGCTTCCATATCCTGTATTTCACTTATATAATCTAAAAGAGTTAATAACTATATAAAATGAAATATTTAAGGTTGTTTCAACCACCAACCAACGATCAATACATACAACAATCACTTGCAACCAGGTATACAACCATCACATAGAAATCAACACAAATCAATCATTCATTCATATCAAACAAAACAAATAGTCGTTCGAGTTCAAAACTTTAAATTGTACGGAATGAAAAATAACTACCAAGTGTACCCTTTACTCAACAGTCTTAGGTGAAACTAAATAGATTATTCATTCGTCCAAACAACTTTAAAGTATCCTTGCCTAAACAATCATAAACCGAACAAGCAACAAATCCAAACAATAAACTAAGTTTATTCTTGTTAATTTCATTTCATACTATTGTTGTTTGATTTCCTTTTTATCCATATACTGATTTATCTTATTAATTTTACATTATTTCTTACAAATTTTTATTTTTATTTCGATTTCTTTGCATATTACTTCATTTATTTACTGCTTAATTTCATTTATTTACAGTATTCATCTTCCTGCTTATTTTCAAAATAAATAACTTCAATATTTACTTAAGTCTATAATTACTTACTTACGACATTTACCTTTTATCATATTTTAATATAGTAAGATTTCCATTACAACTTAAGTCCATAACAATTACCACATCAAATTCTTATTTATTAAAGAAATTCATTGAACACTTTCCTTCATAAGTTTACTTGTACAACTTCCATTATATTTTCTTATTAAACATTTCAACTTTTAATATTTGGTAAGTTATATATATATATATATATATATATATATATATATATGCTTTAAGAATGCAATTGAAAATCACACAAGTTTTCTCAATTCTTTTAATTAATTAAATGCTCAATAATAATATCCTTTGTTTTATATGTTACAAATTTAAATTTCTTTTTATTTAATTTACAACTTAGCATTAACTCTCTTATTTCCTTTAGAGGTTTCAATTTATTAATTACCTACGTTCCAATTCACTACAATAATTGAAACTATTAATTAATGGAAACTTAAGAACTAAATACCGGGTTAAAACTCAAATCATTTTAAAATAATAGATAAATATATACTTACAACATATATATCCAATTATATTTAAAACAATTAAAGTTCATATTTGTTTATCAAAATAAATCTATAGCAAACTACTACAGTGGCCTTCCCGCTTTGAAACTCAAAAATGAATGTCGATGATGCGGCCGCCATCACCGAAGTTATTTTCCAGCGATAGAGAAGGAAGTACATAACTTATTTTTTCCAAAATCTTCTTTAAAACATTTCTTTCAAATTATATTAAAATATTTATATTAGAAAATACTTCTAAATAATATCACTATTATGTTCCAAAATCATCCGAAAGAAATTTTCAAAAGCCTGGAACCTTAAGTTCTAAATTTCCAATTTCATTTATTTTATTTTCAATTTTATTTCGACTATTATTTATAAATTTCATTACCCAACAACCAATATATTGCAACCAAATATATATCATTTATAAAAAGTTTTTTTATATATAGAAAATACAATAGGCAAAATTATTTCATTCACCTATATTAAAACAAATATTGTGTCGGTCTGTCCTATTAAGTGTTTAGGAATCCCTATTGATGTCATAGCGTCCAATGCATCAACCAGAATTTATAAATACAAAACGTAACAAATTAACACAATATTAAAATCTTTTATAACACTAACAAATACGCTCTCTCGTATATATACACTCAGCGACCCACCATAGGGCATTACTACCCTATTAGTAAAGAGTTAGACCCCACAAAACTAAGGTTTATCGCTAAACCAAAGCTCTGATACCAGATGTAACGTCCCGCCTTTTTACACGATTTGAATCGACGATAAACCACACACGTCAGACATAAACCATACAGAAGGGTGGATTGTTATGGGGTAAATAAGAAAAATAACAGAGAAAGAAAGAAAAACAAAATAGAATCTTGCAGTGGAACGATAAAATATAATAATCAAATATGTAGTTCATGAAGCTGTTTACAAAATATTCGACTATACTTATACAATACATATCAGAGTACCCATACCAGAGAATAATAGTTAATGCAGCGGAATTAAATGGTGTAGTGGAATAATATAATATATAATAGTCCTACAAATCTTCGTCTTCGTCTTCGTCCTCCAGAATAAAATCTTCAAATCCTGAAACGCTCGGACTACCCGAGCGAATTGAAAGGACAAAACACTCGATTCAGAACTAAAATATCTTATGTAAATTAAATCAACAATAAACAATATGAGTGGAACGGCGTCAGAGATGTTTACGGATTTGACATCTCCTATCCAATGTCTAACGTGAGTGTAGTAACTCAAGAGATTCTCGGGATTCACATCTCCTAAGGATCCGTTAAACTATTTGCTATGTAGTTATATTTCGCTATTACAATAGTGTCTATTAGTAAAATAAACTTACTTTTAAATAGCATTAAGTCTTTACATTTTCCACCTTAACACGTAATAATGCCAATAGTCTATACAGTACCGTAATACCTCCTAATCAGGAGGCTACCAGAGGATACTCCATAGGTATGACACAAAAAGAAACTCGTACAAGGCGCGCTAGAGTAGGTGACATGGCACAACTAGGCAATGTCAGGGTAGATATACCAATTACGCTTCCGGGTTGGTGGTAACGCGTAGCGCGCAGCTACCGCCCACCTCGAGCCACACCCCCAAATAAAAAAAATCAAAAGTGGCCACCGAATCAATCTAAAAGTCAATGTATAATATCGAAGGGATGTGTCCGATCAATGGTGCTACCTCATTAACCCGTCAATCGCACCTGTTTTAGCCACCTTATGCCAACTCACGGGAGTTGGGTCCACGTATTTACCTCAAAGGAAACGCCGCCACCATCCTACTTCATTCTGTAATATCCACCGCGTACACGGTTGTCAAAGTGGATTTGGTAGAGAGTACGACAACTTCCGATCCCGGTCTCTTTAACAACCAAACATTATTATAACACCGCGGTCTTATCAAAATAGTTATACTTTTAAAACCAGAATATAATATCCATTTCAAATCCATATAAATATGATATCATTTCCTCTTTTAAAAAAAAAACCAAATCAAATTTGATATCACTTTTAAATATATCCTTTCTAAACTATAACATTTCAAAGTTATAATATTTCGAAACCAAAACTTGAAATATAGCCTTTCAAAACATAAAACTTTGAATTTCATAACTTTGAAATATACTACACCACTTAAATGGTTTAAATATTTAATTACTTTATATAGTGAAATAGCGTCTTCACCTTCACAAATCAATTCCAACATGGATTTTAAATTCCCAAATAAACCAATATAATTTCCATATATTTCAAAGCTTTAGTTATTCCACCATTTCAAAACTTATTCTTTGATAATTTCATATATATCAGTTTCAACTACTATTATTTAGAATTGAAATGTTTACATAATAAATCAAATATCATTTTGGTAAAACCATTAGACTTCAAATAACTGGATATTATTCCAATTACATTAACTTGATAATATTCATTTAAACAAATTTGATATTCATTTAAATCCTCTAAACAAAAATCAAGTTATAAAATCATACCTTTTAAATCTCAATTTATTTATATTTCAAATCAAATGTTTCGAGGATAAACCTTAAATCTTAAATTCAAATCATAAATCTTCCAACCTTAATATTATTTGAGTCATTATAAACTCTATATACAATAGAATTTAAATAGATACTTAACCATATTATATAAAAGAAATCAAACTTTATTATTTAGCTTATTTTATAATTCAAAATAAATTTATACATAGCTAAATCAATAATAAAGTAGCATTTATATAACATCTAAAATCAATATCTGTATAGCCTATATATTTCTTTACAAAACCGTAAAAATTATTTCAAAAATAATTATATATATATATATATACTGCGGTGCCTGTATATAATTTTCTATCATATGGTCAAGTGATACAGATATTTATCATTTTAATCCACAATTTAAAAATAAAAAAATGCGGTAGTATATCATTTCAAACCGCAATCCCGAATCAAAATAAATGCATAACAACTTGCAGATTATGGTGATATAAATAAAACATCCATTCATCCATCATAAAATCATACATCCATCACAATCATCATACAAAACAATCAATCAATATCAATATATAACTGATAATATATGACAGGTAATTAACTGGCAGTTATATTCAATGATAAATTAACTAACGATTTAATTTAAATAATTGCAATAACTGAGATGATAATTGAAAATATACGAAAAAGTCATAAATAAATGCATCATCACAACAAAATTTTAATTTAACAAACAAAAGAAATTTTAGAAGTTGTGAGTGGGTTAAAATACTCACCTTTTGAAATTAAGTTGAATTTAAATCCAATTTAAACCCAAAAATTTGACAGTTTCAGAATTCATCCAAACCAACGCCAAAATGTTCAAAATTTCAATACAATCCTAAAAAAAAATCGTGCGTGAAACAGATATCGTATGTAAAAGATATAGCGATAAATGTGCTTGAATTTCAATTATAAAAACAAAAAAAGAGAACACTTTTACCCCTACACCACGTCACCTTTCACCCTTTCTTCCCAGAACAGCACGCACCGCTGCAATCACGCACACAAGAAACACTGCCCCAAACATGCACGTCGGCATCTCCCCCATACAGCAATGACCATGCAGGCAACCCATATGCGCGCCACCTCGGCCTCGAGCCCAGCGCAGCCTCGGCCAGCAGCGGCCTCTCCTCCTTCCCTATGCCACAAATCGTGCAGATAATAGGCCGGCCGCCACCTCAACTTAAACCCTAATCGAATTTTTGCAAAAAATACGACCGTTGAATCGCCAAACGAAATTCACCGACGCACTACGCTCCGCGCCCTCTCCAAAACGCATAAATGGTTCGTCGATCCGGCAACGTTCATCGATGCGCGATGGACGACCGGGAATTGATTCAGAAATTCTGGACAAACGATGCATCGAATCGGAAAACGAATTTCAGTTTTGAGATGTGTATATCAAAAACGTCGATATATAATTTTTCTGAATTTTTTTGAGGAGTTTGAAATTTCACTGATTTTTGAATTGCATTTGATATTAGGTATTTGTCTGCCATTGAGGAGGAGAGATAGTTGAATTGTAGATACAGACAAATGAGAAATAGAGGTAGGCTAGCGTTTATAACAGGGTATTTATAGATAAAATTGAATAGAATAGATGGATCAGATTGGTATACGCGCTAACGACAAAGTGGCCCAAAAAGCCCGTTTCCACTCCGGAATGAAATTGGGTCAACTTATATATCAAAATAGACGTTTTAAAATATTTTAATGGCAATGTAAAAGGTTTCAAGTCCAAGTTCCATCGTATGGAGAAGTTATGCTAAAATCAATATTTTTCAAATTGATTTCAATTGATTTCAATTAATCGATTTCAAGGCATTTCAAGCCTATACGATCAAACGACAAGTCCGATCGATACGAAACTTAAAATCCTACAATAATTTACCGTTACGGATTCGATGAAACTTGTTTCGTTGAAATCCGAGTCAGTGGCCAAAATGGCTATTTTTTATATTAATTGAATAAATTAAGAATAAATAAATTAAATCACTTTTCAATTTCAACTCTATATTTAACAAATTTCATTAATTAATTTTCTTAATCATTTACACTAATTTAACCAAAATCAATGTCAATTTAGGGTTGATTAATTTATCAATTTCAGCATTAAATTTTCAATTTCATTAAATTCAGAAATTATAAATTTAATTTCCCAAAATTCTATTAAATTTATTGCTTTCATTCTATTATTCAATTCATTGCTATCAACTGATGAATTTTAACATTAGATTCAAAATCTATTGCAATCCTCACATTCCATCTTAGTTAGCGTAATACTTAGATTTTAATTTCATTAAATTACAATTACTTCACTTATTATGGTTCAAAACCTAATAAATTGATAAATCTTTATTTCCAGTGCTTATAATTCAACAAATTATCCAATATGAATAACCTTAACATTACTTACAAATATTACCTTAATTAACCTTAACGTAATATTACATTAAAATTTTGGTAACTGATTTCCAATTGTAAATTAACACTCTACATAAATAGGTAACATACAATAATCGTTACGCTAACTTTTAGTCACATTAATAAGCTTTTATTACTCACAAATTAAAGTTCACATTTATTTTCATTAATTGGTCTTTCATTCAATTCGTTAATTATCATTATGAATAAAATTTATGTTATTTCCAATTATTACCCTAAATTACGTTAACGTACCATTTAATTCAGATTTATTGAAATTATTTCTAGTTCAATTGAATGAACTAAATATATATATAACTCATAATAATTGTTGTCAAAACTCTTAATCACACATTTATAAGTTTATTATTTCCACTCCAATATTATAGTTTTACAGAGTATTGGTTTTTATTTAGTCAATTAAACTTACTATTTTATATAAATTCATTAGTTGTCAATTGCTATCCAAATAAATCGATTCATTTAAATCTTTCCTTATTTTCCTTATTATGAATCAATTATAAATTTACCATCTTAAGGTAATATCAACATTTTAAATTATTAATTTACCTTTTATATCCCATTCTAAATTAATGCACACATAAATTAAGATTTTAAATCACATTAATCATTTCATCTAGGTTCCATTCTTTTATCACATCGACTATTACTTTATGAATAAAATTAGCATTTCTTATTCATTTTGTTACATTCACAGCCTCCGTTATTGTCTTAAACTTGCAAATGTAATATTAAAGTTCATTCAATTCTACTTGATTCCCCATTTAAATTTAATAGACCAATTAAACAGGTAACTTATAACCATCGTTATCATACCTTTTAATTACACACATGAATTCACTATTCACAAACAAATGTTACAATTCTTACATAAAGTTGATTTTATTCAATTACCGTTAACTATCTATTATCTCACTAATTAATTCATATTTACATCCACTTCCGTAAGTTAATTTTGTAACCCAGTTATAACCTTTACATTGTTTCACTTATTGTAATTACATCCAAGTTATTAACAATTAACTTACATTTACACAGTTTCAATTCATTTTAGTTATTATTTCATTAATACTATTTCCAATTTTATTTCTTCAGTATTAATTACACAATCATATTAAATTAACGAACTAAAATGTTTTCCACTATTTCTTTATTGGGATTTCATTCCAATTATCCAAAATTATTTTTATTTACCATTGCAACATTTAATTTCTAACCTTCGCTCCAATATAAATTATAAGATTTTCATTTCTTCTACATTTAACTACAAAATCTTATAAATTTAACCAATTTTAATTATTGAAATTTACGGGTCGTTACAAATTTATTTTAAATAACATCATAAATTTAATTTAACTAACATAAGATAGTTTAGTAATTGTGAGTGGGCTAAAACACTCTCCTTTGAATTCAAATCGATTTGAAATCCAAATTAGGATCAGTCTTAGAATTCGTCCAAACACATTCCAGGATGTCTGGAATTTCGATACGATCGCAGCGAAGAAAACCGCGCATGAATCCGACCTCGTACGTGAAAGTTATGCTAGTTAGAACGTTTAAAATAAAAAATTAAATCAAAATAACGAATGGCAATTTAAGTAATAACCTATATCATCTCCAAGCCCTCCAACTACAGCACGCTAAATCCCAACTGAGCCGATACCGTTGACTGCCTCCCAACAACGCTACAGATCACCGACCACCCCCACATCCACAACGCCAGCTCGCCTGACCGGGATTACCTCAACGCCCAGGTCCGATCGCCCCACATCACCGCCGACCGCCACTTATTCGAACCCTAATTCACAAATTCCTATCGCTACAGCAAGCAATAGATGACACGACTACCACTATTCTACTCCAGACACAAATCTTAACGAAACCCATAAGTTGATTTCGTCGATTGAGGCAAAAATCAGAAAGCTCAAAATTGACTTAGGATTTCAAAATTTTGGATCTTTGACCGCAAATTCTTGATGAATCATGCACTATTTCAGAAAACAGACACTAGATACTGATTTGTTTCGTCGAGTGCTTCGAATTGATATAAAATTTAATAGGGTTTGAGGAGTTTTAATTTTCGATTGAAATTTGATTTAAATTGAATTGAAAACTTGTTTGTCTACCATTGAGAAGGAGAAGTGGGCAGATGAAATTGTACGTACAAACAAACGGAATAAGAAATAGCTAGGGTTTATAATAGGCTATTTATAGGCAGATCAGAAATAGAAATGAATGGGCTAGATCGATTTGAAAGTTGAACGATAAACGACCCGAAAAGCCTGTTTTTATTTCTGAAACGAAAATGGATCATCCCATATCAAATAGATGTTTTCGACATTTTTATACTAAATGGAACAGGTTTCAAGTCCTAATTCAATCATATGAAGAAGTTAGTTTAAAATCAGTTTATTTCAAATTGATTTCAATTAAATTGATTTCTAGGCGTTTTGAGCCCCTACGATCAAACCACAAGTCCAATCGCTACTAAACTTGAAATACTGCAATAATTCACCATTACAGATCCGATGAAAATGGTTTCGTCGAAATCCGAGATAGTGGCCAAAATGGCTATTTTCACGTTAATTAAATAAATTAATCACTTTCTAATTCAATATTTATTAACTAAAAAATTTCATCATTATTACTTAGACATTTATAATAACTTAAAGCAAAATTACTTTTCAATTCAGTGTTAAATATTTCACTAATTACGGTGTTCGATTTCAACTGCAATTGAACCTGTAACGATAGCGATTTTTCGTTGCCGAAAAACCGAATAGTTAGGGTTTGAAAAAGAAGAAAGAGGAAGAAGAAGAGAGAAAAGGATAGAAAATTGAGAGAAAAGAAAATAGGACATAGAACAAAAAGAAATAACAGAACAATATCAGAATCTCACAATCGCAGCGGAACAACATATAATAGATAAATGAATAATCTTTAAACAAAGAACTATATCAGTTATTACATTACATTACATTTCATTACATCATATCATCAGAGTGTACAACAACAAACAAACATCAAACAGCGGAAAAGAAATACTATATACTAATAATACGCCATGCCATCCAGCTTGCCTCCTGCAACTCCTGAATATCCAGAATATCCTAATAAACCTTAACTCTTGACTGCCCGTGTGGAAATTGGTGGGCATCCAGAGTTTAGGAAGGAAAACAATAAACTCCGAGTCAGTCATGTGACTGGTGTGAGAACTAAAACAGTTTATTTTTCTTTAAAATCAAAATAGAGGAATAGTTTTAAAGTCAATTCGCAATGCTTTTAAAAATGAGACTACCATAAGGCCTCCCGCACACACACACAATGCAAACGCAGAATCGGAGGAGATTTCTCCTTATGATAGTCAAAGATGCTTGATACGCATTAAAAAGAAACATTTGATATTATTACTAGTGCATAGTGTAGAGAAATATTTCGAAAGTAGAATATAAATCTTAGCCAGCATAGACATTCCGCACTTATGCCTACTATAGCTACTATGTTCAATAGCAGGTTACCGCCACATTCCATAGCAGGTTATACAACTAAAACCGTACAAGGATCGTATTGTTTCTTTGGATTTCCAACAAATGGTCAGGCCAAGGAACTTCCCATTGCCACATGGAAACGCTTCTGGCGGGACGTCCCGAGAACTTAACCAGCTCTCTGCCAACACAAGGTCGGGTTACCTTTATCACTAGGTAACTACTACACGAGTATGCCATCCCCCGGTCCTTTGAGACCTTTAACCGAGCGCTCGTCATCAACATCACACAATCATAAATAAAGTGTTTCAACATGAGTAAGTATCTGGGTTCCATACCATGATACCACCCTTTTCCAGAAGGAAATGCACATACCCTAAAGGGAGCTACCCCTCATAATCTTGCCGCATCTTTCCTGTTTTGACCATTCCGGGGTGTGAGGCTCGACGAAGTCACGTCCACAAAAACATACTTTATACAAAAGCCATGCTTTGGGTCAACAAATGATCATAGAAATGATCACCTAGATAGACGATCAAATAAATGATCCTATCACCAATAATCAACACAATGATCATTTCACAGCAACACTCAGCATGTCACATTACCAAATTGGGAATATATCGCTGATAACATTCAACTACATAACCTCTGAGCTCGTACGTCTCAGAGAAGGGTGTTAAGCTAAAAGAATAAATTCTCCGCCACCAACAGAAATATATTTGAAAGAAATCTGCTTTATATCTCAATTTGTAATGTCAGACCTACAATCCATACAAGTCTGTTCCGGGCTCGTACAGAACCGAAGGCACTTACAAAGAAGTCCTTGCAATCCGAATATTCACTAATCACGTCCGGACTTCCCATCACATAGGGAGTCTCTATACCGTAGCTACTCGGTGCAAAGACAATCGACGAGTTGTCCTTTCGCTTTCAAAAATATCCGGTCTTCAACACCGGTCATCAATGCTATCCATTACGTCGTATCACTATTCGGAATGGGTAATCCGAATAACGAGCGCAATAATTTAAAAATAAGTGTAGCATTCAAATCCAAGCAACTCACAACAAATACCTATTCAAAGGTAAATATTGATAGTCGGTTATTGAACTATCAATGGATATGCCAACATCACCAGATTCCAAATAATTTTCCAAATTATTTATTTCCCAAAAATATCTTTACTAGATATATAATTTTCTCACTTCAAAAATAAATCAATATTTATTTTAAACAAATTCCACTTTCTTTTATAAATTCCATAGTGAATTTATATTTCACAATATCTATGAATATACGATTTCAATTATTCATTTTCAATTTATCTTTAAAAAGATAAATTCTCAAAATATTCACTTTATATTGGAAAACATTTCCATACTTACTTAATAAGTAATTCTCAATCCATTTATTTTCAACACTTGGAAAATATTCAATATACTTTAATCGAGGTTAAGCATATATTTCAGTCTTTAAGGAAATCATTCTCTTAACCATATTTATTTGGGCCAAAACGAATGTTGCGTAAAACATCGTTACGACAACCCAAAATCACTAGTATAGGGATTCGAATTTAAAATAGATATATAAATCCCAATACTATACAAAACATTTCCTTTCGGAAATCATTTACTATAACAACAGTGTTATAGTCCACCATTTCCTTCTACTTCTCGAAAGCGTCTATTTCAACAATGAATGTTGAAATCTACGGTTTCGAATCTCAACACATTTAAAACATCGTTAGATCGTTTTAATTCTGTTTAAAATATCACATCCTAAACATTTTCTTTACATATTATTCACTATTCAAAACGTGAATATACTTTGTTAACAAATTTCATCACTTTTATACATTTTATCTTAAAGGATTATTCACTGTCTAAAACGTGAATATAACTCCTTTAATATGCTATAGCAATTTTACTTCTTAAAATAAGTCGTTTGCGAATTTATAAAATAACGTTTATAAATTCCATTTCTATTTGTTTTATAAGACTTCCTTTATAAATTCCTTTATTAACCTATCTCAATTCATATCTCAATGATATACTAGAAATTCATATTATAAGTCAAATACTTATAATTTATTTGTTTGCCAGAAATCGTTCTTTTAAACTTCCCAATTTATAAATCTTATAACTTATAAGATTCCTTTATTTACCCAAATCTAGTCTTTTAATAACTTTACAAATTTTATAAACCTACTGCTTATAAAATTCCATTTATAACTTCACCGTTTATAATTCTATGAATTTCATTCATTTATGAAATTCATTCACAATTCATTCTAACACTTATAAAACTCGTTTTATAATTCAAATATTTTAATTTATAAATTATCAATTTATAAATCTTTTATATAAATCAATTCATATTATTATTTCAAAACGTCTTCAAAGTCCTTTATAATTTCATCATTTTGATTTATAAAATAATCAAATTTTATAAATTCTATATTTCAACTTTTCATAATAAATTCAATTAATCCCGATTTAGACTATTTTATAAAATCATTAATCCCATATTTTCAAAAATCAGTTTTTATCTATATTTCTCAAAAATCATAATTTTTATAACATTAACATTATAACGTTATTTATTTATAATGGATCAATTCCAAAAATATTTTATAAACATATACTTTCAAAAATCACTTTAAAAAACCATTTTAAAATTCCAAAGTTTGGTCCAATGATGCTACACACCAAATAGTCAATCACAACTACAACGATATCATATATCGATATGATAATCCATCAAATATCAAAATATCTGAAATCAAATAAATACTGTTGAGGAATCCAGTTGGATCCCTCCAACCTGTTTTCCTGCATCCACAAACATTAGCACAATACCAATTCCGCTCCAGTACGGAATTATCGCGGTATATGGGATTTAAAATATTATCCGCTTAATAGACGGCGCAATAGGGTCTCATCCGCTATACAAATGCGGGAAATCGATAACTCCAATATATACATATGCCAATATATATATATTGCTATTATATATAATACCAATTTCACTGTTTATGAAATATTCGCGGTATATGTTTTTAATAAATAACATCCGCTTACTAACGGCGCATAATGTCTATTTTAACAATCAATAGATATCAATCATCATTCAAACATGCATTCAAATATTTTAAATCTAACTATTTAAAATAAAATCGAAACCGATTCGATTGAGTGAGAAGTTCTCACCTTGATTTCAATTTCGTTTTAGCGATTTATTTCGAATACGTTTAATTTTACCCGAAATTCTCACTAACTCCAAACGACTCCAATCCAATTCCATCACGTAGTGCTCGTCCATACGATTTCAACGCAACTGGTTTCGCGCGTTTTCGACCTCGTATGAAAAGGATTTGCATTTATGAAGTTTACACGATTTTATAATTAAAATTTACAACATAAATTATATAATTTTTAAACCCTAACTGATCACTGCCGTTCATTTTCATCTAGAGAATCACGGCCACCTGTTTTTGCTTCTTCTTCCTTCGACGCTAGCTACAGCACCGAGAAACCCATAGCTCTTCACCTTTGACCGGCCGCCGCTCCCTCATACGTCATCGAGAAGCTGATCAGAAACCACCAAATTGAAGGCCAAGTCGACACGCACCCATGGCCGCGACAGCTCCAAGCTCGGTCAAGCGTTTGGCCACGAAAACGTGCCCGTTTCGTGAGCCTTCATGGCCAAAATCGAGCCCCCCATGACACTCCATTGTTGATCATCACCGTATAGATTTACTCGTCTCTCCATCCCCTACAACTTCTTAGTTGGTGATTTCGCGTGAATGTTTGTAGATTGAAAGAAATTAATGAATGAAATTCGAAACTTTCTGGCCTTCCATTGAAGGGGTGGCGGCTGCAGTTTATTAGGTTTAGGGTTTAGATTTTTTTTTTCTTGTGAGAGAGGGGACTATTTATAGGAAAACGAACGACACTATTCATTTCGGAAATTCCGAACTCCGATTTATGTGCCGTAACCAGCGTTTCTAGGGTTTACCCCGCGTTCCGGACACAATGGGACAGGTTTCGGAAGCTAATTCGGTCATCTGTGCGAGTTATGACTATAAACGTTCGATTTAAATTAAACCGATTTAAACGATTTTCTAGGCGTTTTAGCTTGCACCGGACAAACGGTAAATCCAATCGACACGAAATTTGAAACCATACAATAATATCACATTACGGATCCGATGAAACTGGTTTCGTCGAAATCCGAGACTGATCAAAAATTGACTAATTTCAGTAGTCGATTAAATATTAAAATATTCAATTTTCACAAATTAACTTTTAATTCGATTCTAAAAGTTCTAAAATATCGTTCTAACTCCAATATGATAAAATAAAATTTTACAAATCATTTTCAATCATATTTAACCCAATCTTCAATTATTTCCATAATTTAACATATTAAATTATCGATTTAATTATTCAATTAAATCCAATTATTCGAATAAAAATTTATTCGACTTATAAATTTCACTCATTAATATTTAAAATTAATTAAATATTCAAATTTTAATTACTAAAATTTCTGGGTCGTTACAAAACCCGATTAATATAATTTAATTTCAATAAATTTATTTAATTTGGCTTCAATCTTTTAATTCAGTCAATTATTTCTCTACATACCTAGTTAAAATTATTTTATATTTTATTACATTAATATTTTACCATTTTCATCTTAAATTTCATTAACGTAATATTTAATTACGTTTAATTGTAATAATTCCATTTATTATAATTTAAATTCTAATAGATTGATCCAACTTGATTCCAATTCTTTTTATTCAATCAATTGTCATATTAGGTATAAATTTTTTGTTGGTTACCTCTTATTGAATTAACAATCTACGATTATCAAATTAGCCTACATTAACTGCATTAGTTAAGTGAACTAATTGCAATTGATTTCCAATTTTAATTTAATAGACTAAATAAATAGGTAACATATAATAATTGTCACCATTAACTTTTAGTCACATTTGTATGTTTATCATTTATAAGCAAATGTTGTAACATCTCTCATTACACAGATTTTATTTAATTACAATTTGTTACACATTATTTTATTAATAACTCAACGTTTAAATTATCAATTACTCCCTTAATTCAGCTATCAATTAATACATTCCTTATTACAATTTATAATCAATTATAACTTTTTAATAATTTAATTAATTAGAATTACATTCAAAGCAATTGTAAATTACCTTTTAATCCAATTTCATTCTTGTTATTTAATCACAAAAGTTCATTTCTTTCAACCTTAAATCACAAAACCCTATTAAATTTACAGTTTTTAATTATTAAAAAATGCGGGTTGTTACAAGTTGTGTAGCCCCTTACTGAATTTCGAGGGCAAAATTGTCTAAGGAGGGGAGCCTATAACACCCCTAATTTTAGTTTAACATTATTCAAGTGATTTAATTGGATAAATTAAATATAATAATATAGTGGAATAGAAAATGATATTTGATAATCAACAAGTTGGACCTTAACTAATTAACTATTAAGATTGTTTTAAAACTTAACAAAAGGGAGAATAAATGAGAAGGGTAAAATAGGAATAGATCACTCTTTATTCCTTAAACCCTCTCCCATTCATTCATTCTCATTTTTAACATTCACAAACAATTATAAACACAAGAGAGGCAAACCATAACCAAGGTAGGGAAGAGAAAATCAAACGGGATTCGAAAGGCAAAGCATAGGGAAACTAAATTCCATCAAAACTCAACCTCATCGTCCTATCTAAGGTGAATAATAATTAACCATCTCTTTTGTTTGTGCTTGATTTCAGTTATGGATAATTTCCAAATTGATTATGATGTCGTTATCATGTTATGATTTTTTATATCATCATTTGGATAAAATGATGATTTATGGAATTTTTATAAAATTATTTAGAAAGGTTTTAAAGGTAAAACCTAATTTTTTTTATTTCTAAATGCTTTGATTTTCTAGTATGTTGAGTAAAAGATTAAATTGGTGATTGGTTTTTGATTTTATCTTCTTCCAAGTTAAGATGAATATTTTATGAATTTCCTAAGGAGGATATAGTGTTTATTTAGGGTTTTAATTATTAAAAATAATTAAATAATTATTTTAGCCTCGAAATTTTTATGTATGAAAGAATGCACCAATTTTGATTTTGGGTAATTTTTAGGGATTTTTCCCAAAAGATTATGATTTACCATGAATTTAATAAGCTAGAAAAGCTTATAATTAATATTATCTAAGGGTTGCGATATGAGTTTCCCAGTCAGAAAATCACTTGTGGCAGTTTTTATGAATAGAAACCGATAAAGTTCATTTATAACCAATAGAAACTTGATAAAGGTTAAAAGTTAGTGAAAAGTAATTGCTTATTCAAAATAATTATGAAATTGCCATGTTGCCTATATGAATGTCGAACTCCAGATGATGGCTGCTATCCATACCACGGCCATGAGTTTCAACATCAATGTGGAAAGAAACATATGATGACCACTTATGCAGTCATCAAATGTTTCCCTCCATATTGAATTACAAATATTTGATTTTAGCATTAATTTAATGTCAACATAAGGATCTCATAACCCATCGGAACCATTCTGACCTCCTATGTCCTTTGCTTTGAAACTTATAACATACAGTATTGATGCCGTGCATCTTTATTTCGATAAAATTTAAGTAGCAGTGTGGTTACTGCAGTTCTATGCCTCTTATATCAATGTTTAAGACTTGATGCCGCATGCTTCCTATTTTGATAACTATAGCTTCAAGGCAATGATACTGCTATAATATGATTTCGACAACATTTATTTACGGCACAATAGCCACTTTTTTAAAGCAACCGACATTAGTTAAATTATGATGGTGATGTCGAATTTTATCGATATCGGCGTTGCTTATTTATTGGTTATTGGCAATAATGCCATGCGGCGTTGATGCTGTAATTCTTTTATCTCGAAGCTAAGGCCTTATAGGCCGAGATATCATAATTATTATGCTAACCAAAACCACGTGGTTTAAAGGCAGAATAGCCTATGTTTTAAGTAAGTCGGCAACCTTGTATTTCGACATGCAATTTTATACTTGATAAAAATAATGTTTTGTTTTCAAATCTTGGATAGAGGTTCGACATTGTTTATAGCGACATGAATGTCACAAGTTAATATTTCAATATTTCATATGGTTATATAATTGGTTCGACATGCCATACTTTATGAGTACGGCATCATTCATTAGGGACATCAATGTATTCTACATTTGATATGTTATTTGTCCTATGATTTTGACAACAGTTGTTGATGATACCAATGTGTATTATTTTGATGTGTTATAAGTTTAATGGGGCGACAACTAAATTAGGGATACCAATAGATATAGTTTGGGTACTTGGGTGAATAGGGTTATATTATCAACTTAAGTTGATAGATGATGAGTTCATTAGTCATCCTAGGAAAACTATAGAGTGTGTGATGGATAGTCTACATAATACCTGAGATGGATAGTTTCTGTATGGTAATGATGGGTTTATAGTCATTTTAGTAAAACTATGAGATAAGGGTGGATGGCCCATATTATTTTAGATGAAACTTGTGTGATGGATATTCCATATAATTGAATGGCGAAACCATGTGAGATGGGTAGTCCATATGGTAGGGGATAGATAATCCATATGATGTTTATATATGAGATAGGTAGTTCACATAAATATAAGATGGATAGTCATTTGAACTTGAAATGGAAAGTCGAATAAGTTGGGATGGGTAGGCCAATATATGTTGCATGCTTGCAAATATTTTACTTACTATGTTCTAAACGTTATGGATGTAGAAGCAGAGTACATGGTTGATATGTTTTAGTTAAGATACTGGTTAGGGGAAAACCCATTTCCCTTAGCGGCATAGTCTCATCAGATATCTATTTTGGTTCAAGGTGGTAGGTTATTATTCACACCAGACTTTTTGTCTAACCCAAAGTTTTTTCGCTTAAACTCTTGGATGCATACTTGAGTAGATCGGGAGCAAGGATTTTAGGTTTTCTAGTTTGATGAATAAGCTTCCGGAGAGGTGTAGGAGGCAGATAGCTATTTAGGAGCTTCGTTTTATTCTACTATGTTACTTCTTTTTGTTGAATGGATGTAATGGCAAGTTGTATTATTGCCTAGTAGTATTAATTATATTTTCTCTAATTGTGGGATTACAAATGGTGTTGTGTAATAAATATGATTAATGAAATGTGTTTTGAAAATTTTCATATACCCATGTCTTTGATGTTAATGGTACTATTAACTAATCTCATTTTGTCACCAGAGAATAATACTATTGATGACTGCAACATCAATAACATTTATTTTTTCAGGCCGTAGAATGAGGGATGTTACACACGTTTTACAGGAGCGACAATAAAAAAAATTCGTTTTTTGTTAGAGGAATAGTATGATTTCCTGCCTTCTTTTTGCTGGATTAATTGAGATCTTCTACCAGATCTATATTTGCTTATGATAAAGTGATGTGTGCGGGATGGTTGGCCAAGGAGTAGGTTTGCTCGGGCAAGAATATGATTAGAAAGGGAAAATGGATGAGTAGGCGGATTTAGGATTTAACTTTATTTGGACAGCTCATATAATGGTTGACATTTCGAGGAGGTGCCTAAAGAGTGGTTGGGAGACGCTGCCCGACGACACTTAATGTAACATCCTGCCTTTTCGTAATTTGAAGCGTACGAAAAGGCGGATTGTTATGGGGTAAATCAGAAAAACAAGAAAGAAATAAAAAAATAGAATCTCACAGTGGAAGGATGAAATATAATAATCAAATATACAGTTTATAAAACTGTTTTACAAAATATTCGATTATACTTATAACATTTATCAGAGTTACACATACCAATGACAATGCAGCGGAACAGTATGAGTTTAATGGACTAATAATAATAATAATAAATCTCTGTCTTCGTCCTCCAGAGCTAAGGTCTTCGAAATCCTGAAATGCTCGGACTGATCCGAGCGAATTGAAAAGACAAAACAATCGAGTCAGAACTAAAAGATCTTATGTAAGTTAAATCAACAGAAATAGATATGAGTGCAGTAACTCAAGAGGTGCTCGGGATTTACATCTCTTTAAGGATCCGTTAAACTATTTACTATGTAGTATATTTAGCTATTATAATAGTGTCTAATTGTAAAATAAACTTACTTTTTCTTAGCATTAAGGGGTTGCCCATATAGCCCTTAACACGTAATAGTCCCGGTAGTGCATCCAGTATCAGCGCATCTCCAGATCGGGAGACTACCCTAAATACTCCACAGGCTACGGGAGAAAACCAAACTCGTACAAGGCGCGATAGGGTAGGTGACACGGCACAACTAGGCAATGCCAGGGTAGATATACCAATTACGCTTCCGGGTCGGTGGTAACGCGTAGCTGCTACTACCGCCTACCTCGAACAACACCCCCAAATCATATAAATCAAAAGTGGCCACCAATTCAATCCAAAAGTCGAAGTATAATATCGAAGGGATGTGTCCGATCAAAGGTGCTACCTCAATTAACCCGTCAATCGTTCCTGTTTTAGCCACCTTATGCCTACTCACGGGAGTTGGGTCCACGTATTTACCTTAAAGGAAACGCCGCCACCATCCTACATCATTCTGGAATCTCCACCGTGTACACGGTTGTTAAAGTGGTTTTCAGAGTTGGCAGAGAGTATGACAACTTCCGATCCCGGTCTCTTCAACAACCAAACGTTATTATAATACCGCGGTCTTTTCAAAATAGTTTATACTTTAAAACCAGAATATATTATCCCTTTCAAAACCATATAACTACGATATCGTCTATATTTTAAATATCTCAAATCAATATGTTATCATGCTCAAATATATCTTTTTTCAAAAATCATGCCATTTTAAAATTTATAATTTTTTGAAAACAGCATTTGAATTATGAACCTTCAAAACATAATACTTCGAAGTCCATAGTTTTAAATCATAACTTCCAAACTTAAATGGTTTGGATATTCAACAGTATATAAATAAAATGGTTTGAATTTAAAATTACTTTGTAAAGTAAAATAATTTCCATGACTTTACCATTTTATTCTCTTTAAATTTTAGTTTAAATCCATAAATTTTGAATTTACTTTCAGTTTAAATAAACAACTTCAATTTTCAATATTTTTCAAACTTTGAGTATTTAAAAAATTCAAACTAAGGTTGGAAATTTCTATCCAACAATTCATTGACCTATTATTTAGTTCTGAAATATCTCCATAATAAATCTCTGATCATTTAAAATAAAACTCAAATTACTAACAACTAAATGTTTCTTTCAAATTTATTTATACTAGAAATATTCATTTAATTTATCTTGAAATAAAAATCCAGTTATAAATATCATACCTTTTAACATTTCAAGTTTAATAAGTTTTACATTAACCTATGGAGTTTAATTCTTAACTAAGGTCCATTCCTAATAAATTTCCAATTCACTTTTCAATCTTAATTTATTTAAATCATTAAAACTCTATATATATATACACAATATCTTAGACATGTACTTAACCATATAATATAAAATAATCAAACTCCATTATTCAACTTATTTATTTTTATTTAACAAATTTATATATAGATTAAATTCAAAAATTTAGCTGTATGTGTATATATAAAATAATATTTATATAAATAAAAATTTGATATTTATTTAACCGTATCCTATCCAAAACGTAGAAATCATTTTCAAAATATTTATATATATATAAACCGACGGTGTCTGTATAAAATTTTCTATCCTATGGTCAAGTGATAAGGATATTTATCATTTCAATCCGCAATTTAAAAATAAAAATGCGGTTGTATATTATTTCAAACTGCAATCCCGAATAAGATGAAAATGTATAGTAATTTGCAGTTTATAACAATATAAGATACAACGTACATTCATCCAATATCAATCATCAACCATTTATCAAAAACATCATCCAAATTCAAACAATACATTAATATATACAGGTAATAAATAACAGGTATTAACTAACAGTTTATATTCAATAATAAATTTAATAACTGTTTAACTGGAATATTATATGCAAATACTGAATAAATAACAAATTATACTGGCAGTTGATATGCAATGAAAAATTAAATAAAATTTAATTAAATAAATGCGATTTAACCGAGATGATGAATACAAGTATACCAAATAGTCATAAATAAATTTCTACTCATATCATAAATAAATTTAACAAACATAAGAATTTTTAGAAGTTATGAGTGGGTTAAAACACTCACCTTTTGAATTTAAATCCAATTTAAACTCAAAATTTCAACAGTCTTAGAATCTGTCCAAACCAGCGTCAAAATGTCCGAAATTTAAATACGATCCTAACGCAAGAAACAGCGCGTGAAACGGAGTTCGTATGAGAAAGTTGTACGTTAAAATGTTTAAGAATTAAATTAAAAAAATCAAAATAAAATAAAAAAGCAAATTACTCACCTTCCACGTCACTCAACTTCAAGTTTACAGGGCCACGCACGCAACACGTCTTCCCCCTTATTCCACCCCCCAGAAACCCTAACCGCCGCCACTAATTTCACAAATTTTCGAGGCTTCCACATGCGACCGCTCCAAGATCAGGTTGCTCCACCGAGTCGCCCACCTTCCACCGCCTCCAAGGCTTGATCGCGGCCTCCCCCAGTTGCCCGAGAACGAACGGTTTTGCCCCTTTTCTCCATTGGTTTCTGGCGAATCGGCCATCCTTCTAGACAAATCAACCGTATGGATCGACTCCGCTAGTCGCCCTCTACGCCCCATGCCTTTCGATCAAGACAAATCTGACGATCTGCCGTTAAAACACAAAACCAACAATGAACGGTTGGAAATAAATTTATGATTTCTGGACGAACGGTGCGACGAATCAAAAAACGAACCGTACCAGTAGATTACGCTCATTGAGAGCTTCAACATATATTTTTTTTGGAATTTTTCTAAGGACTTTGAAATTTTAGGCTTTAAATTTGATTTGGGATTGGATCTGAAATTTTATTGTCTACCATTGAGGAGGAGAGAGTTGAGATATACGTACAGCCAAATGAAAATGAGGGGAATTAGGGTTTATGACGATATATTTATAGACAAAGTTAAAATAGGATGGATCGGATAAGATAGATGTACGCGCTAAACGATATATGGCCCGAAAAGCCCATTTCGACTCCGGAACGAAATTGGGTAAACCCATATATCAAAATAGGTGTTTTAAAATATTATGAATGCGATGGAAAAAGTTTCCATCGTATGAAGAAGTTATGCTAAAATCAATACTTTCCAAATTGATTTCAATTTCATAAATTTCAAGGCGTTTCGAGTCTGTACGATCAAACGAGAAGTCCGATCGCTACGAAACTTGAAACCCTACAATAATTCATCGTTACGGATCCGATGAAACTGATTTCATCGAGATCCAAGTCAGTGGCTAAAACGTCTATTTTCCACTAATTAATTAAATAAATAAATTAGCTAATTAAATCAAATTTTAAATTTCAATTCCAAAATTGACAAATTTCATCACTTATGATTCCTCAATCATTTACAATGATTTAAACAAATTTAAATGTCAATTTAGAGACGATTAATTTATAAATTTCAATATTAACCCTAATTTCAATAAATTCAAAATTTATAAATTTAGTTTCCAAAATTCTATTAGATCCACCTTTCATTCTATTCAATTCACTATTCTTAAATGGATAAAATTTTACATTGAATTTGCAAACTATTGCCATAATATTCGTACATTCCATCTAACTTTCTATTAACGTAATAATTTAGTGTTAAATTTCATTTATTGCCATTAATTCAATTATTGAATTTTTTATACTTCAATTGACTTAATTTTTTTTTACTTTCCACTCTTTTTAATTCAGTCAATCATTATCTTATGGGTAAATTTTACATTACTGTAAAATCCACTTCCCTAATATTTCCAGTAATCAACTAAATTTATATCAACGTAGTGTAATTACGTTTTATTGAAATGGATTTAGATCTAATTTACTAAATTATATACATAGGTAAACAATTAATAGTTATCACAATAAGCCAAATCTACTCCCATTCATAACCTATTAACAGTTGACTAAAATAAAATTTCTTACCTATCATCGATTATGTCAAATTACAATTTTACTGCGTATTATTTCATCAATTATTATAACTTGAATTTAATTTCCAATTTGCTGATTTCAATCAATTAAAACTTTACCATCTGTTTCAATTAATTGGGTATGCACGGATTTAGCTATTCAATCAATTTCAATTTATGGTACAATTATTATGGTCTATATCATATTGCATTAATATCCCTGTTTATCTTAATTTCAAATGATTGAATATTAAATTCCATTTACTACAATAGATCCAACTTGTTATATTATGAATGAAATTAACATTGGTTACATCCTCCGGAATTAACAATCTTTTACGACAAATAAACTTATCCTAACTGCACAATTAGGTCACTTAACTGCAATTAATTTCACATTAAATTTTTTAAATTATCAATTGAAACTTTAACAAATCCGTTACTTGATTTAAAACTCTTCTATTCAATAAATTAACATTTATAGGTGAAATTAACATTGACTTATATTTCATATCATAAATGCATGCTTTATTTCATACTATTTAGTTATATTTTCCAAGTATGTATATTAATTACTGATTATATTCTTAATTAATTTACTTCCTTGGTTTCATACTTAATAAGTTTTCACTTCCAACAATGTTATAAATCACCTACAGGACATTGATGTTTTTCCATGAATTCATTAATTAATCCAATAAATGCATTTGTTTCCTTATATTCAATTTATTATGGTTCAAGTACGTTTATCATCAACAACACTCATTGTAATTACTTATCTACAACTATTTCATTGGTTTACTCAACAGTTACTTTTATTTACTCCTTTTCCATTTTAAAACCAAATGTAACCATTTTCACTATTCATCATTATATTAATGAATTCCATCCTAGTTAATATTTTTATTAATATTTCACAAATTCAACCTTTCTATTGGTTTCTTATTTTAAACCTATAACCAAGTATGACAATCTATATTATTTCAATTTATTGCCATATAAATATTATATTGTTAACGTTTAATTACAATTACTTCATCAAATTTTTACATTCGCTCCAATATAAATTTTAAGACTTTATTTCTTTCCAAATTAAATTAAAATCTTATTAAATTAACTCATTTTAAACCATCGAATTTTACGAGTCGTTACACTCTCCCCACTCAAAATTTTTCGTCCCCGAAAAGGAAAAGAAGGGAAAAGAAGAATTAAGAAATCAATATGTCTTATTCAAAACATTAACTTTATAAACAATTAAATTTTTCAAAATTAATTAATTTTGATAAAATTACCAATTTATAACCATTGAAACTTTTTATATTTAAATTTATAGAGCTTGGAAAACATTTTCATAATATTTCTATGTCCAAAATTTACGGAAAATTTTGGCAGAGTCTCCTTTGTACGGAGAGATTCGGGAGAAAATATAATATCAATTATAACAAAATATCACATATAATATCCAAAACATTATACCCCAACCCGGGAAAATATATAAAATAGCGCTATAAAATGTAATCCGAGAAACATACCTATTTGTTGGGCAATTACGCTTAATTATGAAACCAAAGCAGCAACTATTGTAGACGACATGTTTCACGTTCCTACTGGTTGTGGCTGTTCATGTTTCGAGACAGTTCCAATGAGTGGAAGCTCGATTAGATTACATGCTCGATTAGTATTCTACGGTCTAGACTGCTTCCAACCCAATCCATTTAACTTTTGAGATTTGATATTGAAAGTTATAAAAGGAGGGGGTGCTATTGTTTCTCTTTGCTATTCCATTATCATAGTTTCTTCATGCTTTCAAAAAACTTCCAAGCTTTCGTCTTGGACTCGATTTCATTAAAGGTAAGTGATTATTCCTTTTTACAATTTCTTTTCTTTTTTCTCTTGCACTGTTTATTTTACGTGTAGTTGTTCCATGATTTATATAGCAACTCATACATTTAAAACTTAGTAATTTTGATAATCAATCAAGTTAATCGAATTAAACAACTTAATCGAACGAATGAATTAAAATGTGACTTTTTTAAAGATAAATGAATTAATACTCGAGATCTATTTTATTACATTTGTAATGTCGTTTACAGTTGTAAAATGTATAATTCTATTGAATTTAGATAATTGGATAAATAGATATGAAAATAAGAACTAGTGGAAAAGCTGCAATCAAAATAGAACGTTTCTTTTATAACATCATAAAACTGAATCCTTCTTCATTGTTTTCATCTTTCTCATTTTTTCTTAAAGTTAGGGATTCATTAGAATCTAGAGAAATTCTTCTGTACTCAACTACGTATTACAAATAATTACTAATAATTCTTATAAGATAGTCCTCTACATAAACCATATCTTAGATTTGGCTAGAAGAGCAAGAAAGTGCATGAATTTCTAAAAGAGAAAAACTCTAGGAGTCATTGTCTTAAGCTTGTGATTCATTTCTGGATTTGGTAAGTTGGAATGATTCTCTATGTTTTATGATCAGCATTTATGTTATATGTATTTTTAAATATCCAATGTGGATAAGGGATTGATTAGAGATTTTAAGTTGGGATCTTTAGACTGTAATTTTGTTATATGAATGTTTAAATCATATAATGAATGTACAAAAACACTTAAGAACTTATAGATGTGATAACTTGATTATTGATCCAGTTTGTGTATTTGATATTGATTGTGAATGCAGGGTATGTGTAGATATTAAGCTAGGACATTAGAGAATAACTTGGGTTAATATATGTAAGGGTTTGAAGCAAAAGTTGAGTAGTTATACTTATGTGTTGGTTTAATGGTATTCAATTCCTCGAAGCCATTCATCGAGTTTAGAAGGAAAATGATACTCATCCAAGTGATGGGTAGTCTATATCAAGGCATGAACCTAGATGAAGATGTGTAGGTGCAATGTGTGCTAATGACATAGAACCAAATGTCATCAAACATCTGAATTACCGAGTTTTGAGCGGTTGCAAGTTTATATTGCATTTCATGGGCGATTAAGACCTTGGTGGTGCCAATTCAAACATTTGAATTAAAAGCTAGACGTATCAATTCTTTGTTTACACCTTTACTTAGCTATAGAATTAACAGCTAGAGTTGAGTAGTTAATTTTTTTTCCTACTGGATCATATTTGAGAAGTCTAATGAGTTGTACTAGATCCAATCTGATAAATTTAAATAAAATCCAATTTTATTTTTATGCTTTATTTAATTCATGAAATTAGTTAAATTGATATGAATGTAAGTTTATGAGTGCACCATATCTACAATAAGTGCAATATGCATCTTTTAAAAAAAAAAATTCTATTTTGGATCATATTGTCCTGTGAAATCTGATGGGTTACATTAGATATAATCTAATTGATTTAAATGTAATCCAATTTGTTTAATATTTTGATTTATTAAATTAATGAATTTTGCTAAAATTGATTTTGAATATTTTAAGAGTATACCAAACTCACATGTGTATAACATGCACGTGCAACATACATAGGGTGTACATGGTCAAGTTTATACATAACTAAATGTTGGGGTTTACTATGTGTATACTTCACACACTATATATATATATACTGTGTGTGAGTTTAATTTAATATTTTGTATATAGTATATATTATATATATAATCAGAAAATATAATATATAAAATATCATTTAGAAAATATCAAACAATTTTTAACTAAGTCTATATTTCAAACTTGAATTTTTAGCGAAATATCTTATATTAACTAGTAAGCAGAAATCATATTTAAAAATAGATCTAAAATTCAAATTCATAGTTTATTAAATATCTTAAAATTGACTTTCTTTATTTTAGTAGTAAATATATCAATTTAAAAATATGTATTTGTACGTCAAAAATTATTTTGATAAAAAATAAATAATATATATTATTTAAAAACACTTTATATATTATTAAATATTATAAGTTGTATATATAAATTTTATTTTGGTCAAAGTTTTTTATTTTAAAATTCGAAGACATTTTATTGATATATATATATATATATATATTGTATTAAGTATGTATAATTATGTTTAAATATGAAACTAGTTTTATAATGTTATTAAACTATTTAAAATCAGTTATAAACATAACTTGGTTAAAAAAATTTTGTTACTGAACTGTAAGATACTCATAAATTATATTTATGTTATTTAATTTGAATTTAATACATATATATGAGATTTAATTAATAAACAGTGTTTTGAATATGTTTTACAATTTAAAATTCATTTATATCTATAATATTAGGGTGGAATATATTTTATACATATATATTTTATATAAATAAATTACCATAATAGATTTAGTGATAATCAACATATGACTTGATATGGCATAGGCATACATATACAAGTGGTGATATTCATATACATATACCATAAACATCGTATGAATTTCTAAATAAGGATACACTTGAAGATACATTGTCTTAGATCCACACGTTGACCTAAACTATCTTATGAATCTATGAAATCTACACCCAACACTGCAAATGTGTGACATGCAAACACTGGTTCCAACTATATTTAATTGAATAGAGATGTAAGAGGCCAAAAAATGAAGGGGGAAGGTGAACCTATTTTTGACCAAGATAGATCAATGCGATAAGCCAATGTGTAAAAGAAAAGTGGAGGCTTGAAGTTTGAATTTACGGTGTGGTGTAGAAAAAATATCTCCACATTTCTTCAAACCAATTCAAATTTTAAAAGCCCTACTTCCTCCTCTTCTTAGGTCGATCATACACCAATCCTACATGGACTAAAAATATCTTCTAAATCCTTAGCAATTTATATGTTTTAAAACCAATTCAAATGTACAACGACATCGCATATTGATACATATGTACATAACTTTCTCATGTGCATCCAATAAATTAATAATAGCACCCCAAACAATTCTACAAGCCACTTCATTTTCCTAAACACATCCTATAAAATAAATACAGTAGTAATCAACATTTTATAAACATTAATTTAAATTTTTAATTAATATATAAATATTATAAATTAATTAAATCAAGTGGTATTTCAAAGACTGAATAGGTTCGGTTGTGCGACTCATATGTGTGAATCTAGTAGGTGATAGTATTCAAACAATTCCAACACTAATGTTCACATGCACCTTAACTAGTGGTGTGATAGTTTGACATAATTCATCACTTACAAATCTCTTCGATAAAATCCAATTTTACAAAATTAAGCAGTAACTTTTAGTAATTGTTATCCCGCTTTTTGGCAAAGCCGCGATACCAAAAGATCGGTCAGAAACGGAGAACAGTTCGTCTCAGAGGCTGGTCATACTTCGTTTCGCCATGGATATCACTGAATTTTATCTGAGCCCAGATTGAGCTACAATTGATAGGACACGGCAAGAAAGTCCATAGGAGTCAACATCTCAAGTTTCAAGTCAATCCGAGTTCATACGCTAAAGTTATGATCGGTTCAACTTGTAGGAAACATCCTGGTTGCGAACCCATCGTGATGGGTGTCTTCGAACCCATCATCAGGCACCATTCGAAACCATCACCCCCGAACCAAAGGACATCGAACCCATCGGTTTCGAAACCATCAAAGCGCCTCACCTTCAGCTCCATCCACTTCGAATCCATCTCCTCGTTCGAACCCATCACGGAGTCCTTGTTCGAACCCAACTGTGCAGCTTCATTCGAAACCACTGGGTCAACCAACCGTGATGACGTGTCTTCCATCGGTTCGAATACGCCGAGATATATGGAGTCGAAGCGGCCAACACGGAGTGAAGACCGGATCGATTCGAAGTTTGCGCTCCACGTCAACGCGAAGCCACGTGCCTCCATGGATTCGAAAGGATCGGTTCGAAACCTTGGTTTCGAACCAAACAGCCGAGCAATAAACCCAATTCGAACCCATCATATCTCCTAACCTGCTGATCCAAATGCCATGAAATTTTCACAGAAGCTTGCATGCATGTTGAAGAATGTCTACGCCAAATTTCACCTCGATTGGATGGATTCTTGATCGGTTCGAATGGAGTTCGAACCGATGCCAAAGTGGGCCCAAACTTCCTGAGACCGTGCGTGTGGCCCCCCTCACGTGCCAGGAGTGGTCTCCCGAGTTTTCAGCAAGATACCAGCAGCCTACGCCTATAAATAGAGGCCCAGGGCCAACAGAAAAGGGATCTTTGGAATCTGAAGCGCCCAGACTCTGCCGGATCAAGATCTCCGTCATTTAATATCATAAACTTGATGTTAAATTCGAATTCCTTGTTGTAATTCACTGTTGATTGCTGCAATAACCTGTAATCATTGAAAGAAAAGCAATAAAACATCAAAACACTTCACAGTGGACGTAGGCAACACGCCGAACCACTATAAATCGATTGTCTATGCATTTTCTTTACTGTTGATTGGAGTTTTTGTTAGATAATATCTGTTTTGAATTTACATTCTTGACCGCTATCTCTTCAACGACTCCCGAAGAGTGTTGTGCCCAATTTTGACGCAAACAGTAATGAATATTTAAACCAATTCTCTTCATCAACATTATATCACATTAGGATTTATAAAATTTGGTTTTGGTCGAAATTCCAATGCCATCCGCATGCACCTTATTGGTTCATAAATAAAATCCTTGATTCAATAATAAAAATTATATTAACCATACTACTCTGATCAAAGATTTTGACTTTAAGTTAACTAATGTTAACCATGATACTATCCTCATACAACCGAGGAGATGAATTCCTCTTGAATAGTGTTTCACTTCCATTGTTGACCCAATTGGAGAAGCTCGATGGTTGCTATGTAAGGATTTAACTATAATTAAGGAGTGTGCCAACCATGAAGTTTAACAATATTCATGAGTCGAGAGAGCTATGTAATATCATCGCTTAGGATTTCCTATTTAACCTAGTTGTTGTTAACTGACAAGAAACTCTCAAATAAGTCACTCTATAGTCACCCAATAACTATCAGTATGTAATCCTCTGGTATTCCTCAATTGCCATGAGTAGTACACTGCCCAATATTTGGAGAGCATTATGCACTCTGGTCTCAAAGAATGTATCAATATCCTTTCTTGAAACATCTTAAACAAGAATTATTTAAAATAGTATGTTATTTAATATTGCGATAATTCTCTCATGATTACAACTCTTTGTAATTATTATCATGTAACATATCATTTAAGAATTTTTCAATGAATATACTTAAATTAATTATTTAATTAACATCTCATAATATAACAAGTATATGTAGAAAACAAATATATTTTATTTCGAACGAGACGTTATTACAAAGTTAATAACTAATAATACATTATTGAATTGCTCCTTGGGAATATCCCTAACTCTCTTAGTCTCCCTCGTGCACTTAGAGCCAATTATGGAATCTCAATCTCATCCGTTCAATTAGTTTGTTTAGAACCGATCGGGTTAGTCTCTTCGTGAATGGATCTATCGTGTTGTCCTTACAGTGTACTCTTTCAATCAAAACATCTTTATTACTAATTAACTCCCTCACAAGGTTGAACTTTCAAAGAACGTGCCTTACCTTCTTGTGAGCACTTGGTCTTTTGGCTATCTGCATCGCGACATTGTTATCACATAACAATGTTATGGGTTTCTCAACCTTTGGAAATACTGATAGCTCAACCATAAGCTTGTGCATCTAGACCGCTTCTTTATCTACTTTTTTAGGGTGATGTGTTATGATGAAAGCAAGCATTATACTTATGGACTTAAGCATGAACACAGGCGAAAATGTCCTGTCATAATCAACACCTTGAATTTAACAAAAACCTTTCACAACTAGCTTTACCTTTTGCCCTAAAACAGAACTAATTTTCGATTCAATAAAAGTCCATCGAACCTTAGGACCATATCAAAGCTGGTTGTTGGTTGTAAAAACAATACAAAGTACATAGAGCCACATATATGTACTTTCAGAATCTTAAAGCTGACAGAAAGAAAATCCATTATTAGAAACATGTACTCATTTTAATAAAGAAAACTAGTTTAGAAATATCACATGCTAATGCAATGTTTCATAACATGTCTAATAAAATCTAAATGTCAACAATTCATAGAAATACTGAAAAATGCATAGATAATAAGATGACTACGTCAAATCTCTTCTTTGCCTTTGCCTCCCTATTCTTAGACATTTAAAATAATACAAAAAACTTTCACTGCAAGCCTAATAGACTTTCCCAGTCCAATTCCAAATTCTAATGCAACTACCGTCAACGAAGCAAGAGAAAGATCCTGAGCCACTTGATACCTTTTGATGGGAATTAGGCGGACTCCACCACTTAATACATGTACCATAGGTAGGCCCCAATCATTTAATACTGAACCTAAGGCGGGTCCCTCCGTGGTTCTCTCTAGCTGACATCATAGAGAATCCCATAGGTCACTTAGCACTTCTTATTGGGAAGAGAGGCGAACCCTACAATAGTCACTTAAAACCTCTAAACCCGAAGCAGACCATCCCAAGAGATCTCCACCTACTATATTTATGACCCATAATCCAACCATGATAACTCAGATTAGTCCAGTCATTCATAGTTACTGGTAGCGAGATCAGCTGGGCAGACTTACCTTATAGAATTGGAACCACGTCCACTAAGGTTGTTTGTTATAAGCGATGTCTCACATCAGTTCCTAAAGCCACACTTCTGGTAGCCAGATTTGACTAGGAAGACTTCTATGTGCTTTAGACTAACCTCACATCCCTATAACTTAGTCATAGAATCATATATATATATATATACTAACTGTATATATATATATATATATTATCCTACATAATTAATAATTAAGGCCATATAAGGTAACCCCTTATTACGCCTTTGATTACTGTTAATTCCATAGTTACCATTAACTACCTTCATAAGAATTTAATACTATCCTATTATAATATCAATACGATCCATATGTTATAATCAATATGTTAATATTACATACGCACACAAGCACACATGCATAGACACATACGCGCGAGATTTAACTGAAATATTTTTAATCACGTGCAAATAGATCACTTATTTAATTAAAATGTCAATACTCATACTAGTTCGAACTCTTAACAAAATATAGCTAACATCTTTAGTTAACCACTTGACTTGTATACAAAAAGAATAATACCAAACTTATCTCATATTAACGTTATATAATTAACTCCTTTGTTTCAGGGAACAAATCTTTTAATTTAAATTATTTATATTATATTCAACTTTTTCAATTACCACCTTAGAGTGAAATTGTAACGACCTAGATTTTTAGCCATTGAATATTGGACAATTAGCTAATTTAAATTATGGGAATATAAATTTTTATTAGTTGAATGGATAAATTTTCTGACAAATAAAATGTCTGAATTTGATAGAAATTTTATATATACATATATAAACTCCGCCATTAAAAATTTAAGATGGAATATCCATAAAAGTATATATAAACATAAATACACACACACACACACATACATAAGCTTTATGATGATTAAAAATATACAAGTATATAATTAATATATATGTATATATATACCTATATGAAGTAATGTATATAAAAATATGTATAAATGTAAATGTATGTATATGATGACAAACATATGTAAGTTAATGTATGTGCATATATGTTATAAAAATAATATATATGCAAATAAATATACATGAATGTATGGCTTCACAATGACAAAATTTCAAAACTTATGACTATGTATATATGTTATAAGAATAATGCATATGGAAATATAAATATCTATATGAAAACATGTATATATAGGAAGATATACGTATATATGAGTGTAACAAAATATATTTATAATATGAAAATATATGTATATGATGAAAAGAAGATATATATGTGTGTGTGTATATATATATATATATGTAGTTATATATGTTATAAAAAGTTTATATGTATAGAGGTAAAATATGAAGTAATATATATATATATATATACATATATATACATACATATATATCCATGTGAATGTATGCATATTCGTATATGTACACAAATATATATGTATATAGGGGATATCATCATGAAAGACATTGAATTCAAAGCATACAAAACATTGAATCAAAGTCAAAACAAAATCAAAGCCAACCTAATCAGATCAGCATATAATATATCTAATCACCATAAGAAATCAAATCAGTAAAAAAACAAAATAAAAAGGAAAAGGAAAAATCTCAGCCTATACATGTGTTAGCTTGCTTTATACACTTCATTACCCTATATACATATATATGGCCAAGCATATGTTTGTCCAGGATTATATAAAAAATATCAAACAAAAAGAGGTTCAAGATATATAAAAGCTTGAAGGAGGAATACATAGCAGCAGTTCATAAATTCTTTATAAACTGTGAGTAAAACACCTATGTTTGGTTTACAATAATTCTATTATATACACACACACACACACAATTGTAGGACTGATAGATCCGTAAATTTCTGTCAAACATTCATGAGTTGATGTGTGTATATTTCTGTTAAACATGGAAGATCACCCTGGGACTCAAGGAAACACTATGTTTCTTCTTCTTTCTCTCTGTCATGTTTTATTTGATAAAATAGTTAAGTCATCTAGCTTTAGAAATCCATATATAAACATATACTTAGTTCATGATTTAAAAAATTAAAGTTGTTTGTTTTTAAGAATTTAATATTCTAAAAATTTATTCTTTATTCCATTGAATTCCATTGAGCATGGAGGGAGAAACTCCAACTTACAGTAATAAGTCAGGTTATGACTGAAATCCAAACATAAAAATTTAACAAATGGACTATGTAATCATGATCGTCGGGGAATAACATGATTTTTGAGCTTGGTAGGAGGTTTTCTAGTGGTGTGTGGAATGAGGAACGTAGGAATGAATGGAATTGGGCATTAGGTCGAATTCCGGTGATTGGGCATTTAGTCGAATTCCGGTGATTGGGTCAACATCGTGATCGGAGTTTTGTCCTGGAGGAGGCTAGGGTAATGGGGGATTGAGGAAACATAATGCGGCATCTTTCCATGGATCATGGTGGCCGATCGAAGGGAATTTAGGGTTTTAGGGTTATGATGTGTATGGGTTCGGTCTTCGATAAACTGCGGCGGCGTGATGCGAAAGGGGAGGTGCTGTCAAAGGGAAAGAAGGAGGTGGTTATGAAGGAGCTATGGTCAAAATTTGGTCGTGGATGGTGCTCATGGGTGGGGGACTCGGTTCATTCCATTTTTGGTCGGGGGTTTGAAATTTTTGAACGAGGGAGTTTGCTACAGTTCTAGGTGGTCAGAAGGATAGGGTGGTCAGGGTTGGTCTGTGAGGATGGTCGGCGGCATGGTTAGATGGAAGACGATCATGTGCACGTGCACGGTGATGTGCACGGTTGGGTCAGAGGAGATGAAAGGGAAGGAAAGAAACACTGGAACGAAATAAAGAGGAGAGGGGAAAAGAGGATGGGACAAGAGAAGAAGAAAAAAAATAAGAAAGGAAAAGAAAAGAAAAAAAGAGAAAAAAAAAGAGAAAAAAAGAAGAGGAATTGAACTTACAATTTTATCTCCTAATATTTAAGTGTAAAGTATTTTGGGTGAAGTGGAATTTAATTATTTTGTATTAACTAAGGTGGGTAATTAATTAAGTTCCTAATTAATTAAATCTTTAGTTAATAAAATAAGATTAGCTATTAATTGGATTGCTTGATTTTAGTTAACTAGAAATAAATTGTTTTACAATCTCTTTAAATTACAATTATCTTGGATTAATAATATAAATGGTTTCGATAACTAAAGTAAAAAATCCTAATTTTGCAAATTGTTTAATATTAACTATTGATCGTTAACTTAATTAATGATTTATATCTTGGCTTAATCCTATTGGACATCTATTTCAATTATTCTTGTCTGTGCCATCAAATGATCAGGTGGGTTAAAATATTTAGATTAAATTGATGATACGGCTTATTTGAATAAAAATATGTGATGAACTCCCATATTTGAATATCGTCATCCTAAATAATAAATTGTTTATTTTAAACAATTTACCTTTCCAAATTTTTCGAAGAGACCGGAATCGGATATCAGCGTTATCCTAAACCACTTCAACTTAATAATCACTAAAAATATTTAGATTAAATTGATGATACGGCTTATTTGAATAAAAATACGTGATGAACTCCCATATTTGAATATCCTCATCCTAAATAATAAATTGTTTATTTTAAACATTTACCTTTCCAAATTTTTCAAAGAGACCAGAATCGGATATCAGCGTTATCCGAAACCACTTCAACTAATAATCACTACAAACCTTCACGGGTTGATTTCAGAGTTTAATATGATGAAATTGGATTAATTCCACAAATTCAGCTATTTTAAATAAGTAACTATACTTAGACATTATTATAATATTAATGGATTTCTGTTAAAATATTTTGGTTATAATCAGATAAAACTCATCGTGTTGTATGAGTTAACTTTGTTTCAAAGGTTTTCATAACTTAAGTATTTCAAATTAAGTGTGTTTACTCATGCTGGTTTCCAGCCTAACTCGGGTGTTACTTTATTGTAATGCTCGGGTCAGATCGAATATTACAGAATTTCAGGTTGGGACGCTTTTAGAGTTCAGGAGGCGAGCTGGATGGTAGGGGACTATTGCACGTATTTTCCGCTATGTATTATAGGCTGTATATCGAGCAGTTAGGGACAAGTTATTATAATTGTCCAGATTCATATATATGATTTTTGTACTCTGATAACTTGTACATTTATTAACAGTTACAACTTTCCTTTGTATAAAATGCCATTGTTATATATTATATTTTGTTTCGCTGCGATGTGAGATTCCGTGTTGTTATTGTTTTCCGTTCTTCTTCTATCTCTTTTCTTCTTAACCCCAATAGCCTGGTATTTCCGGCACTCAATTATTCGGCACTTTATATAGTGGACATATTAGTGTCGATTTTCGAGGGTCAAAAATATCCCAACCGTTACATAAATAAGGATTCATACTTACTTAATTTATAGAAGTAGATGATGCAAACTGCAATTAATCAAAATCATACTTTACACACAATTTCTAGATTTATTTATTTTTAGAATCCTTTAACACTACAAGAGAAACCAAAAGCGATGAAGTGGAATAGATTATAAATTGCTTAAATCTTAACAAATATTTGATTCTGTTATATTAGTACAAAATAATTGAAATTCCAACAAATTCAAATATTGACATTTACATGGGGAAATTCTGGGGGTTGTAATTTTATTTTTTCGATTACCAAAATTTTCCAAGTCATATATCAAATCCAAACAAATAATGCACAACTACTAAAATGGGAAAGACTATAATTTCCGCTCATCGATAATTGCTTGCTTCCTAATTAGATTTGAATCACCACTCCTATTAACCTTTCAGGTCTCCTTCCTTTAGAATATACAACAAGTGAATCATGTATATAAACTAGATTTAGAATCAAAAACTAGAGAGAAATAGAGTTAGAATTCAATAATGTAAGAATCTAAACCTCTCACCTGAAAATCCTAACCGATTCTAAAATCCGAGGAAGAAGGAATCTGATAGAGCTTCGCTTTTCAAAAATTTATGCAGAAATTGGGACGTCTAAAGGTCTATTTATAGAGATGAGAAGGAATCAAAATTATTGAATCATTTAAATAATTCATTCTAGGCCATTCAAGTCATTCAAAACTGTTTTTCATCTTCACCGGTCAACCTCTAGCCATAAGCGGTTGACCGGTCCCTTTCAATGACCGTGCATTTTCTAGGTTTATTGTGACAACCCGAATTTTCGCGTTCGAAAATCGACATCCATACTTCACTCATATTCGAATGCCGCAGATTCAAATGTTGAATCCGATTCGCCAAAGCTTATAACACATTAAGTATAACAACACATCGGAAGAAGAAAAAAATGAATATATAATTGATATACAATATTCGATACAATAATTTGATACAATATGATACAACAGGATGTCAATACAAATCAAAGCCAAAAGATATACAATAGCGGAAGACAACACCAGAAGATGGTCCAGACTTTGCAACCATCGACAGGGGAAAATGATAACAACGAAAGAGATAACTCAAATATGATCTTCGATGAAGAGTGAATCCACAATCTGCTACTCCAAATCAAAAACTCATCCCAAAAGCTACGAGGACTCCAATCCAATAAGCTCGAACCACCATCATCGATGACTTAAGCAAGGTCAGTCATCCAAAGATTGAAGAAGATTCCCAATGGCCGAAAGCTACCGAATCAACACCTTCTATTTGATTATCTGAAAAACTCAACACTAGACTGCCCGTGTGGAAAATTGTGAGCACCCAGAGTTTACGAAGGAAACAATAAACTACGGATCAGTCATGGGACGATATGAGCAAACAAAAATAGTTTTCTTTAAAACAAACAACAAAAGAATTTAAACATTGAAATCTGCAACGCTTTTTGGAAAATGAAACTACCATAAGGCCTCCTATCGCAAACACCATGCAAACGCAGAATTTGAGGAGATTTCTCCTTATCATAGTTAAAAATGCTTGATACGCGAAAACCATTTTGATATTTTTACTAGTGCATAGGGGAAAACATTTCGAAAGTATAATATTTATCTTAGCCAGCATACAACATTTCGTCGTATGCCTACTATAGCTACCATGTTCAATAGCTGGTTACTGCTATAATCCATGGCAGGTTATACAACTAAAACCGTATAGGGCGCGTATTTTTTCTTTGGATTTTCCAACAAATGGTCAGGCTAAGGAACTTCCTTTTGCCACATGGGAACGCCTCCGGAGGGACCCCACGAGAGCCTACCCGGCTCTCTGCCAACACAAGGCCAGTTTACTCCCTTCTCAGGAGTAAAACCTAAGATATGTCATCCCCGGTCGTTTGCGACCTTTATCCGAGGGCCCTCAACACTAACAACCACAAAGTAATGTATTTGCAGTAACCACATATGTTAAATATCTGGGCTCCATATGATGATACCACCCTTTTCCAAAGGAATGGACATACCCTAGGGGACAACCCTTGAAACCTTGCCGCATCTTTCCTGTTTCGACTATTTCCGGGGAGTGAGGTCCGACGAGGTCTCGTCCACAAAGCTACGCTTTTCACAAAAGCCTTTCTTTGATCAACAAATGATCAGCAGCACTTCGTATGCCATATTTCTAAATTGGGAATGTATCACTAGTAACCATCAACTACATAACCTCTGAGATCGTACCTCTCAGAGATGGATGTTAAGCTAAGAGAATAAATCTCTGCCACTAAACATAAATGCATTTGATAGAAACCATCTCTACATCTCAAAGTGTAATGTCAGACACAAATCCATACAAGTCTATTTCGAGTTCGAACAGAACCAAAGGCACTTCCAAAGAAGCCCTTGCAAATCCGGATAATTCCTAATCACGTCCGGACTCCCCATCACAATGGGTGATCAAATCTCTATACCGGGGGACATTCGGTGCAGAGACATTCGACGGGTTATCCTTTCGCTTTCGAAAATATCCGGTCTTCACCACCGGTCTTCAAATGCTATCTATAAAGTCGTATCATTATTCGAAATGGGTTATATGGCACAAGGTCCTCTCCCGGCTAAATCGAATAATGAGCGCAATATTTAAAATCATATGGATATATGGATCTCAGTTAAGTCACAATTTATTATCCAAAACTTTTCTTTCAAATGGTTTAAATCAATTACCATTTTCAAATCTTTAAACGAAATGATTTACTTCACAAAGTTCACCCATCTTTCACAAAGATTCATTTATAGCTCTTCAAAATAATTTCATTTCAATTTCGAATCTTTTATACAAAAGATACCATTTCCCAATTTCAAAACAAAGTTTAACAATCTTCCAAAAAGATTCAACTTTAGCCTTCAAATCAATTCACAATTCAAATCTTTTATACAAAATATACATCCTTGAGATCCTCTTATTTTGGAAACAAAGTTCATAAATCTTTAACCCAAATTCATTAATAGCTTTCAAAACAATTTACAATTCAAACTTGAAATCTTTTCAACACAAATTGGAAATCCTTTCTTTATGTGAAAGCTGTTATTATTTGAAAACAAATAGTTTTCGTTTCGGAAAAATCCGATTATATTTATATAAGTTAAAGCCCTTGGGTTAAATTCAAATTCCCAAAACAATACTTTTAAAAATGGTTCTAAAAACCCATATAAACACATTTATAACCTGCATAACCTTTTTAAATCATAATTTCCAAATATAGAATTTAATTTAAATTCTTGAATTCAAATTCAAATCAAATTATTTGAATTTCAAAACTTTATCAAGTTATTTAAAATAACTTTTATCTTTGAAATCCCTTTTCAAAAGCTTTTCATATTTAACCCAATTCCATTTCCGAAAACCCTTTGGATTCAAAATTCATCTTTAAAAATAATTTTCAAAAATCTGTGACTTAACCAATTTCCTTGTGCAATCCATATTTGTGCGTGTATGGTGTAGTCCAGGGGTTTTACATAATTGTGCAACAACATCAATCATCACAGGTTCAAGCAACATCGATATTGATAAGCGGTATATTCTATAGCGCTTATCTTTCATTATCGATACATAGATAAATAATATACATTTATCACAGATAAAATAAATTACATTCATCACAGCTTGAATTAAAATAATTCATATCACAAAGCATCACACAGTAGAGATATCAACAATCCAAAACAGTTCATTCAATTCAAATATTCATAAGTAAGGTTAATTAATCATCTGATTAATTGAAACCAGATAAATTAGTAATCCTGGTTGATTAACATTAAATAATCACAATTTAGTCAATTAATTATCCTTTAATTATTTATTAATTAACCAAAATTAATAAATTAATAAACCTTTAATTATTAGAGAATTAATTTTATTTATTTAATTATCCTTAATTAATTAATCAATAAATTAATTAACCCTTAATTAATTATCATTAATTATCCTTAATTAATTTCAATAAGTGATTATCTTAATCACTTATGTTAATAAATCACAATTTAATTATGTTGAGTAATTATTCTTTAATCATTTGATTAATTAATTTTAATTCATTAATTAATTACTTTTAATTAAGTAATTATCCTTAAGTAATTAATTACCTTTAATTACTTATCATTAATTAACTTTTTAAATAACAATTAATTAATCAACTTTTAATTATATTAAAGTAATTAACCTTTAAGTAATTTACATTAATAAATGATCCTTTAATTACTCAAAACCCTAAAACAAATTTTAAACATATTAAAATTTTAAAATCAAATCTTTGGAAACTTGTTTTGAAAACTTGATAATTATTTATACTTTGAAAACTTATCACTAACTAGCTTTGAAAAAACTTTGTTACTAATATATTTTGTTTTTAAAACCTTATGAATTTAATTACATAATTAAACTGATACGTAATTATTATTTAAAAAAAACAAATTTAAAACTTTTATAATCTTTAAAAACACTTAGAAATTAATTACAAAAGTATCCAATACATAATTAATTTTAAATAAAACAAGTTTAAAGCGTTTAACTCTAAAACTTAATAATGTTTTTTTAATTTCCTTGCATTTAAAAATCACGTTTATTTAGCTTAAACAAAACTCGAGCCGATTTCTAATTTTCTCGAGCCTAATAACTAAATTCCCGAGTTTCCCCCCGAACTCCCTTCTTCCTCTTCCTTTCTGTTCTTTCTTTAAAATGTTATTTTTGTTTAAATCAAATGCCCTGTTATACTGTCTCGACATTTGAACTGCCTGATGCAAAGCTCGAGAACGAACCCGAGATGACTTCCATTTTTCCCCGAGACATCCATCACCAGACTTCGAGACAAACCCCTGGAACCACTTCTTCTTCCCATTATCAGATACACGCGATACTTCGTGCACATGTACACGTGATCGAATCATCGTCGACCATCTCCAAGACCTCCGGCAAGTCACCATCAACCCCCTAAACATCTCTGACCACCCAGATGATCCAATGCGACACCGAAACAAAATTGAGCGACACGATTTTATGATCGGAACCCATCTTCCCCAATAAACTACCTCGCCAACAACAATCCCTCCACGATCATCCATACCAACTTGACCTAAAACTTTGCTACAACCTCCAGCCTCGAACCCCCTAGGTGCGATAGCTTCCGGTTCACCCACGACAACGAAAAGGCTTTGATTTTAACCACGACCAAACATGCCCTTGAAACCCTACTATCACGTCTTCCAGTCACCATAACTGTCTATAATTCCAACGAATATATTTCCCTTGATCCCACCTCCTCGTACTACGTCTGACATCCAGCACGACCCACTCATCATCGCTGTTCGTCGGAAATTTATAAAAATGTGTTTTCTGTTCAACTCGAATCTCAATGTTCCTAAGCTTAAAATTTATGAATTTATTACCTAAATTCATCATTTCCTATTACAAATCAAATTTTGAAATCCAAACTTGAATTCATAAAAATTGATTTTTCTCCCGTCTTAATACATTGACTGTAATTTCAAGTTCCCAGATAAAATACTTAATATTTCATTTGTTTTTATTTTTAAAATTTGTATTATATCAAAACAAACAAATTTCTTTTAAACATCATAGGTTATAATAGATCAGAGGAGGGGAATTAGAATTTTGAACTTGATTTTTAGAGTCTGCAACTAAAAACAGAGCCCTATTTCATACATGCCTATATATATACTCAAACATTTGTACATATATAACATGCAAGCAAATACACACCATCATCTACGCACTTTATATCCTACTTCAAAAAGATCATTAAAATAAGTAGGTATAGGATAAAAAAAAGAACTTGCTCACCTGTCACCAAAACAGAAGATAAGAAGCTTGAAGCTTGAACTGTTTGTTCTTGTTTTGCTTGCTTGTTAAATTAAGTTGAATTGCATGCTTGATCTGGAAGTATTTTTTTTCTGAAGTTTGTTTTTGCTTTGATGTTAAATTTGTTGCTTTGCTCTGGTTTGCTTTGATTTGAGTTTGATTTGGTAAAGCTTGATGAATTTTGACTGATCTTCTTCAGATTTTTGAATTTTCTTGTTAATTGCTTGCTGTCTTCAGATTCAAAGCTTGAGATAAATTGTTGTTTGATTTCAGTTTGAAACAGTCTGAAGCTTTGATTTAGAACTGATCCTCTTGCTTTACTTTTAGGTTTGATTTTGTTCTTCCTTCTGATTTTACTTCTCAGGTTTGATTTTAAAATTTTTGAAACTAGTTCGAGCTTTATCCCAGGTTTGAATTTATTTGATTTAGTTTGAGAAGAATTGAACTTCACTTTGTTTTGATATATTGTTTCTTTCTGATTTTTGGAGGTTTTGTTTCTTAGGTGTATAAAATTTAATTTCAAAAGAAGAAATGATTTTCTTGCTACTTGTCTATCTTGCATTTTACATGGCTTACAAATGTTAAATACCTATTTTAATTATCTTCCACTTGTTCAAATGCAAGAATTTTGTATTTAAACTCTACTCTATTTAATTAAAATTTTGTTTTTTTAACCCTTTCATTTTTTATAAGTTATGAATTATATTTTCTTATAAATCTTAAGTTTACAAATGTTTATTCATATATTTACTTTGTAGATTTACATAGGTTTATGTTTTCCTATTTATATAAAAAAATTTAAAGAAAATATTTAATCCTTTTATTCATTTTCAAACTATTATTTATACTTACATAAATTATAAAGAAAATGATTTGAAAATCTTATTTATACACTAATAAAAATCACACACACACACACACACACACACACACATATATAGGAATTAGATTTAGAATAGTCTTTTGAAAATTTCTACATTAGTCCCAAATCATGTCTTCCAAATATAAATACACTTATATATATATATGTATATTAAAATTAGAAAAAAAATTTCTATTCAATTTAAAATATAGAATTTTGAATCTTAATTCATTTTTAAAATATTTTTTTAAATACCAAATCAAAATCCTATACATATTTTATTGAATTTTCAAATCAATTTCTTTATTTACAATCCTATATATATTTACCCCGAATTTCAAAATTAATCCACAACTAAATTCATAATCAATATGTAATTCCAAATATTTATTTCTGAATTTCAATTTCAGAATTCAAATTAAAATAAATTTATATACACATATATGTATTAATAAAAAAAATAGCTTTATAAAATTTGAAAGAATTCAAATTTATCCATAATTTAATTCCAAAATAAAGTTAATTACCAATTTAAATTTGATTTAAAAACGAGAATGTTGCAAATTCCCCTTAAGAAAATTTCGTCCTCGAAATTTGCCAGGGAGACAACAAAGGATGGATAGACAAAGATAGAAAATCGACTCATTAATCAAACTGATTATCTATTCTGCACTTGGCTTACCAAATCAGAATATCACCAATAATTATGAGAACAAACTCATTCAATACTACACAAGATATCCGGGTCACCAGATCTACGAAATATACAGGGGAATTGGTTAGTCCAAAGGATAACTAACCATTCGTAGAATATATCGAGACCCAAACAATAGATAAATGGATTTAATCTTCCACAACTCTTAAATACTAGGTATGGATTCCAATTCAAGCCGGAATACCCCAAAGTTTACATCAACTTGTCCTTCTTCGGACTTTGATACTCACAAGAAATAATAATAAAATTTCAAATTTGGGTTTTAACCGATATCGTTTTATCGATACAATTCAAATTCAGCTTCATATCTATTAACCAATTTATTTCAGTAAAATTTAAATTTCATTAAACTTAAAAATGAAAAGCTGATAACGAGAATACAAGATGGGAACTTATCTACACGATTCGCAGGGCCACTATCACACCCAAGCTTCTCTCTCGAGCTGCCACGAAGATATCAAAGAATTTGAAATTGGATCAAAGGAGATTGAGAAGAAAGTTGTTTCCACTGTCGCATGGTATTGACCATTTGTAATGGTACTTCCCTGTCCCCTATCTCATTCTCTTCTCACACTCATACTCACTATCAATGGATAGTCAGAGAATTTACTGAGGCATATGGACAGATATCTTAAGGATATACTCATTCTAAGGTATACTTCACCCTACCTCTAATGAGTCACTTAATGTGTTATACTCCTGTGCTAAAGTTTCAACCTTCAGCTCTGATACTAAGTGTGACGACCCGGATTTTTGCGTTCGAAAATCGACATCCATACTTCACTCGTGTTTGAATGCCGCAGATTCAAACGTTGAATCCGATTCGCCGGAGCTTATAACACATTAAGTATAACAACACAGCGGAAGAAGAAGAAAAATGAATATATCGTTGATATACAATATTCGATATAATAATTTGATACAATACGATACAACATGATGTCAAGACAAATCAGAGCTAAAAGATATACAATAGCAAAAGACAACACCAGAAGATGGTCTAGACTTTGCAACCATCGACAGCGGAAAATGATAACAACAGAAGAGATAACTCAAATATGATCTTCGATGAAGAGTGAATCCACAATCTGCCACTCCAAACCAAAAGCTCAAACCAAAAGTTACGAGGCCTCCAATCCAAAAAGCTCGAACCACCATCATCGATGACTTAAGCAAGGTCAGTCATCCAAAGATTGAAGAAGATTCCCAAAGACTGAAAGCTACCGAATCAACATCTACTATTTGATTATCTGAAAAACCCAACTCTAGACTGCTCGTGTGGAAAATTATGGGCACCCAGAGTTTAGGAAGGGAACAATAAACTTTGGGTCAGTCATGAGACTGGTATGAGCAAACAAAAACAGTTTTCTTTAAAACAAACAACAAAAGAATGTAAATATTGAAATCCGCAATGCTTTGTGGAAAATGAAACTACCATAAGGCCTCCCATTGCACACACCATGCAAACGCGGGATTAGAGGAGATTTCTCCTTATGATAGTTAAAAATGCTTGATATGCGAAAACCATTTTGATATTATTATTAGTGCATAGTGGAAAACATTTCAAAAGTATAATATTAATCTTAGCCATCATACAACATTTCGTCGTACGCCTACTATAGCTACCATGCTCAATAGCAGGTCACCGCCACATTCCATGGCAGGTTATGCAACTAAAACCGTACAGGGCGCGTATTGTTTCTTTGGATTTTCCAATAAATGGTCAGGCTAAGGAACTTCCTATTGTCGCATGGGAACGCCTCTGGAGGGACGCCCCGAGAACCTACCCGGCTCTCTGCCAACACAAGGCCAGTTTACTCCCTACTGGGGAGTAAAACCTAAGATATGCCATCCCCGGTCGTTTACGACCTTTATCCGAGGGCCTTCAACACCAACAACCACAAAGTAATGTATTTGTAATAACCACATATGTTAAATATCTGGGCTCCATATCATGATACCACCCTTTTCCAGAAGGAATGGAGATACCCTCGGGGCGCGACCCCTGAAACCTTGCCGCATCTTTCCTGTTTCGACCATTTCCACGGAGTGAAGTCCGACGAGATCTCATCCACAAAGCTACGCTTTTCACAAAAGCCTTGCTTTGATCAACAAATGATCAGCAGCACTTCGTATGCCATATTACCAAATTAGGAATGTATCACTAGTAACCATCAAGTACATAACCTCTGAGCTCGTATGTCTCAGAGAAGGGTGTTAAGCTAAGAGAATAAATCTCCGCCATCAAACAGAAATGTATTTGATGGAAACCAGCTCTACATCTCAAAGTGTAATGTTAGACACATATCCATACAAGTCTGTTCCGGGTTCGAACAGAACCGAAGGCACTTTCAAAGAAGCCCTTGCATATCCGGATAATTCCTAATCACGTCCGGACTCCCCATCCAAAGGGTGATCAAATCTCTATACCGAGCGCCATTTGGTGTAGAGACATTCGATGGGTTATCCTTTCGCTTTCGAAAATATCCGGTCTTCGCCAACGGTCTTCAAATGCTATCCATAACATTGTATCATTATTCGGAATGGGTTATATGACACAAGCTCCTCTCCCGGCTAAACCGAATAATGAGCGCAGTATTTAAAATCATATGGATATATGGATCTCAGTTGAGTCACAACTTATTATCCAAAACCTTTCTTTCAAATGGTTTAAACCAATTACCATTTTCAAATCTTTAAACAAAAAAATTTACTTCACAAAGTTCATCCATCTTTCACAAAGATTCATTTATAGCTCTTCAAAACAATTCCATTTCAATTCCGAATCTTTTATACAAAAATATCATTTTCCAATTTCAAAACAAAGTTTAACAATCTTCCGCAAAGATTCAATTTTAGCCTTCAAATCAATTCACAATTCAAATATTTTATACAAAAGATACATTCTTGAGATCCTCTTATTTTGGAAACAAAGTTCTTAAATCTTTAACCCAGATTCATTAATAGCTTTCAAAACAATTTACAATTCAAACTTGAAATCTTTCCAACACAAATTGGAAATCCTTTCTTTATGTGAAAGCTGTTATTATTTGAAAACAAATAGTTTTCGTTTCAGAAAAATCCGATTATATTTATACAAGTTAAATCCCTTAGGCTAAATTCAAATTTCCAAAACAATACTTTTTAAAAATGGTTTTTAAAACCTATATAAACACATTTAGAACCTGCATAACCTTTTCAAATCATAATTTCCAAATATAGAATTCAATTTAAATTCTTGAATTCAAATTCAAATCAAATTATTTGAATTTCAAAACTTTATCAAGTTATTTAAAATAACTTTTATCTTTGAAATCCCTTTTCAAAAGCTTTTCATATTTAACCCAATTCCATTTCCGAAAACCCTTTGAATTCAAAATTCATCTTTAAAAACAATTTTCAAAAATCTGTGACTTAACCAATTTCCTTATGCAATCCATATTTGTGTATGTATGGTGTAGTCCAGGGGTTTTACACAATTGTGCAACAACATCAATCATCACAGGTTCAAGCAATATCAATATTGATAAGCGGTATATTCTATAACGCTTATCTTTCCTTCACAGATACACAGATAAATAATATACATTTATCACAGATAAAATAAATTACATTCATCACAGCTTGAATTAAAATAATTCATATCACAAAGCATCACACAGGAGAGATATCAACAATTCAAAGTAGTTCATTCAATTCAAACATTTATAAGTAAGGTTAATTAATCATCTGATTAATTGAAACAAGATATATTGCTAATCCTGGTTGATTAACATTAATTAACCACAATTTAGTTAATTACTTATCCTTTAATTATTTATTAATTAACCAAAATTAATAAATTAATAAACCTTTAATTATTAGAGAATTAATATTAATTATTGAATTATCCTTAATTAATTATCCTTCATTAATTAATCAATAAATTAATTAACCCTTAATTAATTATCATTATTTATCCTTAATTAATTTTAATAAGTGATTATCTTAATCACTTATATTAATAAATCATAATTTAATTATGTTGAGTAATTATTCTTTAATCACTTGATTAATTAATTTTAATTCTTTAATTAATTACTTTTAATTAAGTAATTATCCTTAAGTAATTAATTACCTTTAATTACTTATCATTAATTAACCTTTTAAATAACAATTAATTAATTAATCAACTTTTAATTATATTAAAGTAATTAACCTTTAAGTAATTTACATTAATAAATGATCCTTTAATTACTCAAAACCCTAAAACAAATTTTAAACATATTTAAATTTTAAAATCAAATCTTTGGAAACATGTTTTGAAAACTTGATAATTATTTATACTTTGAAAACTTATCACTAACTATCTTTGAAAAAACTTTGTTACTAAATATATTTTGTTTTTAAAACCTTATGAATTTAATTACATAATTAAACTGATATGTAATTATTATTATTTTTAAAAAACAAGTTTAAAACATTTATAATCTTTAAAAACACTTAGAAATCAGTTACAAAGTATCCAATACATAATTATTTTTAAACAAAACAAGTTTAAAGCGTTTAACTCTAAAACTTAATAATGTTTTTTTTAATTTCCTTTCATTTAAAAATCAGGTTTATTTAGCTTAAACAAAACTCGAGCCGATTTGTAATTTTCTCGAGCCTAACATCTAAATTCCCGAGTCCCCCCTGAACTCCCTTCTTCCTCTTCCTTTCCTTTCTTTCTTTAAAATGTTATTTTTGTTTAAATCAAAAGACCCTGTTATACTGTCTCAACATTTGAACTGCCTGATGCAAAGCTCGAGAACTCATTTTTCCTCAAGACATTGATCACCAGACTTCGAGACAAACCCCTGGAACCACTTCTTCTTCCCATTATCAGATACATGTGATACTTCGTGCACATGCACACACGATCGAATCATCACCAACCATCTCCAAGACCTCCGGCACGTCACCTTCAACCCACTAAACATCTCTGACCACCCAGATGATCCAATATGACACTGATACAAAATCGAGCGACATGATTTTAAGATCGGAACCCATCTTCCCCAAATAAACTGCCTCGCCAACAACAACTCTTCCATGATCATCCATACCGACTTGACCCAAAACTTCGCTACAACCTCCAGCCTCGAACCCCTAGGTGCGATAGCTTCTGGTTCACCCACGACAACGAAAAGGCTTTGATTTTAACCACGACCAAACAGGCCCTTGAAACCCTACTATCACGTCGTCCAGTCACTATAGTTATCTATAATTCCAATGAGTATTTTTCCCTTGATCCCACCTCCTCGAACTACCTCTGACATCTAGCACGACCTACTCATCATCGCGGTTCGTCGAAAATTTATAAAAATGTGTTTTCCATTCAACTCGAATTATCTCAATGTTCCCAAGCTTAAAATTTTATATATTTATTACCTAAATTCATCATTTCCTATTACAAATCAAATTTTAAAATCCAAACTTGAATCCATAAAAATTGATTTTTCTCCTGTCTTAATACATTGACTGCAATTTCAAGTTCCCAGATAAATTACTTAATAATTTCACTTGTTTTTTTTTAAAATTTGTATTATATCAAAATAAAAAAATTTCTTTTAAACGTCATAGCTTAAAAGAGATCAGAGGAAGGGAATTAGAATTTTGAACTTGATTTTCCGAGTATGCAACTAAAAATAGAGCCTTATTTCATACATGCCAATATATATACTCAAACATTTGTACATATATAACATGCAAGCAAATACACACCATCATCTAACACACTTTATATCCTACTTTAAAAAGATCATTGAAATAAGTAGGTTTAGGATAAAAAAAAGAATTTGCTCACCTGTCACCAAAACAGAAGACAAGAACCTTGAACTGTTAGCTCTTGTTTTGCTTGCTTTTTAAATTAAGTTGAATTGCATGCTTGATCTGGAAGTATTTTTTTCTCTAAAGTTTGTATTTGCTTTGATGTTAAATTTGTTGCTTTTCTCTGGTTTTCTTTGATCTGAGTTTGATTTGGTAAAGCTTGATGAATTTTGACTGATCTGCTTCAGATTTTTGAATTTGCTTGTTAATTGCTTGCTGTCTTCAAATTCAAAGCTTGAGATAAATTGTTGTTTGATTTCAGTTTGAAACAGTCTGAAGCTTTGATTTAGAACTGATCCTCTTGCTTTACTTTCAGGTTTGATTTTGTTCTTCCTTCTGATTTTACTTCTCAGGTTTGATTTTAAAATTTTTGAAACTGGTTGGAGCTTTATCCCACGTTTGAATTTATTTGATTTAGTTTGAGCAGAATTGAACTTCACTTTGTTTTGATATATTGTTTCTTTCTGATTTTTGGAGGTTTTGTTTCTTAGGTGTATAAAATTTAATTTCAAAAGAAGAAATGATATTTCTTGCCACTTGTCTATCTTGCATTTTACATAGCTTACAAATGTTACATACCTATTTTAATTATCTTCCACTTGTTCAAATGCAAGAATTTTGTATTTAAACTCTACTCTATTTAATTAAAATTTTGTTCTTTTAACCCTTTCATTTTTTATAAATTATGAATTATGTTTTCTTATAAATTTTAAGTTCACAAATGTTTATACACATATTTAATTTGTAGATTTACGTAGGTTTATGTTTTCTTATTTATATAAATTTTTTTTAAAGAAAATATTTAATCCTTTTATTCATTTTCAAACTATTATTTATACTTACATAACTTATAAAGAAAATGATTTGAAAATCTTATTTATACACTAATAAAAATGACATATATATATATATTTATATATATATAAGAATTAGATTTAGAATAGCCTTTTGAAGAGTTCTACATTAATCCCAAATCATGTCTTCCAAATATAAATACACTTATATATATATATATATGTATGTATATTAAAATTAGAAAACCAATTTCTATTAAATTTAAAATATAGAATTTTAAATCCTAATTCATTTTAAAGATTTTTTTGAAATACCGAATCAAAATTCTATTCATATTTTATTGAATTTTCAATTCAATTTCTTTATTTACAATCTTATATACATTTACCCCGAATTTCAAATTAATCCACAACTAAATTCATAATCAATATATAATTCCAAATATTTATTTTTGAATTTCAATTTTAGAATTCAAATTAAAATAAATTTATATACATATATATGTATAAATAAGTAAATAAATTTATAAAATTTAGAAGAATTCAAATTTATCCACAATTTAATTCCAAAATAATGTTAGTTACCAATTTAATTTTGATTTAAAAACGAGAATGTTACATTTATTAATTCTTAATTGATCATTAATTAATTCCCAATCAATTACTAGCTAATGTTAACCTAAATTAGCCCTTAAAATTCTTACGTTAACTTTCCAAATTCAAATTTTAAATTTAAACCCGTCTGAATTATTTTAAATTCGAAAACTTCAGCGTCCATAACTTCTCCGTTTGAACTTCGATTACAAAACTTTATATATGAAAATTGATCGGAAAATTGCATGGATGCAACTTCTGTAACTAAATTCCGAACTTTAAAATTTCCGTTTTTGATCTTTTTTAATCATTTAATTTCTTATTGAATTTTACAGGGTGTTACACTCTCCACCCTTAAAAGGATTTCACCCCCGACATCACCAAGGGCAGATAGTGTAACAAGTGCTCACAACCATGTTATACAACCAAGTTATCTACAATAATATATAAAACCATCTACTCAACCAAAAATGCAGTGTGATTATGTATGCAAAATACTATAGGTGAGCATAATCCTAGCATGAATGCAAAATCGTGATATCTTGGTATGTATGTATACATCCTACATATACATAAAATTCTAAGCAAAATGGCAGGAAAAGGTGTGTCAACCATCTCCTGCCATCTAAGCTAGCAACCATGATGCAATCAAATACTAAATTTGTAAAGAAAAGTTTACCAGAGAAAAGCATGGGATGAGAAGTCTTCATCTTTTCTTCGGTTTCACATATGCTTTCTGTTGGGTTGTCTTCCCATTGAACTCGAACCAACCTAATTCCTTTACTATAAAGCTTCTTTATTCTATGATCCACTATGCAGGTGGGAGAATGGTAGACTAAAGGCTTCATCTCAACATCAATCTACTGATCAGGCTCTACTACTGTGGTCGTGTCATGCAAATATTTCCTCAAGTGTGAAATATGAAAGACATCATGGACTCCTGCTAACTTATTTGGGAGCTCCACTCGATAAGCAACTTTCCCTACCCTCTCTAAAATATAGAAACGCCTAATGTCCTCAACCAAAAACTCTAGATCCTTTCTTCGTCTGTCAGCATAGGACTTCTAACGGTCTTGTACAACTTTCATTCACCTTCTAATCATTTCTACCTTATCCGAGGTCTCATGAATTAAATCCGGTCTATGTAAGATCTTGTTGATAGATTCCCACCAACTATTGAGTGACTTACATGGCCTTCCATACAAAGCTTCAAAGGGTGTTATGCCAATCGCTACTTAATAACTATTGTTATATGTGAACTATACCAAGGGTAAGTGTTGTTCCCAAGTTCTCCCAAAAATCATGATGCATGCCCTCAATAAGTCTTCCAAAATTATGTTTACTCTTTCTGTCCAACCGCCGATCCGTGGGTGATAAGCAATGCCAAGGTTGAAAGTTCTTCCCGAAGCAGATTGCAAACCCCTCCAAAACTCGCTAGTGAACTAAGGATCTCTACCACTAACAGCGTTGATCGAAACTCCATAAAGTCGCACAACTTTCTGAACATAAATCTATGCTAGAGATGTCGTAGTCCATTTTACTCCCAACGGGGATAAAATAGGTGCTTTTATTAAGCCTATCCACTATAACTCAAATTGCTTCATTTCCTTTTGACTTCTAGGCAACCCATCAGTAAAATCCATAGATATGTGCTCTCGTTTCTAAGTTGATACCTCAAATGGAAATAATAATCCTTCGGGCTTTCCAGTTCTGCCTTGATCTTTTGGCAAGTTAAACACCTAAAAAAATACTCAACTACCTTTCTCTCCATTCCTTACCAATAGAAAAACATCTTTATATCTTTGTACATTTTATCTCCACCGCGATGAATGGTTATTTAGAACAATGACACTCTGCTAGAACTTCCTCCAAAACATCTTCAAAATTTGGGACGCATAGACGTCCATCTCTTCTCAACCATCCCCTCATATCTATTTCATATTTACCACCACGTAGGAAATATTCTCCTTTAATTAGTATATCAAAAATTTCTGCTAGCATTGTATCTTCGTTCTATCTTTGCCCAATGCGATCCATTAATGTTTGTCTCGCCTCTAGTATGGTTAAATATTCTTAAGTGGGTACTGTTGGTGGTAGGAAATAAAAATTCAAAAGGAATTCCAACTACCTCCAGTCATAAATAACATTAAGAGTAGCATGTGTCCAACTGAAGGAGTTAGCCACACGTTCCCATTGCATGGGGTATACCAAATCTCAAATCATATGGCGCTATAAACTCCATCCATCTTGCTGTCTAAGATTTAAATATCTTTGGAAAAAGTGGTTCTTAAGAGATTTATGGTTGGTGAATAATTCAGACCTCTCTCCCAAAAGATAGTGTCTCCACATCTTCAAGGCAAAAACAATAGCCGCCAATTCTAAGTCATGAGTAGGGTACCTTTTCCCATGGTCCTTCAGTTATCTATTAGTGTATGCTGCAACCTTCCCTTCTTGCACAAGGAAAGCTCCTAACCCTGTCTACAAGCATCAATGTATACAGTGAAGGGTTTCGGTTCGTCCGAGATCATTAGCATGGGTGCACTAGTTAGTTGCTCCTTTAGTGCCAAAAAAGAATTCACACATTTTTTATCCCATGTAAAAACAAAATTATTCTTAGTTAGGCGAGTTAAAGGTGCTGCTATCTTAGCGAAGTCTTTGATGAACTTCCGATAATAAGCCGCCAAACCAAGAAAACTCCTAAGTGCTATGGCATTCCTCGGAACCTTACAATTTTGGATAGTTTTAGCGGGATCAACAAACAATCCCTTCTCAAAAAAAATATGACTAGAAATTTCACATCATTTCTGTAAAAATGGTATTTAGAGAATTTGGCTTTTAGTTGGTGCATCCTTAATGTTTCTAGTGCATACCTTAAGTGCTTCTCATGTTTTCTTTCATCCTGGGAGAAACTAGAATGTCATCCATGAATACCATAACAAACTTATTTTGTTGCTCCCTAAAAACTCTACTCATCAAAGCCACAAAGTGTGCACAACCATTAGTCAAACCAAAAGGCGTCACCTTCCATTCATACAATCCATTGGGTGTGCGAAAACTAGTCTTCGCCTTACTATCTTCGGCTACCTTTAACTGATGAAACCCGGTGGCTAAGTCTAATTAGGATAAGACATTGGCACTGATGAGATGATAGAATAATTCGTTGATCCTAAGTAAAGGGCACCTATTCTTTTTAGTCAACTTGTTTACTACTCGATAATCAACGCATTGCCTTACCTGCCTTAGTGGTAAAAATAACTAGCACCCTCATTCTAAAATACTACAACGAGTAAATACCTTCTACAGTAGCTTTGAAACTTGCTTGTCCAACTCATGCCTTTATTTTGGAGCATATGCCTAAATGGCAATGCAACAGGCCTAACATCCCTTTCTAACTTGATTTTGAACTCAATCTCCCTATGGGGTGGGAGACCCGAAACTTCTTTAAAAAATCTAAAAAGTCTCAAACTAGAAGCATAAATGAAAGCTGATCTTGCAATAGGATAAGAGGTACAAATAGTTCAACTCTAGCTTTTGAGGTGCATAACGAACATCAATATCATGCCCCATACAAATCCTTAACCAAACAATCCTCTTATCATAATCTATGACAACCCCATAGTAAGACAACCAATCCATCCTTAAGATGAGTCCATACCCCTAAAAGCTAAGAACGTACGCATTACATGTAAAATCAACAATACAAATGTCCATAACTAGATCTTTACAGATTAAAGAAAGATATGTCGACCCCTCAATAAAATTAGATACTACTATTAGGTTGGTGATAACTTGGACTTTCAGATTCAAGTATTTTACTATACCTTTAGCTATGAATGAGTGAGATGCTCCTGAATCAAATAAAGTATGAATAGTATTTACAGAGACAATAATTGTACCTTCCACTACAGCCTTTCCTTAGTCCCTAGGAGGTGGTCTACTCGAGATAGGAACCACTTTAATAGCATAAGCTTTCCCACTCTATCCTTCTTTAGCCAGTTTCAGATATTTATTCTTGTAGTGTCCTTCTTCAAAGAATTGGTAGCATCTTCCCTTGAATTCCTCATCATCAAGCTCACACGGCAATCTTAGCAACATGCCCTTTTTTCTGGTATCTACAACAAGTTTTAGCCTCCTTTAACTTCCCCTTAACCTTATTATTTGCCCAAAATCCTCCTTTCTTAGCCCCTTCTTGATTCTATATTTCCCTAACCTTCTCTTTCTCCTTCCCTTTCTCCTCACCGCCATTAGTGTGCGCAAGCCCATCTTGATGATCATTTCATAAGTGGTGCCAACAGGTATTTGGATCAAAAGCATCCATCTCAGCTTGGAATTTAGGCCTTTTACAAAATTCATGGCCTTTTCTGTTGGTGTGTCAATCAAGCTCAATCCAAAGTTAGCTAGTTCTGTGAATTTATTGATGTAATCCTTTAGTGGAGTCCCTTGCTTAAGCTGTACGAATTTCTTCAACTATAGACTAACTTTAGCATTTGACATGAACTTTACCTCAAAGCGGGTCCTGAATCCAACCCAAGTGATTTCTTCCTCAACGTTTTCTTTAATCACAATAGTCCACCAATCTAATGCCTCCTTCCTGAGGTGCCATGCAGCCACCCTCCTCTTAGTCTGATCTTCCTACCCAAGCTCCCTAAATATGCATTCATGGTCGCTAATCTAAGAATTTATCTCAAGAAAGTCCTTTTCTCTGGTATATACTTGTCCATCCATATTTTGGAAGTCCTTGCACAGTTTAGGGAAGTCTACTAGATGGGGTACTGCGTAAGCAGCTTGCTATGGAACGGAGATGTAACGACCTACCTTTTCAACCCTAAAATGTTGACATTAATACATTCATGGTATTCTTCACGTGCCGAGCATCCAAGTGCCGGAAAGGCAGATGGTTAGGGAAAAAGAAAGAAAAGACAGAATATAATCTTATATCGCAATGAGTAATATATAATATACTACAGATCTTTACAAAGAAAAACAATAATATACATATATCAAATCAAAGTACACTAATCTATCATCAGCCTAGACAGTTATAACAACCTATCCTCACAAATGCTGATAAATATAAACAACAAATGCAACTGAAAAACATATGAGAATATTTCTTGAAAGCCTCCAGCTCATCTCCTGAAGCTCTAAAGCATCCATAATCAAATATGAAAATACGCTCGATCTGACCGAGCAATATAAGAAAAATAACACCCGGATTAGTCTAGTAAACAAGCATAAGAAACATAGCTCAAATGGATTTTAATGCTATAAAACCTTTCTAAAGGTTTCTCATAAGACCACGTCGCACATAAACACATAAGGGTTTTTACCATAAGATAACCAAATCATTTATATGAAATTTTATGATATTTTAATAATGTCTAAGGTTTAAAATAAATATTGAATCTTAGTCGAAATTACTACGTTAACTAAATTCCAACATAATAGGTATACAATTAAGTCCAAAGACATTTATTGGAGAATAGATTCCAACATGACAAAGTAAGGGTCTACCTTCCATAGAGTACAACTCTAGAGGAAATTTACCAAGGATGCCTTAATTGCACCTCTAGTACTCAGCACCGGCCTACCCCTTCTTGGATAGTGCCAAATATTATCACCCTCCAGCTGTCCCCGATGAACCGTTTCCATGGCCATAAACATACATAATCCATAAATAAATGTCGATCTAGGTACAAATGATGATCATAACCTATTGGGAGCGACCCATATAGCCTTGCGGCATGTCCGTGCTTTAGTCATTACCAGATGTGAGGCTACGATTACCTTTTATATAGCAATCCCATTTGGAATGCTAATACTACCCTCCTTTTGTAAAAATATTATTTATAAATTATAAAGTTCCCTTAATAGATATCCAAACATAATTATAAACCTCCTTCTATAAATACCCAACTTATTTAATAAGCACCTTTATAAACATCTTTTATATTTTATAAAAACTCTTTTATAAAACTTTTTCTATAAAATAGACATTTATAAATCTCATTTTATAAATTCCTAAATTTATTTGCAACTCTTTTAATAAAACTCCAAATTCGTTTATAAAACTCCTTTTATAAACTCATAAATATAATTACAAAATTCCTTTTTGTGAAACAAAACTCCAAATTCATTTATAAAACTCCTTTTATATATTCCTAAATATAATTACAAAAATCCATTTTGTGAAACAAAACTCCAAATATAAAATCAAACTCCAAATATAATTAGAAAACTTATATCCTTAACACAAATCTTCGTTTCCAAAATAAGACCAAATACTTCCATAAAATGATCATATCCTTGCATCACAATACTTCCACAAATGGAATTAATTATTCCAATTTTATCAAAATGATATTAATTTTCTCTTTATAGAATATCATTTGAGAAACCCATTCTGTTATTTATAAATCACTACTTATACATCTACCCTTTCCTTATAAAATAATATTCATACATCTATCCCTTTATCTAACATTTTACATAGACATTTCACTAATATTTATTTCAAAATATTTCTATCTTCATTTAAACATAAAATCTCCTTAAAATAAAAGATGACCCCTTTTATTTTCTTTTAAAATAAACATTCATTATTATACTAACTTTTTTATAAGAATAAGTACTTTCCAAAATAATTTGAAAATATTTTAATATATTTAGAAAAGACAATTAAAAGGGTTGAAGTGAAATTGAGAAGTTCAAAAAACCCTTTTAAATAAAATATCACGGAAATATCCAAAGATCATATTTAAAATCATTCTCTAAATTTAAAACCATTTTCAAGCCAAAACAACAACTAATAGTATTTCAAAATATTATAACGAGGCTACAGTTACTATAACACTTAACTAATGCTAGTACTATCTTTTTCACTAAAAGGTTTAACTTTTCACATATGTCGGTGTCATATCCCGTATTGCCAAACTATCAAATTTTTGCATTTAACAATCTATATAAAAGGTATATAAATAAAATAAAATCAACATGTATATAACGGAAATTAAAATCTCTATGGTGAGAAATTTGGATTTGTCAACAAATTTTCCCTGTATTTCAATTTAAATCTCATCCGCTTCTCAGAAGCGCATATTTAACCAAACCAGCCAATAATTCATCCAAAACACAAACAATAAATTTTGTCTATTTTATCTCATGCCGACTATCTAAAAAGTGAGTTTAACTCGTTGAAATTCTAGCAGATGCTTTGGCATTCCAATTAAAATTAAAATTGAACGACGTTCGATTTTAGTCCAAAATTCGGCTTGCTCCATTTTAATGAAACCGGTTCCATTGCGTAGCTATCACCATTACAAACACAACACAAAAGACCACGTCCCGATTAGAGCTTGTATGAGATAGTTATACATATTATAAGATTTGAGATTAAATTATATAATTAATTATTTAGTAAACACTTAACTACCTCTTTTAAACACATTCCTTCCTAAAACACTTTTTTCCAAAAACGCTAATACATATCCTCCCTGTACATGACACACAAAGACCATCCCATGCATGCATGAACATGCTCAAACATTCCTCGATCAAATCCAAATCCACTTGTGCCAACTAACTTCTCTACCATAAGCACTCGATCCCCCACCTTCGACATCCCTAAGCAAAATTCGACCTCGCCCTCCTCACGCGAACATTACAGTGTAGAGATTTCCAAAACTACTCCTCACCAAAACTTGGCCATCGAAGCTCCTTCACCCCACAAGCACAAATCTATCTTCGCTCCATCAATCCCAGCCTAACACTTGAGAATTCAACCATACCGTCGAACCACCCAAAACTCCATCTAACCCATCCAAACACATGCAGAAAGGTAGATCTCTCATATTAAACTCAAATATCCAAACTTTTAATTTCTTTATTTATAAATATTTTTGTTTGAATTGTTTAATTTAGTGGATTTCTAAGTTTTAGGTAAAAACAATAGAACAGTAAAAGCAAGAGGAAGTAAAAGTATTATTTTTTCTAAGTGTTGGAGATATATTTAATTTGTAAATTCCGACATCTCGCCACATAGATTTTCATTCGTGTACGAATCATGAATGACAAAATCGAAATTATGATCATGCATAAAAATAAGATATGATCCCATAATAATAATAATATTTTCCAAATAAAAAATTATGGAAAAACCAAATAAATTAAATAGAAAATACATCAGTAAAAATCGAGCCATTATATTAATAATAAATTTTCTTATTATTTATTAAATTTGAATCAAATCTGAATATTTAAATAAATTAAATATTCTCATTCGAAATGTTAAAAACTTTAGGTCATTACAGAGGACCAACTCTACATACCTCAAGTAGTGCTTAAACCAATTTGACATTCCCCGAATATGGATACTTCCTGAGGGGTTGGGTTCCTAGCCTCAGAGATTTTATCCATATCAACTATTTGTAGGTTTTAAACTCTTAGTGATAATTTCCTAAGATAATATCAACTACTGAGATAAAATTTTGCCTAATGTGTTTACATATGTTCTTTAAAGGATACACACAGACTTACATTCATTTACATATACATATATATAAGGGTTTTGAAAATACTTTCAAACGTAATAATTACGTGCGCTTGCTTATACTAACTATTTCCTTTGATCGGGTAACCTACGCTTTGATACCAAATGCAACAAACCGCACCAAAACAGACCTAATTTTTGATTCAATAAAAGCCATCGAACCTTAAGCTCATCTTAAAACTGGTTGTTGGTTATAAAACAATGCATAGGACACAAAACTATATACCTATACTTTTAGAATCTCAATTGTGGAACGGGAAGAAAATATAGTATCAAAAGCATGTACCCATTTCAATAAGGAAAACCAGTTCAGAGATACCACATGTCTACACAAGGTTTACAACATGTCTAATAAAACATCCACAGTATAATGTCTTAAAAAACTTAAATGTCAACAACTGGGTACATAGAAATGCTAAAAAAGCATAGATAATAAGACGACTGCCGCAAATCTCCATCTTCACCTTCGCCTCCATAGTCAGCATCGTCCCCTCTAACTTGCATGTTGTGATGAGAAATGGGTTAGAACAACAATATTGGTAAATGTAAATCTCATTGTTGACCTTAATAGTATTTGAACAACATCATTTAGATAAGTGATATGTCTTACGCATTTAAAACAATACTAAAATCTTTCATTGTAAGCCCAATGGGATTTCCCAATCCATTTCCAAGTTCTAACACGACTATTGTCAATGATGCAAGTGAAAGAACCTGAATCACTTAATACCTTTCAATGAGAATTAAGAAGACTCCACTAATTAATACATATACCATAAGGACGCTCTTGTTAGTTAGTACCTAATTCAAGGCGGGTACCTTTGTGGTTCTCTATAGCTGACATCGTAAGTAATCCCATAGGTCACTTGTACTTCTTATTAGAAAGAAAGGCTCTACAATTGTCACTTAATACTTTTAAACCCGAAGCGGACCCATCCAAAGAGATGTCCACCTATCGTATCCAAACTTATTTATGACCATAACCCAACCGTGACGACTCAACTTAGTCCGACCATTCGTATGTACTGGTAATCAGATTGGCTGGATAGACTTAGCCTATAGAATTGGGACTAACCTTGCATCCACTAAGGTTACTACAAACCTATATGGCTGATTCGGGCTTATAGATATACAAAAATATCCAGATACTGTTAGGAGGAAACTGGACCAACTGTCCAAACCTAATTCTCTTAGGGACGATTTGACCGTCTGTCTAGCTTATATTTTTCCTAAAGTCACTCTGATCCTAATGGTTTTGTAGGCCAACGAATAATCTATCTGATCTCTATTAGTTCTATTCTATGTGTAAACCTACTTTTAATCTTTACCCTTAACAAAGCCCTATGCACTGGAATCATGGACCTTTATCAACCGAGGAAACAGTTAAAGCATAGGGTGTAAACATACACTAATCTCATACTATTTGGTTTCCTAAATCCTTGAGTCAAGATATCCTATTACAATTTATCTAATGGTGATAAAAAAAATAATTCTCTTATAAAACCTTAGGCTAAAATATCCTTTCATTTCCTTGAAAACATAAGTTTTTATAAATGTCCATCCCTTGAAATCGTATTTATAACAAGAAAATTGTAGCCATTTTCTTAGTCAAAGTCTTATGCCTAAATACAACCTTCTATGAAATAGCTTTCTTTATTTTCGATGCCAAAAGGAGGCTGTGGAACCTCTAAAACAATTGGCAATCGAGCCATTAAATAAAACTATTTGATTTAATAATATGCGACATCTATACTGCCAAAATAGGATGCCATGCCTCTAGATGTCGAAACTTTAAACAAAATATCTTGATTTGTGAAACATAAATCCATAAGGCCAAAACAATGATTATCATATTATTAAAATAATAGGTTGTCGAACCTCTAAAACTTAGCTCTTGGTTTGCATAGTATTAGGCTTTTGAACCGATAAAGTAAATGATGTCGATTCTGTAAACTTACAGCATCATTGCCTTAAAACCTTAGATGTTGAAAATATAAACTTGCAGCATTATTTCCTCAAAACATTAGACGTCGAAAATATGGACTGGCGGCATCGATGCCATAAAATAATGGATGTCAAAATTGTAACTACACAACATCCATGTCGCTTAGAATAAATGTCGAAAATAAATGGGGACAAGGGATGTCAAGCTCAAAACATTAAAGGGTGTCGACTCCTTAGCCTCTGAAAGGTATCAAACTATTTAAAACAATGTGGGATTTAAAATCATAGGGTTGCCAAGATTTTACATTTAGAGATGCTGGAATCCAATATGATTTGGTGTCGAACCTATGTGGGAATAGATTCATTACATACCTTCCAGTTAGGTATCGCAGACATCTATAGATGTCCAATTTATAGCTATGATATCTTATATATCGGCTGGACCCTCTAAACAGACGCTATGGCAAAGCAGTAAATAAACCTAAAACAGATTTATTTCCATATAAATGCATTTCTTTCTACCACCTTTTGTTCCTTATCAATTTTCTATTGGTTAATAAAATACTTCATCAATTTCTTTTTTAAAAATTACTAGAAAGGTAGTTTACCTTTCCAAAATAATTTGAAAACCCATACAAATAATATTATTATTTAATAGCTTTTCTAGACTAATAAATTTATAGAAAATCATAACCACTTGGGAAAATCCCTAAAAATCTGTAAAAATCAGAATTACTATATTCCTTTACAAATTTCAGGACCAAAATCATTATTTAATTATTTTTGATAATTAAACCTGAAATAAATCCTTTTCCCACTAGTGACCTAAAATATTTATACAATCTTGGAAAGCTATGAAATTAAAAACCCTCTCAAAAATAATGTTTAATACATCATATCAAAATTTCAAGTCGATTGGAGGTCATAAACTAGGTTTCAACCTTTAAAAACTATCAAATAATTTCATAATAAATCAAATAAATCACCATTCAAGCATATAATGAAACAATCTTTCATAACATGGCATAATATCATGAAATAATCGGAGTTAACCCTAAATCTGAAATTAAACATGTAAAAGTGACCTTGGATTGGACAATAAGATTGAGATTAGATGTTGATTAATTCCTCTTAGCTCTTTGCCTTGAATTGTTTCCTCCTTTTGTTTTCCTTATGAATGGTTAACCTCTATGTTATTTTCATTTGTATGAAATAAAATGAGGATGAATGGAAGAGGATGCGTTTTGGCTAGGAAATAAGCTACTATTCCTACTTTTCCCCTCACAATATTCCTTCTTGTTTAAATGATTTAAGTGATGTATTTGCTAATTAGTTAAGACACGACCAATATAAATATCAAATCTCATTCTTCTTATCATAGCACATTATTTTATTTTATATATCTAATTAAATCTCTAAGTAATGTTAATCAAAATTAGGGGTATTACAGTCTCCCATCCTTAAAGAAATCCGTCCTTGAAAGTACGATAAGGTACACAGCAAACATATAGCACAGATATAAAACATACAGTCAAAAGAACTTATGATAGTGTCTCTAACCCTTCCTCTGACTTCCAAGTACTGTTTTTCTGATTGTTGCTCCATTGGATTCTCATCTCTAGCCATGACATGAACATGTTGTCTAATAAAAGTCATATATGGTACCATCACTAAATGTTCTAATAGTGTCGGAGTAATAGTAGTCTCTAAATCATGAACACACTTCCTAAGATGATACATATGGAAAACACTATGAATGTAACGATCCCGATTTTTAGTTAAAATTAATTTGGTAATTAATGTTAAATTGGGAATTTAATGGCGAATTAAATTCAAAATTTTCCAAATTAATAAGGATATGTTTTGTTATTTATTTATATTTGTAAATTTATTTTAAAATTGAATCTAGGAATTAAAATTAAAAATTTTATACTGTAAATTAATTTGAAATTGTGGGAATGAATATATATATATATATATATATATAAATTTTTAAAATAAAGAATTTGATTTGGAAATTTAAATATTTTATACATAAATTTTAATTTGGAATTTAAATACATATATGTTGAAAATAAATATTTAGAGGATAAATAGATGATGAATGGAGTATAAAAATATATTTATAAAAAGGTATTTGATTGTTTATTCATTTATAAATATAAATGATTTTCAAAACAATTGTTTAAAACTAAAAAATATTATATGCGTGTTTATTTATTAAAAGCATAATTAGTTTTAAAATCATTTCTTTCTTTAAATTGGTATAAGTAAAAATAATAAATAAAATGTATATAAAATAAGAAATAAAAGTTTTGAATATATATATTGGATTTGGAAAAATCTATAATTTAATAATAGAAAAACTTGTTTTGTATTTATAATTTGATTTGAAAATTTTATTTTAGAATTTATATAAGTATAATTTGTTTAAATTAATAAAAAGTTTAAAATACTTTTCTTTTATACTTGAAATAGACTTATTTTGTACATATTTAAACTAAATAGAAAATTCATTACATAAACTTATGTAAATATAAAAATTAAGTAATTTATAAAAGAAAGGGCTTAAAATATAAATTAAATAAAAGTTTAATAAAGGGTTCAAACAAAAAAAATTCTTACATTTGAACAAGTGAAGATAATTAAAATATGTATGTAACATTTGTAAGCCATGTAATATGCAAAATGAACAAGTGTCATCTTTTAAACATTCTTTTCATTTTTTGAATTTAAAGAGACAAGAAAAAAGGAAAAAACTATCATACTCTTTTTATTTCAAGTATTCAAAACAAAAGAAGAACCTCAAATCTGAAAATAAAATAAAAACAAAGTATAAGTTCAAAATCAAAACCTGATCATTCAAAGCATTTTAAAACAAACAACTTCTATTTGCAAAATCTTTAAGTTTGTATCAGGAAAAATCAAACAAGAAATCAAAACAAAAAGTTCAAACAGCTTAAAGTATTCAAAGTCTTCAACCTGGAAAAAAGATTTAAGCAAGCTTCAGGACCTAAAATCAAAAATCAAACAACATAATCAAGCAACTAATTCAATTCTCAGACCAGACAAGCAACCAGAAGCAAGTTTCAACCTGTAATTGAGCAAGATGTGAATCAAAACCTGGAAATCATAAATCTGGAAAAAACAAGTGCAGTATGGAATCAAGCAAGATCAAAAGTTCAACTAAAATTTAAAGCAAGATCATCTCAGCAAACATTTAGTTCAAGATATCAAAATCATCTTTCAGTTGTTCAAATTACTTTCCAGATTACAAGATCAAAACCAGGTCCTCTGCCCATACTTCCAGGTGAGCAAACACACTTGGATCTACCTCTATGTTTTGCTGTTGTGATTGATGCTTGAACATGTTATGAAAATGTTGTCTAGTATGCTTGCATGTTACATATATGTATAGTGGTGTATATATCTATGTGCTTCTATTTATAGGTAACAGTTTTCTTTTTGAAAAAAACTTGTTTTGAAAAAGAATTCAAGATCTCACCTCTCAAAACCTTTTTAAGCTATGACTTCTAAAGAAGAAATAACTGTAACAATGTAATACTAAGTTTGAAAATGGTTTTGGATATTTATATTAAGCAATTATCTCTGAAAATAAAAATTTACAGTGATAACCTAATCTATGTCGAAAATCAATACACATAATTCCAGACTTTGATTATCCAAACGGAATTGTATTATAAAATGATGATTTTTGACATTAATATCATAATTTTTAGTTTCGATTTGTAATAGAATTTTCAAGATGAACAGAAAACCCATTTTCGTCATTATCCGTTGAACAACAACATGTGCTGGGTCGAGATTGCTGTTGAGGGAAGCTTGAGTGTTGAAGATCACCAGAAAAATAACGGTAGCATTTACTAATGAGCAAGGAGATTGTACGGCGTGATTCTAGGGTTTTTGACCCATTTTTGTTCAGTGTGAAAGATTCGACGATTTCATCATCGACGTTGTATCGGAAGGCATCACACTGGGAGGTAAAGGTTTGGGGTTGAGTGACGAAGCTCCAGCTAGGACGGCGTGGATGATCGGGGATGAGATCGTCGGCAATGCTTGGTTTTATCCTCGGTGTTTGGTTTCAGGGAAAAACATGATGGATTGTTTTGGGATTCTGAAGCGAATCGATGAAGGCTGGGTGATCGAGGTGCTAGGGTAGATCGCCGATGACCTATCGACGTCGATAGGATAGGCCGAAGCAATGACGAACTCGCGTGCACGTGCACGGGTTCGTTTGGTGTATCTGTTGGAATGGATCGTGGAATAAAAGGAGTGGCTCGAAGCCGTGTTCGGGGGAGAAGGGTCTGAGCTCAAGTCTGCTTTTGAGTCGCATTGTGTGTAGCAGCAGTTTATATGAGAAAGAAAAAATGGTGGGCTGGGTGTTGTGATGATATCAGGTTTAGGTAAAAAGAAATAATAAGTTTTTTAGTCTGAACATATTGTTAGCCACCGCTCTTAAAATAATTAATGTTATTTAAGTTGAAATTAATTAAAGGTTTGAAAGTAAAATTATTCTTTGAGTTTAAAATTAATTCAATATATTATTTTTAATAAACTAAATAAGATAATTGAGGAATTAATTAAGAAGATTAAATGTCTTAATGATCAGTTATTTCGATGAATATATTTAGTGATTAATCAATGAAATTAATCAAAGATTGATTTAGTAATGTAAGTAATTAAAGCTAATTTTCTTAATGTGATTACTTAAAAGTTAATTACTTTAATGAAATTAAAGGGTGATTAATTTATGTAATTAATTTAAGATTAATTAAGGTTTAATTAAATTTATAAATTGATTAATTAAGGTGATTTATTAATGGATAATTATTGAATGTAATTAAAGTGATAAAAAAATAAAAGGTTAATTAATTTTGGGTAATTAATTAAAAGATAATTAATTAAGAGTTGATTAATTAATTAATGAGATTAATTAAGATAATTAATTATTAATTAAGGATAATTAATTAAGGGTAATTTAATAATTAAAATTTATTCTTTAATAATTAAAGGTTGATTAATTCGTTAATTTAGGTTAATAAATAAATAATTAAGGGATAGTTAATTAACGTAAATTGTGATTAACTAATGTTAATCAACCAGGATTGGTGATTAATCTGTTTACGATTAATTAGATGATCAATTAACCTTACTTATGGATGACTGTATTCTATTGATTGTTGTGAATTGTTTGATATCTCTACTATGTAACGCTTTGTGATATGAATTGTTTTAATTCAAGCTGTGATGAATGTAATTTATGTTATCTGCGATTTATCTGTGAATTTATGAATGAAGATAAGTGTTATAGGATTATACCGCTTATCAATATTGATGTACTTGAATCTGTGATGTGATGATTGATGATGTTGCACTATTGTGTAAAACCCCTGGATTACACCATACACACATAAATATGGATTGTACGAGGAAATTGGTTAAGTCACAGATTTTTGAAATGGTTTTAAAAGAATTGAATTTTTAATTCAAATGATTTTGGAAATGGAATTGGGTTAAAAGTGAAAAGTATTGAAAAGGAGTTTCAAAGATAAAAGTTATTTTGAATAACTTGATTAAGTTTTTGAAATTATTTGATTTGAATTTGAATTCAGAATTCAAAATTGAATTCTATGGTTTAAAAAGGTTATACAAGTTTATATGGGTTTTAAACCGTTAAAAAAAAACTATTGTTTTGGGAATTTGAATTTAACCCAAGAGCTTTAACTTGTATAAATGAAATTGGATTTTTCCGAAACGAAAACCGTTTGTTTTCAAATAATAAAAACTTTCATATAAGGAAAGAAATTCCAATTTGTGTTAAAGGGATTTCAAGTTTGAAATGAAAATGGTTTTCCAAGTTATGAATAAATCTTTGGAAATAATTTTAAAAGCTATGAATTGAATCTTTGATTTAAAGATTGGAAGAGTTAATCCAATTTGTAATGGAATTATTTTGAAAGGCTATGAATGATCTTTGTGAAAGATTGGTGAACTGTGTGAAATAAATCTTTTAGTTTAAAGATTTGAAATGGTAATTTGATTAAACCACTTGAAAGGAAAGTTTTGGGTTTTAAGTTGTGACTTAACTGAAATCGCAATATCCATATGTTTTCAAATATTGTGCTCATTATTCGGTTTAGCAGGGAGAGGACCTTGTATCATATAACCCATTCTGAATAATGATACGATGTTATGGATTGCATTCGAAGACCGGTGGTGAAGACCGGGTATTTACGAGAATGATAGGATAACCTATCGAATGACTCTGCACTGAGTAGCTACGATATAGAGATCTCCATATGTGATAGGGAGTTCGATCGGGATTGTGAATACCCGGATTGCAAGGGCTTCTTTTGAAGTGACCTCGGTTCTGTTCGAACTCGGAACAGACTTGTATGGATGTATGTCTGACATTACACTTTGAGATGTAAAGCCGGTTTCTATCAAATACATTTCTTTTTGGTGGTGGAGATTTATTCTCTTAGCTTAACACCCTTCTCTGAGACGTACGAGCTCAGAGGTTATGTAGTTGATGGTTACTTGTGATACATTCCTAATTTGGTAATGTAGCATACGAAGTGCTGCTAATCATTTGTTGATCAAAGCATGGCTTTGTGAAAAGTGTAGCTTTGTGGATGAGACTTCGTCGAGCCTCACAACCCGGTAATGGTCGAAACAGGAATCGTTGCAACAAAGTTATTTGGGGGTAGCGCCCCTTGAGGGTATGTCATTTCCTTTTGGATAAAAGTTGGTATCATGGTATGGAGCCCAGATATTTACCTATGTCGATGCTGCAAAACTTATTGCTTTGTGGTTGTTGGTTGCTAGGCGCCTCGGATAAAGGTTGGTAACGACCGGGGGGTGGAATGCTCGTGTCAGTAGTTACCTTGTTACAAAGGTAACCCGACCTTGTGTTGGCAGAGATCCGGTTAGGTTCTCGAGACGTCCCTCCAGAGGCGTTCCATTTTGAATGGGAAGTTCCTTTGCCTGACCATTTATTGGAAACCCAATCATCCAATATGCGCCTTGTATGATTTTAGTTGTATAACCTGCCATCTACTTATGGTGGCCCCCACTGTTTAAATGGTAGCTATAGTGGGCATAGTTCGAAATGTCTATGCTGGCTAAGATTAATATTATACTTTCAAAAGGTTTTCTGCGCTATGCACTAATAATAATATCAAAATTTTCGCGTATCTAGCATTTTTGACTGTCATAAACAGAAATCGCCTCCAATCTGCGTTTGCATTGTGTGTGCGGTGGGAGGCCTTATAGTAGTTTCAGTTTCCAAAAAGTATTACGGATTTCAATTTTAAATTATTTGTTGTTTATTTTAAAGATAAACTGTTTTTGTTTGTTCATACCAATCCCATGACTGACCTGGAGTTTATTGTTCCCTTTCTAAACTCTGGGTGCCCATAATTTTCCACACGGGCAGTCTAGAGTTGGTTTTTTCAGATAATCCAATAGTAGGTATAGATTTGATAGCCATTAGCCTTCTGTTTGGTAGCTTTTGGAAATCGTTAGAGCATTTGGATTTTCGGGATCGCATTTGCTACAAGTTCAACATTGATGGGGATTCGAGCTTATAACCTGAGAGCTTTGGAGATGGGCTTTGGAGTTATTGTGTTCCGCTGCTACTGCTGATGTTATCTCTCTTCTATTAAATTTTATATTGGCGTTCCTTTATCGAAGACTTTGTTCCGCTGCTATTGTTGTGTATCTTCCACCGTGATTTGTTGTATCATATCTTTGATATATGTTGGGTGATTGTATCATTGCTGTATATCATTGGATATTGTATTCATTGGAGTTATATGATATTCATTTTTCTTTCGCTGTGTTATATTTAATGTGTTATAAGCTTCAGCACGAGTCGGATTTCAATGATCGGATCTACGGCATTCGAGTACAAGTGAAGTGCGGGTGTCGATTTTCGAACGCTGAAATTCAGGTCGTGACATCTTGGTATCAAAGTTGAAGGTTGAAACTTAAGCTCAAGAGTATAACACATTAGGTAACTCATTAGGGATAGAGTGAAGTATACCTAGAATGAGTATATCCCTAAGATATCCGTTCGTACGCCTCAGTTAATTCTCTTATTATCCACTGATAGTGAGTATGAGTGCAAGAAGAGGACGAGGTAGGGGACAGGAGAGTACCACTACAAATGGTCGATACCCTGAAACAATAGGGAACAACTTTTCTCCTTAATATCTTTTCATCCAATTTCAATTCTTTGATGGCTTCGTGACAGCTCCAGAAAGAAGCTACGGTGTGATAATGCCTCTGCAAATCATTATAGATAGGTTCCTAATTCATATTTTCTTCATCGGTTCCCTATCAGCCTTTTGTTTTTAACTTTAATAAATTTGAAAATTTATTTAATTGGAATAAATTGGTTAATAAAATATGAAGTTAGAATTAATTTGTATCGACAAAAATTTCGATTAAAACCAAATTTGAAATTCTATTGTAATTTTTTGATGAGTATCAAAGTCCAAAGAGGGACAAGTTAATATATACTTTGGGGTATTCTGACTTGAGTTTGGAATCCATACCCGGTGTTTGAGAATTATGGAAGATTAAATCCATTTATCTATTGGTTGAGTCTCGATATATTCTACGAGTGGTTAGTTATTCCTTCGAACTAACCGATGCCCATGCATATTTTGTAGACAAGATGACCCGAGTATCCTGTGTAATATTGAATGAGTTCGTTCTCGTAATTATTGTTGATATTCTGATTTGGTAAGCCAAATGCAGAATAGATATTCATTTTGACCTGGTAAATCAATTTTCTTTCTCAGATGTGTTCATCTGTTCTTTGTTGCCTCCCGGGCAAATTTCGAGGACGAAATTTTCTTAAGAGGGGAATCTGTAACGATCCCGATTTTAGTTAAAATTAATTTGGTAACTAACGTTAAACTGGGAATTTAATGGTGAATTAATTCAAAATTTTCCACATTAATTAGGATATGTTTTGTTATTTATTTATATTTATAAATTTATTTTAAAATTGAATATAGGAATTTAAATTAAAAATTTTGGATTGTGAATTAATTTGAAATTGTGGGATTGAATATATATAAGTTTTTAAAATAAGGAACTTGATTTAGGAATTTAAATATTTTATAAATAAATTTTAATTTGGAATTTAAATTTAAAATTTAAATACATGTATGTTGAAAATAAATATTTAGAAAATAAATAAATGATGAATGGAGTATAAAAATATATTTATAAAAAGTTATTTGATTGTTTATTCATTTATAAATATAAATGATTTTCAAAACAATTGTTTAAAACTAAAAATATTATATATGTGTTAATTTATTAAAAGCATAACTAGTTTTAAAATCATTTCTTTCTTTAAATTGGTACAAGTAAAAATAATAAATAAAATGTATATAAAACAAGAAATAAAAGTTTTGAATATATATATTGGATTTGGAAAAATCTATAATTTAATAATAGAAAAACTTGTTTTGTATTTATAATATGATTTCAAAATTTTATTTTGGAATTTATATAAGTATAATTTGTTTAAATTAATAAAAAGTTTAAAAACACTTTTCTTTTATACCTGAAATAGACTTATTTTGTACATATTTAAACTAGATAGAAAATGCATTACATAAACATATGTAAATATAAAAATTAAGTAATTTATAAAAGAAATGGTTTTAAATATAAATTAAATAAAAGTTTAATAAAGGATTTAAACAAAATAAATTCTTGCATTTGAACAAGTGGAAGATAATTAAAATATGTATGTAACATTTGTAAGCCATGTAATATGCAAAATGAATAAGTGTCATCTTTTAAATATTCTTTTCATTTTTTGAATATAATGAAATAAGAAAAAAGGAAAAGAATATCATACTCTTTTTATTTCAAGTATTCAAAAAAAAAGAACCTCAAATCTGAAAAGAAAATAAAAATAAAGTGTAACGTCCCGCCTTTTCGCACGCTTCAAATCGACACACGTGCCAATTCAAACCATACGGAAGGGCGGATTGTTATGGGGTAAATAAGAAAATAATAAGAAAAAAAAACAAACATAATCTCACAGCGGAAGGATAAAATATAATAATCAAATATACAGTTCATGAAGCTGTTTTACAAAAACATTTGATTATATTTACATAAATATCAGAGTTCACATACCAATCATAATCAATGCAGCGGAACTAAATAGTGTAGTGCAATAGAATAAATAATAATAATACGAATCTTCGTCTTCGTCCTCCAAAGCTAAATCTTCAAATCCTGAAATGCTCGGACTGACCCGAGCGAATTCGAAAAGACAAAAACACTCGAGTCAGAACTAAAAGATCTTATGTGAGTTAAATTAACAGAAATACATATGAGTACAGTAACTCAAGAGATGCTCGGGATTTACAACTCCTAAGGATCCGTTAAACTATTTACTATGTGGTATATTGCGCTGTTATAATAGTGTCAAATTGTAAAATAAAATTACTTTTTAATAGCGTTAAGGGGTTACCCATATAGCCCTTAACACAAATAATGCCAATAGTCTATACAGTACCATAATACCTCCTGATCGGGAAGCTACCAGAGGATACTCCATAGGTACGACACAAATAGAAACTCGTAGAAGGCGCGCTAGGGTAGGTGACACGGCACAACTAGGCAATGCCAGGGTAGATATACCAATTACGCTTCCGGGCTGATGGAAACACGCAGCGCGCAGCTGCCGCCCACCTCGAACAACACCCCCAAAATCAAAAGTAAAGTGGCCACCGAATCGATCCAAAAGTCATAGTATAATATCGAAGGAGTGCGTTCGATCAGAGGAATGACCTCATTGGCCCGTCGATCGCTCCTGTTTTAGCCACCTTATGCCAACTCACGGGAGTCGGGTCCACGTATTTACCTTATAGGAAACGCCGCCACCAACCTACTTCATTCTGAAATCTCCATCGCGTACACGGTTGTTAAAGTGGTTTTCGGAGTTGGCAGAGAGTATGACAACTTCCGATCCCGGTCTCTTTAACAACCAAACGTTATTATAACACCGCGGTCATTTAAAATAATTTAAACTTTAAAACCAGAATAAAATATCCATTTTAAACCCATATAAATACGATATCATTTATATTTTTAAAACCCCAAATCAATTCGATATCATTTAGACCCAAACCATATAATGTCATTTTATTTTCCAATATATATTCTTTTCCAAAATCATAGGGTTTTCAAAGTAAAATATTTAGAAATCAAAACTCTTGAATATAATATTTTCAAATCATACTACATTGAAAATCATAACTTCGAAACAAAATTTCCATCTCTTAAATGGTTAAATATTAAATTACTTCATAAAGCACAATAGCTTCTTTAGATTTTACAAATAAATTTTCAAGTATCGATTTAAACTTCCAAATACCATTTCAATTCTTATGTTTCAAAGCTTTAAATATTCCACCATTTCAAAACAAACTCATTTGACAATCCCATATATATTAAATTCAGTTACTTATTATTTAGACTTGAAATATTTACTTAATGAATTCAATATAATTTAAGAAAAACCTTTAACTTCACATAATTGGAAAATCTTTCCATTTATTATATATTCATTTAAATCAACCTGATATTCATTTAGATCACTCTACACAAAAATCAAGTTATAAAATCATATCCTTTAAAAATTCTAACTTTTTATTTAATTCCAATTTAACTTAATATTCATCTTCCAACCTTATTCTCATTTAAGTCATTGAAACTCCAGAAATTAAATATTAAATAAATGCTTAATCGTATTTGATCTTAAAATCAAACTTGATTTTAAACTTCAAATCAAATTTATACAAAGCTTAAAAACTGGAAATTACTATATATATAATAACCTTTATCAATAACCAAATCAATATCCCATAAACCATATATATATAACTTTACAAAATCATAGAAAAACGTTTCAAAATATTTATATATATATACCGCGGTGCCTGTATAAAATTTTCTACCCTATGGTTAAGTGATATGGATGTTTATCTTTTCAATCCGCAATTTAAAATAAAAATACGGTTGTATATCATTTCAAACCGCAATCCCAAATGAATGAAATGCATGATAACTTGCAGTTTATACAATATAAAATATAGCATCCATTCATCCAAATATCAATCATCAACCATTATTTGCAATCATCATCCAATTTAAACAATCATCGATATAGAGCATATAAATTATACAGGTAATAAATAACAGGTATTAACTAACAGTTTATATTCAATAATAAATTTAATAACTGTTACTAGCAGTTTATATGCAAAAATAAATTCAAATTTAAATGTCAGTTGATATGAAATAAAAATTTAACATAACTATGACTGGCAGTTAATATCCAAATAAATAAATTCTAACTGTCAAATTTATATGCAATAAATAAAATAAATTAACAGTTAAATTAAATAAATGCAATTTAACAGAGATAATGAATAAAACATGCCAAACAGTCATAAATAAATTTCTACTCATATCTAAAATTAATTTAACAGACATAAGAAGTTTTAGAAGTTGTGAGTGGGTTAAAACACTCAACTTTTGAATTTAAATCCGATTTAAATCCAAAAATTTAACGGTCTCCAAATCTGTCCAAACTAGCGTCAACTCGTCTGGAATTTTATTACGATCCTAACAAAAAAAATTTCGCGTGAAACGGATAACGTATGAGAAAGTTATAGCGAAAAATGGTGATTGAATTTCAAAAAAAAACCAAAAAGAGAACACATTACATGCCTCATAATTGCCACGTCATCCTGTCCTTCGTTCCCAAATTAACAGAGCCCAATACCCTCGTTCACGAGATGCTACCAGCCGCCACAATGACCACCACGTCGCACGCAAACTAGCCCTCTCCCCGATGATCAGAACACTACCCCAAGAATCCTAGCGCCGGCCGACCCCTTTGCTAGCACCGCGACGAACGCGATGGCCCACGTTCGCTGGCACGCGAACGGGTTTCGTGCGTTTCTCCTCCTATCTGAGGCGTCTCCGGTCATCTATAGCATGAACGACTTCGGACCTACCACCTACTCGCTTCCCTCTTCGCAACTGCACCACCCCGATCGTGCTAAGGTCGACGATCTACCGTCCAATCAAATTACTCTCAACGAACGGCCGGGAAGAAAACCCTGATTTCTGAACAAACCGAAACCCGAATCGAAAAACGAATCACTGATCTGTGATGTGTACATCAAGAGCTTCAACATATATTATTTTTGAATTTTTCTAAGGACTTAAAATTTTGACTTTGGATCTGATTTGAATTTTGAATTTGGATCTAGAATTTCAGCCATTGGAAGAAGAGGAGTTGGAGAAAATGAACGCACACAGAAATGAGGATAGATGGAGGCTAGGGTTTATAACTGGGTTTATATAGGTAGGTTAGGAATAGAGTAGATGGATCGGATTGGATATACGTGCTACCGCTAACGTGGCCCAAATAACCCGTTCTGACTCCGGAACGAAATTGGGTAAACCCATACATCGAAATAGGTGTTTCAAAATATTTTGAACGCGATAGAAAAAGTTTCACGTCCAAATTTGATCGTATGAAGAAGTTATGTTGAAAACAATATTTTCAAATTGATTTCAAATTGATTTCAATTAAATCGATTTCAAGGCGTTTCGCGTTCGTACGATCGAACGACAAGTCCGATTGCTACGAAACTTGAAACCCTACAATAATTCACTGATACGGATCCGATGAAACTAGTTACGTCGAAATCCGAGTCTGTGACCAAAATGGCTATTTTATATTAATTAAATAAATTTAAAATTTATTATTAAATCACTTTCAAATTTTAAAAATTTAAAACCTACAAATTCTATCACCATATATATTCTCACTTATTTACAATGACTTAAACAAATCTTTATGTAAATTTAGAGTTGTTAAATCTATCAATTGCAGTGCCAAAACTTCTATTTCATTATATTGAAAATTATAAATTAAGTTTCCCCAAAATTTCTATTAAGTTAAATAATAAATGATTATTCCATCTATAAATTTCAAGTAGATGGATTCAAATGTTGGGGTCAGAAACTATTATTTTAATATTCTTGAATTTCAGTTAAATCTCTATAAACGTAATACTTTAAACGTTAAATTTCATTTATTTTGCAATACTTCAATTAGATTAATAAATATTGCTTTCTATACTTAAATATATATTAACCAAACGTTAGATTTGGATTGATAGAAATCGATTTACCAAAGTTTACGTACACATTACGTAAATAAACAACTATATAAATTTGCCACCTATTAGCTCTTAATTTTATTCTTAAGTTTGTTATCTATCAATTTCGATTATACTTCCATCTATAATGCAAATCCAATCTCCTCTAACTGCATAAATTAGGGCAATTTATTGCAATTGATTTCCCGTTAAAATTCATAAATTATCAAATTGAAACCTAAATAAAACGTTTATTTATTTAAAAATCTTGTTATTTAATTGAATTGACCCTTCATGGGTATAATTTACATTGATTTCCCATTTATTACTTAAATACATCACAAAATGTTAAAACTATGTTCATTACAATTTGTTACCGAAATTTATTTAACGAAATCAATTACTCCCTTTAACAATTTTTATTCATTCATTGATTGCTAACTGTTATTCAATTAAACCTATTCATTTGATTTCCCTATTATGCATCAATTATAAACCCATCATCTTAAAGGTGATGTCAACATTTTTTTTTCTATAAATTTTCCCTTTTATATTCCAATATAAATAAATGCTCACATACAAATTTAGATTCTAAATGAAACAAATTATTTCATCCAGATTCCATTCCTTTTTTACATCAACCATCACTCTATGGGTGAATTAGCATTTCCTATTCATTTTGCTACATTCACTTATATTCACTTTCTGAGTGAATTGGTATTCCATTTAATCCATTAATTTATTAACTTTAATTATTGCAATTCGTTGTCTAACATAACGTTGAATCTATTTCCTAATTTTCACATTCCAATTAATTAACACCTTGCAATAGATTACAAATAAAAAGGGGATTGTACTAAATAAATTATTTATTGTCCTGCATTACTCTATTACCTCCATTTATATTCAATCTTCATAAATTAATAATTTATTTCATTGATGAATTCAATACTTGCCTTTATTTACCTATTTTAACTTTATCCAAATGCACAAATTTTCACTATTTTAATTAATTGAAATATAAATTTAAATTTGTAAATTTTAATTACCCTTGATACATCAAATTTCAATATTTGCTTTCATATAAATTATTAAGATTTTTTTATTTCTTTCTAAATTTAAATTAAAAATCTTATTAATTTAATTCATTTTAAACATCGAATTTATACGGTTCGTTACATAAAGTATAAGTTCAAAATCAAAGCCTGATCATTTAAAGAATTTTAAAACAAACAACTTCGATTTGCAAAACCTGTAAGCTTGTATCAGGAAATATTAAACAAGAAATCAAAACAAAAAGTTCAAACAGCTTCAAGTATTCGAAGTCTTTGACCTGGAAAAAAGATTTAAGTAAGCTTCAGGATCTAAAATCAAAAATCAAACAACATAATTAAGTAACTATTTCAATTCTCAGACCAGACAAGCATCCAGAAGCAAGTTTCAACCTGTAATTAAGCAAGATGTGAATCAAAACCTGAAAATCATAAATCTGGAAAAAACAAGTGCAGTCTGGAATCAAGCAAGATCAAAAGTTCAACTAAAATTTAAAGCAAGATCATCTCAGCAAACATTTAGTTCAAGATATCAAAATCATCTTCCAGTTGTTCAAATTACTTTCCAGTTTACTAGATCAAAACCAAGTCCACTGCCCATACTTCCAGGTGAGCAAACACACTTGGATCTACCTCTATGTTTTGCTGTTGTGATTGATGCTTGAACATGTTATGAAAATGTTGTCTAGTATGCTTGCATGTTACATTTATGTATAGTGGTGTACATATTTGTGTGCTTCTGTTTATAGGTAACAGTTTCCTTTCAAAAAAAAAAACTTGTTTTGAAAATGAATTCAAGATCTCACCTCTCAAAACCTTTTTAAGCTATGACTTCTAATGAAGAAATAACTGTAACAATGTAACACTAAGTTTAAAAATGGTTGTAGATATTATTAAGCAATTATCTCTGAAAATAAAAATTTATAGTGATAACCAAATCTATGTCGAAAATCAATACTCATAATTCCAGACTTTGATTATCCAAATGGAATTGTATTATAAAATGATGATTTTTTACATTAACATCATAATTTTTAGTTTAGATTTGTAATAGAATTTTCAAGATGAACAGAAAACCCATTTTTGTCATTATCCGTTGAATAACAATGTGTGGTGGGTCGAGATTGCTGTTGAGGGAAGCTTGAGTGCTGAAGATCACTAGAAAAATTACTGTAGCATTTATTAATGAGCAAGGAGATTGTACCGCGTTATTCTAGGGTTTTTGACCCAGTTTTGTTCAGTGTGAAAGATGCGATGATTTCATCGTCGACGTCGCATCAGAAGGCATCGCACCGGGGGGTAAAGGTATGGGGGTGAGTGACAAAGCTCCAACCAGGATGGCGTGGATGAGATCGTCGGCAATGCTTGGTTTTATCCTCGGTGTTTGGTTTCAGCGAAATACATGATGGCTTGTTTTGGGATTCTGAAGCGAATCGATGAAGGTTGGGTGGTCGAGGTGCTAGGATAGGTCGCGCTGACCTATCAACGTCGATAGGATAGGCCGGAGCAATGACGAACTCGCATGCACGTGCACGGGTTTGTTTGGTGTATCTGTTGGAATGGATCGTGGAGCAAAAGGAGTGGCTCGAAGCCGTATTTGGGGGAGAAGGGTCGGAGCTTGAGTCTGCTTTCGAGTCGCATCGTGTGTAGCAGCAGTTTATACGAGAAAGAAAAAATGGTGGGCTGGGTGTTGTGATGATATCGGTTTGGGTAAAAAGAAATAATAAGTTTTTTTAGTTTAAAGCTAAATCAAGTTTAAACAGATTGTTAACCACTGCTCTTAAAATAATTAATGTTATTTAAGTTGAAATTAATTATAGGTTTGAAAGTAAAATTATTCTTTGAGTTTAAAATTATTTCATTATATTATTTTTATTAAACTCAATAAGATAATTAAGGAATTAAGTAAGAAGATTAAATGTTTTAAAGATCAACTATTCGATGAATATATTTAGTGATTAATTAATGAAATTAATCAAAGATTGATTTAGTAATGTAAGTAATTAAAGTTAAATTTCTTAATGTGATTACTTAAAAGTTAACTACTTTAATGAAATTAAAGGGTGATTAATTTATGTAATTAATTTAAGATTTATTAAGGTTTAATTAAATTTATAAATTAATTAATTAAGGTGATTTATTAATAGATAATTATTGAATGTAATTAAAGTGATAAAAAAATAGAAGGGTAATTAATTTTGGGTAATTAATTATCAGATAATTAATTAAGAGTTAATTAATTAATTAATGAGATTAATTAAGATAATTAATTATTAATTAAGGATAACTAATTAAGGGTAATTTAATAATTAAGATTTATTCTCTAATAATTAAAGGTTGATTAATTCATTAATTTAGGTTAATTAATAAATAATTAAGGGATAATTAATTAACATAAATTGTGATTAACTAATGTTAATCGATCAGGATTGGTGATTAATCTGGTTTCAATTAATCAGATGATCAATTAAACTTACTTATGGATGATTGTATTCTATTGAATGCTGTGAATTGTTTGATACCTCTACTATGTGATGCTTTGTGGTATGAATTGTTTTAATTCAAGCTGTGATGAATGTAATTTATTTTCTTTGTGATTTATCTGTGAATCTGTGAATGGAGATAAGCATTATAGGATTATACCGCTTATCAATATTGATGTACTTGATTCTGTGATGTGATAATTGATGATGCTGCACTATGGTGTAAAACACCTGGACTACACTGTACACACACAAATATGGATTGCACGAGGAAATTGGTTAAGTCACAGATTTTTGAAATGGTTTTAAAAAAAATTGAATTTTGAATTCAAATGATTTTGGAAATGGAATTGGGTTAAAAGTGAAAAGTTTTGAAAAGGAGTTTCAAAGATAAAGGTTATTTTGAATAACTTGATTAAAATTTTGAAATTATTTGATTTGAATTTGAAGTCAAAATTCAAAATTCAATTCTATAATTGGAAATTATGGTTTAAAAAGGTTATACAAGTTTATATGGGTTTAAAACCATTTTATTTTATTTGTTGTTTTGGGAATTTGAATTTAACCCAAGAGCTTTAACTTGTATAAATGAAATCGGATTTTTCCCAAATGAAAACTGTCTGTTTTCAAATAACAAAAGCTTTCATATAAGGAAAGAAATTCCAATTGTGTTAAAGGGATTTCAAGTTTGAAATTAAAATGGTTTTCCAAGTTATGAATAAATCTTTGGAAATAATTTTAAAAGCTATGAGTTGAATCTTTGATTTAAAGATTGGAAGAGTTAATCCAATTTGAAATGGAATTGTTTTGAAAGGCTACGAATAATCTTTGTGAAAGATTGGTGAACTTTGTGAAATAAATCTTTTTGTTTAAAGATTTGAAATGGTAATTTGTTTAAGCCATTTGAAAGGAAATTTTTGGGTTTTAAGTTGTGACTTAACTGAAATCCCAATATCCATATGTTTTCAAATATTGTGCTCATTATTCAGTTTAGTCGGGAGAGGACCTTGTGTAATATAATCCATTCTGAATAATGATATGACATTATGGATTGCATTTGAAGACGGTGCTGAAGACCGGGTATTTACGAGAACAAACATATCGAATAACTCTGCACTTAGTAGCTACGGTATAGAGATCTCCATATGTGATGGGGTGTCCGATCGGGATTGTGAATACCCAGATTGCAAGGGCTTCTTTTGAAGTGCCTCCGGCTCTTTTCGAACCCGGAACAGACTTGTATGGATGTATGTCTAACATTACACTTTGAGATGTAAAGCTGGTTTCTATCAAGTACATTTCTGTTTGGTGGCGGAGATTTATTCTCTTAGCTTAACACCCTTCTCCGAGACGTACGAGCTCAGAGGTTATGTAGTTGATGGTTACTAGTGATACATTCCCAATTTGGTAATGTGGCATATGAAGTGCTACTGATCATTTGTTGATCAAAGCATGACTTTGTGAAAAGTGTAGCTTTGTGGACGAGACTTCGTCGAGCCTCACAACTCGGTAATGGTCAAAACATGAATCGTTGCAGCAAGGTTATTTGGGGGTAGCTCCCCCTGAGGGTATGTCATTTCCTTCTGGATAAAATTGGTATCATGGTATGGAGTCCAGATATTTACCTATGTGGATGCTGCAAAACTTATTGTTTTGTGGTTGTTGGTTGGTAGGCGCCACGGATAAAGGTTGGTAACGATTGGGGGGTGGCATACTCGTGTCAGTAGTTACCTAGTTACAAAGGTAACCCGGTCTTGTATTGGCAGAGATCCGGTTAGGTTCTCGGGGACGTCCCTCCAGAGGCGTTTCATTATGTGTGGGAAGTTCCTTTGCCTGACCATTTGTTGGAAACCCAATCATCCAATACACGCCTTGTACGTTTTTAGTTGTATAACCTGCCATCTACTTATGCTGGCGCCCCACTGTTTAGATGGTAGCTATAGTAGGCATAGTTCGAAATGTTTATGCTGGCTAAGATTAATATTATACTTTTGAAAGGTTTTCTGCACTATGCACTAATAATAATATCAAATGGTTTTCGCGTATCAAGCATTTTTGACTGTCATAAGGAGAAATCTCCTCCAATTCTGTGTTTGCATTGTGTGTGCGGTAGGAGGCCTTATGGTAGTTCCATTTTTCAAAAAGCATTACGGATTTCAATTTTAAATTCTTTGTTGTTTATTTTAAAGATACTGTTTTTTTTGCTCATACCAGTCCCATGACTGACCTAGAGTTTATTGTTCCCTTCCTAAACACTGGATGCCCACAATTTTCCACACAGGCAGTCTAGAGTTGGGTTTTTCAGATAATCCAATAGTAGGTGTAGATTCGATAGCTATCAGCCTTCTGTTTGGTAGCTTTTGGAAATCGTTGGAGTCTTTGGATTTTCGGGATCACATTTGCTACAAGTTCAGCATTGATGGGGATTCGAGCTTATAGCTTGAGAGCTTTGGAGATGGGCTATGGAGATGTTGTGTTCCGTTGCTGCTGCTGATGTTATCTCTCTTCTATTGAAGTTAATGTTGGTGTTCCTTTGTCGAAGACTTTGTTCCGCTGCTGGTGTTATGTATCTTCAGTTGTGATTTGTTGTATCATATCTCTGATATATGTTAGGTGGTTGTATCATTGTTGTATATCATTGGATATTGTATTCATTGGAGTTATATGATATTCATTTTTCTTCCGCTGTGTTGTGCTTAATGTGTTATAAGTTCCAACACGAGTCGGATTTCAACGGTTGAATCTACGTCATTCGAGTACAAATAAAATATGGATGTCAATTTTCAAACGCTGAAATTCGGGTCGTGACAATGAACTCCAACCAAACTGCTCAGTAACTCTATCCGATAAGCGAGTTTCTCAAACATTTCTATAACAGGACATGATCCAACATATCCAAGTGTCAATTTCCTTGACTTTCCAAACCATATTACACCTTTCATTGGTGATACTTTGGCAAAAACATGGTCTCCAATTGAGAAATCTAAGTCTTTACGTCTCTTATCTTCGTAACTTTTCTGCTTAGGCCAAGCTTCGTTCATCCTTGTTCGGACTAACTCCTCTTTCTATGGCTTGCCTGACCATATCTGGACCAAGAATTAATTTATCTTCGGTCTCTAACCAATATGCAGGTGATTTGCATGGCCTTCCATACAAAGGTTCGAAAGGCGCCATTCCTATACTAGTTTGATAACTATTATAATAGGAAAACTCAACTAAATGCAAATGGTTTTCCTATGACCCTCCAAAGTCTATTACATAGGCCCTTAACAATTCTTCAAAAACTTTGTTGATTCTTTCCGTTTTCCCATCCATTTATGGATGGTAAGTGGTACTTATCTTTAGCTTGGTACCTAAAACTTCTTGCAGACTCTTCTAGAACTCACTAGTAAACAAAGTATCTCTATCACTGATTATTTATACTTGGAATCCCATGCAGTCTTACAATTTCTTCATAAACAACATAGCCAAACTAGGTCCCATCCTTGTTGACTTATTGAGAATAAAGTGTTCACCCTTGGTCAGTCTATCTACCACGACCCAGATACTTTCATTTTCCTTTCCCGACCTTGGTAGCCCATCAATGAAATTCATAAATATAGAGTCCCATTTCCAAATTGGTACATATAAAGGTTGAAGCAATCCACTTGGCTTCTGATGCTCGACATCTACTTGTTGGCAGTTCCAACATTACTTTACCCATAAGCCTATATCGTTTATGCCATCCTAGAAGAAACTCCTCTTCATATCATGATAATTCTTATTTCCTCCAGGATAAATAGCAAACTTCGATCGATGACACTCCCTAAAAACTTCTTTCCTTAGGTCACCAACAATTAGAATACACAATCATCCCATTTTTCTCAACCATCCATTTTGGTCAAGACTAAAACCTTACAATCATTCATCTCAGTTCCACCTTCAAGTCTTTTGATCAGTTTAGATAGCAATGGATTAGCTCTCTGCTTAGAAGCAATCCTCTCAATCATTACTGGTCATACTTCCAAACATGATAACATAGCAGTTTCTTGACTAAAACTAGCCATCGATCTGCAGACCACAAGTAGTTAATGCTTCTAAATCTGTCCACACAGTCAACATAGCCGACACAATATTTTGACGTTTCCTGCTAAGTGTATTTGCAACTTTATTTCCTTTTCTTCGTGTATGCTCAATTCCAAAATCATAAGCTGCTATAAACTATAGATATCTCTGCCGTCTCATATTCAATTCCTTCTAAGAGAATAATCATCTCAAAGACTTATGATGCATAAATAACTCGAACCGTTCACCCAAAAGATAGTGTCTCCACACTTTCAAAGTACGGCTACTAACTCTAAATCATGAGTCGGATATCTAATTACATGCGGTCTAAGCTGTCGAGAAGTATAGACAATCACTTTATCTCTTTGTATCAACATAGCTCCTAGTCATGTTTCATATGCATCAGTATACACCACCAGATCTTAATTCCCATCCTGTATAATTAACATGGGTGCGTTGGTCAATAAATGTTTCAGCTTTGAGAATGTCTCCTTATATTTATTGGTCCAAACATACTTTACGTCCTTCCTCGTTACTTTGGTCATAAATGCCGCTATACAAGAGAAATCATTAGTGAATCTCCGGCAATAGCCGGCCCCTAAGAAAACTCTTTATTTTAGTTACTCTCTTGAGTCTCTTCCAATTATTAACAGCTTTAATCTTAGATGGATCCACATAAAACCCTTTCTATGAATCCATGTGAACAAGAAACTTCACTTCTCTGCTCCAAAAATGGCATTTTGGAAACTTCGCTTTTAGTTGATGTCGCCACAATGTCTCAAGCACTATTCTAATGTGTGTCTCATTATCTTGCTCATTTTGGAATATATTAGAATGTCATTTATAAACATCAACATGAACCTATCCAAATGCTCTCGAAAGTTTCGGTTCATCAAGTCTATAAAGAAAGCAAGCGCATTAGTCAGTCCAAAGAGCATGACTAACCACTCATATTAACCGTACCTCTTCGAAAAGCTGTCGAAGGAATACCGTCGTCTACATCTCATAATTAATGGAACTCTATCGCCAAATCCAACTGGGAAAATACTTTGGCATCATCCAACTGATCAAGAAAATCATTTATTTTTGGCAAAGGATAACAATTCTTTATCTTCTTCTCATTCAGCTTAAATTGATAAACATCCTCAATGGCCTATCCTGTTTCTTTATGAACACCGCCGCCGCTCCTAAAGGCAAACTTCTTGGGCTAATAAAACTCTTCTCTTCTAAGTCAACTAGTTGTACCTTTGACTCCTTCATCTCGGTAGGTGTCATTCTGCTACGTGGTCTACTTATGGGTTCAACTTCAGATACAAAATCTATTCTTAACTCAATTTCTCTCTTTGATGGTAATTCTGTAATGGTTTAAAAACATTTGCAAATTCTCTTACAATAAAAACCCAATTCAACTCGTCTTCCTCCTATATTGTGCCGAATAAAGGAAAACCATCAAAACTTGAATTCTCTACTGAGTATGTGATTCGAACACTGCTATTAAGGTATCTTGATGATATCTTCCTATCATGGAAAAATATCTTAGCATCATATTTGTTTAGCCAATCCATACCAAGAATAATCCCAAAGCCTACAAAATCAAATTCATGCGCAAATTACAGGAAAATGCATGACCTAGTAATTTAAATTCTAAGTGGCCACATCTCATTCTAAGAGTTGCATACCCTCCTACTAGATTCGAAACCCCTAAGGAAGTGATAATGTATGATGGTTCTAGACTCAACTTATCTACCAAATAATGCGAGATAGACGAATGTGATGCACTCGTATCAAAAAAATACTTTAACAGGTATGCCATGAATCAAAAGCATACCTCCCATCATAGCCTTTCCTTTCCCTTCTGCAGTTGGCCTAGAAGTAGATGGTATCAAAGCAAACGATTTTCCTTTATTAGTCTTGGTCGGTTCTTGACACTGATTCTTGTAATTCTCAACTTGGTCACAACTGAAACACCTTTTTTTTTCTTTCCTAAGACCTTCTTTCTGTCTCTAGAGCAATACTCATTGGAAAAATGTTAATTCTTATCACACTTCAAGCAAACAACATTAACTTTTCCTTTCTTTGTAGGTCCGCCCTTTTAGGCTTCCTTCTTTTGAAAGAACTTCCTTTTCTGGCTTCGACCACTATGAATCTCCACTTACTTATTATTACGAAATAGTTTAAGTATTTCTTTATTTCTTAATGTCATTTCCACTACCACATCACATAGACCTCTAAGTCGCGGCAGTTTTGCTCTGGCAAGCTCCTGTTTCAAACCATGAATGAACTTCTTATTCCTCTTTATCAGTGTATCAACAGTAGCATATCTGTATCTGGATAACTCCTCAAACCTAGTTCATACTCTAGCATAGACATGTTCCCTTGCTCTAATTTAGCAAACTTTCTGAATAAAGTTGACTTGGCTATTTTAGACATAAACCTCTCCTTGACTCTCCTTTTGAACTTAGCCCAAGGCAAGTTCTCCTCCTGTATTCCTATGGTCACACTGTTCCATGGTATAAAGCAGCTATTTGCAACTGTTGAGACACCAACCTCCTTTTATGTTTGTTGTTCAAACCTAAGTCAGAAAAAATCCTCTCATTGTGCAACAACCAATTCTCAACTTCGATAGCATCTTTGGTTCTGGTAAACGGCTTTCCTCCAAGCCTTGCATAATCCCGACTCAACACAACATAGTTATTGACAACAGAAACTTCAAGATTTGCTCCTCCAACATTAGCAGCATTTCTATCAGCTAATCCAACTACCACTCAAGCTTGCATCATGTTGACAAAGAACTAGTACATAGTCCCCATATCCACTGGTGATGTTTCAGCACCCGCATTAGTAGTTTCTTATATACCCGAATTCCTTCTAGTGTTGGGCTGAACATTGCCATTGATTGTGGTGTTCCTTCATCGAGATTCAGTCTTCCATTTCCTAACTTCACATCTTACTTCTCTTAATATGCAAACGGACCTTTGTAAGATACGAAAGAATGGTCTGATAGAGTGGGAAGAATACAGATAGGATATATATACTTATATAGAGCAAATACAAGTATGTTACTATAGCGTTATCCCATATCCCAATCTTATTCTATGATTCATTTGATTTATGTTTTCAAAACTCTTTTAAGTTCAAAATTATTTTAGTTTTATATAAACCTCGCCCTGATACCAAATTGTAACATACCCCATTCCGAGGCTCAAAAATTAGCGCTATTGATGCTACGGCCATCAATAGTATTATTCGCCGATGAAAAAATAAGATCGATTAATTGTATCGTTATCATCAGAAGCACAAGATATGAAAATTTTCAAAATGAATTTCACTAACAATTTCCATATTCATTACATAATCCCATTTGTTGCCCAAATTCAGATAAAGTATAATTATTACAAAATATTCCAAGAGCGACATATAAAGGTGCCTATTGCTTGATCAAGGTTTACTACTTGACTGTTATAAATATGTCATTACATTTATTCAAACAAAACAAAACAGCAACATAAGGACAAATAAAGCTATGAATATAGCTAGCTTGCCTCATGCAAGTCTCCGGAAGCTTATTCGCCAAACCTAAAAACCTAGAAACCTCACTCTCGGCCTACTCAATTGAGCACCCGAGAGTTAAAGAGGAAAGACACCTAGAGTCGGACAAAAAGTTTGATGTAAATAATAAAATGCTGTCTCGAAATTAGATATCTAGTGTGACCATGCCATTGAGCGAAACAGAGTTTCCTCTCTTACTAGCACCTTCTAAAAATATGTCAATCACAATCATGCTCCTACAATCACAGTGGTTAAATAAGCATAAAGTAATCATATGCATGTTTGCTACATAGGTAAATCTGATTAATCTGTCTCAATCGATGGGCTATTTGTCCCTACTTCATAGTTTTCCTAGGGTTATTATAAACCAATATGGATGACTCGGTCTATATGATATACCAAAATCTCCAAATAATGTTTAGAGGAAACTGGACCAACTGTTCGAATCTACTTCTCTTAGGGTCAGTTGGTTATTTGTCTAACTCATATTTTTCTTAGAGTCACTCTGATCCTGATGGTTTTGTAGGCTAACCAATAAAGCATCTGATCACTCTAAGTCCCTTTCTGTGTGTAAACCTACTTATAGTCTTTACCCTTGAAAAAGCTCTATGCACTGGAATCGTGGAACTTTAGCAACCGGGGGCTAATAGCTGAAGCATATGGCACGACCTATAATAGTCTCATAAATATGGTTTCCTCAATCCTTTAGTCAAGATATTCTATCACAATTTATCTAATGGCAATAAGAATAATATTTGTCTTATGAACCTTGGCTAAAAAACCCTTTCATTTCCTTGAAATATAAGTTTTTATAAATAATTTATCCCTTGAAATCATATTTTAAAACAAGAAAAATATAGCCCTTTACTTAGTCAAAGTATTACGCCTATATACAATCTTTTTTGAAATAGCTTTCTTTATTTTCAATATCAAAAGGAGGTCGTCGAACCTTTAAAACAATTGGCTATCAAGCCTTTAAATAAAACTATTTGATTTAATAACATGCGACATCTATACTGTCGAAATCGAATGTTATGCCTCTATATGTCAAAAATTTAAACAAAATACTCTGATTTGTAAAACATAAAGTAATAAGGCCAAAACCATGTCTATCATATTATTAAAACAAATAGGTTGTCGAACCCCTAAACTTAACTCTTGGTTTGCAAAGTATAAGGCTTTTCATTCTATAAAGTCAAGGATGTTGAATCCGAAAACTTATGGCATTGCTGCCTCAAAACCTTAGATGTCGGAAATATAGACTTGCACCATTATTGCCTCAAAACATTATATATCAAAAATATAGATGGGTGGCATCAGTACCATAAGGCAATGGATGTCAAATTGTAACTACACAACATCCATGCTGCTTAGAATAAATGTCGAAGATAAAAGGGGACAAGGGACGTCGTGCTCAAAATATTAAAGATGTCGACTTCTTAGCCTCTGAAAGGTATCGAACTATTTAAAATAAAGTGGGATTTTGAAATCATAGGATAGTTGAGACTTTACATTTAGAGATGTCGAAATATAATATGATCAGGTGTCGAACCTCTATAGGAATATATTCATTACATACCTTCTAGGTCGGTATCATACGTATCCCTTCCTATAGATGTCGAGTTTATAGTTGTTATATCTTAAATAGATATCAGTGTTAACAGGATTTTGGCCCTCTAAAGAGAAGTTGTGGCAGACTTGTAAATAAACTTAAAATCAACTTATTTCCATATAAAGACATTTCTTTCTACCAACTCTTATCCCTTATGAATTTTCTATTTGGTTAATAAAATACTTTATCATTTTCTTTTTAGAAAACTTCTGGAAAGACGGTTTACCTTTCCCATAATAATTTTCAAACCCATACAAATAATATTACTATTTTTACGGTATTTAATTGTTTTCTTTGTTAATAAAGTCATAGAAAATGATTACCACTTAGGAAAAATCCCCAAAAATCGCTAAAGATCAGAATTAATGTATTCTTCACATATATAAATTTCAAAACCAAAATTAATTTTTAATTATTAAGAACCAAAATATATTCTTTTACCACTTAGGAAATTCACAAAATATTCATACAAGCATGAAAAATTTTGAAATTAAAAGCCCATCACTAAAATAATGTTTTATACATGATATCAAAATTTCAACTCGATTGGAGGTCGTAAACTCGGTTTTTATCATTAAAACCTATCAAATAGTTTCATAATAAATCCAATAAATCGCCGTTCTGGCGTATAATGAAACAATTATTCAAAACATGACATAATATCATAAAATAATTATAATTTAATCCTAAATTCGAAATCAAACATGTAAAAGTGAGATGGATAGCTATGATTCACCTTGGATTAGATAAAGAGATTGAGATTATATGTTGATTAATTTCCGTTAGCTTTTTTCTTGAATCCCTTTGTTTCCTCTTCTTGTTTTCCTTAGTAATGGTCGGCCTCTATATTATTTTTGTTTGTATGAAACGAAATGAGGATGAATGGGAGAAGATGCATTTTGGTTAGGAAATAAGGTATCGTTCCTACTATGTCCCTCACAATATTCCTCCTTTCTATGGTTTAAACAATCTTATTAGTTAATTACTTAAGGTATAGCCAATATAATTATCAATCTCATTCTCCTTATCACAACACATTATTTTGTTTTATTTATTTTATTAAATCTCGTAAATATTATTAATAAAAATTAGGAGTATTACAATTAAAATCATCTATTTCAAGGAATAAATCTTGCTATTTAAATCTTTTATATTCTGTTCAACTTTTGCATCACCACCTTGAAGCAAAAAGGGATTCATACTTATTTAATTTGTAGAGATACGTGGTGTAAGTTACAATTAATCAAAATCATACTTTGCATAAAATTTCTAACTTTATTTATTTTTACATTGCATTAACACTACAAGAGAAATTGAAAGAGATGTGAAATAGACTATAAATTTCTTAAATCTCAACAAAGTTCCGATTCTAGTATATTAGTACAAAATAATTGAAATTTCAATAGATTTAAAGATTGATGTTTACATGGGGAAATTCTATGAATTTTAATGTTATGTTTTCGACTATCAAAATTTCCCAAACATATATCAAATCCAACAAATATTGCACAATTACTAAACTAGGAAAGACTAAAATTTCCATTCACAAATAATTTCTTGCTCCCCAATTGGATTTCAATCACCTCTACTATTTCCCTTTCAGGTAGAATATAAGAGTAAATTTTGTATGTAGATTAGATTTAGAATAAAAAACTAGAGAGAAACAGAGTTAGAATTCAATAATGTAAGAATCAAAATCTCTTATTTGAAAATACTAACTAGTTCTGAAATCCAAGGAAGAAGGAATCTGGCAGAGTTTCGCTATTGTTTTTAGAAATTATATGCAAAAAATGGAAGGTCTAGGGGTCTATATATAGAGGTGAGAAGGAACCTGAACTATCAAATCTAAATTATTCAATCCGGGCCATTCCAGTCATTCAAAACCGTTGTATTTTTCATTTTTACCGGTCGACCTCTGGCCTTGGGCGGTCGATCACTAGCGGTAAACCGCTGCCTATGGGTGATCGACGGGTCCCTTTAAGTGACCATGCATTTTCCACATTTATTAATTCTTAATTAATTGTTAATTAATTCTTAATTAATTACTAGTTTACGTTAACTTGGCCTAACCCCTAAACTTCTTACGTTAACTTTTCAAATTCAAATTTTAAATTTAAATTCGTTTGAATTATTTTAAACTCGAAAACTTCAAACATCCATAACTTCTTTGTTTGGACTCCGATTACAAAAATATACATATAAAAATTGATCAAAAATCACCGTAGACACTATGGTTCAACTTCCTTGACCAAATTCTGATATTTTAGAATTTTCATTTTTAGCCTTATTTTAATTATTTAGTTTCTTATTAAATTTTATGGGTGTTACATTATAGGTCTCTACCTTTCTATCTACATTTAGCTTTTTCTTTAAAATTCATCTGCATTCGATGAGTTTTATCCCTTCAAGTATGTCATCCAAACTTCAGTCTTTGTTCTCATACATGGAATCCATCTTGAATTTCATAGCTTCAAGCTAAAGGTAAGAGTATTATTCTATAGTACTTGTTGAAATGAGAGGGGAGTGGTGTCTTCTAAGATGCATTCCTCTTTCTCACAATCCACGAGAAAACCGTAATATCTCTCTAGGACAAGATTCCCTATCAAACATTCTAATAGGTTGTTTATTTTCTTGTTATGTTGAATTTGAATTTTTTGCCAGTTCAACCTCCGTGTTAACTTCTTGGATCTCATCCAAGCCTACAAATTCACTACTAATTCATTTGACATAATTTTTTTCCAAAAAGATACATATCAAGAAACAATTACATTTTGTTCCCTTGTACTATAGAAAATATATCCTATAGAATCTTGCAATATCCTATATTTTACATTGAGCCGTTCATGACACAAGTTTATTAGGGATAAGTTTCCTTACATAGGATGGACAATCCCACACCTCCAAATACTTGGGGTGGTGTTTCTTTCCATTCCACATATCATATGACATCTTAGGCATAAATTTAGCAGGCATCAGATTCGAAAAATACGCTATGGTTTTTTATGCATATCACCAGTAGAAAAGAGGTATCAGACTTGTTTATCATGCTGTGAACCATATCTAATCATGTTCGATTCCTTCTTTCTCAAATATTATTGTGTTGTAGAGTATAGAGTGGAATAAGCTGAGAGATAATCCCATTATCTTTTAAGCACCGTGGTTGCTCTTGTACAACATACTCACCTCCTCAATCTAATTAAAGTACTTTAATTTTATGGTCTGTCCAATTTTCTACCTTGTTCTCATGCACTTTAAATTTCTCGTAGAAATTTGATTTGTTCTTCATAAGATATATGTATCCTAGTCTCGATAAACTATTGGTAAATGTAACGACCCAGAATTTCCATCATTTGAAATTCATATAATTAATTGATTTTAAATATTAACAAGTAAAATTTATAAGTCGAATAAATTTTCTATCGAATATCTAGATTTAATTGGATAATTAAATCGATAATTTAATATTTGAAATTACAGAAATAATTGGAAATTGGGTTTAATGTGACTAAAATTGATTTTTAAAGTTGTATTAAATCATATTGGAGTTAGAATGATGATATTGAACTTTTAAACTCGAATTAAAAGTTAATTTGTGGAAATTGAATATTTTAATATTTAATTGACGAGTAAAAATAGTCATTTTTCAAACAGTCTCGGATTTCGATGAAATCAGTTTCATCGGATCCTTAATGTTATATTATAGTAAGATTCAAATTTCATGTCAATCGGTTTACGGTTTGTCCGGGGCAAGCTAAAACGCACAGAAATCGGTTTAAGTGAATTTTTAAATTTGAATAGTCGATTTGAAAACATATCTTCTAAATACGATTGAATTGGCTCCCGATATATATTCCATTGCGTTCGGAATAGCGGTAAAACATTATAAACGCCAGGCGACACGCTTCGTTTCAAGTTCGGAAAAATTTCGGGTGAATGGTGTCGCGTAAATTTCTTTATAAGGACCTCATTTCTTTCAGTTTGCACAAACCCTAGGGTTTCTGGTTACAACCGCCATTTGATTTTCAATGGCCGAAAATTGCCAAATTTTTTATATTAATTTCTTTCAATCCATCGATCTATTCAAGAAACTTTCAACTGCAACTTTGTAGATCACAACGAGAGCTTCGATCCTATACGGTGATGATGGGATTTCGAGTGTTGTACGTGAGATATCTGCTCGAGTTCGCCTATCGGTCGCGCATGTTTTTCCACGTGATGGCTCGACCGAGCTTCGAGGCATTTGGGCCGATGGTGCACGTGCGTGAGGGCTTCGCATTGATGAAGTTAGATCGTCGTCTCGACGAGCATGTGATGCGCGACAATTAGGGTTGGAGGCGGCCGAGATGGATTGTTCGAACGTGGAAACCTGGAGATGGAAGAAGAAGATGGTCGCGACCATGATTTCCTAAAGGGGAACGAACGGCCCAGATTGAAATTAGGTTAAAATTTAAAAAGAAAATAGTAATTAATTTATTTAAAATTGTGTAATCTTTGTAACGCGATATCTTTGTCGTACGAGGTCCGTTTTGGACGAAACAACTTGCGTTGGAATCGTATGGACGAATACTACGCGGTGGAGCTGGATTGGGATTGATTGGAGTTAGTGTAAATTTTGGGTAAAATTAAACGCTCGTTTAATTTTATTCGAAATAAAACACTGCAACTGTATTGGAAGCAAGGTGAGAACTTCTCACTCAATCGAAATTGTTTCGATTTAAATTTAAAATTGCTTGATTGTGTGATTGAATGATAAATTGCTATATGTTGTATTGAAATAGACCCCATACGCCGCATATTAAGCGGAGGTTATTACATTAAAAACATATACCGCGATATTCCACCTTGAAGTGGAATTGGTATTATATATGTACTTGGAGTTGATTTCCCGCATTATATAGCGGATGAGACCCTATTGCGCCGCATAATAGCGGATAATATTTTATATAAACCCATGTACCGCGATATCCCATCTTGAAATGGGATTGGTATTGTGCAAACATCTGTGGATGCAGGGAAACAGGTTGGAGGGATCCAATTGGATTCCTCAACAGTATTGATTTATTTACAGATATTTGAGATATATTCTGTTATCATATTGATATATGATGTTTGGATGTCGTGGTTGATATATTGGTGCTGTTGCAGCATTGGGCCTATTTTTTCGAGTTTTAAAAATGTTAAAGTAACGATTTCGAATTTAAAAGGATTTTCAAGTGATTTTTGAAAGTATACATTTTATTGAATTTTGGAATTGATTCATTTTAAATAAATAAACGTTATAATTTTTATGTTATAAAAATTATGATTTTTATGAAATATAACCGAAATGTGATTTTTGAAATAAGTAGTTGATTAATTTATAAAATGGTTTAAATTGTGATTTTTGAATCATTACAAACGGTTTATATAAAAGATTTATAAAATTGATATTTGTAAATTAAAATATTGGAATTATAAAACGAGTTTTTATAAGTGTTAAAATGAAGTATAAATGGATTTCATAAGTGAATGAAATTTATAAATTTATAAATTGTGAAGTTATAAAATGAATAGATTTTGTAAAATAAAAGATTTATATGTAATTAACTTATAAATTGGATTTTGGCATTTAAATGAGATATAAATAGAATTTGTTATTTAAGGGATTTATAAGCTGAAGTTTTTATGAAATATATATATAAATGTGAATTTATAAACGTTGTTTTATAAATCCGAAACCAATTGAATTTGATAATTAAATATGAAAGCTTATTAAAGGAGATATATCCACGATTTTGGACAGTGGATAATCCTTTAAATTAAAATATGTAGAAGTGTTGAATTTGGTAAACGATTTATATTCACAATTTTGGACAGCGAATAATATATTAAAGAAATGTTTTAGGAAGTGATCTTTTAAATAGAATTAAAACGATTTGAAGTTGTTTTAAAATGTGTTAAGATCGAAACCATAGATTTCAACATTCATTGTTGAAATAGACATTTTCGAGAAATAAAGAAAGGATGGACTATAACACTGTTGTTATAGTAAATAATTTTCGAAAGAAAATCATTTTGTATAGTATTAGGATTTATATATCTATTGTATTTTCGAATCCCTATTGGGTTGTCGTAACGATGTTTTTACGCAACATTCGTTTTGACCCAAATAAATTTGTTTAAAGAGAACATTTTCCTTAAAAGAATAAAATATATACTTAATCATGTTTTAAGTATATTGAATATTTTTTAAGTATTGAAAATAAATAGATTTGTGAATTACTTATTATTAAATAAGTATGGAAATGTTTTCCAATATGAAGTGAAATGTTTTGAGATTATATCTTTTAAAGATAAACTGAAAGTGAATATTTAAAATCAATTTGAAAATCGTATATCAGTGGATATTTGGAAATTTAAATTCACCATGGAATTTATAAAGGAAAGAGAAATTTGTTTAAAAATAAACATTGATTTATTTTTGAAGTGTGGAAATAAATTTACGGATTTGAAACGTAAATTCGAAGTAAATCGGTAAGGATTTATTTAATTTGTTTAAATGAACCATTTTGAAATGAAAGTGTATTCTCCCTGGAAAGCCGAATAAAATTTCTGAATAGCTTTGAAAATATATACATACATATATATATATATATATATATATATATTTCTAGAAGGGGTTTTTAGGCTCAAGGAAAAAGTTAGAGAAAAATTTGTCTCAGGGACAAGAAGTTGTTTTTTAGGTTGAAGGACACTTTTTAGTATAATTCACAGAATGATAGTTGTAACTATCATTTTCAGTTTACACTAAAAAGTGTCCTTCAAACTAAAAGACAAACTTGTTGTCCCTGAGACTAATTTTTTTTGCAACTTCTTCCTTGTGCCTAATTACCTGTTTCTAGAATTGGTTTTGAAAAGGATACTTTGGAGAAATTAACTTTTTAAATTGTTTTGAATCCTTTAAGTAAAGATTTATTAAGTTGATATAGAAATGGTTATTTCTAAGATTTAATCAATAATTGTTTTAGAAAATAGTTATTTAAATAGTTGTACTCTATCTACTAATTTTATTTTGAAAATTAGTTTAGACTTAAGTTATATGTAATATTGGTATAATATTTTTATAACTAATATTTTAAGTAAAGTGTTTAAAGAAAAATAGTTATTTCAAAGTGTTTTCCCGATATATTTTGGATAAGTATTATAAATTATTTTAAAGTATTTGAACTCGGCAGATTTCCAGTGAAATTGAATAAATATTTGGAAGTGTTTCCACGTAAGGAAAATGATTTGAAATTTGTTTTCAAAAGTTGTAAAGGTGAAAAGTGATTTGAAATTTGTTTTCAAATGGTTGAAGTATGGAAAATATATATTGTAAAGATATAATTTGGAAAATAAATAATTTGGAAAATAAATAATTTGGGAAATTATTTGGAATCTGGTGATGTTGTGCATATCTATTGATAGTTACATAACCGACTATCAATGTTTACCTTTAAATAGGTATTTGTTGTGATTTGCTTGAATTTGAATGCTACACTTATTTTAAAAAAAACGCTCGTTATTCGGTTTAGCCGGGAGAGGACCTTTGGGTCATGAATCCCATTCCGAATAGTGATACGTCGTAATGGATAGCATTTGAAGACCGATGGTGAAGACCAGGTATTTGCGAGAATGATAGGATGACCTTTCGACTGTCTCTGCACTGAGTTGCTCCGGTATAGAGATTCCCTAAGTGATGGGAAATCTGATCGGGATTGTGAATACCTGGATTTGCAAGGACTTCTGTGGAAGTGCCTTCGGTTCTGTTCGAACCCAGAACAGACTTGTATGGATTGTATGTCTGACATTACATTTTGAGATATAAAACAGATTTCTTTCAAATACATTTCTGTTGGTGGCGGAGAATTTATTCTCTTAGCTTAACACCCTTCTCTGAGACGTATGAGCTTAGAGGTTATGTAGTTGAAAGTTATCGGTGATATACTCCCAATTTGGTAGTGTGGCATGCTGAGTGCTGCTGATCATTTGTTGATCAAAGCGTGGCTTTTGTGCAAAGCGTAGCTTTGTGGACGAGATTTCGTCGAACCTCACAACCCGGTTATGGTCGAAACAGGAATTGTGGCAGCAAGGTTATTTGAGGATAGCGCCCTCTGAGGGTATGTCATTTCCTTCTGGATTATGAGTGGTATCATGGTATGGAGCCCAGATGCTTACTTTGTGGTTGCTGCAAACTTATTACTTTGTGGTTGTTGGTTGAGAGATCCTCGGATAAACGTCGCAAACGACCGGGGGATGACATGCTCGTGTCAGTAGTTACCTATTACAGAGGTAACCCGACCTTGTGTAGCAGAGATTCGGTTAGGATCCGGGGGCGTCCCTCCAGAGGCGTTCCATTTTACTTGGGAAGTTCCTTAGCCCGACCATTTGTTGGAAATCCATTCATCCAATACGAGCCTTGTACGGTTTTAGTTGTAGAACCTGCCATTTACTTATGGTGGTCACCACTGTTTAGATGGTAGCTATAGTAGGCATAGTACGAAATGTCTATATTGGCTAAGATCTATATTATACTTCCAAAAAATTTTCCACTGTGCACTTAAGTAATATTATCAAAGAAATTTGCGTATCAAGCATGTTTGACTATCATAAGGAGAAATCTCCTCCGATTCTGTGTTTGCATTGTATGTGTGTGCGGGAGGCCTTATGGTAGTTTCATTTTCCAAAAGCATTGCGGATCTATTTTAAAATATTTCTTTGTTTGTTCTTAAAGATAAACTGTTTTAAGTTTTCACACCAGTCCATGACTAACCTGGAGTTTATTGTCCCCTTCCTAAACTCTAGGTGCCCATCGTTTTCCACACGAGCAGCCTAGAGTCAGGTTATCAGGTCATTCTGGAATTCAGGAGTTGCTATGGAGATCAAGAGCAAGCTGGATGGCATGGCGTATCAACTAGTATATAGTATTTCTTTTCCGCTATTTGTTGTTGTAAACTCTGATAATATAATGTAATGTAATGTAATGTAATAACTGATACAGTTCTTTTGGTTTAAAGATTATTCATTTATCTATTATATGTTGTTCCGCTGCGATTGTGAGATTCTGATATTTTTTCTGTTGCTTCTTCTTTCTTTCTTCTTCTATCTTTTTCTTCTTCTTTAACCATAACTCCGGCCTTCGATTGCTCGGCAGTTGATACAGTGGACGTATTAATGTCGATTTTCGAGAGTCGAAAATTCCGAAACGTTACAATAAAAGTTATAAAGTAAGTTGAGTTATCTTTAGTCACTATAGGCATTTGGCCATATAGTAACTCTTTTATTGCTTCCACTTAGGGAATGCTTGGTCCATTTTCCTTTAAGACATGACTCACAGGTGTCAATCATAATCAAATAATGGTAGAAAACCTTTAGTTTAGTTTGTGTAGTCTTTTGTCACTAATATGACCCAACCAATAGTGCTATAAATAATTATTGTCAATATCAACTGAGGATTTATTAACATCACATATACGACTAAAATAAAATTCATAAATGTCATATTTAAAACATTGTTGCAAATATTATTTCTATCAAATACAACATTCACAATATTGTCTTTATAATGAAAACCAAAACCTCTCTTAGGAAATCTAGAAAAAGATATAACACCATAAATAAAGATTTTAACATAATACCAATTTAGCTGGCGATTGGTATTCAAACAATTCAAGTACTTGTGTTCACACATCACCTTAACTAGTAGTGTGATTGCCTGAATTATTTCATCGCTTATAAATCTTTTCGATAATTCTATTTTATAAATTTAAGCGACGCCATTTAGTAACGAATATCTACATTAGTTTTCTTCATCAACACTATATCATTTTAGGATTTCTAATTTTTGTTTTTTTTCAAAATTCAAGGTCATTCACATTCGACTCGGTTAGTCTATGAATCAAATCTTTGGTTTAATAATAAAATTTATTTTAGCCTTACTACTTAAGCCAAAGATTTTGACTTTGAGTTGACTTTAGTTGACCAAGATACTAACCTTATACAAATAGGGAGACAAACTTCCTTCTTAATAGTGTTTCATCTTCAGTGCTTCAACTTGGAACCATCTATAATCGCTCGATTGTCACTATTCAAAGGTTTAAATATAATTGAAGTGGAGTCTCCACATTGAAGTACAATAGTATTGCCTAGTCGAGAGAACTTTATAATGTCATCACTCGAGATATCCTATTTGAACTAGTTATTCCTAGCCAACGGGAAACTCTCGGGTGGATCACTCCATAGTTATTCAATAACTATTAGTACATAACACTTTGGTACTCCAAGCAACCATGAGTAATGCATACTCTGGTCTCAATAGACATATCGATTTCTTTCTCAAAAAACCTAGACAAGGAACAATTCAAAATAATATGCCATTTAATATTATGATAATTTTCTTATGATTACAACTCTTTGTAATAATTACCACATAATATATAATTAAAGGATTTTCTAATAATTATAATTAAATTCATTGATTGATTATCATATCATAATATAAAAAGTATATAGAAAAATGAACATCTTTATTTTCGAATGAGTTTTACTGCATAGTTAATAATTTATAATAAATTACAAAATTTTCCCAGGGTGTACCCTAACTCTCTCAACCTATCACTTGCATGTGGGACTAATTATGGAATCTTAATTCCATCCATTCAGTCAGTGTGTTAAGAATCGATGGAGCTAATCGATTCATGAATGGATCTACTATATCATCCTTAATGTCTACTCTTTCAATCACAACTTCTTTATCACCGAGAAACTCTGTAACAACCATGGTTTGGAGATTTTGCCTATCAATACTAAATTATAATTGATATGTAATCTCCAAACCAGGGTTGTTACAAACTCCTTTACCAGGTTGAACTTTCAAAGAATTTTCCTTAACTTCTTATGAGCACTTAGTTCTTTCCCGATCTGCGTCGCGGTATTGTTATCACAATGTTATGGGTTTCTCAATGTTTAGAAACACTCATAGCTCAGCCATAACTTATGCATCTAGACTACTCATCTAGTTGCTTCTTTAAAGGTAATATATTCAGGCTCCATCATTGAATCATCTATAACCACTTGCTTAGAACTTTTCCTACTAACTGCTCCACCGTTTAATGTAAATATATAACTAGACATCATTTACTATCATTGACTTCACTCTAAAAGATGGAATATGTATTTTGCTTCATAAGGAAATCTTCATTCCCATATATAAGGAATAAACTTTAGTATTTCTTAAATACTTAAGAATACATTTCACTATTATCCAATGCTTTTCTACGGGATTAGGCTGGGCTTGCACATCTTAATGCATAAGCTACGTCTGTTCTAGTACATAGCATAGCCTATATGTTAAAACTAATTGCAGATGGAATCCTCTTTGTGCCCCCTTTCTCATTATATATACGAGGAGCATTCTTCTTAGAAAGGGCAATTTCAGATTGCGTCGAAATATCTTCATGCTTTAAATACTCCATACCAAAACTCTTAAGTATGGTAAGGATTAGGACAATCCCAGCAACCTTTTGAATCTATCTCTATAGCTCCTTATACCAAGTATATAGGTTGTTTCTCCCAAATCCTTTATAGAGAAGTTTTGGACAACCATGCTTTTACTAATTCAAACAATGCAATGGCATTGCCTATTGGGAGCTAATTATCTGTATATATGACTATAACTATGATAGAACTTCCCTGTTCTTTCTGTTATACGCACGCTTCTTATGCACTTTGAAACAAATAGATTTCTTTATTAGAGCACTTATTCCAACACCTTGAAGCTTGTTTAAGACCACAAACCGATCTTAAAAATTAGCATGCCTTCCCATTACTGCTACTGGCCTCGAAAGCCTTGATCTGTGACAAGAAGGTGGTCTCCTGTAAATCACTATTTAGAAATCCCATTTTCATGTTCATCTATTAGATTTCGTGGTCATAGAATGCGGCAATAATAAGCATTATTCATATGGACTTAAGCATGGCTATGGACGAAAACATCTTATCATAATCAATGCTTGGAACCTAACGAAAAACTTTTATAACTAGCTTTGCGTTATAGGTCTCTATATTTCCATTTGCATTTAGTTTTTTTGTTAAAAATGAAGGCTAATGAATTTTACCCATTCAGGTATGTTGTCAAAAGCCCAAACTTTATTTTCATATATGGATTCCATCTCGGGTTTCATAGCTTTAAGCCAAAGTATAAAGTTTATACTCTACATTGCCTGTCAGAATGAGTAGGGGATGAGTAGAGTCTTTATGCCAAAGCCATAGGGTATGTTGGTTCTTATATTAATTTTTCGGGTCTCGCCTAATTCTACAACTTTGTTGTTAATTTCTATTGATATAAATTACTTTTCCATAAAGACAACATGTTTAGAAAGAATAAACCTTTGTTCCTTAGTGTTATAAAAAATATAACCTAATAGAATTTTCGGGATATCTTATAAATTTATACAGAGACGATCTTGCCTAAAGTTTATTAGGGTGAACGTTCTTAACATTGGCTGGACACCTTCACACCTTCAAATACTTAAGGTAGTGTTTTTTCCCATGCCATATCTCATATGGCATCTTAGACATGGATTTAGTGAGCATTAAATTCAACATATGCACTATGGTTTCTGGCATATATCCCTAATAGGAAAGAGGTAACTCAGCCTTACTCTTCATGGAACGAACTGTATTTAATAAGGTTCGATTCCTTCTTTCCGAAACACCATTGTTTTGCAGGGTATAGGGTGGAGTAATCTAGGAGATAATGCCATTATCTTTCAAGTACTTTTATCCAACATACTCACCTTCTAGGTTTGATCGAAGTAGGTTTAATTTATGATTTGTCGAAATTTTCTACCTTGCTCTTATACTCTTTAAATTTCTCATAGATCCTGAATTTATTCTCCAAAAGATATGCATATCCTAGGATCGAGAAATCTTCAGTAAAGTTACAAAGTAAGCTGAATTATCCTAGTTACTATGGGTACTGGGCTACATACGTCACTATTATGAGATCCAAGAGTTCATTAACCTTTTGTTGCTCCTATTAAAGGGATGCTTGGCAATTTTCCTTTGAGACACAACTCATAAGCGTTAATGATTCATAATCAAATAATAGTAGAGAGATTTTGGTTTTCAATTGCAGTCTTTTATCACTAATATGACCTAGCATATAGTGCCATAAACAACTATTATCAATGTCAATATAAGATTTATTAACAACACATATATGATTAAAATTAAGCATATGATTTCCATTATCAAAAACACCATTGCAAATATTTTTTTTCATCAAATGCAACATTAAAAATATTTCCTTTACAATGAAAACAAAAATATGTCTGTGGCACTGTTGAAACATATATAATGCGAAGGGGAATCATCATTTCAATGGCCAGCTATGTGGTGATTTCAAGTTTGGGTTTTTTGCTTTCAAGACCTATGTTATGATAGCTAGTAAGATAGAAACATCAAATAAAGGCCAACTGAAAACCTGTGGTGGTATGTCAACCACCTCAATAGAGGCTAGCCCAAGTTAGGGAGTTGACATGAACAACTTGGTCATGACCCTCTGCTCGAGGTCAAGCATAAGACCAAAATGTGGAAGAGCTTGAAAAGCAGCCGACTACATTCTTGACTGACTTCTATCAATGGAGGAATAATATAATTAGAATGGAAACACTGATCAGTTCGATAGTGATACTGAAATATGGTATACCACTCAAACTGGACATCACAATAACATCGACCATCAACCCAATGGTCCGTTAAACTAGACTAAAAGGCAGCTAAGGTTACACTGAGTACGAGTACTAGCATGCTAACCATGCTACTTTGAACATGAATATGGAGATAATATATCTCGAGATCTAGGACCAGGTGCAATTTCAAAGACCAATCTCTTCCAGAGACGAAAGAAGGTTGGAGGCTCGTCGCAATAGCAAATACCGTTGGTTCCACTAAATCAACATCTACTCCACTAATGAGTGTTAGGTGCTCAAAGATGAAACTAAAAGGATTATCTAGGAAGAGATACATTTAGAGTTTGTTCATGATCAAGAAGAACAAAGGAACAATCACGACAACCAACCGACTCTACCCTAGCAACCCAACAACGATGTTGAGCAATAACCACCACCTTGACCTCATGCGAAGGCCCGCATATTAATGGCAGCTAGGAAGCAAATCTCGGTATCAGAGGGAAGTGTATTCAGTTGGCAAAGTATATTTCTTACAGTACCGAGCATCCAAAGCACTTAGGTAGGAATCAGATTTGCCCATCATTTTCTCTACCGAGGACTGTGAGGCAACCTCATACCTCCATCATAATCATATGGTTGTCACTCTTGCAGTGGCCAATGTAAATGTGCATCGAGCCTTCATGGATGAGGGAACCTATGTCAATGTCATGTTCAAACATGTTTTCAAAGCTCTCATGCTTCTGCCTTACTCCTACGCTAGCCTTAACCTACGCCTTGCCAATTTACAATTCATGGGGTGTGCATTATTTCGATGTGCACCACCTTGCTTATGATAACGTTCGGTCAAGAAACCCTTGCAACAAAGGTCAAAGTGAACTTTGAAACGGTTGGTTTCACCTCTACATATAATGTTTAGATAGGACGACCAGCACTTGATGAACTGGACGCCGTCATCTCCTACAACTGGCTTGTCATGAAATTCCATATCCATGCCGATATTGGCGAGTTCCGAGGCAATCAACAAAATAACAAGGAGTGTTACGTAACCTACTTCAAAAGGCATAGAAGAGTGTTCTTATGTTTTAGAACTATTAGCATTTACTGGAAAGTCACTCAAAAGAACCATTGAGTCCGCCAACACACTGCTCGTGCCCAGATTTCCCTCAATTTTGAAGTATTAACTCCACTCGTCGACAACATTACATTTAAGCTTATTGTTTCAATCAGTGACGTGCGAACCAGAAGTGTGCCATACACCCATGGTAGGGACATCATTTCCATTGAAGAAGTAACAACTGATGATGTGTTGCTTAAGAGTACCCTCACGCCTAACAATGGTTGGTCATGTTGGGACCACCCTCTACCTCAAAGCTATACCAACTGGCAGCATGTCACCTAAGCTACCCTTGAGTCCAGTAGTGCCTAGGGTCATGCCACCATTAGCCACAATGAAGACAGATATGGCAGGAACCTTATTTCCTTGGCCACTCCCTAAAGAAATTGAGAGCTCATCACGGAATTGAATGAGTAAGTCGATCCCCATTGGCAAAAAAGGACATCTAACTTGGAAAATACTACCTTCTTAATGCCGATAGACTCATATGTGAGAGCTGGGGTTAACATCATTATCTTGACTCGATCACAAGCGTCCATCCCGGCCAAAGAAGTCTATAATGTCCTCCATTTTGAGGCCTGAAACTAAGCACTATAGATGCCATAGTCATCTATAGTATTAATTTTCAGTGATAAAATGGGATCAACTAATAGTATCATTAACATCAGAAGCACATGAATATGAAATTTTTTAAACACGATTTAAAGATAAACTTTCTCATTTCATTAGTAAATTTCCATATTCATTACATAATCTTAAACATTTCCTAGGTTCAAATAAAATATAATGATTACAAAATACTCCAAAAGCGACATATGAAGATGCCCCTTTGGTTGATCAGAGTTACTACTAGATAGATATATATTCTGCCATTACATACATTCAGACAAATAGTTTGACAAAATAGCGGACATAAATAGACCCTATAGAGCTAGATCTGCCTCATGCATGTCTTCGTAAGCTTTATTTATCACACCTAAACCTCAAACCTTACTCTCGAACTACACAAATGAGCATCCGAGGGTTAAAGGGGAAAAACAAAAACTTCAGGTTAACCAAAAAGTTTGGTACGAGTAATAATACATCAAACTCGAAAATATATATCCAGTGAGACCATACCGCTGACTAGAATGGATTTTCCCCTCACCAGTATCCTCTGAATATACGTCAATTAATTAATCTCTTGTAATCATAATATTTAAACAATAACAAAATAATCATATGCGTGCATGCTACATGGGTAATCCCGACTAACAATTTCAATTAACTAACTGTTTGTCTCTACTTCATTATTTTTTCAAGGTTGCTACAAACCTATGTGGCTGACTTGGGCCTACTAGATATAAGAAATTCTCTAACTTTCCATTATAAGGAAAAAGGATTGTCCATCCAAACACACTCATCTTATTGTTAACAGTGCCATCTGTCAATCTCATAGTTTTGCTAGGCTCACTATGAACCTATTGGTTTTACAGGCCAACCACTAACCTATCTAAATTATAGATTCCTTTCTGTATGTAAACCTAATTTTAGTTTTACCCTTAACGAATCCCTAGACACTGGAACTGTGGACTATTATCAACTAGGAGCTAACAGTTGAAGTATATGGTGCTTATACCATCCCATTAACCGGTTCTCTACTCTCTAATTCTTGAGTCAATTTATCCTATCATAATTTATCTAATGGTGATAAGAACAATAATTTCACTAGTAAATTTTTTTAGGCTAAATACCCTTTTTATTTCCTTGAAAACATAACTTGTTTTTAATGATTTAATCCTTGAAATCATACTTTAAAAAAAGAAATTATAGCTCTTTTCTTAGTTAAAACAAATGCTTGCTTTGAAATCGATTTGAGGTTGTTGCACCTCTAAAACCTTAAACAATCAAGCCTCTTTAAATATAACCTAAAAATCAATAAGTCACGACATCACTATGGCCGATATACATTGTTGCACATCTATATGCATAAGCTATATATATATAATATTTTTATAAAGCACAAGGCCGTAAGGCTGATATTATCTATGCTGCATAGTATAATATATAACTTATATGGTTTGCATAGTATACAATTTTTGATCTTTGAATTATAGGAACGCAGACATTGATAACCTTCGGATCAATACGATAAAGTCATTCATATCATTTATATAAACCATGGCTACGATGCCACCACCATAAAAAATGGTGATATTGAAAAAAGGCAGCATCATTGCCATTTATATCGATGTCAAAAGTATGTATATATATGCAACATCATTGCCTTAATACTTTATCTCAAAAATACTAGAGGCATCACTGCCTAAAGGAATTTATGTTGAAAGTATACATATGCAGCATCGATGCCTCATTATATCCAAAATAAGAGACGCAACATCAAAATCTTGAGGAGTTAATATTGAAACTAGTGGCATCATTAATGCCAACATAAATAAGCGGCATTAATACGGGGTTAAAACAAAGTAACATCGAGAGATTACGAGATAAGCCATGTCGCATGTAATTTAATGCCGAGAACCCATTTAACAATACTTCAACATGAATGGAAACATTGCATACCAACATGCTTGACATCGTACGCTTCCCTCCCGGTTGATGATGATATTGATAACGACGACATAGATGGACTTCAATGTTGATGAATAACGGCATGGAAATTTCATAATTATTATAAAAAACTATTTTATTTCTTTAAAAAGCAATTTTTTCACTAACTCCCATCCTTTGTAAAATTGCTACTGGATAATAATTTTCTTTATCAAATCCTTTTCAAAAAAACTATTACAAATCAAAATTACCATTCCCAACATAATTTGCAAACCATTTAATTTATATTAGTATTTTAATATAATTATTAAGCCTTTCTAGCCTAATAAATTCATACAAAATTTAAACACTTGGGAAAAATCCTTAAAAATAACAATAAATCAGAATTATATATTTTTAACATATAAAAATTTCAGGACCAAGAACATCATTTAATTATTTTTAATAATCAAAAGTCGAAATAAATCATTTTTCTTAGTTAGAAAATTCATAAAACATTCATACTTGCTTGGAAAATTATGAAATTAAAAACGCACTTTTAAAATAATTTTACCGACATCATATCCAAATTTCAAGTCAATTGGATGTCATAAAATAGGTTTTCACTCTTAAACCTAGTAAACAATTCCATAATAAATCCAGTAATTCATCATTTAAGCACATAATCAACTAATCAATCATAACATGGCATAATAACAATATGTAATTTGGGTTTGGTCACAAAACCCGAATATACATGTAAATTTGAGATGAATAACTATTATTCACCTTGATTGAATAAAGATATTGAGATTGGGTGCATTGATTTGATTTCCCTTAGTTTTATCTTTTGATTTCCTTTTCTCTTCTTAGATATCTAGCAATGGCCAGCCTCTACTTGGTTTTAGTTAATACGAAGTAAATGTGAGTTAGGAAATAGGGATGGGAGGGTTTATGGTTAGGAGATAATGCTTATTCCTATTTTTCACCTCACATTATTCCTCCTTCTTATTCAAGCTCTAATCGATCCTATTAGTTTGTTGATTAAGGCACGACTAATTATTTATCAAATCTCATTCCCCTTATCACCATATATTATTTTATTTTATTTATCTAACTAAATCTCCTAAATAATATTAATCAAAATTATGGATGTTATAGACTCCTATCTTTAAAAAAATTCATCCACAAAATTACGATAAGGTACATAACAAATATATAACACATGCATTAAACATACCATCAAGAAAAATCAGGATAAGTGTATCTAATACTTTCATCTGTCTCCCAAGTACAATCCTCTCATCGTCACTCCACTGGACTTTTACCACACTAACTGTGTAATTCCTTAACTTCTTCTCATCCCTAACCACAATAAAAAATGGTTGCCTAACAATAGTCATGTCCAGTTCCACTACTAAATCTACCGATTCAGTTAGAGTGATAGTAGTCTCTGGATCACAAACACCCTTCCTAAGATGAGAAAGATGAAAAATGTTGTGGACTCCTACCAAACTGCTTGGTAACTCTATCATATAGACGAGTTTACCGATCCTTTCTATAATTGGAAATGGTCCAACAAATTTAGGTGTTAATTTTCCTGGCTTCCCAAACCAGATTACACCATTCGTCAGCGATATTTTGACAAAAACATAATCTCCAACTGAGAATTCTAGATCCTTACGTCTCTTATCTGCATAACTTTTCTACCTTGACTGAGCTTCCTTCATCCTTGCCTGGATTAACTCAAAATTTTCTATGGCTTATCTTACCATATTTGAAGCAAGAACTAAACTGTCTCCGATCTCTAACCAATATACAGGTGATTTGCATGGCCTTCCATATAAAACTTCAAAAGGTGCCATTACTATACTAGTCTGATAACTATTATTATAGGAAAACTCAACTAATTGTAAATGATCTTCCTATAACCCTCCAAAGTCTAGCACACGAGCATAAAACCAAGCTATGATGCCCCACCCCAAGACCGATGAGAATCAATGGCCGAGTGGGATGTTCTTGAGACCTTATATGTTTGTGATATTCGTGATTGAGCTCCATCTTCTGATTCGCCCATTCTATTATTTAGTTTGGAAGCTCGACCCAGCTTGTTGGATCGTATTGTCGGTGCTCAGCGTCGTGACCTCGATCTTGTGCACCTTATCCAGATTTGTGAGTATGAGTCCCATGACGAGGAGTTGAGGGATTTCAGCATTGATTCTCGTGGGTCTCGGGGTGGGGTGTCAAAGCTTAACAAATCCTCCAAGACACTGTTAACTTTTCTATTAGCCAATCTATATATGGATGGTAAGTGGTACTCATCTTGAGCTTGGTACCTAACACCTCTTGCAGACTCTTCCAGAATTCGCTAGTAAATAATGAATCTCTATCACTTACTATACTACTAGGAATCTTATGCAGTCTAACAATATCTTTATAAACAACTTAGCTAAAACAGATGTCATTCTTTTCGACTTAATAGGAATAAAATGTGCACTCTTAGTAAGTCTATCCACTATAACCCAGATACTTTCATTTCCCCTATTCGACCTTGGCAACCCATCTATGAAAACCATGGTTTATAAAGTCCCATTTCCATTCTAGTATATCTAAAGGCTGAAGTAAACACTTGGCTTCAGCGTGAAAATCTAAATAAATTTTTTTATGTCGTGCATTCGATCTAGAAAGGTTTATATATATGTATGTGTGTGTGTGTGTGTGTGTGTGCATTGAATATAATTAATACACACACATATATAAATACATATACTCATTTAGATATTATAAAATACTTATATATATTTAAATATAATAATAATAATTTTTTATTGTAGTTCAAACATATGTATATATGTAAAATGATTTTAAACAAAATATTTATATATATATATTATTATTATTTAAAGTAATAGTGTGTGTGTACATATAAAACATTAATATTTTTGCATATAAGTTTTATGTATACACGCACATATATACATAGATATATGTGTGTGCGTGTGTGTATTTGCATAGTTTTTAATATTTTTATAAATAAAAAGTTTATATACATACATATATTTGGACAACATTTAATACATGTAAGATGAGCTAACATATCCATTGCGATGTAAATCCCAACATTTATATACGGGCATTGTAATACTCTGCATTTTTAGATAATTAAATAACCAAAATAATTATTAACAGTGAAAATGAGAATTTTTTGAATTGTCAGAATTTAGCTACGAGAGTTGCATCATATGGTCTACAACAATTTTCTGATCAATTTCCATATATAACCTGTCAAATCTGAGCTCGTATGAAGAAGTTACGAGAAGAATAAGAAAATCAAAATTATATATTTAAACGGAAAAAAAGACCCATATGGGCCGACCCTTGCTAGGGTCGGGTCGACCCATCATCCAAGTACAAATCGAAGAGTGTAAATTCGATTTTTGTGAAATCTCGTGCGTTCGTAGCTGCATCCGATGGCTATTAGTGAGCCTATGATGTGGTTGTACCATATTAAATCTTCAAATCCAATAACCTAAGCCTAAGCCACATTATAAATAGAACCCTAGGCCTAGCTATTTTTCTCATTCAGATTTTCTACCAATTGGGTTCATTAGCTGAGGCTAAACCCTAAATAGAAAATTTTTCTAGGGAAGAGATTATTTTTGATAAAAATATTCTACACCCTAGAAATGGATCAAGGAAGGCCCAGGACTAGAGCTAAGGACCATAGGTGAATGTTTTGTAATCATTTTAGATTTGTAAAAAAATTAAAATATTAGGGTTCTCAATAGTTGTATTTTTTCTACAATTTTGAGACATGTTTTATTTTTATGAATTATTTTGAGATGAAGATTAATTCTGAATGATAAGTTGTTATTTAAATGTTTTCCATTGCTTTTAATTATTTCTCTTATGAATCTTAGTCTTTGTGATGCTTTAGCGATACCTATAATGCACCACATCCTTCGGTGTTCCATTTTTGGGAATACTAAGGGGTGTGGGGTGTTTCAATTGTTATCGAAGCCTAAGGTTACAAGATCCCTAAAAAATTATTCAAAAAGTTAAGTATTTTTCAAAGGCAACATTTCTTCAACTAAACTATTTTTCAGGAAGAAACTCTTATTATAGAAATAGTTCTCAAGTATAAGAGAGTATTTATAAAAATCCCCTCAAAGTCTAGTTCAACCTTCTTCTGGTTCTTTCGAGCCTAAATTTTCTTTTCTTTGCATAGAATGGCGACGCCTCAAATCTTCTAAAGGGTGTCCAAGTCCTTGGTTGGTTCTGTAGATACCTCCAAGCTACAACACCAGAGGTGTAAGGGCAAGTGCCCAATGCAGCACCGACGGGTGAAGGTCCCGTTAATCCACCTGCAGTAGCCAATTTTTCTAAGCTATGCAAAAACTTTGCTAATTTTTGAGGCAAGATGTTTTCTGGCATGGAGGATTTCGTAGAGGCACGAACTTGGTTGAGGAGTATGAAACATATATTTGGCCTATTAGGATTGGAGAACTAAAAGAGAGTTCAGCTTGCATCTTGGCAGCTGAAAGGAGAGGCATATTACTGGTAGGAGATTGTAGAGATGGAGGGTAGGGATATTGGTTGGGTTGGATTTCGAAAAAGTTTGAGAAAAAGTTCTTGTCGTAAGCCGAGGAAAGCATCAAGTCGGAGATGTTCATTAGTTTGAAGCAGGGGAGTCTTTCAGTGAAAGAGTACATAAATTAGTTTAATGAGTTATCGTGGTTTAGGATGGAGCTTGTTAGTACACCACATAAGAAGGCCACCAAGTTTGCTAAGGGTTTGAACCAGCCCCTCCAAGGGTTGGCATTGACATATGTACCTATGGGAGTGACGTATGAGTCACTTGTGGAAATGGCCCTCATATCAGATGTTACTAAGGAAGATGAGGTTAAGAAGGTTCCTAAATCAGAAAATTATAAGAAGTAGTGGTGGAAGAATAAGAAGGATAAGAACAAGAAGAAAGGAGGATGACCTCAAAAGGGACAGATCGAGAAGTGAGAGAAGCGTCATAATTGTCGATTGGTTGGGCATTACTCAAAGGACTGTAAAAAGGACATGATGAAGGGGAGGTGTTACAACAGCGGGCAAACTGGGCACCTTAGTAGAGCTTTCCCTAAGAGGACAGGGAAGAGAGCAGGCGCATCTACGGTGCAAGTACAGGCTTTGGATGCAGCACCTTCTAGTAGTGGACCGGAGCGAGGTAGGAAAGTCTCTGTAGAAGGTTTGATCTCTATTTCGGGTATTCCTATTCGCACTTTATCCATGATTTGTAGGGGTTTGAATTTTTTTATACTAGGTGTAGAGTTTGATTATGATGCTTATGTACTAGGATTTTGGAGATATGGGGTGACTATGGGGATGGACTAGTTATCCACTTATGGTGCGATGTTGGATTGAGAGAGGAGAGTCGTCAGACTAAGGACATGTAGCGGACGAAACCTTGAAGTTTTTTGCAACCCACAGTGGTCAGTCATGTTGAGCTTTCTTTATTGGCTTGATTCATCATTAGGAGAGTTAGATTCAGCTCCAGTCGTTATAAATTATCCAGACATTTTGGAGGAGGTAAGAGGGTTACCCCTAAGAGAGAGATTGACTTTAGGATCTATCTGAATGACATCCGATAGCATCGATAAGACACCGTTTAGGACATCCGATGGATTCTTTGAGTGGTTGGTTATGCCGTTTGGACTGACCAATGCTCCAACCTATTTTGTAGATCTGATGAGCTATGTTTTTCGAGATGTCCAAAATAAGTTCGTCGTAGTGTTATGGATGACATTCTGGTGTTTTCCAAGAGTATGTAAGAGCATGTTATTCATCTTGAGGTGGTTCTTCGTACAGTTCATGTTCATCGGTTGAAAGCAAAATTCTTAAAGTATCACTTTTGGCGTGAGGAGGTGCGTTTCTTGGGGCATGTAGTCTTAAGAGAGGGTATAGTTGTGGATCCTGCTAAGGTGGTAGCGGTACAGGATTGAAAGGCCTCCGAAAATGCTATCGAAATTAGAAACTTCCTAGGTTTGGCTGGTTATTATATGAAGTTTGTTAGAGATTTTGCTAAGATTTCAGCACCGCTTACTTGCCTCACTAAGAAGCATGCGGCATTCATCTGGGACGTAGATTGTGAGAATTCCTTCACGATGCTAAAGAGGGCCCTTACTAGTGCACCGGCATTAGTTTTACCCGACGGAGCTAAGCCTTTCATATTTACATTGATGCATGTGGGACTAGCCTAGGGGCAATATTGATGCAGGAGGGGAGGGTAGTATGCTATGGGAGTAGACACTTGAGAACTCATGAGAAGAACTACCCCACTCATGATTCGGAACTGGCTGTTATTGTTTTCACGCTCAAGTTTTGGAGACATTATTTGCTAAGAGAGAGGTTCGAGCTTTTCACTGACCATAAATCATTGAAGTACCTATTCTCATAAAAGGATTTAAACTTGAGGCGGCAGCGTTGGATGGACTTTCTGGCATCATATGACTTTGAGATAGCTTACACCCTGGGCAAAGGGAACGTGGCCGTGGATGCGTTAAGTAGGAAGAGAACAACCCTTAGGCCAATATTCGTGGAGTGGAAAAGCCTAAAGTTTATTCCACCTTTTATTTAAGCCCTCTATGAATATTACTCCTGGAATATTGGTAGCACTTGAGGTTAGCCTACCCTCATAGATCATATTGGCTCAAGGCAGCGAGAGGATTCAAAACTTGTGGATATTTTAGATAGGATTAGCAAAGGAGAGGTCTCTAGGCATCTCCAACTCTATTCCATCGATAGTAAAGGGTGGCTAAGGAGAGATGGAAGACTTTATGTCCCCCACACTGGTGATTTGATGAGTGCAGTTCTAGCAGAAGCAAACCATTCTCGGATGACCATTCATCCGGGTGGTGATAAGATGTACAGGGACATGAGGAGAGTTATAGGACTGGCATAAAGAAGGATGTAGCAGAGCTTGTGCTTAAGTATTTTGTGTGCCAAAGGGTTAAGGCAGAGCAATAGAGGCCTGGAGGATTGCTTCAACTATTGGCTGTACTCGAATGGAAGTGGGATAGTGTTTCGATGGACTTCATAAATGGTTTACCCTGATCTAGGAAGGGGAATATGGGTATTTGGGTGATTATAGATCGTCTGACTAAGAGCGCCCACTTCATTCCGGTCAAGAGTAAGAGAACAATGCCTTATTTAGCATCCATATACGTTCGTGAGATAGTTCGACTTCACGGAGTTCCCTCTAGCATAATAAGCGATAGAAATCCTATTTTTACTAGTAAGTTTTGGAGGAGCTTGTAAGAGGCTTTAGAGACACAGCTTAGATTGAGTATGGACTATCACCCTCAAATGGATGACCAAAACGGAGAGAGATACTAGAGTTCTTGAGGATTTGTTGAGGATGTGCATTCTTGATTTTGGAGGGACTTTGGTGGAGCACCTTCCTTTAATGGAATTCACTTATAATAATATTTTTCAGGCTAGCATTAGGATGGCTCCCTTTGAAGCCCTTTATAGAAGACCTTGCAAGTCGCCTTCATGTTGTTTGGAGTCTATAGAAAGATTGCTACTTGGTCCTGACATAGCTAGAGAGACTTTGGAAAATATTGATTTGATTAGAAGAAGAATGAAGATGGCCTAAGATAGACAGAAATCCTATGCAGATAAGCGCAGAAGGGATATTGAGTTCGAGTAGGAGATTTAGTTTTCATTAAGGTGTCTTTGCTAAGAAAGGAAGCGATGTTTGGATCAAGTGGGACATTTGCTTCCATATTCATTGGACCTTTCCCCATTGTGGAAAGGTTAAGATGGCGTATCAGATAAAGCTACCGGGGAGGCTCGCTGGGGATTATGATGTTTTTCATTTTTCGCACTTGAGAAAGTGCTCACATGATTCAGCAGAGGTAGTGGAACTTAGTCAACTTGAGGAAGTTGAAGCGGAGAGAGAAGCATCAGTTTGTCGCATTCCTACCAAGATCGTTGGACATGATATCAAAAAGCTTAGGAATAAGAAGTCCCTTTGGTTAAGGTACAGTGGGGAGATAGCATTGAGGACGCTACATAGGAGGCTGAGGAGCAAATATGTATCTATTATCCACATCTCTTCGATGGTATGTCCTGAATTTCCTATTTTCATCTTTAGTTTTGAATAAGTTCTTTCCTTTGGTATCCTTTGGGAGGGTAGATCTTAGGATTTAACCTATGGATGGTAAGATTGAATGTACACATGTTAGTAGAACATGTTATGTATGTTGGACGCAAGTGGTTGCAAGTGTTTGCTAACGGATGCTAATGGACGCATATGCACACTTGGCACTATTATCTCTTAGAGATCATCCTAACTAGGTCACTATGGCATATGCATACGGATGTGTTTGCACTTGCATTTTTATTTTTGGTTGCTATGAATGAGTGATTATCGTATGATTATTGCATTTGGATGATGATTGCAGCACGCATATAGAACTATTAGTTGTCATTAAGGAATTTGCAATCATTTGTAAACATGGCACGGACATGAGCACATAAAAAGGTAGTCGACTGAATCTGTAGACCGCCTAATCTTTTGCATTAGTTAGGGACGTTGACACTGCACTATTGCATAATCATAAATTTCATTAAAATGCTTAAGGATAATGGATGGAACGGGTGATGGTTGAATATGTGGTTGTGGAATTTGGATGAAAATATGTATTTCATTCTTCCGCCCTTAGAGATTTCGAGGGCGAAATCCTTTAAGGAAGGGAGAATGTAACACCCCGCATTTTTAGATAATTAAACAATCGAAATAATTATTAACGGTGAAAACGAATGTTTTTGGAATTGTCAGAATTTAGCTATGGGAGTTGCACCAATTGGTCCGTGATAATTTTTTGATCATTTTCCATATATAACTTGTCAAAATCCGAGGTAGTATGAAGAATTTACGAGAAGAATAAGAAAATCAGAATTATATATTTAAATGGAAAAAAGAAGACCCATAGGTGTCGGCCCTTGCTATGGTTGGGTCGACCTATAAGTCGACCCACAAATGGCTTAGGTTGACCCGCGCCTTCCCTGGATGATTTTTCGTCCAGGTACAAGACGAAGAGTGTAAGTTCTATTTTTATGAAATCCTGTGCGTTCATAGCTGCATCTGATGGTTCCTAGTGAGACTATGACATGGTTCCACCATATTAAATCTTAAAATCCGATGGCCTGAGATTCCTAAGCCACACTATAAATAGAACCCTCAGCCTAGCTATTTTTCTCATTCAGATTTTCTCCCAATTGAGTTCATTTCCTTAGGCTGAACCCTAAATAGAATTTTTTTTCTAGGGAGATCTTTTTGATAAAAATATTCTACACCCTAGAATTTGATTCAGGAAGGCTCAAGACTAGAGCTAAGGACTAGAAGTGAGTGTTTTTGTAATCGTTTTAGATTTGTAAGCAATTTAAAATAATAGGGTTCTTAATTGTTGCAGTTTTTCTACAATTTTGAGACAGTTTTTATGCAAGTTTATTCACAGTCAGTTTTTAAGTAAATTTCAGAAGTTCTTTTCAGTCTATTTTATTCAGCTATTTTATTCAGTTATTTGCAGTTATTTATAGTTATTTACATCTGTTGTAAGTTAAAATTTTTCCCATAAATGTTAGTTTCTTTTTATAAAGATTTAATTCTTTTTGACGCGAATAAAATATTAAAAAGAAAAGAATTCGCAAATATGGGTTAAAATAGAAAAACACTAAATTTACAAAAATCAGATGTAAAATGAGAAAAACTGAAATAAAATGGAGAAGGACCGAAATAGGAAAATTTGAGATATTTGCAAGCATGACATAACAAGTGGTTATAACTAAAAGGAGAAAATAGAAGAGTAATAGTTGCAAGAAAAATTATAACACGTAGTTTATAATTAGAAAGAAAGAAATAACAAAAGGTGCTTATTTTAAAACTTAGATCTTGTATTAAGTTAAAAGCAAATATAGCAGTAGTGGCCCGTACCGGCAGCATTCCCTTTCAGGTCTAGGACTGGTGGTCTCACACATAGGTGAGGCTGGGCACGCTTATACTGATTAGGGTAAATAAGGAGACAATAGATAGAGGCTCAAATTTGAGGATTTGGGCAAGGGGCGCAAAGTTAGAAGATTTGTTTGTTAGAAGCAGTACCGACAACATTCCCTTTCAGGTCGAGGACCGATGGTCTCATATGTAGGTAAGGCTGGACACGCTTTTACTGATTAGGGTAAATAAAGGGTCAAATAGGGGGCGACAGTTAGTGTGTACCGGCGATGACCGAGCGTGCAACATCGATTAGGGTAAATAATTCGCTACTACGTCCTAAGCGTTAAGAGGTGTCTTTTTCTATGGGACCAACATGATGGGTTCATAGTGGCACAACAGAGATAGGAAAGGCCGATCAATGGGTAGAATTAGAACTTCAACCTAATTAACTTAGCAGTTGAGATGAGATTAGGATTTCAACCTAATCACAACAGTTTAAGACAAGTGCAAACAATCATAGCAAATAGTCAAACAGAATCAGAAATAGTATTTTATGCGAGTTTTATCTTTTCTGTATCTTCCTTTCATGCTAGAACTATTTCTTAGTCTATTATCTTTATTCTGCTTAGAAATGCTTGTAATTACTTTCACTCACCAGACTTATTGTGTGACCCACTCCTCTACCTTTCCTTTCCCCCCAATAGGCCAGCAGAGTTGAGGATAGTTGATTCATGTTGTTTGGAGATTCATTTTCGGAGTTTTCTCATTTCAGATGTATTCTTCTACTTTTCATATTTTTCATTTGACTTATGATGGATTGGCACTTGTGAGAGGGATTATTATTGTTATTTTTGTACTCTGATTATGTGAGACTGAGATGCAATTTCATATTACATGAGAGATTTGAGTTTTTAAGACATGTTATGTTTTAATGACTTATTTTGAGATGAAGATTAATTCTGAATGATAAGTTATTATTTAAATGTTTTCCGCTACTTTTACTTATTTGTCTTGTGAATCTTGGCCTCTGTGATGCTTTAGCTATACCTATAACGCACCACATCCTTTGGTGTGCCCTTTTGAGAATACTAAAGGGCGTGGGGTGTTTTAGGCATGTTATACCTTATGTTATACATGCACACACATTAATTATGTATATAATACACATAGGTACTTTTATATTTAATTTGAATGTAAATTGTATATAATTTATAAATTTAAATAAATTTAAAGATTTTATTTAACTAAAATTTACTTCTAAATAAATTATACTTTACAGGCCCAATAAAGATCCAATAAGGTAAAAAAATTGAAATTCATCCATTACTTCCATTGTGGGTTAGCCTAATTCCCATAATAGTATCAGAGCCCTATAGGCTATGCGGTCTAATTAGTCATATTACGGTTAACCAATTAAGCTCACAACCGGGTTAATAGGGAACCTAAAAGCTAATGTCTAGGATTGAGTTTACGTAATCAAGTACTCTGCTGTACCTCACCACCAACTAAGGCAGAGAAAATATGCGAGCCCAAAGATTGTCTCTAATAGAAAAGACCTAATTTAAATTGGTCATTGGGCTAATTTTCAACAAAAGGTTTTAAATTTAAAAGTTAAATCTAAAAAGATGTAAATATATTATAAAACTTATAATATAACAAAAATTCAAAATGTTTGAAAATATATATTAATTTTGAAAATTTATTAATAAGATAAATTAATTTAGTAAGTTAATTAATTAACAAACGTATACATGTACTATATATTATTATATATGACATGTTGTTTTAAAGTGTTTAAAATAGCATAAGTATTCCCGTATATATATGAATTAAAATTTGAAATTACTAATCAAATTATTTAATTAAAGGTTAAATTAATTAATTAATTAAAGTTTAATTAAATTAATTAATTAATTAAAGGTATTTAATTAACAAATTAATTAGAAGTTAATTAATTAACTAAAGTACAAACATATATATATATGGTATATGCACAATACTATAAAGGTTTTAGTATAAAATAAATATTTAATATAAATGTTATAGTAAAATAATATAAAATTAATTTAAAATGTTAATTAATTAAAAATTAGCTAAATAAGATTTAATCAATATACTATTATATATAAGACTATTATATAAGTAATATGAAATATAAAAGTTATACAATAATACAACTTATATAATATGAATTTATGAAACAAAGGTGGAACATCAAAGAAACCCTAATGAACTTAAGGAATAAATAAATATGTAAATGTACATATACTGTGACTTCCAATGTGTTCGACATTTGAATCATGAGGCTATTTCATAAGAAATACATTATTCCATAAGTTGATATCACTCAATATAATATATTAAAGATTATGAATCTTTAATATAATGTTGTCCTCCATTATATATATATATATAAATTATTTGCATACTCTTTAGTTGTTGAGAAGACTAAATTTGGGGATGTTATATGTAGCATTCTTAATATATTCAATAGATAAGGTAAGATAACTATATGTATTTGTTGAGCAAACTCAAGGTGTATATGCTATACTTAGGCCATCACTATGGTAGGTATGAGTGAATAATTTCATTTCAATTTATTAAGAAAACTCAAGGTTGAAATGAAACTAGGATAAGGAACCATAGGTTAGGAATTGTCTGTGACACAACCGATAAAGTGTTATCCATCGTTTGTTGGGCTATGATTTGTTAAGCAGGCTCAAGGTGGAAATCCCAAGACAAACAAGTCCTAACACCAACTAGTGAAGTTGAAAGACTTCTATGTTTTCGCTTAGAGTTTAGTAAAATATAAAAGACTAGTGGGAGCTTTGTTAGAAAATGAAATCATAACATTTAACCTTTTCAATGCTGTAAGAAATTAAGCTATATAATGTTATAATAATCCACATTGATATATTTTGCATTTAAAATAATTGATAAAACATTTATCAATAAGATATATAAATGAATTGAATTGAAAATTGAAAAATAGAAATATAAAATATACCTACTATTAAATGAGTATTGCATGTGAATGTTTCTATTCCGTTGCAAGGGCCTAATTTTACAACTGCTTAATAGGTTCGTAATTTGGTTGCTTACGTGTTTATTGGGTTGAGACATATATTGCATCCTATGAGTTTTGAACTCTAAAAGCAATACAAGATTATGGATATTTGATCCACATACTATCGCATATAAGTGTTATATAGAAATGGCCACAGTTCGTGGTGTATGATACTTTGATGAAGGTAGTTCATTCGACATAAGCAAATAAATGGTATAAGGAGATCGAATATTCATTCTGAATTACAAAGAACTGCATTGTGTTAAATGTAAAACTAGACCAAAAATACAAGATAGATCTAAGAACTTGATCGTTGAAATGTCAGTTTGATCAGTTTACATAGAGTGCAACATATTTGATGTCCTTAAAGGTTAAGGATGATCGAGTTCGCTTTTGTAAAGAGTTCATTATGATGTTGTTGTAAGAGATTTATTTGAATGATTTGACCATCTAGAAAGGAAAACTAATGTACAATAGTTGATGTGATTTAAGTCACGGTTAGGATGAAAAGAGTGAATATACACTTCTGCTTCATAAAGTAACATCAAAGACGAGAATTGTAATAATAATAAAAGATGCTTAACATTGGAATAAGAAATATTATTTCTATTTCAAAACATATTTTTATATAGAAAATTATTTTTCATGAGATTTATTTTTATGAGCTCAAGATTTTTGACCAAAGAACTCTCCACTATAAACTAGTTGTAGTATATGAAATAAAAAAACTATATTAAGTGAATGATGGACCTCTGAATTTAATATGCTATTATAGTAATGGCGAAATAATGGGAGCATGCCATATAGCACTTATTGATTGTATCAAATTATGAAATAGTTTTCGTAAAGTGTACCACACATCGTTTACGGAATAATTACTATTTTTCAGTATCGATAGTAAAGTAGACATAGTTATATTTCAACATGAATATTATGAATATAAGCTATGAAATAAAAATATAATGTGGTAGTGATGCATTGGAAAATACAGAAGTATCTAAAATTATTTACATTTATTTCGGAATTATAGATTAAGCTGTAGTTTTGTGAAATAATTTTATTATGAGATTATGAATCATATGAACCGGCTAATTATATCTCAAATAATTAAGGACTATGCATTCACTTAATGAGAGCATCATAATAGTTGATGAACTCTTAGGATTGATACATATAGATGTATGCAATCTTCAGTGTATTAATACCAAAACTGTTCGATGTACTTCGTCATATTCACCGATGTGTTATCATCGATATAGACATGTGTATTTGATACATATGTAGGATGTCTAAGATAAACTCATAGAGTATAAAACAAAAGTAAATAACATAAAATGAAATAGAAATGATTCAATTTAATCGAAGGGGTAAGCATATTAGGAAAAGTTCTAAACATACCTAAAAATGAATTAGGATTCAATCTCAAAAGTTACTCCTCCTTGTCGTACATAATAATTATTGATAAGGAGTAATCAAACTTGGCTGGAAAAAGTACGATTTATTGTGAATGAAGTTGAGTTAAATTCTTTGTGAAGGATCTAGTATTTAAGAGTAGTACACAAGGTTAATATTTACTACAACAAAAACTAACCGATAGTTGCATTAGTTAGCAGCGTTTAAGCTTAAGTGCAACTGATGGTAAAATAGGTAAAAAATTAGAGAAAGAAATGCTGTTAATATGCAGCTAAGTGTTCCCGTGAGTAATTTATTAAAAACTTTGATGATATTTTTTCCCTGGCCGCTCATTTTTTTTTCTTTTTCTGCCGCTTATTACTTCACAAATTTTATTAAGCTTCTCTTCCCCGAAGAAGAAAGGAAAAGCTTGAAAGTTTCCTTTTGGTTCTGAAATCTAAGATAACGATTCTCATTCTTGAATGATAAAATGAAAACCCTAGCTTCTAATCGACATTAAATCGCCCTTGACCTCATATTACTGTTGCGCCTCAACTTCACGTCTTGCCTCACCCTCAGCAAGTCGTCGTCGTCGCAGCAATCGACCAGTCTAACCAAATGATGGAGTATGCATCTTGGAAGACTGCAGCGCTGGCTGGACCAGCGTCAGACTTTGGTGGGTCTTTCGATAGGACTTGGAAGGGCATGTTGCTCTGAGTACCTTGGTGCCAAGTACCATGATATTATGGTGAGTTAAGAATTAGTTTTGTGTAGATAATTATTTTTATTTATATGACATAACTCACTGTTAGGCTAGATAGAACTAGCATCCATTGCTATTAAAAAATGAATTTATTTGTTATATGTAGAATAATTATTTTGTGTGATTCAGATTTTTATGGAGGTAATCTTGCTTATCCTAGAAAAATGGTTATTTCTAAAACTTTAAGTACCTAAATCAAAAGGGGATGCATATGAATTTATATCAAACACATTTGCAAATAAGATTTATATGTTACAGAGTGAATGTTGTACCATTTATTACTTAAGTGTAATGATGAGGTATAGAAATCATATTTTACTGCTTATAATGGATCTGCTTGTCTTATAAAATTATCAAACTTTTAAATATATGATTTTCCCCCTACTTGTTAGATTAGTTTCTTTGTAAAGTTTGCTAAGTTTCAAATGCAAAAAAAATAAACTGTAATCCCTTCTCTACCTTATTGTCTAATAAGCACCAAATGTCATGTAACAAATGTTAAACGAACTAGTAAATGGGAAATGAAGAATTATTGGGCTTTAAATATATACATGATTTTCTACGATGTAATGTTCAACTACTCAAAATCACTCGTGAACCTTCAGGTCATATCTGATATCGCAAATTTAATATAAAGTATTATTGGAAAATGTTATATTCCTGCTAGGAAGTGAATTCATTTATGATTCTCAATAAAGTGAGAAACATTAACCCTACTTGACAGTGAAATTATTCTAAGCCACTTACTAATGCAAGAACTAACGTGCAAGTTTTTATTGTATTCATAAAGTGCTAATTGATTTGTGTGAGGTCTAAACCAAGAACTTTGGAACCACAGTCCAAAGACACGTTCCTACTTAGTTTTCATGTCGGAGACGTAACCGTGTTTCAACTAAAAAAGGATACATCCCAAAATATTCAGGTTTCTAAGGTATGTATTCATCAATTAGTTTACTAGATCTTTGTATTTGAGCATTTTTTGGATCTCTTAAGCGACAATTCACATTTCGGGTTAAAATGGAAACCGTGAGCACTTAAATTGTACCAACATAGAATTCAAGAAAATTACCACATGATAAATGTAATACTTAATATACCATTCTCTCGCATATGGAGGGAATCGTATCTAAAATATGATTAAATGAATGTGCTTTTATGCATCAAATATAAATCTCAAAACTTAATCTCTATTCACATAATGCTCATCATACAGTTCTCTTACAAACTCAATGTTCCTACTTAGTTCAAAGAAGTTGATGCTTTTTATTTTTATCAAGCATTGTATTTCCATTTTGACTCACATGTCTCTCTGATGAGTTAGGGAGTAGTGTTTATAATATAGTTTAATAGAAGACCCACTTTAGCTATTGAAAGTGTTTATAGCAATTAGCAATAGTTGGAGAAAGAGGTAGTGTAAAGACCCGATTCTTCGACTTTCGAAAATCAACATCAATACGTCCACTGTACCAACTGCCGAACAATCGAATGCTGAAAAACCGAACCCTTAGGGTTTAAGAAGAAGAGGTAGAAGAAGACTGTAACGACCCTGGATTTTTGGCCCCGTTTATCTTAATATATATATTTAATTTAATTAAATAAAAAGTAATTTGATCATCTTAAAATGAATATGATTTGGAAATACTGTCATTTATTCATATAAACTGTATTTTAAAAAAGGAGAGTGATTTGGGAATTTAAAGTAAATCCCAATGATGTTTACAATAAAATCATTCTTATATAATTCAATTAAAATAAAATTTATCTTATATGATGGAATTACAATACTTTGTCTTATTAACATGTGATAAATAAATATATTGATATGGATAATAATCTTCAAAATAAAATCAAAGGTTATCAATATAAATATAAATATCAAATATAAGTAAAACTTAAGGTTATAATTTAAATATTTATAGTGAAAATATAAAATATAAAGGTGTAAGCATATGAATGCAAATTAAATATTAATAGTTAATATACAAATAGGATTAAATTAAATAAGAAAGCATACAACATAAACTGTAAATTTGAAAACATAAAATAAAATAATCAAAATATAAAATATAAATATAAATAAATATGTAAGCTCATGAATCTAAGTTTAATATTGATCGTCGAATACAAAATATTGATAGTAAAGTACAAATAGGAATAAATATAAATATAAGCAAGTAAACTATATTGAAAATAACTTAAACATTGATAGTTAGAGTGAAAATAAAAGAAAAACAAAGATTAGATAATTTTGTTAAACATACAACATAACTATAAAAGTCAGTAAGCAAAATAAAATGAAAACATAACACATATAAGTGTAAACTATTCAAACAAGAAGTGTATAAACTACAACCTGAAACTATATATGTTCATAAAATAACAAAACAACTTATCTTTATTCTCAAGGCCAAAGTCAAAGTATAAAAGAGAAAAAGGTAAAACATAGCATCTTCATACAAGACTAAAGCATAAATCAATACCTGACAGAAGCACATGTGTATAAACTATTTGGACTAGAAGTAATAGGGAAATGCTTACATACAAAATAAAAGCTTCATTTGCAAGCCAAGTAATTGCCTGCAAATATATGTCTGCATACAAATGTTTATGTACAGATAAACATAATAAGTATGTAAACATATTTGGTAAACAAAAATATGTACTTGCTATCTTCTTGGCCAACAATTTTGTCATTTCAAAATATTATAAAAAAATCTGTTTATAAAGGTAGGAGCTGACCAGATATTGCCTTCCCCTATTCAACCGTTGTTTTCTATATATTTGTATGCATCTTCATGTGGTTCGTTCAGTAACTTGCTAAAAAAAACAAACCAAGGAAGAACTCGGTCAGATTCAGGGCAGATTCAAAACAAAATTTCAAGCAACAGTTTTCAACTGCAGTCTTCATCACCTCAGCTTTATTCCTTGTTCAGAATTTTGTTTGTGACTAAACAAATTTTAAAGCTTTGTGTTTAAATTTAAAAGCAGTAAAAATGATTTCTTATAGGGAATTTGTCCCTGTTTGATCTTGAACATGATTCTGTGTACTCTGCACATTGTTCTTCACTGTGTATGCATATGGGTTGATTTCATTCAAAAATCAAATTTTGCTTTCAACTGAATCATGGTAGATTTTCATTTTTTTATCAAACAAGATGTCGAAGCTTCAAACAAGTCGATGTTGATAGAATATGCTAGTGAAGTATTCCTACTGTAAAACTGTTTTACAAGAAACCAAAGAATATATTGATAAATTCAACTGCTATAAGAATCTAATTCAAGTTTATAAATTGAAAGCTTAGTGAAATTTATGATTTTTAAAACGAAAATGAGGATTTTTACATTGGTATTTCATGAGCAGTTCATATGTGAATAAAAACTGCAAATTTATCAATTTCTCGAAATTGAATCAATGATAAATGATGAAACTTAACTTGAAGCAAGTTTAAACCTTTGTGGTTCCATGAAAATTATCAGAAATTTTTTTATATCGCCTGAGATTAGAGTATGAGATCCATTTAGGGCTTGAGTTCCTGTTTTTACCCATGTCTGTATCGAGTCGAGATCGTCACCATAACGCGATCGTGTGGCTCGAACTTCTGTGGGATGATGGTTTATCGTGGTGCCGACGTATGGGCGAAATCTTGGGCACTGCAGGTGGATGGAGAGGCGGTGGCAAGCGATAACCCAAGGCGTCGTTACAGTGTTTATTTTCGAGCAGAGGCTTTTTTCGAATTCGAGCTTTTTAAGGTAATTCGAATCTTGATTACAAGCCTAGTGTCGTTTTGTGACTTGTTGAAGTCTTTGTGGTTCGCCGAAGAAGGGAGATGCCGCCGTGCACGTGTACGGAGGCGGTGATACGCTACTCTAAGACAATGATGTGGGTCGCGCATTGTATACGAGGAAGATGAACGAACGCTTCGGGTCATGCTCGCGTGGTTGTGGGTTTTTCTTCGAGTTTGTTTTTGTTCGAGTGCGTGTGAATTTACTGATGTTTGATTTAAGATATTAATTAACTTACTGGAAAAGAAAAAGAATAGGGGAGAAGAAGAAGTAGTGGGAAGGGCTCGAGTGATTTGGATGGGTAACTCGAAGCGTTGCACGAGTTTTCCAGGGTAGTGCTCGGGTTTTTACTTGCAGTATACAACGAAACAAAAGTTAAAATGAACATAAGTTAGCCAAATTTTTTTCAACAGTTTTAACACTATAAACTAATAAAGGTTTAAACATTTGAGGTAAAACTTAGTACAAGTTTTTAATACTATAGTTTAATCAAGTTTTAACTGTTGAGATAGGAATGTTATATAAGTTTTCATTTTAGTTAAGACCTTAATAATGTTTTCAACACTTAATTATTTTTAAGTAATTAATTTAAGTAAAAATAAATTTAATTTACATTTAAAGTTGGAAGTTAAAAATCAATTGAATTTCAAAATTTAAGAACTTTAAAGTGTTAATTAAATTGAATGGTAATTAATTAATTATCCTAGAAAACAATTTAGAATAATTACTTTTTAATTGTAATTTAGCGATGGATCAATCGATGTTTAAGTAATAAATGAAATTGCAATTAACTACTTAAGTTAATTTAAGAATGGTTAATAGTCAATTAATTAAGTAATTTAACTACTTGTTAATAAATGATTAATTAGGTAATTAGCAGTAAATAAATAGGTAATTAAGTTTTATTTATTAATAATTAAGGTTATTAATTAATGGTTAATTAAAGTTAAACAAATCGATTAAGAAGTAATTAATTGAATGGTATGGGATAAAATAAAATAATTATGATATAATAGTTGATTTAGAAATGATTAATTAATTACATAATTTGAAATGGAATAAGTAATTAATGGATAATCAATAATCAATTAAATATGTTTAAGAGATAAATTCTCAAGAAATTGATTTTAAATTAAATTAATTACAATGAGAATTTAAAGGTGATTGCTTATGGATTGTTGTGTAGAATATCTGATTGTGATATTTATTTGATGATATTCTGTGATGCTCTGTGATATGCTGTGTTATATCTATGATGCTTCTATATGTTTTATCTGGGATAAATGCTATGTTAATTCAATATGTTGAATTTAAATTGTTTAAGTTAATTAGACAACTTGGCCTTTAAAATGACGTTTGGATTTCGATGAGACCGGGATCGGGTATCAATTTGATATTTCGAAAACCACATCGATCCAATTTAAACGATAGGTCGTGAATTCTGAAATGAAGTTCGAGATGGTGATTTCAGAATGCAAGGGTTATCGTCGTTGACTCTGAGGGTGATTCCAAAATGAGTGTGACGAGATAATGCCTTCGGTTTCGTTCGAACCCGGAATGAACTTGTATGGATTGAATGCTTTCAGCACATCGTCAAGTGGACGATGAGCATTCTAAGAGATATATCCTGTAAAGGTAATCGCAGCCTCAAGCCTCATCAACCGAGAATGGCTAAAACAGGGGAGATGCAGCAAGGTTAGGTGGGTCATGCCCAAGCAGGACAAGCCATTCCCCTGTCTAGATGTCCCTTTTTATTTCGGCTGTGTGGGCGGTTGCTAGCTACAACCGCGGGGTTTATCTTGTTCGGGACTGTTCAGTAAGGAATGGTTCCGGCCTTGTGTTGTAGGGGTCAGGAGTGATCCTCGGTACGGTGATCTAGGCCCCGTACTGTGACGGACGGTACCCCAGTAGCCCTGCCATTGTTGGAAATCCATTTTCCCTACGAGACCCTACGGTTTTGATTTGTATTACCCACTTTTGTGGCTAGTAGCTGGAATTTAATAGATGTAACAATTTCGGCTATTTTCTATTTACTTGAAAACCCTAGACACTATTATAATATCACATGATTTCCTATGAAATGTTTTGGTTAGCGTAAGGTAAAAACTTACCCGCATTTATTTGTGGGGAGTCTTACGTTATACCTTTATTTTCAAATGTTTTTCAAGTTAAACAACTTTAAACCGTTTACTCATACCAGACCCATGTCTGACCCGGAGTTTATATTTTGTTTTTCATAAACTCTTGGGTACTCAAATTTTTATGAGTAGCCAAGTGATAGGTTTTGGACTTTGATTTCTGGAGGAGCTTGGAGCAGGAGTTTCCAGACGTATGTAGCTATCTATCTAGTTCCGTCGTGTTAGTTGATGTGTACTGTATCTCTGACGTATATAGTAATAGATGTATGTATGACTGTCATATGTATTGATATTGTATAACTCTAATATATGTAAAACTATGTAATATTTATGTGATATATTATATTTTGTTCCGTTCTGCTATGAGATTCTGATGTTGTTGTTCTTTCTTTTCTCTTCTTTTCAATTTCTATCCATTTCTTTCTTAATGATGATACGTCTTTCTGGTAGTAGAAGGGCGGGTCGTCACAAAGACAGAAAGAAAGAAAGAAGAAACAACAAAAACAATATCAGAATCTCATATATCGCAGCGGAACAACTTATAATAGATAAATGAATAATCTTTAAAACAAAGAACTATCTCAGTTATTACATTACATCACATCATCATCAGAGTGTACAACAACGATATACAACACAACAAAACAATGGACAGTTATACAAACATGTCCTTACAAGTGAATTTACAGCGGAAAGATAATATCATATACAAGTAATATGTCACGCCATCCAGCTCGCCACTTGAGCTCCAAAGCACTTCTGAATCCAGAATGACATGATAACCTGACTCTAGACTACCCGTGTGGAAAATTATGGGCACCCAGAGTTTAGAAAGAGAATAATAAACTCCAGGTCAGTCATGGGACTGGTGTGAGAACTCAAAATAGTTATTTATCTTTTTTAAAAACAAACGAAGAAATATTTTAAAACAGATTCGCAATGCTTTTAGAAAATGTAACTACCATAAGGCCTCCCCGCACACACACAATGCAAACGCAGAATTGGAGGAGATTTCTCCTTATGATAGTCAAACATGCTTGATACGCAAATTTTCTTTGATATTATTACTATAAGTGCAAAGTGTGGAAACCCATTTCGAAAGTATAATATAAATCTTAGCTAGCAAAGGCACCATTATAGTGTGCTTACTATAGCTACCATATCAAATGGTAGGTTCTACAACTAAAACCGTACAAGGCTCGTATTATTTCTTTGGATTTCCAACAAATGGTCAGGCTAAGGAACTTCCTACTGCCACATGGGTACGCCTCTGGCGGGACGTCCCGAGAACCTAACCGGATCTCTGCCAACACAAGGCCGGGTTACCTTTGTAACTAGGTAACTACTACTCGAGTATGCCACCCCCCGGTCCTTTGGGACCTTTATCCGAGGGCCCTAGATCACAAAGCAACAACCACACAGAAAATGAGATTGGAGCAACCACATAGGTTAAGCATCAGGGCTCCATACCTGACACCACCCTTTTCCAAAAGGAAATGACATATCCTAAAGGGCGCGACCCTCATAAACTTGCCGCATATTCCTGTTTCGACCATTTCTGGGGTGTGAGGTCTCGTCCACAAAGCTACGCTTTTTCACAAAGCCACACTTTGATCAACAAATGATCAATAAATAATCATCACACATCAACACTCAGCATGCCACATTACCAAATTGGGAGTATATCGCTGATAACCTTCAACTACAAAACCTCTAAGCTCGTACGTCTCAGAGAAGGGTGTTAAGCTAAGAGAATAAATTCTCCGCCACCAACAGAGTTGTATTTGAAAGAAATCTGTTTTATATCTCAAAATGTAATGTCAGACACGTAACCATACAAGTCTGTTCCGGGTTCGAACAGAACCGAAGGCACTTCCAAAGAAGCCCTCGCAATCCGGGTATTCACAATCCCGATCGAATTTCCCATCACAAAGGAAATCTCCATACCGTAGCTAACGGTGCAGAGACAATCGATAGGTCATCCTATCATTTTCACAAATACCTGGTCTTCATCACCGGTCTTCAATGCTATCCATTACGTCATATCACTTATTCGGAGCGGGTTATATGACACAAAGGTCCTCTCCCGGCTAATCCGAATAGTGAACGGAATATTTTTAAAACACATGGATATTGGGATTTCAATTAAGTCACAGCTTATTAACCAAACCCTTTCTTTCAAATGGTTTAAACAAATTACCATTTTAAATCTTTAAACAAAAAGATTTACTTCACCAAGTTTACCCAGTTTCACAAAGATTTATTCCCAGATTCCCAAATAAATTTCCATTTCAATTGTATTAACTCATTAAATCTTAAATCAAAATTTAACTTATAGCTTTCAAACTATTCACAATTCAAGTCTTTTATAGTATAAAAGATACACCATTTGAAATACTCTTTTATTTCAAGTCAAGTTCAACAACCTTTCACAAAGATTAATTCATAGCCTTCGAAACCGTTTAATTTCAAATTTACATTCTTCTAACACAAATGCGAATTTCTTTCCTTATGTGAAAGCTATTATTATTTGAAAACAAATAGTTTTCTTTTGGGAAAAACTGTTTAATTTTTTTTTCATGTGTTAAAGCCACTCATGTATAAACTTGGATTTAAATTTAAAATTTCCAAAACTATATTTTAAATGGTTAAAAACCCATATAAACACCTTTTATAACTTGTACAATCTTTTAGACCATAGTACCCAAATCATTGAATTCAATTTCAAACATTGAATTCAAAATTTAAATCAAATGATTTAAATTCCATTTTTATTAAGTTATTTAAAATAACTCTTATTTTTAAAATTCATTTTCAAAAACTTTCAATTCCAATTCCAAAACTAATTTGGATTCAAAAATTCAATCTTTAGAATTGTCAAAAATCTGTGACTTAACTGATTTCCACGTGAAATCCACATTTTGTGTGTGTATTGTGTAGTCCAAGGGTTTAACACAATAGTGCAACAACATTCAACCATCACAGATCAAAATATAACAATATATTTGATAAGCGGTATAAACTATAACGCTTACCTTTCATTCACAGATCACAGATATATATATATATATATATATATATATATATATATATATATCAAAGACAAACAAATTACAGATCACAACACACATCAGGATATATCACAAAGCATCACATATCAAAGATATCAAACAATTCAACATCCAATATAATTCAAACATCCATAAGTAGGATAAATTTTATCATCTGATTAATTTAAATCAAATAAATTTCTATGAATAAAATTTGCTAGTTATTGTAAGTTAATAGCCAATTTATTATAAAAACATTTAATAAATTATCCTTTCATTGATCATTAATTAACTCTTAATTAATAGTTAATACTTGATTAATTATTCTTAATTAATTATCAAAACCAATTAATTTCTGCTTAATATATTCCTAACGAATTTACAAAATCATTTCTTTTTAAAATAAATTTCTTCAACTTATAATAATATAAATCGAAATCCATTTTCTTCGCCCTTTTTTCCGTAATTTTGAATTTTATTCAATATGGTTTTCAAAAATAACTTTGTCTTTTTTTTAAACTCCTTTTTAACTTATCCAATTCCCAAAAATAATTTTTACTATAAACTTTCAACTTGAAATTTCAAAAATCCAATTTTTATCTATTTTCGGTATCCAATGATACCAAAAACATACTCGACTAACCTGTAGCCTTCAACAATCTCAATCACAAAGATAATCACACGGATTACAAATCAACCAACACACAACATATAAAATAAATTCAAATGTTTGAGGAATCCAGTTGGATCCCTCCAACCTGTTTCCCTGCATCCAAAGATGTTAGCACAATACGTATTCCACTTCGAGGTGAAATATCGCGGTATATGGGATTTATAAAATATTCTCCGCAATTATGCGGCGCAAAAGGGTCTCATCCGCTATATAATGCAGGAAATCAACTCCAAATACATATATAAAACCAATTCCACATCAAGTTGGAATTATTGCGGTATATGTGTTTAATAAATAACATCCGCTTAATATACGGCGTATATGGTCTATTTCAAAACAACATATAATAATTTATCACCCAAGCATACAATCAAGCAATTTTAAATCTAACTATTTAAAATTTAAATCGAAACAATTCGATTGAGTGAGAAGTTCTCACCTTAGATTTTATTTTGCAATCGATTTTCAATTCCAATCCCGACTTTTTTCTTTGCCATTTTGACCTTGTATAAACAATTTAGGATTTTATTAATATTTGAACTATCGATGAATCAATTACTTACTTAATTTAACTAACACTAGGGATTTAAACTAATAATTAAATTTTAACTAACTTTATTTTAGTAAAATATTTGACTAAAAAAATTTATTTCAAAACTAAATTTAATAAAATAGCCTTTGGTAAAAATAAAATAAATAAGTATTATTAAGTAAAACTACCTTTATTATATATATATTTTTTATTTTCTCTGTAAAATATAAATCTATCGTCACATATAAATATTTTATGTCCACATATAAATTCGAAATAGGATTAAAAGAAACCATACCCCCGAAATTGGGAATGGCAGATGCAAATTCGTCGAACACGAACTCGAATTTGAACCCCAAGCCTGCTCCGACCATTCATGCGAAACCCTAAATCATCGACTTCGCCTGAACTGCTTTGCCTGCTTCACATCGCCACTATCCCACACATGCCTTATAGTCGACCTCACTGCCTCGCTATCGTTCAGCCATCGTGACCCATCCCAGACCAACATCGCGACGCTCGAGAACTGAATTGACGCCAATCTCCACGAACTCGAGATTCCTTAAGTCGCCGTTGATTAAAACCCCAATTCAAGTTCTCAGCCTCCCTTGCATGAAACGCGACCAGCCCCTCTTCCCTAAAAACATCGCATCGCGGCTACACGGCGCGAGCGAGCTTCACCACCTCCGGCCTACACGAGTATCTTCCTTCAAGAAGCATTTTGCCCGAAGCCTCGAGCTTGAACTCGAACGAGGAACATCGGCGCTCTAATTTGAGTAAAGAACGACGGCGACCATTCCTATGATCTCGATTCGAAAATGAAAGAAGAGACGACCGGGTTTTGATTTGAATTTGATTTCCATTTTGAACAAACTGGTTTCGGCCATTAAATTTATTTTGAAGTTGGTTATTTTACTGGAAATGAAGATGAATTTTTTTCTTATTTGTTCATTTATATTCTCTTTTCTGCTCAGCATACACGATTTAAAATTAAGGGAGAGGCGTCTTCGTACGAGGTAGGTCGACGCAAATCAGAATCTAGGGTGGCTTGAGTACAATTAGGGTGGCTGGGTGACTTAATTTAATTTTTTTTTATATTATTAAATTTTCAAAATATCTCGTTTAGCACAATTCGAAATTTCGAACTCCAAATCAGACATGACGCCAGGTGTTTGTAAGGTTTTATCCGCATTCCGAACGCAATGGAAAATGTTCCGAGGCCAAATTCGATCGTATGGAGAAGATAGCTTTTTGAACCAGTTAAAATATCGAACTTTCGATTTAAATTTTGCGCGTTTGTTTATCGTACGACCGCACAGTCACTCCAAACACTACGAAAATTGAAATATGATAACAATACAATATTATGGATCCAATGGAACTGGTTTTGTCGAATTCCGAGACTGTGCCTTGGAAGGCTATTTTTAAATATCGATTCAAACGATAAAATCCGAAACTGAACAAATCGCTTTCAAAATTCAATTCTGAAGCTTCTATTATCTTCAGTATTATCAACATGAATTCTACAAGCTTTTGAAATATTTTTAATCAGCTTAAAACTGAAGATTCAAATTTTTATCCAACTTTTCAATAGATTAAATTTTATAATTTACGCGCAAAATTTATATTAACATTTGAAACTCAAGTTAAACTATCCTTTAAATATTTAAAATCAATTAAATATTTTCAATTTAAATTGTCCAAAATTTAGGGTCGTCACAGACTTCCCTCCTTAAAAGAATTTCGTCCCAAAATTACAAGTTAAGAAGCATGATTCTTGACCCGTTTAATAATTTCCAAAAATTTCTCAAATTTTTTTTCTAACTCCCTAAATTTTCGAAAAATTTCGCCAGTGTCTCCTTTGCGCGGTTAGCTCGGTACGACTACAAAAATGGCACCACAGCCCCCAAATTTCAAAAAGAAAAGAAAACGCCAAGTGGCTGGACAAGAAAATCATCAAATTTCATACTGAAATTCAAATACATACCTTTTGTCGAGCAATTCAATTTTTTATCTTCGGAATCAATCCCAATTCCATTTTCTTTAATACACCTGTATATCCTGCTAGCCATAATATCCAATTACAATATTCAAATATCATTTTGCACATTTTATTACAAAATTTTGATACTTACTTCTTATATCATCTTTAGTTCACTATTGAAGTTATATATTCATTTTCATTCAATCTTACATTTCCAATTTCATTTGAATTCAATTTACACTTTCAACTCTATTTGGATTTAGTTTACTTTCTGAATATTGAATTGTATCAATTATCTTTCATTCATTCACAATTTTTATTTTCATAATTCAAACTCAATTCAAATTCATTTGTTACTACCCCAAATTTATTTTTAACTTAATAAATTTTCTTTAAGTAATTATTTCACTTAGCCTCCTTAGACATTTCTTCAAATTCACTTTATTTAATTGATTCACTTATACTTACTTTAATTTAACTCCATCCTTTAAGTTAAATTTATTCTATCAAAATTCAAATTGTATAAGTTATCGACCTATTTATTATTACCATAAATATTTTAAATAGGATTCCAGAGTCTTTTTAACCTTTCAAAACCATTTTTGAACCAATTCAAATTATCTTTTGAATTTCCAAAACCAAACCCAAATTTTCCAAACAACCCTCTTTTAAAATAATCTGGCAGCAATTCCTCTTTTGGAAACCCGAAAATGAACACCGATGATGTCGCGATCGTTATCGGAATTATTTTCCAGCGACGAAAAGAGTTTAGTGCTTTCTTTCCTTCAAAACAATTTTCCAAAACCCTTGAAAATCATTTTCAAACTTAAAAAGGAATTTAATCATTTCCAAATTGCAAACCCTTTCAAAACATTTCCAAATATTCCTCTGGAATTTTACTTCCAATTACTAATCACATTTACAAATCTTTTACTTATATAATTTCACTATTTTCTCTTTACTTATATAACATCATTTCACAATTTTAAATCATATTAATTATAATTCCATATTTATAATTCATTTGCTTATACAATTTATTCTTTTACAATATGTTTCATTTAACTTATTCAAACATCTTTCAGTTAACTTATATATATTCTTACATTTCAACAACCAAACAATCAATTTTATACACACTTTAATATTTCTTGAAAATTATTCCTTTATATGTAAAGTATAATCAAGATAAAATTATTTCATTTACCCAATTTTTTAAAACAATACTGTGTCGGTTTATCTTGTTTAAGAATTTAGAAACCCCTATCGATACAATTAGCTAGACTGCACCGACCATAATCTATAAACAATCAACTGATAAGTCAACACAATACAAAACAATTTCATATTCACTAACAAATACGCTCTCATATCTATTATTATACTTAACTCATTCTAGAGTACTGCTGACTCTATCTCTAATGAGTAATTCCCAACAGAGCCAAGGTTGTCGCTTAACCATATGCTCTGATACCACTTTGTAAAGACCCGATTCTTCGACTTTCGAAAATCGACATCAATACGTCCACTGTACCAACTGCCGAACAATCGAATGCCGGAAAACCAAACCCTTAGGGTTTAAGAAGAAGAGGTAGAAGAAGACAGAAAGAAAGAAAGAAGAAACAACAGAAACAATATCAGAATCTCAAATATCGCAGCGGAACAACATATAATAGATAAATGAATAATCTTTGAAACAAAGAACTATCTTAGTTATTACATTACATCACATCGTCATCAGAGTGTACAACGACGATATACAACACAACAAAACAATGGACAGTTATACAAACATGTCCTTACAAGTGAATTTACAGCGGAAAGATAATATCATATACAAGTAATACGTCTCGCCATCCAGCTCGCCACTTGAGCTCCAAAGCACTTCTGAATCCAGAATGACCTGATAACCTGACTCTAGGCTGTCCGTGTGGAAAATTATGGGCACCCAGAGTTTAGGAAGAGAACAATAAACTCCAGGTCAGTCATGGGACTTGTGTGAGAACTCAAAACAGTTATTTATCTTTTTTAAAAACAAACGAAGAAATATTTTAAAATAGATTCGCAATGCTTTTAAAAAATGTAACTACCATTAGGCCTCCCCGCATACACACAATACAAACGCAGAATTGGAGGAGATTTCTCCTTATGATAGTCAAACATGCTTGATATGTAAATTTTCTTTGATATTATTACTATAAGTGCAAAGTGTGGAAATCCATTTGGAAAGTATAATATAAATCTTAGCTAGCATAGGTACCATTATAGTATGCTTACTATAGCTACCATATTAAATGGCAGGTTCTACAACTAAAACCGTACAAGGATCGTATTGTTTCTTTGGATTTCCAACAAATGGTCAGGCTAAGGAACTTCCTTCTGCCACATAGGTACGCCTTTGGAGGGACGTCCCGAGAACCTAACCGGATCTCTGCCAACACAAGGTCGGGTTACCTTTGTAATTAAATAACTACTACTCGAGTATGCCACCCCCCGGTCCTTTGGGACCTTTATCCGAGGGCCCTCGATCAAAAAGCAACAACCACACAGAAAATGAGATTGGAGCAACCATATAGGTTATGCATCAGGGCTCCATACTTGACACTACCCTTTTCCAGAAGGAAATGACAAACCCTAAAGGGCACGACCCTCATAACCTTGTCGCATATTCCTGTTTCGACCATTTCCGAGGTGTGAGGTCTGACGAAGTCTCGTCCACAAAGCCACGCTTTTTCACAAAGCCACGCTTTGATCAACAAATGATCAATAAATAATCATCACACAGCAACACTCAGCTTGCCACATTACCAAATTGGGAGTATATAGCTGATAACCTTCAACTACAAAACCTCTAAGCTCGTACGTCTCAGAGAAGGGTGTTAAGCTAAGAGAATAAAATCCCCTCCACCAACGTAGATGTATTTGAAAGAAATCTGCTTTACATCTCAAAATGTAATGTCAGACACGTAACGATACAAGTCTGTTCCGGGTTCGAACAGAACCGAAGGCACTTCCAAAGAAGCCCTTGCAATCCGGGTATTCACAATCCCGATCAAATTTCCCATCATAAGGGAAATCTCTATACCGTAGCTAACAGTGCAGAGACAATCGATAGGCCATCCTATCATTTTCACAAATACTCGGTCTTCACCACCGGTCATCAATGCTATCCATTACGTCGTATCACTTATTCGGAATGGGTTATATGACACAAAGGTCCTCTCCCGGCTAATCCGAATATTGAACGCAATATTTTTAAAACACATGGATATTGGGATTTCAATTAAGTCACAACTTATTACCCAAACCCTTTCTTTCAAATAGTTTAAACAAATTACCATTTTAAATCTTTAAACAAAAAGATTTACTTCACCAAGTTTACCCAGTTTCACAAAGATTTATTCCCAGACAAATTTCCATTTTAATTGGATTAACTCATTAAATCTTAAATCAAGATTTAACTTATAGCTTTTAAAAATATTCACAATTCAAGTCTTTTATAATATAAAAGATACACCATTTGAAATACTCTTTTATTTCAAGTCAAGTTCAACAACCTTTCACAAAGATTAATTCATAGCCTTCAAAACAGTTTAATTTCAAAATTACATTCTTTTAACACAAATGGGAATTTCTTTCCTTATGTGAAAGCTATTATTATTTGAAAACAGATAGTTTTCGTTTGGGAAAAACTGATTAATTTTTTTTTTCATGAGTTAAAGCCACTCAAGTATAAACTTGGATTTAAATTTAAAATTTCCAAAACTATATTTTAAATGGTTAAAAACCCATATAAACACCTTTTATAACATGTACAATCTTTTAGACCATAGTACCCAAATCATTGAATTCAATTTCAAACATTTTGAATTCAAAATTTAAATCAAATGATTTAAATTCCAATTTTTATTAAGTTATTTAAAATAACTCTTATTTTTGAAATTCATTTTCAAAAATTTTCAATTCCAATTCCAAAACTAATTTGGATTCAAAAATTCAATCTTTAGAATTGTCAAAAATCCGTGACTTAACTGATTTCCACGTGAAATCCACATTTTGTGTGTGTATTGTGTAGTCCAAGGGTTTAACACAATAGTGCAACAACATTCAACCATCACAGATCAAAATATAACAATATATTTGATAAGCGGTATAAACTATAACGCTTACCTTTCATTCACAGATCACAGATATATATATATATATATATCACAGAGAAACAAATTACAGATCACAACACACATCAGGATATATCACAGAGCATCACATATCAAAGATATCAAACAATTTAACATCCAATATAATTCAAACATCCATAAGTAGGATAAATTTTATCATCTGATTAATTTAAATCAAATAAATTTCTATGAATAAAATTTGCTAGTTATGGTAAGTCAATAGCCAATTTATTATAAAAACATTTAATAAATTATCCTTTTATTGATCATTAATTAACTCTTAATTAATAGTTAATACTTGATTAATTATTCTTAATTAATTATCAAAACCAATTAATTTCTGCTTAATAAATTTTCAATGAATTTACAAAATCATTCCTTTTTAAAATAAATTTCTTCAACTTATAATAATATAAATAGAAATCCATTTACTTAGCCCTTTTTTCCGTAATTTGGAATTTTATTCAATATGGTTTTCAAAAATAACTTTGTCTTTTTTAAAACTTATTTTTAACTTATCCAATTCTCAAAAATAATTTTTACTATAAACTTTCAACTTGAAATTTCAAAAATCCAATTTTTATCTATTTTCGGTATCCAATGATACCAAAAATATATTCGGCTAACCTATAGCCTTCAACAATCTCAATCACAAAGATAATCACGAGGATTACAAATCAACCAACACACAACATATGAAATAAATTCAAATGTTTGAGGAATCCAGTTGGATCTCTCCAACCTGTTTCCCCGCATCCAAAGATGTTAGCACAATACCGATTCCACTTCGAGGTGAAATATCGCGGTGTATGGGATTTATAAAATATTCTCCGCTATTATGCGGCGCAATAGGGTCTCATCCGCTATATAATGTGGGAAATCAACTCCAAATACATATATAATACCAATTCCACATCAAGTTGGAATTATCGCGGTATATGTGTTTAATAAATAACATCCGCTTAATATACGGCGTATAGAGTCTATTTCAAAACAACAGATAAAAATTTATCATCCAAGCATATAATCAAGCAATTTTAAATCTAACTATTTAAAATTTACATCGAAACAATTCGATTGATTGAGAAGTTCTCACCTTAGCTTTTATTTTGCAATCCATTTTCAATTCCAATCCCGGCTTTTTTCTTTGCCATTTTGACCTTGTATAAACAATTTAGGATTTTATTAATATTTGAACTATCGATGAATCAATTACTTACTTAATTTAACTAACACTTGGGATTTAAACTAATAATTAAATTTTAACTAACTTTCTTTTAATAAAATATTTGACTAAAAAAAAATTATTTCAAAACTAAATTTAATAAAATAGCCTTTGGTAAAAATAAATTACATAAGTTTTATTAAGTAAAACTACCTTTATTATATATATATTTTTATTTTTATTTTCTCTGTAAAATATAAATCTATCGGCACATATAAATATTTTATGTCCACATATAAATTCGAAATAGGCTTAAAAGAAACCATACCCCCGAAATTGGGAATGGCAGATGCCAATTCGTCGAACACGAACTCGAATTTGAACCCCAAGCCTGCTCCGACCATTCACGCGAAACCCTAAATAATCGACTTCACCTGAATTGCTTTGCCTGCTTCGCATCGCCATTGTCCTACACACGCCTGCTAGTCGACCTTACTGCCTCGCTATCGTCCAGCCATGGCGACCCATCCCAGACCAACATCGCGACGCTCGAGAACTGAATTGACGCCAATCTCCACGAACTCGAGATTCCTTAAGTCGCCGTTGATTAAAACCTCAATTCAAGTTGTCAGCGTCCCTTGCTTGAAATGCCACTGGCCTCTCTTCCCTAAATAACATCGCATCGCGGCCACACGGCGCGAGCGAGCTTCACCACCTCCGGCCTACACGAGTATCTTCCTTCAAGAAGCATCTTGCCTGAAGCCTCGAGCTTGAACTCGAACGAGGAACATCGGCGCTCTAATTTGAGTAAAGAACGACAACGACCATTCCTATGATCTCGATTCGAAAATGAAAGAAGAGGCGGCCGGGTTTTAATTTGAATTTGATTTCCATTTTGAACAAACTGGTTTCGGCCATTAAATTTATTTTGAAGCTGGTGTTTTTACTGGAAATGAAGATGAATTTTTTTCTTATTTGTTCGTTTATATTCTCTTTTCTGCTCAGCATACACGATTTAAAATTAAGGGAGAGGTGTCTTCGTACGAGGTAGGTCGACGCATATCAGAAGCTAGGGTGGCTTGAGTATAATTAGGGTGGCTGGTTTGACTTAATTTAATTTTTTTTATATTATCAAATTTTCAAAATATCTCGTTTAGCACAATTCGAAATTTCGAACTCCAAATCAGACATGCCGCCAGGCGTTTATAAGGTTTTATCCGAATTCCGAACGCAATGGAAAAGGTTTCGAGGCCAAATTCGATCGTATGAAGAAGATAACTTTTTGAACCAGTTAAAATATCGAACTTTCGAATTAAATTTAACGCGTTTGTTTATCGTACGGCCACACGGTCACTCCAAACACTACGAAAATTGAAATCTGATAACAACACAATATTATGGATCCAATGGAACTTGTTTCGTCGATTTTCGAGACTGTGCCTCGGAAGGCTATTTTTAAATATCGATTCAAACGATAAAATCTGAAACTGAACAAATCACTTTCAAAATTCAATTCTGAAGCTTCTATTATCTTCAGTATTATCAACATGAATTTTACAAGCCTTTGAAATATTTTTAATCAGCTTAAAACTGAAGATTCAAATTTTTATCCAACTTTTCAATAGATTAAATTTTATAATTTACGCGCTAAATTCATATTAACATTTGAAATTCAAGTTAAACTACCCTTCAAATATTTAAAATCAATTAAATATTTTCAATTTAAATTGTCCAAAATTTAGGGTCGTCACAGGTAGATAAGTTTTTTTGCCCAAACCACCACCCATTGACAACTGAATCCATCATTTATGTTCTTAGGCATTTCTTTCTTTTTGCAATTATAGTTGTTTGTAAAATGAATTTGACTTAAATCACTATTATATTATTTAATTAACTTACACGATTATTTTGTTAGAAGCAAGTTTATGTCTTGTAAAAGTTAATATGAAACGGATAATATCTTAGGAATCGATTTACTAGTTTGAAATTTTCTTAAACTCTTCAATTTTTTGTTTTTTTTTTGTGTGTGTGTTTGTGAGAATTTTGAGACGTCGACGGATCAGTGATCCTCTATCTTGTTACTATTCCCTAATCAGAGATTGCTCAAATAGAAGTAAATTATTATATGATATTTAAACTAAGTTATTTTAGAATAGCACCTTGCTCTGTTGACCATTATGCACTTTGTTCCACTTGACAGGTTCACAAAATCAATTGCGGACTTGCAAAGAAATATAGGGATCTACAAACTCATAAGCATATACCATACATGTGACTCCAAGCTTTTTATCCTATTTTTAAGTATGCACATCGTAGAGCCAACTTATCTGTAACGACCCTCCCTTCTGACCGCCCCCAGTCGGTAATTAAACCAACTTGAAACGTTCAAAATGACGGATTGTTATTCAGTTTATAGCGTTTAAACAGAATCAGCCACAGAATCACAACAATAATCATAATATTTCACATAAATGGATTTTCTTACATATATCAGAGTTTATACAATGAATTAAATTTTATACAGCGGAATATTTCTTTAAGTACAAAAATAAATCCCCGAAAAGCTAAAGTGAAGCGTTTCCCCCTCTCTCTCTAACTTCGCTGCCCGAAAATCTTCAAGCTGTAAAATACTGGGTCTGACCCGAGTATTACATTCAAAAGAAAATAATACACGGGTCAGTCTAATTCAAACTCAGTTATTAGTGCATAGAGGCAATAATAATCAAATAGCAATTAGACGACAGTCAAAATAATTCTCGTCTATCCGACCTTTTAACAAAGAAATCGGATAACGGTAAATATAACACTTAACAGTGTTAAACAAAAATAAGCAAATTTAAATTATCAACACAGATAGATAGGAGGATTATTAATGAAGATAATTTAGAAAACAACAGAATTGTCAAAACGACAATTAACAACAAAATCATCAATTTAAATCAAAACAATTTAAACAATTGAAATATCATTTAAAACATCTATATCGATTGGCTGCAGTGCACGCACGAGTGCACTGCCTCGCCAATACAGTGTGGAAATACACAAAAGCTCTATGAAAACTCATAGACGAACATATGGTCAAACCCAAGAAAAAGTCGGGTTCAACTCAGATGAAATTCCAATAAAATCGCAACGCGAGCACGATGTCAAACCCGAGCGTTTGAACTGGATTCAACACAAGTACAAAATCGGACAGCAAACTACATGTTGAACAATATGCAGCAGTGACCAAAGTCAAAGCAAAATCAGGTCGAATAGAGGCTACAAGTAGTGAACTGAACAAAGCAAGGCTACAGAGCTCGAGCTTATGCAAAGTCGACATACACAACATAAATATACATTGAAGTAACTCAAACTCAAGTCAAGCCACCAAATGAAAACATGAACCACGACAATATGTTAAAACCAGACTCGAGCACAAACATAACATGCTCCAAGTGAACACATGAATTGCAGCCCAACTAACAGACTGAACCACAAAGAGGCAACAAGAATGACCAGAAACAGTGCAACAGGTCAAGGATGAGTATCAAACTGAAACAACGAAAGTGCAAGAGGTCAAGTCAGTGACTCAACGCAACGGCAACAATCAAGGGCAAATTGCAACAAAAATGCAGCCACCTCAAGATCACGAGACTGCAACAAAAGAACTCAGATGCAAAACTTCAACAAATCAAAACAGCATCAAAGCACATGAGAATTGACTATGTGCAATACAAATAAAATTACAGCCACCACAAGTATGCAAGGGCAACTGCAAATATACAATTTCCATATTAGGTCAAGCAAGTGCAACATAGTGACAAGCTATCCAGGTTTCGAAATACAATCATGTACAACACGACTGCAAGATGTATGTAAATATAAGGCATGAAACCACAGTGCAACAGATCAAGAAAAGAAATGTCAGGTGCAAGACCAGATAACAATGAAGCATGAATGCTACTGAAACCAAAATGGCCAGAGCCGAAGTCAGGCATTCAAAGGGTACAAGAAAAATGACCAAGTACAAAGTGCACCAAAGGGAACACAATGCAAAGGAATGCAATCAAGTGAGCAGTAGTTATGTCGATGCAACTCACAGCAGTTTTAAAATCATAGTAGAGTGTACAAAAATCAAGTCCATACCACACAAATATTAAAGGGGAAACTGCAACGAGACTGCAGCCACCACCTGAATACAAGGGCACATCATACATAAAAATGAATAATGCAAGCAAGGCACAAAGGTCACAGGTTGGCAACAATTGATTTGCATGCAACCTGAACCAGTAGTTTTAAAATACAACAAAGGCTCGAATGACCAAGGGTAACAAAGTATACCACAACACAAATGCAATCAAGAAATAGAATGGTACAAGTGCAAGCCCAATTGAATCGAACATCACATGTACCAATATAACCAGAACTCATAGCCATGGTATTCAGAAAATCAAAAAAATGCTGCAGAGAACAAAATGACCAGAGGCAGTAACAAGAATGGCCAAAGTCAAGTATGCTACAGGTTATGAAATGACCAATTTGCAAACATAAGTTGCCAAACTAAAATACAACTATGTTTTCTAAACTTTATGTAAAAATATGTACGAACATAAATGCTCGATTGTATCTGCATATTGAACATGCAAACAAAAGTGTAGTGGGACTACAAAATAGGAGGAGGGTGAGGGCACCAGGAGTATGGCACCACAACACAAAAGCCAATGAACATGGTCGATTCGAATGACAAATACACCAAACGGTAATAGTGAAATCCAGAAATTGAAACAGCAAGTGGTACAAGGGTAAACTGCAATGAAAAATGCAGCCACCACAAGTATACAAATGAAAACGACTTAATGCAGCCACTAACCCAAATGCAACAGATGACAAACCAATAAGCATACGAGTTCGAGCTAAACAGTGTACTGTAATACCATCAGAGAGGGCAGAAGCATTAAACAACATGACACTACACACAATTCAACTCAGGATCAAGGAATATAAAATTAACAAAATCAAATGGCAGTAGTAAGTTCATCTACGAAGGCCACAGTCAACAGAAACGAGCCGTGGCGACCAAAAAATCAAGACCGCAGTCAAAGCAAGGTCGAAATCACAAAATTAAATTTCCAGAAATTCAAACAAATGAACCAAGAAAACTTCATCACAGCAAACTAATTTTAACAAATCAAAAGGACCGAAGTCAACAAGGAGTCAATGCTTTCAAAACCGTGAGGATCAATAAATCAAGGAATCCAAAAATCGCGAATTTAAATACGCAAGCAATCATGAAAAACGCTTGAATTAGATGTGAGTTACTAAAAGTACTCACCTTTGTCGAACGAGGAGCACGCGAGCGAAGCAAAGCGATCGAGAAATCAGAGGCGGCGACTTCACTGAAAGGCCCTAATTTTGGTTCGAAGAGGAAGACGAGGCCGCCATTGTTGTTTCTTTTTTTTCCAGGTTTTCGAATGAAAAGGAGAGCTTCGTGTTTTAAGGAGAAGGGGGAACGTGTATTAGGGCGTGGTTGAAGGCGTGGATCAAGGCACGAATTTGGGATCTGGTTGAAAAGAATAAGGCAGTGGGATTTTTTTCTTTATTTTATGTTTATTTTTATATATTTTTTTCCATTTTAAATTCAATTTGTTTTGTATAATTATTTTCTTTACTTTGTTTTGTAAATTTTGTTGTTTGAATTTTTAACTATGTGTATTTCTTTATTTATTTTGTATTGATTAAAATTTTATTCCTTTTTATTTTAAAGAAAAGAAAAATGTTATTTAAAACTAACCATCCATTTATAAATTTACATAAATAATAATTCTTGTATCCAAATTATTTTTCTAAGTCATTAGTTTGAATTTAAATACAAATTCAATATTCAATTTCAACTGCAAAGTCAAATTTAATTTTTTATTCAACTTTTTATAGATTAAATTTTTAAAATTTAATCGTCAATTTATCCTGAAAATTTGAAATTCAAGTCAATCATCATTCGAATATTTAAAATTAATTATATATTTTCAATTTAAATTGTTCAAAATTCAGGGTTGTTACATTATCAAAGCAGAGAAGTAGAAACATAGTTGCTTGTATGCAGTCATGCTTTTAAGCATGAAAGAGGCAGTAGGATTTCACAGTCAATATAAAATTTAACTTTCAGTTCATAATCAAAATGTATCAAGGTGATAGCACATTGTAGCTATACACATAAACATATAATTCTGTAATTCAAGTGTTATTTATCCGATGAAACAACGTTCATATAAAATTTGCTGCAAAGTTTATGAGCTATTTCAAGATGGTTGTCTCCAAAGGATAATGAAGGTATAATGGATTTTATTTTCCCTTCTTTGAGTTGTAAATTTTCTTCCTTAATTTTTTATTATTACACGTTTTTTGGTAAATTTTAGAGCTTGTGCGTATCAGGTTATCTTCAAGTGTGCTATGGAATGGCTTCAAGGCATTAGTTGTTCCATCTGGATGATCCAATAAAATTTGTACAGTTACAAGGATGTGGTATTATATAATAAATCACTAAGGTGATGTAAACTATTTATATACATGCTGCACTCTAGGAATCATTTTTCTTAGCTCTCATTAATTTGTTAGTTGTTTTAATTTATATGTCAGTCGTATGTTATATCACCTACGTATACATGTTCTCTTTTAACGGCACAAACATGCATTTTTCTTGCTAAAGCACACACGCTATCTTTAATTTGAGTTTTAGAATAATTATTGGCACTATATAGTTAACATTGGAATTTCCTAAATTGAGGATCTATCTTCCCACCTTGAAGGATAAGAAGGCTGTTTGAGGGCATATTTGGAGCTAAAAGCACAGGATCATATTTTTCAAAATTTTACTTTACCTGTTATATATGTTACTTCTTCAAAATCTTAAGTAAATATCAAATTTGTATTATTTATGATAGACTTTGAAACATCATTCTTTGAAATTGAGATTTTCAGACTTGAACCTTTAGGACTACCTATTCTCTGTTCATAGTAAAAATATTTTTATTAGGGCTCTTTACTGCATATCACGTTTATTTCTGTGTACTTAATGAATGAGATTCGTTTTCTTATTAACAAGCCTAGACATACAGAGGTTTGGAGCACTTCATCCACATCCTAGGGTAACCATAATAATCTCTCTATAAAAACACATGCGCATGCACCTATGTAGTCAATACCCCGCTATTACCTCGCTATAACCCCGCATTATCCCATAGCGGGATTCTACAGCTATGATTTTTTCATATAGCCCCAACACATAGCCTTTCCGCTTTAAGCCCCGCTATTTCCGCTGTATTTCGTTATTCCTGCTATATTCTGCTATTTCCGTTATATCTTCTTTAATAAAATGAATTGAAAAATTGCATTTATACATCATAAATTTATGAAACTAATTTATTTGGTTTAAATTTTAATATATTTTCAGAAATGAAAATACTCTAATATTCTACTAAATTCAATTATGTTATATAATAGTTTTACGTTTATTTAAAGTATATTCACATATGTTTTTATCTAAAATTATTTATGTATTAATTATAATTCAATTGAATGATAATTTTTCATCTAATTACCATTTATATATTTGTAAAAACATTAAGTATGAGTTTTATATGCTGTTTTAGGGTCATCCGCTATATCCTCGTCGTATCCCCGCTATGACTTTTAGCACCTCCACCGCTTTAATTCTATCGAGCGTTTCAACTGCACAGGCGTGCACATTATATTTTGAATTCAAAGAAGTTGATTTTCACTGCGTGTATATTCAGATAACCATCTCTCTCTAATGCCATTTGATAGAAATTGTGATTGTAGGGGTCTCCAGATGGGCCTGAGCAGTATGTTGCCTTGTCCTTTAACCATATATGATTTAAATACTTATTTTTGATTTGAACTCATTGAAGTTGCATTTAGCAGATATGCTGCTGTAACGAATGCAATATTTTCAGCGCAACGTTCTATGGTACACAGTTTACTTTTCCATTTTATTTTAATACCCACCAAAAAAACCTCACTTTCCATTTTTGAATGATATAAGACACAATCTCTCCTGCTGAAGTAATTTATGGAATTCAAACAATTTTGTATTTGTGTATCCTAAGTGAACTTGTTCATGTTTTTCCCGTTCAGACATATAGCATCATTAAAACGGATATGTAGCAAGATCTCCTTCATATTTCCATTTTCGTTCATGTGATTCCAACCCAAACTGCCATTGCCTAAAACATGCAAATATAACACTGTTGATGACAAAGTTATAAATTTTTCTCGTAAAAATCCGTAAAATTAAAATTTTGTTGCATAGTTACATCTTATCATCTGTCGGGTTCCTATTGATGCATGTGTGGTAGGGGCACAATATTCAGCCTTTCTGCAGCAGGTATATAGATACAAGAATATATGAAATCAAAGTATCAAATTTATTTTAGTGCTTTAAAGCAAATTATGTATTTAATCTGCGAGCATCGTACATCACTAGTGGGGTTTATTTAAAGACTCAGCAACTAGATGGTTTGTTTCAATATCTAGTGGCAAGTGCAGTTACTGTTAGTTTTCATCCTTTAGGCGGTAGTAGCTTTTGTTAGATTTCCCATCTGATCATAGAAGTGGATTATTTATTAATTGACAATTGGAATATTTTCCATTATGTAAATTAGTTTTATGGACCGACTGCTTTGCGAGTGAATATTGAAGCCTTAAATTGTGTTGTTTGCATCCACCATGTTACATGTTAAGTGTGCATTCCTAGTGATAAAGAATGGATTTTCCTTCATGCTGATTTTGTATACCTCCAACTGTATTAAGACTCTTAGCTGAACCATCGATGTATTCGAGTAAAAACACACTTAATTACCAAATGAAAATCTCACTATTTATTATTTCATTATAGAGTATTATCTATAGAAAATTGGTAAATGTACTTCAAAATCAATTTTTTTAAATAAGAGATGCTGCGAAAACTCATTTGGAACTTGTTGGAAAAAAGAAGCAAAACAAGTCTACGTAGGGAAACTATGTGTTTATTTTCTTTAGATTGCGCTGAAGATTGAAGAATGAGGAAATTATATGTTGTTTCCATGGGTTTATATTATAAGGCTCAATTACAGAATATTGCATAAATATAAATGAAAATGTCTCTATTTAGTATCAATGGATGATGATTTCAACAAATATTAATACTTCTGAATTTTTTATATGTTATCCGGTAAATGAATCAAATATTGTTTAAATGGATCCAAACTACGAGATGATGAAGAAACGGATCAAGAGGCTTGATGTATATCAAGATTAAAGAACTGAAAATTTTGGCTTAGCATGGAGAATCACATTCTAACATATTTGTAATTTGTACAGATATATGGGTATGGCCGTAGCTCCTGCTTTCTTCCTAGAAAAAACATGGGGAGTGGTTCATTCCTTGTTAAGTTGGCGGTGTACCTATTAAAGATGCTGCTTCCATTCCTCACCAATTCCCGTTAGTTCTTTGACTTTTGCTCTTGCCAATGCTACACCTGAGCAGCAAGGGACTATATGTTCTCTTTCTTCATTTCTTGTTTTTATTTTAATTTAGTTGCTTGGCTCGACTCATATGTCAGGTTAGGGCTTTAGAGGGAGAAGTATATATAATTCACAGTTTTATGTAGTCACTTATCAATCTGATATAAGATGAACATGAGGCTATTATTGTTAGGTGGTGGATCATATGTATATTTCAGCATAATTATTTGTCTTTTGGAAGTTGTACTATGTGTAGTTAAGATAAACTGGATAAAGCTTTATTTTTTTTCATCCTTAAGAAGTCCGTAAGTCTCATATGAGTTTAGAGTATAATAATTATTTTAGAGGTCGTATCATCCTTTTATCTTTCTCAATTAACTAACAGTTTAACTGCTTATACAATATTTAAATTTTAGACTTTAGGCTTATCTTTCTGAAATATGTTTTCATGGTTAACAACATTTTAACAATTCTTCTCATGGCATCGTAACTGCAAGTTTGGAAATATGCTTGATTCTTTTGATTATATGTACATTTAAAGTTTTGATAGGATTATATTAATCAAAGTCATTAATATTTGTTTTCTTGCATTTTATTTGCAACTACAACGATTGTGAATATGTATTGACACATCTCCGTTGTTTTGTTTTTTTACCAAACTAGCCGCACCATAATCTTTCATTCGTAGGAAATGTTTAGTGAAAGTAAATAATCTGATCCAGGCTATATAGAAATCATAATACTAATTTCTATATTTGTCTCCATGTCATAGAGCATTAGAGATGCAGCCGTTCGGTTGCTAATTGACAGGATCACTCATGTAGACAACATATTATTACCTTCCTCTTTATTTTATAAACTTATTTTAATTGGAACAAATTTAAATAGCCGAATCCTAAAACCGTTATCTACTTAAGTCTAGATCTATCTTTGTAGTTCAAAACTAACTCACGGACAGCTAAAAATATAATTTAGTGCATGGTACCTCACAAAAAACAGTGTAATGGTAGTTTCAGTTTCCAAAAACCTACAGGTAAATTAAAATCCCACTCAAACAAGATTTCAACTAACACCAACTTTATTGAATATCAAACAACTATTGCAATTAATGTTATAAAACTAAACAAAATATATACACTCTCTGTTGTAAAAATCCTTATGTGTCTCTGTCTAGATGCCAAGTGAGAGTACTGTCTATCCATCGTCTTAGAACCGCCTAGGAAAGGTTTATCGTTTAATCAAATCGTCTTTCCTCCTTGACTACCACCAAGCCCATCCACAAACTTGGATCAATTACTACTGAGACTAATACCAAACTTTATCAAATACATGTACATTAGTTTATTGGAAAGGCCTGACCTCAATCAATCATTGATTAATCTCTGCCTAGACGTTTAATTTAGTCCATACTTACCACTTGGCAATTTTTACAGCTTTAGATACAAACCCAATCAACAACCTCATTTGAGAATGGAATTTTGATCCCAATGCAACGATTTGTTGTTCAATATCAAAATATTTAGTAGTTGAATATTAAAATATACCATGTCAGTATAAAATTGTAATTTTTTAACTCAAATAATGAAATTTGTGGCTTATTTTTCTTTGGATTAAACAAAACAGATTTGTACTAGTTGCTCTTTTGATGTATGTTGTAGTATACCTTAATCTCCAACATGCCATAGTTGTTTTTAAAATAATACCATATATGTATGCACTTCAATCTCCTACCGCATTAATAATATAATACCGAGTCTATATCAACTGGAAATTTCTATAACAGCAAAATCAATTAAAGATAGTAAATAAATTATGCACATTAGAACAAAATGGTCTAACAAAAAATCTATGTATAGTTCCACTGGCTACACTGCTAGGCTAGCACCAACTATTTTAGTGAGATAGGATACTTTTGTTACTTCTCTTTTCTGCTATAGTTGAACTAGGTTAGCTATATAGCTAGGCTAGCACCAACATCTAATTTTCTTTATTACTAAAAAATAAAAATAAACTTTGCTGATTATCGTTTTCCTTTATGTTTCAAATCAACTTCTTCTTTGAGCTCAAGTGAAGGTGGAAAAACTATGTTAGATAGTGATCATGATGATCGAAGAATAATTAGGCCTTGAATTGGCTCCGATTCATAATGAAGTGGCTCTAAAGTGACTAAAATATTGTGTGAATTATGGCAATGAACAAAACTGGCAATGTGGAGTGACATGACTGAACTGAAATTTTGTGGAGTGGCATGACTGAACTGAAATTTTGTGGCAATGAGAAGAAATGGCAGGAGCAATGCACTACTGGATTAGGATTTTATGGCATGGCGACAGGTGTACTAGTGTTACTACAATTTCTACAGGTTGAATGAAGTGAACAACTGTACAGGTGTTTAAGGAAGGAGAGTGAATACTGCACCTGACAACTAAACTGCAACATAGTCATGGTGGACATTTCCCATACCAAAACCCTATGATAGGTAAATGATATAAAACGGAAGAAGGTGGAGAAGAATATATATATATATACATATATATATATATATATATGCATCAGTTCTTTTCAACCAAAAAAATCAAAGCGATAAAACAAAACAAGCCCAAATTTAAGCAGTAACAAGATGAGTTTGAGTTCTAGCACTAATGCTACTACCTCTATTGGGTTTAGTTCTGATCGAGATGGTGCTACTACAATTTGTACAATGGATGCTTCTCCTTTTAGTCCGATACTTCATGATTTTATAAAAATATTACCCAAGGAGCAGAAGAGAGATAAAAGTCCGCTGGAGCCAGAATAAAATAACCAGAAGTTGTCTACAAAACTTTCAAGTAGAACAGGTAATTGTTTAATTTTGAAAGATACTTGTACTAAAAAAATCTCTATATCCAAACTGAACGGTTTCAATGGAACTTGGAATGACATTTCATCTTAATAGATACATGAGACATACATGACATAATTTCACATGTTTCTGATGTAACGTTGTGACTTTTCGACGCTCGAAAACCGACATCAATACGTCCACTGTATCAACTGTCGAGCAATCGAATGCCCAAAAACGGTACCGTTAGGGTTAAAGAAGAAGAAAAAGATAGAAGAAGAAAGGAAAGATAGAACAGAACAGAAAGAACAACAAAACAATATCAGAATCTCACAATCGCAGCGAAACAACATATAATAGATAACTGAATAATCTTTAAACAAAGAACTATATAAGTTATTACATTACATCACATCATATTACATTACATTACATCATTAGAGTGTACAACAACAACAAACAGCGGAAAAGAAATACTATATACTAGTGAATACGCCATGCCATCCAGCTTGCCTCCAGTAACTCTTGAATTTCAGAATATCCTGATAACCTGACTCTAGACTGCCCGTGTGGAAATTGGTGGGCACCCAGAGTTTAGGAAGGAAAACAATAAACTCCGAGTCAGTCATGTGACTGGTGTGAGAACTAAAACAGTTTTTTTGGAAACAAAGTACAGGATAATTTTAAAATAGATTCGCAATGCTTTTTTAGAAAATGAGACTAGCATAAGGCCTCCCGCACACACACAAAATGCAAACGCGGAATCAGAGGAGATTTCTCCTTATGATAGTCAAAGATGCTTGATACGCATTAAAAAGAAACATTTGATATTATTACTAGTGCATAGTGTAGGAAAAATCATTTCGAAAGTAAAGATATAAATCTTAGCCAGCATAGACATTTCGCACTTATGCCTACTATAGCTACCATGTTCAATAGCAGGTTACCGCGACATTCCATGGCAGGTTATACAACTAAAACCGTACAGGGTTCGTATTGTTTCTTTGGATTTCCAACAAATGGTCAGGCCAAGGAACTTCCCATTGCCACATGGGTACGCCTCTGGAAAGACGACCCGAGAACCTAATCGGATCTCTGCCAACACAAGGCCGGGTTACCTTTCAAACTAGGTAACTACTGACACAAATTTGTCATTCCCCGATCGTAACCGATCTATATCCTAGGATCCTCGATTTCCAACAACCACAAAGCAATAAATTTACTGCAACAACATAGGTTAAGTATCTGGGCTCCATACCATGATACCACCTCTATCCAGAAGGAATGACATACACTAAAGGGGCGCTATCCCCTAATAACCTTGCTGCATCCTTTTTGTTTTGACCATTTCTGGGGTGTGAGGTCCGACGAAGTCTCGTCCACAAACTCACGCTTTATACAAAAGCTGTGCTTTGATCATCAAATGCTCAACAGCACTTTGTATGCCACATTACCAATTTGGGAATGTATCACTAATAACCATCAACTACATAACCTCTAGGGTGTTAAGCTAAGAGAATAAATTCTCCGCCACCAACGGGAACATATTTGATAGAAACCAGCTTTACATCTCAAATTGTAACGTCAGACACACATCCATACAAGTCCGTTCCGGGATCGAACGGAACCGAAGGCACTTACAAAGAAGTCCTTGCAATCTGGATATTCACTAATCACGACCGGACTTCCCATCACAAAGGGTAATAAATTTCTATATCGGAGATCAACCGATGCAGAAACATTCGACGGTAATCCTTCCGTTTTCATAAATATCCGGACTTCAACACCGGTCATCAAATGCAATCCATAACGACGTATCACATATTCGGAATGGGTTATACGACCCCAAGGTCATTTCCCGGCTAGCCCGAATAGTGAGCGCTTATTCAAAAATAAGTGTGGCATTCAAATTCAAGCAAATCACGACAAATACCCATTTAAAGGTAAATATTGATAGTCGGTTATTTAACTATCAATAAGCATGCTCAACATCACCAGATTCCAAATAATTTCCCAAATTATTTATTTTCCAAAATATCTTTACAAGATATATATTTTCCACACTTCAAAAATAAATCAATATTTATTTTTAAACAAATTTCCCTTTTCTTTGATAAATTCCATAGTGAATTTACATTTTCAAAATATCTATGAATATATGATCTTCAAATCGACTTCTAATATTCATTTTCAATTTATCTTTAAAAGATAAAATCTCAAAATATTCACTTCATATTGGAAAACATTTCCATACTTATTTAATAGTAAGTAATTCACAAATCCATTTATTTTCAACACTTGGAAAATATTCAATATACTTAAATCGAAATTAAATATATATTTCATCCTTTAAAGAAAACGTGCGCTTGAACACATTTATTTGAGTCAAAACGAATGTTGCGTAAAACATCGTTACAACGACCCAAAATCACTAGTATAGGGATTCGAAATTTAGATAGATATATAAATCCCAATACTATATAAAACATTTCCTTTCGAAAATCATTTACTATAACAACAGTGTTATAGTCCATCTTTTCCTTGTTTCTCGAAAACGTCTATTTCAACAATGAATGTTGAAATATATGGTTTCGACAGTTAATACATTTTAAAACATCTTTAAAACACTTAACTTCATTTTATAATATCACTTCCCCAAAAACACGTTCATTTTCTTTAATAATATATTCACTGTCCAAAATCGTGAATATAAATCATTAACCAAATTCAACACTTTTACATATTCAATTCAAAAATTATCCACTGTCCCAAAATCGTGAATATACTCCTTTAATAAGCTATAAAAATTATCAAATTAATCAATCTTGAATTTATAAGTCAATGTTTATAAATTCACATTTATATATTAAAAAAACTTCAAGTTATAAAAATCTCTTTATTAACCAATTCTATTTAAATCTCATTTAGATGTGAAAAATTAAATTTTCAAGTTAATTATTTATAATTTCTATTTTACAAAATCTATTCAATTTATAACTTCACAATTTATAAATCTATAATTTCATTCACTTATGAAATCCATTTTTTTTTCATGTTAACACTTATAAAAACTCGTTTTATAATTCCTATATTTTTAATTTATAATATCAATATTATAAATCTTTTATATAAATTGTTTATAATAATTCAAAAATCCTAATGTAAACCATTTTATAAATTAATTTACTATTTATTTCAAAAATCACCTTTCGGTTATATTTCTCAAAAATCATAACTTTTATAACATTAAATTTATAAGGTTAATTTATTTAAAATGAATCGACTCAAAATTTCAATAAAACATATACTTTCAAAAATCACTTTAAAACCCTTTTAAAATTTGAAAATCATCACTTTAAAATCTTTTTAAAATTCCAAAATTGACCCAATGATGCAACACACCAAATAGTCAATCACGACAACAAAGACATCATATATCAGTATATGATAATCAACAAATATCACAATATCTGTAAATAAATCAATACAGTTGAGGAATCCAGTTGGATCCCTCCAACCTGTTTCCCTGCATCCAAAGATGTTAGCACAATACCAATTCCGTTCCAATACGGAATATCGCGGTATATGGGTTCATAAAATATTATCCGCTATTATACGGCGCAATAGGGTCTCATCCGCTATATAATGCGGAAAAATCAACTCGAAGTACATATATAATACCAATTCCAAACAAGATAGAATTATCGCGGTATATGTTTTTAATAAATAACATCCGCTTACGAACGGCGTATAATGTCTATTTTAACAATCAATAGATAACAATCATCATTCAAACATACAATCAAGAAATTTTAAATATAACTATTTAAAATTTAAATCAAAATAATTCGATTGAGCGAGAAGTTCTCACCTTGCATTCAATTCAGTTTCCGTGTTTTATTTCGGGTAAAATTAAACGCGCGTTTAATTTTACCCGAAATTCTCACTAACTCCAAACGACTCCAATCTACTTCCATAGCGTACCAACGCAACTTGTTTCGTGCGTTTTCGACCTTGTATGAAAGAGATACAATATTTCAAAGTTTACACGATTTATTATATACACTACTACAAAACAGGTCATTTGCATCGGTTGTTTACCCCCCTTTTGCATCAGTTCAACAACCGATGCATATGCAACCGATGCAACATGCTTAACACTTTTGCATCAGTTCTGAAACCGATGCAAAAATGTCCTTTTTGCATCGGTTGTTACTAACAACTGATGCAAAATATCAAGGTTGGTTGCTTGAATACAGTCCCATGTTGCATCGGTTGTAATGAAAACCGATGCAACAAAGTAACTTGTTGCATCTGTTTTTCATAACAACCGATGCAAACTAATCCCTCTATTGCATCAGTTTTTTATAACAACAGATGCAAACTAATCCCTTTATTGCATCAGCTATTTATACCTGATGCAAAAAAGTCATTCTCAGTAACCATTATTACGGCACTCAAATAGACTATATATATATTATTTATTATAACAAACAATTATTGCATGCAATATTAAAGTCATTCAAAATAAAATTTGATGGCAAATACATAATCAGATTTAATAATTCGACAGAAGAATGAAAAACATAAATAAATTCCACATACATAATCATACAGTCAGTAGTAAAAAATAAATGCAACGTGTTATATGTAGACACAAAAATACATATATACAGAGAAGAGAATGTATCGTTGACAGCGGATAAATTAAGCAGAAGATGGTCTTTAAATGCACAAACATTCATCCTATTTTGTACTTGAGCTACCTGAAGTTGAGCTGTGCAATCTGCTTATGCATATGATCCTGCAGAATACAAACATTCAATGCAGCAAAAAAGTTAGGTATAGCAACAATTATAGCGGCTTTTTCTCGCTTATCAAAACTAACGATCAGTACAATGTGATCTTTTTCTTTATACGAAACAAAATGAAAAAAGGATGGCAGTGGAGTGTAAAAAGTGGAAATCCACTTGACAGCGGTTTGATTCATAAATAATCGAGTACACGTGCATTAGATTAGATTATAAAGTCTATAATTGCAATGGATTGGTCAAAGATATGGTACTCAGTTCATCCTTACCACCCTACCACCAAACACAATATTTCATTACCACGACCATATCAGCATCCTCCTCCACCATGCATAACAGTGCCACACCACACAAACACAAGCAACCATGCTTGACATACCCATATCATTGCCTGATCAATATGCCATCTCCAACAACATAACGCATCACCTTACTGGCCACATCAGTTCCATTACCAACATTCCTTCCCTTGTACAAAACAACAGTGCAAAAAATACCCCTCCATCAAATACAACAGGACTATCATACCATACGACAACTTCAAAAAAAACCTTCACCTGCCAATCTCATTAATCCGCCTTCACAACAGATAACGTATAAATATCAAGTTTCTAAAAAACGATTCGTAGCTTTCATAGATATTCTCAGCCCTTTTCACAAAATTTCCATCATCTTCTAACTCGGTCAAATTCAAAATATCATATAAACAAATCAAAAGACAACCCACTGCATTCATTACTCCATATAACACAAACCCATCAAACCAAGAATGAAAATCCCTCAAAAACTTATCCTCAATCAACCACTCAATCTTCTTTATGTTCTTGTTACACTGTTTCTTCCGCATCAGAACCTTCTTTGAATCACCATCTGTGTTTTTGATCGGTGAGCCTGTCAAAATGGAATTTGAAATCATAGTTCTAATTTCTTTGAAACTGTAGCAAGCTTTCACGAAATAATATTCATAAGCAAAAGGTTCAACGGATAATAAACCAGTGCCTTCCACCGTTGGAAACAAGGTTTCAGGTTTGACTTTATCGATTGTGGCATTGATAGCATCAAATGCAGTAACTATGAGTCTAGAGTAGAAAGTGAGGAGGTTCAAGTTTTTGGTGGATTCCACCTGTTCCCTCAACCGTTTACATCCTCCATTTATTAAAGCATCCACATTTTCATCCATGGCCTCAAATGCAGTCTTCTTCTTTGAAGATGATGGTGGATTGGAGCTGGAGGCTTCAGTATTATGACTTCACAACAGTACTCCCCACAGCATCATCTTCCTCGGTTGATTCACTGCTTGTCTTCATTTCACTACCATACCATACCATCATTAGCACTTCTTTGCCACACTGCCTCCCCCAACATTGCCACTCTGTCCATCTTCATACGTACAAAAAAAAAACTGTTGTCACTCACCACATAAAACATACATACCTCTGCTCCATCATCCACCATTTACTGGCATTCACCATTACATATCAATGACATAACCACCAAGACATCACCTTTCATCACACTACAGCAAATAGCTGTACAAATCTTGCTAATCAGTCAACTGATAACCTCAAACAATTCGAACTACAACAATCCTTTCACCTCGAACTACAGTGTTTCTACGTCTAGGTATAATGTATCAGGTTGTAAGTATTGTACTTAGCAAAAAGTTCTTTACACCCCGAAATATCCAGATTTAGATAAATTTCGTATCACTTGTGCAGTCAGTCCAAATGGGTGTTCTTTAGCTATCGTTAAAAGTAAGCATGTAAAAAACATAGGCAACCAAAAGTTTTGTTTAAAGATAGTCTATTATTATATGGAATGAAGTTATATTGTCATACCGCTTATTAAAACCTTTTTTCTCTAATGTTGATGTAAGCATTACTGATGTTAGACAATCAATGTTGTTTATAGTGTGTTTTGGGTTAAGTTTAATTTATTTTTTTTACTTTTCTTTCTCTTAGTGTAACTTGATTTTTCCTTTAAAAAACAAAAGGAAAAAATAAGTTGTTTTGTTTTAATTGGTTTTAGTTTCTTCCTTGATATATGTACTTCAAACCACCAATTTATAAATTACCAAAACTCTTCCCCAACACCATTACTTCAATTATTCCAGTCACAACCATGTGCATTTGAATTTTTTTTCTTTTAAACAAATAGCCAAAATATTAATTTTGAGCAATGGATATGTACGTTTAGCTTTTAACTAATTTTTTTTAAACAACATTGTGTCATTATTTTAAGAAATGTATTCAATTATAATTATTTTATTTTTAGGTCCTAATCATGTAATGCTGAAAGTATGAAAGAGACAAGAATAAACTCACCATATAGTAGCATATAAGAAGACTACATCCAGTTATGCATGATATAACTAGCTAAATTATCACGAATATCATCTATCTCTTGCTGGCTATAAGAACTATCTTGTACAAAGTACTGCAATTACAAAATTGTTTCGAAACATTAATCGAATAAGTACATAACAAAAATTATGAAGGAAAAAAATTAAAGTGGTACCTCAAGTATGTCGGTGCTTTGATCGTGGTTTTTTACTATATCATACATATACCTCATCACATAATATACACAATCCATCGTTCTAGATTGTTGAGTACACTACACCAATATTACACAATAACTTAATAGATGGGTTAATTTGAATTTATATCCAATGTAGAAGTTTACTTTTATTTTGTACAAAATAAATCACCTTAATAGTCTTCCATTTCAAGTAAATTCCTCGAGATTTTCCACCATACGCCTTATAAGTTTTGAACGCCCTACACATAAAATAATAAATTAAATACAACGTACATATTCACTTGCATCAAGCAAAAAAGATATCAAAAGGCAAATAGATAAAACATACATATTCACTTGTGGTCTAATTTCCAATTTAGATTTGCGTTCGACTCGGGGATCCAAAACATAAACCTCATTCTTTTCTATGCGAAAAACAAGTAATAGACAATGTTTCCTACATTATAAGATTTATATGAAGTTAATATCAACATTAGATTTGTAAACTAGTTTATAAAAGTTTATTGCTCATACCCTTCGTAGTGTGGGGCTAAAAGTAAGCTCTTCGATTGTGATGCACGCCATGTGTTCGAAATATATATATTTGTCGCGTCTGGATATTTCCGCACTTGAGACAACTTACATGGACACATAAACCCGATGGTCTCCACTCCGAGGTCATTGCACATATGATTTAACCATCTAAAAATAAGTACAACATACAAATATTGTTATTCTTCCATTTCATGTATAATACATAATATAAAATAGAACATATACAATGAATTTATAAGCTATTTGTTGTAAATGTAACCTAAGTATTTCACATAGTAGCTATATTGGTACACTGATAGAAATATTCATATATATATATATATATATATAATACTCACATGATGCAAATTTGCAACCATTCTCCATTCAACCATCCCATACTAAGGAATTGGATAATGTCATCCATAGTGATATGGATTTCAAAGTCCTCATCGTATGTAAATAAATCCTTGTTCACATGAATTGCATTGATAAAATTAGTATCATGGGATGGCACCTGAACTATCAGATCATGGAAATATTTGCACTCATCTGTTAAAGTATTGATGATGTCTTCACCCACGATCGTCCTACGCTTTGCAGGCTCATTTGTCATCTTTTGGTTACTATTCATGTCCGTAGCAACACACTCTTCCACTTTGTCTTTGCTCCTAATATGTGTAGCCTGCACACAAAAAATTCATAAGCAGTATGGAGTTTGCTATTTTATTCAAGCAAAGCTCAAAAAAATATGAAAAGTGTTTTCTTTACCTTATCATCATCGCCTAAAAGTACGAGATTTTTAGGCCATTGTACAAAACTACCAAGTGCTTCTCCTATCGTGATGTGATATTTACTTGGAACCGGAAGAGGGGTTCCTACATGAATAGGCTCTACTGCGTCAATTCCAACCTTTACATGATTGGTCAAGATTTGTTGATTATGACATTGATCTTCAGGCCTAGAAGCAGGATGCACCATGCTGTGACCCACTACGACAATTTTGGATTCCAAATTAACAGCTAAACGACATTTTGTTGGCCTCTAGAATGACAAGTACAACATTAAAATTATTGACTTACACGTTTTAGAATCGTATAATTTTACGAAAATAGACTTTTGAATTAGTTACCTGCAAGTTTTCACAAGGATCCATCTCTTGATTTGTGCTGGTATTTTGTAATTTGTCCAATTGTACTGATTGACAGCTGCTACGATGACCAAATGATGGTACATTTTCGACCACAATATCATTGGGCATTTGCATACCCATCCTATTGAAAAAGTTTGCAATCTTTTGCTCAACCACCGTATCTACCATAGACTCGATTCTTTGGCTCACTTTAGATTCTATTTCCCGAGTGATACGATGTAGTTCATCTGCTGATATTACACCACTTGGACCTTTATATTTCACTACCTTTCCAAATACATCTTTGATACCGACCGTCCCACCAATTCCTCTAACTCGACCTGGATGTTCTTTTTTTTCAAAAGCACGATTTAAGACATCATCATATCTATTTGGAACCCATGTTCCTTCGATGGCTTTTTCTCTCCAAGCATTCTGTCAACAACAACAAAAATTAGTTTTCTCAATAATTTATTGCTTTGTTTTGTAAGAGATTAACAAAATGGGATAAAATGCATCGAAATTAGTCATACCGCTTTATCTGTAACTATCCTAGTTTTCTCATTAGGGATTACATAACTTCCATTAGCTTCTTTTTTTGATCTTGCCAAAACCCAGTCAATACTTCGATCCAAAAAAAGAACCACTTGGTAATGTAGTCGATGAACTATGACCTTCGGTTATCCACTTAGCTTTCTTCCCTGCATATCCAGCTTACCCCAAATAGTGAGGATGCTCGTTGTATGCTTGACTCTTCCTACCCTTCTTGCTTAATCGCTGTCAAAAAAAATGAATATTAATGTATACCCAAAGTTCTTGCATAAAATTCTTGCTACTCTACTACTAACATATACTTGTATAAAAACTGAGAATACATGATAAAACAAAGTGGTTGCACTCAACTTTCCACGCGCCCAAACTGCAAATTGCATGACAGCCGAACAATACAAAATGGGTATGTAAAGCCCGATGTTACATCTAGTTTGAAATCTTGCCTAGCTGAGTTATCTTTGGAAACAAATCAAACCATAATCACAGAAGATTTAATCTATATCAACACGCAATAGATAAATACTTGTATGCACACAGTTATCCACTCTTGCATCTGCATACATCTAACCCAAGTTATGAGTTTTGAAACTGGGATCCTTCTTCTGCAAATATACAGAACCGCAGGTTCTGATTCCGGCTGAAAACATTTCAATCTAAAGTTGGTGACGTGAATTCTAGATTGCAATTTTGCCCGATTCCATTAACTAAACCGTAAGTTTAGATCACGCCCAAAAAATATAAATGAAACCTTCAGAGGACAGTACAAGTAAAAGCAACGAGATTTTTTTACAAGCTATGATGCCAGATCCCTAAACCGATTGCAAGAAAACATTAGGCACGAGAGATTAGGAAGTTGTGCCTACCAATATCATATATGCCTAAATACAATACTTTGAAACTCTATGGACTGTCAACTAAAAATCACCAAATCCAAAACAAGAATCGATTGTAGGAATCTTACCTAATTTGTATACTCATTTCATTTGCATCTTATACCACACAAATTTAACCAACATTTTTTGTAATAAAAACTAGAGAGAAAAAATCACACACAGCAAAACTGAAATGCCCCAACAGTTAACGGGAATGAATAATTGCTAAATATTATGCATTGGAAGATGATTCAGTAGAAGGGAAGAACTGGGCAGCAAGCAGTGGAAATGTGCAGCAAGCAGTGAGTTAGTGGAAATGTGGTCAGGTGAGTTGTAGGAAGTGATGAAGTGAATGGTTGGCAAATGAATACAATTAGATGGCAGAAGTGTATGGTGCAGCACTGTGATCAGGTGGATATGGGGATGTACATAGTGGTCAGCAGTTGTTTGTGGTAGTTGTAATAGAGGAAGTACAAATTGTTTGTAGTGGCAGATAGAGAACTGGTTGTGGAAAGGTAACTATGGCACTGTAATGGGATTATGATTGAACAACGGTCAGAGGTTGTTGTTTTGGTGATTAGAAGTTAAGGCAATGGTCCGTTGAAGATCAGTGGGATATGGATATGTTTTCACAGTGCACAGAGGGTGGTGGATATGTTGAATGGCAGAGAGGCAGTGAGAGGCAATATTTGTTGAAGTATGTATTGGAAACAGCGGTGGCCACAATTGTAGAGATGTTGATTTGTGTGTCAGTTGAAGTTGAAGTGATTACAGAGGAGGAGCAAGGCAATGTAGGTCCGTGGAGGTTTGTTAACAGAGGAAAGCAGAAGGGTAGTTTTACGAAAATTACCTTAAATTTCAAAAATTACCTTAAATTCCTCAGTTTCACGAAAATTACCTTAAATTCCTCAGTTTCACAATTCTTCTTGAACGTTTCCCACTGTGCTTGTGTAATGCCATCATAAAGCTCGTATGGCTCTTTATGGTCCACTGGAAGTTTTCTTGTCTTCGTAATCAAACCACCATCCAATTTTGTTTTGAAATCTTTCCATCGTCCACAGACATATTTTAACACGTTTATCTTTCATGTTGTCGTCAATGTGGTACTCGATCTGAGATTAAAAAAAAATCATAGTTACATACGCCTTATAAGACTTCAAATGTCAAATTGGGTTTCAAAGCCGAATAAGTGATAAGTGAATAAATGAATTTATAATACCTTAACATCTTCCCATATAGTATCTTTAAGCCCTTTACAAACGTCATCCCAATTTTTAATATTGATATCAATTTTAGATCTAGCAGTATCGGCCACATACGCCTTATAAGACTTCGCCCACTTTCCAATGGGGTTGCCGTTATCACTCCACTCAATGAATTTTGGTTCGTGTGGTTTATATTTCTTCCCGGTTGTTGGGCCTCTTCGCCTCTTCTTAGACAACGACTTTGAAGTAGAAGGATCATGTTCTTCATTTTGTCCAAATTGTTCTATCTCCATTATCACTATTCTGAAAAAGAAGGCCTGGAGTCAGAATTATGAACAGAACTACTGCGATTACCACTAAAGCCCGGTCTGCTATTTAAGTTTGTTCTGATTATCTCCTTGGATATTGTTCACATACATAAGTTATATATACATGCACTTATAAAATTAAATCAAACAAAACAATCTTATTTTTTTTTTACAAGATTATATATCTTGAACTCATGTTTGAGAATATTTTGTGTAACCAAATATATGGATGAGACATGAAATATGATATTTTTCATAAACAAAGTCAAGTACAACCAATCTTTTAGAAAACATAGAATCCAAGAAAACAACATCTATAACCCATAAAGAAATGCTAACAAAACCACTGAATAGCTCTAAGCAAGTGGTTTTACAAAATAATGTTAGGAAATCAAGTGGTTTTACAAAATAGAAAATGTGGATGAAGTTGAAATGCTTTATAGGATAGTTGTGTAGTATAATAGAAAAAGTGGCAGCGGTGCATGTGACTAGTGTGTAGTAATCGAACTAGGAAGTACGAAAATGTGAAGCACACAAAGCAATGTAAAACAAGTACTTAAAACGTGAGCGGTGCTAAAACAAGTACTTAAAACGTGAGCAATAGTATCATGAATGTGATATTCCCTCTTTAATTGAAATATCCGTGGAAGGTTTCTTTTATCGTGTTGCTGTTCAAGGTTTCTTTTACCATGCAGCAGTGAGGATTGATAATGCAAATAATGCAGCTATGAGAACATTTCTGAAGTGGTAGCTCAGAATCAAATAAAATGCATTAGAGAAGATATTGAATTGAAAACAAGTCAGTTCTATGTTTGTCAATATAATGCATGGCCAGATATCAATTCTGAATAGAGAATATGTTTACAACTTATTTTTGAATTGCAAAAAATGAGACAACAACATTACACAATAATAGCTCAGTATGATGAGCAGACAAGCAGCAGTTGTATCTCAAGCTATCCTTCATTCTCAGTGACATCTTTTATTATGTGACTAATTATGACATTGCAAGCAACTTGTTTCAGTTGCACATTTGGCCGTAGTTACTGCAAGCTGCCAAAAATTCTAAACCTTGAGAATGTTAGGTACTGAAGTCATACAGATCAGGTTTCATTTCAAAACCATGATTATATCATTAATGACCTGAAGCAAAGGAACTATGTCCCAAAATTAATCTGTACAACACAACAGTTCAAAATGAATTTAAATTATTTTGTGTTGCCAGTGTCATGGTTTGGAATTTGTTACCCTCTAAAAGCCTGGACCTCAACATATATATTAAAGTTAAGATTTATTGAATCATGACGTTTGGACATGTTAATTGCGTCTTTAAACATGCAACTAAATGTTGCTACTTGGTCTAATGCATGCATCATACCTATATATTATTATGAAGTTTGAAAACAACGATTTTGGTTTAGAAAAGAGACTATGATTGATCAAGGTAAAAGATACAAGCATCGATTTTGAGGATCAAATTCATGATCTTTAGTTTTGTAGGTTGAACATCAGGCCAACTTAGCCAAATGATCAACTTAATAACAATTATTTATTTATGATATTTTAGCATGTTAAAGGAAAAGAAATAAAAGAAAACATTAATTGGCGCCGTTGATCAAAAAGACCCGCTGCGACAGGTAAAAGTAGGATTAAAGGGTTATTTTACATGTTTACGTACTTACGCATATCATATACTACAATATAAAAAGAAACATATGAATGCATGCATACATGCTTATAGTACAAAAATCCCAAACAATTGAAGCCAAGCATAGAAAACGGTTGGTAAGTAGGAATTTGTCAACATCACTTTGAAACTTAGTCGAATAATAAGACCAAGCTTAATTGATTTGGTTGGTGTCACCAACCCAAATGAACTAAAGTTTCATTATAACTTTAGTTTCTGACATCTACTAAACTTTATTACTTTTTAATGCTGTCGAGCAAAGGAATAATAAAGAGAAGTAAGAACAGGGTTAAACTGTACCTTACAATTGATTTTATTGTTCAACCATCAACGTGTCATTCCTATTCAGTCATATTGGGAGGATGTACTCTCTAACAACAAAATACTGAAAGATGTGATCAAAATCTCTAACAACAAAGCTCACTTCATGCCTCTTGCCATTCAGCCTGCACAAAAAATGTTTAGTTTAAGTTAGGCATTAAAAAGTACATGTACTTGTATGCATTCAACAACAAAATTTCACTTAGTTTTATTTTATCAAGTATCTACCTGATTTCGAAAACTGACGAAAGACAAATTAAATGATTATAATATAGTAAGTAGATTTAATTTATTTGATGGAACAATTCAAGAAGCAATTGTGTCCATTATTCATATCCGAAGTCTGCAACAAAAACAGCGATCAAGTATCCCTGTAAAATATCTTATTAGTAATTATTCTCAAAAAAACTAAAGAATTACAGAAAATGAAAGATTTCAACTGGCAAATAAAGCATGATGAGCATAAAAAAAAAATTACCCAACTATCCAAGAGGGGACGTGCATAAATTGCATTTAAATCAACTTCTTCTGGTAGACTTAAGCCGATGGAGAAAGGTGGATTCTCATCAAATTGATTATACTCTTTTTCATCCACCACATCACCAATCCCAACAATGCGTCTTTTGCCGGGAAGAACAATAGACCACTTATGATCGACAGGATCGGTCACATAAAAAACTTGTTTTGCTTGAGATGCCAAGATGAGTGGATCATTATCATGACTCACTTGACCAAAGTCAACCAATGTGAATCCATGTTCATCCACTCGTACAGCACGACGATTATAAGCCCTTCTACATCGAAATAGCAGGATTGTGAAGTCTTTATACTCAAGTTCCCAAATATCCTCGATTATCCCATAATATAGCATTGTCGCATTTATTGTCTGTTATCTTTAGCACTAGGAAATTCTCTTGAAGATGCAACGATGCTAACTCCACTATTTTGCATTTTGCTCTTCTCATCCTGATGATTCGTATAAAAGACATAACCGCTCATATCATATCCTTCCCATGAATTGACATGCAATCGAGGCCCATATGCTAACCATTTTATTGTATCTGAAATACCATGATGTGTTTGAGACAATTGAAACATTACCGTATATTTAAACCATATGAAAAAAGAGCGGTTATGTTCATTCGTCAACCACCTTTCGTTCTTTGAAGGATTCTGAGACTTTAGAATTGCCATGTGCTCCTCCAAGTAAGGATGTACCTCACTAAGGTGTTGCAAAACAAGTAGCTGAGCTTTGTGCAACATCTCATCACCAATTGAAATCAATTTTGATCCAATTATGCCTTGGCCATCAAGTCGTCCTTCATGTCGAGACTTACGAAGTCCAATAGGTTTAACACCAGTTAAGTATGGAGTGACAAATTCTATAACCTCCTCAGCTATAGTAGCTTCTACGATACTGACTTCAGGTCTATATCTGTTTTTTGTTTTTCTTTTTAAAGTTCCCATATGCATTTCAAACGGATACATATATCTCATAAATACAGGACCACAAATTTTGATTTCTCTTACAAGATGAACAACCAAATGCAACATAACATCGAAAAATGAAGGTGGAAAATACATCTCAAATTAGCATAAGGTAACAATAACATCGGCTTGTTGAGCATCCAACGTATCAGGATCAATTACCTTGCTACAAATTATATTAAAAAAGAGACAAAGCTTTGTAATAACATGCCTAACATGTTTAGGCAATATACCTCTAATTGCAACAGGTAATAAATGTTGCATTAACACATGGCAATCATGAGACTTCATACCGGTCAATTTCAAATGCTTCACTGATACACGACTGCTAATGTTTGAAGAATAACCTGTTGGAACCTTCACACCACGAAGACACTCACATAAACTAGTTTTCTCTTTTTTGGACAATGTATAATATGCGGGGGGAAAATATGTACGTTTACCTTTCTGCACCGGTGCTAACTCCTTCCGGATACCCATTTTCAACATATCTTGCCTAGCTTTCTCACCATCTTTTGTCTTACCAGGTATATTCAAGAGTGTCCCAACGATACTGTCGCAAATATTTTTTCTATATGCATTACATCTAGACAATGTCTAACCTGTAAATGTCTCCTATACGGAAGTTCCCAAAATATAGATTTCTTCTTCCACGAGCCTTCTAAAAGAGGAAATACTTTGCCAAATGCATTTTCAATATCCTTGACCCGTTCGTAAACATCATTTCCTGTTAATGGCAAACGAGCAACTCCATTCTCTATCTCCCCATTAAAAGGCTTCTTCTTTTTACGATAATGATGATTAGGAGGGAGAAATCTACGATGATGCATATACACATTTTTTTTGCAATAATGTAAACGCTCAACAACCATATCATCTTCACAAATTGGGCATGCTTTGGCACCTTTTGTACTATAGCCAGACAAGTTACCATACGCAGGAAAATCATTTATGGTACAAAAAATCATGGCGCGCAATGTAAAATTACTTTGACTATATGCGTCAAACACACGCACACCTTTATCCCATAGAAGTTTTAGATCATCAATAAGAGGAGTTAGGTAAACATCGATGTCGTTTCCTGGTTGTCGTGGTCCAGAGATTAAAAGAGACAACATGATATACTTGCGCTTCATACTCAAATGAGGTGGAAGATTGTAAATCACCAAAAGAACAGGCCAAGTACTATGTTGACTACTAAAGTTGCCAAATGGGTTTATGCCATCTGTACAAAGACCAAGTCTGAGATTTCTAATTTCTTCACCAAAATCAGGATACATTGTATCAATGTTTCTCCACTATGGAGAATCAGCTGGATGCCTCAATAATCCATCATTTTTCCTTACATCTGCATGCCACCTTAAGTTTTTTGCATTTTCTTTATTTGCAAATAAACGTTTAAACCTTGGTATAATTGGCAAATACCACAAGACTTTTGCTGGAGGCCATTTCTTATCTGGGTCATTGTGAACGTTCCCTCGCGACTTGTAACGGGATAATCCACATTTGGGACACTCATGCAAGTTCTCATATTCATTTCGATACAATATACAATCATTTGGACATGCATGTATCTTTTTATATCCTATACCAATTGGGCACATAATTTTTTTTGCCTCATAGTTAGAAGTTGGAAGCTCATTACCTTCCGGAACCATGTCATTCAAAAGTTCCAACAAAGATGTAAAACTTTTATCACTCCACCCATGCTTTGCTTTTAAATTGAAAAGCTTGAGCACAGCAGACAATGTTGTGAACTTAGCACAATTAGGAAACAAAGGCTTCTCGGCATCAATTAATATTCTTTCATACAACTTTGTCTCTTCCATCAAATGTTCTTCAGCATCACGAAACATCTCATGAACACAATCATTCTCATCATTCGCGTCATTATTCATGTTATCTTCTCGGTCATTCTCATCATTCTCATGATTATTAGAACTAGCTCTACTAAGTATACTTTCACCATGCCATATCCACCGCATATAATTTTGCTTAAACCAATAACGGATTATGTGATCTCTAATCTGATCTATGTTACGAAATCTTCTCTTATTTTTGCAGTGTCTACAAGGACAAAAAATAGTTTCTTCCCCTCTTCTTAATTGATCATTCAGTGCACAATTGATGAACTCTTCAATTTTGTTTAGGAACTCGTCATCATTACGTTTTACGTTGTACATTCAACTACGATCCATATACAAATGCTAGAGACACACTACACAAGCAAAAAAACATTGGATTACGAAGAGCATTCATTATTAAATCAATATTTTTAGCTAATTCAAGTGGAGTGGATAATCAGTTCAACATCACTCCACAAACACAAGCACACTAAACTGCACAACAAACAAAAAATTCTCATTGTCCAAATAAAAATACACAGAAATTCTAGTTCTGAATCAACATCATAGATAAAACACCAAAACAACAAGCGATCCAGTTTTTCTTACGTAAAAGGAGACAATTGCTCATGTGCTTCCATATGTCAATGTTGGCACCTCCATCGACCTGTTTTAACCTTGTATTTCCAATTTATTTATGTTTACCAAAAACTTCCTGCATTAATTGCCTGTACCCTTCAAATTTCAATCAAACTTCACGGTACCATACGATTCCAATTTTAAAGCCTGCTCCTCAATCCATACCATTTTGTTGGCTGCGTACGATTCTTTTATCTTTTGTTTTAAAAGCTTAGGAAGATAATAGCATCATGTAAAGAAAGCTTGGTGTTTGTATGATTGTATCATAGGTAATTATTAATTAATAACAATTTATAGAATATAATGAAATAATTGAGAAATAGAAAAGAAATTTTATTGCTCTGCTTTAATTAAACCTGAGTACATCATACCTATTTATAGAAAACAACTAATAAGCAGATGCATAAACATAGCTAATTAATAGCACATACCATAAGATCAGTACAAAGAAACCCACCTCGCCTATTTTCTAGCTTAGACAATATCAAGAAAAACCAATAATAAAAGCAAATGTGTATGCAACTTTAACCACACCTACTTGTTTATTTGAATTTGGATATCAACTAAAGTTTGAGTTTAGCTTAAACTTCAACGTCCCCCCCCCTTTAAACTCAAAATTTTACAGCAACAAACTCGCTTTTTATGCTTCACACCATACGGTATTCTCACTTGCACTACCTTTGTAAGAATATGATCTTAAATGGATTTGTAAGAATATTCGTTATTGACTACTAGATCTTCTAGCATATTGAACGTGCTCACATTGGTTGAAGTTAACTATTTTGCAACTGCTGCGCCATAAAAAATGTATTTTGGTTTCATTCTAGGAGTTAACTCCATGACTGACCTCCACAATTGGGTCATCTTGATACGAAGTATCTTCATTTCTCCTTTGACAAGCAGAGCTGGGGCTCTTTCTTGTATGCTTATTGAATATATACAAATCCAAACAGGCCTACTTCACTCATTATCATTCCTATTCATCTACAGGATCTCATCTAACAAATTTTGAGCAACTTCAAATTGACTTCTTATATCAGCCGACATTATCAAACAATACTCATGCTATACTAGTAATCAAATTTAAACTGATCTAGTTTCAGCTAGCAATATCAACTTCACCACTATAACAACAAAGTGGAACCATTCCAGTACCATATTTTTAAGCTTCCATCATCCATCGATGCTCCCTTACAACCACTGAGGTTGTCATGATTTCCAAGTGCTGCAGATCATACTATACACTGCATTCTTTCAGCGTATAGTTGGATTGTACTTTATTCTCTATAGACATGAAGTAGACATTTTCTTGCTCATCATCCACTTTACGAGGAAGATGAGGAATCAGAATCATTTTATATGGCTTGAAATGCTGGCTTTTTCCTTCTTGTATTTTTCATATTTATTTTTGCTTTTGAAATCCTTTTTTTCCAATATTCTGACTTGAATAGTCCTTCGCTATATGACTAAATTTGTTTTATCCAAAGCATTTAAATGTAGAATTGTTGTTTTTATTTTTTGTTTTCTCTCTTTACTTCTTAAACTTTTTGATAGTTTTTGCAATGAAAGCCATTTCATCTTCGTCAAGCTTGGAATCATATTCAACTTGAAATGCAACCCACTGAAGTTATTGTCCATTAAGTAACGTATCTTTTACCTGAATCACTCGTTACTTTTCCAAAATCATCATCCAATTAAATACAAACTTTCCAACTACAAAACCATCGCTCATTTATATAAGCAAAAAAAACCATATGTCCAACAAACACAACTTTAAAAAAAATCAAGAAATAAAGCTGCAACAAAAATTTAAGTTTGTATAAATTTAGGGTAATTAGGCAAACAAAAATAATAAATTACTCATTAATTTGCATTACAGATATTATATCAGAGAAATAACAATTTCAACGGATAACTTGTTTATATTAATGATAGCGACAATTTTAAATAAAAAGTTAAACATAAAAACATATAAACATAGAACAAAAATATTTGCTTCAAAAAAAAAAACATAGAACAAAAATTAAGTTCCTACATAAAATATTTAAAAGATTGCCGTTTTCTGTAACATTGTCGTGCAAGGCTACATACCAATTAGCATGACAGTACCTGTTCCGGTTCGTAATCGTCCAGCAAATTCGCCCAGCGAACTCGAAACTCCAAATCAATCACAAAATCGACACTCGACCCTTGAATTAGCACGCGAAATATTTGAAGCACGCGATTTATTTGAAGCACTCCAAATCATTCCAGTAGTAGGGTTTTTTTTTCTTTGAAAACGCGAAGTATTTGAGGGAATAGAATGGGACGGCGGCAAAATATCTGGGAACGCGGATGTAACCTAATTTTGAAATTACATCGCGTACGAGAAGGAACCGATGCCAAAAGTATTACGTTGGACGTAGTTGCATCGGTTGACTTTAAAACCGATGCGACTAAAACTATTTGCACCGACGTATTTGCATCAGTTGTTGGTGATAACTGATGCAAATTTGACTTTTTTATTACCTACTACTTTCCGCGTACCAATTGCATCGGATATTAAGATAGAACTGATGCAAATAGTTCTATTTGCATCAGTTTTTACTTAAACCGATTCAAATGAGGCGATGCAAATGGCATGTTTTGTAGTAGTGATACATAAATTAACAAATTTATTTTAATTTTTAAACCCACACCATCATAGCCGTCCAATTCCTATGCCCTAGATCTGGACCGCACCACGCAAATCTTCCTTCTTCACGTTCATCCCCAGTGCACGCGTGCGAGAAACCCATTCAAGCCGATCAAACCCTAAAAGACGCAACCACTTCGTTGACATATACCTCGATCAGGACGCACCAAATTGAAGCCACTTGCAATCCTCACCTTCGGCCCGAGATTCGAGGAGCTCGGTCGAGCAATTTCACCAGAAAATGCGTGCGACTGTGGTGGGTCCGAGCTCGTTTTGCCGTCAAACCACTCGACTAAAAGCCATCATCACCGTTGGATATATAGATCTCATGATGATCTTCAACTTTGCAGTTGAAAATTTGTTGAATCTCCTTATGGATTTGAATAAATTTGAGGAGGAAGAAAACAAAATACCGGCCCTAGATTTTAATGGTGGCGGCTGGCTTTAGTTTTAGGGTTAGGTTTTACTCTTGTTGCCAATGTGAAGACTTAAGGTCCTTTTATAGAAATTCTACCAAAAACGCTATTCATTTCCAATTTTTCGAACTTTGAATTTCGCGCGGTGACCGATGTTTTTAAGGTTTATCCCGCATTCCGAACACAATGGAACAAGTTTCGGAAGCTAATTCGATCATCTGTGTGAGTTACGAAAATAAACGATCAATTTTAAATTAAACCGATTAAACGAATCTTCCATGCGTTTTGGCTTGCCCCGGACAAATCGTAAATCCGATTGACACGAAATTTGAAACCTTACAATAATATCACATTACGGATCCGATGAAACTTGTTTCGTCGAAATCCGAGACTATTTGAAAAATGGCTATTTTAACTTGTCAATTAAATATTAAAATATTCAATTTTCACAAATTAACTTTAAATTCAATTTTAAAAGTTCTATAACACCATTCTAACTCCAACATGATAAATACAATTTTACAAATCAAATTTAATCATATTAAACCCAATTTCCAATTATTTGTGGAATTTCAAATATTAAATTATCGATTTATTTATGCAATTAAATCCAGATATTCGAAATAAAAATTATTCGACTATTTAATTTCACTTATTAATATTTAAAATTAATTAAATATAAAAAATTTAATTGACAAAATTCTGGATCGTTACATCTGCACACAGATCGAACTTCACAAGTTTCTTATTCTACACATTAATTCTCACATGAATTTATACAAATTTATCACAAGTTATAATTACATTAAGACTCCTGTTATTTGCTATGTACTATATTAGCGTGTTTATTTTAGTGCCCTGATGCTTTGAAATTCTTGTTATTACTATCGTTCATCCTTCACTGCCCTAATGCTTTGAAATTCTTGTCACACAATGCCTGTAGCTATATTTTAGTGAATCCTTGCTCTACTTCCTTGTATTGATGAGCAGTAATACCCAATGCCTTACACAATTGAACACAAGCTTGCACTTTTTTCTTCTTCTTTTTTCTATTTCATTGTTTTGCCTGTAGCATATTTACATGTCCCCATCCAATGCTTTGAGTTTTATTTCATCCTTCATATGCCTGCTGTATAGAAAATATGGTTATGTACTCATTTATTACCCTGCTACCTTAGAGATTTTTCACATATTGCCTTGAGTTAGCTGAAGGGGACTGAATTGCGAGCTGATGTCTAACCTACATAGTGATTGATCAAGGTATGTTACTAGTGACATTGTTTACAAGAGCAGCTTTACTATTAGTGCTTTTATTTGGAAATCAAACCATATTAACACATGTGTTATTATAAATATTTGATTGCATTATGTGTTTAAAAATGATGATGAGTTGTAAAGTTTTTTTTTTATTGGTTGTTATGAATTTTATACATTATTAGTTTTCTTCCTTTTAAGAATTGTCTGAAAACTATGGTTTTATACATATATCAGGCCTTGAAAGAACAATGCAAGAACGATCAAAGAAGATTTTGCCTATAGAGATACATCACATTCTGGGGTTAAGTGTGCAGAAACTAGTGCTGATGCTGCCGAGTTTCTTCTTCTTAAAACAAATTCAGTTCAGGTTGGAAATTTTCAGCAATCTAATTAATCGAATTGCCTTGTATCACCAGATTTTGGAGTTGCAAATTAAAGTACCATTGGATTTTGGAGTCTGAGTGTTGAGTTTTGTCTTCTTTATACGTCGTTTGCCGAATAAACACAAAATACACTTGTATTTATATGAGTTCTTCAACTTTGATCTCTTCAATTTTGTTATATTTTAATAATATAATAATAAACTATACTTTGAATAAATTAACTAAATTATATAAAAATTAAATACGTTTATAAAAATTAACCAAGTATTATAAAAATTAACAAGGTTATAATAAAATAATAAACTAAATTTGGTAAACACATTAACTAAGATTGTAATGATAATAATAACAACAATAGTAACAATAACAATAAACTATGGTTTTATAAAAATTAGATGAGTTTATAGTAATAATAAATTAACCAATCCAACTATGTTTTATAATTAATAATACTAATAATAAAAATTATATCAAAAGAACTAAGTTTATAAAAATTGACTAAGTTTATAATAATAACAATAATAAATTAACTAAGTTTACAATAATAATAATAAATTAACTATGCTTATGAAAATGTGTAAGTTTGAGTTAATTTATAAAAATTAACTAAGTTAATAGAGTTTAAATTTGAGATATTTTATAAGTTTATGTTAACTAAAATATAAGTTATGACATTTTAGGTTTTAGCAATTAAGGTAATTTATAAGTTTAATAATAATATATTATTATTAAACAATAGTTTGAATACAAAACTAAGTTTTATAAAAATTAAATATGTTTATAAAAATTAACTAAGTATTATAAAATTAAAAAGTTTATAATAATAAGCTAAGTTTGATAAAAAAATAACTAATTTTATAATAATAATAATAAGTTGTTTCAAAAAAATAATAATAATAAATTATAGTTTGATAAAAATTAACTAAGTTTACAATAATAAGTTAACTAAGTTTTATATAGTTTAACTAATTATAAAAACATAATAAATTTATGTGAATTAATTTAGTTTAACTTAGATCTATAAAAACGGAATAAATTTATGTAAATTAACTAGTTTACAGGTAATTGATTAACAATCTTATTTACTGGTAATTTGCTTTTTCGGAATGAAGACCATCAGCAACAATGGACATGACTTCAATTATTATATGTAATATGATATTTGTTAGTACCGGTTGTGTAAACTTGTTTGTGAATGCTTGTGGTATATGAATTTGCTCATTTTGCCAAAATAACTATCATCTAAATGGTTATGGATATTATGCTTGTGTGATTAACGCGTTCTCAATTATTCGAACATGATGATTATTGATTGATTTATTGTTAGTGTGAATATGGGAATTATACGACTGTTGCTGATTTTAATACGACTATCATATAACTGGTTGCTAGAAATAATATAAGCCATTAATAATATGTAGTAGCATTTAAAATATGCTACAAAACAATCAATACCTTTTAGTAGTGTTTTAAAAATGCTGCAGAAACAAATGTAAAATACAATCTGAATTTATAGTGGCATAAAATAAATGCAACAAAAAAATTTTAGTTGCACAAAACAAATGCTGTAGAAAATCAATGAATGATTCGAGTACAAACGCAACTAAAAATGTTAGTTTTGGTAGGTCTTGAAAATGCTGCAGAAAACTTTTAGTAACGTTTAAGAAATACAGTTATACGAAAACATTTTGTAGCGTTTATTAAAACCCAGCCAAAAAAAATCATACTTTTAGTTGTGTGACCTATAGTAGTGTTCTTTAAAACGCTACTTAAAGTTTTGGTAGCGTTTTTTCAATGCTACTAAAGGTCTTTTCTAGTGTAGTAATTATTTCATCTAGATAATAGTTTACAAAATCATATAGGATAATGAATTTGTAAGAAACCCCAATGTATCCTAGCCAAGATTTGGCAGGTTATGCAAGTTGAAAGTCTGCACGTAATAATTATTAGTGAGAGATCTTTTATGAATGTCCCTAAAAGGAGTTTGGAAAGACTGTCGTTGGATGACATATTTATGGTTTAAACATAAGTTTTTTAAACTAAAGCCAAATCAGTTTTATGTATAAGGAAAATCATAAAGTGTTTATGAACACCTATTCTATTACATTGAGTAACAACTGGTTTTTCAAGAAATACCAACTTCACGGTGAAAGAACTTCTTTGGTAGTAAAATGAAATTAGATATGATTCAAAGATAAAACTGATTACATGAGATGAGATAAAATCAACTAACCTAAATAAACATATCGCATTAGTGCGTCTAATATGTATTCTCGCATATTGAAGAAAAACTGTGAGTTTCTTATCAATGTCGAAAATATATATAATCCTTCGGTATTTAATTAAACTATTAAGAGTGTAGACTCTATAATATGGTGTAATGTCCAGATCAGAAACAAATTTCAAGTACATAATCAAAATATGATTTTGATAGTTGTATCCAAAAGATATGATCCAGTAGCTGCAAATCTATCATTATGAGAAATGCTATTGGAATTTAATGAGCAACATTGATATGAATGACCTCGTAAATTTTGATTGTAGAATAATCAATTCATTATTCAACATGCTCAAGTTAATTCAGATTTACTCACAAAATTATCGCTTGGCATGACTTTATGTTTTGGTATGATATATTGAAATAGAAAATTCTAAATAATGATTTAGAGTAACTATTTTTACATGATAACCAAAATGTCTCGAAGTTAGTGTAAGCGATATTGAGTTTGTGAGTCTTTAGATTTGATCCAAGAAATGACACGAAAGTATCATTTTATAAGCATAAATATTGAACAAGTATTTTGATAGAAATATCAAGTAGTTTGATTTTCAGTCAAAATGCAAAGGAAGCGTGTGTACATAAGAAAGAACGTTAAAAGGTACGTCGATATTTCTAAACTATAAGTGAACATCACATTGTTGATTTTTGTCAATATACTTATGTTGAAATCATTCTTAGTTGTTCCAATGTTGGGTTTGTAAACGATGTCTTTTTAGTAAGTGTAAAAGATATTGGGAATGCCCCAAATCGATATCCAAGGGCACATTATTACATTGTTTAATACGGATCATGTAAGATCGATTTCTTATGCATTGACAGTAGGAATTATCGTACATGTTATGTTTTGTTTACGATATCGTGATTTGTTCACGTATTTGATACATGAAGCAAATATCAAATCCAAATTGATATCACTAAATGGTTATTTGAGGCATTCTCATGCATTAAAATGCTAGAGTATTGTTTGCAAAAACAACGAACTTCTTATGAAGGAGTGTTCGTACTCAAACTTTCATAAGTGATATTGAGTATAATATATCAATAATGAATTCAAGTTAAGAATCTTGAAGTGGAAATATTCCAAAAGAAAGACTATGTCTAATTCAATAAAAAAGGCTAAGTACATCGCCTTGAATAACATTGCAATAAAAACCATGTATATAAATATAAATGCACAAATTTATAATTGAGCTGAAGGTGAATTCAAATGTTCAGAATCCCATAACATTGTTATATTATAACAATGTTACAATATAGTTCAGTACTGAACTTAGAGCTCACTGGAAGTCAAGGGACATACTCTGAATTGTTCCATATGGTAAAGGTAATTTATCAACATTAGATGGAATTGATTGACATAGTAGATAATTGAAACATAATAGCATGCCCGTTCACCGAGGGATTGACTCAATTAATTTTGATAAAACCAATTGGAGAATTTTGACCAATATTCCATAGTTGACCCTAAGTGCAAGTGGAAATGACATGGTTAGGTGTATGTCCAAGGGGCAGTTATGTAATTCGTTAGATATATCTAACTTGTGGACCAATTTTGTTCAAAATAAAGATGTTTCCTTTCTATTATATAATTGATATAACATGTTATATTAAATAATTTAATTAAAAGTATATATTATATACAATCCATAAATTGTATGTTTTGTGATAGTTACAAAATGTTGTAACCATGAGTAATTGATCACAATGTAAACAAATATACAATTTTAAATGTTCATAGTTAAAATGCATCGAGACTGGATATCGATGTATCCGTTGAGACTAGAGTACATAATGTTCTCCAAATGTTGGGCAGTGTATTACTCATGACTGTTGAGGGCACCAAGAGGTTACATACCGATGGATACTGGTTAACTATGAAATGACTCACCTGATAGTTTTATGTTAGTTAATATAACTAAGGTCAAACAGAATATATCAATGCGACTGATTTACACAGTTCTCTCGACTTGAGAATACTTTTGATCTTTAATATAAAAGCTCCAATTTGATTATAGTCGAATCATGGAACGACTTCCATCGAGTGACTATAATTGGGTCGAGTTGAAGTATTGGAAGTGAAACACTATTTCAGAAAGGATTCACCTCTTCGGTTATATGTGGTTAGTATCATGGTCAACTCAAAGTCTTTGGGGACAGAGCATTTCGGTTAATAATATTTGTTATTATAGACCAAGGACTTTGTGTTTGGTCTAATAGAGTTGAATATGGATGATATTAGAATTTTGACCATTATCAAATTCCATGAGTACGAAGTGATATAATTTTAACGAATAGAATTGGTGTAAAATCATATTCTACGGAAACTATGTAATAGATATATTTGGATAAAATGTCACACAACCTACTAAGTGACGTATGTTCAGATAGTTCGACATTAATCTCTGACCAGATTTACACTTGACGAGTCACACAGTCAAAATGATGAATTCTCTTTAGACCAAACGATTTAATTAGTTCATAATTGTTATAAATTGATTTAATCATTAATATTTATGAAATATTAATTATAAAATTTTGACTGTGATTTGAGGATTAAATATTGTTGTATATTTATAATAGATATAAATATGCGACTGATATGCGTTATCGACAAACAATTAAATCAGATTTAATTAATAATATTTATTTAGGCTTAAACAGTCTATTAGCCTATGATATTATGGTGTTATTCGCAACAGCCTATAGTCTATGTTTAAGTGTAGAGTAAGGGATAAAATTTTCCATAGCTATCCAGTAACAATCCATCCATAACCTCATGGTACTCCCAGCAATAATGAGTAATACACTGTCCAACATCTGAAGCACATACTCTGGTCTCAACGAATACACTGATATCCAGTCAGGATGCATCTTGACTAGGAACATTTAAAATGGCATATTTATTTTCATTACAACAAATTACTCTGGTTGCAACACTTTGTAACCACTATCACGAAGCATATCATTATGGATTTTCTATTAAATATACTTCTAGTTAAAAATAATAATTAATACGAGTGTCAAGGCACGCGCTTCGCGCATGATCATGACATGTGCTTCGTACGTGAATTATTTTTTTATAACCTATATACGTTTAACACATTCAAGAGGAAATGTTTTGCGTAAATATTTATTTATATTTTTACATTGAAATCATGGGCAGGTAGTTTGATTTTTTTTTCCAATTAGCAATATTCATCTTTTTATTTGTATTATTAAGTAATAAAGATGATTTTGTAATGGAAGTTTAGTTGCTAAATACTATTTTTAAGTGATGTTAAGATTTATTTTAATACTTAGAAAGGCGGTTTGAATTTGTAAAGAAAGTAAATAGGTAGATCCTATTTTTAAGTGATATTGTAGAAAGAAGGTTCGAATTTGTGAAGGAAGTTTAATTGTTAGGTCCTATTTTCAAGTGATATTAGAGCGGCATTTTTGGTAGTTCACGCGGACACCAAAAAAGTGTGACATCAAAGTTATTACAACTATCATTAAGCGAGTGTTACAGCATACGCTTCGCGTGTAATGATGGTATATGCTTTACACGTGAATTGACTTTCTATAAATTGAACGTGTTTAACATATTTAAGAGAAATGATTTGCACAAAAGTTAAGTCATATTTTTACGTCGAAATCATGTGTAGTAAGTTTTTGTTTTTATTTCTTAGTCGCAATAACTAATTTGTTTTATTTGAATTTTTGTTTCTAATAATTTGTAAAAAAATTAATTTGTCATCTTTTTTAAAGTGTTATTAAGATTTGATATTATTTTTAGAGAAAAAGTTTTGAATTTGTAAAACGAAGTTTATTTGTTAGATCCTATATTCAAGCGATACTAAAATTTGATAATATTTGCAGAGGTTTATTTGTTTGATCCTATATTTAAATGATATTAAAATTTTGTAATATTTATAGAGAGGAATTTTGAACTTGTAGAAGAAGTTACATCCAATTTTTAAGTGATATTAGAATAGAGTGGTATTTTTGGTTGTTCACTTGGCACCAAAAATGTGTGACACCAAACGATTATAACTATTAATAAAGATATAACTCAATATATAAGTATATAATAGAAAGGAAACACCTTCATTTGAACAAGATTGGTTAACGAGTTAGATATATGTAACTATTTATGTATTGTTGGAGCTGGGCTAGCCCGTAGCGGAAAATATGAGCGAATTCCAAAAAATTTCCCTTATTGGATCTGCCAATAAAGTCAAATATATTTTGAACATTTCTAAATTTAATTTAAAAAAATCTTTTGTTTCATTTAAATTTACAAGAAATGGACAGAATTTTATTTAATTTATATTTAATTAAATTTATTGGTATACATTGGTATCATATACATATATGTGTATAAGTGCATGTGAACATAATAATCCGTGTATGGTGTTACATTCCCATATATAGATGTTGGGATTTGCATAGCAACAGACATTTTAGCTCATCTTATATATATTCTATGTTGTCCAAATATATGTATGTATATATAAATTCTTTATTTAAATAAATATTGAAACGATATAAATTTTTACTTATACATAAAATATATATTGCACATCTGTAAAATATTAACAGTGTATATATTAAGTTAAAATCTTAATTAAACAAACAACTAATATATACACACATACACATTACACACACTATACAATTTTTTAATATAATGTATACGTATATTCTACAGTAAGAAAATAATATAGTACAAATAATTATGTTTAAAATATCTAAAGTATTTAAAAATATATCTATTTAAATATATATATATATATATATATATATATAATTATATCAGTTATGAAAATTAAATAAAACTAATTTTTTTAAACATTCCAGATCAAATACATAGCACATGAAATATTTTAATTGTAATTTTATATTATTAAATTATTTATATATATTAATTAAGTGAAAAATATTAAACTAATGTTAATAAATTTTTTCGTAATACATTTTTCAAATTATAAATTTTCAGAAATTATAATATGATATTATAAGTTCGCTAAAAAATTCCATAACTTTCCAAGTCAAAATTATATATTCTTTTATTAATTATTTATTATCGGTTGCATATATAAACGATATTCTAAAAATGAAGATTTTAAATTTTAAATTCTAGGATTTTGAACAAAATAATGTGATGATGATGTAATTTTATAAAATTAAAAATATTATTTTTGAAACTTATATTATTTTGTATGAATTATTCAACTTATATTTTGATTTAAATAATATTAAAAATAGTACGTAATTATTAAGATATATTTTTCTATTACCTGAAATTATAATTAGTGTAAATTTGCATATATAAAAATATAAGGTCAATTTTTAACATGATATGATGACATAATTAATTATATGTCATTTAATCTATGTTATATGACATATTAATGTAAATATAAATTAATTAATAAAATAATAAAAATAAATATATTTGGTTCTGTATACATCAGATTATATACATAAATGGTTATTACTATTATATATATAACCATTTAGTATGTGACAACATTTATATATATATATATATAAGAATCTGACCTAACTAAAAGTATAATTATGATATATATAAACAAAATAGAATATTATACATTACTCGTAAGTTATATGAAAGAGAAAACACATACCAAAACCTATGCCTTGAAGTACACCTTACTGATGAATCTCCCTCCTTAGAACGCTTCTTAATTCGGCAGACTGCTAATCCTCGAAATGTAGACCGTCAACTATCTAATTGTTGGTACTTTGAAGTTGATTTGAGAGGAATTTTTTTGGAGCTCCTATGTAGGTGAATTTGGCCTGCAAAGATGAGCCAAAAAAGATCCATATGCATCAGTGCTAGGAGTTCTTATATAGTGGAAGGAATAGAGAGAAATGTGGATCGTATCTCTTATTATTCTCCCTAAATCTGACCATCCATCTAAAATACCCCTAATATTGTTAAAAGTTAAATTTAAAATGTACAATGGTATCAGAAAATATGCTCTGATATATAATGGAAATATTTGACAGGCATTCCCCATCTTTGCTGGCTGAATTCACCTACATAGGAGCTCCAAAAATTCTTCTCAAATCAATCTCAAAGAAACAATTATTAGACAGTCGATGGTCTACAATTCAAGAACTAGTAGTCTGTCGAATCGAGAAGAGTTCTAAAGAGGGAGATTCATCGTAGCAAGGTGTACTTTAAGGCATTGGTTTTGAAATGTGTTTACTATTTCATATGACTTATAATTAATGTATAATATTCTACTGTTTGTTGATATATCATAATTATATTGTTAGTTATATGAAATTCCTATATGTATTGATGCTGTCACATATTGAATGGTTTTATGTATGTATAATAATAATAAAATAAGAGAAAACCTATTTTTTATATAGATCTGATGTATACATAGCCAAAAACTTTATTTTAATTTTATTATTTTATTAATTAATTTATATTGTTGATATGTCATATGGCATAAAATAAATGACTTATAATTAATCATGTTATCATATCATGTTAAAAATTTACCTTATATTTTATATATAAATATTTACATTAATAATAAAAGTTATTTAACAGTTTTAATATTACCCAAATCAAAATTTAAGTTGAATAGTTCATACAAAATAATATATGTTTCAAAAATTATATTTTAAATTTTAATAAAATTACTTCATCATTATATAACCTCTCGGCCAAAATATCATAATTTAAAAATCAAAATTTTTATTTTTAAATAATCATTTATATATGAGGCCGATAATAAAAAATTAATAAAACATAATTTTTGACTTAGAAAATTAGGGAATCTTTTTCATGACCTTATCATATCATGTTTGGATTTCTAAAAATTTAAAATTTGAAAAATATACTATGAAAATACTTTTAACATTAATGCTTTTAGCTAACAATATATATATATATATATATATATATATATATCATAATTTAATAAAATAAATTTATAGTTAAATATTTTATGTGTTATGTAGTCGATTTGGAATGCTATAAAAAATATTTTATTTTATTTTATTTTCATAATTGATACAATTATATAAATGTGTGTGTGTATTTAAATACAAATATTTATAAATACTTTAGATATTATATATAGTTACATATATATACACACATTATTTTCTTACTACAAAAGTGCGGGCATGTTAGACCTTGTATAGATTATTATGTACACATGTGCACACATACATATATGTATATGATGCATATTTGCACCATTATATTTAACCGAACATAAATTATATTAAATTCAACCCATTATTTATAAATTTAAACGAAATAAAAGATTTATTTAAATTAAATTTAGAATAGAGATGTTTTTTCTTTCTATTATATATATTGTTATTATGTGTTATAAATAATTAAATGACTAATTAAAATATTTCAATAGAAAACCCATAAATGGGGGTGGGGTGTGTGTTTGTGTGATGATGTTTACAAATAGTCGTAATCATGAGTATTGTATCACAATACTCTAAAACACATCATTTTAAATGTTTCTAATTAAGACGCATCATGAGTGAATATCGATGTATCCGTTGAGACTAGAGTACGTAATGTTCTCCAAATGTTGGAAATTGTATTACTCATAACTACTGGGGAACCAAGAGGTTGTGTACTGATAGTTATTTGATAACTATGAAATGACTCACTCGATAGTGTTTTGTTGGTTAATATAACTTAGGCCAAATGGAAAAATATCAACACGGCTAATTTACATAGTTCTCTCCACTTGGGAATACTGTTGATCTTCAATGTGAAAGCTCAACTTTGATTATAGTCAAATCATGGCACGACGTCCATCGAATGATCATAGTTGGGTCGAGTAGAAGTACTAAGAGTGAAGCATTATTCAAGAGAAGATTTATCTCCCTGGTTATATGAGGTTGGTATCACGGTTAACTCAAGTCCAAAGTCAAAATCTCTTGCAAGAGTAGTGCGATTAATAATAATTGTTATTAGTGAACCAAGGACTTTATGTTTGGATATAGAATTGAATATGGACGATGTTATAATTTTGATCATCACCAAATTCAATAAGTCCAAAGTTATATAGCTTTGACGAAGAGAATTGGTGTATATATATGTCATAGCCAAAATGTCACACCACTTGCTAAGTGACCTATGAATGTTAACATTCAAATAGTTCGATATTAATCGCTGACCAGATTTACACCTAACGAGTCACACAACCGAAATGATGAATTCTATTTAGACCAAACAATTTAGCCTATAATTGTTATAAATTGATTAAATTAATTAATATTTATAAACTATTAATTATAAAGTTTTGAATATGGTTTCAAGAATAAACATTATTGTATATATTTATAATAGTTATAAATATATAGATCGATATGCGGTATTGACAAGCAATTAAATCAGATTTAATCAATAATATTTATTTGGACCTAAATGAGCTATTATCCCATGATATATGGTGATACTTTGGCAGGAATAGGGATGTAGGAGGCGGCTAAAAATGGGCTAGGGGTATTTTAAATGGATGGCTCTGATTTAGGAAGAATGGGTAAGAAATATAAACACCTTTTTCTTTGTCCCTTCCACTACAAAAGGACTCCTAACTTTAATGCACATGGACCTTTTTTGGCTACCATTTCCATCTTTGCTGGCCAATTAACTTACATAGGAGCTCCAACAAAATTCCTCTCAAATCAATTTCAAAGCAACAACTTTTGGACAGTCGACGGTTTATAATTCAAGGATTAGCAGTCTATCGATTGATAACAGCTCTAAGGAGGGAGATTCAACATAGCAAGGTGTACTTCAAAGCATAGGTTTAGTAATATGTTTGCTATTTCATATAACTTATGATTCATGTATAATATTCCATCTTTGTTTATATATCATAATTATATTATTAGCTAAAAAACCATTTTTATATAGATCAATGCATGCATAGCCAAATAATTTTTTTATTTTTTATTTTATTAATTAATTTATATTAATATTAATATGTCATATATCATAAATTGAATGACTTATAATTAATATGTCATCATATCACGTTAAGAATTAATCTTATATTCTATATACACAAATTTTCACTAATTTTAATTTTAAGTAATAGAAAATTATATTTAATAATTATTTAATATCTTCAACATTATCTAAATCAAATTATAAGTTGAATGATTCATACAAAATAATATATATGTCAAAAATTATAGTTTATTTTTTTAAATTACTTCATAATTATATAATCTCTTAGCCAAAATAGAAGAATTTAAAAATCAAAATTCTTTATTTTTAAAAATTATTTATAAATGTGGGTGATAATAAATAATTAATAAAAAATAGTTTTTTATATCAAAAAGTTGTGGATTTTTTATAAATATACAATATCATGCTTGACTTCGAAATTTTTAAAATTTGAAAAATATATTACAAAAATTATTTTTAACTTTATTTTAATGCTTTTTGGCTAATATTATATATAAATAATTTAAAAACATAAAATTGTAGTTAAATATTTCATGCGCTATGTATTTGATTTGTAATGTTATTTAAAAAATTATTTAATTTTATTTAATTTTCATAATTGGTGTAGTTATATAAATATATATATATATATATATATATATTTAAATACACATATTTATAAATACATTAGATATTATGATATAATTATATATCGATACATACATACATACATACACATATATATATATATATATATATATATATATATATTATTTTCTTACAATAAAATATACATGTATATTATATTTTAAAAAACTCTGTACGTTATATGTGTGTGTGTATTTATGTGTGTGTGTACATGTATCTATGTTGTCATTTATTTAATTAATATCTAATTTAATATATATATATATATATAGATATATATCATTTAAATATTTATATTATTTTGATATTTATTTAAATAACAAGTTTGTATATACATACATATATTTGGATAACATACAATACATATAAGATGAGCTAACATGTTTGCTACGATGCAAATCCCAACATTATATACGAGCATGTTATACCTTACACGGATTATTATGTTACACATGCGCACACACATACATATATGTATATGATACATATGTATATTTAATTAAAAAAATATTAAATAAATTCCACCCATTATTTATAAGTTTATATGAAATAGAAGATTTTATTTAAATTAAATATAGAAATATTTTAAATAAATTAGACTTCATACGTCCAATATCGATCCAATAAGAGATTTTTTTTGAAATTCACCCATATCTTCCGCTGTGGGCTAGCCCTATTCCAATAATAGTATTAGAGACAAATAGCTTATGCGGTCTAATTACTCATGTTAGAGTTAACTAATTAAGCTTACAGCCTAGATGGTAGGGTGCCTAGAAAGGTAGTGTTAATGATTGGGTTTGGGTAATCAAGTGCTCTGCCTTACCTGGTTACTTGGTCCAAACGATATGTGAACCCAAAGGTTGCCCCTAATAGAAGAGGTCCAATTTGAATTTGGCCTTGAGCTGATTTCCAAATTTGTTTGAAAAATTAAAATAAAGAGATTTTAAATTTGAAATAAAATTTAAATATATTATAAAAATAATATAATAAAGCTTTCCAAAATGTTTGAAAGTAATACAAAATAATTTCTAAAATTATATATATCACTAATATTAATAAATTAATCAAATAAGTTAATTAATATACACTATGTAATATTATGATACGATATTTTAAAATGTTTAAGGTATCATAAGTACTACTTAAAATAGTTTAATTTAATAAATTAATTTAAAAAGGTTAATTAATTAAATAATAGATACATACATACATATGTATATGGTATATATGTTTTACTATAAAGATATAGTATATATGATGAATATTAAATATAAATTAAATATTAACATAAAATTAATTAAAATGTTAATTAAGTAATTAAAATTAATTAATTAATATCATGTTATATGTAAGATTATTATATAAGTATTACGAAATATAAAAGTTATATAAAATAAGACTTATATAATATGAATGTATAGACTAAAGGTGGAACATAAGAAAACCCTAACTAGACTTGAGGAATAAGTATATACATATATATATACACACACCATGATTTTCAATGTGTCCAACACTTGAATCACGACAGTAATTCATAAGAATTATATTATTTCATGAGTCAATATAACTCAATATTATATATATATTAAAGATCATGAATTTTTAATATAATGGTGCCCTCTACCATTTATATATTAATAGATTACTTGCACTTTCTTTAGTTATTGAGCTTTCCTCAAGATAGAGATATTTTGTGTGGCACTATTAATATATTGAATAGACGAGGTAAGATAAATATACATATTTATTTAGCTTTTCCCAAAGTATGTGCATTATACTTAGGCTGTCACAAAATGGTAGGTCCAAGTGAACAGTCCTACTTTATTTGTTGAGCTTTCCTCAAGGTAAAGGTAGAATTAGGACAAACTACCATGGGTTAGGAGTTGTATATGATACAACCTATAAGGGCTTATCCATCATATAAGGAAGTATGATTTTTCGAACTTTCCCCAAGGTCAGAATTCCAAGACATATGAGTCCTACCACCTATCAGTGAAGTCGAAAGACTTCTATGTTTCGACTTAGGGTTTGACAAAGCGTAAAATACTAGTGAAAGCTTATTAGTAAAATGAAACACAAAGTTTAACCTTACTAATATTACAAGAACATCTACTACGAATTATCCTAATTATTTACCACTTAAACTGCAGAAAATGACAACTCCAAAATTGTTTTATGAAAATGACAAACTTACCAGAACTAACTATATAGACTAGCTAAGAGCAATCAAAATAGCATTGACTTATGAGCGCCTTTGGACTACTATTACATGCGAATCCAAAGTGGAACCCGGTGATGATGCGGACCCTAAACTAAGACTTCCTTATTCAAAGTGGGTGTTAGACCTAGAGGTCACCCAAGTTTTCGTGCTGTCTACATTTGACAAGCCATTATAAAGGCAGCACGAAAATATCTCTATCCATGAGATATTTGATAATCTCAAGGCTCTTTTTGGTGAACATTCATGCTCCAAAAGGTACAGCATACAAAGAAATGGTCCAATACCTAAATAATCGATGGACAGAAAGTGGATGACTATGTGCTAATGATGAACGACTATATTGATAAGTTTTTATTGTTCAACTTACAAATAAGAAATGAACTATAAGCAGACTTGATCCTTGGTTCTCTTACTTCTCAGTATGAACCATTCATATTGAACTATATCATGAACCAATTAAATGTGAACCTCGTGGAACTCCTCAATATGTCGAGGTCGGTCGAGTCTACATCTAAAGAACAAGGTATCGTACTTGTTGTGATGGGTAGTGCATCATCTTTGAAGAGTTTAAAAAGGTGGAAAAGTGAAGGTAAAAGGAACGAGAAAAGTAAGAAGACCGATGGCAAGGGTGAATATCACCACTGCCATAAGAAAGGTCACTAGAAAAGGAACTATGCTGACCACTTAATGATTGTTAAGGAAAGGAAGCAGAATGGTTCTATAGCTCCATCAGATACATTTATGGTTCAAAATTATTTTATAGTCAATAAAATGGAATGGGTTTATTTACTGGATCTGATACTTATATTTTTAATTCATTACAAGGGCATAGGAACTGGCATTGCATGGAAAAAGAAGAGATGAGGCTCCTAGCTGCTGATGGATCTATGGTAAAAGCAACGTTAGTATGATACTATCATTTAGTTTTTCTTAGTGGATTAGTATTAGTATTAAATAATTGCTATTATGCAAAAGTCTTTATTTATGAGATTATTTCTATTTCTAGATTGTTTGAGACTGGATATACATTTCATTGTGTAAATAATGTTATGAACATTAGTTTGCATGAAAATAAAGCCTACGAAGGTGTTCTTGAATATGGCATTTATGTGATTAATGCTATGTATGTTTTTTGAATAATACTTCTAATAATATAAAATATAGTTATATTTGGCATTATAAATGAGGCCATATTAGTGAGAAACGACTACATAAATTGAAAACTGAAGATTTATTTATCGTCAATTAATTTCAAATCATTTGATAAGTATAAGTCATGTATCAAAGGTAAAATGGCTAAGTACTCATTTAGTGGGAGCAACAAAAAAGTTAATGAACTATTAAGGTTAATTCATAGTGACATATGTGGCCGGATGCCTATATCTACTAAAAATAATAGTTCCTACTTTGTTGCCTTTTTCAGTGATTTCTCAAGACTAAGGTATGTGTATCTTATGAAGAACAAATCCGGCGTCTATGATAAATTTGTTGAATACAAAAATGCAGTATGAAATCAAATAGGCCGTAAGATTAAAACTCTTCAATTATATCAAGGAGAAGAGTATGTTGGACATGATTTCCAATAATACTTAAAAGATAATAAGATTATCTCTTGGGTTATTCTAGCCTATACTCCACATCACAACATTATGTCAGAGCAAAGGAACCGAACCCTATTAGATAGGGTTTTTTCCATGATGAGTGAGGTTGAGTTACCTATGTCCTATTGGGGATATGCGCTAGAAACCGCAGTGATATATTGAACTTGTTGCCTACTAAATCTGTGCCTAAGACGCCATATGAGATGTGGGATCAGAAGAAACCACACTTCAACTATTTGAAATTGTGGGATTGTCTAGCCTATGTTAAGAACATTGGCTCTAGTAAAATTAATGTGAGATCAGCTTCGTAAAATTGATATGATATCCCAAGAATTCAAGGGGATATATTTTCTCCAATATCGAGGAATAAAAGGTTATTATTGTTCCTACACACGGTGCCTTTTTAGAAAAGGACTTTTTGTCAAAAGAAATTAATAGCAAAATTGTAGATTTGGATGAGATCCGAGGAACTAACACAAAAAGTTGAACAATGGGAGAATCATGTTCACCCGTATATGAAAAAGAAATCTATTAGAAGGTCTACTAGGGAATCTTGCGTATCGGAGAGATACTATAGTTTTCTCATGGATGGTGAGAAGGAGGACTATGTCTTAGATGAAACTCCTCTATCTTTCCAACAAGCATTGCAAGGTAAAGACTCAACTGTAGCTTGAAGCATTGAAACCGAGATGGATTCCATGTACTAAAACAAAGCTTGGACTTTTGTCGAACATACCCAAAAGGATAAAACCCATCAGCAGCAAATGAATTTTCTTGTAAAAGATAAATGCAGATGGGGAAGTGGAGACTTATAAGGCAAGGCTAGTTGCGAAAGGATTTCATCAAATTTAAGGTATTGATTATGACAAAACCTTCTCATTCGTAGCCATGCTTAAATCTATTTGGATCATGCTTGCTTTCGATGCATTGTACGACTACAAAATATAACTAATGGATTAAAGACAACTTTTCTAGATGGTGATTTAGAAGAAATTGTTTATATGTCGCAGTTGAGGGTTTGTGGTCAGCGGGAGTGAGAGCAAAGCTTGTAAGTCATTGATGTCCATTTATGGACTTAAATAAGCTTCAAGGAGTTAGAACAAGTGTTTTGATAAAGTAATCAAATAGTTTTATTTTGTCATAACATAGAGCAAGCGTGTGTATATAGAAAGGAATAGGGCAATGCTATAGTTTTCTTATTGCCTTATGTCAACGATTTTTATTGATTAGCAATGATACTTCACTGTTGCAATCAGTGAAAGCTAGCCTTTCCAAGAACTTCTCTATGAAGAATTTGGGAGAAGCAGCCTACATACTTGGTATAAAGATCTATAATGGTAGATTTAAGAGGTTGTTGTGATTATCCTAATCCTTGTGCATAGACATCATATTGAAAATGTTTGGTATGGTGAATTCAAAGCATGGAAACGTTCCAACACAATCTAGAATTGTCCTTTCTAAGAAGGAAACTCCTCTTACTGATGAAAAGAATGAGCATATGAAAAGGATTACATATTGTTTAACCATAAGATCCATAATGTATGATGTACTATATACTAGACCAGATATGGAATATGTAGTAGAATGCGTAAACCGATATTGGTTTAATCTAGGAGAAAAACATTGGACTGCTGTAAAATATATGCTTAAGTATTTAAGAAATACCAAGGACTTATTCCTCATATACTAGAATGAAGACCTCCTTAGGGAGAGGTATATGGACTCGAGTTTTCAAAGTGACATAGAAGATAGCAAATCAGTATCCAGTTATGTCTTTACACTAAATGGTGCGGCCGTTACTTGGAAAAGTTCCAAGTAAGCAACAGTTGTTAATTCCACAATAGAGGCCTAGTACATTGCCCTCACTAAAGCAACCATAGAGGCAGTCTAGATGGCACGTTTTTAAGTGAACTTGATGTGATTCCAAACGCCGAGAATCTTATAGCGTTGTTCTATGATATAGATTGCAAAAGAGCCCATAGCACACAAGATGTCATGGCATATTCTTCGAAAGTTCCACCTAATTAGAAAATTCATTGAGAAGAAAGATGTTGCAATACAAATGGTAGATACTAAGGATAATATAGCAGACCCATTCACTAAAGACCTGGCTCAGTCGGCTCTCGAAAAGCTTATTAAAGGGATAAAATTGAGATTCCATAATTAGCCCTAAGTGCAAGTGGAAGATTGATAGAGTTAGAGGTATCCCATAGGGGAAATTCTGTAATTTATTGTAAATTAATCAACTTTCTAATCAATTATCGTTCATAATGAATGTTTTTTTCTTTCTATTATATAATTTGTTATAATATGTTATAAATACTCAAATGATTAATTAAAATATTTTAATAAAAAATCCATAAATGGTGTGTTTGTGATAGTATTTACAAATAGTTGCAATCATAAGTATTATATCACAATATTACAAAACACATCATTTCAGATGTTCCTAGTCAAGGTGCATCAAGAATGGACACCAATGTATCCATTAACACCAGAGTACATAATGCTTTTCAAATATTGGAAAATGTATTACTCATGACTACTGGGACCACCAAGAGGTTGTGTACTGATAATTATTGGATAACTATGTAATGACTCACTCGATAGATTTCTATTGGTCAATATAATTATGGTCAAACAAAAAATATTGATGTGACTAACTTACATAGTTCTCTTGAATTAAAAATACCGTCGATCTTCAATATGAAAGCTTCGCTTTGATTATAATCAAATTATGACACGACGTCCATCGAGTGACTATAATCGGGTTGAGTGGAAGTATTGAGAGTGAAGCACTATTCAAGAGAAAATTTGTCTCCTCGACTATATGAGGTTAATATCATTATCAACCAAGGTCAATCTAAAGTCAAAATCTCTGACTAGAGTAGTAAGGTAAATAATAGTTGTTATTTTTGAACCAAGGACTTTGTGTTTAGAATATAAAGTGGAATTCGAACGATGTTGGAATTTTGACCATGACAAAATTCAATAAGTCCAAAGTGATATAGTTTGGACGAAGAGAATTGGTGTAAATAACACAACTGGGTAACATTTAATTAACCACAATTTACAAAAACTAAGTAACTGATGAAATTGGCCAAAATATCAAGCCACCTGCTAAGTGACGTGTGAACATTAACATTCGAATAATTCAATGTTAATCGCTGATCAAATTTACGCCTGATGTGTCATACAACCGAAGTAATGAATTCTTTTTAGACTAAAATGATTAAATTAATTTATAATTATTATAAACTAATTAATATTTATGAAGTATTAATTATAAAATTTTGAATATGATTTGAGGAAAATATTATTGTATATATTTATAATAGTTATAAATATATCGTTCGATATGCGATATCAACAAGCAATTACATTAGATTTAGTTAGTAATATTTATTTGGACCTAATTGTGCTATTAGCCCATGATATATGGTCATATTTCGGTAGAAATAAGGATATAGGAGGCAGCTAAAAATGGGTTGGGGAATTTTAGATGGATGGCTCAAACTTAGGAAGAATGGGTAAGAGATATGATCCACCTTTCTCTCTACCCCTTCCATTACAAAAGGACTCATAACCCTAATGCATATGGATCATTTATTTGGCTTCCATTTCCATCTTTTCTAGTGAAATTCACTTACATAGGAGCTCCAATAAAATTCTTCCCAAATCAATTTCAAAGCAACAACTATGGATAGTCAGTGATCTACAATTTAAGGATTAGCAATCTGCCAAATTGAGAAGAGTTCTAAGGAGGCAAATTCATCATCGCAAGTTTGTACTTCAAGGCATAGGTTTTGGTGTGTGTTTACAGTTTCATATAACCTATGATTAATGTATAATACTCTAATATTTCTTTATGTATCATAATTATATTGTTAGTTATGTGAGATTCCTATATGTATCAATGTTGTCATGTATTGAATGATCATATGTGTATGTAATAATAATAAACTATTTTTATATTGACCTGATGTATACACAGCCAGTAAACTTATTTTATTCTGTATTATTTTATTAATTTTTATTTATATTAATATGTCATGTAACGTAGAAAAAATGACTTATAATAAATTATGTCATCACATCATGTTAAATTGGTCTTATATTTTATATATGCAAATTTACACTAATTATAATTTAGGTAACAGCAAAGTATTTTTCTTGTAATTATTTACTATTTTTAATATCATTTAAATCAAAATATAAGTTGAATGATTCATAGAAAATAATATATGCTTCTAAAATTATATTTTAAATTTTATAAAATTGCTTCATCATAATATTACCTCTCTAACAAAATCCCAGAATTTAAAAATCAAAATTTTTACTTTTGAAAATTCATTTATATATGTGACCGATAATAAATAATTAATAAAAAATATTTTTGACTAAGAAAATTATGGGAATTTTTCCTGACCTTATAATATCATGTTTGAATTCATAAAAATTTAAAATTTGAAAATATTTTATTAAATTATTTTCACATTATTTTCAATCTTTTCGGCTAATTAATATATATAAATTGTTTAATAATATAAAATTATAGTTTAATATTTCATATGATGTGTATTTGATCTAGAATGGTATATATAAAAATTATTTAATTTTACTTAATTTTCATAAGGGGAATTTGTTTTAAAGGACAAATAATTTAAAAAATTAATTCAAAAGGACACGCACAAACAGTTTTCATCCAAAGATAGGCCTAAAGCCCATTCGCACGTTAAAACATTTCTTGATTTCCTTCATTCGTCTTCCTGTTTGATTTTCAAATCCACACTTTCTTCAAGATACAAATAAAAATTAAGAAATAATGGAAAACGAAACCACAACAAAATTGCCACCTCCATCACAATCGCATACGTCAGGCAATAAAAAACAAGCAGAGTTTAAGCACGAATCTGATTCCTTATCTTCTCAATCTGATATTCGACAAAAACCTGATACCCTAGCGCCTCATTCTGATTATCAACTCAAATCTGGAAACAAAGAATCTCAATCGGAGAATCAGGGCGAAATTGAAAACCTACCACGTGAATTTGATACCTTAGCAGCTGTATCTGATAATCTTCATGAAGAAAATATCCTAGCTGCAGTAGAGACATGACAAGAATCTGCAAAGTTAACATCATCAGAAAGACCAATGGTAGAAGATATAGAGCAAAAAAGGGAAATAAGAACAAAAAGGAAACATGAAGAAAATAGAACAGAAGAAAAGGTAAATGATTTTATGAAATGAAGCATAACAAAACCATTCTAGATTAACTATGATACTATTGAACTTATTTCACAGAAAAATGAAGAAATCATGTAGGAAAAACCAGCTGGTGACAAATCAACTATACAACAAGTGCAAAAAGAAAATTAAGATCGAAGATAAAAAATGAGAAAAGAATTCGGCAGCAACTTCAACAGGCAACTGATACCATTAAGTTATAAAACTGATACTATTAAATTATTAGATGTATTTCAATAGTGTTAATATGTTTAACAGGAAAAAGCTCAAAGAAATAAGGGAAAAGAAATAGCAGTTGAGGAATTTGAAGATGCGTAAGCCAAAACAGTAAAATCACAAGCTATATCACTTATAAAGAATTTCATGTTCAAAAAGTGATATGTATAGTTTGCTTAGTAGAAGACAGCTTAGTTGGTTTAAAAATAAATTTCATTGCCATTTGTTACAAATTGATACTAATATATTGAAAATATGATACCAAACATTTGTTAAAATTAACGTGATACTTTGTATGCAGAAAAATTAATTCAGCACACATATAAAAACTGATACCAATATCCTGCAATAGTGCTACCTATTGTCTAACTGTGTGTAGCTGATTTATTTTAGTTCACAAATTATTTCACCATCTTTTTTCTAGGAAAACTAATACTAAATTTTGACGAAATGGTACACACTATATAATATGTTTTAGTTAATATGTCAATGTTGTAATTTTTCAATAAAATGATACCTTTATTTCAAAATGGTACCCACTGTATAACAGGTTGATACTTAAATTTCATAAAATGAACCTATTGTTTGTTTAGTTAAAGGCAAAACTTTTTAATTTTGCAAAATAAATTTCAATAGTTTATAACAAAACCTATATAGTTATATTCATAAAATGATAGCCACTATCATTGATGGAATTTAAAACTCCATAATTGAAATTATTTCTATCACAAATATAAAATTGACATTAATGTAATGAAAAACTGATACCTACTATCTGCTTTTATGGACATCATATCTTAAAATTAATGTACTGTTTGTTTGAAACAAACTGATACATACACCTTATAAACATGATACTCATTTTATCTTTCTTTGAACTTTATACTTTTAATTATACAAATTACTTTCATTGTAATTTGTAACAAAGATAACACAAATATAAGCTAAAAATTTTACATGCAATATGTTTCTTTTAAAGTTATTATGTAGCAATTTTATAAGTATTTCAACTATAATTTTTATAAAATTGATACCTACATTTAGCAAAAATGATACCAAATTTTGGTTGGATAAAATTATCATGTTTTATCTCATGTTTATGGAAACTAATACCACTATATCATGTTATATATTGTTTTGTTTCAATGTTATTTGTTTTATTAACAACATAATGCCACATTTTCATGAAATAGGACGATGATGATTGTGTCAATCCATATCGTAAAAGCATGCATGCGACATCAAAACAATCAGACAAACAGATAGCAAAATCTGAACATGTTAAGGCAGAAACTGCTTATAGATGCGGCTTAGTATCTTCAGGATACTAAAACTGGTCAAAGAAACAAATGGATTGACCAAAAAACAATTTGACATCTTAAAGAAGACACCATTTTACAACTTCTTCAAAGTCGTCTATGAAGAAAAAATAACAATGAAGGAGTGTAAAAAGCATCAACACAACTTGGATACTTTATATAACTACTACTGTATGGAAATTGATACCTTCATCTTAGGAGAAGACAAACTGAAGATCACTACCAGAGATATAAGCTTGCTGTTTGGTCTGCCATTAAAAGGAGTAAACATAGAACCAACAAAAAAATTGACGAGCAAAACCATTCCACCAGACTGCAAAGAATTTGCAACTAGAAACTTTGGCACATGTACTTACATAACAAGAAATGTTTCGGAAAGAATAATAAAACAAGAAATATCAAAAAGGAAAAAAGAAAATGATGAAGATCCGCCTTTGTTGATAATAATGCAAATACTATTGACATTTTTCTTTCCCAATAACCAACAAAAACTGAGATGGGGAACTCTACCCTATTTGATTGATAGTGAAACAATGCAGACTGTCTCATGGCCGAAAAAAATAGAGAAAAATTTAGTAAATTTGTCAAAAAATTTATCTCCAAGCTAAGAAACATGTCTGAATGTTCCATGCTTCCATTGGTAAGATGTGTTATGCAAAATATTATTAATTGAAAAAAATGTTAGATTCAACGTTCTTATCTAATTATATCTTTAAATGTTTATAGTATTGCATCTATGAGAAAATGAACCTCATCCAATCTAGAAGGCAACTTGTTGAAGATTTACCCTGATTTGCACGATGGGATGTATGAAAACTTAGCGACATTGCTGTGAAACAATTTTTGAATGATATAAAAGATGGTAATGTAAGTTAAAATTAAATCTTACTTACACTAGTCAATATCAGTTTACATTTTATACTCTCACTGTCTGTAGTATCAGTTTCAACACTTAGAATAATTTTTTGTCTCTGCATAGTATCACATATGCCTCTTTACAGTATCACTTTAGCTTCTGATTAGTATTAGTTTCAATGTGTAGCTTTAAATTTTTGATTCCATAGTATCAATTTTTCCTCAGCATAGTACATCTTTTCATTTTGCACAGTATTAGTTATAACATAGAACAATTTTGGTATCATTTTTAACATTGCACACAACCAATTAATAAGTGTACATAGTATCAATTTCATTACTATTATATTTTCTTCTATTAAACTAATCACTTATTAATGTCGGTTATAACTTATAAATTACAACATACTATCATAAAACATTTGCATTTAAATTTTAAAACAAAATAACTATTTCAATTACACAGCTAAAAGAAATAAGCACGATTCTTCCACATGAACATAAGCTACTCCAAACAGCATCAACAAAAGGTGAATCAAGTGACAAAAGGAAAGAAAATCAATAGAAAAAAAGAAAAATTGAAGAAGCTCAATAGAGTACTCGATCTTTTGAAGATTTTGTAAGCCTTAATGTTTTGCAAATGCACATCAAAGATTTGGAAGAAGAAGGTAAAAAAACAAAGAAACAATTAGACAAAGAAAAGAAGTTGAGGATAAAGGTAGAAAAAGAAATTTTCAAATTGAAAGAACAACTGAAAGAACTCAAATCAAGACTGGAAGAAAATAAAAAGAAAGATTCAAAAGTTAAACTACAAAATGAAGAAAAAACATTCATAACTAAAAATATTGAAGAAGAAAATCCAGAGTGTCAACAAGAACCTACAAAGTGTCAAACAAAAATACCAGAATGGAAAGGTACATGATTTTTTATTATTGAAAATAACACTGTTTGATTCAAATTCATGCTTGCTTGTATTATAAATAATTCTAAGTATAAGTTAAAATAAACTGATACCTAAATGTACTAAAAAATGATACCCGCATTCCATTTCTTATAACTTGATGGTATGTAAATTGAACTATTTATGTTGACCATCATTTAGTTGAAAACTGGTACCAAAATAACGTAGAATATATATGTAGTAGTTGTATGATTAGAACTCATGGTTGGTTATTTTACAAACATTTTTCACCATTAAATAAATCAAAACTGATACCTATATGTATGAAAAACTGATACTTACTTTCTGTTTGAAAAACTGATATCAATGAAAAAATGATACCATAAACCGCCACTATTAACATTATTGATACTAATAATATTATATTCATTCGCCAGTAACAAAAATGACAGCTTCTTATTGTTAATATAGATTCTCAACTAAAAAATATAAAAGAAGTTAAAGACACAACTGCTGACACTAATACATAACAAGTCCACCTAAAATCTGAAAAAGAAAGGATATGCATGGAGACTGAAACAGCAACTCAAATGCATGAAAATGTGCTCCAACCAAATGAAGATAAAACTATGGACACAAAATAATAAAGTGATGACATGTTGAACAAAACAAATGAAAGAGTCTTGCGAACAAATGAAGATAAAATGGCGCAAAAAGAAATAAAAGAGGCTCAAATATTGGAAGAAGATACCAGTAAAGAGAGCAAAGTTGCACGATACAGCGATGTAGTACTAGACCTAACACCTCCATCTTTCAATCTCAATATCACACAATAGTTGCATGAGGAAATAACAACAAAGGACAACGAAAACAAACCAACAAAACCTCCTGGTCGAAAAAGGAAACAAACAGTTCATAAGCCATCTTCTTAAGTGAAAAGAATAAAACAAGAGAAAGGAAAAAAACCCCGGCTTTGAATATTATTAGAGAATAAAAAAATATAGAAAAAAAACCCGAAGAAAATAAAAATGATGAAAAACTGGAAGAAAATGAAAATGATGAAAAAGAAAGTGTAAAAGAGTCAATCCAAATGCCAATTCAAGTAATAAAGCCAACACTTTCAAATTTAGGACTAGGACACTACAGCAAAACCTTGGCATACTTGAATATAGAACAACATAATACAATCAAAACTTTCTTTGCTATGACATCATCAAAATAGTAAGTTTACAAACACACATACTAATTTTTCTGGTTAAAATAACATTGTATAATTGATATATGCTTTATTTTCTTAAAACAGAGATGTAGCACGGACAAATAGCGACAGTATTAGAGGAGGATGTACAATAACCAAAAAAGTACTTCAACAACTTATTGAAGAAAATGCCACACATGGATCTGTACACGCTTTTTTTCTTAATAATACTGCTACCAATAAAAATAATTACAAAAAATAATGTCTAATAGCTATTTCCAATGTTATTTATACAAAATCTGATACCTATTTATAACTAAAAAAGATGCCTAATTACTATTTGTTGTAAAGTGGTGGTCTATTAGTTGAATTATGTATTAACCGTCATGCATGACAAAATAAATACCAAAATATTGCAAAACTAATCCCTGGTAGTACTTGATATAAATTCATACTTTTGTTTTCTAGTAGCAATTGATTTAATAACATGTGCAAAAATGAAAATTCAATGCAAAAATGATAACCAGAAGCTGTTTCATCATATTTCATACTAATAATTCTTGTAATTAGTAATATATATTGCTAGTATTTAAACAAAAGATACTAATTATCATTGAATATTGCTTCACCAATAACAAAAACTTACATTTTCTTGTTATTAATATAGATAATGGATTGGTATTTATCTAAATGTGGGCTGAAAGAGCACAACTATGCATTCACAACAATAACGAAGGTAAATAAAACTTGAATATGCAATAATATCATAACTGCTACATATATATTGATTTCTAACTTATTTTTTATTTAACAGCTATCTATAGTTTTCATTGTACATGGAATTATAAAATCTTTAGTGTCGCCTTTCCTTGAACAAATTGTGGATGATGAATACATAGATACTATATATTTCCTATTGCATTGTGAATACCATTAGACACTAGTAACTTTGACATACCCAATAATGTGATGGAATCATCTAGATTCTAGACGACCTAGAAGGAATTCTAATGAAAGAAACAACCTCAATCTAAAGCAAGCAAGGATATTGGTATGATATATTTTTGTATAAAACAAAATAATTTAACTAAACAAATCAAACATTAGCTAACTTTGTATTGTTTTGTCTTCAGTAGAGAAATAAAATTGAAGAAATGCTGAAAGAACTTTGGAAAAAGAAGAACATACATGATAAGGGGGCGAAGGCAAATGAAATGCATCAGATACCATGTGCACAACAAGGATCGGACACGTAAGTTGTTTATGTTGCTCAAAATGATACCTACTAACAGTTAAACTAACACTATAAATTTTCTTTTAATATAATACCTAGATACTGCAAATTACAGACAAAAACTGATACTCAAGCTACTGACTGCTAAAATGATACCTAGAAACTAAAAATTATAGAAAAACGTAATACCTAGATACTGAAAATGATGCTTAGTGACTGCTAAACTGTTACTGCAAATTATAGACAAAAACGAATACCTAGATACACAAAATTGATACTGTAAATATTCTTTTAAACAGGCTTGACTGTAGTATACACGTGATGGTATTCATCATATCAATGAACAAAAGTCAAATACCACAAAAAATAGCCCCTGAACAAATGCTGAAATCTAGAACAAGAACTGCACAAGAGATATTAACTGATAAAGATCACTGCTGGAGCTTAACCAAGTTCATGTCAAGTTTGGAAGAAGAAAGATAAATGAACAAATCAAACAGTTTGCAAAAAGTGCTACTATTTTCACATGAACTGATGTACATTTTAGATATTTTCTTATATGTAGTTGAATTTAATTTCTATTTTAATGTTGATACAATTAATGCTTGATATTAGTGTAATTTGTGGTACAAACTATGAGCATATTTCTGGTGACGTAAAAATTAGATTTCATTACCTTATATCACAGTTTATATTTTGTTAACATATTTTGTTTTAAACAGCGTTGACTGTGGAATATATGTCATGATTTAAATTACATCACCGAACAGAAACATGATTCCAAAAAAGATCCAACAACACACTGATATCAAAACTAGAGCAAAACTAGCAATAGATGTATTGACAGATAGCAAGAATTGTTGGAATGTAACTGATAACCAATCAAGCAAAGAAGAAGGTGTAGAAATTGATAATTTTTGCGTGTTAAAGTAAATCATTGTATTGTTTCACAATTAAATTTGATAATTATGAATTAATGATGCTCTACTGCAATTTGGTACTTGTGAAATAACGATGTTCTGTTCTTAAAACAATGCTGATCTTACTTGTAAAAACAATGATGATCTGCTAGAATGATTTGTTGTAATTGATGTTCTTTTCTTTACCTGTTGTTTATACTATAACAAGATTATATATTGAATGTTCTATCATGCAACTATTGGTCCTACATAATATTATCAGTTTTACGATGCAACTACCAGTTGTATAATAATATTATAAGATTTCATATCATATGTCAATACAAAACAATAACTGGGTATCAGTTCTAATAACTAATATTATCAGTTTTGCTAAAACTTACACTCAACATACTTTATGAAACAACAATTAATGCCAGTGTCGGTTTTTGCTAGCACAAGATATCATTATAATTATTTATCAGTACTAGTGTCAGTTGTAGCACGAATTATAATACACGAAACTGATACTAAAAACTAACCAAAACTGATACTAAAGTCCTTTATATCCAATCAAACAAACATTATCTCCAGCCAATAGAAAGCATGTATCAATTCAATCATCGTCTTCAATCAATTACACAACGATTATCAAATCCCATATAATATGCTATCAACTTTGTTATGAATAAGTAAAATATACAAAATTGAAAGAAAAAACTGATATCACACAATGAAAAAATGATACCACATTTTATACCAACATAATGCATAAAATGATACTAAACAGCTGATACTAACATTATGCAACAAATATCAAAACAAATGTTTGAAATAAATAGATAAATAATCACCAGAACCGATACTGTAAAACCATATAACTAATACTAAAACTGATACTATCATTTATACTGAATAGCCGAAATTAAAATCAATTTGATAATATGCTATATTGAATACGAATTAATAACATGGTTCAATTATAGTAAACCACCAAAACAAGTCACACATCACTTATTAATCTGAACAAATTCAAAATGTAAAATCAAATCATATCCTCTTCGAAGATTGACAATTCCGTTTATTATGACCAAACTACTTGCACTCGCCACATCTTTTTTGCTTGTTTCGAAAATATGAAAATCCTCCTTTGCGCTTGATTGATGGTCTACCAGCGCCACATTTCTCCTTTGGTGGCTTGATAGCATCTTGAATGCTACCATCAACAATAGGCCTATCATAATTTGGAATAGGATTTATAGCATTAGCATAAGAACATCGATAAGCATCAAAAGTGAAATAATACTCCATAAAATCATATACAAACAACTTAGACTTGTTTATACACTTTATTGCATGAGCACAAAGAAATCCGGTAATTTTCCATTGGTTGCAACTACAAACCCGTTCCTTTAAATCAACACAACGAGATTTGGAGATTTCACTTCAAAAGAAAAACAGAAGATTTATATACATCCCATCCAAATCCTTCTTCAATCAATTCACCTAAACACAATTCCATAGAAGGGTAAAGAGTTGTTTTCCACAAACGACACTCTTATCTCCTTCTAGCCATTTGTTCCATAATCTTAACATGAATACCATCTAAACACAAAGTAATAGGCAATGCTCGTTCATCTAAAACCCAACTATTAAAACTTTCTGCAACATTCGAACTATATTCACCATAACGTTTCCCTAGAAAAAATAAATCCACTCATTTATCAAAAGGCTTATCCTTAAAAAAATCCACACCAGCAACACCACCAATTTGATAGAACTTATAATGTTCTCCTTCAAATTCATATAGATTAGAAGCTCTAGAACACATTTTGAATAGATCAACAATAGACACATTTGCATTTTTGGCTTTTACTGTTGAAAGAAGATTTTGTTCCATATGCAAATAGCAATAACTGTGATAAGCTAAAGAAAAAATTCACGAACACCTGTAAGCAAACCTTGGTGCCGATCTGACATAAAAACCAAAGTACAATCTTCTTGAAACGTCTGTTTTAAATGATTCAAAAACCATGTCCAATTATCCACATTTTCTACAGAAACTACACTCATAGCTAATGGGAAGAAACCTGCAGATGAAAAAATAATTAGTAAAAACACTAAAACAAATTTTGACCATAAATCTGAAACTATTCATGAAATTGATACTAACATAAAAAAACTGATACCAATAACCTGATTTGACCATTATAAAAATACTGATAACTAGGACATTATACACATTAATCTATATTCTAACACAACAAAGTAATGTACATTAACATATATTATAATACCAATGAAATTCCAATACTACACAATTATATATGATACCATATATTAACATACATGAACTTGATACTAACATTATACACAAACTGATATTAATTGCCTGCTAACCATTATGAAATTATGATACCAAATACAAACTTACAATTCAATTCAATGTAAATTATAATAATAGAAACTTGCTAACTACAAACTACATATCTTAAAACTGATACCCACATAATACAAATACAATAACAAATACATATTAATGTTAATGCCAACTATTATGATGTTAATACAAATAAATCAAAACTAGAAACAAAGACATACCTTGACACCATTTTTTGCAGTAGCACCCATCAAAACATCAGGACGTCCCTTCAAATGAGTAGCATCTAAGAATATCATAGGACGACAATGCTTGAATCCAAGTAAACAAGCACCAAAAACAATAACCACCCTCTCAAATTCATTACTACAAGGATCAACATCCATGTCAACAAAACCATTTGGATTAGAGTTCTTCACTGCTTCCAAATACCAACTCAAATCATTATAAGACAAAGCATCATTACCATGCAACTCCGTTAATGCAAGTTATTTCCCATGATAAGCATAATCATAATACAACTGAACATGGTATTCTCTTTTAAAATCAACTATAATATCTTTAGGCTTTTTACAAGGACAATCATGAATCTCGTCAGTAATCAACGATTCAATAGACGAACTAGATATAAGTGGATTATTCATATTTCTAACACCAGCTCACAAGAATGATCATCACTTCTTCAATTCTCTAGAATCACAAGAAGCATGGACTTTGAAAAGACAACCATCCTTATACGAAGAGCAAATTACCGTAACTCTTGTAACACAATTCTTTAAAAATACTAATTCATATCCCTTTTGAATTTGATACACCATTAAAAATTCTCTAAAATGTTCAGCACCTCCAAAAAACCAACAAAATCGGAAATACATAATGTCGAATCTCTCCTCAATATATCTTTTAAATAACTTTTACCATTTACAACAACATTTGAACAGACAAATATAGTAGAAGATGAAGAAGCATGAACATTAGATGAACTTGAAATAGAAGCACCATCAACATATTCCAATTTAGAACCCTTAAATTTAATAGTAAAACCAAAGAAAGAACTTTTCTTGTATAATTAAAAAAAAATTATACTATGAATATCAGAATCATTATTAACCATAATAACTTTGTCCTCAAATACATAAGAAATCTGAATGGAAGATGGAGTTGATTGAGATCAGCATCAACATATCCCATTCTCCAAATCATACAAAGAGCAATCGATAGATAGTCGAGTGCTAAAAGTATTATTATTCAACACAAACAGACAAAGAGGACTGTCATCACCACTGCCAAAAAAATAAAAATATGTTTGGTTTAGAACATTAGTTTTTCCATTTCACAAAAATGATATCTATCATCTACAAAACTGATACCTAGTTACTGATAATAATAAAAAATGATACTAAGAAAAAAAATAAAAATGATACGCAGAAACTGAACCTAATCTATGATACTTCCCACTCTATCACAACTTTATATACAACCCAAGCAATCATACTTTTCCAATCATCCCAATATTAATGCAAGATTATGCAAGATAAATTAAATTTAAAGCATATTAGAATACAACACTGCATAAAGAAATAAATAAATAAATAAAACTGCTGCTGATTTCAAAAGTTGCCATAGAAGAACGAACAAGCAATCAGAAAAACAACACCTCACCTAATTTGTAAAAACGAACACAAATAGAAATCACAATCAATTTTTTTAAACTGTAATAAAAAAACAAAAAACAAAATAATACAAGCATCCTAGTTAATACAATTTGAAGAAAAATAAGATCACAATAGAAATACGAAAAAACGAGATCGACAAATGCACGTGAGAAAAATTTGATCGATGAAATACAATTTTCAAAAAATTGAAATTGAAATGACCGAATGAGGTTGATATATATTTTGATTACGAGAGAGAAACTGGATCGCGACAGAAAATTTGATTGAAAGGAAGAAGAAGAAGCATGCGAAAGTGGGCCGGAAGGAAAATAAGATAATTTGTCATTTAGATAAAATTATTAGTGGGCTGTCCTACATCCGAAAAAGCCCTAAAAATTGTTCTTGAGGAAAATTTCATGTTTTCTTAATTGATATAATTATATATATATATATATATATATATATATATATATTTAAATACACATATTTATAATTACTTAGATATTATAAATATAATTATATATAGATATATATATACACACACACTTATTAGTTTCTTACTGTAAATTATGCATATATATTTTATTTAAATTTTTTGTATAATATGTACATATATGTATGTACATTTAAGTTTATATATGTAGTCATTTATTTAATTAATATCTAATTTCATATATATATATATATATATATATATTATTAATATGTTATATATATGCAATACATATATTTTACATATATATAAGTAAATATTGATGATGTTTTATTATTTGTTAAAATAACAAGTTTAATATACATACATATATTTTGACAACATATAGTACATATAAGATGAGCTAACATGTCCATTGCTATGCAAACCCTAATATTTATATATGGGCATGTTATACCTTGCATGGATATTATGTTACATATGCACACTCATACATATATGTATATTATTACATTTAATTGAACATAAATTAAATAAAATTCCATCCATTATTTATAAATTTAAAAGAAATAAAAGATTTTATTTAAATTAAATTTAGAAATTTTCTAAATAAATTAGACTTCATAGGCTCAGTATTGATCTAATATGGGACTTTTTTGAAACTCACACATATCTTCCATTACGGGTTGACCCAATTCCAACACCATGATCCTTTCCTTATTTAATATTCTACTATATAGTCGATAGGCTATTACAAGAATGGCCAAATCCATAATTGATGTGTTTTGCTATGAGATATAATGAGGAAAGTACAATTTTGTTGGTGTTTGAATTATCATGGGCTGATGAATTAGGATCAGCATCTATTTATATGCATCCGGTTGCGTTTCTATTGGTGTAGAGTTCTTCTTTTAGATCACTAACGTTGCTTGCTTATGCGGCTGAGATTTGAGCATGTGCCATCATTTGGGTAGTTTGCTGGTTGATGTAGATTGATGACCTTGTACTTAATATATAGCCTACAGATGTGGCAATCCACACGTGTTACCTACACTCTTGGTCATCTAAGTCGTTAGTCCTGGTTGCTTGGTATAAACCCTTTAGCTTCACTACCATGTCTGGAGGTTAGATTTTGGCCGATACCTCTTTGAAAGGCCAATCTTTCGACTTTCGGTCAATTAAGCAACCGTTACTCTAAATCATTGTCTACGCTGAGGCATATAGATTTACTCTTGGTTTACAATGCCGAAATTATATACAACATACCAATTGATGTTTAATTTCTATGGGAAGAGTCATGCGATGCATGTTTTAAAAGACTATTATTATAGAGTAAAAATTATGGTATAACACCCTTCCTCAGTGCAAACCCTTTGGAAATTAATCTACCTTGTATCTCTCATCATCCTTCACCTTGAGTGCCCTTTACAACTTATGGCTCGGCTTTCTTACGGATGTGGTACCCAATCCTAAGTCTTATTTTTCCTTAAAGACTCTAACTCATCTTCCATCGAGCACGTCCACTTCGAGATAGCACTCGACTTTATGGCTTCATCAAGGTCAAATAGCTCATTATGAAACACATGTAGGGTATGGTAAAACAGAAATCAAGACTAAGGTTTGCATACTGCCGATCGCCATATCTCTTAAGCGTTAGGCCTATAAAGGGTCAGATATGGATTCAAATAGTGTCATACTGTATCCATATCGAAAATCATTTTTGAATATCCATATTAGCTAACATGGATGAATATTGGAACGTCTTTAACTAGTTCACAACTAATAAATCAAAATAAATAAATAGAAATTTTCGATTCGTTACTAAAAATATAAAAATAATAAATATGCTATTAAAATACATAAAAATATTAAATAAAAATCATTTTACATACTAAAATATGTAAAAAAATAACTATAATCTTGATAAAAATTGAACGGATAATTATCGGATATAGCAATATCCGTATCCGTATCTGTTTTTTGGATATCAGATTTTTTTCTTCATATTTTGAATACAAATATTGTTGAATTTTGGTTTTTCGGGTACTCGTTGATAGCCCTATAGGCGGCCTAATGGTCCTTGGGTTGGCCCGAGTAGGTACAACATCGTCTAAATTCCTTTGAGCTTCATTTTTGAATCGAACTTCCTCTAACTTCATTCCCGAGAAGGCACATGTAGAGTACTTTATGATGTCTCATTAACTACATATTCCCCTCTACTAGCAATAGTTACGACTCTACTACTAAGTTAAAATGTAGGATCCTCTTCCATCTCCTTAGGCATATCAGAATCAACTAATGTGGTGGGTAAATATTTCTTAGACTTGAATATTGAAAATTCATCAAATGCAACATGTTTGGAATGCATAATCTTCCTTTCAACCATGCTTCAAGTGTGAAACCCTTTAATTCCATCTATGTATCCCATAAATATGCCCCTGTATGCTCTAGCCTTCAACTTATCATCAACCATATGGTGTCTATACACAGGACAACCGAAAGTACAAAAATAGCTAAGGTATACCACTTTACCATTTCGTTTCTCCTCTATAATCTTCTCTTCTATGTTTGAACATTGAACTCGATTTATAATACATGCTACATTTGACAAAGCTTTAGCCCAAATGCCTTTAGTTAGGCCCGTCGTTAATCTCAAGCAGCAAGCCTTCTCAAGTAGAGTATGATTCATCCTCTAGGCTGTTGGAACTAGGCCAGCCACATTGGATGTTATGGGTGAATTTCAATTTCCCCCCTCCTTTTTGGATCTTTATTGGGCCTATGAAGTCTAATTGATTTAGAACATTTATAAATATTATTTAAATAAACTATTTTATTTTATTCAAATTCATGAACTATATAGTTTTATTTAAGTTATATATATATTGATATATGTGTGTGTGTTACATATCAACCTGTGTAAGGTATAACATGCCTGTGTACATTTTAGCTCATTAAATATGCAAGTATATGTTGTCCAAATACATGGATATTGATTGGGAATATCTAAAATAGTGTATTTATTTTTTATTATGGTAAATTACTCATGGTTACAACATTTTGTAATTACTATCACAAAATGTACCATTTATGGATTTTCTATTGAATATACTTTTAATTAAATTAATTAATTAACATAGCATATTATATCAAGTATATAATAGAAGTAAAACACCTTCTCTATCGAATAAGATTGGTTATTATGTTAGATATATATAACAAATTACAGAATTGCCCCTAGGGCATACCCTTAACTCTATCATCTCCTTCTTGCACTGAGGGTCGATTACAGAATCTTATTCCAGCTTCTCCAATCGATTATTGAACTTGAGTATCATATTAAAACTGAGATTAATGTGGATAAGGAAGGGAAGTGTAAAATTTTAAAAATCTTGGAATTAAAGTTTAACTTATAGAAACCAATACCCCTTTAACATTTAAAACATTAAATCAAATTTTTAGTTAAAATTTCATTTATTTATAAAAATCAAAAATACTTAATAATCCTTTAGGAAAATATTATTTAAAATACTTAATAAATTTTTAGGAAAATATTATCTAAAAATATAACCATGGGCCTGTATAATATTTTCTAACCTAGGCCAAGTGATACAGATATGTATCATTTCAATCCGTAATTTAAAAAGAAAAATATGGATTCTATCATTTCAAACCCACAATCCCAAGTAAATCAAATACAATAAAAATCACTTAAGCCTATCATTCAGCGCATAATGATTTTTCCTTATTCTAATGTCCGTTCGGGTATGTATCATTTCAACCCATAGTGAAAGGGAACTTGCAGTGTGAGAAACAGGAAATAAAATAAACAATATAATATAACATATCATATTAGATGAGGTAACAAATATATATACAGCATTTAACATCATACAATCACATCACAGGCATATATGAATAAAATATCAGTTTATACAGATTCACTTGTCATCATTTCACAATAATATAAGTACGGATGTCGAGAGTGATAAACTCACCTTTTTAAAGCTGGAGAAGATAGAAAAGGAATCGAGTAATGAATCCAAGCACGAATTTCAAAGCAAAGCACGATGGAAACGAATTTGATGAACAAAGTTAATAAATAAGGAATTGGTGAAACAATCAGAATCAATTTGATAGGAACAACAAGGCTATATGTATATTATTATTATTTCCATGAAATAAATATTCAAATTTTAAAAAGATATTAATATATATATATATATATATAACTAAAATCATTGTTTTAATTAAACACATATATTAAAATAAAATCTTTATATATTTATCTAAACCATTTTAATATTAACACATAGATCAAAATTTTCTGTTTACAAATCTAAGACCCAAACCACCATATATGACCCATACTTTAAAATAATATTAAAACATAGATGAACATAGAATGTATAACTTAATATATATGTTTAAAAATCCATACAGAATAATTTATACTTACTTTATATGGGCCCTCTTATATAATCTATGTTCTATATAAAACTAGAAGTAAGAAACATAAAACCATAGAACCCAAAGTAAAATATAAACCAAAAGAGAGCATAATTCACCTTTTGAAATAAAATGTATATATAGGATATATATATATAACAGGTTTCAAGAATCTAACTATATTTTTAAACCTTTTGGAAATGTTCATATATACATAAGCATGAAAGAAGGGCTGCACTATGCAGAGAAGAACCGAGCTCGATAGAGGAGGAGAAGGCGGTGGGGTTCCGAGTAGCTGTAGAAGCTGACGTGGCTCATCATTGTCGGAGGCAGCTGTGTGCTTGGTGCAAGGGTGGATCGGCTTGCTGAGCCGAAGGGAGGAAGGAAGGTAATAGAGGGAGATGGAAGACGGTGGAGCATTGGCTAGGTGGAAGTGGAAGGGGATAGGTTAGGTGTCTTCGGCAACAAGAAGGAGAGCATGAGAGGGAAAAAAGAACGGCAGGGATAACGAGATATATGGTACAAATACTCAGTGAAATTATGAAACCGAAAGGAAAAAAATAAATGGCACAAACGTATTCAGAGAAAAATGTCAAAAATCACGAGATATTTGGGAAATTCAATACCCAATTTCACATTAAAATGAAAGGAGAGGCGTGGGAAGGTTGTGGTTTGGGAGGTGGCTTCATAGGTCAAACGCAAATACATATCATTAAATTTCGAACAGGATGAAAAATAATGCTTGAAACCTTCTCCTTTTTTTTCTTCATGCAACATGAAACAAAAATGAATATATAAAATTTAGCTGGACGAAGTGGAAAAAAAATGGCAGAAAAGAAATGAGCAAGTTGGGTATGAAAGGACGTGAACAGTAATAAATTGAATAGATGGGAAAAGCAAAAGTCACACGCAAAAGGGAATGAAGGTATAAAAAATTTGAACGGCAAGATGAACGTGTACTTTGATATTTAATAAGTCGTTGACAGCTGCGAAATGAATGGACGAAGGAAACAAAAGGACCCAGAGATGAAAGGACTCGAAACGGGTAACGATGCGATTAACTGTTTCATGGTTTCAACCACATATCGGACTTCAAAACACAGAACTGAACATACCATAGAGATCAGCTTGATGAGATGATCCAAATGGTATACAGATACCAGTGGCACGATTATCCGATCAAAAGTCGATACTGACACTGATATACGTTGCTATTCCGTACGGAAAAATCCAAACGGAGCTAGAAACGTCCGAAATTTGCAAAACAAATTAACAGTCTTATTCGGAGTGTTCTAAATAAATTTTCTATTGTTGACGTATTTTGGTTTCGGAATACTTTTAAATTCAAGTGTTATTAATGATTTAAATTGAAATAAAATTACACAAGAAAATAAACTTTCATATAATCTGATGAAAATTCACCAGTTGCTATATTTAAGAAGACTTATTCCAAATATTAAATTATTATTCCAAAATTCAATTATTCAAATTTTCACAAATTTTCAATTAATTAAATGAATAAACCATTAAAATATCAATTAAATAAAATATTAAACCATCGAAATTTACGGGTCGTTACAGCCTGCCTTAGTTTCTTTACGAAGTCAAGAGAAAAGATGGTGGGATTGGCTAAAAGAATGTTGATCCCTACATACATAAAAAAGGGAAGGGATCGACTAAAAGAATGCCGATCTCTACATACATAAAAAGAAGAAGAAAGGATCTACCATGAGCCTATGTGCATACAAACATGGACATGAAGATTATATATGGTGTATATATACAAATGCAATGAAATTGCGTCTAACTCAATGAAAATTAGCGACAACCCGTGAACGTACAAACACGTCCAGGAGCCAGCGATAAAAACGTGTACCTGAACATGCAAATACATAGTCTAAAGTTTAATTTTTAAAATCAATAGAAATTGGATTCAACCCTGAAGCTTTCTTGGTCGAAACTGGATCAGATAGCAAAAGCTTACCAGTCTCGTTGAACCAGATATAGATATCAACTAAAAGAATATAATCCATAATTTATATTATTGAAAATCGACCAAGCTTCATGATGATCAAAAAAAGATGCAACACTTCGGAAAAATAATTCGACTGAAGGATAGTGACCATTCACAAAACTGAATGGATTTCTTTCCGATGACTCTACTTTGCTTTGATTCAAACAATGTCATGTTCAACACAACATGTACTTTGGGGGCAAGTGTTATTTGGCATTTTGATCTGACTATATTCGAACTGATTGAACAAATTAGGCTCGATTGTCATCAAGGCCAGTAAGTCTAGAGCGATAATCATGAGGTCCAGAAGTCAAGTACAGATGGTAATATAGAGCCGTGATCGAATAGAATTGGGAGATATGTAATGCAGGATTGTTGAAGTATGGGATATAGTTCAACATAGAGGAGGGATCGACTATAACCAATCTCCAACATAGGGATCGACATGTTTCAGGAAGCAAGCGCAATTCAATATAAAATAATCAATATCTCAAGATCCATAAGTCCAATACATATGAAACATTGTGAGCAAGATATGGGGACCCTAGAGAGCCTACCCTATAGATCGCACCTCAAAAAGATGAAATAAGAGGGATAGGCCTCTTCCACCAATAAGGATTTGCTGAAATCGGAAGATAACTCATATTGAAGCAAAGATCGAGCAATGACTCAAGTTATACTAATCCACTTGGCATGAAACTTTGGGGCTAATCACAATACAACATGGGAAAGCTACCATCGGGATCGCATCTCTAACTTCCTTAGAAATAGGGATCGCATCGATCCCTATATCTTGGGATTTGGGCAATGTGATCCCTCTGATGGGTCCATATGGTTTTGGATGTCCTTCTGTTGAATTTTCAGGGAGATATTTTTCTATCTTCATCTATAAATACATGCTTGGTTGTCCATTTTCGAACTTTACGTTGCTAGGTACTTGTACTCTATTGTAACTAAGGATTTTTATCCTATCCTTATTGTACTCAATTTACAAAGTGATTAATAAAGCAGTCTAGGACGTAGGCAAACAATGCTGAATCATTATAAATCGTTCTGTTCGTGTTATTGGTTTGATTCATTGCTATTTCATTACTACTTTCCTCCATTTTCATTTAACATTTTTCATTTATTTCTCTTCTAAACTTTTATTGGGTATTTGTGCCAACTTTTGGTGTAACCATTTATCAATGTAGATTAATATAACATTATATAGCATATGTTCTTTCAATATTAGTAAGGTCAAATGTTATCATTTTATTTTTCCAATACGACTCCCACTAGCCTTTTATGTTTCACCAAACCCTAAGTGAAACATAGAAGTATTTTGACTTCACTAGTGTGTGTTAGGACTAGTATACCTCGAGATTCTAACACCGAGGAAAGCTCAACAAATCGTAGGCTCGCACATAATGGATAACCCCTATCGGTCATATCACATACAACTCCTAACATGTGGTTCCTTGTCCTAACCTTGTCTTTACCTTGAGGAAAGCTCGGCAAGTAAAGTGGGATTAATCACTTGGACCTCCCCTTTCATGATAGCTTAAGTATATTGAACATATCTTGAAGAAAGCTTAACAAATATGCGCAGTTATCTTACTTTATTTATTTAATATATTAATAGTACATATAACATCCCCAGCTTGAGAAAGCTCAACAACTAAAGAGTATGCAAGTAATCTATTAATATACAAATGATAGAGGAAAAATTTACATTAAAGATTCATAATCTGCAATATATATATATATATATATATATATATATATATATATATATATATTGAGTGATATCGACTTATGGAATAATGTATTTATTATGAGTACCCTTGTGATTCACGTGTCAGACACATCTAAAATCATGGTATACATATAATTACATATGTACTTATTTTTATAGCAAGGCTAACCTTTTTAAAGTGGGCCACCCACTTTTATAAAAAACATTATGAAATAGGTGTTCGGCACATGCGCCAAAACAACTAAAAAAATAAAGTATAGGAGCTAGGAATAAGAATAAAAGTACTAAAAAATAAAACCAACATGACTAATCCCCCTCCGAAGAGGAGGAACTATTGCCATCATCCGTAAAATTCTGCCAAATAATGTTTATAAACCTTGGAAATAGAGTGGCTAAGTCAGGAAAAAAATCGACCGAGTCACCAGAGTATAAATACGTCTTGTCCAAAGAGGAATCCTCTAAGAATATACTGTGTCACCTTCTTCACCTAGCATAGAAAGAGCAAGACCTTCCCTAGAAATATGATAACATAAACAACGATCCTAACCATCAGTTCCAACAGACATATGGAAACGTGCACACGACGGAGAATATCTCACGTTACATTTCTTGTGAACCCATGCTTGCTCGAAGGAATTCTAATCAATAATGATATTAGTAGGAAGAGGAACGATGAGCATCCACAACATCAATAGGTGCATTAATTGGCATAGATGATGACAAGTTAATTGAAGGAGTAGAAGTTTGAATCAGATCTGATGGCGTAGAATCAACAACATCTACAATAGGGACAGTTTGCTTAGGAACCCATTTCCTATCCGGAGGATGAGGAAGTGTGATCTCAACCGAGATAGGAAATTAAGGATCAATAGAATTGTGCTTACAATTTTCTGCAATGTGACAAAATAGTGGCAAACTATGAAAATATCAGGTTTCCAACTATAATCAACTCTATAAAAACATCCCATCCCTCTACAATACAACCTTCAACCTAGAAGGAAGCGGCTTATCCGGTGTTATTCAATCAAAGCCTAGTGTAAACTAGCCTCTTCCTTGCCACAGTATTAGCATCAAAGCATTTGAGCTTGCCAACTAAAGGAACTAGCCAGCCCATAGCGGAAAGTGCATGAATTTCAAAAAAATTCACCCTATTAGATCATAATTGGGCCTATAAAGCCTAATTTATTTAGAACGTTTCTAAATTTGTTTTAAATAAAAAGATTTATTTTATTTGAATTTAAAAACTCAACCCAGAGCCCTGATGAAATCGAAGGGATAGGAGGAGTTCCCTCCTGCATGGTCCGACCACAGACATTTGGGATTTAGACCAGCCCAGCACAGAGGTATTATGCCCCCAACTAGTTAGTTTGGGTTTACGTGGACCAACCTCCATGCCTTGAGTGGGAGTAGGGCAGGCGGGAATCGAACTCCCGACCTCGTTGACAGGAGGCAAGTATCTCAACCACTGCGCCACTAATTTAAATTAGTTAAAGGGAAGTTTTTAATTTCAAATGTATAGTGTATCAAATACACCTAACATTTAGTTAATGTATAAGGAAGGAAAACTTTTATTTCTTTCCCTAAAATAAGAAAGAATTGAGAGTATAAATTACATTAAATGGAGAGAGTAACCTTTCATTTTCTCTCTTTAATTGAATTGATTGATACATTAAATGTCATTAATTAATAATTTATTCATGGCAAGATTTATTATATCCATATGTAATCTAATAGTACAAATTGTAGTTTGAGATTTATTTAATTTTGTATTATTTATTTATATAGTTATATATATATATAAACCATTTATAGACACACATTTATATGTGTGTGCATGTGTAACATCATAATCCGTGAAAGTTATAATGTGTCTTATATAGATATTGGGATTTAGGTTGCAACGACACATTAGCTCATTTAGTATGTACCATAATTTATTAAAATGTGTGCCTGTATAATGTTTCAAAATAGGATATTAATATATGTATATGAATATAAATATACGTAAAAGTTATTGAATAAAACAGTTTCTGCCATAATAAATTAATGTAAAATTACCACATGATAAAAATACAGGTTTTATAATTTTAGAAAATCTAGAAAAATATTTTAGGCTTAAGATAAATTAATGGAATTTTTTAATAAAAATAATATTTATTATTAAATAGTTGATAATATCCCTTAATCAAATTAATTCTTAAAACTATGAAATCAAGTTGAAAAATTCTTATACTTTTTTTGATGGTAGATGAGATAAATTTTGGGCTCAGTAAAATTTTCTTGATTTTTTTCAACTAAAATTATATTTTAAATTAAATAATTATCTTCAGTTTGAAAATAACTTAATTATACAAAACATTAAATTAAATTTAAAAAATCTAAATTTTTTTGGAAGGTACCTGTTAAACATCTAATGCTTATGAAAAATTTCCAGAATTTTATCAATTGAATTTATATTTTTAATTAAATAATTGATTGTAGGACGAAAGTGAATTAAGTTTAAAAAATAATAAATCAAGTTCATAAAACCTTAAAATTTTATGGTAAGCTCTTACATGGTGCAAAAAAATGTAAAATATAAAATTGAAATTTTGAATCATTAATTATTTCATAGATAATAGACAATTCACAAAACGATTAAATAATAATAAAATATGTATCTACATATTTAATAAAATAATTCTATATTTATGATTTACAACATGTATAAAACATCATAAGAAAATTTTAAGATTAAATGTATACAAGATATAAGCATGTATATAATTAATATAGACAATATGCAAATCTGCATACATTTAATCTGGATCTATTTATATATATTAATATAATCAAAATTAAAGTTTTTTGAAAAAAATTCAATAATAAATCAATAAACAAAATCTACAACAAGCACATGTACCCATAAATATCTCACTTAATCTAAACAATAAACGGAATATAAATCAACATTCATATGGTAAACATGAAATCAAAACAATAATATAAATAAAAGTTTACCTCCTAACGAAGCGTTTGAGTCCACGTTGAACAATGAATTCTCTTTTAAGAACAATTCTCAATCCATCAGGTTGCTGATCTAGGATTGGAGACCTTCTACTACAAATTTTTATTTTTAATTTAATTTGGATTTGACAATTTTTGGGATTATTTAGAGGAGAGCCGCTGCCATTAAAATGAGGAAGACGAAGAAAGTGGTGGCTTATAAAATGAATTAGCCTTTGACTAGGATTTTGAGATTTGCTTTTATATGGGCAGGATTAGAGAGCAAATAATGAGCTCAACCACACATCTCAAAATCCTAGTCTCATGCGTAGTAGATTCCCCTTCCTCTATCAGAACCAATGACTTTCACCTTTAAAATTCATGGGCTGTGAGCCCATTAACCCAATTTAAGTATACATAATTACATTCAACTAAATTTGCGGTCGATATCTCAAATCGATTAACATGTTTATAACTTTTTATAAATACATGCAACAAATTTATTTCTCAAATCATATCCAAATTTTATAATTAATATTTCACAAATATTAATTAATTTAATCAATTTATAACAATTATATACTTATTAAATCATTCGGTCTCAACAGAATTTATCGATCTGGTTATGTGACTCTTGGATGTAAATTCGGCCAGGGATTAACGTCGAAATATTTGAATGTTAACATTCACACTTCACTTAGTAGGTGGTGTGACATTATGGCCAAATTTATCACTTAGTCATTTTCGTGAAAATCTTATTTTAATTTAGTAAGCGTTATCCAGTTGTGACAAATATTTACACCAATTCTTTCGTTAAAACTATATCACTTTGGACTTATTGAATTTGGTAATGGTTAAAAATTCTAACATCATCCACATTCAACTCTATCGTTCAAACATAAAGTCTTTGGTTCAATAATAACAATTATTATTAGCCGAACAACTCTGGCTCGAGATTTTGACTTTGGGTTAACTTGAGTTGACCGTGATGCTAACCCTATATAACCGGGGACATATAAACAGGGAGAAGAATCCTCTTCTGAATAGCGCTTCACTTCTAATACTTCCACTCGACCCAACTATAGTCGTTCGATGGACGCCGTTCCATGATTTGACTATAATCAAAGCGTAGCTATCATATTGAAGATTCACGGTATTCTCGAGTCGAAAGAACTATGTAAATTATTCACATCGATATTTTCTGTTTGACTTTAGTTATGTTAACCAACTGAAACTATCGAATGGTTCATTCCATAGTTATCCAATAATTATTAGTACGTAACACCAGGTTCCCCCAACAGTCATGAGTAATACACCGTCCAACATTTGGAGAGCATTACGTACTCTAGTCTCAAAGGATACATCGATATCCAGTCTCGACGCATCTTGACTAGGAATATTTAAAATGTATATTTATTTTTATTGTGATAAATTACTCACGGTTACAACACTTTGTAACTACTATCACAAAACATATCATTTATGTATTTTGTATTAAATATACTTTTAATTAATTAATTAATTAATATAACTACATTATAACAAGTATATAATAGAAAGGAAACACTTTTATTTCGAATAAGATTAGTCAAAGAGTTAGATATATGTAACAAATTGCATAATTGCCCCTAGGTCATACTCCAAATTTACCAATCTCCTACTTGCACTTGGGGTCAATTATGGAATCTTATTCCTACTTCTCCAATCAATTTTCTCAAAACCAATTGGGTCGGTCCCTCAACGAATGAGTATGCTATTATGTTTCAATATTATACTCTGTCAATCAACTCACTCTGATGATGATAAACTATTTTATCATGTGGAACAATTCAGAGTATGTCTCTCGACTTCTAGTGAGCTCTAGGTTCTATTGATGAACTATATCGTGACATTGTTGTCATGTAACAATGTTATGGGATTCTAAACATTTGGAATCAGCTAGGTTATAAATTTGTGCACACACACAGTCGTGCTTTTATTGCGGCTTTATTCAAGGCGACTTAGCATTTTTGTTGAATAAGCCATGGTCTTTCATTTGGATCATTTCCAACTTAAAGATTCGTAACTTGAATTTATTACTGACATATTATATTCAATATCACTTATGATGTTTGAATCTGTACACTCCTTCATAAGGAGTTTTTGTTTCAACAAACAATTCTCTAGTATTTCATAAATACACGAGAGCATTTCAAACAACCATTTAGTGGTATCTATTTGGATTTAATATTTGCTTCACGTATCAAATACATAAACAAATCACGATATTGTAGACAATATAAAATGTATAATAATTCATATTACTAATGCATAAGGAACTCATCTCACATGTTTCGTATTAAACGATTTAATCAAGTGTCTTGAAATATCGATTTCGGGCATTCCCAATATCTTCTGTACTCACTATAAAAGGCATCATTTACAATCCAAAGTTGAGTAATAGAACATCTAAGGTTGATTTAACAGAAGCACGTCATTAAAATCAACAATGTGTTGTTTACTTATAGTTTAGAAATATCAATGTACCTTTTAACATTCTTTCTTAATGAACACACGCTTTCTCTACGCTTTGATTGAAAATCAAACTATTTGATATTTCTATCAAAATACTTATTAAGTTTTGATGCTTATAAAATGATGCTTTTGTATCATTTCTTGAATCATATTTGAAAACTCACAACGTTTATATCACTGCCATTGACTTTGAGATACTTTGGTTGTTTCGTGCAAATAGACTATTCTAAATCATTAGAATTTTCTATTCCAACCATATATACCAAAACACGAGGTCTGATCAAGCGATAATTTTTGAGTAAATTTGAATGAACTTGGGTACGTTGAATAACAAATCTATTACGCTAATTTTAACAATTGAAATCTATGAGGATATTCTTATCAACGTTGCTCGTTAAATTCCAATTGCATTAGTCTTGCTCATAAAGACATAATCGCGATTGATGGATCACATCCCTTGGTTATGACTACCGAAATCATATTTTGATAGCGTTCTTGGAATTCTTTTGGACTTGTTCATCATATCATATTATAGAGTCAACATTTTAATGGTTAAATTAAAAAACCAAGGATTATATATTTTTGACATTGATAGGAAACCCATAGTTTCTCTTCAATGTGTAAGAATACTTATTACACACTCTAATGCGATGTGTTTTCTTAGGTTGGTCAATTTCATTTCATCTCATCTAATCAGTTCTATCTATAGATCATGTCCAATTCTATTTTACTACCAACAATTCCTCAAAGAAATTTCTTCTAAATGAAGTTGGTATTTCTTGAAACAACAATTGTTTCTCAACGTAACAAAACAAATATTCATAAACGTATGAATTTGTTTATAAAACTAATTTGGTTTTAGTTTACAAAACTTATGTTCAAAACATAAATATGGCATGCAATGATAGTCCTTCCTAAAATCCTTTTGGGGAGATTCATACAGATCCCTCATGAACAATTATTACGTGTAATCTTTTGACTCATATAACCTATCAACTCCTTGGCTTAGGACATGTTGGAGTTTCTTATAAACCTTTGTCTTTTGTGATTTTGTAAACTGTTATTTAGATGAAATAATATTAACCCCGTGTACTATTCTTAAGTACATGACCTTATAGAAAGAAACTAACTCAATTTCACTCATAATTAATCGAACATTGTCCAACAAAGTTCGATTAATCCTTATTGATGCTTCATCTTGTATCACATGGAGGAATGACTTTTGAGATTGAATCCTTACCCATTTTTAGGTACGTTCAGAACCTTTTCCAATCTACTCACTCATCCGATCAAATCAAATCATTTCTATTGCATACTACTTTATTTACTTCTGTTTTATACTCTGTGAGTTTACCATAGACATATTACGTGTGTATCAAATAGACATGTCCCTGTCTATAATAACTCATCGGTGAATATGATGAAGTACGTGGAACCATTTTTGTATTAATGGATTTAAGATTGCACACATCAATTGGTATCAATCCAAAGAGTTCATCAACTCTTCTGATGCTCCCACTAAATGGTTGCATAGCCCTTAATTATTTAAAATATAATTAACCAATATCACATGATTCAAAATCATATAATAAAATCATTTTCTCAAAACTATGGCTTAGTCTATAATTCCAAAATAACTGTAAATTTTGTTAGATACTTCTATATTTTCCAATGCATCACTTTTGTTATAAAAAAAATTACCAGATTATCGTTTTATTTCATAAAGAATATTCATAATATTAATATTGAAATATTGCTATATCTATTTCTCAATCGATACCAAAAAATAGTCTTTATTTCATAAATAATGTTTGGCACATTTTACGAAAACAATTTTCCTAATATAATGCAATTAATAAATGTTCTATGGTACGCTCCCACCATTTCCATCATTACTATAATAGCGTACTGTATTTGGAGGTCCATCATTCACTTAATATATAATTATTTATTTCACATATTGCAACTAGTTTACCGTGGAGAGTTCTTCAATCAAATATCTTGAACTCAAAGAAATAAATATCAGAAAAACAATTTTCTACATGAAAATCTATTTCGGAATAGAAATCGTATTTCTTATTCCAACTTTAAGTATCAATCATTATCACTAAGATTCTCGTTTCCAATGTTTCTTTATGAATCAGAAGTGACTGCTCACTCTCTTCTGCCCAACTATACCTTAAATCACATCTACTCTTGTACATTCATTTTTCTTTTTAAATGGCCAAACCATTCAAAAGAAAAATCCTTACTACAATATCCTAATGAACCTTTTACTAAATCACATTCTATTATGTTTAACTTTTCAGAACATCAAATATGTCACGCTTTGCATAAACTGATCAAACTAACATTTCAATGGTCGAGTTATTTGATTTATATTGTAGTTTTGGTCTAGTGTTATAGTTAATATAATATGATCCTTTTGTAACTAATCAAATTGAATACTTGATTTTGCATTAATTTTTATTTGGTTTTTTGATGAACGAATTTCATTGAAATATTTTACATTACAAACTCCAACCGTTCACCATATAACATTTATCAGTGATTGTATATGATCAACTATCCATTATCTTATAGCTTTTAGAGTTCGAAACTCGTTAGAATGTAATACATGGTCTGGACCAAATAAATGCGTAAGTGACCAAAATACGAATGTATTTAGTAGTTGTAATATCAGACACTTGCATGGGTATTGAAACGTTAATATGCAATAATCTTTTATTGGTAGGTATATGAAATATTTCTATTTGTAAATCTTCATTTAATTTGTATATCTCAATTGATAAACATTATATCAATCCTATTAAATGCATAAATTTATCAATGTAGAGTATTGTAACATTATATATCATATGTTCTTACAATATTAGAAAGGTTAAATGTTGTCATTTCATTTTTCTAGGAAGGCACCATTAGTCTTTTACGTTTCACCAAAACATAAGTGAAACATAGAAGTCTTTAGACTTTACATGTATGATAGGACTCGTCCATCTTGGAATTTTGACCTTGAGTTTGCTCAACAAGTCATAGCTCCATGGTCGATGGATAACTCCTTGTCGGTTGTATCATATATAATTTCTAACCCATGTTACCTTGTCCTATCTCATTTCGACCTTAATTTTGCTCAACAAATCGAAATAGTTATATCACGAAGGCCTAAGTATACTTTATGTACCTTAAGTTTGCTCAACAAATACATATAGTTACCTTGCCTCGTCTGTTCAATATATTAATAATACTACACATAACATCTCTAGCTTCATTTTGCTCAACAACTAAGGAGTATGCAAGTAATTTATTAATATACATACATACATACAAACAAACACACACACAGATATATATATATATATGGTAGAGGACAATTATATTAAAGATTCATTATCTTCAATATATTATTTTGAGTGATGTTGACTTATGGAATAATGTATTTCTTATGAAATACTCTCATGATTCAAGTGTCAAACAATGTTCCACCTTTAATTATACATTCATATTATATAGATTTCATTATTATATAACATTTATATTTCATATTAATTATATAGTAGTCTTATGTATAACATTATATGGACTAAATATGTTTTAATTAATTTTAATTAATTAACTCTTTAATTAATTAAATATTATTATTTCAATATAACTTTTATATTGGACATATCTGTTATAATCTTTATAGTGTATGTTATAACCTTTATAGTATAACACATATATCTTATATATGTGGTTTTATTAATTAACCTTCAATTTATTTACTAAATTAACTATTTTAATTAAATTATATTAACTTCAAAATTCAATTCACATACATACATGTATTGTAACAACCCGGTATGTCGTGTCATTCGCATCCGTACATGTCGGACTTTAATTGCTCAAAATATCATATTGTTAATTTATATTTGGCAAAACTTGGCATATTCAGTAAATAAATAAATCACAGAATCACATACGCAGATTATTACAATAATAAGCAGCGGAATAGATAAATAGTAGTTCATGAAGCTACTATATAAACATCAGAGTTAGGAAAAAAATACAGCAGAATATCTCAAATACAATGAAGACTCGAATACAAACAGATGACATCTCTGAACAAATCAACTGGAAAAGATGAAAGATGAATCGATAGTTGAATCTCCAAGCGAAGCTCCAAACTCCAAAGGCGAGTCTCAAATGCCGTATCACTCAGTCTGATCCGAGCGTAAAGAAAAACACAAAACACTCGAGTCAGGATTAACATTTTTATATCAATAAATCCAACTCAAGTGAAATATCAACTGAAATACAAGTTACTCAAAGGATGTTTGGAATAACCACCCACTAAGGATCCGTTAAACTATCTACTATGTAGTAATATACGCTATTTAAATAATGTCTATAATAAAGTAAACTATTAAAATAGCGTTAAGGCGTTACTCATATCTCCTTTAACACATTGTAATGCCACAGTTTATAGAGATACTGAAAACTCCACCCACAAGTAGGCTATCAGGGATCACTCCATAGGTACAACACAAAACAAACTCATAGAAGGCGCGATAGGGCATGCGAAAAGGGACTCGAGGCAATGCTAGGGTAGATATACCATTTGCAGTTCCGGACTGGTGGTATCGCATAATAGCTTCTACCGCCCACCTCGTGACACACTCCTAAATCAAAAGGGTGCACCCTATCACATTACAAAAGCAATAGAATAGTATCGAAGATATGTCTCCGATTGGAGGAATGACCCCACCTAGCCCGACGTGGCTTCTGTTTTAGCCGCATCAAGCTAACTCACAAGAGTCAGAGTCACGTAAATACTATATAGAATTGTCACCAAACCATCGTACTACATTCTGGAATCTCCACCATGTTCACAGTTGTTAAAGTGGTTTCGGTATTGGCAGAGAGTATGACAATATTCGGTCCCAGTCTCTTTAACAACAAACATTATTGTAGCATCGTGATCATTTCAAAAAAGTTTATACTTCAAAACCAGAATATCATATCTATTTCAAAACCATATCAACACGATATCATTTCACTTCAAATATACATGCATTTCCAAAACCATAGCACTTTCAAAGTTATAACATTTTCAAAACCAAATACTTGAACTTATAACACTTTGGAAATCATAATACTTTCCTTAAACAGTTTAGATATTAATAATAGTATATAAATAAAATAGTTTACTTAAAATAGTTATAAGTAAAAATAGTTTATATTAAAATAATTAGTATATTAAAATAGTTTATTTAAAATAGTTTATAGTAAAATAATTTATAAAGTAAAATATATAAGTAGTTTAAATATAATTTTAAAATACTTTATCTAATAAAATAGCTTTCTCAAATTTCACAAATCGATTCAAATCAACTCAAATTCCAAAATTAATTAAATCTCAATTCATTAATTTCAATTCAATTCAATTTCTAAATAAACCAATTCACATTATATCGATTTTGAACACCTTTCAACCACAAGATAAACCATTTCAATTTCAATATGTTTTAAAGCTTTCATTTATGTTTCAAATTCGACCTTACTATTATTTAATATTGACAAATTCACTTAGTCTTAAATATAACCTTAAATTACCCTTTATATAAACTGAATATTCCCTTCAACTTGAAATATTCATTTAATCACTTTAAATCAAAATCAAATTATATAAAATTATATCTTTAAAATCTCAAATTCAATAAGTTTCAAATTGATTTTAATTAAATATAATTCTTAATTAAATACAATTTCAAATAAATTCAAATTTATTTTCCCAACCTTAGGAATAAAAATCATTATAAATCTATCTTAAAATATAATTTCAAAACTAACTTATAACCTTAAAATTTTCAAACATATAAATTTAAAAATCTAAATTTTAAACCCTTATAAAATAACATGCATATATACTATCTTAAAATCAATATTTATTAAAACCAAAATATTCATTTCAAAACCGTGAAAATCATTTTTTAAATAAATAAATAAATAAATATATATATATATATATATATATATATATAACTTTTTATACCTTGAAAATCATTTTAAATTATTTATATACAGACCAACAGTGTCTGTATATATTTTCTATCCTATGGTCAAGTGATACAGATATTTATCATTTCGATCCGCAATTTAAATTATACACGGGTATATATCATTTCAACCCGTAATCCCAAATTCAATTCAATGAAAATCGCTTGGATTTATCATTTCAACCCATAACAATTTTCTCCTATTCTACAGATCGTTCCGGTATGTATCATTTCAACCCATAGGAAATTCTAAACTAACTGGGAACTTGCAGAGTGAGAACATATATGATAAAATATCATATAACAACAGGCATATATCATCAGTGATTAAATAAAATATAAACAACATGATATAGTGTCAAATCCCTCAGGCGAACAGTTATAGATAATAACATATATATAATAATTTAAATAACAAACAACATCATATTTCAATTGTCGTTTCAATTGAAATTGAATTTAACAAATGCAAGAACGTTAATCATGAGTGATTGCTCACCTTTTGCGGCTAGAGAGGTTGGAAAAAAGGAACGAGTTACGAATTCACACGAATTTAAAGCAAAGCTAAACTGACACGAATTCGACGGTCAAAGCTGATGTATTGAGATAGACGAAATTGAATCAGAATTAAATCGACGAAGATAATTGATATAAGTGAACTTATATATATAACCATATATAACTATATTTATAAAAATCATATAAAGCTATAATTAAAATAAACAATTATCTTTCAAAATATATACACACACAAACACACAATATATTTAAAATCAATACTTAATATAGAAATAAGCTTATATATGCAAGCTACAAAATCCCAATATAAATATAATTTACAAAAATCGAAATAAATTTTGCTTTATTTCAAATATGTATAAACTATCGCTTTATATAATAAATCCACGTATTAAAATAATATGTTTTCATAAATAATTAAAAATCCACATTTTCCTTTTAACACACAAAAATTTACAATGCAACATATCTACATATATACAAATCAAATTCCATATAATCATCTCAGAATACTCAAAACATATGCATAATACACACATATATATACGATGCAGGTATACACACACTATGCAGGTTAAAACAATGCACAGACATAAATCAATACTTCAATGAATGTATATTTATATCAAGCCTTGTATAAAACATGCAACTATTAGTAATCTAATGAGCAAGTATATGTAACTGATAGCAAACTACAGACTTCTTATACTCATACAGCTATATGTAGACTTGTGCATGTACAAAAATAGGTGGTATGATTATATAAACATACAATATTATAAAACAGGTTTGCATTAAAGGCGTATAGTTTGATATACGTACAACATAAAAATATAACCATATGTATATATATCTTGAAGTAATAAACTATTATAGCTTGATACAACTATATATTTAAACTACTATACACTAATATAACTAATATAAATTTGTATTCACAAAGCGCAGATCTCACATTTCTTATACTACTTATATGTATGCATACTATACGAAATATATATATATATATATATATATATATATATATATATATATTCTATTTGTATATTTTCTCAGCCTTGGCTCACTTTGTTGTTATATATATGTAGTTTATGTAAAGTTTATAAAGTTTTCATGTATATATTGCTACTATATGTATATATTTTCTCAGCCTTGGCTCACTTTGTTGTTATATATATGTAGTTTATGTAAAGTTTATAAAGTTTTCATGTATATATTGCTACTATATGTGTGTGTGTGTGTGTGTGTGTGTGTGTGTGTGTGTGTATAACTTAACCACTTAATATATATACAAACAAACAAATCATATATCATATATAAACTTTATAACCTTTATATCCTCATACTTTATAAAATTATACATATAGCTTAGAATATATAAATCTTCTTCCAACCGATTACTGCCAACAAAATATAAGATAAAATAACTATATATAAAATATATGAACTAACTTGTAGATAGATCAAGTTATGTGCTTCATAAAATATACTGTATGTAAACTGTTGAACTGTAAATACAATACCATTTGTAATGAAAGATTGAAGGAGGCAGGAAGGCGGAGTGGAGGAAGAAAAGTGGTAGTGGAACAGGTTGTCACGGAGGCTGTGTTGCAATAGCTGGAGGGGTAATGACAGGAAGTTGTGGCGTTCGGGTCTGGGAAAGATGGCTTCGTCGGCAAGGCAACAGTCGACTATAGGGCGGATGAAGCTCGAGTGGTTTGAGGCTGAAGAGATGGGAGGGGCTAACGGCAGAGGCGATCGTCAGAGGAGTGGACAAAGGCTGGGTGGCTGGTCGACGCAAGGAGTGGTGGCAGAGGGATGGGTTGCGTTCACTGCCGAGTCAAGGTGAAGGTTGGTGTTGTGGCGCTATTCTCGAGTGGAAAAAGGCGGAGGATCTGGAAATAATGGAGATGGCGTGGGGAGGACTCAAACGCAAAAAGGCTTCTGTAACAAGAGGTAAAAAATAGAGGGGAGAGGAAGAAAGCAGGTTCTTATTGAACGAATATATATAGAAATAAAGTAATTTCAATGGTCCAGCTCTTTATTCAGGTGAAATTATCAAGGCAATGTGAAAAGGGAAATGGAAACGGTCTCAAATGATACAGCTGAAACACAGGCCATGGTTTAAATTTGAAAGCAAGGAAATTAACGAGTCATGAATTTCGGTACCGATATGCCGACCAGTTTTATCGTTTCCGTCGCGTACTGGACCTCAAAACACACAAATAAATATACTGCAGAGATAAACACGATAAGACGAACAGAACGGTACACAGATCATCCGATCAAAAATCGATATCGGTACCAAAATGCTGCTAAAACGCCAGAAATAAGATAAACGAAGCAGTAGCAGTCCAAATTTGAAAAAACAAAGGATGACATCTCACTTAGAAGATGATTTACAAATTTATTGTATAAAAATATTCAGGTTTTAAAAATATTTTATTATCATAAATTATTAACTTATTTGAATTGAAATAGAATTACACAAGAAAATAAACTTTCATATTATTAATTGAAAATTTACCATTTGCGACGTTTAACTATACGTATTCCAAATATCAAATTTATATTTCAAAATTTTATCATTTACAATTTCACAAAAAATAAATTAATAAAATCACTAAAATTTACGAGTCGTTACACTCTCCCCTAGTCAAAACTTTTCGTCCCCGAAAAGGATGGAGGTAGGAGAATAGAAACAACCAGAAAGAAAAATAGATTTGAAATACAACAATACACAATTAATTTTAAACCATATAAACTCCATTTATTTTAAAATTGGTTTATATTCAATTAATTGATTCCAATTCATTTTATTTAATCAATCAGGTTTATTGTGTTCACATTTGATTGGTTTCATTTCTATGTATTTTTATTCAATTGATTTGTTTCAAATCTATTAACATTTATTGCAAAAACTTTCACAGCAAAATTTGTTTTATTTTACTTGTCTATTAAATCTATTTGATCAAGCATAGTTAATTTTACCTCAACATTCAACATCAACTATTCAAAAATAAATTAATATTCAACAATTTTGTTTAATCCATTTTATTCAATTAATAAATAGTCATTGAATTTAAAATTTATTTTCTTTCATTTTATTTAAATTAACTTATTTATTTTATCCATTTATCTTCAGCTAAGTTGACAAGAATTCAAGTTCACTACTCTTAAGTTCATAGCCTTCTTTTTATTAGTTTGATTTGTTCCACTTAACATATTTTCAACATATATTAGGTGTACACGTTTGTTATACCCTTTTATTATTCAACAAATAATTTTTTTTCTTTTTATTATCCAATCTATTATTCAATTTATTATTTATAACCCCTTCACCCAATATTATTTTTGATATCCTATTATTTATATCATAGTGTATTTTATCCAGTTACATTGCAATTACATTTAACTTTCTAGGGATGTTATATAAACGTTTATGAGTGCAATTAAATACTATACAAATATTCGTTCTATTTATAACATTTATATTAAGCCAGATTTTTGTTTGGACAATTTATTACTTGCGTTTTCTTCTTGTACAACCCTATTATATCCTAACATTTTAACCTTTTTAATCTTTTAGGCAAGTTATATATATTAGAATGCAATTTGATATTATACAAATAAGTTTTATTCAAATTCAACTATTTCAAGTTGGTTAAATTTCATTTATCATTTTAGATTTTCCAATTATTCAAAATTTCACTTTATGTCAATAATTTAACCATTTCTTAATATAAAGCTTGAGATTCAAATTTTTCGATTTCTCTTCAAACTACCTTGAAATTATTATATACACATATATTTCATAAATCAAATTATTCGTAAAATTTTAAATCAAATCCATTTTTTTTCCAAACAAAAGTGTGGCAAAGCTACTAGGGCCTCTCCACTTCGAGACTCAAAAATGAATGTCGATGATGCTGTAGTCATCACCGAAATTATTTTCCAGCGACAAAAGAGGAGAGTACTGAGTTACTTCATTTAAAATTCTTTAAAACCAATTTCCATTCGAAAATACTTTCAAATGATATATTTTTCCAAACTTTGAAAATGAAATTTGAAAAGCATCGGAAATTTATTTCTCAAATTCTTAATTCAAATTCATTTCATTTACACACCAGACTTATAAACTATAATTATAAAATTTTCATTTCTTTATAATTTACGACAAGAAATTAGTAGCTTAAGGAATGTTCAATTAAACAATAAATGATAATCTAGTGTTATCATTTCTAACAACCAATTTAATTAACTATTCAATTTCAAAAAATTATACTTTTATATAAAATATAACCATACACAAAATTATTTCATTTATAAATTTCGAAAATAATATTGTATCAACTTGCTCTGTTCAAGTGTTTTGAAATTCCTATCGATAGCGCTTGCTGGACGAATCGATTGAAACCCAAAATTCGAACTTAACATCTCAAACAACACAATATATAAAACATTTTTATATTAATTACAAAGACACTCCCTCACTCGATAATACAAGGATGGATTTCAAAACAAAGATAGAGATCCAAATTCAAGGGGAACCTAATTAAAAGAATTTTAATTCGAAGATGGGCTCGAACGAAGATAAGATGATTAAATAGCAGAATAGGAAGATGGATAGACTTATATAAATCGTGGGCCACCTTAACCAAGTCAACCGTGACTTCAAGAATAAGATTAGTGCAGAATTCTGAGGCAAATCGACATTCGATCACCCAAGATAGAATTTGGGTATAACAAAAGATAGCACCATCTAAATGACGATATAGAAATCTCTGGTGAATCAATGCATGTTGTAAAAGAGTTTCACCCCTTTACAAATCATATAGTGAAGCTATGGGATGCTCCAAAATCAAGAAAACACGAATAGGGAGAGACAAGAATGGATTTTTGGAACCGAGGGGAACGTTCTAAAAGTTAAAGGAAACCAAGTCAAAGAGGAAGAGATTTAAGCTCGAATGAAGGTGATTCTGAAATTAAATTTACCATATATGCTAAGTTTTGCCTAAAACCAGAGCTTTGATACCAACTGTAACAACCCGGTATTTCGTGCCATTCGCATCCGCACATGTCGGACTTGAACTGCTTAAAATATTAGATTATAAATTTATATTTGGCAAAACTCAGCATATACAATAAATAAATAAATCACAGAATCACAAACACAGAGTATTACAATAATAAGCAGCATAATAGATAAATAGTAGTTCATGAAGCTACTATATAAACATCAGAGGTAGGAATAAAATACAGTAGAATATCTCAAATATAATGAAGTCTTGAATACAAACAGATGACATCTCTGAGCAAATCAACTGGAAAAGCTGAAAGTTGAATCGATAGTTGGATCTCCAAGCGAAGCTCCAAACTCCAAAGGTGAGTCTCAAATGCTGTATCACTCAGTCTGACTCGAGCGTAAAGAAAAACACAAAACACTCGAGTCAGGATTAACATTCTTATATTAATAAATACAACTAGTGAAATATCAATTGAAATACAAGTAACTCAATGGATGTTTGGGATAACCATCCTCTGAGGATCTGTTAAACTATCTACTATGTAGTAATATACGCTATTATAATAATGTCTATAGTAAAGTATACTATTAAAATAGCGTTAAGGCGTTATCCATATCCATTTTAACACATTTTTATAATGTCGTAGTCTATATAGATACTGATAACTCCACCCACAGGTGGGCTCTCAGGGAGCACTCCATAGGTACGACATAAAACAAACTCGTAGAAGGCGTGATAGAGCATGTGACAAGGCACTCAAGGCAACGCCAGGGTAGATATACCATTTGCGGATCGGGACTGGTGGTAACGCATAGCATTTGCTACCGCCCACCTCATGACACACTCCTAAATCAAAAGGGTGCACCCAATCACATCACAAAAGCAATAGAATAGTATCGAAGAAATGTGTCCGATCGGAGAAATGACCTCACTTGGCCCGATGTGGCTCCTGTTTTAGCCACATTAAGCTGACCATTGGAGTCAAGGTCACGTAAATTCCATATATAATCATCACCAAACCATCCTACTTTATTCTGTAATCTCCACCACGTGCACAGTTGTTAAAGTGGTTTCGGTATTGGCAAAGAATATGACAATATCCGAACCCGGTCTCTTTAACATCCAAACGTTATTATAACACCGCAGCCATTTCAAAACAGTTTATACCTCAAAACCAGAATACCATATCCATTTCAAAACCATATCAACACGATATCATTTTTACTTCAAATGTATATACATTTCCAGAACCATAGCACTTTCAAAGTTATAACATTTTCGAAACCAAATACTTAAACTTATAACACTTTGAAAATCATAATACTTTCCTTAAACATTTTAGATATTAATAATAGTATATAAAATAAAATAGTTTATAAAATAAAATAGTTTATTTAAAATAGTTATAAGTCAAAATAGTTTATATTAAAATAATTAGTATGTTAAAATAGTTTATATTAAAATAGTTTATATTAAAATAATTTATAAAGTAAAATATATAAATAGTTTAAATATAATTTTAAAATACTTTATCTAATAAAATAGCTTTCTCAAATTTCGCAAATTGATTCAAATCAACTTGAATCCCAAATTTCAATTTAGTAACATCAATTTTAATTCAATTCAATTTCTAAATAAACCATTTCAAATTATATCGATTTCAAACATCTTTGAACCACAAAATAAACCATTTCAATTTCAACATATTTCAAAGCTTTCATTTATATTTCAGATTCGACTTTACCATTATTTAATATTGAAAAATTCACTTAGTCGATCCAATATCATTTAAATAAAACCTTAAATTACGCTTTATATAAATTAAATATTCCCTTTAACTTGAAATATTCATTTAATCACTTTAAATCAAAATCAAGTTATAAAATCATATCTTTAAAATCTCAAATTCAGTAAGTTTCAAATTGATTTTAATTAAGAATAATTCTTAATTAAATACAATTTATCATAAATTCAAATTTATTTTCCCAAGCTTACTTATAAAAATCGTTATAAATCTATCTTAAAATATAATTTCAAAACTAACTTATAACCTTAAAATTTTCAAACATATAAATTTAAAATTCTAAATTTTAAACCCTTATAAAATAACTTGTTTTGGTCATTCCGATTTGGAGATCCAGAGCTTTATTTTGGTCATTCCGATTCATCTTCGAACGAGTCCATTCCTCCTGTTATTTTGGCTAAGCATGGTTTTCATTTTGTTCATAATTTTATAAACTTGAGAGGATTATTAATCAGCATTCTTGGTCATAGGAGATTAGATGGTTTGAGATTACTTGATGATCTTTTGTTCCACTTTAACAACATTAATTCCCCAAATATTGATAAGGTTGTTCTTGTTAATAGTGGCGATTCTGAGATGCTTGATAACTTTTTGGATTTTTCGGTTATTTCAGAGATAAAGATGGATTTTGTTGAAACCATTCAAGATTCTGTTAGGTTTGATCCCATTTTAACTGATCCAGATATTGTCAGTTGTCTATCTCCTTTGGATAATGACTTGTTTAGTGGATTTATTCATCCTAAATCATTTAAAGGCATTTCTTCTCCTCTGGAACCATTCATGATTTCCACCAGTAATAGATTTGCTTGTCTTGATTCTGACTTAGTCTCTGATTGCTCGGATTCTTCTGGTGTTGATTTTGTTCAATCTATTGAGTTTCTTCCTTCGGTCGACTTGATGGTTAGTGATATTCTCCCTCAGATTGATGTTGTTTGTTTTGATTTGTTGGAAGTGAGGCAGTTAGTGGATCCGCTAGTGACTTCAGTTTCTCAGTGTTGCTCTGCTTTTTCTGATTATAATAACTGGGTTGATGATATTCATTTAGAAGGTGATGGTGTTGATGAGTGTTTGCTGTTGAATCACACTGATGTTCCTCTTACTTGGCTTTTATCTGATGATTCTTCACCAGATGAGATGCTGTCATTGATTGTTGTTGATGATTCACCCACTGTTGAGTTATTGTCTAAAAGTGATGTGCATGTTGAGCATGAAATGCTTGATTCATCCGATCAAATTGGTTGCATTTCTGAACTTAAACTCCCAGATTGGTCTAGTAATTCTAGTGATACAGATTTGGTTTGTTACTCTGGTTCAGATGGGTACTTAGCATTGGATCAGTTTCGTCCTATAGCTAATTTTCCTTCTCCTACTGATCAGAGGTCGTCCTCTTTCCAAAGGGAATTTTGTGACAGTGTTGGTGCTTGTGTGGATTTTGCTGATTCTAATGTTGGAAGTGTGGGTTCTGATGATCCTTTTTCTGTTTTGAATGTTGAGGCTGTTGGCATCTCAGTGCCTTCTATTGTTACTTCGAAGAGAGGTAGGCGTAAAAAGCTGGTCACTTCGTGTGGTTTGGTTCGTCGCAGTGTCAGGATTAGAGATAGTCGCTCTCAGTCAGCGGGTGAGTTTCCTGGTTCAAGCACTGTGAGCAGTGTTTTGGAACCAGGCTCTGGTATGCATCTTGATTTTGGTAGTGTTTACTCTTCTTATGCGCTTGGTGATTTATCTGCTTCTGAGTTTAGTCGGTTAGCTAGTAGCTCTGCTTTTATTTTTTCTGATATTGAGTTAGATCGTGAGTTTATTAGAAGTAAAGAACTTGATAGGGCTAGATCTATGGGTTTATGAGAGTCATTAGTTGGAATATTAGAGGCTTGAATGACCTCAGTAAATGTGATAAGGTTAGAATCTTTTTTAAAGATTTTTCTATTGACATTGCTCTTCTTCAAGAGACCAAAATTGAATGTCCTGATTTTCGTTTCTTTAGAAGATTGGGTGGTTTTCGTTTTAGAAATTGGGCATTTCTCCCCTCAATGGGCTCATCTGGGGGCATTATGATTGGTTGGAGAGATAATCTCTTTAAATTACTTCAGTGTATTAAGAAGCAGCACTCTTTACACATTATCTTAATTAATCTTTCTGATAATTCTTTTCTTAATATTTCTAATGTTTACGGGCCTAATTCTAAAATTGAGAGGCGGATTCTTTGGAATGAATGCCTCGAGTTTAGGTCTTTTGCCCCTGGTCCTTGGATTTTAGGGGGTGATTTTAATGTGACTCGTTTTTTTGGGGAGCGTTCTCCTCGGGAAGGTGATTATTTGGCTATGGAGGAATTCGATCAATTTATTATTCAATGTAATTTGATCGAAATTCCTCTATCCAATAGATCATTTACTTGGAGTAATAATAGAGAGTCTCCCTCCTTTGCTCTTTTAGATAGATTTTTTGTTTGTGATGATATTGAGGATAAATTCCCTATTTGTAGAGTTTCAGGTTTACCTTTTACCCTTTCTGACCACTGTCCCATTATCCTTACTTGTGATAGTCATAGATTTTTGAATAAGGTTTTTAAATTTGAAAAAATGTGGTTTTTAGAATCTGATTTTTCTAATTTAGTCATTAATAAGTGGTCATCTATGAATTATTTTTGCCTTAAGTATTATGGTAATTCTGCTAAAATTTTTGTGCTTAAACTTAGAAACCTCAGGTATTTTCTTAAAAAATGGAATAAAAATGTTTTTGGTAATATTAAAATTAAAAAGGATAATATTCTTAATGAATTACTTAAACTTAATAGGATTGAAGAATCTAGACAATTAAATATTGGTGAAAGGAATGTTCTTAATAATTTAAAAGAGGATCTCTATTCTATTCTTGAAAAAGAGGAAGTTATGTGGAAACAAAGATCTAATTTTCATTGGATAAATGAAGGTGATAATAACACTAAATTCTTTCACAATCTAGCTAATAATAGAAAACGTAGTAATACAATTAACTCCATTTTAGTTAATGATGTGGAATTAGTTGATCAAAGAGATCTTAATAATGCTTTTACTGATTATTACAAAGACATTTTTGGCACCAAAATTAAGCATAGAGTTAGTGCTAGATGGAATGATCTTTATCCATCTTCCTCTAACATTAATCTTTCTGATTTAGATGCCCCTTTTACTATTGAGGAAATTCGTAAAGCCATCTTTGATTTACCTGGAGACAAATCTCCGGGTCCGGATGGTTTTCCTATTTTCTTTTATCAATCTTTTTGGGATGTTTTAAAATTAGACTTAATGTGTTTGTTCAATGATTTTTATAATGGTAATCTCCAATTAGGTCGTTTTAATTTTGCTAATGTTATTTTATTACATAAAAAAGTGGGCGCTAATACTTTAAAAGATTTTAGGCCCATCTCTTTGATGAACTGCTCTGTTAAAATTATTTCTAAGGTTTTAGCTAATAGGCTTAGTTTAAAAATGAATGACCTCATTGACTGTTCGCAATCTGCTTTCATTAAAGGCAGGAATATTACTGATGGTGTTGCGGTTGTTCAAGAATATATTAATTTTTGTTGTAAAAATAATATAACTTGTGCTATTTTAAAATTAGATTTTGCTAAAGCCTTCGACTCGGTTGATTGGGATTTCCTTATAGAAATTTTCCGTGCCAGAGGCTTTAGTAATAGATGGATTAATTGGATTATTATTTTGCTTAAAACGGGTAACTCCTGTATTATGGTTAATGGTGTTTCTGGTAATAAGATTCAATCTAAGAGAGGCTTAAGGCAAGGAGACCCTTTATCACCCCTTCTGTTTAATCTTGCTGGTGATGTTTTTTCTAAGATTATTAAAAATGCCGTTAGCAATAACCTTTTGGGTGCCATTGGTAATGATATTTCTTCTTTTGGCTTATCTGTCCTTCAATTTGCTGATGATACTTTGCTTTTTTCCTCCCATCACCCTAGACATATTATTGCTCTTAAATTTATCCTTTATAGTTTTGAATTATTATCTGGTTTAAAAATTAATTTTGATAAAAGTTCCGTTTTAATTTTAAATGATATTGATAATGTAGAAAATTTAGTTGCTAATACGTTAAATTGTAAAACTATGAGTTTTCCTTTTGACTATCTTGGTTTTGTTATTAGACCTTCGAAACTTAAACATGATGATTGGTTAATTATTATTGATAAGATTAAAAATAGGATCAATAATTGGAATGTTAGATTTCTATCTAGAGCAGGTAGATTGGTTTTGATTAATTCTGTCTTATCAGCACTTCCTATATATTGGATGTCTATGCATCTGTTTCCCGACTGGGTGATAGATAAAATAGATAAAATTAGAAGGGATTTTCTTTGGAGCGGTGATAACCCCAATAGTAGTATTAAATGTTTAGTTAATTGGGATACTGTATGTAAATCTAAAAAAGAGGGTGGTTTAGGAGTCATTAATTTACATAATATGAATTTGTCTCTTCTTGGTAAATGGTTATGGAAATTCAGGGACATTAGTGATAAGGCCATTTGGAAAGATATTATATCTAATTTTTATTACAATGGTAGTTATAATTTATACCATATTAGTTCTTCTAGTTTTAGAAATATTTCTTGTTTTTGGAAATCTATTTTAAAATGCAGTAATATCTTTAACTTGGGTTTAAATATTATAGTTCATTCTGGTAACTGTACTTCTTTTTGGCATGATAGTTGGATTTCTACTACTCCTCTTAAGATTGAGTTTAAAGATTTATATGATATTTGTAATTTCAAATTTGCATTAATCTCTGATGTTTTCAATTCTGATAGTGATCCTCCTTGGACTTTTAATTTTAATTGTATTTTAGAAGGACCTACTCTTAGACATCTTTTCTTGCTTTATGCTAAACTTAATCTTTATTATATTGACAATGATAATGACTTTATTAGTTGGGATTGGGATAAGAGTAAGAAATATACTTCTAATTCCTTTTACAAATTTATCAACTTTTCGGGGGTTTCTGTCAATTGTTTTAAATTCATTTGGAAGTCTAATGCTCCTCCTAAATCTAAGATTCATATGTGGCTCATCATTCATGGTAAGTTAAATACTATTGAATTTTTAAAAAAGAAAAATATTAGTATTGACAATAAATGTTTTTTTTGCAACACATTTTTTGAAGATATTAATCATATTTACTTTGATTGTTTGGATACCTATTTTATTCTTATTAAGATCCTTAATATTTTTGAGTTTCATATTAATTCTAGAATTTCTGATTGCTTATTTTATTGGAATTCTTTTAGATTCATGTTTAATAAGGATTTTAGATATTTGCTTGATTCTTTATTCATTATTTCTTGTTGGTATATTTGGTTTGAAAGAAACCAAAGAATTTTTAAGAACAATTATCAACAAAATAACAAATTGATTATTTTAATCTCAAATTTCTGCTTAAAGTGGATTTCTAATCCTAAATATAAATTAGCTAAAAATAATTGCTTTAAGGACTATCTTAATAAGGTTAGAAATAATATTAACTCATTTAATCTTAACTCCAATTATACTGTTTCTAATAATTCTTTAAATCACATTTCTCTTTCTTTTCTAGGATCATAATTAGTTTCTTGTTTGTGTCTGATTATTCTAGCTTTAGTTCTCTCTTTTGGTTTCTATACACACATATATGTATATAAATTTTATTTATATACATATATGTGTTTCTCTCTTATTTGTTTGCTAGTTCTATTTCAGGTGTTGTTTAGGTTGGATGCGGGTTCTTCTCTTATCAGGTTTGCTGGATAGCATTTAGCTTTTTCAGACTTGCTGGATGGCTCTTCTCAGAGACGCGGATTGCTCCTGTCTTGTCTCTTGGTCTTCTTCTGATTTTCAGTTTGGTGCTCTTCCTTTTGTTAGATACCTCTAACACTTTAGTATTGGGTGGTGGCCTTGCCGGAGCTCGATACTAGGGTGTAATGGGCGGTGGCTTTGCCGGAGCTCATTCGAGGGGTTTCTACTGCTTTATTTTATTGTTGTTTTAGACTTGCCACCTGTCAGGCATGTTGGCAGCTCCATTTTTTAGTTATATATATAGTATTCCATGTGTGCTCTCCTCTCATGATAGAGGATCACACATTTTTCTCAAAAATAAAATAACTTGTATAAATAATATCTTAAAATCAATATTTATTAAAACCAAAATATTCATTTCAAAACCTTGGAAATCATATATATATATATATATATATATATATATATCTTTTTATAACTATACAGCAAATATGTTCATTCAATTCCATTGCATTTATCTAGAGCAATGATATTCACACCCCAGAATCATCTTCATAAGAACTGTTGGAAAAAAAAATGCAAACCAATTGAATTCAGCAGATTATAGCATCCACCAAGGAGCCTACACAGCTCACTGTCAGATGAAATCAAAATATGAAATAAAGATGAATTTTTTTTAATGAGTAATGTTGGGCACATCAACGATTGTTACTTGAAATAAAGAAAACGGTCTCATCTCTGTTAGCAGTAAAGTTTGGAAGCCTAAAAAGGTAACAAATGAGTTTTGAGTTTATGATACAATACAATTTGAAATCAAACCACTGTTGTTAAATTTTTTGATTTCTTAGAAACTAATACTAAGTTCTAATCATCACTGTAATTAGCTTAAAATATTAAATTCTTTTACAGTTATGATTTCACAATTATATTGATATATGAAGTTGTAGTTTTTTAGTATACTAATAATCACTACAAGAAAAAGGCAGAATACCGACAGCCAAGACCGACGGCTTCCGACGGCCATTTTCCGACGGCTTTCGACGGGCCGTCGGCGGCCGTCGGAAGCCGTCGCAAATTTGCGATTATACCAGCCAGCCGAGCCCTTTCTTCCTCCTCCATTTCATACGAAAAAAACCCAAAAAACCCCCCAAATTCAACCCCTAAGCTTCCAATCCCTAATTTTTAGCTTCCGGATCTTCCAACGCACTCTAATCAAGCTTCAGTACTCTTAATCTCAGGTATAATCTCTTATTTTTATGAAAAATTCAGTTTTTACCCTAATTATAGATTTGCATAAATTGATAAATTAGGGCGAATTAATGATTGCAATTGTTTCCACTAGCGTAATAACGGTTTATAGCATCACATGGTATACCAATTTCATCTTTTATCGTGAAATTGTGATAAACACGTATAATTTGTGCATGTTCATGTATATGTATTTTGTTGTGTATGCCTTGATTCGACGATTGTATACGTTATTTGGAATAAGATAAAATGATTGAATGAACTAGGAGTATTATATTGTGCACGTTTTTACTTATGACACAAAAAAAATGCATTACTCTAAATTATAATTGTGTGTATTGAAAAATGACAAAATGTTAAACCAGCCCTAAGTTGATGCGTAATACGTCGAATAAATGTGTGAAATTAATATATAAATGTGAACAGTGAGTAAAACTGTATTTTTGAGTAAAATGCGCGCATGTTAACCGACAAATGTCCCTTAGAGAGTTTTTGGCCCCGTCTGACGAGTGTTGTACATGATCGTTGTATAAATAGTCGTTTTTTTCGAAAAACGACCATTTATATTCATCTGGTACAATGTTTGTCGGATTTGTCCCTGTATTGGACAAGTTATGAACACAGTAAGAATTTACATTTTGTATACTACTTCGTCTCAAACGGTTCATAAAATTTCGCCCTAACTTTTCTTTTTTGTTTCCTGCGTACACGCATTTGTGTACAATGCAGGGAACAAAAGGGAAATGCTGCCGAAATTTTATTGAATCGTTTGGGACGAAGTAATATACGAAATGTAAATGCTTACTGTGTTTGTAATGGGAGGTAGGATGTCTGACCAATGAAAAAAAATTATATATTTTTAATCGTTACGTACGTTAAAAAATGAAATGTGCCCTATTTGAAAATATTTTTAAATTTGTGAAGTTGTTCTTTAAATTCAAAATATTATACGAACATGAAAATAATCTTTTTCGAATGTGTATTCTTCAAAATAAATATTAAATTTTGAACTTCTCATTTTGTCAAATAGGAAAAATGATTGATTATTTTGTTGATCGAAGGAGATGGATGTACCAAAGAAAAGGAATGAGGGGCTCAATAAAAGAAGATTTTTATAACGGTATAAACGTGTTTGTTGAATTCGCCTTAAGTAATAACGGAAACGATCCAGAAATTCGTTGTCCGTGTAGTAGGTGTAGACATTTGAAGTTTTTGTTACCAGATATTGTGAAAGTTCATTTGTGCCAACACGGTTTCACACCCGAATATTATGTTTGGGATCGGCATGGAGAAGTTGTAGCAAATACTTCTGTAGAGTCTGAAAGTGTCGTTAACGAAATAGTTTCAACGACCCGTATAGAAAATATGGTCGAAGATGCAGCACGATCAATGTTTCCTATGGTTGAAGTTGACGACGATGATGTAAATGTTGAAGAACCAAATATTGAAGCTAAGAAAATTTATGATTTACTAGATGCAGCTAAAAAACCTATTTGGGATGGTTGTAAAAGCGGCACGCAGCTGTCAGTAATCGCAGAATACATTGCGATGAAGTCAAAATACAACATCACTGAAGCTGGGTTTACGGCTGTTGTACAAGCTGCAAAAAGACATATGCCGCCCGATAATCTAATGTGTGAAAATCACTACGAAGTTAAAAAACTTATGTCGGCTTTTGGTTTACCGTATCAGAAAATAGATACATGTTTAAAAGGATGCATGTTGTTTTGGAAAGAAGACGCAAACCTTAGAAATTGTAAAGTTTGTAACCAGGAGAGATACAAACCAAGAAAAAAGAAGGGTAAGGAAGTTCCGTACAAGCGTATGCACTACTTACCCATAACTCCAAGACTTCAAAGATTATACGCATCTTCTGTAACTGCGTCTAATATGAGGTGGCATAGCGTGAGAACGGAGGAAGAGGGTACGTTGACACATCCGGCCGATGGAGAAGCATGGAAGCATTTCGATAAAACGTATCCAAATTTTGCAGCGGAGAGTCGAAATGTTAGATTAGGATTATGTACGGACGGTTTTTCTCCATTTTCTCAATTTGGTTCTAAATATTCATCCTGGCCCATTATCGTCACACCGTATAATTTACCTCCATGGATGTGCATGAAAACGCAATATATGTTTCTTACTGTTGTCGTTCCTGGCCCCGACGATCCGACACAAGGAATCGATGTATATTTACAACCGTTGATTGAGGAGTTAAAAATACTGTGGAACGAAGGAGTAGAAACATACGATGTGTCAAAGAAGAAAAATTTTCGTATGTTTGCTTCTTTGTTGTGGACTATAAGTGATTTTCCTGCCTATGCAATGCTTTCGGGATGGAGTACTGCCGGTCGTCTAGCATGTCCATATTGCATGGATGAAACACGAGCGTTTTCTTTACCTCATGGTAAGAAAATTTCATGGTTTGACTGTCATCGATATTTTCTCCATGTAAATCATCCCTTCAGAGGAGACAAGAAAAACTTTTTAGCTAATAGAGTAGAAAATAGACAACCACCGACGATATGGTCAAGCGAAGACATATATGAACTTGTTAAGGACTATCCAAAGATATATGAAACGGGGGAGCAAACAGAAATTGAAGGCAAATCAGTTGTTCATAACTACTGTACTTATCTGTATCGTACTTAAAAACAGGGGGTTCGAGCTACTACCCACTAAGGTAGTGTTGGACGTCTCCAGAGCAGCATATCGTAGTAGGATGAGTGCGTGCTGGCCAAAGTGGGATACCATCCCTCCGCACATCATAGAGTGCATATGGCAGGATGTCCTAGTATGTGTAATTTTTATGTTTTCCATTTTTAATTCGTTTTTGTCGTTTTTCTACCGTTTATCGTTTAAAGTGTAATCTTTTTTTAACACAGGCTGAGATAGACATCCAGACAGATGATATGCAGCTGGCACGAGCATACTGGATGAGGAAGATGCGAAAGAACTACAGAGACACGATATCTGAGGTTAAGAAATCCGGGAAGAGACCACGGTGGATGGGGGAGAGCGTGTGGCAAGCTTGGTTGAGCTACTGGGAGACGGACGAGGCGAAGGCAAGTATACTAATTTTTTTTCAATTATTAATTTAACGTGATTGAAAAATAATGTATCAAATTTTGAATGTACAGGCAGAGTCAGATAGAAACTCTGCAAATAGAAATAAGAATCCCGTTACTCATCGCGGAGGATCGAAGTCGTTTCAGCAGTATCGGCAGGAGTTGGTAAATTTAATTACTGAATAATAAATGTAAATAGTTTATGCTATATGATTTTAAATGTATAATAATTGTATGTAACAATCAACTTCAGGAAGCCGAGGCACATGGTCCTGTCAGCTATATGGACGTGTTCACCCGTACGCATGCTGTTGAGCATGTTAATCCAGACGGGACTGTTTCGTACACATGGCAGGACGATAAATCCAGTAAAAGCCATGTAAGCATATTTCATTTTATTCAGTATTAGTAATTGTTTTAGTTGTCAAATTATTATGAAATAAGATATGATATTATTAATTTGTCAATGCAGGAGATGTTTATGGAGCAGCGACAGAAACTCCTTTCTGATACGGGTCGAGAGCAGCTGACGACCGATGAAGAGGACATTATTTTTGAGTCCGTTATGAGTCCACCAGAGCATGGTCGACGATACGGATTTGGCAATTTAGCGGTAAATAATTTAATTTTTCTTAAAATACTTAAAATATGATATTCTTACCTTTTCAAAACAATAAACTTTGATTTTATTTATTTTTCAATTATTGCAGTCCAGTAGTCAGAGTAGGAGACGGCGGAGTAGACCTCAGAGCGAGCTAGCAAGTATAGAAGAATTACAGACTAGAGTTCAGCAGTTGGAGGAGCAGAACCGCCAACAGGCCATGCAGACGGCACAGTTATTTGAGTACATGCAGCAGTTTGGTGGCCGCTTCCCTTCATCGGCTGGCTCTGGATCTGGGGCAGATTGATTCATTGCTTTCTAATTCGTTCGTGCAGGTATGTTTAGTTTTAGTTTACAATGATTTGGTAGAAGGAACAATTAATTGTTGATATGTATAATTATGTATAATACACTTGGTTCTGTAGCTGTATCAGGATATGCATGATTAGAACAGTTATTGTTAGTATTATTGTTAATGTTGGAATGTTATGTATATTTTGTATTTTATTTTTATTCTAATTTAGTTTATTTCTGTGTCTATTGAATATTTTGGAGTATTGGTTTGCATGTTTGGTTGGATTATTGTTTATTTGATTGTGCAGTATTGATATTGTAGTGTTTGGAAGAGAAATGTGGTTGGAAGGCTCTATTTGCAGCAGATTTTAAAAAAAAACAACAGGTTTCCGACGGCTTCCGACGGCTCTCGACGGCTTATTGGTCGAAATTTTCCGGCGGTTTCCGACGGGTTCCGACGGCTTATTGGCCTGATTTCCGACGGTTTCCGACGGTTTCCGACGGCCGTCGGAAGCCGTCGGAAACCGCCGGAAACCGCCGGAAACCGTCGATAATGTATACGGCATCACCCGTCGGTAGCCGTCGGAAATACTGCTCCCCGACGCCTTCATTTCCGACGGCTTTTTCCGACGGCCGCCGACGGCTTCCGACGGCCGCCGACGGTTTTCAGCCGTCGGAAATCCCCCCTCCCCTTGTAGTGAATGCATTATAAATTAAATGATATTAGTTATACTGAAATTTTGTACTCACTGCATGTTGTCCTGTTCGTATGATGCGGTGGTTTTCACACTTTGAATCACACTGGTGATGTGTACTATATCATGCATTACACAACAGTACCAACAGTTTGGCTTCTCTTTGTTACTAACATGTAAACATATCAGTCAATAAATTGATTGATTTTCTATATTAAATAAGTCTCGTTTATTAATTTGATTTAACTTTAATTTTGATGCAGGAATGAATATTTAAACTTCTATCGTCATTTTCATCTTAATTTCTCCATTGAATTCGATGTAACAATTAATATAAAGTTAAGGGTTGGTGTATGTGGGTAAAATGTATATAAAATTATATATTGATTTTCCAACCTTGTTATGCTGATATGGTACTGGAATATGGGAAAATAAGAAGTAATGAAGTACAGAGCTTTGTTATGCTCAATCGCTTCAAGGAATTACTCGGTTGCACTCACCATATTATTGGATGTTTCAACTTTTTTCCATAAATTAATTAACATGTGGGACTCACTACCATTCACATGAGCCAATAGTAAGGGAGAGTATGAAATCAAGTCGCATGAAGTCAGATAACTACATTTATATTGTGTATATGAGCTTTCCTTTTTTCTGTGCTAGGCTAACCTATATTATTTATTATCTCTCTTAAAACATTATAATGTATGCATCCTACTGTGTTTATTTTTTTGGAAGTGGAAAGGAATTTAGCCGCAAAATTTGTTTCTTATCATCAAATTAGTGTCAGACAGTAGTAGAGTATCTGAAGTTTTGAGAGAAGAAAATACTACATAGAAAATCAGTTAAAGTGAAAGTAGTCGCAACTGAAAAACATGAGATGATTACCAATTCTATATTGCATTAAATTTTATAGTATATTTCATTACTTTTATAGTCATAGCTTGAAAACATGAGTGGAAGTAGCCACAACTTAATTTTACAGTATAAGACATTAACATTTATAAGTTTACATACTGTCTTATTCATGTTGAATGTGGTTACCAAGCATAAATCAAGTAATATCAATTTATATACATATCATATATTCTACTTTATTTATGGCTATGTAATAATCTGTAAGATATAATATTGCGTTTGGAAAAATTGATACGACGGTATTGTTCTTATATGTTACAGCGATAGTATTGGATTTGTACAAAAAGATCAAACAACATATTTATTTTGTATCAAAATATGGATCAACCAAGTCATTGAGTTATAAACCAATATAAGCCTTATGTCTTTATTTGATTTAAAGATGTTTTTGTTATCACAATTTTAGTTTATAAGGACCTCAGCTTACTATGATATCTAATCATTTGAATAGTGTCAATTAAGTTGAAGGAAAATTTGAAAAAAATAGGATAATCCACTTTTTGCATATTTAAGGTGCTCCTGTACTAACATTATCGGTATATTTGTTGGTTGGGAATCTAAACTGTCACTTTTGAAGATCAATCTCCATTTCAAAAATTTATAAAATATGTATGTCCATGACATACTTCTATGAATACCTAGTTCACATCATGCTATCTATGTCTATGATCATCAATTTTATACCTAATTCACTTCATGACATTCAAAACATAAAAGTCAAAGACTTAATTATAAGTTGCATCACTTTCGAAACAATAATCCTCCTATTGAACATATTGCACAACGGCCAACGCATTGAAACAAAAGTTGAAATATTCTACTTCGGCTGAAACTATATTAGTGATGGCAACATCAACGACTTGTATAAATTATTAACATAAAATTCAAAATCAACTTTGGAAGCACAGTTTGCAAAACTGCACAAAAAATCGACAGACAATAGCAAATTTAAAAATAAACAAAAACGACATATTTATGGATTGATGTTTATACAATCAGTATGCAAAGCCACTTCTTTTTTCCTTGTGGTTCTATCTGTATAAGAATATGAGATTGTACATAGAGGACATAATTACATCAATTACTTTTATTATTATTTTGTCAAGCACATCAAATCAAGAAATCCACAGTAGGAACATATTAAATATCAAGAAATACTTCAAGCTTAAGCTGCCATCCAAAAATCTTGTAATAGTTAAATTCAATTTTAATCAGTCTTAAAATCTTATCAAATCCAATAAAATAAACACCTTTTCAAAACCTTAAATCATCATCTGATCGGGTAGTAAATCACACATCGTTAGTAACTTTAGTGTAGAATAAAGAGCATCTTAGGTAAGGATAATTATACCTGGAGAAGAAAGTCAGAATAGTACCATCACAGCCAAGTAAGAATCCACCAAACGGAAAGTCAATAGGAGCGAGTTCATCTTTTGGCGAAGCGACTATCTTGATCGCCGCGAATTCAGATGAAAAAGCAAATTCAAGCATGGAGTTCCCTGGTATGACATAATATGGAGCATCCAACATGTAAATAGAAGAAGATTTGATCCAAGAATGTTGACTGCAACTGTGGTCGGCTGAATAAAAAGTTAAATGATTCCCATCGATTTAAAGAGAAGAAGTTGAATTGAATGAGCAACTGCTTAAAGGTGGATATCAATCATAAACTGAGAATGAGTGAGTAACTGTTTGTAGGTGAAGCATATTTGGAATGATGGTGGGGCAAGTGGATAAACGTGGAGTTGGCTGTCGAAATTGAAGGAGAATACAAACCACAAAGTTAGGTGAAACAGAAGATAACGATGTGGTTGGTCAACATTAACGGAAGTTAAAAGTTTGATTGGGTGGACATTTCAAGAGCGTTTGATATCTTTTGTTTAATTAAATCTGGTCCGCTCTTTATGTTTTCCGTCAAGTCCAAGGAATTTTATTATATAAACAAGGAATTTTATTATATATATATATATATATCTTGAAGTAATAAACTACTATAGCTCGATACAACTATATATTTAAACTACTATACACTAATATAACCAATATAAATTTGTATTCACAAAGCACAGATCTCACACTTCTTATACTGCTTATACGTATGCATACTGTACGAAAAATATATATACATATAGTAGTAATATATACATACAAACTTTATAAACTTTACATGAACTATATACATAGAGCAACCAAGTGAGCCAAGGCTGAGAAAATATAAAAATAGAATATATATATATATATATATATATATATATATATATATATATATATATATATATATATAACTTAACCATTTTATGTATATACAAACAAACAAATCATATATCATATATAAACTTTATAACCTTTATATCCTCATACTTTATAATAGTATATAAATAGCTTAGAATATATAAATCTTCTTCCAACCGATTACTGCCAAAAAATATAAGATAAAATAACTATATATAAAATATATAAAATAATATGTAAATAGATCAAATTATGTGCTTCATAAAATATACTGTATGTAAACTGTTGAACTGTAAATACAATACCATTTGCAACGAAAGGGTGAAGGAGGCAGGAAGGCGGGGAGGAGGAAGCAAGGTGGTGGCGGCACAGGTTATCACGGAGGCTGCATTAAGATAGGTGGAGGGGTAATGGCAGGAAGTTATGGCATTCGCGTCTGGAAGGGATGGCTTCGTCGGTGAGGCAGCGGTCGACTATAGGGCGGGTGAAGCTCGGGTGGTTCGAGGCCGAAGACCTGGGCGTGGCTAACAGCAGAGGCGATCATCGGAGGATAGGACGAACGCTGGGTGGCTGGTTGACGCAAGGAGTGGTGGTAGAGGGATGAGTTGCTCGCACTGCCGAGTCAAGGTGAAGGTCGGTGTTGTGGCGCTGTTCTCGCGTGGCAAAAGGCGGAGAATTTGGAATTAATGGAGATGGCGTGGGGCGGACTCAAACTCAAAAAGGCTTCTGTAACAAGAGGAAAAAAATAGAGGAGAGAGGAAGAAAGCAGGTTTTTATTGAACGAATATATAAAGAAATAAAGTAATTTAAACGGTCCAGCTCTTTATTCAGGTGAAATTATTAAGGCAATGCGAAAAGGGAAATGGCAACGGCCTCAAGTGATACAACCGAATTTTTTTTAAAGCAATTTATTACCTTGGACACGGTTCAAATTTGAAAGCAAAGTAATCAAAAAGTTATGAATTTCAGTACCGATATGCCGATCAGATTTATTGTTTCTATCGCGTACCAGACCTCAAAATACACAATGAATATACTGCGAAGATAAGCACGACAAAATGAACAAAATGATACACAGATATCAACGATACAATCATCCGATCAAAAATCGATATCGGTACCAAAATGCTGCTAAAACATCAAAAATAAGATAAACGGAGCAGTAGCAGTCTAAATTTGTAGAAACAAAGGATGATGTCTTACTCAAAAAAATATTTACAAATTTATTGTACAAAAATATTTAGGTTTTAAAAATATTTTATTATCATCAATTATTAACTGATTTGAATTGAAATAGAATTACACAAGAAAATAAACTTCCATATTATTAATTGAAAATTTACCGTTTGCTACGTTTAATTAGACGTATTCCATATATCAAATTTATATTTCAAAATTTTATTATTTACATTTTCACAAATATTCAATTAATTAAATTAATAAAACCACTAAAATTTATGGGTCGTTACATGCATACTTATGTTATTTTAAACAATTCAAAAACAACATAACATATATATATATATATATATATATATATATATATATATTCAATATATAATACACGCATTCATTAATTAATTAACTTATTTAATTAATTTACTACTATTAATCTTATTAATAAATTTAAATTTTAAAATTAATGTGAATTGTTTTTCAAACATGTTGAAAAATCTCTATAATAAAATACCTTCGTATATAAACAAGAGACAAAGGATGGCCATGATTCATTCTTGACAATGATATCAGATGGCTGCAGTTGATCCACGGGGAAAAACAAATTTACACGCCATCACCTCTCTGTCCAAATTAGACGGATCCGCCTCAAGAATGTTTTGAGAATCGTGGCCCACTCTCTTTCGAAATAACTCACGTCTGTCTCCCTTCCTCCGTCCCTTCCTATTTCCTTTTCTCCCTCTGAATGAAAGCAACAAAAAATAACTTCAGTTTTTCTTCCTCAAACTTACAATACCGTTAGATTCTGATTCCTAATCAAAGTAATCTTGGAATCAATTCATTGTTTTATGGATTTGTGTTCAAAAAGGTATAATGCGACCCAATTCAATTGCTTTGCTCTTACATATTTGGATACATTTTCTTCATGTTTTCGTCTTCCAAATACGGGGTTCAATCCTTCATTCCTTATTATCATTTGATTTTGTTGCTGTTTTATTTTCTTATCAAATATTCTGAACAACCTGCAAAAGCTCACGATTACCACAACGTAAAATTAGAATCGTTTTTGTTAGATTGTGTTTTTTGGTGTTAGATGTCCTGTAATTCTCCATGTTTCCATGCTAGGCCTTTGTACTTCGCTTAGCTCTCTGTTATACTATATTTTCTTATGCAAGAACAGTGAAAGAGAAATGGTGCATTCTCCCTTCTTTCTCTTTATTTTTGGTCTTTTAGACAATGACACGGTTTCTCCTATTTTGATGTAATGTTCGCCAATGGAACAGCTACCGCCCGTGTCTCTTTCAAATCTCCTTCTTCCGCCTGGCCTGTTTCTACAATCAAACTTCCAACTCTCAAACTACCATTAAGCAGGGTTATTTCGTACTTATTTCAAAGAATAGATCAGTGCAATTCCACTGCTCCCTATTCCATAAGAAAAAGAGAAGGGTACTTAATCTCTCCTCAATACTTTGTTTGCTTATTTCGACATAACATTTTATTTGCAAGACATTGACTGTATTTAAGTTCTATTCATATTCCTAAACAGTTTATCTTATGCCTTAATGATCAACATCAAATAGTCCTATATATAATGATGTTAAGTATAGACCACATAATAGTGGGGCTCTACACAATAGTAAGGCTCTATATAATTCTATAATTGTTATAAAATATATTTCTTATTTTTGTTTCACCATACGTCATAATTATGCTCAAAACAATTTTTGATGACATATTTTCTATGATTTTCTTTTCTATAATGGTTAACAAAAGTGCTTCTAATAAAATATAAAAATAAGGTTATCCATAAGATGGTAATTATTTCTATGCTGTTGGAAGTTAGTTTTCTCTTTTTTGGTTAATGATTGCATCCTAATTTGTCGTTTTGACACTTCAATGTGGGAATTGCATTTGTAGCTACTTTGTTTCACTTGATGTGGAAGAAATTCTGTTGCTTCAATTTTGATACATATTCGTTTGAATGGTTTAGTTCGTTGAATTTAGTTGGATTTCAAATTTTCTGGTATAGGTTTTTCTTTACGTACTATTTACCTTTTTTGTAGGTATTTCCACAAGTTTCTATTGACGTTATCAAACAATGGTTGCCTTTGGAACTTCCAGCGATGCTTAAAAAGGTAAATTGCCACTACTACTTATGTATTTCTCTTCATTTGTTTGTTAAACTTTAGCTTGAACTCAAGTTATAGTAATGGTAGAATCTTTTTTGTAAAAGTATTTACACTCAATTTTTCATCCAATGAGGAGGTTTTAAACTATTGTGGTTGTTACCAAAGAGTGCTTAGAGTAGTGTAGAGTTTATTTTCCCTAATTAAAGATGCTTTTATGCTTAGTAGCGAAGTTACCAAATTTAACTCTTCCCATATATCTATCTGCCAACCTCTGTATAGTTTACAATATTATAAGCGTTAAAGTATATTCTAGGAATCACAATCTCATTACTTTTTGCATCAACATACTGTTAGCTTTCTGTGATAATAAAAAATTATATACTTTGATAGACATTGTAGCTTTACTGTGGATTCTAATAATATATCTAAGTCAATAATTTGCTATTGAACATCTAATATTGATGTGTTCATTACCAAAATGTCTCATGTTATTTTTTTTTCTTACTAAACATCATGCTAAGACAAACAAAAAGACTTTGACATTTTGGAATGTTTATTTGACAAAATGGCCAATTATAAATGCGGGAATGTGGGGAATCTTACATAATGTGAAGCACTGTACATTAGGTTATGCTTCTTAGTTGTTTGATTTATTACATCCAAAAGTGGTATGGTTTTAGTTCTCATGTTTTTTATTTACTTTTTATTGTTTTAATTTTTAAGTTTTTATTAGTTTAATGTATCATAGTTTAGTTATGGTTAAGCTTGAATATGATTTGTCTTCGGATATTTCCAGAGGTTTGGATTGAAGTAATAATTTGGGTACCACTGCCAAGCATTGCTACCTTGGTACAAAGTGGCTTGCACACCATTCTAGGATTGATGGAAGGCGAGTGTGGATGATGAGAGATTCCCCATGGTTACAAGGACTAAGAGGTTCGAGTATATGTGCATACAATCATGATTGTATTTGCTGCAATGACGTTATAGCTAAATCCTCTTAGCATATTAGTACTGAACAAAATATTATGATTACAAATTTACAATTATTTGGCAAAAATCAGAAAAACCACTGCAATAATTAGTAGTGAGCTAAAGTCCTCATGGGAGGGGTTGTTGATATTCCATGCATGCTTAATACGGGGTGGACTGAATATACGGGGTTAGTAGAGTTGCAGGCAACATATTTTGCTTTCTTATTGAAGTGAGTAGAGTGTACACTGAAGAGTACAGGTATGTGCTGATGATGCACGGTGGGCAAGGATGCGTGGAATGGAGGTAGATTGCCTGATTGACTAATGTGGTCTAGCCAGAGGCTTTGCAGTAACTGATGGGAGATGGTGTACTACATATAATCAACTGTAAGGAGAGCGCATTCTCTCAAGTCCATTGTTGTCGAGCACATAATGAAGTTGCTAATGGGTCACGGTTTCAAGGCCATGCAATATGAATTTGAATGTGGAGAAGTCACAGCAAAAGTGGGAGTGCTATATGAAATTACAAAATGAGAACTGCTTCATTTCCTTGAACAACCCAGTAGAACTGCTGAATGCGAACAAGCCAGGAGGCACTGTGTAAAGACACTGTGAAATAACAAAAAGAGAAGTTGTATGCAACTGCTAGGTGGAAAGCTATTGCAAGTAGCATCTGAAACTAAAAGTCGAGTTGTCACAGCTAGAGATTGGCACAAACAGATGTGATCATGTTGGGTGGTGTCCTTATGCGCTGAAGATATTCTTCGGTCTCATAGAAGAATATAGAGCAGGTTGGATTGTCCAGGGCCTTTGGCATGCCTATCCACAGTAAGGAGAAGGAAGAGACCCCACTGTTGTACAATCTCCTATGCGTTTGAATTGGATATTTAACACTGCGAATGGACTATTTAAATTTATTGATTACAATTTGTATCTTTTTGAATCCAACAGAAAATGTACACTTTTATGCTTGGTTGATTGTTCCTATAATGTGTGGCTCTTGCTTTATATTTCTCATACAATTTTTTTATGTTTCTCTCCGTAATATGGTTGTCCTACAAAGTATGATTTCTACATACTGTCGCACATTCTTACACCTTATGTATAATAAAATGATACATCTTTGTTGTAGTTCTGGAAAGCCAAAAAAAACTTTTTTTCTGTGTGTCAAATCAGTTTTGCAACGATACAGTATATACACATTTACCTTTGCACTGTTTTATGAAACTGTACTTGATATAAAGCAGGACACCTGAATATCAATGTAATACCTCTAAAATTCTTCAAATTGATCAAAAACCCTAAAAATGTTGAAAAGTAAATTTTGTATGGTTTATAATAGATAAGTTCTTTATTTTAAGAAATTATCACCATACTTACTGTCATATTTTATGGAAGCAAAGGCATATATGATACAAAAAGGTTCAAATAGTTCTGCTGATAATTTCAACTACTTAATTAAAGATAACACTGCATCAGGTTTTCGAACGAAATCCACTCAATAGATTCCTTATGGTGGAGTACATGCTCTAGAAGTACCAGCCTGCACACAGTCAAATAGTTCGATCGTTTCATAAAGAAACTGATGAAAGATCAACAAATAAAACCAACTGTTTAACGAATCATATTACTCAAAAAGAGAGTAAACTAAGCAACATAACGAATAAAATCCCATCCCTTAATATTACAAACTGTCATTTATGGTTAACCTAATCTACATAGATATGCTCATGTATTCAAAATTAAGCTTGAACCCGTGCCATCGGCACGGGCTAATATACTAGTTATGTTATATTATAACTTTTATAATAAACATATTTCATTTTTGATTTAACAGTTAAATTTAAAATCTTTAACTTTTATTTTCAAAACATTTTGAAAATTAGCTCAAGGCCCAATTCAAGTTAGACCTTTTCTATTAGGCGCAACCTTTGGGCTCACCTCACCTTTCAGGTCAGGCTGGTAGCTAGGTAGGATGAGTTACTTGATTACCAATTCAAATCCTAGACATTATCTTTATAGACACCGTACTAAGTGGGCAAGCTTAATTAGTTAGCTCTAATATGACTAATTTAGATTGGATAGGTTATTGGACTCTGATACCTTTAAAGGAACTCGGCAATCCCGAAGCGAAAGAAATGGGTGAATTTCGTAAAAAATTACCTTATTAGAACTTAGTTGGGCCCATGAATCCTAATTTATTTAGAATATTTCTAAATTTGTTTAAATAAAATCTTTTATTTTATTTAAATTAGTTAAAGGGAAGATTTTAATTTCAAATGTATAGTATATCAAATACACCTAACATTTAGTTAATGTAAAGGAAATGAAACTTTTCATTTCTTTCCCTAAAACAAGAATTAATTGAGAGTATTAATTGCATTAAATGGAGAGAGAAACCTTTCATTTTCTCTCTTTAATTTGAACCGATTGATACATTAAATGTCATTAATTAATAATTTATTCATGGCAAGATTTATTACTATGTCCATATTTATTCTAACTGTACAAATTGTAGTTTGAGATTTATTCAATTTTGTTTTATTTATTTATATAGATGTATGTATATGTATACATATATATATATATATATATATATATATATATGAACCATATATACACACACACACACACACACATACATTTATATGTGTGTGCATGTGTAACATCATAATCTGCGAAATGCATAATGTGCCCATATATAGATGTTGGATTTACACTACAACGGACACATTAGCTCATTTTGCAAGTATTGTAATTTGTTCACATATGTGCTTGTATAATATGTCAAAGTAGGATATTAATATATGTATATAAATATATATACATATGTGTATGTGTGTGTATAAATTATTGAATAAAATAGTTTCTACCATAATAAATTAATGTAAAGTAATCACAGGATAAAAATATAAGTTTTATAAAATTAGAAAATATGGAAATATATTTTGGGATTATGATTAGTTTATGAATTTTTTAATTAAAATAATATTTATTGTTAAATAGTTGATAATAACCCTTAATCAAATTAATCTTCAAAAATAAGAAACCGAGTTGAAAAATTCTAAAACTTTTTCTAAAGGTAGGTTAGATATATTTTAGGTTTAGGAAAATTTTCTAGAATTTTTTTAATTGAAATTATGTTTTAAATTAAATAATTAACTGTAGTTCAATAATAATTAATTATAAAAAATGTTAAATTAAGTTTTAAAAATCTAAATTTTTCTAAAGGTACATGTTAAAAATATAATGCTTATAAAAAAATTTCAGAACTATATCAACTATTTTTTTTAAAATTAAATAATTGATTGTAGCCTAAAAGTAAACTAATTTAAAAAATAAATAAAGTTTACAAAATTTTAAAATTTTACAATAAAGCATCTTACATGGTGTAAAAATTATTAAATTGAAATAAAAAATTCGTAAAATGATTAAATAATAATAAAATATGTATAATTCTATGTTTTATGATTCATAATAGGTATAAAACATCATAAGAATTTTTTTGGATTAAATATATACAAGATATAAACATATATATAGTTATACATATAGACAATTTGCAAATTTGTATACATTTAATCTAGATCTATTTATATATGTTAATATATATCAAAACTATTATATTTTAAAAAAATTAAATAATAAAACAATAAAAAAATACTATAATAAGAACATAACCAATCCAATTAGTACAAACACATGTACCCACAAAAATCTCACCTAATCTAAACAATAAACAGAATTGAATACAAACAAGTGATTTGTATGTAAATCAACATTTATATGATAAACTTGAAATAAAAAAAATGAATAAATAATCTCCTAATGAAGCCTTTGAGTCCACATTGAACAATAAATTCTCTTCTAAGAACAATTCCCAATCCATCATGTTTCTAACCTAGGATCGGTGACCTTCTACTACAAATTAGTATTTTTAATTTAATTTGGATTTGGGAATTTTTGGGATCATTTTATAGGAGAGTTGCCGCCATTAAAATAAGGAAGAAGAAGAAGAAAGTAGAGGCTCAAAAAATGAATTAGCTTTTGACTAGGGTTATAAGATTAGCTTTTATATGGGTAAGATAAGAGAGCAAATAATGATCTCAATCACGCATCTCAAAATCCTAATCTCATGCATAGCAGCTGCCCCTTCCTCTATCAAAATCAAGGACTTTCACTTCTAAAGTTTATGGGTTGTGAGCCCATTTAACCTAATTTAAATATACAAAATTATATTCAACTAAATTTGTTTTCGATACCTCATATCAATCAACATGTTTATAACTTTTTATAAATACATGCAAGAAATTTATTTCTCGAATCATATCCAAATTTATAATTAGTATTTCACAAATGTTAATTAATTTAATCAATTTATAACAATTTTGAACTAACTAAATTATTCGGTCTTAAGAGAATTCATCGATTCAGTTGTGCGACTTTTGGGTGTGAATTAGGTCAGCTATTAACGTCAAACTATTCGAATGTTAACATTTAGACTTCACTTAGCATGTAGTGTGATATTATGGCCAAATTTATCACTTAGTCATTTTTGAAAGAAAAAAAATCTTATTTTAATTTAATAAGAATTACCCAGCTATGAAAATTATTTACACCAATTGTCTTCATCAAATCAATATCACTTTGAATTCATTGAATTTGGAAATGGTTATAAATTCCAACGTCTTCCATATTCAACTCTATAGTCTAAATACAAAGTCCTTAGTTCAATAGTAACAATTATTATTAACTGAACTACTCTGGCTAGAGATTTTGAATTTGGCTTGACTTGAGTTGACCGTGATACTAACCCCATATAACTGAGTAGACAAATCCTCTCTTGAATAATGCTTCACTTCTAATACTTCCACTCGACCCAACTATAGTCACTCGATGGACGTTATGCCATGATTTGATTATAATCAAAGCGGAGCTTTCATATTGAAGATTCACATTATTCTCAAGTCAAAAGAATTGTGTAAATTATTCATATTGATATTTTCTGTTTGACCTTAGTTATATTAACTAACAAAAAACTATCGAATGAGTCATTCTATAGTTATTCAATAACAAATAGTATGTAACTCCTAGGTTCCTCTAGCAGACATGAGTAATACACCGCCCAACATTTGGAGAGCGTTACGTACTCTAGTCTCAACGGATACCTCGATATCCAGTTTCGATGCATCTTGACTAGGAACATTTAAAATATATATTTATTTTTATTATGATAAATTACTCACCGTCACAACACATTGTAACTACTATTACAAAACATATCATTTATGGATTTTCTATTATGTATAATTTTAATTAATTAATTAATATAACTATATCATATCAAGTATATAATAGAAAGGAAACACCTTTATTTTGAACAAGATTAGCCAATGAGTTAGATATATGTAACAAATTACATAATTGCCCCTAGGACATACTCCAAACTCTATCACCAACACGGCTAGTTAGCCGATTTAGCCTTATCAAAGGTTGTAGAATGGATAGGATATCTGTGAAGTGAGCCCATATAAAAATATAATTATCTGAATCCTACCACTATCAACCATCGGACTCCAAGCAGTTAAGATAAAATTCTTACCAGCAAAGATGGTTGGTTCGGTTTCAAGGACATGTAATTTTCTTCTTTGTTGGAGAACTCGAAATAAAACATAGAATTGACATAATGAACTTGAAGTCCGCAATTAAGCTTTCGGAAACTACGACAATGATCTCTCATAGCATAGTATGGTGGGTTAGAGTCAAGGAAAAAACTGACCAAGCAGTCTGACCAAAAATCATTTCCCACTTGCAAAACCTCAATCGAAGGAACCATTACTCCATCAATTTCAACAACGTCAAAAGAGCAGGGTATGTTAGCACACACATTTATGAGTAAAGATGTGAAAAATGAGGTCCATCAACATGAAGCAATAAGTGGAGCCATCGGGTTGGTATTAATAGATTCATGGTCAATAATATAATTAGTAGGGATTTCAACCGGAGCTGCATTAGATTTAGAATCAGATTCAAATGCACACAAAGGCTGTTTAGGATGCACTGACAAAGGAGCAACAACTAGGGGAATTTACACCTCCATTTAGACCAAAACCAACCAGATTTTTTCATTATTTCTATAGATATCGTCGTAATTTTTAGGAGCCTCAAGCAACGGGGATACAAGCGAGGCTTTGCAACATCCAATACATTTAGTCCAAAAACTGGAACAACCATAGAATCAATGATTACAGGGGACTTAACAAATTCACATAGTTGGTTCGGAGAGCCAAAACCAGAGTTTTCAACAAGAACAAGTGCACCAGATTGTAAAATGCGAATACCAGGCATAACATCAACAAGGAACAAAGTTTCCCACTGTAAAGTGGAGTAACATCCGTAATAATTTCCTTAAGTCTATTTTGGGTTTCTTAATGTTCCACTTTTAATTTATACATTCATAATATATGTTTTATTTATTATATAACTATCATATTTCTTATATAATAGTCTTATGTATAATATTATATTTAGTTAATTTTAATTAGTTATCATTTTAATTAATTTTATATTATTCTAGTATAACATTTATATTAAATATTTATTACATACTATAACCTTTATAGTATTACACATATATTGTATATATGTGTAAAATATTTAATTTATTTATTTACTTAATTAACCTTTAATTAATTTATTCGATTAATTAACCTTTAATTAAATAATTCAATTAAATTATATTAATTTCAAAATTCAATTCATATATGCATATATGTATACTTATGTTATTTAAACATTTTAAAATAGCATAACATATATCATAATATATAATACATGTATATATTTATTAATTAATTAACTTATTTACTTAATATATTTTATTAATATCATTAATAAATTTTATAAATTTCGAAATTAATTTTCAAATATTTTAAAAATTATGTTATATTATAAAATTTATAATATGTACATATTTTATTTTAAATTTAACTCTAAGTATAAAATTTTACACTTTTAAAATTTCAAAACATTTTGAAAATTTTATATTATAACATTTATAGTACTATTTTTATTTTAAATTTAAGGTTTATACTTTAATTTTCAACTAATTTTGAAAATTAACCTAAGGCCCAATTTAAATTGAGCCTTTTCTATTAGTAACAACCTTAAGCTCACATATCCATTTGGGCTAAGCCGGTAGCCAGGTAGGATAGAGTACTTGATTTCCTAGATCCATTCCTAGACACTAACTTTCTAGACACCCAACTATTGGGCCGTGAGCTTAATTAGTTAACCCTAGCATGACTATATAGACCGCATAGGCTATTGGGCTCTGATATCATTGTTGGAACTATGCCAACCTAGAGTGGAAGTTATGGATGAATTTCAAATTTTTTCCCCAGTGGATCGTTATTAGGTCTACGAAGCCTAATTTATTTAGAAAATTTCTAAATTTAATTTAAATAAAATCTTTTATTTCATTTAAATTTATGAATAATGGATGGAATTTTATTTAATTTATGTTTAATTAAATATAATGATGAATATATGTACCATATACATATGTATATGTATGCATGTGTAACATAACAATCTGTGTAAGGTATAACATGCTCGTATATAAATGTTGGGATTTACATCGCAACGGACATGTTAGCTCATCTTATATGTATTATATATTGTCCAAAACACGTATGAATATATAAACTTGTTATATAAATAGGTATTAAACAACATAAATATATACTTATATATATAAATAAATATATTGCACAAATGTAAAATAATAATAATACACACACATGTGTGTATATATATATATATTAAATTAGATATTGATTAAATAAATGACTATAACAGCAGCTCAATTTGACACCAAGAAATAAAAACAAAGACAAAAGATTGCAAAGGTACTACCGGCATACTCCTCTATTTAAAACCATGCACAACCACCTGAATCACATGACAAACACACATCTATACAACAAATCATGAGATGCAAAAGCATTCACCAAAAAAAGAGATAGACTCCATTGTGAAAAGGGGTTACTTCAGGAAGAGAAGCACACCGCCAAGAAAAAATGCGGGCTTTGGGGAGATAGCAAACAAACATATTAAAAAGAAAACGATAGCTATACATGTAGGATGCAGTAAATATACAACCCAGGCAAAAAGAAAACACAACAAGAAACGAATATCTTCTTCACCATAAATTGCTACATGTCACTAGCTAGAGCCAGCAGAAAAATTGGTTGCCACTTCCTCTAGCATACATAAACATACCACCATAGACCAAACTCACAAGATTAGAGCCTAGGCCCTACGAAACAGCACTGTATCGAGACAATGATGGAGGTTCATGTATATCAAGGGCGTAGGATTCTAATGCCAAATATAACACAAGTAGTTCCAGATCTTATGGAAATCTAAAGCGGTGTAGTGAGGCAAACGAATGAGAACTGAGGAGGGCATAAACCTAAAAATGGAAAAGAGACCAAGATCTGTCTAGGGCAATGACAATTTAAGGGAAATAAGATAGTATCAGTTGTGTAACTATACTTTTTTTGCTTCATGCATAGGTGTAATCTCATCGATGCAGCATTCAACAAGTGTTGGAGAGTTAGTGAATCAATGCAAACATGGTGAGAAAATGGTGAAAACAGTTACTAATATGTAGCCCACAACCTATGATATGTTGAATTTTGAGATAACACGATCAATCCATATTTATTTGAAGCCAAGACTTAGTAACATAGTATACACAGCTCAAACCAACACCACTAGCATTCTACATAAATAATTCTTTTTAATTAGATGATAATATCTAACAGGTTAACATACATAAAATAAATCATATAAGCTCATTTAGGATACTAAAATCCCCTATTAATAGTATTATATTATTTTGGTAGATATAATTAAATAGTAAAGGATTTTTTTTCACGATGACTGATCAATTGTATTGACTTGTTTGGTACAAGTAAGTCTGAATTTCATTAACAGAATAGATACACTATAAGAATAAGACCACATGCAATTATTCTAAATGGTGTAGAGAATTTAAAACTTTGGCAGTAAATAAATAATACACATGATTATGACCATAATACTATATATGACAACACTAAGATGGTTTAGTGCAAGGTGTGTCGGTTTTGGTATTATTATAATTTAGGAATTTTGATCCAATTCATAAATTTCTATCATTTCAATTCAAATTTCGGTTTCACATTTCATTATTCATTTTTCATGTAGTGCTATATGTTGTTTATTTAATTGAAACAAGATGTGTAATTTATTTTTAAATGAAAAATAATATAAATGTTAATATCAAAATTGGTCACTAACACCCAAAGAAAGATTTGTATAGAGAGATTAATGAAGATAGAAAATTAAAATAGAGCAATGTATGTAAAATTAACTGCAGAAACTAGAATATCATATTTATAGTGGTTCGACGTAACTGCCTACGTCCACTTTGAGTTTAATCTCTATTGCTTTTTCAAATAATTGAATACAGATACGATCCATACACCAACAACTTGAATACAAGTTCTAACTGAAAAGGAACGAGTCTTGAAAATGGCAGAGTCTCCCCAGTGTTCTCACAAAAAAGGTCCATTTGCGCTGCGCCCATGTCCCTCTATTTATATGTGAAGATAGGCTGGACTTCCTTCACGGGCCTAGGAACAAGTTATCTCGGCCCATAGTAGGTGACTTCTGTGCACCGAGTCAGGCATGCCGAACGAGACAGGCCGATCGAGAAATGCCGGTCGAGAAATGCCGACCCATCATGTCTGGTCGATTATCAAGTGACTCAAAGTAAACCTTCAGAAGACCCCAAGCAAATAGCAGGTTGACTCGAAGCGAAGTCATGCCGATCGCCTCACTTTGTTGTAGGCCTGACAACCTAACAACTTCTCTAGAATGCACCAAGCGATGTATGCCGAACCTTCCACACCGAGCAACATGCGCCGACCATCTAAGTCGTGCTACATGCATCCGTGCTTCCTCGATCGAACCACCCATGCCGAGCTGTATCACCTTTAACTTCACTGGACAAACGGTGATTTCCGAACGACGTTGCCAAGCAAGGCTTTGCTGGGCGACATATGTATTGAGTTCCCAACAACATTTTCCGAGCGATGGCGTTCGAGTGAAGAATGCCGAGCGATGGTCTTAGGCAGAACGACACTTGCATGCCGAACGACGCGTCCAGGCAGAACGGTCCACGCCCAGGCCGTTTTTGCCATGTGATCCCTCTTAGAACATGCAGATCGAACCATCTCTTGCCCAAACACACCAGGCCTTGAATTAGCCGAACGATGATTCCTTCTTCAAAATCGAGCGGTGAGTGGTCGAACCACTATGGCCGAACTGTATATAGGTCGGGCCATGCAACCAGGTAACATTTGCCCCCCAAAGCATATCATGAGAGTCATCATGATGCACTTTGAACCAATCCTGGCTTTCCACTTTTCCTCACCTATCAAGTGGGATCTAATTCTCCATTGTGATACTATCTTTGGTGTGAGCTGTTCGACGTAAACATGCCAAATCACTCGTTCGGCAAATCCATTGCCGAGCGATACGATTATTAACCAAACCAGTGAAACACTTTGATCGGGTCCACTGGTTAATGTGTGTTGACCTCCCCTTCCTCACTTCCACTCTACAGGGCTGTTTAACTTACCTTCCTCTTAAACTTTGGCTACCTCTTCCTTTCGAAACTATATCTCCTGCCTTGCTACTTCAGTCACCCTTGAACCCGAACAAACTCCGGATCGAAGTCCCGCGGTTTCACAAACTTCTAATTTCCTTTTATAGGTAGGAATCCCTTCTTTAACTCACCCCCTTTAGCTTGGAATCTCGTTCGAGGTTTGAGCACATGGGTTCCTAGGTAGGAGTTAGTGGGAAGCAGTAAATAGAAAGACGAATTGGAGATAGGAGCGTGTTCTAGGCTATATGTTTGACTCGGTTTTAATGGTAATAGAAGAAGTTAGTAGGAGAAGTAGTCGTGGTTCTAAATTCGAAGTTATGGACACAGAGAAGGAGAAAACTCGATGGTTCGTGGAAGTCGGTGCAAGCCTGTAATATTAGGCTTACCATACGATCGAGGGAGGACGGTCGGTGACCTAATCGTAGTGACATTAGGTTGTTAGGAGTTTAACAACAGGGTAGGTCGAAATGTGAAATAGAGTGTGGTTCGACATACCGAAAGAGGAAGTTTCTCGTATAATAAGCTAAGAATTCTCGAAAGGGAACATGGTTCAGTAGTAAGATAGGTTGGTAGGTAAATCCCTGTTGGGAGTAGTTCAAGGGAGGTAGAGGAATATGGTTTCATTCGGTCTAGAGAGAGTGCCATTCGGTGATGTCGTGTGTTAGTCAAAGTTTGATGGAGGAAGTCTGTTTGGTTGTTAGGAAATGATAGGAAGCGTGTGGGTCATTCGGTGTGAATGGTTTCTGGAGTCAGGGACAGTGGCCCGTTGTGGTTCGGTGTTGAAGGAGAGAGTATGGGGTAACCAGTTAAGGGTTGTTTTATGGACCGGTTAGAGACCACAAGGTGGGTTCAGTATACCGAGAGAGTGCGGTTCAGTATACCCCTTGAAGACTGTTCAGTGAAGAGAGAGTGTCGGAGAAGAGAGTGCGTGATTCTTTGGTGTCGGTCTAGTGAGTCACTTGGCTTCAGGTCCTAGGGTTAGTGTTAATAATCATGACTGTCTCCACTTAAGTACAGTGCATATCTACACTACATACTTCCATGCCTTACCACAGAACAACGAACAACGAAAACAACTTAGGCATACAAGCATATTGAACTGATTTTGATTGATAACTTCCCAATTCCAACAACTACAATCTCGAGTTCAACTCGATAAAAACAAATAATAGCCTTCAAAATATAGTGTTAATGTCCAAGTTCAAGTCCAAAACCGTCATAGCGCAAGCTCTCGGAGATGGTCAGCAATGACGGTCTTCGAAGATGAAAATTCAATGCTTAATCACACTTCATCAGTCTTTAAGTCTTTTAATTCTTTCACACTCACGCTTGAACGACTGCATTAGTCACCACACGAGGGGAACATTCTTGTTGTTATGTCTAATATTGATTGTCTTTCAAGTATAGTTTAAATAGGTCTTTATCCAAATTCAACGCTCATTGAAGATGTCTAGAAAGTCGAGCTCTGCCACAGTCTCAGATAAATCTGAGCCAAGTTCTCTACAGGAAGTAGTGTGAACTTCGAATCCATCGACAATTCCTACACAAAATATCTCGAATCCAATAACTGTGACTATTGACTTGGTTTCTGATGCCATAGATGGAGCAATTATCCTAGACAATCCGGCTGATTCTCAAGCTTCGAGAATCAATGAAAACGCTCTTCGCTGACTATGCTCAATCCACGAAATTCCTTTTAACGATGTACTGGCTCCATCGAGACAAGATCAACCCCACCTGCCCCCAGTTGGATATACTGCCTGCAAAAAATTCATGTACTAGGTCGGTAGCGTGCCACCATTCAACTCCTTCCTCCGTGATGTGTTGCAGTATATTGAGATCGCCCCAGCATAGTTACATCCCAATAGTCACGCTTTCATATACGGCACATGTATTCTTTTCATGAGCATTCTATTCAGGCTCCCTACTCTCGATGATATCCGCTATATCTACCGTTTACAAAGACGGTCTGATAGCCCTTCTTTCATATTCCTTGAGTCACATAACAAGTGCCAAATCCTAACGGAGGCGTGGACCAAATTCTTCCAATATAAGCAAGAACGGTTTTACGTGCGCTGTCCCCTTGGCTTTGCGAGGAGATGGCTAGAAGGGAGTGAGTTTCTTTTCTAGATCAATATTTTTATGCGGTAGAAAGTGCATCCTTTCTAAACCTTTTCTTGACTTTACAGATATCAGCCCACGCCCTAAAGGCTCCGGGTACTCTGAGGCCGTCGAAGCTATTCGAGTTGTTCCTACGGGAGACAGGGACATCAGATCCATCATTTCCAATGAATCCCTCGTAGCGCTACTACAACCGGACCTTCCTTGGAAAAAGGTAAAAGGCAAGCTGGGCCTTCGATGCCTTTGACACGCGGTGCCCCCGACACACCCGAGGAGGGCGAGATTAGAGAAATTGGGGTGTTAGAAGCACCGGATGAGAATGTGAGTCCTTCTCCGAAACCTGTGCTTGAGGCACATGGCACTGATGAACCGCCTCCCCCTTCAAAGGGAAAAAAGAAATTGGCTTATAACATAAGGAAAAAGACAGTGGGCGGAACCTCAAAGGTCAAAATTACTCCAACGGAGAAAGAGCCATCTCCACAACACTTAGAGGGTTCATTGAAAGACTTATCTGACCTCACTTTTCCCAACGACTTGCGTAATGATGGCTTCAACGATCTAGAAGCTCTAAAACTCCATTTTCCCACGAAAGGCGATGACGACATGAACGCCCATAATCAAGGAGAAAAAACTCTGATAAGTAAAGCTAGAGAAACTGATCCATCGGAGGGGAACACTAGGACACAGGCACTAACATTTACACCTCACCTTGCACTTAAACTTCAGCCATCATGTTATTCTTGCTAATTCATGCTCACTTAATTTCTATGCAGGCGATATGGGACGCTCTCATGGATCCGACCGCTTTCGCGGGTCCACTATTTTCCATTATTCCAACCGGGATTCCGGGTCCGGCAAACGCTGAGATAGAGATGACGAAAGCGATAGAGACTATTGACCCCAAGATTCATCGTCTCGAAGGAAAATTTACAGCCACCTTACATACCCCCACGATCCTCCCACTCAACCAGAGCAAAGCAGGGAGAAATCTGCTCATAAGGGGTCCCAGTCTGGGTCTCACCGCGACCAACACTCTGATTCATCTAGTACCAGAAAATCACAAGAACTTCACAAAAAAATATGTAGTCTCAAGACAAACTTCTTTTGCTCCTGCACATGATCCGTCGATAGCAGAAAAGCTATCCAAGCTTAAGGCCACGTTCCCAAAAATATGTTTCGACGGTTTGAAGTTTCTTCCAGTGATTCATCCTATTCCGGGGCATGATAAATAAAGTGTCATTGCTTGTAACAACGATGTCTACGTCCAACACGATGCATTTGCTCATTTGGCAGAAAAAGTCTCAGAAGTTTCTATCGAGCGCCAGCATGAAATCGACCATCTGAAACTTCAAGCCATCCATGACAAAGACATTATTAAAGCCCAGGATGAAGATCTTTCCTCATATAAGTCCCAGCTTAAAATTGCTCAGAAAAATGCAAAAGACACAGCTGAGGCAGTTAATCGTCTAGAGGCCACACACAAGAAAGAGATCGATAAAGTGGTTCGACGCTGCGGCGCCTTAGATTTAGAGAAAGACTCCGTTCAAAAGGAGAAAGATGAGCTCGCTCAACGAGTCAAAGAATTGGAAGAGATACTCTCCAAGAAAAAAGAAGAAAATATTGCAGCTCAAGAGGAGTCACAACGATATTGTGATGAGATTGTTGTCACTCGACTCCTAAAAACAAAACTGATGAGGAGCTCTCCAAGGCTAAAGCGCTAAGGAACGAAGCCCATGAAGAGGGCAAAAGAATAGCGCTTACGGAAATTGATTCTCGCCTTAAGGCGGCTACTGAGGCTGGTAGGGAGGAAATCAAGTGCATGTTTGATCCGCTTATAGCGGAGTATAATGCTCGAGTTCTTGTGCATTGCGACCTAACATTTCTTGGCAAGGGTTACCTTGAATCTTTGGTCGAAGCATGTGACACTTTAATAAAAATCAAAAAGGTTGAGTTAGGAACTAAAGAGGTTGACGAAGAGGCTTTAGTAAAGGAATTTCTTCGGGGGAATGAGCCTTCGGACTTGTCCACAGCGAAGGCTCTTTATAGTAAAGACTCCTCCTCGTCAAAAGGAAAGAATGACACTGCCGGTCCATCCATAACCGAGTCTCCAGTTCCTCCCCCCATTCAGCCGACTGGTCTCCCATCACTTGAGCCCTTCGAGCAGCACATGGCTACGAACCAGATGATCCTGGTCTTGATATTCATGTTCTATCTCCTATTCCTGAGGGTGAAACTCCCAGGACAGTTGAGAGTCAGCCAGAAACTGGTGCATAACCTTTCTTCACGGAGTTCAAAGCGTCGCTGCTTTTGGTGAGTAGTTAATGTATTCTAACATTTATCTCTTGTGATTTCGTATAGGCCATTCCGATCCTGAGCCTACTTCGAGGAGCGATGACGCCAAAGAGAAAGAGGAGAAAATGGAAGAGACAATTCAGACTGGGGAGACCCCTGGACCCGATGCTCAAGTGATCGAGGCGCTCGATGAAGACAAATCTGAAAATCCATCACCCGGAGAAGAGCATGATGAAGTTGAAATTACGGGCGCCTCCGAACACACTTCAAAATTGAGCATGGAGGAGAAACTTATAGAAGAGAAGAAGAAGAAAGCTGAAATCAAGGTTGAGCCTCAAATAGTGTAACTGGATGATCCCTTGAACAGGCCTTTAAAGGTCATTCTTCCCGGTGGGACCAGGCTACTGGAAGTTCCTCCTCCTTCCTCGGACACCATTTCCCTAGCAAGCATGGCGTCTAAAAGAAAACGCTTGGGGGAGGTGTCGTTTGAGAAATCGAGAAAGGAGAAGAAGTTAAAGAAGTAGTTACCATGCCTCGCTCAGCGAGAATAAGCTTAGATTATGTAATTATTTCTGTTTATTTCCATAGTTGATGTAAATAGACTTTTTTCTCCGAGTTCAAGAGAAGTTGTAGTGGAACTCTATTTTGGATTAATGAATAAAATCTTGCTCTTTTGCTCTCAATGATTTTCGTTGTTCAGCTTACTGTATAACTTGTAGTCGAAATCCAAAATCTTGTGAGTTACATAAGCCTCAGTCCGCACACTGGGGACTTAAATATTTTTGAGTCGTTTGTACTCTAGTCTGTACTCTGGGGACTTAGAGTACTCCAATCCGCAGTCTAGGGACTTAGAGATTTTTAAGTCATTTATACTTTAGTTCACACTCCGGGGACTCAGAGTACTCCAATCCACACTCCGGGGGATTAGAGATTTTTAAGTCGTTTATACTCTAGTCCGCACTTCGAGGACTCAAAGTACTCCAGTTCGCACTCCGGGGGCTTAGAGATTTTTAAGTCTTTTATACTCTAGTCTGCATGCTGGGGACTTAGATTGCTCCAGTCCGCATTCCGGGGACTTAGATATTTTGAAGTCGTTTATACTCTAGTCCGTACTCTGGGGATTCAGAGTTCTGCACTCCGGGGACTTAGAGATTTTTAAGTCGTTTATACTCTAGTCCGCACTTTGGGGACTCAGAGTACTCTAGTCCACACTCAAGGGACTTAGAGATTACTAAGTCGTTTATACTCTAGTCCGTACTCTGGGGACTCAGAGTACTCTAGTCCGCACTCCGAGGACTTAGAGATTTTTAAGTCGTTTATACTCTAGTTCGCACTTTGGAGACTTAGAGTACTCCAGTCCGCACTCAGGGGACTTAGAGATTTTTAAGTCATGTATACTCTAGTCCGCACTTTGGGGACTCATAGTACTCCAGTCCGTACTCAAGGGACTTATAGATTTTTAGGTCGTGTATACTCTAGTCTGCACTCCATAGACTCAGAGTACTCCAGTTCGCAGACTTAGAGATTTTTAAGTCATTTATACTCTAGTCCACACTCTGGGAACATAGAGTACTCCAGTCCGCACTCCGGGGACTTAGAGATTTTTAAGTCGTTTATACTCTAGTCCACACTCTGGGACTCAGTGTACTCCAGTCCGCACTCCAGGGACTTGGAGACTTTTAAGTTGTTTATACTAGTCCGCACTCTGGGACTCAGAGTACTACAATCCGCACTTTAGGGACTTTGAGATTTTTAAGTCGTTTATACTCTAGTCCGCACTCTGGAGACTCAGAGTACTCCAGTCCGCACTCTGGGAACGTAGAAACTTTTAAGTCATTTATACTATAGTCCACACTCTGGGGACGCAGAGTACTCCAGTCCGCACTCTGAGGACTTAGAGATTTTTACGTTTTTGTGCACGTTCATACGCCGGACAAAATAATGTAACTTTAATTTTTTCCATAGAATTACAACACATGGAAACATCAATAGTTCATGGAAAAATGGCTTCAAGCCTTTATTAATGAAAACAAACTGTATTGTCTTATTACATACCAAAAACTAAGAATCAATGAAATAAAAATACACCAGAAATAATTGCAACTAAAATGCAAAATAAATAGACTAAGTATAATAACGTTCTCAAATGCTCCTTATTCCATGCTCGAGGGAGTGTCGCGCCATCAACGGTTGCAGCATGAAAGTTCCCTCTCCAAGCCTCCGTTCAATGACGTATGACCTTCCCATGTGGGATTCATATGCGATGGGACTGGAACAACTCACTTCAAAACGAGATCGTCCACATCAAAGACTCTCGATCAGACTTTTTCATTATAATATTGAGAGACTCGATGCCTATTTACGGTTGCCCTTAAATCAGCTTCTTCACATTTTTCATCAACAAAGTCCAGTGATTCCAACAAGAGATCATGATTCATCTTAGGGCCACAATGAGTTACCCGATGTGAAGGAACTTCAAGTTCCATGGGTATAACGGCTTCTATGCCATATGCCAATATGAATGGAGTGCAGCCAGCCACGGACTTGTGGGTGGTTCTGTAAGCCCAAAGTGTTGTTGGAAACTCATCCACCCACTTGCCTCTAGCCTTTTCCAGAGGATTTTTCAATATGGATTTGATTATTTTGTTCATGGCTTCTACTTTTCCATTGGCTTTCGGATGAGCAACTACTACAAATCTTTTCTCAGTGCCATACTTTTGATAAAATTCTTTGAACTCCCTACTTTCGAACTGAGTTCAATTACCCGTAATGATAGTTTATGGGAGGCCAAAACGGCATATGATGTTTTGTACAACGAAATTAATGAACTTTTTGATGGTGATTATAGCTAAGGGCTCTGCTTCCGCCCACTTGGTAAATTACTCGGCTGCAACTATTGCGTATTTTGCACAACCTTTGGAGGTAGGCAAGGAATCGATTCTATTGATTCCTCATATTGCAAACGGCCAGGGACTAACAATTTGTGAGAGTTTCGTTGGCGGAGCTCTCGGTATTTTTGCATACTTTTGACATTTGTCACATCTCCTTACATAGTCTGCAGCATCTCGATTTACATTTGGCCAATAATATCCATAACGGAGGATCTTTTTTTCTAGTGTCTGCCCCATGTATGGTCACCACACTCTCCTTTATGAACTTCCTCCAGGACTCGCTTTATCTCATCGTGGGCAATGCACCAAATTAAAGGGACCGAGAATCCCCTTCGATACGTTATTCCGTCCTGCATTATATATTGTGAAGCTTTGCAAATGACTTATCGTCGTTCGTTCTTTTTTCGGGAAAAACCCCGTGTAGCAGTTATTGCTTGAAAGGGTTCATCCACGACTCCTTCTCAATTTTTGTTTCTAACACGAAATCTACATCCATCTCATTTATACTCGAAGCATGTAAGATTTCAACGGGAACCAATCCCATTTGCTGTGCATAACCAGCACTTGCGAATTTTGCCAATGAATCGGCTTCTCTGTTTGGCTCACGCGGGACATTCGAAATATTGTAATATTCAAGGTCTACCAATAGTTCATGAACCTGAGCAAGGTACGGAGCAAGCCTCTGCCCCTTTGCTTGATAATCTCCCCGCACCTGATACACCACTAACTATGAGTCGTAAAAGATTTCAACCGATTTCACTCCAAGTTCCCTGATAAGTTTCAAGCCAGCAATCAATGCTTTATATTCGGCTTCGTTATTTGTAGCTGGGAAATCGAGCTTCAAAGCATAACAAATTAATCGTTTTTAGGGAGTCACAAGAATTACACCAGCCCCAGAACATCTGTCGTTGGATTCCCTATCGGTGTATAGTTTCCATCGAATGGAGGGAATAACATCATCACTGTTCAGTTCGTGTGATACAGTAAATTCAACGATGAAGTCCACTAGCACTTGCCCTTGTATGGCCCTCCATGGTAGGTAGGTGATATCGAATTGGCTCAACTCAATATTCCATTTTAACATCCTTCCAGAAGTTTTTGGTCGTTGGAGTACCTATCGCAAGGGTTGATCAGTATAAACACTGATCAAATGTGCCTGAAAGTGTGGACAAAGCTCGCGTGATGCAATCACCAAGCTGTAGGCTAGCTTCTCAATTTTAGGATAATTTCTTTATGCCCCCATTAAACGTATACTGACATAGTACACCGGCTTTTGAACTCGATCCTCCTTAGGAACCAAAGCCGTACTGATGGCATGTTAGGATACGACCAAGTATACATATGACACTTTATGGTCTACTGGCTTTGACAGCACCGAGGGACTTTCCAAGTGCCTTACCAGAGCTCGGAACGCATCCTCACAGTCAGTTGTCCATTCGAAATTTCTCTTTCCTTTCTTTATTACATCGAAGAAGGGAATAAACTTATCTATCGCTCTAGATATGAATCGACTCAGTGCGGCCACTTTTTCATTCAGGCTTTGTAATTGCTTTATAGTTCTGGGCACTTGTATGTCTCGAATAGCCTGAACCTTCTCTACGTTAGCTTCAATTCCCTATGCATTAACAATGAAACCCAAAAACTTCCTCGACGCAACGCCAAAGGAACACTTCAGAGGATTGATTTTCATTTCGTAACATATGAGTATATCAAACATTTCCGCCAAGTCTTGAATGTGGTCGTTTAACTACTGTGACTTCATGAGCATGTATCCACATAGACTTATATTGTCCTACAAATCTGGTCTTTAAACATTCGATTCACCAGACGCTGATAAGTTGCTCCCGCATTTTTCTATCCGAAAGGCATCACTACATAACAATAAAGCCCAATGTCTGTGACAAAGCTAGTGTGTTCTTGGTCTAGAATGTGCATCAAGATTGGATTATACCCCAAGTACGCATCCATAAATGACAATAACTCATTTGCTGCCGTTGATTCGACCAGCTGGTCAATTCTGGTTAAAGGGAAACTATCCATAGGGCGTGCTTTGTTCAGATCTGAGTAATCTACGTAGGTTCTCCATTTTCCATTTTCTTTTCTCACTAGCATGGGGTTAGACACCCACTCAGGGTAGAGGGCACCACGGACGAACCCGTTGGCTTTGAGTTTGTCCACCTCTTTGAGAGCAGCATACCTCTTTGGGACCATGCCTCTCCTTTTTTTCTTTATTGGTATGTACCTCGGGTCTATGTTTAACATATGACTCACAACGGCTGGAGAAATCCCGCACATATTGGAATGTGTCTAAGCGAAAACATCTAGATTCGCTCAGAGGAAATCAGTGAGATCCTCGGTCGTTGAGGGGTTGAGTTGTGATCCAATCTTAAGTACTCGTGATGGATCATCTCGGCTGACTGGAATGTCAATTGTTAGTTCAGCCAGTGCTGCTTTTTCCTCCTTGGGTTCCCCATCATCATCTCTCGGATCTTTGTCTCTATAGATCTGATCATGTTGCTCGAGCCAGGGCTTGGGTATTACTTATCAATTTTCAGTGACTCGGGTGCAGATGGAGCTATCCGCAACCTTTCTTTTCTCTCTTCGCTGGGCCTCTCTCAGCTCAGCCACATAACATGCACGACCAGTCACCTGATCGCCATGCACAACACCAACTCCTTTGCATGTCGGAAATTTTAAGATAAACACCAAGGGGCCAAAGCTGCCCTAAACTCTTCCAGGGCCGGTCGACCCAGAAACACATTGTACGGAGAATCGACATCCAAAACGATGAAAGGTAGGATTTGCATCCTCCTACGTTTACCTTGTCCAAGTTCAACTGGCAATTCAACAGAACCCACTACATCAGTAGCTGCACCATTAAAGCCATAGATACGGGCTTTAGATGGTTTTAGATCATTTATCTCCATCTTCATCTGATCATATGCTTTTTTGAAGATGATGTTAACAAAACTTCCACAATCGATCAATATTCTTTTCACAAATGTTGGCCCGATCGTCGCAGAGATAAACATCAAGTCAACTGTAGGAGCCTCCACCTGATCAACATATCAGCTCCTGAACACTATATTGTTCGTCATCATTCGCTGCTGTTTAGTTAGAGACCCATCTTCTGTATTTGAACAACATTCAAACTCTGCATGCTTTAAGGAACTTGCATAACGCTCCATCTCCTGCTAATTCTTTTCTGCCGAGTGAGGCCCACCGGCTAACGTGTTTGTGATTAGTCTTTCCACAGTTCGAGCAGGTTCCTCACTGTGGCGTGGAGCTTGCGATCACGGTTTGATGCTCCTTATCCGCCCTCCTACGGATTCTTGAAAAACTCATGTAACTTCTTCCGTCGAATCACCTTTTCTATAGCAGCGTAGAGGTGCCTACACTCCTCGTTGTTGTGCCCGTAAGTCTCATGGAAGCGGCAATACTTCCCAGTTCGCTTTTGTTCCTCAGTGGACTCTTTTGGGCGTGGCTTTTGATATTGAAAAGTATTACAAGTCGATAAGTAAATATTATCCATAGACGCATTTAGAGGAATGTATTCATTGTAAGTCGGAATCCTTGGTTTCCATTTTCCTGCTTTCCTTTTCTTTTCGGTATTTACTCCTCCGGACCCTTTAGATTGCCCTGGCTTGTTCTGGACATTGACCTGGACCTTTCCCGAGTTATCACCGGATTGTTTTACAGCAATGTTGCTCTTCACAATCTCCTTGCCAGGCCCTGGAACATTGTCTCGCCTCGTCCACATGGCTTCCTCTCTTCATATGAATTGATGTACCTTTGAATAAAAACTTTCCAATGTAGTCAAAGGCTTTCCTACCAGCCAATCGCCAAACTCTGAATCCGGATCTACTCCTCGCATCACAACCATCAGAATGGCATGGTCATTTGGGTTACCAACTTCAGTAGCCGAAACGTGAAATCTTTGTAAGTACTTCTTTTAATGACTCCCCTGAAGCCTAAATCACACTAGATAAGAACATCACGTCCTTAGGACGAGTAGCATGAATCCTAATCTGTTCCACAAATTTCGTTGCCAGTTCATCGAAATTGAAGATAGACCACGGAGGAAGTTGGGTGAATAACATGGTAGCGATTCCAGATAAAGTTATTAGGAAGCATCTACACTTAGTTGCATCATTTTCTCTAGCTGAATCCATTATCCATTCATATCTCATTACATGCTATCGGGGATCAGTCTTCCCTTCGTAGGCCGAAATAGCTGGCATGTTAAACTTTCTGGGGTATTCGGCCTATAAAATAATATCTATGAATGAAGTACGACTCCTGGATATCCTCCAATCATCATTGGTCAAGCCTTGATTTTATCTCATCAGCTGTCTGACTATAGCCGATAGGTCTGGGGTTTGTATGGAAAATGGAAGGTCGGAATCTGTCCTACGAGACCTTTCTGGTTAGTGTCTCCTCTATTGGCGATCTACCAATTGTATATCCTGGGGTCCAGCTTCATTAGGACCTTGGTGAGCCGGCCGCCGGCTTCCACTCATGCTCCAGATCCTAAGTTTCCTGCTCCAGCTTGGTTGTGATTTCCTCGATGTAAGTGAGGGGCCATGGATCCAGGTAGGGAACTTGGACCATCCCTGGTTGATCGATCAACAACACCTATCTGCATTGTTTCAGTTATATGGCATCTACGCCTGGGAGGTTCATCGGATGAAGCAGAGTTGTCGGATGAGGAGTAAGAAGCGGGGCTTCCTCCAACATTCTGATGCTATTGTTGAGTAAGCTGAATCATGAGGTTGGCGTTAGCTTGATTATGTTTGCTAAGTTGTCTCCGGCTTTCCATGAGTTCCCACATCAAGTCGTTGAGCTCTGTTCTAGTGACAACTTCCATTTGATTTTAGGCGCGACAGTCCCTACGTCCAGATTAACTGATTGATTGCTAGGTCCTACTTGTTGGACGCTAGCAGTCTCGGTTACGTGCGCATTGTGAGAGGCTGATCTGATACGAGGTCTTTCCACTGTAGAGTTATTGGTGGGAACTCTGAGTAGAATCAATAGACTTCCTTTGAATTACTTGGATCTCCTTCGGAGGATTTCTTCAATCCAGTAGCTACAAAGTAGATCCTAATAACCCGAGAATGCGCCTCTTAGTGAAAGCACCAAAATTGGTCACTAAAACCCAAAGAAAGATTTGTGTAGAGAGATTAATGAAGATAGAAAATTAAAATAAAAGAATGTATGTAAAATTAACTACAGAAACAAGAACACCAGATTTATAGTGGTTCGGCGTAACTGCCTACGTCCACTTTAAGTTTAATCTTTACTGCCTTTTCAAATAATTGAATACAAATACAATCCATACACTAACATCTTGAATACAAGTTTTAACTGAAAAGAAATGAGCCTTGAAAATGGCAGAGTCTTCCTAATGTTCTCGCAAAAAAGGTCCATTTTCACTACAGCCCTGCCCCTTTATTTAGAGGAGAAGATAGGCTGGACTTCCTTCACGGGCCCAAGAACAAGTTATCTCAGCCCATAGTAGGTGACTTCTGCACACCGAGCCAGGCATGCCGAAGAGACGGACCGATCGAGAAATGTCGATCGATAAATGCCGACCCATCTTGTCTGGCCGATTATCAAGTGACTCGAAGTAAACCTTTAGGAGACCCGAAGCAAATAACGGGTTGACTCGAAGCGAATTCATGCCGATCACCTCACTTTGTTATCGGCCCGACAACCTAACAACTTCTCTAAAATGCACCGAGCGATGTATGCCGAGCCTTCCACACCGAGCTACATGCGCCGACCATCTAAGCCAAGCGACATGCATCTGTGCTTCCTCAACCGAACCACCAATGCCGAGCCATATCATGTTTAACTTCACTGGCCGAATGGTGGTTGCCGAACGAAGTTGCCGAGCGAGGCTTTACCGGGCGACATATGTACTGAGATCCCAACAACACTTTTCGAGCAGTGGCGGTCGAGTGAAGAATGCTAAGCGATGGTCTTAGGCCAAACGACACTTGCATGCCGAACAACGCGTCCAGATCGAACGGTCCGTAGCCGAGCCGCTTTTTCTATGTGATACCTCTTAGAATATGCAGACTGAACCACCTCTTTCCCAAACACACCGGGCCTTGAATTAGTCGAATGACGATTCCTTTTTCAAAACCAATTGAAGATTGGCCGAACCACCATGGTTTAACTGGATATAGGCCAGGCCATGCAACCGGGTAACAATAAATGAATAATATTGATTAGTAATAATTATTTATAACACAAACAAATATTTGTTTATTACTTCATATTTAACTTTTCATTCACACTATATGTATATTTTCTGATTTTACATATTGTCGAAGTTAACGTTTTATGATTTGAATACTAATATGGATGAAACTCAAATTAGTATTTTCTATAAAACTTAAATTTCAACAGTTGTTTTACTGAACTGGAGTTTACATTCAGTTTCATTTCATTCTTTACTGAGACTAGAATGAAACGACCAGAATCTCGATGTTTCAAACCATAAACCTTAGTTTTAAGAATCTAAGCCATCGACATCATTAACAAATGAAAAAAATATACGACTAAAACAAAAAGTAAAGTATAAAATTATTCGAATACTGTGTACTGAATCTAACCCATTAAGAATCCTAAATAAATATTTTGATAGAATCTTTTCTAGGACAATATTCCCTGATATCCTTTTGTGAATGCACATATTTAAAACAAGTTCCTAAATGTATAATACAGAAAGGAAGTCAAAGATAGAATTCCTTTACTTAAGAGTAGCTGTACATGCATGCATAGTGGTGATTAAGGTTGTAAACCACACCACACCTTGTGTAAGAAGCTCAAAAGCAATTCCATATCCTCATATTATATCACATTTGTTATCTTACTTGTATGAGTTTTGTTTCATTACCTTTATATAAACGTAGACACAAAGCAATTCCAAATGCTTATTTTCCTACGAACCTTTAGTACATTTAGATTAGGATACACCTTTAGCTTGGTATCAATTTTCTTGCCAATCTTTTTCTCCTATCAACTCAATCTTACTGCCAAGAGGTGAACTCAAATTTGGATCGCAATAAGATGAATAAATTTTTATCGACATATCCTCTAGAAATTGAAAATGAAAATGATCAAATCCTATAGAAACCCATGAGTTAACAAGGAGACATACATATTTTACTTATGGTGAGGGAAATCACTTGTATTCTAACTTCCATATTTACATGTTAGTGGTTACTATTCATGAGATCAATAAAGTAAACACAAAATTTTCTATATAATGAATGGGTGATTTTTGCAAGCACGATAATTTAAATATTGTATTGAAAAAATTACTTTGAATTAATTTTGAATCCCTTATTTCCATTATGGCCTACCTAGGCTAACTCAATAAAAATGGGCCTCTAATCAACTTAATCATTTATACATAGATATATGGGTTTAGGGCAATCTAGAACTTAGGCCGATTTTCAAGAATATAAAGCATCTAAAAAACTATCGTCCTAAAGCATTAGTATATTTTACTCTCTATCAGATAAGGCAATATACAAAATTACAAACTCTATGGATGAAAAATTTACTTCAAACTTGATCATTGAAAACAATTTATGTAAATAAGACATAATTGTTAGCTTAAACCGAACAAACCTTTAATCAAAGTAAAGAAGCTTAGGTGCACTTCAAAGCATATCCAGTGGGGTTCATTATTAAAGTATAGTTAAAAATAGGTTTAACATAAGACGTGTGTGAAAAAGTTATAAAAATATAACATTGAATTTTCCCATGAAATTCACAACCAATGGGCAAAAAAAAGTAATTTGACTTCCAACTCAAATCTAAAAAACATGAATGACATTTAAAATAAGTAAATGATATCATTAGTTAATGCATCCAAACAAACTTTAAACACAAAATAAATGTTCAGTTAATGCATCCAAACAAACTTTAAACACAAAATAAACGTTCACAGGTATTCAAATATAGCCGTATAAAACTAGCTAAAATCTAATTATATATGACCAGATAAAAGTGATAACAAAAAAAGGGAATGGGTGCTAGGACATACTCAACCATTAGGTATCTCATTAGAATGCAATGAATAAATATATGAAAGGTAATGCAACAAATACGTGAAACTACTCTAGTGATGCTATTTCGAAATGGGGGAGACGAATAAGTACATAAAAGTAATTGATGCTTGTTTTCATATTACAGTAACAGAAAGAGAGCATGCCAAAAATTGGCTATGTCATTATCATTATTAATCTTTTTTTAAATTGGGTACTTAAATGGTAATACGTATCGATACAACAAGTCTTAGGTAGTATATAAATACAACATACTACATGTCAATATATGTTTGAATCATGCTACGCAAGTTTCAAACCTGTAACATCTCGCATTAGGCTAACTACTGGGACAATGGCGCAGGTCTAACCCCAAAACTAAATATTTCCAATAGACATAAAGTAAATTCTTGAAAAAGTAATTTTACTTACCTTAAGCGAGAAACAATGTGTAAGGCATGAAATTTTAGAAGAATATCCCATGGTTAAAATGATGGTGTTCGATCTTCAATTTGAGGAAGATAGAGAACTCGGTGGGAAAAGCAACGGTAAAGGGAAAAATAGAGAAGTGGGAAGTGGTAGGCCGGCCCCTGTGGTTGGTACTCAAGGTAGGTTATTTCTTCCGAATATGAGGGGGATTAATAATTTGGATGTAGGAGGAAGATTGGTTGAATTTGATCTGATTTATTGGTGTAATTTTGAATGGTACTGAGAGAAGGAAATGGGATATTTTGGACCAAAGAAGAAACATTAGTGGCATAAAATTTTATAGATCGCATAGGAGAAAAAAGAGTGTAACCTATTCAATGTTTTTCATACTTCAGACAAATTTATTTGGGCTCCTACAGTAGGAAAACCCCTCTAACGATCAGTTTGATTACTATTAATTGATAGTATTGTCACATTCATTTACCACTTTATTCTCTTTCCATTTCTCAAAAGAAAACACTAGTGAGAACAAAATATTCATCCTAATCTTTACAACCGAATCCAAACTTTGTTGACAAGCTGATGGAAAGGTAATTTCTTAACATAATTTAACCTATTATTTTAACTTCGGTAAAAGTTAAGTTTTAAATTACAGTGTTAAATGTTTTCTCAAGTAAGAATTAACCTTATCTCTTTCTCACTTGCAATTACATCTGGATATAAGTTTGAATTCTTCATTGTTTGATTAAATTTTTTGGATTAAAAGTCAATACTGATTAAAGGAAAATGATGGTTAATAAAATGGGCAATTAAGTCAATTTGATTGTAATTTTATGAGAGAGCTAGTTTGATTAGTACCCTTCATAGTATAAATAAAACTGTAAGAAAAATGACTCACTCATACCCAAAACTGGAGTGTCAATAACAATACCCTTAAATAATTACAATGACAATTATGCAGGAAATATAGATGTTAAACTGTATTACTCATGATAGAGTTAGAGGTATGATCTAGGGATAGTTGTGTAATTTGTAACATACATCTAATTCGATAACCAACATTTTTAGAATAAAAGGTATTTTCTTTCAATTATATAACTGTTATATTGCAATATAATCAATTAAGTAATTAATTTAAATTATATTAAATAGAAACCTCTCAAATGATATGTTGTTGGATAGTATTTACAGTGTGTCATAATCATTAGAAATTTATCATGTTAAATTGACATGTTATTTTCATTATTCCTAGTCAAGATGTTTCAAGACGAGATATCGATACATTCATGGAGAGTAGAGTGCATAATGCTCTCCAAATGATTGGATATTGATTCAATAAAGAAATCCTCTCCTTGGTTATATGAAACTGTCATCACGATCAACTGTAGTCAACTTAAAGCCAAAAGTCTTTACACTGAGCAGTATGGTTAATAATAATTATGATTATTGAACCAAAAACTTTTTTTAGCAAGGCTAGCTAGCTTTTAAGTAGGACATCCACTTTGATTAATGAAATTTAAACAGGTGTTTGGCACGTGCTCTAGAACAACTAAAGACAACCAAAAAAGCATAGGAGATTGACAATATACCAATACCATCAACAAGATAAATACTAGTCCCCCTCAGAAGAAGAGGATCCACTGCCATCATCCAAAGAATCAAGCGTTATAACATGAAAATAACCCTCAAATATTGCCATTAAGGAAGGAACATAGACATCAAAATAAGTGCAGCAAAAATATTTTCTATTCCAAGAGTCATCCGCCAAAATAGTCAAATTCCTTTCACCAAGCTCACAAAGAACAAAAGGTATAAAGTCTACAATCACCACCTAATAATAAAGACGTCTCCTCTCACTATCTTCACCCACATGCTTATAAAAGGTTACATATTTTGGATTGTATCTCATATCAAAATCTTCATGAGTCCAAGCTTGTTCACTCGCATTCCAAAAAATGGCATAAGAGGAAGGAGAATCGAGAACCAATGATTCGCAAATGTCAATATTACAAGCAAGACGAACATATATATTAGATGGGGAAATATTCATAGTAGAGTCAGGTTGGTGAGGAGCACCAACAACATTTAGCACCATTGGACTAGGGGCACATTGGTGCTTTGGGACCCATTTTCTGAAGAGGGACGAGAAAATGGAACTTTCTCATGAATAGAAAATGAGGCAACAACTGATGGAGGAGAAACAATAGGATTACCATGCTTACAAAATTCCACTGTGTGACCAAAAGATTTATAGTAAATGCATTTATCTGAAACCCAACTGTAACAAACCACAACATCTGCAAAGTGCCTTATAGTAGTCTGAACTCAAATCCTGTTCGGTAGCGGCTTATCTGAAGTAATTTCAGTCAATGCTTTAGCATAAATGAGTCTTTCCCTTGCAATGATATTAGCATCAAAACACTTTAGCTTGCCAACAATACAAGCTAACCAATCCAATCCGATTAAAGGTTGCAAAACAAAAGGAATATGTGAGAAATGAGCCCAAATTGCAATAGATAATATCTGCTCCGTAGCGACTGTTGGACTCTATATAGTTAAATTAAAGGCTTAGCCCTAATGAATGTAGGATCCGCATCAAGGACTTGAAGTCTTTCCTCAGACCAAAAGAACTTGAAGTGGAACATAGAGTTGTCAAAATGAATTTGTAAACCACCTCTAAGCTTACAAACGTTGCGATGGTGTTCTTTAACAACATAATATGTAGGGTTAGAATCAAGGAAGAAACCAACCAAGTAGTCGGACCAATGATCAACTCCCGCTTGAATCACCTCAGCCAAAAGCACCATGACCCCATCAATTTCCATGGTTTCAAAAGATCGAGGCTCATACGCACCAACATTTCTCGGTAAAGAAGTGAACAAAGAGGACCACTTGGTTCCCTTTATAGGCGCAGCATTTAGTGGAGTTGGTGATTACAAATTCATAGCAGTAGTTGTATCAGAATAACCTGGCTAAGCAATTTCACAAGCGCCATGCGTGCACAATTAATTAAGCCGACGACCTACCATTGCTTCATTGTCAACAACAACTACCACGTCTCCCGAATCCAACTTCACAACTTAGGCTTCCCAATGCCGGAGGCAGTTGAAGTATCTACCCAACAAACATCAAGTTGAGCTACACCAGCTGCCAAAAATGTTGAAATCGAATTAGCAGCACTTGACAGCGGCAAAGTACAGGTGGTAGCTACAATAGGCATGGATGAGTCTATTTTAGAAATCAATGATGACAAAGCTTTCTAATGAGGGACCCATTGAATAGCAGGGAAAATATCAGTGACAGAAGGAGAAAGACATAGGGATACTGCAGAAGCAGTTACGAGTTCCAATTGAGCCGAAAGTTAAAATAGATCGGGGTTGGTTGACACAAATAATTCCCTAGATTTGGTCAACGAACGAGGCTCAAAAAGATCAAGAACATAGGATGGTGGTCTCTTCGGCCTAGGCATATTTGGGACGAGGGTAGAAGAGTGGACGGAGGGAGGGGAGAAGAAAATGAGGCGAAAGAAGAGGATAAATCGAGAAGAAAAGAGGCGACCAGAACGATGCCATTAATCTTGGAGTTAGCTTTTTTGACAATCGAGCATTATATTAATTTAATTTAATTTGAACCAAAGACTTTTCTTTGGACTATTCAAATTGAACGTGGATGATGTTAGAATTTTGACTGAAACCAAATTGCATTAATCCTACTATGATAGATATAGTGTTGACGAACAGAATTAGTGTATATAATCGTTATTATTGGGTATCACTTATAATGAGTAAAATTGAAATTACCGAAAATCATGTGTAGATGATAAATTCAACCAAAATGTTACGCTGCTAGCCCAGGTGAGATGTCGATGTTAATATTCAAATTATTCGATATTCATCGCTGATTGAATTTACACTTTTGAGTCGCACAACCAAAATACTAAACACCCCAAATAAACCACATGATTTTAATAATTTATAATCGCTGCAAATAAATTAAATTATTTAACATTTATGAAATATTAATTATTATATTATTTGATTTATTTGAATGTCACTAGTATTTACTAAGTGGTGTTTATAAAAGCTATAAATGCTCGTATCGATACACGATATCGGCATATTTAAATTGGATTTATATAGAATAAATATAAGTGTGCTTTAAACAAACTAAATTAATTAATACTTTGTGAAATATTAATCTATTATTTGATTTGATTTAATATTGTTAGTATTTAAAAAAGTGCATACATAAATGTTATAAACGCGTGTATCGTTTATTCCTTTTATAAATAAGTGGTATACGATATCGATAAAATGTTTAAAAACGATTTACATAAATTAAATGCTACTTGATTTTGGAAAATTTTTAGGATCATGTAGCACCTATTATGTCCAGTCATAGATAATAAGAAAGGAAGAGGATTTAATGATATTTAATTGGGACTAAACTAAAAAAAATTGAAAGGAAGGAATTGAATGGTTTTAATATTTTCTTTAAAGCATATTCCCTCTGTTTCATTTCATAATACTTTATAGAGAGTGCAAGTTTACTCCTCTTCTCTTCCATCCTAGCCAAAAAATAGCAGCTTCCAAAGCCTGAAGAATTTTCAAAATCAAATATTTAAAAAATAGAAGGTTGTTCTCATCTCTTAATTCTTGCAAAATCTGGAGATCGATTCAACCAGGTCTAGGAGGACCAATTCATCGTTTCAAGGTATGATTTTTGGCAACATCCCTAGATAATTGTCTAGTTTAATTTATTTACGTTATTCATGTTTTTGGACCTATATAATGCATTTAATGTTTATGGTTTATCTTATAACAAGTAATTCAAAATATTTTATCTCTATATCTTTTGAAAATGTGTTAATTATGTTGATTTAATTTAGATCTGATTTTGGTCTTCATCTTATCTCAAAATATGTTCGTTATTATTGATATGATTTAGTCCCTCTTTTTCTTTGTTAATTTCTTTTGTGTTGTTAAGATACGTATATTATTTTCATGAACTTACATATGCCTAACTTGTCCAATTCCTTTTTTATTGCATTAAAATTTTGTTGATAAAAAAATAGATTTGATTAAGATCTATTTTAGAGTTTTATAATATTGATATACATAAATGTAAATATATTACTCATTTTAATTAATTAGTTTTCATGGAGGAAATTAATTCCTTTTGTTAAATGGTTGGTATTTTAAATATTAATGTTTTTATCATTGTTTAAAATAAAATTTCTTTTAATCCAAAATTTGTAAATGGACTTTTGTATAAGTTCAAAATCCTTAATTTCTTATAAAATTTAAAGTCTTGTACATTTCCATTCTAAACTGAAAGTTCGATTTAATTGTTATATATGTGTGTGTGTGTATGTGTGTATAATATATATATATATATATATATATATATATATATATATATATATATATATATTGTAACCAATGTTTTGGATTTACAACAATTATTTCTACATAAATATTTCTAAATTATACATATAAGATGTTTTCATTGTATTGTATACTTGATAAAGATGTTTTATTTTATAATTTTATTCATACTAATATATATACTTTATTATATATAATAAGTATTTAACATATTCATTTATATCTATATATTAATTTTTTATATACCCACAAAATTACTATTTTCGACATCATAGGAAAAAATTATTTATTATATTTTAAATGACATAAACATATTTATATATTTATATACATTTTATTAATATTATTATTTATGTTTATATATAGGTATTTATATATTTATACAACATTGTATGTAAATAAAATTTTAATATATATATATATATATATATTGATTTTTTTTAATAAAAGTAAGAATACACACACACATTTGGACAATATATTAGCTTATTTGATGAGCTAATAGGTCTGTTGCGATGTAAATTCTAGCATTTATATACAGGTATGTTATACCTTAAATGGTTTGATATGTTACTTATGCGCACAGTTATATGTGTATATGATGCACATATGTATTTAATATAACATAAAATTAAATAACTCAATATCATTTTATGAATTTAAATAAAATAAAAGGTTTCTTTTGATAAAATTTTGAAATGTTCTAGATAAATTAGACTCCATGGGTCTAGTAAAGATTTAACAGGCTAAAAAAAATGAAATTCACTCATACCTTCCACTACGGGATGACCCAATTCCAGTAATTGAATTGAAGCCCAATAGCTTATGCGATCGAATTGGTCATATTAGGGTTAACTAATTAAATCCACATCTCAGATAGTTGGGTGTCTAGAAAGACAGTGCTTAAAGTTTGCGTGATTAGATACTTTATCCTACCTGACTACCGGCCTGGTCCGAACAGATATGTGAGCCTAAAAGGTTGCCACTAATAGAATAGGCTCAATATGAATTTTGTTTGAAAATTAAAAATATAAGATTTCAAATTTAAAAGGTTAAATTTAAAATAAGACATTAAAAATTATAAAAGTTATTATACAAAAAATTATTTTTCAGGATGTTTGAAAAATAATATAAAATTAATTTCAAAATTTTTAAAGTTTATCAATTAGATTAATAAAATTAATTAATTAAATAAGTTAACTAATTAATAAAAATATATATGCATGTATTATATATTATGATATATGTTAAGATATTTTAAAAATGTTTAAAATATTATAAGTATACATGTATATATATATACGATGATTTTTAAAGTTAATATAATTTAATTAAAATAGTTTGATTAAATAAATTAATTAAAAAGTTAATTAATTGAACAATAGACTTAATATGTATATGTGTTATACTATAAGGGTTATATTATGTAATAAATATTTAATATAAATGTTGTATTAAAATACATATGATTAATTAAAAATGTTCCTTAACTAAAATTAATTAAATATGATTTAATTAATATAATAGTATACATAAGATTATTAGATTGGTAGTATGAAATATAAAAGTTATATAATAATAAAACTTGTAAAATATGAATGTATAAACTAAATGTGGAACATCAAAGAAATCCAAATAAGCTTAAGTAATAAATACATATGCAAATGTACATGCACCATGACTTCGAATGTGTCTGACACGTGAATCATGAGGGTATTTCGTGAGAAATACATTATTCCATAAGTCAATATCACTTAATATAATATACTGAAGATTACGGATCATTAATATAATATTGTGCTGTACAATATATATATATATATATATATATATATATATATTACTAAATTACTTGCATACTTTTTAGTTGTTAAGCAAATTCAGGCTAGGGATGTTATGTGTAGTATTATTAATATATTGAATAGACGAGGTAATATAACTATATGTATCTATTGAGAAAACTCAAGGTACATATACTATACTTAGGCCATTCTGATATGGTGGGTACGAATGAATAATCTCTTTCGATTTATTGAGTAAACTCAAGGTCAAAAGGAGATTACGATAAGTAACCGTGGGTTAGGAGCTGTATGTGATACAACAGATATGGAGTTGTCCATTATTTGTGAGGCCATGATTTATTGAGCAAAATAAATGTCAAAATCACAAGATAGACAAGTACTTACACCCACTAGTGAAGTCGAAAGACTTCTTTGTTTCATCTTAGGGTTTAGAGAAATATAAAAAATTAGTGGGAGCTTATTAAAAAAATGAAATGATAACATCCAAAATTTTGCAATATCATAATAACATATGCTAGAAATGTTATAATTATCTACATTGATAAATTTGTACATTTAAAATGATTAATAACACGTATATCGATTAAGATATACAAATAAGCTAAATTGAAAATTGACAAATAGAAATATAAACTATGCTTACTAATGAATGGTTATTGCATGTTAACGTTTCAACACCCATGCAAGCACCAGATTTTACAATTACTTAATGCATTCTTGATTTGCTTTCTTAAGTTTTTATTTGGTCAAGACTATGTATTGCATTCTATGAGTACCGAACTCAAAAGCGATATAAGATATGGACATTTAATCCATATACGATCACACATAAGTGGTATATGGTGAATGGCCATAGGTCATAATGTATGATACTTTGATAATATTAATGCATTCGATGGAAACAAATTAACCGTACTATGATATCGAGTCTTCAATTTGATTGATTACAAAAAAGATCGTATTTTGTTAAATGTAAAACTATACTAAAACTACAAGATGGATCTAAGAAATCGATTGTTGAAATGTCAATATGATCAATCTACGCAAAGTGCAACATATATGATGTCCTAAAATGTGAAGGATGATTGAATGCACATTATAAGAGTTCGTTATGATGTTATAGCAAGAGTATTCTTTTGAATGATTCGACCACTTGGAAAGAAAATGAATGTACAAGAGTAGATGTGAGTTAAGGTACGGTTGGGATGAAAAGGGTGAACAATCACTTTACTTCATAAAGAAACATCAGAAATGGGAATCGTAATAATAATTGATACTTGACATAGTAATAAGAAATACGATTTCTAATCCGAAATATATTTTCATAAATAAAATCGTTCTTTATGACATTTATTTCTTTATGTTCAAGATATTTGATCAAAGAACGACATGTTGTAAACTAGTTGTAGTATATAAAATAAATAATATATATTAATTGAAAAATGGACCTCCAAATTCCATACGCTGTTATAATAATGGTTAAAATAGTGGGAGTATGCCATATAACATTTATTGATTGCATCAAGTTGCAATTTTTTCCGTAAAACATACAGAATATTGTTTATGAAATAATGACTATTTTTTGATGTCGATCCAAAAATAGACATAGTTACATTTCAATGTGAAAATTATGAATATTCATAATAAAATAAAACTACAATATGGTATTTGTTTTTCATAACAAAAGTGATGTATTGGAAAATACAAACATATCTAAAATTATTTACAGTTATTTAGGAATTATAGACTAAGCTGTAGTTTTAACAAACAATTTGTATTAGTATAGGCATGTGCTTCGCACACGGGCTGTTTATACGGCATGTTTATGTTATCGTATACGTTGATGTTTTGTTTGAGCGCAAATATGTAAACGGAAAATAAGGGAATTTTTGGAATTTTAAAAAGACGTCGAGTAAATTAGTTCAATGAATTTTCATTATTAGTAGTAGAGATATGTTTATAGTCATATGATACTAGTTAATTATATCTCAGCAATTATGGGCTATAAGCTCATTTAGTAGGAGCATTATAAGAGTTGATGAATTTTTCGGACTGATACATATAAGTATATGTAACCGTAGGTCTATTAATACCAAAATGGTTCCACATAATTCTTCATATTCATCGATGAGTTGTCATATACACGAGCACATGTATTTGATAAACATATATAAGTTTATGATAAGCTCATAGAATATAAAACGGAAGTAAATATATAACGTGCAATAAAAATGATTCAGTTTGATCAAATGGGTAAGTAGAATGAAAAGAGTTCTGTATGTGCCTCATATGGATAAAGATTCAACATCAAAGTCCACTCCTCCCTATGATACATTATGATGTAACGATGAGGAGTAATCTAACTTTGTTGTATAAAGTACAATTAATTGTGAGTGAAGTTGAGTTAACTTCTTTCTATAAGGTCGTGTATTTAAGAGTAGTACACAAGGTAAAAATTAATTTCATTTAAATAATTGTTTGCAAAATCATACAAGATAAAGGTTTATAAGAAATCATGAAATATCCTAGACCAAGGAGTTGGTAGGTTGTGCATGTTGAAAGATTGCACGTAAATAATCGTTTGTGAGGATCTTGTACAACTTGCTCCAAAGAAGTTTGGGAATGTCATCGGATGACCAATTTATGTTTTGAACATAAGTTTTGTAGACTAAAGACCAAATCAGTTTTATATATAAAGCAATTCATAAAATGTTAATAAATACATATTCCCTTGCACCGGGAAACAATTGTCCTATAAAGAAGTATTAACTTCATATTAGAGGAATTTCTTTAAGAAATTATTGGTAATAAAATGGCATTGGGTACGATCCAAAGATAAAATTTATTACAATGGATGAAATGAAATTGACCGAACCTAAATGAACATAATACATTAGAACGTCTAAAAAGTATTCTTTTAAATTAAAGATAAACTGTGAAATTCTTGTTAATGTCAAGAATAAATCATCCTCGGTTGTTTAACTAAACCATTAAGATTTCGAATCTATGATATGGTACGATGCGCGGATCCAAAATAGATTTCAAGTACATTCTCAAATGTTATTTTGATAGTTGCACCCAAAAGGATATGATCCATTAGCCGCAAAGATGTCTTTAATAGAAAGATAAAAGCGATTGAAATATAGTGAGCCGAATTGATAAGAATAATACCATGAATTTCAATTGTTAAAATTAATGTAATAGATTCATTATTTGACATGCTCAAGATAATTCTGATTTACTCACAAAATTATTGCTTGGTATGACTTTATGTTTGGTACATATGCGCTAAAATGGAAAATTCTAAGTAATGATTTAGAATAAATTGTATGCACAAAACAACCTAATTGTCTCGAAGTCAGTGGGAGCAATATTGAGTTTGCAGGTGTTTAGATATGATCCAAGAAATAATACAAAATATAGTTTTATATGCATCAGAGTTGAATAAGTATTTTGATAGTCTGTTAAAATGCAGAGGAAGCATGTGTCCATAAGAAAAATCCACTAAAATGTACATAGATATTTCTAAACTATAAGTAAACAACACATTTTTGATTTTTAATGATGTATTTGTGTTAATATAAGCCTTAATTGTTTTAACACTCGGCGTTGGATTTGTAAATAATGTCTTTTATAGTAAGTAGAAAAGATATTGGGAATGTTCCAAATCGATATGCAGGGATACCTTATTAAATGTTTAATATGGAACATGGATAATGGATTCTTTATGCTTTGGCAATAGGAATTATCACACATGTTATGTTGTCTACAATATCGTGATTTGTTTATGTATTTGATATATGGAACAAATATCAAATCTAAATTGATATCGTTAAATGGTTATTTGAAGTGTTCTCATGTCTATATAAAATATTAGAGAATTGTTTATTGAAATAATAAAATCCTTACGAAGGAGCGCTCAGACTCAAACTTTCGTAAGTGATATTGACTATGATACGTCAATAACAAATTCAAGTTAAGAATCATTAAGTTAAAAATGTTAAAAATGAAAGACTATAGCAGATTCAATGAAAAATGCTAATTATATTGCCTTGAATAGCTCCGCAATAGAACAATGCATATAAGTATAAATGCATAAATTCATAACTGAGCGAAGGATAATTCCAAATGTTGAGAACTGCATTACATTGTTATATGACAAAAATGATATAATAGTCCATAAAATAACTTAGAGCTTACTGAAAGTTGAAAGACATACTTTGAATTGTTTCATATGATAAAGGTAGTTTATCAGCATCGGGGAGAATTGATAAAGTTAGGGTTATGCCCTAGGAGCAATTATGTAATTTGTTACATATAACTAACTCGATAACCAATCTTTTTCGAAATAAAAGGTATTTCTTTCTACTGTAAACTTTGTATAATGTTTTATATGAACTAATAATTTAATCAAAAGTATATTTAATAGAAAATCCATAAAATGGTTTGTTTTGTGATAGTAGTTACAAACTGCTATGACCGTGAGTAATTTACTACAATAAAAATAAGTGTACCATTTTAAATGTTACCAGCCAAGATTTCATCGAGATTGGATATCGGTGAGACTATGATACGTAATTCTTTCCCAATGTTGGCACTGTACTACTCATGATGTAACAACCTACACCATAGTGGGCCTGGATTTCTGCTAAATCGAAAACCCAGGCCCACCAAAGTACAGATCATTGGTTTGGTATCCTGCAAATAAAATAAAAGAATGCATATCAAAACATTAATAATATAACTAATGATGGAATAACAAAGTATAATAATTCACATAGTTACGGACCAAGATGTTGCACTTCCAAAGTCTAATGTCATTGTCAGCACTGAACATGCCTAGCACAGTACCTATCCTTCAAGGTATCTTGTGGGTTATAATGAAGAGGGGGTTAGAACAATGTTCTAGTAACTGTTAAATTGTATGCTTTGTACATAAAATTATTCTATCACTTGTTATGTCACATATTATTTAAATAGTCGTCTCGACTCCAAGTCCTCATACAACACGTCCCATCTACCCCTTGTAGATTATAGCTACATACTTATATAAATATAAGTACCACGGTCCCCTATTGGACCTAGATACTATATCTCTGCTAGTATCTCTCTATTGCATCCCATTAGGATCCTTCACCCCATGATCTCATTGCCATGCATATTGAGGGACTCTCGTAGTGCCTAATGGCGGCTTTTCAAACATTTCGTCGTACTCTATCTCACTTTAGGGATTTACTACCTTGTCTGCTTCCTATTATGGACCCGGGTCCATGGACCACCCAACCATTTTGAAAGAACTCTGTTTGGGTTAACTAGCATTATCCGAACAAATAAACAACTATGGTGGTGCATTACCCAACTTTATCTACCCTAGTGGACGACAAAGACCTGTTAGGTGTAACTCTGTCTTTCTCGTTGACCGCTAAGAACTGATGATGTATCGCCCTATGATATCCCTACCCTTGATTTGTTTCTAACACAGTGCTTCATAATAGCCGATCCCGCTCACCATCCCATTTAGATTGCTTAGTGCAATCAAGGCAACACCACCATTTAATCCGTATTTGAAGCAGACTACTCCATCTATTTAGGGGTATTCCTTCCTTTATATGCACATGTATACTCTCCACAAGTCTTATGGTTGGATATGTCCTACATCAGTAAATGTTACACAAACGCGATAGCCCTTTATGGTAGGTAGACTTCTATTATGTAACACTACCGACCTCGCATTCCAACCCATACTAATGACTAATGCCATTCTTATCCCTTTAAGTTATTTACATACTTATGTAATTTACACCCATCATAAATGCATACATGAGGCTATGTATATGTATCTTGTCAATATATATATCCATTCATTCTTGTTTAATTACGGTGTCTCTATCGTTCATTGCTGACAATATTTCTTTACTTTTTTATGCATTTACATCTTACTTAATTTAAGGTCATTTACCGCTTTCTTTTAAATATCTTTTCTCATTTACTATCATTTATTATCCATTTATTATTGACTTAAGTATCATTAGTGTTCAATGAATCTTACATAGTTTTATTTTTCAATCATTTGTCCAAATTTGTATTTTAAATTCCCGTATCAAGTACTGTTCTTATTCCTATTTACTTCACTTTTTTTGTACTTAAGGGCCTTACATTTTAATGAATTAGAACTACTTTCCCCTTTAAAAGGAATTGTTAAGGCTATAATTATTTATGAATTGCTTAAAAGAGGATTTTTGTTTTGTGTGAAATTACAAGGTATTATATTTTGTTTATTTATTGAAATTGATAGTACAAAATACGTGATTTTCCTTATTTTACATCTATTTCTTTACATTTGCATTCCTTGTTATTTCAAATAATACACCTTTATTTGTAATTTGGATGATTTATAGAGACTTATATCATCATCCCTTTTCATTCCAACAAATTAAAATATGTCAAATCCTAACCTAAATACAATCAATCCCAATAATATTAAAATAAAATGTACTCCATAATTAGTTTCATTAGATCTATTCCACAATCATTACGTGTATATAATTCATTATTCAATTCGTTATGTACATTAATTCATTACGTGTAAAAAATAAATTCTCCAAACTGAGATTTATATCTAAACATTACGCACTTACGATTAAATATCCAAATCAATTATAAATAGGCATAAATGAAATAGATCACACTGACAAAAATCTAATCTTATTACAAAACATGTAATTTTCCCACCCACCTTAATTTTAGCTTTCCCATTCTCTAGTTCTAGATCCATCCTTTTTGATTTGACTCCCTCTTACTTTAAATTCAAAATAATAGAAAACAGGTAATCGCATATTAAAATTATAGATCTGGGGAAATGATTAAATAAAATTTGAATTAGATTTATGATTTTACCTTTCTTTCCATTTTAAATTACTTTTACTCTTCTCTTCTCTTATTTCTTGCTTTTCTCCCCTTATATACTCGAAGTTCTATATGCATGCAAATTTTGAAAATCAAAAACTTGCTTTTACATTCAAATTTTCCCACACTTCTATGATTAGAAGTATAGTTCAACCAAATTTTCATCCAATCATACCATCTGAAATCCTAACACGTCGTTTCTAACATCCAAATTTATAGAAATCTAGTTTTCTAAATCTATTTTCTTATACGAAAAAGGGTTTAGGTGGAAAATTCCATATTTTCATAGTTCTTGTACCTTGGAACCTTCTCTTTTGCCTCCAATTCTCTTCCAACTTTTCCATGTACAATCAACATAATTCAATTTCTTTTTAAGTTTTTAAAAAAGGAATAATTTCAAAATTCTTTTTATTTGCCTAACAACAAGGTATATATGAAAAGATTCCATAGCTAAAATAGACTCCTTGTCTCTAACCGTAATTTATTTTACTGTCACTTTGTTACACGGTGAAATCTATACAAACCAACCTATCGACTATTCCCCTTATGTCAAGTATATGGCATTTCAAAATTTAAAAAATTCCTTCTTTTTCTATCAACGTTATTTTCTATTACTTTCTAAAATACCAGGAAAAAATTTAGGCTTTAAATATTTTCATTACAAGATTTTTGGAAACTTTTCACAAAGGTATTTTATTTTTTAAAACGAAGAATTTTGAACAGAAATTCTCAAAAGCATACATATTATACATTTTCTTCAAAAGAATCCATGCCACATTTCATGAAACGAATTGTAGTCAACAGTGTAATGTCCATAATGGACTTCACCTATTTTTGCAGTAAATTTTAGTTTCAAAACTTTTCTTTAATTTAAATAGCAACCAACAAAAGAAGTTCAATTATGGATTCTAGCCTTTGAGGTACAGGGACATTAACCCATGGCTGCTCAACATTCCTTCCTTGTCGTCCACTTGTTGAAATTTATTTCTCAAATTTTTTGGGTGTTACAATCTTATTCCATTTCTATTTTAGTAGCCAATTAATTAAATTTTCTTAATTTATTTCATAACTTCTAGTTTCTGCTATTTCATATTTTTTTGCATTAGTTGACCATCCTTCCTTAAATTGCCTTGTTTTATTGTTTTTCCATAACATTGCAGTCCACAATGAAAGCACACAAAATGGAACATTTTCTATAATATCATATGCGCTTTTGCCTCCGTTATAATCAAATTGACCACAAACACCTAAGAATAGATTTAAGTAGTGTAATAAATGAATAAACTAAATGAAAACAGAGGAGAATCACAAAATATCAAAGAGAATGCAGCAGAAAGCAAAAACAACAAGATTTATAGTGGTTCGACATTGATTAACTATGTCCGCTTTGAATATTCTTTTTATTCCTACTCAATTCACTTGATTGCAATTACAAACAGCGATAAATAATAATAGATCAAAAGAGAATGGAGGAAGTAGGTTACAATAATGGCAGAGTTTAACTAACAGCGTAAGAGTCCACAGAATGGCCCTCATGCTCATATTTATAGATGAAGACGACCTCCAATCTGACTCAAAATTCGATGAATAGGACCTCCTCCACCATATAGGTCCACCATAGGAAGGGCTATGCCCAACTCTCAATGGATAGGGGTTGATACTGATCCCTCCATGAGTCGAGTTTGGGCAAGCGATCCCTATGGTAGCTCTATTATAGCCTACAATGATGGTGCTTCGAATATCATAGTGCATGGACTTGTGGAGCTTAGGTTCTTGCAGTATTTCAACTCAAATCTTGACTTGGTTTAGGCAATGTCGAACCCTCATGATGCCCCTTATATACGCCGACCCACTTTCCACTAGCCATGCCCTACCGATCCATATTATATGAACCGTATCATGCTAATCCATATCCTTCGAGGATACTATGCCGATCCATACTCCACTCCAGATACATTATGTTTATCCATATATCCTGAACATAATATACCGATCCATACTCCACTCCAAATACATTATGCCGATCCATATCTCTTGACCATAATATACCGATCCATACTCCACTCCAAATACATTATGCTGATCCACATCTCTTGAATATAATATGCTAATCCATACGCCACTCCAAATACATTATGCTGATCCATATATCTTGAATATAATATGTGGATCCATGTCCTTTGTGGATACCATGCCGATTCATTCCCCCCATGTACGTTATGTCGATCCCACTATCCCAAACGCGTCACACTGAACCCTTTAGCTTCAATAGTCATGTCGATCCCTCTACATTCTCACCCAAACCAATTATCTTGCCAAATAACTATTCCGACCTCCCACCATACTAAGTGTATACCGATCCCTCCATGCCCATCCAATTCGACCAATGTCCATGCCATCCCAACTCTAACCAAGTTAAACTCCATAGTTCCGACATCCTACATTGTCTATCTATTAACCCTATTCACCTAGGGCTGGATACAACTGCACGGACATTATACTGTGGTCATGTAGCCGATGTCTCATGATCATCCTCCTTATCATTAGTTGAGCCTAGCCTTCGTAATCACCTCATGTTGCCGGGTCAAGGCACCGGGTGACACTTGCCTCCCAAAGTATGTCTTGTGAGTAACACGACGTGCTTTGAATTCGAAAAACCCAGGCCCTTGGGAATAAGTTTATCCAGCTTTCTGGTTGATCGTTGTTCCTTCATCAATCTACAATGATACAAGTTCGATGTCGTATTCCATTAGTCTGCACAGATTTGGTCATGCGAGGTTTGTAGGCCTTCTTCTGATTTGACTTCAAACTTGATCGTTTCAAGCTAAACCACCATTTTAGTTTATTTCAAAAGGTTGAATCCTTGAGTTTCTTCCATGCGCGTTTATGTAAACTTTTCTATTGTTGGCTCCCTGACGTGTTTGGATGCCCATAGGCCTTTGCCAAGCTGTTTTTTCGGTATGTTTACGTTTGTCGTCTAACCTCACAATATCAGTCGCCATTTGGTTTTCGATTATCTGCCATTTTCTTCAACTTCCTTTTTATTTCACTCGTATCCATCATTCATGCATCTCTCTCCTTTTATTTCTTTTTATATTAAATTATTACATATATAATATTATTATCATTATTAATATATATATATATAGGATGGATCAGAATTCGGTACATTGATCCCTTAGGGAGTCTGCGTGGATAAGGATTGACATGCCTTGAGGCCGACCCCTTTTCAATCTCATGATCAAGTCACTTGGATGACTAGTTCCTCTTCCTCGTCCATTTCTCATATAAAAACTCACACCCCCCTCCTTTCTCTCTTCACTTTTCATTCTCCAGCACTTAAGGCCTTATTTTTCTTTACTCTTCACCTAGTCGATCGGTTTGAAAGAAAATAAACTTCTCCCATAAACCCAACTTCACGCGTGAGACCTCGTCTATGATCTTCATCGCCGTCAATTCATCCTTAATTCAAGCTTTGACTGCCTAATTTATATCAAATAGATATGATTTCCTCTTACAATCACATCAGTTGAATCATGGATTTAGGGGTTCACTTACGTTCGACCCTAGGTGAGTGAATCAACAAGCTTGAGCCGAGCCCAAGCAATGACATAGGCCGAGCCAAGATGATGAACCAAACTCCCTTATGCCTTGATCTTTGACATTTCATGCCTTGTAACTCCAACCACTTCACATTTTTGTGCTTGCCATGCCTTTGTGATGCCAAACCAGATCCTTTTCCACCTGAAAACATGTGTGGCCGAGCCCTAAGCATGTGTGGCCGAGCATACATGGAGTTGTGGTCAAGAAAAAATGGTTGAAAAGCTTGGTAATGTCATTTGTTGCTTCTACTTTCCTATTGTTTCAATTAATCTTTGTATTGTATATATATGTTTATATTGCTTTGTTTAATTGTTATGTGCAAGATCATATCTTAGCTCTCTCTCATTTGAATCAAAGTCGTGCCAAATCATGCTTGTCGTGTCCTTAGAATCGTGCTTGTGTGTTGTTTTGGTCTCTAGCTTCGTAAACGGTGAGTTTTTCTCACTCTGACATATTTACTTATGAAATCGTAAATTGATGACAAGTGTTTAGTAATTAAAATGTTTATGCAAGTTAATGATGATTATATGATATGTTATTTCATCTTATTGCCATGTTAAAACTGTTAATTATCACATGACATCTGATATATGACCGTATATTGTGACATTGACATGTTAGTATAATTGTTTATATTGTTTATGCATTTATTCACACTGCAAGTTCCCTGTTAGAATAGAATCACTATGGGTTGAAATGATACATACCCGAACAGACATTAGAATAGGGAAAAATCATTATGGGCTGAAATGATAGGCCTGAGTGATTTTTATTATATTTTATTTTACTTGGGATTGCAGGTTTGAAATGATAGAACCCGGGTTTTCTTTTTAAATTACGATTGAAATGATATATATCTATATCACTTGACCTATGTTAGATAATTATATACAGACCCCGTGGTATATTCTTAAATGATTTTTATTCAAATATGTATTTTTAAAAGTATGAATTTTGATTTAAATAAATATATTTTATGGTTTTAAGAAAGTTAAATATTAAGTTTTGAATTTGTGAATTTAAGTATGTAATTTGAAGTAAATGTGATTTTTGAATTTAAATTTATTTTCAAAAATGTTAGTAAATAATGGAAGTTAAATTTAAAGTTTTGAAATGATATTTGAAGAAAAATGTTAAGTTTTGTTGAAATTTATAAGTTAAGAAACCGTGAAATTTTGACTTAACGAATGAAAGTGAGTTTTAATTATAAAATTTTGTTGTGATAAATCATACATTACGTTGATTTAAATATGAAATTTTGAAGTCTAGAAATATGATTTAAAAATTTGAAATAGAAATTTTTTGAAGTTTAATGTTTCTGAAATTATTATAGAATCTGGAATTTTATTAATAGCATTTCTAAAATGCTGTAGTTTTATGACAGCACTTTAAAATGTTGTTGTTTTGAATTTAACTATGTTTGACGTAACTAAATATCTACTACGGCATTTTATAAATGCCCTTGTTCCTAAACTAAACTATTTTGGAAATTTTAAGCTACGATAGCACTATATAAATGCCGTTGTTGCTATATTTTGACAATGTTTGAAATATTATGGATTTTAGCACTATTTGAGTCATATTTTAAAGTGTTAAATGATTTTACTTTTGGAATTGATTATTTGTGAAATTTAAGAAGTTTGAATACATATTTGAATTTGAATTTGAATTTTTAATAAATTCAAATTGAATTTGAATTTAAATAAGGTTTACTTGGTTATGTGTTAATTTGAATGAAATGAGATAAATGAATTTTTGAATGGAATTTTGAAATGTATTTTGTAATGATATTTGAAATAATGAATAAATGACATTTTTGATTTTTAAAATGATATTTAAATTGAATATTTGAAATTGAATTCAAATAATGATTTGATAATGAGGTTTTGAAAGGATATGATATTTTGATGATTTAAATGGTTTGGAAATGATTTGATCTTTATTTTTAGAAAGAATATGAATTTGGAATGATATTTGATTTTGATAAATGAATATTTGAAGTTTATATTTGTATGAAAGGATCTTTGGTTTACTTGTAATTTGAGTTTATTTAAATGATATTGGATTTGGGAAATGAATATTTCAAAACTAAGTAATAATGAAGTTAAATTTGAGATATATGAAATTATAGAATTTAATTTTGAAATGCGGGATATTAAAGCTTTGAAATATATAAAAAGTTGAATAGATTAATTTGTGGATCAAATCTATATTTGAAATTGATATGATTTGAAATAGTTGTTGGGAAGTTTAATTGAAACCGATGGTTTGAATTGAATTAAGTTGGAAATTCGGGATTAATTGAATGAATTGTAAAATGTAAAGAATTAAAGGAATGTTTTATGATTTCAAATATATGATTTTGAAATGTTATGATTTTCAAAGTGTAATTGTTTCAAGTATTTTTGGTTTCGAAAGAGTATAAGAGTTATACTTTGAAAGTATTATGATTTTGAAATGAATATATGTTTGAAATGTTTTTGGTTTCGAATTATAAACTATTTTGATTGAATAAATAGTTTTGAAATAAATATGATTTTGGTTTCGAAGTATGAACTATTTTGATTGAATAAATAGTTTTGAAATACATGTTTTTGGTTTCAAAGTATAAACTATTTTGATTGAATAAATAGTTTTGAAATAAAAATGATTTTGGTTTCGAAGTACAAACTATTTTGATTGAATAAATAGTTTTGAAATAAAAATGATTTTGGTTTCGAAGTATAAACTATTTTGATTGAATAAATAGTTTTGAAATAAAAATGATTTTGGTTTCGAAGTATAAACTATTTTGATTGAATAAATAGTTTTGAAATAAAAATGGTTTTGGTTTCGAAGTATAAACTATTTTGAAAGGAATATAGTTTGAAGTGAAATGATTTGATATTTTTGAAGTATAAACTATTTTGAAATGACCACGGCATTATAATAACGTTTGGTTGTTAAAGAGACCGGGAACGAAAGTTGTAATACTCTCTGCCAACTTCGAAAACCACTTTAACAACCGTGTATGCGGTGGAGATTCCAGAATGAAGTAGGATGGTGGTGTCGTTCTTGAGGTATATTACGTGGACCCAACTCCCGTGAGTTGGCATAAGGTGGCTAAAACAGGAGCGATCTCGGGCCAAAAGGGGTAGCTCCTCTGGTCAGTCACATTCCTTCGATACTGTACTCTTACTTGTAATTGATTAGATGACCATCCTCCGATTTTGATCGGGAGTGTGTTCCGAGGTGGGCGTAGTGGCTGCTGCGTTACCACCAGCGTGTGTGCGTAATTTGTATATCTACCATGGCATTGCATTGTGTGTCGTGTCACCTACCATATCGAGCCTTACTAGGAGTTTGGTTTTTTCCCGTAGCCCGTGGAGTATTTAGGATAGTCTCCCGGTCTGGAGATATGCTGATACTGGATGAACTACTGGGACTATTATGTGTGAAGGGCTATATGAGTAACCCGAAATGCTATTTAAAAGTATGTTTATTTTACCGTAGACATTATTATAATAGCGCAATATTACTACATAGTAAATAGTTTAACAGATCCTTAAAGGATGGGCGATCCCAAGCATCCTTTAAGTTACTGATGGATTTTGTTACTGTTCACTTAAATTGATTTACAGTTCATAAGTATTTATATCCTGACTCGAGTGTTTTGTGTTTTGCTTTACACTCGAGTCAGATTGAGTGATTCAGCATTCAAGACTCACCTTCGGAGTTGGAGCTTTGCTTAAAGATCCAGCCATATATTCTGCTTTCAGTATTCAGTGATTTCAGTGATCTATTCTGATTTGTACCTGATATATCTTGTTACTCTTCTGTTGTATTTTGTTTAACTCTTATGTACCTTATTATTATATAGTAAATTCATGAACTACTATCGCTTTTAATTCCGCTGCACTATTATTTACTCTGTGTCTGTGATTATGTATTTACTGTATATTCTGAAATTTACCAAATTTTATTTACAACGCGGTATTTTGAGCAATTCAAGTCCGACATGTGCGGATGCGAATGGTTGAAAATATCGAGTCGTTACAATAACAGCTACTACCGTCCAGCTTGAGAAACACTCCTAAATCAAAGGTGCACCCAATCAAATCACAAAGTAATAGAATGGTATCGAAGAAATGTGCCCGATCGGAGGTGCAACCTCATCTGGCATGGTATAGATCCTATTTTAGCCACATCAAGCTAACTCGCGGGAGTCAAGGCTGCGTTAATACCTCATACAGAATCGTCGCCAAATCATCCGACTTCATTCTAAAATCTCCACCATGTACACAGTTGTTAAAATGGTTTTCGGTTTTGGGAGAGAGTATGACAATATTCGATCCCGGTCTCTTTAACAAACAAACGCTTATTTCACTCCGTGGTCATTTTTCTAAAATTACTTTTATAATCATTTCAAACAGTTTATACTTCATATCAAAATATCATATTCATTTCCAGATCATATCACTTTTGAAATCATATCACTTCCAAAATCTTAACTAGAAACTAGTTTAAACCATCATATCGAAGTATACGAATTTAAATCCATCAAATCTAAATTATAATAGTTCCAACTTAAACAGTTTGTACATTGAAAATAGTTTATATATATATATATATATATATTGAAATAGTTATAATTTGAAATAGTTTATATTTAAAATAGGTAATAGATAAAATAGTTCATATACTAAAATTGTTTATATTTAAAATAGTTTATATATTAAAGTAGATGTATTCAAATAAATTTACAAATTAGAATTATTTCTTCCAATTTCACAAATCAACTCAAATCAATTTTAGTTCCAGAATTCAATCTCAGTTAAAAAATTTAAATTTCAATTCAAATTCTCAATAAAACCATTTTTTATTTATATCGATTTCAAATCCAGGTTTGAACTATAATTTAATCCACTTCCAATTTCAATAGGTTTCAGAGTATAAATATTCAGACAATTTACAATAAATCAAATTGATAAGTTTCATTTATATTTCCAAATTCAACATTTAATTTTATTTGAACTTGAAATATTCACTTAATCATTTTAGTAACCATTTAAATAAAATCCCAGATTACAAATTTAGATCAAAGTTAAATATCCAATTTCAAATTTATTTAAATTTAAAATATTCATTTAATTACCTTTGGTTAAACATTTAAATAAAATATCAAATTACAATTCAAATCAAACTTCAATACTCAAATTCAATTTTATTTAAATTTAAATATTCTTTAATACTTTTTAACCAAAATCGAGTTATCAAGTTTTAAAATCATATCTTTAAATTCTCAAATCAATAAGTTTCAAATAAATTTTATTTAAATTCAATTCTTAAACAAATTTAATTATAAATTAATTCTTATTTAAATTTAATTATTTACCAATTTAAATTCCAATTCAACTTTGATTTATCTTTCCAACCTTTAGTATTAAATTTATTACAAAATTTATTTTTAAAATATTAACATAAATTTAAATAAATACTTAAACATATTATATATATATATTAATTTAAATTAAATTTTATTAAATTTATTTTATATTAAATCTTTATTTTATATATTTAAAAATAATAAAATTATAAGTAATACCACGAAATTTATATTTTTCAAAATTAACTCATAAATTAAAACTTTCCAAACATATAACTTTAAAAATCTAAATTTACACACATATTAAAATAAAATATTTATATTATATTTAAAAATTAATATTTATTAAAACCCATATTTTTTCTTTCAAACTTTGGAAATCATTTTCAAAATATAGACCAACGGTGTCCGCATATAATTTTCTATTCAATGGTGAAGTGATACGGATATTTATCATTTCAATCCGCAATTTAAATATTTACGGGTATATATCATTTCAACCCGCGATCCTAAAATTCAAATTCAATGAAAATCGCTTGGTTTTATCATTCAACCCATAACGATTTTCTCTTAATCTATAAGATCGTTGAGGTATGTATCATTTCAACCGATAGGGAATTTCTAAACTAACCGGGAACTTGCAGAGTGAGAATAAATATGATAATAATATAACATATCAACAACATGCATATATCATCAGTAACAAATTTAAATATAATATATACAATAGGTTATGGTGTCATTTTTCATAGGCAAACAACTATAGATAATGGCATATTATATTTAACAGTTAAATAACTAACAATTCAAATTTAACAACATATTTCAAATATTCATTTCATGCTAATTAAATTTACTAAATATAAGAATGTTAATCGTGGGTGATTGCTAACCTTTCGAGGCTAGAGAGATTTTGATAATGAAATGAGCTACGAATCCATGCACGAATTCCAAGGCAAAGCACGATGGACACGAATTCGACTAGCAAAGTTAATAGCTAGGAGTTGATGAAAATAAATCAAAACTAACTTGATATAAACTGAAACAAAATATATATTATATTAAAATTTTTATAAAATCAATATTGAATTTTAAAACTCATATTAAAATAAAACTTTATATATTATAATTTAAAATCAATATTCAAAATAAAATCTTTATATGTATCTTTGTGTGTATTTAAAATCAATATTTAATTAAAACACATATTAATATAAAATCTTCATATATTGTATTTCAAAATCACTATTTCTTAAAACACATACTTAAAAATTGGAATATCTACATATTATACTTTTTCTCAATATTATTTATATATATGATATATATCAAATCTCGAATAAAAGATATATATATATATATATATATATATATATATATATATTTGTATGTGTGTGTGTGATATATGTATGATCAAATAACAGATCCATACTAACTAATATATATAACATTATATATAAACCTGTGATTATGCAAAGTGAAGCCAGAGATGCAGGGAGGAAGTTCGGTTGATAAGCGAGCTACTCAGCTGGGCTGATCTGATTGCGTCGGAGGAAAGAAGGCTGATGGGTTTTGGTGGTGGATCAGCGCTTGGGTCATGATCTTGGCCAGTGGGTGAGTGGGTTGTCGTGGTGACTTTGCAAGGCGGTGGCTCTAGGAACAAGTGGTCGATCACAAGCGGGAGGTGGAGGAATGGGAAGTGCGAAGGAGGATAGCAAGTGGTAGATGAATAGGTGGTGAAGAGGCTATGCGAGCTACGGGCGGTTGCAAACTGGGTTTGAGGTGGGTGGAGGGTGATCTGGAGGGGCGTGGTTGCTTGTAGGCAGTCAGGGAAGTAGACGGGTGGTGGGTGAGGTCGTGGCTACGGGCGGAGGTTCATGCCACCGAGGTGGGGTTTGTGCCGTGTTTGGAAGCAAAGGTGGTGGTGGACAATTGGCAGAGGGCGACTGACGTTGGGATCTCTGGTGTGTGAAGCGAAGAGGATGTGTGGTCGAACAAATTCTCTGGATAAATATATAGTTTTTTTTTCTTCCTTTTTTCCCTCTCCGTAAAAAAAAAAGGACAATAGAAATGGAAAGAGGGAAGAGGAAGAAACAGAGATCTAGAGGAAGGAGCCTAAATAAGGAACGAATGGTTTCAAAGCAACTTTACACATTATATTTCTTTTTCTTTTTTCTTCGAAAATGTCAGAACCGAATAAATAGAAGCAATGAATAATGAAGCAGAGAATAATAAATTGAATAGTGAATAGCTAAAGTCAACATTAATATCTAAGAATATAAAATGTTATTGGCTATTGGTTTAGACACGGTGGACAATGAATAGAAACCGGAACCCAAAAGCTCAAATGCGGAACCGATACGGAAATCGTTCATAGATTTCGATGCGTACTGGACTCCGAAATACATAAATGAATATACTATGGAGATTAATACAACAGGACGAACAGAATGGTACACAAATATTAGCAATATGAGCAAACTATCAAAACTCGATATTCGCCGCCAAAACTGCTGCTAATTCGCTGAAAATAAGATAAACGTAGATACATCAGTCTAAATTTAGCAAAACAAAATATAACATCTCGCTCAGAAAATTAATTACAAATATATTATATAAAAATATTCAGATTTTGAAAATATTCTATTTCCATCAAATTAACTTATTTTAATTTAGAATTCGAAAATTTCGCTACTGAATAAACTTTCATATTTTCTAATAAAATTTTGACACTTACTATATTAAACTAGACACATACCAAATTTCTAATTTTCATTGTTAAAATTTTAATTGTTTATTTTCAAGAAAAATTTAGTTAATTACGTTATTTAATTTGTTAAAATTCTCAGGTTGTTACAACAGGATACTTGATTACCCAATTCCAATCCTAGACATTACCTTTCTAGACACCATATTGAGTGGGCAAGCTTAATAAGTTAGCCCCAACATGACTAATTTAGAGTGCATAGGCTATTGAGCTTCGATACCATGTTAGAACCTGGCCAGCCCACAGTGGTAGTGGTGGGTGTATTTCAATTTTTTTATCCTATTGGATCTTTATTGGGCCTATGAAGTCTAATTCATTTAGAACAATTCTAAATTTGTTTTAAATAAAATCATGTATTTTATTTAAATTTAAGTATTTTGTAATGTAAAGTTAATTTGAATGATTTAATATACATATATATATACACACAAGTATTATATACATATACATATGTATGTGCATGTGTAATATAATAATCCGTGAAGGGTATAACATGTCCATATATAGTTATTGGGATTTACATCGCAACGGACACATTAGCTTATTTCTTATGTATTATATGTTGTCTAAATATGTGTATAAATCTATAATGCAAAGTGTATTTATATAAATATGTATGCATATATTTAAAATACATTTTATAATTAAAAGTCTCAAAATTATATATATGTGTATGTGTGTGCACGTATATAATTTAAAACATTTTTATAAATATACATACCAAATTAAAAATATAAAATTATACATACATATACGCGTATGTATGTATATATATATATATATATAAATTAAAATTATATATAATAAGGTTAAATAAAATGTACAAATATGAATAATTAATTACATTCAAATAATTAAAATATAAATATATATTTTAAAATCATTTCCAGATCGAAATTAGCATAAAAACATAAAATAATAATTTTATAATTTTATCATTATTATATATATATAATAAATAGTATTGATCATAATAATTAAAAATATTAGTAATAAATATTAAAAAATCAAATTTTAAACTTAAAATTTATGAAAATTTAGAATCATTAATTTTAAACTTAAAATTTATGAAAATTTAGAATCATTAATTACGTTTTTATAAAAAAATCATGATTTTTTGAAATAAAATATTATTTTTATTAAAAAATGTTCAACCGAAGTTATTTAATCATTAAAAATATTAAATATAAATAAAAAATTCTGAAATTTTTTCCGTGGGTTACTACATTGATGTAGTAATTTAAAAAAAAATCTAATTTTCAATGCAATAATTATTTTAGATATAATAAACAATTCAAATAATTAATAAAAGATAATTTAAAATTATTTATATGTATAAAAAAATTTATTTCGAATTTGATAATTCATATTATGTATAAATAGGTGTAAGGAAAAATTCTAAGTTATTTATACATTATAAATATACATATATGTAATTATATGTTCAAAATATACATTAGTCTATATTTAAATTAATATATAAATATACATAAAATAATTAATAATGTCAAAATTTAAGTTTTTTCGGCAAATTGGATTTTTTTATCCATAAATTACAGCACATAATAATATAACCATGCACATAACCAAATTAATTTACGACAACCACATATACCCACGAAAATCTCACCCAACTAGATATACAACATTAACATATATATAGATTTAGGATTAATCAATATTAAATCATAAAATATGATATGATTACTGTAGTATATAAATAAAATACCAATTGATGATTCCCTTGAGTCCGCTTGAATCAATGAATTCCCTTCTCTGCTTGATCCGTCAGATTGTAAGTCTGGAATCGTCGATCTTTTTTATCAAATAGTGCTTTTACTTAACTTGAATTGATTTGAGATTCCTAGAACTGATATGGGGATTAATTTCAGCCAGCAACTTGATAAGTATGGCAGCCAAAATTTGTGTTCGACTAAGGGTTCAGAGATCATATATATAGCCTTGTACAAGAGAGATATTAGGACAATCTCATTACCTATTCTCTCTTAATCTTATTCATCCATCTCTAGGTCTAATCCTAAGTTTTAGACACCTCCAATAACTTGTGAAAATTGAAATTTGCAGCCCTAATGATGGGCTTTAAACCCATTTAAGCCCAAGCTAAAATGCTATGCAGTTAAATATAATTTAATTGCTTATCGATATCGTATATCGATTGGTACATTTATAACTATTATAAATATATATATATATATATATATATATATATAAAAATTATTTCTCAAACCATATTCCAATTTTATAATTAATATTTCATAAATATTAATTAATATAATTTATTTATAACAATTATAAACTAATTAAATCACTCGGTCTTAAGGAATTCATCATTTCAGTTGTGTAACTCTTGGGTGTAAATTTGACCAGCAATTAACACCGAACTATTCGAATGTTAACGTTCATACGTCACTTAGCAAGTGGTCTGACATTATCGCCAAATTTATCGCTTATTCATTTTCAGTAAAATCTTATTTAATTTCAGTGACATTTATGTACACTAATTTTCTTCGTCAATACTGTATCACTCTGGATTTATGGAATTTGGTAATGATTAAAATTCTAATATTGTCCATATTCAACTCTATAGTCCAACACAAAATCTTTGGTTCAATAATAATAATAATAATTAACCGTACTACTCTGGTCAGAGATTTTGACTTTGAGTTGACTTAAGTTGGCCATGATACTAAACTCATAAAACTAAAGTGACAATTCTTCTCTTGAATAGTGTCTTCCTTCCAATACATCCACTCAACCCAACTATAATCACTTGATGGATGTTGTTTCATGATTTAACTTTAATCAAAGTAGAGTTTTTCATATTGAAGGTTGACAGTATTCTTAAGTCGAAAGAATTGTGTAAATTAGACACATCGATTTTCTGTTTGACCTTAGTTATATTAACCAACAAAAAACTACCGAGTGAGTTGTTCTATATCTATCCAATAACTACCAGTACATAGCCTCTAGGTGCTCCCAACAGTCATGAGTATTACACTGCCTAACATTTAGAGAGCATTATGTACTTTAGTCTCAACGGATACATCGATGTCTAGTGTCGACGCATCTTGACTAGGAACATTTAAAATGATGTGTTTTGTAACAATGTGATCCAATACTCAAGATTACCACTAATTTAAATTACTGTCACAAACACGTCGTTTATGGATTTTCTGTTAAATAAATTTTCAATTGAACATTTAATTATTTATAACACATTATAACAAATATATAACAGAAAGACGAAACACCTTTATTTCGAACAAGAATTGATTTGGAGTTAATAAATTACAGAATTGCCCCGAGGGCAAACCCCTGGCACTATCACCTTCTCCTATTTAGATGGTCGGAACGTCGTCTACTTAGCCTATAGAGCAACATATCGGCTACCATCCAGATAGATATGACCTCATCCACAAATGATATCCCCCATTCTCGAAGGGAGCATACCAATGACTACCGAGAGCCAACGGATGCCGGTATAGCATGGAACTTCCTTGAATTCAACCATGTGCTATTTTTTGGCACATAACGGTCATTGACTAATGCTTGTACTTTAACTAACTTTTGCAAGTCATCCCGGTCTATATCAAAATCCTAGAAGCGATATCGCCATCGAGAAACAAGAGAAATTGGCCGAGGTTTCGACTGTTGCAGATATTCCGGGGCCCGATGCTCGAGTCAGCGATACACTCGAGGAAGACAAGCTTGAGGACCCATCCCTTGGCGACGAGTGGGACAATGTAGTGATCACGGACGCCTCGGAGCACACTTCCAAAAGTAGTATGAAAGAGAAAATTGAAGTGAAAGAGAGATCGAAGCACAAAGTTAAAACGGAGCACGTTGAGGTCGCAACCGAAGATCCTATTCCTGCACCTTTGCAGGTCATTCCACCTGATGGGACAATTACTATTGAATTTCCTCCCCCTTCTTCAAGCATCTCCAATAAGGGCAGCAAAAGGTCTTGGAAAAGATGCTCGATTGATTCAACTCCTGGAAAACCGAAGAACGAGAAGAAGTCAAAGAAATAGTTATTGTTTTGTGTCGTTGTACATAGTTTGAATAAGTTAGATGTGTGTTTCTTTTCTTAGTAGTAGGTGTATATGTGTGGATCCTGAACTTTTGGATAAATTTTAATGAATTTTTGAGATAGTGAATAAAAGTTTTTGTTTATTAATTGATCATCATATGAATTTTTACTTCAATAGTAGAGTAATTACTTCCCATTTCATGTACTTTTAATAACTTTCATAAGTCTCATTAATAATTCACTATCTCCATCTCAAAGCCTCTATGTGGACGCCATCTTAAGTCCTAAACAACACCAAGCCGGAACTGTAATGACTGATTTTGTCTTGTCGCTAACAGTTCAAGTCTCTTCCATCGATTTGACATCAGAATTCGTGGGATAGAGAACTGTCGAAATCCATTCGTCCACCAACTGGTTTTTTGAGTTAGACCGTGGTCTGGGGACTTAGAATATTTCGTAGGTGGTCAGCTATTCCAATTACCTATACCCTTATCTGTGCTTCAGAGACTCGGATTTTTCAGCATGAACAGTCGTGTTTCCGCCTATGGCAGTTGTTCCTCTGTCGAATGATTTATACTCTAGTCCGCTATCGGGTACTTAAAGTTTTCTATTCTACAGCCAGAAACTTAGAATTTTTGTCATGGGAAGTCGTGCTTCCACCCGAATGGTTTATACTCCGGTCCGCAGTCAGGGACTTAGAGTTTTTTAGTCCATAGTCCAGGACTTAGGATTTTCTAGTCTGTAGTCAGGGACTTAGAATATTTTAGTCCGTAGTCGGGGACTTAAGATCTTTTTAGTCCATAATCGGGGACTTATAATTTTCATCATGGACAGTCGTGTTTCCGCTTGAATGGTTTATACTCTGGTCCACATTCAGGGACTTATAGTTTTCTAGTCCGTAGTCGGTGACTTAGGATTTTTTTAGTACGCAGTCGGGGACTTAGGATTTTCTAGTCTGCAATCAGGACTTAGAAGTTTTTGGTCCGCGGTCGGGGACTTAGGATTTTCTACTGCATAGTCCGGGATTTAGGATATTTTAGCCCGCAGCCGGGGACTTAGGATTTTCTAATTTGCACTCCGAGACTTAGAATTTTTTAGTCCACAGTCGAGAACTTAGGATTTTCTAGTCCGTAGTCAGGGACATAGAATTTTTTTTAGTCCGCAATCGGGGACTTAGGATTTTCTAGTGGGTAGTCAGGACTTAGAATTTTTAGTCCATAGTGGAGGACTTAGGGTTTTGTAGTCTATAGTCAGGGACTTAGAATCTTTTAGTCTGCAATCAGGGACTTAGGATTTTATAGTCTGTAGTCAGGGACTTAGAATTTTTAGTCCGTTGTCGGGGACTTAGGATTTTCTAGTCTACAGTCAGGGACATTGAATTTTTTTCATTCTCTCATCTTCAGCAACCTTCATTCCTTATTGCGAGCTTAGCTTTTTGATTCTTCTATAGGAATGGCCAACCGAGCAAACTTACAAAGCTCACCTTGTTCGATCCCATTGGGGATTGGTATGATTAATCGACTGTAAACTTCGTGAATCTGTTCATACATCATAGATATCGATATCAATTAGTTGCAATGCATACTTAGCGTAAAATGTAATAACACTAGCTTACGCAAAGGAAGCTTCAAGATTTTATTTATAATTTTAAAGGGAACAGAATAGGTCGTGTTATTACACATTAAAAAAGTCAAATATGAAAGAAAATGTGACGCCCCACCTCAATACCCATGCTAGCCAAGAACACTACGGAGTAATGCTGTCAACTAGCATGGAGAATAAGGCTGTGGAGGAGCGACCATCCATGTAATTTCTTTGTGCGAGCACCGATGTGTCAGATAGTATAGCATGCATTTTATTTAAGGAGGAAATCCGACATACCGATACAAACTCAAAGCTACAACACAATGGCTATATATAATCTTCGAAAACAAGTATAGAAATAAACATAACACAAATCAGTCACAGACATCCATATCACAAAGACGGAAAAAGATATGAATATATAACACATGAAAGTTTACATCAAAGTAGTGGTCTGAAAGATCCACAATAACACAAAAGAATAGCAACATGTGCTATACAAAATAATACATCTATGAGTCGATATCTCAAATGTATACAACAAAAATTACTAATCTAAGTAGTTAGCCCGAAAGTCGGAGTAATAGATCCCTGGAGAGAAGTCAAGCAGAAGCACCTATAACATCTCGGTCTGACCCGAGTATTATTTCATAAGAAAATAATAAACAGATCAGTCTAGCTATAAATATCAGATGACATGATATAGAATAAGAGATATGGCATAAACGTATAATAACCATAATGGCATACTACTATAAGTATGTAAATGATAATCAACAAGAGATTAATCAACATCACAAGAACCTTCTCAAAGATCCAAATCCACAAAAAGGTAATGACACACGAATTCACCAACGCACAAAATTGATAAAACTTATTAATGAAAATCACGAAAATTGGTGAAGCACAAATTCCAGAAATCAACACACGAAATCCAGAAATCACAAAAAGGGGGGAGGCCTATCACAAAATGGGAGTATGAAAACTCACCAACACATGTATCACAAAACGAGACGCTATCTCATGGTAGCTAACCATTAATTTTGAGCCGAGGCTCCTTAAGAATGGCCCGAAGACCGTGGGGCGCTACCCCACATATGTGAGTTGAAACATCACATAAACGGGGTTTAGTCTCCCTCATAGACAAAGAGACATCGCACAATTGCTAGTCTAAATCACAAAAATGATCGTCATTGATGATAAAGTAGTGTCAATTACACTAAGCTAGTAAATATATGAGTTTAGCTTCATGTCCCATAACCACTTGCTTAACTTAAATATTTACGTACAAACTGTAGATTTTCATTAGAAAATTGTCGCAAGAGATTCAATCGAACAAGTCCAAAAATTAACCGACGAAGCAAACGCAAGCGTTTCATATCATTTGTTTTACTAAGTCATTTAATTAGATTTCTCATACGAATGAGGTAAAGGTTTGTATATACTAATAGATTTGAAAACGGTTTAGGAAAAGAGCTTTGTAATAAAATAGTGTTGAAATCGCTTTGATGAAAGAGTTTTGATATTTACTACTAGTATTGAAACCTTTATATTTTTAAAGTGACAAATCACAAAAATGATTGTAGAAACAATCAGTCATAAAAATTCACATTCGAAGACGTGAATGAAATCCAAGGAAATCAGCTCAAAATGCATCAAAGAGGAAGTTCCCTTGCGATCCAACATGGCCGACCTAATGAGTGAAAGCAGGCCGAGACGTTGCGACCTAAAGTGGTGAGCGACCTAGCAAGGTTGCATGGCCGAGCGACCTAACCAACTAAGGCTGAACGACCCAATCCATCTCGCGACCTAAGTAAGTGATGGCCGAGCGACCTAACCATTTAAGGCTGAACGACCTAACAAACTTGCGACCTAACAAAGACAAGGCCAGGAGACTTAACGGTGAACATGGGGTCAAGCGACCTAATGGATCGCGACCTAAGGGGTTGGCAAGGCCGAGCGACTTAGCAGGGTGCGCGACCTAGAGGATGTGCTCGTGCGACCTAACTTGGTGGACGATAGAGCGACCTAAAGGGTTGGCCGAGAGATTTGCCAAATGACCTAGGGTGAACGACCTAACGATGCAGATGTGAGTTAAATAGGTCGAACGATCTAATTGCGAACGACTTAAGGTCTAACGACCTAATGAGGAACGACCTAAGGTCTTACGACCTAAGGTGAAACGGGCTAAACATACAGGGGCGACTTTTCCCCTAGGCCGAACGATCTAAGCCCAGTAATTCACCAAAAACACTAAAAATTGGAGCTTTTCGCCAATCCAATCCAAACCAAATGCAAATGTACATGCTAAAGTGATAGGAATTCATTCCCAACAATCCAAGATAGTTATAGACAAGAATGTGAGATAAAAATCTCACCTTTTCACAATTTAAATGAAAAATCAAGCTTGAAAGCAAAAGAAGAAGCAACCCCACTTCAATCTCAACACAAGGAGCTTGAATCAATGGCTTCTCTCTAGATTTGGGGTTGGATGATGGATTTGCAAGAGAACTTGAGCTTGGAATTTTAATTTCCCATTCCACTCACCATTTTTGATGGAGCTTTAGTGTTAGGAAATTTATGAAGGAATGAAGAGAAGAGGGAGTGGAGGTTGGGTCTAATAGGCTAAGTCCAAACTAAAGTCCAAAGCGAAAAATTAGTGAAATTCCACCAACTCCAAACATATCAAAGTTTATACCTAAAAAGATTGCAAATGTCATTTCGAACTCAATGGAAGTGGTCTCGAGTCCTAAGTTGACCGTTTGTAAAAAGTAGCTTTTAGGACTAAATTCCGACTAACGATAAAATATTTAAATATAAAATCGATAAATATGCGGGTTGTTACAGACTCCCCTCCTTAAAGAAATTGCGTCCTCGCAATAATTAAGAAGAAAATATATGGTAACAACCATAAAAGCATATTCAACACAAAAGGAGTTTGAAATAAGAAATTCACCTCAAAGAGCACGAGAAAGTAATTCCGGATGGGTTCGCTCGATGGATTCTCTAGATTCCCAAGAGCGGTCCTTAGGATTTGAGGACCTTTGAACTTTAACAAGCGGAACATCTTTATTTCGAAGGCGCTTGACCTCCGAAGTAATAATACGAATATGATGTTGCTCATACGTTAAATTCGGCGAAACTTCAATTTCTTCCACAACACCAGGCTCAAGAATAGAATCGGAATCTCGAATACAATTCCGTAATTGAGAAACGTGAAACATGTCATGAATAGCAGAAAACTGAGCAGGTAATAAAAGGCACTAAGCCATGGAACCAATACGTTCGGTGATAGGAAATGGCCCAATATATCGAGGCGCTAATTTTCTCGATCGACTGAAACGTACAACACCTTTCATAGGTGAGACACGAATAAATACAAGATCTCCAGCAGAAAATTCTAATTTCCTTCTTCGATTATCGGTGTAGGATTTTTGTCTATTCTGGGCTTCTTTCATCCTATGACGAATAAGTCCAATCTTTTCTGTGAAATCACGAATAAAATCTGGACCTAAAACCAGCTTCTCACCGGCCTCAAGCCAACAAGAAGGAGATCGACATGGCCTTCCATAGAGTTCCTCAAAAGGTGCCACACCAATACTAGATTGGAAGCTATTATTATAGGAAAACTCAATGAGAGAAATATGATATTCCCAACTTCCACCAAAATCAAGAACACAAGCACGAAGAAGATCTTCAAGAGTTTGATTCACACGCTCGGTTTTTCCATCGGACTGAGGGTGATAAGCGGTGCTAAAATTAAGCTTTGTTCCTAAAGCTTTTTGAAGACTCTTCCAAAATTCACTAGTAAACAATGGATCACGATCGCTAACAATAGAAGTAGGAATACCATGCAATTTAACAATTTCTTTGATAAAAAGTTTGGCCAAGAGAGGAACGGTTTGATTGGACCGAATGAGAATAAAATGGGCGGATTTAGTAAGTCTATCAACTATCACCCATAAGCTATCATGACCCGGACGAGAACGGGGAAGGCCGTCTATAAAATCCATGGAAATTTGATCCCACTTCCAAACTGGAATTTCTAAAGGTTGTAATAACCCACCGGGCCTTTGATGTTCGGCCTTAACGAGTTGGCAAGTCATGCAGCACTTAATAAAGTTAGCAATATCAGATTTCATTCCCTTCGAATAATAAAGTCGCTTCATATCCGCGTACATTTTACTACTACCAGGATGAATGGAAAATTTAGAACGATGAGAATCTTCTAAAATATCTCTACAAAGATCACTAATATTTGGTACGATAAGTCTACCAAATTTTCGAACGCCGCCACGAGAATCAATATCAAAGTCTTCCAAACCTTCAATATCAATTTTATCCTTAACATTTTGGCCAAGAAGAGCTACTTCGGGATCTAGCCTTTGATCTTCAAGAATGCGGTCTAAAAGAGAAGGATGAGCTACAAGGCTACATAAAGCAAGAGATGAACATAAATCGGAAGCATGATCTCGAATCTCACAAGTGGATAAAACCTCGAGATCATTCCATTCGGATGTCATCATGGAAACAACCGCCTGTTGCTTGCCACTAAGTGCATCGGCAACGCGATTACCCTTTCCGGGAGTATAAAGAATATCAAGATCATATGCTGCAAGAAATTCGAGCCAACGTTGTTGACGTAAATTTAGTTCCTTTTGAGAAAATAGATACTTCAAAGATTTATGGTCGGTGTAAAGGATAAACTTTTCTCCCAAAAGATAATGACGCCAAATACGAAGGGCGAAAACAATAGCCGCGAGCTCTAAATCATGAGTGGCATACCTAGTCTCGGTTGGCTTTAATTGCCTGGAAGCATAAGAAATAACACGTTCCCTTTACATAAGAACGGCACCCAAACCAACGCGACTAGCATCGGTATAAAAACAAAATTTTGATTCCCCTTGGGAATAACAAGAATAGGAGCGTTAGAAAGGAGTTCTTTTAATTTCTGAAAAGAAGCTTCACATTTGTCCGACCAAACGTATTTAACACCTTTCTTAGTCAAACTAGTAAGAGGCATGGAAATTTTGGAAAAGTCTTTTATGAAACGGCGGTAATAACCCGCCAATCCGAGAAAACTATGGATTTCCATCACACTCTCCGGTCTCTTCCAATTTTGAATCGCTTCAATCTTTGAAGGATCTACTGATATTCCGGATTCGGAAATAATATGACCGAGAAACTTCACATTAGATTGCCAAAAGTGGCATTTATAAAATTTTGCTCTTAATTGATTGCTCCTAAGAGTTTCTAACACAATCCGAAGATGTTTTTCATGCTCCTCCTCGGTTTTAGAATACACTAGAATATCATCAATAAATGTTTGCGCAAAAAATGGGCAAACACCCCAAAGTCGTATGAGTTGGTTGATTTTATGTTGTATTTAGTGATTTAGGTGATTTATGCAAATATATAAAAAGCAGAGACTAAACTGTAAAAGACACACAGATTTATAGTGGTTCGGCCAGAACGGGCCTACGTCCACTTTATATGTTATTCTCCTTTTTTCTTTAGATTACAAGTACAAAGCTTTGATTACAAGTATCTAAAGTTGTTTGAGAGTTCCTTCCAGGATTGAGCTCCCAAACTTGTCTCCCATTGTTGTACCCCTGCCCCTCTATTTATAGAGTGAGGCTGGGGGCAGGGGTCTTAGATGTTTATAGCTGCTGGTGGGCTTGGGCTGAAGCAATCTGGCCTGGCAATTATCTGGTTCGGCGAAGCTTGGTCCGGTCTTGAGTGTGTGGTGCTGGACCGGTAGGACGTTGGTCCGGTACCAACCTGGTCCGGTGTTAGGAGTGTTGACCGGTTGTAGGAGATGGTCTGGTCCGGTGGAGTGTGGGGAGAAGGTTGGATCGGCATGTGTTTGGTTCGGTGAGGCTTATGCCGAATGAACTTGTGTTGAGAATGCCGGATGGGCACCTATGCTTGAATTGCCGAATAAGGCTTTGCCGAATGAAACCTTAAACTTCATAATACCGAATAAGCTTTTGCACTTGGGTTATGAATGAAATCTTTGACTTGTATACGCTTGCTGGCTGCTTCTTCGTGGTGGAAACGCGCACAACATTGATATTCCAGTTTTGACCAAAAATGGGATAACACTTTGCCCCCCAAAACATGTCTTGCGGTAAGAAGGCGTGTTTTGTAATGCCATGAGCTGGATGTTCGTATCCTGTCAACAACCTGTAAAGAGCTTGATAGTTTTATATGGCCCCAAATGACGACCGTTCAGGATCGAACTATTTGGGATGAAGCGCGGCCATTCATGGTCAAGCGCCTAACTTCAAATGACGATCGTTCGTGATCAAGTCATTTGAGGTGAAGTGCGACCGTGCGCGGTCAAGCGCATAAATCCGTGCGTCAATCGTTCGGGATCGAGTCATCTGCAGTGAAATGTGACCGTTCAAGGTCAAGCGCTCAACTTCAAATGACGACCGTTCGGGATCGAGTCATTCGAGGTAAAGTGCGACAGTGCGCGGTCAAGTGCGTAAATCCATGTATCGATCGTTCGGGATCGAGTCATCTGTGGTGAAATATGACCGTTCAAGGTCAAGCGCTCAACTTCAAATGACGACCGTTCGGGGTCGAGTCATTCGAGGTAAAGTGCGACAGTGCGCGGTCAAGTGGGGGACCCCAAATGACGACCGTTCGCGATCGAGCCATTTGAGGTGAGAGGAGTTATGCCGTTCGGGGCGAGTTGTGACCGTTCGCGATCATGTGCCGTTCGAGGCGATTTGTGACCGTTCGCGATCGGGTGCCGTTCGAGGCGAATTGTGACTGTTCGAAGTCGGGTGCCGTTCGAGGCGAATTGTGACCGTTCGCGATCGGGTGCCATTCGAGGCGAATTGTGACTGTTCGAAGTCGGGTGCCGTTCGAGGCGAATTGTGACTATTCGAAGTTGGGTGCCGTTCGAGGCGAATGAGTGTGCCCGGGGGGGACTTAATATTATCAGTGTTGGAGTCATTGTTTGGGGGAATTTTTCGAATCAAAGACTTCGGCAGTTCGTTGCCATGCAATAGGTGCTCTTGGACCGTTCGCGATCCAACGGGCATACAAGTAAATAAGTTTTTCATAGAATTGTAAATGTTAAAGCAATAGTACCTTACAGCAGAAATGTCCAAACAGGAAGAATTCAAATGTTCAAATCGAAACAAAAGCAAAGCAAGGATGTCAAAGTGTAAGTTCCCACTCCGAAGCAGTCAATGATCATTCAGAGCATGTCTGGAGATCGTTCGCGATCTCGTACATGTGTAAACGATTTAATTGCGTTAGTGGAAGCTTACGACCTGTTCATCGTTATTTTAATCAAGCAATCAAGGGATAATCAGATGGTGCCCCGATCTAGGGTCACCTCTAGCCGAGGTAGACGGTGGTCGCTCTGGCTCCACTGCTGGAGTTTGCCTCCTCACATACTGAAGGAGCATACCGTTCCTGATATGCCCTTCCACCTCGTCCTTCAAATGCCTACAATCATTAGTGTTATGACCATTCAATTCATGAAATACACAAAACTTATCTGATTTTCTTTCGTCATAGGTTGGATCCCTTCGCATTGGTCTACGGTACGGAACCTGCCCCTTGGTATCCTGATAAATCCGTTCCAAACTCTCATTCAGCTCTGAATAGGTGGTGAAGCGTGGTTCTCTTCGTAGCCACTTTGTCCTGTCATCATTATCCTCAGCCTTTCTTTTTCCTTTGCTAGTCTCTGCACCCTTTCCAGGTGGGTTTCCGCTCTTGATTACGTAAACGTCATCTTCTTCCTCTCTTTCTGCACTAGCATCTTCCAAACGCAGAAACTTTTCAGCCTCATGATAGAACTCTCCCAGATTCATAGGCGGGTCCTTGGTTAATGAATTCTTGAACTCCGTATTACCAGCTATTCCAGATACAACCGCCATCATGACCATAGATGGATCTGGTCGATCCACTGATGCTGCCACCGCATTAAATCGCGTTAGAAAGCTTGGGTCTCGCAATATGAACCCTGAATTGCCTCATGAATCTCTCAGTTAAATCTGCCCATGTTCCTATGGAGCCGCTCTCCAGTTGCCTAAACCATAACGCTGCAATGTCCGTCAAATACAGTGGAAAGCACCGGGCCATAACCTCCTCTGATGCCCCCAGCACTTCCATATGTCTCATATACTTCGTTAGATGGACCGTGGGGTCCGTTTTCCCGTTGTACATGTCCAATGATGGTAGCTTGAATTCTGGTGGGTTCCTAGCCATCCTAATCGCAGAAGAAAAAGGACTCATGTTTACATCTTCCAAGTCTCTGTTTACTAAACCGCCTCTCATAGCTCTTCTAACCATCTCTGCTAATCTGTCATTGTCTCCAAGCTGTAGTTCTCGTTTACTGTCTTCGACCTGCCCCCCAAGTCCGCGGGAGTTTTCATGTGTATGCCTCCCTGGCTGAACGTTCATTCCTCTATTGCTACCAGGTGGTTCGGATGCCCCCATCTCACTTCCCGGGGTCGGATCAACATGCTCTGCGTGAGTTCCCCCTAGCTCTGGTGCTGTGCCAGATGGTCCTGCCCCGTTCTGAACCCCAGTTGCTCCTTGGATTTGTGCTCCAATTTGCCCAATTTGTTGAAGTAAGTTCTGGATCATCTCTTCTTGTCTTCTCATCATGGCCTCCATCTCATCCCTAGTGATGAAGATCGACGCTTGATTCCCTCCTGAGGAAGCCTCTTGACTTCCTTGGTGTTCACTTCTCTCTGGCCTTTGCCTTCTACTTGTTTGTCTCGTCATAACTCTTAGATCTGAACTCTTAGATTTTCAAATTCAACTTCTATCCGACGTAGCGGGAGCTGGTTCCTTCTCAGTGAAAGCACCAAAATGTTTGCGCAAAAAATGGGCAAACACCCCAAAGTCGTATGAGTTGGTTGATTTTATGTTGTATTTAGTGATTTAGGTGATTTATGCAAATATATAAAAAGCAGGGACTAAACTGTAAAAGACACACAGATTTATAGTGGTTCGGCCAGAACGGGCCTACGTCCACTTTATATGTTATTCTCCTTTTTTCTTTAGATTACAAGTACAAAGCTTTGATTACAAGTATCTAAAGTTGTTTGAGAGTTCCTTCCAGGCTTGAGCTCCCAAACTTGTCTCCCATTGTTGTACCCCTGCCCCTCTATTTATAGAGTGAGGCTGAGGGCGGGGGTCTTAGATGTTTATAGCTGCTGGTGGGCTTGGGCTGAAGCAATCTGGACTGGCAATTATCAGTTTCGGCGAAGCTTGGTCCGGTCTTGAGTGTGTGGTGCTGGACCGGTAGGACGTTGGTCCGGTACCAACCTGGTCCGGTGTTAGGAGTGTTGACCGGTTGTAGGAGATGGTCTGGTCCGGTGGAGTGTGGGGAGAAGGTTGGATCGGCATGTGTTTGGTTCGGTGAGGCTTATGCCGAATGAACTTGTGTTAAGAATGCCGGATGGGCACCTATGCTTGAATTGCCGAATAAGGCTTTGCCGAATGAAACCTTAAACTTCATAATACCGAATGAGCTTTTGCACTTGGGTTATGAATGAAATCTTCGACTTGTATACGCTTGTTGGCTGCTTCTTCGTGGTGGAAACGCGTACAACATTGATATTCCAGTTTTGACCAAAAATGGGATAACAATAAAGATGAGAACAAACCGATCGAGGAAGTCTTTGAAAACTCGATTCATAAGGTCAACGAAATAAGCCGGAGCATTCGTTAAACCAAATGGCATAACAAGCCATTCATAAGATCCATAATGAGTACGGAATGACGTCAAAGGAATGCTATCCTCTGCAATACGAAGCTGATGAAAACTGGTAGCCAAGTCTAATTGTGAAAAGACTCTAGCACCACTAAGTTGGTCAAATAAATCATCAATCCGAGGTAAAGGATATTTATTCTTAATAGTAAGATCATTAAGCTTGCGGTAGTCAACGCAAAGCCTAAGTGTACCATCGGATTTCTTCACGAAAATAGCCGAAGCTCCCCAAGGAGAGAAACTAGAGCGAATAAATTGCTTCGTCTCCAATTCGGATAATTGTTTGCACATCCCTCATTTTCTTTATTGGACATACGATAAGGAGGACGAGTGATAGGTTGAGCTCCAGGGATGAGATTAATTCTGAACTCAATTGCTCGCTTAGGTGGTAATCCTAAAACGGGCTCAAATATGTCGGAAAAATCACGAACAACGTGAATAAGAGAAATAATATCCTCCTCATCATCATTATCGTCATCATAAGGATTTAAAGAATATAGAGATGCAACCAAGCTGGAATCCGAATCTTTAAGATCAATAGATATCTGCTTAACAGATTGAGGATGTCGAAGATGAATAGTCTGCTCAGGACATAGGATTTGGGCTTCATAACAGTTCAGCCAATCCATTTACAAAATCATTCCAAAGCCTAAGTAGCGCATGACATGCAAATCGGCTCGGAAAGAAAAATCACACAAAATAACCTCGACGTCTTTACACAATAAACTGATTGTTGTGGATACACCAACCGGATTCGCAATTCTCAGAGAAGTCATTAAACACATAACATCCAAAGAAAAGGTATCGACAAGTTCTTTTGATATAAAAGAATGGGACGCACCCGTATCAAAATGAACTCGAATAGGATGATCACGAAATAAAATAATGCCATCAAGGATAAAATGAAGAGTACCTTGACCACGAGATGTGTTTCTAGGGGCTTTAGCAACATTAAGCTTTCCCTCCTTCCTATTTTGAAGTTTGGGACAAGAAGATAAATAATGATCCGGGATTTTGCAATAGCGACAAGTACGAGACTTTGAACACTTGTTTGCATAATGGTCCCTAGAACCACAATTGTAGCATTGCCCACCACTTGGGGTAGAAGTCTTAGTTGCCAGAGAGACTTGCTTTCCTTTCTTATTGTTGGGATAAGGACCTTTAAACTTATTGGCCTTTTATTGTTGTTGAAGTTCGGTTTGGAACTCACAACTTCAACATCACTCTCTCTATCTGCCTCTTCAAGACGAAGAGCGATATCAACAAGTTGATCAAAAGAGACTTCTAATTTTAGAAGTAATGGCTTCTTAAGATTTTTATTCAAGCCATAGACAAATCTTTGGTTCTTCTTCAATGGGGTGTTTATGTATTCAACCCCGTACTTAGAAAGTGACTCGAAGGATGCGACATAATCTGTCACAGAAGATTCACCTTGAACAAGGTCAATAAAACGGCGAGCCAAAGTCATCTTTTCAGCTTCTGGCACAAATTTTAATTCGAAGCGTTCCCGGAATTTCTCCCAAATAAGATCCGTTTCAACAATTTCAGAAATAAAAAGCTCATACCAATATAATGCTCTTTCTTGGAGCATACTAGAGGCCACCTGAACACGGTAAAGATCAATAAGATTCATTCGAGAAAAGATTCGATCGCACGATCTAAGCCAAGCTTGGACTTCAATAATTTTTTCAGAACCTTTGAATGGCTTCCCACCCAAATTGGTATAATCGCTGCACAAATGTGCAAATCCTGACCTAGGAAGAGTAGACTCCGGATTAGATCCGGCTGCTTGAGCATTCCCCACTAGATCAAGAAGCTGTTGAGCAGACATAAATACTCCATCTTGGGGAGTAGCACGAGATTGACTGGCGCTGGGACGGCCAGGTCTAACCATTTCTCTTCCTTTTTGAAAGAAAGAAAAATAAAAGAAAAAGGATAAGGTTATTCACCAAATGAATATCAAGCATTCTTGATAGATACACAAGGAATCATAAAGAAAGTAGGATGAATCGGTACGAAGACTCGAATTAAATCCTAATGCACGATTCCTAAGATGGACTTAGGACGACGATCCATGCTAGGTTATTCTACATTGTTCTGAAGTTTCGCTCTGATACCAAGCTGTGATGCCCCGTCTCTATACCCACGCTAGCCAAGAACACTACGGAATAATGCTGTCAACTAGCACGGAGAATAAGGCTGTGGAGGAGCGACCATCCATGTAATTTCTTTGTGCGAGCACCGATGTGTCAGATAGTATAGCATGCATTTTATTTAAGGAGGAAATCCGACATACCGATATAAACTCAAAGCTACTACGCAGTGGCTATATATAATCTTCGGAAACAAATATAGAAATAAACATAACATAAATCAGTCACAGACATCCATATCACAAAGATGGAAAAAGATATGAATATATAACACATGAAAGTGTACATCAGAGTAGTGGTCTGAAAGATCCACAATAACACAAAAGAATAACAACATGTGCTATACAAAAGAATACATCTATGAGTCGATATCTTAAATGTATACAACAAAACTACTAATCCAAGTAGTTAGCCCAAAAGTCAGAGTAATAGATCCCTAGAGAGAAGTCAAGTAGAAGCACCTGTAACATCTCGGTTTGACCCGAGTATTATTTCATAAGAAAATAATAAACGGATCAGTCTAGCTATAAATATCAGATGACATGGTATAGAATAAGAGATATGGCATAAACGTATAATAACCATAATGGCATACTACTATAAGTATGTAAATGATAATCAACAAGAGATTAATCAATATCACAAGAACCTTCTCAAAGATCCAAATCCACAAAAAGGTAATGACACACGAATTCACCAATGCATAAAATTGATAAAACTTATCAATGAAAATCATGAAAATTGGTGAAGCACAAATTCCAGAAATCAACACACGAAATCCAAAAATCACAAAAAGGGGGAGGCCTATCACAAAATGGGAGTATGAAAACTCACCAACACATGTATCAAAAAATGAGACGCTATCTCATGGTAGCTAACCATTAATTTTGAGCCGAGGCTCCACAAGAATGGCCCGAAGACCGTGGGGCGCTACCCTACATATGTGAGTCGAAACATCCACAAACGCGGTTTAGTCTCCCTCGTAGACAAAGAGACATCGCACAATTGCTAGTCTAATTCACAAAAATGATCGTCATTGATGATAAAGAAGTGTCAATTATACTAAGCTAGTAAATATAAGAGTTTAGCTTCATGTCCCATAACCACTTGCTTAACTTAAATATTTACGAACAAACTGTAGATCTTCACTGGAAAATTGTCGCAAGAGATTCAATCGAACAAGTCCAAAAATTAACCGACGAAGCAAACACAAACGTTTCATATCACTTGTTTACTAAGCCGTTTAATTAGATTTCTCATACGAATGAGGTAAAGGTTTGTATATACTAATAGATTGGAAAACGGTTTAAGAAAAGAACTTTGTAATAAAATAGTGTTGAAATCGCTTTGATGAAAGAGTTTTGATATTTACTACTAGTATTGAAACCTTTATATTTTTAAAGTGACAAATCACAAAAATGATTGTAGAAACAATCAGTTATAAAAATTCACATTCGAAGACGTGAATAAAATCCAAGGAAATCAGCTCAAAATGCATCAAAGTGGAAATTCCCTTGCGACCCAACATGGCCGACCTAATGAGTGAAAGCAGGCCGAGACGTTGCGACCTAAAGTGGTGAGCGACCTAACAAGGTTGCGTGAGCGACCTAACCAACTAAGGCCGAACGACCCAATCCATCTCGCGACCTAAGAAAGTGATGGCCGGGCGACCTAACCATTTAAGGCCGAACGACCTAACAAACTTGTGACCTAACAAAGACAAGGCCGGGAGACTTAACGGTGAACATGGGGTCAAGCGACCTAAGGGGTTGGCAAGGCCGAGCGACTTAGTAGGGTGCGCGACCTAGAGGATGTGCTCGTGCGACCTAACTTGGTGGACGGTCGAGTGACCTAAAGGGTTGGCCGAGAGCTTTGCCAAACGACCTTGGGTGAACGACCTAACGATGCAGATGTGAGTTAAATAGGTCGAACGACCTAAATGCGAACGACTTAAGGTTTAACGACCTAATGAGGAACGACCTAAGGTCTTACGACCTAAGGTGGAACGGGCTAAACATACAGGGGAGACTTTTCCCCCATGCCGAACGACCTAAGCCCAGTAATTCACCAAAAACACTAAAAATTGGAGTTTTTCGCCAATCCAATCCAAACAAATGCAAATGTACATGCTAAAGTGATAGGAATTCATTCCCAACAATCCAAGATAGTTATAGACAAGAATGTGAGATAAAAATCTCACCTTTTCACAATTTAAATCAAAAATCAAGCTTGAAAGCAAAAGAAGAAGCAATCCCACTTCAATCTCAACACAAGGAGCTTGAATCAATGGCTTCTCTTTAGATTTGGAGTTGGATGATGGATTTGCAAGAGAACTTGAGCTTGGAATTTTAATTTCCCATTCCACTCACCATTTTTGATGAAGCTTTAGTATTAGGAAATTTATGAAGGAATGAAGAGAAGAGGGAGTGGAGGTTGGGTCTAATAGGCTAAGTCCAAACTAAAGTCCAAAGCGAAAAAGTAGTGAAATTCCACCAACTCCAAGCATATCAAAGTTTATACCTAAAAAGATTGCAAATGTCATTTCGAACTCAATGGAAGTTGTCTCGAGTCCTAATTTGACCGTTTGCAAAAAGTAGCTTTTCGGACTAAATTCCAACTAACGATAAAATATTTAAATATAAAATCGATAAATATGAGGGTTGTTACAGAAAATGTCAAAAGTAACTAGTATTGAAATATAAAATAAATAATTTAGGTGAAATAGCGGTATAAATGCTCGCTATTCCACACTCTTGGAAGAGTTGCGCCATCAACAGTTGCTTCTTGAAAGTCCCTTCATCCAAGCCTCTGATCAATGATGTATGGTCCTTCCCATGTCGGGTTCATGTACGACGGGACCGGGAAAACCCATTTCAGGACAAGGTCGCCAACGTCAAAGGTTCTCGATCGAACTTTTGTATTATAGTACCGACGATTCGATGTCGGTGTGCAACTGCTCTCAAATCAGCCTCCTCGTGCTTCTCACCGGTAAAGTCCAATGACTCCAATAAGAGATTTTGGTTTGTTTTGGGATCATAGTAAATCACTCGATGGGAAGAAACTACAAGTTCTACTGGAATAACTGCTTCAACTCCATAAGATAGAGAAAATAGAGTATGGCCAGTCACGGACTTGGGAGAGGTCCTGTAAGCCCAAAGTGCCATAGGAAGCTTGTCCACCCACTTGCCTCTTGCCGTCTACAAATGCTTTTTCAAAATAGATTTGATAATCTTGTTTACAGCTTCGATCTGTCCGTTCGCCTGAGGTGAGTGAACGCTGCAAACCTCTTCTCAATACGGTACCTTCGACAAAACATTTTAAATTAGACACTATCAAATTGAGTCCTATTGTCAGTCGTAATAGTTCGTGGAAGACAAAAACGTTATATGATGTTTCGAACAGTGAAGTTAATAACTTTCTAGGTTGTAATCATGGCTAACGGCTCTGCCTCAGCCTATTTGATGAAGTAATCAACCGCGACAATCGCGTACTTCACGCCACCTTTGGAGATTGGTAGAGAGCTGATGATGTCGATACCCCACATAGCGAATGGCCATGGACTGCCCATTTATGTGATTTTCATTGGCGGGGGTCTTGGTACTTTTGCATATATCTGGCATTTGTCGCGTCGCCTAACATAATCAGCAACATCCCGATTCACAGTCGGCCAATAGTATCCATAGCAGAGTATCTTTTTTGCTATAGTTTTCTCGCAATGTGACCGCCATATTCCCCCTCATCAACATCTCTTAAGACACGCTTTATCTTGTTATGGGTGATACACCAGAGTAAGGGAATAGAAAATCCCCTTTCTGTACATGGTTCCTTCCTTTATAATATACCATGAAGCTTTGCAAAGGACATGTCGCTTTTCGTTTCTCTTCTCCGACAAGATTCAATGCAACAGGTATTATTTAAATGGAGTCATCCATGATTCCTTCTCGGGCTCCATCTCCAGTGTTTGGTTAACTTCCATCATATATATACTTAGGGTGTGCAATGTTTCGAATAGAACCAAGCCCATTTGTTGCGCATCACCAGTGCTTGTGAGCTTTGCCAATGAATCAACTTCTCCATTTCGCTCACGCGGGATATGACAAATGTCAATGTGTTCTATATCCGCCAACGGCTCCTGAACTCAGGTAAGATACGGGGCAAGTCGTTGTCCCTTAGCCTGATAATCTCCTCCTACCTTATATACCACCAATTGTGGGTTATAAAAGATTTCAAGAGACTTTACTCTAAGCTCCTTTGCGAGTTTTAGCCCGATGATCAATGCTTTATACTCAGCTTCGTTATTTGTAGTGGGAAAATCAAGATTCAGTGCATAACAAATTGACCGGTTCTATGGGGTTACGTGAACATTTCCAACTCCGAAACAATGGTCATTAAATGCTCCATCAATGTACATCTTCCATCGCACTGTAGGAATTACTTCGTTTTTTGGGTGCTCGTCCTACATGGTAAACACCGCTATGAAGTCTGCCAATGCTTGTCCCTAAATTTCTCTTTGCGGAAAATTTGTAGTGTCAAACTGGCCGAGTTGGATATTCTATTTAAGTTATCTTCCAGATGTCTCAGGTCGTTGCAGGGCCTGTCGCAACGGCTAATCGGTATACACATTGATTGGATGGGCCTAGAAATACGGGCGAAGCTTGTGGGATGCGATCACCAAGCAGTATACCAATTTCTCTATCTTCGGGTAGTTTCTTTCTACCCCCGTTAATCGTTTATTAACATAGTACACCGGTCTTGGAATCTGTTCTCCTCACGAATCAAGGTGGCACTTATGGCATGTGGCGATACAGCTAAGTAAATATACAACCCCTCATAGTCTATCGGCTTTTATAAAACAGGGGTCTCTCCAAATGATCCACCAAAGCTCGGAATGCACCTTTACAATCTTGCTTCCATTCAAAATTCCTCCTCCTTACCTTATCAAATTAAAAGTGGAATGCATTTATCATTCGCCCTGGAGATGAAATGACTCAAAGCAACAACCTTCCCGTTCAAACTCTGCACTTGCTTAATGGTTCTAGGTGCTTGTATATGCCAAATGGCTTGAATCTTTTATGGATTAACATCAATTCCTCGAGCATTGACGATAAAGCCCAAGAACTTCCCTGATACAACACCGAATGATATATGAGTAGTCAAGTGATTCAGGATTGCTTTGACGAGTTCTGGAGGAGATAATGGAGCAGGAGGCTTCAGCGTGTAGATATATGTAGTGGTTCCGCTGTGTTTGACTTGTAACTGTTTCTCTGATGTACTTGAATTGTAATAGCTAGGCAGATGATTATAACTGTCTAGTTTGTGTTGTATTAGCTGTTTAACTCTGATGTATATGATACTATTTAAATTTTTATGTGATATATTATAATTTATTTGATTCCACTGTGAGATTATGATGTTGTCTGTTCTTTCTTTCCTTTCTTTTCTCTTTTCTATCCCTTTCTTTCTTCTTAGCGATGCGAATTCCTAGAGTTTGGAAGTTGGGTCTGTCCGACCTGAGTGTTTATTTTCTGTTTTATTAAACTCTTGGGTACTCATATTACGTATGAGTAGTCAAGTGTTTCAGAATTGCTTTGACGAGTTATGGAGGAGATAATGGAGCAGGAGGCTTCAACATGTAGATATATGTAGTGGTTCCGCTGTGTTTGAGTTGTATCTGTTTTCTCTGATGTACCTGAATTGTAATAGCTAGGCAGATGATTATAACTGTCTAGTTTGTGTTGTATTAGCTGTTTAACTCTGATATATATGATATTATGTAAAGTTTTATGTGATATAATATAATTTATTCGTTCCGCTGTGAGATTCTGATGTTGTCTGTTTCTTTCTTTCCTTTCTTTTCTCTTTTCTAACCCTTTCTTTCTTCTTAGCGATGCGACTTCCTGGAGTTTGGAAGTTGGGTCATTACATTGTGGTATCAGAGCACTTCAAAGGATTGATTTTCATGTTATAGAATCGAAGGATATCGAACATCTTTACTAAGTCCCAAATGTGGTCGTTTGATTGTCGTGACTTCACGAGCATATCATCTGCATAAACTTTCATCATCCTCCCAATTTGATCCTTAGATATTCGGTTAACCAAACGTTGATAGGTCGCTCCAGCGTTCTTTATTCTAAACGGCATCACTACGTAACAGTATAACCCAACATCCATGACAGAACTTATATGTTCCTAATCTGGGATGTGCATCGGGATTTGATTATACCTTGAGTATCCATAAGCAATAACAATTCGTTCCCTGTAGTTGAATCGACTAGATGATCAATTCATGGTAGGCGAAAGCTATCTTTAGGGCATGCCTTGTTGAGGTCCAAATAGTCAATACACATTCTTCATCCCCATTTGCCTTCTTCACAAGCACGGGGTTAGATATCCATTCAGGATAGAGGGCGTCGCGAATAAACCCATTGAATTTAAGTTTATCCACCTCCTCTTTAAGAGTGACGGATCTCTCCGGATCCATGCCCTGTCTTTTCTATTTCACAGGGACATATTTCGGATTAATGTTTAATGCATGGCTCGTGATGACAGGCGAGATCCCACACGTGTCGGAATGAGTCCAAACGAATACATCCATATTCGCTTGAAGGAAATCAGTAAGTTCTCTCATCATCGAAGGGTTGAGTTGTGATCCAATCTTCAACACCCACGGTGGGTTGTTGTGGCTGATTATGATATCAATCATCAGTTTAGCTGGCGCTACCTTGGTCTCCATGGGTTCCTCTTCATCATCCCTTGGATCTATATCTCTATAGAACCGACTGTGGTTCGCAAGCCAAGGCTTAGGCGCCATTTGTCAATTTTCAGTAACTTAGATGCAGACAGACTTGTCCATACCCTTTCCTTTCTCTTCTCGCTGAGCCTCTCTCAACTCAACCACATAACAGGCATGGCCTATCGTCTGTTCACCATGCACAACACCTACTCCGTTATCTGTCGGAAATTTCAACGTCAAACACCATGGAGCCAATTGAAAATTCAGCCAGGGCCGGATGGCCCAGAAAAACATTGTACAGTAAATCCACATCTAAAACAATAAACGGTAGGATCTGCACCCTCCTACGTTCTCCTAACTCAACTGGTAATTCAACATAACCAACCGCATTGGTTGCCATACGATTAAAACCAAGTATACGAGCTTTAGATGGTTTCAAATCCTTAGCATTCATCCCCATTTTATCATACGCGTTCTTAAAGATAATGTTCATAGAGCTTCCACAATCAATCAAAATTCTTCTCACCAAAGCGAGGCCAATAATGGCTGAGATAACCATTGGATCAATAGTATGGGCCTCTAATCTATCAACGTCCCTACTTCTGAATACTACATCATTTGTTATTGTATGCCATTGCTTGGCCGGAGTTCCATCCTCCGTATTCAAATAGCATTCGAAATCCACATGCCTCATTGAACTAGCATAGTGGTCCATTTCCTACCAACTTTTGTCCGTAGGATACGGCCCACCAACTATTGTGTTTATTACCAACCTTCCACCGGCCCGTCCAGGCTCCTCTACCCTGCACGGAGCCTGCCCTTGATTGGGGTCAGGCGTCCCCTATCCGCCATCATGTAGATTTTTCACAAACTGCTACAACTTTTCTCCAGAATCAATTTCTCAATGGCATCCTGGAGATGCCTACACTCATCCATATTGTGCCCACAACATTTATGAAATCGACAGTACTTCCCGGTTTGCTCTTGTGCCTTTGTTGATTCTTTCAGACGCGGCTTCTTATACTAGAAAGTATTACAAGTGGACATATAAATGTTCTCTAGGGATGCATTCAAAGGTGTATAGCTGCCATACATAAGAAACATGGATCTCGGCCTTCCAGGCTCCCTCTACCGGTCCCGATTCCCTTCTCCACTTCTTTTTTGTTGACTCGGCTTGTTTTGAACATTGACCTGAACCTTCGTGGAACTCTCACCAGACTGCTTTACTGCAATGTTTCTTTGTACCGCTTCTCCATTCGGCCCCGCAGCATTGCTTTTTCTAGACAATCTAGCCTCTTCCTTCCACATAAATTGGGCCGCCTTTGAGTAGAAACACTCCAGCATGGTCAGCGGTTTTCCAGCTAGCCAGTCACCGAACTCGGATTCGAGGTCAACCCCCTTGTCACATCCATAAGTATTGCATGATCATTAGGGTTACTAACTTCAGTGGTAGCAACACGAAATCTCTACAAGTAGTCCTTCAGTGATTGCCCCGAAGCCTGGATTATGCTGGACAATGACATCACATCTTTGGGGCGAGTAGCATGAATCCAGAACTGCTCCACAAATCTATTGCCATATTGTCAAATATTAAGATCGATCGTGGGGGTAATCTTCTGAACCACAACATAGAGATCCCAGAAAGAGTTATGGGGAAGCATCTGCATTTGGTAGCATCATTCGCTCTTGCTGAGTCCATCAACCATACGTACCTCATGATGTGATGCCTGAGGTTAGTTTCCACTTCGTAAGCTAGCATCGTGGGCATGTTAAACCTTCTAGTATACTCCATATGTAAGATACCATCAGTAAGTGGGGTGTGGCTCTTGGAGACTCGCCAGTCATCATTTGTCAAGCCCTGGTTCTCCCTCATCAGCTGTATGACCATTGCGGATAAATCCGGTATCTGGATAGGCAACGCAAAGTGGTGTACGTGCTCTACCTCGCATGAATGTTTCGGCCAATGTCTTTGATCCATTTCACGCCACCTTGGCCTATCATCCTCTTGATGCGTATCCTGGGAATTCATTTCATTATCATTCCGAAGAGGTAGTTGGCTAGCATCCGAACGTACTCCAACGCCCAAGTTCCTAGGTCCAGCATGTACATGATCCACCATCTGCACTTGAGGAGTTGCCCCTCTTGCTGAGGGATCGATACCGATCCCTACGGAGGGATCGACATCGATCCCTCTTAGCAGACCATGCTGGACTACCAAGCATTGCTCCGATAATCCTATCTGTGCTGCTTAAAGTTGGCGACGCCTGCGCCTATGTTGTTCATCTGATGAAGTCGAGATATTTGGCGTCGAGTAAGATGCGAGATCCCTTCTGGCACTTTGGCACTTCTATTGAGCAATATAGTTCATTAAGTTGGCATTAGCCTGGATTTGCTCGTTTAGCTGCCTATGACTTTCCATTAGCGGTCTCATCAAGTCATTGAATTCAGCTCTAGTTATGGAATCAATAGGGTTCTGGAATACATCAGGCTCCACATTCTCATTAGCAGGTTGATTGCTTGGACCCCTTTGTTGGACACTAGCGGTTTTGTGGGCATCAACATTCTGGGAAGTAGATTTGGTGTGCCTTACCATTTTGAATTTCTTTGCTTAGATCTTGATAAATCTAAACAGTATCTGTAAGCTTCTAAAGATGAAGCTGAATCTCCTTTGGGGGATTTCCTCAATCTAGTGCAGAAAAGGTGATCCTAACAGCCTGAGAATTAACGCTCCTAATGAAAGCACCAAAATGTTTGCAACCATATTGGTGATAAACACCAAAGAACATATTTAAGTAGTGGAATAAATGAATAAATTAAATGAAAATAGAGGAGAATCACAAAATATCAAAGAGAACGCAGCAGAAAGCAAAACAACAATATTTATAGTGGTTCCACGTTGATTTCCTATGTCCACTTTGAATATTCTCTTTATTTCTTCTCAATTCACTTGATTACAATTACAAACAGCGAGAAATAACAAGAGATCAAAAGAGAATAGAGGAAGTTAGTTACAATAATGGCAGAGTTTAACTAACAGCGTAAGAGTCCGCAGAATGGCCCATGTGCTTGTATTTATAGATGAAGGTGGCATCCAATTTGACTCAAACTTCGACAATAGGACTTCTTCCACCATATGGGCCCACCATAGGAAGGGCTAGGCCCAACACTCAATGGATAGGGATCGATACCGATCCCTCCATGAGTCGAGTTAGGGCTAGCGATCCCTATGGTAGCTCTCTTATGGTCGACAATGATGGTGCTTTGAATATCATACTGCTTGGACTTGCAGAGCTTAGGTTCTTGCAATATTTCAACTTGAATCTTGACTTGGTCTGGGAAATGTCGATCCCTCCTGATGCCCCCTATATACACGGACCCACTCCCCAGTAGCCATGCCCTGCTAATCCATATTATACGAAACGTATCATGCCATTCCACATCCTTCAAGGATACTATGTCGATCGATACTCCACTCCAAATACATTATGCTGATCCATATCTCCTAAACATAATATATCGATCCATACTCTACTCCAATTACATTATGCTTATCCATATCTCTTGAATATAATATACCGATCCATACTCCATACCAAATATATTATGCTGATCCATATCTCTTGAATATAATAGGTCGATCCATGTCCTTTGAGGATATCGTGCCGATTCATTCCCTTCACGTATATTATACTGATCCCACTCTCACAAGCGCATCACACCGAACCCTTTAGCTTCAATAGTCATTCCGATCCCTCTACATTCTCACCCAAACCAACTATCTTGCCAAATAAGTATGCCGACCTTCCACTATACTAAGTGTATACCAACCTCTCCATGATCTCATCCAATTCGACCAATGTCCATGACGATCCCTATTCCAACCAAGCTAAACTCCATAGTTCCGACATCCTGCATTGTCTATCTATTAACCCTATTCACCCTGGGATAGATACAACTGCTCGAACATTATATTGTGGTAATGTTTTGATGTCTCTCGATCATCCTTCTCATCATTAGTCGAGCCTGTCTTTCGTAATCACCCCCATGTAGCTGGGTGAAAGCACCATATAACAGCCTCCAATTTTAGACAACTAATGCTTACAACCCAACCTAGAAAGAACAACCGCTAGAAGCTTCCCTTCAACATCAACTATTACTAACGATGTTGCGGCTCTATCACTTTTGACATGAATTAAATGGACATTCCTAACATGCCATCCTTCTACAACTCATATCTTAACTTTCCTTTATGGCTTTTGATGAATAATGTTTATTCATTACTTTCATTGACAAATCCAATTGTGGAATAAACTATGCATCCTCACATTGAAGTGGATTAGAAAAATAAACTATGCACATTTTTGAATAACTTATTGCCACTTTTTCTTGGTGGAATAACTTTTCCACCCCTATCTTTCCATCCTTAACTTGGGATCTACTACTATCTTCTATGTGTATTTTCCATCTCATAACCCTCTATTACCACTTTTATAATCCAAATCCCTTGATAGTATTCTCAATTCGTTGTATTTTTTTACCTATAATCCTTCATACAAGCATATCATAGAACTTGCAAAAGTGTACTTTAATACCATTTATTACTCTTTTAGGGGTTCTTCTTACGGCTTTCGCACATGCCAAAATAACATTTCTAAGTTCTCTCTAGTGTTTTTTTTACACTCTACGAGGATTTCTTATTGCTACTCTTTAAGTATTCATTGCTATCTTCTTCATAGTCTTACCTTTCATCTGGTCTTACCTAGACACTCATTCCTGTCTACTTCATATTTAAAATTTTGATTTGGTCTTTTGCCCTTTTTTTCAAAACTAAAACTTTAAAATTTTGAAATACTTAATCTCAAAACCTTTGTCCTTAAAAGTACAACTTTGAAATCTCAAAAGTACTTGGTCTCTTAACTTTTAAAACTTCAATTTAGGATTCTTTAATTTAACTTATCCGTTAACCAAATTCAATTTTTAAAAAGTTTCTTTTTTTCCTTCAATTCACTTTTCCTTTTAAAGACCTTTTCTACCTTTTCTTCTTAAAAATTGGGATTTTTGATCAACAATTCATTAAGTTTTCCTTTTAAAAACTCATTTGTTACACTAAACTATTTCTTTCTAAAAACGCACTTTATAGTATTTCTAAAATAGATTTTTAAAATTTTAAATAGTAAAAACTAGAGTAAACAAGACAACTCGTACCCTATCATTTTCTTACCACTCATACTATCTCCATCTCCAATCCTTGATGAAGTCCCTAACAATATGTAAGGGGCACTTTTAAAGCTACTTGCAATAAATGTGCACAATAAAGGAAAATGTCAATTTTCCTTTGTTTTTTCTTTTTTCTATGTTACTGCTAATTAGGAAACTAGCATTATTTTTAATATATTCTACTAACATTTACTAACATTATGCGATGTAAATTCCTATTACTGTTTCTAGTCGCTAACAACATTTTATTTGAGTTTCCAACCATGTTTCTAAATATATTTTGAAATCTTACTACCATTTAACCCTCTTCACTAATACTGCTCTTATTTAAATTGCTTTTTACGTATATAGTTTTCCATACAATTTACTATCTTCTTAGTTGAACCATTGTAGTGGTATAACACCCTGCAAATTTTACGTTAGTTAGTTATTAAAATTAGTTAGTTACCAAAAATGGAATTTCGTAATGAATTTTGACTATGGAACTTGCATCATTGTGTTCGTAGAAAAATTCTAAGCAGTTTTCATATTTGGAGTTTCAAGATCGGAGCTAATATGAAGAAGTTACGAACGAAAAATGAATTCAAAACGAAAATAATTCAATATAATTAATTAGCATTTATAATTAATCACTCAGGCCCACAGGCTGATCCATTATTAGGACAGATCTACCACTAGCGGTCGACCGGTGATCCATAAGTTGTCGACCGCTTGGCGTGTGGTTGATAGGGTTTGCTTAGGCCACAACGGCCCGGATTTAATATTTTTAACCGTATGACTGTGGTTGATTCTAGCGCCTATAAATTCAGGCCTAGCACTCTCTTTTATTCTCATATTTTTTTGGGAAAAAAATCAAGGAAGCTTTACCATTTTTCTTCTCCACTACTTTTCTAAAATTATAAAATATTTATATACGTATATAAATTGGAGAAGAATAGAAATTCGAAAGAAATGGAACAGAATCAACGTACAATACGTGTACTCAAGGTAAATCTTTATTCGTATTTCATATATATATTTATATTCCCTTCCATCCCAAATCTCTTCTCAGATCTGAAATCCTAACGTATGCATATTTCGCTTTTTATACTTATTTCATGGATTTAAAAGAAGATGGCATTGAATGAAAGGTTCTACTTCATATCTGGAGATTTGGAGCACTTTTTAAAGGTGAGTGGGAAATTTTATAGATCATTGTAATATGAGAATTATCCCATTGGTGTTTATCTGGTTACCATGTTAACTGGATATTATATATGAGTTATAGGCAACAAATTGAATATAATCCGAGTATGATAAATATCACTTACATAGTCTTGTTTATGTATCGATTTAGAATTATTTATAACCTAATTTAGAAATCAGTCCCAAAAATATGAATTTAGAATGTTTATTTGAATGAAATTTATTCCAGATTTGAAATAGGTTGTATAATAATGTTATGAATTTGGATTATTACCCTAATCTTATTGGAATGTAAACTTTTCTATGTTTGGATTATTGGAATTTAGATCCGTTTAATAATCGTAAATTAGTTTAGTTTCTTTCCCTTTTAGAAAAAAACGGTATTTATTCTAACAAGGAATAAATGCAAATAAAAAGAGAAAGAGATGTATAAAGTATGAATTCATTGTGGTTTACACTGTCTATGTCAATAATACAAGGAAAGGATTGTTCCTTGTAATTTCAAGCGATGCAATCTTTTGTGCTCTAAAGTTAAATCTATTGTTTTGGACTAATTTTTGGATATTACGGCGAATAATCTTTTTAGATGTGATTCTAACAATTGAACATGGAAAAGAATATTCTGTTAAAGATGTATAGCATGAATATATTTGATAAAAGCAGATATTTTTATGTAATTTACTGTGCTTGAAATAATTAAAATAAAACTTGACAAATAAGGAAGCTTACACTAATATTCGCGTTTAGGATAACTAATTAATGGAAAAGGAATTTAAAAGGTTGTAACTCAAATAAGTGGGAAATAAATGGAAACAAATATGGGATTTGCATTAATTTGATAGGGTAAATGGATTAATGTGACTAATAAATAAAGAAGTTGAAGTAATAACTATGGGATAGTTAAAAAGATTACTAATTAGATATCAGTAAACATATAAACGTCTTAGGAAATGTCCTTAGGGTGATATTCATTTATCTTGGACAAGTTGACATTTATGGATATGTGATTAAAATGGAATTGGTTAGTAATGGAGCATTTAAGGTAGATATATAGCCTTAAATAACAAAAGGGGATTAGCAAGCCAGGTCCAATGTTCAACTTAGAATAATAAATAAATAAATTTAAGAATAACAATCTTAGGAAAGTATGGCTTAAAAATAAAATAATAATAAGCATAGGTTAATTGATTAGACTTAGTGGGTTGAAACTACGAGGTCGACAGAGTTTCACAACAGAAGTCTTCCCTTCACACAGAGGCTACCAGTAGTTGTGCACACTTATTACTAATGTGAGATATTTCTAATTATAGAATCCGAATAAATGGTTGTTCAAGAAAAATATGAATGAATTCTTATGCAGCCTAATCAATTGACACGGAGAGATGTGTGTGTGTAAGAGTGTGGTAAATATGGCTAAGTCATAGAGATATCTCCTATGAAAAGTACTTGGCGATGATGCGAGGTTAGTCCTAGATTCTATTAGGGTAAATCTATCTAGCTAATTTGGCTACCAGTTTCTACGAAAAGTCAAACTAATGTGAGATATCATTGTGAGCATAGATCATAAAGTGAAGAATCTACTTCGGGAGTTTGAAGGTATTAAGTGGTTGTTTGAGGACCCACCTCCCTTGAAGTATTAAATGGTCGACCCATGAAAATAAATGAAGGACATGCTTGAAGGATTTGAGGTACTAAGTGGTTGTTTGAGGGCCTACCTCTTTTCTTAATTAGAAAAGTATTAAATGGTCAGTATATGCAGTTAAGAGAGATAGAGGATATCTCTGGAATAATCCGCTTTAGGTTTGAGGTCTTCAGTGACTATTACGCCTCTGTTTGTAACAAAAGTTTTAAGTGACTAAGCGAGATTCCAAGCATGTTAGCTAGATTTCACCTTTAGGGAGTCCACCTAAGGATGCGTATTAAACTTAGGGGCCTGCTTCAGGGGTTTGAGGGTATTAAGTGGTAGTTTGAGGACCTTCCTCTTTGAAAGCATTAAATGGTTAAAAGTCTACCTAGTCCTTGTTATAAAGGTATTAAGTGGCTTTGGTACTTTCTCTCATATAGCTAGACTTCTAGGGCGATAGGGTTAGTACCTAAGGATTTGGTTTGGATGACAACAACTTTAGGAAATCATATAAAATATAAATACTAATTTTTTATCGAGGTATATAGTATATAGTGCAGGGTATTAGAGAGGTGTCGATATAAGATGACTGTAAAGTATCAAGTAATGATTGAAGAGTTAAATATATTAATATAAAGACTCATGAGTATTCAAGAGTTCAAGATTCCAAGGTAATCCAGGTAAGTAATAGAGTCTAAAATGTTTGTTAAAATTCTAATAGCACTTGATATCTCTCTTTCTCTCTCTATATGTTTTAAGTTTTACGATGGTTTTAAAATGTTTTGGTTTTTAAATATTCATTTCAAAATAGCTTTTAATAATTTTTAAAATTCTTATACTTGTTATTTTAGTTGTTAATATTTTACCAAGTTATTGTTTTAATTAGATTTTGATTTACATTAGTTTATTTTTCAAAATTCTTATCATATAGCTGTACTTAAGTTTTATTATGATTATAATGTATATATATTATATTTAAACATACTTAAAAGCATAAAATTATTTCACAAAACAATAAATTTTCAAAATAGTATTTTAAAGTGGTTTTCAAAATTACAAAGAGTGTGTCGACATACTCTAACCTTATATGTCGACATACTAGCCGTGAATTTTAAAATTCAATTTTCAAAGGAAGTGTCTATTCGTTGTATCTCTTCACGAATAGACAAGACCATTATTCCTCTATAAGTACTGCGTTCCCAATGAATTTTTCAATCACTTTTCATTGTTCTTCTCCCCTCCTTCTTTTCTTTCATTTTCTTACGACAAATATAACCATACTTTGCTGAATTTCGACCAGAATCAAACTCAATCACTATTAGTTTGATTCTCTATCATTTTCTCTCTGATTTCTATCATCTCCCTCACTCTAATCAAGATCTAAGTGATATTCAAGGATTATAGGATCATTTTTAATCAAGATTAAAGTTTTGAGTTTGCAAAACTCTATCAAATTAAACCGATATACTTGTGGGTGTGATTGAAGTCATTGAAATCAATTGGGTGTGCTTAGTAGCCTGTAAATCTAGCAGGGGGTGTGATTGTAGCCCAGAAATCAACCTGCTCTACCTAGAGTCCAAGATTATGGAGTGTTTGTTTCGTAGCCTTGAAATCGAGCTTGTATTTTCATTTACTAGTTGAAAAGAAATCCATATAAGGAATTGTACAGGACTGGACGTAGCGTAACTCCGAACCAGTATAAAATCCTGGTGTGTTCTTTCCTTTTACTACATTTACTATTTATCTATGTTTTGATTCTGTGATTGTTTCTATGATTGTTAATATCATTATTCTAAGCATAATTTCGAAAGATTTCAAATGGATTTATATAAATGAGAAAACACTATTCACCCCTCTTTAATGTTAATTTAGCCTTAAGATCCCTATTCCGCAATATTACATTTGGTATCAGGGCAATGGTTTTCAAAGTATTCATAAACTAATTTTTGAAAAACTTTAGTGTCATTCTTTAACGATATTTTTAACACTATTTTCGAAAGGATAATTTGTAAAATCATCATTACAATGTTTCATAGATTTGCATCTATTCATTACGAGAAGTCACGTGATCTATTGAAAAGGAATAAATTATAGGAACAAATGTGTTACATGGCTTTTGATGAACAATCATATGATAATAAGACACTGCAGATCAAAAAGGATAAATGGATATTTGATAGTGGTTGTTCAAGACATGTCACTGGAAATTCGGAGATATTGAAAGATATAGTTTACAGAGGTGGAGGATCAATCAATTTTGGTGGAAATTCTAAAGGATATGTGATTGGCATTGGTAACATTGGTAGTTCTAAAACTCCTACTATTTCCAATGTTTTGTTAGTTAGGAATTTAAAACATAATTTATTAAGTATTGGTCAGTTGTGTGATTGTTAACACAAAATATGGATCAATACCCTAGATTGAGTGCAAAAGCACAAGCCTTATTTATGAAGACAAATAAAATAGTAAAAACAATAGTAAATTGCGAAAAAAGAAAGGAAACAAGAGATTTTTATAGTGGTTCGGCTGTTAACGAAGCCTACATCCACTATATAGCTTTTATTTCAACTGTTGTTATAAGAGAGTTTGAATTACAATATTGTTCCTCTTCTTCACGTTAGATTAAGTCACCATTGATAGAAACAAAAAGGGGACCTCAATTGTCTCTCAATGGCTGTTTTGTGGGAGAAGAGAAGTGAAGAAAGAATAGAAGAGCTTCAGTAGAGATCAAGTTAGGAACCCCTTTCCTGTTGAAGGTAGGATGGCATTTATAGGATTTAGACAACACTTGCATCAGAACCATTGCACCAGAAGCCTGTAATTGTCCATAGGAAGAAGCACGAAAAATTTGGTGAGCTTCCAAGCTAACTTTTTGGATCAATACCGATCCAATGATCTATGTAATTTTTGCACAACTTCTTTCCAGTTGCCTTCGCTGCTTGCTTATGAGACTCTCCATGCAATTTCATAGCTTGTCGACTTGTTTTAATGATGATCCACTCATAAGTTTGACTGAACTTTAGTTTGAATCTGATAAGTCTTTACTTCTCAAACTTGGATACTTGAATTGTTACCAAACTTGGTAGATAGACTTAGTAGAGAAGTAGAAACATAACACAAGTGGTTAGGAGGAACCTTAAGCCAAAATCATGGATCGGTACCCATCTAATTGGATCAGATCGGGTCGGATTTGATCGGTACCCATCCAATTGGATCAGATCGGTATCCATCCAATTGGATCAGATTGGATCATACCTATACAAAGTGTTGGCATAATTTTGGATCAAACTTTCAAGATTCCTTTATATCATGCTTTTAGGCCTTCCGGTCAAATCTCGAGTCATTCTAGCTTAATTTGAATATTCTAACTCCTTTTGAATTTTGATGGGTTAGCAATCCGGTTAGCATTTGCCCCCTAGAGCATACTTTCATTGGAAACAAAGTGTGCTCTATAATTTTTTATCTTTCAGTTTATGTTTTATGGAGTTTCACTGGTCGTATCTTGCCATCTTGAATAGTTGTCTATGACATACCTTCTACTATCTAGTCCTTAGTTGTGAATCTCCATTGTTCATAATTATCGAGTTATCTTGACTTGATAACTACAAGGACGAATAAAAACATCGAGTAGGCCGATCTAATGTAATTTGAAGTCCTTTGGAGGAGTATATTTGGATGGGTACCAATCCAATTGGATTGGATTGGTGCTGATCCAAGTACTATACAAATTTTCGTTTTTCTTTTTTCTTTCCCCTTTTTTATAAGGGGTCGGATCTCCCATTCTATCACTTTACCTTTTCAAGTCGAGCCGATCCAAGCATCCTAAGTTGTCGCAGATCCAATTCCTGCCATCACCAGAGAGACGCCGCTGTTGATCTTCGCCTCTAGAACCACTAGCCTCTATCGTTTTACTATTGTGCCATTCTATATTTCCAATCATCATCGATCCATCAATACCCTAATTTAGGTTGCTTTGCATCGGAGAATAACCCACTTTTCTCCATTTTGAAGGTTAGTGATGCGGATTTTTTGCATATTATCAGTGGTTGGAGATGAAGTTGTCTTGGCAATGGATAGAAGGAAGATTCGAACCGATTGTGAGTTTATTGAAGAAGATAGTAAGTTGGGTCTTAAGTTCTTTACGGAACGAAGCTAGGGTTTTTCCTTGTTTCTCGATATGCTCTGCTCTCTTCATCCACAGAGTCAGAATTAACTTGCACCTAGTTGCACAGTTGGTCCCGACACGACGTCTTGCGGGTTCATTTTAGTTTTTCTAAGAGGTGATAATAGCTTACAGTAGCATCTTGTATGCATCTCAAGTTGTTAACCCTTACTAGAGAACTAAAATCGACTTATATTGATAATTCTCTTCCCGATTCAGACCCATCGGTCTATAGTTTTTTGCTTTGGATTGGTCATGTCATTGCATAGCCGGTGTACCTTGAATAAGAAGAGCTTTCCGTGTCACTTCGGACAACGGATACGTTATCGATCATTGGTCGATAACGGGTAAGTATAGAAGAAAAGACATTAACAAGTGATATAGATCGCTCTTTGCAATGTAAGTGATCCATCTACATGGAACGGTTTGTTCACAGCATTCGGGACGTCGGACCCGTTCTCACTTAGATTATACATCGCACACACCTATGGTTAATACTTGGAATACAATCAACAGTTGGTACACATCCATTATCTTTTGAATTTAAAGTATCAAATATGCTAGGATTTATGGTTTAGAGATTTGGCGCATCCGACTGTTTTAAACACAAGCTTTCTTATATAAAATGACGTGAAAATCTTCTCAACACAAGTCAGTTGAGGGAAACTCACATATTTCTGAGGCGTAGTTGTCATCGATCCCAGTGGAGTCTACTGCTCCCATAACTCGGGTCAATACGGCCATCTGATTCTGGTTGTCCTTGTCATCGATCGGACTCCTCCTAACTTCATAGTCCTGCATAATCCTCTGGAGAAATCCCCTTCTATCTATACACACGGGATGTTGCGAAGCATATGCTCGCAATATAGTATCCCAGAGGATGACGTGCTTTTACCATCGAGAGGGGAATTCGCTCATAGGCCACCTTCATGATATGTGGATTGTCACCGCTATATGTGTATGGTGCAGTACCTCATTCAATCATTTCTTAGTGACAACGCTTTAGAAAATACGGTTAGCCCCATTCCAAATTCATCCAAACAGGTACGCCATGTTGATGCGCTTATACGTTCTCTTTATGCGGTCGCTTAATTATGCCCTAAGCTTTGTCGAATTGTAGTATCTCTTATTATTTTAAAAAAAAGAGGCTAGCCCGTCGCTCGTTTATATTGAGGCGCAACGCAGCCGAAAAATCATACTTGATCTTCCCAGCAAGGTTCCCTCATTCAAGAATCAGTTCCTCTTCACTAAATGTCCAGAGGGATTCACCCATATATGGACCATGGGTAGTAACTTTCTTTCACCATGCTTTGGAACTTCCATTAATTGCTACAAATATTTTGATCGGTCAATATTCCTTATAGTTCTTCCAAAGATTAACAAGGATCCAGCACTTGGCACTATTCTTAGAGCCCCGAAAGCGATCGATGCTCAGGAGCGCACAATCAGGTTTTTTCTCACAGGCGAAAATCTCCATCAACGTGGGCTCTTACACCCTGGGAAGTTGGTTGGATTTATTAGCGCTTCTTACCACTCTAGAGCCCAAACTCGCTCTATTTACTTTTCCCATGAATCTGGTGAAGATGATGATGATGTGGAGGAAGAAAGTGACCTATCCGACGGGTCAGAGAAGACTTTTGAATAGATCCACATTCACGTCAGGGTCGATAGTCCGCTCAAAATGCCATCAATCTCGGAGGAGAAAGAAGAAGAGTTTATTCAACGGGCGGGGAAGGCTTCACTGATTGAAGAGAAGGAGGAAGGAGAGATCAGCGAGGAGTGCCCTTTAAATGTAGATGAAATAGATTGGGATACTAGCACTAGTCAATGAATGATCTGGTTTGTGTATTCTACTCGGGTCGTTAAAATATAACACACACTTCACTAGGATCACACAGTTTATATTATTGTTATTTTCTAGGTTATTTTAGTCTGTCAAATGCCTCTTTCCTAAAGCCATTTACATCATTTGATGCGTGAATCATGTCTCGTGGCTTTTACAATGATTTTGATCAAGTACTAGAGTCTTAATGTTCATAGAGACATTATTCCATGCATCATGCTTTCTAAGAGATTGACGAGGAAAGGAAGAAGAGGAAGCATAGGGAGACGAAAGTGCATCGTCGTGCTGAGAAAGACCAAGGCCACGATAGAAGAAGTGGCCATAAGAATAGTAAGAGCCCGGTTGAGTGGGAAGATTTATCAAAGAAGCTGAAAAAAGACCAAGGGCAGGAACCTAATTCACAGCTTCCTGCTTCTACTAGAATAATCGTTTCTGCTTGCGATGTCATGACCTTCTCTACTCATGCTGTTAATACCGCCTCCTTTCCAGTTTTTAGTTGTGCTCCTTGCATCCTTCCCGTGGGTCCCCTGCAACTACGGGTTGCGTTCCCTAACTAATTCTTAATAGGGGTTATTTTCAGTATGCCTAATTTGAAATTGGTCCGTGCAGTGTCATATTCACCCCATCTCCATATGATTCAAAGCGGCTTGGAGAAAGCCAAGGGGTGGGAAAAACTTTGCATGCAACTTTCCACTGTTAATCAAAATAATGACCAAGAAATTCTCTTGCTTGAGTCCTAAAAGGATGAGTATGAGAAGTAGCTTGCGGATCATAATGCACAGATTAAGAGGTTGAAGAAGGAGAGGGATGATGCCGTCAACAGAGAAAGTAAAAGTGCTTCTTTGTTTAAGGAACTAAAAGAGTCCACCGACCAGGCTGCACTCAACTTTAGAGATGAAATAAAGAAGTGCAATACTGACGAGACGGCCTTAAAAGAAAAACCGAGGATAACCGGGATGTTGGTCGAGATGGAGAAGAAAACCATCACCGAACACACCCAAAAAATTACCTCTCTTCGTGAGCAAATTTTAACTTTGAACATTGAGAAAAATTTACTGGCGTCAATGAAGGCTGGCATGGAAGCCAGTTTTTTAGAACATCAACACACCTTAGCGAAGGAGATCGAAGGCTTGGATGCTACTATTTTAGGCTTTAATGTTAACTCTGTACTACATCAAGGAAGCCTCGCTTACTTTGGCCCGTTGTTCCCTCGCACACTTGCTATAGTTTGGGAAGAGGTTCTTGCTTGATTTCAAGACATGGGTGGCGATTATATTGAAGAGGAGTTGGTTTCGGCATACTTGAACGAAGAATCTCGCCTAACTTTAGTGGAAGGCAGGAAAATCTTGGGGCTTGAAAGGGAACGTGAAACCATTAATGCCATAGCTACCGTTAAGGCTGTTACCGAGCATTTTCCTTCAGGCCCGGGTGAGCCATCTTTGCATCTTCATGCTGATGAGGGGGTTGTTTCTACTTCTCATGTGACCATGCAGCTATCCAAGGAGGGTAATGGCGAAGTTTTTCAAGTTGTTACGCATGAACGAACCCCGACAACAGGTAATTTTCTTATCTTTCCTGTGCTTAAAGACTTTTAATTCATGCCTGATGAAATTGCCAAGATAACCACCATATATTCTGACATTGTACATCAACCTTCTCTTCCTATTGAGTTGCCTCCTCGTCATGATACTAGATCTGCTGCCATTCTAACCACATCAACCATCATATTTGCATCCTGCTCACAACTCAGTTCGTAATCCGAGCAAATTGCAGTGCTGCATGGTTTGGATGATCCCTCCATTTCTCAAGTGAAAGGCTTGGTGACTACTGATCATAGGAGTAGGCGGGTTAGGCTATTCAACCAGACAAAGCAGGGGTCGAGCAGCCGACAACCGAGCAACAAATGATAGCAGTGAAGAAGGAGAATGTTGAAGAACAAAAGTGGTCATCAAAGAGTTCTCATAGACCTCGCAAGCATAAATGCAAAGGAGGGTCTGCCAGTGGCCATGTTTCGAAGAGCGATATTTCCCTAGGACAAACCTAAGAAATTATCGATCAAAGGCGGGAAAGGCGACTGGGGAAGCAGTGAGTAAAACACATGATTTTTTGTTGCTCCATTTGTTTTTTTATTACTTTTTTTATAGGTGTAGAGCCAGCACTTAGCATTTATACTTGTAGTTGTCACAGTGGTATTTGTATTTTTCCATTTATGGCCGATATTGTGTGGGTACGGCCTCCGTTTTTTGTTGTTGTACAACAGAAACATTATAAGTAATAAAACTATTGAAATTTTGATTGTCACTTTATTTTGTCTACTTTTCTATGCTCCATGCAGTTATGCCAGTTTTATTCATCATTGTTTTATTTAGCCCCATAATTACTGCCAAGATTCTTTGTCCGGAGTAACAGAACTGCGAAGTATTTGCAACTTCGATTGAGTGTCGGTGTGTGCCCCTACTTCACAGGGTTTCCTTCTTCGAGCACTTGAAAAATGAACGGTTGATCCAAGTTATTCCTCGGATGTCTGTAACCATATCTACTTTGCAGTTCCTATCTTCGAAACTTGTGACCCGAGCATCTCAACTCCAAAGATTTTGTCTGTCAACGATCAAAATACTTTACCGATCTTTAGTTGGGCGATATATCTGGACTCACGTTAATTACTTTTGATATTGGGAGTGGATCCTTGTTAGTCTTGTGATAGACGATTTTCACGGTGTTCCCAGGACAACACCGGTACTTACAAGATCTTAATGGTTTATTGATGATGCCGAAGCAATATCAAGTAGTGCTTGCATGGTATGTGCGGCTTTTAAGAGTGTGCAGCTTATGAAATGCGTAGCCTTTTGATAGTATGCGGCTTATGAAATGCACGGTTTATGGGATTGGTATGACCCATCGATCCAAAATGATTTGGAACTCTCGATGTTGCCAATCCTCAAGTAACAGAGGAGTTTATGCTTCGAGAGCGTGTTTCCACGGCTCAAGAAGTGATGCATGGCTTGTGGGACTATGCGGCTTAAGTAATTATATTTTCTTGGGCGTGATTCCATAATTCGAGAAGGGTGCGTGGTTTATGGAAAAGCGCGGCTTTGATATAGGCCTTTCCGGTGTTGCCGGAGCAACACCGGTTTTTAGAAGGCGGAGATCGAGTTCCATCAATCCAACGGTTTGAGTTGATTTGCTTTCGTAAACTGAGTGGGTAGATAGGGCGTACTTGAGCATGGTTCCACTATCTAAATCAGCGATTTGATCGTTTTGAGTCAATTTGATCGTGTCAACTCAGCAGGTTACTTTTGTGAATGCATTTTTATTAGCTCAGAAAGCAAAGCAATTTTATTAATAGAATTTGGGTAAGTTTTCCCTATTTACAATGCCTACAGTGTTCCAGGATGGCATATTTATAGGAAATAGGAAATATATAAGATAGTTTTAGATAAATTAACGCTGCAATTATTCACTGTTTCAAGATTGAGGAATTAAGGTTCCACCAATGGCTGTTAGCTTGAACGCGGCATCCCCGAGCTTTTGGCCAATCACATAGGGCCCTTCCCAGTTCGCTCCGAATGTTCCTTTTCTGGTGAGCGGCAGTCCTTAACTCGGCTTCTTCCATATTCTCATCAACCATATCGAGCGACTCATGTAGGAGCTTCTCATTTTACCTTTGATTGAGCAACGATAAGAGGGGACTTCTAGCTTGATTGGGATCACTTCTTCTGAACCATATGCCACGGCGAATAGGAAGTGCCCGGTTGTGGATTTATGCGTTGTCTTGTAAGCCCACAATGCAAGTGGGAGCTCATCAACGCAATTTACTTTAGATTTAGTTAGTCGCATTTTTATGGGTGGACTTGATGATCTTGTGCAATGTTTCCACTTGCCCGTTTGCCTGCGGATGTGTGACAGCGGCAAAACTTTTCTTGATTCAGAAGCGTTTGCAAAAGTCTTTGAACCCACGCTTTCGTATTTAGTCCCGTTATCTATGATGATTTTTTATGGCACCCTAAACCTACAAATAATGTTTTTAGCAACAAATTTAATAACTTTTTTGTGATAACATTGGTCAGTGGTTCCGCTTCGGCCTATTTGGTAAAAAGTCAATAGCAACGATAGTGTATTTGGCTCCTCCTTTAGCCATTGGCAATACACCAATCAGATCAATTCCCCATATTATGAATGACCATGGGCTAACCACTATTGAAGGAGTTGTTTTGACCTTGCTAAATCTTTGGCATTGGTCGCACCGTCTAGTGTAATCTCCTATATCGTGGTTTACTATTGGCCAAAAATACCCATATCGGAGAAATTTCTTTGCAAGGGTTTGCCCTCTAGTGTGATCTCTGCAGTCGCCTTCATAAACTTCCCTAAGAATTCTTCAGACTTCCATTTTGGTCACACACCTGAGCAAGGGGGTAGAGTATCCCCTTCGGTAGAGCAACCCATCCTACACTGCAAACCGTGGCACCTTCTAAAGGAGCTTTTTCATCTATTCTTGTCTGCAGGGAGTGTTCCTTTGAGCAGGTAGTCCTTGATCGATGTCATCCACAATTACGGTTCTTCGGTTGTTTTAAAAATCCAATCTATATCCATTTTTCTTATGCTTGGAGTGGTCAAAGTTTCGACTGGGACTAGCCCTAGGGACTAAGCTTCACCTGAATTGGCTAGTTTGGCTAGATAGTCCACCTTTATGTTTTGTTCCCTTAGCATATGAGTTATGGTGTAATGTTCGATGTCATATAACAATTCCTGCACTTTAGATAAATATGGAGGGAGATTCTATCCCCGAGCTTGGTAATCGCCTTTTATCTGGCAAACAACTAGTTGAGAGTCGTTATAGATGTGTACATACTCTATCCTAAGCTCCTTCATAACTTTCAGCCTGGCTATCAATGCTTTGTATTCTGCTTCTTTATTTGTTGCGAGAAATTCCAAACGTAATGCATAGCAAACATATTGGTCTTCGGGAGTTTTGGTCGCTACTCCTGTCCCCGAGCAGGATTTGTTAAATGCACCATTGACGAACAACTTCCAACGTGTTACCACTTCTAGAATTATTTCTTCTTCGTTATCTCCTATCATAAACCCGACAACGAAATCTACCAGCACTTTCCTGTTGATCACCCTACGATGACGGTAAGTAATTTCGTATTGACTCAATTCGATATTCCATTTGATAAGCCGTCTAGAGGTCCTAGGGCGGTACAACAATTGCTTCAAAGTTGATCTTTAGTGCTTTGATCGAGTGTGCCTGGAAGTATGGTCGTAACTTTCTGGATGCGATCAAGAGGAAAAATGATAGTTTTTCCAATTCAGATAATTTTTCTTGGCTCCATTAAGTCGCTTACTAATGTAATATTTGGATCGCTAGATCTTAGCTTCTTCTCGTACGAGCGTAGCACTTAACGCATGGGACGAGACTGCTAAGTAGATAAACAAGTCTTCTCCGTTTATTGGCTTGGACAAGATTGGCGGGGTTTCCATATGTCACACCAGCTTTTCGAATGTAGTTTGGCAAGCTTAATTCCATTTGAAGTTCTTCTTTCCCTTCTTTAGTGTGTCAAAGAACGGCTTACATTTGTCGGTTGCTTTTGAGATGAATCGGCTTAGTGCTGCTACTTTTCCATTCAATCTTTGTAACTCCTTCTTATTCCTCGGGGCCTCCACTTCCCGTAAAGTGACTTGCAGCTAACAATGAATCCTAATAACTTTCCAAAGGCTACTCCAAAGTGACATTTAAGTGGATTGAGTTTCATTCTATATTTGTAGAGAATTTCAAACATTTCGGTGAGGTTGTCCAAGTAATTTGCAGCTGTGCATGATTTAATCAACATATCATCTGCATAAACTTCCATAGTATTCTCGATCTGCCATTTAAACATGGTGTTCACCAGTCATTGCTAGATTGCCCCAGCATTCTTTATGCCAAATGACATTACTTTGTAGTAGTATAATCCCATATCTATAATGAAACTGGTATTTTCCAGGTCGGGCTCATGCGCCATGATCTGGTTGTACCTCGAATAAGCATCCATAAATGATATAGTTCATGTCTTGTTGTCCCGTCCACAAGTTGGTCTATTCTTGGTAGAGGAAATATGTATTTTGGGAAAGTTTTGTTTAGGTCTTGGTAGTCAATATAGGTTCGCCATTTCCTATTGGACTTATTGGCTAAGACTGGGTTGGATACCCCTGGGGGTATGTTGCATCGTGGGCAAAACCATTCACCATCAACTTGTCCACTTCTTCTCTTAGTGGTTTGGACTGTTTGGGTCCTAGGCCGCGTCTCTTCAACTTCACTAATGTATACTTAGGATCAATATTAAGTGTGTGCCATGCAATCTCTGGTGAAACTTCGAACATATTGGAATGTGTCCAAGCGAATACATCTAGGTTAGCGTGAAGAAATTTGATGAGTTTCGGTCGCGTCTTGTTTCCAAGATGTCATCCAATTTTCAGGACCTATGTTGGGTCATCCATATCGACTGGGACAGACACCGTCAATCGGTACTGCAGGTTCTTCGCTGAACTCCTCTTTCTAGGTTCAAAGCCTTATCGAATCGGCTATGGTCCCCAAGCCACGGGCGCTCTGCAGTTGCTATTCGGTAGGTTCACGAATGTGGAGAGTTCTCCCAGTATTCTTCCGCTTTTCTTTTCATCTAGACTCCCGTAGTTCTACAATGTAGCATTCTCTAGAGGCACTTTGGTCTCCTTTGATCGCCCCAACTCCATTCTCTATTGAAAATTACATGGTTGACACCACTGAGCTCTTGAAGTCTGCCAAAGCAGACCGACCCAAGAAAGCATTGTAGGTGAATATTTCATCTATAATCACAAAGTTTGGAGGAGGATAACTCTTCGGTCACCTTCCCCGAGTTCTACTGGTAAATCAATTATTCTGATGGGTTGCTTAGGTTCACCGGTGAATCCTTGGATCTTTTTTGGCAAGTGGATACGCCTTTCATAATGATCTTCATTTGATCAAACGTGTGTTTGCAAGGGATCTTCACAGAACTACCATTGTCCACCAATACTCGTTAGACCGTGGCTATTCTGGTTCCTACTGTCACAACCATAGGGTCAAGGATCGAAGCTTATATTTCTTCAGTGTCTCGACTCTAGAACACTATGTCATCATTCAGGGTCCTCTCCTACTTAGCAGGAGTTCCATCTTCGATCACAAAGTACAAATATTCCAGAACGTGTCATAGTGAAGTCGCATACCGCTCCATTTCTCCCCAACTCTTTTGAGCAGGATATGGTCCTCCAAATATTGTTCCAATAATAAGTCTCTGATTGATCCATCTGGATCCCTCTTTGCTGGTTATGGCTTGGTTCCCCCGATCTTTGGGAGCTTGAAGTGCTGCATACTGGTTAGGATTTTGCAGCTTCCTCACATACTATTGAAGCTCGTTTTCTTGAATTAGTTCTTTAACCAGGTTCGTCAAGTGGTGGCACTCATTCGTGTTGTGACCATGTGTTTCATGAAAACGGCTGTACTTTATAGAGCGCCTTTTCTATTCAATCGCTTCCTTTTTAAGCGACTTTTTGTACTGTTCCGTCTCTTGTGTCGCAAGGTAGATATCCTCTGAAGTATCATTGAGCAGGGTGTAGTCTTCGGACCTTAAGCCTTTAATTCACTTGCTACTTCCATTCCGCTTATTGGAATTTTGATTCTTCATTTTCCGATTCCCATCTTTCCCAGCATTTCCTACAGCAATTTTGGAGCCATTTGCATCATGGTTTGCCGCCATACCATTCTACCCAACATTGGTTGGTTGTAGATTAGCATGTTTTCCTTCTAGCTCCTCTACCTCTTCCAATCTCAAGTACTGGCTCGCCTTTCGATTAATGTCCATCCTGGCGGTAGGCTATTTAATTTTGGTCCATTTTCCGAATTCAATGTCAAGATTAATATCATGGACCAGAGCCATGAAGAGTATATCTTCGTTTGGATTACTTGCTTTAGCAACTGCGGTGTTAAACTGACTTATGAAGGATTTTAAAGATTGATTTCATCCCTAGAATAGGCCCGATAAGGACATCGCGTCTTCCGGTTGTGCTATGTGAAGCCTAAACTGATCAAAGGACCTTGTTGCTAATTCACCAAAAGTGGAGATGGATTTAGGTGGGAGTCTAGTGAACCACGTGGAAGCGATTCCCCCCAGAAAGATTGAAAAACATCTACATCAAACAACATTTTAAGCATTCTCTCCATCCACGTACTAATTATACTTGTATAAGTGAGGCTTCGGGTCCCTAGTTCCATCGTAGGATGGAATAGTTGGCATAATGAAATGTTTAGCATATCGTTCATTCAAAAATGTCATTAATGAAAGGAGTCTGGCTTGGTGCGAATACCTATTCATCTCCTCTCCTATTCCTACTTTAATTCATTAGGTGTTTGACCATGTTCGCGATATACACCTCGGATGTTTGGTAACCTGTGGGTTGGCTGTCAATGACTGTACTCGGTATTTGATTTTGCAAATGGTCTTGGTAAATAAGCTGAAGCCTAGGCTTTCCTGTCTTCGGGAGAGCCACTCTCTTGGACTTCCCTTGGCTTGTGGTGGTCATACAAGGGCAATTTGGACCTCTCTACCGATATTGAGTATGTTACTGTTTTATTTCAACTCATCGTTGTCAAGTTATTCTCCAACTTCAGAGTGGGAGAGAAACATTGCTACATCTTCCCGTGGTGTTTTCGTCCATAGATTTAAGTTTATGGTGGGCTGCTTTACAGTTGGTGGAGTATTTTCATTTCCTTATATGGTGATTCTTGTAGCTCCACCGACTACTCCCTTTTGCTGGTGCTTTCCTTTTCTCCTGTTTAGGCCAGAAACAGAAGAGCTTTCCTGCTCCGTGGTAGCCATGGGATCTGGAATGGTTCTCCTAGTAGCAAGCGATTGCAATGTCAGGAGGTCATTTAGTTCTTCCATAAGATCTTTTTGTCCATTCTCCATCTTTTGATCGATTTCATCCACCATCTTGTTCAACTCGCCTCTAGTGACAACTTCATGCTGGATAGAAGATCCCGACATCTGATCTTCTATGCTGACGCTGTTGACTTCAACTTGTTAAGGATTGATTTCCTCTCCATCTATTACAGCCCCTATGGATCTTCTAGAAGCAGTTCTCTTTCTTCTTGGCACCATTAATTCTCAACAGTGATTCTTCTAAGCAGAGATTGAGGACCTAAATTCTGAACCTATCTGATCTAAAGTAGACAGCTAGATCTGAACCTAAGTTGGGTTCTCAGTGAAAGCACTAAAATGTTAATCCAAAATATGGATCAACACCCTGGATAGAGTGTAAACGCTAGCCCTGTTTATCAAGGCAAATAAAATAGGAAAAGCAATAGTAAATTGCAGAAAAATTAAGAAGGTAAGAGATTTTTACAGTGGTTCGGCTGTTAACGAAGCCTACCTTTACTTTATAGCTTCTATTAATCAACTTATGTTATAAGTGAGTTTGAATAACAATATGATTCATCTTCTTCACGTTAGATTAAGCCACCATTGTTAGAAACAAAAGGAGGATCTCAATTGTCTCTCAATGGCTATTGTGTGGGAGAGGAGGCGTGAAGAAAGAATAGCAGAGTTTTAGTAGAGATCAAGTTAGGAACCCCTTTCCTGTTGGAGGTAGGATGGTATTTTTAGGATTTAGAGAGCATTTGGAGTGAAACTATTGCACCATAAGCCTGTAATTGTCCGTAGGAAGAAGCATGAAAAATTTGGAGAGCTTCCAAGTTAACTTTTTGGATCGGTACCGATCCAAATGGATCGGAACAGTACCGATCCAATGAGTTCTGCAATTTTTGCATAACTTCTTTCTGGTTGGCTTCACTGCTTTCTTATGAGGCTCTCTATGCAATTTCATAGCTTGTCGACTTGTTTTGATGATGGTTCACTCATGAGTTTGACTGGACTTTAGTTTGAATTTGATAAGTCTTTACTTCTTGAACTTGGATGCTTGGATTGTTACCAAACTTGGTAACAAGACTTAGTAGAGAGGTAGAAACATAACACAAGTAGTTAGGAGGAACCTTAAGCCAAAATTTTGGATCGGTATCGATCCAAAGTATTGGTATATTTTTAGGTCAAACTTTCATGGTTCCTTTGTCTCGTGCTTTTAGGCCTTCTGGTAAAGTCTCGAGTTATTTGACTTAATCTGAATGTTCTAACTTCATTTGAATTCAGCTGGGTTAAAAGCCCGGTTAACAATTATAAGGTTTTTAAATTAAATTCGTAAAAGATAAGTGTCACATTGAATCAACTACCGTTTCTTGTTTAGAACTTTCCAACTAACACTCTACTGTTTAGTATAAATACATAACTGGACACTAATTTATTATCATCTATATCGCTTTAAACTCGAATACTTTTACCCCTTCATAAGAAGGTCTTTATTTCCCTATATGAGGAATAAGTCCTTAGTTTGTCTTATACTTAAGTATACATTTCTGCAGTCATTCAATGTTTCTCCAAGATTAGAATGGTATCAGTTTAAATATCCTAATGTGTCTGCCCCGTCCGGTCTAGTACATAACATAACATACATTTGGATCCTATGACTGAAGCACAGGGAATCCTCTTTACACGCTCCTTCTCCTCATTGGTATAAGGAGCGCTCTTCTTAAAAAGGATGATTTTGGATTGCGTTGGAACATTTCCATGCTTGAAATTCTCCATACTGAACCCTTTCAACATGGTCTCTAGGTACAAGGATTGGGATAATCCCAAAGCCTCTTATGTATATCTCTATAGATCTATGTACCAAGTACATAGGCTGCATCTTTCAAATCCTTTATAGAGAAGTTTTGGGAAAGCCAAGCTATCACCGATTGCAAAAACGAAGTGTCATTGACAATCAACAATAGGTCATCGACATACAGTACTAGGATTACTATAGTGTTTCCATTTTCCTTTATGTATGCACATACTTCCTTTGTATTCTGATGAAAGCCAAACTATTTGATTACTTTATCAAAACACTTGTTCCAACTCCTTGAAGCTTGCTTAAGTCCATAAATAGACTTTAACATCTTGCAAGCTTTGCTCTTACTCCCACGAACCACAAAACCCTTGAGTTGTGATATAGAAATGGTTTCTTCTAAATCACCATTTAGAAAAGCCACATTTACATCCAATTGTCATATTTCATAGTCATAGAATGCAGTGATGCTATCATGATCTGAATGGATTTAAGCATGGCTACAGGTGAAAAGGTTTTGTCATAACAAACACCAGAATTTGATGAAATCCTTTCGCAACCAGCCTTACTTTATAAGTCTCTACTTTTCTATCTGCATTTAGTTTTTTCTTAAAATCTCTTTGCAGCTGATGGGTTTTATCCCTTCGGGCACATCTGACAAAGTTCAAACTTTGTTTTTATACATGGAATCTATCTTAGATTTCAGTGCTCCAAGTCATAATGCAGAGTCTTTGCACTTTATTTCTTGTTGGAAAGATAGAGGAGTGTCATCATCTAAGACACGGTCTTCCTTCTCTCCATCATGAAAAAACCATTGTATCTCTCTGGTATGCAAAATTCCCTACTAGACCTTCTAATAGGTTGTGTCTTTTTATATATGGATGAACTTGTTTCTCCTACTGGTTGGTTTTAGCATTAATTTCTTAGGTCTCATTAAAGTCTACAATCTTGATGTTAATTTCCTTTGATAGAATATGTATCTCATTGAGTTTTTGGGATATCTTATAAATTTACACAATACTGATCTTGCCTCTTGTTTATTCGGACTGACATTCTTAACAAATGTTGGACAATCCCACACCTTCAAATTCTTAAGTGGGGGTTTCTTATCATATCACATCTCATATGTTGTTTTAGGCGTAGTTTAGTGGGTAACAAGTCCAACATATGTGTTGCAGTTCTACTGCATATCCCCAATAGGACAGAGGTAACTCAGCCTTATGCCTCATGAAACATGCCATATCTAATAGGGTTTAGTTCCTTCGCTCTGACACACCATTGTGTTGCGGAGTATATGGTGGAATAACCCGAGAGATAATCTCATTATCTTTCATGTATTATCCTGTCCAACATATTTGCCTCCTCGATTTAATTGAAGAATTTTAATCTTACGGCACATTTGATTTTCTAATAAATTTTTATATTCAACAAATTTCTCATAGACAGTGGATTTGTTCTTCATAAAATACACATATCCTTTTCTTGAGAAATATCAGCGAAGATAACAAAGTAAGAACTATTATCTTTGGTAACTATTGGCATCGAGCCACATACATCATTATGCACTAACCCAAGGAGTTCATCAACCCTTTCATTGCTTCCACTGAAGGGGTGCTTGGTCATTTTACTATTGAGACACGACTCATATGTCAAAATGTAATGAATCTACTGATGGTAGAAAACCTTTTTTTTTCAATTTGTGTAGTCGCTTCTCACTTATATGACTTGGACTACAATGAAAAAGATACCTATCATTTATATCGTTAGATGAATTATTAATAGAACATACATATTAGTATTAATCATATAAATGTCATTTTTAAGAGTACCATTGCAAACTTTACTTCCCTCCAAACTTATGTTCATAACGTTATTCACATAATGAAATATATCCAGCCTCAAACATTTAGAAACAAAAATATTCCCATAAGTAAATTCTTTTACAAAACCGCAATTATTTAATGCTAATATTAATCCACTAGACAAAACTAAGTGATAATCTCCTACTATCATTGCATATATCATCGATCTATCAGCAACTTGGAGCATCATCTCTCCCTTTGCCATGAAATGTCAGTTCCTAAGCCCTTGTAACAAATTACATAATGAGTACCGGATCCGGTATCTAAAACCCAAGAAATTTTGTTTATTACAAAACAACTTTAAATCATAAATGTACCTGATGGACCCTAAGAACCATTCTGCTTCTTTTCCCTAGCATTCTTCAAGTAGTTAGGACCATTCCTTTTCAAATGACCTTTCTTATGATAGTGGTGACATTCATCCTTGTCATTGGTCTTCTTATTTTTCCTTTACTTACCTTCTCTTGTACGCTCCTTCGAACTCGTCAAAATTAATGCACTACCTTTTACAACAAGTACAACTCCTTGATCCTTGGATGTAGACTCGGCCAAGCTTAATATATTGAGGAGCTCCACGAGATTCACCTTTAATTGGTTCATGTTATAATTTAGGATGAACGGTTCATACTGAAAATTAAGAGAATCAATAATTAAGTCTACTTTCAATTCGTTGCTTATTTGCATGTCCAACTATGAAAGTCTATCAATATAGCTCTTCCTTATTAGCATGTAATTGAAAACTGTCTATCCTTTGGTCGTTTGGCATTGGACAACTTCTTCTTAAGTTCGTATCTTGTGGAATGTGACTATTCACCAAACAGGACCGTAAAATTATCAAATATCTCATGGACAGACATGTTTTCATGCTTCCTCTACAACGGCTTGTCTAATGTTGACAGCACGAAAACTAGGGCGACCTCTGTGTCGGACACCCATTTTTCATATGCAAGTCGTAGTTCGGGGTCCGACATCATCGATGGATTGTTCTTTAGGTTCACATGTAATAGAAGTCCAAAGGCATTCGTAAGTCAATGTTAATTTACTTGCATTCAGCCAATCAGTATAGATAGGTCCGGGTGAGTTCGTCATTTTCAGAAAACAGTTTCGAAATTGTCATTTTCTATAGGTTTATGTAATATATTATTAAGACAATCATAATAGATATTCTTATAATATTAGTAAGGTTAAACTTTATATTACATTTTACTAATAAGATCCTACTAGTCTTTTATGTTTCGCCAAACCTTAAATTAAAAAATAAGTCACTCGACTTTACTAGTAGGTGTTAGGATTCATTCGTCTTGGAACTTTGACCTTAAAGCTGATCAACAAGTCATAGCTCCATGGACGATGGATAACTCCTTATCGCTTGTATTTATGCAACTCCTAATCATTCGGTACTATGTCCTAATTCCAGTTTGACCTTGAGTCTGCTCAACAAATCAAAACGAAATTATTCACTCGTACCTATCATACCACGACGACCTAAGTATAATATATGTACCTTGAGTCTACTCAAAAAATACATATAGTCATCTTATCTCATCTATTTAATATATTAATAATACTATACATAACATTCCCATCTTGAGTCTGCTTAACAACTAAGGAGTATGCAAGTAATTTATTAGTATATATATGGTAAAGGACAATATTACATTGAAGGTTCATAACCTTTAATATGTATAATATTTAGTGATATCAACTTATGGAACAATATAATTTTATATAAATTGCTCTCATAATTTAAGTGTTCGACAAATCAGAAATCACGGTATATGTACAATTATATTAGTACTTATTCCTTAAGTCTAATTAGGGTTTTTTAGTGTTCCACCTTTACCTTATATTCATATTATATTGTTTTATTATTATATAACTTTTATATTTTATTTTCCTTATATAATAGTCTTATGTATGACATTGTATTAATTAAATCTTATTTAATTAATTAATTTTAATTAATAACATTTTAATTAATTTTATACTAATATAAAATTTATATTTAATATTCATTATATATACTGTAACCATTATAGTATAAAACATATATCGTATATATGTGTATATTATTTAATTGATAACTTTTATTTAATTTATTTAATTAAACATTTTGATTAAATTTTTTAATTTTGAAAATCACTATTTATACGTATATATATACTTATGGTATATAAGCCTTTCATAATATCATAATATAAAATACATGTATATAATTTCCATTAATTAACTTATTTATTTAATTTATTAATGATATTAATAAATATATAAAAACTAAAATTATGTTAAATTATTTTCATACATTTTGAAATAATTAATTATATTATAAGTTTTATAATACATGTACATTTTATTTAATTTTAAACAAATTTGAAAATTAGCTAAAGGCCCAATTCAAATTGTGCATTTTCAATTAGGGACAACTTAAGGGCTCACAAATCTGTTTGGACCAGGCCAATAGCTGGTTAGGGCATAATACTAGATTACCTAATTCCAATTCTAGACACTACCTTTCTAAACACCCTAGTATTTGGGCTGTAAACTTAATTAGTTAACTTAACATGACTAGTTAGACCGCATAGGCTATTGGGCTCTGATACCACTACTGGAACTAGGCAAGCCCATTACGAAAATTATGGGTGAATTTCCTTGCTGGACCTATATTAGGCCTATGAAGTCTAATTTATTTAAAACATTTCTAAATTTTATTTAAATAAAATCACTTTTTTTATTTAAATTTATAATTTATATGTAACTTTATTTAATTTATATATTTTATGCATATAATTTAGACATATATATCATATACATATATGTATGTACGTGCATATAACATGATAACCCGTGCAAGGTATAACATGTCTATATATAGATGTTGGGATTTACATTGCAACGGACATGTTAGCCCACCCGGTATGCATTGATTTTTGTCCAAATATATGTATGTATATAGGTTTGTTATTTATATAAATATTATAAATCTATTGTATATTATTTAAATAAATTTATGATAAAGAAAATATTTACATACACACACCCATGTATATAGATATGACTTATATATGCATGTAAAATATTAATAATATATATATATATATATATATATATATATATTTGTTTGTGTGTGTTATTGTAATAATTTTTATATAATTTGATTGATACTTTATTATAGCAGAACACTCATTATTATATCTTGAGGGCTCGAATCCATGACCTTAAGGACATATCTTCCTAAAGCACCATACCCCTCATCACTTGAGCTGGAGGCCCTTAACGAATTATTGTAATAAATATTAACACAATATATGCACACATAATATATATATATATATAATATTTAATTATTTACATACAATGATAAAATAATATTTTTTCTGTAAATACATATATGTATATATTCAAAAGCATATTTATTATATAAAAATATACGTATATTAGTTAATAAAATTAAATAATTTTTTTATTTTTTAAACACTTCCAGATCGTACGAACGAAACAATAAAATTTTATTATATAAAAATACATGTAATTGATCAATTAGTCGAAAAATAGTAAAATATTAATAAAAATATTTTGAAAAATATTTCTAAATTTTAAATTTTCAAAAAATCTAGAATGGTGATTTGAGGATTGAAATTTTTTCCCATAATTACTCTCGGTTAAAATTTGTTTTTTATTAATCAATTATTTTCAACCGTATATTACAATAATTTTTAAAAAATATAAAAATTGATTTTTTTAAATTCTTATTTTAATGTGAGAGCTTATCTCATGATAAAATAATTTTATAAAATCTAAAAGTTAATTTTTGAAACATATTTTATTTCATATAAAATATTTAGACAGTATATTAATTTAAATAATAGTAACAATTACTTAAAATAATTTACAGGCACTAAAAATTATAATTACTATATAAAGTATATGTTTAATTATTTGCATGAAATGATGATGCAATTAATTACAGACCATACAGTTATAATTAAATGAGATATTAATAAGTATATATAAACTAATAAAATAATTACTAGTATAAATAGAATATTTGGCTATGCAATATCTTATCTATATGTGAAAAAAATTATTTTCTACATGAGTACATGCATATAACCAATGTAGTATATGACAATATCAATACATATAAGAATCATCTCCTAACTAACAATATATAACAATATATATGGATAATAAAATATCATTCGAAGATTATAAACCATATAATACAGTAAAACAAACCAAAAACTAATGCCTTGAAACATATGCAATAATGATGAACTCTCTCTCTTTTTAAAGCTTTTCGACTCGGTAGACTGCTAATCTTTGAACCATAAGCCTTTCACTATCAAATAGCAATGGTCTTTTGAATTGATTTGAGTAGGGCTGATGATGGATACCAGAAGAATTCGAACTTTGTCCGCATCCGCATTCGAAAAGCAAATAAATATTCGATATCCGGAAAAACAGATGCGAATGCAGATGCGGATGCGGATACGAATACATCCGCGTTCGATAATTATCTGTCCGATTTTTATCGAGATTATAGTTCAACTATGTTTATTTTGGTGTCATTAATGATATTAGTTTTTTTTAAGTTAGTAGTTTATATTATATGCACTAAATGCTTATTAACCACTCAAAACCATTTATTATCATCATATTTGTTGATTTTTAACACTTTTATAACTAATGGAATTGAAAATATTTATATTAAACTAATTTTTTATAATTCTTGTTTTATTGGTCTTTAGGGGATAGGATAATTATCCGATATCCGTCCGTATCCGCGGATGCGGATGTGGATATAGCACTGTCCGCATCCCAAACCGTCCATTGACAGGACTAGATTTGAATTCGATTTGCTTGAGCTTCTAGGGGTTGAAATCGGCCAGAAAAGGATGGGGAGGATGGGGATAGTGTCTAAAAGATTCTATTCAATTAAGATTTGAGGTCTTTAGATAGTAGATGAAAGAGAGAAAGGGATCATACCTCATACCGGTTCTCGCTAATTCTAAACCATCCAATTCTAACACTCCTAACCTATTTTTTCCGCACTAATAGCCCTCATTACAGCTGAAATTATCAAGCTACCATCATGAGCCAATTTCCTATTTAAGCCTAAAGAAATATCATTATTAAATCTAATTTAATTTCTTATCAATATCATATATCGATCGGTACATTTATAACTATTATAAATACATTCAATAATATTTATTCCTCAAATCATATTCAAATTTTTATAATTATTATTTCATACATATTAATTAATTTGATTAATTTATAACAATAGTAAAGTAATTAAATCATTTGATCTAAAGAGAATTCATCATTTCGGTTGTGTGACTCGTAAGGTGTAAATTGGGTCATCGATTAACCTCGAACTATTCGAATGTTAGTATCCACACGTCATTTAGCACGTACTGTGGAATTTACGCCGAATTTATCACTTACTTAGTTTCGGTAAAATCCAATTTCACTTTATTAAGGGTGATCCAGTTGTGATTTTTATTTATATGAATTCTCTTCATCAAAACTATATCACTTTGAACTTAATGGAATATGGAAATGGTCAAAATTCCGGTATTGTCCAATTCAACTCTATAGTTAAAACATAAATTCCTAGATTTAATAATAACAATTATTATTAGCCGTACTACTTTGGCCAGATATTTTGACTTTGAGTTAACTTATGTTGACTGTGATACTAATCTCATATAATTAAGGACACAAACCCTCTCTTGAATAGTGTTTTACTTTCAATACTCCCACTCGACAAAACTACAGTTCACTCAATGGACACTGTGTTATGATTTGACTAAAATCAAATCAAAGTCTCATATTGAAGATTGACAGTATTCTAAAATCGAGAGAACTGTTTAAATTGATATTTTCTATTTGACCTTAGTTATATTAACCAACAAAAAACTATCAAGTGAGTCGTTATATATTTAACCAATAACTATTACTATGTAATGCCTAGGCTTCCCTAATACTCATACGTAATACACTATCCAACATTTGGAGAGCGTTACGTACTTTAGTCTCCATGGATACATCGATATCCAATCTCGATGCATCTTGACTAGAAACATATAAAATAATGTGTTTTATAATATGGTGATATAATACTCATGATTACAACTATTTGTAATTACTATCACAAATACACCATTTATGGGTTGTCTATTAATATATTTAATTAAGTATTTAATTATTTATAACATATTATAAAAGAAAATATAATAAAAGAAAAACATCTTTATCACGAACGAGAATTAATTACATAGTTAATTAATTTATAATAAATTACAGAATTGCCCCTAGGGCATACCTCTAACTCTATTAAATATTATATAGACACATTCTCCCTAATTGATAAAGGGAAAGAAAGAAAAATCTAGATCCACCATATTCTCCTATATTCCAGCCATAATATGTCCTATATGGACAATAGATCTCAAAGCCCATTCGATAATTAATTCCATTAAACGTTTACTTAAATATAAACGAATATTGTATATCGATATGCACGTATTTAAGTTTTACATATGCACATCCAAATAATTTCTAATAAAACCATGAAAAATCTTGGAGCTACTCCAGATACTAATAACACCCAAAATATCAAATATATCAGTAATTAATATTTACTAAAAAAATTGAATAAAAGGACACCTAGAATAACACCATGCAACCATATCATAACAAAGAAGAAAGATAACTAGATCACGATAAACAGGCCTGGTCGGTAGCCCAAAAATATGTTATATTCTACAAAATACCAAGATCCACACACCCATACATTCGAAGACATAGCTAATATAATAATTAACATAAATAAACAGTGATCAACTTACGCAACTCCACCCCATCCAGCTGAAACCATTAGCGTTGTTACTACCTGTAGAAACCTAAACTTCTTCCCAAGTTAGCCTAAGTTAGAGAGGCCATGCATTCCCAAGTTAGCCTAAGCTAGGAGGCCCAGTAATATTTTTAAAATGTTAATTAATTTATAACACTTTATAAACTAATTGAATCGTATAGTATTTCGAAAAATTTACATATGCGGCCATATGACTCAAAGGTGTGAGTTCAACCAGCAATCAACACTGAATAATTCAAATATTAATGTCCGCACGCCACCTTAGCTAGTGGTGTCATAGTTTTTCTAAATTCATCAACTAAAAACCTCTTAAGTAAAATCGTATTTTACTTTAGGATATAGGGAGTCTAGTATCGCTCAAACACAAATATTATCCACACTTAACATGATAGTTCATAAATAAAGTTCTTAGCTTAATAATAAACTTATTATCGGATGTTCTACTATAATCAGAGATTTGGACTGTAAGTTAACTACAATTTACTGTGATACTGACCTCGTATAGCCGAGGAGACAAATTCTTTATTGAATAGTGATTCACTTCTAATAATTCGACACAAACCCAACAAAAGGTGCACGATGGTCATCTGCCATAATTTAACTATAATCAAAGTGGAGTATCCAAGTTAAAGTTTCATGGCATTCTCAAGTCAAGAGAACTGTATACCATTGTGAACCTAAGGTTTCCTATTTGTCCCAGTTATTATTGACCAACAAGAAAATTTTGACGAATCACAACGTAGTTATCTAATTACTACGAGTACGTATCTCTTGGTGTCCCCAACAACCATGAGCAACACACCATCTAATATTTGAAGAGCATAACATACTCCTGTCTTAAAGGATGTATTAATATCTTTTCTCCAAATAGGTTAGTCAGAAATATTTGAAACAAAATGTTATTTTATATTGTGATTAATTACTCAGTATTGCAACTATTTGCTACTATAACCACATAACATTTAATTCTTTTTTTAGATCCATAGGGTATCATGCTCCTTGCACAATTCCTATCCCAATCTAAAGAGAAAAGCTCTCTTCTTCAACTCCTATATTAGAGAACTTCATGTAATGTTTTTAAACCTTAGCTAGAATTCCATTGGTTGATCTACAAATTTCAACGTATACAAGTTAGGCAACACCATCCAGATAATTTTTAAACACAGTTTTAAATATGTCATCTCACCCCATTAAGAATATTTTATTTGTAGATATAACTAAAAAGATTTATTTTTTTATAAACCTATATGTGTGTGTGTGTGTGTCTGTGTCTGTGCATGTGCTGGCGCGCGCATGTGTGCACGTGCGCACGGGGGCGTGTGTGCATGTGTTTGTGTGTCTGTATGTATGTATGTGTTCATTTATTGTATTTGTTTTATACTTTTATAAATATATAAAATGTATATAAATAGTATAACATATATTATTATTGTACATACATATAAATATATATGACTATAAATTTTATTTTACTTTAAAATTGAAAATGATTGTGTATATATAATATATATGTATATATGTGTGTGTGTGAGTGCGCTTATCCATATATACATATAACTATATATATATATATATATCAATAAAAAAATTCAAAAAAATATATTAATAAATAAATAAATATTTTCATGTACACTCACAAATAAATAATAATTAATTATAAAAGCCAAAGTCAATTTACAAACGCACACAAATGTTATTCAACATTTAAAATAATAATAAATTTTTGAAAGCATAAACTAAAATGATGGTGTATGTTTTATATATTAATATGTACTATTATTAACATAAGTATTTTTATCATTTTAAACTTTAATTAAAGAGAACCTAACTAATAGGATATATTTTTTCCATAGGTTTAAAGTTAGTCATGTTTATTTAAAGGGTCTATAATATGATTATGAATATATTTTATACATTATATTAATTGAGTTAGTATTTACAAAATAATTTAGCTTTAATATATATATGTATATGTATGTATGTATGTATGTATGCATAAATCAATATTAATTAGGCCAAAAATAATCATATATATTATTATATATATATATATATATATACACATATATAATTTACTTTGGACTATGTATTTATATCAAATACCAAATATATACATACAGTGCCAGTTATTAACACACACATGTACGTACGTATGTATTTATGTATGTTGTATTTACATATAATTATTACATTGTCACATTTATACAATATTACAAAATATAAATGTTATGTACATTGATACTCACATTCAAGTAATTAAATTTATCATTAAAAACAATTTCCAGTCCAATAAAATCAAATCTATATTAAATATAATTTGATATAATTTGCACATTATTTTCATAGCAATGCAAAATTTACTATTTTTGCTTTGTTGTGTGATGTTCTAGACGCAACATATTTTTGCTTACTTATTAAATATTGCATTTCAATCATGGGTATTTGCATCCATTTGAACCAAAAATGCCACAGACACGCAGAAGTAATAGAAGAGAATAATATGTGATGAAATATAAATGAAAATATGGAAATAACAAGGCACAATCTTTGTAGTGGTTTGGAAAAGCTTATCCTATGTCCACTTTAATATTTTTTTGTTGGTTTCTGACTTGAAGGTAGAAGTTCTTAGGACTTGGTATAACTCCAACATTTAGAATTTCATAGATACAAGAATATAAAAAATAATAGAGTTAGAGCTCAAAAGATCCTGAACAATGAGCCCTACCTTCCTATTTATAGAGATAGGGGGCCCAAAATCCCGCATATAATATCTCATATCCGTTGTACCCGAATTAGACTAATTCTTCCAAAATAATAAGTGCCACATCAGCAGAATCTTGGAGTCGGTACCAATCCCTAAGTGGGAGCTGATACCGATCCTCATGATATCCATATTTGGCATCTTCAACCTCTTACCTCGAATCGTCTTGTGGTTAGCTTCATGATTCTATAGTTGCTTGCACCGATAACAGCTTGTTTCAAAGTCCAAATGACTGAGTTGTAGAAGAACAAAGTTGCAGATTCAGGAATTCATGAAGATCGATAGAGAATTGCATTAATTCAACAAAACGACCTTGGAAATAAGCTTTTGGCATTGAGTAAGACATGAAAGTAGAAGACGGGGTCCACCGAAGACAAAACTGGGAGTCGGCACCGATCCTAGAGTCGGGTCGGTACCGATCCCTAACTTTGGTAGATTATTGCATGTCCTGGATTTTTTGAAGTAGTTGAACTTACTTGAAGTCCAGCCCGAGAAAAATGAGTGTTTACTTGGGGTTTGACCTGAGATTTTCTAAGATTTTTTTATTCTGAGTTTCCCTTTGGCTGTTTGGAGTCAGACCCAAGTTTTTTGAGTGCTTGCTCCGTATCATCATGAGTCGGTACCAAGTCATGCCTGGAATCAGACCCAAGTTTTTTATGGATTGTTTCGGGCCTAATTTGGAGATTTCTCAAGTCTATTCTACTTCGAGTCTGACCTGAGATTTTGTAGGTTTACTTGGGCTGACTCTTCCAACAACTTGAACTTCCACATTTTCAACTTTTTTCGCTCATCTTTGGCATTTCTGTTTTCTTTCCTTTTTATGACATTCCCAAAGTCTTTGAGCCATTTCTCCATCGTTCGCTTGTCTGATTCAATTGTTTAAGTATGTTCGAAGACTATAGCGAATTCAATCGTAAAGCTCACCCCTCAAATCACGCCTTGTGATTTCTCGGCCTTACTTGGTTTCTGGACTATGAGGTTATCTCTTCGGGTTTCCTGCCTTGATAACTCCAAGTTCGACTCGCCAAGTCTCTCTAAATACTGTATGGTCAAAAGACTGATAACATTTTCCCCCCAAAGTACATCTTGTTTCAAACATGTTGTTCTTTTAATTGAGAGAAGTCAAGATTACTGTAAAGGATTCCACTATGTCGTTTGAATGGTTGTTATCCTTCTTGTGGATCGCTTTAGTGAAGAGTTATGTCCATAGTTGTTCATCTTGATGTTTGACCAGTGTCCAGTGTTATAAATTTGGAGAGTGCTCTCTCAATCCACTGTTTCGAGTTTAGTAATTCTAAACTAGTTTCTCTTATGGATTTTCTAGGTACGAGTCTAGTTTTCTTTGGCTCTAGTCATTTGGTGTCGAATATGATTACGTATAAGTATACATGTGCACTCCTTATAGAAGTTCTTGACCATATGAACTACTCATGTAGGCATATGTAGGTCACCAACTTCATTGTTGTCATTGTTTGTTTTCAGCTTAGGTGTAAATAAAACTTGTACTTTTCTTTCCAAGTTCCATTTCGAATGTGAAAACTAAAGACTTTTGTTTCGTCCAATCTTTTTATGAATTTGTCTAGGTACTTGAGAAATGCGCTTTCAATTCAATGTACTTATGATTTGTTTCGTATTAGGATCGCTATTTGACTTTACCATTAGCCTATTCCGTGCTTTGCCAATCTTTCATCGTAAAGCAATCATTGAAGTGCCAATCTCTGGGCATTTACATATAACCATATCAAATTCTGGAATGCGATCGAATTTCAATCACATGGAACGATGATTTAAATAGTCCTTTTGGAGGAACTTTAAATGCGATTGCGCCTTCCCCCGGGCGTCAATTGAAGTGAATTGTCTCTAACATCGAGTCGAGTATCTTTCTTCGAGATGCGTGTTTTGACCGTATAGAACTCCAGGCACTGGTCAGGGATGACAACTTAAGATCGTGGTTTAGGTATTCTTTTCTAGAGTAGTAACATTCAATCGTGCCAGACTTAGGGTATCGATCAAAGTTTATAAGTAAGATCCTGCCTTTCACCGGGTGCTGACCTTTTTGTCGCCTACTCGGGCAAGGATATTTGGCCTTGCCATCCTTTGGGCAAGACATTAATACTCTACCAAACTCTAGGCATGAGCAAATGAGTGGACAACCAAGTCACATCCACTTTGACTTGCCCCCATGTCGAGGGATGAAAAAGTTGACTGGCATCTACCTTTGGACACAAAAGATGGTTGAACTTCAAGGGTTCAATCATGGATGGTAGAAGCTTTAGTCAGTACCTAACTCTGGGTACCTTGGTGTTGTAGTATCAGGCGACTTAGTGTCGGCGTGCAGCTACTTTCAACTCAGCTTTATTACACTTATCATCAATCATATCAAGAGACTCAAAAGGGCTGCTCATATGTCTATAAGTTGTAGTGTATCACTTAAGAAGAAGGTACTTCCAGTTTGATCAGAATCATAGCCTTCGGTTCGTATGCCAAGGCGAATGGAGAATGGCCAGTCGTTGACTTGTGGGTGGCTCGACAAGCCCAAAGTGTTAAATAGAGTTCATCGACCCACTTGCCCTTATCCTTTTCCAAGCGCTTCTTGAGGATGGACATGATGATCGTGTTCACAGCTTCGACCTATCCATTCACTTGGGGGTGTGCCATTACAGCAAATCTTTTCTCTATGCGATGTTGGCGGCATAAATCCTTGAATTCAAAACCGTCGAATTAGGTTTCCTTATCGGTAATGATTGCTTGTGGAACTCCAAAACAACATATAATATTCTGAACAACAAAATTGATCACTTTCTTCGTGGTAATTATGGACAACGGCTCAGCCTCAACCTATTTATTGATGTAATCAACCACGACGATGGCGCACTTCGTGCCTTCTTTAAAAATCATTAGTGCACCAATGATATCCATATCCCAAGCAGAAAATGGCCAAGGATCGACCATTTGAGTAATCCCTATTAGTGGGGCTTTTCGAATATTAGCAAATCTATGGAAATTGTCACACCTTCATGTGTAATCAGCTTCGTCTCGGTTAATGGTTGGCCAAGAGTATTCATAGAGAAATATCTTCTTCGCTGGGTCTGCCCTCAAGTGTGGTCATCATAGGCCACTTTATGAACTTCTTTTAGAACTCGCTTGGCCTCGTCGTGAGTGACACATCGAAGAAAAGGACAGAGAAACCCTTCCTCTAAAGTACTCCTCCCTGTATGATATATCTTGAAGCTTGTCGAAGAAGCTTCCGTCGTTCGTTCCTTCTCTTTGAAAGGATTCCTCGCTAAAAGTAATCTCTTATCAGAGTCGTCCAGTACTTCTTTTCTGGTTGAATCTTCAAGATCCAATCGACATCCATCTAGTCGATGCTCGGAGCTAAAACACTTCTACCGAAACCAAGCCCATGATCCGCACATCTCCAGGACTAGTCGAGTTAGCTGGTGAGTTAGCCTTTTCGTTTTCCTCTCTGAATTCTGAGTGCGATGGTGCCTGCCTCCGTATGTCGATCGAGATTAACCACTTAACATAGCGGTTCAGGTAACCCTTTTCAAGACAGTGATTATCGATTGCGCCAAACTCCCTATGCTATTTTAGGATTAACTACTTAGGATCGCAGTTAGTACATCCTCATCTAAGATGTTTATTTTGAATTGCACCTTACTCCGGGCATCGATCGAAGGCATGAAAGTAAGATCCTCCCTTATTCCAGGTAGGGGTCTTCTATTTTTGCTAATTCCAAGCAAGATGTTAAGGATTGGACGGTCCTGTCATGTCCATTTTTGTTTATACTCCTGCTCCAGACTAGGGACAAGATTTAAATAAGTTAACGATCATATACATTCGCTTTAATTTATACTCCTACCCCTAAGTTAAGGGCAAGAGTTAGTGTACAGAGAGTTTTGTCACGTCCGGTTTGAGTTTTACTCCTTCCCTCGTGTTGGGGACATCCGGTTTGAGTTTATACTCTTGCCCTAGAATTGGGGGTGGAAGTTAGTGTACGGACGATCATGTCACGTCGGGTTTGAGTTTATAATCTTACGCTCACATGGGGGGCGAGAGTTGGCGTTTGAACGGTCGTATCACGTCGGTTTTGAGTTTATATTTCTTTTCTTATGTTATGGATGAGAGTTAATTGACATTTATCTTCAGACGCTAAGTGTGGTTGAACCTCAATGGTCTGATCATGGACCATGGAAATTTGGACGTCACCTATCTTCGAGTACCTACATATTTGCATTAATCACATGCAAATCCATTTGAGTCGGTCAAGTTACGACCTTTGAGAAATGGAGAGATGGGGTCTTGGACTCGGAAAGCCGCTTTATTAAAGATAGGAAATGATAGGTTCTTCCGCGGACCTTCCCAACACTTCCAGAGCAACGTCGGTTCTCAGAAGGTTAGGGGTCGAATGTGATCGTCGATCCAGCGGTTCGTACCTTCCCGACGTTGCCGGAGCAAAGCTGGTTTTCAGAAGGTTATAAGTCAAATGTGACCATTGAACCGGCGGTTTAGACCTTTCCAACATTGTTGGAGAAACTTCGGTTCTTTGAAATTTAGGGATCAAATGTGACTGTCGACCCAGCGATTTGGACCTTTCCAACGTTGCCAAAGCAACGCCGATTCTCAAAAGGTTTGGGGTCGAATGTGACCGTCGATCCAGTAGTTTGGACCTTCCCAACATTGTCGAGCAATGTCGGTTCTCAGAGGTTTGGGATCGAATGTGACCGTTTACCCAGCAATTTGGACCTTCCTGACGTTGCCAGAGCTTTATCGGTTCTCAGAAGGTGTGGGGTCGAATGTGATCGTTAACCCAACAGTCTGTGAGTCTACACTCACTGTCTGGCTTTCAAGGACCAAGGAGCACTTGCTTGGTCGTACCGACGGCTTCAAGGCATAGAAATTCGACTTGCAAGAACATGGTTTTATTGGTTCAAGAAGCCAATTTTTTTAATAAGTGAAAGGAATGGCATGTCTTGCCCATTATAGTGCCCTCAGGGTCTTTGGGAAGCTTATTTGCAAAAGGGAAAACTAGATAGTAACAGATGTAGCAGCATGGCTGTCGGCTGCTGCTCCATCCCCAACTGACTAGTTAGATGACGACCAGTCCATCATTAGGTCGCCTTTGCTCCTGTCTGTTTGGCTCGGGTTATTCGCTTAATGCAGGTAGACCCTATGGTCTCATAGTTTCTCCATCGTTTGGCGGTTTCTTAACATGCTGTTAGAGATTATTATTCCTTATCAGCTCCGTAATCACATTTTTCAGATCTTGACATTCATTAGTATTGTGTCCATTATTTTAATGGAAATAGCAATACTTTCCTGAGCCCTTTTGTTCATTAATCGCCTCTATCTGGGTCCATCCGTTGCGTTGCAAGGTAGATATTCTCCAATGTATCATTTATAGGTTTATCCTTAGGTTTCGAGCTCCTCGGGCACTTGTTGTTCTCACTATATTGGCCGACTGGAACTGGATTCTGCTTTCTTTGATTGTCATTCTTGTTGCCATCCTTTACATCTATATTACCAGAATTGCCTTCAGATTGCTTTACTGTAACGTTGCCTTGTACCACCTCATTTGGATTTCTAGCAACGTTCCTCCGTGGACGCTTGTGCACATCCCCTCGACACACATATTCATTGGCTTTCCTATAAAAAGCTTCCATTGTTGACAGTTTCTTCCATTCTATCCAGTCTCCGAAATCCGATTTGAGGTAAATCCCCATACGAAGCATCGTCAGTACCATATCTTCCTTGGGATCGGTTATTTTAGTTATAGTTGTGTTGAACTAATTCAAATAGTCCCTCAATGACTCTTCTTCATCTTGATAAACTTGGATAGTGACATCACGGGCTTCGGACAAGAGGTGTATAAATGGAATTGCTCCGTGAACTTTCACGATAACTCGACGAAAGACGATATGGACCTCGGTGGAAGCCGAGTGAACCACATCATAGCTATCCCTTTTAGAAAAATTGGAAAACAATGATACTTCATAGCATCTGGAGCTTTGGCTGAATCAATATGTCATTCATATCTCAATAAGTATTGCCTGGGATTTATCGTTCCTCTATACAACAACATCGTTGGCATATTAAATCTTCGAGGATATCTCACGTGAAGAATATCTTCCATAAATGAGTTCCAACTTGCATAGGTACCCCATTCATCATTGGTTCTAGATCTGTTTTCACCGACCAATATCCTAACCATATCCTTCAGACAATCGGGATTAACAGGTTCGACTGAACGACGATTATTGGGTCCTTCCTTGAGTGTTTGGACCGACGAACGCTCTTGGGAAGTTGCTCGATACCTAAGCTCCCCAATATCTAGGTTACCCATTCGTCCAGCATTCCCCTCTATTTGATTCACGTGTGTAGCATCATCAGCAATAGGGAAGTTTCCCAGATTCATACCTTCAACAGCATGCCTAGGAATCACATCCAAGTTGCCTTCTAGGAGATGGGCTCTGGGCCCACCACTGTGGGAGTGGTACTGACTCGTAGGTAGGGGTCAATGCCGATCCCTGGGATCATGCGTGGAGCTCGTCCTCCTTATTGAAATGTTCCAACAACGTATTGAGTCTTCTTCTTCCTCATGTCCTGTCGTCCTTGCTCTGATGAAGAAGAACTATCTGACTCTTGGCTAGAATCCCTTCTACTCCATCTACGGCTGCCTTGAGTCGGTTCATTTAGCAATTTCAAGCTCTGTTGCATTGTTTGATTCATCTCCCTTTGGTTAGCATGGAATATGTCTTACATCTGCTTCGTTATTATATCCATCTTTATTCTACTCACGACGTCAGTTGGAGTCTGGGTCTCGGATTGAGTTGGTTAGACAACTCCATCTCCTTGTTGACGATTTTGATTCTCAACATCAGTAGTAGCTCTGGAATTGGTAGAACGATCTCTTCTTGATGGGGCTATGGCAGAAAGCTTTTTTAGATATTTTAAAATTTTAATTGTAGAATTAGAAGATAGAGAAATTGGATCTACCTCATAGGTATAGAAAATCCAATAGTAGATGATGGATCCAAATGGTCTGAGAATATCGCTCTCAGTGAAAGACCAAAACATTTGAACCAAATGGCACAAACATCCAAAAGTAATAGAAGAGAATAAAATGTGAGGAAATATAAATGAAAACGTGGAAATAAAAAGACGCAATCTTTTATAGTGGTTCGACAAAGCTTGGTGTACGTACATTTTAAATTTTTATTGTTGATTTCTAACTTAGTGGCAGAAGTTCTTAGAACTCGGTGCAAGTACAATACTTAGAATTTCAGAGATATAAGAATATAAAAATTAATAGAGTTAGAGCCCAAAAGATCCTTAAAAATGAGCCATGCCTTTCTATTTATAGAGGTGGGGGCCTAAAATCTCACATACAATCTCTCCTAGCCGTTGTACCCAAATTAGACTAATCCTTCCAAAATAATAGGTGCCACATCAGCAGAAGCTAGGAGTCAGTACCGATGCCTAAATGGGTTGGTACCAATCCACAAGATATCCATATTTGGCATCTTCAACCTCTCACCTCGAATCGTCTTATGGTTAGCTTCATGCTCCATAGTTGTTTACATCAATAACAGCTTGTCTCGGAGTCCAAATGACGGAGTTATAGAAGAACAAAGTTGCAGATTCAGGAATTCAAAAAGATCAACAGAGAATTGCATTGATTCAACAATACGACCTTGGAAATAAGCTTTTGGCGTCGAGTAAGACATGCAGGCAGAAGATGGGGTGCAACCAAGGCAAAACTGGGAGTCGGTACCGATCCTCAAAGTGAGGTCAGTATCGATCCCCAACTTAGGTGGATTATTGCTTGTCTTGACTTTTTTGAAATGGTTGAACATGCTTGAAGTCCGACCCGAGAAATTTGAGCGTTTACTTGGGGCTTGACCTGAGATTTTTCATGTTGAGTTTTCCTTCGCCCGCTTGAGGTCAGACCCGAGTTTTTTGAGTGCTTGCTCCGAGTTATCAGGATTCAGTACCGAGTCATGCCTGAAGTCAAACCCGAGTTTTTTATTGAGTGCTTCAGGTCTGGCTTGGGGATTTCTTAAATCTATTCTGCTTCGAGTCGGACGTGAGAATTTTGTGGGCTTACTCTAGATCGACTCTTCCAAAAACTTAAACACACATTTTTCCACTTTTTTTGTTCATTTTTTGACATTTCTTTTTCCTTGCCTTTTTATGACATTCCCAAAATCCTTGGGTCATTTCTTCCTCGTTTGCTCATCCGATTCAATTGTTTATGTCCGTTCGAAGACTACGACGAATTCAATCATAACACTCACCTCTTAAAGTATGCCTTGTGAATTCTCTCATATAATTAGTTTCTGGACTTAGGCTATCTCTCTGGCTGTCTGCCTTGACAACTCCAAGTTTAACTCGTTCAGTCTATCTGAATATTGTCAAAAGGCTGAATAACAACATTAGTTCTAGAGCATGAGGTGCCATGGCAACAAAATTTGCGAGTGGCACTCATCATTCATCATTTAATTGTTTGTATTGCCTCTCTCGAAGGAAGTAATTGGGCTGTTTTTTCCCTATGGCATCCCGAGTTTGATTCTCAATGAAAGCATCCAAATAACAATCAAAAAGCAAGTATCAATAAACTTGCTTCTAAAGTTCTGTAATATTATGAATTTGATGATGTAGTATAGAGTGAAAGCATGTGAATCAACTTAGTGTGCAAATCAATCCAGAAACGTAACTGTGTTTGTGGAGCTAAATGATAAATATGGAATACCGATATTACAATGTATATATGATAAAAAGGAAGTTTAACATAGTTCGACAATAATTCTAGGTCCACAATGCAAAATATATTGCTTCAAATAATCAACAACGCATCAGTACAATATACAATGTTATATTTAGATGAGTCAAATCGAATGAAATAAAGGATTTTTTTCATGGAAGCAACCACGCTTTTGAGTTGGATTTCCTGGCGATATCTATTAGTCCGTCCTGAACAAACGACCATGTAGAATGGTTCATACTTGCTCCATCTTGTAATGGGCGGTGTTTCCTTCCGAGCAGGATCTCCAACAAAACTCCTTTAGACGACTTCTTGTTATTTGCTTTAAATATTAAAGCAATGTAATGATATTTCAACTGGATTTTTGTATGTAGGAGAGATTTTGAACTGAATTTTAGAACCAATCCAAAGCATAAAAACTAAAGACTGAAGCAAGTTAAAGCAGATATAATATTTACTTCTATCAACTATCATATAACCATATGAAGTTAAAGCATTTTGCTCGACCCCAAATGGACTCTCTATTTTCAAGTAAACAAATAGATACATTTTCAAACTTTATCTCCTAATTTCTCCAAATTGGTGGAATTTTTTGATTGAATTAGCATGTAACTAAAGAATGCAAGGAATCAGTTGACCTTCATGTAAAACTGGGTAACAACAAGGAAGTGGCACCAATGTGGCCAAGCATAGAATCAGTTAATAAACGTGTAGCAGCACCCCGAGAAAATTTTCTAGCAAATAAATAGCAAGGTGCAGTGGTAGAGTTTACCAAGCACCATTCGGTCCTCAACTCTGTCTCATAGTTCACATGACTGATTTCCTGCATTAATAATGTCATACTATATGAACAAGTGATCATTCAATCTTTTCTTGAATATATGATTGAGGATGAAAGTAATGTACTTTTATTTCCTTAATACGATTGGGGTTGGCATCATCATACATAAAAGTACTAGGATGCCAACTCTCTTTTCCTTTACTAGTTTTAGTATGGTTCCAGAAAGCGTATGTTAACGTTCTTCGTTCTACTTCGTCTTCCAGCCCATTCATCTAGCCATCAAAATGCAAATCATTGCTGATAGCTTTACTCAAGAGTTTTAATCGTGTAGAATGTAATACATGTGATGAGTGAGCACTCTTGAAAGCTTACAGAAAATAATGTCTGCACATAATGTTCGTCTGGAATACAGTTGTGCTGCTTTCTAGCCACTGCCCTCTGCAATGAAATTGAGTTATAATCTCACAGTAGAAAGATTGTAAGCGAATTTTAGCTATATCAAAAGAAACTGTCCAGCATATCAAATACCTTGCAATGTTTCTTGAATATTGGAAAAACTACATTATCTTCGACAATAAACCTTGCATGCCTTCTAACCAATGTTATCCACTTTAGAATAAAGTAAGGCAATTTGATATAAGAACCAAAATATAGAAAGTATGTAAATCAAGAATAAATTTTCCTATTAAATAAGAATCTATGGAACCTGAGATCCTTTCCTCCATTTATCCTTGGGGATTGTAGGTGACATTTTTGGGTTGTAGCGACATTCCCTTTTGTCTTTTTTATCCATAAAACTGAAAAATCAAAATTCAAATTAAGCATTATCAAGCGAGACATCAATCAAGCTATTGTTGGTAAAGTAAGGATATGTATTAAATTCTTTACTAGGATTATGATTGCTTACCTATCCACAAAACTTTTCGAAGAAGACACTAGATAGTCATATGTGTAATTGAAGTTGTAAAGTGGAACACAACTGCAACAATTAGACATTTGTTCTGTTAAAATCAAGAAAACTATTATGTGTGTGTGCGCGTGTGGGGGGTTAAAAATAGTTTATCCAACTTGACAGAGTGTCAGCGATCACACGAGATGATACAATTTCTTTTGCAAACTAAGTTTTGCGTGTTATTCTCCCAATGCTAAGTCATAAATATAATATCTTGATACATCGACAAACTGACATAATTTTCAAACCATTAGCCAGTAAGATGAGATAATGCAGCTAAAATATCCTCTATTAAAGGATGTACTTTAAAATTTAGGTAACATCACAAACCCCATAAAGACAAACAGTAATATCCGAGGTATCAAATCAGATTCCCAAAATTTAAGTTCGGTGCAAATGAAGTACTTTTGATGGAAACGTGGGTAAGCCCATTTTCCCAAAGAGATAAAATTGCTTTGAAGAGAAACGAATTAAATACCAAACGAAAGAAAAGAATTTGCAATAAAAAGAGAGTTGCTTCATAAATCGAATCCGCTCCATAAAGAGATACCTGTTTTGATTCACAATGCACAGCCTGTTTGTAAATCTACTTCGATCATTGAGTCTATTGATGATGTATGGAATGATGTTACTCCTTTTTCCCCAAAGATCCATATGAGAAGTATCAAGTTAAATTTTGTGCTTATTACGTTGATTCTAGGGGTATGGAATGCAGGTATCAATATATGGAAGTTGAGTGGAGAAGCCGAGCAAGAAGCAAAGAGGACACTCATCAACATCATTAAATTATTAGAAGGAGAGCTTGGAGACGAGAAGTATTTTGGAGGAGAAATGTACAACTATGTTATGTATTACTTGCACCATTCAACAACTGGGTTGTACACTTGCCACCAACATGCCAACTTTAGTTTTGAAGAGAAAATTCCCAAGTATGTGGCCTATACCAAGCAGTGCTTGAAGAGGCCAAGTGCTGCTAAAGCACTTCCTGATCCAAATAATGGTTATAGGTACATTTTTAACTTGAAGAAGAGGGTAGGAGTCGAGTAATTTGTTGACATCATTATGAAGATATTATGGTGTTTACTGAGTTTGTCAACTTTTTAGTAAAAAAGAAGAAAAAAATCTCAAAAAAAACAAATGCTGAAATTCAACTAGAAGTCAATAAATGTACATCTACATTCTACCGCTAATCGGTTGCTCCATATGAAATTCTAAGAGATAACATATTGGTCCAAAGAGCATAAAAAATAGACTAAAAGCAAATATCTTCATCAACATAAAAGTTTGCCAAATTAGTACACTCCATACCTTTCGGACAACAAAACAAAACGCTGATTCGCAGGATCCTGAAGCGCATTCTGCAACAACAATATCTCCGCTTCAATCATGGTTGCTTCACCCCATCTCACCTACATGCATTTTATTCAAATCAGCTAAAAAAATACCTCTAAAAAGAATCCCTAACAATAAAAAAAATGTAAGAAAACCTCGATACTACGATCAAGCTGCCTGCCGAAAAAGAAATGTGATCGCGTGCTGCTCGCATCAAACACAAACCCAGGTTTAGAATGTACATAAATCGAAAACATATCCGCTTCCGCACCCGCAAAAAACATGTGCCATATGAAATCTAGTGGCAATCCCGTACGTGCGAGAAACAGAAATGCTATCTTTGTCTTCCCCATGAAGACGTCTTCTTCAAAAATCGCAACAGACGAAGGTTTCGAACTTGCGTCCGATTGGAATTTGAAAAGGGGGAATGTGTAAATGAGTATGGAGAGCGAAACTATGAATTGAAATAGGATAGAAATATGGTTTCTGATCACCTTCTTTTTTGACATTTTGGTAGGGCTTGAACTTGAAGTGCATTGTCGACTTAATCAACAGGTGAGAGATTTTAATACGAGGAGAGATTTTTAAGTTCATTATACGTTACGATACGTTTTAGAGATTATTTAAGAAGTATTTATTTACCTGTGATATTGGCATGAATTTGGGATGTGCGGCCATTCGGTCATGCTGAACTTGTGACATGCATTTTGTTGACGATCCAATGATTACAATATTGTTGAGGAATTTAACTAATTCCACGACAAAGAAATATTAATGTGGGAGAGACTATTATATTATCAAATTGATGAATTTGTTAGAATTGAGCATACATAGACATGTTTGAGCAACTATGTTTTAACGTATGTTGTAGTGGTTTTCATTTATTTTGTTAGATGTGATACGATTTACAGACTTGAAGAGGAGAACTGAGTTGTGTGCATATGCAGAGAAGCGGCGAAAGAAAAGACGAAAAAGACTATAAATAGGCTTACAATTTATTGTTGTGTGTATGCAACAGAAAAGAGGAATTTTGTCCATTCTACTTCGAGGTTTATTCTCCAAATTAAAATCCATAATATGTAACTCTTTTCTGCTGTACAGTAATAAATATCTTATTTTTCCAAAGTCGACGTACACTATCTTGCGATAATGGAATAATTATAAGTCTAATGTGTGATTTATTTTTATTGCATCCATGGTCTGTTTGCTATTTGTTTGGGATACTAATTTCTTGTTTGTTCCACCTCACCATCAACATGATCTTATCTTAATTCTATGTGACGCAGCGGATAATTGAAAAAACGATATGGATCGATGAAAGTAGCAATCGGTGGATTGAAGATACTGAAATGTCCAAATTCGTTGATCACAAGGATACCGAATTCTAGCTATCTTCGACACGTTGATCGCGCACGATACCGTGAGAGAAGATCTTCAATTCTTCAAGCGTTGATCAAGCGCACTTGATTCCGCGAATCGGTTTCAACAATCGTTGATTCGAGCGCACTCAAATAACCGAAAGTGGAGATAGGAGATTACACTCAACTACCGATTTAAATTGAAAGCACAAAGCTAACAAAAGAGAATTTTATTCAAAAATCAACAACCAATTACAATGACATTACATCCCTATTTATAGTGTTTTAAGAAAATTACAATACCATCAGTACACGACTCAAGTTGACTCAGCCACGACTCAACGTGACTCGCGACTTAAAGAAAAATTACAAGGACTTTATGTTAACCCGGCTCCGACTTATACGTTACTTCATCACTGTCTCGCGAGTAAAGGAAGGTGGCTTTCATCAGCTACTGGAGTACTTATGTCGTTCGCGACTCAAGAAAGAAAAACATCAGCGACTCATGGCTTGAGTATACATTCGCGACTTACTGAGAGCTTCTTCTTCGCGACTTAGGAATTGAATCGGTCGCGACTTATAGATGTATTGAATCGGTCGCGACTCATAGATGTCTCGGCTTCGACTCAAAGGCTTCGGCTTCATTTTGGATCGGCAACGACTCATAGCTTCATCTTCATATTGAGTCGCGACATTGATAAGTCGCTCGCGACTCAAGGCCGCGCGATTCAAGAAGGGGCGATTCGAGGAGGCGCGATTCAAGGAGAAGGGATTCGAGGCAGCGGCAGCGCGATTCAAGGAAGAGGACTGGCACTTTTGACTTGATCGAATTAAGGTATTATGCTCTGCATCATCCTCCTCCTGTTGGAAGGAATTCGTCCTCGAATTCACATTCTCATTATCTTTGATAGGTTCCTCCTCATAATACGGAATTAAGTGCTTTACATTAAACACATCAGAAGTGTAAACATCTTCTGGCAGTTTCAACTTATAAGCATTTTCATTGATTCGTTTTATAATTTCTACTGGTCCAATCTTTCGAGCTTTCAACTTGTTATAAGTGCCAACCGGAAAACGATCTTTTGTTAACACTGCGTAAACAAAAATCTCCTTCCTTGAAGACAACACTTCTTCGTTTCTTATCCGCAATTTGTTTATACTTTTCATTCGTCTTCTCCAATCGTTCCTGAATGATTCTATGGCATTCCGTCAACCCATTAACAAAATCAACAGCTCGTTTAACTGTCCTCTTCGGTTGTGGTACTACTGCCAAATCCAATGGTCCCCTGGGTAAATTTGAATATACAATCTGAAATGGACTGAATCCCGTACTACGATTCACCGCATGATTATGAGCAAACTCTGCCTGGCATAACTTCATGTCCCAACTCTTCAGATTGTCCTTTACAAGACATCGCAACAGATTTCCCAACGATCTGTTAACAACTTCGGTCTGTCCGTCCGTCTGCGGATGGTACGCACTACTGAAATTCAGCTTCGTTCCGACCATCTTCCACAAACTTAGCCAAAAGTGACTCAGAAAACGAGTATCTCTATCCGACACAATAGACTCCGGTAACCCATGAAGTCGATAGATCTCTTTGAAAAATAACTGAGCAACATGAACAGCATCTGCCGTCTTCTTACAAGCAATAAAATGTGCCATCTTCGAAAACCTGTCCACCACAACAAATATAGAATCATTTCCCCTCTGAGTTCTCGGCAAACCCAACACAAAATCCATACTAATATCAACCCATGGTTTAATAGGCACGGGTAATGGCATATACAACCTCGCATTCGTATCTGTTCCCTTCGAAACCTGACAGATATGACATCTCTCCACAAATCTCTCTACCTCTTTCCTCAACGGCCAAAAATAAGATTGAGAAATTAATTGCGACGTGCGATCTTGCCTACATGGCCTTCTTCATGTAACTCTTTGATGATCTTCATTCTTAAGCTGCAATCTGGAATGCATAATCGATTCCCCTTGAATAAGAATCCATCAACCAATACAAATTCATCGGTATTCTCATCCTTAACTTTCTTAACAAACTTTGCAAAGTAAGGATCTTCTTCAATCAGCTCTGGCAATAATTCAAAACCTGTCACTTCAACTTTCATTGTCGTTAATAAATGACTCCTCCTACTCAAAGCATCAGCTACACGGTTTGTCACCCCTGATTTGTGTTTAACGACAAAAGTAAACTGCTGCAAATAAGCAATCCATGATGCATGTCTCGCCGAAATCTTGTCCTGTCCTTGCATATGCTTCAACGCCTCATGATCAGTGTACAGAACAAATTCTTTCTGAAACAGATAGTGTCTCCAATGCTTAACAGCTTGTACCACAGCATAAAATTCGACATCATAAGTGTTATATCTCATCTTTGCTCCCGACAACTTTTCACTGAAATATGCAATAGGACGCCCATTCTGACTCAACACTCCCCCAATTCCAACCTTCGACGCATCAGTATGCAATTCAAACAACAACTGAAAATTTGGTAAAACAAGAATCGGTGCTGTCGTCAATAGTTCATTGATCTTCTCAAAAGCAACCCCCGCTTCCTCTGACCATACAAACTGTTTTCCTTTCATGCAATCAGTAACTGGAGCCATCACGCTATTGAAGTGTGGAATGAATCTTCGGTAGAATGACGCTAGCCCATGATAACTTCTCACTTCCGTAATTGTCTTTGGCTGTGGCCAATTCCTGACTGCTTCAACTTTATTCTGGTCCACCTGTATACCTTCTCCTGACACAACATATCCCAGAAATAAAACACTATGCGTCATGAACACGCATTTCTTCGTAGCAGCATAAAATTGTTCCTCACGAAGAATAATCAGCACTTCCCTCAAATGTTGAACATGCTCCTCCATTCTCCTGCTATATATCAGAATATCATCGAAATACACCACCACGAATTTCCCAATGAATGGTCTAAAGATTTGATTCATCACCCGCATGAACGTACTAGGCGCATTTGATAAACCAAATGGCATAACCAACCATTCGTATAGACCCTCCCTGGTTTTAAAAGCAGTCTTCCACTCATCACCTGGTCTAATACGAATTTGATGATATCCGCTCTTCAAGTCAATCTTCGAAAAGATAGTTGCCCCACTCAACTGATCTAGCAAGTCATCCAACCTTGGCATTGGAAATCTATATCTCACCGTAATCTTATTCAATGCTCGACTGTCAGTGCACATCCTCCACGTTCCGTCCTTTTTTGGTACTAATAAAGCTGGCACAGCACATGGACTCAAACTTTCCTGCACACGTCCCTGCTCAAATAACTCTTCCACCTGCCTTCGCAACTCCTCATGTTCCTTCGGACTCATTCGATAAGGTGGTCTATGCGGTAATACTGCTCCTGGAACAAGATCGATTTGATGTTGATTGTCTCTCAGTGGCGGTAACTCCTTAGGCAACTCTTCTGGAAATACATCCTCAAATTCTTTCAAAACTGGCTTCGCTTCTTCTGGAATTTCAACCTCTTCACTGCTCTCACGCCCTATCAACAAGTACACTTCAGGTTCCTCTCGACTTCATTGAAAAACTCCTTCAAAGTTAACAGAGTTTTCAATTCTTCAATTTCCTCCAGCTTGCTTTCTTTCTGTTGCTGCTTCTTGGGAACTAACGTGATTTTAGTACCTTCAAACATGAAACTGTAACTATTAGCACGACTATCATGTTGTACTGCTCTATCAAACTGCCATGGTCTGCCCAACAACAGATGACACACATCCATGTCCACTACATCGCACGAAATTTCATCCTTGTATTTCTTCCCAATCGAAAATTTAACACAAGCTCTTCTTCCGACTTTCACCTCACCTCCTTTCCTCAACCAAGCTAACTTGTACGGTTTAGGATGCTTCTCGGTTTTCAATTCCAACTTCTTTACTGCCTCTGTAGAGATAATGTTATCGCAACTCCCAACATCAATAACGAATTTACAAACTCTTCCAAGAATAGTGCAAGTAGACTGAAATATGTTGTTCCTCAACCAACTGTCTTCCTCCTCTTGCTTTGGTGTCAAACAACTCCTCCTCATCATCAGTGAATATCCTTCGTCTCCCGATAACAAGTCTTCCTCCTCAAACGGTAAGGAATTAGAACACTCTGCCTCTTCTTCCTCTTCTTCAACCTCAGCTATCATAGTTCTCCTCTTCGGCTTCGGACACTTGTTGCTTTTATGACCCATCTCCTGGAAATTGTAACATTTGAATCCACTGTTAACCTTCGCCTTCTCAGTCTCCTTCACAACTGGTTTTGTAACAGCTTTAGGAACATTATAACTTCCACTGACTCCCTTCACTTGATTGTTAGAATTAGTAAACACACCACCTCCACACCTTCCCTGCTTTTTCCAAGCCAACGCTTTTTGATGTGCCTCTGCCACAGATCTTGGATCAAACATATTAACCATATCCTGGATCTGCATTCGTAACCCTCCAACAAATCTTGCTGTCAGCTGCTCTTCCGTTTCCATTATATCGTTCCTGGCAATGAATTGGTAAAATTCATCTGCATAGTCGTTAACTGATTTCGTCCCCTGCGTAGATTCTGTAATCTCTGATACATGAGTGATTGATAGTTGTATGGTAAAAATGTAGCTCTCATCAATTTCTTCATTTTCTCCCAATCTACAATCTTCGACTTTCCCATCCGTTCTGGTGTAAGTTTAGTTTGCTGCCACCACGCCAAAGCTCTCCCCCTCAACCTAGTAGCAACTAACTTCACTCGGCGATTCTCGGGAACCTCCTTGAAATCAAAGATTTCCTCCACATTTGACAACCAGTCTAAAAATTCTTCAGCAACCATTCCGCCTTTAAATTCTGGAATCTCCATCTTCATTCCCGATTCCCATCGACGATCATCATCTACATTTCGATTCTGACGTCGTGTTTGCTCTCTATCTCGATAATGAACACTTCCCCTATCACCATCAAACTCCTCATCAAAATCTGAAGTATATCGATGTCGATCACGACCTCCAACATCTCTACTACCACTCCTTCGATCAACATTCCTATCACGATTATCAATACTTCTATGATCTTGATCTTCCCTTCTCTCCCGATCTGAATGTATCGAAGCTCTACTTCTCCCATGGCTCGATTCAGGTGAAACTCTTCTTCTACTTTGATTCATTTCAAGCATCATTCTCTCTAAGCGACCAATTCCTTCATTCAACTTCTCAGTGAAGCTTTCGTTGATTCGTTGCTCCATTTCATCGGCCTCTTCTCTTCCATACAAAGCATTAATATTGCGATGTCGTTGAGCTCGTCTCGGTGGCATGATTGAACTTCACAAATAATTCAACAAATCTCCAAACTTCAACAAATCAAAACTTCAACGCAAAATCAAACAAGTCACGGCTCCTTAGCTCGGCTTCAAACTTCAAAACAACTTCACAAGGCTTGGCTACTTCTCACAAGTATACACGGCCTGACTTCAATAAATGATACCAAAATTGACGCTTCAACTCTCGGCTCACACTTTAAATTCAAACACTTGGCTCCAAGACCCGATTTAGCTATGATTGGCTAAAACAAGCTTTGATACCAAAACTGACGCAGCGGATAATTGACAAAACGATATGGATCGATGAAAGTAGCAATCGGTGGATTGAAGATACTGAAATGCCCAAATTCGTTGATCACAAGGATACCGAATTCTAGCTATCTTCGACACGTTGATCGCGCACGATACCGTGAGAGAAGATCTTCAATTCTTCAAGCGTCGATCAAGCGCACTTGATTCCGTGAATCGGCTTCAACAATCGTTGATTCGAGCGCACTCGAATAACCGAAAGTGGAGATAGGAGATTACACTCAACTACCGATTTAAATTGAAAGCACAAAGCTAACAAAAGAGAATTTTATTCAAAAATCAACAACCAATTACAATGACATTACATCCCTATTTATAGTGTTTTAAGAAAATTACAATACCATCAGTACACGACTCAAGTTGACTCGGCCACGACTCAACGTGACTCGCGACTTAAAGAAAAATTACAAGGACTTTATGTTAACCCGGCTCCGACTTATACGCTACTTCATCACTGTCTCGCGAGTAAAGGAAGGTGGCTTTCATCAGCTACTGGAGTACTTATGTCGTTCGCGACTCAAAAAAGAAAAACATCAGCGACTCATGGCTTGAGTATACATTCGCGACTTACTGAGAGCTTCTTCTTCGCGGCTTAGGAATTGAATCGGTCGCGACTCATAGATGTATTGAATCGGTCGCGACTCATAGATGTCTCGGCTTCGACTCAAAGGCTTCAGCTTCATTTTGGATCGGCAACGACTCATAGCTTCATCTTCATATTGAGTCGCGACATTGATAAGTCGCTCGCGACTCAAGGCCGCGCGATTCAAGAAGGGGCGATTCGAGGAGGCGCGATTCAAGGAGAAGGGATTCGCGGCAGCGGCAGCGCGATTCAAGGCAGAGGACTGGCACTTTTGACTTGATCGAATTAAGGTATTATGCTCTGCATCACTATGGCATTTGGGTGAAAAACTAGAATTTTACCCTCAGAGTTATTAGGTTGGTTGAAGAGAAATATTTGGCAATATGACAGAAGATGAAGGTACCGCGATCGAAGAAATACCCTTTTTCAAATGATCTTATGTTGCATCAGGACCTCAATTGGCAATAGAGAGATAGAACGAGGATAACAACTTCGAGAAGTGACAATGGAAGAAAGTTGTTCTAAGGAGAAATATGATTCATAGGGTTGTGTTTGACATAGAGAAGTTGTTGGTTGATGTTTCAACTGTGGAGAAGGAGAAGATACAAGAATGTGCTTTTATTACTATATAGTTGATCATGAGAGAGAATGTTATCTCATGGATTAGTGTTGAAATCATTATTGAAGAAATTTGAATTAAGCTGGAGATTATCTGCTTGAAGAAATCACTCGCCTCCCGTTTGATTTTGCTGAAGACATTTTTCGCCATGAAGATGATAAAAGGTACTTCAGTGAAGGCGCATCTTAATTTCTTCGATGATCTTTTAATAAAGATGAAGACAGTGGATTTGAAGGGAACAAGACGATGGTGCTTTTATGTTCCCTACTGAAGCGTTACACATATTTCATTAACAGTTTGATATATAGGAGGGACACTTAGTAGAAGATGTAAAATCGAGCCTTCTATTTGGAAACTAGATGGATCAGATGATGGAGACAAGTGAAGGCAGAGGTAGGAATAATGGTCAGGGTCTATTCGTTGAGTAAGGAAGAGAAGAGATGAAGAGTTAAATTTTAGCGGCGTTCCAAATCTATGAAGCTAGGAATCGGTTGGAGAGGAAAGTCAAGAGATGGGAAATGCCATCATTGAAAGAAACTAGACCAATAGTGTAACGACCCGTTATCTACGACATTCTGACTCACATCTAAAAGTGGAACTGGCATCGTGGACCTCGCAAGCCATGGATCATTATTAAATAAATTATATAACAAATCATAGAGCTATCTACAATATACTACACTTTGTGCAACGCATAACAGAAGGAATAAAATATAACAATCAACAATATAATAATCTCAGACTCGCCAAATAATACAATATCAAATAAGCTTCAATTACAACATTTCCCTATATAAGTAATAAAACCATCTTGATGTTTGGGAATAATAGGAATAAAATTGTAGACGACTATAAATGAATAATCATCTCTATGATGACCCGCACCGATTCGAGTTGACAATAAACCACACATGTCTAACACAAATCGAATGAAGATGCGAATAGTTATGGGAAAGAAAGAAGAGAAAAGAAGAAGATGACAAAGAAAAACTAAAAAAACACAAAATCTCACAATCACAGTGGAACAACATATAATATAATATCAATGAGATTTATAAAAGAGAAACTATAATCATAAAAAATGTACATCTAACAGAGTACAACAACAAATCACAATCATCGGTCAGGACAGTTATAATAACATATCCTCACAAATGCTGATAATTTAAACAATGAAGCAGCGGAAAATAAACATATACGTGAATACGACCCGAAGACCTCCAGCTCGTCTGATGAAGCTCCAATGCATCCAAATAAGCAACAAACAACATGAATAAAATTATTTCCACCTATATAAAAATATAAGCAGGCCAAAGAGGTGAGTTAACTTTTTTCAGAAATCGTCAAAACGCTCCGGTTTGGATTAAAATTGAATGGTCGCTCAATTTGACCCCAAATTCCTACTAGCTCCAAATCCATCAATTCCAACTTCATAGCGCTCGCTGATACGATCGCAATGCAACTTGTCGCGCTCGTTGATACAATCGCAGTGCAACTTGTCGCACTCGATTTGGACCTCGTACAAACAAGTTATGAATTAACTAACATATGATATCATTAAATTATAATTAGCATAATTAGTTAACTTAAAATTTGCATTAACCTTCTCCCACTTAAATATCGTTCTAGGCAACACGGGCACGAACCCATCAACACCGACGTTTACACGACGGCCATGCCTCCTACGCTTCACCGAAGCTCGATCCAACACCGCCACCACCTTCGCCATCACGAGTCGCACCCACACCCCCATCCACGGTGCACTCGGTCGTCGAAATCGCCACCCACGGCATGCTTTAGGCTGTGCGAACGCGGTCCTAATACGCCTCCATTTGTCGACGATTCGACGATCTAGCCGTTAATTGCGTAAAGCTCGTCGTGCTCTTCATCTTCCTAGTTAAGGTCGGAGGCTAAAAGTGTGTAGATGGAGAGAAAAGGAGGAAATAAGATGGTTGAATTTCGGCCATTAAAATTTTAAAGGAGGTGGCTGAAAATTAGGTTTAGGGTTTTAACAGATGAAGGAATGTTGATGGCATTTTATGGAAAATTTTCGCGACACTACCCATTTGTTAAAATTTTGAACTCCAAATGAAGCATGCCACATGGCATTTTATATGTTAATACTCCTGTTCCGAACATAATGGAATATATATCGGAAGCCAATTCCATCATATACAGACGTTAACATTTCAAATCGAATGGTATTAATTTAAATTCCTCCAAATTAATTTATATACGTTTCGAACTCGCACAACCAAACGGTACGTCCGATCGTCACGAAATTCGGTGGCATGTAATAATTTACTATTACGGGTTCAATGAAATAGGTTTCGTCAAAATCCGAGACAATGCCCCCAGAAGGCTATTTTTAACCATTAATTAAAACGAATAATTTCCAAAATCAGTTTAATCACTTTAAAAAAAATTAGAAGTTTACTATCTTCCTTCTTATTTAAATAGAATTTAAATCAACTTTCGAAATTATTTTCATTTGATTATTTTATCAATTTCAAATCTTAAATTAAACACTATAATTATCAAATAAATCGCTATATTTGAAATATAAGTTATTTAACTTATAGAATTAACTTTTCAATATTTAAAATCAATTAAATATTCCAAATTCAAATGATTGAAATTTTGGTCTGTTACAAACTCCCCTCCTTAAAGAATTTCGTCCTTGAAATTGCCAAGCAAGGAAAATTCCCCAAACCTATTAACTTCTCAAAGCAATTAGTTAAAATGGATTATAAGTCTTTCAAATCAATTCATAGTTACTAATACCATTCAAACTTATAAAATCAAAATCCAAATTTTAGTTATCAAAAATTTTCCAAAATTCTCAAAAATTTTCTAACGCCTTAAATTTACGTAAAATTTCGTTAGCGTCTCCTTTGTGCGGTTCGATTGGAAAAAATCATATATATATATATATATATATATATGATCACAAATATACATCTCATCTTCAAGGATGAGGCATGCCGTAGGGGAAAATTATATAATAATACGATAAGTTATCCGATATGTGTACCTTTTATTATATAGCAAGCATATACAATCAATAAAACGTGAAAGCAATCTCCAAATGCGAAGTATACCCATCCACACCTATTAATCACTCAACAACCAATGAGAACAGATAAAGGGAAAGTAATATCAATATATATCATAGAATATAAAATAACTACATGCAAATGTAACAAAGGTAACCAGAGAAACAGTCGAACAAATAATATTCATCAAATTAATTCATTACCATATCAATTTGCATATTACAATGTCAACGTTTAATTTATTGAAGCCTATACGATATCCATATATCATTCGTATGCAAAACTAAATCTGATCGCTCGCTCAATTACACAATTTCACTTCTAAACTAGTATTGTTCACACGACCACTCTAGTGTGGACTCAGATCTGGTTCCCTAATTAGAAATCGTTATTCTCCTTACATAGCCATATACCATGATAAAGAATATTAGAATCGATCAAAAATTCATATGTAGTGTTCACCGCGAAGAATCGAGTGAAAAATCCTAACTCGGATCGGTTCACCACGAAGTCGTATATTTGAATTTGGACCAAACAATTATGCAAATGAAATAAGATACGTAAAACTTATATATTTATTTCAATTGGTTTCTTATTATATCACATTCTTTTTATTTACATTCATTTCATCCGCACTCAATTTAAATCAAATTCAATTATTCATATTAATTTCACTTACATTCAATTCATTAACATTCACTTATTACTTTCATTTTTCATATTCATTTTATGTAACAACATTTCATTCCATAATCAATTCAATTCATTCATGAACCATTTCATAAAAAATTTCTAAAGTTCATAAACATTTCTTTAATACTACTATCATTTATAAACAATTTCACAAAATTATTTACTTACGTTAATTATGAACTTTATGTACAATACTTATGTTTATTATCATTTTAATACTTAAATTCATATTCAAGTCTATCAAACAACATTCTAAACCATATTTAATTCATTTTACAACTTAAGTTGAATTTCATTTTATAACTCAAGTTCATATTCGTTTTACTAATTTATTTCATTAATTCATTATAAATCAAATTTAATTTCATCTAACTTTCCTTAAGTTAAATTCCATTTCAAAATTCATTTTATTTAACTTAAGTTAAATTTCATTTCATAATTCGATTTTCAAATTTATTTTTCCTAACATTTATATTTAACAAATTTGAAAAAAAAATTAACTTAGTAATTCCCAAAATTTATAAGTTGTAAAACTTAGTTTCTTTTGTTTTGATCAAAACACTAAGATAACAACTTTCAGAATTTAAACATCCGATTTTTATTTTCAAATCATTTTGAAACTATACTATACATAATTCCTTTGATTTTCAAATCATACTTTTGATTTTGAAATCAAAACTAGTTTTACTAAAACAAAACCTCAATGGTAGAAATCCTTCACTTAGAAACTCGAAAATGTATACTGATGATGCTGCAGTTATCATCAGAATTATTTTCCAACGACTGAAGTGAGTTTAGTGTTTTTTATTTCTTTTAAATCCTTTTTATTTACAAATCATATGTAGAGATTTTCCTTATATATAATTTCACTTTGGTTATATAAAACCATTTGTTAATTATTTATCTTTGTTTACATTATAATAGTAATTTTTATTAGAACACAAACAAAAAATAACAAATGATAATAATCAAATATTATCATTCACTAACAAACAAACACACCATATATAAATATAATACTTTCTGAAAAATTATTCCTTGATATATAAAATATAATCAAGGTAAAATTATTTCAATTACCCAATTCCAAAATAATACTGTGTCGGTTTCCCTTTTTTGAGCATTTAGAAATTCCTGTCGATAACCGTGGCGTCCCACGCACCGACCAGAATTCATAAGCCACTCAAAAGATAAATTAACACAACATGAAATATTTTTATAATCACTAACAAATACGTGCTCATATATATATTACACTCAAACTCATTCTAGGGTGCTACTGACCGTAGCTATTATGAGTAAACAACCAAAGCCTATGTGTTCGTACAATTATAAGCTCTGATACCAAATATGATGACCCGCAACCGCACCCGATTCAAGCTGATAATAAACCACACATGTCCAATCCAAATCGAACGAAGATGTGAATAGTTATGGAAAAGAAAGAAGAGAGAAGAACGTAAAAGAAGAAGAAGAGAAACTAAAACAATATAGAATCTCACAATCGCAGCGGAAAAATATATAATATAATATCGAGGTTTACAAAAGAGAAACTGTAATGATTAATTTATGTACATCCATCAGAGTACAACAACAAATCACAATCATAGGCCTGGATAGTTACAATAACCTGTACTCATAAATACTGATAATTTAAACAACAAAGAAGCGGAAAATAAACATATACATGAATATGACCTGAAGACCTCCAGCTCATCTGCTGAAGCTCCAAGCATCCAAATAAGCAACAAACAGCATGAATAAAATTATTTCCACTTATTTAAAAATATAAGCAGGCCGGAGAGGTGAGTTAACTCATAAAAAAATTCCAGAAATCGCCAAAGTGCTCCGATTTGGATTAAAATTGAACGATAGTTCAATTAACCAAAAATTTCTACTACCTCTGAATTCATTATATCCAACTAAATAGCGTAGTACTCGTTAATACGATCGCAACGCAACTTGTCATGCTCAATTTCGACCTCGTACGAACAAGTTATGAATTAACTAACATTTGATATCATTAAATTATAATTAGCATAACTAATAAACTTGAATTTTAAATTAACCTTCTCCTCCTTAAATATCGTTCCAGGCGATACATGCATGAATCCATCAGTCCCGACATTTACACGATGGCCACGCCTCCTATGCTACACCAGAGCTCTATCCAACGCCACCTTCGCCATCACAAGCCGTGCCCACGCCCTCAACCAAGGCATGCTCGGTCGTCGAAATCACTGCCTACGGCATGCCCTAGGGCATATGATTGCGGCCCCCATACGCCTTCATTCGTCGACGATTCGACTACCCAACCGTTGATTGCATAGAGCCCATCAAGTTCTCCATCTTCCTAGTTAAGGTCGGATGCTAGAAGTGTGTGGATGGAGAAAAATTGAGGGAAGAAGACGGTTGTATTTTGTCCATTAAAATCTTAAAGGAGGCGGCTGAAAATCAGGTTTAGGGATTTAACAAATGATGGAAAGTTGATGGTCTTTTACAGAAAATTTTCACGGCATTATTCATCTGCTAAAATTTTGGATGCCAAACGAAGCGTGCCACCTAGCATTCTATATGTTATACCCCTATTCCTTATACAATGGAATATATATCGGAAGCCAATTCCATCATACATAGAAGTTAACTTTTCAAATCGAATTATATTAATTTAAATTCCTTAAATTAATTTTTATGCGTTTCGAATGCACACGACCAAACGATACATCCGATCGCCATGAAATTCGAAGGTATATAATAATTTATTATTATGAATCCAATGAAACTGGTTTCGTCGAAACCAAGACAGTACCTTAGAAGACTATTTTTACCCGTTAATTAAAACAAATAATTTCCAAAATCAGTTTAATCGCTTTTAAATCTAATTTAAAAGTTTACTATTTTCCTTCTTAATCAAATAGAATTTATATCAACTTTTGAAATCATTTTTATTTATATTAATTTTAAGATTCAATTATTTTAATAATTTCAAATATTAAATCAAACACTTTAATTATCAAATAAATCACTATATTTGAAATATAAGTTATATAACTTATAAAATTAACTTTCCAATATTTAAAATCAATTAAATATTTCAAATTCAAATGACCAAAATTCTGGGTCGTTACAGTCTCCATCGCACCATCGTCTTTAAGTCGCCATCAGTCCTCTCTGTCAACTTATAAGAGTTTAACTAAAAAGGAGAAAATGATAGAGGGGGCCAGACATATGTTTGGTGAATGAAATGCATCATATAAGTGTGTAATATTAATAAGGTGGTAAAACAACACTTATGCTCGAAACCATACCTTAACATTTGTTGCCTGCACCCAACAAGTCAACTAACATAATATAATATCATGATGGCAACATAAGATCTTACAAAAACTAACTCATATCTAATCATATACACTTAATCAAACCCAAACTCTCATTCCACTATCGTTAAAATAGTTACAAAGGATCAACTACTGTAACGACCCACTGCTACATCTATAATTTTAAAGAATATTACAAGTAATCTCGTCTAATAACACTAAGAATATATATGTTTAAGGGCGTTCGAACGTGAATATATTTTTGGACTAACACTGACACGTCTTCATTACCTTTAAAGGATCTGAACTGAAAATTTGATGTGTACAATATTAATACAAAATAATAAACACGCCGATTTAAAATATTCAGAATAGTATATAATATAAATAAATCAGAATCAGAGTCATGGATCGCACCGAAATAATATACATCATATATATCATAATAAGATGTGAGTCATAAAATATTAGTACTAGACCCATATAAATATACACATTACATCAAAAATGTTGTATCAAGTACAAAGTCGCTACTAAATAATATACATGACATGTCATCTTAAGTGTCAATATACACAATAATGAAGTAGATTAAAACACTCAAAAATTGCTAGCACAAAATCCAAGTGTCACCGAGTCCCTATACCTGTAGTGTCGCGGCCTGCCCCGAGTATTAAAATAATAAACTATTCTGACTATATCTAAATAAAAAAGGTGAGATATTGATACTATAATTATACGACTTAACAATAAATAAGCCATTTCTTCAATTGAGAGAAAGAAAGAGAGTAGCAGGAATTCTCTTATCCCATTCGAAAGGATAGTAAAAACATTGCCAAATCAAATAATCATAATAAGACATATCAATAAAATCATCATTTCATAAATCCATATCAAGTCTCAGTGGACTATCATCTAAAAATATGGTGATAACTAATTTATCAAACTCTTTGAAGCACAAAAAGAGAATTCCTATTCGAATAAAAATGCTTTGAAGAACAAACAGGAATGAATAACTGATTTCACTAATAATAAATAATCATAATGCCGACATCGAAAAGAATATAATAGCCACAACCGCAATGACAAGGTCGCTAACATCTCTCTAAGCAGTTTCATCGGAAGGACAAGGTTGCTAACACCTCATCAAGTAGTCTCATTGGGAGGACAAGGTCACTAACACCTCACTAAGTAGTTTTGTCCTTAAGACAAGGTCACTACAACCTCACTAATTAGTTTCGTCGAGAGGACAAGGTCTCTACCACCTCGTTAAGCAGTTTCATCGGGAGGACAAGGTCACTACGACCCCGCTAGGCAATTGTGTCTGGAAAGGTAGCTAACACCTCTTCAAGCAGTGTCGTCAAGCGCTACTCAAATATCGACTCTCTTGTCGATGAAAAACGAGTCATCTTCTCTTGGGGATCCATCGGCCTGAAATCTAAACACCTTAAGATAATACAACTCTAAAGTGTAGATCACTTTCACTTTAGTAGTCACTAGAATTTAACTAACGGTCCCATACTAGAAAGTAAATTCAAATATTTACTAAAAGCTAGTAATTTCCACTCAAATTCTATTTCATAAATTATGATAATAAGTGAGATAATTGTACCAAAAGTCTCCTACCAATCCGATAATTCAATCGTTTATTAAAATTCCTTGCTTCAAAGAAAAGCACGAATTCTCAACAAAATCACAAATCCATAATAAATAAAATAAAAGATTTTTAAACTAATTTTATATAAACAAAGATATAATTTTCCAAAATCATTTTTAAATCCATAAACTCAATTTAAAGAAGAGTTACTTATTTAAAAACGCTTTTGGAATTCTTTCAAAATCATTTAAACCTCTTTTATAACAAAATCACTTGAAATCAAAATTATTATTTATATAATCGCTTTTTATAAAATAATACTATATTATATATTTTTCCTCTAAAACATTTCCAAAAACTATAAACTTAAAATAGTAAATTTAAAATGGTTTTATAATTAAATATTACTCATTTTTAAAAGCTTTGAGTAAATTTTTTGAAATAAGAAATAAGTTAAGATTTTAATATAATTTAATTATATTGTATAAACTAAATTCCAATAAGGATCAAAATAAATAAAATCTCATTTTGAGAATCATTTAAAAACATTTAAACAATTCAAACAATAAACCTATCAAAATTGCAACTTCTAGAGCCAACATCGCTGTATAAAACATAATTCCATAATCTGGAATTATTTAGCAATCCGAGTTGTTTTCCAACAACTCTTATCACTAAAACAATGCATAACCATCATATAATCTATCTACAAAATCTAACACATTTTGATGGTTTTCAACATACATGTTATTTCATAGTCAATCAATTCAAACACCAAACTAATTGAAAATATAGCATGCATTGTATTTCAATCATATCATCCAATCACTGCCATATATTAACAGAATTCATAGCTAAAGAAAGGCATAAAAAAAGTATATAACTAATTTAGATATAGGTGTGTGAGTTAAATAAAATAACTCACCTAACCAATCGCTGGTTGAAACTTCCCTCCTTATGGCGTTGTCGAATACTTCTGCCTTCGGTTATTGTCACAGCCAAGCTTTCCAACATCGCGCCTGATCCCCATCACCAAACGTTGCCACGAACACCACTATATCGCCAGCCAACCTATGATCTCCAACCTCAACTACGTCCTAATCGCCACTAGCTAGCAGCCCCGCCTTCACCTCGACGTCCTCCATCGCGAAACCTACTCCGTCACCAGCAGCATCAACATCCTTAACCTTGCAATCACCTTCGCCTGCATTGTCGCTGGCCATTGCCATCCCCATGCGATCTTCGCTCGTATTTGTTTTTTTCCTTTCATTTTCTTTCTGCATTCCATAATTAGAGCTTAGAGATTTAGGATAAAGGACGAAGTAGGGTCTTATTTTTTCTAACTTGGATATGCATTTAGCAAACGACGGTTGAGCTGGTAAATGAGCTTGGACTTCAACCTTTTTTTTCATTCTACTCAATTATTCAATGTATTGATATAAAATAGATTTATTAATCTTTTTTGATTTAATGATCTGACTAAATATCAATTAAACTTCTTTTCATCCATTTCAATTATATATCATTATTCATATTTTAAAATATTTTATATTTAACAATAATACGTTATCCAGATTAATATATCTTCTGAAAATTATTTTATTAACTAATTCAATTTTTTAAAACAAAACCAATCATTAAATAGACTTTAATTAAATAAAATCTTATTTCCAAAATACTAATTATCAAAAAATCAATTTCGAACACTTTTATTATAATTAAATTGGTGCAATATTACAGCTTTGAAAATAGGATTGTTACAAACCTTCCTCCTTATAAAAATTACATTCTTGCAATTTCTTATGGGAAGATGTCACATATACACATAAACATTAATTGTATTCAAAATCTGCAATCAAATTGAAGTTCATACAATCCTCTTAGTGGTTAACATTATAATCACTTATCGTATGTTATACATTTAAATAGGCTCATTTATTAACTTATTATTTTATTTTTGCATACGAAATCTATTGAAAAAATTTCTAAGTGTTAGAATTTCCAAAAAAATTCGACAGATTCTTCTCTGTACGAACAACCGTTTGGAATTTCACAAATATATTAATACAATATACATCGACCATATGGTCGAAAACACAATATATATTAATATTTCTAACACTTTTGTATTTTAATCCAAAACGTAACATTCTTTTAGCATTTAAAGCAACTTACTTGGCTATTAAACATGCGTAAGGAGCCATTGCACTCATAAGTCTAATCAGCCTCTTGAACATCTATTCTTATCTCAATACAAACATTAGTTACATATATAAAGAAGATAGAATAAATATACATTCACTTAATATATATAAGCAACTTGATGTCTTAGTTTAAGCAATTTGAGGCAAAATTTTAAAGGTCAAACCAACTAAATCAACTTGTATTTTCTAGAAGTGAATTATTATATAGTGTATTAGCTTTCCAAAATAGCTTACAGATCACAAAAATGTCAAGTATAACTTAGGTTATAAGAGATTTTCGAAAAACATGTATAGCAAATTTTTCGCTCTCCTACAGGCCCACATAAGTATTCGGCATTTTAAGCCCATAAAACCTCAAAATTTTCCAAACATTTAAAATAAAAGTTGTTTCTTAGGTTCTTACCTTTTCGGGAATGTGCAAAACTATCGAAACCGGACAAAACATTCAAAAGTTATGGTTGAATGAACATAGCACTATAGTTCTGAAATTAATTATCTCGATCAAAATTTTGATTTGAATTCAAAGTGATTTTAATGCCAATAGTTTCCTAAATTGTCGAAAATAATGAATATGAAAGTTATTCTATATCAAGTTACCTTCTAATAAAAAAAGAATTGTCACAATCGGATGGTTAAATCAAAAGTGTCCATAATTATTAAGCATTTTTCATGGTTAAAATTTCTAAAACAACTCCTTCAATTTTATACGACACTTGATTTTAGATTTATATATCTAGCATTTTACAAAATCCATGGTATTTGATCTTTTCCTTATACAATAATATGGTTCCAGATTTATATATATATACATTTCAACATGTATAATACTACCGTGTTTAAAGTTTCCAATTTCAAAGCAAATTCAAAACAGAAAACATGCAAGTAAATGGAATTATATAATAAGGCACCTTACAAGTTACTGAATCACCCAACAAACACAGAAAATGGGTTTAGTCTTAGGGTCTATCAGACCCATGTCACAATAGCAAACAAGTTACCGGGTTCCTTAATTGCAGAATTAAAAAACAAGTGTTACAACATCAATTCAAAAACAAATTCATATTAGATGGAGCACACAATACGATAGTAGTATCGGCTTTCTTCCGTGTATCATGAATATGAATTAGTTAGCTGTTTGACCTGGAAGCATTGTATTAGTGGTAGTTGCATTTATTAGTCTTATTTTCGATAAAAATGAACAATATTCTACTGTTAGTTCATTATGTATTTATTGATTGGCATAAATTATTTTACTTTAAAAGAAGTGTAGCATCTTTGATTCATATATCATTTGGGTTTTACTAAAAATACATGGCTAAAGAACTTGAAGAATACACACGCACACAGAGACACATACATTATCATATGACTATTCGAACTGCTTATGAGTTGGATTCATTAAACATCAATACTGACCTGGTTTGAACATCTCCTTTAAAAAAGGTAGTTTGGAAGATACTTCATACGTATTACATAACATTAACATGTGCCAAGAACAAATGTACATTTAAATTAAGATGAACAAAAAAAAATCTTATTTTACAAAACAATAACACATCTACATAAAGTAAGATGGTACCTTCTGCTGCTATCAGTTATTTTGTATACGAGTGCATGAAGATCTATCTTAAAGTATTCCTATTTTGTTTTCCATCAATAAAGACTTGGATGGGTAAAGGATGTTCTTGCTTTTTTATTTTAAAATAATTAGTTACCTTATCTAACATTACAATTCAATAAAATAAACTTATTAATCGAACTTATGTAAGACTAATTTGACATATACTTGCACCTTCCTTATTTAATAAATTCTCAATACAAATATGTGTGTGTACATACTTATACTTTTAATTTGGTACATAACATATCTTTGTACTGGAAATATTTTTCACTAAAAATTCTTTCACAAAATTTCTCTTAAACTTTTAAATCTCATTTTAAATCTCATTTTATTCTACAAAGCCAAATTTGAGAAAAAAATACTTTCTATTCATCTAATCAAAGTGTTCGGCTTTTAATAACTTATTATATTCACGAATGAATTATAGTTCCATCTCAAACTTCACTTAAATTGGGAACTCGTATAAACATTTTATATCACTTTACACTTTTATATGAATATAAATCTTAGCACTCGCTACAACGATAATATAATATGCATTATCATCCAAAAGTATTAAACAAAATTTGTTTATCATGCATCTATGTAAATGAATATAATTTTTTTACGAATACTAAATAATATCCATTATCCAAAATTTTATGAATATCGAATCTAATTTTTCTAAAATATCATTTTCAAGTAATACTTTAGTTTTCCAAATAATGCACACTCTCACTTTTAATTCTTTATTTTATTTATCAAAATTTCATAGGGTCACTCCTTGTAGAATATAGGTCATATACATCCGTAAAATGTTATTTTATCTTCAAAAACACTTTTCCAAATTTTCCTATTTACTCTATATAATATTTAACTTAATTCAAAATTCTACCTTCTTTACAAAGATATTATATACTTACTGAGTATTATTACTGAAAACATTTTTATTACCCAATACACTATGTCTGAATGTCTCGTACTATTATTTAGGGATCCCTAATGATAATTTTGATCATGCACATCGACCATAATTCTTAAAACACTCAATGAGAAGTATAACACAATATTAAATTTCTATATGATATACATATATCTTTTAATACTTTATGCCTTTACGAAATATTTGCTTGTTTATAATAAACATAATCAAGTTCCATATATATGTATATCTAATATCAAATGATTTTAATTCAAATAGATGCTTGCTTTTATTAAATTCTTTCAATCAATCTTACTGTTATCATGGAAAAAATAATTTACTAATAACAATTCCATAGCACACACAATTATCAATATCAAGAAAACATCAAATATTCAATTCATCTTAACATTTAATTAGTCACACATATGAATTAGCATTTCATTTTATATAAATTTAAATTTTTAATATTTATTGCGGTAACTACACTACCGAAGACACCTAAGTTCTTATTTTTATTATTGAGCAGCTTTAAACTCTCAATAGTGATTCCTATTTAATATTAATTTTGCACAATTACTTAAATTTCAAAACAACTAAGCATCCGTCAACCAATCAATTTTTATTATATATTATTTTATTTATTAAGTGCATTTTCCAATTTGAAATTTAATTAGATACATATTATTTATCATTCTATATTTAATAACTATCAATTACTTAGACATTTTTATCATTCCATGGTGATTATATTTTGTAGAACCAGCTGGCTTTTATTATTAATTGGGTTCGTCCAAATTCAAATGGGTTTGTAAATTCTTTGAATATTCAATTCCACATTTTAAACTAGGCATAAACAAAACAAACATTGGTGGAAACTACATATGTTTCAATCAAACAAATAAACAATCACCTTCAATGAAAAGCTATCTTCCAGCTTCCGCTGCACAACTCTGATCACTAACAGATCAGGAAATAATAATTCAATTCTAAGCCATCTAAGGTCTCATTTATTCTATCTATTAAATCTCACTCTTTACATAATTGAATTCCAAATTTAAAATCATTTTTAGAATAATAATTTGTAAAGTACTTAAAATATTTCTACAAATACGTCTCGATGGTTACTCCTAATAATTCTTTATATTTTTATCCTGATTAGGAACAAATTTTATGTTCTACCCTACACACCCAAGGGACAGGACTTTAAGTTTCACCAGGTATAGATCACGACTCCGTATCAATTATATTCTATAATGTTCTAAACATGGCTCTGACACCAATTTCTAACAACCCCACTGCTTTACCCATATTATTAAAGAACATTACAGGTAGTGTCATCTAATAACATGGAGAATACGGCTATTTAAAGGCGATCAAATGTGAATATATCTTCGGACTAACATTGACACGTCTTCATTACCTTTACAAAGGATCTGAACTAAAATTTGACATGTATAGTATTAGTACAAATTAATAAACAAGTCAACTTAAAATATTCAGAGCAATATATTATATAAATAAATCAGGATCAGAGTCAGAGATCAAAGTGGAACAATATACCTCATATATATCATAATAAGACGTGAGTCTACAAAATATTAGTGCTAGACCCACATAAATATACATTACATCCAAAATGATGTATCGGGTACAAAGTTGCTACTAAATAATATACATGACATATCATACCAAGTGTCAATATACACAATAATGAAGTAAGCTAAACAGTCAAAATAGTCTACTCTAGTGCTAGTAGTAAATCTATAGGTTAGTGAGTCCATGTACCTACAGAATCTCGGCCTGACCCAAGTATTAAAATAATAAATGGGTTGGACTATACCTAAATAAAAAGGGTGAGATACTGATACTATAATTATACGAATTACAATAAATAGGCCATGATAAAAATATGCCCAAATAAAATAATCACCATAAGGCATATCAATCAAAACCACCATTTTATAAATCCATATCAAGTCTCAAAGGGCCGTCCTCTAAAAATATGGTGAACCAATTTATCAAAATCTTTGAAGCGCAAAAAGGGAATTCATACCCGAATACAAATGCTTCGAAGAACAAATAGAAATGGATACCCAGTTTCACTAATAATAAATAATCATAATTTCGGAACTGAAAAGATTATGATAGCCACGAACACAATGAAAATGTCGCAAATACCTCTCCAAGCAGTTTCATCGGAAGGACAAGGCAGCTAACACCTCACCAAGCAGTTTCATTAGGAGGACAAGATCGCTAACACCTCATTAAGCAGTTTTGCCTTGAAGACAAGGTCGCTATCACCTCACTAAGCAGTTTCGTCGGGAGGAAAAGGTCACTAACACCTCACTAAGTAGTTTCATCAGGAGGACAAAGTTGCTACCACCTTACCAAGCAGTTTCGTCGGGAGGACAAGGTCCCTAACACCTCACTAAGCAGTTTCATCAAGGGGACAAAGTCTCTACCACCTTACTACGCAGTTTTGTCGGGAGGACAAGGTATTAGTTTTGTCGGGAGGACAAGGTATTAGTTTTGTCGGGAGGACAAGGTCGCTACCACCTCACTAAGCAGTTTCGTCGGGAGGACGAGGTCGCTACCACCTCACTAAGCAGTTTCGTCGAGAGGACGAGGTCGCTACCACCTCACTAAGTAGTTTCGTCGGAAGGAAAAGGTCGCTAACACCTCACTAAGAAATTTCTTCGGGAGGACAATGTCGCTAATACCTCACTAAGCAGTTTCATCGGGAGGACAAAGTCGCTAACACCTTATTAAGTAGTTTCGTCGCTGGCACGGTCGCTAACACCATTCTAAGTAGTTTCGTCACTAGCAAGGTTGCTGACACCTTTCCAAGCAGTTTCATTTAGCACTACTCAAATATCGACTCTCAAGTCGATGAAAAATGAGTCATCTTCTCTCGAGGATCTATCGACCTGAAATCTGAACACCTAAAGATAATATAACTATAAGTGTGGATCACTTTCACTTTAGTAATCACTAGAATTTAACTAACTGTCAATACAAGAAAGTAAATTCAAGTATTTATGAAAAGCTAGTAATTTCCTCTCAAACTCTATTTAAAAAATTATAATAATAAGCGAGAGAATTGTACAAAAAGTCCCATCCCAATCCGATAATTCAATCGTTTATTAAAAATTCTCCACCTCATAGAAACGCATGAAATCTCAACATAATCTCAAATCCATAATGAATAAAATAAAAGAGTTTTAAATTAATTTTATGTATATAAAGATATAATTTTCCAAAATCACTTTTAAATTGTTAAACACAATTTAAAGAAGAGTTGCTTATTTACAAAAGCTTTTGCAATTCTTTTAAAGAAGAGTTGCTTATTTACTAAAACCTCTTTTATAAAAACTAAATTCCAATTTAAAGAAGAGTTTCTTATTTAAATTCAAACTAAATTCCAATCGACGAATGAACACCACTAGTGGATTTGTGTCATCGAAAACTATAATTTTGATATATAATATGTGTAGTTTGGAAAACTTGTATATTTCACACTTTTTTAAATTATACATGTATTAATCTCTGCTAATTACGATAAAAATTGAATTTTTGATCGACTAGTCATGGCATGCTAGATCTTAAGCAGGTGTACATATAAAATAATTTTGATTATCAATTACATCATTTTAATTTGGCTTATGATCATAGGAGGTAATTTACTAGGTCTTACTAACATATACACGAATATGATAAATCCCACTACCGATTAGCCGTGCATCTCCTCCGATTTGATGTGAATCCTCCTTGTTCTTCGTTGTCTAGAAATTTCTCACCTTCAAAACTACAAATTTGTGGATAGCTTGACTTACTTAGGTAGATCTCTTCGCGACATCCGACTTCATATATTAATTTATTTAATTTGGATTTAATTTGAGGAAATTGTAATTGATTTGCTTAATTGAAATTAGATTTAGGAATTAGAGTTTTAGAAGCGGAGCTAAAAAATTCCAGCAAATAGAATGAGATTAAAAACCTATTTATAGGCAGAAAATACTAATAATTAGGGTATATTTTCGTATTCAATATATTTATGAAAATGCCACTGAGTTTTGACTCCTTACAATTTCTAGCCCGTTTAACCAATTCAGCCAACTATATATATTTTTCGACTGTAAACGAGATTCTACATGCAATAAAATAGGTCCTGAAGCCTAATTCTAGCTTCTATTGGAATTTACTAGTTTGCTCCTTATGTTAAAATTATAGTTTTATTTTTTAATTTAATTATTTAATTTTGTAAAATTATGGAGTGTTGCATTCTGCTCGCATAAAAGAATTTTTTCTCGAAATTCCGTAGGGTGGACGGTGTAACTCGCATTAATTCATACAAACATGTAAAACAAATATAGCTACATCCATCTAGCAACCATCATGCAATGCAAGCAAAATACCACCAAGAGTATAACATACATATGATAAATAAAATACGATGACATGATATGGCATGAGCGCAAACGCAACTAAATAGGCCTCCTCTATGAATGCAAATGCAGCGCAACCAATATGTATGCAAACATCCTAACATATGCAAACATATATCTATATATTTCTATATGCTTCCATACATCCATATGCAACATCCATATCAAAGTACACGTAAATAAACACGTCCATAAACACAACACGTATATAAGAAAAATAAACACATATAAAATTATTTAGCACAAGCTACAATACCTAACTATGAGAATCCATATAAGGTTGGAACGTATACACATACAAGTGAACACATTAAAAATTAAACTGATATAATCCAAACAAAGCAACCGTAGCAACCAAAACACATCATAAGGATGTGTATACAACCAACCCTTCCATCATACATCATACCTATGTAAAATAACTAGCTAAAGCAACCATGTAAACAAATAATGACCTAATAAGCAAACTAACCGATAAACTAGCTAATATAACTACTGGAATAGAGCTCGTGATGGGAAACTTTGATTATCTCTTCAAGCTCCATCACATTCCTATGTAAAATTATTTTCCTCGCTGTACTTGGACCAACTTCGTTTCCTCGTATTAATTCCATATCATATCACATCCTAAGGATCCACGAATGGAGTATTCTCCGTCTTTAACTTCACCTCATAGGCTGACTTGTCTCTACCATAACCGCTAAATTGTCAATTGTAAATTCACAGATGGGATTAAAAACATGTGCGAATACTCACTAACCTTTAAGAATATAACTCAAACATGCTGATTTCCCTACTCCTATAAAAACGGGAAAGACCCAATAACTTTTGGTGCAAGCATTCCCATATAGCATATATCAATAATGTGTCATTCACCTACCTAGCTTCCCACTGCGACTCTCTATGCATTCCTATCATATACGGTTTCCATTCCTTAACATATCGCTAAGGTGTCTCAAGTTATATAATATCCAGGTATAGCTTATATTTAAATAGATTGCATTGCTAGCATATCTTCATCACCATTTAGTTTATAGATATTACAAATGGATAATTCTTTGTTTTCGATGAACAAAATATTACTATAATAAACTCATATTCAAATTCTATAATTTAAAAATAGTTTAGAATTATTTTATGTATACAAAATTGCATTGAATTTTCCCAACGAATTTAAGTATAAATACCACTTTTTTCAATCAAAATAACTTGAATAAAATTCATGTTTTATAATTAAAATGTTCTTTATAATTAGAATTTTCATTCAAATCAAAACAATATTTATTTCAAAATCCATAAATATTCATATAAAAGTTCTAAGTTCAAATCTACAAAATGTCTTCGAAAGAATTTTTATACTAAAAACGCCTTATTTTCTTTAAATTTGAATAAAAATTTACTTACTAAACTTGGAAATTTTCAAGTTTTATGCATTAAAATACCATTTAAACGTTCTTAAATTATTTTGTAAAGTCCAACCATAGATTTTAACATAAGTGTACAAAGTATCCTTTTCATATTGAGATACTCAAAACCATTTCCAACAATTTCAAAACAACATCTAATAACACATGTTTCGACAATTCAAAATAATAAATTTAAATTTATTATTTTCAATTTCACTATAGATTATCTTAGTTTTAAATACTATAAAGACACTTTTTCCCATTATTATATCAAAATAATATATTCTTTCAAATCGATAAGATATTTCAAAAAACCTTTGTTTTCAAAGTACTACTTTATATATCTCAAACATTCTTATTTGATTCAAAAATAATAATTTTCATCAAATTTCCTTAAACCAATTAACATCATTTAAGAAAATAGTTTTTATTTAACCATATTCTTTTCACAACCATTTTATTATTATATTATTCGAAAATAATAACATTCTACATTACATCCCAAAAATCCTATTTTATTGTTTTTTTACATCAAGAATAATGATAATTTATTTCAAAAGTATTCATGAAAAAATATCTCTTTAATATTATTAGTACTCTCAAAACACCTCTTATTTTTTTACTTTAATTACATTAATAATTTTTCGTTAACTCCATAAAATAGTTATATTATTATTTTCTCATATTTTGATAATGTTCAAAAAAATCACATTAAATTTGTTTACAATCCACCAAACTTTATAAATAATTGCAAATTCATAATTCAAACATATTTTTTCGTTATTATTTCAAAATTCTCCAATAATCATAAATAGCATCCCCATACATTTTCAGTATACATCCATATATCTCAAATGCATTACTTTCATTTCTAGCCAGTCCAAAGCACACTTGCATATTGAATATCTTAGCTAGTCTACCTTAGTTAATAAAAACTCTATAGGCTCCAATCAAATTTCAATTGAAAACACCAACGAATTTTCAATTCAAATTTTAAGTCAAAATCTTTGATCTCACATCTTATTTTTTTACAATATTTATAAGAATTTGAAAATCATAAAATTCCAAGTTAATTGTAAATAAACATTCAATAAAATTGTAGATTTATTTTTTCAAATTAAATTCTTCAAATCCCACTTAAACAAAATTCAAAATTTTTCTAACTTTTTTATATTAAATCATTTCATATGAATAATAAACAAACAAAAAATTCGGCCAAATATATCAATTCACAAAGTTCAATTATTTTCTTTTCAAAACTAGTTTCTTTTCGAAAATTATAAATAAACATTTAACTTCCAAAGTTTAACTGTTCATAGATTTACTGTAATATCCCGGAATTTCCAGGAGTTTAAAATGTGATAATCTCTTAAATTTAATTATTTGAAACTGATAAAATTGTTATTTTCAAAGATAATTAACCAAGTATATAATATAATATTTTAATTATGGTTATAAATTGGTATATTGTTTTCAAAATTTATAAGTATGTTTAAATATTTATATCTGTGTATTTTAAATTGATTTTTATATAGGATAAGTTATTTGTAAAAGAGAATAAGCTTATTTAAAAATTGATATTTATTTATTTAAATTGATTTTGGATTTGGTTTTAAAATTTGACTTTAATTTGAATACAAATTTGAATTCAAAGAAATACATACATCTTAAATAGAATAATAATATAGTTTGGTTTTAAATAAATATATAGATAATGTTTTAATTAAAATAAGATTTGTTTTATAGAAATTTGATTTGTATTTATTGAATAAAAATGGATGCAAGGCTTTTGAAATAGCATTTAAAAATAAGTTTGCAATGTTGTATATAACTTTATTTAGAATTTTATTTGGTTCATTCTTTTTAAAGATTGTATTTTATATAAATTTAGCAAACATTTATAAATGTATTTGTTTATTTGAAATTTAATTATAAAAGTATTTTTAAAATTAAGAAAACATATTAGTAATTAGGAAATTAATTTTAAAAGGGCCTTTAAATTTCTTTTAGAATTAAAATAAACTTAATTTGACAAGTGTTAAGTTAGGAATCATTTAAACAACAAGTGTTAAACATTTAAATTAAGATTAAGACAAGTGTCACATTATTTTAATTTTCTTTTATTTTTATTAAAATCTGAAATTAATTTACATAAACCCCTATCTTCTCTTCATTTCCTTTTTCTTTCAAATTTATGTTCATTCCTAAAAGAAACTAGAATTATCAATGGCAGCTCCAAATCTGAACATTCCTCAATTCAAACAATTCTCAAACAATTGCTCAAGTTCAAAAACCTGAAAATTTACTCCAAATCAACTGCATGTCTGCAGTTTATTCTAAAAACAAAATCCTCAAACTGAAATTCTGAAACTTTTCCATGTTCAAATCAAAAACCTGAAACATTAATCTCTGTTTACAAATCAAGCATGTAACCATCTTTCAAGTACATGCAAGAAAATCTGGTCAAAGCAAAAAGTTTTCAAAGTAATCAAAGTGTTTTTAGGAATTCCAGTTCCAGAGGCCAAGTTTCAAAGCATTTCAAAGTTTTAAAAGAAGCATAGCAAATTTTTTCAAAATGCAAACATGAAGCATTTCTATTTCAAAGGCTTCAGCTTCAAGTTCAAAGTGATTTGCAAGTTTTCCATTTTTATTCATCAAGATTTAAACCTCTTCATTTCTATAAAAAAAAGGTGAGTAAACAATTTTTTCAAAGCTAAAATGGGTTTAAATTGCTTTCATATGATTTTTGAATGAATTATCTTTACATGTTTATATATAAGTATGTACTCTGCTTGTATGTGAGAATTGAACTATGCATGTGTTATAGCTCTGTTGCCAGATTTCAATGTCTACCTTTAAATAAATAAAAAATCCCATATCTTTTAATTTAATCTCTGTCAGGATTTGGATTAAAAACAAAATAGTTTTGTTTTAGTATAATCTGGATACTAAAAATATAAATATGTATGTAAGTGATGATATATGCTTGCATTTGAAAATAACAGTAAAAACCTTTTAAATTATTGCGAAATCAAATATTAAATTTTACTGATTCGAGTTTATTTCTTGAATCATTTATGGAAATCATGACTTTTAAAACAAAATTTACAATTTTTAGAATTGTAATGAGAATGCAATTCTTAGAAGACCAAAATTGGGTTTTTGGTTGATCTCTGGGGACTGGAATGTTTTTGGTGGTCGAAGTCTTTTCTGGAGCTAGGTGTGTGATCAGGGAAGTAAGGAAAAATGGTAGGAGTGGAGGTAGTTCGCCGTGGTGGTGGCGATAGGGAGAATTAAATTTTTAACCTAGTTTTGTTTGAAGTCAGATTTGGGGATCGTATCTCCACCCATGGTTGATCGAGTGGGTCGAGGTGGAAGGGATTTGTTGCGTAGGAGCTTGGCAAGGTGTGGACGAAGTAGTTCTTTTTTCGGTGGCCAGAATCGATGGAGCGAGGTTTTTTTCTAGCAATGGGTTAAGTTCCAGTTTCAACTGGAAAGTTCGATCGAGATAGCTCGATCTCGTTTCTGGGTTGATGTGAATATCTGGATGGACAGATGATGGGAGAAGGTCGAATAGGACTTGTCAGCGATGGTCGTTGATGCCAGAAGTTCATCGAAGTTTGGTGCAGGTGCACAAGATGATCAGTGCACCCTTGTTTTGGGTTGGGGACGAGGTGGTTTCTTCGAGAGTTACTCGGGGAAGACTCGTGTGGATTTATGTTATGGCTCGAGTTATCACTGGGGTCAATTGCAAATTTAAGGAACTGTTAAGTTTTAACACTTTAAGTCAAACAGTTTTTAAAAATGAAATTAAACTGTTTTGATAATAAGAAGAGATGTAGATGTACTTAGTTTTGTTTCAAGTACACATGGGTTAAACCGAAGTAAAATGTTTTAAACCAGTTTTTAAAATTTAATTAAAAGTAAATTTTTAAAAACTTTAATCAAGTTAAATCATTTCTTGAAATTCATTTCTTTATAATAAATGTTTGAATAAATGATGTTGTATGATTTGTAAACTTAGATGTTTTAAGTAAATTCTTAAGTTATTTTCAAACTTAAGATTTAATTAAATAAGGAAATGTTTTATCCTAAAAACTTAAATAAAGTTTGATAATAAATGTAATAATTAAAAATGGTTTATTATTTGAATTATTTAAAGATTAATGATTTATAAATTAACAATTAAAGTTTTCAAAGTGGTTTATTTGAAATTAAGGATTGTTAATTAATAAAGAGGTAAGTAATTAATGACTACTTTCTATTTTAAAACTTAATTAAGGATTTAATTAAGTTAAGTTAGTTGTTAAGATAAAATGTTTTCAAAATAATTAAAGATAATGTTTTATCTTAAAGATAATTAAGTTTAATGAGTTATAATTAATTAAGTTAATTAAGAAATTTTAAGTCTAATTAATTAATTAAATTAATTATTTTAAAAGGGGTTAATTAAGTAATTAATTAAGGATAATTACTAATTTAATTAACTAATAATTATGATGGATTAATTAATGACTAGAGGTTAATTAATATGTAATTAGAAATTAATTAATTAAGTAATTAAAGGATAATTAAACTAGTAATTAAGTTTAATTAGGTTTTCTTAATTAATAATTAAGAGGTTATTAATCTATAATGCAAGTTAATTAAGAATTAATTAACTATTATTAAAGGTTAATTAATTATAATTAAGGGTTAATTAATTGATATTTATGGATTAATTTATTTATAATTAAGGTTGTTAATTAATAATTAAGTTTATTAATTAATGATTAAGAGATAATTAATTGGTTAATCAAGGTTAATTAAATAATTATAAAAGTAATTAGTGATTAATTATTTTGTAATTAAAGGATTGATAAATAATCAAGGTTTATTAATTAATAATTGAAGGTTAATTAATCTGTAATTTAAGATTAATTTGGTTAAGAGAAATTAAGGAATGAATTACTCAATTTTAATTGATGAGATAAGTGTGATCAAGTAAGCTAATTAATTTGTTGATTAATTAAATATAGTCACTTGATAAATGATTAAGTATGTTTACTTAATAAGTTTTGGAAAGGCTAATTACTTAAAGTAAGTAATTGATGAATTACACGAGTAATTGCTATAAGGTAAATTACTGATTTGGAAGTAATTTTAAGATAGATAATTATTAAAGTAATCAAGAGTTTATTACTTGGTGTAATAAATCAAAGAATTTATTAAAGTAATTAAAAATAATTGAAAAATAATTAAGAATAATTAATTACTACTTATATTTAATTAAGTTGATTAATTAAGAAATAATGTAATTTATTTTAGTTAATTAATTTATGGAAGCAATTGATTAAGGTTCATTAATTGATATGATTAATGAGAATAATTAAGGATTAATTATTTGATTAAGAGTTAATTAATCAAGGTTGATTAATTAGGATGATGATTAATTAATTGGTTTAATTAATGAATAACCAAGCAAGATTTATTTTGATAAAGGTAATTAATTTTAAATTAATTAAGAGATGAAGTAATTAATTTAATTCACTTTAAATTAATTAGAGTTAGAGATAATTAATTTAATTCATTTTAAATTAATTATATTGTGGTATGAATAAATCATTGCTTATGTATGAATGGATGACATTGATTGTCTTGAATGCTTGGTGATCTCAGTAATGAGATAAGTATGGTTGTGTGATATGAATGCTTGGTTGCATTGTGATGATTACATAGATTATCAATTGGGATGTTGATATATGGATTTATCTATTATGATATTGATAATGTGGATTACCTGTTATTTGATAATGTTGATTATCAATTGTGATTTGTGAGTTATCTATCGGTATGTATATAGAGACTGTATTGAATTATTTTAAAACCTTTAAAACAACTTGGACTTAAAAGACACGCTTTGGATTTCGATGAGATCGGGATCGGGTTTCCATATTTGGATATCCGAAAACCACATCGATTCCAATTAAATGTTGGGTCGTGAATCAAAGTGGAGCTTTGTGAAAACTCGAGGTGTAAGGACTATAAGTCAGTATAACTCTGTGGGTGATTCCGTAATGAGTTTGACGGAATTAGTTCTTATAGGTTCGAGATGGTGGTTTAGAGTGCAAGGATTATTGTCGTTAACTCTGAGGGTGATTCCAAAATGAGTGTAACGAGATAATGCCTTCGGTTTCGTTCGAACCCGGAACGAACTTGTATGGATTGAATGCTTTCAGAACATCGTCAGGTGGACGATGAGCATTCTAAGTGATGTGTTCACTAAAGGTAATCGTGACCTCAAGCCTCATCAACCGGGAATGGCTAAAACAGGGGAGGTGCAGCAAAGCTTCGTGGGTAGCCCCCACTTAAGAGTAAGATTTACCCCTGTCTAGAGGTCCTTTTTATTTCGCTTGCGTGGGCGGTTGAATAACTACATCCGCTGGGGTTGTCTTATTTGGAACTATTCAGTAAGGAATGGGTCCGGCTTTGTGTTTCAAGGGAGCGGGCGTACTCCTCGGTACGGTGATCTAGGCCACGTACTGTGACGGGCGGTACCCCAGTAGCCTTGCCATTGTATGGAATCCAAAATCCAATAAGTGCCAACGGTTTTGATTGTATTACCCACTTTTGTGGCTAGTAGCTGGAATTTAACCATGTAACAATTTCAGCTATTTCTTATTGATTTGAAAACCCTAGACCTATTATAATATCATCGGATTTCCTATCAAATGTTTTGGTTAGCGTAAGCTAAATACTTTTCCATGTTTATGTGTGGGAAGTCTTACGGGATACCTATTTTTCAAAAAGGTTTTTAAAGTTAAGCAACTTTAACCCGTTTACTCACACCAGACCCATGTCTGACCTGGAGTTTATTTTTGTTTTTCATAAACTCTTGGGTACTCAAATTTTTACGAGTAGCCAAGGGATTCAGGTTAGGATTCAGGTTTGCTTTGACGAATTGTGGAGGAGCAATGGAGCAGGAGGCTTCTGCATGTAGATATATATATTTAGTTTTCCGCTGTGTGTTCTCTGAGTAGTTTTTCTTGTACTATATTGAGTTGTATAACTAGACAGGTGTTTATAACTGTCTGGTATGTGTTGTATAGCTGTGTATCTCTGATAATGGTTGTAAACTATGTAATATTTATGTTATTAATCTATTTTATTCGTTCCGTTGTTTAGATTCTGATGTTGTTTCTTTCTTCTCTTCTTTCTATTCTCTTTTCTATCCCTTTCTTTCTTAAAGATGATGCGATTTTCTGTGGTAAGAAAGTCGGGCCGTCTCAGTTGGTATCAGAGCATTAGGTTGAGTGAATACCTAGGCTTTGTAGTGGTGTCTTTCTTGAGAGTGCGTATTTGTAATTTTTAATATATATATTTATTTCTACCTATCTGTTGGGTTACCTGTTCGGGTTTTCCAATATAAGTTATAAAGGTAGATGAGGTAGTAGTGTGTGTAACACGACTACCATTGGTTGGAGTTTGAATGTTTGAGGTTGGAAGTGTATTTGTTGAGACTGTAGACCTAATACCATCTCGAGTAATCTTTGTAGTTTGGTGTAAGGATTTCATTGATCTCTGAAGGAAACCTGTTAAGGTTCGGAGTTCAACTTTGAAGTGTAAGTTTGATTTCTCTCGTGTGAGTGGATTTTTGAGGATTTGGATCTGTCGGTTGGGCAGAAGCGAGTGATGGTATTTTAGATACCTCAGGAAGTAGTAGCTGCGTGATGAGATGCAGTGACTATGGATTGTCTCCTAAGACGTTTTCTTTCGGAGCAAGTTTAAGGAAGTGTGTCAGCTTCAGTATTGTAGTTGAGTTCAGCAGGATGTTTGTGTTTAGTTGGAGGTCTGAGTTTCTCAAAGAGCTCTGGATAAGAAGTTTTTGGCATCTGTGTTAGCGGTGCAGCTCGGGAGTGTTCTATGTTTCGGCAGGAAGATCTCTTTGGCTTAGCATTCCTGGAAATGGAATTCAGAAGCAGCAGCGAGGATCTGTTTCTTCGATGGATTAGTTGGTCAAAGATAAAATGTTCTGATTAGTGGAGAGAGAGCGGTGTCTTGGATACTGGATTGGTTTTATCGCAAAAGTGACTTGCGATGGTTTGGTGATTATCTTAGATAATCTTTTGCTTGGATTTGTGGCGTCTCTAGAGGATATAGAAGTTATGGAGTTGCTGAAGATTGTCCGGATTTATCTTCAGGAAAGTTATAGATTTGTCCGCATTGGAGTTTAAGTTCTGAATTGACTTGATGTCAGGAGTGATACCGGTGATTCAGTTGGGTAGAAGGTTGTCTTCTAGATTGATTGATTGGTGAAGCAGCTCTGTATTTCTTGGGATTTCTGTTGAACCTTATGTCCGAGATGTGATGTTTAGTATGTGCCTGTGTTCATTCGATGGGATTTTCATCTGCTCCAGATCAGAGTTGTGCAGCGGAAGCAAGGTGGCTGTTGTTCTTGAGTAGGAGCAACTGGGAATTGTAATATCTGAATTAGAGAGTTTCTACTGAATTTATTTTTCAGGGTTTTAATGGTGGATTGATCTTGTGAGGATCAGTTTGTGAGTTGATCCAGTTTGTTTGTAGAAGCATCAGCGAAGGTTGAGCTGATCAGGAAGGATCTGTAGGCAGCCCGGATCGTCTGGTAAGTTTTGAGGGTAAGTAATGGAAGAATTTGGAATTCGAAGTTGGAGCCTTCGATATTGTTGAGGTTTTCTCTGATAAAGGAAGCAATAAGATTTGGAGAGATCGGAGATATATTGGATTTTCTGAGTTTTTGTAGAGATCAGTGTTTTGGTTTGAAGAGTTGAATTGTCATTTGGAAGACTGGAATTCAAAATATTTCACGTGTCTCTGAGGGAGTACGTGTTTTGGTTCATCACTGGTTTCGAGATCAGTAGTTCTATGAAGGTTTTAGTTGTTGATCAGACTTGTCCGTGGTTTGGGTATCTGGTGTAGATTATAGATATAGCTGAGTAGGAACTCAGTAGCTTATAAGTATAGCTAGTTTGGGTTTAGAAGAGCGAGTATCCCTATGTATGTACTGGGGAAACTCGAGATAATTTTAGGAAGTTTATCCGAATCTGTGTCCGGATAGCTAGTGTTGTTTGATTGAATTGGTTGATTGGATGAAATTATTTGTTTGATTGATAGTGTATGGCTGTTATGTATGTTCAAATTTGTTAACATAAAAAACTTTGGATTATCTTTGTTTTAAATTTCGAGGACGAAATTCTGCTAAAGGGGGGAGGATTATAATATCCCGGAATTTCCAGGAGTTTAAAATGTGATAATCACTTAAATTTAATTATTTGAAACTGATAAAATTGTTATTTTCAAAGATAATTAACCGAGTAATATAATATAAAATTTTAATTATGGTTATAAATTGGTATATTGTTTTCAAAATTTATAAGTATGTTTAAATATTTATATTTGTGTATTTTAAATTGATTATAAAATAGGATAAGTTATTTGTAAAGGATAATAATCTTATTTAAAAATTGATATTTATTTATTTAAATTGATTTTGGATTTGGTTTTAAAATTTGACTTTAATTTGAATACAAATTTGAATTCAAAGAAATACATACATCTTAAATAGAATAATAATATAGTTTGGTTTTAAAAAATATATATAGATAATGTTTTAATTAAAATAAGATTTGTTTTATAGAAATTTGATTCGTATTTATTTAATAAAAATGAATGCAAGGCTTTTGAAATAGCATTTAAAATAAGTTTGCAATGTTGTATATAACTTTATTTAAAATTTTATTTGGTTTCATTCTTTTTAAAGATTGTATTTTATATAAATTTAGCAAACATTTATAAATGTATTTTTTTTATTTGAAATTTAATTATAAAAGTATTTTTAAAATTAAGTGAACATATTAGTAATTAGGAAATTAATTTTAAAAGGGCCTTTAAATTTATTTTAGAATTAAAATAAACTTAATTTGACAAGTGTTAAGTTAGGAATCATTTAAAAAAACAAGTGTTAAACATTTAAATTAAGATTAAGACAAGTGTCACATTATTTTAATTTTCTTCTATTTTTATTAAAATCTGAAATTAATTTACATAATCCCCTATCTTCTCTTCATTTCCCTTTTCTTTCAAATTTATGTTCATTCTTAAAAGAAACTAGAATTATCAATGGCGGCTCCAAATCTGAACATTCCTCAATTCAAACAATTCTCAAACAATTGCTCAAGTTCAAAAACCTAAAAACTTACTCCAAATCAAAATGCATGTCTGCAGTTTATTCTAAAAACAAAATCCACAAACTGAAATTCTAAAACTTTCCCATGTTCAAATCAAAAACCTGAAACATTAACCTCTGTTTACAAATCAAGCATGTAACCATCTTTCAAGTACATGCAAGAAAATCTGGTCAAAGCAAAAAGTTTTCAAAGTAATCAAAGTGTTCTTAGCAATTCCAGTTCCAGAGGCCAAGTTTCAAAGCATTTCAAAGTTCTAAAAGAAGCATAGCAAGTTTTTCAAAATGCAAACATGAAGCATTTCTGTTTCAAAGGCTTCAGCTTCAAGTTCAAATTGATTTGAAAGTTTTCCAGTTTTATTCATCAAGATTTAAACCTCTGCATTTCTATAAAAAAAAGGGTGAGTAAACATTTTTTCTCAAGCTAAAATGGGTTTAAATTTCTTTCATATGATTTCTGAATGAATTATCTTTGCATGTTTATATATAAGTATGTACTCTGCTTGTATGTGAGAATTGAACTATGCATGTATTATAGCTCTGTTGCCAGATTTCAATGTCTACCTTTAAATCAAAAAAAAAATCCCATATCTTTTAATTTAATCTCTGTTAGGGTTTGGACTAAAAAAAAAAGTTTTGTTTTAGTATAATCTGGATACTAAAAATATAAATATGTATGTAAGTGATGATATATGCTTGCATTGAAAATAACAGTAAAAACCTTTTAAATTATTGCGAAATCAAATATTAAATTTTACTGATTCGAGTTTATTTCTTGAATCATCTATGGAAATCATGATTTTTAAAACAAAATTTACAATTTTTAGAATTGTAATGAGAATGCAATTCTTAGAAGACCAAAATTGGGTTTTTGGTTGATCTCTGGTGATTGGAATGCTTTTGGTGGTCGAAGTCTTTTTTGGAGCTAGGTGTGTGATCAGGGAAGTAAGGAAAAATCGTAGGAGTGGAGGTAGTTCGCCGTGGTGGCGGCGATAGGGAGAATTAAATTTTTAACCTAGTTTTGGTTGAAGTCAGATTTGGAGATCGTATCTCCACCCATGGTTGATCGAGTGGGTCAAGGTGGAAGGGATTTATTGCGTAGGAGCTTGGCAAGGTATGGACGAAGTAGTTCTTTTTCCGGTGGCCAGAATCGATGGAGCGAGGTTTTTTTATGGCAATGGGTTAAGTTCCAGTTTCAGCTGGAAAGTTCGATCGAGATAGCTCGATCTCGTTTCTGGGTTTGATGTGAATATCTGGATGGACAGATGATGGGAGAAGGTCGAATAGGACTTGTCAGCGATGGTTGTTGATGCCAGAAGTTCACCGACGTTTGGTGCAGGTGCACAAGATGATCAGTGCACCCTTGTTTTGGGTTGGGGACGAGGTGGTTTCTTCGGGAGTTACTCAGGGAAGACTCGTGTGGATTTATGTTATGGCTCGAGTTATCACTGGGGTCAATTGCAAATTTAAGGAACTGTTAAGTTTTAACACTTTAAATCAAACAGTTTTTAAAAATGAAATTAAACTGTTTTGATAATAAGAAGAGATGTAGATGTACTTAGTTTTGTTTCAAGTACACATGGGTTAAACCGAAGTAAAATGTTTTAAACCAGTTTTTAAAATTTTATTAAAAGTAAATTTTTAAAAACTTTAATCAAGTTAAATCATTTCTTGAAATTTATTTCTTTATAATAAATGTTTGAATAAATGATGTTGTATGATTTGTAAACTTAGATGTTTTAAGTAAATTCTTAAGTTATTTTCAAACTTAAGCTTTAATTAAATAAGGAAATGTTTTATCCTAAAAACTTAAATAAAGTTTGATAATAAATGTAATAATTAAAAATGGTTTATTAATTGAATTATTTAAAGATTAATGATTTATAAATTAACAATTAAAGTTTTCAAAGTGGTTTATTTGAAATTAAGGATTGTTAATTAATAAAGAGGTAAGTAATTAATGATTACTTTATATTTTAAAACTTAATTAAAGATTTAATTAAGTTAAGTTAGTTGTTAAGATAAAATGTTTTCAAAATAATTAAAGATGATGTTTTATCTTAAAGATAATTAAGTTTAATGAGTTATAATTAATTAAGTTAATTAAGAAATTTTAAGTCTAATTAATTAAATTAATTAATTATTTTAAAAGGGGTTAATTAAGTAATTAATTAAGGATAATTACTAATTTAATTAACTAATAATTATGATGGATTAATTAATGATTAGAGGTTAATTAATATGTAATTAGAAATTAATTAATTAAGTAATTAAAGGATAATTAAACTAGTAATTAAGTTTAATTAGGTTTTCTTAATTAATAATTAAGAGGTTATTAATCTATAATGCAAGTTAATTAAGAATTAATTAACTATTATTAAAGGTTAATTAATTATAATTAAGGGTTAATTAGTTGATATTTATGGATTAATTTATTTATAATTAAGGTTGTTAATTAATAATTAAGTTTATTAATTAATGATTAAGAGATAATTAATTGGTTAATCAAGGTTAATTAATTAATTATAAAAGTAATTAGTGATTAATTATTTTGTAATTAAAGGTTTGATTAATAATCAAGGTTTATTAATTAATAATTGAAGGTTAATTAATCTGTAATTTAAGATTAATTTGGTTAAGAGAAATTAAGGAATGAATTACTCAATTTTAATTGATGATATAAGTGTGATCAAGTAAGCTAATTAATTTGTTGAATAATTAAATATAGTCACTTGATAAATGATTAAGTATATTTACTTAATAAGTTTTGGTAAGGCTAATTACTTAAGGTAAGTAATTGATGAACTACACGAGTAATTGATTAAAGGTAAATTACTGATTTGGAAGTAATTTTAAGATAGATAATTACTTGTTAAAGTAATTAAGAGTTTATTACTTGGTGTAATAAATCAAAGAATTTATTAAAGTAATTAAAAATAATTGAAAAATAATTAAGAATAATTAATTACTATTTATATTTAATTAAGTTGATTAATTAAGAAATAATGTAATTAATTTTAGTTAATTAATTTATGGAAGCAATTAATTAGGGTTCATTAATTGATATGATTAATGAGAATAATTAAGGATTAATTATTTGATTAAGAGTTAATTAATCAAGGTTGATTAATTAGGATGATGATTAATTAATTGTTTTAATTAATGAATAACTAAGCAAGATTTATTTTGATAAAGGTAATTAATTAATTAATTTTAAATTAATTAAGAGATGAAGTAATTAATTTAATTCACTTTAAATTAATTAGAGTTAGAGATAATTAATTTAATTCATTTTAAATTAATTATATTGTGGTATGAATAAATCATTGCTTATGTATGAATGGATGACATTGATTGTCTTGAATGCTTGGTGATCTCAGTAATGAGATAAGTGTGGTTGTTTGATATGAATGCTTGGTTGCATTGTGATGATTACATAGATTATCAATTGGGATGTTGATATATGGATTTATCTATTATGATATTGATAATGTGGATTACCTGTTATTTGATAATGTTGATTATCAATTGTGATTTGTGAGTTATCTATCGGTATGTATATAGAGACTGTATTGAATTATTTTAAAACCTTTAAAACAACTTGGACTTAAAAGACACGCTTTGGATTTCGATGAGACCGGGATCGGGTTTCCATATTTGGATATCTGAAAACCACATCGATTCCAATTAAACGTTAGGTCGTGAATCAAAGTGGAGCTTTGTGAAAACTCGAGGTGTAAGGACTATGAGTCAGTATAACTCTGTGGGTGATTCCGTAATGAGTTTGATGGAATTAGTTCTTATAGGTTCGAGATGGTGGTTTAGAGTGCAAGGATTATTGTCGTTAACTCTGAGGGTGATTCCAAAATGAGTGTAACGAGATAATGCCTTCGGTTTCGTTCGAACCCGGAACGAACTTGTATGGATTGAATGCTTTCAGAACATCGTCAGGTGGACGATGAGCATTCTAAGTGATGTGTTCACTAAAGATAATCGTAACCTCAAGCCTCACCAACCGGGGATGGCTAAAACAGGGGAGGTGCAGCAAAGCTTCGTGGGTAGCCCCCACTTGAGAGCAAGATTTACCCCTGTCTAGAGGTCCCTTTTATTTCGGCTGTGTGGGCGGTTGAATAGCTACATCCGCCGAGGTTGTCTTATTTGAAACTATTCAGTAAGGAATGGGTCCGACTTTGTGTTGCAGGGGAGCGGGCGTACTCCTCGGTACGGTGATCTAGGCCACGTACTGTGATGGGCGGTACCCCAGTAGTCTTGCCATTGTATGGAATCCAAAATCCAATAAGTGCCAATGGTTTTGATTGTATTACCCACTTTTGTGGCTAGTAGCTGGAATTTAATCATGTAACAATTTCGGCTATTTCTTATTTATACTATCATCGGATTTCCTATCAAATGTTTTGGTTAGCGTAAGGTGAATACTTTTCCGTGTTTATGTGTGGGAAGTCTTACGTGATACCATTTCTTTCAAAAAGGTTTTTAAAGTTAAGCAACTTTAACCCGTTTACTCACACCAGACCCATGTCTGATCCGGAGTTTATTTTTGTTTTTCATAAACTCTTGGGTACTCAAATTTTTACGAGTAGCCAAGGGATTCAGGTTAGGATTCAGGTTAGCTTTGACGAATTGTGGAGGAGCAATGGAGCATGAGGCTTCTGCGTGTAGATATATATATAGTTTTCCGCTGTGTGTTCTCTGAGCAGTTTTTCTTGTACTGTATTGAGTTGTATAACTAGACAGGTGTTTATAATTGTCTGGTATGTGTTGTATAGCTGTGTATATCTGATAATGGTTGTAAACTATGTAATATTTATGTTATTAATATAGTTTATTCATTCCGCTGTTTAGATTCTGATGTTGTTTCTTTCTTCTCTTCTTTCTATTCTCTTTTCTATCCCTTTCTTAAAGATGATGCGATTTTCTGTGGTAAGAAAGTCGGGTCGTCTCATTTACCAATGCAATATTATTTACTTAAAATATTATTTCATTTGGAATAATGATTTTCTATAGTACTCACACTTCATATTTTATTTTTGACTTCATTTCATATGATTTGAAACCATTTTGTCATGTGTATATGAGTATAAATTGTTTTGTACAATAGTTAATCGATTTTAATCACTATTAAACAATAGCTATTATCTATACAAAAATCATATTCTCAAATTCATTTTATTTTATAATTTTTCGATTTTCAACACCATTTAACTTATAGATCATATATATACATAACAATTTTTTTGATTCATACTTATTTCTTCTACCAACTATATTCATCTCAAATTCGAAAATAATTTCCAAATTTTTAAAGCTTTTAATGTATATTTTCAAGAGTTTTTATCAAAATCCTTTTCTCTTCAATTCAAAAATACTTATGTAATTAAAATACAAAAATTTCACAAGTTTTAAAATAATAGTTTTACGTTCCTTTTTTTCTACTTCAGATATTATCCAAAATCGGTCAAATTTGACTTGGAAAATTAAAGATGCAAATCTCACCTTTTTAAACTTTTAATCAGAGAATTTTGTACAAGTGTAAAGAAAATATAATATTTTAAATATATTTTTTACTATTGAAAGTTCCTTTATCAAAAGCCAAGTATACATTAAAATACAAGTGCAAACAATAAGCCTTATACTAAACCATTTACAAAAAGAAACCCTTTAAAATATATTTGTAAAATTACTTCTCATCGAATTTCCTTATGTTGAAGCTTACTAAATGGGTTGTTACTTAAATGTATTAAACCAATTTCAACTTCAATAATTTTCCTAGAAATATATATATATATATATATATATATATAATTAAACCAATTTCAACTTCAATAATTTTCCTAGAAATATATATATATATATATATATATATGTATGTATGTATATGTATATGTATATGTATATGTATATGTATATGTATGTATGTATATGTATATGTATATGTATATGTATATGTATATGTATATGTATATGTATATGTATATGTATATGTATATGTTATTAAGGGAAAACATTTAAATTAATTTCTCTTAATTTGATTAGTTTAATTAGAGTAGAATATAAATTACACAAGCCCAACTAAAAAAATGGTTAAGTACCTTCTTTACATTACATTCCGTGGACTTAAGGAAACAGCTTTACTTCTTATTCATCCCTAGCCCCATAATTTACCCTATTTCTACTTGGCATATAAACCCTCGTATAGCAATATTCTATGGAGTAAATTAAAAAAAATGCGATGAATTTATCTACCACCCCTAGACTATTTAAATATCAATATTTATTTAATTCATAGTTGTTTACTTCAATAAGGATAAGCTGACAACCACCCCTACAAGTCAAAATATATGAGGTGTGGCGTAATAATACACACACGGAAAAATAATAAAAATGACAAATATGCTCTCTTATATGCCCTAATTTAGTTTGAATTGCCTAACCTCACATCTGATACCAAATGTAACAGCCCGCCATCTACAGTATCCAGACTCACGTCTAAAAGTGGAATTGGCATCACGAACCTCGCAAATTCCAGATCATTTTTAAATAGATTATATAACAAATCATAGAGTTATCTACAATATACTACACTTTCTGAAACTCGTAGTAAAAGGAATAAAATATAATAATCAATAATATAATAATCCAGACTAACCAAATAATACAATGTCAAATAAGCTTCACCTACTACATTTCCTTATATGGATAATAAAATCAGCTTGATGTAGGGGAATAACTGAAATATAGTAATAGGTACCTATAAATAAATAAATGTTACCATCGCACCGTCGCCCTCCAAGTTAAATGATAAAAGGCGTAGACATACGTTTATTGAGTTAAACGTATCATATAATTGTATAATATTAATAAGCTAGTAAAACAACACTTAAACTCAAAACAATACCTTAATCTATGTCACATGCACCCAACAAGTCCGCTTAATAAAATATAATATCATATTGGAAACATATAATAAGGTCTTTCTAAAACTAACCCATACCTAATCATGTACACTCAATCAAACCCAAAGTCCCATCCCACTATCATTATATCATATACAAAGGACTCAACTACTCTAAACACCTTCTCATTAAAACATAAGTGTCATGCTACTAAAGAACGACATGTCAGCCTACATTTGCTAGATGTCTTTGGTCACACCGAATAACTCATTTCCTCTTAAAAGTGTACCATAATTCCTAAGGAAATCTTCATCATTAAAGCTCACCTATCACACCAAAGAACCCATTTCTTCTTAAAATTGTGTCGTACTCATCATCATTAAACTATGCACCCAATAATCATTTCCTCCGAAAAATGCATTACCACGTTGTTGTTCGACGTCAACGGTTATACCAAAGAACTCACTTCCTCTGAAAAATGTATCACTATGCCTTTACTCATGATCATCATTGCTAGACTTACCGATTACACCAAAGAACACATTTTCTCTAAAAGATATACCATAGCGTCTCACCTTATAATCGTTGGTCGGATAATGTATAACGAAACTACCAAACTAAGCACTTTTTTAAAGTATCTCGAAACACAACAAATAATATGTCAAAATGATCCTCATCTCACCACGATCCCGATGCAATGAACTATGTGTAAAATAGAGGTCGTATGTGAACGTTACAAGCATATGAGATTAAGGGCCAGTATCGTAATTTATTGATTAATTTATGTTATTTGTTCACGGCAGACCATCACTAAAACCCATTCATCAAGGCTTTGACCAACGATTTATCCACCTACAGTCAAACATACTCCGATCCGACCCCACCACTAAGTCATACGTCGCTGCACCACCCTATAATTAACCTCCGACCACCTCCGCCTTCTCCATGTCAAATAGCCATTGCTAAACATTTTTAGCTAATCTTGATGATCTTCGACCACATATGACCGATCAGACCACACTATTGCAACCTTCGGGATCTCCTCTATGTCCCCATGTGCTCCAATTGTTGTATCCTCATTGTTATCATAACAGACGGTCCATGTATAATGAACTTCCAATATGTTTTTCGGTCAAACCGTATACCCAATCGATGAATGAATACCACCAATTGATTTGTGTTATTGAGAATAATAATTTTGACATATAGTATGTATGTTTTGGAACACTAGTATATTTCACACTTTTAAATTAAATATATACTAATCTCTATTAATTACTATCGATAAACATCTAATTTTTATTAACTAGCCATGGCATACTAGATCATAATTAGGTGTACATATAAAAAATAGTTTTTAATTATTAATTGCATCATTTGATTCAGTTTAAGATCATAATAGGTGATTTAGCACGTTTTAATAACATATACGCAAATATGATAATTCCCATCAACCGATTAGTTGTGTATCTTCTCCAATTTGATGTGAATCCTCCTTGTTCTTCACTGTTTAAAAAAATTTTACCTTCAAAACTCCAAATTTATGGATAGCCTTATTTACTTGCAAAGTTCTCTTCGCGGCGTCCGATTTCATATATTAATTTATTTAATTTGGATTTGATTTTGAGAAATTGTAATTGATTTGCGTATTGGAATTAGATTTAGGAATTAGGGTTTTAGAAGTGGTGATATGATTTTTCTGGCAAATAGAATGAGGTTAAAATTCTATTTATAGGCAGAAAATTTAATAGGTTTGGGGTCACACTTCTTTGGTATCAACATGAACTACCAAAAATGCCCCTCTGTATACTATCAAATATTAATCACTTAAAAATAGGATCTAATATTATAACTTTTTTAAAAATTCAAATGCCCCAAAAAGTAGGATCTAACAATAAACATGCTTTATAAATTCAAGATGCTTCTAAAAATTAGATCTAAAATTAAACTTCCTTTACAAATTCAAAATATCTCTTTACAAATATACAGATCTTAATATCAATGAAAATAAAAGATCTTTTTTTATTGATTACACCTATACAATTTATAAAGAAAAAAATTCATGTATGGAGCGCGTGCCGTAACCCTCGTGCTTATAATTATAGTATATTTTCATATTCAGTATATTTACAAAAATGCCACTATGTATTGACTCCTTATAATTTCTTGCCCGTTTAATCAAATTGTAACAACCCGCATATTTTACGATTGAGTATTTAAATATTTTATCATTAGTCGGATTTTAGTCCGAAAAGCTACTTTTTGCAAACGGTCGAATTAGGACTCGAGAGCACTCTCATTGAGTTCAAAATGACGTTTGCGATCTTTTTGAGTATAAACTTTAATATGTTTGGAGTTATTGGAATTTCGCTACTTTTTCACCTAGGGCTTTGGTTTTTGTTTCAGCCCATTAGACCCAAGCTTCACCCCTCTTCTCTTCATTACTTCATTTCTATTTCCTTATACTCAAGCTTTAGCAACAATGGAGAGAGGAATGGGGAATTAAAACTCCAAGCCCTAGTTTCCATTTGCAAATCAAGTTCTAGCTCCAAATTTATAGAAGAAACTTTGGTAAGCCTCCTCCTCTTCTTCTCCAACTCATTCTCTTACCAATTTCAGAAATTCCTAAACCTAATTTAGGAAATGTTTCTCTTTTAAGATTAGATTCAAGCTCTTTGGGTTGGAATTGAAGAGTGATTGTCCTTGCCATTGCTCTATAGCTTCTTCTTCATAGTTTTGGGTTTAAATGTGAGATTTTTATCTCATATCTACGTCTATAACTATCACTGATTGTTAGGTATGAACTCCTAACTCTTGTTCATGTGTATTTGATTTTGGTTTGGATTGATTTGGTATATATTCCAACTTTTGGTGTTTTGAAAGCAAAATCTATGAAAATCCTTTTATGAATCTTTGAACATGTTTTTGGTGATGCATCGAAGAGCCTATAGGGCCGGGTTGCCGATTGGCATAAATTCCTAGCGCTATTGCTCGTTCGGTCACGAATTGGAGGTGATTGCACATCAATTATATAGGCTAGAAAACTGCCTAAGCACCAGTCAGTCAACTGACCTTTTCAGTCACTCGACTGGCTGTAGCTAATAAGCATTCCAAAGGCTGTCTGTAGAGGCTTGGGGGCTCGGTTTCCTGCAGTCAGTCGACTGAACTCAGTGAGCCAGCCAACTGACCTGCTTCTATTTGCCTATTATGCCTATTTTTGCCTATTTCGTTTGTGATTCCAATTTTTATCGATTCGTTTTGATTCCTAGTTGATGTTATCAATTATTCGACTTCGATGACTTCTATTTTGGGCGTTTTAAATATCCATTTTGATGGATTTGATATCGATTTCTTTGAAATTAATTCACGTCTTTGTATGTGAATTTTAGTGATTGATTATTTCTACAATCATTTGTGATTTCTCACTTTAAAAATATAAAGGTATTCTATACTAGTAGTAAATATCAAAACTCTTTTATCAAAATGATTTCAACTCTATTTTTCAATATCAAGCTTGTTTATAAAACCGTTTTCCAATCTATTAGTATATACAAACCTTTACCTCACTCGTATGAGAAATCTAATTAAACGGCTTAGTAAAACAAGTGGTATGAAACGCTTGCATTTACTTCGTCGGTTAATTCTTGGACTTGTTCGATTGAATTTCTTGTGACAATTTTCAAGTGGAGACTTACAGTTTGTTTGTAAATATTTAAGTTAAGCTAGTGGTTATGGGACATGAAGCTAAGCTCATATATTTACTAGCTTAGTGTAATTGACACTTTTTGATGGTCGATGATGATCATTTTTGTGATTTAGACTAGCGATATGCTATGTTTCCTTGTCCAGATGGTACCTCGTTTTATTGAGTTTCGTCTCATTTCTTTTATAGGCTAACGACCTATGTATTATTTGGAGTTTCGACCCAATTTTTGTGGGCTAGCGACCCATGTTTTCTTATGGAGTTCGGTCCATCGGACGTACCGTTGTACTACGTTGTTGCACCAGCTTATCAGGATCATCGGGCGTACCATTGTACTACTTCGATGTTCCGAATTATTCGAGTTTCAGGTTCCTCGAGCATACCGATATTGTACTACGTCGTTGCACCGGCTCTATGGTTAGCGACCATGGGATAGCGTCCCGTTTGTGATACACGTGTTGGTGAGTTTTCATGCTCCCGTTTTGTGACAGGCCTCCCCCTTTTTGGTGATTTCTGGATTTCTATTGATGATTTCTAGAATTTGTGAACCACCAGCTTTTATGATTGGCATCGATATGTTGTCGATATTTGTGACTTGGTGAATAAAACTAAAGAGTATGACATTCTTTTGATCTTTGTGAAGATTCTTGTGTTATTGATTAATCTCTTGTTGATTTTCAATTACATACTTATCATAGTATGGCTTTATGGTTATCTTACGTTTTTATCATATCTCTTATTCTATATCATTTTATCTGATATTTATAGTTAGACTGATCCGTTTATTATTTTCTTATTAATAATACTCGGGTCAGACCGAGATGTTACAGGTGTTTCTGCTTGACTTCTCATCTGGGATTATTATCCCGACTTTTGGCTAACTACTTAGATTAGTAGTTTTTTTTTGTTGTATACATTTGAGATATAGACCCATTGATGTATACTTATTCTTTTTGTGTAGCACTTGTAACTATTCTTTTGTGATATTGTGGATCTTGTTTGACCACTACTCTGATATAGACTTTCATGTGTAATATTCATATATGTTTCCGCCTTTGAGATATGAACTTCTATGACTGATTTATGTTATGCTTATTTCTATATTTGTTTCCGAAGATATTATGGCCACTGTGTAGTAGCTTTGAGTTTGCATCGGTATGTCGGATTCCCTCTTGAAATGCAAGTTATATTTTTATCTGGCATATCGGTACTCGCACAAAGCAATTACACGGATGGCCGCTCCTCAACAGCCTTATTCTCCGTGCTAGTTGACAGCATTACCCTGTAGTGTCCTTGGCTAGCGTGGGTATAAAGGTGGGGCGCCACAGCTTGGTATCAGAGCCAAACTTCGAAACAATGTAGAATGATATAACAAGGATCATCGTCCTAAGTCCATCTTAGGAGTCGTGCCTTAGGATTTTTATTCGGGTCTTCGAACCATTCTATCCTATTTTCTTTGTGACGCCTTGTTTTATCAATCATGATTGTTTGATAATTATTTTTTGAATAACCTTTTTCTTCTTTCTTTCTTTCTTAAAGAAGAGAAATGGTTAGACCAGGCGTCCCAGCGTCGGTCAATCTAGTGCTACTCCCCAGGATGGAGTATTTATGTCTGCACAACAACTTCTTGATCTAGTAAAGAATGCTCAAGCTGCCGGACCCAATCCAGAGCCTACTCACCCTAAGTCCGGATTTGCACGTTTGTGCAGTGACTATACCAACTTGGGTGGAAAGCCATTTAAGGGTTCCGAAAGCGTCATTCAAGTCCAAGCTTGGCTCAAAACATGCGATCGCATCTTTACTCGCATGAATCTAATTGATCTTCACCGTGTCCAAGTGGCTTCAAGTATGCTCCAAGAAAGAGCATTAGATTGGTATGAGCTTCTTATTTCTGAAATTATTGAAACGGATCTTACTTGGGAGAAATTCCGAGAACGATTCGAGTTCAAATTTGTGCCAGAAGCTGAGAAGGTGACATTGGCTCGTCGTTTCATAGACCTTGTTCAAGGTGAATCCTCCGTGGCAGACTATGTCGCATCATTCGAGTCACTTTCTAAATATGGGGTCGAATATATAAACACCCCATTGAAGAAGAATCAAAGATTCGTCTATGGCTTGAACAAAAATCTCAAGAAGCCATTACTTCTAAAGTTAGAAGTTTCTTTTGATCAACTTGTTGATATCGCTCTTCGACTTAAGAGGCAGATAAAGAGAGTGATGTTGAAGTTGTGGGTGCCAAACCAAACTTCAACAACAACAAGAAAAGGCCTATTAAATTTAAAGGTCCTTATCCCAATAAGAAAGGGAAGAAAGCAACTCCAGTGGCAAAGACTTCTGCCCCTAGTAGTGGGCAATGCTACAATTGTGGTTCTAAAGACCATTATGCCAATAGATGTCCGAAACCTCTCTTTTGTCACTATTGCAAAAGTTCGGGTCATCTTTTATCTTCATGTCCCAAACTTCAAGGCAAGAAGGAGGGAAAGTTAAGTGTTGCACAAGTCCCTAGAAACACTTCGCGTGGTCAAGGTATTCCTCATTTTATCCTTGATGGCATTATTTTATTTTATGATCAACCTATTCGAGTTCTTTTTGATACGGGTGCGTCGCATTCTTTTATATCAAAAGAACTTGTTGATACTTTTTCTTTAAGCGTTGTTGCTTCAATGACTTATTTGAGAATTGCGAATCCGGTTGGTGGATCCGCAACAATTTGTTTGCTTTGTAAAGATGTCGAGATTATTTTATGTGATTTTTTTTGAGCCGTTTTGCATGTTATGCGCTACTTAGGCTTTGGAATGATTTTGGGAATGGATTGGCTTAACCGCTATGAAGCTCAAATCCTATGTCCTGAGCGGACTATTCATCTTCGACATCCTCACTCTGTTAAGCAGATTTCTATTGATCTTAAGGATTAGGATTCCAACTTGGTTGCATCTTTATATTCTTTAAATCCTCATGATAACGATAATGATGATGAGGAAGATGTCATTTCTTTTATTCACGTTGTTCGTGAATTTTCCGACATATTTGAGCTCGTTTTAGGATTACCACTTAAGCGAGCAATTGAGTTTAGAATTAATCTAGTTCTTGAAGCTCTACCTATCACTCGTCCTCCTTATCGTATGTCCAATAAAGAAAATGAGGAGATGCGCAAACAATTATCTGAATTGGAGACGAAGCAATTTATTCGCTCTAGTTCCTCTCCTTGGGGAGCTTCGGCTATTTTTGTGAAGAAATCCGATGGTACACTTAGGCTTTGCGTTGACTACCGCAAGCTTAATGATCTTACTATCAAGAATAAATATCCTTTACCTCGGATTGATGATCTATTCGATCAACTTAGTGGTGGTAGAGTCTTTTCACAATTAGACTTAGCAACCGGTTTTCATCAGCTTCGTATTGCAGAGGATAGCATTCCTTTGACATCGTTCCATACTCGTTATGGATCTTATGAATGGCTTGTTATGCCATTTGGTTTAACGAATGCTCCGGCTTATTTCCTTGACCTTATGAATAGAGTTTTCAAAGACTTCCTCGATCGATTTGTCCTCATCTTTATTGATGATATTCTTGTGTATTCTAATACCGAGGAGGAGCACGAAAAACATCTTCGGATTGTGTTCGAAACTCTTAGGAGTAATCAATTAAAAGCAAAATTTTCTAAATGCCACTTTTGGCAATCTCATGTGAAGTTTCTCAGTCATATTATTTCCAAATATGGAATTTCCATGGATCCTTCAAAGATTGAAGCGATTCAAAATTGGAGAGACCGGAGAGTGTGACGGAGATCCGTAGTTTTCTTGGATTGGCAGGTTATTACCGCCGTTTCATAAAAGACTTTTCCAAAATTTCCATGCCTCTTACTAGTTTGACAAAGAAGGGAGTTAAATACATTTGGTCGGACAAATATGAAGCTTCTTTTCAGAAACTAAAAGAACTCCTTTCTGATGCTCCTATTCTTGTAATTCCCGAGGGGAATCAAAATTTTATTGTTTATACTAATGCTAGTCGCGTTGGTTTGGGTGCCATTCTTATGCAAAGAGAACGTGTTATTGCTTATGCTTCTAGGCAATTGAAGCCAGCCGAGGCTAGATATGCCACTCATGATTTAGAGCTCGCGGCTATTGTTTTCGCCCTTAAAATTTGGCGTCATTATCTTTTGGGAGAGAAATTTGTTCTCTATACCGATCACAAATCTTTGAAATATTTATTTTCTCAAAAGGAACTTAATTTGCGTCAACATGTTGGCTCGAGTTCCTTGCATCTTATGATCTTGACATTCTTTATACTCCCGGAAAGGGAAATCGCGTTGCCGATGCACTTAGTCGTAAGAAACAAGCGGTTGTTTCTATGATGATATCCGAGTGGAATGATCTCGAGACTTTATCCACTTGTGAGATTTGAGATCGTGTATCTGATTTATGTTCATCTCTTGTTTTATGTAGCCTTGAGGCTCATCCTTCTCTTTTAGACCGCATTCTTGAAGCTCATAAGCTAGATCCCGAATTGGCTCTTCTTTCTCAAAATTTAAGGGATAAAATTGATATTAAAGGTTTGAAAGACTTTGATATTGATTCTCGTGGCGGCATTCGAAAATTTGGTAGACTCATTGTGCCAAATATTAGTGATCTTCGTAAGGATATTTTAGAAGATTCTCATCGTTCTAAATTTACCATTCATCCCGGTAACAGTAAAATGTACGCGGATATGAAGCGACATTATTATTGGGATGGAATGAAATCTGATATTGCTAACTTTGTTAAGCATTGCATGACTTGCCAACTTGTCAAGGCCGAGCATCAAAGGCCCGGCGAGTTATTGCAACCTTTAAAAATTCCAATTTGGAAGTGGGATCAAATTTACATGGACTTTATTGACGGCCTTCCCCGTTCTCGTTCGAGTCATGATAGCTTATGGGTGATTGTTGATAGACTTACTAAATCCGCCCATTTTATCCCCATTCGGTCTAGCTGAACCGTTCCTCTTTTGGACAAACTCTTTATTAAAGAAATTACATGGAGTTCCTACTTCTATTGTTAGTGATCGTGATCCATTGTTTACTAGTGGATTTTGGAAGAGTCTTCAAAAAGCTTTGGGAACGAAACTTAATTTTAGCACCGCTTATCATCCTCAGTCCGATGGACAAACCGAGCGTGTGAATCAAACTCTTGAAGATCTTCTTCGTACATGTGTTCTTGATGTTGGTGGAAGTTGGGAAGATCATATTTCTCTTGTTGAATTTTCCTATAATAATAGCTTCCTATCTAGTATTGGTATGGTACCTTTCGAGGCACTCTATGGAAGGCCATGCCGATCTCCTTCTTGTTGGCTTGAGGCCGGTGAGAAGCTGGTTTTTGATCCAGATTTTATTCGTGATTCCACAGAAAAGATTGACCTTATTCGTCATAGGATGAAAGAAGCTCAAAGTAGGCAAAAATCCTATGCCGATAACCGAAGAAGGAAATTAGAATTTTCTGTGGGAGATTTTGTGTTTGTTCGTGTTTCACCTATGAAGTGTGTTGTGCGTTTCAGTCGATCAGGAAAGTTAGCACCTCTATATATTGGTCCATTTTCCATCATCGAATGTATTGGTTCCGTGGCTTATCGCCTTTCATTACCGGCTCAGTTTTCTGCTATTCATAACGTGTTTCACGTTTCTCAACTACGGAAATGCCTTCGAGATTCTAATTCTATTCTTGAGCCCGGTGTTGTGGAAGAAATTGAAGTTTCACCTAATTTAACTTATGAGCAACATCATATCCGTATTATTTCTTCGGAGGTCAAACGCCTTTGAAATAAAGATGTCCCGCTTGTGAAAGTTCAATGGTCCTCAAATCCTAAGGATTGCTCTTGGGAATCTGGAGAATTCATCGAGCGAACACATCCAGACTTACTTTCTCGTGCTCTTTGAGGTGAACTTTTTATTTCAAATTTCTTTTGTGTTGAATATGCTTTTATGGTTGTTACTTTATATTTTCTTCTTAAATATTGCGAGGACGCAATTTCTTTAAGGAGGGGAGTCTGTAACAACCTACATATTTTACGATTGAGTATTTAAATATTTCATCGTTAGTCGGATTTTGGTCCGAAAAGCTACATTTTGCAAACGGTCGAATTAGGACTCGAGAGCACTCTCATTGAGTTCAAAATGACGTTTGCGACCTTTTTGAGTATAAACTTTGATATGTTTGGAGTTAGTGGAATTTCGCTACTTTTTCACTTATGGCTTTGGTTTTTGTTTCATCCCATTAGACCCAAGCTTCACCCCTCTTCTCTTCATTACTTCATTTCTATTTCCTTATACTCAAGCTTTAGCAACAACGGAGAGAGGAATGGGAAATTAAAACTCCAAGCCTTAGTTTCCATTTGCAAATCAAGTTCTAGCTTCAAATTTATAGAAGAAGCTTTGGTAAGCCTCCTCTTCTTCTTCTCCAACTCATTCTCTTACCAATTTCAGAAATTCCTAAACCTAATTTAGGAAATGTTTCTCTTTTAAGCTTAGATTCAAGCTCTTTGGGTTGGAATTGAAGAGTGATTGTCCTTGCTATTTCTCTATAGCTTCTTCTTCATAGTTTTGGGTTTAAAGGTGAGATTTTTATCTCACAGCTATGTCTATAACTATCCTTGATTTTTAGGTGTGAATTCCTAACTCTTATTCACGTGCATTTGATTTTGGTTTGGATTGATTTGGTATATATTCCAACTTTTGGTGTTTTAAAAGAAAAATCTATGAAAATCCTTTTATGGATGTTTGAACATGTTTTTGGTGATGCATCACAGAGCCTATAGGGCCGGGTTGCCGATTGGCATAAATCCCTAGTGCCATTGCTCGTTCGGTCGCGAATTGGAGGTGATTGCGCATCAATTATATAGGCTAGAAAACTTCCTAAGCACCAGTCAGTCGACTGACCTTTTCAGTCACTCGACTGGTTGTAGCTAATAAGCATTCCGAAGGCTGTCTGCAGAGGCTTGGGGGCTCGGTTTCCTGCAGTCAGTCGACTGAACTCAGTGAGCCAGCCGACTGACCTGCTCCTATTTTCCTATTATGCCTATTTTTGCCTATTTCGTTTGTGATTCCAATTTTTATCGATTCGTTTTGGTTCCTAGTTGATGTTATCAATTATTCGACTTCGATGACTTCTATTTTGGGAGTTTTAAATATCCATTTTGATGGATTTGATATCGATTTCTTTGAAATTAATTCACGTCTTTGTATGTGAATTTTAGTGATTTATTGTTTCTACAATCATTTTTGTGATTTCTCACTTTAAAAATATAAAGGTATTCTATACTAGTAGTAAATATCAAAACTCTTTTATCAAAATGATTTCAACTCTATTTTTCAATATCAAGCTTGTTTATAAAACCATTTTCCAATCTATTAGTATATACAAACCTTTATCTCACTCGTATGAGAAATCTAATTAAACGGCTTAGTAAAACAAGTGGTATGAAACGCTTGCATTTACTTCGTCGGTTAATTCTTGGACTTGTTCGATTGAATTTCTTGTGACAATTTTCGAGTGGAAACTTACAATTTGTTTGTAAATATTTAAGTTAAGCTAGTGATTATGGGACATGAAGCTAAGCTCATATATTTACTAGCTTGGTGTAATTGACACTTTTTGATGATCGATGATGATCATTTTTGTGATTTAGACTAGCGATATGCTATGTTTCCTTGTCCACGTAGGGGACGGTACCTCGTTTTATTGAGTTTCGTCTCATTTCTTTTATAGGCTAACGACCTATGTATTATTTGGAGTTTCGACCCAATTTTTGTGGGCTAGCGACCCATGTTCTTTTATGGAGTTCGGTCCATCGGAGGTAAAGTTGTACTGCGTTGTTGCACCAGCTTATCAGGATCATCGGGCGTACCGTTGTACTACGTCGATGCTCCGAATTATTCGAGTTTCAGGTTCCTCGGGCGTACCGATATTGTACTACGTCGTTGCACCGGCTCTATGGTTAGCGACCATGGGATAGCGTCCCGTTTGTGATACACGTGTTGATGAGTTTTCATGCTCCCGTTTTGTGACAGGCCTCCCCCTTTTTGGTGATTTCTGGATTTCTATTGATGATTTCTAGAATTTGTGATCCACCGGCTTTTATGATTGGCATCGATATGATGTCGATATTTGCGACTTGGTGAATAAAACTAAAGAGTATGACATTCTTTTGATCTTTGAGAAGATTCTTGTGATATTGATTAATCTCTGGTTGATTTTAAATTACATATCATAGTATGGCTTTATGGTTATCTTACTGTAACAACCCGATTTTTAGGGATACTAAATTGGGAATAAACTAATAAGTTGATAAGTAATCTGTTAATAATAACAAACAATTAAATATTTATGGAGAAAAAAATAATAATAATAAATGAATGAAAATAAAATAAAATAAAATAAAATGGAAATTTAATATTAACATGGTTGAAAGGAAAATAAATGGCAATGAATTCATTTGCTTTTATTTGGAGTTATAAATTATGTCTTTTTAGTGGGAGTGTAAGTTATTAACCTAAACTATTTGGAAAGTTAAACATTGAGAATGTTATGTTTTTTTATGAGAGAATGATAACTAATTACATTAGACAAAATGTGTTTTATGTATGAAAAGTTTAGATGAGATTTTTCTTATGTTGATTTCTAATTTGGTATAATAGGAAAAAAATGGAAAAGTAAAAAAAATTATTATTATAATTTATTTGGTAATAATAATAAAGTAAATAAATAAATATTTTGTTTAAAAAATTGAAATAAAATATTAAAGTGGATAAGAGGGAAATAAATGATCAGTGACTTATTTGTTATGTATATTGAATGTAATGAATTGTATGTTTTATGTTAAGGTAATTTATTTAATGAATTAATTTTTTTTAGAAAAAAAAAAGTAGAGTAGTTGTTGTTATTAAAAAGTTTAAAAAAAAGTGAAAAGCTTAAATAAAATAAAGGTTTATGTTAATTCCCATGTTTTACATCAAAGAGGGAAAAAAAGGAGAGAATGAAAATTTCATAGTAATTTACAAATTTTACATAAATAATAATAATAATAATAATAATAATAATAATAATATCATTTTCATGATGCCATGTAGAAAAGTTCTAGAATTGAATAAAATAATGTTAAGCAAAAGAAATTTCTAGAACAAGAATAAAATAAAAAGAATACATTGTATTAAAAAGGGAAAAGATTAAAAATAGAAGAAAAAAAGGATATTTTCAAAGAGAATTCTAGAAAGGGCTTCAATTATAATACTCAGCCCATTTCCTTCTCCTTTCTTTTTTACTGTACGTACAGAACAACACTTTTACTCAGAAATCAGAAACAGAAAACCTAAACATAAAATCCTCTCACTCAAACTCAAATCTTTCATTGCAACCAAAGGTTAAAAGAAAAGATTCTCAATTCTAAGACAATTGAAAGATGAAAGGCAATCAATAAAAGGCTAAATGACCTAGAGCTTGAGGATTGCTTTTTGGAGATTTAGGTAAGTGAAGTTTTAATTCCATTTTTCAATTTACTGATTTAGTTTTTGCATGTAAATCTAAAGAATGATTCTTTGTAAATTATTGCTTTTTGGCTCCTTCTTCTATATCATATAATGTTAATTGAAGTGTTGTTAGAATTGAATTTGGATTTTGGTATAGTATGATTTGGAATGGAATTGGTATATGATTGCTACAATGGAAAAAAAATTAAGCTTTAATACATAACATAGTTGCTAATGCACACTAACTGTATGTTGAAATGCTTCAAACGAATGTAACAATGTTAAAAGAGATTTAACATAGAAGGAAAAAAAAATAGAAGAAGGAGAAGGAAAAAAAAAATCATAAATTTCTGAAATTTTAATAAGTTATTTTCTACATGTATGCGCATATGCTCTGAAAATTTACCTGAATAATATTGTGTTTTAATTGGTGAAATCAACTATTTACAATGCTATATTCACCCAGATTTTGTAACAGCAGTGGCTATCAATACGAAATTCATAACAATTAGAGAAATTTTTTTAAAATTCTAAAATTTTAATATGCTGTTTACAACTCATGTTAGAATAGTCTGTAAAAATTTGATTGAAAAATAATGAGATGTGATAGGTTGAATCAATCGTTTACAGAGGTGTATAAGTGCAGATTTTCGCACTAAGGTCTGTCTAAAAACACCTGAAGTAATACTATGATTTAACCCATCAAATGGTCATATTTTTGTATGAAATTTTTACTGATGATTTATAAATGAGTTATGAACAACATATTAAAAATTTAGAATTTTACGAAATTTATTTTATTTATTATGAATTACAGACTGAGGTGGGTTCTATATGAAATTCAGTGATTCTTTTTGAAAGTAATGTTGAATTTGAAGGTGATTATATAGTCGTGATTTGAAAATAAGTTTATTTAAAAAAAGGCTTTCAAAGAAGAATAATGAAATTTTTAAAGATTCATCATAATTTATTTTTATATTACTTATTATTATAATCCTTGATAAAATTGTGTACGAAAATAGAACATTTTATTTGGAATTTTGATTATTTTTTTGAATACTAAAGCTTGCCTTTTTAGTTAAATTAATTGTTATCAATTTTTTTCTAACTTAAAGAATTTTTAATAATTTTAATCCAATAAATGAGGCTTCTGTGTTTCGCCTTGATACATAAGTATTATAGGGTGCTTGTGTGTTAATATGAAACGGAGATGTAATTATTTTCTTTTATATGCATAATTGTTTGCTAAATTTTATTTGCTACATTTTATTTGCTTTTGAATATTATACTGGGTTTATTAATGGAATTTTTGAAAGAGGATTGTCATCGTTGACTTTTATTTTTAAGAAGTGTTTTAAAATTATAAACACTTTGATTTTTGGGTCGGGATAGATTGGACTCTGTTGTACCAATGGGCCAAAACTCCACCTTGGCCGATCTGATTCAGGATCGCTACCTGAATCGGTGGTATATTACATGCCCTATTACCACCAAAGGTCAAAGGTCTGCTACATAGGGCTAATCTTATTTTTGATCGGGATCTCCGATCGGCGGGTCACGGACTATGATGGATGGAGGCGTAGGGGTCCCACGTGTAGATCCGTGAACGGGTAGCATACGGCCTTTGCCTTAGACCGTCTTGGTTATCCTGGGTTGATCGCCAGGTGTATTATGACGTTATGAGTAGGTTACGGTGTTGATGTCTCCGCGCGCGCTCGAGCTCTGCCACTGTGATTTTACAATACTAGCGTCTGTTTATTTGGTATATTTTATGAGTCATGTTATATTTGTCCCATAATTCCCATAATGCAACTTTCTTTATCTTATGATTTTTGGAAAATATTAAAGTTGATTTTGAAAACCCAGTATCTTTGAAGAACGTGTGTATGAACTTATTCATTGTGTCACATATGATAATTGGGTTGGTATCGTATTGGATTACATACGATAATTTTGGTTTAAAACCCTTGTTTGATTAAATGAATTGTTTAAGAAACCAAATTGGCATGTTGGTTCACACACACATATATGCTTCATGTTGGTTTATACATGCGGCGCTTTCTTTTCCTTTTTGTTGATTGAGACAATTATTGTTCATAGATCTTACTTCACTCACACTAGAAGTAGTCTGACCCGTGTGATTTGTTTTATAAACTTCGGGTCAGTCTGAGGATTGTGTTTACAGGTTAGGTTGCATGGACTGTGCCAACATTCTTATCATTTTCCACGTTTTGGGGTTTTGGACTTTACAGCTTGGACTTAGGAGTGGTTAATATATGTATTATGGTATGTATGTTATTATGTATTTTGGAAGTGATATGTACTATGGACTATGTATCGTGGACATTATGATATGCATTATGCATTATGTTGTTGTTGTGCTGAACTGTACATTCTATTATATTCTATTCTATGTAACCTAGAAAATTTTTATCTTGTACCATTGCTTTGAACCAACACTGCGCACGAATGGTAAGTAGAAGAAAAAAAAATCGAAAAATTTCTCATGCCAGTGTTAGTTCAAGTGAATGAGTACAACATTTAGCCCTATCGAGTCCCATTCTCCGTGCTTTCCGACAGTAATACTTAGTATTGCTCTTGGTTGGCATGGGTATAGGGGTCGGGCGTTACATTTTTGGTATCAGAGCCCAGGTTAACAATATTGTAGAATATATTTGGAATATAAGTTAGCACAAAGCAGTAGAAGCATTGTGCATGTCTAATACCATAAGTATCACTTCCATAATATAATAATAGTCATACATGCCTAAACCAAACCCCAAATCTTTGATCTTTTTAGTATGAGAATTATTTTAATGCCAGCTTAACAATATTTCTCGCTATGTAGAGTAGTGAGAAAAGATGGCTGGAATGCATTCCTGTTTAACTATGGAGCAGTGGTTAGGGTTGAAGCGGAACATGCCTCAAGCAGGACCCGCTCCTAATGCTGCTTCTAGTGTTGGTATCGCCCTTACGTAGAAATTGCGAGGACGCAATTTTTGTAAGGGAGGAAGTCTGTAACAACCCGATTTTTAGGGATACTAAATTGGGAATAAACTAATAAGTTGATAAGTAATCTGTTAATAATAATAAACAATTAAATATTTATGGAGAAATAATAATAATAATAAATAAATGAAAATAAAATAAAATAAAATAAAATGGAAATTTAATATTAACATGGTTGAAAGGAAAATAAATGGCAATGAATTCATTTGCTTTTATTTGGAGTTATAAATTATGTCTTTTTAGTGGGAGTGTAAGTTATTAACCTAAACTATTTGGAAAGTTAAACATCGAGAATGTTATGTTTTTTATGAGAGAATGATAACTAATTACATTAGATAATATGTGTTTTATGTATGAAAAGTTTAGATGAGATTTTTCTTATGTTGATTTCCAATTTGGTATAATAGGAAAAAAATGGAAAAGTAAAAAAAATTATTATTATAATTTATTTGGTAATAATAATAAAGTAAATAAATAAATATTTTGTTTGAAAAATTGAAATAAAATATTAAAGTGGATAAGAGGGAAATAAATGATCATTGACTTATTTGTTATGTATATTGAATGTAATGAATTGTATGTTTCATGTTAAGGTAATTTATTTAATGAATTAATTTTTCTTAGAAAAAAAAAGTAGAGTAGTTGTTGTTATTAAAAAGTTTTAAAAAAAAAAGTGAAAAGCTTAAATAAAATAAAGGTTTATGTTAATTCCCATGTTTTACATCAAAGAGGGAAAAAAAGGAGAGAATGAAAATTTCATAGTAATTTACAAATTTTACATAAATAATAATAATAATAATATCATTTTCATGATGCCATGTAGGAAAGTTCTAGAATTAAATAAAATAATGTTAAGCAAAAGAAATTTCTAGAACAAGAATAAAATAAAAAGAATACATTGTATTAAAAAGGGAAAAGATTAAAAATAGAAGGAAAAAAAGGATATTTTCAAAGAGAATTCTAGAAAGGGCTTCAATTATAATACTCAGACCATTTCCTTCTCCTTTCTTTTTTACTGTACGTACAGAACAACACTTTTACTCGGAAATCAGAAACAGAAAACCTAAACATAAAATCCTCTCACTCAAACTCAAATCTTTCATTGCAATCAAAGGTTAAAAGAAAAGATTCTCAATTCTAAGACAATTGAAAGATGAAAGGCAATTAATAAAAGGCTAAATGACCTAGAGCTTGAGGATTGCTTTTTGGAGATTTAGGTAAGTGAAGTTTTAATTCCATTTTTCAATTTACTGATTTAGTTTTTGCATGTAAATCTAAAGAATGATTCTTTGTAAATTATTGCTTTTTGGCTCCTTCTTCTATATCATATAATGTTAATTGAAGTGTTGTTAGAATTGAATTTGGATTTTGGTATACTATGATTTGGAATGGAATTGGTATATGATTGCTACAATGGAAAAAAAATTAATCTTTAATACATAACATAGTTGCTAATGCACTCTAACTGTATGTTGAAATGCTTCAAACGAATGTAACAATGTTAAAAGAGATTTAACATAGAAGGAAAAAAAAATAAAAGAAGGAGAAGGAAAAAAAAAAGAAAAAAAAATCATAAATTTCTGAAATTTTGATAAGTTATTTTCTACATGTATGCGCATATGCTTTGAAAATTTAACTGAATAATATTGTGTTTTAATTGGTGAAATCAACTATTTACAATGCTATATTCACCCAGATTTTGTAACAGCAGTGACTATCAATACGAAATTCATAACAATTAGAGAATTTTTTCTAAAATTCTAAAATTTTAATATGTTGTTTACAACTCATGTTAGAATAGTCTGTAAAAATTTCATTGAAAAATAATGAGATATGATAGGTTGAATCAATCGTTTACAGAGGTGTATAAGTGCAGATTTTCGCACTAAGGTCTGTCTAAAAACACCTGCTGTAATACTATGATTTAACCCATCAAATGGTCATATTTTTGTATGAAATTTTTACTGATGATTTATAAATGAGTTATGAACAACATATTAAAAATTTAGAATTTTATGAAATTTATTTTATTTATTATGAATTACAGACTGATGTGGGTTCTATATGAAATTCAGTGATTCTTTTTGAAAGTAATGTTGAATTTGAAGGTGATTATATAGTCGTGATTTGAAAATAAGCTTATTTAAAGAAAAGCTTTCAAAGAAGAATAATGAAATTTTTAAAGATTCATCATAATTTATTTTTATATTACTTATTATTACAATCCTTGATAAAATTGTGTACGAAAATAGAACATTTTATTTGGAATTTTGATTATTTTTTTGAATACTAAAGCTAAATTAATTGTTATCAATTTTTTTCTAACTTAACGAATTTTTAATAATTTTAATCCAATAAATGAGGCTTCTGTGTTTCGCCTTGATACATAAGTATTATAGGGTGCTTGTGTGTTAATACGAAACGGAGATGTAATTATTTTCTTTTATACGCATAATTGTTTGCTAAATTTTATTTGCTTTTGAATATTATACTGGGTTTATTAATGGAATTTTTGAAAGAGGATTGTCATCGTTGACTTTTATTTTTAAGAAGTGTTTTAAAATTATAAACACTTTGATTTTTGGGTCGGGATAGATTGGACTCTGTTGTACCAATGGGCCAAAACTCCACCTTGGCCGATCTGATTCAGGATCGCTACCTGAATCGGTGGTATATCACATGCCCTATTACCACCAAAGGTCAAAGGTCTGCTACATAGGGCTAATCTTATTTTTGATCGGGATCTCCGATCGGCGGGTCATGGACTATGATGGATGGAGGCGTAGGGGTCCCACGTGTAGATCCGTGAACGGGTAGCATACGGCCTTTGCCTTAGACCGTCTTGGTTATCCTGGGTTGATCGCCAGGTGTATTATGACGTTATGAGTAGGTTACGGTGTTGATGTCTCCGCGCGCGTTCGAGCTCTACCACTGTGATTTTACAATACTAGCGTCTGTTTATTTGGTATATTTTATGAGTCATGTTATATTTGTCCCATAATTCCCATAATGCAACTTTCTTTATCTTATGATTTTTGGAAAATATTAAAGTTGATTTTGAAAACCCAGTATCTTTGAAGAATGTGTGTATGAACTTATTCATTGTGTCACATATGATAATTGGGTTGGTATCGTATTGGATTACATACGATAATTTTGGTTTAAAACCCTTGTTTGATTAAATGAATTGTTTAAGAAACCAAATTGGCATGTTGGTTCACACACACATATATGCCTCATGTTGGTTTATACATGCGGCGCTTTCTTTTTCTTTTTGTTGATTGAGACAATTATTGTTCATAGATCTTACTTCACTCACACTAGAAGTAGTCTGACCCGTGTGATTTGTTTTATGAACTTCGGGTCAGTCTGAGGATTGTGTTTACAGGTTAGGTTGCATGGACTGTGCCAACATTCTTATCATTTGCCACGTTTTGGGTTTTTGGACTTTACAGCTTGGACTTAGGAGTGGTTAATATATGTATTATGGTATGTATGTTATTATGTATTTTGAAAGTGATATGTACTATGGACTATGTATCGTGGACATTATGATATGCATTATGCATTATGCTGCTGTTGTGCTGAACTGTACATTCTATTATATTCTATTCTATGTAACCTGGAAATTTTTTATCTTGTACCATTGCTTTGAACCAACACTGCGCACGAATGGTAAGTAGAAGAAAAAAAAAATCGAAAAATTTCTCGTGCCAGTGTTAGTTCAAGTGAATGAGTACAACATTTAGCCCTATCGAGCCCCATTCTCCGTGCTTTCCGACAATAATACTTAGTATTGCTCTTGGTTGGCATGGGTATAGGGGCCGGGCGTTACATTTTTGGTATCAGAGCCTAGGTTAACAATATTATAGAATATATTTGGAATATAAGTTAGCACAAAGCAGTAGAAGCATTGTGCATGTCTAATACCATAAGTATCACTTCCATAATATAATAATAGTCATACATGCCTAAACCAAACCCCAAATCTTTGATCTTTTTAGTATGAGAATTATTTTAATGCCAGCTTAACAATATTTCTCGCTATGTAGAGTAGTGAGAAAAGATGGCTGGAATGCATTCCTGTTTAACCATTTATGATCAAAGGAGAAAGTTTTGACAAGTTGGATTATTTTCCAAGAGTATGTGTCGGGAAAGCAGATGAAGGTACCTTTCTGTTGGACTTTATAGATAAGGGCCGTGCTTGATGATGGGAATATAAATATTTGGGGACTAGTAGCTACCACTTCCATTAGGAGAGCAAAGTATTTTGTTTTCTTCATTGATGATTTTTCTAGGAAATTTAGGTGTATGTGATGCAAGCCAAATAAGAGATTTTTTAGATAGTTTTAGCTTGGAAGGCGTAAGTTAAAGGTGCGTAGATCCGATAACGGCGATGAATTTATAGAGTTCCTTGTTTTTGTAAGCAACATGGTATTCAAAGACATTTTACTACACCTGGAGATCATAATTCGACGGGTTTGCTGACGATAGAGTTAGAGATATGTCTCAAGGGAAATTATGTAATTTGATACATATATCTAACTTAATAACCAATCTTATTTGAAACAGAAGGAGTTTTCTTTCTATTATATAATTGATATAATATGTTATATTAATTAATTTAATTAAAATATATTTAGTAGAAAATCCATAAATGGTACATTTTATTATGGTAGTTACAAAGTGTTGTAACCATGAGCAATTTATCATAACAAAAATAAATATACAATTTTAAATGTTCCTAGTCAAGATGCATCGAGATTGGATATTGATGTATCTATTGATACTGGAGTATGTAAAGCTCTCCAAATGTTAAGCAGTATATTACTCATAACTAGTGTGGCACCAAGAGGTTACGCACTGATAGTTTTTGGATAACTATGGAACGACTCACTCGATAGTTTTCTATTGGTCAATATAATTACGGTCAAAAAGAAAATATTAATGTGACCGCTCTCAACTTTAGAATACCGTCGATCTTCAATATGAAAGCTCCGCTTTGATTATAGTCAAATTATGGCTCGACGTCCATCGAGTGACTATAGTTGGGTCAAGTGGAAATGTTGAAAGAGAAACACTAATCAAGAGAGGATTCATCTTCTCAGTTATATAGGGTTAGTATAACGGTCAGCTCAAAGTCCAAGTCTCTTGCTAGAGCATTTCGATCAATAATAATTGTTATTATTGAACCAAGGATTTTTTCTTTGGACTAAAGAGTTGAATATGGATGACACTGGAATTTTAAACATTACCAAATTCCATAAATCCAAAGTGATATAGTTTTGGCGAAGAAACTTGGTGTAAATAAAGTCACAACTAGATAATGCTTAACAAAATGAAATTGGATTTTATCGAAGCCAAGGAAGCGATAAATTTGACCAAAATGTCATACTACTTACTAAGAAATCCATGAACGTTAATATTCGAATAGTTCGATGTTAATTGCTAACCAAATTTACACCTAAAGAATCACACAACCAAAACGATGAATTGTCCTTTGACCAAATGATATATTTAATTTATAATTGTTATAAATTAATTAAATTATTTAATGTTTATGAAATATTAATTGTAAAATTTGACTATGACTTGATGATTAGATATTATAAGATATATTTATAATAGTTATAGATATATTATTGATATACGATATCAATAAGCGATTAAATTTGATTTAGTTGCGTAATATATAAGTGGCCCAAACCTAGGCTGTGACGCTTCCTATTGAGTACACAATTAAGACTTTAAGTTCGTTTACACAGTACGAGAAAGACAATTATAAAGAATGGGACTAAAGAGCAAATTCGATTTTATTCTTTCATATTGCAATAGCATCAACATGACAATATTATGGGCTTAAAAGGGTTTAAGGCTTATTATAAGTTTGGGATTTTTGGCTGAAATAAGTGGATAAAGGCGACTTAATTATTGGTAGAAGAAGGCTTGATTTGGATGGCTTAGATTGAAGGAGAAAGAGTATGAGATTAGATCTACTTTTGTATCCTTTTTGTCCACTATCTAAGTAACCCTAATCCAGTTAAGATATGATCCTTTGCTGCCTCACACCTTTATAGTTTGCTGGCCAAAAATAATCACTAGGGCTTCAATCTCTTCTAACATAAATCAAGTAAGATTCGATAGCTATTTGATAGTTGAAGGTCAATAGTTGAAGGACAAGTACTCTATTGAATCGAAAAGAGTTTCAAAGCGGAGAATTTATCTTTTTAAGGTGTACTTCAAGGCTTTGGGATTAAAGTGTGATTTTATAGTAAATAATTATTAGTATGATTTTTTATAATATATGTATATGTATATTATAATGCTAGTTAGGTGACGATTCTGATATGCAAGTAATGTTGTCACAAATTAATTTGGTTATATGCATATATATTTTTATGTTTAATAAAAAAGGTTTTTTCATCATATATGTCAGGTCAGTGCAGCTATATGAAACATAATTTTTTTATTTTGTTAAATTAAGATATATTATTTAATTACATATATAGTTTATAAATAGTTGCAATATTATATCATGGTAAAAGTTAGTTATATAATTTAATTTATAAGGTATTTTATTTTCAGCAGTAAAAAATAATTTTTATAAATATTTTATTCTTATTTAATTCTATTTGAATCAACTTATTTCATTAATAAATTATATTAATTCAAAATATTATGAATATAATTTCTAAAACTTTTTAAAACTGCACTAGCACGTGATAAGCTCTTGCTCGAAAAATAAAAAAATAGTTTTTCAATTTTTAAATATTAATTGTTTAAAATGATCGAAAAACATAAATTATTAAAAATAAATTTGTGATTGAAAAATAAGTTGAATTTTTTAAACCACAAAATATTAGTTAGGATTTTCTCAAATTTTAAATTTTTAAATAAAAGTTTTGAAATTAATTTTTATTATTAATGAATATTTAATTAAAAATGAATTTTAAATTTTAAAAAAGAATTTTTGTTTTGAGTTATGCACATGACCTAGAAATAAATAAAAATGCCTTTTATCTTGAATATTAAATATATATATATATATATATATATATATATATATATATATATATTTAAAAAATTCTTTATTACTTTAGCATGGCTAGTCGGCTTTTGAGTGGGTCATCCACTTTTATAGATAAACACTAATAACAAGTGTTCGGCACTGATGACAAAACAAATAAAGAAAAAGGAAAACAGGAGAAAAGAAGAAGCACCTAAACCACTATTTAATAAGGACTACAAATCCCCGTCATCACCACTGATGTTACTGGTAGACTCAGTCCCCGTGACATGCTTAACCTCGGCAAAAAGAGCTGCCAGGTTAGGCAAAAAGCGCATATAATCACTAGAACGTAAGTATTTCCTATCCTAATTACCATCCTTTAATAATAACTTATCTTGCTCACCAGCTTTACCATCTGTAGACAGCATCAGACCTTTCCCCTTAACATGGTAAACCAAAGAATGTTCTTCCCCCACTTCTTCAATATGCATAAGGAAACTATCACTAAACGACCTATATCTCATTTCAGAATTCTCATGTACCTAGGAACTCTCATAAATTTTTCAACAAATGAAACGTTTAACAGGGGGGCTAATGCAGGAACTATGGTCACATAAGGCATAGAAATGCCCTTCATAACATCACCAGAAGTAAGTGGAACCATAGCAGGGTTAGCAATACCTGTAGTGATAGAAGCGGAATGCTTCGAAACCCACTTCCTAACAGGTGGGCGAGGCAAGTGATCTTTGAAGGGAAAGATTTAGGCATATCAGAAATACAAACCTCCACAGTGTGACTAAAAGTCTAGCAAATCTTGCATATATTTGGATTCTAACTCTATCGAACATAAACATCCGCATCATGACCCTCAGAAATCCTAACCTTATGTTTAGATGGAAACGGCTTTTCAGGAGTGATTTCAATCAAAGCCCTAACACAAACAAGTCTCTTCCTAGAAACTATATTAGCATCAAAACACTTAACCTTACCAACCAGGCTGGTCAACCAATCATGTCCAATCATAGGTTGCAAAACAGATATGATATGAGAGAAGTATGCCCAAACTGGGATAGACAAAATCTGCTCCCAAACAGGGATAGGCAAAATCTACTCCCTGGCCTTGTTAACTGAGGGGCTCCAAGAAGTAAATATGAAAGGCTTTCCTCCGATGAGGATCAGGTCAGACTAAAAAACATGTTGCCTTTCGTCGGATCTTGAAAATTTGAAAAAGAACATCAAGTTATCAAAACGGACATGTAGACCACTTCTGAGTTTCCAAACTTGACTCTAATGCTCTTTAACTAGCTGATAAACTAGAGAATCCAACAAAAACCTAACCAAATAGTTAGACCAATACTCAACTCCCTCTTGCAACACTTCGACAGGGAGAACCATCACCTCCTCAACTAAGTCGAATGTTCTTAGAGTATAAACCTTGGCATTTCTAGTAAAGAAGTAAATAGCGTAGACCACAGCAAATAACATGGGTATTTTGTATTGTATCGAACCTCCCCACATGGTACCGATCCCACTTGTTAGGCTTAGAATGGGAAAGCAACCCTTGAATATTATCTAAATGAGGCAACTGGACATTTTTTCAGAAGAGTAAACAGCGGAAAGGGAATTGGTATTGGCATTATCACAAACGGCTACTGTGCCATCCACACTATCAGCAAATACACAACTAAGAACATTCTCATTACTACCAACATAACAACCATTAACACCAATTACATCATTAAATTCCAACACACCCAAATTGTCGCCTATGATAGGCACATTTGTCTTTGACCACTGTCCATTAACCGGACCATCATCCTCCATAAGCAAGAGGGATAATAGGTTCGAGCTCATCTCATTCGAGACTACTGCAATGCCAAAAACCAGAGTGGAATTTGCAAACGGCACCTGCTAGCGTATCACTCAATACAACAAAGGGATTAAGGGCTACCAATGAAGCAACAACACTGGAGCTAATAAGTGATAAACGTATGGATGAAGGCATGCCCAAAGAAGGAAAGACGATGGCAGATACAGTGTTAGCATGTTGAAAAAACCAAATATGGAAGCGGAAGTAGCATTAAAAGCACGCCCACATCTGGTCATAGAAATCACCTTAGAAGCATGACCTGAAAGCTTGCCGACACTGGAGCAGGACATGGAGGGAGTGAGGGCAGAGAAGATGAGATATGCGAAAATAAGGGAAAGAAGAGAAATTCAGATTAAAATTCTTTATTATTATATATGTGTATATACATATTATTCATGACTTATAATATATTTATATATAAATTAAAATACTTATACATACTTAAATTAATATATATTATAATAATATGTATATACATAACATAAATATTTCATTTATAAGATTATATATATTATACATTCATAAAAACTTATTTAAACTAACTTAATATATATATATATATATATATATATATATATATATATATAATATTTATATAAAATAATAAGTTGTATACATAGATATATTTAAACAACATATTCGTGCATATTGGATGAGCTAGCGCGCTTTTTTTTTTTTTTTTTTTTTTTTAGAAAACCCAGGAGAACCCGGCGGACCGGTAAACTCCTGAGGAGGGTATAGTAAAGCCGTCCGCTGATCCAAGCCCCCATACCCCCGAGTAAATTTATATAGGATAGGGAAGCGCATGGTAGGAATCGAACCTGGGTCTTTTTACCAGAACCCAGGCCTTCTTTCCACTACGCCGCACCTGCGGACGAGCTAGCATGCTCCTTGCGATGTAAATCCCAACATCTATACACGGGCATGTTAGACCTTACGCAGGTTGATATGCTAATATGCACACACACATAGATGTGTGTGTGTATCGATATATGTGTGTGTGTGTATATATATATATATATGTATATATGTAATTCATGAATTTTAATAAAATAAAAGATTTTATTTATATAATATTTAGAAATATTCTAGATGAGTTAGACTTCATAGACCCAATAAAGATCCAATAAGGGAATTTTTTGAAATTCAGCCATAGCTTCCACTACGGGCTCTCTTAATTTCAACATCGGTATCAAAGCCCGACCGCATATGCAAACTAATTATTCATGTTAGGATTAGCTAATTAAGCTCATAACCCAAATAGTAGAGTGTCTAGAAAGGTTGTGTCCATGAATGATTTTAGGTAATCAAGCACCATGCCCCACCTACCTACCAAACTGACCTAAATAGATATGTACGCACAAAAGGTTTGCCCCTAATAGAAGAGGCCCGATTTGAATTGAGCCTTGGGATAAATTTCAAAATTGTTTGGAAATTAAAAATATAAGATTTGAAATTTAAAATTAAATTTAAAATAAATAAATATAATATAAAAGTTATAATAATAATAGTTTTTAAAATGTTTGAAAAGGTGTATATTAATTTCAAAATTTCTAATATTTATTAACAAGATTATAAAATTAACTAATTAATTAAGCTAATTAATCAGTAAATGCATACGTGTACTATATATTATGATATATGTTATGTTGTTTTAGAATGTTTAAAAGGACATAACTATACATATGTATATGTATTAAAGTTAGAAATTAATTAAAATTGTTTAGTTAGATAAACTAATTATAGGATAATTAATTAAATTAATAAAATAAAGGTTAATTAATTGATTAAATAAAATAAATTAAAGGTTAATCAAAATAAATTAATTAAAAGTTAATAAATTAAATAATATAAACACTATATATGTATGTGTGTGTGTGTATGTGTAATACAATAAAGGTTATAGTATGTAATAAATATTTAATATAAATAGTAAACTAAAATAAAATAAAATTAACTAAAATGCTAATCAACCAAAGAATTATTTATATAATACTACACATAAGTCTACTATATAAGTAATATGAAATATAGAAGTTAGATAATAGTTGAACTGATGCAGCTCAGAACAGAGAAGAAATGCAACCAAAATTTCTAACAAGGATGAGTCGTACACGACTCATAGAGAGGTTAAGTCGTACACGACTTAGGAAGGCAGGGTTAAGTCGTTTCCGACTTAATGGTGCACGGGATAGCAAGTTTCGAGTTAACAACAATTTAAGCCGCATAAAAGAGGCATCGGGTTTGAGTCGTTCGAGCTTGAGTCGTATACGGGATAATGGAACAGGGTTACGACTCAAGGGAAACTTGGAGTGTTCATACTTGATGAGTCGTACACGACTTAACAACGTATCCATAAGTCGTGGCCGAGATAGCATCAAGAAGGAGAAGGGTTCAACTGATGGGAACTTGAGTCGAAGGAAGGATGTTGAGTCGTGAGTCGTAGGTCGTTGCCGACCTAGTATGAGTCGTGAGTCGTTCATATGAAATGATGAGTCGTGTACTATGACTGATATGTTGTAACCATGAGTCGGTTGAGACTTAAGTCGTTTATAAGTTGAGTCGTAAATTGTTCTTGAGTCGGAGGCGGAACTTACATGAGTCGTTGGCTTTGTGTTCTGTTGTAAAGGGTTGGAGTTACGTGTGTTGAGTCGGTAACGACTTATGATGAGTCGGCCGAGATGAGTCGTGTATGTTGAGTCGGTGCCGACCTAAGAGTTCGGTGACGAATGTTGTGTTGAGTGTAATGCCTATAAATAGCGTGTGTGTTGTAATTTTTGAGGGGATTGATTTTTGAATAAAATTCTCTTTTGTTAGCTTTGTGCTTCCATACCAATTGGTAGTTGAGTGTAATCTCCTATCTCCTCTTTCGGTTAATCGAGTGCGCTCGATTCAACGATCGTAGAAGCCGATTCACGGAATCTAGTGCGCTAGATCAACGTGCGAAGAATCGTAGATCTTTAAACACGGTATAGTGCGCTATCAACGTGTTTGAGATAGCTAGAGTTCGGTATCTTTGGATCAACGAACTTGGGCATTTTTGGTATCTTCAACTCACCGATTGCTACATTTCATTGATTGAAGTTTGTTTGATTAATCCGCTGCGTCATTATTGGTATCAGAGCCATACTTAGCCAATCATAGCTAAGTTGATTCTTGGAGCCAAGTTTTGAAGTTTTTGAAGTTTGAAGGAATTCATCGTGTTCATATTGAAGTTGCATCAAGTTTGGAGTGTTTGATCCATTTCATTTTGGATCGAGGAGTTGGACTTTGTTTGGACTTTGAATTGGTGTTTGCGCGCCAATTTTTGGAGGGTTTTGGAGTAAGTTTGAAGCCAAGCCGTGAAGTGTCAAGGCCGAGACAAGGGGGAGCCGACCTTACTTGAATTGTTAACTCGTTGCCGAGTTAGTGTGAGCCGAGACAAGCATAGCCGTGTATTGTTGAGCTTAGATTGCTTTGTTGAGAGGAAAGTTTGAAGTCTTGTGTTGAATTTTTGAAGTCTTGAGAAGTTTACAACCATGCCACCAAGGAGAGCTAATCGTCATCAAAACGTTGAAGCTTTGTATCGTAGAGAAGAAGCCGAGCTTATGGAACAACGTATTAATGAGAAATTTGATGAAGGCATTGGTAAATTGGAGAGATTGATGAATGATTTGAATCAAAGGAGGAGATCACCAAACTCGAACCATGGAGGAAACCGAGTTTCGCCATCGGTTACGGAAGCGAGGAGGGTATCGCCACATTCTTGTAGAGATCGAAGAGAAACATCAATTTCATCACGAAGAGATCATCATGACTATGTACATGAAGAAAGAAAAAGTCAACGAGAATTTGACCACGAAGCATATAGTGAAGAAGTTGAAATTCCAGAAGAAGCAAAGCCCATTTTGAAAGAATTTGAAGATGTCTTTCCAGAGGAGTTACCTAAGGAGTTACCACCACTTAGAGACATTCAACATCAAATTGATCTTGTTCCAGGAGCAGTGTTACCACATCGACCACATTACCGTATGAGTCCGAAGGAACATGAGGAGTTACGAAGGCAGGTGGAAGAGTTGTTGGAACAGGGACGTGTTCAGGAAAGTTTAAGTCCTTGTGCCGTGCCAGCATTGTTAGTACCAAAGAAAGACGGAACATGGAGGATGTGCACGGATAGTAGAGCTTTGAATAAGATCACTGTTCGTTACAGATTTCCTATGCCGAGGTTGGATGATTTGTTGGATCAGTTGAGTGGGGCAACTATATTTTCAAAGATTGATTTGAAGAGTGGTTATCATCAAATTCGTATCAGACCTGGAGACGAATGGAAGACAGCTTTCAAAACTAGAGAGGGGTTGTACGAATGGTTGGTTATGCCATTTGGATTGTCAAATGCACCTAGTACATTCATGCGGGTGATGAATCAAATTTTTAGGCCATTCATTGGGAAGTTCGTCGTGGTTTATTTCGATGATATTCTGATTTATAGCAGGAGTACGGAGGAGCATGTTCTACATTTGAGGGAAGTGTTGCTTATTCTTCGTGAAGAACAATTTTATGCTGCTACAAAGAAATGTGTGTTTATGACACCCAGTGTTTTATTCCTGGGTTATGTTGTTTCAGGGAAAGGTATTCAAGTTGACCAGAGCAAAGTTGAAGCAGTCAGGAATTGGCCACAGCCAAAGACAATTACAGAAGTGAGAAGTTTTCATGGGCTAGCGTCATTCTACCGAAGATTCATCCCACACTTCAGTAGCGTGATGGCTCCAGTGACTGATTGCATGAAAGGGAAACAATTTGTGTGGTCAGAAGAAGCGGGGGTTGCCTTTGAGAAGATCAAGGAATTGTTGACGTCTGCACCAATTCTTGTTCTACCTAATTTTCAGTTATTGTTTGAATTGCATACTGATGCATCGAAGGTTGGTATTGGAGGAGTTCTGAGTCAGAATGGGAAGCCAGTTGCATATTTCAGTGAAAAGTTGTCAGGGGCGAAGATGAGATACAGTACATATGACGTTGAATTTTATGCTGTTGTTCAGGCTGTTAAGCATTGGAGACATTACTTATTTCAGAAGGAATTTGTTCTGTACACTGATCACGAAGCTTTGAAACATTTACGGGGGCAGGATAAAATTTCAGCGAGACATGCATCATGGATTGCTTATCTGCAGCAGTTTACTTTTGTCGTTAAGCACAAATCAGGGGTGACAAATCGGGTAGCTGATGCTTTGAGTAGGAGGAGTCATTTACTAACGACAATAAAGATTGAAGTGACGGGGTTCGAAATGTTGCCTGAGATGATTGAAGGAGATCCTTACTTTGAGAAATATGTTGAGAAAGTGAAGGATGGGAGTACCGATGAATTCATGTTAGTTGATGGTTTTCTGTTTAAAGGAAATCGTTTATGTATTCCGGATTGTAGTTTGAGGATGAAGATTGTGAAGGAGTTGCACGAGGAAGGACATGTAGGCCGTGATCGTACTTTGCAGTTGATTTCGCAATCTTACTTTTGGCCGTCGATGAGGAAAGAGGTGGAAAGATTTGTGGAGCGATGCCATATTTGCCAAGTTTCAAAGGGGACAGCAACAAATGCAGGGTTGTATATGCCATTACCTGTACCGACTAAGCCATGGGTTGATATTAGCATGGATTTCGTTTTGGGTTTGCCGCGAACTCAAAGGGGAAATGATTCGATATTTGTTGTGGTGGACAGGTTTTCAAAGATGGCACATTTTGTTGCTTGCAAAAGGACAGCAGATGCAGTTCGAGTGGCACAGTTATTTTTCAAGGAGATTTATCGACTTCATGGTTTACCAGAATCTATTGTTTCTGATCGAGATACTCGTTTTCTGAGTCACTTTTGGTTGAGTTTGTGGAAGATGGTGGGAACGAAACTGAAATTTAGCAGTGCTTATCATCCACAAACTGATGGGCAGACAGAAGTTGTTAACAGGTCATTGGGAAATTTGTTGCGTTGTCTTGTACAAGATAATTTGAGAAGTTGGGACATGAAGCTATGCCAGGCAGAATTTGCTCATAATCATGCAGTAAATCGAAGCACAGGATTCAGTCCGTTTCAGATTGTTTATTCAAATTTACCCAGGGGGCCGTTGGATTTAGCAGTTGTACCACAGTCAAGGAGAACAGTTAAACGAGCTGCTGATTTTGTTGATGAGCTGACTGAATGTCATAAAATCGTTCGGGAACGATTGGAGAAATCGAATGAGAAGTATAAGAAGTCTGCAGATTTGAAACGTCGAAATGTTGAATTTAAAGAAGGAGATTTGGTTTATGCTATATTGACAAAGGATCGTTTTCCAGTAGGTGCTTATAACAAGTTGAAAGCGCGAAAAATTGGTCCAGTTGAAGTTTTAATGAAAATCAATGAAAATGCTTATCGATTAAAGTTACCAGATGATGTCTATACTTCTGATGTTTTTAACATCAAACATTTAATTCCATATCATGGAGGTGAGATTGTTGAGGAAGAATTTACAAATTCGAGGTCGAATTTTTCTCAACCAGGGGAGGATGATGCAGCTCAGAACAGAGAAGAAATGCAACCAAAATCTCTAACAAGGATGAGTCGTACACGACTCATAGAGAGGTTAAGTCGTACACGACTTAGGAAGGCAGGGTTAAGTCGTTTCCGACTTAATGGTGCACGGATAGCAAGTTTCGAGTTAACAACAATTTAAGCCGCATAAAAGAGGCATCGGGTTTGAGTCGTTCGAGCTTGAGTCGTATACGGGATAATGGAACAGGGTTACGACTCAAGGGAAACTTGGAGTGTTCATACTTGATGAGTCGTACACGACTTAACAACGTATCCATAAGTCGTGGCCGAGATAGCATCAAGAAGGAGAAGGGTTCAACTGATGGGAACTTGAGTCGAAGGAAGGATGTTGAGTCGTGAGTCGTAGGTCGTTGCCGACCTAGTATGAGTCGTGAGTCGTTCATATGAAATGATGAGTCGTGTACTATGACTGATATGTTGTAACCATGAGTCGGTTGAGACTTAAGTCGTTTATAAGTTGAGTCGTAAATTGTTCTTGAGTCGGAGGCGGAACTTACATGAGTCGTTGGCTTTGTGTTCTGTTGTAAAGGGTTGGAGTTACGTGTGTTGAGTCGGTAACGACTTATGATGAGTCGGCCGAGATGAGTCGTGTATGTTGAGTCGGTGCCGACCTAAGAGTTCGGTGATGAATGTTGTGTTGAGTGTAATGCCTATAAATAGCGTGTGTGTTGTAATTTTTGAGGGGATTGATTTTTGAATAAAATTCTCTTTTGTTAGCTTTGTGCTTCCATACCAATTGGTAGTTGAGTGTAATCTCCTATCTCCTCTTTCGGTTAATCGAGTGCGCTCGATTCAACGATCGTAGAAGCCGATTCACGGAATCTAGTGCGCTAGATCAACGTGCGAAGAATCGTAGATCTTTAAACACGGTATAGTGCGCTATCAACGTGTTTGAGATAGCTAGAGTTCGATATCTTTGGATCAACGAACTTGGGCATTTTTGGTATCTTTAACTCACCGATTGCTACATTTCATTGATTGAAGTTTGTTTGATTAATCCGCTGCGTCATGAACTTATATAATATGAATGTATAAACTAAAGGTGGCGCATCCAAGAAGCCCAAGTAGACTTGATGGATAAATACATATGTATTGTACGTATACCATGATTACAGATGTGTTCAACACTTGAGTCATGAGGGCATTTCATAAGAAATAAATTATTCCATGAGTCGATATCATTCGATATAATATATTAATGATTATGAATCTTTAATATAAATTTGTCCTCTGTCATTTATATATTAATAAATTACTTGGATACCCTTTAATTTTTGAGCTTTCCTTAAGCTAAGGAGTTTATGTGCAATACTATTGATATATTGAATAGACGAGGTAAGATAATTGCGCATATTTGTTGAGTTTTCTCAATGTATGTGCAATATACTTAGGCCATCATGAAATGGTAGGTCCGAGTGCATAATATCACTTTACTTGTTGAGCTTTCCTTATGGTAAAAGAAAGATTAGGACAAGGAACTACGGGTTAGGAGTTGCATGTGATACAACTGATAAGGAGTCATCCATTTTATGCAGGCCTATGATTTATTGAGCTTTCCTTAAGGTCAGAATCCTAAAGCACATGAGTCATAACATCCATTAGTAAAGTTGAAAGACTTTTATATTTCGCTTAGGGTTTGTTGAAACATAAAAGACCAGTGGGAGCCTTATTAGAAAAATGAAATGATAACATTTATCCTTTCTAATATTGTAATGACATATACTATACAATATTATGGTAACCTGCATTGATAAACTTGTGCATTTAAAATGATAGATAAAACATTTATCCATTAAGGCATACAAATGAACTAAATTAAAGATTGACAAATAAAAATATAAAATTTACTTATTAATAAATATTGATTTCATGTTAATGTTTCAACACCCATGCAAAAGCCTGATTTTACAACTACTGAATATGTTCATAATTTAATCACTTACGTGTTTATTTGGTCGAGACCTGTAACGACTCGTAAATTTTAATGGTTTTAATAACGTAATTAAACTAAATTTTTTGAAATTTTAAATAATAAAATTTTGAAATGAAAATTTGATATTTGGAACACGTTTACTTAAACATAGCAAATGGTAAATTTTCATCAGATAATATGGAAGTTTATTTTCTTGTGTAATCTTATTTAAATTTAAATCAGTTAATACTTGATGATAATTAAATATTCTCAAACCTAAATATTTTTATATAATAAATTTGTAAATCATCTTCTGAGTAAGATGTCATATTTCGTTTCTTCAACTTTGGACTTCTCTAGCTCTGTCTATCTTATTTTTAAAAAATTAACAGCAGTGTGGCACCGATTATCGACTTTTGGTAGGAAGGTCATACTACTGATATCTGTGTACTGTTTTGATCGCCTTGTCGTGCTGATCTCCTTAGTATATTTGTATGTGTGTTTCGGAGTCCAGAAGATGACGAAATCTATAGAACGATTTTCATATCGGTTCCGTAATTTGGCTTTTGGATTTCCCATGACCATTCATTTCTCACCGTGTGTAAACCAACAGCCATCAACATTTATCAATTCAGCTTTTGACCCTTTCTATTTCCAACGTTCAACATAATTTGCTAGTTCTATCTTGGTTCATTCTTTTCAATTTTTTTCTCTGCCTTCTTCTTTGATGCCTGTGACCATTCTTTCACTCTCCCTCTCCTAGCTCTAACCATTCGGCCTCGCTACCATGGCAACATCCATCAACCCGAAACCCACTTAGTCGAGTACCATAGCAGCAACGGCCAACACCTTCTCCTCCTCGACCTCAACCTCGCTAACCGAGCTTCCACCTGAAGCCATGGCAACCAAACATTCTTCCATCTCTAATTCCATGCCTTCCACCTAGCCATGCCGACCTCCACCCATTCACCGAGACCAGCCTCCTCTGGCCTTTGGCCTTACCCTCAACATCCCTCCTTGCTGAACCACAGCTAGCCATCGCTTTCCACCCCACAGGCCGAAGCTCATTCGCCGAGACCTGCATATGCGTAGTGTGTGTGTGTGTATGTATGTATAGTTTTCTTTTAAGTACTTTGGAAAATATTAGTTATACATATTATGAGGTATAGTATATATTAGTATACATGATATTTTGTATATTATATTTATGTTAGTTATATTGATTTTATATAATAGTGTGTGTTGTTAGTATAAAATGCAAGTCATATATGTAGATGTGTATGCAGGCTATGTGTGTGTTAGTCTATATATATACTTTTATAATATATGGGTTTCATTCTAAATTTTAAAATGTAGTTGTTTCCAGAATTTTTCTGTGATAGCATCTATTGTATAAGGTGTATATTATATATATGTTATAGTTTTATTTTATGTTGGTTTATATAAATTTTAAAATATGTTAGTATTTGAAATATAAGTTGTAACCTGGTACTATGTAGTTCATAAAAATCATATTATATGTTAATTTTATAAGTTTGTAATATGTTGTATTTTTATGTATGTATGATAGTGTTTGTTATATAATGTATAAGTATATATATGAGTATAATTTATGTTTGTTGTATCTAATGTTAGTAATATATTAAGTTATATATAATATGTAAGTTTATATATCTGTTTATGTATTAACTATATATATATATATATATATATATTAGTTTATATCGATATTTATATAAGATTACATGAATTTTGACTTTCGAATGTGACATGTTTGTGCGTGTATATATAAGTATTTATTTCAAAATATATTATGTATATATTTGTTTGATTTTTTAATATATGTATTTTAATGTAAAACAATGATTTTTTTTAAAATACATATATATTTAATTTAATATGTGTTTGAATTTAGAATATGATTTTATATATATAATTATGTGTATATATATAAGTTCACTTATACCATTGATCTTCATACAATCCAGTTCATCTTGCCTTGCTCTTATCTCGCCGATGTCCTATTTGGTCGCAACATCTTTTGATTTGCTCGTGCCCGTATCCGTGTACGTGTCCGTGTCACTGTTCCCAATCTCACCGTTCTCTAGCCTCGAAAGGTGAGCAATCATTCACGATTAATATTCTTATATTTATTAAATTTGATTTCGCTTGAAGCGACAATTGAAATATGCAGTTAGATTGAACTGTTAATTTTATAATTGTTATATATGATATGCCATTATCTGTATATGTTCACCTGTGAGATATGACACAATATCCTATTGTTCATATTTTATTTAATTTATCACCGATGATATATGCCTGTTGTTAAAATGTTATATTATTATCATATTTATTTTCAGTCTACAAGTTCCATGTTAGTATAAAATTCCCTACGGGTTGAAATGATACATGCCCGAACGATCTTGTAAAATAGGAGAAAATCGTTATAGTTTAAAATGATAAACCCAAGCAATTTTCATTGACATTGAATTTGGGATTGCGGGTTGAAATGATATATACCCATAGATATTTAAATTGCGGATTGAAATGATAAACATCTGTACCAATAAATCATAGGATAGAAAATTATATACGGGCACCATTGATCCATATTTTGATAATGATTTCCAAAATTTTGAAATAATATATGGTTTTATAAATAATGATTTTTAAAAATAATATATAAATGTTATTTTTTATATATGTCTAAAATTTTGATTTTTGAATTTATATGTTTTAAATATTTAAATTTATAAGTTAATTTTGAAATAATAAGTTTTAAAATTTTACTGTTAATTTTACTACTTTAAAAATACATAAAAGCATATTTAATTTTCAATAATAAGCTTTAATTTAATAAATTTTAATTTAATTAGTATATAATATGTTTTAAGTTTTATTTAAAATTATATTTTAAAAGTATATTTTTATATAATTTTAATAAATTAAGGGTTGGAAAGATAAATTTGAAATTGATTTGAAATTGTAATTATTTAAGAATTATACTCAAATAAAATTGATTTGAAATTTATTAAATTTGAGATTTTGAAGATATGATTTATAACTTGATTTTTTGTTTAAGATGATTAAATGAATATTTTAAAATTTAAATAAATCGAAATGGGATATTTAGTTTTATTTAAATTGTAATTTGAGATTTTATTTAAAAACATTGGATTTATTAAGTAAATATTCCAATGGTAAAGTTGAATTTGAAATATGAATAAAATCTATCAAAATTGAGTTATTATAAAGGTTTGAATATTTAAACTGTTGAATCTATTGAAATCGGAATGGTGTGATTTGTAGTTCAAATCTATATTTGAACCGATATAAATCAATGGTTTATTGAGATGTTGAATTAAATTGAAATTTTGTGCTGAATTTTAGAATTCGAGTTAATTTGGATCGATTTGTGAAATTTGAGGAAACTATTTATTTATATAAAGTATTTTTAATATATATGAAAACTATTATAATATATACATACATATATATATATATATATTATTTTAATATATATATATATATACACACTATTTTTAACATAAAATTATTTTAATATACTAATTATTTTTAATATAAACTATTTTTAATTTATAACTATTTTAATATACAAATTATTTCAATATGTGTAACAGCCTGATATTTTCAACCATTCGCATGCACCCATGCCGGATTTGAATTGCTCAAAATACCAGATTGTTAATTTATATTTGGCAAAACTAAACATATATAGTAAGTAAAAGATCACAAAATCACAGACACAGAGTAATATACAATATGCAGTGAAAACAAAATGTATAGTAGTTCATGAAGCTACTATATATATCAAAGTTAAATAAGTTACAATAGAAGTTTCAAATACAATAGTCAAATACAAGATCATAATAAATCACTGGAATCAACTGAATAACTCCAAGCTGAAAAGATGTTGATGGATCTCCAAATGAAGCTCCAACTCCAAAGGTGAGTCTCAAAAGCTGTATCACTCTGTCTGACCCGAGTGTAAAGAAAAACACAAAACGCTCGAGTCAGGATTAACATTCTTATATTAATAAATCTAATTTAAGTGAAATAACAACTGAAATACAAGTAACTCAAAGGATGTTTGGGATAACCATAATTTAAGGATCCAATTAAACTATCTACTATGTAGTAATATACGCTATTATAATAATGTTTAAAGTAAAGTATAATATATTTAAAAATAGCCTTAAGGCGTTACCTATATTCCCCTTAACACATTTTATAGTGCTAATAGTCATACAATACCTAGTCCCTCCTGATCGGGAGGCCACCAGAGGATACTCCATAGGTACGACACAAATCAAACTCGTGGTAAAGCATGCTAGGGTAAGTGACACGGCACAACCAGGCAATGCCAGGGTAGATATACCAATTACACTTCCGGACCGGTGGTAACGCATAACCGCAGCTATCGCCCACCTCGAGCCACACTCCCAAAAAAAAATCAAAAGGTGCACCCAATCAATCACAGAGTAATAGAATGGCATCGAAGGAGTGCGTCTGATCAGAGGAGCAACCTCATTAGCCCGTCAATTGCTCCTTTTTAGCCACCTAATGCCAACTCATGGGAGTCGGGTCCACGTATATACCTCAATAGGACGTCACCACCATCCTGCTTCCTTCTGGAATCTCCACCGCATACACAATTGTTAAAGTGGGTTTCGGAGTTGGCAGAGAGTAAGACAACTTCCAATCCCAGTCTCTTTAACAAACAACCGTTATTATAACACGCGGCCATTTCAAAATAGTTTATACTTCAAAACCAAAATATCATTGCCATTTTAAAACCATATCAATATGATATCATTTCAATTTCAAAACCAAATACGATATCATTTCCATTTCAAATATATCCATTTCCAAAATCATTGCACTTTGAAGTTATAACATTTTCGAAACCAAACACTTGAAATTATAACACTTTCAAAACATGATACTTTGGAATTCATAACTTTGAAAACATAACTTCCACCACTTAACAGTTTAGATATTAAAATAGTATGTAAAATAAAATAGTTTATAAAGTAAAATACTTTATAAGTTAAAATAGTTATATTAAAATAGTTTATATGAAATATGAAAATAATTTATAAAATAAAATATATAAATAGTTTTAAATATAATTTAAAATTACTTTATATAATAAAATAGCTTCCTCAAATTTCATAAATCGATTTCAAATCAACTCTTTCCAAAATTTAAATTTAATCCAATCTCAAATCATCAATTTCAATTCAATTCAGTTTCTCAATAAACCATTTCAAATTACATCGATTTCAAATACAGATTTGAACCACAAATAAACCATTTCGATTTCAATATATTTCAAAGCTTTGAATATTCAAACATTTCAAAACTAGATTTGACAATTTCATATATATAAATATATCAAATGCACCTCAATATTATTTAGCTTCGAAATATTCATTTAATAAAATCCAATATTATTTAAATAAAATCCCAAATTTCAAATCACTAAATATTCCCTTCAATTTTATTTAAACTTGAAATATTCATTTCAAATATTCATCTTAAACTGAAATCAAGTTATAAAAACTATATCCTTTAAAATCTCAAGTTTAATAAATTTCAAATCAAACTTATTTGAGTATAATTCCTAAATAAATTCAATTTCAAATCAATTTCAAATTTATCTTCCAACCTTAATTTATTTAAATCATTATAAACTCTATATTGAAATATAATTTTAAATAAATATTTAACCATATTATATTTTAATAAAAATCAAACTTTACTATTAAACTTATTCCACATTAAAACAAATTTATACATAGCTTAAAATCAAGAATTTAACCATATATAACATAACATTTATATAATATCTAAGATCAATATTTTATTAAACCATATATTTCTTTCCAAAACCCATAGAAATCATTTTCAAAATACTTATATATAAACCAACGGTGTTTGTATAGAATTTTTTATCCTATGGTCAAGTGATACGGATATTTATCATTTCAATCCATAATTTAAATATATACAGGTATATATTATTTCAACCCGCAATCCCAAATTCAATTCAAATGAAAATTGCTTGGGTCTATCATTTCAACCCATAACGATTTTCTCCTATTCTACAGATCATTCGGGTATGTATCATTTCAACCCATTGTGAATTCTATACTTACAGGAAACTTGCAGAGTGATAACAGATATGATAATAATATAACAAGCATATATCATCAACATAAATAACAAATATTGGTGTCAAATGTAACAGGTGAACAGATACTAATAATAACATGTATATGGCAAATGTAAATAACTAACAATAGCATATTTCGATTGTCGTTCAATTGGAATCAAATTTAATAAATATAAGAACGTTAATCATGAGTGCTTGCTCACCTTTCATGGCTAGAGAGGATAGACAGTGAATTGAGTTACAGATCCAAGCACGAATTCCAAATCAAAGCTAGATTGGCACGAATTCGACAAACAAAGCTGATATACAGGAATAGATGAAATCAAATCAGAATTGGATTGATAAAAATAAATGGTAATAATGAACTTATGATATATAACTATATATAATTATTTACATATATAGAATTCATATTCTAAATTAAAACACAAATAAAATTTAATACATATGTGTTTCAAACATCCTTGTTTTTAAATTAAAAACACATATGTGACAACCAAACATATATACATCTGATATTAATATTCAATATAACCTTATTTTATTATAATATATATATAAATTCAAAGAGTTCATAAATAAACTTATATTTGTACACTTATGTGTACAAACAGATTATACGTACTTTCATAAACTAATAAAATACTAATACATTATAAATAACAGAATCCAAGATACAAACAATTTATATATAATACTAATATAACTGACCCAAACAGATACCTATTTCTACATGCATATTCAATATTTTATAAATAATCTAAATCCACCCGTATTTTCACGTTCGATAACATATTTATTTATCATAGGACATATACTAATGGTTACAAAATCTATTAAAGATATTGATATAATGTAAACAAAATCTATATATATATATATATATAATCTGTAATTTCCCTGTTGTTATCAACAATATTACCAGCGGTTCCTTTTATTTCAAAACATATAAAAATTCCAAAATATATAAAACAATACGTACGATTTCCGCTGCAAATAAATCTATAAGCCCAGATATAAACAAACATATCTTATTATAAAAATTATCATGATACATTTATAGTAAAATATACTTATACAAACCAGAATCTTGCAAATATATAAACTAATATTTATAACTCAATAGATCCTATATATAAAAACTTATATAAATATACCTTGTATAAAAGAGATGATAGGCTACTGAGTGAAGACGAAAATGGTACTCAGCCAAGGCTAGACAAGGCTGTGGCACTTGGTTTCAAGGGGGCAGGGAGGTAAGGTTGCAAGGAAGAGGCTGAGCGGTGAGGAGGGTAGGCCGATGCTTGGTCGTGGAGGTCATGGAAAGAGACGCGGTGTGAAGGCAACTCTCAGATCCAAAGCAACCATTACGAACTTAAATATATTCATATGACTTGATTGATATATATATTATTGAAATTTGATTCATCCAGGAAAGAGAAAGAAGCTGCTCATCTAAGCAAGAAGAGTATTCACGAGATGGAGAGGCATAGAAAACTGCAGATGTGGAAAGTGGCAAGAAAAATGAACAGTGCAACTTATATTAACATTTTAATATATTATGTTCTCAACAGCAATTTAGAGATAGGAATGCAAATTGGTCCATATGTTGAAAAAGTGGAATCACAAAAGTCAGATGGTAAATATTGGGAGTTTCAATGACTATTGGTTCATAAGGTATATAATTGAAAGGTCATGGAATATCAAATGGTTTAAAAATAGAACCGATATGGAAATCCTTCCATAGATATTGCCGTCACTCGGACTCTAAAACACACAAACAAATATACTATTGAGATTAACACAACTAGACGATCAAAATAGTATACAGAAATCAGTGGTACAGTCATTCAATCAAAAACCAATATCGGTACCGAAAATGTTGCAAATTTGACTAAATTAAGATAAATGGAGCAATAGAAGTCCGAATTTGACAAAAAAAATATGACGCCTCACTAAGAAGATGATTTACAAATTTATTATGTAAAAATATTCAGGTTCGGAAAATATTTTATTATCGTCAATTATTAACTGATTTAAATTGAAATAAAATTACGCAATAAAATAAACTTCCATATTATCAGCTGAAAATTTACCATTTGTTATGTTAAAGTAGACGTATTCCAAATATTAAATTTTTATTTCAAAATTTTATTATTTAAAATTTCAAAAAATTCAACAAATTAAATAAATAAAACAACTAAAATTTTCGGTCATTACAATATGTTAACTATTCTAAACTATCACCATTTTATTATATATATATACATACTATTTTTAATATCTAAACTATTTAAGTGGGAAGTGTTATGATTTCCAAAGTTTTTAAATTTTTAAAGTATTATGATTTCAGATATTATGATTTCTAAGTTGTGATTTCAAAAATGTTATAACTTTGAAAGTGCTATGATTTTTTTTGAAATGGATATATTTTAAGGTGATAATGATATCAGATTTGATATGCTTTTGAAATGGATATGATATTTTGGTTTTGAATTATAAACTATTTGAAATGAAATGACCACGGTGTTAAAATAACGTTTGGTTGTTAAAGAGACCGAGATCGGTTATTGTCATACTCCATGCCAATGCCGAAAAAGTTAAAGATAATCGAGTGCGCTTTTGTAAAGAATTCGTTATGATATTGTAGTAAGGCACAATCACAAAACTTGTTTTTAGATGCATTTTTAGCAGCGTTTCAATACTAAATGCAACCATTGCTCATTTATAAAAACTAAAAACAAATAAAGGAACGTTGCTACTTTATCCAGCCAACAATTAGTAAAATTTAAGTGATTTTTTTGTTCAATCGCTCGTATTTCTTTTTCCTTCTCTTCCTTTCGTGTAGTATGAATCCCTAAAAGAAATCTCCCCATTTTCGTTTCTCTTTAGCCCATGCCGTTCCATATCAACTTTGCCTCGGTACCCTTATGTTTAACCAACGATTCCAGTCCCCACCGTCGCTTCTAACCTCTAGCTCAAATAAGGGTAATCCGAAAATAAACTTTGCCTTGAGTTGATATTTTGAGTTTTCGTAATGGCATTTGAGGGTTGTTGGTTGAATTCATTACATGAATTGAATTCAGTTCATTTCAAAATCAAAATTAAAAATAGGAAATTATTGTCAAGGACAAAATTTCTCAGCATTTTAGCCTTAAGAACAGACCTTCAGTATTTTAGCCTAAGGACAACTTTCTTTAGGTATCAGGTTTTAGTTATTGATAACAGTTTTTAGGTATCAGTTTTTAGTTATCAGTAGCTGTTTTTAGGTATCGGTTTTTAGTTTGGTAGCAGTTTTGTAAGAATGTTTGTCCTTATGAATAATTTTGGAAGAATGTTTGTCCTTATGAATAATTGTTAGGAGAATGTTTGTCCTTGTAGTTAAAATATTGAGGTCGTGTCCTTGAGGCTAAAAATATACAAAATTTTGTCCTTTTTAAGTTAATTCCCAATTAAAAATTAGGTATTTTTGTCGAGAAGGGTGGTTCGAGAAGTCTGGGGTCGAATTTGGAGTGTCAGAGAGCTCAGCTTGGGTTTTGATGAGGCATAAGAATGGGGAAGGGGAATGTGATGGGAATTTGGTTATGTGAGTCTTCATTTTGCTTTTTGGCACTCAGGGATGTGATAGGAAGATCAACTTCAAAAATTAGTATCTTTATTATTATACAAAATCATTTTGTTTGAAATGATTTCACTTGTAATGTGGAAAGTTTGGTTTATTGTTTGAAATTTAAGTGTTGTAGGTTAAGCGTTCAGTATTTGGACATGTCAAAATTTTCTGATCATATTTATTTCTAAATTTTTATTTGCCCAGGACCTATATGTGATTATGAACATTATATTTTATGTTCCAATCCTATTTTATTTTGCCTCAATATCAATAAATTATGCACCTGTTAAGAACATTATTAGTTATATTTTTGTATAGTTTATATCCATAGAATTTTATGTATCTTATTGTAATGACCCATATTTTTAGCTATTTTAAATTATTAAATTTAATAGATTATTAAATGAAAATAAATATTTTGAATGATTTATTAATATAGTTATTGAATGTGAATTTGAACAAGATTTTGAATAAACAAATTCGAAGATTTAAGTAATAACAAGTATTGAAAGGAAATTCTATGTACTGAATGTGTTTATAATCTTAAATAATGAATACGTAGTGACTGTAAAATGAAATAGTTGTTCTATAATTTGAATTCATTTAAAAACTTAAATTTTATAAGTTCAATAACTTATACTTCGGAATATAGTGATTTATTAAATAATCAAAATTGTTTAAATTTAATATTGTAATTGTTTAAATAATTGAATTTTGAATCTAATGTGAATGAAAATGATATCAGAAATTGATTTAAGTTTTTTTAAATACGAATGACGAGTGTTAACATTTGAAATTGGATTTAAAAGTGAATAATTAGAAATTGGAAAGTTTTGGGTTTAATTGACAAATAAAATTAAGTTCCAAGGCACAGTCTCAAATTTCAACGAAACTAGATCTATTGGATCCGTAATAGTGTATTATTATTGAATTTCAAATTTTGTAATATTTGGAGTTACTATTTGATCGTGCAGAATAGAAAATCGTCGAAATTAATATCGAAAAATTAATAATTTAATTGGGTTCAAAAAGCTATCTTTCACATACAATCGAATTAGGCCTCGAAACATATTCCATTGTGTTCGAAATAGGGGTAAAACATTATGTATGCCAGGCGGTATTCTTCGTTTGGAGTTCATCCGAAAAAGTACGTGAACAGTATAAATATATATATACGTATGTGTCTATACACACACACATACGATTACATCTAGCAATCCCTATCTTCTGCCCTAGCCGGCTCCTCTATTCTAATGACCGAAAACGCTCATGATTCCCTCCCTCGATTCCTCCCCATCCACGAACTTTTAGGCCAAACTTCCAACTAGGAAGTCGTAGGGCATCACGAGGTCTAGACATCTAATGGAGAAATTTGGTTATAGTTCGACGTGGCGGCCAGAATTCAATCACGATGGTGGGCGGTTCATTCACGTTTTTCGAGACCTAGGAGGCGCCGAGTTAGGTACGCCACTGGCCAAAGGTGGAGTGCACGTAAGGCTTCGAGTTAATGGTGCTTGATCGAGTTCTAATGGCTCGAGGTGGGAGCGGCATGGGGATGTTGAACGACGTGATAGGTTCGTTGATTACTAGAAGCGAACGAAGCAAAGAAAAGAAGAGAACGACCTGATCTCATTTCAGGAAACTCACGTCTGGGGTTGATGGAGGTTCAATATTAAAAAGAAATTTGTAAATTTAATTAGAGGAAATTAGGGAAAAGGACAATCTTTAAAAAAGATTAAGTTGAAGGACACCAAGTTTCATTTTTAGGCTGAAGAACAAATGCTAGTTATAATTAGCATTATATTCAGCTTTCACTATACAAAATGCTAGTTATATCTAGCATTATATTTAGTTTTACATTATATAAATTCTAGTTATTACTAGCATTGTCCTTCAGCCAAATAAACAAACTTATTGACATTCAGCCTAATTTTTTTCTAAGTTTGTCCTTGTGCCTATTTTCCTGATTTAATTATATATTAAATCGTGAATCTTATAAATTGCGTATCTGTCACATACGAGGTTGGAGTTGGACGAAACAAACGACGATGGAATCGTGGCGATGAGTACTACGTTCAGGGACTGATCTGAAGACGGTTGGAGCTAAATAAATATTTAGGTTAAATCGAAAGTCGTTCGATTTGATTTAAAATTTAGAACTCAAGGTGAGTGTTTTTAACACTCACGACATACTATAGTATTTTTATGTTAGTTAAAATTGAATCATGAAGATTAACTAATTTTATTGACTGTTAATAGAAAATGAAATTGACTGTAGATATTAAAATCGATAGATAAATTTGAAATTGAAAATTAATTGACATTAAATTACCTGCTATCGATAACTATGAAATAGTTGTGAATTATTGGTTAATTTGGATGTTGATTGTGATGGATGCTATTGGTTGATATTTTGGATGATTTGGATGTTTATTTATTTTGATACATCCTGTTATCACCTTGAAAATTATTTACAGTATATAAAACTATAATTTGAATTATTTCGAATAAATTAAGAAATAGGTTGAAATGATATACACCTATGACATTGTGATTTGGATTGAAATGACATATATTCATCTTTGAAACTAAATCGAAATAACTGATCACTTGGCCGTAGGATAGAAAATTATATATGGACAACGATTTGGTTAAATTAAATGATTTTCAAATTTTTGATTTGATATTAGTTACATGAGTTTGATTTAATGAACTAAAAATCGAATATATGAAAATCGATTTTTTTCGAAATTGAGCTTAAATTATGAAATTGAAACGTGTTAAACAAAATTGTTTAAAAATGAAATTTGAGATTATAAAGTTATAATTGAAATATGATTTGAGTTTCGAAAATTGATTTTTCTTTAAAGATTTAGATTTTATTTGAACTTTGAAATATGGCTATGTAAACGTAGTTTAAATCGATATTTCAAAATTGAGCTCGGGATTGAATTATTTAGAGATTTGAATCTTAAGTTGAATATTGGAGTTAAATTTGATTTAAATCGATATTTTGAAATTGAACTTGAAACTGATATAAATTGAAATGGTTTGAAATTAGAATTGAATTGAAATTTAAACCGTTGAACCGAATTGTTGAATCCAATTTGAAGCTAAAAATCAAAATCGAAATTTATTTGATTTGAATGGAAATTCGAATCGAAGTTAATCCGAATTGAAATCGAAACGGAATCGATTAAATTGAAATGGAAATTGAATTGTTTTGAATTGAAAATTATGGAATTGGACCAGTTTGACTTTGAAAATATAGAAATTAATTATTTTATTATATAAACTATTTAAAAACCTACCTTCAGATGTTTAAATTACTTTGATTTTCCACACTATTTTACTATATAACCATTTTTAATACTCAAGCCATTTTGTATTAAACTATTATAACTATTTAAGCTATTTTAAAACTATTAAAACTGTTATCTAAAAAATAAACTGGTCAGAGTGGGAATCGTTTATATTTAAATCATGGAATTAAACACGAATCGGGTTAAGTAAACTTATAACCTAAACTGTAATTCGAATTGAATTTTTGGAGTGAAATTGACGCATCGAACTAAATTGATATATTGTAATGTAAAGATGATGATTTTGAAATGAAATTGATTTTGAAGCGAATATGATATTTTGATATCAAGTATAAAATGTTTTCGAAATGTAAAAGTACCAACCGATATGTAAAACGACGTTTGGTTGTTAAAGAGACCGGAGCCTTTATTAACATACTCTCTATCAATATTGGAACCACTATAACAAATGTGTACATGGAGTGATGGTCCAGAACAAAGGGTTGGGTTTGACATCATTTTCTTTAGTTGAAGAAAGAGAACGATGATGGATAGACCCTTGGCACTTGTGCCAATTTGGAATGACTAAAACATGACGACTTAACAGGGCCAAGTGGGCTAATTACCCCGAGCGGACATCCGTTCTTCAATTTTTCTTGGACTTGGTCCATATTATTACTCTTATTGTTGGCTTCGATTGGTGCATCTTGATTTTGGGATAGCCACCCTTTGACTCGATATGGGATGGATGGACGCGGTGGGCGGTCATGGCTATGATGCGTTTCCACCAGCCCTGCGATCCGAACTGGTAGTATCCTACCTTGGGCATTATTTCACGTGCCTTGTCATACTTTTATCCCTATACGAGACCCATATGATTTTGGTTTAGTGTTATCATATCATGGCGCATCCCTATCCACCGACAGGTTACTAGTGTTTTATATGCAAACTGTACGATAGTGCTTAAAAACAGGTTAAGGGGGATCAATGTAAAGCCTTAACGCTAAGAAAAATATTTATTTTACTGACTGGACATTATATAATGTAGCGTATTCTACTATATATAAATATTTTGACTGATCCTTAAGAGATGAAAAATCCTGTAACATCTATTGAGTTATTGCACGCACGTTATACACTGGATAGGAGATGTGATACCCCGTAAACATCCCTAACACTATTACACTCATGTTATATGTGTTATCGATATGACTTGCATAAGAATATTTTAGTTCTGAGTCGAGTGTTTTGTCTTTTCATTACGCTCGGGTCAGCCCTGAGTTTTCAGCTTATTGAAGATCTATTCTAGAGGGCAAAGATGAAGATTTGGTATATTATTACTACTATTATTCCTGCATCATGTTGTCTGCTGCATTATCTATTTATCCTTGTTGTATATATATAACTCTGATAAATGTTGTATAAATTATAATCAGATGTATAGTAAACAGTTTTGTGAACTATTAATTTGATTATTATACTTTGTCATTCCACTGCGAGATCCTGTGTTTGTTTTCTTCTTCTTCTTTATTTTTCTTAATTAACCCCATTGATTATCTATGTTCTGAATTGTTTGAATTGGACGTGTGTGGATTATTTTCGATTTAACCCTTCCAAAATTTGGGTTGTAACACTTCGTATCAGAGCTTAGCGATAACCTTAGCTTTGTAGGGTTAACTCATTAGAGATAGGGTAGCAATATCCTAGAATGAGTTGTTTTGAGCGTATACATGAGAGAGCGTACTTGTTAGTGTTATAAAATGTTTTATATTATGTTTACTTTGCCGTTGATTGGTTTATGAATTACGGTCAATGCATGGGATGCCATGTAATCGATAGGAGTTTTTAAACACTTAAACGAGGCAAGTCAACATAATATTGTCTTAAAATCAGGTAAATGAAACAATTTTACCTAAATTATATTTTATATGTATAAAATGATAATTTTATTGAATGATAGTTGTGGGGAGACGATAATATTTAATTATCATCGATTATTAGTTGAATTAAAATAAAACGAATATTTAATGAATTTTATTTTATGAAGCATTTGATAATTAAATTGAAGTGAATCTAATCCAATAAAAATTGAGAATTTCAGAATTTGAGTCCTTTTGTTTTTTCAAAATTGTTTTCAAACCTTTAAAATTAATAATATTATTATTTGAAAGTGTTTGTCTGGAAATATTTTTTGAAAGGGATTTTGGAAAACAAAACATGGAACTCGCTTTAGTCACTAGGAAATAATTCTGGGGATGACTGTAGCATCGCCGATATTCATTTTCGAGTTTCTGAGTGAGAATTGTTGCCAAAAGAAATTTATTTTTGATTAAAACAAGTTTTGATTGTGAAATTAAAAAAATATTCTATGTATGGTTTGATTAATATATGAAAATGGGTTTGAACTTATAAATTTTAAAGTAGTATGGATGAGAAATAAGTTGTAAGAGAAAAAAACCAAATATAAAATGGTTATACATTTTGGTTAAGCAAAAAAAGAAAATTTGAATTTGAGATATGAAATAAAATAATTAACCTTAGAGATATTAAATTAATTAAGTAGTGAAATTAAGTAACTAAAGATGGTTTAACTCCTAAAGGCTTAAATAAGAAAAAAAAATGAATTATATTTGAAATGAATTAAATAAAATGAGTAATGGGATAAACGAAATAAAATTTAACTTAATAAAGATTAAATGAATAGACTTGGATTTGAATTAAACAAGATGAATTGTAAGGTGAATTAATTCCACTCAAGATATAAAATGAATTAATAAATGAATACGAACTTAAATTTTAAAATAAAAATGCAATTTGGGTATGAAAGAAATTGAATTGAAATAAATGAGTATAAGAAAAATTAATGCGAGTAATTGAATTTGATTTAAATTTGGATATAAATAAATTAAATACAAATGGAATGAGTCAAACAAATTGAATGTTCACTAATTTAATATGGAATAAGTTAATGGAAATGAATAAACAAAATCCGTTAAGGGAATAAATTAACAAAATGAGTCAAATGAAATAGAATTTGATTTAAAATGAAAATGAACTTAGGTTGTAAAGTTAAATTGAATGTAATAACTTTAATCATTGAATGTAAGAGAAATTTGATTTCAATAAATGTAAATGAGTGAATGTGAATCAATTTAAAATAAATGGAAATGAATGTGAGCATATTAATATTTAAATGAATGGAAAACCAATTCAAACGAATGAATTAAATCAAATTATAAGTAAGTGAATGTAGATGAATGAGATGTGAATAAAATGAGAGCAAATCAATTAGATGTCAACATAAAATGAATGTTAATAAATGAAATAATTGAAATCGAATAAGTTAAATGTGAATAAATTAAATGTAACAAAATCTAAAGTAAAATGGAATACAAATAAATTGAAATAAATCAAACGTAAATAGAAGATGCTGAGATAACAAGTGAAATAAATGTAAATCAGTTGGAAAAAAATGAAATTGAATATAAGTCGATTCAATGTAAATAAAACAAATATGAATAAATGAAAAATGAACCAATTGAATGTTAATAGAAATGAAGCGCATAAATTAAATAGTGTCATTAAATGAAGATTATGAAAGTTTAAATAAATTAGATGAATATCATTTGGTTGGATGATTTCTTTGGTCGTAACTCATTGTTATAGTTGTTTTGATCGCATATGATTGGTTTGTTGTGTATTTGTGCTCCCTTTGATGGTTTGAATTCACAATACATGTTATTTGGTCCCATTAGACACATATATGTTGCTAAATCCTTTATAAGTTACTAATATTCTAATTTGAGTTGAGATAGGTACATATGAAGACCGTTTGGACGTATACGCGGGTTTTTATATGCTTTTGCTTGCTAAACACGAGCGAATTCCTCGTATTATTAATAATAAAGCACGTATATCGGATTACATACCGCGATTTTATATTTTTCCCTTTGAAATGCCTCATCATTGAAATGAAATGTATATTTGATATATATTGGGTATATTTGTGTTATATACTGAATTATAAAAAAATTATGATTGAGCCGCACAAAGGAGACCCTGCCGAAATTTTCCGTAAATCTGGGTGTTAGAAAATTTTTGAGGTTTTAAAAAAATTTATAACTTGTTTTCTTAAACAAATTGTAATTTCCGTAAGCCGATCGGAGTGACGTAGTAGAAGCGTAGTAAATGTTTTCTAATAGATTTTATGTTTTATAAGTTGGTTATTTTTTTAGAAATATATCAAATGTTAAATTCTCTACTTAGTCCCTTTTCGAGGACGAAAAACTTTGAGTGGGGAAAAATGTAACGACCTGTATTTTTTGCTATTTGAAATTATTAAATTTAATATGATTATTGAACTAAAATGGTTAAAAATAAAATTTAAATGATTAATTAATATAGTTATTGAATATTAACTTGAACAAGATTTTGAAATAAACAAATTTTGAAGATTTAGGTAATAACAAGTATTGAAAGGAAATGCTATGTATTGAATGTGCTTATAATCAATAGTTGAAATTAAATAATGAATATGGAATGTCTGTAAAATGGAAATAGTTGTTCTATAATTTGAATTCGTTTTAAAAGTTATATTTATGAGTTCGAAACTTAAATTTCAAAATAAAGTGATTTATTGAATAATCAAAATTGTTTAAATTTAATATTGTAATTGTTCAAATAGTTGAATTCTAAATTTAATGCGAATGAAAATGATATCAGAAATTGATTTAAGTTTTGTTTAAATATGAATGACGAGTGTTAAAATTTGAAATTGGATTTAAAAGTAAATAATTAGAAATTGAAAATTTCTTGATTTAATTGACAAGTAAAAATAGCGTTCTAGGGCATAGTCTCGGATTTCAACGAAACTAGTTCCATTAAATCCGTGATAGCGTATTATTACCAGATTTCAAATTTCGTAACATTTGGAGTTATCGTTTGATTGTGCGGAACAGAAACGCATTGAAATTAATATCGAAAATTTAATAATTTAATTGGGTTCAAAAGGCTATCTTCCACATATGATCGAATTAGGCCTCAAAACATATTCCATTTTGTTCGGAACAGGAGTAAAATATTATGGACGCAAGGCGGCACGCTTCATTTGGAGTTCGTCCGGAAATGTACGTGAATAGTATAAATACGTATATGTATATATACGCACATATTTCATCCAGCAAACCCTATCTTCTGCCCTAGCTACCTCCTCTATTCCAATGGCAAAAAACGCTCACGATTCCTTCTCTCGATTCCTCCCCATCCACGAACTTTTAGGCCAAACTTCCGACTAGGAATTCATAGGGCATCGCGAGCTCTAGACATCTGACGGAGGAATTTGGTTATAATTCGACGTGGCGACCAAAATTCGATCACGATGGTGGGCGGTTCATTCATGTTTTTCGAGACCTAGAAGGTATCAAGTTTGACAGGCCATTGGCCGAAGGTGGAGTGCACGCAGGGTTTCGATTCGATGGTGCTTGATTGAGTTCTAGTGGCTCGAGGTAGGAGCGGCATGGAGATGTTGAACAGCGTGATGGATTCTTTGATTACAAGAAGCGAACGAAGCAAAAAGAAGAAGCGAACTACCTAATCTAATTTTCAAAACTCACGGCTGGGATTGATGGAGGTTTAATATCAAAAGAAATTTATAATTATATATTAAACCGCGAATCTTATAAATTGCATATCTGTCACATATAAGGTCGGAAATGGATGAAACAAACGGCAACGGAATCGTGGCAATGAGTATTACACTGTTGGACTAATCTGGAGACATTTGGGGCTAAATAAAGTTTTAGGTTAAATCGAAAGTCGTTCAATTTGATTTAAAATTAAAAACTCAAGGTGAGTGTTTTTAATGCTCACGATGTACTATAATATTTTTATGTTTGTTAAAATTGAATCATGAAGATTATCTAATTTTGTTGACTGTTAACAGAAAATGAAATTGACATATGAATTGACTGTAGTTATTAAAATCGACAGTTAAATTTGAAATCGAAAATTAATTGCCAATTTGTTACCTGCTATAGATAACTATGAAATCGTTGTGAATTATTGGCTGATTTGGATGTTGATTGTGATGGATGCTATTGGTTGATATTTTGCATGATTTGGATGTATATTTTTGATATATCTTGTTACCACCCTGAAAATTATTTACAGTATGTAAAACTGTAAATTGAATTATTTCGAATAAAATAAGAAATAGGTTGAAATGATATATACCTATGACACTGTGATTTGGACTGAAATGATATATGTCCATCCCTGAAATTAAATTGAAATAACTGATCACTTGGCCATAGGATGGAAAATTATATATGAATATCGGTTTGGTTAAACCAAACAATTTTCAAATTTTTGTTTTGAAATTTGTTAAATGAGTTTGATTTAATGAAGTAAAAATCGAATGTATGGAAATCAATTTTTTTTTGAAATTGAGCTTAAATTATGAAATTAAAATGTGTTAGACAAAATTGTTTAAAAGTGAAAATTGAGATTTTGAAGTTATAATTGAAGTATGATTTGAGTTTCGAAAATTGATTTACTTTAAATATTTGGATTTTATTCGAACTTTGAAATATGGCTAAATAGATGTAATTTAAATCGATATTTCAAAATTGAGCTCAAAATTGAGTTAATTTGGAGAGTGAATCTTAATTGAATATTGAAGTTTAATTTGATTTAAGTGATTTACATCGATATTTTGAAATTGAACTTGAAATTGATATAATTAAAACGATTTAAAATTAGATTTGAATTGAAATTCAAACCGTCGATTCGAACTGTTGAATCCAATTTGAAGTTAAAAGTGAAAATCGAAACTTAAATTGATTTGAATGGAAACTGGAATCGAAGTTAATCCGAATTGAAATCGGAATGGAATCGATTAAATTGAAATGGAAATTGAATTGTTTTGAATTGGAAAATTTGAAATTGGATCAGTTTGACTTTAAAAATATTTTCAAAATTAATTATTTAATTATATAAACTATTTAAAAACCTATCTTTTAGATGTTTAAATTACTTTGACTTTCCACACTACTTTACTATATAAACCATTTTCAATACTCAAACTATTTTCTATTAAACTATTTTAACTGTTTAAGCTATTTTAAAACTATTAAAACTACTTTTTAAAAATACAAACTGCTCAGAGTGGGAATCATTTATATTTAAATCGTGGATTAAAATACGAATTGGGTTAAAGTGAAGTAATAACCTAAATTGTAATTCGGATTGAATTATTGTTGTGAAATTGACGCATCAAACTAAATTGATATATTCTGAAGTAAATATAATGATTTTGAAATGAAATTGATTTTGTAGCGAATATGATATTTTGATATCAAATATGAAATGTTTTCGAAATATAAAAGTACCAACCGGTGTCTAAAACGACGTTTGGTTGCTAAAAAAACCGGGGCCTTATTGGCATACTCTCTGTCAATATTGGAAGACTATAACAACTATGTACATGGAGTGATGGTTCAGAACGAAGTGGTTGGATTTGGCGTCATTTGCTGTATTTGAAGAAAGAGAACAATGATGGATAGACCCAGGCACTTATGCCAACTTGAAATGACTAAAATAGGACGGCTTGACAGGGCCAAGTGGGCTAATTACCCTGAGCGGACATCCGTTCTACGATTTTTCTTGGACTTGGTCCATATTATTACTCTTGTTGTTGGCTTCGATTGGTGCACGTTGATTTTGGGATAGCCTCCCTTTGACTCGATATGGGATGGATGGACGCGGTGGACGGTCATGGCTATGATGCGTTACCACCAGTCCTACGACCCGAACTGGTAATATGCTACATTGGGCATTGCCTCACGTGCCTTGTCATACTTTAATCCCTATACGAACCCATATGATTTTGGTTTAGTATTGTCATATCACAGCGCATCCCTATCCACCAAAGGTTACTAGTGTTTTATATACAAACTGTACGACAATGCATAAAAACACGTTAAGGGAGATCAATGTAAAGCCTTAACGCTAAGAAAAATATTTATTTTACTGACTAGACATTATATATGTAGCGTATTCTACTATATATAAATATTTTAATGAATCCCTAAGAGAGGGAAAATCCCGTAACATCTCTTGAGTTATTGCACGCACGTTATACACTGGATATGAGATGTGAAATCCCTTAAACATCTCTAACACTATTGCACTCATGTTATATGTGTTATCGATTTGACTTATATAAGAATATTTTACTCCTGATTCGAGTGTTCCGTCTTTTCATTATGCTTGGGTTGGCCTTGAGTTTTTAGCTTGTTGAACATCTATTCTAAAGGACGAAGATTTGATATATTATTACTACAATTATTCCTGCATCATGTTGTCTGCTGCATTATCTATTTATCCATATTGTGTGTGTATATATATAACTTTGACAAATGTTGTATAAATTATAATCAAATGTATAGTAAACAGCTTCTTGAACTGTTTATTTGTTTATTATTATACTTTATCATTCCACTGCGAGATTCTATGTTTGCTTTCTTCTTCTTTTCTTATCCCCACCGACCATCTATGTTTCCGATTGTTTGAGTTGGATATGTGTGAATTATTGTCAATTTAAACCTTCTGAAATGTGGGTTGTCGCACTTTTAGGGTTCTTGATTCTATATGTTCAAAGATCTGGAAGAGGTGGAGGTGGAGCTTTCAATGGTCATATTAATTTTTTTTAATATGGCATCAAAACTCATCAGGCGGTGCTGACAATTCGCTAATGTGATCTTTGATTCTTTACTTTTTAATTTTTTTTAATTAAAGTTGCATTGGTAAACTGTATATTGTGGTCATTTGCTTGTTATGATTGTCTATTTCTCTTAATTTTTGCCCAAAGATGCACAGTATTTTATGTTGGAATGCTCTTTATGAACATAAAGATAAGAGTTGCTGCATAGGAATAGAAGTTTTTCATAATCTTTCTTGCCCACTTCGTATTACATTTTATGTGATTGTTGCCTTTTTACATGTTATGATGTATGTATTTAGGCAATTGTGATAAATTGTTCCATTGGTTAAATGAAGTTGATTCGAGCAGTTTCTGACTTCAATGCTTTAGTTATTATGCTGGGATATCATATCTGCTTCCAAAATAATTGATGTTTGGAATACATTAGGAATTATATTTTCATCCTTTCTTCTCTTTTGTATAATACTTGAAAACCCTTAAACCTTGTAAATATAAGGTTCGACATCCTGAATTTGACGAAAAAATTAAAGCTTTCTTAACTTTTATGGAAATATAAAATAGATGCACTGCTGCTCTTTTTTTAGTTTACATTGTGTACAATGGGTTACATTGTTTTCCATAAAACAAACCTCTTATCCTTTATTCATTACACTGTTAATGTACATCTTACACAAATGTACTAAATTGTAATAATCTCTAGATGGACTCTTGGCGACGAGTATAAATTAGAGATTAATATCTAGGTGGGAATTTATCCAATATTAATCAGGACTAGCGTTTTGATAAACTAGTGTATTTTTGATAGAAGTTTAGTATTTCGTTTAGTTCAACAAACAAACTTGAGTTGGATTCTTCAGCTTAATAAATAACATAATGTTTTGATTCTGAGATACTATATTATTCATATCAAACCAGCACAAACATATTGAGTTTTCTTTACTCATCCTCTAATTGAATCTCTCTGTTCCATGTAATATTAAATAATTCATTATATAATCAAGTTTATGATTGTAATATAAATGGATGGTAAACCTGAGACAATTAGATATGTAATCTCTATGAACATGGCTTCTCCAAAGCTTCATAGAAATAGTATTCACCATGTTTGTTGTTGAAGTTGAATATATACCATAGAAGCATTTAGAAAATCAGTGAAGGGTAAAATAATATATGTTATGTATGCATGTATATGTGTGTGTATTATTCATGCTATAATATCTTGTTCTTATAAAGACAAAGTGTGCTACCAATGGCACCTTGATTTGTTCATCCTAACACCACTAAAATATAACTAAAATTTAATATAATTGTACCTTTTCTAATACCATAATTTATCTCGCTACTTAACAATTAATCATCGGAAAATAAAAAAAATTCACAGATTAAAATCGATATGCTATGTAGAAGTGATTATTGTCGTGCGCGTGTTTCTAAACTTGTAGGCATGCATTTGAGTGTGTGCATATTTTTATATATGAGTGCCGCGTGTTGGTGTGCAAGCAAGACCATGCCTGTATGTATTTCTGTAGTGAACTGCGTGGGTAGGTTTTTGCCGAGTGCTGTGTGTGTGAACACAAAGTGCGTTATGCGTGTGTAATAGTAGAGTGATGTGTATTTGCCGCGTGCATGCTATGTGTTTTCAATTTCAAGTAAATGCGAGCACCCTTAAACTCTACAATGAAGTGAAAATAATTATTTTATACCGTGTGTGTGTGTGTATGCCTGTGGAACTTAAATGATAAAAGCAAAGTTACTCGGTAATTTTTGCAATTTTTTGATTAGTGCATGTGGAAGCAAAATTTTATACACGAGGGATTGCGTGAATTAGCAGCATATATACATAAATATGCATGTCCAGTGGACTGTGCGTGTTAAGTGGAGCCAAGTGCATGCGTATTGTTGTGTAAAGCCTAGTGTATGTTTTGTGTAGTGACAGTGTTCAAGTTGTGTGAGTCCGTGTTATGTGTGTTCGACTAGTGTATATATAGGTTGTTATGTATAGGTTGTGTGTAGGTAGGTACATGCGAACACGTGTTCATAGTTGTGTGATGAGTTATCGTGCTAAGTTCAGATGTATATTGAGTTTACTGGTGCACTATGGTACTATGTTTTTGCGTGTGTAGGTGTAACATAAGTTAGCAGGCTATGTTAATTGTTAAGTAAGTGAAGGTAGCAAGTATTAGTGCATGAGTGGCATGAGTGTTCCAACTTATACTTGAAAGAGCCTGATTATGTAAATTGTAAACCAAATGTGTGTGTGTGTTCTATTTACAGACATATTTACAATTTCTAACTAATTTTATTATTTATCCTTGGGTTTGATTTGTAGATGGCTTGATGAAGTAACTTTGAGAATTATATTTGGGCTAAACAATTTGGAATCCAAGTTATTAATGTACTGACACTAGAGATCACGATCATTTAGCCTTTACAAGTAAGGTATGTTTTTTCTATTCTTTCTATTGCATGAAGCAGCAAATATTTGGTGATTTGAGTATCGCAAGGAAGCCCGAAAGAAAATTTTATAATTACGGTTTAAAGTATGTATGTATATGTATTCTTTAATGTTCAAGCATTATCCGTGTGCAAATGTTGAGTTAGAGGTAAGAATTGCGGTTCTTGAAGATTGTTTTTTCCTTTTCTAATTAGTTTATGCTTTAAATTGGTAATTGGTGACTTGGACAGAAAGTAGGTGGAAATGCACTCTTATGAAGGGTATAATGCATCTCAATGGATGTGATGTGCTTTTCAACAAGGTTTGCATGTAGAGCTAATGGTTTTTTATGGATTTTTTGGGAACTTCTTAACATCTCTCGCCATCTCTGAACTAAAATAGAATTGGTAATTTTTATCTTTTCTTGAAAATAATTTTTGAGTGTTTTCTTATCTAGAGTATAGTATTGGAGAATATAAACACACATATATACACACACATACACGCACATAAACACACACATATGTACATATATTCACCAGTTATTGCTTATTAAAGCATGCTTCTTTCAAAAGGACCTGATTCATAATTCATGTTCTACTTTCTTGTTAGAACTGGACCAGTCTGCAGAGGAAGTTATGTGTGAATTTAAAAAAATTTACCCCATTTTATCTTTATTAGGCCTACGAAGTCTAACCAAATTAGAACATTTCTAAGTTTCATTTAAATAAAATCATTTATTTTATTTAAATTCAAATATATTAAGATATGAAATTAATTTTATTTGATTAAGTTTATATATAAATGTACTATATACATATATGTATGAGTGCATGTGTAACATAATAATCCGTGAAAGGTATAATATGCCCATATGTAGATGTTAGGATTTACATCGCAACAGACATATTAGTTCATTTTGTATGCCATGTATGTTGTCCAAATATGTGCATGTATATGTATTACAAAATACACACACACACACATATGTACGTATAAATAAATTATATATAATATATGAACTTAAAACATTTATATATAGATATAGATAAATATATATATATATATATATATATATATATAAAGAGAGAGAAAAATTACTAAAAATTATTTATAATTCAAAATTAACTTAGTTTTGCAAACATAATAATTTTAGTATTTTAATTTGTATATATTATAAATAAAATAATGTTCTCATCTATAAATAATTAATATAAAAAAACCTATTGATGAAAATTCAAATTTTACAATTTTTGAATATCTTGGCCATAAAATAGAGTTTAGAAAAAAATCTCGAGATTTTTCAAAGTTGAATTATTATTTTTAAAAACAAATATATCGATTTCGGCAATAATTATTTAATATAAAGCGATATATTATTAAAAATTAAATTTTAAAATTTTAAAATTTTTATGATCTTGAATAAAGGTTATAAAAAATCTTGAAGCAATTAAATTATTATTTTAATAAATTATAAACAATTATTCTGAAATAATATTAATTATTAAAAATAATAAAATTTATTGAAAAATTCCTAATTTTTTTATATATGTTTTCGAGATGATATAATATTTCTAAAAAGTATAAAATTGAATTTTTAATGTAAAAATTATTTTTTATATAATAAACAGTTCAAAAATTCAATAAATATTAATTTATAAATATGAATATATGTATGATAATTAATTTTCAAAATTTGTAAATTCATATTATACATAAATAAGTGTACTAAATTTTTTAAATCATATATATATATATATATCTTATATATGCATATATGCTATGATGAGAGAGAAATATACACTGAAAGGTATATAAATTTATTAATAAATAAATATAAAACAATTATTAATGAAAAAAATTAATTTTGTACTATAAACAATGTTTGTTTATACATAAAAAAAATAGTATAACATACAAAATATGCACATATCCAAACTAATTGGTGACAACAACATCTACAAATTCTCACCTAACTAAACATATAATAGCAATATATTTAAACAGATATGAAATTGCTTATTATTGGATCACAGAATATAATTTAATCACTGTAATATGAACTAAAATTACTGTTGGGCGAATTCTCGCCCAGAAGATCTCGAGACCAAGGAATCACAGTTTCACCCGGGTTCGCAACCACATCATTCGGCAAACACATGGCTCGATACAAGCATGGAAGTCAATCCGGCATTCCCACTCGGCATAAGCTCATCCGGCATTCTCATCCGGTCAAACCTCATCCGGTCCTCCACCAAACAACCGGTCCAGAGACCACTGCCGAACCAAACCATCTCCGCTTCACTACCGAACCACACTTTCCTCAACATACCACCGAGCCAACATGCCACCGGACCATAGCCTCTTCTCCACAACCGGTCCAAACAAGCACCGAACCAAGCTTCGCCTACCCACCTACCGAACCACCTCACTACCGAATACACACCTACCACCGGACCACTCCTACCACCGGTCCAAGCTCCTTGCCGAATGAGGCCTCGCCGAACCAGATAACTATCAGGCCAGATTGCTTCAGCCCGGGCCCACCAGCAGCTATATACATTCAGGACCCCTGCCCCCAGCCTCACTCTATAAATAGAGGGGCAGGGGTACAACAATGGCAGACAAGTTTGAGAGCTCAAGCACGGAAGGAACTTTCAAACTACTTTCATATACTTGTACACAAAGCATTGTACTTGTAATCTGAAACAAAGAAGATAATAACATATAAAGTGGACGTAGGCACGTTCTGGCCGAACCACTATAAATCTGCGTGTCTTTTACATTTCAGCCCCTGCTTTTTTCATGTTTACATAACTCATCTGAATCATTAAGAATCACGTAAAATCAACTAAATCACACGACTTGGAGGTGTTTGCCCATTTTTTGCGCAAACATTTTTGGTGCTTTCACTGAGAATTCTCGAACTCGAAGCTTCAGCTTCCCTCATTCAAACCTTCTTTCCCAATAGCATCCTTCATTGCCTAGGAAACATGACTTCCAGACCAAGAAAAGACGCCAACAAGGGAAAGAACGCTACAACTAGCAGCGCTCCAAATCCAGTGGATCCAGATCAAGAGAACCAACCCACTACAGCAGCAGTGCCACACGTAGATCAGGCAATTCCAACAGCCCCTGCCGTGGAACAACCGGCAGTAATCACTAGAGCAGACCTAGACAGAGTTGTGGTGGAAGTAACTAACCGCTTCGCATCCCAACAAGAAGCTTTGGTGAACCAACTCATGTCACGCTTGAGGGATGTCGAAGAATCCAACCGCAACACTGAATCATGGGATGAATCTCAATCCGGAGGATCTCGGAGACAGCAAAGGTCTTCCCTCTTCGAGGAAGCCATCAACAGGAACAAAAATGATAGGGGTCGCGCCCGGACTCAGCCCGAACTCCGACTCGAGGAAGCGCTTGGAACCGAACCCAGCGGGGGAGGCGCCAGGCGAGGATCGGATGTAGCTGAGCCAGTCATGCCACCTAATCATAGAAACCCCGCTGAACGGAGCCGAGCTAGAACCCAACCCGAAATTGACCCCATGGAAATGCCCGAAACAGAACCCCACAGGGGAAGGTCAAGGCAGGGGGCAACTGTAGCTGGTCCTAGCATGCATCCGAGCAGCCAGAGGCAACCACTGGATAACGTCAGAAGTGATAGACTATACCATCCCTACAGGTCATCTGGGCGAGATCGATCTCGCAGGGAAGAACTAAGTTCATTTTTATCCGCTCCAAATTCTGATGAAAGAATGGCACGATTATTCAGAGAATGCGTCCAACGGGAGCAAAGGGACCGAGGAATAGGCGCTAGGGTCACCAGCCCCTTCACCCGCAATATCGTAACTGCCATCACCCCCCGGGAATGGAAAATGCCAACCATGGAACCTTACAAGGGGACTTCCGACCCCATCGTACACTTACAAAGATACACCCATCATATGCTCATGAGCGGAGCAACAGAAGGGGTGCTGTGTAAATGCTTTCCGCTATTCCTAGCAGATCTAGCTACCTCCTGGTTCTGCCATCTACCCCAAGGGTCTATCAGCTCATGGGAGATGTTAAAAGAAAGGTTCATTAGCCAGTTCTGCATCTACGTAGAGCAACCCAAGGATGCTTATTCTCTATCCAATGTCAAAAAGAAATCCGGAGAGACACTACAACAATATCTAACCCAGTTCAATGCCGCAGCGGCCGCAGTCCAAGATGCCGATGAAAAGCTCACCCTAATGGCCCTCTGTAGTGGTGTACACCCGGATACCAAGTTCGCTAGAAGATTAACTAAGGAAAAACCAGCTACTTTACCTGATTTCTTCCATGAAGCTGGAAAGTATATGAGACTCGAAGACGCCGCCACTAAGAGGCAGTCAGGGCAACAAGGTAAGACAACTTCAGACAAGGTTCCCGCTGCAACCAAGGACATTCGAAGAAATGAATCTAGAGACAATGCTGGGGGCAAGAAGGTTGAAAAACGCCAATATCGGCCAGGACCAAGATTTGACTCCTACACTCCTTTGAATGAAACAATCGAAAACATCTTTCTAGCCACTCAGGGCGAACTCTGATACAAGCGCCCCCCGCACAAGAAAGAATCTGATAACGCACTCAAGTCTGGAAAGTTCTGCCGCTTCCACGAATCCCACGGACATGACACCAATGAATGCCACCATCTCCGGGACTTGATCGAAGAACACATCAGAAGAAGAAGGCTGGAACGCTATGTGAAAGGTCAGAACAGGACTCCAACCCCTGCTAATGAAAACTCAAAGCGACCCCTTCCAAAAGTAGGCGAAGGGAATCGCAACACCAGTGGCTCTAGTCAAGAGAAGATAGTGGTCCATACCATCTCGGGAGGACCACACATCGCCGACAAAAGCTGGGCAGAGATGGAAAGATACGGCAAGTCACTTAGAAATGCTTAAGGCTATGTCAACTCCATTATGGAAGAACGCCACCCGAAACGGAAAGAGAGTGACGACATCATATTCAGTAGGCGTGATTTAGAAGGAAGACAATACCCGCATATGGATCCCATGGTCATCTCTGCCTGGTTCGGTTCAGCTAAAGTCTTCCGAATTCTAATAGACACAGGAAGCTCCGTAAATATCCTGTTCAAGCATGCTTTCGACAAAATGAAACTGTCAATGAAGGATGTGTCTCCCTGCAACAAACCCCTGCACGGTTTCACTGGAGATGCGAAAATGCCCCTCGGGCAACTTGACCTCTTCGTCGAAATAGGAAGTCATCCCCGCTCCGTTGTGCGAAAACAAACGTTCGTACTAATAGAAAACCACTCGGCCTACAACGCCTTCTTGGGAAGACCAGCCTTGTCTGACTTCCAAATTGTCCTAGCCCCGTGGTGCCTAAAGATGAAATTCCCAACAGATGACGGAATAGGAGAAGTTGAAGGAGATCAAGACGCCGCTCGAGATTGCTATATAACTTAACTTCGCAATAATCATAGAAAGAATAAAGGGAAAGATGCAGAGACTACTCTCTGCATGAAAAGCTTGGAAGCATAGCAACTAAAGAAAGCCCCTCCTCTTCGATACACCAGCGATCCTTTCAATGAACTAGACCCCAGGGATAAGGAGGAGGAGGCTACCGCTGAGCCTGCAGAGGCCATGGAATTCGTATCTGTAGACAAACATGATTCAAACAGACTATTAAAAATAGGATCTCAGCTAAAAACAGAATTGAAGGATCAACTCATCGACTTTCTCCGCCACAACTTAGATGTATTTGCGTGGACACAAGCCGATATGACAGGAATCTCCCCAGACATAGCATGCCACATGCTGAACATCGATCCCACCAGGGCACCGATAAAGCAGAAAAAGAGAAGCATGGGAGCAGAACGATCAGCAGCCCTCGACGAGGAAGTAAAGAACCTACTTGCTAATGACTTCATACGAGAAGCCATCTACCCCGAGTGGATAGCTAACCCGGTACTAATAAAGAAAGCTAATGGGAAGTGGCGAACGTGCATTGATTTCTCCAACTTAAATGACGCTTGCCCGAAAGACTGCTTCCCGCTTCCCTGAATCGATCAACTTGTGGACAGCACTGCCGGGCACGAACTTTTATCTTTTATGGACGCATACTCGGGATACAACCAGATTCCCATGCACGCTCCCGATCAAGACCACACTAGCTTCATCACTGACCGGGGATTATATTGTTACAAGGTCATGCCTTTTGGACTCAAAAATGCCGGAGCTACCTATCAACGCCTCGTCAACAAGATGTTCGCGGAATTAATAGGACGAACTATGGAAGTATATGTGGATGACATGTTGGTAAAGTCCAGGAAAGCCGACGATCATGTAAGCCACCTGAGCGAGATGTTTCAGGTACTTCGCCGATATGGAATGAAGCTGAATCCTCTAAAGTGCTCCTTCGGAGTGTCATCGGGAAAATTCTTAGGATTCATTGTCCATTCCAGAGGAATTGAAGCAAACCCTGAACAAATCCGGGCTCTAAAAGAAATAAGGATACCTTCCACCCGAAAAGAAATGCAGAGCTTAAACGGAAAGGTGGCCGCCCTAAGCAGATTCATTTCCAAAGCAACTAACAAATGCGTCCCTTTCTTCGAAGCTCTCAAGAAAGACAAAGGAAAGTTCGAGTGGACCGATGAATGCTTAAAAGCCTTCCTTAACCTGATCGAACACCTTCAGAAACCACCAGTACTCTCAACTCCGAACGAAGGCGAAGAGCTATACCTATACCTCGCTGTATCATCTCATGCTTTAAGCGCTGCCCTAGTAAGAGAAGAAGACCGCACGCAACGCCCGGTGTACTTTATAACTAAGAGATTTACGGGGGCAGAAGCCAGATATCCTAAACTTGAGAAATTGGCATATTGTTTATTGATCGCGTCACGAAAACTACGACACTACTTCCAATCTCACTCCATCAGAGTTCTAACCGATCAGCCACTAAGACAGGTGCTCCATCGTCCTGACACTTCTGGACGACTCCTCAAATGGTGCATTGAACTAAGTCAGTATGACGTCACCTACCATCCTCGCACTGCTATCAAGGGGCAAGCCCTGGCCGATTTCATTGCCGAATTCACCACCAACGAAGGCAAGGATCAGTTTGATATAGCAAAAAACATCAAGTGGAACCTCTTTGTAGATGGAGCATCAAACGAACAAGGCTCGGGGGCAGGTATTGTGATAATCACCCCCAGGGGAAGAAAGCTGTACTATGCATTAAGGTTGGAATTCGCGGCCACTAACAACGATGCGGAGTACGAGGCAGTAATAGCGGGATTGGAGCTTGCCTTAGAAATTGGAGTCAATTCTTTATGTCTTCATAGTGATTCTCAACTTATCGTAAACCAAGTACTTGGAGAATTCCAGACACGAGGAGAAAGACTCACAGCATACCTAAAGAAAACCAAACTGCTGCTCGACCAATTGGACCATTATCTAATCAAACACATTCCTCGAGAAGATAACCAAGAGGCCGATGAACTAGCAAAGCAAGCTAGTATGAAGAATAGCACCATTTCCGGAGCACTAGCCATCTCAAGGCAACTAGCCCCAAGTTTTGAACAAGTGAATCTGATAACTACAATTGAAGAAGCAACTTGGATGACTCCTATCCAGAGATATTTGCAGGACGGCACACTACCAGACAAACGTGATGAAGTCAGGAGAATTTTGAGGAAAGCTCCCCACTACACAATACAAGAAGGCATCCTCTATCGGCGTGGCTTCTCTAGCCCCTTATTCAGATGCGTCGCTGGAAGGGAAGCCAAGGAAATCTTATACAACATCCATCAAGGAAGTTGCGGAGATCACACTGGAGGGCAGACTCTAGCGAAAAAGATACTCCGATATGGATATTACTGGCCCACACTAAACAAAGACTCCTTAGACTTCGTCAAGAGATGCGACAGATGTCAGAAATTTGCCAAGATTCCTCGACTACCCACAAATGAGATTACTCAAATGACCAGCCCTTGGCCCTTTGCTGTATGTGGAATTGATTTAATTGGCGAACTGCCAACGGGCAGGGGCGGGGCCAAATATGCTATAGTGGCAGTCGATTATTTCACCAAATGGGTGGAAGCGGAACCCCTAAATAAAATATCTTCTGCAAAAGTTATCAACTTCTTGATCAAAAATATTCTGTGCAGGTACGTAGTACCACTCAAGATCATATCAGACAACGGACTCCAATTTGACAGCGAAAAATTCGCCGACTGGTGCCAAGAGCATGGAATTCATAAAAGCTTCTCATCGATAGCTTATCCTCAGGCAAACGGACAAGTCGAAGCTGTCAACAAAATTCTCAAAACCCTAATCAAGAAGAAACTCGAAAAGTCAAAAGGCGCTTGGGTGGACGAACTTCCTACGGCACTTTGGGCCTACCGCACATCTTTCAGAACATCAACGGGGCATACTCCTTTCTCTTTGGCACACGGATCGGAGGCAATGCTCCCTGTTGAGACTATTGTTCCTTCCCATCGTAGGATCCACTACAATCCAGAAGAAAACGAAGAACTCCTCCTCATGTCTTTGGATCTGATTGAGGAAAGGAGAAACGATGCAGCTCTCAAAGCAGCAGCTCACAAACAAAAGGTGGCAGCACTATACAACTCCAAAGTCAAACATCGCATCTTACAAGAAGGAGATCTTGTCCTCAGGCGAATCTTTCCGCGCCCCGAGGCACTGGACCCCATCTGGGACGGACCATATGTAATTCATAAAGACCTCCACAACGGAGCTTATATTTTGTCAACAGTGGACGGAGAGGTGTTCCAGAGGGCATGGAACATCCGACACCTCCGTCGATACTTTTCTTAACTTGTACTGCCCATATGAAGTGAATTAACAAAGAGAATCAGTGGACGTAGGCATTTTCATGCCGAACCACTTTAAAAAATCTTGTCTCTTTTTAACTCGTTCCTTTATATCTTGGCTGCTTGTTAAGCTTTATCCTTTTCTGTTGAACAAAATCTTATGGCATCTCCACTCAAGACGCACCACAGCCTCATCTGGACAAGGCCTAACAGGTACGCTACGATTCTATGCACTCGCCAATGAGACTCTTTCGCTCCAGCATCCCTCTGCTGCGGGTTAACTCATTGCTCGCGCCTGCCCTCAAAGCCAACTGTAATGAGCCGATTATAAGTCATCATAAAGGCCGACTATAGCCGATGGCAGCTCATTACGGCGTTCGGCTCGCCGGCAACTGTGAACCTACTTTAAGCCCCAACATAAGGTGTGGCCAGCCAGGGGTAGTTCACGGCCAACGGCACCCACGCTAGCCGGCCACGGTAAATCGAATGATACCCACGATTACGGACCATAATGGTTCGGGTAGTTACCGTGCGCGATCTCGGCTCCGATGTGTCTTAAGTGCGGCTGTGGTAAACAAGAAAACTTCCCGCGGAGGCGTAAGATGGGTGACAAATGTCTCCAAGACCCACAGCTAGGGAAAGTGACTACAAAACCCGTTTGCCACGAACTTAAGCACATCGACGGCCTTCCGTGACTGGAAGTTTTACTTTTTCTATATTTCCATTTCATTTAAATACTTTTCCCCTATCCTGCATAACAAACTCTAAAGTACAGGAAACCGAACAGGGAGCATTCACTCATGAGAATCTAAGCCCGCGTATTGGGTGGCAAGGTACTCGGATATATTCATGATCAGTTACACAAGATGCTCAAAACTACTGCCTGCAAGTAAAACATGAAGGGCGGTACTCTCTTCTCTTGTACATAGATGCATAACTATAGCTTATTCATATGTCACACCAACATTGCAAAACATGAAATTATATTTCAAGCAAAGGCTTAACATCAAACACAACTAAAATCACAGGCATATACATGGTTATACTCCTCACGCAGCACATCAAAATGACAACAACGTTTAAATATAACAAAATCAACTTATATTATGAAATCACACCAAGTTATTCTCTGCAAATAATATTATTACAGTCACATCAATGTTTTGGACTAACGTAAACAACAGTAAAAAAGAAATAAAAAGCGGCCGAATCTGGACGAGTAACCAGCTGCGTCCACACTCCATCACCAACTTCCCAAGCCTATTTGGCCGCAGGGCCGGAACCCCCAGCATGTTGATCGGAAGTTCCACCTGTCCAATTCAGAAAAGGAATCCATTAAACAAACGATGAACAATCAAGTCATGGAAACCCAGAAAGAAAAGGAAAAGTGAAGAATAACTCACCAGCGTCCGCCGCTTGATCCTCATCCTCCAGTTGCACACCCGCTTCCTCCGCAGCGAGCAACCGCATCCCCTCCTTCACCGCTACTTGCTCCTCTTTCGAGAACTGAGCAGTGACCACATCCAGACTAAAAGCCACTCCACCTTCCTTACCCGCATCGACCCTGGCCTCCTCTAAAGCCCGGAGATATATCTTGGCCATGACCCGGGGATAGTCATCCATCCAAGACAAGCTGCCCTCCTTCCAAGTGCGGAAGTACATGTCCTGCAGCATCTCGTCCATCATTCCCTCATTCTCCTCGAACTCCCTCACCCTGGCCTCGGAAGCCTGCAACTTGGCGACAGCGGCATCCCTCTCTGATCGGTATCTCGAGCAGTCAGCCTGGAGAGACCTCCTCATCTCCTCCATCTCCTCCTTTAACTTAACTTGAGCCATCTTCGCGGCCTCAAGCCTCCCAGACAACTCCTCTACCTGCTCGAGATCCGCATTCCGAACCTCATCCACTGTCGCAATGGCCATGTCAATCCGCTCCTTACAGGCGGCCTCCATCTTCCGTAATTCCGCCCTACTTGCCTTTTCCATGGTCTCTTTCAGACGCCTGGAGGCTTCCTCGTGCCGAGAAATCTGAACAGCTTGACCGGCAAGCTGTTCGGCCTGATCAGCAACCTTCAGCCGCAACCGAATATTAGCACTTCCAATCTCCTCCCCGGCCTTAACCAATTGAGCATGATACTTCATTAACTTCTTGGTCTCCTCGGCCACCCGATCAATATTAGCCTTGGCCTCGTCTCCCATGGTAACTACCCGAGTGGTAAGCAGATCAAGATCTAGAGACTTAGCCTCGTCTAACACTCGTACCATGGGGTTGCGGGGAAGGAGGTGTTCACCCGTGGCCTCATCAAATGAAATATCCCGAGAGCTTGGATCTAAATCAGGATGACCGGCAAAGGGGTCACGGAGCACGTCAGGACGCCTTATGCGGATAACTGTAGGATTCTTGGAAGGAGGTGGAGGGGGATAAACTCCGTACTCTCCTCCGTGGCATCACGAGGAGGCTGAACAGGAAGCTGCGGACCAGGGGAAGGCTCAAATAAAGAACGACTCCTCTTCTTTTTCTGAATGCCCTCTTCGATGACCCCAAGAAGAGGACGGTATTTGACCACGTCCCCAGTACGACCAGTGGGAGGCTTTGCAGAAGCTCTCATCAACTTGAATTGTTCGAGGCGGTGTCGAACGTCTGATGTTGTAACCACCTGGCCTGCCCCTGAAATAAAGAACAAGTGTTACGAACGTACGATGGTCCCCAATTCAGGAAACATGTTAAGTAAAAAGAAAGAAAAGTGTGAAGGCACGTCTATTATACAAACCCTGCGGAGGAGTGGGGTACTGCAATAAGTCCTGAATCTCATTCCAGGACGGAAGTGAACCATAAAATATTTCTAAGTCCTTATCGAAAATGGAATCGACAGAGGACAAAAGTTCACCTTGCACCGCCGAAGTCACCCTAGCTGAGGAGCCTTTAGGGGATGGATCGGCACCAGCCACAGCCTTGCCTGCCTCCTTTGCCTTTTCCACTTCCGATTCTTCCTCCGATTCCCCGAAGGCCTGACGGAGGGCCTCATCCAGTTCAGAATCTTTCCCAGAGGTTAAGGCACCAACATCACCATCACCATCTCCATCGCCATCTCCTCCGCCTTCTGACTCTCCTCCCACATCGCCTCCTTCGCCCTCTTCCACACCTTCCTCCTCCGGAATGATCGGGCAAGTACTAGGAGAGGGACCCTCCGATTCTTTAAGCTTCTTGCCCCCCGCGACGGGATGCTGTGCGAAGGGTTTTTTCTTGCCACTCTTCACCGTGACCCCCTCCGTAACTTTGGCAGCCTTCTCCTCGGCCGTGTCCCTCTGCTTAACCACGGACTGGTGCGGCAGGATCAAATTGTACTCCAGGAGGGTAGCATTCCTGATCAGATAGGCGGCTGACCTGTCCCTCTCGGAGATAGCCTTAACTTCTGCTGCCATATGGACTAGGCGATCGCTCTCCACCACCGCAAAACCACCTGTCGCTGACAAAAAACAGAAGCACATAAGGAAAGGAATTGCAATCAAGACAGGAATTACGAATAAAGAGTTAACTTACATCCGGAAGTGAAGCGACGAATGGAGACAGAATCGTCCCTCACAAAGAACCACTCCTTCTTGAACATGCTGTACTTTGAGTACAGGTCTAGGACCGGCTTGAAGGAGACGGCCGACTCTAAGCTAATGTAGGGGGACCCCTTCCTATAGCCCCTCAGATTATATAGATACCGGATTTCCCGGTTGGATGGAGAGCGCCCGTACCTCTTCTGGAAGATAGAATATAAGCACACCAAGATGGCATACGAGTTGGGCTGAAGCTGGAAAGGCGCCACCTTTAGATATGTAAGGAAGCTAACAACCCAGGCGTTGATAGGGGTAATGGCCCCGCACATGCAATGGTACCGGCTGTAGGCGAAATACCCTTCAGGAGGGTTGTATGGCATCACCCCGACTCCCGGAAGCAACATAAGCGCCCTATCTATCCCGAAAGAACGGGATGTAGCATCAAGCTGCTCCTCCTTTAGAGAACTAGGGAAGCAGTCGGGAGGGGAGACCAGGAGCTCCTGGGGTCCATACCCCTCCACCAGCGATCTCGAGGCAGTTCCATGCTCCTCGGACCCCGATTGGGCTGGGGGCACGGAGGAAGGCTCGCCTCCATCCTTGGATTTCCGTCTGTCTGATCGTGTTTCCGCCTTGCGAGACATTTATCTGCATACAAAAAAGTAAAAAGACAGGTTGTTAGAACAAAGAATACAGAGATGTAAGCAAAAACGAATGCATAAGTCCGGAATTCTGCTAAAATATCAAGTTCATTCGGCAGTGCAAGTGAGTTCATTCGGCAGGGAGATAATAGGTTCATTCGGCACTAAGAGTCATTCGGTATACATGACATTCGGCACTAAGAGTCATTCGGTATACATCCATTCGGCACTAAGGCCTAAGGCCCATTCGGTAAAACGAGGACCTTCGTACGTATTCGGCATTAGCACATTCGGTTATCAAGTTCATTCGACGAAAGGGGATATACCTGATTCGGCAAAAGCTTGGTTCGGCAAAGAGTTGGTTCGGCTATGAATTGATTCGGCTCTCTCTGATTCGGTGAAGAAAACCTAAGGGGGTATAGCCCCTATATATAGACTGGAGGAGCACCACCGGACCAGATGGTTCGGCATACCGGACCACCCATATGCCGAATGAAAACATCCATCCGGACCAACCAAACACCGAATGACGTTGTCTCCACCAGCGAAAGTCAGAAGCAGGGGGCACGCGGAGCGCCTCAATCAGATAAGTACCGAACTCTAGGACCTACTAATAAAGTAGAGAATATGATAACAATGAATGAGTCGTAAATCTCCCACCAACGTGGGTTAATCATTTACACGTGTACGCGACCACGAACGGTCCATAGGCACACTCTGAATGGCTATTAACCCTATCATCGTGAGAATTTGAACTTTGACATCCTTTTTTAAGCTCATCGGTTAAATGGATATTTGATTCTGATAGTTATGAAATGGCTAAGCTACTTACACATGTACGGGGTCGCGAACGATCCCTAGGCATGCTCTGAGCTGGCGATAGACCACCTTGACGAACGACCCAGGGATCCACTCTAACGTGAACCTGGCATCGATAATGCTAAACCCCCTCGGGGCACACTCTCTCGCCTCGAACGGCACGATTCACTCTATCTCAAAAATTTCGATCCCGAGCAATCGTTATTTGAAATCACACTAAAACTGTAAATTCCTTTGCAGGACATCAACAGAATACAAACATCCAGCCCATGGCATTACAAAACAAGCCTTTCTACCACAGGGAAACAAAGCGTGACACATGCAAGCACGTGCCCCACTTTGGGGGGCAAATGTTGGGTGAATTCTCGCCCAGAAGATCTCGAGACCAAGGAATCACAGTTTCACCCGGGTTCGCAACCACATCATTCGGCAAACACATGGCTTGATACAAGCATGGAAGTCAATCCGGCATTCCCACTCGGCATAAGCTCATCCGGCATTCTCATCCGGTCAAACCTCATCCGGTCCTCCACCAAACAACCGGTCCAGAGACCACTGCCGAACCAAACCATCTCCGCTTCACTACCGAACCACACTTTCCTCAACATACCACCGAACCAACATGCCACCGGACCATAGCCTCTTCTCCACAACCGGTCCAAACAAGCACCGAACCAAGCTTCGCCTACCCACCTACCGAACCACCTCACTACCGAATACACACCTACCACCGGACCACTCCTACCACCGGTCCAAGCTCCTTGCCGAATGAGGCCTCGCCGAACCAGATAACTACCAGGCTAGATTGCTTCAGCCCGGGCCCACCAGCAGCTATATACATTCAGGACCCCAGCCCCCAGCCTCACTCTATAAATAGAGGGGCAGGGGTACAACAATGGCAGACAAGTTTGAGAGCTCAAGCACGGAAGGAACTTTCAAACTACTTTCATATACTTGTACACAAAGCATTGTACTTGTAATCTGAAACAAAGAAGATAATAACATATAAAGTGGACGTAGGCACGTTCTGGCCGAACCACTATAAATCTGCGTGTCTTTTACATTTCAGCCCCTGCTTTTTTCATGTTTACATAACTCATCTGAATCATTAAGAATCACGTAAAATCAACTAAATCACACGACTTGGAGGTGTTTGCCCATTTTTTGCGCAAATAATTACCAATTTAATGATGCCTTTGAATCCATGTTGAAGCAATGACTTCACTACCTTTTACTGTTCTTGATTCGTCAGATTGCAAGTCCGAAATCACCGACCTCTAACTGTCCAATAATATTATTTTAATTTGAAATATATTTGAGAATTTTGGAGTGGATTGAGAGCTATGTTTTAACCAGCAATGTAGAAGGTAATCGAGGCCAAAAAAGGTTAGTAATTGTTTTTAGAGAAACATACATACGTACGTACGTATGTACATACACACACATACACATACATACGTACACACACACACACACATATGGTTGTATTAGAGAGAAATGAAGAAAACCTTTTTACCTATTCTCACTTTATCTCAACCCATTATCTCCAAGCCAATTCTCTATGTTTTAGCCACCCCTAGACCTTCCCAAAACGAAAAAATTTCAGCCCTAATGATGGGCCTTAAACCCATCTAAGCCCAAGCCAAAATACTATGCAACTAATTCTAATTTAATCGCTTGTCGATATTGTATATCGATTGATATATTTATAACTGTTATAAATATACATAACATTATTTATTTCTCAAATCATATTCCAATTTTATAATTAATATTTCATAAATATTAATTAATTTAATTAATTTATAACAACTATAAACTAATTTAATCGTTCGGTTTTAAGGGAATTCATCATTTCGGCTGTGTAACTCTTGGGTGTAAACTTGGTCAGCAATTAACATCGAACTATTCTAATGTTAATGTTCACACATCACTTAGCAGGTGGTGTGACATTATGGCCAAATTTATCGCTTACTCATTTTCGGTAAAATCCAAATTTAGTTTAATAAGTGTTACCCGGTTGTAACATTTGTTTACACCAATTCTCTTCGTCAAAACTATATCATTTTAGACTTATGGAATTTGGTAATGGTCAAAATTCCAACCTCATCCACATTCAACTTTATAGTCCAAGTACAAAGTCCTTGGTTCAATAATAACAATTATTATTAACCGAAATGCTCTGGCCAGAGACTTTGACTTTGAGTTGACTTGAGTTGACTATGATTCTAACCGCATATAACTAAGGACATGAATCCTCTCTTGAATACTGCTTCACTTCCAATACTTAAGCTCGACCCAATTGTAGTCACTCAATGGACGCCATGCCATGATTTGGCTATAATCAAAGCGGAGCTTTCATATTGAAGATCCACGGTATTCTCAATTCGAGAGAACTATGTAAATCAGTCACATCGATATTTTTTGTTTGATCTTAGTTATATTAACCAACAGAAAGCTATCGAGTGAGTCGTTCCATAGTTAACCCATAGGTTCCCCCAGCAGTCATGAGTAATACACTGCCCAACATTTGGAGAGCGTTACGTACTCCAATCTCAATGGATACATCGATATCCGTCTCGATTCATCTTGACTAGGAACATTTAAAATAGTATATTTGTTTCGTTGTGATAAATTACTCACGGTTACAACACTTTGTAACTACTATCACAAAATATACGATTAGGGTTTTTCTATTAAATACAATTTTAATTAAGTTAATTAATTAATATAATCACATTGTATCAAGTATATGATAGGAAGAAAATACCTTTTATTTCGAACAAGATCGGTCAACGAGTTATATATATGTAACAAATTACATAATTTCCCCTAGGCTATTCCCCTAACTCTATCAACACACACACACACACACACATATTTCATGTCCATACTTCCTTTTCCAATGTACATATCAATTTAATAATATGAAGATTGGATAACCAGGCTAGTAAGAGGTCCTAGATTAGTGACGTAAGTAAACATTTATTTAGTGACAGCATTCAAATGTGTAGAAATGCATTCAAGGTTTTAATTTTTGATTTTTGTAGCACATTCAATTTTTTTACATATGATACCGTGATCAAATGAGTCTTTGGACTTGAGTGATTTTTGTTTTGTTTTTTTGTTAAATAAATAATAACAACAACAAATAATTTAATAAATTCTTACGTATAATTATTAAATATTCTTAATATCCGTGTAGGCCTAGCAAGGTAAGCAGTAGAATATGGACATAGCAGCTGAAAATGTAGAGAATAGACTAGTTATTCATAAAAGTGGCGCGACACGCTGAATTGCAAATAGCAAAGCACGACAGTAGTGAATCTAGATTATTTTAAATCTTTGAAAAGCTATTTCTGGTATTTTATATTTCCTTAAGTATAATGGTGGTTATTATGTTACAGTAGTACGGTGTTAAAGCGATACTTATGGCTAGTATTGAATTATGCTTTTACTTTGGCTAATATGAATATGATATGCATACACACACATATACATATACATACATGCACACACATTAAACTTGTCATCTTCTAAGATTGAATGGTTGTTACATGAACTAGTAGATATCAGTTGATTGTATGTAACTATTTAATTTAAAATTTAAGATTATTTAGTCAGATCTTTTTTATAATAATTCCTTAATGACTTCAAATAAAATATATCTAATAGATATGTTAGTTTTTTATGATAAAAGATACAAGACTATTATACAGACTTATAAGTTAACCGAGCTTTATAAAAATTTAACTAATTTTTATAAAATTAACAAATTTTTTAAAATTAATTAAATTTTATGTAATTTAACTAGGTTTTATAAAAATTAAATAAAGGGGCATTTCACTCGAAGGACAGACTTTGCAGTCCAATAGTTTCTAGGACCACATCCACAGAAATTAATTTCAAGGCCAAAGTCGGCAGAATAATTATTTTAAGGACAAAGCTAGCAGTCCAATTACTTTCAAGGACAAAATTAGCAGTCCAATTACTTTCAAGGATGTAGTTTCATACCTTAGAAACTAATTATTTTGCATTTTGTTCTTAAAAGTAATTATTTCAGTTGTGTGTCCTAAAAACTAATTGCATTTGCAAAAGAGGCCCTTGTGACTAATTTCCATTTAAATAAATGTATACAAATTAACTAATTTTTATTAGTATTTAACTCGATTAATTAAGTTTCATAAAAAATAAATAAGTTTGTTATAAATATTAATCAAGTTTTGCAGTTTTGATGGTGGTTGTTTGAGCTCGATGGTTGGGGTGTAATATTGTTATGGTTGTAGCAGCGTGTGGAGGAGTGTTTGGGGTAGTGGAGTTCTGTATTTTGTGCAGCTATTTTGATATAGGTTGATTTTTGCAGTTTTGATGATGGTGGTTGTTGTGTGGTGGAGGATGGTTTTGGAAGTACATAATTGTTGAAGTAATTGGATATCACGTAGAAGCTTGTATGAATCAATTGCATGAAATTTGAAGAGGCACAAACTCTTTTTTAGCCAATGAGTTAAAATGCTTATGTTAATGCTCTTGCTATGTTAATGTCAATAAGTATGGTCAATAAGGATGTTAATGATCTTGCTAATGTTAATGTCAATAGTAATTCTCTTGCTATTCTTATATATATTATACTTAATTATGCATGTAATTCATACATTATCAACACACATAAATTATCTGGACTTGTATGAAATTCTAATTGTTGACCGTTATACTTGTCTACCGGTAATTAGCATTTCCAAAGCGAAGAATAGTTCATCAAAGAATTATCGGTAATTAAACCACTAACAAGACTTTAACTATTATATATTATAATATTTTATTCATTCTATTTGTGTAGGCATGTTTGTAAACAGTTGTTGTATGTAAATTCGCTTATTTTGTCGAAATACAATTATTGAAATGATTATAGATATTATATTTGATTATGTGATTAACGTGTTATTTCAATTATTTAAATATGATGATTATCGATGTTGATTTGAAAATGATAATTCTGTGATTGATTGTTGGTTTTAATATGGCTAATATATATAAGTGAAAGGATGCAAGTAAATACGCTAATAAAAATGTAAATTTGGTTGCATTTTAAAAACGCTGCAAAAATTTTTTTTTAGGGTTTCAAAAACGCTACAATATTATTTTTTTGGTAGCGTTTACTACAACACAACTAAAACTTTCAGACTTTTAGTTGCATGTTATGTCACAGCGTTCACCGAAACGCTACTAAAAGTTTTGGTAGCTTTTTTCAACGCTGCGAAATGACTTTTCAGGTGTAGTGATGGTTTTTCTTTTAAGTGGTTTGACCATTTTGAAAGAAAAAAAATGTACAAGAGTAATGTGATTTAAGGTGCAGTTGGGACGAAGAGAGTGAACGGTGACTTCCACTTCATAAAGAATTGGACACGATAACCATAATAATAATGATATGATACTTAACGTTGGAATAAGAAATACGATTTCTCTTCTGAAATGTAATTTTGTGTAAAAAAAATTCTAATAGATTTATTTCAATGAGTTCAAGGTATTTGACAAAAAAATCTCCACTATAAACTACTTATGGTGTATGAAATAAACAATCTCTATTATGTGGATAATGGACTCATTATTCAGTATACTATTATAGTAATGGCGGAAATAGCGTGAGCATGTCATATAACACTTATTAATTGCATTAAGTTATGAAAAAAATTTAGCAACACATACCGTACATTATTTAAGAAATAATGACTATTCTTCAGTGTTGATCGCAAAGTAGACATAGTTATATTTCATGTGAATATTATGAACCTTCATTATGAAAAAAACTATGGTGTTGTATTTTTTTATAACGAAATGATGCATTGGAAAATATTGAAGTATGTAAAAGTATTTACAATCATGATTGAATTATAGGATAAGCCATAGTTTTGAGAAATAATTATTTTTATCATATGATTATGAATCATATGATACTAGTTAACTATATGTCAAATAATTAAGGGTAATGCACCCATTTAGTAGCAATGTTATAAGAGTTGATAAAGTGTAACGTCCCACCTTTCCGCACGCTTTAAATCGACACACGTGCCAATTCAAAACATTCGAAAGGGCGGATTGTTATGGGGTAAATCAGAAAAACAAGAAAGAAATAAAAAAATAGAATCTCACAGCGGAAGGATAAAATATAATAATCAAATATACAGTTTATAAAGCTTTTTACAAAATATTTGATTATACATACAACATTTTGCAGAGTTACACATACCAATAACAATGCAGCGGACCAGTATGAGTATGGTGGACTAATAATAATAATAATAATAATAATAATAATAATAATAAATCTCCGTTTTCGTCCTCCATAGCTAAGGTCTTCGAAATCCTGAAACGCTCGGACTGACCCGAGCGAATTGAAAAGACAAAACACTCGAGTCAGAACTAAAAAATCTTATGTAAGTTAAATCAACAGAAATAAATATGAGTGCGGTAACTCAAGAGATGCTCGGGATTTACATCTCTTGAGGATCCGTTAAACTATTTACTATGTAGTATATTTCGCTATTATAATAGTGTCTAATTGTAAAATAAACTTACTTTAAAATAGCGTTAAGGCTTTACATTTTCCACCTTAACACATTTATATATTCTCATAGTCTATACAGTACCGTAATCTTCCCCGTACTGGGCGTCGTCAGAAGGCACTCCATAGGTATGGTACAAAACCAAAATCGTATAAGGCGTGCTAGGGTAGGTGACACGGCACAACTAGGCAATGCCAAGGTAGATATACCAATTACGCTTTCGAGTCGGTGGTAACGCATAGCCGCAGCTACCGCCCACCTCGAGCCACACCCCCAAATCAAAGAAATCAAAAGTGGCCACCGAAAAATCCAAAAGTCAAAGTATAACATCAAAGGAATGTGTCCGATCAAAGGTGCTACCTCAATTAACCCGTTAATCGCTCCTGTTTTAGCCACCTTATGCCAACTCATGGGAGTTGGGTCCACGTATTTACCTCAAGGAAAAACGCCGCCACCATCCTACTTCATTCTGGAATCTCCACCGCTTACACGGTTGTTAAAGTGGTTTTCGGAGTTGGCAGAGAGTATGACAACTTCCGATCCCCGTCTCTTCAACAACCAAACGTTATTATAACACCGCGGTTAATTCAAAATAATTTATACTTTAAAACCAAGATAAAATATCCATTTCAAAACCATTTAAATACGATATCACTTCTTCTTTAAAACCAAATAAATAAGATATCATTTTAATATATCCATTCTAAAACTCCTTTCAAAGTTATAATATTTTTGAAACCAAATACTTGAAATATAGCCTTCCAAAAACATAAACTTTGAATTTTATAACTTTGAAATATACTACACTACTTGAATGGTTTAAATATTAAATTACTTAACAAAATAAATTTGCTTCTTTAAATTTCGCAATCAATTCTAATACAGATTTAAATCTTCGAATAAACCATTTCAGATTTCATATATTTCAAAGCTTTAATATTAAATGTTTCAAAACTAAATTTTATAATTCACATATGTATCAAATTTACTTTAATATCATTTAGTTTTGAAATATTTAATTTAATCGATCCAGCATCCTTTAAATAGACTTCGAATTTCAACAATTTTATATTCCTTGAATTTATTTAGGCTTGATGTGTTCACTTAAATCACCTTAACCTGAATTTTGTTATAAAACAATATTCTTTTAAAATCTAAATTTCAATAAGTTTCAAATGGACTCTTATTAGATATAATTCCAAATTAAATAAAATCTCAATCGATTTCACTATCTTCCCAAACTTGATTTATAAAAATTAATATAAACTCTATATTATACATAATTTAAATAAATACTTATCCATATTATATTCAATAAAATCAAATTTTATTTTATACTTTATACCAATTTTATACATATCTTAAACCAAAAATTTAACTATATATAAAATAACCTTCATCAAATATCCGAAATCAAAAACTCATAAAAACAGATATAGATTTCTTTACAAAACCATAGAAAAATTATTTCAAAAATAATTTTATTTATATATATATATATATATACCGTGGTGCTTGTATAAAATTTTCTATCCTATTGATACGGATATTCATCATTTCAATCCGCAATTTAAAAATAAAAATGCGGTTGTATATCATTTCAAACCGTAATCCCGAATGATATGAAATGCATAATAACTTGCAGTTTATAACAATATACAATACAACATCCGTTCATCCAATATCATCCATCAACCATTTATAAAAATCATCATCAAATTCAAACAACACATCAATATATAACAGGTAATAAATAACAGGCATTTACTGGCAGTTTATTATGCAAAATAAGTTAACTGGTAATTTAACTGGCAGTTTATATGCAAAATAAATTTACTAATAATTTAACTATCAGTTTATATGCAATAATGAATTTAACTAAAAATTTAACCGGCAGTTTATATGCAATAATGAATTAAATAACAAGTAAATTAAATGAATGCAATTTAACTGAGATAATGATGAAATATATGCCAAACAGCTATAAATAATTTTTTAAACATATCATAAATCAATTTAACAAACATAAGAAATCTTAGAAGTTGTGAGTGGGTTAAAATACTCACCTATTGAATTTAAATCCAATTTAAACCCAAAAATTTGACCATCTCAGAATTCGTCCAAACCAGCGTCATCAAGTCCGAAATTTAAATACGATCCTAACGCAAGAAATCGCGCGTAAATTCGTGGTCGTATGAGGAAGTTATGATTATTTGAGCGAAAAGAAATCAAAATTAAAAACAAATAAGAAAGAAACAACACACCTTCCCATGCCACGTCACCCCCCCATACGCAAGCTACAACACACATGCATGCGCTTCTCCCAGGTAGTTGAAACCGAACCCAACATCGTGCTCAAAACAATACGCGCGCGCCAAAGTAGAGGCGACCGGACTTTGATCAGGAACCACCCACGTGCGCGCCTCCCTCCAACATGCCACCGCCCCGAGTTTCGTCGAATGCGTCGCCTCCGTTTTGCCAAACAACCCAAAAACGCCGTGACTTCAAGGTCAAATTCTGGCGAGTCCGTGAGCATCCAAGCCATTTCAACCGTTGGATGCGTAGAGGACAAAGAGATCTATAACTTTCTTTTAGGAGTTGAAGCGAATCGATGATCGGATGGAGAGATCTAAGAGAAGGAAGAAACATGATTTTCGGCCATTGAAGTAAGGGCCGACGGCTGTATAATTTTTTTAGGGTTTTGGGGAATAAACAAATAATATTTTCGATTAGCGTGCCGTATTTATAACACTGGGTCCGAAAATATTCCAAACTCTGATTTAAGCATGCTAACAGGCTATTCTAACATAAAAAGGCCTTCTAAACATAATGGTACTGGTTTCGAAGCTCAATTCCCTCATTTTCGTAGGTTACTGTTAAAGTCAAATTGGTTTGAAATGATAACATTGCCCCGAAAAGCCCGTTTCGGCTCCGGAACCAAATTGGATCATCCCATATATCAAAATAGGTGTTTTAAAATATTTTAAACGCAATGGAAAAGGTTTCAAGTCCAAATTCCATCGTATGAAGAAGTTATGATAAAACAAAAAATTTCAAATTGATTTCAATTTCACAAATTTCAAGGTGTTTCGAGTCCGTACGATCAAACAACTAGTCCGATCGCTACGAACCTTGAAACCCTACAATAATTCACCGTTCCGGATCCGATGAAATTAGTTTCGTCGAAATCCGAATCAGTGGCAAAAATGGCTATTTTTCTATTAATTAAATAAGCAAATTAATTAATTAAATCCAATTTTAAAATTTCAATCCTTTAGCTTATAAAATTTGTCACTTGATTTATTTAAATTTGTCACTTGATTTATTTAGCCATTTATAACAATTTTAACAAATTTTCGTGTTGATTCAATGTTAATTATTTCGATCATTACTATCTTTGCTTTCAATTTCTATAATTCAGAATTTACCACTTTTAATTTCAATAATTCCATTAATTGACTTTTCATTTTATTATTCAATCTATCCTTGTCAACTGGATGAAATTTTCATTGGTTCGTAGTTATTGCATTACTATTCACAAATTTCATCTTAATTTCCGTTAGCGTAATATTCTAATATTAAATTCCACTTATTTGAAATTAATCCACTTATTGAATTTTATTTTCAAATAAATTAATAAATCTTGATTTTTACTTCTTAAATCTTCCAAATGGTCATATTATAAATAAAATTAGCATTAATTTATATCTTATAAAATTAACCATTTTCAATGACAAGTCACATCTACCCTAACTGCACAATTTAGTCATTTCATTGTAATTGATTTCACACTAAATGTTATTAATTATAAATTCACATCTCAATAAATTTGTTTATTGATTTAAAATCTTGCTATTTGGATAAATTGACAAATTTATGGGTCTAATTAACATTGAATTATATTACATTTCTTGATTTAATTTTTTTACATTAACCAATAGTCATATTTAAATGAATTTACATTATCTCCAATTATTTATTACCATCAGTTAAGATCTTAACATTTGTTCCATAAAGTCATTTGCACTAAATTAGATACTGCATTAATTCCTTTTTATATAACATAAATGTTCATTTAACTCTGATTGGTTTTCGATTTTATTAAATTTGATCTCTCATTTCAATTGCAAAATAGTAAACTTCAATTGCTACAAAACTTATATTTAATATAAAATTGAATTCCAATCAATTGTTATTGCACTAACCTTATTACATTATATTACATTTAGTTTCAATTTATATAGAATTAAATTCTAATTACTTACCATTGAATTCATCAATTATTGATTCTATCCAATCATCATTTAATTTATACTAATTCGTCAATTTGTACCATATATCTTTTATTTCCTTAAAATAAATTTATGTTTCTATTAAATTTTCATTTACACTTCCGTTACTATATTAATAATCATTAAAGTAACGTTTATTATCAATAACAACATTATAATTACTTACCCTTTAAATGAACTTGATTTCCTATAGATTCATTGACAAATTAATAAGGTAATTTATAATAGTCGCTATTCTACCCTTAAATTTATTTCCAAATAACGTACTACCTAATTACCTAAATTTACGATTAATTTCCGTTACAATGGTTATTGCATTAATCAATTTAATCTTTTCCTTTATTTATACTAAATTTACACACAAGTATAATCTTTTCACTATTTCGTTCATTAGAATTTTATTCAAATTATTAATAAATAAGTTTTAAGTACCCTTGCTATATTTTAATTTAGCGTTCATTCCAACATTAATTTATCACCTTTATTATTTCTACAAAATTTTAATTACAGAATCCTATTTAATTAACAAATTTAATTGTCGAAATTTACGGGTCGTTACACTCTCCCCCACTTAAACTTTTCATCCCCGAAAAGGAAAAGAAGGGTAAAGAAGAATTAAGAAACTAATATATCTTATTTAAAATATTAAATTTATAAACAATAAATTTACAAAATTACTTATTTTAAATAAAATATATCCATTTATAACCATTAAATCTTTTTATACTTAAATCAATAAAGTCTGGAAATCATTTTCAAAAATTTATATGTCCAAAATTTACGAAAAATTTCGACAGAGTCTCCTTTGTACGGAGAGGCTCGGGAGAAAATAGTAATATCAAATATAACAATATACAACATATAATTCAAAATAATATATATCCCAACACGGAAAAATAGTATAATAATGCTATAAACCATAATCCGTAAACGTACCTATTTGTCGGGCAATTAACCCTTAATTATGAAACCAAAAGCAGTAGCAATTGCTTCCATAACCTGTATTTCACTTATATAATCTAATAAGGATTAGCAATTGTATAGAATGAAATATTTAAGTTGTTCAACCACAAACAAATCAATCAACCATCACTTGGAACAAGCATCCAACCATCACATAAAATCAACACGCATCAATCATTCATTCATATCAAAAAACCAAATAGTTGTTCGGGCTCAAAACTTTAAATTGTACGGAATGAAAAATAACTACTAAGTGTACCCTTTACTCAACAATCTTAGGTGAAACTAAATAGATTATTCATTCATCCAAACAATTTTAAAGTATCCTTACCCAACAACCATAAACCAAACAAACAACAAATCCAAACAATAAACTAAGTTTATTCTTGTTAATTATATTTCATACTATTGTTGTTTGATTTCCTTTTGTTTGCATTTCATTCATATATTTTCTCAATTTCATTTATTTACATTACTTACCTTCATTTATCAATAGGATTCATGTTCTATTCAATGGCTTAGCATTTCAATACATTAACTGTAGTCTATAATCATATATTTAATGCATTCATCTTCTCTACTTATTTATTACTTTCAAGTTTTACTTGTATAATATCAATTTCAATTTCTTATTAACATATCAACTTTTAGATCTTTGGTAAGTTATATATATGTCTTTAAGAATGTAAATAAAATCATACAAATTTATCATATTCCTTTTAATTAATTAATGTTCAGTAATTATATCTTTTATTTCATAGGTTACAATTTCAAATTTCATTTAATTTCATTTATAACCTATCATTAAATCTCTTATTTGAATTAAAGACTTCATTTATTAATTAGTTACATTCTGTTTCACTACTATACTTGAACTATTGATTATTGGAAAATTAAGAATTAAATACCGGGTTTTTATTAAAAATCATTGAAAATAATAGATAAATGTATATACTGGCAACATATGTATCTAATTATATTTAAAAAAAATTAAAATTTATCTTCGATTATTAAATTAAATCTGCAGTAAAGCTACTACAGTGGCCTTCCCACTTCGAAACTCGAAAATGAATGCCGATGATGCGTGCACTCATCACCGAAATTATTTTCCAGCGACAGAGAGGGAAGTACAGAACTTATTTTTTTCAGATTTCCCTTTTTAAAACAATTCTTTAAAATTAAATTGAAATATTAATATCAGAAAACACTTCTAAAATATTCCTATTATATTCCAAAATCATTTGAAAGAAAGCTTCAAAACCTCGGAACTTAAGTTCTAAATTTCCAATTTTCATTTATTTTATTTTCAATCTTATTTGAACTATTATTTATAAATTTCATTACCTAACAACCAATATATTGCAACCAAATATATATATCATTTATAAAATTTTATTTTATATATAGAAAATATAATAGGAAAAATTATTTCATTCGCCTATATTAAAACAAATATTATGTCGGTCTGTCTCTATTAAGTGTTTAGAAATTCCTATTGATGTCACAGCGTCCCATGCACCAACCAGAATTTATAAATACAAAACAGAACAGATTAACACAATATTAAAACCTTTTTATAACACTAACAAATACGCTCTCTCATATATAAGCTCAGCGACTCCCATAGGGTATTACTACCCTATTAGTAAAGAGTCAAACCCCATAAAGCTAAGGTTTATCGCTAAACCAAAGCTCTGATACCATATTGTAACGTCCCACCTTTCCGCACGCTTTAAATCGACACACGTGCCAATTCAAAACATTCGAAAGGGCGGATTGTTATGGGGTAAATCAGAAAAAAAATGAAAGAAATAAAACAAATAGAATCTCACAGCGGAAGGATAAAATATAATAATCAAATATATAGTTTATAAAGCTGTTTTACAAAATATTCGATTATACTTACAACATTTATCAGAGTTACACATACCAATAACAATGCAGCGGAACAATATGAATATAGTGGACTAATAATAATAATAAATCTCCGCCTTCGTCCTCCAGAGTTAAGGTCTTCGAAATCCTGAAACGCTCGGACTGAACCGAGCGAATTGAAAAGACAAAACACTCGAGTCGGAACTAAAAGATCTTATGTAAGTTAAATCAACAGAAATAAATATGAGTGCAGTAACTCAAGAGATGCTCGGGATTTACATCTCTTGAGGATACATTAAACTATTTACTATGTAGTATATTTCGCTATTATAATAGTGCCTAATTGTAAAATAAACTTACTTTAAAATAGTGTTAAGGCTTTACATTTTCCACCTTAACACATTTATATATTCCCATAGTCTATACAGTACCGTAATCTCCCCCGTACTAGGCGTCGTCAGAGGGCACTCCATAGGTATGGTACAAAACCAAAATCATATAAGGCACGCTAGGGTAGGTGACACGGCACAACTAGGCAATGCCAGAGTAGATATACCAATTACGCTTCCGGGTTGGTGGTAATGCATAGCCGCAGCTACCGCCCACCTCGAGCCACACCCCCAAATCAAATAAATCAAAAGTGGCCACCGAAAAATCCAAAAGTCAAAGTATAATATCGAAGGGATGTGTCCGATCAAAGGTGCTACCTCAATTAACCCATCAATCGCTCCTATTTTAGCCACCTTATGCCAACTCATGCGAGTTGGGTCCACGTATTTACCTCAAAGGAAAACGCCGCCACCATCCTACTTCATTCTGGAATCTCCACCGCGTACATGGTTGTTAAAGTGGTTTTCGGAGTTGGCAGAGAGTATGACAACTTCCGATCCCGGTCTCTTCAACAACCAAACGTTATTATAACACCGCGGTTAATTTAAAATAATTTATACTTTAAAACCAGGATAAAATATCCATTTCAAAACCATTTAAATACGATATCACTTCTTCTTTAAAACCAAATAATAAGATATCATTTCAGTACATCCATTCTAAAACTCCTTTCAAAGTTATAATATTTTGAAACCAAATACTTGAAATATAGCCTTCCAAAAACATAAACTTTGAATTTTATAACTTTGAAATATACTATACTACTTGAATGGTTTAAATATTAAATTACTTAATAAAATGAATTTGCTTCTTTAAATTTCGCAATCAATTCTAATACAGATTTAAATCTTCAAATAAACCATTTCAGATTTCATATATTTCAAAGCTTTAATATTAAATGTTTCAAAACTAAATTTTATAATTCACATATATTTCAAATTTACTTTACTATCATTTAGTTTTGAAATATTTAATTTAATCAATCCAGCATCCTTTAAATAGACTTCGAATTTCAACAGTTTTATATTCCTTGAATTTATTTGGGCTTGATATATTCACTTAAATCACCTTAACCTAAATTTTGTTATAAAACAATATTCTTTTAAAATCTAAATTTCAATAAGTTCCAAATGGACTCTTATTAAATATAATTCGAAATTAAATAAAATCTCAATCGATTTCACTATCTTCCCAAACTTGATTTATAAAAATTAATATAAACTCTATATTAAATATAATTTAAATAAATACTTATCCATATTATATTCAATAAAATCAAACTTTATTTATACTTTATACCAATTTTATACATAGGTTAAACCAAAAATTTAACTATATATAAAATAACCTTCATCAACCGAAATCAAAATCTCATAAAAACATATACAGACTTCATTACAAAAACGTAGAAAAATTATTTTAAAAATTAATTTATTTATATATATATACCGCGGTGCCTGTATAAAATTTTCTATCCTATGGTCAAGTGATACGATATTTATCATTTCAATCCGCAATTTAAAAATAAAAATGCGGTTGTATATCATTTCAAACCGCAATCCCGAATGCTATGAAATGCATAATAACTTGCAGTTTATAACAATATACAATACAACATCCATTCATCCAATATCATCCGTCAACCATTTATAAAAATCATCATCAAATTCACAATACATTAATATATAACAGGTAATAAATAACAGGCATTTACTGGTAGTTTATTATGCAAAATAAATTAACTGATAATTTAACTGGCAGTTTATATGCAAAATAAATTTACTAATAATTTAACTATCAGTTTATATGCAATAATGAATTTAACTAAAAATTTAACTGGAATTTTATATGCAATAATGAATTAAATAACAAGTAAATTAAGTGAATGCAATTTAACTGAGATAATGATGAAATATATGCCAAACATCTATAAATAAATTTTTTAACGTATCATAAATCAATTTAACAAACATAAGAAATCTTAGAAGTTGTGAGTGGGTTAAAACACTCACCTTTTGAATTTAAATTGAATTTAAATCCAATTTAAACCCAAAAATTTGACTATCTCAGAATTCGTCCAAACCAGCGTCATCAAGTCCGGAATTTATATACGATCCTAACACAACAAACCGTGCGTAAATTCGAGGTCGTATGAGGAAGTTATGATTATTTGAGCGTAAAGAAATCAAAATTAAAAACAAATAAGAAAAGAAACAACACACCTTCCCATGCCACGTCAACCCCCCACATACGCAAGCTACAACACACATGCACACGCTTCTCCCAGGTAGTTGAAACTGAACCCAACATCGTGCTCAAAACCCTACGCGCGCGCCAAAGCCGGGGCGACCGGACTTCGATCAGGAACCACCCACGCGCGCCTCCCTCCAACATGCCACCGCCCCGGGTTTCGTCGAACGCGTCGCCTCCGTTTTGCCAAAAAAGGCCCAAAAACACCGTGACTTCAAGGTCAAATTCTGGTGATTCCGTGAGCATCCAAGCCAATTCGATCGTTGGATGCGCGAGGACAAAGAGATCTACAACTTTCTTTTAGGAGTTGAAGCGAATCGATGATCGGATAGAGAGATCTAAGGGAAGGAAGAAACATGATTTTCGGCCATTGAAGTAAGGGCCGGCGGCTGTATAAATTTTTTAGGGTTATGGAGAATAAACAAATAATATTTTCAATTAGCGTGCCGTATTTATAACGCTGGGTCCGAAAATATTCCAAACTTTGATTCAAGCATGCAAATAGGCTATTCTAATATACTTCTGAACGCAATGGTACTAGTTTTGAAGCTTAATTCTCTCATTTTCGTAGGTTACTGTTAAAGTCAAATTGGTTTGAAATGACAATAATGCCTCGAAAAGCCCGTTTTGGCTCCGGAACCAAATTGGATCACCCCATATATCAAAATAGGTGTTTTAAAATATTTTTAACGCAATGGAAAAGGTTTCAAGTCCAAATTCCATCCTATGAAGAAGTTATGCTAAAACAAAAAAATTCAAATTGATTTCAATTTCATAAATTTCAAGGCGTTTCGAGTCCGTACGATCAAACGACTAGTCCGATCGCTCTGAAACTTGAAACCCTATAATAATTCACCGTTACGGATCCGATGAAACTGGTTTCGTCGAAATCCAAATCAGTAGCCAAAATGGCTATTATTCCATTAATTAAATTAATAAGTAAATTAATTAATTAAATCCAATTTTTAAATTTCAATCCTTTAGCTTACAAAATTGGTCACTTGATTTATTTAGCCATTTATAACAGTTTAAACAAATTTTCTTGTTGATTCAGTGTTAATTATTTCGATCATTACTATCCTTGCTTTCAATTTCTATAATTCATAATTTACCACTTTTAATTTCAATAATTCCATTAATTGACTTTTCATTTTATTATTCAATCTGTCCTGGATGAAATTTTCATTGGTTCGTAGTTATTGCATTACTATTCACAAATTTCATCTTAATTTCCGTTAGCGTAATATTCTAATATTAAATTCCACTTATTTGAAATTAATCCACTTATTGAATTTATTTTCAAATAAATTAATAAATCTTGATTTTTACTTCTTAAATCTTCCAAATGGTCATATTATAAATAAAATTAGCATTAATTTATATCTTATAAAATTAACCATTTTCAATGACAAGTCACATTTACCCTAACTGCACAATTTAGTCATTTCATTGTAATTGATTTCACACTAAATGCTATTAATTATAAATTCACATCTCAATAAATTTGTTTATTGATTTAAAATCTTGCTATTTGGATAAATTGACAAATTTATGGGTCTAATTAACATTGAATTATATTACATTTCTTGATTTAATTTTTTTTACATTAACCAATAGTCATATTTAAATGAATTTACATTATCTCCAATTATTTATTACCATCAGTTAAGATCTTAACATTTGTTCCATAAAGTCATTTGCACTAAATTAGATACTGCATTAATTCCTTTTTATATAACATAAATGTTCATTTAACTCTGATTGGTTTTCGATTTTATTAAATTTGATCTCTCATTTCAATTGCAAAATAGTAAACTTCAATTGCTACAAAACTTATATTTAATATAAATTTGAATTCCAATCAATTGGTATTGCACTAACCTTATTACATTAAATTACATTCATTTTCAATTTATATAGAATTAAATTCTAATTACTTACTATTGAATTCATCAATTATTGATTCTATCCAATCACCATTTAATTTATACTAATTCGTCAATTTGTACCATATATCTCTTATTTCCTTAAAATAAATTTATGTTTCTATTAAATTTTCATTTACACTTCCGTTACTATATTAATAATCATTAAAGTAACGTTTATTATCAATAACAACATTATAATTACTTACCCTTTAAATGAACTTGATTTCCAATAGATTCATTGACAAATTAATTAGGTAATTTATAATAGTCGATATTCTACCCTTAAATTTATTTCCAAATAACGTACTACCTAATTACCTAAATTTACGATCAATTTTCGTTGCAATGGTTATTGCATTAATCAATTTAATCCTTTCCTTTATTTATATTAAATTTACACACAGGTATAATCTTTTCACTATTTCGTTCATTAGAATTTTATTCAAATTATTAATAAATAAGTTTTAAGTACCCTTGCTATATTTTAATTTAGCGTTCATTCCAATATTAATTTATCACCTTTATTATTTTTACAAAATTTTAATTACAAAATCCTATTTAATTAACAAATTTAATTGTCGAAATTTATGGGCCGTTATATGAAGTCTTCGAATTGATACACATAGATGTATGCAATCTTAAGTCTATTAATACCAAAATGGTTCCACGTACTTTGCTATATTTATTGATGAGTTATCACCAATATGGACATGCGTATTTGATACATATGTAGTATGTCTAAGATAGAGTTATAAAATGACAGTAAATAATATAATATGCAATAGAAATGATTTGATTTGATTAAATGAGTAAGTTTTGTATGTACCTAATATGAATAAAGATTTAGTCTCAAAAGTCACTCCTCCCTATGATACATAATGATGCAACAATAAGGAGTAATCGAACTTTATTGAATAAAATATGATTAGTTGTGGATGTAGTTGAGTTAACTTTGTTATATAAGGTCCTGTATTTATGTGACCCCACCGCTGCAACCCTTCTGCTAAATGGTATTACATGGTAATACTGTCTAGTAATATGGAGAATGAGGTTTATTAGGAGCGATCGGACATGAATATTCCCTTCGGCTAACAACGTTATATTTTTCTTGCCTTGTACAATACACAAATAAACATAGTCGGTATTAACACAAAGCCATAAATACGTGGTATACCAAAAGAGAACAATAGACAATATAATTAGATAACACCAAGTCATAAAACGTAGCAAGAAATATATATCACAACATACGTAACACAAAATAGGTATACAAAATGAAGTATTTGGTGTACCATAAAATATATACTTAATAGACTTTCAAATTACAATATAGTATATAACTGTCTCCTCACAAGCTGAACATCCAAGAAAGACTAATGTTACCATACCTATAAAGTCTCGGACTGATCCGAGTATTATATAAATAATAAATGGGTCAAGCTATGTCTAGGTTTAAATATAATGTTGTCATAATGGTACTCATAACTATAAAAGAGAAGTATACCCTAAATTGGTTTCATAATGTACAAAATGAATGTCTAAAATACTTAATATAATCGCCAATGCTCGTCAAACGATATATATGATATCATGTTATATGAGTCATTTCTCTATTTAATGTGACTATAATCACTAGTCTACTCAATGTGATTCACTTATAATCAAAATTATTGAAATCCACATCGATTAATCATCTAGTTATCTTGAGTTAATCTTAGTTTAATTTATATAATTTGTTGGGTGTTAAGTATACTCTTCCTTGTTATGAATTGATCATTGTTTGGCTGTTTAATTTATTGAGTGTAGAATGCACCCTTCGAACATCTACTCATTATGAATTAGTCATTATTTATTTTATTTAACTCATCGAATGTAGAACACACTCTTTGCGGCCCCTTCATCTATGTGTTCCTCCACCAGAATTGCAGGTGCCTCGCACGACCTATTTACTGTATTATTCTCTACTGCACTGGTGTATTCGCCTCCGTCAAGTATACTGTGTGTCTGTCATTATTAGTGTGCCCATACAGTAGGTCGTTGGACCTATGAAAAATGAGCCAAAATTTCACTCAGTCCAAGCTAGGATGGATCTAGCCTATTTGGTGTCTCTTCTCATTTGATTAGTTATTTTATTATACATGTCCTCATTACGACAGTAATCCCATCCAATTGTCATTTCTTTATGGTCCACACTTATGTAACATCATTTAGTAAATTTAATATCATCATCATATATGTGCTTTCATTCGTTGCCCTACAAGAGGGTAATCCACTAAAAATTGTCAATATTATGTTGTAACACACAAATCACAATGTAACATCATAAAAGGCATAAGGAACATAACAAGGTGCAATTTGATTCATTATTCAATATACTCAATGTCATACCATATCGTATACAATAAGTCAAGAGATAACTAAAGAAATATTACCAGATAGAAGTTCACACATATTATATGATTCAACCATTCATGGATCTAGAAGGGGTTTTATTACATAATTCCCATTTCCAAAATATGCAATGCAATTTTAAATGTAACACTAAACTTATAGAGGTTTAATTTGAAATTACCAAACTTCGTTATTTAAACCCCTTGTCAATTTTTCAATAATTCAAACTATGTATTCTTTCTCTTTGGATTTCAAATCACCCAACTCCTTTGAAATAATTTCACATTAACAAAAATTCCTCCTAAATACTATAAAATACCAATAATGGAGTTTGGAAATTTCAGAACTTCCTTTTAACATTGAATATAAATTATATTATTTCCAATCCAAAATATCTTTAAAGATCAAATATTAATCTTCAGAAATCAATATTTAAAATCACTGTTACTTTCAAATCCATTTTAAATCACCTTCGAAAATTAATCATTGAACTGTAATTCTCTTTTGTATAAAATATTCTGAACATTTATATTATAACATCGACTTGTAAAATTCCCTTTTATAAACAAATCAAACCTTCCTATTTTGAAGATATAAAAGTAAAACACTTTCGTAATATTTTCAAATGCATTTAAACAAAAGTGGAAATTAGCCACAAGGGCCTCTTTAGCAAGTACAATTAGTTTCTAAGATACACAATTGAAATAATTACTTTTAAGGACAAAATTCAAATTAATTAGTTTCTAAGGCCTAAAAACCTTTGAAATTATGTCCTTGAAAGTAATTGGACAGCTGACTGTGTCCTTAAAAGTAATTATTCTTCTAATTTCGGCCTTGATGTTAATTTCTATGGATGTATGTCCTAGAAACTAATTGGACTGCAAAATTTGTCCTTATAGTAAAATGCCCTTAAATAAAATTTTTGTTTACTTAAAATAATCAAATACAAAATAAATTACTTCTAAAAATTATACTTAACACGGTATAATAATAAGGTTTCACAACAGCTATTCTTCACATGATAATTAAATAGACTTCGAATTTATTATTACTTCTCAAAATATCATTTCTTTCCTTAAAATTTCACACTTAATTCAAATGTCATAACACTAACACCTCATTTCGGAATATACTTGTAAGTCCTATTCATAACAAAACTTTTAAATATTTAAAAACCAAAAATTCTTTTATATAATCAATTACCAATATTTCAATTTCTAAAGCCAGTTCTTTTAAAAAAAATATTAAAAATATTCACTTTAACACATGAACATAAAATATCTTTATATATCGAATTTCAAAATCCCAATTCTAATATGAATTCAATCGAATTTTCCTATTTTATACTGTTTCCAAAATCATTTAGATGAATATTCCCATTCCTAATCAATTTCAAATGCATTGTCCAACTATTGTCAAAGCGAAATAAGGAAATGCATATATCACACAAATAATATCAAGTAAATATACTATTAAACTATACTAAAAAACCTAGCAATCATATCTATATCAAAGGAAATATCACATGTTGCTTAAATTATTTTTAACATCATATTTTCAACTAGCTTTAAACAATTCCCAATCAGAATTCATCAATTAGCAAGCCAACAACGACATTCGAATCGAATTAAAATTTAACATAGATGTGAGTTACAAATAACTTGCTAAATAATAGATGTAAGACCAATTGCTCGGCAGATACAACCCTTCCCACTGTCTTCTCTCTATCAGGAATGCATGTTCAAATGCCAACAGCCATTAGCTCCCTGATCTTCACATCGACCAAGCATGCCTCCATCCCTCCGACATGACTTGCCGATGCTCCTCTTAATGCTGGCATTTTTTCTTTTGTTTGCGATTTCATTTTTTTGGTGGGTCGCGGTCTAGAGAGGCTAGGGCATGAAGATGGGAAGGAAAATATGGTGCGGATTTTGCTTTGTACGAAACTATAGGAAAGGAAAATAAATAGTTAGGTTTGTACAACATATGCATGGGCTTGGGCATGGGCTACTAATTTAATATTCAATTTATATTTGTTAATTTCCTTTACTTTCGTAATCAAGGCTTAATCTTTGTCATTTGATTATATATACACATTAAATTTGAATTGGTTAATATTTATTTTACAAAGTATATTTTAATAATTTTCTACCAAATGTTTAAATTCAGCAATAATTTTTTTATCGATTTATTTATCTTATTATCATCGAACAATACTTTTTTCAATTATTTTAATCATATATAAAAATTAAATACAATATTAAAACATTCTTTATTCATCATAAGTATTATTTTTTGAATTCAATATATTTGCACAAAATAATTTCTTATTTAATTCAATTTATTAAAATAAAATCTTTAAATAAAATTTATTTCGATAAAGATATTTTCAAAGATAAAATGTATTCAAAATTGAGTTCGAATATTTGATTTTATTTAATTCGACTGCGTAGAAAGCCAGGTTATTACATTTAAGAGTAATACACAAGGTTAATATTATTTAAAATAAATAATAGTTCAAAAATCGAATAAGATAAGGGTTTATAAAAAAAACCCAGATATCCAAGTCCAAAGAGTTAGCAGGTTGTTCAAGTCGAAAGATTGCACGTGGTAATCGTAACTAAGGAATCTTGTATGAATAGCCCCAAAATGAGTTTGGGAACGACTGTCATTGGATGATCAATTTAGTTTTTAAACATAAGTTCTATAAATTAAGAACCAAATCAGTTTTATATATAAGAAAATTGATAAAATGTTTATGAATACCTATTCCACTGCATTGAGAAACAATTTGTAAGCACCCACCCTCCATACCCATACTATCCAAGAGTTTTATAGAATAACACTGCCTAGTAATATGAAGAATGAGGTGATATGGGTTACATACTTGAATATTTCCGACTAACACTGTAAATTTTAAAACATCGAATAATTACACCTACATAAACACTTTATCGACATAAAAGAATGAACATGGGTGCCTCTAAAATAAAATAATACACAATATACAGAAATATCAGAGAACACAAAGTCAGAATCACAGCTACAATATATAATATAAAATATGCAAATATGTCTAATAAACATCGTATGAATATACATACAAGAGTCTATATAATACAAGATGGTAATCTGCAATACTGAATATCTAATCTCCTCTATGCCTAGAAAACAGAAGGTGGTCACATAGTCCTTGAACCTAAAATGTCTCACACTGACCTGAGTATTATGTGAATAACACACGGGTCAGACTATGTCTAAATCATGGGTTAATATTTATGTAATACTATATATGCTGAATATAATTGTATGATAACATCATTAGGATAATGCATGACAACATCCATAACATTATATATATAGTAATATATATATATATATATATATATATAATATCAATATCAATCATTAAAATTACACATAACACTGAATATCACAAAACCAATTATAAAGACATCATCATCCATACAAAACCAGAAATCATAGAATCAATATCGAATGGGTGAATTATTCATGTCTAAAAATCATCATCAAAACAAGAAATCATCAAATACATGATATCCCCATGTATAGTTAGGCTGGCATATAGCATTGCTAGAATTTAATCTCTCAATCCCAATAATAAAATATCCGCGTCAGTATAAATTATAGAAATATAGGCACCTTACCAAATAATCATATATAATAAGTGATATGAGAATCCATTGTACACTGGACATAAACACATCATGAGTATAATCTCATCTCCTTATAGAAATAAATGTTGATGGGAAAATGGTTACATCACCCAATAATCTCATAATGTTTAGGTTACGCATCTCGGTCGAAGTACAACATGATTATCTGCCATCTCCGATAGCACCTGAACTATTTACCTGGATTCGCTCTAATATTTAGGTGAGGTATATAGATGTTATATACTTATCTACCATTCTGTGTTGAACCGGAAGGGAGACTGACCGCAACATCGCCTGCTCTAGGAGCCGATAGGTACACCACCCAAATCCACTCCTATAGTCTTTGGTTACCTACCTAGTTTCATGACTATATCCATCTAATGTGCTCGTCAATGCGAGGACTCTTAGTCATGACCTAGATCCTACCCAAAAGGTATAGACTGCTAGCCTAGGCGATCAAAATGGGCTGAGACTACACCACCCGAAGGGATACACTATCCTTCACTTAAATCCCACGGTGCGCATCAAATAATGAAGTGTCACAATTTAGGGTGTGACCCCACGATCAGGTTGCCAGGGTGAGCACTGGCCATTTGGTTCTAACTAACTTCAAATCATATCCTAGGAGCCCTTCGTGATAGACAACATACATATAAGGTACACCCCCATAATTCATTTATCCGTAATGCTCTACCTCGAGCAGATATACTTGTTACACTCCGAGCATATAATCTTGCTCTTCCCCTAGCATCACCTCACGTAAGTATAACCCAAGTTCCTGTCACCAAGTGACATCTACTTACAATGAATAACCGAATAAGTATCACAACAGCGTCCTATACCATCGTATGATCCCCAATCATTTATTCAACGCTCATAAAGTAAACTCGATCTCCATAACAAGTCTAATGAATAGCTGGAGAAATATTACCAAAAGTCATATATCATATGGTATTATATATCTATTTATTAAGATTCCTCGCCACACCTAATGAAATATCACAAATCATATAGAATGATGTCATCATCGTATCATACCAAATCACTAAACAAATCAACATCAGTGGTGAATCATTCATATGATCTAATTCAATAACAAGAAAGAGTGATGATAAAAGTAATATAAAATATATTATACGATATATATATATATATATATATATATATATATAAACAAACAAATTAATGTATAATAACAAATCATTCACAACATATAATCTTAATGTAACAAAGATAAGTACTTAGAAATGGATTATATATATATTCCAGGATTAAACAGGTTAATTGATTAAAAACAAATATAAATTTTATTTCCAATTAATTATTAATTTCATAATTTTTATAAATTAGAATAATAATTTAATATTCACCAATAACCTTTGAAAACTCGTTTCTTCCTTTTAGAACCCCACAAATAGTTTATAAAACTAAATATTTCGCATAACAATTATATTATAATTTTTTATAAGGAAATACTATTTTTAAATTATAAGATCCAAATCAATTTATTATATTCCTAATCCATAAAATATATTTTCAAAATTTTAATTATATTCAATTTCATAAAATATACCTTGAAAATTTCTAAATTTTAATCAGTAGGATTTATGTGGATTTATTAAAAATCAAAAACTAAGTTTATATTAAATAATTAATATCTAAATTACATAATAATAATGAATATTACATAATGCTCTAATCAAAATTATATCTATGACATTTTTTCATTTATAAATATTATTATTAAAATATATCTAAATAATTAAATTTATAACAAACACACAGACAGATACAGATGGAAAATGACATGACCAGTCGATGTTATTGGTCAACGGTAAGTGGTCGACCGATAACCGTAGGCCGTTGACTAGTCGGTCATGAATCTATGCAAACGATTGCCGATTCAGTTGATCTCCTCCTATACCTTTGATCATTTCTCCTCTAATTCAATAACGAACAGCATATACAAGCAAACAACAACTCAAACACATCATATACAAAGAATAAAATGATATAGACATAGTTTTGTGAGTGAATATGCATACTTAATGCATCTTCTTCCTCTTCCTGCTTGAACGCATGCACCCAGATCCTAACATACCAACCCAACTCTTGAATCCTTCCTGTTACAAGTTCATATATACAAAATTTAGGGATTTAAAACAATTTATTTGATTTGATTTTTATTTTCAAAGGGAAGAGGGTTTATATGATTTTCTCTAGGAACGCGAGATATGAGCTAAAGAGTATATGTGAACTTTTTTTACTGAAGGAAGAGTCACGAAATAGAAATGTCTGAAGATTAAAAACATCAAAATTTAGGCATGGTGATGGCCTTTTGGGCTTTGGGCTTAGCCTTACATAAGAGAGACAGTGTGTGTAATTTCATTTCATTTTATAATATATTTTTATTTCTTTTTCTTTTTTAAATCAAATCATTCAAAAATCCAGATATTAAAATAATTTCTTTGCTACTTAACTATTTACCCTTTAAAATTTGTTTCTATATTAATTTATTTAAATTTAAATATTCAACATTCTCATTTTAAGCCTAATATTTAATACTTTACAAATTAAATTATTTCATAATTCTTAAACAAATATTTATTCCCATCACTATTTAATTTCATCATTAACTATCTTATTATAAAATTTCGATATCCTAAAACAAATTCAAATTATACATTTATGTATTCAATAGTCCACTTCTAATTAATTAAATTTTTATTATTAATTAACTCTAAATATCATGTCGTTGCCACTATTTTGGATCTCGTTCATCTCGCCCGAGATCTCATTTTCGAAGTTAAGCGAGATGAGATTAACGAAATGAGACATTAAATTTTGTTTATACATTGTTTGACATTCATCTCATCAAATGTAGTGAAATTTGAGGTGAGATCTCAATAGAAGGTCTCATATGAAGTTAAGTTTTTTCATTTACATATTCTTTATTTCTTATGTCACTTTAACGACTTTTTACTTGTCCTATAATTCTTCTTTTTATTGTTTAACGAGTGGGCGAACAAAACTTATTATTTATTTTTTTACTTTTAATTTTCAGATAAGTTGGGAATCATTCAGTTAATACCAAATCAATCGTGTTATCACACTGATCTAAAATGTAAAATTAACATTATCGTTTTATATAAATTATGTGTGTTAAATATCTTTACATATAGACAATAATTATTACTTAATCTTAAAAATATTAAATTTAGACTTATGTTACTATGATATACTCTGGAGATGGATTTTAAAATCCAAGACGTACACCCGAATACACTTATCTCACCCGATATCTCATCCGATACGAGATAATGTGTGTAATATTTCCAAGACGAAACGCGACCGAAATCCAAAATTTAAAACCTTGATTGTTACAAACAAAATTGCATCCTCGCAATTTCTAGAAGAGGAATCTATAACAAAGCTAATGACTCCATACTTATAAAATACTTTATTTCAATAAATTCATTATTAAATACTGCTATTTTTCCAAAATTATCGTTTTGTATAGAATTCAAACTCTATTCAAAAATTCAACTTTCATCAAATAATCTTCAAAACCAAAACCTTATCAATAAGTTCTTTCACAAAAATTTCAATTCATGATTTAATATAAATACTTTTCAATATATTTCTTAATTTCAGTACATCTTGAAACGAAAACTCTTTACAATTACCATTTCATTCCAAACTCTCATAATTATATTATTATATATAATATAAATACTTTAATCGAATTATTAAATTCAATATTTCCAAAAGAAGGATGATATTTCCTACTAATCCTTTGAAAAATATTTTTTATAATATAAATTTTGCAATCTTTTAAAATATTTTAAATGCAAAATTTATTTCACATTATTATATTCACAACTTATTATCCATAAAAATAAATCTAATTCGTATAATTAATTTTTTTCAAAACATTTCAAATCAAAACATTTCAAATCACGATTATTTTCACTACATATACACATGTTACAGACACTCATATATAAAAGGGTGGGCAATAATCGCATTCTCACATATTAAACCATTTCAAATTTTAATATACATAGACACTCGCACAGACAAACCGACGATGCCTCACCATGAATTTTTAGTGGTGCACTTCACTAGCTGGCTATAGTGTTAACGGTATGACCAAAATTGCCTCGCCATGACTTCAGCTTTCTACTAATGCTCAGTGGTTGCAATCATCATGCAAAATATATAGGAAATTTTAACTTTATTATCTCCCAAAACACTAAATATAATCATCTTCAAAATATAATTCCAAAACTTTAGTTTTTAATGCAACTCAAGATATGTTACCACCCTTTAAATATTATAAAAAAATTTAAGCTTTACAAAACATTTCAAAATTTTATGTCCATATTGATTGAGTTAGGGGTATGCCCTAGAGGCAATTTGCAATTTGTTACATCTATGTAACTCGATAAACAATCTTGTTTGAAATAATAGGTGTTTCCTTTCTATTGTATACTTGATATAGTGTGTTATATTATTTAATGTGGAAATTAGCCACAAGGGCCCCTTTAGTAAGTGGAATTAGTTTCTAGGACACATAAATGAAATAATTACTTTCAAGGACAAAATAATAATAATTAGTTTCTAGGGCCTAAAAGCCTATGAAATTATGTCCTTGAAAGTAATTGGACTGGTGACTTTTTCCTTGAAAGTAATTGTTCTACTGACTTTGGCCTTGAAAGTAATTTCTTTGAATGTGTATCCTAGAAACTAATTAGACTGCAAAGTTTGTCCTTTTGGTGAAATGCCCCTTATTTAATTTAATTAAAAATATAATAAAAAATCCATAAATTGTATATCTTGTGAGAGTAGTTACAAAGTGTTATAACCGTGAGTAATTTATCACAATAAAATAAATATGTCATTTTAAATGTTCCTAGTCAAGATGCACCAAGATTGATTATCAATGTATCCATTGAGACTAGAGTTAGTAACGCCCTCCAAATGCTGGGCAAATATTACCCATGACTGCTGGGGGAACCAAGAGGTTACGTATTGATAGCTTTTGGATAACTATGGAATTACTCATTCGATAGTTTTCCGTTGGTCAATATGACTAAGTTCAAACATAATATATTGATGTGACTGATTTACATAGTTCTCTCGACTTAAGAATACCATCGATCTTCATTATGAAAGCTTCACTTTGATTATAGTAAATTCATGCACGACGTCCATTGAATGATTATAGTTGAGTCGAGTAGAAGTATGAGGATTCATCCCCTCAGTTATACGGGGATAGTGTCACAGTCCACTCAAGTCAACTCAAAGTCAAAGTCTTTGTCCAGAGAATTTAGGTTAATAATTATTATTATTAAACCAAGGTCTTTGTATTTGGACTTTACAGTTGAATATGAATGATGTTGGACTTTTGGCCATTACAAAATTTTATAAGTCCAAAGTGATATAGCTTTGACGAAGAGAATTGATGTGAATAAATGTCACAACCGCTTAATAAACTAAAATTAAATTCCGTTGAAACTAAATAAGGGATAAATTTGGCCAAAATGTCACACCACTGCTAAGTGATGTATGAATGTTAACATTCGAATAGTTCTGTAACATCCTACCTTTTTGTACACTTTAAATCGACGATAAACCACACACGTCAGACTTAAACCATACAGAAGGGCGGACTGTTATGGGGTAAATAAGAAAAAGCAGAGAAAAAAGAACAAAACAGAATCTTGCAGCGGAACGATAAAATATAATAATCAAATATACAGTTCATGAAGCTGTTTTACAAAAACATTTTATTATACTTATACAATACATATCATAGTTACACATACTAGAGGAAAATCAATAACAATGAAGCAGAACAATGTGATGCAGTGGAAAAGTATTAATGCAGCGGAATAATATAATAAATAGTAATACAAATCTTCGTCTTCCTCCTCCAAAGATAAAGTCTTCGAATCCTGAAATGCTCAGACTGACCCGAGCGAATTAAAAAGACCAGACACTCGAGTCAGAACTAAAAGATATTATGTAAGTTAAATCAACGGTAAATATATGAGTGGAACGGCATCAAAGATGTTTACGGGGTTTGACATCTCCTAAGGATCCATTAAACTATTTACTACGTAGTAATATTTCGCTATTATAATAATGTCTACGGTAAAATAAACTTACTTTTTTCATAGCATTAAGGGTTTACCCATATAGCCCTTAACACGTAATAGTCCCAGTAGTCCATCCAATATCATAGTCCCTCCTAATCGGGAAGCCACCAGAGGATACCACACGGGCTACGAGAGAAAACCAAACTCGTACAAAGCGTGCTAGGGTAGGTGACATGGCACACAAGGTAATGGCGGGGTAGATATACCAATTACGCATCAGGGCAGGTGGTAACGCGTAGCGCGCAGCTACCGCCCACCTCGAGCCACATCCCCACAATCAAAAATCAAAAGTGGCCACCGAATCAATCCAAAAGTCAGAGTATAATATCGAAGGGATGTGTCCGTTAAGATGGGCTACATCCTTGGCCCGAGAATCACTCCTATTTTAGCCACCTTATGGCAACTCACCGGAGTCGGGTCCACGTATATACCTTAATAGAAGGTCGCCACCATCCTACTTCATTCTGGAATCTCCACCGCGTACACGGTTGTTAAAGTGGTTTTCGAAGTTGGTAGAGAGTATGAGAACTTCCGATCCCAGTCTCTTTAACAACCCAATGTTATAATAACACCGCGGTCATTTTAAAATAATTATACTTCAAAACCAGAATATAATATCCATTCAAAACCATATAAATATGATATAATTTCTACTTTAAAAACCAAATCGATATGATATCATTTTTATTAAAACCCAAATCAATATAATATCATTTTATTTCAAATATATCTATTTTCCAAAATCATAGCACTTTCAGATTTATAATATTTCGAAACCAAACGTTTGAAATATAACCTTCAAAACATAATACTTCAAATTTCGTAGCTTCTAAACCATAACTTCAAAAACTTAAATGGTTTGGGTATTCAAACAGTACAGAAAATAAAATAGTTTTAATTTAAAATTACTTTATAAGGTAAATTAATTTCCTCGACTTTACAATTTTATTCACTTTAAATTAAATCTTAGTTCATAACTTTCAACGCACTTTGAGTTTCAATAAACCATTTCAATTTCAATATATTTCAAACTTTGAGTATTAAACAATTTCAAACTAAGGTTGGAAATTTCGGTTCAACAATTCAATGACCTATTATTTGGTTTTGAAATATTTGCATAATAAATCTATTTTCATTTAAATAAAACTCAAATTACCAATAACTAAATATTTCCTTAAATTTTATTTATACTCGAAATATTCGTTTAATTCATCTTGAATAAAATCTAGTTATTAAAATCATACCTATTAAAATTTTAAGTTTAATAAATTTACATCAACTTCTGGAGTTTAATGCTTCAACAAGCTCAATTTCAAACAAATTTCTTATTTTTACCTTCCAGTCTTAATTTATTTAAATCATTATAACCTCTATATTAAAGTATGATTTAAATACTTAACCATATTTTATTTTAATAAAATCAAACTCCATTATTAAACTTATTATTATTAAACAAATTTATACATTGCTTAAATATATGAATCTAACTATATATAAAATATTTTTATATAATATCAAAAATAATATTTATAAAACCGTATAATTCTATCCAAAACCATAGAAATCATTTTCAAAATATTTATATATAGACTGACGGTGTCTGTATAAAATTTTCTATCCTATGGTCAAGTGATACAGATATTTATCATTTCAATCCGTAATTTAAAATAAAAATACGGTTATATATCATTTCAAACCGCAATCCCAAAGAAAATAAAAATGCATAACAACTTGCAGTTTATAATAATATAAAGTACAACATCTGTTCATCCAATATCAACCATCAACCATTTATCACAATCATCATCCAATTCAACAATAACATCAATATAGAACAGATACTAAATAACAGATATTTATAGGCAGTTTATATTCAGAAATAAATTAAATAACAATTTAACTGGCAGTTTATATACAGTAATAAATTTAATAACAATTTAAATTCAATAAATTCAATTTAACTGGGATGATGATTGAAAATATGCCAAACAGTCATAAATAAATTTCTAATCACATCAAAAATTAATTTAACACACATAAGAAATTTTAGAAGTTGTGAGTGGGTTAAAACTTTCACCTTTTGAATTTAAATTGAATTTAAATCCAATTTAAACCCAAAAATTTCACAATCTCAGAATTCGTCCAAACTAGCATCAAAGTGTCTGAAATTCTGATACGAACCCAATGCAAGAAAACGCACGCGAAAACAACCTCGTATGTGAAAGTTATGCACCTTAACAGTTATGATTTTAAAATTGAAAATAAATAAAGATGGAATAAATAAATTATACGTACGAGCCACGTCATCAATTCAGGCCTCGTTCCTAACCCTAATCCCACTCGTCCCTACATTACGCAAATAGCCGCCACCCCATGCTAATTCCTCTGCCGCTAGGATGCGCTTCGACCACATCAGGACGTGGCATCGTGCTTACCTCCCTTCCCTCTATCCTCGGCCAAGTCGCGGCATGCTCTAGCGCAGCCGAACCTTCCAGCCGACGTGATGAACCACGGCCCAAATTTCCAAATTTCGACGAATCCCGAGCATGCTATGACGAACGACGACCACCACCAGGCTTGCACGGTCCCCTCTTCCCAATGGCACCATCCGATCGACAAACGGTCGGCGATCCACCGTTGGATCATCAAAAATCCAATATGAACGGCCATGGTATATTCTCGATTATTGGACAAATGGTTCATCGAATAGAAAAAAGAATCATAGAATTGAGATGCGCTCTTCTAGAGCTTTCCGAAGATATAAAATAAGATATAGTTTGTGGAGTTTGAATTTTCAATTTGATTTTTGAATTCAATTGGATTTGGAATTGTCTGCCATTGAGATGAGGAGGTAAGGAAGAATTGCACGTATAGAATAATGAACAATGAGGAACAATTAGGGTTTATAACAGGATATATATAAGCAAGGCTGAAATTTAAATGGATGGACACGACTGGTATACACGCTGAGCGATAAAATGACCCTAAAAGCCCGTTCTGACTCCATAACGAAATTGGGTCAACCCGTATACCGAAATAGATGTTTTAAAATATTCTGAATGCGATGGAATAGGTTTCAAGTTCAAATTCCATCGTATGAAGAAGTTATGCAAAAATCAATTTTTTTTTCAAATTGATTTCAATTTCATTGATTTCAAGGCGTTTCGAGTCCGTACGATAAAAAGACAAGTCCGATCACTACGAAACTTGAAATCCTACAATAATTCACCGTTACAGATCCGATGAAACTGGTTTTGTCGAAATCCGAGTCAGTGGCCAAAATGGCTATTTTTACATTAATTAAATAAATTAATAATTGATTAATTAAATCAAGTTTTCAATTTCAATTCTATAATTAACAAATTTCATCATTTTTGATTTCTTAATCATTTACACTAATTCAACCAAATTTAAATGTCAATTTAGAGTTGATTAAAATTTCAATTTCAATGTTTGCCTTAATTCATTAATTTCAGAAATTATAAATAAAATTCCCAAAAATCCCATTTAATTAAATAAATTAATGATTATTCCATTCATTATTGTCAAATAGATGGATTTAACATTGGATTCAAAACTATTACATTAATATTCTCATATTTCATCTGAATCTCTATTGACGTAATAATTAAATATTTAATTTCATTTATTTGCAATTAATTCAATTATTAAATTTAAATTCCAATAGAATTTCCATTCCTTTTATTCAACCAATTGTTATATTAGGAATAAAGTAAATGTTATTTCCCATTATTAACTAAATTCACATTTACCAATATTTAATTTAGATTTATTTCAATTTTTACCACATTTAGATTAACAGGCTAAATAAATAGGTAACATAAAATATTTGTTACCATTTACTTTCAATCACACTTATGAGTTATAATTATCATTGGTATATGCCTTAGTGCATTAATAGTTTCAAATTTCATCTTTGTTTCAATTTATTTATTATCTAATTTTATTTCTTACAATAACCCATTTATTATAAATTGAATCCAATTAATTATAATTAATCTCAATCAAACTGATTTGATTCAATCCAAATCTTTTTATTAAGTCTATACTACTCTATAAACTACTTAATCTTTGTTTATCTTTCATTACACTACTATATTCAAATATACATCTTTCCCTTGTATTAACTACTATTTCCACTTTATTATATTTGCCAAATATATACATTAAGTACGATTTATATTCTCAATTAATTTATTTACTTTGTTTCATAGTTTTATTACATCAATTACTACCTTATAAACAAATTTATGTTTCTATTAAATTTACATGCACACTTTCCATTGTCATATTAATTATCATTAAAGTAACATTTAATTACCCTTATTTATAATTGGTAAATTAACTGGTAACAACAACCATTTATCACTATTATCCTTTTATAATACTTGCATGTTCATCCTTCCCAACCAATTACCATCTATTATATTATTTCACACATTAATTCAATAATTACATTTGATTTCTCATATTCCATTTATAACCAAGTCATAACATTTATATTTTTTTAATTTGGAATTTCATTCAAGTTCATTAATTATTAACTTTAATTAACTCTATCATGGTTCCTCTTAGTTAATTTTCATTACACTATCACAACTTTTATTAATAATTTACAAATTTTTTATTTTCTTAAAAATTAAATTTCAAAAATCTCATTAAATTAACAATTTTAATTATTGAAAATCTATAGGTCGTTACAAATTCAATGTTAATTGCTGATCAAATTTACATCCGACGAGTCACACAATCGATATGATGAATTCTCTTTAGAACAAACGATTTAATTAATTTCTATTATAATAAATTATTTAAATTAACTAAAATTTACGAAATATTGATTATAAAATTTTGAATATAATTTGTGGTTGTATATATTTATAGTAGTTACAAATATATCAATCGATACGCGATATCGACAAGCAACTAAGTCAGATTTAGTTAGTAATATTTATTTGGACCTAAATGGGCTATTGGCCAATGATGTATGGTGATACATTTGGAAGAAATAAACATTTAGGGGGTGGCTGCAAATGGGCTAGGAGTATTTAAAATGATGGCTCAGATTTAGGGAGAAAGAGTAAGAGATATGATCCACCTTTCTCTCTATTCCTTCCACTGTAAAAGGACTCCTAATCCTAATGCATATTGATTAGTTTTCTTCTATTTCATCTATTTACTAGTTGAATTCACCTACATAAAAGTTCCAGCAAAGTTCATCTCAAATCAATTTCAAAGTAACAATTATAAGATAGTCAACGGTCTACAATTCAAAGATTAGTAGTCTGCGGAATTGAGAGGAGTTCTGAGGAGGGATATTCATCATAACAAGGTATACTTCAAGGAATAGTTTTTGGTATGGTTTTATTATTTCATCTGACTTATAATTTATGTATAATATTTGTTTGTATATAACCTAATTATATTGTTCGTTAGGTGAGATTCCTATATGTTTGAATGTTGTCACGTATTAAATGGTTATATGTATGTATGTATAATAAAAAACCTTTTTATATAGATCTAATGCATATAGAGCCAAATAAAGTTATTTTTTATTTTTTATTATTTTATCAATTAATTATATTTACATCAATATGTCATATATTACATAAATTAAACAACTTATAACTAATTATGCCATCATATCATGTTAAAAATCGATCTTATATTTTATATATGAAAATTTATATTAGGTAACAGCAAAGTATTTTAATAATTATTTACTGTGTTTAATATTATCTAAATCAAAATATAATTTCAATAATTCATACAAAATAATATATGCTTCGAAAATTATTTTAAACCTTATAAAATTTCTTCATCGTCATATAATATTTCATCCAAAATTCTAGAATTTAAAAATTAATTTTTCAAAAACATTTATATATGCGGTAGATATTAATTAAATGTTAAAAAATATATTTCTGACTCGAAAAATTGTGGAATTTTTTGTGACCTTATAATATCATATTTGAATTTCAAAAATTTAGAATTTTCAAATATATCATGAAAATATTTTAAACTCTATTTCAATAATTTTCGGCTAACATATATATTATTTAATAAAATAAAATTATAATAAAATATTTTATGTGTTGCGTCTTGGATTTGGAATGCTATAATTTTTTTAATTATATTTAAATTTAATAATTAATACAATTATATATATAATTATAAATATAGTTATATATAGATGCACACGTACAGATACATACATATATATATATTATTTTATTATTATAAAATATACATGTATATTATATTTTAAAAACTTATATATTATGTGTGTGTATGTGCATATATATGTGTATATAAGTGGTCCATAGTCTACTGCATTAGTGCTTATCATGCAAGTAGTCTATTTACTTTGTCAATGTGAGTTTAGTTTGTATTTTGATGCTGTTGGATAATTATAATGTTACAAACAATTGGAGACTAGCCAAGGAATAACCCTTGTATTCATATTCTGAAACAATCATTTTGATGATATTTTCCAAATTTCTAATGCTAATAGCTAATATAAATAACTGTGTATATATAATATGTACACCAGTTGCAATGAATATGAAATCAATATGAAAGATTATGTCAAACAGATCAAACTATTTTTTCTTTCCCGATCATGAAATGATATACATGCAAATGTTATATCTACTATTTATACCTAGCTCCTTTTCTCAGACTTTTATTTTGTATAACGATTTTATTTATATTAGTATAAGCTAATCACTTTATTTGATAGATATTCTAAAGATTAAACATATCACTACAACAAAAATACCATATTACAACGTCCTTTTTTACAACGGGCATATATTGCCCGTTGTAATAAACAGATATTACAACGGTCGTTTTATGACCGTTGTAATAGATGCCCTGTCCAATGCCTTTCTTACAACTTGCATTATTTGTCTGTTGTAATAGAGCGATATTACAACGGTCAGCTTCTGCCCTTTGTAATAGATGTATATTTTACAACATTCTCTATATGAGCGTTGTAATAAATGGACTACGAATTCTCACGTGGTTTATCACGTGTTATTGACAACGTGATTAGGGCAATAGCTTCTCTCCCCAGACTCGAATTTTTATTGAGATAAAAGCACCATTGTAAGTAATTTTGCGATTTGTATGCCCTTTCGTTTGCCTGCGCTGAAGCTAGGGTTTTCGATTTGGGAATTCAAGTGATTCGCAACTGAGAGAACCGGTCTACCACGCAGGTTCAAATTCTTCTATTCGATTGTTATTTCAAATATATTCAATTTCATTTTAAATTATAGGCCTTTTGATACGTAATGCATGGAAATTACTAAAAACTAACAGGTAATGCAGCTTTTGAAATTTCAATTTTTTTTTATATTTGATGTTTCCAATAATTTAAGGGAGCTGAATATTTGGACATTCGGTTTAACATTCAATTCGGGATTCTTATCCTTGTACATGTCAATTTGAAAATTTTATAGAAAATTTAAGCTACGTAAATTTGTGATGAATTGGCATAATGTAATCCATATTTACCTCAAACCAACATGTTTGGCACACACGAGAAATGAGTTAGCTCCTTTGCCTTACATATTTTCACCATCTTCTCAATTGTCCTGATGCTTAAATAAACAATAATAAGTGCATTATGCTTTTATGCTAAAATATTTATATGTAGACCTGATGAATAAGCATGTAGGTTTCAATGGCCTTTAGTTTATACGTTGATACATTTAAATCCTTAATTATTTCATCTAACTCCAAGTTAAACATCAATTGATTACCCAATCATAGTTATTAACTTTAATAAACTTAATATAAGTTTTAAAAGAATAACACTGATATTTTGAGTAATTTAGAAATTTGTTGACTATGACTAATGACAGTGAACTTTCACTTGAAAATTTATTGATCTATCGAAATGAGCTTTCAATGGCCGAGGGTATTTCTAGAATTTTCATCGAAACTTGCAATAATAGGGTCAAATGTCAATGTCAATGCAAACCCATCATCAATACTCCATAAATAGTGATCAAGCAATGTTGAAAAAGTTGCAAATATACTCAACAATAGCCCTTCTGTAAAGCATGTATTGGGCAACTTGTTAAGCTTTCGTTAGCACTTTAACTGCAACCGGTTTGTCAATTTGTTGTTCGATAACTTAGTCTGAGAAAGCTTTGATTTTGGCGAGCTCACAACACAGGCACAATATTTGTAGATTTTGTTTAAAAAGGTGTGGGAAATATTTTTGAAATTGGCATGGGAAAATAGCCGAGGAAGTAAACATCTAGTGTTTAAATGAAAAAAAAGATAAATATAATAAGCTGGAATAATTGAAATCCAACGGATACTCGTTTAGTAATTCATGTGGCTTAAGTTTGCACAATAATCCTACATTTGATAATGTATATGGCTTATATTTGCTATGATGGTTTCAGTGTATAAAGCCACTATCAATCGCTGTCATTTTTTTTAGATGTTTGTTATTTTATTGCTATACTATTGTTTCCTTTCGCATACTTTACCAGCCTTAGTTATGCTATTTATTCTCATGGCCCATTGCAAGGAGAACCATTTGGAAAATAAAAAAAGGAAAAGGATCTTTCAACTATTTAACATAACTTAATCCATCAAAATAGTTTGACAGCAAATTTATGAAATATGTTTTCCAGTGCTATATTAGTCAACATTATTAATCATGTCAGTCAACATTGTTAATCATGTACAACTAATGAAGAATACTAATAGAATTAAATCCACGAATTATTTCTTTGAGCTATTCATGCGATGTGCCTAAACTAGAAAACAAATGGAAATGTAGATTCATCTGTCAGTTAGTCTTATAACATCTCTACTATTAACAATGAAACTTCAAAATTTCAACCATGTCCTTTTAAAATTCCAAAAATACCTGAATATCATTCTTTTTCTGATCAGTCATCAACGGAATATGATTGCCGATTTATAGCATGCACCACCATTTCCTTTCTGAACACCCGTCAACGGAATCTCACTATCGATTTGAAACCTCTACCACCCGTAAGATTGTTTGAAATAAAGGCGTTTGTTACCACTAAAGGGTTTTCACTTATACCCTATACATGGATCATAGCAAGCGTCCATCTGAGGACAAAGCTGGTGTGTAGAAGTTGGAGGAGAAAATTTAAATAAGCTCACTGAACCGTTTCTGATTTTATTAGTTTTCTTTCTTTTTAGGCTTAGTTTGTAGGGTCACATTACTATATAGTTTTCATTGGGAGATAACTGCGCAATTCCGTCATGCGAAAAAATCATATTTTTGTTGGCATAACATCTTTTCATTAGGTTCTAACATCAAAAGGATTATCAAGATGGACAAAGCATGGATCCACCTACCAAGGTTTTGTCAATTTTGATTATCAGTTTTATACTTGTAATTATTACGGTTGATAATTGATCTCTTTATGTCTCATAGAATGACTGAAGAATACATGCAAACTGTTCGGAATTTTGTATATGAGCATGCAAAAAGGAAGGGAAATCCAAAAAAATCATTTGCCCTTGTTCATAATGTAGGAATCTTATCCGCCATCCATCAAGGGAAGTTGTATCACACTTGGTTTGTTTTGGAATTGACCCAACGTATGATGTATGGATTTTTCATGGGGAAGCACTCCCTTCAGAAAATGAAGGCGATGAAGTGACAAATACATATAGAATGTACTTAGACACACAAATTTGTAATGACGAGGTGGAAGATCATTCTAATGTAATACATGGGGTAGAGATTAAGGAGATGATAGAAAATTCTGAAATTCCTTTGTACCCTGGTTGTGCAAGCCACAAAAGTTGTCAGCTACAATACTTCTTTACAAGCACAAGGCTCGAAATGGTGTATCTGACACATCATTTACGGAACTTCTTAAACTTCTCAAAGATATGCTACCTATGGAAAACACGCTTCCTGATTCGACGTATGCAACAAAGAAGCCGCTTAAATCATTTGGTTTAGGCTATAGACAAATACATGCATGTGTAAATGATTGTTGTCTTTTTAGGAAAGAGCTTACAGATAGTGATTTTTGTCCAAAATGTGGAAAATCTCGTTGGAAGAAAAACAAGATGAAGGGAGATGGAAAGAAAACCAAAGTACCTACAAAGGTCCTGAGATACTTTCCAATAATACCATGACTAAAAAGAATGTTTATGTCCACAGAAACATCAGAGCAATTAAGATGGCATATCAATCATAAGAGTGAAGATGGTAAATTACGTCATCCAGTAGATTCTTCTTAATGGGCTACAATTGATAGGACGTATCCTTCCTTTGCATCCGATCCATAAAATTTAAGGCTTGGTCTTGCAAATGATGGCTTTAACCCTTTGGGGATTAGAACTCTGCCTATAGTTGTTGGCCAGTATTTCTTGTTGCGTACAACTTTGCTCCGTGGCTTTGTATGCACAAAGATAATATGATGGTATCATTATTAATTCCTGGACCACGACGACCAGGGAATGATATTGATGTGTATCTAAAACCACTTATTGAAGATTTGAATAAATTATGGGATAAAGGGGTGAAGGCGTATGATGCATACACTCGCAAGGAATTTATATTAAATGCAGTTTTAATGTGGATGATAAATGATTTTTCAGCTTATGGAAATTTAGCAGGTTGCACCGTAAAGGGTAAGAGGGCATGTCCTGTTTGTCGTGTTAATATATGTTCAATATGGTTACCATTTAGTAAGAAGTGTGCATATTTAGGCCATAGGCGATTCCTTGATCCTAATCATGACTATCGCCAACGAAAAAACCTGTTTGATGGAAACAAAGAGACTAGGCAAAGACCTCCAATACAAACCGGTGCTCAAGTCTTTGATATTGTTAAAGATATTTGCAATGATTGGGGGAAAAATCAAAGGAAAAATAGAAAGACAAAGAGAAACAAAAAAGGAAAAGAAAAGGGGGAGATGGGAAGAAAAATGGAAGTCAAATGTGGAAGAAGTCTATTTTCTTTGATTTGCCTTATTGGCAGGTAAAGTTTAATCAATAACAAAATTGCTTCTTCTTTTCTATCTACGTAATAAATACTTCATTATTAATTAGTTATAGTATATTTTTGATTTTCTTAGGTACTTCCTTTACGTCACAATCTAGATGTAATGCATGTTGGAAAAAAAATATCGGTGAAAGTATTCTTGGCACGTTACTTGATATTAAAGGAAAATCAAAAGATGACATTAATTCACGTAAAGATCTAGAAGTACCGGGTATTAGGAAAAAGTTACATCCTATCGACATGGGAAGCAAAGCATTACTTCCAGCCGCCCCATGCACCTTAACTGATCCAGAAAAGGAGATCTTTTACAATAGAATGAGGAATTTGAAAGTACCGATGGGTATAGCTCAAATATTGGAAAATATTTTGCAAAACAAAACAAAATTTCCAGTCTAAAGTCCCATGATTATCATTTTTTGATGCAACAACTATTGTTTGTATCACTGAGAGGACTTCTACCTAAAGGGACAAGGAATGCATTACTACGACTTTGTTCTTTTTACAATGACATTTGCCAAAGAGTGCTTGATAAAGACAAATTAGAATCCATTGAGAATCAGGACGCATTAACACTATGCTATCTTGAGAGATTTTTTCCTCCTTCTTTTTTTGACATCATGATTCATTTGACAATACATTTAGCGAGGGAAGCAAGAATTTGCGGGCCAGTACAATATCGATGGATGTATCCATTTAAGAGGTAAAATTCGGCATTAGTACTTATGGTAGTTAATAATACATGTGTTTATGAAAATATTTTACTGACGCATCTTGATTATAGATATATGAGAACACTGAAGGAGTATGTTAAAAATCAAGCACGACTTGAAGGGTGCATAGTTGAGCGCCGCTGATGAATGCATGAAGTATTGTGCTGGATATATTAATGGTGCACTAGAAATTGGACAAAGAAAAAATAGAAATGAAGTGGAAAAAAGCGATTCCATACTCGAGGGGCATCCTATTTCCAAAGGAAAACCTATGGTAGTCACTAAGGAGGTGATTGATGCCGCTCATCGATATGTGTTGTTTAATATCGAGGAAGTGGAGCCTTATATAAAGTAAGCATAAGTTCAGTTCAATTATTTTGTGTGAAATAAATTAGATTTTGACTTGTATGTTTACGTATATAGGATGCACAATGAGGAATTGAAATGTTTGCACCCCCGGCTTTCACGAGATGATTTGGAGCTTTCAAAGCTGTATTCAGAGACTTTTAGTCATTGATTTAAAAAAAAGGTTGACAGTGTTATATCTTTTAAGATGGATAAGTTCGATATAGAAGTATATGTTATTGTGATTAGTCTTTATATATAATATTATGCTTTTCCAGGTTAAAGATGATAGAAATACATCCGATGTTAGTGAACTAATAAATTGGCTTTTATATGGACCTCACCATCAAGTAATTTCTTACACTGGTTATATAATTAATGGTCGCCTTTTTCATACTAAAGACAATGATAAATCTATACAGAATAGTGGTGCTTCCATTGAGGCAAGTACTGCTCGCATAGATGGATCCATTGAGAAAGTAATATATTATGGTGTTTTGCGTGAGATTTTGTTGTTGGACTACCGCCAGTTTCAAATTGTCTTGTTTAAGTGTGATCGGACAAATATTGATCATGGAGTTAAGGTTGAAGATGGATTTATGTTAGTTCTTTTACATCAATTTCAAAATCAAAATCAATTTGCAAGCGACCATTTCATCTTGGCAACACAAGTCATACAAGTGTTTTTTCTAGAGAAAGTAGTTTTTCAAATTGGTATGTTGTGCTAAGAGCACCCTTTAGAGGTTTTCATGAGTTAGAAAGCTATAATGAGGAGGATGAGCCAACTAGCAAACCGGTAGATGAGTCGCTACTTGATGATAGAGATGTTGATGATGGGGTTGAAAGTTATATAAGGAAGGATTGTGACGGTATTTTGGTATGATATAAGCATCTTTTATTGATATTTGTGTTACACGTGGTTATATTCGTAAAGAGTGTAATTATACATAGTTTTATGCATAGTTATATTAATTAATCATAAATTATTAACCATGAATTTTGATTTGTAAACTGGAAAAAAAATCTTTCTTTTGCAAAGTATTGCTATTGCATATTAGGATTTTCATACTTTACAATAATGATTAATTAGTGTGATGTTCTAATTATTTATATATATAATGTTTTTTCTAGGTTGCTCCCTTAGCGAAAGATAGTTGAACTTGAAGCATCAATGGATAAAATGGAGCAAGATCAAGGTGAGGTAAAATGTTAAAATTTTAATATGCACTTCTATTTTTTTTTAAACTGACATTTCTTATATCACGACAAATTTTTTAATATGCTTTGAAGAATATTGAACCCTTTTGGTATGTATAGTCCAGAGAATTACCAACTATATGTTCTTTTAGTAACAAAGAGCTGAAAAGGCAATTTTAGTTCTGAGTTTCATATAAATTATTTTTCTATTGAACCCTTTTGCAGAGAAGTTGTACACAGGTCATGTAAACTCACTGTTCATACAAACAAAATTGACAAAATGCATAATAGTAAATGATTGAACAAAATTTAACACCGGGCACACAAACCTTATAGCTGCATAAACTTATGCAGAGAAAGTAACGGAGAGATAATTGTTACAGGAATCAAAAGGCAAAATAAAAAATAGTAGATCAATAAAGCTCACAATGCTATAAAATGTCAACAGTGAAGGGTGAGTAAGGTAACTGATAGAACTAACTGCCCAAAGAAGACATGTTTAACTAAAATCATTCATGGTTGTTTACTTAAGATGAAAATGAAGCAACTATCTACCAAATAGGCTGATTTCTACTACGTAAATTATCATAGCAGTATGAGGTTTTCCCAAAGGTAATCTTAGAATTGAAATCATCAACAACTATCAACCAACCAAATGTATTTTAGTATCCTAGATTATGGCAACGAAAGATGAAATATATTTCAGAAAAAAATGTAATGCGTTGTTTGTATATTCTATTTTGTTTCACTGTGAACCCACCAATCTATTGCAACATAAGCATCACATATCACCTTCCTAATAATAATTTAAAAATGGCAATATAACCATTACATGATGAAACATTGTTAATAATTTAATATTAAATAAACAGCGAACTATCAGACATGTATGTTGAACTTGTAAATATTTTCAGAAACCACGTTGCGTAGATGTAAACAACACTAAAAATCAGATGGAAAATTGTAGGGTTAATTGCATACACCTGTTTTTTCTAAACGACCTTTCAACCTTTGAATGTCACACGGTCTGTAAATGCTGCCAACCTGTGTCTTCATAATAGAATAAAGTTAACGGTATTATAACGTAAAAGCTTATTGTGCTGAAATAGTTGGTTAACATGGAGTTGACAAAAACATAGAACAATTCAAACTGAAATGAGGCCAAACAAGGATGATAATCAATAAACATATCAGTCAACCTATGAAACAATGTATGATGCAAATAAAAAATTCGTCCCATTTGTATACACTTAGAATTGGGAAGGAATGTAGTTAGGATACTGCTTTTAAACCCACTTTGATATCATATGTTGTCGTTGTTCTGACATAGTTATTTGCGACTGTTGTTGCAACAAACAACCTAGCGCAAACCTAATTGGGATAAAGATGGAAAAAAGAAGGACGAGTATGGACCTAATTCAAATTTTCGAGTCAGTTCAAACAGTAAATATGAGTACATCACCTATTAACTGCAGTGTTCTGAAATCAATGAGAAACAAAGCTAAAACACAGATAACTACGGCAAAATGAGTTTAATCCAAAAAAAATTAGGTAATGATAACAACAAATCAAATTTAGGAGTACAAGTGGCACAAAAAATGCAACACTCTGTAACACATTGTCCAACAGATTAACCAATCAATCAACTATATGTTCTTTTAGTAACACTTTTGTTTCTTACATATTATAGTGTTTTTTTAGTGATATATAATGTATTATCTGCCTTAAGAAAACAATTTTTTAACATAAAAAATGCAGGTATTAAATAAAAATATTTAAATGAACTAATGAATCCCTAGTGCCTAATGGATGACTAAGCTTAAATTCAACGGATGACTAAGCTTAAATTCAACGCTTATCCTATCTTGTTTGAATTACTTGGTCTCAAATTGTATGAATGATAGAATACGCATTCTTTCATTTTCATATGTGCAGTGAAGAGATTAATAACATATTTTGGATTTATATTGGGTTGGCAAGCTATTGGTATTTTTTGGTTCTTTGTTCATTTTGGCAACTTCTTCTGCCTTTCAAAAAAGAATGTTAATTTGTACTTGTTGAAAACCTAAAATCATATGTCGGGGTTGTATAATGAATGCATGGAAAATTAGATTTTATTTGGACCGATAAGTTGAAAATTATTAACAATAAATCAGATATTATGTGTGAAACACATACATACAAGCATGCATCGGTCACAACCAAGCATCCTTACAACTATAACTGATATTATCACTAATGCATCATGCAAAAAGGATATCAAAATTGTAATATATACAACTTGCATGCTCACTGACAGCTTAATTTTCAGTCTATGTTGTCAATTGATGGTTTGCTGTTCAGTGGATGTAATATTTATATGGCTGCATTGTTCATCAGAGAAGGTTAATTGCTGTTCAGTATTTTGTATGGCTGCATTGTTATGATTAATTCTACTAATTTAAATCTCATCCTATTGTACTGTTACCATCTATGATGATGGTATCCTATCTTATTTGAATTACTTGGTCTCAAATTGTATGAATGATTGAATACGCAATCTTTCATTTTCATATGTGCAGTGAAGAGATTAATAGTATATTTTGGATTTATATTGGGTGGGCAAGCCGTTGGTATTTTTTGGTTCTTTGTTCATTTTGGCAACTTCTTCTGCCTTTCAAAAAAGAATGTTAATTTGTATTTGTTGAAAACCTAAAATCACATGTCAGTGTTATATAATGAATGCATGGAAAATTAGATTTTATTTGGACTGATAAGCTGAAAATTATTAATAATAAATCAGATATTATGTGTGAAACGCATACATACAAGCATGCATCGGTCACAACCAAGCATCCCTACAACTGTAACTGATATTATCACCAGTGCATCATGCAAAATGGATATCAAAATGCAAATATATACAACTTGTGTGCTCGTTGACAGCTTAATTTTCAGTCTATGTTGTCAATTGATGGTTTGCTATTCAGTGGATGTAATATTTATATAGCTGCATTGTTCATCAGAGATGGTTAATTGTTGTTCAGTATATTATATGGCTGCATTGTTATGATTAATTCTACTAACTTAAATCTAATCCCGTTGTACTGTTGCCATCTCTAATGATGGTTTAACACTGATCGGTTGGCGTTAATCTCTAGCTGTACTAGAATTTATTTTGACCATGTATGCTAATTTCATATGTCAAAGGTAGCAATGAGATATTCAAAGAGGAAATCTCTACCTGTAGTTGCATCTTTACGTGCAAAAGATAAGACTGCTGGTGTGAAAACCAATGAAACAAGACGTGTTGATGTAGCTCATCCTCTTCAAAGTTTAAAAAGCAATGCTAGAAGATCCCCTCGGAAGCATATAGAAATGCAGCCTCCACTCATTCAAGTCCAGTCTTCAAATCTCAATCCTCGCCCTAATTCAATTGAATCTCCAAATATCACTTCCATAAACACAGACCCACTCAACGCCATCGATGCCTTGAACAACCCAGATGATAATGATGGTATTCAACAAAAGAAGTCACGGAAAAAAAGAGAGAAGATGATGATGAAAACATTTTCTTGTATGCCGAATGAAAAGGCCGAAATTGAATTCAACGATCGAGGTCAACCAATAGGCTCCAACTCTAAGCACTTATCATCCTATCTCAGTACCTTAGCAAGGGAGATGGCACCTTTGACCATTTCAGAGTGGAAAAAAGTCGATACAAATTTAAAGAAAGATTTATGGACTTGTATTCAGGTATGAAATAAGCTGAGAACTTTTTTATGAGAACATTTAGATGAGTCATAATCCTCTTACATTGTTATCATTTTTCTAGTAAATGACAATCATAACATTGTTATCATTTTTCTAGCAAACCATACACATACTATATATACCTCTAAACATGAATAAATAACAAAATTTATAATTTGGATCAAGAATTTTTGGTACAATGGGAATCTATAGCCTTTTCAGCATATCGTTGAAAAAAAAAACTTTTTTAGAGATGAATGTACATACACCAAATTATTATTTATAGTTATATAAATTTTGAAAACGAATCCTATAGCTGTAGAGTTATTTATAGTTATAACATTGTTATTTTCATTGTTGGTTGATTAATTAGTGTATTGTAATACAAATAATATTTTTCTAGCTTGTCTTGTTCATATATGCATTTTAAATAATGAAAAAGTACACTCCCAGTTTTTTTCTAGGAAGAAAACATTTTTAGAGATAAATGTGCATACACCAAATTATTGTTGTGTAGTCATATGTTTTGCATATACGCATAACAAGCTTCACATGTTTTGCATCTTTTTTCTTTCATACAAGTTAAACACAAGAAATGAATTACCTTTTTTGTACAAAATCGAATTGATGAGTTGGTATTATTAATGCTCTCTAAATGAGAAAGTTAAACCATACACTTTGAATTCAGTTTACTATAATGCACTTTGAATTCAGTTTTCTGATTTTTGTTGTGCAGTTAAGATTCATTGTGGATGAAGCATACAAGGGTTTATTGCTTAAGATGTTAGGAGTATGATGGAGAGAGGAAAAGTCAAGATTAGTTTCGGCTATTAAATGAAAATTGCGGTGATGTGATAGTGTACGAGTGCACGTACTAATATAGTACACACGGATCGTGTAATATGGAATATAATATAAATGCGGAAATAGATGATAATAGCAAAGTAAATAAAAATAGAAAAATCACACCAGAGATTTTTATACTGGTTCGGAGCACCGTCCTACGTCCAGTCCCAGACTTCTATCTGGATTTTCACTATTAACTACCTCGCTTCACCCGGAGGAACAGGTTTACAACACCCGAGCAAACGAACGGGATTTCACGCCTCTAATACACTGAGGACTTCAACACTTGCCTCTTACAACACCGAGGACTTCAACACTTGCCTCTTACAACACCGAGGACTTCAACAAAGGTGAATATAATTGTTTGTTGACGGCATGTGTTCTTGCTAACACAGTTTTGTCACTTGTAGTACAAACTTCCTATAATCTTATCCTCAAATATGTGAATGATGTTTTGTGAAGATTAAGGGAAGTATATTACTTATTGAATCAAAAGATATGAAATAATTTCAATGATTCAATAAGCAATTAAAATAATTGAGAGCTTTTAGAATGCAGGAGTATTTATAAAGTAAGATCAGAATTTAGAGTAAAAAACATATATCTTCGTATATGAATCAATGATTTAGATGAGTTTATATAGAGAGAAATGGTTGTAACTCTTTGTGAACAGTAGCCATTAATAGATATGATCATTGATGAAAGGTAAGAGATGCAACCATTGGAGAAAGAAGTGTCTTTTGGAAAAAGTTGCTCTCTGTTTAAAAACGGTCGACAGGTCAAAAAACGGCCAGTAGACAGGATTTCAAATATATAGTCGTTATGTGCATGTGTGCACGTTCATTGTGCATTTTACACAGAAACGGTCGACCGCCTGATTTATTACCGGTCGACCGGTCCCTGTTAATTTGCTCAATGAATGTGCAATGCTATTCAGACGTATATATATCGATTATATTGAGGTGCATGATTATTTGAGGATAGATTTTAACAAGTTTATCACTATTACAATATCAAATAAACCTATAATCTAGAGTACCATATGTAGCTCTTTTGTGCCTCTTTATAGCCATGATGTCTTTGTTTTGTCGATCGCCTTTATTTCTTTGTCAGAAATCAAAAACTTCATAGAATATGTGACTCAACATTCTCCCCCTTTTTGATTGATGACAACATATATCTGAAGTTCTGAATCTCCCCCTGAATATGTGTTCTCCCCGTGAGATTTTTGTTTGTATTCTTTATATATATATATATATATATATATATATTCCTGCAAATAATTGTTAGCGCTTTCTCCCCCTTTGTCATCGACAAAAAGGAGTTGTTAAATGGAGGATGTAAATGAGATTATAAGCAACATAAAACTACTACCATAGATCAAGAGTAACATCTCCCCCTAAGTATAATATCTCCCTAAATTAATATGCATATGAATTTCTCCCCCTTTGTCATTATCAAAAAGAATGAGGAAATATATAAAATTATAAAATATCTTGTATATAACGAGATAAACTCATTATTAATTATGAAGGAAAAGTAAAATAAATTTTACCATATTTACCGAAGTCCATATTTTATTGTAAGCACGTAATTCTATTAAACATATGGAACATTCTTTGAAATTCCAAAATCTATCCTTTTCCTTTTGTTTCTCTGAGTACCTGCAAAAAAAAAAAATTCGGTACCCACGTACTATGTTAGGGTCCGGGGGGTTAGGTCTTTGGAAACCATACCCATTTGGGTGTGGTTGAACCTTTATAAATATAATTTTCATTACAAATTACATTCTTATAATAGTTGCTAATATAAAGTTGTTTATCATGATCAATCATATTAGCTGGAATCCATATCTTAATACTATTAGTCATTAGCTTAGTACTTGTAGAATAATTTCTATCATTTCTAAACAAAGTACTATTATGACTATAACTAGTTTTAAAACTATCTTGATTACTAGTACTAGCACTAAAGTTAGTATACATGAATGCATATCTAGTACTATTTTTACTTTTAGCTTGTTTATAGCCTACACCACTTCTATCATTGTGAGCTTTTGAATTCTTAACATAACCTAATCCCTTCTTATTTGAAGCAGGTTGAGAATTTTCAATAATCCTGGATAAATTTTCTCTCCCTTTATTAAAATTGGAAATATTTTTAGTAATGTCATCAAGCTTAGTTTTGAGACTAGTGTTATCTAACTCAACAATTTTAATTTTTGTTTTTAACTCATGATTTTCAGAAGCTAGAGCATTATTCTTTTCTTTTTGAGCTTCTATTTCTTGACTTAATAGAGCGAGTTGAGAATTGTCTGAATCTTGAATTTTCTCAAGCTCTTCTTCTAATATTCTCTTCTCGTCTTTAAGCATATCTCTTTCGAATTTTGCTTTCTTCTGATTTTCCAGAGCTTCCTTATATTTTCTTTTGAGACTTTTTAAAGTGTCTAGAAGTTCTGAATTTATTTCTATCATATCATCAAAAGTTAGATCACTAACCTCGTTATCTTTTGCCATGAAGCATTTGTTTGTTTGCTCCTTTGATTGTTCTTTATTGCTCTTCCTCTTCTTATTGTCTTGACTAAATCTCTTTGTAGCCATTTATTCTAGGATGTTGTTACAATCTCTAGAAAACCAGGCTTTGATACCAAATGAAAATTGCGGTGATGTGATAGTGTACGAGTGCATGTACTAATATAGTACACACGGATCGTATAATATGGAATATAATATAAATGCGGAAATAGATGATAATAGCAAAGTAAATAAAAATATAAAAATCACACCAGAGATTTTTATACTGGTTCGAAGCACCGTCCTACGTCCATCCCAGACTTCTATCCGGATTTTCACTATTAACTACCTCGCTTCACCCGAAGGAACAGGTTTACAACACTCGAGCAAACGAACGGGATTTCACGCCTCCAATACACTGAGGACTTCAACACTTGCCTCTTACAACACCGAGGACTTCAACACTTGCCTCTTACAACACCGAGGACTTTAACAAAGATGAATATAATTGTTTGTTGACGGTATGTGTTCTTGCTAACACAGTTTTGTCACTTGTAGTACAAACTTCCTATAATCTTATCCTCAAATATGTGAATGATGTTTTGTGAAGATTAAGGGAAGTATATTACTTATTGAATCAAAAGATATGAAATAATTTCAATGATTCAATAAGCAATTAAAATAATTGAGAGCTTTTAGAATGCAGGAGTATTTATAAAGTAAGATCAGAATTTAGAGTAAAAAACATATATCTTCGTATATGAATCAATGATTTAGATGAGTTTATATAGAGAGAAATGGTTGTAACTCTTTGTGAACAGTAGCCATTAATAGATATGATCATTGATGAAAGGTAAGAGATGCAACCATTGGAGAAAGAAGTGTCTTTGGGAAAAAGTTGCTCTCTGTTTAAAAATGGTCGACAGTTCAAAAAATGGCCAGTAGACAGGATTTCAAATATATAGTCGTTATGTGCATGTGTGCACGTTCATTGTGCATTTTACACAGAAACGGTCGACCGCCTGATTTATTACCGGTCGACCGGTCCCTGTTAGTTTGCTCAATGAATGTGCAATGCTATTCAAACGTATATATATCGATTATATTGAGGTGCATGATTATTTGAGGATAGATTTTAACAAGTTTATCACTATTACAATATCAAATAATCAACCTATAATCTAGAGTACCATATGTAGCTCTTTTGTGCCTCTTTATAGCCATGATGTCTTTGTTTTGTGATCGCATTTATTTCTTTGTCAGAAATCAAAAACTTCATAGAATCTGTGACTCAACATTAAAGTAGCTTCTACTTGCCCTGACGCTTCCTCTAGATTAGCGATGCTATAACCAGATACTATAGAAAACGTTCAAGAGTGGAACGACTTTGTTAAGGAAAAGTTGTCGGAGAAATTTGAGGTAATAAGTTGTATTTTATTCAGTATAAATTAAAAGGTAAATAATAGTTTATTAATGAATTTCTCCTATGTAGGAAACTAGAAAAAAATTCAAAGCACCAAGAGATAAAAATAAACTTCCACATATAATGAGCAGAAAGGGTTATGCGAGATTAGCTGAAGATATGGTAAGAAATGCATGTACATTTACATCAATAATATTTTTTTCTTTGGTTCGTCTTCTTACTATTATTATTTGCAGAAAAAGGAAACTGGAATATCAAATATTAGCAGAGACGAGCTATGGTGCAAAGCCCATACAAAAAAAATGGAGACCCACCCAATTCCGTTGTTGCCGATTGCATCGTAAGTTTTTTTTGTTCTTTTGAGATATGAGTGTAGATATTTATTCAAAAATCATATGTACTTGACATTGAGGGATCAATATTTCTGCGATCTACTCATATATCAGCTTATATATATTTTCTGCGATCAATATTTCACTACAAATATTAAATACATTGAACTGAACATTGAGGGATCATAGTTTATTCATATTTCATTTTTCTTGAAATGGTCTATTTTAATTTGTAGGCTAAGATAAAAGAGCACAGTAGTGCTCAGAGCTCTCATGGAGCAAATCAGTAAGTGGAGATGGGGTGTCACATGTTTTTGGAAATGAACATAGGGGAAGGGTGAGAGGACTGGGTTTTGGTGTAGTACCATCTCAAATGGGCATTTTTTCAACTAATTTAAAATGGTGATTGCATTGGAAAATCAAGTAATTCATTTGGCTTCTAGAGTAGAAGAGTTGGCTAATTTGATCATGAGAGTAAGTTTATATTTAATTAGCTATTGTCAATAAATATGTGATATGTGCTTATGAATTACCAAGTCATCTCTTGTACTTTTATAGAGAAGAAATGATAATGTGGCAGATTTGGAGATCGCTGAGGCTCATACATCTCAGGTTGATTTAACTTATGTTGTATTTTTCTCTATACATTTGGGTTTCTTCTGAATGCACTATGCTTGTAAGTAGAAAGTCACACCAGTAACAACGAATCCCAACAACACAATGTGTTCACAATTAACAGTGACCTAACTAGATATATGAAGGAGCAGTTGTGTAAGGAGAAGAAGCAGTGCTGTCGAAATTGAAGTTGGTCGAGGATGTATTGATGGGGCTGTATTGACAGTGGTAAAGCTGGAATAGGAATGTATGATTGTATATGAATGTGAAGTGTAAATGAAGTGAAACAGAAGTTGGTTGCTTGAACGTTGCTATGATTGTTCGATTGTTTGATTGTTATAGCGATGAAGGATGGTTGCCGTAGTTGTATCGGTGAAGGACAGAAGTAAGGAAGATAAAGACTGAAGTGCAGTTGCTTGTTTATGGTCTGGGTGTTTTTCTTCTTCTTTTTTCTTCTTTTTGGCAGAAGTGGCGATGATGCTAAATGGAAGTAAGCGGTTTAACTGGTGGGGATATGTAGTTGGAGAAAGTGGAGTATTAGAGTTGTATGATTTTGTAGTGATCTGAGATGATGGTGCACAACACTGTGGTCAGGGGATGTTTTGATGAGCGGTGGTCAGTTCTGTAAGGGTTATTGCAAAGTTTGATGTATGGGTGGAGCACATCAGAGAAGTTAAAAGGAGTTGCGGTAAGGAATGATGGTTGTATGTGTTGATTGTTGTGACAGTTCTATGAAAGTTATTGCTTTGTTTTGTTCTATGTGTAACTGTTAGGTTGTTTATAGTTGGAGGTGAAACTAGTAGAAGGAAGTGATGTAGTCAATAGTAATGCGCAAGGTAGTGGTGTTTGAGAGTATGCAGTTGGTTCTGGTGTATATTTTGAGGTATGTGGGAAGTTGCTGGTGGTTGATGGATGGCAATGTATGTATGGTGACTGGGTGGTTTGTTTGAGTGGTGGGCAGAGATGTGGACAGAGTTGCAAGGAATTTGAGAAGAGGAACTAATTTGTGTTGAGTCTGATGATCAGAGAAGTTTTGTATGCAGTAAGAACTGTTGCAATATGGTAAGCTTGGTTGGCAGTGAGTGACCAGGAGATTTGCAGCCATTGTTGTGATAATGAAGAGAATGTAGTTTGTATGTTTGGGGATGTAAGTTTGTCAAGTATGAGAGTGGACAGAGAGTTATGAGAGAGGATGGTGATCTGGTTGAATGATGGTTCACTGTGATGTTGTTTATAGGTAGTGGGGTATTGAGGAGGAGGAGCAGTTTTGGTCATGACAAAGGTTGTTGTATGTAGATGGTTGTTTGAGAAGAACAGTGTTGAAGTTGGTGATGATGGTTTTTTGTTTTTGGTTTTTGGTTGATTGGGGATTGTTTTATGTTTTTGGTCGAGATATGGAAAAGTTTGAAGAGTTTTATATGGGCATGAGGGAAGAAGGGTGGAAATTGGAAGATGGTTGACTAAATTTTTTATTTTTAAAAATGTGTAAGTTTTATATTGTAATATGGTGTGATGTTTGTCCAATTGGATTGATTGGTGTGCAAGCAGTAAAAGGTGAAGCATTTATATTGCTGTGGTTGAACTAGAGGGTGATAGAATGGATTGGTAGGTACTGAAACTGATGGGATGATATGTCGAGGTTTTGAAACTAAGGGGATGGTGAAGTATTGATGGATGTTTGTCAAAGAAGTTGAAGTGGATGTACGTAGTGGCACGGTAAGGAGTGTGACAGAGGTAAGTTATGTTGTTTGTAGTGTTTGAGGTGATAAAGGTAAGTTATATAAAGAGAGTGGTTGATGGAGAATGTTGGGATTTGTTTCTGAGATGGGTTGGTTTGATACACTGTACAATGGCAGTGTTGGTTTGTGCAGTGGGTATTGGAAGTGTGTTGACAGTGGTTTGCGATTCCTTTTCATTTTCCATTCCATTCTTATTGATAGCGATGCGGTACTGACCTTAGGTTTTGTCAGTTTTTGGAGGGTCTCAACAATAGTTTTTGGTAGCTGTTGCAATTCAAATAAGAAGTATGGTGGCAGTTAGTGATTGAGATGGTGTGAGTGTTTTGATTTCTTCTTTTTGGAGTTTTCCACTAGTATTTTATCTTTTTCTTTTTCATTATCACATTAATTCGATAATGACTGTTCAAGATATTTATGCATTTTTTTCAAAACTTATTAAAACCCTAAATTCCAGACATTCAATCTTCCAATAAGAATATCATTCCTTCTTATATTGCATACGATTAATTTCCAAACATAGAGTAATGTATTTAGACCACGTGATTGATTTCATTCCATCAGTAATTTTAATGTACTTTATAACAATTAGCAAGATAATACACAGTGAAGACAAATCTTTTAATCTGGAGCATCATTTGCTTATCCCAGTTTATGTTTTTTAAGTTTGTGTTATGCAATATGTAAATTTTGTGCTTTAGAATATATATGTGAATTTATTGTGAGAACAATGGAGTTAATGTAATATACGAACCACATGAATCAAAGCGGTGAAAAATGCAGTAAATCTTAGTATTTTTATATAACCTTGTTCCATGGTTTTTTGCTTGCAATCACACCGTGAGAGTAACAATATGAAGGTTCAAGATCAGCTTACCGTGGATGGTTTGGTGAAAAAAAAGTGCAAGCTATTGGGTTGGCAGAAGAATGTAGTTGCAGAGGGGACGATAACAAGCACTGATCCTGATGCTTCGATACATTTTGTAAAGATTGGAGAAAATGCTTGGAAAGTATGAGTTAATGTAGCGGTGGAACCAGAAGCCTTTTTATTTAGGCTAAATTCAGAGATGCAGACTATCAAAGAGGCCGTTGGATCAACCGTCGCGTGGCATAAAGACTTCATCTCTGTGGTATAGTATGATTGTACTTAGGACATGATATTTGTAGCGGACTGTTATGCGTTAATGCTTTAAGTATTTGGCATGTAAACTTATCTAACTTTTTGGAGTGTTAGAATCTATGACTCTAGATTTTAGTCTTTTCGTTTGTGATTTTAATTATTTTACGACAATATTTACTATTAATATGGATGTATTGCATGGATGTTGCTGTAATTTTTTTTTAAAATTTGCATTTATTTTGCAACGGGCAATATGCGTTGTTATATGAGCTTATTACAACGGTCACTGCATGTTGTTTTATATGATTTTTACAACAGTCAAAAAACGTTGTTAAACAGGTATTTTACAACGGTCAATACATGTTGTGAAATAGGCTATGCAATTAGTATGGTTAGTCTATTGCAACGGGTTATGGCCGTTGTATTATAGCATATTGCAACGGGCAACACAAGATGTTAAAATTGCTTCTTACAATGGTCAATGCATGTTGCGGAAAAGGCTATGCAACTAGTATGGTTAGTCTATTGCAACGGGTTATGGCCATTGTATTACAGTCTATTACAACGGTCATAAGCCGTTGTAAAAAGATATACTGCAACGGTTTTTACAACGTGATTGCTCGTTGTAAAATGTGGTGGATCTATTACAACGAGGCCTATTAAAACGGGCACATGCCCGTTGCGAAAACCGTATTACAACTGGCATTGCTCATTGTAAAAAGACTGTTTTGTTGTAGTGTATGTTCATATCTATGTTATATTTATTTTTGTAAATGTGATGATGCCACGTGAGTTGGGAATGTGGTTTGAATTTTATAGTTATTATCTTAACTACGCACATCATCCTTTAATTGTTCAATCATTGACTTCTTAAGATGAAAAAAAAAGAAATAGAATTAAGGTTTTATCTCATCTATATATACATTTAACATATATAATTTTATCTATATGAAGTCCATATTAATATCAGTATACAATACTAGCTAGTGTGGTAGAAAGAACTACATATTAAAGAACCATACATCATAGTTGTCTCTACCACACTAGCTTAAATATTTTATAAGCTACTTTTATTTTGATTCCATCTCATCGCAAAACTTTAAAAATATAATATTATATCGTCCTTAATTTCATTGTTTTAGACGACTAGTTACGTAGAATGAATTTTGGAACAGGCTGCAGCTATAGGAAAATTCAAAAATGAAAGAAAAGATAAATTTTGAATGAGAATCAAATTGATCATAAAAGAACTTCATAGGTAACTTGTTATCTCTTGTAATAAAAATGTTTAGAGAATCAATTCAGAAATAGGGATCTAATCTTATAACCAATTTGGTAACAATAAGACCCGTCTAGCAATAAGAATGATATGCATCAAGCAAAGCAAGATAAAAATGAATCATGCATCATGACAATAGAGTCCATACATTATGAATATAAATGATATCATGGTATTCGAACATTGCTTAATCGATTCAATATGTCTCATTTTCTATTAGAGATAACTTTACATATGTACATGCATGCATGCATATACTTATATGCAAAAAAAATTAAAGATATATGCATAATACGATTCCTATTTATGATTGGTGTTGCTTTGGCATCTTATAGATAATATATATTTTTCGATATTAAAGATATATCTTTGACGTCCATTTAATTTAATCGAAATATGGGGAAAAAGTACTAATGACATTAAATGTCTAGGTTCTTTTTTTGAAAATTTGACAATTTTAAAATTTCTAGACTTTTTGATAGAAGAAAATTTCTAGATGTTTTCGACTATAGAATTATGCCTCCTTGTAATATAACGAAGATTACTGAATTTCAACCCATGTGAATTTTGAAATTGTAGATTTTGTCCATCAATATGCTTTAGTAACATTAATTATTAAAGAAATCATCATACTAATTATGCATTGATAAATTTATATCATTATTTTATCCATGTACATATATATGAGTGCATGTGTGTGTAACATCAAGTATTTGATTGTTAATTGCTATTTATCGTATATTTTTATTTTATCATAATGTATTCTTGTTATGTTTTTAATTGAAAATAAAAAAAATTCAAATATATTTTTTCTTCAAATATACAATCAAATGGTCGGTTTTTGTAATGACCCAGAATTTCACCGCTTGATTTGCGAAAATTTAATTAACTTTAGTTATTTGAATTATAGGTTTTATAGATAAATTAAAATTATTTTTAATTGTAAATAATGATGGTAAAATAGTTTTTCAAAATTTTTTATAAATTTTTTTAGTTAGAAGAAAAATCGAAAGTATGATCGGAATTCGTTTTTCGAATTTTTGACTTTTCATCATCTAAAAGTTGTCGCAATCATCGTTAACATTTTAGTATAAACATTCACATGAATTTTCAAATAAGTTAGAATTGTATTATATGCGTACACACACATATACTAAAGTATGTGTAGTAGGATGTGACTTATTACACTAAATTTTAAATATACTTAAAATAAAAATGAAAAGGTTTTAAATGATTAAGAAATATTAAGTACAGGTGCATTTATTTCATGCTAGCTTCTGTGGAAACTAAAGAAAGAGGAGGGGAGATATGCTTCACACATGACCAAGGAGGGAGGAGACAAGGTGGATGACGTGGCATGAAGGTAGATGAGGGCATGTACTTATGGGTCATTTTGGTAATTAAATTATCCATACCAAATTCCTAATATTTCTCTCATTTTTATTCATTCATACTTTGCAAAATTTCCTCCAAGCTTCATAAAACCTTACTGTGGCTTCCATAGTAAATTCTAAAGTTTGAAACCTAAAGCTTTTATCACTTTCAATTTCTAAAAACCATGTTTGAACACTCTACTTTTTTCCTGCACCCCTCTTCTTCCAAAAGCAAACAATAAACTTGTAATGACCCGGAATTTCGATCCCTAAAATTCCAGATAGTTAGAGAAAAGAAGAAAAGAGATTGAAGAAGAAGAACAGAAACAGCAAAGCATAATCTCAAATTCGCAGCGGATGAAATATAATATCAATAATATCAGTTTACAAAGGAAAACTGTACTTGTCAAATTACACTTTAATACATCAGAGTTACAGCATATACAAACACTGGACAGATTCAATCAACCTGTCCCAGACAAACTACAATATCACAGCGATATACACTCCATATGTTCCCACCATCCAGCTTGCCTCCTGAGCTCCAGATCGTCCTTACCTAAAAAACTATAATACTCGGTCTGACCCGAGCATTACATCAAAGTAACACCCGGGACAGGCTAGAAACTGGCGTGAGTAAACTCATCTAACATGGAACACAAAAGCATACAACTTATATAAACCTGGGCAGCTTGTATCAATTTTCAACTTCACAAGTCGTTATAGACATCACTTACATCAACGCATCAATTTCTAAGTACCAAAACATAGATTTAAATGGTCCAATTCACTTAAATCATTCCATTTCAGCCTATTGATTCCACATATCAATTTATAAAGAATCGAAGTGGTTTCGGGTGTTTACTAATACCCGACTCTGGTCTCTTCGAATTCAATACCATCTTAACCCAAGTAAATCAAGTGAAATACAATTCAATTATAAATACAAGATGTCACTTTTTACATAGCAATTCATCATCGATAGATAACCACATTATCATTGTCCATCCAAACATATCATATCACAAAACATTTCATATCAGAGATATCAATCAATTCAAGGCATTTAAATATCATTCAATCATTCATAAGCAAGATGGATCATTTCCAAAATCAATTTAATTTATCTCTAATTAAATTAATTACTAATCCTTTAATCACTTAGATTGCCATTACTTAATCATTAATTAATTACAAATCAATTAATTAATGATCTTTTAATTATCAATCTTAATTAATCATCCTTGATTTATTTATCTTCAATTACATAAAGTAATTATACTTAACCATTTATAGTAATTAATCTTTAGTTACTTTCATTAATTACATTAATTAATTACATTAATTAATGATCCTTAATTAATTACTTCCATTAATCAGTCTTAATCAATCATAAACAGTAGTTAACCATCCTGTAATTACTTTCCTTAATTAATTAACTCCTTAATTAATTATGTTAATCCTTTAATTGATTACATCAAGTAATTAATCCTTAATTACTTCTCCTAAGTATTTAACCTTTAATTACTTTCCGTTAAGTAATTTCCCTTTTATTAATTACATCCAGTAATTTATCCATCAATTACTTCACTAACAAATTACTCTTATCAATCTCATTAAGCAATATACTTAATCAATTATCAAGTGACTATCTTTAATTAACAAAATAATTAATCACATTCATCTCATTAATTACAACTGGGCAATTCATCCCTTAATTACCCTATAAATCACTTAATTAATCTTTAAATATAGATTAATTATTCTTTAACTATTAATTAATAAACCTTAATTATCAGTTAATCTCCTTCAATACAAAGTAATAATCCTTAATTATTATCTTTTATAATCAATTAATTAACCTTTAATTAACTAATTAATTATCCATTAACTATTTATTAATAACCTTAATTATTAACCAATATCTCCCAATACAAAATTAATTAATCCATACTTACTAATTTATTTATCACTAATCATTAATTAATCAAATTAATTAATGACTCTTTAATTATCTTATTAATTTAATTTCTCTTAAATCATTAAATCTCAATTTATTTAAGATAAAATACTTTTCCTTATTAATGACAAGATTGTCATTAACAAGTTCATTTCAAACATTACACTATAAAACTTATTTTTAAATTTATTTCAAAAACAATATTTATAAATTAATAAAATTAAAACAATCTCACCAAACTCTTAAATTAATGTTAATGAAACACTCATCTTATATAAAGGAAATCTATATAAGAGTTTTAAATCAAATTTAAAAATTTCAAAACCTTTTGCTTTTATATAAAAAAAACAAGTTTGAAACCAACTTTGGGTCATCCCGATCTATACTCGAGTCTGGCCTCGAGAAACCTCTTTTTTTTCTTTTTACATAAGTTTTAAAACTTAAAACTGGAAATCAAAACACTCCCTTATACGGGTCATACTCGTACAACTGCTTCGAGTATACCCCCAGATTACACGAGACAAACTCGAACACAACTCGAATCAAACCCGAGTTCAAACATCATCCCCAAACAAACAAGGCCTAACACCAGAAGTGCACCGTGCACATGCACGGTGGCTCCGACCACCTACGGTCATCTCTCCGACCCCAGACATACCATAGCCAACCTTGCCTACATGATCGTCCATTCAGAACAATGATTCCATCCTCGAGTCAAAAAATCGAACCCAACATCCCAGTGCTAGAACAACCATCATCAGAAAACACCCACCACCGATGATCTAATCCTTGAGTATCCTCGCCGATCACGCCGCTAACTCGACTCGACTTACAGCAACATTTTCCCCTAGCGTGATCGCTTCTGGTCATCGATCGTCGTCGCGCTAAGCTCTCAAACCCATTGACAAAATACACCTCTCAAAACCCTAAATCTCCATCCCCTAACCATTTCGGCCATCAGAAAAATTCACCATCATTTTTCCTGAAACCATCCTGCTATAAGCTAACTCTGACCAGAAACTCGACTCAGATCATTCGCCGTTCACCGTGAATTGGCAATAAACCCCAAAACCCCCAATCCCGATTATCTTAGAAGTTACCATTCTAAAAATAATGATTATACTTCAAAAAATCAAGTTTTTGTATAGGTATTCAGTTTGTAAATCTGAATTTATAAATTAAAATGTTTGAGTTTTCACCTATCTTAAACTTGCTATGTCCTTTTAAGTTTCCAGTGAGATTTCAATTTTAATTTAACTTAAATAAAATTTTAAAACTTAATCTATAATTAAACAAACAAATCTTTTTTGAAGCCTAAATTCTAACAGCGAATGGATCAAGAGGTATTGAATTTTTTTTGAATATCAATTGCTTGGAAACTAAAATCAGAAAACATGGATACACAGCATGCACACCCATCAATACATTCATATATATACATACAGAACTTATATATATATATATGTATGTATTCACATAAAACATATACATTCCATAACTTAGCACGCAACCAGGTTATTTAAATATTTAAGCTTTTTAAAGAAAAGTGTTACTCACCTAGCATGCATGAAACAGAGGCAGTTTATTTTTATTTTTTTTGAAAAATTGAATTGTTTTAAACTGGAAACTTGCATTGCCCTTTTCTTTTGGAAACCTTAAAATTGAACGATTCTTTGATTTAGGAACTGGAATTGTTGAAAATAATGCCGAAGAATACTTGCTTGATTAAATCTCAGGTTTAAGAATGCATGTCGGCTTTTTGATTCATCTCTGATTTGAAGAAGAAGGCAGGCATTTGTTTTCAGATTTTAAGAAATGCTTGCAGGCTAGATATTTATCTTTGAAAATGAACAGGTTGATGAATTTCAAAATGGTTTGCAGGTTTTTGGTTTAAGAAGAGTTTTCAGGCTTGGTTCTTTCGGTTTTTGAAAGGAAAATAGAAAAACGAAAATGAAGAGGAAGATTAGGAGTTTAAATAGAGTTATTTTTTTATTTATAAAAAGAAAATTAAAAAAAGAAATGACACTTGTCTCTTGCCTTATTAATTATTTAACACATGTTACATCTCTCTTGATTTAATTACACTTGTGATACTTATTTTTATATTATTTATAAATGGTTTTAAAAGCAAATGAAATAAATTTCCTAATTAAATAAGTACTTTTACTAATCTATAAATGCCTTTCTTAATTTTATGTAAATAAAACTTTTAAAAGAAAATATAATATAAACTAGTTATGATTTAAATAAAATCAAATAAAATTATTTAACCCAATTTTGAATGCTAATTTAAAAGCTTTTGTACTTATTTACTATTAAATAAATACTTTTCCAAATTTACATAAATAAATTTCCTTTAAAGAAAATAATATAAAAGAAGCTTATTTTAAATAAAAACTCATTCATATAATTTAAAATCAAAAATATTTTTAAGATATATATCCTTTAAATTCAAATTTTAAATCCAAATTCAATTTAAATTTAAAAATCCAATTTAAAATCAATTCAAATAAATATAGATATCAATTTTAAACAAACACATTATTAATTTGTAAATAATTATGCTATTTAAAAACAACTTAAATACATACATACATACATACATACATACATACATACATACATATATATATATATATATATATATATATATATATATATATAAACACACACATATACGCATATGCATTTAAACAATACTTATTAAATTTGAAGATAATAAGTCTATTTAAAAGCACATTGTTATTTTTGTTTGAAATAACAATTTTGCCAATTTAAAATTAATTAAATTAGGAGATTATCCAATAAATACTTATTCAAATATTTATAATTAAATTTTTATTACATTTTCAAATTCATTTACACATCCAAATATCTTTTATTATCAGAATTTTGTCTATTCAATTGATTAAAACAGTTAATTACCCATTTATCAGATGTCCAAAAATCTAGGTTATCACAAAACTCCACCCACCCATCATGGACAAACCATGTAACCTTCATGGCCGAATCATTTTGGCTTTTAGAGCCTTCAAATTTTTTTTTATCGAATTAAAAGCATGTACATAGGACTCATTCAAGTCGTTGTGTGATCATAGTCAGTTTGAATAGCTTTTGGGTGAGTAAAAGCTCACACTTTTATGAAAGTTTTAAACTTTATTTGTTTGCTAAACTTATTGCAAGTGTGTTGGTTGTTTGGGTGAAAAATATTATTGTATGACATGGAATTCATGATAATGGTTTATGTATGTGTTAAAGAAGTTAGCATTGAGTTATGGATAGGCGAAGTAGAAATCCCTTACCTTTGAAGTATGTTTTACTTAAGCAATTCCAAAAAGTTTTATAAAGTTTTAAAATTTTACTTTTAAATTTCAAAAAAATTTCCAAATTAGGAAGTGGGATTAAGTGAAAGAGTAAGGTTTGCAAAGCTATTCGACTCATAAAAACAAGTTTTGAAAATTACGGATCATGTAGCGATAGTCGTCGTGTATGCACTTCGTAAACGAACTCTTTTTGCAAATTTAAAATGTTTTTACTTAACGATATTTTAAAAAGTGTTTTCAAACTTATTATAAGTATTTAAAAGTAATTACCATTATTTATTTAATGATTAAATTAATTAATTTAATAAAGGTGATTAATACTTGATTTATTTATTAAGTAAGGTAATTTGTACTTAAGTATTAATAAATTAAGTTAATCATAATTAATTAAATAAATAAAAGGTTAATTATTAAAGGATTGGTTATTATTTAAATATTTATTTAGGATTATTTATTAATTAATTACTGACTTAGAAAAGGGTTTAATTATTAATTACTAATTAAGATAAGATTTAATTAAGTCTTAATTAAGTTTTAAATTTTCATTTAATGAAGGTTTAGTCTATTATTTAGTTATTAGTTAAAGATTAATTATGGTTTAATTATCTATTTAAAGATTAACTATTATTTAGTTATTTATTTAATAGTTAATTATTGTTTAGTTATAAATTAAAGGTTTAATTATTATTAAAATGAAGAGTTTAAATGTTATTGAATTATTAAATAAAAGTTTTTAAGTTTTAGACTATTTTTTTCTAAAGGTCGGTTTTGTTTTTAAAGATGTTTCAAAATCCAAGGGATTTTTTGTCAATTCTCCTTAAGTAACCCCAATTGAATATGAAACCCAATGACATTTGTTTAGCCGAATAAAACAACGTTCTGCTAATTAAGTTATATTGGATATCTGTTTAGTATAATAAATCATAGTTCCTCCATATTTCACCTACTAGATTACGTTTGACATCTATTTAAGTAGAACAAAACCCAATTCTGTATTTTGGTAACATGGACATTGACCTATATAATATTAGTTGTTATGTGTTGATCCCTTTTACATATCTTCTTGCTATGTAAATACCCAGGTTATACGTTGGAAAGTCAACTCAACTAAATGAGAACCATTGCGGTCACTAAGTCTCTTTCTGATTTTGTGAAGTCAAATAAATTATTTTATCCTTTTAAAAATGGTTTAAAGTTTTATTACCATTTTAAATAAGATATTTAAAGGACAATTAAATAATTATTTTATCAAAAATGCTTGAGGTCAATTTACTACTTTTTAAATGAATATTTGAGATCATTATTTTGTTAATGTGATTTAAAGAGAATCAAATGAAGTATGTTTAAATAATAGCTTGTTTATTTGAAGGAATTTTAAATAATTTATATTATCAAAGGAACTTTATTGATTAAAGTTTATTAAAAAAGTTTGTTTTAAATAAGAAAAGTTTATAAAAGGAATTTTATAAATTGAAAATAGATCTTAAAATTTGGGAAAGAATTTTATAAATGATTTTGGATATTTATAAAAGAGCTTTATAAATGATTTTGGATATTTATAAAAGAGTTTATAAATGATTTTGATATTCATAAATGAGTTTTATAAATAGACTTGGAGATTTATAAAGAAATTCTATAAATAGATTTAGAGTTTTGGTAAAGAAGATTTCCATAAACGAAATGGATTTGTTAAAAGGATATATTGAAGAAATTTGTAAAAGAAATTGAGATCGGATTTTCGCAAATCGACTTCTTAATTTTGGTGGTGTGGACATTTGTTCCATGCTTAACACCGAGGGAATTGTGTTTGGGTTTATCCTTATCTCCGTTTCCTTTTAAATAACTTTTGTTTTGATCCTGTAATATGATTTTAAAGTATGAAATCCTTTGCAATGTTTTGTAAATGTACTTATGCCAACAAGATAAGTATATGAATATTATGATAAATATTCTAAAAAGTGATTTAATAAATGAACGATTTATTTAAATGAGGCTTAGTGGTTGCTATGGATAATTAAATCTCTAAACTGTTGTTGTTTGTTCGTTTGATAGTTAAATAATCGACTATCAAATCTTGGACAATTTTGATTTAGGGAGTAAATAAAAGCTTCACGTGTTTATACGGGTTGAGATTCCTCAGGAGAACTCATTCGGATGAAATGTCTCTAGATTTAAGGGTTATATTAAAGATCCCTTTTGGACTTTATATAGTTCATTTATTTTGAAAGAACCGGGAATGAGTCAACCAAAATTATCAGTTGTTGGTTCGAAGAAACCAAGATCGGATATGTTATCCGAAAACCACTTCGAACCAATATAAGCGTTCGAATGGAATACACCTTGATGATGTATTGAAAATAGAGTTCTTTAAAGTGCAAGGGCTACTTGCTACTAATCCTGAGGGTGATTCCAAAATGGATGTAATAGAGATAGTACTTTCGGTTTCGTTCAGACCCAGAACGAACTTGTACGGATGACTGTTGGCATTGCATTTTTTCTTGTAGGGCAATGTTAACATTCCATGTGGGAACTACTGTGGATGTAGTTTGTAAAATGAACACTTTTTGCAAATTTAAATTGTTTTTACTTAAAGATATTTTTGAAAAGTGTTTTGTAACTTATTATAAGTATTTAAAAGTATTTATTTATTTAATGATTTAATTAATTAATCTAATAAAGGTGATAAGTACTTAATTTGTTTGTTAAGTAAGGTAATTAGTAATTAAGTATTAATAAATTAATTTAAGCATAACTAGTTAAAAAAATAAAAGGTTAATTATTTAAGGGTTATTATAATATAAATAGTTATTTAAGATTAATTATTAATTAATTATATGTTAGAAAAGGGTTTAATTATTTATCACTAATTAAGTTAAGATTTAATTAAACTTAACTAAGTTCTAAATTTTTATTCAATGAAGGTTTAATCTATTATCTAGTTTTTAGTTATGGTTTAAATTATTTATTTAAATATTAACTACGATTGAATTATTTATTTAAGAAATAATTATTGTTTAATTATATATTAATGTTTTAATTATTAAAATAAAGAGTATAAATGTTATTTAATTATTAAACAAAAGTTTTTAAGTTTTAAACTATTTTATTTTTAAAGATCAGTTTTTCTAAAAGATGTTTGAAATTCCAAGGGATTTCTTTGTAAATTACCCATAAGTAATCTCAATTGAATATGAAACCTAGTGGCAACTGTTTAGAAGAATAAAACACCGTTCTGCTAATTAGTTATTTTGGACATCTCTTTGGTAGAATAAATCACAGTTCTACCATAGTTCACCTAATAGATTATGTTTGACATCTATTTAAGCAGAATAAAACCTAATTCTGCTAATTCGGTAACTTGGACAGTTACCTATATGAGATTAGTTGTTATGTGTTGATCCCTTTTACATATCTGCTAGCTATCTAAGTACTCATGCTATAATTTGAAAAGTTAAACTTAATTAAATGAGAACCATTATGGTCCCTAAGCCTCCTTCTAATTTTGTGAAGTAATGTTTCATTTTATCCATTTTAAAAATGGCTTAAGGTTTATTACCATTTAAAGTAAGATATTTTTGAAAGATAATTAAGCAATTATTTTATCAAAAATTTTTGAAGTTAATTTAATACTTTTTAATGAATATTAAAAATCATTATTTTGTTAATGTGATTTAAAGAGAATTAAATGAAGGATATTCAAGTAATAACTTGTTTATTTAACGGCGTTTTAAATAATTTATGTTGCCAAAGGTACTTTATTGATTAAAGTTTACTAAAGAAGGTCTATTTGAATAAGGAAAGTTTATAGAAGGAATTCTATAAACTGAAAATAGAACTTGAAATTTGGGAAAGAGTATTATAAATGATTTTGGATATTTATAAAAGAGTTTATAATGGTTTTAGTATTTATAAAAAAGTTTTATAAACAGAATTGGAGAATTATGAAGAAAATTTATAAATAGGTTTGGAGTTTTGGTAAAGGAGATTTCCATAAACGAAAGAGATATAGTAAAAATATGTATTGAAGATGTTTATAAAAGAAATTGAGATGGATTTTCCTAAATTGACCATCTTAATTTTGGGGATTGGAGGTTTGTTCCATACTTAACGCCGAGGGAAAAGTATTTAGGTTTATCCTTATCTTCTTTTCTTTTTAAATAACTAGTGTTTTGATCTTCTAATACAATTTTTAGTGAAAAATCTTTCACAATGTTTTGTGAATATACTTCTTCCAATAAAATAAGTATTCAAATATTAGATAAATACTTTGGAAAGGGATTTAATAAATGAAAGGTTTACTTAAATGAGGCTTAGTGGTTGCTATGTGTAATTAGATCTTTGAATTATTTTTGTTTGTTCCTTTGATATTTAAATTACCAACTATCAAACCTTGATCAGTTTTGACTTAGGAAGTAAATAAGAGCTTCACGTGTTCATACGGTTTGACATCCCTCGAGAGAATTCATTTGGGTGAAACGTCTCTAGCTTTAAAAAAAATAATATTAGAGATCCCTTTGGGACTTTGTATAGTTCGCTTATTTTTCGAAGAATCGGGAACAAGTCAACCGAAATTAATGGTCATTGGTTCGGAGAGACCGAGATCAGATATGTTGTCCGAAAACCACTTCGAACCAACATAAGCATTCGAATGGAATACATCTTGATGGTATTTTGAAAATGGATTTATTTGAAGTCCAAGGGCTACTTGCTACTAATCCTGAGGGCATTTCCAAAATGGATGTAGTAGAGGTCGTGCATTCAGTTTCATTCAGACCCAAAATGAACTTGTATGGATGAATGGTGACATTGCATTTCTTATTGGAGGGCAGTGTTAGCATTCCAAGTGGGAATCACTAAAGGAAGGTAAATCTTTACCTCACGCCTCGAATATGGCTAAAACATGGTAAATACAGCAGGGCTATGTGGGTCGCTCCCATAAGGGTGTGCCATCGCCTTTATAAATTATCATATTATGGATTTAGTTGTGCATGAGAGCTCTCTATAAAGGTTACGAACAACCAGGGATATGAGTTTACCCTATAAAGGTTAGGAACAACCAGGCCTTAGTAACATTCTAGAATGATTTGAGTGTATTATGTATATATGAGTGCGTATTTGTTAGTGTATGAAAAAATGTTTTATATTGTGTTGGTAGGTCTGTTGAGTGGTTTAAGAATTCTGGTGGAAGCGTTTGGCCAATGTTATCGATATTCCTAAACATTCGAACAAGTCCAATCGACACAATATTATTTTAAAAGTAGTAAACGAAATAATTTTACCTAGCAATATATTTTCTATATATAAAGGAACAATTTCAAAAAATTTATATAGTTATCTATGGAGTGTTGTTGTTGCGAGTTGATGATAATATTTAATTATTATCATTTAAGGTTTGACTTGTCATGCTCGCCCAGTCTTGAGCATTGGCTATGGGTTGTAGATTCATTTGCAATCATTTTTCTCTAAAACATGGGTTGGGTGGGTAGAATTATAGGGAAACGTTTAAACAAAAAGCTTATGAATTAAGTTTCATAATTTGACTATAAAGCGTTCGATAATATATTAGGTTAAAATTGAATTTTAATATAAGGCATTTATTAAAATGAAATATTTCATATGTTTTATAAATGGTTGATTTTATAAACCAGATTTATAGAATATGTTTTAATCGAAAGGAGTTTTGTAGAATTTAAAATCTGGCGTCTTTGAAAAGGATTTTTAAATATTTTTGGAGAAAAGGTAATAATAGTATTACTAGAAAACATTTTAAAGTATAAATATTTTGAAAGGGAATTTGTGAATGATATTTTCCTTTGGACAGTTCGATGAATGAGTCTCGATCTATTTTTGATGATCTGAATAATCTTCTAAGTGACAATCGGATGTTTTCTTAAACGAATGTGATAGTTCGCTTAGTAAACTATTCTTTTTTTCATTGTACGATCGAAATGAGTTCGAATCCAAATGAATCCAAAGTACGTGGATGATTAATATTTTGTTGAAAACTATTTAGCTGGAAATATATACATATACATATATATAGTATTGTCTCAAAAAGAGATTCCAAAAGAAGAAGCATTTTATAATTAAATATTTAAAATGACCCGAAAGTGACTAGAAATAGACAGGATATGTGTTCGGGTGGTAAACACTTCTCTTGAGTATACCCTTCTTGGTAAAGGGATAGATGATACTATTGGTAGTATCCAGTTCATTGATATCATTTTGGAGTTACTTGGGAAATATATATATTTTCTAAGGGTTAAATAAAGTATCATTTCATACAGTTTCGAAATAAAACCGATTATTTGGCTCTTAAGTTTTCAAAATATATGGTATTTTAATTAAAGAGTGGATTAATAAATAAAGTTTTAATTGGTTTAAACTTAATAAGGAGGATTAATAAAATTTATTTTATTAAAACATGTCTTTTGATTTTAAACATCTAGGAAGTGAAAAATTATTTGATGTTATTCGGTCGACTAATAAGCGTCTTTACCTTAGAGGTGTCTAAGAAAAAGTACACTCTAGATTGGAGTTTGTATCCAGCATCCTACTCTTCTTAGCTACTTAGCAAACCGAATGGGTAAAGAGGTTGAATTGGTCGACTCAGTTTTGAGACCCAATTTTTTTGGGACTACATCTGAATTGGTAATGGTGAATAGAATTAAAAATTATATGCTTTTTATACACTCTAAGCATGTAGGAGAACATTATACAAGTGAATAAATTATTATGAAAAGGTTTCATAAAATAGTTGTGTCATTTTAAAATATTGGACCTAAATTAGAATTTTATGAGATGTTTTCATAAATATTTATAGACGGGTAAAATGAAGTTGGGTAGTAAGAATCTTTATATGTGTACATAAGTTGTATGTAGATCATTTCCCTTTATCACATAATTCTTGATCCAAGATTCGAGTACATGACCTGGGGCGTTCCACACGGTTGTGAATAAGGATTTAACATTCTATTTTTGACGGTGAACACTTAGTCATGGTTCTTAATGTGGAACCAAAAGTTTTCTATCATAGTATATGGCTATGTAAGGAGAATGGAGGTTTGTAATTAAGAAGCCCGATCAGAGTCCGTGCTAGAATTCGGATGAGCGATACCAATCGAAAGTAAAGCTATGTATTCTGGTGGGTGATCAAATCAGATTTTGGACAGGGATGATCTATGCACATTATACAGACTAATGCATAAAGTTGGGTATTATAGGGTTATTCTGCTTTTTTGGGTTAGTGTTGTGGTAAAATTTCGAGGTTGAAATTCTTTTAAGGAGGGAAGAGAGTGTAACGACCCAGAATTTCACTACTTTGATTTGTGGATATTTAATTAATTTTAAACATTCAAATAATAGATTTTATAATAAAATAGAGATCTTTTAAATAATAAATAATTATGGTGAAATAGTTTTCTAAATTTAATTATAAATATAATTAGTTCGAAGAAAAATCGAAAATGTGACAAGAATTCGTTTTCTAAATTTTTGACTTTTCGTCATTTAAAAGTTATTGGAATCATTGTGAACTTTTTAGTATAAACATTCACATAAATTTCAAATAAGTTAGAATTATATTATATATGTATACACACACACACACTTAAGTATGTATATTAGAATGTGACTTATTATGTAAAAGTTTAAATATGCTTAAAATAAAAATGAACAGGTGTTAAATAATTAAGAAACATTAAGTACAAGTGCATTTATTTCATGTTGGAACAACAGAAAAATGAAGGGAGACATGCTCTATACGTGAGCAAGGAGGGAGGAGACATGGTAGATGAGGTGGCATGAAGGTAGAGGAAGGTATGTACTTAAGGGTCATTTTGGTAATTAAATTATCCACTTATATATATATATATTCCAAATTCCTAATATTTCTATCATTTTTATTCATCCATGCTTTGCAAAATTTCCTCCAAGCTTCATAAAATCTTCCTATGGCTTCCATGGAAAATTCTAAAATTTGAAATCAAAAGCTTTTATCACTTTTAATTTCTAAAACCCATGTTTAAACACCTTACTTCCTCCATACACCCCTCTTCTTTTAAAAGAAAACCATAAACTCCACCTATCCATCATGGCCGAACTATGTAGCCTTCATGGAAAAATGATTTTGGCTTGATAGCCTTTAAAACATCATTTTCTTAAATTAAAAGCGTGGATATAGGACCCATTCAAGTTGTTGTGTGATCGTAGTTAGTTTGGATAGCTTTTGGGTGAGTAAAAGCACAAACTTTTATGAAAGTTTTAAACTTTATTTTGTTTGCTCAATTTGTTGCTAATGTATTCGTTGTTTTGGTTAAAAAATACTATTGTATGTCATGTGAATGCATGATATTGGTTTATGTATGTGCTAAAGAAGTTAGCATTGAGTTGTGTATAAGCGACATAAAAATCCCTTACTTTTGAAGTATGTTTTACTTAAGTAATTCCAAAAGGTTTTATAAAGTTTGAAAACTTAGCTTTTAAATTTCAAATTTTTTTCCAAATTAGGAAGTGGGTTTAAGTGAAAGAGTAAGTTTTTCAAAGTTAAATGATTCATAAAAAAAGTTTTGAAAATTATGGGTCAATATAGCGATAGTCGCTATGGATGCAGTTCATAAAACGAACTCTTTTTGCAAATTTTAAATGTTTTTGCCTAAGGGCATTTTTGAAAAGTGTTTTCTAACTTATTATAAGCAATTAAAATTATTTATTTATTTACTTACTTACTGATTAAATTATTTAATTTAATAAAGGCGGTTAATACTTAATTTATAATTAGTACTTAAGTATTAATAAATTAAGTTAATCCAAATTAGTTAACTAAATAAAAGGTTAATTATTAAAGGATTGATTATTATTTAAATATTTATTTTATATTAATTATTAATTAATTATTTATTTAGAAAGGGGTTTAATTATCAATTACTAATTAAGTTAAGATTTAACTAGGGTTTAATTAAGACTTAATTAAGTTTTAATTTTTTATTAAATAAAATTTTAATTTATTATTTAGTTATTAATTATGGTTTAAATTATTTATTAAAGATTAATTATTATTCAATTATTTATTTAGTAGTTTATTATTGTTTAACTATAAATTATAGGTTTAATTATTATTAAAACAAAGAGTTTAAATGTTATTTAATTATTAAATAAAATTTTCTAAGTTTTAAACTACTTTATTTCTAAAGATCAGTTTTTTTAAAAAGGATGTTTTAAATCCAAGGGATTTCTTTGTCAATTACCCTTAAGTAAACCCCAATTTAATATGAAAACCAATGACATCTGTTTAACTAAATAAAACACCGTTCTGCTAATTAAGTTATATCGGACATCTATTCGGAAGAATCAATCATAATTCTGCCATAATTCACCGAATAGATTATGTTTGACATCTATTTAAGTAGAGTAAAATCCATTTATGTTACTTTGGTAACTTGGACATTTACCTATATAAGATTAGTTGTTATATGTTGACCCCTTTTACATATCTGCTTACTATGTAAGTACCCATACTATGACTTGGAATGTAAAACTTAATTAAATGAGAGCAATTGTGGTCACTTAGCCTCTTTCTGATTTTGTAAAGTCAAATATTTCATTTTATCATTTTTAGAAATGGTTTAATGTTTATTACCATTTTAAATAAGATATTTAAAGGATAATTAAATAATTATTTTATCAAAAATGTTTAAAGTTAATTTAATACTTTTAAAATGATTGTTTAAATTCATTATTTTGTTAATATGATATAAAGAGAATTAAATGAAGGATGTTTAAATAATAACTTTCTTATTTATAAGTGTTTTGAATAACTTATGTTATCAAAGGAACTTTAGTGATTAAATTTTATTAGTGAAGTTTTGTTTTAAATAAGGAAAGTTTATAAAAGGAATTTTATAAATTGAAAATAAAAATTGATATTTATAAAAGAGCTTTATAAATGATATTAGATATTAATAAAAGTGTTTATAAATGGTTTTGATATTTATGAAAGAGTTTTATAAATAGACTTGGAGATTTATAAAGAAATTTTATAAATAGATTTGGAGTTTTGGTAAAGGAGATTTCCATAAACGAAAATGATATATTAAAAGGATCTATTTAAGAAATTTATAAAACAAATTGAGATCAGATTTCCCCAAATCGATCTTCTTAATTTTGGTGGTGCAGATGTTTGTTCCATGCTTAACACCGAGGGAATAGTGTTCGGGTTTATCCTTATCTTCGTTTCTTTTTAATGATTTTTGTTTTGATCCTTTAATATGATTTTAAAGTAAGAAATTTTTCACAATGTTTTGTGAACATAGTTATGCTAGTAAAGTAAGTATATGAATATTACGATACGTATTTTAGAAAGAGATTTAATAATGAAAGATTTATATAAATAAGGCTTAGTAGTTGCTATGTGTAATTAAATCTCTGAGCTGTTGTTGTTTGTTCATATGATAGTTAAATAAGCGACTATCAAATCTTGGTCAGTTTTGGCTTAGGAAGTAAATAAGAACTTCATGTGCTCATATGGTTTGAGATCCCTTGGGAGAACTCATTCGGGTGAAACGAATCTTACGTTAGGGGATATATCAGAGATCCCTTTCGAACTCTGGTATAGTCTACTTACTTCTAAAAGAACCGGGAATGAGTCAACCGGAAATTATCAGTTGTTAGTTCGAAGAGTCCGAGATAAGATATGTAATCCAAAAACAACTTCGAATCAGTATAAGCATTTGAATGGAATACGCCTTGATGTTGTTTTGAAAATGAAGTTCTTTCAAGTGCAAGGGCTACTTACTGCTAATCATGAGGGTGATTTCAAAATGGATGTGGTAGAGGTAGTTCCTTCGGTTTAATTCAGATCTGGAACGAACTAGTATGGATGAATGCTAGCATTGCATTTCTGCTTGGAGGGCAGTGTTAGAATTCCATGTGGGAATCTAAAGGAAGGTAAATTGTTACCTTACGAGCCTCACACCTCGGAAATGACTAAAACTGCGTAAATGTAGCAAGGCTATCGGGAACAACCGGAGTGATGATATATTTGGTACTATCCAGTAAGGAGTAGCCCGGTTCTATGTTTGCACTGGTCGAAAGTTTTTTGTTTTTAGGTACAGTTATCCAGAAGTGTACCATTTATCCAGCAGGACTATTTTGATTTTTGATGTGAAACAATTTCGCCAAAATCATGACTGCAATTAAGCAAACAAAATTAGAATCATATTACTTTTGGTCAAAATTAGAAGATCTGGAGGCGAGTTGGAGATGGAATTGTTGACGGAGACGCTTGATAATCACAGTTTGAGACGAAATTGTTGACGGAGGTTGAGAGATCTAGATATACGATTGTAGAATTTGTTTTCTTTCCTTTTTCAATTCGTGAAAATTTAGGATTAGGAGAATACGATAGGAAAGCTGGAAATATACGTTGATTAAGTAAAAAACCTATATTTGTTGTACTGTAGAGGTAGGGATGGCGTGGGAAACTTTCTATTCCTTTTTTACGCCAGTTTGGATTGTAGAAAATTAACAGAGGTTTAGAAATGGCGTAGGAGATTATTTACATCTTTTCTACAGCATAACCTTAGCGTAGGGGATTTCCTACGCCTTTCCTACACTAGTCTGGAATTGTAGAAAATTAACAGAGGCATGGAAATGGCATAGGAGATTATCTGCATTTTTTCTACATATAATTTTGGTGTAGGGGATTTCCTACACCTTTCCTAAGTCTCGATTATTTTTCTACGCATTGAAGTCGATGTAGGAAAGGTGTAGATTTTTTTTTTACGTCTTCTTTACGTCTTTACCTTTTTTACCTATTTCCTATGCCCTCCCTACGCCCCCGCCTTTTGGTGTAGGAAAGATGTCGAAAACTCTGCATAGATAAGTGAAGTATTTTCTAGTAGCGATCGCACAGCTATAGGTTAGTACATGGTGAATTAATTGATGAAGACAGAGGCGGATATGAAGGAGTGGGAGGAAGGCAAAAATGAGGATGGATGTTTGTAACAACGCGAAAATTAAGCTATAATAATTGATTGATGAAAGAATGAAATAATAAAATAACTTTGTGAAGTTTTTAGAATTGAGCCACAGTAGTTCACCATTGTGTCCGTGGTTATTTTCTTGTCAATTTTCATATATAGAACGTCAAAATCTGAGTTAATATGAGAGAGTTACAGAATAAATAAGAAAAGAAGAAAAACGAAAGAAAAAATACGCATATATATTAGGTGTAACGACCCGCAAATCCGTACCCCTTGAGTTAACATTATTCTAACTAAATCAACCCAAGTTGTACAGAAATACGAACCATTTGGGTTAAAGAAGAAGAGGTAGAAGAAGAAAATGTAAAACAAATATATCTATTTACGGATATTACATCATTAGGGTACATCAAACACAACTTAACGATATCATACAACTGGATACACAACTACTCAACACATCAGAATATATACATAAACAAATACGGGAGTACGTATTGTCATCCTGCTCGTCTACTGAGCTCCATAGCATTTCCTGTATCCTATATACTCGGTCTGACCTGAGTATTATAGTTAAATAACACCCGAGTCAGTCTGGGAAACCAGCGTGAGAAAATCACACCCAATTTGATTATTAAAGTTTCAAAAAGCCTTTTGAAAATAAAAGCATCTCGTAAGACCACGCCACAAATAAACATGTCGGGTTTTTACCTTACGATAGCTAAAACATTTTTATAGAAATCCTCTGATATTATAATAGGGTCTATATACAAATACTTATAAAATAGCCGAAATTGTTACATTATTAAATTCCAGCTACTAGCCACAAAGTGGGTAATACAAACAAAACTCGTACAAGGCTCGTAGGGAGAATGGATTTCCAACTAATGACTAGGCACTGGGGTACCACTTGTCACAGTACGGGGCCTAGATCACCGTTCTGAGGAGTACGTCCGCTCCCCTGCAACACAAGACCGGGACTACCCCTTACTGGATAAACCCGAGTGAGATCACCCCGCGGTTGGGATCAGCAACCGCCCACTAAGCCGAAATAAAAAGGGACATCTGGACTGGAATGACCTCACCCTGCTTGGGTGCTACCCACCTAGCCTTGCTGCATAACCCTTGATTTTCAGTCATTCCCACTTGATGAGGCTTGAGGCTAAGCGTTACCTTTTAAGAACATATCCCTTAGAATGCCCATCGTCCACCTGACGATGTTTCGCAAGCATTCATCCCTACAAGTCCGTCCCGGGTCCAAACGGAACCGAAGGCACTATTCCTACTACATCCATTTTGGAAATATCCTCAGGATTAGTAGCGATTAGCCCTTGCACTTCGCTACTCCATCTTCGAATCCCAAGTTCGTTTCCACGAAACGTACAAACCGGATCGAAGTGGTTTTCGAGAAATAAATCTCGATCCCGGTCTCTTCGAAAGGATCAATGTATTTGTCCAATATTGATAGTCGGTGATTGAACTATCAATTTATATTCACAAACAACCATCAATTAATAAATAATTTCCCAAATTATTTATTTATCCAAAATATCTTTACAAGATATATTTCAAATTTTAACCCCTTTTGAAAACAGTTTCAAACATATTCCTTTCCCGGAATAATTTCCCAATATTTATTTCCACCGAAGCACCAAGTATAAAATACTTTTAGATTTTAAAATAATTTAAAAGCACTTAGTTATAAAATATACTTCATAGCCTTAAAAATTTAAAACTACTTTAATACTTTATTAAAATATATACTTCTGAAATATTTAATAAATAAGGCTATTTTTATAATAGTTTTTTCTTTAAAACAAATACCAAGTCATTTAATAATTACTGCGATAATAGTTTTGAAAAAAATATTTATTTTAGAATTTAAACATTTAAAAATAATAAATTTTCTAAGATATGCTTTTTAAAACAACATTAAAACCTTTACCTTATATTTAAAATTGCTTGAAAATCGTTCTTGGCTATCCAGGGAAACACTCTTCTCTTTCACATCCTTTTAAAAAAATGAATCACTATTTATTTTTTAAACGAATTTCCATTCCTTTATAAATTTCCACTTTGAATTCATATTTAAAATATCCACCGATATTTTATTTTACTTGATAACCCAGTTTAAAAATTCCAAAATCTCACTTCCCTTTTAGATTTCAAATCCCAAAACACTTTAATCAATTTACAATTTATTCCCAATTTACTTTGCTTAAAAATAAATTTTCTTTCTTGCTTTACATATTTCAAATTTCATTAACATTTAGATTTTATTTCCTCATTTTGAGTAAGAACCCTTTTAACTGAAGGCACCAATTTCAGATTCCCAAAATTCCTTCTTTATCTTTTAATTAAATTTAATCCTTAAATAAATTCTTTATTCATTCAAATAATATCACTTAAACTTTACAGTTTATTATTACCCCTAATAATTCAAATTCCTCTTATTCCAAATTTGTTAGAGTTTTGCAATCACTTTTATTTTATTTTATTTTCAATTCATTATTAATTTAGTCAAATTCACTAGAATTATTTTGCTTAAAAATTTACTCTTTTATTTCTTTCGAAAATACAATTCTAGAGATTTGATAATTTATTTTACTGAAATATTCAGTCCAACCATACCATTCAATACTTCAATTATTCATAAAATCATCACAGGATATCAAATATTCAGAACACAGAATATTATATAATCTAAATAATTTCGAGGGGTCTAGTTGGATCCCTCCAACCTGTTTTCCCTGCATCCAAAGATGTTAGCACAATAATATGCCAATTCCAGAATATAACATACTATAGCACATCAATCGATTTCAACCATTCAAACAATTATTTAAATTTAATCGTTTAAATTTAAATTTAAATTAACCGAGTGAGACTAACTCACCTTTTATTTGTTTTGCAATCTGCTTCAATCCCGCCTTGATTCATGGTTTTTGACCTTGAATAAATAAATTCAAGATTTATAGACATTTGAATTAACCAAAACAATTAATTTCCATTTATTTATCCAATTGTCAACTAATAATTCCCTATAAAATCTCTTGGTACCCAAAGTAATTAAAATAAGTCAATTACTCTAGTTAATCTCCTCAATATATTATTAACAATAACTAATTGTTGATATGATCTTACATACATATATATATATCTTTAAAACTCATCCACTTAAAAACAAAAATTCATTTATATAGATTTAAAAATCTAATTTTTATAAATTCTTTTTAACATTTAAATTCTTATCTATTTTTTTCCAAAATCTTCTTTATATTCGTATTTCCTGTTTTTATCTATATTTTAAACATGAATGCATATTTCTTTTCTGTAAATAACATAAATAGAAATTTTATCTATCCGTTAACACATGATTACTCAAACAGTATACTTCATTTACAAAAATCTTTCTCAAACCAGACAAAGTTTTCTACTTTACACTTTACATAAACTTTAAGCATTTTTAAATTCCTATATATTCTCAACATTTTATATATATCTATTCACTGCTTATCCTACATATATATAGGTATGAATCTATAAATTGAAAAATAATTACCAAATATTCCTTTCTAACCTATACATACATGTAATTTAAATCAGATTAAAATTTAAAATTAAATTGTTAACATATACCTTACTGCCAAACACTCCTCAACCATCGCGAACAGGCCTCCTCCCACCACGTTGCTGGATCGAGATCCAGGCGAGTTTTCACGCCTCCACCACCTACTGTCGAGCTCGATTCTCGATCGAACCCCAGCTTGTTTGACTCCTCTACGAACCCGCACACATTCAACCTCGAAGTCCACGACCAAGCCCACCGCAATCCCTACTTGCGCTTGGCCTCACACTGCAGCTCGAATTCGAGCTCGAGCACAAGACTTCCAAAATCTGTAATGCGAAACCCTAGACCCCTTTGAATCCTCAACTCGCGGCCATCGATGATGACGATGCGATTTCCTCGCATGCTCGAGCACGCGAGCCCCCCCCCCCCCCCGTTCCCTATTTTTTTTGATTAGGTTAAAGCTTCGTTTTGGGTGACCAAAGGTACGAGAACAATAGGGTTGCATAAAAAAGGGATATCAAGGAAACAGTGAAAGACGTTCGCGTGAAAATTGTTTCTGCCTGTTGGTTACAACAGAGATTTGTTAGCTTAAGGGATTACAGGTAGCAGCTGATTTAAAATTAAATATTTTTATATTCGAAATATCTTGTTTAGGTACCCAGTTATTAAATTTGATTCGATATAGATTTCAGTGCGTTTATATAACGTACGCTCCCACAACAACTCCAAACACTCCGAAAATTGAAATCCGATAATAATAAAATATTACGGATCCAATGGAGCTGGTTTCGTCAAATTCCGAGACTATGTTTTGGAAGGCTATTTTTAAATTCAATTCAAACTATAAAAAAATTAAAACTGAACAACCCACTGTTAATTTCAGTTTTACAACTTCTATTATCTTCAGTGTTATCAATATAAATTTTACAAGCCTTCAAATTATTTTTAACCGGCTTAAAGTTCCAGATTCAATAATTTACCAAATTTCGATAATTAAATCCAATATTTAATTATCCAATAAATATTGATATTTGAAATTCAAGTTAAAAATTTACTTTTAAATATTCCAATTTAAATTGCTTGAAAATTCCGGGTCGTCACATTAGGCTTGATCGACCAAGGGTTCGACCTAACCATGCCCTAGGTCGACCGGCCGGTCGACCTAAGGGGAGGGGCTGTCGACCCACCTTGGGTAATGAACGAAGGAAAATTCCTTCATTCATGGCCAAATTTTGTACGTCATTTGCATTATTTTGCTTCATCTGGTCCTTCCGTTCTTGAATCCGATGCCTCATATTCAGCCTATGACGTGGTTGCATCCTATTCAATCCCTAAATCTATCAGTTTGAGATCCACTTGTACACCTATAAATAAGACCCTAGGCCTAACACTTTTTCTCGTTCTAAGATTTTCTCCAATTGGGTTCACCTTTTGAGGAAGGACCCTAAGCAGAATAATTTTCCAAGAAAAGAATCTTTTTAACAAAAAATTTTAATACCCTCAAGTGGATCCGGAAAGACCAAAAGGAAGAGCTTAGGACCACAGGTGAGTGATTGTAATTATTTTAGATTTCTTTAAGTAATTTAAAATAATTGGGTTTCCACTAGTTGTAGTTTTACTACGATTTTTGAAATAACCTTTTTAGTAGTTTATTTACAGTTTTTAGAATTATCTTCAATCTACTTCTTTTTGCTATTATTTTTAGTTAATTTTAGTTTATTTCTATTAATTATAGCTTTTCCATTTATTTACAGTTTATTTACAGTATTTTAATTTATTTATTTTTATTTATGCATTATTTACATCTTTTTCCTACGCTTTGGGTTTTCTTCTATTTTCAGTTTTCTTTTATTTTTACTTCTTCTTCGCGTATGGATTAGAATAGATTAAACGCGAATATGGATTAAAATCATAAGAATATTGGAATAATGGAAGATAAGATGTAAATGGTAAAGAATGTAATAAAAAGGAATTAAGACTAAAATTGAGCCTAATTATGATATTGATGTTAGAATTTGACTAATTAAAGATAATTGGCCTAGTTATAACTTAGAATTATAACTAAAAAGAGTATAAGATGAAAGGAGCTTATTTTTACACTTAGACCTTAGGTTAAGTAACAAGCATGATTACAACATGGGTTAGAATAAGAAATAGAACATAGTGAGGCTTATTTTAAGACTTAGGATAAATTAATAAGCACAGATAGTAAGAACGAAAGTAAAGGCTGTTTAAATAATTTATCTAAGTTAATAAGCAAAGAATTAAAGTAGGACCTGTACCAAATAACATTCGCTCATTGTTTCTATGGACACAGTGTTTTACGTAACCCTGAAGTGAAACGAGGTGTCTCACATAACCCTGAAGTGAGATGAGGTGTCTCACATAATCCTGAAGTGAGACGAGGGGCACGTTTATGTTAATAACAGTAGTAAATGGTAAATAAGTAGAAGTCCAAATCATGGGGATTTGGGCAAAGGGCGTAGCTAGATATTGTTTGGATGACGGGCCAATACTAATAGCATTTCCCCTATTATTTCTATAAACATGTTGTCTCACATAACCCTGAAGTGAAATAAGGTGTCACATATAAACCTAAATTGATACGAGGTCTCTTACATAATCCTAAAGTGAGACGAGGGGAACGCTTATGCTGGAGCTTGAGGAAATAAGAAGAACCAGTGGGTGGAACAACATGTAACATGAGCATGGTGGCAGTCACGCATGCGACTTCCATTCGGGTGCTTAGTAATCATTATGAGTTTTAAGCGCTTGGCGTGTGCCTTTCGTAGGCACCAATGTCTAATGCGTAGGGAGCTTTAGCATCCAGTCCACAATAGATTCTATGAAGTAGCAGGCTGATAAAAGGGCAGTAATAGGAATTCAGCCTAATCTAAGCAGCTATCAAAAACAAGTGCAAACAATCAAAGTTAATCAATTATGTTGATCTAGTTAATTCGTATTTATTTCCAGCTTATTCCTTCTCTTTATTTCCTTTTTTCCTTTTATATATATAACTTTTGTAAAGTATATTACTTTTACTTTTTTTAAGACTCTAGTAATTACTATCATCTCACCAGACTTTTAGTCTGACCCACTCCTATATTTTTCCCTTTTCCCCCATATGCCATCAAGAGCGAGCGAGGTAGATTAGTGGAATCAGGGAGGTTGCAGTAACTAAGATTCTTCTTATGTATTTCTCTTCTTTATTTTCAATTTTTAGTTCTTATATTGTATTGGTACTATTTGAGGGATGATTTACACTCTGATTTTATAGAGACTATGGTTTTTAATTTCGCAAGACAAGTATGGATATTTTAAGACATATGATGTATTCGGTATTTAAAGCAATCATGAATTTCTGCTCTAAATAAGTCATTATTTAAATTATTTCCATTGTTTTTACCTAATTCTGTCTTGTGGATCTAAGTCTCCACTAGTCTTAGTTTATACTTACAACACGCCACATTTTTTAGTGTGTCCTTTTGGATGTACTAAGGGGTGTGGGGAGTTACAATATTGGAGGTCGCGTCTTTGGAGCAGATGGAGATGGAAGAGGAAAAGGGGGAACTTCCTTGATTATGGGGTTGGTATGAATCCCATGTTTAGACAAACTTTTCCTATTCAAACGTTCACTCAAATATTGCCTTGTCGATTCATGTCAAGCTCCTCTTATCTCGAGACATCTGCAAAGTGTGGTCAATAACATGAATCTTGTCGGGATAGTCAGTAATGACGATCATATCAAGTGATGCCCAGGACCTAAAAATGAACAGATAGAATTAAAAGTTAAATAATAATCCAAACTACATGACACTGCACGCCGCAACACTAGAATGTACTTTAGCATGGGGGTTCGATTTCAGTTAATCTTCTAATGTTGATTATCTGTCGATTTTTTGTTTTAAAATGGACCGAAGATGTTCCAAACATCTGGCTGCTCAGACTACAGGTACTTCACTTTTAAAATATATCAAATCTGGCATAGAGTCAAGCTCGGCCACAACTTCATAAGCGCAGCAAATTCTTATTCAACAAGAGCAGCAACCAGAAATTCCATATATTGATCAACAAAACCTAGGGAATCCCAATGTAGAGCAATAGATCCTTGAAAATCTGGTTGAACCGGTGGATGGTCCTCAAATAGATCCGCACCTAAAACTTTTGAGGATGCTGTAGTACTGAATAACCTAGTCGATTCAGTTTCCTCCAAAATCGATAAAGGATCTCTTTAGAGGATATGCAGTTAGCACAGAATTCCATTTGATGATGTTCTAGCACGATCGCATGATCAGAGAGCTCACCATCCTCTAGAAGGATATATATATAGCTTGTAATAGATATATGTGCTTGGTGGGTTGCGTCCCACCATTTAATCAATTTGACTGTCGAGTCCTAAACTTTATGAGACTAGCTCCTACACAACTAAATCCAAACAGCTACGTTTTTCTTCTTAGCACTTATCTTGTTTTCTCTGAGCATTTGAATCGAGTGCCTATACATCTATAGCTTCAAGTGCAAGAAAGAAAACCAATCTCTAATTTATTTGGAGTCAATAAGGGGTTATAGAATAGTTACTAGGGCTTGGAACAAGCTGAGTTATTTTAAAGCCATATGGTTTTATGCATGCTGTCCACCCGAGTTCACTCATAGATGGATATCTGAATGTAAGTTTTATTTCGAATGCCATCCGTGCATTTTCTTTATAGTCTGCATGCTTAATTTATTTTTCTTTGTTATACAGATGTTCCGAAGGGACCCAGTGGTGGATCACTTTTGGATACCATTAATACTCTTATGGCAGTCCTAGTCGAGGATATGTATATAAGAACTCTATTGACGGACGAGAATTTTCTTTCCCATGGTTTATTAGAAGAAGGCTGCAACACCAGCATAGTATCAGTTGTCGACATGGAGGATGATAGTGATAATGATGATAACAATCCGCCCTTAGGAGGCAAAGTAGATCCTGATTTTCTCTTGGTCCCAAGTCCTAGGGCTCGAGCTGTAGAAAATATAGAACTAAAATATAAAGGCACCAAGGAAGGTGAAATTGTTAGAGAGTGTGGTGAGGTTGACAAAAGTGATATTGATGTGGGCCATGGGTCTCAAACTGAACAACCCAGTGATGATCCACCGCATGCTCCTAAAAAGTGATTGGTTGTGAAAATTTCAAAGACGCAAACTTCCACTTAGCTTGCACTAGTCACAAGTGCAGAGAAGACTCCATTTATTCCTTCAACGAGCATGTTCATTGGTTTAGGGTCTATTCCTACAGAATTTGGCTCTTTCGACGATAATAACATCAACATTGGTGACATTGGTTCTCAAATTCGCTTTGAGAAGGAAACCATCTCAACCATTGCGGGAGAGGTTGCTCCCATAAGTAAAGCTCCAGTACATGGTCTGTTGGGGGGACACTATGACACACATACATGTGCACTGTGCGTCACTCGCACTTGACCCTTGTCCTTGCCCATTTGATCTAACTCATTCCTGCTTTCTTTACAGGTTCGATGGATAAGGGAAAGAATTCATTCTGATCCTTGGAAGGGAAGGCATATTATGTTCAATGCCCCCGGACGAGCTTATACCATCAAGGGAGTGATCGAAACTATGATTCAAGTTATCGCTCCAATTGTGACAAAGACGACCGAGACAGGAGTAGTTACGACAGGGACTGCTTTTCTCATGATTCCACTTCTAAACACTGACCTAGATCTAGTTCACCTCCTTTCAAAGGCCCGAATAGGAAACCTGACCGCAGTGATGATATTCCACTGGCCGGCTCTTCTCGAGCTCCACTATTTTCCTTTGTCCCTTTCCAGCCTACAATGTTATCCTATTCAAGCCGATCTTCCAAGCATAAACGTTGTAAAAGCGACTCCGATACTATCCTTTAGAGGCCGAGTAAAGAAAGTGTTGTTGCTCTAGCTATTATAGAGGAGCAGCTGATAGACACTAAGGGTCTGATGGCCGGGCATGGCTGAGCTTCAGAATGAATTCCCCAACATTTGCTTTAATGGAGTTATGTTTTTGCCAAACTTAAAGGGAATTCCTACTGAAATCCAACAGAGCACCATCGACTACACGATCGATGTCTACAATCAATTCAATGAACGAGTATAGCTGGCCGAAAAGATTTCAAAATTTTCAAGGGATACGCTTAGAGAATCAGAAACTGATTGAAGCAAAGAATAACAAAATCATATTCTCTCTTGACACCGATATTGAGAACTTAATAAAATTACAAGCCAAAGAGGAGAAGAATGTTATTAAAGCACTCAAAGTTAAGAGAACCAAGCATTTGAATGAAATCGAGCAAAGCATCACCAGAACCATGAGCTTGTCATGGAAAGGGACAATGCTAGGAGGAACGATGATAAATTGAAAATCAAACTCAAGCGTGAGACCAAGAAAAAAGATGAAGCACAAAAAATTACTCAGGATGCATGCGACGAGCTGGTCACCGTCAGAAAAGGCCAGGGACATTGATGCTCTTGTCAAGAGAGAAGTTGAAGGTGCAGTAGAATAGACTGAGGAGTAGATGATGAAGAGATTTGAGCCACTATCACTCAATACAATGCCAATGTGCTCAAGTTTCGAAATCTAGAGTGGTTCATAGTGGACTACCCTTTAATGCTAGCCCGTGCCTAGGAACGGGTCATAGAGGAAGAGAAAGAATTTTTCAGGAGTGATAATATTGATATGGAGTAGTTGGAAAAGGAGATTTTAAATTAAATAAAAATCCTTCGCGATAACAGACATATTATTCATTTGAAACTTGATGCAACCACCCAAAATAATTTGGCAAGGTTTCGGCTCTTCGCATCATGATAGTACAGCTGTCAAACTCCAACGGCCTAGGCTGCTCCTTATTCCATCTTTGAATCTTCTATCGACGCTGGCTATGACACAGAGAAGCCATAGCTTCAAAAATCCACTGTTCTTTACCTATTCTCGAGGGAATTCTCGACAGCACTCCAGTTCATGCGGAAGTTAAAACTGAAGAAAATATCTTGTTGACTTCTCCTATTTTCCAGAGAGTTGACGTGTCGTCGATCAGTGTCACTAATATCTCTCTTTGTATTCCATTAGCTACATGCCAGCTTACAATTGCCCTACTTGCACTCTAGGACTCTCAACCAGGGCATCAAATATCGACTACGAAGTACGTAGCCGTCACGTCCTTGACATTAATTCTTAACATCTTGGTTAGGGAGATCTCGAGCCTTGACAAGCGTATGATATATGCTTTGTTGGAAGAAGCAAACGATGAGAATTAAGGGACTCAAGTTGATGAGAAAGTTATTATTTCTGGGGTCTCCCAATCCCTATTGGGTCCCACCATGCATGATCTTGAGAAAAAATAAGAGTGGATATTCTCCTCGTCAGTCAATTCAAGCAGGAGCAAGTAAAAATTTTCCCTCCTCCGTTATCAATCGCTTTGCCTGGGCAAACCGTTTTTGCTCCAGTCTACATTCCTCCACCTGGGAGTACTCGAAGTACGTCGACGGTATTCTCACAGAGCGTTCCAACCTCTATTTCTCTGCCCGGGAGCAGCTAGAGTGCGCCTATTGGATCTTTACAAGGCACTCCCTCTAAAGGCCAAGGCATTAGAGAAGAGGTGGAAATAGCCAAGGAGAGTGATCGAGTGAAGTCTACCCTAGTTCTAAGAAGAAGAAGAAGTCAATGAAGAAATAGTTGCTACCTTGTTTCCATGTAGATAGACTCCATTTATTTGTTGGCCGGCTTTGTATGGATTTGCCACTCATTATTACATTTTTGCTTCTGGTGTGACCCACTTGTACTTAGCTTTCATAGTTTAATGTTAATATCGAAGACTTTTTATTTTGTGAAAAATTTGTTCAAAATTGTCTAAATACTCAAGAGAAACGGTGCGACGACCTGACTTTTTCTCCACAAAAAAGTCTTATCATCAAGAAGAAAGAATGGGATAGAAAAGAGAAAAGAAAGAGAAGAAAGAAGAACACAACATCAGAATCTCAACAGCGGAACGAATAAATTATATTAATAACATAAAATATTACATATTTTATAACCACTATCAGAGTACACAGATATACAACACATACTAGACAGTTATAAACACCTGTCTAGTATTTACAACATAATACAACTCAGAGACAATCACAGATCACACAGCGGAATACTATATATCTAACGCAGAAGCCTCCTGCTCCATTACTCCTCCAATATTCGTCAAAGCTAACCTGAATCCCTTGGCTACTCGTAAAAATTTGAGTACCCAAGAGTTTAAGAAAACAGAAGATAAACTCCGGGTCAGACATGGGTCTGGTGTGAGTAACAGGTTAAAGTTGCTTAATTTTGAAAATCCTTTTGAAAAGAAAAGGTATCACGTAAGAATTCCCACACATAAACATGGAAAAAAATTTACCTTACGCTAACCAAAACATTTGATAGGAAATCCAGTGATATTATAATAGGTCTAGGGTTTTCAAGTAAATATGAAATAGCCGAAATTGTTACATTTATTAAATTCCAGCTACTAGCCACAAAAGTGGGTAATACAATCAAAACCGTTGGCACTTATTGGATTTTGGATTCCATCAATGGCAGAGCTACTGGGATACCGCCCGTCACAGTACGTGGCCTAGATCAACGTACCGAGGAGCCACCCTAACTCCCCTGCAACACAAGACCGGACCCATTCCTTACTGAACAGTTTCGAACAAGACAACCCCCGCAGTTGGTGTACATCCAACTGCCCACACAGCCGAAATAAAAAGGGACCTCTAGACAGGGGTAAATCTTGCTCTCCAGTGGGAGCTACCCACGAAGCCTTGCTGCACCTCCCCTGTTTTAGCCATTCCCGATTGATGAGGCTTGAGGCTACGATTACCTTTAGAGGACACATCACTTAGAATGCTCATCGTCCACCTGACGATGTTCTGAAAGCATTCAATCCATACAAGTTCGTTCCTGGTTCGAACGAAACTGAAGGCATTATCTCGTTACACTCATGTTGGAATCACCCTCAGAGTTAACGCCGACAACCCTTGCACTCTAAATCACCATCTCGAATCTATAAGAACTAGTTCTGTCAAACTCATCACGGAATCACCCCCAGAGTTATATTGACGTATAGTCCTTACACCTCAAGTCTTCACTCTTCACAAGAGATTCACGACCTATCGTTAATTTGGACCGATGTGGTTTTCGGATATCCAAATATGGAAACCCGATTCCGGTCTCATCGAAATCCAAAGCGTTTCTTTTAAGGCCAAGTTGTTTTAAAGGTTTAAAACAATTCAATTATCTATATATCTAAATAGATAAATCACAGATTCACACAGATAATCAGCATTATCATCATATCGGATAAACCATATTATCATTATCAAAAGATAATCTATATCAACATCCCAATGCAACCAATGCATCCAAAGCACTCAACATTATCTATCTCATATCTGAGATTCAAACCATCCAAAGTAAACAACATCATCCATCTATATAAGCAATGATTAACCACACTAAATATGATTAATTTAAGATGAATTAAATTAATTACATCATTCAAATTAATTTAAAGTAAATTAAATTAATTACCAACATCAACTTGCTTATTACTATTGATTAATTATCTTAATTATCAATCAATTAATTAATCATCAACCAATTATTTATTTCAATTAATCATCCCTGATTAATTAACCTTTAATTACATTCAGGTAATTATTCACTAACTAATTTCTTCAAATTAATTATATGAAATCAAATACAGTAATTAACCTTTAAATTACTTTCTTATTTAATTAATCATGAATTAATTACATTACTCCTTAATTAATTACATTAATTAATTAATTCATAAATTTAATTATTTCTAATTAAATCCATTTTTAATTACATCATTAATTATAATAATTAGTGATCTTCTAATTACATTTTCAAATTAAATTAATTACATTAAGTAATTAATATTTATTTAAATCATAACTGTTAATCACCCTTGATTAACTCCATTCAGTAATCAACTACCCTTCATTACTTTACCAAATAAATTAATTACTCATTAATTAATTATCTCCAATTAATCCTTTGATTAATTCACAAAGTAATCATACTCAAATAACTTCATTATCAAATCACTTCCAATTAATTACATATAGTAATTATCCATTAATTACTTCTCTAAGTAATTCCTCTTCATTAAATTACATTAAGTAAATATCCTTCACAAATCATAAAATGATTAATTTTAAATTAATTAAACTGAATTAATTAACTTAAACTAATCAAATTAACTCAATTAATTAAAATACCTAATTTATTCCTTAATTACTTCCATAAGTAATTATACTTAACAATTTACTCAAATTAATTATCTTTAAATTAATTAATCTAATTAATAATTAAAATTAATCACATTAATTAATTATTAAATAATCCTTACTTAATGTCCTTCATTAACTATTAACAACTCTTTAATTATTTTCTAAAATAATTAACATTATTGAGTGTTAATTAAAACTTAATTAATTTATTATTATTTGATTAATTAATTATTAACTAAAAACTAATCTTGTTTAATTAATTACAAGTTAATTACTCTAAAATTAATTAACCTTAAACCTTTATGATTAACCCTTGGTTACCATTTTATTTATTTCCTTAAATAAATTAATTGTTCATTTAATTATCCTAATAATTAAATGAAATACAAAAGATTAAATTATTATTTAACTTTACAAGTTTAAATTCAATCTGAAACCTTTAATTGCTAAATAATACTTTTGTTATAAAATAAATTTTACAAAAGTTAAAACAAATTTCTTTTAAAATTAAAACCATTTAAATTTTTACATTATCATTCAAATTTGGTTTAAACACTTACACTTATAAAACTTAAATTTATTTTTTAAACAAAGATTCAAATCCAAATTTGAATCAAATTTTACATTTTGTTTAAACATTACTTCATATTTCAATTTCAAATTTAAATTCAAATTATTTAAAAACATTTTAAACAATAAACTCCTTTAAAGTTATTTTAAAGCAAATTTGAATTTAAATACTTCATCACTTCCAACTTGTGATTCAATTCAACTTGAATCCATAATTTAAGTTAGATTTAAAACTTACTTTAAATTCTTGCTTCCATTTTTAAATTTAGTTTTAAATTTTTGAAAACAAGACAAATTTTCAAAACTCCAACAAACCAACCCGAGCTAAAACTAAAATAACTCGAGTAACACATTCGCCTTAAAATCAATTAAAACCCAAATAAAAAAATCAGGTTTATACAAAACCTGTGCTGACAGGTTTACCAAAACCCTGTAACAAAGTTAAATACCTGAGACCACATCTCAATTACTTCGAGTCCCAATCCCCATTTCTTCGAGCAAAAACCCAGTTCCACTCGAACGTGACTCGAATGCCTTCTTCCCCCACAACACAGTATGCACACCATAAATTCGTGCACCTGCACCATTACTTCACCCAACTCCGACCTCTCGTGGCCACTCACGCATGTCGCCGTCCACTCCCAAACTCAACTCCGACCCTCCAATCAAATGCAGAATTCCCAAATCAAAATTGAGCATTTGAGCCGAGATCTGGAACAATGGGTCGATACTACTATCACTTCAAACCCAAAATTCAGATCATCAAAAGAACTTCACCTTCGGCCATGAACTCCTCCATACCTCGTCTATCCCCAGCTTGAACCACGAAGAACTCGATCACATATTTTGATCGTGGTGACCAATTGCTTTTGCTCACAGAAACTAGGGTTAAAAGAAAATAATCCCAAATTACTACGGTTCCCCTTCATAAATCCATCATCCCATATTTTTCCTTGGATCTTCACTCTTTACTCTATCACCAGAGAGTTCCATGGCCACCCTGACCACCTTAGTTGACAGCTCCAACCCCAAAACCCATTTATGAATAAACCAGGAATGATGTTCTAATTTCAAACTTAAAATTATGATTTTAATTTAAAAATCAAGTTTTTGTTTAAGTAATCTATTTATATCCCTAATTCAAGAATCCAAGACATTTAAAACATTACTTCTAAAAAAGTTTCTCTGTTATTTGTTCAATTTCCATAGTCAATAACAAGTTTATTATCCTCAGTAAAATTTAACACTTTAATTAGGATATACTAACATGTTTTGTTTGACAATTTGCATCTAAAAATGGATTAGATCTTGAGTTCATGAATTTGTAATTAGATCTTTAAGTCTGGAATCTAGAACAGGAAAGAATACATCAACAGCAAGCAGGCATTCAAACCCATACATATATACAAACATTTTCTTCATACTCATCTCAGGAAACCATTCAAGAGACTATATTAATTTAAATTAGTTTTTAAAATAAATTGTTACTCACAGATTTAAAAGAGCAGAGCATCCATGTTTGACAGCTTCAGATTTTACTTTTAATTTTTTTTATGACTTGAACTTCAGATTGCTTTTTAAACTGCAGATGCTTGAAACCTAAATTGTGTTTCAAATTTCCAGAACTTCAATTCCAACTTTGAGTTTGCTTCAGTACTTTAAAAACCTTTTAGTCTTGATTTTACTACATTGCTTAAGCTCTCTGATTTTCAGTTACATGCATGCTTGTTTCGAGGTGAACACATGCACGCTTGATGAAGTTTCAACACAGAAAGGCAGGGATTTCCAGATGCATAGATTTGTAGAATTGGATTGCAAATTTGATTTATTTTGGTTAGAGGAAACTGGTTTTGGATCTAGTTTGTGAGGGGGATTTGCAGATTTAGTTTAGAACAGAATTTGATTTGAAGAAGAGATTTGCAGATTTTGATCTTGGTTTAAAAATTTGTTTATAGATCTTGGGTTTTCAGATTTGTTTGAGAGGGAAATTTGCAGATTTTGCTTGAACAAAGTTTCTGGTTTTTGAAATGTTGGTGCAGATTGAACTTTATTGTTGCAAAATGAATTTCAGATGTTAGATCTGAATAATTCCTTAAGTTTTGGAGAAGAATTGCAAAAAGAAAATGAGATGAAAAGAAATGTTTACATGAACAAGTATTTGATTTAATTAAAAATAAAAGAAAAAGAAAAGTTTAAGAGGACACTTGTATTTAATCTTAACATTTGTCACTTGGTTATATTATATGGCTAACACATGTTAATGAGATGTCTTAAGAGACCTACACATGTATTTTAAGTATTTTAATTTAAATTGAATTTTAAAAACTTTTATATCTTAATTCATTATTTCTTATGTATAAATAAATGAGTTTCTTCCTTTTCTTTTATAGAAAAACAAAACAAAACAATTTTATAAATAAAAGCCTATTCAAATACTTTTAAGTATTTATTCTTTAAAACATTAAATTCAAACTTTAAATTAATTATCAAATCCAATTTTAAAAATCAAGTTATATATAGATGCATATATAAGTCTATTAAAATTAAAAATAATAATTCTATTCCTTACAAAATATATTTATGTTCATAAGAACTTAAGTATACTAATTTTTATTTAAAAATAACAAATTAAACAATATTAAATAATTTATAGAAGAGATTATAAACAAATTAAGATCATTTTGAGATTTGTATTTTAACTCTTATATATAAATTTCAAGTAATATAAAATAAAACTTAGCTTCTATATTTATCTATTTTAAATTCATATTTTTAAGTTAAATAAAATTTCAAAAAAAAATAAGATTTATCATAGTATAAACCATAACATTATCTATTGAATTTTTTAGAAAAGTCAATTCTTAAATTTAAATCAAATTTCCAATTTACCCAAATAAAAATTAGAAAATAGAAAATTGATTCATTTACTAAATTCAAAAATCAAAGTTTATAAATATACAATATATACAATTATATATATTATAAACAGAAAATAATTTATTTATCTAAAAAGATAAAATCTTTCAATTTAAATATTTATTAAAACATGATTTTAAATCAAATTCCAAATTTGTTATTTAAATTATCAAATTAAATTTATAACACAGATTATTAAATTTATATTGCCCAATTTCCGGGATATCACATTCCCCCCTTAAAAGAATTTCGTCCCCGAAATTTAAAAGCAAAGGTAATTTAATAATCTATCTTAAGATTTTATTTTAAAACATAAGCATATATTATCAAACATATGCTAACAACCATAGCAACCAATTCATTTAATCAAAACAAATTTAATTATCCAAAAAAATTCTGGATAAAATTTTTACGAGTTTCCCCGGTATAAATATCGATATACTCGCTCTATAGAATCTAAACAATCAATACTATTAAGCTATAGAGCTCCTATCCAACTAGATCTACTAACAAAACAATATATCAGACTACAGACGAGTCTGAATCAACAATCACATCCTCCTGAACTGCTGGTTCACAACCAGAGATAAACCATACATGTACTCCCTCAGAGATACGTGAACCACATCGAATCCCAGTTTCCAAACTGGCAATTCAACCTTGAAAATCAAACACCAATACTCACAAAAACTCAGAAAAGGTCCAAAACAGTTCGGAGCTGACTTACCCCGTCTTACTCAATCTTATAGCTTTTTAGATCAAAGAAAACTTACCCAAAAATCAAATCTCTGACTCCGGAATCCAAATTCCTTTGTCTCTTATACACAAAATATTTCTGACGATCCTGGGCTGCCTCAACTCTCCTGATCAGCTCAACCTTCGCTGATGTCTCTAGAAACAAACTGGACCAATACAATCCAACAAATTGATCTCCTCAAGATCAATCCCAAACCAAGAACACCAACTCTACTCCACAAACATCAGAAAACTAACTTACATCTCTTATCCGGAAAAGACAAAACAAGGCACTCCCAAACTGCTTCCGCTACACAACTCTGATCTGAAGCAGAAGAAAAGCTCGAGCACACACTGGATAACACATCACAGAAATATGGTTCAATAGATCCATAAAAGAAAACTCAGATGCCCCATCTGATCCAAAGCTGCTTCACCAAACCTCCGGTATCAATCCTAGAATCCAGTTGAGAAGAAAACTCAACCTCCAAATACGGTCAAACTTCTCATAGCTCAAGAGAACACTCAAACTATCGCAAGTCACTTTTGCGATCAACCCAGCCTAATATCCAAAGAAAACTGTTCTCTCTTTACCAATCAGAACATCTAGCAAATCCATCGAAGAAATGAAATCCACTCTGGTGCTTCTGAACTCTATCTTCAGAAACTGCTAACCAGAAGATCTTCTTGCTGGCACATAGAACACTCCGAACTGCACTGCTGACACCGACGCCAAAGACTTCCTAATCCAAAACTCTTCGAGAACTCGGGCCTCAAACCGGACAGAAACATCCTGCTGAATCCAGCCACAACACTGAAGTAGACTCACCTCCTTAACTTGTTCCAAAGAAAATCTTCGGAGACATCTATAGTCACTGCGTCTCATCACACAGCTACTAAGTACTGAGATATCAAGATATCATTATTCTCTTCTGCCTAGCCGATAGATCCAAATTCAACTTATCCTACTCAAAGATGAACTCTGAACTTTTACAGGTTACCTTTAGAGATCCATGAAATCCTTACTCCAAGAAAAACTCACTTGAGACGGTATTAGGTCTACAGTCTCGTCAAAATCACTTCCAACCTCAACATTCAAACTCCAACCAAAGTAGTAGTTGTGTTGCACACCCACTACCTTATCTACCTTTATAACCTGTATTGGAAAACCCGAACAGGTAACCCAACAAATAGGTAGAAGTAATTATATAAATATATTTATATATATAATAAAACTACAAATACGCTCTCTCAAGATAGACACCACTCCAGAGCCTAGGTATTCACTCAACCTAATGCTCTGATACCACCTATGACGACCCGACTTTTTCTCTACAGAAAAGTCGTATCATCAAGAAGAAAGAAAGGGATAGAAAAGAGAAAAGAAAGAGAAGAAAGAAGAACACAACATCAGAATCTCAACAGCGGAACAAATAAATTATATTAATAACATAAAATATAACATAGTTTACAACCACTATTAGAGTACACAGATATACAACATATACTAGACAGTTATAAACACCTGTCTAGTATTTACAACATAATACAACTCAGAGACAATCACAGATCACACAGCGGAATACTATATATCTAACGCACTGCTCCATTACTCCTACAATATTCGTCAAAGCTAACCTGAATCCCTTGGCTACTCGTAAAAATTTGAGTACCCAAGAGTTTAAGAAAACAGAAGATAAACTCCAGGTCAGACATGGGTCTGGTGTGAGTAACAGGTTAAAGTTGCTTAGTTTTGAAAATCCTTTTGAAAAGAAAAGGTATCACGTAAGACTTCCCACACATAAACATGGAAAAGTTTTTACCTTACGCTAACCAAAACATTTGATAGGAAATCCAGTGATATTATAATAGGTCTAGGGTTTTCAAGTAAACATGAAATAGCCGAAATTGTTACATTTATTAAATTCCAGCTACTAGCCACAAAAGTGGGTAATACAATCAAAACCGTTGGCACTTATTGGATTTTGGATTCCATCAATGGCAGGGGTACCGCCCGTCACAGTACATGGCCAAGATCAACGTACAGAGGAGACACCCTAACTCCCCTGGAACACAAGACCGGACCCATTCCTTACTTAACAGTTCCGCACAAGACAACCCCGCAGTTGGTGTACATCCAACTGCCCACGCAGTCGAAATAAAAAAGGACCTCTAGACAGGGGTAAATCTTGCTCTCCAGTGGGAGCTACCCACGAAGCCTTGCTGCACCTCCCCTGTTTTAGCCATTCCCGGCTGATGAGGCTTGAGGCTACGATTACCTATAGAGGACACATCTCTTAGAATGCTCATCATCCACCTGACGATGTTCTGAAAAAATTCAATCCATACAAGTTCGTTCCGGGTTCGAATGAAACCGAAGGCATTATCTCGTTACACTCATTTTGGAATCACCCTCAGAGTTAACGCCGACAACCCTTGCACTCTAAATCACCATCTCGAATCTATAAGAACTAGTTCCGTCAAACTCATCACGGAATCACTCCCAGAGTTATATTGACGTATAGTCCTTACACCTCAAGTCTTCACTCTTCACAAGAGATTCACGACCTATCGTTAATTTGGATCGATGTGGTTTTCGGATATCCAAATATGGAAACCCGATTCCGGTCTCATCGAAATCCAAAGCGTGTCTTTTAAGGCCAAGTTGTTTTAAAGGTTTAAAACAATTCAATTATCTATATATCCAAATAGATAAATCACAGATTCACATAGATAATCAGCATTATCATCATATCAGATAAACCATATTATCATTATCAAAAGATAATCTTTATTAACATGCCAATGCAACCAATGCATCCAAATCACTCAACATTATCTATCTCATATGAGATTCAAACCATCCAAAGTAAACAACATCATCCATCTATATAAGTAATGATTAACCACACTAAATATAATTAATTTAAAATGAATTAAATTAATTACATCATTCAAATTAATTTAAAGTAAATTAAATTAATTACCAACATCAACTTTCTTATTACTATTGATTAATTATCAATCAAATAATTAATCATCAACCAATTATTTATTTCAATTAATCATCCCTGATTAATTAACCTTTAATTACATTCAGGTAATTATTCACTAATTAATTTCTTAAAATTAATTATATGAAATCAAATACAGTAATTAACCTTTAAATTACTTTCTTATTCAATTAACCATGAATTAATTACATTACTCCTTAATTAATTACATTAATTAATTAATTCATAAATTTAATTATTTCTAATTAAATCCATTTTTAATTACATCATTAATTATAATAATTAATGATCTTCTAATTACATTTTCAAATTAAATTAATTACATTAAGTAATTAATCTTTATTTAAATCATAACTATTAATCACCCTTGATTAACTCCATTCAGTAATCAACTACCCTTAATTACTTTACCAAATAAATTAATTACTCATTAATTAATTATCTCTAGTTAATCATTTGATTAATTCACAAAGTAATTATACTCAAATAACTTTCAAATAACTTCATTATCAAATCACTTCCAATTAATTACATATAGTAATTATCCATTAATTACTTCTCTAAGTAATTCCTCTTCATTAAATTACATTAAGTAATTATCCTTCACAAATCATCAAATGATTAATTTTAAATTAATTAAACTGAATTAATTAACTTAAACTAATCAAATTAACTCAATTAATTAAAATACGTAATTAATTCCTTAATTACTTCCATAAGTAATTATACTTAACAATTTACTCAAATTAATTATCTTCAAATTAATTAATCTAATTAATAATTAAAATTAATCACATTAATTAATTATTAAATAATCCTTACTTAATGTCCTTCATTAACTATTAACAACTCATTAATTATTTTCTAAAATAATTAACTTATTTTAATCATTATTAATTACAAATTAATTAATCATTAATTAATCCATTAATTTAATTCCAGATTAATTAAATAATTAAGTGTTAATTAAAACTTAATTAATCTATTATTATTTGATTAATTAATTATTAACTAAAAACTAATCTTATTTTATTAATTACAAGTTAATTACTCTAAAATTAATTAATCTTAAACCTTTATGATTAAACCTTGATTACCATTTTATTTATTTCCTTAAATAAATTAATTGTTCATTTAATTATCCTAATAATTAAATGAAATACAAAACATTAAATTATTATTTAACTTTACAAGTTTAAATTCAATCTAAAACCTTTAATTGCTAAATAATACTTTTGCTATAAAAGAAATTTTACAAAAGTTAAAACAAATTTAAAATTTCTTTTAGAATTAAAACCATTTAAATTTTTACATTATCATTCAAATTTGGTTTAAACACTTACACTTATAAAACTTAAATTTATTTTTTAAACAAAGATTCAAATCCAAATTTGAATCAAATTTTACATTTTGTTTAAACATTACTTCATATTTCAATTTCAAATTTAAATTCAAATTCTTTAAAAACATTTTAAACAATAAACTCCTTTAAAGTTATTTTAAAGAAAATTTGAATTTAAATACTTCATCATTTCCAACTTGTGATTCAATTCAACTTGAATCCATGATTTAAGTTAGATTTAAAACTTACTTTAAATTCTTGCTTCCATTTTTAAATTTAGTTTCAAATTTAGTTTTAAATTTTTGAAAACAAGATAAGTTTTCAAAACTCCAACAAACCAACCCGAGCTAAAACTAAAATAACTCGAGTAACACATTCACCTTAAAATCAATTAAAACCCAAATAAAAAGAATCAGGTTTATACAAAACCTGTGCTAACAGGTTTACCAAAACCCTATAACAAAATTAAATACCCGAGACCTCATCTCAATTACTTCGAGTCCCAATCCCCATTTCTTCGAGCAAAAACCCAGTTTCACTCGAACGTGACTCGAATGCCTTCTTCCCCCATAACACAGTATGCACACCATAAATTCGCGCACCTGCACCGTTACTTCACCCAACTCCGACCTCTCGTGGCCACTCACGCATGTCGCCGTCCACTCCCAAACTCAACTCCGACCCTCCAATCAACTGCAGAATTCCCAAATCAAAATTGAGCATTTGAGCCGAGATCTGGAACAATGGGTCGATACTACAATCACTTCAAACCCAAAATTCAGATCATCAGAAGAACTTCACCTCCGGCCATGAACTCCTCCATACCTTGTCTATCCCCAGCTTGAACCACGAAGAACTCGATCACATATTTTGATCGTGGTGACCAATTGCTTTTGCTCACAGAAACTAGGGTTAAAAGAAAATAATCCCAAATTACTACGGTTCCCCTTCATAAATCCATCATCCCATATTTTTCCTTAGATCTTCACTCTTTACTCTATCACCAGAGAGTTCCATGGCCACCCCGACCACCTTAGTTGACAGCTCCAACCCCAAAACCCATTTATGAATAAACCAAGAATGTTGTTCTAATTTCAAACTTAAAATTCTGATTTTAATTTAAAAATCAAGTTTTTGTTTAAGTAATCTATTTATATCCCTAATTCAAGAATCCAAGACATTTAAAACATTACTTCTAAAAAGGTTTCTCTGTTATTTGTTCTATTTCCAGAGTCAATAACAAGTTTATTATCCTAAATAAAATTTAACACTTTAATTAGGATATACTAACATGTTTTGTTTGAAAATTTGCATCTAAACATGGATTAGATCTTGAGTTCATGAATTTTGAATTAGATCTTTAAGTCTGGAATCTAGAACAGGAAAGAATACATCAACAACAAGCAGGCATTCAAACCCATACATATAAACCATTCAAGAGACTATATTAATTTAAATTAGTTTTTAAAATAAATTGTTACTCACAGATTTAAAAGAGCAGAGCATCCATGTTTGACAACTTCATATTTTACTTTTAATTTTTTTTATGACTTGAACTTCAGATTGCTTTTTAAACTGCAGATGCTTGAAACCTGAATTGTGTTTCAAATTTCCAGAACTTCAATTCCAACTTTGAGTTTGCTTCAGTACTTTAAAAACTTTTTAGTCTTGATTTTACTACATTGCTTAAGCTCTCTGATTTTCAGTTACATGCATGCTTGTTTCCAGTTGAACACATGCGGGCTTGATGAAGTTTCAACACAGAAAGGCAGGGATTTCCAGATGCATAGATTTGTAGAATTGGATTGCAAATTTGATTTATTTTGGTTAGAGGAAACTGGTTTTGGATTTAGATTGTGAGGGGGATTTGCAGATTTAGTTTAGAACAGAATTTGATTTGAAGAAGAGATTTGCATATTTTGATCTTGGTTTAAAATTTGTTTACAGATCTTGGGTTTTCAGATTTGTTTGAGAGGGAAATTTGCAGATTTTGCTTGAATAAAGTTTCTGGTTTTTGAAATGTTGGTGCAGATTGAACTTTATTATTGCAAAATGAATTTCAGATATTAGATCTGAATAATTCCTTATGTTTTGAAGAAGAATTGCAAAAAGAAAATGAGATGAAAAGAAATGTTTACATGAACAAGTATTTGATTTAATTAAAAATAAAATAAAAAGAAAAGTTTAAGAGGACACTTGTATTTAATCTTAACATTTGTCACTTGGTTATATTCTATGGCTAACACATGTTAATGAGATGTCTTAAGAGAACTACACATGTATTTTAAGTATTTTAATTTAAATTGAATTTTAAAAACTTTTATATCTTAATTCATTATTTCTTATGTATAAATAAATGAGTTTCTTCCTTTTCTTTTATAGAAAAACAAAACAAAACAATTTTATAAATAAAAGCCTATTCAAATACTTTTAAGTATTTATTCTTTAAAACATTAAATTCAAACTTTAAATTAATTATCAAATCCAATTTTAAAAATCAAGTTATATATAGATGCATATATAAGTCTATTAAAATTAAGAATAATAATTCTATGCCTTACAAAATCTATTTATGTTCATAAGAACTTAAGTATAATAATTTTTATTTAAAAATAACAAATTAAACAATATTAAATAACTTATAAAAGAGATTATAAACAAATTAAGATCATTTTGAGATTTGTATTTTAACTCTTATATATAAATTTCAAGTAATATAAAATAAAACTTAGCTTCTATATTTATCTATTTTAAATTCATATTTTTAAGTTAAATAAAATTTCAAAACAAATAAGATTTATCATAGTATAAACCATAACATTATTTATTGAATTGTTTTGAAAAGCCAATTCTTAAATTTACATCCAATTTCCAATTTACCCAAACAAAAATTAGAAAATAGAAAATTGACTCATTTACTAAATTCAAAAATCAAAGTTTATAAATTTACAATATATACAATTATATATATTATAAACAGAAAATAATTTATTTATCTAAAAAGATAAAATCTTTCAAATTAAATATTTATTAAAACATGATTATTAAATCAAATTCCAAATTTGTTATTAAAATTATCATATCAAATTAAATTTATAACAAGGATTATTAAATTTATATTGCCCAATTTCCGGGATATCACATACGGTTTACATTCAGTGTACTTACGATTTAACTCTTTAGTGATCATTTTCGAATCAGGTCCTTAATCCATTTTATGATTTGCCGACTCACATCATTCTAGCAAATGTAAGGAAATCTTTAAGAAAACCACTTAACATAGTGGCTTGAGTATCCTTCTCCAGGATAATAAATTCCAACCGCACCAAACTCCGGGCGCAAGCTTAAGTTAACTACTTAGAATCGTAATCCGTACATCCTCATCTAGGATGTTAGCATTCGACCACACCTAACTTCGGGCATTGATCGAAATCTTAATAGTTGGATCCCACTTTACTCCAAACGTGTGCCTTCCATTCTACCTACTTCGGGCAAGATGTTAAAGATCAGACAGACTTGTCACGCCTATTGCCATTTATACGTCTGCCGCTAATCTGAGGAGGAGAGTTGAGTAAGCATTGGTCATATCATGCTCTTTTTGATTTATACTCCTACACTCCATCCGAGGGTAAGAGTTAGCGTATGGATGGTTGTTTCATGTTCGGTTTTAAGTTTGTGCTCTTTCCCTATTCTGAAGGCAAGAGCCAGTTTTCAGATGATCATGTTTCATCCGACTTAGGTTTATACTCCGGCTCCTATTCCGAGAATGAGAGTAACGATACGAATGCTCGTATCACATTCGGTCTGTGTTTATAATCCTACCCTCAATCTGAAGGCAAGAGTTGAGATGCGGAGTGTCAAATCATGTTCGACTTATATTTATACTCTTGCTCCTTTTTCGGGAGCAAAAGTTAGGGAGCGGATGGTCGTATCATGTCCGGCTTATGTTTATACTCACTCCCCCAATCCGAAGGCAAGAGTTAGCTGATGTCAATCTTTGGACAACAAGAAGGACTTCATAGGCCCCATCATGGACCATAAAAGTTTGACCGACACCTATCTCCGGGTACCTGTGCACATGCATTAATCATATGCAGATCCGTTCGAGTCGATCAAATCATAACTCTAAAGAAACGAGAAACCAGAAGTTTGGATTGAAAAGGCCGTTTATTTCACATAAGACAAAAAATGACAGAATATGTCTTATTGCAAGGCTTTAGCCTATTATTTACAAGTTTATTCTAAGTGAAATAGCGTCTTAGGTGCTCATATTCCATGCCCTTGGAGAAAAATTTAATCCACAGTTGCCAGCTTTGTAAGTGCCATCTCCAAGCTTTTCCTCAATTGCATATGGACCTTCCTAGCTCAGGCCCAAGTTCTTAAGACCGTGGAAGATTCGTTTGAGGACCAAATCATCGATATCAAAGGTTCTACTCCTAACTTCGGCGTTGTAATATTATGCAATTTGGTGTCTATGCATAGCTACTCTCAACTCAGCTTCGATCTTCTTCTCATCGATCATATCAAGAGACTCCAGAAGGAGTTGCTTAATTGTCCGTTGATGATAGTGGGTAAGTCGATGAGAAGGTACTCCTTGTTTGACCGGAATTATAGCCTTTGATTCGTATGCCAAGGTGAATGAAGAATGGCGAGTTGTGGATAAAGCCGGTGTCCTTCAGGTTATCCACTTTCTCCCTGAGTGCAACAGATCTCTCCAGACCCAGGCTGCAGCATCTTTGTTTCACGGGAATGCATTTAGGATTGATGTTTATGGAATGGCTCGCTATTCCAGGTGAGATCCTACACATATCTTAGTGTGTCCAGGAAAACACATCCAAGTTTTCTTGGAGAAAACTAACCATCTCCCTCGTCACATTAATACCGAGCTAAGATCCAAACTTCAGGACATTACTCGAGTCATCCTTGTTGACTGGAACAACGATTGTCAACTCAACGGGAGCTGTATGTCCACCCTTCGGCTCTTTTCATCTGTCCATGTCATCGTAGAGCCGGCTAGTTTGCTCGAACTGGGGATTAGGCGGTAGTTTCCATGCATCTAAATCCTTTATGCAGAGGACCCCCTCTGCACTCTTTCCTTTTTTGTTACGCCTTGTTTCCTTTAGTTCAATGACATAACACTCACGTCCAGCCCTTGATCTCCGTGCATGATCCCTACCCTATTTTCTGTAGGAAATTTCATAGTTAAACACCGGGTAGTGATGGCCGTTCTAAATTCAGCTAGTGCCGGTCGGCCCAAGAACGTGTTATAAGCAGAATAAATATCCAAAACTAAAAACGACACAGCCTGCACTTACCTACGGTCGCCCTCATCAAGTTCCACCAGTAATTCGACAAATCCTATGGCTTCAATAGTTATCTCTTGAACCCTTGTATATGAGATCTACAAGGCTTTAAATTTCTCCCTCCAACATTAATTGGTCGTAAGCTTTTATGAACGAAATATTGACTAAACTCCTACAGTCAACGAGCACCTTTCGTACAACAGTAGGGCTAATCACGGTTGAGATCACAAGTGGGTAAAATGTCGGAGCTACCACTTCGTTAGCATCCCTGTTTTAAAAAATAGTATCATCCATCATGCTTCGAGATTGTTTTGTTGAAGCTCCATCCTCAATAGCATAGCAACTTTCATTATCGGCATGATTTAAGGCTCCAATGTATCTACCCATTTCTGAAAAACTCTTATTGGTAGGATGAGGCCCAACTTGCCCCCATTGGGAAGATGGCCCAGGGGTGCTAGAATTTCCTTGCCCTCCATCCTACGAGGCTTTCACATATTGCTACAATTCCTTTTTCCTTATTAATCTTCAATCATGTCATGCAAGTGCCTGCACTCATTTAGTATTATGACCTTAAGTCTCATGGAATCTGCAAAACTTGCCCGACTTCCTCTCCTTCTCAATTGACTCTATAAGAGCTGGCTTCCTATATGGATCGGTATTCCGATTAGCTAGGTAGATGTTCTTTATCGAGTTGTTCGATTTAGTGTAATTGTCATACATAGCACCTATGAAATGACTCATGTTATTTGGCTTTCCCTTCTTTGCCCTATCATTGTTTTGTTTACCTCCATTGTTCTTATTACTATCTTTCACATCAACATTCCAAGAGCTTCCTCCAGATTGCTCTACAGCAATATTACATTGAATCGGCTCATTTGAATTTCCAGCATCAGTCCTCCATGGACCCTTACGTGCATCCATCCGACATAAATACTCATTAACTTTCCTCTAGAAAACTTCCATTGTAAATGTTTGCTTTCTTTCTATCCAATCCCCAAAATCCAAGTCAGGATGCATTCCTCTACAAAGCGCCGCCAACATCATATCTTCCTTTGGATTCATTATTTCCGTTATGGCTGCATGGAACCGATTTAAATAGTCCCGCAACGACTCTCTCTTGTCTTGATAAACATTAGACAATGGCATCACGTGTTTTGGACATGAGAAGTGCAAATGGAATTGGTCCATGAATTTCCATGACATTTTAGCAAAAGATGATATAGATTTCGATGGAAGCCAAGTGAACCACATTGTAGCCACCCCTTCTATGAAAATCGAAAAACAACAACGCTTTATTGCATCCGATGCCCTTATTGAATCTATGTGTCATTCATATCTTAACAAATATTTCCTAAAATCTGTTATACCTCCATACAACGTCATTGTTGGCATATTGAATCTCCAATGGTATCTCGCGTAAAGGATGCTCTCTATAAACAGGTTCCGACTAGCATAAGTTCCCCAATCATCATTAATTCTAGATCTGTTTTCATTAAACAACCTATTAACCATCTCCTCTAAATGTACGAATCAATGCGTTCGAATGAACAGCGATAATCGGGTCCTGCCCCAAGTGTTCGGCCTGGCGAACGCTCTCCGGAAGGCGCCCGATCCTAAGCTCCCCAAATTTTGAGGACCCATTCGTCCAGCATTCTCCCCTGTTTGATTCCCATGAGCATCATCAACAGTAATATTGGGATTTTCTAGATTCTGACCTTTGACAGCACATTCAGGGGCAACATCCACGCTGCCTTCCAGAGGATGGGCCTGTGCCCACCGTTTTAGGTATTGGTACCGAGTCCTAAGTGGAGGTCGGTATCGATCCCTGAACTCGAGCTTGGAGCTCATCCTCTTCCTTGTGTCAATGTTCCCGTAGTGTATTGAGTTTTCTTCTACCTTCCTTCCCTTTGTCTCGCTCGGATGAAGAAGAAATCTACAATTATGAGCAACAACCCATCTACCCTATCTACGGTTGTTTTGAGTCAATTTGTTTAGTAGTTTCAAGCTCTGTTGCATCATGTTGTTCATCTCCTATGGGCTGGCTTGGAATCTATCTTCCATCTACTTCATCATTATATCCATCTCCATTCTAGTTACGATGTCATTTGGAGTCTAGATCTCAAGTTGAGTTGGTTGGATAACTCCATCTCCTTGCCGAGGATGCTGATTATCAACTTCAGTAGTAGCTCTGGAATTGGTGGAACGATCTCTCCTTAATGCGGCCATGTCAGAAATCTTTTAGTAGATTTGTTGGAAACCTGAGTTGTGGAATTAAAAGATAGAGAAATTGGATCTAACTCTTGGATATAGGGAATCCAATAGTAGATGATGGATCCAAATGGTCTGGAAATATCTCTCTCATTGAAAGCATCAAAATATTTAAACAAAAAATGACATAAACACCCTAAAGTTTATGTAGTAGCGATTAGATGAAGTAAACTAAATGAAACTGAGAAAATAAAAAAGATACACCCATTTATAGTGGTCTGGAAAAGTGAGGCCTATGTCTACTTTGAAGTTTTATTTCTTATTTGTGATTTAGAGGTAGAATTTCTTAGAGGTCGGTACAACTCCAAGACTTAGAATTTCAGAGTTGTAAGAATATGAGAAACAATGGAACAAGAGCCAAAAGATCCTAAAAAATGAGCCCTACCTTCCTATTTATAGAGATAGAGAGCTTAAAATCTCATCAAAAATATCTCTATGACTCTGTACACAAATTTGACAAATTCTCCCAAAATAATAGGCACCTTCTTAGCAATATTTGGGAGTCTGTATCGATCCCAGAGTTGGATTCAGTACCGATCCCCAGAGTTCACCATTTTTGGCATCTTCAGCTTCTTGCTTCGGTCATCTTATGATTGGCTTCTCGATTCCATAGTTGTTTGTACTTGTTTTAGCTTGTTTCTAAATATAAATGATGGAGTTGAAGGAGAAAAAAGTTGTATTTTTAAGTGTTTGTGGATTTGATGGAGAAATGCATTGAATCAACAAAAAAACTTTGGAAATAGGCTTTTGGCATCGAGATAAGCATGTAGGCAGAAGATGGGTCCAACTAACTTATATTTGGGTGTCGGTACCGATCCCCAGTGGGAGTCGGTACTGATTCCCAACTTGGAAGATCCACTATCATGTTGTCTTTTATGGTTTAGGCTTTGACTTTGTGGCTCTATCTGTGCTTGGTTTCTAGACTCCTAACTATCTCTCTAGGCTTTCAACCTTGATGACTCCAAGTTCTATCTGTCTATTTTGTCCAGATTCTACCTGGTCAAATGACGGGATTACAATACATTCTTTGAGTCTTTTGGTTTCTTTTCTATTTTGGTTTCTAATTGTGCTATTAGCATCAATTGTAAATGATTTTTTTGAATCTAAAAGAATTATTTTCGGAATAGATCATTGATGTGCAATGAAATGAAGGTAATAAAAAATATAGTACCTTTCTTCATTATGTATCTCTCTTCACAGATTAATTATCACATGCTTCTTCAAACTCATCCCAATCATCTGGTTCTTGAGAAATTAGCATAGCTGAAATAAGGCTTTTAGAATAAACCAATATATAAATCAAAACGTAAGTTAAAATTTCATTATATAAATGACATGGGAATCATGAGTGAGAAAAGGAGAAGATTCTGATACCTAAAGGATTGATGGAGATTGGCAAAGGCATGGAACGGTGCGTTGAAGGGTTAGGGAGGTGTAATGGATAACGATCGTGATGCGACAATCAGCAGTCAAGATGCGAACGATGCTTGAGATACCATACTTTAGGGTTTTCTTCATTTGGGTTTGGTAAAATTGAACGAGGTTCATTTTGTGATTAGAATTGGTATATGAATTGACTAAGAATAGGAGAAGACATTGGAATATGGGATACTAGGTCAAGAAAAGGAAAATAATTTGCATGTCTTTTGGCTTTAGACTATTTTATTTTGGCTCCTACAATAGGCAAACCTCCGTAACGATCGGTTTGATGATATATGCTTCATTATATTAGACTTGGCATTACTTAGATGTATAATCACATATGTAGGGAAATCAGTTGAACGAGAATAATATTTTCAAATGTTACTGTACTGCTAATTTGTTTCTAATACTAAAGAAATTTGACGCCATGTGCACATTATGAGTTTGGTTCATTAGTTCTTTAAGAATCAAGTTAGCAAGTGTGTAGTTGGTGCAAAAACTTTTCTTTTTGGACTAAACATATTGAACGACATATCTACTTTATTAATTATTTTGGAAAAACCAATCCTTTTATACGATGGGCATGTTTATTATGTACTTGATTCCGGCCATAAGATCTATTTGAAATAAATTATTTTATTTAATGATAATTTTTAATGTAACATGATTCATGTTATATCTAACCATTTATTTTCATTATATATCAGTCTAAGATTGGCCTTTTCATTTTATTTTCAATAGAGTAAAGCAATTTTAATAGATATTATAGCTTAGCATGTTACATTGTTTGTGCTTCATTATAAGTAGATATGGCCAGTCATAAAGCTGATTACTATCAAATGTTGTTTATGACTATTTTTACTACCATTCATGATTTCAAAGGCATGAAGCATGTCGACAACGAGGATGTTGAACTCAAAGGTCAAGTAGGTTATTGCATGGAATAATTGCAAGTAAATGATCTCGAAACCAAGAAACTATTATTGTCGAATTGGAAAGTATCTCACGTTATTCTAATGCATCTCACATATCGCACACCACCAATTCTATACTTCACCAACTATTCATAAGGGAACATGATATTGAACTTCATAATAGCAAAGAATTTTGCATTCCAAAGTCACCTTAAAGGATATCACACATCATCAATGCGATATAGGGTGTTCGATGTCATGCAATATCGAATGCAATAAATATCATAAATCAACAAAGCAGGAAGACGAAATGAAATTGATGTCGTAGTCAGCTACAAGGTAGGGTGCTACATTCCATCAGTATGAAAGCCTACAATGATGTCACATAACCTCAATTCTGCACTTCATCAACTAATTAAGGATGTTACAAGTCATTAGTTTGATTGGAGATGCATAAATCATCAATGTCACGTATGTCATATAAAACCAGTACTACCTTTCATCAAGACAAGGATTGTTGTCGAATTCTGGGTGATGTCCCCTCCTTTAGATATCGCACATTGTCAATCTAACTAGTAATATTGAAGGGCTTAAGTAGAGTGGATGTCGTAATCCATCAGTATAAAGCAGGGATATAGGATAACGTATTATCATGAAACCTCAAAAGGATGCCGCATCTCTTCGATGTTGCTTACCAACAATAAATTAAAGCTTGCTACATGACATCCCTATCGCAATCTAACAGCATAACAAGGTTATTGCACTTGCCATCATTAGTAAGCTGCTATGTGTCAACATATCAAGAGCATCTGGGAATGTCGAATAATAGCAATATGGCGTTGATATCGTTAATTAACAGTGCGATCAAGATATTGAAGAATGGCTACATGAATAATAATATTGGAGGATATCGAATGCCTTACCAATGGGTGTCGCAATTCATCAATACACCAAAGCATGTTGCCGTAGGTCACCAGTAACCAAAGATATGTTAGAAATCAACAAAGCAAAGCCTGGTATCGAATAATATCAATATGATTGATGATGCCGAAAGCCAAGCATGCTAGAAGTGACATGTGGCAACCATGATGCACCTCTCGACCTTTATAAATACAGACCTTAGGGCATGGAGGAAGGGGCGATTAATTCTTCTCTTATTTCTTACTTTTTAAACTTTGTAACCCTAAATCAACTTGGAGATTTTTAGTGAAATTTGTACTGTTGTGACATTTGCAAATAAGGCTTTGTACATTCAATAATTTCATAGCACATAAATAAAGATTTTTTGAATCATGACTGGTTATGAATCTCAGGCACTTGTGATTTCAATCATAACTTACTTTGAATTCCTAAACACTCATGATCCTGATTGTGATTTGAATGAGATTCTCCTACACTGATTGATTTTAATATAGTGTTGCTTCAGCATGGACTTGTGCATGCCTAACAAATTTGCCAAGGTTACCTAAGCCCTTTCTCACACGTGTTGCTTTGCTTACACTCATTGAAGCTAATGAAGGGTCAACTAAACCAAATTCCTCTTTCCTTAAACTTTTTGGGGATAATGAAGAAATTCGTCAATATTTCAATGCTAGAAGGAGGTCTAGAGCTTCCATCTCCGCTTAACTCGTAAGCGGAACTACCCTTGTACCTTCATATATAGGAATTAAAGGACTTGTCCATACCAAGCATATCCTATTTGGAAACAATTCCAAACCCTATCCAACCGCACTTGGATAATGACCATCTCCAAGCAAAGATCCCTAAGCCTTAAGTGGCTAAACCGACCTACCAAATCAAAATTAACCCTTTTACTTATAAGGAGCAAGTATTGAGGAATAGCACTACCAATAATGGAGGGTAAAAGAAAGGTATCTTTCTATGATCCAGACAAATGGAGCATAAACCTGTGTCACATTGGGCGTATTTGTTAGTCCGTGAGATGATGGTTTTGATGACAACAACCTTAGAATAGATTATAAAATATAAATACTAGCATTATAAGTTTAGATATATATGTATATACAGGATTTAACCATGCAGGTACTAAGAATGAAGACTGTACATTATAGAGATTCAAGATATCAAGATAAAATATCAAGATAGAAGACTCATGAGTATCGAGACTATCAAGAGTTCAAGATTTCAAGGATAAGTATTTTTTATTATTAGAAATTTTTGTTAAAACTCATAGAAAAGTATTGACATTTTAAAATCCAATTTATTCGTGGAATGGAATCCATTTCGAGCCCGTTAAAGGGATGGAACCCTAAGTAGGATGGAACCTACGAAAAATCTAGTGGAACATTGCTTTGTATCCGCTAACTTTTATTCACAATGATTTTTCAAAATTATATCCTGTTTTCTAAACTTTCCTTTTAAAAGATTCAGAACCCTCGATCCTGATTTTAAATAATTTTAGCCTCAAAAACATTTTTATTTTCAAAGTCAAATTACTCCTGATTTTAAACTATCTTTTTAAATAATGTATTTAACTTTTAAATATTTATTTTAATATAAATCTATATATATTATTCTTTATATTTACTTATGAATTTTAACTATAGTCAAGTATATTTATAAAGTTTAAAATAGTTTTTATATAAGATAAAGGTTATTTTCAAAGAAAATCAAAAACACCAAAAAATCCTTTGGGATGTCGACATGCCTAGCATGACCATGTCGACATGGTGACAGATTGATTCAAAAATTCAAATTTCAAAAGAAGTGTCTATTCGCCATAACTCTTCATGAATGGTCATGGCTGTTGTTCTTCTATAAATAGGGGTCAGTTTCAACGAATTTTTAATCACTTTTTTCTAGTTTTCACTCCTCCTCTTCTTCCTCATTTCTTAATACATATTCTTATCATTACTCTGCCGAAATCAACATTGAATCATACTCGATTACTTCTAGTTTGATTCTCTATCACTATCTCTACAAGATTCTCAGTGCTATTCAGAGTTATAGACTTCTTTGTAATCTATTAAGCGAGAAAAGGTGTGATTGTGGCCTTGGAAATCAATTAAAAGGGAAAAGGTGTGATTGTAGCATTTGTAAATCAATTGGATAGACTTGTGGCCCAGAAACCAAGTATCTCTACCCAGGGGATTGAAATTCTGGAGGATGTACCTCGTAGCTTTGAAACCGATGGTGTAATTGTACGATTGCTTTTGAAAGGAAATCCGTACTTGTGTTGCGGGACTGGATGTAGGGTAACTCCGAACAAGTATAAAATCCAATGTGTTCTTTCCTTTACTGCTTTTATTTTATTTCTGCATCTGTGATTGTTTCTGTGATCATATCTGTGTTTGTATATTGCATACTTTTGTGCCTAAATTAACATAAACTCAAAAAGATTTAGTAATTCTTTATTAACACTATTCACCCCCCTCTAGTGTTAATCTTAGCCTTAAGATCCGTAATCCGCATTTCTCACACTACACCCATCTTTTCTTTAGGAAAGAAAGACAAGAATGATATCATCTTTATGGAAATGAGAAAGAGATTTCAACTTTAAGCACAGGGAACCATCTTTGAAAGAGAGATAACATAGGACTTTAACCGATTCATCCAAAAGTGAAAGAATATGCTTAATTGTTCCCATTGGTCAAACGAAGCTCAAAGCCCTTCAAAAAGAAATTTTGCTATGGAATTTAAAGACCCTGTCACATACAACAAAAGAGTTAAATGGGAATCAAAAGGATTATCTTCCAAAAATTCATGGCTTTCTTAGATTTATTCTCTTATTGCTTCTTATGAAAAAAAATTAACTTCAAACTAAGAACGACTAAATTATTGGCTTTTTCAGAAAAGACGACCAAAGAATGAATGAGATCTTAGAGGATTATATTTTCATTTTCACCTCTCAAATGGTCACGATACTAATCAATGTCAAAGCTTGGAAGGGATGATCAACAATTTCCTAGAACAAGAAAAGCTTAAAGAATTTGAAAAGAGATATTAAACAAGTTACCAACAAAAGAAGATTCTTCAAATAAAATAAGTATATATATAGGATCAATCATGAAAAGGAGTAAGACTCTCCTAAAATAAATAAAAAAGCATTTGATCTTGCTAAGATGGTCTGGTCAAAGCATCTCGTAGAGGAAGGTTAGAGAGAGCCTTTGGTCCCGCCTAAAAAGGCAAGCCAAAGCACTTGCAAGCCTTCGATCCCACCTATTTGGCCTGGTTGAAAATCCCCCTAAAGGGAGGATGGAGTAAGCATTTGGTCCCTCCTAAGATGGCTTAGGAAAAGCACTGAACCAAACTTAAGTACCACCATAAGGCCCGACTGAAGCGCCTCCTAAAGGGAGGTTGGGTAAGTCTTTGGTTCTACTTAAGATAGCTGACTATGGCACCGAATGAAAGACCTAAATCATCATGTAAGACGGTGATAAGGAGTTTCATCCAAGTTGAGATCATCACCTAAGACGGTGATAAAGAAATCAATCAAGATTAGTTACCTACAATGGTAATTAGAGATCCAAACAAAATCATTACCCAAGATGCTGACAAAGAAATCAGTTGAATCAATCAAACTCTGCCCAAAGAGTGGATCAAAACAATCTTCTAAAGGAAGAACATTACCTATAGCGGTAATCAGAGATCCAAACAAAATCATCACTGAGATTGGTGATAAAGAAATCAATTGAGTCAATCAAACTCTATCCAAAAGAGTGGATCAAAACAATCTTCTAGAGGAAGAATAATTAAACACGAGCAATCTTGCTCCTGAGAAAAGATATAGTAATCAAGGACTATATGACCCTTATATTTGAGAATTCAACATCAAAATGAAAACTTCTCTAATGAAAGAAAAATTCTACCATCCACATAAAGGATTATATTGCCAGATGATTCTCTAGATTTCCATTCATATTATTAACAGATAATTTTTTGGTGTAAGGAATTATAATTGCTAGATAATTTTCTGGTCTACTTTTATTCAAGATTTTATTCTCTTTGTTAGATGGTTTTCTAGTCTTCTATTCATACTATTACCATATAATCTCCTAGTTTTCTCTTATCTAAGGAATTGTTACCAGATGATTATTGGCCTTTTATTCAAAGATTTAATCAAGATCAATACCTATTATGGTAATCGAAACTTAACCATTACTTGTTGTGGTAATCGAGACTTATTCCAAGTCAGAATTCAACTTTCAATTAATATATCGAAATCTCCGTTACTAAGTAGGCCAATAGATATCTATATTGAAACCAAGATTTATGGTCTTAATATGAACTGAAATTCTGAATGCTCAACTATCAGGCTTCTAGTTCTCTTAACAAACAATTTATCAACCTATATATCAAAAGCTTGGAATAGAAGAAAGCAAATTTATTCTCAAAATAATAGCTACCAAACATTAAACAAAAATTGGGAACTAATTTCTAGTCTCAAGAAAAAGCAAAGAATAAAATTCAAAATATTAATCATTCGGGTATGAGTTTATTTATAATTTAATACATTATGTACGAGAATTGCAAGAATAAAAGATAAAAAGTAAGTCCAACGGAAAGTTTACAAATAACTCTCTATTGAGAGCCAAAATCTTAAGCCAGTCTCGTCAAATCTTCAACAACTAGAGAAGAATAAGTGGTGTGTCGAATCGCCACATTTAAAAGTTGTTTAAGCTTCTTCTACTTCTTTCAAATAGTACTAGTATTGTCGATCGACCTAATTTGAATTCACAATGCATGATCGGGGGCTTTATTCTCTCTCTTCAAAAATTTAATCTTGCCTTTCAATTTCTCGATCTCTTGTCTAAGAAAATAATTTTGATGCTCAAACTTTTCAACTTTGGCTTCAAAGGAATTGAGATAGGTGGAAATTTTATCGTTCCACTCTTTTTTTGAAAATTGGACACACTCGAATCTAACTCTTCTGCACCATTTAGAAAGTCGTTTTTATCTAAACTCTAAGGAGAGTTTAGAATAGCAGAAAATCATTCTTGATCAACTAAAGGAGAATGAGTTGGAAGGCTGGAATCGCCACCACTCGTAATGAGCTTTAAAGATTGGCAGTCCACTTAGCCTTTTAATAATTCCACCTTAAGATCTATCACCTTTTTGTGTAATCACATGATTTCTGCATCAGCATCAGTATTTTGGACAGAAGGTCCAAACGGACTGATTGTGTCTATCATTTCTATCAGCTTCTGAATTCTTCCCTCTTTCTCTTTTATTTGCTTTTTCAAGTCAAAAGTCATTTCTTTCAACCTGCCAAATGTAGACCTTAGTTTGTAATACTTATCATACTATTTTTGGGTATATGGATTATTCAGAAATTGCAAAGCTAACGTGCCTTAGGAAGAAAGTTTCTTCTTGAATTTCGCTCTGAATCTATCTTCAATAGAATTAAGTTGAGTGAGAATATCCATGTCACCAGGTACAAGGGTCAGCTGCTTTTCCTAACAAGTAAAAAAGAAAGAGAAGCATTACATAGAAAATATTTTCTTTATTAAACGATTAAGGTTTATAGCTTGAGCAAAATTACACCAACATTATATACAACTAACTCTAAAAGTTTTGAGACAATGGTTTTGGCCTTTTTAAGTGACCCAATAGATAAAGTAAGTATAGAGTCAAAAGAAACTTTAATCCCTTATGAGGTATTAACTAGAGGGAATTGATGGTAGTCCCATTTTTCGAGCGAAAGGCTGGTTTGGCCACAAAAGTTTAGCGTGGTTAGTCCAAATTTCATTAAGCAGTTTATCCTTCTCATCACCCAGTAAATCAAAATGAAATTGAGGGAATCTTGTATAAACTTCTTGAAGATCTCCAAGAAAATAACATCTAGCTAATTGAGATGTTTTAAGAACTAAGGATTTCTCTTTAAAATTCCTCTTTAACTTGATAAATTTACTCGATGGTTTCATGGGAAGGGGACAACATTCCTTAATCTGTATAAATATGAAAAATAGACTAAGTATAAAGAAACAAAAGCAATAAAGTTTATAAGCTACTTGAATCATATTACAATCATACAATCATTTCAAGTTCGTACAATATTGATCCTTTATAAAACACAGAAATAAATCTCTCCTTATTGTACTTGATTTTCCCTGGGGGAAGAGATTATGGAGAGAGAGGAATGGTTACCTCCTTTGGAAGGTTCCAACATTCCCCAAGATGGGGATCGGACCCATGCTCGTCCAAATACCTACAATGGAGGCATATAATTAAACCTTGCTTTTCTTGCCTAAGTATGGGAAGTTAACAAATTGGCCCCTGGAGCAACTTTTATAGAGAAACTCTACCAAAGCATTCCTTCATCGACAACATCCGGAAGAGAGTCATCAATTCAATGCTTTCTTTCATATTCTTCCTCAATGAAGGTGAGCTTTCTCCAAGCATGGGGCAATCTTCTTATCCTCAAAAAATCACAACAGTGCAACATTAGAAGAGAGGTGCTTGTATTTGTCAGAGAATTTATTGAGTTCGTTACCTAATCTATCAGCTTCCCTATGCAATTGACACACCTCTAGTTAACTCTTTTTGTACATAGTCTCATAATAATATCTCGTCATTTTCCTTTGCTAAAATAATATGTTTATTAACTAAATACCGCTTGGTAACATTTGACATTTAAATAAAGAACCCCATACCTAAGAGATTGGAATTTGGAAGTTGGATCATGATCTTTCCCTCTTGGCTAATGGCTTAAGGTAGCACTATCTTTTGAAGAGGTGTCCTTCCTTATATTGCCTTGACAATCGGGGAGTTTAGTATGGCCCACACCGTGGTAGATAAATCTAAATTAAGACTACCTGATCCGTCTCTCCCATCTTTTGGTCCTGAAAGAGCCTTTCCACCACCAACATCATCACCATTATCATCGCCGCTATCACCGTCATCATTGTGGTCAACGCCCCCATCTTTTACCTCTTTAAAATTTCTTTCTTCATTAACTTGGGGGTCGTCAAACAATAGCAGCTTTTTAGAGTTGACCTTTTCCTCGATAGGAAACTCTTTTTGAAGAGACTCCTTAGCTTTACCTAGCATAATGCTAAACTTTCTTTTGAATTTTTCATTCCAATCTGGGAGGGATGGAAAGTCTAAGCCAGGGCGCATTTTTACCATATGCCACAAACAAAGCATTCTCATAGAATTTATTAGTTATAGTGGTGAGAGCTTTATAAAGGAAGAAAGATACTTTCTAATTTGCATCCTTAATGACATTGCTTGAATAGGTTAGGAGGCTGTTTTTCTTTTGTAACATGTCCTTCAAAGACTTCTTTTATTAGCAAGCTTGGCCTTCTCTTCATTGGCCTTATCAAGATCATCCCTTAATGGTTTCACCTCCTCCTTTAACAATTATCTAGCCTTTTTCTTCTCGTTGAGTGAGGAGCATGTAGCGATCTGGAATTTCACCACTTTGATTTGCAAATATAATTAATTTTAAATACCAAATAATGGATTTTATAATTAAAATAAAAATCATTTTAAGTAATAGTTAGTGATGGTTAGATGGTTTTCAAAATTTGTTTACAAAAATATTTAATTCGAAGAAAAATTGAAAATATGATCGAAAATCGTTTTCCAAATTTTTGAATTTTCGTCAAATAAAAGTTGTCAAAAACATTGTGAACTCTTTAGTGTAAATATTCACATTTATAAATAAGTTAGGAGTTTAGTATATGTGCATATATATGCATTCCCTTAAGTATTTATACAGTTTGATGTGACACTTTATGAAAAATAAAATATAAAATAATATTGTTTAAAAATAGAAGATACCTTATGAAACATAAGGTACATGAGTCATTAATGCATATTGCAAAGGAACGAGGCATGTTTAGGCATGTGGAACATGGAGGGGACAAGATGATAAGGTGGTAAGAACCTAATAGAAGGTATGTACTTAAGGGCGTTTGAGTAATTTGCTTACAGAATTTTTATATAAAAGAAATTTCATAATTTCCTTCTTATTTTTATCTTTCTCATTCTCATTATATAAATGTAAGGACCCAGAATTTCGGACACTTTGTATTTAAATATCTAAATTATTTAAATATTTGAATCATGGATTAAATACTATTAAAATTATTTAATAAGCTTTTTAACCGCCTTTTAAACCATAAGTAATGATATTTTGGAAAAATATTTACAAAAATAAACATTTCGAAAAATCGTTTTATGATAAACAAATTTTTAACCATCAGAAGTCGTTTAGGTTATTTTTACATACAATTATTTGCTTAGGAATTAAAGAAAATGAAATAAAAATATTTTTTTGTTTATGGAAGTAAACTTTATGGATGATGTCATGCATAAGGTAATGGAAGATATTTAGGAAATGCGCATAATGGAAAGCTTAAACGTTAAGTAAATGATAAAGGGGAAGTGATGTTTGTAATTAATGACAAAAGGGTTTTGAGGGATTTTTGGTCCTTTCCCATCACATTCCTAAGCCCATATAAGAAGGATCATACCTTTAGGAAATAATCACACAAAATCAAGTATGCTTGAGATGAAGTATGAGGGTTGAAAATGGTGGAAGTGCTTAAGCAATAACTCACTAATTACTCTCATATTTTTCAAAAGTTAACGAAATCTTCTCTAATCTCTTCTAAACTTTTGCTTTACGACTTAGAAATCATAAGAGGCATGATTAGCAAGTAAAAAGTCAAAAGAGGTGAGAGGGAGAGGGGGATCTAAGGAGGGCTGTGAGCATGGAGGAGGAGGAGGAAGGTGGCTTTGGTTTGGAAGTGCTAAAGGTTGGACCTTTAGGCTTGTTTTGATGAAAGGAGGTGGTTCTTTGGTTTTTGTAGCTTTGTGCTTGGGTTAGGCATGGATCTAAGTGATTTATCTCATTATCTCTTAATTATATACCGTGGATGTATATGTTGTGTGCAAATTATAAAGTTAAAGTGACGTTAACTAAGTAAAGTTATAAACTTTAGACTCCTCTTCCTTTTTAAAGCAAATGATAACTTTACATCATATAACCTCACTTCTGGCGTGGCCATGACTTGATGTTTAAATGGTTGTTTAATTTTTGTGTTAAATTCAAGTAAGTTTGAAAGGAGAATAGTCATCATAAGTGCACTTCGGAATCCCTTATTTTCAAGAATTTTCATAAATAAATGGAAAGATATTGTTAGGGATTTATTTTTCATGGTTTTTAAGTACTCTATTTGTAGTACTTATTTTTAAAAAATTCAAGTCTTAAATCATTTGCTAAGTAGTTAAAACAAGTAGCGAAAATTGTGTTTTCTAATGTTGTTTTAACAAGGACTTTTAAGAACATATACAAATGTTGTAGGAAGTCACTTATTATTTTAGGTGTTTAAAATGCGACGTTTCGGCTAGTTTTTTGTGATTTGAATGGTTTCTAAATTATTTACATTATAAAATGTTTTTATGGAAGTTCTTATAAGATGTATTTGAGTATGAAAAAAGAGTAGAAGTTTAATATAGTCTTAATGATTATTTATGAGTATCGAACTTATAAATTATTTATTTTCAAGTAATATTTTACATAAATATTTAAAACCTATTTATAAGTATTTCTAAATTATTATTTTATATATATAAGGTCCGACGAAGGTGATTGACGAGGCTTAACACTAAAAGTCGACGAGTAAACTTGGTTGTTTGTGAGATTCAAGAATGAGGTGTCTAAGCAAGGCTTGGAGCAACCGGTGCCCAAACTTACTAGGCTTCACACTTGAAAGAGGAATAATATAAGTTGAAATGTCAAAAACATGTTAATATTTTTGTTACTTACTTGTTTGAAAAAATAATTAAATTTGCTTAATGCTAAAAGCCGAGAAAGTAGGTATATCTTTTTTGAGAGTTAAGATTGATGTCAAGTAGGGACAGAGCAATATAGCTCTTACCTATTGGGCTACCTTCTTGAATGAGGAATAGTTAAGTTGGGAACATGGGGAAAAGTTAAGTATATGAACATTAATTTCTATAGGCAATGGTTTTTGACTAGAGAAACGATTAGTCGATTATCAATGTTGACCGGATATGAACTTAGACCTTTAAAACAATGGTTTGCAAAGATAGCAACGAGTAGGAAAATGATTTGAGCTTGTTGTGACAATGTGTTAACCACATTTGTCTTTAATCCTTTTTGATTACACTTAGGGATGTAAGTAGATGTTTAAAAGAATGATTTAAAGATAAGCATAAGTGAAATGGTTTTGGGTTTATTATGATAATGTTTTATTAACATTCAACTATAACCCTTTTTGATTAAAATTATGAATGTAAATATATCTTTAAAAGAATGTTTTAAACATAAGTATAAGTGAAATGGTTTTGGGTTTGTAGTGAGAATGTTTAAATAACATTAGTCTTAAACCTTTTAAATGGGTTTTGCCGAAGTATTTGGATCCTTAAAATGGATGATTTGAAGGAAATTACAAGTAAGGAATCTTTTGGAAAAAAATAGAAAGAGTAAAGGTTTAATTAAAGAAAGAAATCTTGTTAATGATTAGTGAATATAATTATACCAATCGTGATAAGTATATGAATAATTTTTGAAGTATATAAAGAGTAAAGTTTTAAAGTAGGAAATCTTGTTAATGATTGTTAAATATACTTATACCATTTAAGATAAGTATATGAATACCTTTTGAAGTATTGGTAAATTACAAATAAATAGTATAAATTCTTAAATGATGTTTTACTAAGTAAAAGAAGTTTTGTTAATAAAAGGGGCTTTAATTAATAAAAGAGTAATTAAAAAAAAGAGGATTAGGAGTCGCTTATGTGAATTGATCGTGCTTTGTACGAGTTGATTGTGCTTTGTATGTTTACTCATTTATGAAAAAAAATTAGTCGTATACTTAGCACTAAAAGTCGATGAAGTAGGTTAGTCTATTCGTGGGAACTAAGAATGATGTTCATGTAGGGATATGAGAAATAGAGCTCCAACTTACCGGCTTCACTCTTGACCAAGGGATAATGTAAGGTGAAAATATCAAAAATGTGATAAGCATACAAGACTTAGTGTCCATTTGCGATCGCTCTCATTATCATTGAATAACCAAAATTTTCAATTCAGTCTTGGAAAGAGAGGGAATGGTAAGTGTTTTACTTACCAAAAACCACTTCAAGGTTGAGATATGTGTTGCCATCTATTGGAAGTGGATCTGTTGGAGATATAGTGATCTATATGGAGATTCAAAATCTATTTAAGATGCTTAAACACATATAGTTGTTTGTGATCTATTCAAGATGTGGGAATCCATGTGTGATTCTGAGATCTATTGAATTCATGTGTGGTTTCATGATCTATTCGAGATGTGAGGATTCATTTTGGGATTCATGTTCTGTTCAAGTGATAGGTCGTGTGAAAGATGCCAAATGTAACCTCAACATCAGAAATGATAGAAAACAGAGTAGGGACATAGCTTGGGGTTTGGTTGACCTGTGATAACATATTATCACTCCAGATCTAGAGTATGCTTATCAATGTTGCGTGCAGGAATTGGTATTCGAGATCACATATTTAGATGTGAACCGGTTATATTTTTATTAATGGTATATTCTATCTAGAGATATACGGTACTCAGAGGTAGTTTCTGACCCTTGTGCATGGAGGTTGGATTTCGGCTTGACCGGAGGAATCTCTGTGGAAAATCTATTATGCAAACGCTCCTTATTGGTTTTGATTATACCCTCTAATATGTTGTTAAATGTAATTAATGGAACCATTCCAGCTATGTTATAATATTTGTATCCTATACCCAAGACATTATCTATTATATCACCTTATGTACTTATTAGATGGCGGTTCTTTTGAGGGGATAACCATTATGGCATTCCATGTGGTCGCAAAAGTACTGTTATGTGCTAGCTACATATTTCTTGGGTTTTTCATACCAGACTAATGTTTGACAGTTGGTATTTTTTTCAACAAATTCCTCGCGTGCTTTTTGAGTAGTCTGAGATAGGCATGTTTTTGTTGATGTTCTTTGGACCTGGAGAAGATGAGCTGGATGTTTCATCTACCGTAGTTTTCTATTTCCGCTGCATTACTATATTGTAGATATCAGCATTTGGGAGGACATGTTGTTATAACGGTCCAAGCTAATGATGGTAATTAGGTTTTGTAACTATGAAATTTCTATATCGAAATAACTCTTTGTACTGTTCCTTTGATATTATATATTATTGTTCCCCTGTGAGATTCTGATATTATGTTCTCTTCTTTATCGTTCTATTTCATTTTCCTTTTATTTTACCCTAATTTTTGTATTTTTGGCACTTGGGTGGTCGGCACGTGAATACCGTGGATATATTAGTGTCGACATTCGGGGGTCGAAATGATGGGTCGTTACAATTGGTATTAGAGCTGAAGATTAAGCGAGAACCTTGGCTTTGGTGGTTATGACTCACTAAGAGATAGGGTAATGGAATACCCTAGCATAAGTTGAGTGTACATACGTGAGCGTAATTTTATTTGTTATATTCATATACCTTAATGGTAATTATAACTGAGAAAATTAAAGATCTTATATAAGGTAACTTATATAAGTGAATTGTTAAAGTATAGTTTAATTAATATAGGGGCTAGTAATGTCCATTTGTTACCCCTCATTATTTAGTTTAGCCATGCTCAACCATTTTATGAGCATTGTTGTCCTTTGTAGAATGATTTGACATGCTCGACTAGTATATAAGCATTACTATCACTTATAGATGTAGTATCATAGTCATGCTCGTCTAGTTTATGGGAATTGACTTTCACTTATTGATTGCTGATTTGTGCTCGACCAGTTTATGAGCAGTTTTACCTTTTTACTACAAGGATTAGGTAGACAGTGTTTATAGATACATTGAAACAGACATCTTGTGAATTTAGTTTCACGGCTTGACTATATGGCGTTCAGTGGAAATATTAGGTTAAAACTTGGACTTAATGAAAGATGTTTATTTAATCCGAGAAATATAAGTTATTTTAGTAAATAAACATGTGTGAAAATAATTTATATAAGAAAGTGATTTTACATAAATTTGGTTTATAAAACATGATGTATAAACAACAAGGATTTAATTGATATTTTAAGAAGTTAAATCTCGGTGTCTATGAAAATGTTTTTCAGGATTTTGAATAAATAATAGCAGTATTATTTGAAAGTAAATATTTGGGAAACTGGTTCATGAAATCGGGAACATGGTACTTAGTAATATTTACAAAGTATTTTTTCCGTTCTGAAATGATTTTGGTTAAGTTCGAAAGGCATGAATTGGATGTATTGAACTCACTCCTGTCACTTGAAAATAATTCTGGTGATGACTTCAACATCATCAGCGTTCATTTTTGGGTTTATAAGTAGGGGATGCTACAAGAGTGTTTTAGTAAAACAGATTTTGATTTAATTTCAAGAGAATGATTTGATATATAGCAGATATAATATATATTATTATTTCAAAATGATTTGAAATAAAACCCGGATGTTAGTTCTAAAGTTTTTCTTTGGAAAGAAGTTTGATTTTACCTTTTTATGTAGAAATTTTTATACTTATACCTTATAGGGTGCCCGAGTGGTAGTGGCATAGCCCAGAATAAATGTTGGAACTTTACAGGGTTTTCCTTTTTGGGTAAAGTGTGTATAATACATTATTGAAATTTATTAATTTATTTTATGGACACATGTAGCCTACGCATTAGGATCGTATTGTATACGCATCATATTATGATATGTTGTTTGGTTTTGTTCATTTGTTAAAATGAAATGGGATTTTCGCCAATTTGGATAGTCGGAAATTTTTGAATCGTATATAATTTGAAACCAGGTGTTTTGTGAAAATATAAAAGATGAGTTTATGCAAAACTTGAATTGAGTAGGTAGTAAGATAAAAAAAAGTTTCAAATTTGTTGAGGATACTTGTTAAATAAAATTAATTTGTTGTTTGTATATACTCTTAGGATATCATGGAGTACTATACGAATATGAACGTAAGTTGTATAATGTTTATAAACTTAAAATTATATTTTATGAAGTGTTTCATAAGTGATTTTAGCATTAAATGACATACTATTTGGATCAAATGATGTGAAAAAAAGATATTGGTATAGTTAAGAAACCAATAGGATAAGTATGTAAGTTGTGCATAGATCATTTTATCCGCATGACTTTCCTTGATCCAATATTCAGGTATACGATTTTGAGGAGATTTTTACCATTCCGAACAAGTATATTAACTAGATTCTTGATGGCGAACATTTAATGAAGATTTTTGATATGATCCCGAAGTTTTCTATCATAGTATATGGTTGCGTAAGGGGAACAAAGGGTTTTAATTAAGGAACCTGATCAGAGTCCACACTAGAGAGGTCAAGTGATCTGTACTGGTTGGGAAGTGAAATTTATGTGATCGGACAAGTGGTTAGATTTGATATTGCATACGGGTGGTCCGTGTACTTTGCATAGGTCTTAGTATATTAGCATATTAGGTTTTTTGGCTTGTGAAGAGTTTAGGTAATGAATCTTTGATTTGTTGTAGGGTAGCATAAATTGGGTACTAAGTAATTATCAGATGATGTTGAGCGTATGGTACGCGTAGTAGATCATCCTTATAAGATGAGAGGATTTTGAACTTCAGTAAACCGTGATTTTTGTTTTCTGAGGGATATTTTGAATATCGTTAAGTATTGCTATGTGATTGTTTCTTTGGTCGCTCGTGTTGAGGATGAAATATTCTACGTGGGAGAGAATGTAACGATCCAAATTTCAGACGCTTCATATTTAAATATCTGAATTTTTAAATATTTGAATCTTGGATTAAATACTATTGAAATGATTTATTAAGTTTTCTAACCTCTTTTTAAACCATAAGTAATGATGTTAAACTTATTTTGGAAAAATGTTTCAAAAAAATACTTTGATCAAAATATCGATAATGTGACCAAAAATCATTTTGTCGACAAATAGCTTTTAACCATCAAAAGTTGTTCAGTTTTTTTTATATACACTTATTTGCTTAGGAATTAAAGAAAATAAAATAAAATTGTTTTTCCATTTATGAAAATAAACTTTATGGATGATGTCATGCATGAGGTAAGGGATGATATTTAGAAATATGCATAAATGGAAAGTCTTAAAAGTTAAGTAAATGATAAAGGAGAAGTGACTTTATAATTTATGTCATAAGGGTTTTGAGGGGATTTTGGTTTTTTCTCATTACATTTCTAAGCCTATATAAGGAGGACATACCCTTAGGAAATAATCACAAAATTCAAATAAGCTTGAGATGATGTAGGAGGATTGAAAATTGTGGAAGTGCTTAAACACTAATTGACTAATTACCCTCTAACTTTTTCAAAAGTTAACCTTATCTTCTTTAATCTCTTCTAAACTTTGGCTTTGGGCCTAAGGAATCATTTGAGTCATAATTAGAAAGTAAGAGGTGGGAAGAGGTGTAAGGGAGATGGGGATCCAAGGAGTGCCGTAAGCATAGAGGAGGAGGAGGAAGGTGGTTTTGTTTTGGAAGTGCTAAATGTTGGAACTTTACCCTTATTTTGATGGAAGGAGTTGGTTATTTGGTTCTTGTAGCTTTGTTCTTGGGCTAGGCGTGGATCTAAGTGAGTTATCTCAGTATCTTTTAAATATACATTGCGTATATACATGTTGTGTACAAATTATAAAGTTAAGTGACATTAACTAAGTAAAGTTATAAACTTTGGACCCTCTTACTTTTAAAATAAAATGGTAACTTTACATTGTATAACCTTACTTCTATTACCCTCTTAAATATGTGATGTGACCTTGAATTGATGTTTAAATGGTTGTTTAACTTTTGTGTTAAATTGAAGTAAGTTTAAAAGTGTTTGAAATGAGAATAGTCGTTATAAATGCACTTCGTATTCCCTAGTTTTCAGGAATTTTTACTAATAAAGGAAAGATATACTTAAGGATTTCTTTCCATGGTTTTTAAGTACTCTAATGGTAGTAGTTAATAAAAATATTTCAAGCCTTAAATCATCTGTTTAAGTTGTTACAACTAGTCGCAATGGTTGTGCTTTCCAATGTTGTCTTAACAAGGACTTTTAATTGCATTTACAAAGCCTGTAGTAAGTCGTTTGTTGTTTTAAATGTTTAAAATGTGACATTATGGCTAATTTTTTCGTGACTTAAATGGTTTATAAATTCTTTTCTTTATAAATTCTTTTCTTTATAAATTCTTTTTGTGTAAGTTCTTATAAAATGTATTTGAGTATGGAAAAAATAGTAGAAGTTTAAATATAGTCTTAACGATTATTTACGAATTTTGAAAGCAAAGTGCTGCAAAATGTAAAACATATTTTTATCAAACTTCTAAATTATTTATTTTCAAGTAATACTTTTCAAAGATATTTAAAATGTATTTACAAGCATTTCTAAAGTACTGTTTTATATATAATTTTTTTGACAAAGGTGATTGAATAGGATTAACAATAAAAGCAAACGAGTAAACTTATATATTTTTGAGATTTAAGAATGAGGCGTCCAGGGAAGGCTTAGGGGCAGCTAGTGCTCAAACTTACTTGGCTTAACTCTCGTACGAGGAACAGTATAAGTTGAAATGTTAGAAATGTGTTAATCTTTTTGTTTACTTACTTTTTTAAAAAGATAATTAACTTTTCTTAACGCTAAAAACCGACGAAGTAGGTTTATCTATTTCTGAGGGTTAAGATTGATATTGAGTAGGGACGGAGCAATAGAGCTCTAACCTACCTAGATTCCCTCTTGAATGAGGAATGGTTAAGTCAGGAATGTCAGAAACGAGTTAAGTATACAAACATTGATTTATATAAGCAAGGGTTTTGGACTAGATAATCGATTAGTCGATTATCAATCTTAATCAAATACGAACTTGGATCATTAAAAAAAGTTTGTAAAGATAGTAAAAAGTAGGAAAATGATTTGGGTTTGTTGTGAAATGTGTCAATCACATTCATCTTTAACCCTTTTTGATTACAGTTAGGGATGTAAATATATCTTTAAAAGAATGATTTAAAGGTAAGCATAAGTGAAATGATTTTGGGTTTGTTGTGAAAATGTTTTATTACATTCGTCTTTAACCCTTTTTGATTAAACTTATGAATGTAAATATATCTTTAAACGAATGTTTTAAAGATAAGTATAGACGAAATAGTTTTGGGTTTGTAGTGACCATGTTTAAATAACATTAGTCTTAAACCTTTTGAATGTGTTCCTGGAAGTACTTAGATCCTTAAAATAGATATTTTGAAGGAAATTACAAGTAAGGAATCTTTTGGAAAAAGGATAAAGGGTATAGGTTTTAAAGAAAGAAATTTTGTTAGTGATTTATAAATATACTTATATCAATTGCGATAAGTATACAAATACTTTTTAAAGTATAAAAGGAGTAAAGTTTTAAAGTAGGAAATCTTGTTAATGATTTGTGAATATACTTATACCAATTGTGATAAGTATATGAATACTTTTTGAAGTATAAAAAGAGTGAAGGTTTAAAGTAGGAAATCTCGCTAATGATTTGTGAATATACTTAAACCACTTGCGATAAGTATATGAACACATTTTAAAGTATTGGAAATGAACAATTGAATAGTAGAAATTCATAAATGATCTATAATTAAGTAAAAGAAGTTTTACTTGTAAAGGAGGCTTTAATTAATAAAAGATCAATTAAATAAAAAGGGGATTAGAAGTCGGTTATGTGACTTGATCATGCTTTATATGACATGATCGTGCTTTATATGTGTACTCATTTATGAAAAACATTTAGTCGTACACTTAGCTCTAAAAGCCGATAAAGTAGGCTTATCTATCTGTGGGAATCAAGATTGATGTTCGTGTAGAGATATGAGCAATAGAGCTCTAACCTACCAGCTTCACTCTTGATCTAGGGATGGTGTGAGGTGAAAATATTAGAAATGTGATAAGTATATGAGACTTGGTTTGAATATGCGATCGATCTCATTATTAGTGAATGATCAAATTCATCGATTCGGTCTTAGGGAGACCAGGATCAGTAAGTGTTTTACTTACCGAAAACAACTTCAAGGCGGAGATACATGTTCTGTCTATTGAAGTGTATCTGTTCAAGATATAGGGATTTATGTGAAGATTTGAGATCTGTTTAAGATACACGAACACTTGTAGTTGTTTGTGATCTATTCGAGATGTGGGAATCTATGTGTGATTCCAATGTGTGGTTTCGTGATATGTTCAAGATGTGAGAATCCAATTTGGGTTTCATGTTCTATTTGAGTGACTATGACTCATGTGAAGGACGCCAACCATGACCTCGACATTGGAAGTGATAGAAAACCGAGTATGGGCATAACATGGGGTTTAACTAACCTATAATAGGATATTATCACTCCAGATCTAAAGTATGCTTATCAATATTGCATGCGGGAGTGATGGTATTTGGGATCACATATTTAGACATGGACTAGTTATGTTTTCCATAATGGTATATTCTATCTAGAGATATATGATGCTCAGAGGTAGTTTGTGACCCTTGTGCATGGAGATTGGATTTCTGGTTGACCAGAGGAATCTCCATGAAAAATTCATTATGCAAACGTTCCTTGTCGATTTTGATTGTGCGATCTAATATCCTATTGAATGTAACCAATATAACCATTCTAGCTATGTTATAATATTTATAATCTACACATTAGTCACTATCTATTATATCACCTTATGTACTTATTAGATGTGGTTCTTTTGAGGGGATAACCATTATGGCATTCCATGTGGTCTAAAAATTACTATTACATGCTAGCTACCTATTTCTTGAGTTTCTCATACTAGACTTATGTCTGACACTTAGTTTTTGTTTTCCCAAAAATTCCTCGCGTTCTATTTCGAGTAGTCTAAAAAAGGCAAGTTTTCGTTGATGTTCTTTAGAGCTCGAGAAGACGAGCTGGATGTTTCACCTACCATAGTATTCTTATTTCTGCTGCATTACTATATTGTACATATCACCATTTCTGAGGACATGTTGTCATAACTGTCCAGGCTAATGATGGTACTTAAGTTTTGTAACTCCAAAATTATATCAGCGTAACCCTTTGTACCGTTCCTTTGGAACTATATATTATGATTCCGCTATGAGATTCTGATATTGTATTCTCTTCTTCCTTGTTCTATATCTTTTTCTTTTCATTTTACCCTGACTTTTCTTCTTTCGGGAACTTGAGTGCTCGGCATGTGAATACCGTGGATGTATTAGTGTCAACATTCGGGGATCGATAAAAGGCGGATCATTACAATAAAACTCTGTCTCCTTTCTTGATTCCTTTACGGCTTCCATAGTTCTATGTATTTAAAAATCATTTCTTTTCTTTCTTTTAGTTCTTAAAAGCACTTAAAAATCAGTTCTTTATTTTTACTACACCTTCCTCATTCACAAGTAAGCACAAAACTCACCTTCGCTAACCTTGGCTGAGCCATTTGCTACTAGGATGAACCCATTTCCCCCTTCAAGCATCCAAAACCTACATTTTTTCCTAGTTAGAAACAAGGATCTAGGTGGTACCTTGAAGTTAGTGAAAGTCCAGTTTGATTTGGATAATTTTGGAGAGAAAATGCTCACCTTTTTATGTAAAGTTGACAAAATTATTTTTGTGGTTGTTTAGTTGGTAAGTTAGATGCTTATTTGAATGAGATTGATGTTGAGTTGTATGTGAATATTTGTGCTTGGAGTTGACATTTTTTAGTATGTATACATAACAGTTTAGAGGTGATAGTTTGCTCAACTCTAGAATTCAAAGTTTAGATTGTGTATATGGACGGAATATCATAACTTTTCTTATGGTTTGATATTATATCATGCAAACTTATGTTATGATCTTTTGTGTATGTTGTTCATGCTAAAAAGGTTAGCGTATAGACTTGTAAAATCAATAAAGAAATCCTTTGCTTTTAAAATTTTGTTTTACTTAAGTGTTTATAAAATAGGTTTATAAAGTTTTAAACACTTTACTTTTAGTTTCAGAAACTCTGTTCAAAGCTAGAAAGTATGTTTAAATATGAAAGGAAAGGATTTTAAAGCTATTTGGTATTTTAAACAAATTTTAGAATCATGGGTCGTATAGCGATAGTCGTTATGAAGGCAGTTCGTAAACGAAATCTTTTTGCAAAATTTAAAATGTTTTTACTTAAGGATATTTTAAAAAGTGTTTCAAAACTTATTATAAGTATTAAAAGTAATTAATATTTATTTAATTATTTATTTAATGATTATTTTATTAATTAAGAAAGATAATTAGTACTTGAACATTAGTAACAAAGGTAATTAGCACTTAAGTATTAATTAGGTAAGTTAATTATAATTAATTAATTAATTAAAGATTAATTATTATTATTTAATACTTTATTTACGAATTAATTATTATTAAATTAATAATTAATGGTTAATTATTTTTAAATATTATTTATTAAAGGGTTTTAATATTTAATTAATTACTAATTAAGTTAAGATTTAATTAGGACTTAGTTAAGATTAATTATTCTTAAATGAAGGTTTAATTTATTATTTAATTAATAATTAAAGATTAAAGTGTAATATAAGTATAAATTTAGGTGTAAGTATTATTTAATTATTAATTGAGATTAATTAATAGTTAATTACTTATTTGAAACGATAATTATTGTTTAATTATTTATTTAAAGCTAATTATGGTCTAATAATTAACTAAATGTGAAACCATTATTAAATAAAGAGTTTAATTTCTTTGTAATTACCGAGTAAAGGTTTTTGATTTTAAATCACCTATTTTCAAAGGTTGATTTTGTTTTAATCAAACTATCTTTTAAAATGATGTTTTAAATCCGAGGGATTTCTTTGTCGACTACCCTTAAGAAACCCTAATTGAATATGAAACCAAGTGACATCTATTTAGTAGAATAAAGCACCGCTCTGCTAATTAAGTTACATGGGACATGTGTTTGATAGAATAAATCAAAGTTCTGCCATAATTCACCAAGTAGATTATGTTGACATCTATTTAAGCAGAATAAAAACCTAGTTATGCTATTTTGGTAACCTTGACATTTATCAATATGTTAATTGATTGTTATTGGTCGATTTCCTTTACATATCTGCTTGTTATATAAATAGACATGTTATAACTTGGATAACTTAAAATCAATTAAATGAACCGATGTGGTCACTAGCCTCTTCCTAATTTTTGTGAAGACAAATATTTCTTTTTGTCCTTTTTGATAATGGTTTAAAGTTTATTCCATGTTAAAGTACTTAAAAGATAATTAAGCAATTATTTTGTTAAAGGTTTTTTGAACTAACTTATTACTTTCTAAATGATTATTAAAAAATCATTATTTTGTTAATGAGATTTATAGATAACTAAATGAAAGATGTTTAAATAACAACTTGCTTATTTAAAGATGTTTCAAATAATTGACTATTTATCAAAGGAACTTTATTGATTAAAGTTTATTAAAGAAGTTTTGTTTTAAATAAGGAAAGTTTAAAAAAGGAACTTTATAAATTGAAATTCGATCCTGAAATTTGGGAAATAGATTTATAAATGACATGTTTATAAAAAAGCTTTATAAATGATTTTGGATATTTATAAAGTGTTTATAAATGGCTTTGATATTCATAAAAGATTTTTATAAAACAAACTTGGAGATTTATAAGAAAATCTTATAAATAGATTTGGAGTTTTGGTAAAGGAGATTTCCATAAATGAAAGAGATTTATTAAAAGGATTTATAAAAGAATTCGAGATTGGGATTTCCCTTAACTGACCTTCTTAATTATGGTGGTGTGAAACTTTTATTCCATGCTTAAAATCAAAGGAAAAATGTTTAGGTTTATTCTTATCTCTAAATTAAATAACATTTATTTGATCCTTTTGATATGATTTTGAAATAATAAATCTTTCACAAATGTTTTGTGAATATACTTATGCCGGTGGGATAAGCATATGAATATTTTAATAAATAATTTCAAAAGAGATTTAAATAAATGAAAGATTTAATTTGAGGATTAATGATTGCTATAGATAACTAAATCTTTGAATTGTAGTTGTTTATGTATTTGTTAATTAAATAACCGACTATCAAATTTTAGCCATTTTTGACTTAGGAAGTAAATAAGAGCTTCACGTGTTTATATGTTTGAGTTCCCATAGAAGAACTCATTCGGGTGAAATGTATCTAGCTTTAAGGGATGTATTAGAGATCCCTTTGGGACTATAGTATTGTCCGCTTACTTCCAAAAGAACCAGGAACGAGTCAATCGAAAATTATTGATTATTAGTTCGGAGAGACTATGATCGAATATATTATTCGAAAACCACTTGTAACCAACATATGCGTGCAAGTGGAAGACATCTTGGGGATGATCTTAGACGGAGTTCTTTAAAGTATAAGGGTTACATACTGCTTCCTGAGGGTGATTCCAAAATGGATATAGTATAGGTAGTGCTTTGGTTTCGTTCAGACCCAGAATGAACTTGTATGGATGAATGCTAGCATTACATTTTTACTTGGAGTGCAATGTAAGAAATTAACGTGGGAATTGCTAAAGGAAGGCAAATCGTTACCTCACTAGCCTCACACCCCAAAAATGGCTAAAATAGGGTAGATGCGGCTGAGCTATATGGGTCACTCCCATAAGCGTGTGTCAACGCCTTTCTAGTTTATCATATTACGGATTTGGTTATGCATGAAAGCTCTCTATAAAGGTGGGAACAACCGAGGTGATGACATATTCGATACTATCCAGTAAGGGGAGGCCGGTTCTCTGTTTGTAGAGTTGCAAAGGTAACTACGGCCCACAATATGTTTTATCTAGAGGTGTACTGTTCTTCAAAAGATAGCCCCTTACCTTGCATTTTGTTAGGATCCATTCTCCTAGAAGCACATTTGGTTTTCAATTGTATACTTATTATTCTTTTGACGTACATGCATCACAACTACTTGATTATTAAATACTTTAAACCGCAGACATTATTATAACATCAATGGATTTGTATAAGGTAAAAACCCATCAATTTTTATGTGCGTTGTGGTCTTATGAGACATCTTTTATTTTGAAAAAGGGTTTTCAAATGTAGAAATTAATATGATCAATTCGATTGATCTTTCTCACGCTGGTTTACCAAATTTATCTGGCGTTATTTTCTTATAATGCTCGGATTAGCTCGAGCATATTTTCTAGATTTAGCTGGATGCTTTAGAGCTTTCAGGCGACGAGTTGAAATTTCCAAGACGTATTTATGTCCTTATATTCTTCCGCTATTCTCTTTATTTTGTTTTTTCTGTGCTTATCAACAATTGTAAGGACAGGTCATAACTGTCCAGGCTAATAATTGGTTAGTGTACATTGATGTTGTGTGTATAATAAAGACGATTCCATTTGTAAAGATTTGTATATATTATATATCTCTTATCATGATGTGAGATTCTATAAAGTCTTTTCTTTCTTTCATCCCAAATGACCTATCTTTCGGACACTTAAATGATTGACACATGAATACCGAGGATGAATTAATTATCGTCTTTAGGTCTAAGAAAGGCAGTTCGTTGCACATGGTATCAGAGCTTAAGTTGAGCGAACACCTAGGCCATGGTGGGGTAAACTCATTGTAGATAGGGTAGCGATGCCCTAGAATGAGTAACTCATTAGTAATATCCTAGAATGAGTTTGAGTGTATATAGAGTACGTATTTATTAGTGCTATAAAAATGTTTTATATTTTGTTGATTTATCTGTTGAATGAAGAAGATACAATTATATCGATAGGGGTTTCTAAAACACTTAAACATGGCAAACTGACACATTATTGTTTTGAAATTGGGTAAATGAATTAATTTTAGTTAGATTACATTTTATATATGAAAAGAATAATTTTTAGAAAATAATATAGTTATATATGGTGTGATTGGTTGTTAGAATGATAATATTCAATTATTGTCCATTATTGTTGATTAGTCAAGCTTACCTAGCCTTGAGCATTTGCTATCTTTCTTTTCAAAACACAAGTTGGGTAGGTAGAAACTTGGAGAAACATTGAAATGAGCACCTTATGAATTAAGTTTCACAGTTTGACTATAAGGCGTTCGATTATATACATTGGATTAAAATTGAATTCTAAAATAAGTTGTTTATTAAAAAAGAGATATTCAGACGGTTTTATAAAAAGGTGATTTTATATATAAGGATTATAAAATAGATTTTTAAAATAAGATGGATTTTCGAAGAATTTAAAATCCTGGTGTCTTTGAAAAGGATTTCAAATGTTTTTCGAGAAAAGGTAATAACAGCATTACTAGAAAATATTTTACAGTATAAATAATTTAAAAGGGAATTTGAGAATAAGATTTTTCGTTGGATGGTTTGGTGAATGAGTCTTAATCTGTTTTGAGATGAGCATAATAATCTTCTAAGCAATAATCATTGCTAAAGCGGATCTGGTAGTGCACTTAGTAAATTATTCTTTTTGTGATTGGACGATCAAAACGAGTTCGAATCAAAATGAATACAAAGCAAGTGGATGTTAATTTTTTTTATCTAAAACTTTTTAGCTGGAAATATATATATATATATATATATATATATATATATATATATATATATATATAAGCGTTGTTTCAAAAATGATTCGAAATGAAGAAGTATTTTCATAATTAACTAGTTCGAGTGACCCAAAAGTGACTAAAAATGGGTAGGGGATGTGTTCGGATGGTAAACACTTCTCTTGAGTATTACCCTTCCTAATAAAGGGATATATAATACTGTTTGGTGGTACCCAGTTCCTTGATATCATTTTTGAGTTGCTCGGGCCATATGTATATTTTCTAAGGATTGAAAATAAAGTATCATTTGAAGATACTTTTTTTTAAATAAAACTCGGGTATTTGGCCTCTAAGGTTTCAAAATAATATGGTATTTTTAAGGGTGGATTAATAAATGAAATTTTAATGGGGTTAAACTTAATTAGGAGGATTAATAAACTTTGTTTTACTAAATGACGTCTTTTGATTTTAAACATTTAAGATATGAAAAATTATTTATGCTGTTGGTTCGGCTAATAAACATTTTTACCTTAAAGGTGTCTAAGAAAAAGTAGGCACTAGGATAGAGTATGGATGCCAGCATCCTACTCTTCTTAGCTATTTACCAAAACGAATAAGTTAAGAAGTTGTATTCGTTAACTAAGTTTTAGAATGCGAAATTATTTTGGGCCTACATCTGAATAGAATAAGTTGAATAGAATTAAAAATATGATATTTTGTATATTGTCTTAGGATGTAGGAGAGTATTATGCAAATAATATGGTAAAATGATTTCATAAAAGGTTTCATAAATAAGTTGTAAAATTTAAACGTTTGAACCTAAGTTGAAATTTTTATAAAATGCTTTCATAAATCTCTTTGGAAGGGTAAAGACTAGTTGGATTGTAAGAACTTTTAGATGAGTACATGAGCTATACCTGTATCATTTTCCTTTCCCTTATAGTTATAGATCCAAGATTCGAGCACATGACTTGAGGTGACACACACCATTCTGAATAAGGATTTATTACTCGATTTTTAACGGCGAACACTTAGTGAGGGTTCTTAATGTGGACCAAAAGTTTTTTTTATCATAGTATATGGCTATGTAAGGAGAACGAAAGTTTCTAATTAAGAAGCGTGATCAGACTCTGCATTAAGAAGTCGGGTAAGCGATACTAGTTCAGAAGTAAAGTTACGTATTCGAATGAATGACCAAACTAGATTTTTCATAGGAATGATCTATGTGCATGCTATCCCACCTTTTAACGTCGTGATACCATGAAGTTGGCTAATTGGATTTCATGATCATCAAGCCAGGAAGCCTAGAGAGATGATTTTCAAGTTCAAAGATCAGTTATAAGCAAGGTTATGGAAGATAGTCAAGTGGGTCAAGAAAATAGCGAAATAGCTAAGTATGAATGTGCCCTTCCCCTAGGCAGGGGATCAGATAAGATTAGTGTGATGGAGTACGGATTGGATTGGATCATTATGGCTATGGATCACTCAGATTGGCAGTTTAACTCCACAATGATCGCTCAATAACTCAATAAGCACCAAGGGGATCAGGCAAGCAACTTAGGATATACGAAGAGGGAGTCTAAGGGGACCACCACCACAGACCGTTGGGCCCCATGCACCACCTTGACCAATCGATTAGGATCCCCCTATAGGGGTTGGCACCAATCCCTTATAAAGGCCCAAATAAGCCTTATTTTTTCTAGATCAGTTTAGCTTGGCCTCGGTCTTCTAAATACGGATTTTAAGCTTGATATTTGTAGTCCTCTCCTATAAATATTTGATCATTGGTTCATAGAAGTGGATCTTCTTTTGGCTCTTCTTCATTGTTTGTCTTTCCGTCCTCTATTAATTTTATAAGGCTAAAACAAACTCTATTGTAATCCTACAGTATAATAATAAGATTATTGGAGTGGACATAGGCCAAAGTTCATTGAACCACTATAAAATTCATGTTTTCATTTACATTTTTTCCATTGAGTCTGTGATCTGCATATATGCTTCTCTGTTTGGACATTTAATAGTGGATTGTTGGTGCTTTCACATTTTTTGGGTGGTGGCAGCAATTTTTGATGCCAACAGTTTAGTACTTTCACTGAAATACTAGCACTCGTTGATTTGGAAAGGATTTGGAGCTTGGATCAATGGCTAGGAAATCAACAAGGAGAACATTGGCAGACAGGGGTCACTATGGAGAGAGTCAGGAGGAATCCTTAGGAGCTGGTGCTAATCAACCCTTCATTTACATCAGTAGGAACGAGATGGAGATAGTGATAGAGGCTATGATGGAGCAGATGATAAAGAGGTAAGAGGAGATGATTTAGAATTTCCTTAGGCAAGTTGGACATGCTGGAGAAAGAGCTAATGTCAATCTAGATTATGGAATTAGAGCAGCATGAGTTGTAGAAAATCAAAACCAGCAACACGGAAATGAAGCTAATAGGCAAAGGAATGCGATGGAGCAGCCAAGGGTGACCCTTGGTTAACATTGACCAATTGACTTCGATCCCTCCATAGGGATCAGCGTTGATCACTTAGAACTTGGTAGCATTCCCCCGAGTCATGCTGGATTGGTCGGTGGTAGGGTATTGGGTGATGTTGTGCAGTTTGGTGCAGATCGGAATGCGGATAAACGTCCAGAGAAGCATGTTCCCGGATTCCCTCGTAGACTCAAGGGCAGCTTGGAAATGATGATTGGAAGCTACCATTGAATGATAATGATAGGTTTACGGAGACGATTAGACAAGCTATGATAGGAGGATTGGTGAACATAGATCTGTAGGATGTAAATAGGAGTCCACTCACTCCTAACATCAGGCGTGCTAGGAATCCACTAGAGTTTAAGCTACCATCATTTGAAGCATACAATGGAAAATCAGATCCTACTGTTCGTCCGACGAGGTATATAAGGCATACTGAAGTCCTGAGGCATCAATGGAAGTGATGGCATGATGTTTTCCCTTGTACTTGGTAGATATAACTACAATTTGGTTTAGGCAATTTGAGAATGGTCCTATCGGTACTTGGATGGAGTTGGTTGATAAATTCGTGAGGCAATTTCGAGTCCAAATCATGAGACACAAAAGAATAATTACATTGGCAACAATAAAGTAGAGGATGGGAGATTCATTGAGGAATTTCTTGACACAGTTTAATGCAGCAGTCGCTTCGGTGGATCAGTCGGATCCATCATTGATTTTGATAGTGACGGTATTTGGGATTGCCGACGACACAAACTTTAAGATTTCACTGGAACAAAATCCACTAATGGATCTCGAAGAAGTTTTCCACGAAGCCAAGAGACCCAAGTGGTAGGATGATGTTAAAGCCGGTAGAGTAGTGGTTGTGAGGGACAAAGGACCGTCTGGGGAAGGTTCAAGTAAAGATAAAAGAAAGCAAAAAGCGGAAGATGGCTTCAACATATCGAGGCAGAAAAGGAGAGAACCGAAGTTCTCTTCTTATGCCGATTTGAACGGGACTTCAGAAAAGAATTATTTGGATACCCGAGGACGCCTTCCATACCAAAATCCGACAAGGAGGGAGCCCATCAAGCGTGAGCGGGTATTAGGAAAATACTGCCTGTTCCATGAGCTTGACAGGCACACTACCTATCATTGCAGGAACTTGAAGAATATGGTTAAGGAACATGCCAGGGATGTTAGGCTACCATAGTACATAAGTACTCAGAAGGTGGGGTGAAACAAGAGCAATCTCCGTCCATATTAAATGGAAATGACCTTGGATCAAGGTCATAGATCATCATCTCTTGATCAAGATGGTATGGACTAAATATATAATAAACTCCATAACAAAATGGCTAAGTCACTTACACATATACGAGATCGAGGTCAGTCCATTGGCATGCTTTGAGATGACGACAAACCGTTATGCCCGGAGAGGCAGTTTTTGGTTTTTTGGTTGTAAGAACTTAAATTTAATAATTTAATGGATTTCAAAATGCTCAAATCTTCTTTTAAAAGTAATAAATGAAACAGATCGCAAGTTGTCCCAATTGGAGAGGTGGAATAATAACAAAAAGGTGCGAGTTTCTTCGTCGAAGAGCGACAGGATGGACTCATACATGGATTAAGTTCTTATGTAGAGGATCGAGACTAGAGAATAACAACCCATAGCTCGCGTTATGTTTCGACCACTCTCCAGAGAAGCAAGAAGTAGGCCGCTTCGTCAGAAAACGACATGATCGGCCTGCTTATCATTGTGCCTTTCTCGCTGGAGAGTGAGTGGGGCCTAGCAAGAATTCGAAGACACCATGATCGGCTTAGGAAGGCCATGGCATCGCTTTATGTTCAGGGACACAGAACCGAAGTGCAAGAAGTATTGCCGCTTCGTCGGAGAGTGACATGATCGGCCTACTTATCGTTGTTTCCCCTTTTCATCGAAGAGTGACTGATGGGGTCCAACAAGACTTACTATGATCGGTCCAGAGAGACTATGAAGCAGCTATTGGTCCTGAGAGACCTTTGAATTGGAAAATGATCCAGTGAGATCATGGATTCGGTTACTACTTTCGATGGATATGAATTCGACTAAAGATTTAGGATGGTTTTGGAATTGGCTATCGACTCGAAACAGTCATAAAGTATGAAAACTTGGTTTGGCAGAGGATTGGATTTTGGATTAGAAATTTGGCTATCGACGGATGGCAATTCAATACACACTTTCGTATCGCAAGGCATGTTTTGAGGGAAAAAGTTATATCGTTTTTAGGCAAGGCCGTGATACCATGGAGCTAGCTAATTGGATTTCATGATCATCAAGGTAAGAAGCCCGGAGAGATGATTGTAAGGTTCGGAGATCAGTTATAAGCAAGGTTATGGATGATAGTCAAGTGGGCTCAAGCGAATAGTGTCTAAGAAATGGCTAGATATGGATTTGCCCTTCCCCTAGGCAGGGGATTAGATTGGATCAATATGATGGGGTACGGATTAGATTGGGTCAATGTGGCTATGGATCATTAAGATTGGCAGTCCAACTCAATGTTGACCGCTCAATAACTCAACAAGTACTAAAGGGATCGGGCAAACAACTCAGAAAACACGAAGAGGGAGTTGGAGGGGACCACCATGATCGATCGCTGGGCCTCATGTGGCCCTCTTGATCGACCGATATCGATCGTCTATAGGGGTCAGTATCGATTCATCGTAAAGGTTCAGATGAGCTCCATTTTTTCTGGATTAGTTTGTCTTTTCCTCGGTCTTCTGCACGTGGATTTTTAGCTGGATATTTGCTCGTCTTCTCCTCTATATATATAGGATCATTGGTTCATTGCAGGGGATCTTCTTTTGTCCCTTCTTCATTGTTTTTCATTCCTTCCTCCATTAATTTCCTAAGGCTAAAACAAACTGTATTTGTAATCCTGTAGTATAACAAAATGATTAATGGAGTGGACGTAGGCCAGGGTTCATCGAACCACTATAAAATTTGTTGGTTCATTTACTTTTTTGCCATTGAATTTGTGATCTGCGTACTTATTTCTCCATTTAGATATTTATTATTGGATTGGTGATGCTTTCACGTTTTATGGGTGTTAGCAGCCATTTTCGATGCCAACGGTACATCATACGGACTGATGAGTAGTGTTTAGTATTTTTTGGTTGATATTTCGGTAAAATTTCGAGGTCAAAATTCTTTTAAGGGGAGAGTGTAACGACCAAAAATTTCACCTTTTTGATTTTCAAATATTTAATTAATTTTAAATATTCAGGTAATGGATTTTGGAAAATCGTTTTAAATAATAGTTATTGGCGGTGAGACTGTTTTCAAAATTTGTTTACAAAAATATTTAGTTCGAAGAAAAACTAAAAATGTAACCAGAAAATTGTTTTTCGAATTTTTGACTTTTCGTTGACTAAAATTTGTCGTAAACCGAGTGTAAGTATACACATTTATGAATAAGTTAGGTTTTTCGTATATGTGAATATGTATGCATATTACTTACGTATTTATAAAGTTTGATGTGACACTTTATGAGAAAAATATATAAAATAAAGATGTTTAAAAAGAGAAGGTGCCTTATGAAACATAAGGTACAAGAGTCATTAATGCATGTTGGCAAGAAGGGGGCATGTTTGGGCGTGTGGAAATGGATGGGACAAGAGGATAGGGTAGCAAGACTCCAATGGAGGGTATGTACTTAAGGGAGTTTTAGTAATTTTCTAAAGGAATTTTTATATAAAAGAAATTTCATAATTTTCTTCTCTTTTTTATCATTCTCATTTTCATTTCATAAAACTCCATCTTCTTCCTTGATTCCTTTAATGGATTCAATAGTTCTAAAAGTTTAAAAATGATTTTTTTTCTCCCTTTTAATTCTTAAAAACCCTTAAAAATCACGTCTTTCTTCTTACTACACCTTTCTCCTTCGCTAGCAAACATAAAGCTTACCTCCACTAACCATGGTAGAGCCTTATGCTATTAGGCCGGACCCATTTCCCCCTTTAAGCATCCAAAAACTACATTTTTTTTCCAAGTTAGAAACAAGGATCTAGGTCGTACTCTAAAGTTAGTGGAAGTCCGGTTTGATTTGGATAGCTTTGGTGAGTAAAAGCTTACCTTTTTATGTAAAGTTGCAACTTATTTTTGTACCGGTTTAGTTGTTAAGTTAGATTCTTATTTGAATCGGACTGATGTTGAGTTGTATGTGTATATTTATGATTGGATATGATGTTGGTTAGTATGTATACATAAGGGTTTGGATATGATAGTTTGTTCGACTTGAAAATTCAAATTTTAAATTGTGTGTGCGGATGGAAATTTATAACCTTGCTTATGATTTGACATTATTTCATGCAAACTTATGTTATGATCTTGTGTGTATGTTGCTCACGCTAAAAAGGTTGGCATATAGACTTGTAAAAGCGATAAAGAGATCCTTTTCATTTACAGTTTTTTTATTTAAGTGTTTATAAAAAGGTTTATATATTGTTAAAACTTTACCTTTAGTTTCAAAAATTCTCTCAATAGTTAGAAAGTTGGTTTAAATATAAAGTGAGGTTTCTAAAGCTATTTGGTATGTTAAATGAATTTTAAAATACGGGTCGTATAACGATAGTCCTTATGGAGGCAACTTGTAAAACGAACTCTTTTGCAAAAATTTAAAATGTTTTTAATAAGGATATTTTTGAAAAATATTTTCAAGACTTATTATATGATTTAAAAGTTATTATTTATTTATTTAATGATTATTTATTTAATTAATTAAGAAAGGTAGTTAGTACGTAAACATTAGTTGCAATGGTAATTAGTACTTAAGTATTAATTAGGTAAGTTAATTATAATTAGTTAATTAATTAAAGATTAATTATTGTTTAATAATTTATTTAAGGATATACTATTATTAATTAATAATTAAAGGTTAATTATTATTAAATTGTTATTTAAGAAAGGGTTTTAAAATCTAATTAATTACTAATTAAGTTAAGATTTAATTAAGACTTATTTAAGATTTAATTATTCTTAACTGAAGGTTTAATTTATTATTTATTAATTAAGGATTAAAGTATAATTTAAGTATAGATTTGAGGTTTAAGTATTATTTATTATTAATTGAGATTAACTAATAGTTAATTACTTATTTACAATGATAATTATTATTTAATTATTTATTTAAAGTTAATTATATTTTAATGACTAGTTAAATGTTAAATCATGATTAAATAAAGTGTTTAATTTCTTTGTAATTACCGAGTAAAGGTTTTTTTATTTTAAATCGCTTATTTTCGAAGTTCAATTTTTGTTTTAAATCAAACTGTCTTTTAAAAGGACGTTTTAAATCCAAAGGATTTCTTCATCGACTACCCTTAAGAAACCCCACTTGATTATGAAACCCGATGACATCTGTTTAGTAGAATAAAACACCGTTCTGCTAATTAAGTTATATGGGACATCTATTTGGTAGAATAAATCATAGTTCTTCCATAATTCACCAAGTAGATTATGTTGACACTATTTAGGTAAAATAAAAACCCAGTTATGCTATTTTGGTAACTTGGACATTTACCTATATGTTGATTAATTGTTATTGGATGATTCCCATTATATATTCATTTTTTATGTAAATACCCATGTTATAACTTGGATAAGTTAGACTCAATTACATGAACTGGTGTGGTCACTAAGCCTCTTTCTAATTTTTGTGAAGTCAAATATTTCCTTTTATCCTTTTTGATAATGGTTTAAAGTTTATTCCATGTTAAAATATTTAAAAGATAATTAAGCAATTATTTTATTAAAGGTGTTTTTGAACTAATTAATTACTTTCTAAATGATTGTTAAAAATCATTATTTTGTTAATGAGATTTATAGATAATTAAATGAAGGGCGTTAAAACAATAACTTGTTTATTTAAAGGTATTTAAATAATTTATTATTTGTCAAAAGAACCTTATTGATTAAGTTTATGAAAGAAGTTTTGTTTTAAATAAGGAAAGTTTATAAAAGAAATTTTATAAATTGAAAATAGATCTTGAAATTTAGGAAAGAGTTTTGGAAATGATATGTTTATAGAAGAGCTTTATAAATGATTTTGAATATTTGTAGAAGAGTTTATAAATGGTTTTGATATTTATAAAAGAGTTTTATAAAACAGACTTGGAGATCTATAAGGAAATTTTATAAATAGTTTTGGAGTTTTGGTAAAGAAGATTTCCATAAATGGAGAAATTTATTACAAGTATTTACAAAATAATTTGATATTGAGATTTACCTTAACCAACCTTCTTAATTATGGTGGTGTGGACCTTTCATTCCATGCTTAACACCAAAGGAATAGTGTTTCGGTTTATTCTTATAACTAATTTAAATAACATTTGTTTTGATCCTTTTGATATGTTTCGTAATAATAAATCTTTCATAAATGTTTTGTGAATATAGTTATGTCGGTGGGATAAGTATATTTTGATAAATATTTTGGAAGAGCTTTAAATAGATAAAGATTTTCTTTGGGGCTTAATGGTTGCTATGGGTAATTAAATCTTTGAATTGTTGTTGTTTATGTATTTGATAGTTAAATAACCGACTATCAAATTTTGACCAGTTTTGACTTAGGAAGTAAATAAGAGCTTTATGTGTTCATGCAATTTGAGTTCCCTCAAGAGAGTTCATTCGGGTGAAACCTCTCTAGCTTTAAGGGATATAATAGAGATCCATTTAGGACTCTAGTATGGCCCGTTTACTTCCAAAAGAACTGGGAGTGAGTCAATCGGAAATCATCGGTTGTTAGTTCAGAGAGACAAGGATCAAATATATTATCTGAAAACCACTTCGTACCAACATATGCGTCTAAGTGAAAGACATCTTGAGGATGATCTAAGATGGATCTCTTTGAAGTGCAAGGGAAACATGCTGCTAATCCTAACAAAATGGATGTAGTAGTGGTAGTGCCTTCGATTTCGTTCAAAGCAAAAACAAACTTGTGTGGATGAATGCTGTCATTACATTTCTACCTGGATGGTAGTGTTAGCATTCCAAGTGGGAGTTTCTAAAGGAAGGTAAATCGTTACTTCATGAGCCTTGCATCCCATAATGCCTGAAATATGGTAGAGGCGGTAGGACTATGTGGGTCGCTTCTATGAGGGTGTGTCATCTCTTTATAAATTATCATATTACAGATTTGGTTGTGCATGAGAACTCTCTATAATGGTTGGGAACAACCGAAGTGAATATTAGGTACTATCTAATAAGGGGTATACCGGTTCTGTGTTGGTATGGTTACAAAGGTAACTATGGCCCATAGTACATTTTATCTAGAGGTGTACTATTTTTCGAAAGGTTGTCCCTTACCTTCCCCTTTGTTGGAATCCATTCTCCAATAAGCGCCTTCAGTTTTCTATTGTATTTCTATTATTGTTATGATGTACGCGCATCATAGTTACTTGATTATTGGACACTTTAAACCCTAGGAACTATTATAATATCATTGGATTTGTAATATAAAATGTTTTGGTTATCATAAAGTAAAAACCTATCCGTGTATATGTGCGGCGTGGTCTTATGAGATACCTTTTATTTTAAAAAGGGTTTTACAAATGTAGAAATCAATATGATTGATTTAACTAAGCTTTCTCATGTTAGTTTACTAGACTGATCCATGCATTATTTTCTTATAATGCTATGGTAAGCCCGAACATATTTTCTTGATTTAGCTAGATGCTTTGAAGCTTTCAGGTGACGAGCTGGATTTTCCAAGATGTATCCACGTACCTTATATTCTTCCGCTGTTCTCTTTGTTTTGTTTTTGTCTGTATTTGTCAAAAATTGTAAGGACAAGATGTCATAACTGTCCAGGCTAATAATAGGTTTGTTTATTTTGATGTTGTGTGTGCAATAAAGATGTTTCCTTTTTGTAAAGATTTGTGTATATTTTTTTTCTTGTAATGATGTGAGATTCTGTTTTGCCTTTTCTTTCTTTAATTCCAAATGACCTGTCTTTTGGACAACTAAATGATTGGTACAGGAATACCGAGGATGTATTAAGTATCCTATTTAGATGTAAGAAAGGTGGTTCGTTACAAGGCGACTTTCTCTTTTTTTGTCATAGCTTCATCCCTTGTTGTCGAGATATCAATTATGCTTTTGTTGAGCAAAGAGATCTATCCCTTGAGCTCATTTACTTCATTAGAAGGCCTTTGAGAAGCCTTTTGAAGAAAGAATATATGCTTAGCCGCTTGGAATGAATAGTAAATATAAGTCATAACATGATATACTAAGTTAAAAATCTAGACCAACTAAGAAGAAGAAATTCATATCGATAGAAGTTTTTTAATAATAATGAAAAGGTGATCATTAGAATAGATTGAAGGCTATGGTGGCCCTATAGAGGCTAGAGAGGGAGATTGGGTAGCCAGTTGAAGAAGATCATCAAAAATCACCACAAAAGTCTAAGCCCGAGTCTACGAAGGAAGAGAATGCTTTGGAGTACGAGACAAACCAAGCTTATAATATATACCATGAAGGACCATTGAAAAATCAGGAATAGAGATGTTAAGAAGTGAATCTAGAAAGTGAGCCACTTTAGTTGATTTCTGAACCCTATGCCCAAGTGACTCAAGATTTGCAACGTCAGGACGTAAATCAATGTTCATAAATGGCTCCTCATCGACAACAACAGGAGAATGGTCACCCCTGTGCTTAGGCTTTTTGCTCTAAGGAAGAGCTGAAGTGTCAGCAATAACATTATTGCCTTCTTTTCTTTCAGCGCCATAACTGAATTTATAATGGAATCCTTGGTAGGAATAGTTTTTCTCAACTGTGTTGAGGCGGGAGCATTATCATTAATTCATTTTCTTTAGAAGCAATAAAAAGAGCTAACGAACCTAAATTAAATAAAGAAGCTTATAGATAATAACACAAGAGATTCCATACAAGATATAATGAACACTTACCTAGAGGTTCGAGTTGAATAGGAGAAGAAGTAGAGAATGATTTCCTGTTGCCAACAACTAGGGATAGCTTTCCCTTAGCATTCCCCTTTGTCATTAGGGGTCCTCCCAGTATTTTATGGTGGTCCAGAATTAGAGAGTAATCGTAAAGCTTCGCTTTTATCAAGAGTGTGAGTCTTTTACCGTTGGTCTCAAATGCCAGAGTGAGAGACTTGATAATATCTTCAACAGAAGAGCTTGACTGCTTAAGTTCATGATCTAAAAAGAAAACATCCATCAAAAGAGAATGATAGATATAACATAAATGATAGAAAATACAAACTTATTGAAAACGCGAAAAGTTCCCCTAATCTTAGGGGAGTGGCATTTAATATTGAAGAATTAGTTCTCCTATTCCTTTTTCTTGTTAATATTATGGGTGATTAAGCACTTCAAGAAGGGACGAATGTAATACAACAGATTATCCAGATACTCACTTATTCTCACAGGGATGGCTAATGTATGAAGAATTTAGCATTAAAGAAGGAAGCTTAGCTTCTATAGTGAGAACCTCTAAGAAACTCAAACAAGTATACGAGTGTGGAGTCAATTGGATTGGAGCGATATTCAAGTAATCCAAGAATCAAAAAAAGAAAGTCGAGGAAAGACAGGTACCCTGAGGGCCAGATGTGAATGGAAATGAAGGCAAAGAAACCTTCTGGAGGGTTATCTATCCTGCCAAAGCGACCGTCAGCCTGGCTTCTGTGGTTGAAATTCTGAATTGCCTAAGAATGAAGTCCACTTCTTCTTGAGTGGCAATATATGATTGGTTAATATGGTAATCCTCTTTCTTGATGGAGGGGGATGGTTTAGAGCTCTTACTGGCTTTCATACTTGCTTTCTTGCCTCCCATTTGTCTACTAGGTGATATTATACCAAACAAAGGAAGTATTAAGTATTTTGTGAAATTTAGAATGCTTATGATACAAAATAGGTAATTATATGTTAAAACAAGAGGTAGAAAATTGATTATAAATTTCGTAAGTCATAGCACTCAAGTATTAAAGTTCATGCTTAACTGTCACATTTGTGACAGATCCTTAAACGTTATGTAATCCATGTTAAATTTGTAAAACAATTGGAAATTTATAAGAAATTAAAAGTGCGCAAACAATTGTTGAATTCGTGGTAGGATAATGAATTTATAGTTAGTTTGTAGAAATCTAACTGGAATACCATCTTAAATGCATCCTAAATATCATGTCGTAGCTACGATCCAATGTCAAAATGAATCGAAATCGATAAATGATATTGAAATGGTCTTAAAATATTATCGAAAATATCAAATATATAAGTAGTTCATGAATTTACTATATGATAACTACATTATAGGTTAACAATGTTGTATAAAATTTAAACAAGAACGTTGAAAATAGTTGTCACAAAACAATAATAACACACAGCAAGGATATTGAATTAATGCGACAACCATTTTAATTGATATCGAGCTCATGAGTGGTTTCCATACCCTTAGTTAGTTATAGGCATTGAAAGGATCTTATATTATAATGATGTCTAAGTTTTGAATTGGTTTTTGAAACCATAACACAAAAGGCAAAACTATTTGATGCGGAGCATCACATTGATGTCGTAAGGCAACAACTTTGAAGTAAAATAAGTTAATATCAGGTTTTGGGTTTTAATAAGCTATTCATTTCGAAATTAACTAGAAGCCTCCGATTTCTAAATCATGTCATCTATCTTCCATTAACCCAATAAATCCCCTAGGGACATAGTAATTCGTAAGTTAATTTCATCCATTAATATAACAAACTTTTAACTCAACCTATAACTTAAAGATTAACAATCAAAACCTAATATTTAAACCAAAATGTCGATTCAGAATAAAAAATTCCTAAATAAAACCTTAGTATTTATCAGAGTATAAGAATTTAGAAAGCTAATTTGTCAACTTGATTAATTAAAATAAGAATCATGCTTGATTTTAAGCTTTAATGCCGAAAAATTAGAAGTTCTGAAAATTTTTGAGGATCTTCCAATTTCACTTAAGCTTTGAGATAGCATGTAAAAGAAAAAAGGACGAAGATGCTCAAGTATTTATAAGTAAGAAAAAGAAATGCGGTTGCCATTGGATCAAATTTGAATAAATGGTCATATCTGAGCAGAATACCAATAGGCGGCAAGCGCCATTATCGAAGCAATAACTTGAAAATTCAATGCTTCCTTCGTACAAGAGGGGAAAATGTTACTACCATTCATTGTTTCAAAGGAATGAAGCGTGTCAACAATGAGGATGTCAAACTCAAAGGCCAAGCAGGTTATCGCATAAAATGATTGCAAGTAAATAATGTCGAAACTAGGAAAATATGATTGTCGAATAGCAAAGTATCTCGCATCATTATAAAGCATCTCGCATCTTGCACACTACCAATTCTACACTTCATCTGCTATTCATAAAGGAACACGATTTCTTAACTTCATTACAACAATGACTGTCGCATTCCAAAGGCGCCTTATAGGATATCGCACATCTTTAATACGATATAGGATGTCGAATGTCAAGCAATATCAAATGCCATAATCATCATATGTAACCAACAAAGCAAGAAAATGAAGATTGATGTCGTAGGTTAACTACAAGGAAGGATGCCACATTCTATCAGTATGAAAGCCTGCAATGATGTCGCATACCCTCGATTCCACACTTCATCAATGTAATCAAGGATGTTGCATGTTATTAGTTTGATTGGAGATGTCGTAAATCATCAATGTTGCATATGTCATATGAAACCAATGCTACCTTTCATTAAGGCAAGGATTGATGTTGAATCCTAGGTGATGTTGCCTCCTTCTGATATCACATTTATCAATCCAATTAGTAATACCGAAGGGCTGAAGCAGGGTGGATGTCGTAATCCATTAGTATAAAGTAGGGTTATCGGATAGCTATATTATCATATTATGAATCCTTAAAAGGATGCCACATCTCTTCAATGTCGCCTACCAACAATAAATTAACGCTTATCACATGTCATCCATATCACAATCTAACTATGTTGCAAGATTGTCGCATTTCCCATCACCTAAAAGCTGCTACGCGCCAACACCTCAAGAGCATATGGGAATGTCGAATAATAGCGATATGGCATTTATGTTGTTAATTAACAGTGCAATCAATATAACAATGAACAGCTGCATGAATAACAATGTTGGAGGATACCGAACGCCTATTCCAGATGGGTGTCGCAACTCATCAATACACCAAAACATGTTATTGTAAGTCACTAGTAACCAAAGATATGTTGGAAATCATCAAAGCAAAGCCTGTTGATGTTGAAAGCCAAGCATGTCGTAAGTGACACTTGGCAACCTTGCCGCACCTCTCACCCCCTATAAATATAGAATTAGTGGTATGGTGGAAGGGCCGATTAATTCTTATCTCATTTCTTACTTGTCAAACTTTGTAACCTAAAATTAATTTGGGCATTTTTAGCACCAATTGTGCACTCCTATGACATTTGCAAAATAAGGCTTTATACATTCAACAATTTCATAGCATATGAATAAAGATTTCTTGAATCATGACTTGTTTCAAATTCTCAAGAACTTATGATTTTAATCATAACTTTCCTTGGATTCCTAAACACTCATGATCTCTGTTGTGATTTGAATGATATTTTCCTACACTTACTGATTTCGACATAGTATGGCTACAACATGGACTTCTGCATGCGTAGCAAACTTACCTAAGATTACCTAAACCCTTTCTCAACCAAGTGTCCCTTTGCTTACACATTGAGGTTAACCAAGTGTCAACCAAATCTCTTCTCAACCAAATTCCTCTTTCCTTACACTTCTTAGGATTAACAAAGAAATTTGTCAACAGCTATAAATCTAGCCTTTAATCTTTTAGGATATCCCCAAAGTGTTCAAACTGTAAATGTATTTTTTTTTTTGCGATTATTTGCATGAAAAATGGACAAACACCTCCAACCAATTTTACAACAGCAGAGAAAAACGGAGAAAAATGCTAGAAAAGTAAATTACACACTGATTTATAGTGGTTTGACCGGGCTACATCTACAATTCATTTTTTATTTTTTCTCTTTTATCACAATTTTTACAATGATCGAGATATAAAGTACGACAATTGATATTAGGATATGTAGCACAAATGTTATGTTCTGTAATATCAGTTCAACGGTCATTTCTAGCCTAAAAAGTTGTTGTTATGGCTGCTAGAAGCCTGGATATTTATAGGAGTGAAGAGATAGGAGATTCATCCTTGAAAATCAACTAGTTTCCCTATAGAACATGCTCAGTTTGGTTATTGTCATATATACATGATACGATCTAGAACATTTTTATATTTCAGATTTCATTCCTTAAATAGTTGGTTTGGGTCAATGTTAAGAGGGGTGGCTTGGTGGCGCTTTAATCGAAATAGAAATGAGGTTCAATGATGGAGTGGTTATGCTTCTAGGCTCGACTACCAATGTACACCGAACAAGAATTCTTGTCCTATGCCCTCCCTATCGGATAAGGAATCCTATTCAGTCTATTGCCTATCAAACAGGAATTCCTTTCTAGTAGTGAGACTACTGGACATGAATTATTATCTAGTATCTCCATTATCCGACCAAGCATAGATTGGCTAGATTACCAGAGTACGTAAGGATTAGTTGAACCAATGGACCAAGCAAGATAAGGTTGAAGTACCGAGTCAACTAAGGTTGAACTACCAGCCAAGCAAGGATAACATGCGATCTTCTTCCTCCTTCCAACCACTCTACATAACTTAGCACGAGGAGTGGTCTCTACCTCCCACTAGGATAATGCTAATAAACCATAACCTCATAGCTCTTGTACTACATCTATTTTCATCCTAGCTTGTCTTGCATTACTTAACTTCACGAGCGTAAATGTCCACAATGCTTCCCCCTAAAGCTTGCTTCATCAAATATGAAGTGGGCTTTGTTCGACATTTTCCCATGGACCTAACTTTGTTACACATGCCATCATCTTTGCTAAGCGGTTACTGTGAATCACATATATTTTGTTCTCACCTTCTTTGGTTCGGCATGCACCTTAGCTCGTCATTTCAGGTGGTTTGGCATGTTTTAGGGTTCGGTACTCCTTGTTCGGGTTGTCCTATCGTACAACATTTTCTATTCAGCTACATATTGTCCGAGCCGACTAAATTAGGGAGGCCTATAAAAATATGAGCTACCCCCAAACCCCTACCTTACCTTCATTTTATCACTGATTTGGAAAATTCATGCCTCTTCGTCTCCCTCTTGCCGCTATCTTTCGAAATTGATTTCAAATATTTCCAAATTGTCATAGCTTCCTTCCATACTTTCAATTAATTGAGGCAAGCTTCTTATCACTAATTTAATCACATCTAAGATTCTCTAAGATTACTGGTTCATCATTATTGGGAGTTATGGTTTTCAATGCATTTGGTCCTCGTTATAGTCCATAAATTGATAATGATTGGGATTCAAGATTGTGTCCGGTGGGGGCGCGGTTCAGTCATTACTTGTTATTGAATTGGTAAGATCAAGTAGGAGTGATTAAGCAAGGAATATGAAATACCCATATGTTGTGCATATTTAATACTACTTTGGTACTCCATGCTTGGATTAAATCTAGGTGGGGACTAGTTCATTGATTGGATGGTTGATCGTTGAACTGAGAAATTATGTAAACTAGTAGGGTTGTAGGCTATGTTATTTCATTTGTTCATTAAATTGCACTAACTAGGAACTACAAGTTAATGTTACTTGATTATTTATCTCACTTTTTATTGCACATAGGCACACATAATCATAAATATGTATCTCTATTATAATGCATGAGATAGGTTGTTATATCAGATATATGTTGAGCAATTAGAATATTTATTCATCAACTACTATTGGAGATCAAGCTCCTTTTTCTTTTGCTACTCTTTATCTCGTATCGGATGGTCATCGACTAGCTTGCTAAGTTGTGCTCGTTCTTTGATTCACAAGTATGGTCCTTTACAATTGTTGATAGATCCTATTAAATCTGTAGCTTCCACTCTATTATCCAAGCAGCTGGTATAATAAATGCTACCCATGGACTTCAAAGGGATGATATGCAATTACCTACTCCTGAAAAAGGGGCTCACGCTCCTTCAACAAAAAAATATGGCCTACTTGAGATACTACTGCATGGTTGGGATCTCGCCTCCTCTTCCACAATGGATAATGGGTCCTTTGTGTATTTGAGGATTGCTCCTTTTCAGTTGCGTCCTAACGGGTATGCCATTCTAACTAGCCTTTACGCTATCTTAATAAGAGAGTTTTTGAGGATTCTCCCGCCCATCGGTAGTTTGGCTTCCTTTATGTGATCAAATGTAAGGTTCCATTTTTATTTATCTTGAAGCAGAAAGAAAGTTTAAGCCGGTGGAGGACTTATACTCCAAGTACAACATGTTCAAGAAAAAGTTCTTTTTCATCCGGGATGCATCTCCATGCTTCCACCAATAGCGCTCGTATGTAAGTTATCATGACTTCTCATCCAAATTTGTTTCATCCTAAAAAAGTATTTATTTTAATCATTGACCCCATCATTCTTGTCCTTCCTTAGTTTTAGTGAGAGCTATGTTAGGTAACAACTTGGAGAAGATTTTGAGGAATTTGAAGAAGATTCCCATAGAATTCCTCGTTTGGTAATCGATGGTAATCTTCGATAGCTTGGGTTTACTAAACACAAGGCACTCAATTTGGAAAGGTGAAGCTCCCCCCATGTGCAAGCTTGTAAAGAAAGGGAAAGGAAAATCGTAAAAGTTGGAAAGACAGGCAATGAACCATCTTCCTAGCCCTCTGATCCTAGTGCGAATGTGACATTGTACCCATCTAGAGTCGATCCACTAGTGCATACAGACACCGTAAATTCAAAGCTAGATTACTTCAGGATCAAACCCTACATGTGTGGTCGGCCAATATCCATAAGAGAATGGGATAATGACAACATTCATACTGGGTGAGCTAACATTATCATGATAGTGATGCCACCACTTTAAATAATAGTGAAGCTTAATCTTTTAAGCATATCGTCCTTAAGATTCTGTCTAACTTAGATGTCGAGGAAGATTTGAGCCAAACTTTCGGCTTAAGGAACGAGCAGATTTTATTCCCAAGGACTTCTCGATTTTTAATTATATGCAAGATCTCATGTTAAGGACTAACTATGGTGACTCCACCTTAATAATGGAAATTCAGCGATAGTTAGAGTCATACGAGGACCTTAAGGGTTCATTTAGATGTCATGCACTCTTTACATATACATATCTTTTTTTAATGTTGTAGTGTTTGGCTTACTTCTTTTTTGTAGTTTGGTTCTAGCTCTTTATCGTTTTGTACTTTTGTAGGTAGTACAATTTTAAATAGAAGGACGCTTCATTCTAAATTCAAGCAGCTAAAGTTGGATGCACCTCCTACAGACATTAAAAAGACTGCCTTGTCATTCAACTCAAGCAAGAATATAGGGCAGTTGGCCAAGAAGCGTAAAACTAGGGAGATAGTTTCTTACCACCTCGATGGAGACAAAGGAGGCAGGGACCCTCATGATGCCTCCAAAAAGAGGCCATGTCCTTCTAGTAGAAAATCAAGATCCAGTACTCCCATCTATCCATCCAAATCTCCCAAGGCTTCACCTTTTCTCCCCTTGGTTTCAGAGACTTTCAGGCAGTAGGAGAAGATGGATATAATGGGTGAGATTTTCATTACTCCCAAGGGCAAAGTAAGGAGAAGGGAAGGGATTACTGTCATTACGAACCCCAATAGTCCCAACTTCGACAATTTTCAACAGTCGCACCAACCAAGGGACCTCATTGCCCAATTATTCACCCATTCCCCGCTCTTACTTTTTTCGGCATGATCAACCTTCTCGTGGATGGGTCAAGAGGCAAGATGGCATTATTATAATTTCACTCCAAAACAATCAAGGCCGACCAGGAAATCGAGAAGAAGAATGTCGAATAAAATTTAAAGATTTTTGAATTAAGGAAGTACATGTACGAGAAGGACAAAGATCATCAAATGGTGTTAGATGCGTTAGAGATGTCCCAAACAAAGGAAATTGTAAAACTCAAGACCACTTATTCCAAAGAGTTAGCGAGGCCGAAGATGGAGCACACTCATGCCCTCAAGGCACCAAAAGAAGACTATAATTCCTAGGCTGAGTTGTTTGAAGACTATAGGAATGTCAAAGCCAAGTTCATTAAGAAGCTGGACGGGATTAAGGCGATTGCTAATAGAATAGAGCCCATATTTTCAAAATTAAAGAATATGGTTGAGGATTGGAAGGTCAAGAGGCATTCTCTCCAGGCAAGGCTTGAGGCAACGACCACTAAAAGTTCGATTGAGATAATGAAAGTCGAGAAGCTGTAGTGGAATGTGATGGGATGAACAGTCAGCTAAACCAAGTGGAAGAGCTTTTAGATGAGATTTACTTTCAGATTGTTCATTAAGGGAGCTTAGCATGGATGGATGATTATCAAGAAGTTATGACCTCCATCCATTGACGGCTAATCAACGGCACTAAGTTGGCTAGTGAGTATGGTGGACCACATTTCAACCTTGAGGCCTCCGAAGCTCGCTTCTCAGCGAAGGAGATGGAAGCTATCCCCCAAGGTTATATAAAACTGACTGTTGATGAGAAATCCCAAAAGAAGCAAGTGTGAGTTAAAAAGAATGGAAGTTCAATTTAGGGGCCACAACTCAAGGTCAGACCTCAAAACTGATTCTTTATGCCCCATGTATTGTCGGAGGGCCAACCTACACCGAAAGCTATAAGTGAATTTATAAAAAATTCCCTTATTAGATCTATATTGGGCCTATGATGTCTAATTTATGTAGAATATTCTAAATTTCATTTAAATAAAATCTCTTATTTTATTTAAATTTATGAATTATATACAATTTTATTAAATATATATTTTATACACATAAGTGTACACATATTTGTCATATACATGTTTGTCCCTGTGCAACATGATAATTTGTGCAAGGTATAACATACTCGTATGTAAATGCTGAGATTTACATCGCAATGAACATGTTAGCACATCCGATATGTATTATTTGTTGTCCAAATATATGTATGAATGTAAAACTGTTATTTATATAGATATTATATATATGTATGTATGTATATGCATATGTAAATTTTATTTAGATAATTTTGAGAATGAAAATATTTAAACGTATACATATACGTATATATGTAAAATATTAATAATTTATATGTATGTATTTTTGTAATATACATAATATATATAAATATTTTTTTAAATTATGACTGATATATATATATATATATATATATATGTGTGTGTGTGTATGTATGTATGTTGTATGTATCTATTACAACGAAAAAATAATATATTTTTTAAAATACACACACACACGCATACGCATATTATTAATAATATGTATTAATAAAATTAAATAACTTTTTTTTATTTTTAAACACTTTTTGATCATATGCACAACACAACAACGCTCTTTTATAAATTTTATTATACTAAAAAAAATATAAATTGATTAATCAGTCAAAAAGCAGTAAAATGTTAATAAAAATATTTTTGAGACATATTATAGAAATTCTAAATTTTTCAAAACACTAGCATGATATTTTGAGGTTTGGAAAAATTTTCCATATTTTTTCTCAATCAAAATTTATTTTTTATTAATTAACTACTTTTGGCCTTATATTATAATATTTTTAGAAAATATAAAATTGATTTCTAAATTCTCATTTTCTAGCCGAGAACTTATCTAATTATAAAATAATTTTGTAAATTCTATAAATAAATTTTTGGAACATGTTGTATTTTATATAAATTATTTAGATTGTATATTGATTTACATAGTACTAAATAATTGTAACTAATTATTAAAAATAATCTATAACTACTAAAAATTATAATTACCACAAATATACATGTATAAAATATATGTTCAATTACTAGCATGAAATGATGATATAATTAAATACAAACCATATAATTATAACTAAATGACATGTGTATACTAATTAATAAAATGATAAATTATAAATAAAATATTTTGCTACGTATATCTGATTTTTTTATTTTTTTTAAAATGAATACATACATATAACCAATATAATATATGATAACATAAATACATATAAGAATCGTCACCTAACAAACAATATAATAATATATACATACAAATAATAAAATATTATACAGAAATTACAAACTATATAATACAGTAAAAACATACCTAAACTAATGCCTTGAAGCACACCTAGTAATGATGAACTCTTTCTCCTTTGAAAGCTTTTCGATTCCGCAAACTGATAATCCTTGAACCGTAGATCTTTGACTTTCAAATGGCAATTGTGTTTTGAATTAATCTGAGTTGGATGTGCTTGACTCCTAAGGGATGAATTGGCCAGCAATGGATGAGGACAGCGTTGAATATGCGCTTATATGATTTTGTTTGATGATTATAAACATATATACATTCGTTTAAATGTATTTGTTAATATACTATTTATTTTCACAGATTAAATAAATATTTGCTGAATAAAATAAATAACATGAATTCAAACGAATATTTTATTCAAACAAATATTTATTACAATTTTGATAGAACAAATTCAAGCTCTCACTATTCACTATACAACTTTGATAAAAATTCAATTACATCCCTATTTTACGTTTACAGTTGACCTCACACATATCACTCACACTCGTATTTATCTTCAACTTCATTCCAGTTAGAATCCAGCATCTGAGCAATCTGCAAAAATATTCACTAATGCAGTAAAATTGAAAAAGAAATATATTTGCAATATAAAATAAAATATGGATTTTGAAAATATTATTTGCCTCAGTTATTTGGGTTGTTCGTCATCATTTATATTTGAATTCATCACACACGAACAATGTGACATGCACAGTGTATCATTGTACATGCCACAAGGCCGTGCACACCGATATACATTTGATAATGCTACAGGGACAGGGGAGCACAGGTCAAACCCAACTGAAAAACCGGGTTCAGCTTACATGCAATATACTAAAAATCTTGATTTCAACACAAGGTTAAACCCGAGTTGCGAAACCGGATTCAACACAGGTGCAAATGGTCAAGTCAACTAAAACTAGCCTCGTCCAAAATCAAAATAAACAAAACACAGCAATATGTTAAAAAAAACATATGAACCAGCAAAGGCCAAAGTCTAACAAAGGCAAATGCACCAGAGAATCATGTGTGCAAAGGTTCAGACACAAGGGGTGCACAATATCAAAGACACAAAGGCAACTGACCAAATGCCAAAGCTCAGTGATACTCAAGCACCAAATCAAACTGAAACAGTAATGAAAATGCAATCCAGACCAGTTAAGGGATGCAGACCTAGACTACAACTTCTAGTGACCACGTAACAAATTTTTAGCCGAGAAAATCATCACAACAACAAGTCGAAGTCAATGTCGAACCTTTCTTAACAGTTCAAAACAACTGACCAATGTGAACAAACCAGAAGAAAAACAACTAAATCAACATGAATGAAGATACAGCGAAGCATGTACACGGGTAAACAGCACAATCAAACTGCAACAAGACCAACATAACCAAGAGCAATGTCAAATCCAATAGGCCGATGAACCAGATCAGGTAGTGCAAGTATCAAGACAAGTGACATAATAACAGAAACCAGAGTTGTGGAATTACAACAACTCAAATGAACGCAGAGAAATGCACAAAGACAGAATAACATCACAACTATGTACAATGAATTCACAAGGCTGAAGCAAGCACATGAATTCACAAATCAAAGTCGTGATCAAAATTTCAAGTTGAACAAATTATGACCGAAGTCATGTGAACATCAAACTGTAATGACCAAGGAGATCAAACAATCAACAAGCCGTGGATAGCAAGAATATGATGAACAAGTCAAAATCGTGGTAGCAAAGGTAATTGACCAAGTTAAAAATCAATTCGTGGTCATCACGATATCAAATCAACACCGTGGCCATCAAGTAACAAAAAATATACGTTTTTGAACAAGTCAAAATCATCTCAATCATCAATACAAAATCAAGCGGCCAGAGAAATCAATTGACAAATTCAAACATGTTTATACGAACGAAAATAAAGGAGATCGAACGCATATAAAACCCACAATCATCATCGGCAATTAGGGCATCGAATTCAAGCAAGCATAAAATCAGTAAAGCAAAAGCATATAATTACATACCAAAGCAAGGAAGGAATTCGATCAACGAAGCAGCCGAAGTGAGCAACAAGGAAAACAATCGATCAAGGCTACACGCAAATAATCACCGAATCGATCAACATAAAGTCGGCTCTTCGAAAGCCCTAATTTGGATCAAGGACGAGAAGCCCTAATTTTGGAGCAAAGGAATAAAATAACGAAGCCATTATTTTTCATAGAAAAGCAGCGCGAAGAAGAAAGGGCCGGCAAATTTTTCTCCGAGATAATCTAGTTTGGGACGGCTAAACAAAGAAAGGGATTGGGCTTTAGTTTATTTAAAATTAGGGCTATTTTATATTTAAATTGTTTTTTAATTTGTATTTTATTTTTTAAATCATTTATTTTTCTAGTCGTGTGACTAGGGGACAAGCTACGTGGCGTAGCTTGAGAATTCGCAACTCAGTGGCTGAGTTGTGGCAGGGTTTTGAACATAGAGTTAGATTTAGTCAATAGCGGGTGTCGCGAGTTGACGTGTGTAAGCGAGGGATTATCTAATTTCTAGTAGAAACCTTAGGGGCAGCACGTAGGCAGGGTTTTGCCGAAGCTGGGTAAATTCTGTGTCGTTCTATTTCTGCATTTATTATTCTGCTATTATCTGTGCTGCTATTGTTCTGTGATCTGTGTTGAAATTATTTTATAAGTTTCCGCGATTAATTTTAATAATTTATACCATCACCCTATTCACCCCCCCTCTAGGGTGAAATCGATCCTACAAGTGGTATCAGAGCGAGGAACAAAAGCCGTTTTTTGTTTTAAAAATTTGATTTTAACAAAACCAATTTTTTTGTTTTGATAATTTGAATTTTTAAAATGACTTCTTTTAATACTGCTTTTGCTGAGGGTCAATCCATAGTTAGACCACCAATGTTCAATGGTGAATATGCTTATTGGAAAAATAGGATGGAAATCTTTCTGAAACCATTGACGCTTGGAATATTGTTGAGACAGGTTATAGAACACCAACTATAACTGTCGATAATCAGGAAGTAGATAAACCAAAGGAACAATGGACAGAACTAGAAAATAAATTACAAAATACTAATGCTAAAGCTATGAATTCTATTATCTGTTCATTGGATCAATCTGAATTTAATCGTATCTCACATTGTCTAACTGCACAGGAAATATGGCACACACTAGAAGTGACTCACGAAGGAACATCTCAAGTCAAAGAATCTCGCCTTGCCATGCTAAGCAGCGAATACGAGAACTTCATAATGGCGAAGGAAGAAAATGTCAAAAAGATGCATGGACGACTTTCCAATATCGTTTACAAATCAAAAGCTCTTAGAAAATCATACACAGAGTTGGAGATAGTCCGAAAAATCCTTAGAGTCCTTCCACGAAAATTTGAAGCAAAAGTGACTGCCATTCAAGAATCAAAAGATTTGAAACAAATGAAAGTCGAAGAACTCATTGGAAATCTCACCACTTATGAGCTAGAAATGAAATTCAAGGAAGAGCGTGAAGGGGGAGATACTCGAAAGAAATCAACAGCGCTCAAAGGAACAACCGAAAGTGATGATGATAATGATGATGATGAAGGAGCAGCAGAGCTGGCACTACTAATAAAGAAATTCAAAAAGTGGAATCGCAAATATGGAAATCCAGCTTGAAATCAGGAATTGAAAAGCAGAATAGGTAAAGCACTGGACTACTCAGAAGAAAAAAAGATTGTTTGTTATAATTGCAACAAACCCGGTCATATCAAGCCCGATTGTCCACAAATTAAAATAAGCCATGGAAAGAAATAGAAAAAGAAAAGTTTTGCAGCCACTTTGGATGAAATAGACGAGGATGATCAAAGCACTGGCAGTGAAAGCGAAAAGGCAGAATTGTGTCTTCGAGGTGATACAACTGACAGTGACGATGACGAGCCAAGTGAGGTATCAAAACTTACCCATTCTGAGTTGCTTATATATTTTCATGAATTAAACGACTGTTCTGAACGACTTAGGGAAAAATACGCCAAACTTGAATCTCAAAAGGACACTTTGATAGATTTAAATAAACAACTTGACCAATTATTTAAAACCTATCAAAGTAGGATCCCTGAGTGTGATAAGTGTCCAACATTCGAAGGAGAAATTAAAAAACCAGAAATCAATATAAAATCACTTGAAAATGAAATTCTGATTTTAAAAGAGAATGAAAATACTAGGAGAGAGAATTCTATTAAAAAGTGCACACAGTTGTTAAACGAAAATGAATCTCTCAAAACACAAGTCCAACAATTGTCAATGACTTTAGATAAATTTTCAAAAAGTGAAAAATCGTTGAATATGCTATTAGGAAATCAAACTGTTAATACGGTTAGACAAGGACTTGGATATAATAATTCGAATTTTTTTGAAAGCGATATTAATCAAGTTAATTCTATGTGCACAATTTGTAGAAAATATGGACACAATCACAATAATTGTTGATATAGACCCAAAAATGTGAAAACTATACCGATTTGGGTTCCAAAAGACATAAATATAAAATCTCTCAAAGTTAAACAAATTTGGGTGCCAAAGGGAACAATTATAAATAGTTTTGGGTCTTTACAAAATTGTTTTTCAAAATTTTCTGCCACTAACAACCATGGACCTATAAAAACAAATAGGTCGCATAAATCTTTTCCCGTGTAGATGTGGTGGCAGGCTAAGGAACAACAACAGTGTTCTCTGGATTTTTGGTTGTTCCAGAAACACAACGGGCGACAAAGCAAAGTTCCTTAGCCTAGTATAAAGGTGACAGAATCACAATGGACAACAACGAAATAATATTGTAAAGGTAAAACAGGTAAATGTATATTTAAGATATATTAAACGTGATAATCTGCACCATATTTTGAATGAAAATCAGCCAATATTGAGATGATGAAAAGATGATGATTTTGACTCTGACTTATTCAACATAGTTGGCCAATTATATTCTTATGCCAAAAACACTATAATAATCTCTAGATTCTTTGAATTACTTCATATATATCATTTTGGATTAAAAATAGTGTTTTGTTGGATAATACAATTGGTTATAATACGGCTAACTCTATATTCACGATTTTTGATTATTTACACGGCTTCATTTCAAATTCAAAAGAATGTCATTTAAAATGTTGTTAAAATTGAGTTTGAAATTTTTGGTGCATACTTCATGGTTTGGTCAATCAAATTCAATTAATGATAATTTTGAGTGAAAAATAAATTCCGATGCAGATTACACTGGTAATCTAGTTGATAGAAAAATTACTGGTTGAACGTGATTTTTGAGACATTTAGTACTGCATCGTTTTTCAAAGAAAATATCTGCATATACTTCATTTAAAATATTTTTCAAATAGCAGAAAATTTTCTTATAAAACCCCGTCGAGAAAATCATTTTTGACCATATTTTCAGATTAGTCATCTTGAAAAGTTGATTTCATAATTATTTTTGAATTTGTTTTTAAATGACTATTTTGACTAATCTGACTCCCTAATGATTATTGAAAAGACAAATAGTGATTGCAAAAGTGATGAGTGTTGATATTGATTATATATTATGACTTGAGACGGTATAATTAGTAAATTTCTTTAGAAATTTAAACAAGAGTTATAAAACTTTTTGTTGGTAAAAAATTCCATGACCATCTCTATATCTGTCATATTTCTAACGACCATCACTCATCAAAATTCTATATAGTTTGTCAATATGTGGTACTTTAAACAGGAATCGTTCGTTTTTCATTTTCACATTTTTTAAAATTTTTTTTAATAATAATAATAAACAAATGCCAAAGCATTGACTCTCATTTAAAAGTCCTCACGGTTATGCATGGGTGAATTACTTGGAATTTCTTATGTGCTTCCATGCTCATTTAAAAGTCCTCATGGTTATGCATGTATGGAAAGCATATCAAAAGTTGATTTTTAAAATAAACAAGTTGATTCTAATCCCATTTAAAAGTCCTCACGGTTATGCGTGGTTAGAAGATACTTGAATTCATTTTTTTAAAATAAAATTGGAATACTACTAATCTCATTTGAAAGTCGTAACGGTTATACATGGTTAGTAGATATTCAAATTCCTGATATAAATATACCACAAATAGACACAACTGTATGGTTTTATACGATGACATAATTTCCATCATTCTAAAAGTGGAATATGCGCCTAACAGAATATTTATGATTTTTGTTTGATTTTTTATTGAAATTTAATGTTTATATTCAATTGAGTTTTAATGTTGAATTAATATCGATCACTTTATCTCTATTTTCTCTAACACTATTATTCTTTTGCAGATAACAAAAGGGGGAGAGAAAAGTTAAGATTTTGTCAAATAAAATCAAGCAAAGGTCAAATAATTTTCCATTTGCATCTAGGCTCATTTGCATATTTTTATTTGTATGCATATATGTAGGGGGAGCTTTGTGTAGAGAGGAAGCATTTAAATAGGGGGAGCAATTAGAGTATATCAATGATCAAATACATTTAACATATTCAAAATCTTAAATATATGTTTGTTATCATCAAAAGGGGGAGATTGTTGAATATGCGCTTATATGATTTTGTTTGATGATAATAAACATATATACATTCGTTTAAATGTATTTGTTAATATACTATTTATTTTCACAGATTAAATAAATATTTGCTGAATAAAATAAATAACATGGAATTTGAATTCAAACGAATATTTTATTCAAACAAATATTTATTACAATCTTGATAGTACAAATTCAAGCTCTCACTATTCACTATACAACTTTGATAAAAATTCAATTACATCACTATTTTACAATTACAGTTGACCTCACTACGTATCACTCACACTCGTATTTATCTTCAACTTCATTCCAGTTAGAATCCAGCATCTGAGCAATCTGCAAAAATATTCACTAACGCAGTAAAATTGAAAAAGAAATATTTTTGCAATATAAAATAAAATATGAATTTTGAAAATATTATTTGCCTCAGTTATTTGAGTTGTTCGTCATCATTTATATTTGAATTCATCACACACGAACAATGTGACATGCACAGTGTATCATTGTACATGCCACAAGGCCGTGCACAGCGATATACACTTGATAATGCTACATGGACAGGGGAGCACAGGTCAAACCCAAATGAAAAACCGGGTTCAACACACATGCAATATACTCAAAATCTTGATTTCAACACAAGGTCAAACCCGAGTTGCGAAACCGGATTCAACACAGGTGCAAATGGTCAAGTCAACTAAAACTAGCCTCGTCCAAAATCAAAATAAACAAAACACAGCAATATGTTAAAAAAAAACATATGAACCAGCAAAGGCCAAAGTCTAACAAAGGCAAATGCACCAGAGAATCATATGTGCAAAGGTTCAGACACAAGGGGCACAATATCAAAGACACAAAGGCAACTGACCAAATGCCAAAGCTCAGTGGCACTCAAGCACAAAATCAAACTGAAACAGTAATGAAAATGCAATCCAGACCAGTTAAGGGATGCAGACCTAGACAACAACTTATGGTGACCACGTAACAAATTTTTAGCCGAGAAAATCATCACAACAACAAGTCGAAGTCAATGTCGAACCTTTCTTAACAGTTCAAAGCAACTGACCAAAGTGAACAAACCAGAAGAAAAACAACTAAACCAACATGAATGAAGATACAGCGAAGCATGTACACGGGTAAACAACACAATCAAACTGCAACAAGACCAACATAACCAAGAGCAATGTCAAATCCAATAGGCCGATGAAACAGACCAGGTAGTGCAAGTATCAAGACAAGTGACATAATAACAGAAACCAAAGCCGTGGAATTACAACAACTCAAATGAACGCAGAGAAATGCACAAAGACAGATTAACATCACAACTAAGTACAATGAATTCACAAGGCCGAGGCAAGCACATGAATTCACAAATCAAAGCCGTGATCAAAATTTCAAGTTGAACAAATCATGACCGAAGTCAGATGAACATCAAACTGTAATGACCAAGGAGATCAAACAATCAACAAGCCGTGGATAGTAAGAATATGATGAACAAGTCAAAATCGAGGTAGCAAAGGTAATTGACCAAGTTAAAAATCAAGCCGTGGTCATCACGATATCAAATCAACGCCGTGACCATCAAGTAACAAAAAATATACGTTTTTGAACAAGTCAAAATCATCTCAATCATCAATACAAAATCAAGCGGCCAGAGAAATCAATTGAAACATTCAAACATGTTTATACGAACGAAAATAAAGGAATCGAACGCATATAAAACCCACAATCATCATCGGAAATTAGGACATCGAATTAAAGAAAGCATAAAATCAGTAAAGCAAAAGCATATAATTACATACCGAAGCAAGGAAGGAATTCGATCAACGAAGCAACCAAAGTGAGCAATAAGGAAAACAATCGATCAAGGCTACACGCAAATAGTCACCGAATCGATCAACATAAAGTCGGCTCTTCGAAAGCCCTAATTTGGATCAAGGACGAGAAGCCCTAATTTTAGAGCAAAGGAATAAAATAACGAAACCATTATTTTTCATAGAAAAGCAGCGCAAAGAAGAAAGGGCTGGCAAATTTTTCTCCGAGATAATCTAGTTTGGGCCGGCTAAACAAAGAAAGGGATTGGGCTTTAGTTTATTTAAAATTAGGGCTATTTTATATTTAAATTGTTTTTTAATTTGTATTTTCTTTTTTAAACCGTTTATTTTTCTAGTCGTGTGACTAGGGGACAAGCTACGTGGCGTAGCTTGAGAATTCGCAACTCAGTGGCTGAGTTGTGGCAGGATTTTGAGCGTAGAGTTAGATTTAGTCAATAGCGGGTGTCGCGAGTTTACGTGTGTAAGCGAGGGACTATCTAATTTCTAGTAGAAACCTTGGGGGCAGCACGTAGGCAGGGTTTTGCCGAAGCTGGGTAAATTCTGTGTCGTTCTATTTCTGCATTTATTATTCTGCTATTATCTGTGCTGCTATTGTTCTGTGATCTGTGATGAAATTATTTTATAAGCTTCCGCGATTAATTTTAATATCATCATCCTATTCACCCCCCTCTAGGGTGAAATCGATCCTACAGACAGTAGCAGCTGAAATATCCTATTTAATAAGGGTTTGAGATCTTTAAATAGCGGAAGAAAGAGAGAAAGTTATGTATCATGTATCATAACCATTCTAACTAAATCTAAGCAATCCAATTCTAACACCGCTAACCAATTTTAGCCTCCCTTATAAACCTCATTATAGCTAAAATTATCAACCTGCCTTCATGGGCCAATATCCCACTTAATCCCAAAGAAATATCATTAATTAAATCTAATTTAATTGCTTGTAGATATCGTATATCGATCAATACAGTTATAGTTTATAAATATTCAATAATATTTATTCCTCAAATCGTATTCAGAATTTTATAATAATACTTCATAGATATTAATTAATTTAAACAATAAACTATTTAAATCATTTGATCTTAAAAGAATTCATCTTTTGGATTGTATGCCTCATTAGGTGTAAATTGGTCAGCGATTAACATTAAACTATTCGAATGTTAACGTTCACACTTCACTTTGTAGGTGGTGACATTTGACCAAACTTCCTCACTTACTTAGTTTTGGTAAAATTAAATTTCGCTTTATTAAATGTTTTTATGTTGTGACTTTTATTTGCTCAATTCTCTTCGTCAAAACTATATCACCATGGACTTTTGAAATCTAGTAATGGTCAAGATTCCAATAATGTTAAAATTCAACTATATAGTCCAAATATAAAGTCATTTGTTAAGTAATAACAAATATTGTTAATTGTACTATATTGGCTAGAGATTTTGACTTTGATTTGACTTCAGTCGACTGTGATATTAACCTCATACAACTGAGGAAATAAATCCTCTATAGAATAGTGCTTCACTTTCAATACTTCCACTCGACCAAACTATAGTCACTCAATAGATGTCGTGCCATGGTTTGACCATATCAAAGATAGCTTATGTATTGAAGATTGACAGTATTCTCTAGTCAAGGGAACTGTGTAAATCAGTCACGTCGAGATTTTATGTTTGATCTTAGTTATATTAACCAACTGAATACTATTGATCGAGTTATTCCGCAATTATTTTGTGACGACTCGGAATTTTCGAGCATTTAAAATCGGAATATTTAAGTTATTTTAAGTATTCAATAGAGCAATTTTAATTTGAATTACGAATATCACAATTTATTTGATAATTGAATTATTAAATTAAATAATTGAAGCTGGGTAAATTGTTGAATTTAGAATTTTAAGCTTGTTAAAAATAATTTGAAGGCTTGTAAAAGTTATATTGATAATACTGAGGATAATAGAAGTTTTAAGATTGAATTTAACACTGATTCGTTTGGTTTTGAAATTTGTATCGTTTAAATTGAATTTAAAAATAGCCTTCCGATGCACAGTCTTGGAATTTAACGAAACCAGTTCCATTGGACCCGAAATATTGAATTATTATCGGATTTCAAATTTCGTAGTAACTACAGCAGTTGTGTGAGCATACGATATATAAACACGTTGGAAATTTACATCGAAAATTCTATTTATATATTCACGTACTATCCCTATCAGCTGCCTTCTTTCAAATCCTTGTCTCCTCTTGTACGTGCCATCATCATCGTGTCTTCCTTTCCCTTATCAAGCAAGCTTCATCTCCCTTAAATAATTCACCGAAGCCTCCTTCATAATGGAATACTCAGAGAACTAAAAAAAATGGCTCGAAGCCTTAATTCCTCAAATCAAAACCATCAGTTAAAAGAAAAGGGGGGCCGAGCTTTTCAAATGGATTTCACATCTCTCGCGATTCGATTTCGCAAATGGGAAATGGGTTACGGGTCACGGCGGTCGAAGAGGCATCGGGAAGAAGTATGCAAGGGAGTTAGGGTTTTCGAGCGTCGTGTTTGTGGTAGTCGCGTATGCGAAGGCGAAGAAGGAATCTTGGGTGGTCAACGAGTTCGTGTCGCGAGGTGGAGGGCGGTGGTTCGTTCGATGCTATCAATTTGGGAGTCGCGATTCAGCGACTGATATGGGAAAGGTATATTAATCCTGTTTTTATTTATTTATTTATTTAACTCTATAAAACAGATGCTGTTTTAATTTAGTTTTAAAACCAGATTACTGTTATACAACTCTACTATTTTAATTTAGGTTTAAAAATCAGATTCAATTTAATAACTGGATCTTACGGTAAGTTTTAAACTTCAGATTTTAAATATATACATATAAAACCTACTTGATTGTTTAAAGATAAGGTATTTTAAAAATCTATTTATTTAATTATGTTGTAACTTAAAAAATTTATTTGTTTAGGAAATTTAGTTTACAACAAAATAATTAGTTATTTAAATAAGGTGTTATAGTGATTAGTTTGATCAATAAACTTATTTAAGTATTTTAGTTGCTAACAAAAATTTTATATATATTTAAATATAAAAGGGGGGAATTAGTTTAAAATTTAAATTCTTTGGTTAAAATTAAATCACTAGTTTAAAATTAAATTTATTAGTTGAATTAAAATATAAAATGGCAATAAAAATTGTTTGATTAACTCGAATATTAACAAAACACCTAATGTTTATACAAGGTCTGAAAAATACTGGAATCAAATCGAGAATGAAGTGGGTTGCAAAACAGGAATCAAAGGTGGGCTAATCTCACTCAGTTTAAAATTTTAAATGATTAAATTTAAATAATTGATTGTATGGTTGAATTGATTGACGTTCTATAGTATGGTATATTTTAGAATTGGTATTTTATATTGTGCTAACGTCTGTGGATGCAGGGAAAACAGGTTGGAGGAATCCAACTGGACCCCTCAACTTTAATTTAAATTTTTAATATTCTCTGTTCTGATTATTTGATATTCTATAATGAATTACGTGGAAGTATTGGATGCTATGGCTTGGTTGATATAATTGGGTATAATGAATTACCAAAAATATAAATTTGATTTTGGAAATGAAAATAAAAGAAGTGAAATTACAAGTAAAATGATTATAGAATAAATTTAAGAATGACTTGGAAAAGATATAAGTGACTTTAAAATTCTAATAAATGAATCCTGAGAATGGAAAGGAAAATTTGAATAAACAGAAAGTTAATGAATTTTAAAATGCAGTATTATTAATTAAAAAGAACAAACATTTATATAGAATTTAAGATTTGAATTATAGAGTAAAGAAGAAATTGGAAAAATAATAATAAAAATAAAGTCCATAATTAATGAATTTAAGATAAACTGATAAGTAAAGAAATTTGTTTCAAATGAAATAAATTGGAAATCAATTTGGGGAAATTGATTTAAGTGATTGAAGTTGGAATTTTCTCTGGATAGCCAAGTACATGTTTTTAAAGGTAAATTTTTAAATATAGATTAAATGTTTTAAAGTTGTTTTTAAAGAAAGCAAGTTTTGTAAAATTTATTATTTATAATATTTAAAGTCTAAAGTAAGTATTTTCTTTTAACCTATTTTAGCAGTAATTATTAAGAAGTAACTTAGTATTTTGTTTTTAAAAGTAGAAATCTATTTTATTAAGTAACTTTATTTTCAAATGTTTATATAGTATGTATTTTTAGTAAGTTATTGAAGTAGTCCTAACTTGAATGCTTTAAAGTAAATTCCAAAGTAAGTATTTTATTTTGATCTATTATCGTAATAATTATTTAAAGAATGATTTTGGTATTTTGTTTAAAGAAGGAAATCTAATGTATAGTTAAAAGGTAATCTTATTTTAATTATTTCAAGTGTATTATTTTAAATTAAGTACTAAAGTAAATTTTCTAAATTAAATGTTAAACATATTTTACAATAAAGTGTTTTGAAATTATTTTAAAATCCAAAATCTTGTGCTTGGTGATTTCAGTAGAAATAGAAATACTTGAAATTTATTCTGAGAAAGGAAGATAGTTTGAAAACTGTTTTCAAAGGGATTTGAAATTGGAAATATATCTCGTGAAGATATTTTTGAGATTAATAAATAATTTGGAAAATTATTTATTGTTGGATGGTTGTTTGTGAATATTAATTGATAGTTAACTAACCGACTATCAATATTGGCCAAACGCGTTGATCGTTTCGAAGAGACCGGGATCGAGATTTATTTCTCGAAAACCACTTCGATCCGATTTGTACGTTTCGTGTAAACGATTTTGGATTCGAAGATGGAGCAGTGAAGTACAAGGGCTAGTCGCTACTAATACTGAGGATATTTCCAAAATGGATGTAGTAGGAATAGTGCATTCGGTTCCGTTCGAACCCGGGACGGACTTGTATGGATGAATGCTTGCGAAACATCATCAGGTGGATGATGGGCATTCTAAGGGATATGTTCTATAAAGGTAACGCTTAGTCTCACGCCTCATCAAATGGGAATGACTGAAAATCAGGGTTTATGCAGCAAGGCTAGGTGGGTAGCACCCAAGCAGGGTGAGGTCATCCCTGTCTAGATGTCCCTTTTTATCTCGCCTTAGTGGGCGGTTGCTGATCCCAACCGCGGGGTGATCTCACTCGGGATTATCCAGTAAGGGGTAGTCCCGGCCTTGTGTTGCAGGGGAGCGGGCGTACTACTTGGTACGGTGATCTAGGCCCCATACTGTGGCAGGTGGTACCCTAATGCCTAGTCATTAGTTGGAAATCCATTCTCCCTACGAGCCTTGTACGAGTTTTATTTGTATTACCCACTCTGTGGCTGGTAGCTGGAATTTAATAGATGTAACAATTTCGGCTATTTTATATGTATTTGTATATAGACCCTATTATAATATCAGAGGATTTCTGTAGAAAGTGTTTTAGCTATCGTAAGGTAAAAACCCGACATGTTTATTTGTGGCGTGGTCTTACGAGATGCTTTTGTTTTCAAAGGATTTTTGAAACTTTAATAATCAATTGGGTGTGATTTTCTCACACTGGTATTCCAGACTGACTCGGGTATCATTCAACTATAATGCTCGGGTCAGACCGAGTATTATAGAATACATGATATGATGTTGTGGAGCTCAGGAGACGAACTATATGACGATACGTACTTCCGTACTTGTTTATATATATATATATATATATATATATATATATATATATATATATATATATTGCGCTATGTTGAGTTGCTGTGTATCCATTTATATGTTGTTGTTGTTGAACTGTAATTGATGTACTCTGATGTTGTAATATAAAAACAGAAATATTTGATTTTGAGCAAAGATCATTTATTATATTTTATTCCGCCGCGATGGTTAGATTCTGATGTTGTTTCTCATTTTCTTCTTCTACCTCTTCTTTAACGCAAATGGTTCGTATTTCTGTACAACTTGAGTTGATTTAAGTAAAATAGTGTTGACTCAAGGGGTACGAATTTGTAGGTCGTTATAGTTGGTATCAGGGCATAGGTTGGTGATAACCTTGGCTCTGGTGGGGATTACCCATAAAATAGGGTCTATAGTACTCTAGAATGAGTTTGAGTGTATAAATAGATATGAGCGCGTATTTGTTAGTGAATATAAATTGTTTTAATATTGTGTTGATCGGTTTGTTGAGTGGCATATGAACCTTCGTCGGCACAATCTGGACAACTGCATCGAAAGGGTTTCTACACACTTGAATAGAATAATCGACACGGTATTGTTTTAAATATGGGTGAATGAAATAATTTTACCCAAAAATATATTTTTGATATAAAAAAAATTTGTAAACTATTTAGCTAATATATGGTTGCTTGGATGTTAGGAATGATGATATTTAAATTAATATCATTTTTGAGTGGAAATCTAAATAGAAATTGTAAATACAACCAAAGATTAAGGAGATAAATTCAATTATGAAATGAAAGTTATAAATATGAATTATAAATGTAAATTATAAATTGAAATATAATCAAATGATAATTTGTATGAGCATGTGCAAATGAATTATAGTTAAAAGTGATTTAAGCAGGATTTGGAAATTTAAAACCCCGAAAATTTGGAAGTGTTTTGAAGATAAAGATAGCATTATTGTTTGGAGGTATTCCTGAAAGGAAATTTGTTTTAAATGGATTTTGAAAGTGATATAGCATTGAAATCACTTGGGTTATTAGGAAATAATTCTGATGATGACGGCCGCGTCACCAGTATTCATTTTCGAATTTCTAAGTGACGGATTGCTGCCAAATTGTTTTGTTCAGGAAAAAACTAGTTTTGAAAATTTCAAAGGAAATTTGTTGAGAATAAAACCAGGATTGGTTTGACTTTTGAGAAATGTGATTTGAGATGTTGGAGATTTCAAAATAATTTGAAACCAAAGCCGGGTGTTTAAAAATCCTGAAGAGATAGGTGGTAAACTTATAAATTGAGATGATTTTTAAATCAGGGAAATATAAGCTTTGGATGTTGGGAATTTAATTTAAAATGAAAAGTTAAAAAAATTAAATTAACTTGGATTGGGAAATAAAATTGAACTGGATTGAAATTAATTGGATAGGCTGAAAATAATATCCAGATGTATTCGAATTAAGTTAAAATCGAATTGAGTTAAATAAAACTGAGTTAAAATAAAATTGAATTGGGATAAGAATTCAATTGAATTATTGAATGGAATTAGATTCTTACCTGAATGAATGGAAAATAAGTTGGATATGGATTGAATTGAAATAAATAAATTAGAATAACTTATAAGAGAACTAAAAATCCATAGAACTAAAATATGCTTGGGCTATAAAAAAATAGAAGGCTTGAGTTAAAAATAAAAGATGAACATATTCAAGCCTATAATGAATGGGATTGTGTACATAATAAGTTGTGACTTATAAAATTGAAAATGAAATACAAAATCCAAAATAAATATTGTTTGATGAATTGAAAAAAAAAAATGAGGATCAAAACTTGAATTATAAAATAAATTGAACTTAAGAAAATTAAATGAAGTGATATTTGAAATTAAAAATCAAGTATTGGACTATAAATAGGAGAGAACTAATTTTATAATAAATTAGTTAATAGAATGTGTAAATGGGAATGTAATGTTGTTTAATGGAAGATGAATTGTTAATTAATAATGATGATTGGAAATAAAACTCAAGTTATAAATTGAATTCGACTTGAATTGTCAGTAAAGTAAATGTAACTGAATTGTGAGTTCATGAAATTTGGTTGTAAACTGAAATTGGATAGTGGATTCAGAAGTTGAGTTATTAATTAAAATTTAATGTGATGTGTTAACAAATTAAATATAATTGAAATGTATCGAATAAAAATGTAAATGGATTAAAATAGTAATGGTATGAATTGCAAATAAAATCCAAATAAGTGGAAATAAATTGGAAATGGACTTGCAATAAATTGAATGAGTTGAATCTAAAAAGATAAAATGTATAATAATTGATCAAATAAATTTGTAGTTTGAAATGGGATTGGATTAAAATAGAATCAAGTTAAATTGAAAAGAGAAATTTATTTGCAAAATGAAATGAGCCTAAGTATAGAATTTTTTTTTGAATAAATCAAAATAAGTTGACTTAAGCTGAATATAAGAGGGAAATTTGAATTGAATTCAACTTAAAACCAAGGTTAATGATATTGGATTGAATTTGAATCAAGTAAAAATAAATTTGGATTGAAACAGAATTTGATGGGTTGTAAATAATATTTAAGGAAATGAAAATTCATAATAGATTGAGTGGATAAACTAATTATATTGAATAAATAAATGGATGGAATAAATAAGAATCAAATGGAAGTGAACTTAAGTTTGAAGTGAAATAAATTGAGTAAATTAACTTAAGTTGAGAATAATTAGAAACTCGTCTACGAGTAAAATTGGAAGACCATTAAATTAAAGCTTGATTTGAATTAATTCGGGAATGGATAGTAATATGCAAGCTTGGAAATGGGTCGAGCTAAATAAATGGTCGTGGATGAATTGAAATAAAAAGGAAATTTAATTGGTAATGAAGATGAACCTAAATTGTTAATGGTTTTGAATGACCTGGTTTGGATAATAAAATGAAATGCAAATGAATGGATTCAAATCTGAAATGCAATGAAAATGAGAATATATGGATCGTGAATAAATTTAAAAATGGAATAGAAGTAAGTATAAATGGAGTTGAAATCCATTTAAATTGTTTATAAAGCATAAATACTGATTTATTCACATGGATCTCCTCAAATTTCATAGAATAAATTGTCATTAGATGTAAATGGAAGTAATTAAAATTCCATGAGTTGATAAAAGTGAAATAGAATTGATTTTGAAATTAATTGAATTGAATATGAGTTTGTTTGGGGTTAAAATAAATTGAAAGTAAGAAATGGTATTTAAACCATTAAAATTAAATGAAATGGCGTATGGATGGGTTGAAAAAAATGCGTAAGTGTTAAAAGCCATATAAGTTGCTTATAAACGTTGTTTAGTTACATTGCTTTAATATTCATGTGTTGTAATTGTTTAAAAAGAGTGAAATGTTAATAAACTTTATATATATGTCACTTACATGTTTAAATTGAGTAAGTACAGGTACCTGGGAGCCGTGTGGCTGGATTTGGTTGTGCTATTTGCTAAAAATAATAAGCTGCTTGCTTAAAATGCTAAATAAGGTACGCCTACGCAATAAAAATAGGAAATATGAACTGTTTTTGGTTTTTCCGACCATGTGGGTCGATGTATATATATATTTATATCTTGTCAAATTGCAAAAGCTCCTCCGTACAAGGGGAACTCTGCCAAAAAATTTCGGAAATTTTGGGAGTTAGAAAAATTTTGGAAAATTTTTGTTAACGAAAAACGAATTCAAATTGAAAACTAAAATAAGTTAGTAAATTAAACCAATTTAAATAATGACATAATTAGTTATAAATGGAAAATAAAATTCAAATATTCAAAGTTAAAGATAAATTGAATTCATATGGAAATGAAAGAATCAATTTGAATAGAAATAGATATTAACTAAAGTAGTAAAGTGAAAACAAACAAAGAAGCATATAGAATGCTTATACTAACCTTAAGTAAGAAATGGTGAATTTCTTAATTTGAAATTGATATTACAAATATAATCTAAGTTAATATTTGAATGAATAAATACCGACAATTTGTAAGAAAGTTGATATGATGTTTTGGGAATATTGTGATTGGATATTAGTGCTAAGCAGGATATGCAGGTAATATGAAGGGAAAAGAGAATTGGATTGATTTCAAAAGATAAAAAAAATTGAAATGCTCGACAAAAAGGTATGTGTTTAAATTTTGGTATGAAATTTGATTGGGATTTTGGATTGAGCCACTTGGATTTGTTTTCTTTTTGGATTTGGGAGGCCGCAGAGCCGTTGTAGTTGTACCGTGCTTTGCCCCGCAAAGGAGACGCTGGCAAAAAATTTCGGAAATTTAGGGAGTTAGAATTTTTTTCGAAAATTTTGATAATTCAAAATTTAGTTTTGAATTATAATTTGAATAGTTGGACAAGTAAGTTATTTGAAAACTATAGAAGGTTTTGGAAAAGTTTGGGAAGTTAATAAGAATAATAATGGGTCTTTTATAAAAAGATAGTTGGTAAGATGTTGAATTGTTAGAAACTGTTTGGTTTTGGGAAAAATTAACGGGTTTTGGACCATTCTTCCTAACTAATAATTTCGGGGATGAAATTCTTTTAAGGGGGGAGGAATGTGACGACCCGGAATTTTCGAGCATTTAAAATCGGAATATTTAAGTGATTTTAAGTATTCAATAGAGCAATTTTAATTTGAATTACGAATATCACAATTTATTTGATAATTGAATTATTAAATTAAATAATTGAAGCTGGGTAAATTGTTGAATTTAGAATTTTAAGCTTGTTAAAAATAATTTGAAGGCTTGTAAAAGTTATATTGATAATACTGAGGATAATAGAAGTTTTAAGATTGAATTTAACACTGATTCGTTTGGTTTTGAAATTTGTATCGTTTAAATTGAATTTAAAAATAGCCTTCCGATGCACAGTCTTGGAATTTAACGAAACCAGTTCCATTGGACCCGAAATATTGAATTATTATCGGATTTCAAATTTCGTAGTAACTACAGCAGTTGTGTGAGCATACGATATATAAACACGTTGGAAATTTACATCGAAAATTCTATTTAAAATTCTATTTATATATTCACGTACTATCCCTATCAGCTGCCTTCTTTCAAATCCTTGTCTCCTCTTGTACGTGCCATCATCATCGTGTCTTCCTTTCCCTTATCAAGCAAGCTTCATCTCCCTTAAATAATTCACCGAAGCCTCCTTCATAATGGAATACTCAGAGAACTAAAAAAAATGGCTCGAAGCCTTAATTCCTCAAATCAAAACCATCAGTTAAAAGAAAAGGGGGGCCGAGCTTTTCAAATGGATTTCACATCTCTCGCGATTCGATTTCGCAAATGGGAAATGGGTTACGGGTCGCGGCGGTCGAAGAGGCATCGGGAAGAAGTACGCAAGGGAGTTAGGGTTTTCGAGCATCGTGTTCGTGGTAGTCGCGTACGCGAAGGCGAAGAAGGAATCTTGGGTGGTCGGCGAGTTCGTGTCGCGAGGTGGAGGGCGGTGGTTCATTCGATGCTATCAATTTGGGAGTCGCGATTCAGCGACTGATCTGGGCAAGGTATATTAATCTTGTTTTTATTTATTTAACTCTATAAAACAGATGCTGTTTTTAATTTAGTTTTAAAACCAGATTACTGTTATACAACTCTACTATTTATTTTAAGTTTAAAAATCAGATTCAATTTAATAACTGGATCTTACGGTAAGTTTTAAACTTCAGATTTTAAATATATACATATAAAACCTACTTGATTGTTTAAAGATAAGGTATTTTAAAAATCTATTTATTTAATTATTTTGTAACTTAAAAATTTATTTGTTTAGGAAATTTAGTTTACAACAAAATAATTAGTTATTTAAATAAGGTGTTATAGTAATTAATTTGATCAATAAACTTATTTAAGTATTTTAGTTGCTAACAAATTTTTTTATATATATTTAAATAAAAAGGGGGGAATTAGTTTAAAATTTAAATTCTTTGGTTAAAATTAAATCACTAGTTTGAAATTAAATTTATTAGTTGAATTAAAATATAAAATGACAATAAAAATTGTTTAATTAACTCGAATATTAATAAAACACCTAATGTTTATACAAGGTCTGAAAAATCCTTGAATCAAATCGAGAATGAAGTGGGTTGCAAAATAGGAATCAAAGGTGAGTTAATCTCACTCAGTTTAAAAATTTAAATTTAAACGATTAAATTTAAATAATTGATTGTATGGTTGGATTGATTGATGTGCTATAGTATGGTACATTTTAGAATTGGTATTTTATACTGTGCTAACGTCTATGGATGCAGGGAAAACAGGTTGGAGGGATCCAACTGGACCCCTCAACTTTTATTTAAATTTTTAATATTCTCTGTTCTGATTATTTGATATTCTATAATGAATTATGTGGAAGTATTGGATGCTATGGCTTAGTTGATATAATAGGGTATAATGAATTACCAAAAATATAAATTTGATTTTGGAAATGAAAATAAAAGAAGTGAAATTGCAAGTAAAATGATTATAGAATAAATTTAAGAATGACTTGGAAAAGAAATAAAGTGAATTTAAAATTCTAATAAATGAATCCTGAGAATGGAAAGGAAAATTTGAATAAACAGAAAGTTAATGAATTTTAAAATGCAATATTATTAATTAAAAAGAACAAACATTTATTTAGAATTTAAGATTTGAATTATTGAAAGAGTAAAGAAGAAATTGGAAAAATAATAATAAAAATAAAGTCCATAATTAATGAATTTGAGATAAATTGATAAGTAAAGAAATTTGTTTCAAAATAAATTGGAAATCAATTTGGGGAAATTGATTTAAGTGATTGAAGTTGGAATTTTCTCTGGATAGCCACTTACATGTTTTTAAAGGTAAATTTTTAAATATAGATTAAATGTTTTAAAGTTGTTTTCTAAGAAAGCAAATTTTGTAAAATTTATTATTTCTAATATTTAAAGTCTAAAGTAAGTATTTTCTTTTAATCTATTTTAGCAGTAATTATTAAGAAGTAACTTAGTATTTTGTTTTTAAAAGTAGAAATCTAGTTTTATATTTTATTAAGTAACTTTATTTTCAAATGTTTACATAGTATGTATTTTTAGTAAGTTATTGAAGTAGTCCTAACTTGAATGCTTTAAAATAAATTCGAAAGTAAATATTTTATTTTAATCTATTATCGTAATAATTATTTAAAGAATGATTTTGGTATTTTGTTTAAAGAAGGAAATCTAATGTATAGTTATAAGGTAATCTTATTTTAATTATTTCTAGTGTATTATTTTAAATTAAGTACTAAAGTAAATTTTCTAAATTAAATGTTAAACATATTTTACAATAAAGTGTTTTGAAATTATTTTAAAATCCAAAGTCTTGTGCTTGGTGATTTCAGTAGAAATAGAAATACTTGAAATTTATTCTGAGAAAGGAAGATAGTTTGAAAACTGTTTTCAAAGGGATTTGAAATTGGAAATATATCTTTTGAAGATATTTTTGAGATTAATAAATAATTTGGAAAATTATTTATTGTTAGATGGTTGTTTGTGAATATTAATTGATAGTTAAATAAACGACTATCAATATTGGCCAAATGCGTTTATCGTTTCGAAGAGACCGGGATCGAGATTTATTTCTCGAAAACCACTTCGATTCGGTTTGTACGTTTCGTGTAAACGATTTTGGATTCGACAATGGAGCAATGAAGTGCAAGGGCTAGTCGCTACTAATCCTGAGGATATTTCCAAAATGGATGTAGTAGGAATAGTGCCTTCGGTTCCGTTCGAACCCGGGATGGACTTGTATGGATGAATGCTTGCGAAACATCGTCAGGTGGACGATGGGCATTCTAATGGATATGTTCTATAAAGGTAATGCTTAGCCTCAAGCCTCATTAAATGGGAATGATTGAAAATCAGGGGTTATGCAGCAAGGCTAGGTGGGTAGCACCCAAGCAGGGTGAGGTCATCCCTGTCCAGATGTCCCTTTTTATCTCACCTTAGTGGGAGGTTGCTGATCCCAACCGCGGGGTGATCTCACTCGGGATTATCCAGTAAGGGGTAGTCCCGGCCTTGTGTTGTAGGGCAGTGGGCGTGCTCATCGGTACGGTGATCTAGGCCCCGTACTGTGGCAGGTGGTACCCCAGTGCCTAGTCATTAGTTGGAAATCCATTCTCCCTACGAGCCTTGTACGAGTTTTGTTTGTATTACCCACTCTGTGGCTAGTAGCTGAAATTTAATAGATGTAGCAATTTCAGCAATTTTATAAGTATTTGTATATAGACCCTATTATAATATCAAAGGATTTCTATAGAAAGTGTTTTAGCTATCGTAAGGTAAAAATCCGACATGTTTATTTGTGGCGTGGTCTTACGAGATGCTTTTGTTTTAAAGGATTTTTGAAACTTTAATAATCAATTGGGTGTGATTTTCTCATACTGGTATTCCAGACTGACTCGGGTATTATTCAACTGTAATACTCGGGTCGAACCGAGTATTATAGAATACATGATATGATGCTGTGGAGCCCAGGAGACGAACTGGATGACGATACGTACTTCCGTACTTGTTTATATATATATTCCGATGTATTGAGTTGCTGTGTATCCATTTGTATGTTGTTGTTGTTGAACTGTAATTGATGTACTCTGATGTTGTAATATAAAAACAGAAATATTTGATTTTGAGTAAAGATCATTTATTATCTATTACATTTTATTCCGCTGCGATGGTTAGATTCTGATGTTGTTTCTCATTTTCTTCTTCTACCTTCTTTAACCCAAATGGTTCGTATTTCTATACAACTTGCGTTGATTTAAGTAAAATAGTGTTGACTCAAGGGGTACGGATTTGCGGGTCGTTACATATTCAATAACTAATAGTGCGTAACCCCTAGCTTCCCTCAGCAGTCACGATTAATGCACTGCCTAGCATTTGGAGAGCATTACATACTCTCGCCTTGACGAATGCCCGATATCCAATCTCGATGCATCTTGATTAGGGACATTTAAAATAATGTGTTTTATAATATTATGTTACAATACTCCTTATTACAACCTTTGTAACTGCTATCACAAACACATCATTTAAGAATCTTTTGTTAAATATATTTCAATTTAGTATTTGATTATTTTTAACATATTATAACAAATATATAACAGAAAGAAAAAACACCTTTACTCAATGAGAAGTAATTACAGAGTTAAATAAATTGTAGTAAATTACAGAATTTCCCTTAGGGCATACACCTAACTCTATCAATCTCCCACTTTCATTGGGGACGATTATGGAATCTCAGTCTCATCCCTGCAATCAGCTTCTTGAGAGCTGACCGAGCCATAGCTTTAGTGAATGGATCTGCTATGTTGTCTTTGACAATTAAAAATTGCATCATGACTTCATTTTTCTCAATGAATTCTCTAATTAGGTGGAACTTTTGAAGAATATGTTGTGACTTCTTGTGTGCTCTGGGCTCCTTTCATCTGTACCGCTGCATTGTTATTATAGAATAATGCTATAGAATTCGGTATTCGAAATCATTCTGAGCTTACTAAAAATCTTTCACATCCAGACTACCTCTTTAGCTGCTTCATTGAGGGCAATGTACTCGGCCTCCATTATGGAATCAGCAGCCGTTTCTTGTTTGTAACTTTCCCAGCTAACGATCATGTCATTAAGCGTAAATACATAACTGGACACTAATTTACTATCATCTATATCACTTTGAAAACTTGAATTCTATACCCCTTTATAAAAAGGTTTCAATTCCCATATATGAGGAATAAGTCCTTAGTATTTCTTAAATACTTAAGTATACATTTTACAGCCATCCAATATTTATCTTCGGGATTAGATTGGTATCGGATTAAACATCCTAATGCCTACAGCACATTCGGTTTAGTACATAGCATAACATACATTATTGATCCTATGGCTAAAGCATAGGGAATCCACTTCTTCTCCTTACTAGTATGAGAAACGTCCTTCTTAAAAAGGACGACTGGATTGCATTAGAATGTTTCCATACTTGGAATTCTCCATATTGATTTAGTATGATGTCTATGTACATGGATCAGGACAATCCAATAGCCTTTTAGATCTATCTCTATTGATTTTTATACTAATTATATAGGTTGCTTCACCCAAATCCTTCATGGAAAAGTTCTTGGAAATCCAAACTTTCATTGATTGTAACAACTAAGTGTCATTTCCAGTCAATAATAATTCATTGACATAGAGTACTAGGAATACTATATCGTAGCTCTATTTCTTTCTGTATACACACGCTTCCTCTATGTTATGATAAAAACCAAGTTTTTTAGTTACTTTATCAAGACACTTATTCCAACTCCTTGAAGCTTATTTAAGTCTACAAATAGATTTTAACCACTTGCAAGCGTTGTTCTCACTCCCACTGACTAGAAAACCATCGGGCTGCGACATATAAATGGTTTCTTCTAAATCACCATTTAAAAAAGCCATCTTTACATCCATTTTCCATATTTCATAGTCATAGAATGTATTGATAACTAGCATGATCTGAATGGATTTAAGCATGGCTACGGGTCAAAATATTTCTTCATAATCATCACCTTGAATTTAATAAAATACTTTCGCAACTAGCCTTGCCTTATAAGTCTCTACTTCCCCATTTGCATTTAGCTTTTCCTTAAAGATTCCATTTACAGCCGATGGGTACTATCCCTTTAGGTACGTTCGATAAAGTCCAAACTTTGTTTTCATACATAGAATCCATCTCGGATTTCATTGCTTTAAGTCACAGTACAGAGTCTTTACTCTATAGTGCTTGTTGGAAAAGGAGTGTTATCATTTAAAACACAGTCCTTCTTCTTGCCATCTATGAGAAAACTATAGCATCTCTTTAATGTACGACATTCCCTGCTAGACCTTCTAATAGGTTGCGTGTTTTCAGGTACGGGTGAACTTGGTTCTTCCACAAGTTTGATTCTGTGTTTTTTTTTAGATCCCATCGAGGTTTACAACCTCGCTGTTAATTACCTTTGGTGAATATTCTTTTTCTAAAAAGTCATCATGTCAAGAAAAAATGACCTTTCAATCCTTGTTATTGTAGAATATATATCGCAAAGTTTTTGCGATGTCCTATAAATTTACACGGTATTGATCCTACTTCTAGTCTACTTGGACCAATGTTAAAAACGTATATTGGATAACCCAACACCTTCAAATGCTTAAGTTTGGTTTCTTACCGTACCACATATCATATGATGTTTCAAGCACAAATTTAGTGGGTAACAAGTCCAACGTATGCATTAAGATTTCTATTGCATATCCTCAATAGGACAGAGGGAACGTAGACTTAGTCATCATGGATCTAACCATTTCTAGTAAGGTTCACTTGCTTTGCTCTGACGCACCATTGTGTTGCGATGTATATGGCGGAGTGACTATTGGCATTAGACCAAATAGATTACTATATAATCACCCTAAGAGTTCATCGACACTTTCGTTGTCCCTATTGAAGAAGTGCTTGGTCATTTTACCTTTGACATGCGACTTACACGTGTCAAAAGATTCAGAATCTATTGATAGTATTAAACCTTTGATTTGTAATTTGTATAGTCATTCTCACTAATATTACTTAGCCTACAATGCCAAAGGTAACTACCATTTATATCGCTAGACGTATTATTCATAGAACATTCATAATTAGTCTTAATCACATCAATACCGTTTTCAAGAATATCATCACAGACTTTATTTATATCAAACCAATGCTCATAACATTGTTTGCACAATGAAATATATATATATATATATATATATATATATATATATTTCTAGTCTTAGACAATTTAGAAATAGAAACAATCCCATAAATAATTTCTTTTATAAACTAGCAATTATTTTGTACTAATCTAATCCACTAGAAAAACTAAGTGACAATCTCCTATTATCGTTGCATCTACCATAAATACATAAGCAACTTCAAGCCTTATCTCCCCACTGCCACGCATGCTGGTTCCTAATTCCTTGATGGAGCTACAGAACCACTATTATGCTTCTTTTCCCTAATGATCTTCAAGTAGTGAGGGAAATTCCTTTTCCATTGACCTTTCTTATGATAGGATGACATTCACCCTTGTCATCGGTCTTCTTACTTTTCTTTTTCTTACCTTCTCTTTTCGCTTCTTCGAACTCTTTGAAGATGATGCACCACCCTTCACAGCAAGTATGGCTCCTTGATCCTCTGATGTAGACTCGACCGACCTCAACATATTGAGGAGCTCAACGAGATTCACATTTAATTGGTTTATGTTATAATTTAGTATGAACATTTCTCAGGGAGAAGTATGGGAACCCAGGATCAAGTCTACTTGCAAGTCATTTCTTATTTGTACATCTAAATGTGAAAGCCTATCAATATAGCCCTTAATCATTAGCACGTAATCGTCCACTTTATGCCCTTTGGTCATTTGGGCGTCGAACAACTTTATCATAAGCTTGTACCTTGCGGAACTGGACTGTTTACCAAACAACGCCTTGAGACTATCAAATATCTCAAGGATAGACATATTTTCATGTTGCCTCTACAATGCCATATCTGACGTAGACAGCATGAAATGTTGGACAATCTTTAGGTCTAAAACCCATTTTTCATAAGTAAGTCGTTGTTCAGTGTTCGTATCATTGGCTGTTTGTTTTTTGGGTTCACATGTAATAGCAGTCTAAAAGTGCTCGTAAGTCAATGATATTTTCACTGCACTTAGCCAATCGATATAGCTAGGTCTGACAAGTTTTCCATTTTTAGAAAGCAGTTTTGGAATTGTCATGTTTCGTATGTTTAAGTAATAGATTATTAGGACAATCATTGTAGATATTCTTATAATATTAGTAATTAAGGTTAAACTTTATATTTCATTTTACTAATAATCTCCCACTAGTCTTTTATGTTTCGCCGAAGCCTAAGTCGAAACATAGAAGTCTTTCGACCTCACTAGTAGGTGTTAGGATTCATCCGTCTTCGATTTTTGACCTTGAGTCTGCTTAACAAGTCATAGCTTCATGGACGACAGATAACTCCTCATCGGTTGTATCATATACAACTCCTAACCCTTTGTCACTTTATCCTAATTCCACTTCAATCTTGGGTCTGCTCAACAAATCGAAACGAATTTATTCACTCGTACCTACTATATCGCGACGACCTGAGTATAGTATATGTACCTTGAGTCGGCCCAACCAATACATATAGTTATCTTGCCTTATCAATTCAATATATTAATAATACTACACATAACATCCCCAACTTGAGTGTGCTCAACAACTAATGAGTATGCAAGTAATTTGTTAATATATATATGGCAGTGGATAACATTATATTGAAGATTCATAATCTTCAATATGTATAAAATTAAGTGATATCGACTTACGAAGAAAAATAATTCTCGTGATTCAAGTGTCGGACACATCAGAAATCACGGTATATGTACAATAACGTATGAACTTATTCAGGTCTAATTACTGTTTCATAATGTTCCACCTTTAATTTATACATTCATATTATATAAGTTTTATTTACTGTATAACTTTTATATGTCATATTACTTATATAATAGTCTTATGTGTAACATTATATTAGTTAAATCTTATTTAAATAATTAATTTTATATTAATATAACATTTATATTTAATATTCATTATACATACTATAACCTTTATATTTAAAACATATATCATATATATGTATATATTATTTAATTATTAACTTTTAATTAATTTACTTAATTAAACTATTTTGTTTAGATTGTTTTCGTTTCGTAAATCATTATTTATACATACACGCACACTTGTGATATCTCAAACATTTTAAAATATCATAACATAATATATAATATATGTATATAATTTCATTTAGCTAATTTATTTAATTAATTTATTTAATTTACTAACCATATTAATAAATATATATAATCGAAAGTATTTTAAATTAGTTTCAAACATTTTGAATACTTAATTATAGTATAACTTTTATAATAAATGTACATTTTATTTTTAATTTAACTTTTAAATTTGAAAAATTTTATATTTAATTTTCAAACAAATTAGCCAAGGCCAAATTCGAATTGGGCATTTTCCATTAGGGACAACCTTTGGGAACACATATCTGTTCGCGCCAGGCCGGTAGCTAGCTAGAGCGAAGTACATAATTACCAAACCCAATTCTAGATAATTCGTTTCTAGATTCCATACTATTTAGGCTGTGAGCTTAATTAGTTAACCCTAACATGACTAATTAGACCACATAAATTATTTGTAACGCTTGCGATTTTTCATCGCTCGAAAACCGACATCAATATGTCCACTGTATCAAACGCCGCATAATCAAATGTCGGAAAACTGAATTGTTAGGGTTAAAAAGAAGAGGTAGAAGAAAAAGATAGAAGAGGAAAGAAAACAGAACAGAAACAATATCTGAATCTCACATATCGCAGCGGAACAATATATAATAAATAAATGAATAATGTGACGCCCCACCTCTATACCCACGCTAGCCAAGAACATTACTGTGAATGCTGTCAACTAGCACGGAGAATAAGGCTGTTGAGGAGCGACCATCCGTGTAATTTCTTTGCGCGAGCACCGATATGTCAGATAATATAACATGTATTCTATTTCAAGAGGAAATCCGACATACCGACACAAACTCAAAGCTACTACACGGTGGCTATAATTTCTTCGGAAACAAATATAGAAATAAACATAACATAAATCAGTCATAGACAATTCATATCACAAAGGCGGAAATAGATATGAATATTACACATGAAAGTGTACATCAGAGTAGTGGTCTAAAAAGATCCACAATAATACAAAAGAATAGCATCACATGCTATACAAAAGAATACATCTATGAGTCTAAATCTCAAGTGTATACAACAAAATAAACTACTAATCTATGTAATTTGCCAAAAGCCGGGATGATAGTCCGATAAGGAGTCAAGCAGAAGCACCTGTAAATTCTCAGTCTGACCCGAGTATTATTTAAGAAGAAAATAATAAACGGATCAGTCTAGCTATAAATATCAGATGAAGTGATATATAATAAGAGATATGACATAAACATATAATAATCACAATGCCAAGCTGTGATAAATAAGTAAATTGGAAATCAACAAGAGATTAATCAATATCACAATAATCTACTCAAGATAAAAAGGAATGTCATACTCCTAATTTCATTCACCAAGCCACAATATATGACACATATATCAATGCCCATTGTAAAAGTTGGTGAAACATAAATTCCAGAATTCAACACACGAGATCCAGAAATCACAAGGAAAGGATCAACGACGTCGTACAGCGGGACATTCGATGAACCAAATCACAATCAAAGGGAACAACGACGTCGTACAGCGGGACGTCCGATGAACCAAATCACAAAGACATAGCACGATGCTAGTCTAAAACCTAAAATGATCGTCATGATCAAAGAGAAGTGTCGATTACACTAAGCTAGTAAATAAATGAGCTTAGCTTCATGTCCCATAACCACTAGCTTAACTTAAATATTTACGAACAAATTGTAGATCTCCACTAGAAAATTGTCACAAGAGGTTCAATCGAACAAGTCCAAGAATTAACCGACGAAGTAAACGCAAGCGTTTCATACCACTTGTTTTACTAAGTCGTTTAATTAGATTTCTCATACGAGTGAGGTAAAGGCTTGTATATACTAATAGATTGGAAAACGGTTTTATAAACGAATTTGGTATTAAAATAGTATTGAAATCGTTTGAGGAAAGAGTTTTGATATTTACTACTAGTATAGAAAACCTTTATATTTTTAAAGTAACAAATCACGAAGAAGATTGTAAGAACAATCAATCACAAAAATTCACATACGAAGACGTGAATAAAATCCAACGAAATCGATAAAGGATCCATCGAAATGGATATTCAAAAATCCCTAAAAAGAGTCATCAAAGTCATAATAGATGATAACAACAAATAGGATTATCACGAATCGATTTAAATTGGAATTTCAATCCAAAAAGGCAAATTGGACTCAAACAGCAGGTTCAGTCGACTGAACAGAGTTTTCAGTCGACTGACCCTGTACCTGGAAATTTTCCAGGTTCAGGAAACTTCCTGTTTCCAGTTTCAGTCGACTGTGCAGAGTTTTTCAGTCGACCGAATCATGCCTGGAAACCCTCGGGTTTCAGGTTCAGTCGACTGAACAGAGTTTTCAGTCGACTGAATCATGCCTGGGCTGTTTTTCAGCCTTATTCAAATGAAGAGCAAACTCTTCCAAAATGCAACCGGACGAACATTGGCACTAAGAGTTTATGCCAATCGGCAACCCGGCCCTATATGCTCCTCGATGCATCACCAAAAGCATGATCAAACATCCATAAAAGGATTTCACACAAATTTGACTTAAAAACCCAAAAAATGGAGTATTCACAAAACCAATCCAAATCAAGAGCAAATGCATATGAAGAAGTGTTAGGAATTCATACCCAACAACCAAAGATAATTATAGTCATAGATGTGAGATAAAAATCTCACCTTTTCACTAAAATTTATGAAGATGAAGCTTGAAAGCAAAGGGGAATCAACCACTCTTCAAATCCAACTCTAGAATCTTGAATCTAAGCTAAAAAGAAGAACATTTCCTAAGTTAGGTTTAGGAAATTTCTGAAATTCAAAGAGAGAATGAGTTGGAGAAGAAGAAGAGGAAGCTTACCAATGGGTTCTCATGAACTTTGGAGCAAGGAGATGGATTTGCAAAGCAAGCTAGGGCTTAGGAATTTCTATTTCCCATTCTCTTCCTCCATTTTTGCTTGAGCTTGAGTGTTAGGAAAATAGAAGAGAAGTGAATGAAGAGGAGAGGGTTGGAACTGAGTTAGTAAGTGGTTAATTTGCTCAGCCCAAACCAAAACCCTAAGCGGGAAAAAGTAGCAAAAATCAACTTTCTCCAAACATATCGAAGCTTATACTCAAAAAGGTCGCAAACGGCATTTTGAACTCAATGGAGGTGGTCTCGAGTCCTAATTCGACCGTATGCAAAAAGTAGGTTTTCGGTCCAAAATCCGACGAACGATAAAATATTTAAATAAAATATTTAAATATAAAAATCGATAAATATGCGGGTTGTTACAGACTCCCTTCCTTAAAGAAATTGCGTCCTCGCAATAAGTAAGAAGGAAATATAAGAAGTAACAACCATAGAAGCATATTAACACAAAAGAAAATTTGAAATAGGAAGTTCACCCTAAAGTGCACGTTAGAAAGAAATCTGGTGAAACTTCAATTTCCACAATAACACCGGGCTCAAGAATAAAAACCGGAATCCCTAAGGCATTCCCGTAGATAAAAGACGTGGGGAACGTCAAGATTAGCAGAAAATTGAGCCGGTGCAACGGCGTAGTGCCAAAACAATACGCCCGAAAAACTAGAAACTCAAACAATTTGGGACATCAGCGTAGTACAAAAACGGTACGCCCAATGAATCAAAAGCAAAGACATCGATGTAGTACAAACGGTACATCCGATGAATCAAAAGCAAAGACATCGATGTAGTACAAACGGTACATCCGATGAATCAAAAGCAAAGACATCGGTGTAGTACAAACGGTACATCCGATGAATCAAAAGCAAAGACATCGGTGTAGTACAAACGGTACATCCGATGAATCAAAAGCAAAGACATCGGTGTAGTACAAACGGTACATCCGATGAATCAAAAGCAAAGACATCGATGTAGTACAAACGGTACATCCGATGAATCAAAAGCAAAGACATCGGTGTAGTACAAACGGTACATCCGATGAATCAAAAGCAAAGACATCGGTGTAGTACAAACGGTACATCCGATGAATCAAAAGCAAAGACATCGGTGTAGTACAAACGGTACATCCGATGAATCAAAAGCAAAGACATCGGTGTAGTACAAACGGTACATCCGATGAATCAAAAGCAAAGACATCGATGTAGTACAAACGGTACATCCGATGAATCAAAAGCAAAGACATCGATATAGTACAAACGGTACATCCGATGAATCAAAAGCAAAGACATCGATGTAGTACAAACGGTACATCCGATGAATCAAAAGCATAGACATCGATGTAGTACAAACGGTACATCCGATGAATCAAAAGCAAAGACATCGATGTAGTACAAACGGTACATCCGATGAATCAAATGAAAAGACATCGATGTAGTACAAACGGTACATCCGATGAATCAAAAGCAAAGACATCGATGTAGTACAACGGTACATCCGATGAATCAAACGCAAAGACATCGATGTAGTACAAACGGTACATCCGATGAATCAAAAGCAAAGACATCGATGTAGTACAATGGTACATCCGATGAATCAAAAGCAAAGACATCGATGTAGTACAACGGTACATCCGATGAATCAAACGCAAAGACATCGATGTAGTACAAATGGTACATCCGATGAATCAAAAGCAAAGACATCGATGTAGTACAAACGGTACATCCGATGAATCAAATGAAAAGACATCGATGTAGTACAAACGGTACATCCGATGAATCAAAAGCAAAGACATCGATGTAGTACAATGGTACATCCGATGAATCAAACTCAAAGACATCGATGTAGTACAAACGGTACATCCGATGAATCAAAAGCAAAGACATCGATGTAGTACAACGGTACATCCGATGAATCAAATGCAAAGACATCGATGTAGTACAAACGGTACATCCGATGAATCAAAAGCAATGACATCGATGTAGTACAAACGGTACATCCGATGAATCAAATGAAAAGACATCGATGTAGTACAAACGGTACATCCGATGAATCAAAAGCAAAGACATTGATGTAGTACAACGGTACATCCGATGAATCAAACGCAAAGACATCGATGTAGTACAAACGGTACATCCGATGAATCAAAAGCAAAGACATCGATGTAGTACAACGGTACATCCGATGAATCAAAAGCAAAGACATCGATGTAGTACAACGGTACATCCGATGAATCAAATAGCAAAGACATCGATGTAGTACAAATGGTACATCCGATGAATCAAATCCCAAATAATTCGTAACACTGACACAGTACAAAAACGGTACGTCCAATGAACCAAAGCCCGAATGATTTTCGGAACACCGACGTAGTACAAAAACGGTACGTCCAATGAACCGAACACAATAAAAGGAATGAGATAAAGCTCAATAAAACGAAGTATACCAAAACGTCCGATGAACTTGATAGAAAAATAATTCCATTCAGACAACATCAAAGAATCAACCACTTGTTGCCTACGACAAAGCGCATTGACAACACGATTTCCCTTCTCGGGAATAAAAGAATATCAAGATCATAAGATGCTAGAAACTCGAGTCAACATGAAGTTCCTTATGAGAAAATAATTATTCCAAAGATTTATGATCGAGGTAGAGAACAAATTTCTCATCCAAAAATGATGATGCCAAATTCCAAAAGTAAAAACAATAGCCGCGAACACTAGATCATGAGTGGCATATCTAGTCTCGATAAGCTATAATGATTTAGAAGCACAAGTGATAGAACGTTCTGCTTTGCAAGAGAATGGCATTCCAAACCAATAGGTACAAATAGCAAAGTCTTGGTTCCCCTTCAGGAATCACAAGAAGGAATAAGAGTATCGAAAAGAAAGAACTTCTTTTAAAATAATTCTCTTCTCCGAAAAGTTAAAACTTTCAAAATTACATTTTTACAAGTCAATATATCGTGTCTGATTGTCACATCAAAGCGTTTAGGAAATTCCTATCGATAACGTTGATCAAGCGCATCGACCAAAATTCTTAAAGCACTCGACGGGCAATACAATCACAAAATCATCTTTTATAGGATAAATAAATCTCGTAAAAAGTTTTAAGAATATTCTTTGTTCGTTCCAAGAACAAAATCAAATTGCACTTATAATTAAATCTTATGAAAAAGATTTGCAAAATTTTAAATTTCTATTTTCATCCAAAATCAATAAATACAAGAATGGTCTCATCGAAATATTCATAGAATATTCGATTTATAAAATGGATGAAATAAGTTGGACAAATTGAATGACAAAATAAGTCATTCATAAGAATCATAATGAGTGCGGAATGCGGTAAGTGGAATGCTAATTTTCGCAACTCGTAGCAAACGAAAACCGGTGGTAAAGTCAAACTGAAAAGACCTTAACACCACACAAAAGATTTCTTTGGTGATAATCCTAAGACAAACTCAAAAATACCGGAAAAGTTCTCAAACTACATGAATGAGAGAACACTTTCCTTATAAGTGGGCTTAAGGAATAAAATGATGCCATCAAGTTGGAATCAAAATCATAAAGGAAAAATAGAAATCTGCTTAACAGATTGAAAATGTCGAAGATGAATAGTCCACTCGAAAAATAGGATATGGACTTCACAATGATTAAGCCGATCCTTTCAAAAAAATCAATTCCGAAGCCAAAGTAAATATCGGCTTAGAAAGAAAAGTCACATAAAACAATCTCGACATCTAAAGAAAAGCAAATTGAGTGTTGCGGATCTACCATCCGGATTCACAATCCTCAAAGAAGTCATCAAGCCCAAAATATTCAAAGAAAAAGAATTAACAATTCCTTTTGATATAAAATAGTGAGATGGAAACTATATCAAAAAGAACATGAACAAGATAATCACAAAGCAAATGTCATCAAGGATTAAATGTAAAATACCTTGACTAAGAGAAGAGTTGCTAGGGGCTTGCACAATATTTAGCTTCTCATGTCCTTATTCAAAAGTTTGGGACATGCAGATAAAAGATGACCCGGTTTCTTGCAATAGCGACAAGAATGGGGTTTTGGACACATATTCGCATAGTGTTCCTTAGAATTACAATTGTAGCATCCTCCACGATAAGGGATTGGAGTCTCTGCTACAAAAGTAGTTTGCTTCACTCTCTTATTGGGATTAAGGCTCTTGAACTTAATATGCCTCTTCTTGGAAGTCCCAATATCACAAACACTTCCTTTACCAATCTCTCCATGAAGAAGAGTAACATCCACAAGCTGTTTGAAAGAAACTTCAAGTTTCAAAGGTAGAACCATTTCGGGGTTCTTACTCAAAGCATAGATAAACTCTTGATTCTTTACAAGATCCAAAAGTTGTTGAGCAGACATGAATACTCCATCCAGGGGAGTAGCACTAGATTGACCGGCGCTGGGGCGGCCTGGTCTAACCATTTCTCTTCTTTAAGAAAGAAAGAAAGAAGAGGAAAAAGTTATTCTCAAAATAAATTTCAATCAAACTTGATTGATAAAACAAGGAATCATAAAGAAAATAGGATAGAACGGTACGAAGACCCGAATAAAATCCTAAAGCACAACTCCTAAGATGGACTTAGGACGATGATCCTTGTTATAATATTCCATATTGTTCCGAAGTTTGGCTCTGATACCAAGCTGTGACGCCCCACCTCTATACCCACGCTAGCCAAGAACATTACTGTGAATGCTGTCAACTAGCACGGAGAATAAGGCTGTTGAGGAGCGACCATCCGTGTAATTTCTTTGCGCGAGCACCGATATGTCAGATAATATAACATGTATTCTATTTCAAGAGGAAATCCGACACACCGACACAAACTCAAAGCTACTACACGGTGGCTATAAGTTCTTCGAAAACAAATATAGAAATAAACATAACATAAATCAGTCATAGACAATTCATATCACAAAGGCGGAAATAGATATGAATATTACACATGAAAGTGTACATCAGAGTAGTGGTCTAAAAAGATCCACAATAATACAAAAGAATAGAAACATGTGCTATACAAAAGAATACATCTATGAGTCTAAATCTCAAGTGTATACAACAAAATAAACTACTAATCTATGTATTTTGCCAAAAGCCGGGATGATAGTCCGATAAGGAGTCAAGCAGAAGCACCTGTAAATTCTCAGTCTGACCCGAGTATTATTTAAGAAGAAAATAATAAACGGATCAGTCTAGCTATAAATATCAGATGAAGTGATATATAATAAGAGATATGACATAAACATATAATAATCACAATGCCAAGTTGTGATAAATAAGTAAATTGGAAATCAACAAGAGATTAATCAATATCACAATAATCTACTCAAGATAAAAAGGAATGTCATACTCCTAATTTCATTCACCAAGCCACAATATATGACACATATATCAATGCCCATTGTAAAAGTTGGTGAAACATAAATTCCAGAATTCAACACACAAGATCCAGAAATCACAAGGAAAGGATCAACGACGTCGTACAGCGGGACATCCGATGAACCAAATCACAATCAAAGGGAACAACGACGTCGTACAGCGGGACGTCCGATGAACCAAATCACAAAGACATAGCACGATGCTAGTCTAAAACCTAAAATGATCGTCATGATCAAAGAGAAGTGTCGATTACACTAAGCTAGTAAATATATGAGCTTAGCTTCATGTCCCATAACCACTAGCTTAATTTAAATATTTACGAACAAATTGTAGATCTCCACTAGAAAATTGTCACAAGAGGTTCAATCGAACAAGTCCAAGAATTAACCGACGAAGTAAACGCAAGCGTTTCATACCACTTGTTTTACTAAGTCGTTTAATTAGATTTCTCATACGAGTGAGGTAAAGGCTTGTATATACTAATAGATTGAAAAACGGTTTTATAAACGAATTTGGTATTAAAATAGTATTGAAATCGTTTGAGGAAAGAGTTTTGATATTTACTACTAGTATAGAAAACCTTTATATTTTTAAAGTGACAAATCACGAAGAAGATTGTAAGAACAATCAATCACAAAAATTCACATACGAAGACGTGAATAAAATCCAACGAAATCGATAAAGGATCCATCGAAATTGATATTCAAAAATCCCTAAAAAGAGTCATCAAAGTCATAATAGATGATAACAACAAATAGGATTATCACGAATCGTTTTAAATTGGAATTTCAATCCAAAAAGGCAAATTGGACTCAAACAGCAGGTTCAGTCGACTGAACAGAGTTTTCAGTCGACTGACCCTGTACCTGGAAATTTTCCAGGTTCAGGAAACTTTCTGTTTCCAGTTTCAGTCGACTGTGCAGAGTTTTTCAGTCGACCGAATCATGCCTGGAAACCCTCGGGTTTCAGGTTCAGTCGACTGAACAGAGTTTTCAGTCGACTGAATCATGCCTGGGCTGTTTTTCAGCCTTATTCAAATGAAGAGCAAACTCTTCCAAAGTGCAACCGGACGAACATTGGCACTAAGAGTTTATGCCAATCGGCAACCCGGCCCTATATGCTCCTCGATGCATCACCAAAAGCATGATCAAACATCCATAAAAGTATTTCACACAAATTTGACTTAAAAACCCAAAAATTGGAGTATTCACAAAACCAATCCAAATCAAGAGCAAATGCACATGAAGAAGTGTTAGGAATTCATACCCAACAACCAAAGATAATTATAGTCATAGATGTGAGATAAAAATCTCACCTTTGCACTAAAATTTATGAAGATGAAGCTTGAAAGCAAAGGGGAATCAACCACTCTTCAAATCCAACTCTAGAAGCTTGAATCTAAGCTAAAAAGAAGAACATTTCCTAAGTTAGGTTTAGGAAATTTCTGAAATTCAAAGAGAGAATGAGTTGGAGAAGAAGAAGAGGAAGCTTACCAATGGGTTCTCATGAACTTTGGAGCAAGGAGATGGATTTGCAAAGCAAGCTAGGGCTTAGGAATTTCTATTTTCCATTCTCTTCCTCCATTTTTGCTTGAGCTTGAGTGTTAGGAAAAGAGAAGAGAAGTGAATGAAGAGGAGAGGGTTGGAACTGAGTTAGTAAGTGGTTAATTGGCTCAGCCCAAACCAAAACCCTAAGCGGGAAAAAGTAGCAAAAATCAACTTTCTCCAAACATATCGAAGCGTATACTCAAAAAGGTCGCAAACGGCATTTTGAACTCAATGGAGGTGGTCTCAAGTCCTAATTCGACCGTATGCAAAAAGTAGGTTTTCGGTCCAAAATCCGACGAACGATAAAATATTTAAATAAAATATTTAAATATAAAATCGATAAATATGCGGGTTGTTACAAATAATCTTTAAAACAAAGAACTATATCAGTTATTACATTACATCACATCATCATCAGAGTGTACAACAACAATATAAACACAACTGGACAATGGACAGTTATACAACATGTCCTTTCAAGTGAATTTACAGCGGAAAGATAATATCGTATTCAAGTAATACGTCTCGTCATCCAGCTCGCCACTTGAGCTCCATAGCACTTCTGAATCCAGAATGACCTGACAACCTGACTCTAGACTGCCTGTGTGGAAAATTTTGGGCACCCAGAGCTTAGGAAGAGAACAATGAACTCCAGATCAGTCATGGGACTGGTGTGGGAACTTAAAACAGTTATTTATCTTTTAAACAACAACAACAATAGAAGTGGAAAATATCCGCAATGCTTTGAAAAATGAAACTACCATAAGGCCTCCCCGCACACACACAATACAAACGCAGAATTGGAGGAGATTTCTCCTTATGATAGTCAAAGATACTTACTACGCAAACATATCATTTTTGATATTATTATTAGTGCATATTGATGAAAACATTTCGAAAATAGAATATAAATCTTAGCCAGCATAGACATTTCGAACTATGCCTACTGTAGCTACCATCCAAATAGTGGGGCGCCAACATAAGTGAATGGTAGGTTCTACAATTAAAACCGTACAAGGCTCGTATTGTTTCTTTGGATTTCCAACAAATGGTCAGGCTAAGGAACTTCCTACTGCCACATGGGATCGCCTCTGGTGGGACGTCCCGAGAACCTAACGTTACGGTTAGATCTCTGCCAACACAAGGTCGGGCTACCTCTGCAACTAGGTAACTACTACACGAATATGTCATCCCCCAGTCCCTTTGGACCTTTATCCGAGCGCTCGATAACCAACATCACACAGTAATAAATATAGTGTGTCAACATGAGTAAGTATCTGGGCTCCATACCATGATACCACCCTTTCCAGAAGGAAATGACATACCCTAAAGGGTACAACCCTCATAACCTTGCCGCATATTCCTGTTTTGACCATTTTCGGGGAGTGAGGTCTGATGAAGTCTCGTCCACAAAGCTAAGCTTTTTCATAAAGCCACGCTTTGATCAACAAATGATCAATAAATAATCATCACACAGCAACACTAAGCATGTTACATTACCAAATTGGGAGTATATCACTGATAACCTTCAACTACATAACCTCAAAGGGCGTTAAGCTAAGAGAATAAATTCTCCGCCACCAACGGAAATATATTTGAAAGAAATCTGCTTTATATCTCAAAATGTAATGTCAGACATGTAACCATACAAGTCTGTTCCGAGCTCGAACAGAACCGAAGGCACTTCAAAAGAAGCCCTTGCAATCCGGGTATTCACAATCCCGATCGAATTTCCCATCACAAAGGAAATCTCCGTACCATAGCTAACGGTGCAGAGACAATCGATAGGTCATCCTATCGTTTTCACAAATACCCGGTCTTCACCACCGGTCTTCAATGCTATCCATTACGTCGTATCACTATTCGGAATGGGTAGTCCGAATAACGAGCGCAATAATTTAAAAATAAGTGTAGCATTCAATTTCGACCAATTCACAACAAATAGCCACTCAAGGGTTAATATTGATAGTCGGTTATTTAACTATCAATCAATATTCACAACATAACCCGATTTCAAATAATTTCCCAAATCATTTATTTTCAAAAATATATTTACAAAATATAATTTCCACACTTCAACCATTTGAAAACAAATTTAAAATCAATTCTCCTTTCAATCTTTGAAAACAAATTTCAAATCAATTCCCTTAAACGGAAACGCTTCCAAATATTTGTCCATTTTCAATTTAAAATGGTTCATTTAAATCAATCAAATAAATCCTTGCCGATTTATTAATTTACGTTCCAAATCCGTAAATTTATTTCCACACTTTTAAAAATAAATCAATTTTTATTTTTAAAACAAATTTCCCTTATAAATTTTCCATTGTGAATTAACATTTCCAAATATTCACTTTTTATACGTTTTTCAAATCGATTTCAATTATTCACTTTCAACTTATCTTTAAAAGATATAATCTCAAAACATTTACTTTATATTGGAAAAACATTTCCATACTTATTTAATAATAAGTAATTCACCAATCTATTTATTTTCAACATTTGAAAAATATTCAATATACTTAAATCACAATTAAGTATAAATTTTATTCTTTAAGAAAAACATTCTCTTAAACACATTTGTTTGAGTCAAAATGAATGTTGCGTAAAACATCGTTACAACAACCCAAAATCACTAGTATAGGGATTCCAAATTAAGATAGATATATAAACCCCAATACTATATAAAACTTTTCCTTTCGAAAATCATTTACTATAACAACAGTGTTATAATCCACCATTTCCTTCTATTTCTCGAAAACGACTATTTCAATAAGGAATGCTGAAATCTATGGTGTCGATACTTAATACATTTTTAAAACATTTTTAAATCTCTATTTAAAATATCACTTTCCCAAAATATTTCTTTAAGATATTATTCACCATCCAAAATCGTGAATATACTTCATTTACCAAATTCAATTTCTATTTATTTTATTTAAAGGATTATCCACTATCCAAAATCGTGAATATATCTCCTTTAATAAGCTATAAAAATTAACTTATCAAAATAAGTCGATTTTGGATTTATAAACAACATTTATAAATTCCATTTATACTTTATAACAACTTCAACTTATAAAATCCTTTTATTAACAAATTCTATCTATATCCCATTTATACACCAAAATCCAATTTATAAGTTAATTACTTATAAATCTTTTATTTTACAAAATCTATTCATTTTATAACTCATAATTTATAAATCTATAGATTTCATCCACTTATGAAATCCATTTATACTTCATTTTAATACTTATAAAAACTCGTTTTATAATTCCAACATTTTAATTTATAAATATAAATTTTATAAATCTTTTATATAAATCATTTATAATAATTCAAAAATCCCAATTTAAACCATTTTATAAATTAATCAACTACTTATTTCAAAAATCACATTTTGGTTATATTTCACGAAAATCATAATTTTATAACATAAACATTTCAACGTTTATTTATTTAAAATGAATCGATTCCAAAATTAAATTTTATTATGAATTCTCAACTTAAATTTTCAAAAATCAAATTTTATTTATTTTCGGCATCTAACGATACCAAAAATATATTCGGCTAAAATTTAGCCTTTAATGATTTAAATTACAAAGATAATCACGCAGATTATAAATAGATCAACACACAACATTGAAACCAATTCAATCAATTGAGGAATCCGTTGGATCCCTCCAACATGTTTCCCTGCATCCAAAGATGTTAGCATAATGCCAATTCCGCTTCGAGACGGAATATCGCGGTATATGGGATTTATAAAATATTATCCGCTATTATGCGGCGCAATAGGGTGTCATCCGCCATGTAATGCGGAAAAATCAACTCCAAGTACATATATAATACCAATTCCATACAAGTTGGAATTATTGCGGTATATGTTTTTAATAAATAACATCCGCTTAATATACGGCGCGTAGGGTCTATTTCAATACAGCAGATAATAATTATCATCCAATCACACAATCAATCAATTTGAATCCAACTATTTAAAATTTAAATCGAAACAATTCGATTGAGTGAGAAGTTCTCACCTTAGCTTTTATTTTGCAATCCATTTTCATTCTAGATTGTTTTCTCCACAATTTTGACCTTGTATAAATAATTTATACAACTTATTAATATTCGAAATAGACCGAACAATTCAATTGTCATCTATTAAAAAAATTTTATTAGCTAATGATTTGGTTTAAAACTGATTTACTTTAACAAATTATCTCACCAAAATAATTGATTTACCGGTTAAACAAATTATTTCCTTTTTGAAACTCATGTACACTTATAAAATATAGTCTATGTACATTTTAAATAATCTATACAGATTCCAAAAATCAGTTTTATGTATATATATACTGAAAGCATTATAAACTCCCAAACCTTACTATAATTTTTTTCCTCCTGTTTTCCCATATATAAATAAAATAGAATCGTTTATCTACTTTAAATTTTATTCTCAAACTAGACAAAGTTATGGCTGTAACTTAATATATATACCTTTCAACTAGTCTTATATTTTTAAAACTGTCTAAATATATATACACACATTTATATTTCAAAACTGTTCTGTTTAAAACATTATATATATGTATATACTAACTTTTTCTATATGTATATATAAAATTTTCTGAATCTCATATATATATATATATTACATTATTTTTCTGTTTTATTATAAAACTGCATATATATATATATATATATCTATTAAAACAAAACCGATGTTTAGTATTTTTCAAGAAATCAAAACAGAATTAGCTTAACAAATTAGAATTAGAGATTGAATACTTACTGTATCTACCCACATCCTTTAATTTATTTGCAAACCCATCCGTACTGTCAAGAAGGATATTTCCAGCCTCGATACTGATCACCATCGCCGACCTATCCCCTGACCACATGTGAGACCTAAATCGACTTCGCCTAAATGCCAGAAACCCCCAAGCCACGGCATCGACGACAAAGACAACCCCGAGCCCAATCCCTAATCGAATCGCCTCCCCTCGTCGCCAGATCCATCGCGACCAATATCGAGCTTTACTTCCCCTTATCAATGAACTCCGGTCGAACTACCCTCCATTGCACTCGCCAAAAGTTCGCGAGCTAAATCGTTCGCATCGCCAAACCCTTCAGAGCATCACGCCCTAGTCTCACATAGACATCGTGACTTCATGGCATGAGATCGCGTTCAAATTTTGTTCCGACTTAGAGAGGAAGAAGGGAGAAGGAGTACGTGATTATTTAACTGAGGAATTTTAAGGAAGAAGGGAGCGGCCATTTTTTCTTCTTTTGATTTTTATTTCTAACTGAGGAATTGCGAAATGAAGTTGCGTGATTATTTAAAAAGAGATGGAGGGTGACAGGAGTACGTGATTTTGCAGAGAATAGGTCGGCTAAAGAAAACATAGGGTGACTGATGATTTGAGTATATAAATTTATATTTAAATTAAATCGATTATTTATTATTATTTTAGGCGTTTATATCTCTTACGATCACAAGGTCACTCCAAATACTATGAAAATTGAAATCCGGTAATAATTCAATATTACGGATCCCATGGAACTGGTTTCGTCGAATTCCGAGACTGTGCCTCGGAATGCTATTTTTAAATATCGATTTAAACGATAAAATTTCAATACTGAACAAATCACTTTCAAATTCAATTCTGAAGCTTCTATTATCCTCAGTATTATCAATATAAATTTTACAAGCCTTTGAAATATTTTTAATCAGCTTAAAACTGAAGATTCAAATTTTTATTCAACTTTCATTAGATTAAATTTTATAGTTTAATCGCCAAATTCATATTGACATTTGAAATTCAAGTCAAACTATCCCTCATATATTTAAAATTAATTAAACATTTTCAATTTAAATTGTCCAAAATTTACGGTCGTCACAGACTTCCCCCCTTAAAAGAATTTCGCCTCGAAATTACAAGTTAGGAAGAATGATCCTTAACCCGTTTATTATTTTCCACAATCCAAATAGTTTTGTCAATTTGTCAAAACAAATCTTTTTATTAGAGCCCCATTATCATCTCAACTAACTTTCCAAAATCTTTCATAGATTTCAACAATATTGTTTATTCATAATTCAAATTTAAATTTAAATTCAAATTTCAAACTTCCAAAATTTTCTCATAACACTCTAAATTTTCGAAAAATTTCGCCAGCGTCTCCTTTGCACGGCTAGCTCCGTATGACTACAAAACGCCACATCGGGCCTCCAATTTCAAAAAGAAAACGAAAAGCCAAGCGGCTGGACAAGAAAACCATCAAATTTTATACTGAAATTCAAATACGTACCTTTTTGTCGAGCAATTCAATTTTATCTTTGAAATCAAAATCCCAATTCCATTCCTTTAATACACCTGTATATCCTGCTAGCCATAATATCCAATTACAATATTCAAATATCATTTTGTATATTTTATTACAAAATTTCGATACCTACTTCTTATATCATCTTTAATTTACTATTGAAGTTGTATATTCATTTTCATTCAATCTTACATTTCCAATTTCATTTGAATTCAGTTTACTTTCATCTATAAATATTAGATTTAATTCATTTCAAACTCTACTCATTTGGCATTCATCAATTAGTTTCACTTACTAATTTACTTTAATACTTCACTTAGTTTATCATAACTCAAATCCAATCTCAATTCTATTTACTTACAAATTCGAAATGAATTTCAATATTCAATTCATTTTCATGTACTTGCAATTGCAAATTTATTTATTCATTCACAATTTATTTCCATAATTCAATACTCAATTCCAATTCATTTTAATTGCTCCAAATTTATTTTCAACTTAATAAATTTTCTTTAAGTAATCATTTCACTTAGCCTCCTTAGACCTTTCTTTAAATTCACTTCATTTAATTGATTCACTTGTACTTACTTTAATTTAACTCCATCCTTTAAGTTAAATTTATTCTATCAAAATTTAAATTGTATAAGTTATCAACTCATTTATTATTCTCATAAATTTTTAAACAGGATTCCAGAGTCTTTTCAACCTTTCAAAACCATTTTTAGAAATCAATTCAAATTATCCTCTGAATTTCCACTACCAAACCTAAATTTTCCAAACAACTTCCATTTAAAACAATTTGACAGTAATTTCTCTCTTGGAAACCTGAAAATGAACACCGATGATGTCGCGATCATCATCGGAATTATTTTCCAGCGACTGAAAAGAGTTTAGAGCTTTTATCCCTTCAAAAATATTTCACCAAAATCTTTAAAATTCATTTTCTAAAATTTCCAAATTCTTCCAAAAACATTTCCAAAAAATTCTCTGGAATTCTATTCCTAATTATAAATCACATTTATAATTTACATTCTCAAATTTCATTTGTATATGGATTTTATTTCTAAACTTTTGATTATGATTTCAATTTCCTATTCAATAATCAATGGTAATAATAAACACTATCAATTCCTCACGTCCAAGCAACCATATACTATAATAATTTATAAAGATAATTTCCTTTATCTACGAAAATAGTTTTGGGAAAAACTATTTCATTTACCCGATTTTAAAACAATACCGTGTCGGTTTATCTTGTTTAAGAGTTTAGAAACTCCTATCGATTTAGTTAGCTAGACTGCACCGACCAGAATTTATAAACAATCAACCAATAAGTCAACACAATACAATTTTTTTTTATATTCACTAACAAATACGCGCTCATATTTATTATTACTCTCAAACTCATTCTAATGTACTACTGACTCTATCTCTAATGAGTAACACCCAACAGAGCCAAGGTTGTCGCTTAACCATATGCTTCGATACCAAATGTAACGCTTGCGATTTTTCGTCGCTCGAAAACCGACATCAATACGTCCACTGTATCAAATGCCGCATAATCGAATGCCGGAAAACCGAATTGTTAGGGTTAAAAAGAAGAGGTAGAAGAAAAAGATAGAAAAGAAAGAAAACAGAATATAAACAATATCTGAATCTCACATATCGCAGCGGAACAACATATAACAAATAAATGAATAATCTTAAAACAAAGAACTATATCGGTTATTACATTACATCACATCATCATCAGAGTGTACAACAACAATATACAACACAACTGAACAATGGACAGTTATACATCATGTCATTTCAAGTGAATTTACAGCGGAAAGATAATATCGTATACAAGTAATACATCTCGTCATCCAGCTCGCCACTTGAACTCCATAGCACTTCTGAATCCAGAATGACCTGATAACCTGACTCTAGACTGCCCGTGTGGAAAATTTTAGGCACCCAGAGCTTAGGAAGAGAACAATAAACTCTAGGTCAGTCATGGGACTGGTGTGAGAACTTAAAACAGTTATTTATCTTTTAAACAACAAAACAATAGAAGTGGAAAATATCCGCAATGCTTTTGGAAAATGAAACTACCATAAGGCCTTTCCGCACACACACAATGCAAACGCAGAATTGGAGGAGATTTCTCCTTATGATAGTCAAAGATGCTTACTACGCAAACAAATCATTTTTGATATTATTATTAGTGCATAGTGATGAAAACATTTCGAAAATAAAATATAAATCTTAGCCAGCATAGACATTTCGAACTATGCCTAATATAGCTACCATCCAAACAGTGGGGCGCCCCATAAGTGAATGGTAGGTTCTACAACTAAAACCGCACAAGGCTCGTATTGTTTTTTTGGATTACTAACAAATGGTCAGGCTAAGGAACTTCCTGCTTCCACATGGGATCGCCTCCGACACGTCCCGAGAACCTAACGTTACGATTAGATCTCTGCCAACGCAAGGCCGGGCTACCTCTGTAACTAGGTAACTACTACGCGAATATGTCATCCCCCGGTCCCTTTGGACCTTTATCCGAGCGCTCGATAACCAACATCACACAGTAATAAATATAGTGTGTCAACATGAGTAAGTATGTGGGCTCCATACCATGATACCACCCTTTCCAGAGGGAAATGACATACCCTAAAGGGCGCGACCCTCATAACCTTGCCGCATATTCCTGTTTTGACCATTTCCGGGGAGTGAGGTCTGACGAAGTCTCGTCCACAAAGCTACGCTTTTTCACAAAGCCACTCTTTGATCAACAAATGATCAATAAATAATCATTACACAACAACACTAAGCATGTCACATTACCGAATTGGGAGTATATCATTGATAACCTTCAACTACGTAACCTCAAAAGGCGTTAAGCTTAGAGAATAAATTCTCCTCCTCCAACGGAAATATATTTGAAAGAAATCTGCTTTATATCTCAAAATGTAATGTCAGACACGTAACCATACAAGTCTGTTCTGGGCTCGAACAGAACCGAAATTTTCGGAAAATTTTGGCAGAGTCTCCTTTGCACGGAGGAGCTTTTGCAATTTGACAAAAGATATAAATATATATACATCGACCCACACGGTCGGAAAAACCAAAAACAGTTCATATTTCCTATTTTTATTGCGTAGGCGTACCTTATTTAGCATTTTTAAGCAAACAACTTATATTCTTAGCATCTGGCGTGACCAAAACCCAGCAAAACGGCTTCCCGGTATCTGTACTTACTCAATTTAAACACATAAGTAACATATCTATGAAATCTATAACATTTCATTCATTTAAACGGCTACAACATATCAACAACATAAGTAATGCATTATAATTACTTCCATAAGCAATTTGTATAGTTTCCAAACTAGTTCAATTTGCTTTCAACCGATTCATATACCATTTTCATTCATCACAAGTGAGTTACAACTCATTTACTTATCTTCAATTCATATTTATGTCTAAACAACTCATTTTCGATTTAATTGATTTTAAAAAAATCAATCTCTGCTACTTCTATCAGTTTACAATAACAATAAGGCTATATTTTTTTTTATAAACAATCTTTGATTTATATTCGTGATTTGATTTTTATTTACAAAACCCATTTCACTTACTAACTTAACTCACTTTGTTTATTCATGTATTCATTTGAAATTTTTTAGTTCACAGTTCATTCCTAAATCTATTTATTTAATTATAAGGCCAATTCAAAATTTTATTTCCACTCTCTTGAATTTATTTGTAATTCAATCCATAATCTAATCTTTCCTTCGACAATACTTCAATTTAGTTTACTGACAATATGCATTGAATATTATTTATAACTTAATTCTATGTCATAATCAAAGTTTATTAACTCTCAATTCAACTTATTAAGTTATCCCAAATTAGTTTACTTCCATTTTCAATTAAATATTGATTTCTATTACAAAAGCACTTCATTATATTTTTTGAGTTCAATTCTAATTTTATAATTCAAGTTTGGATGTCTACTTCATTGCCAAGATACAAAATATTTTATTTTGACTTATTTATTTCATCACAAATCATTTTTATTTTAATCCAATTCCATACAACTCAAGCTTTATTTCCAAACTCTATTACATATTCACAATCTTTGATTTGATTTTCCTTGGATCATATCCCCATCCATTTCACTAATTAATTCGATTAGTTTCTTCTTTTATCCATTTAAATTTAAATTTACATTAGCAATTCATTGTTGAATTTATTAATAATAAGGCCATTCAATTTATGCTTGAATTGAATTTGTTTTATTTCACATCATATCCATTTTAATCTAATTCATTCAACAACATTTCCAATTATAATCCAATTTAATTCAATTTAAATTTCAATTTTATTTAACTTATATCAAGTTAAATTCAAATATATTTTCTCACTTTCTTTCACTTAAGTAAAATTTTAATTGCCGGATTAAAATTTTCAATCCTTTCTTACTAATATCAACTTTACTTTATAAGTTCAATAGTTGATCCACTTATTCATTCACAAATTCATGGTCAACAAATAAATTTTATATCCAAACATTTACTATTTTTAGTCCATTTGAACTTATTCTGCTCCTTATTTTACACATTTAAATCAACATCGTCCAATATTGAATTTTCAATTAATTTGCATACCATAGTAACTAATCAGTTACTTATAAATTTTAAATCTCAAAACTTTATTTATTTAGTCCAACTTGTCTAATTTTCCCATTTTACATAATTTAACCTAATCTAAACTTAAGATTCTGGTATTCAGTTTTCACTTTACTTACTTACAAAGTTGAATTTTATTTCAACAAATTCCTAATTTACAAGTTATCAAACTTTTCATATGCCATAAACATTCTTATTTAAAATTCCAAAGTTTAAACAATCTTTCAACATTTCAAAATTCCTTTTGAAATCTTCTATATCCATAATTCCCTTGATAAATTCAATTTATCTCTTTGAATTTAAAAATTCACCCAGCTTTGCAAACAATTTCAATTCAAACAACTTGGTAGCAATCTTTCTCTTGGAAACTCGAAAATGAACATCGATGATGCTGCAGTCATCACCGAAGTTATTTTCCAGCTACCGTAAGAGTTCAATGCTTTAATCTCTTTTAAAACCCTTCAAATGTTTGAATTCCAAATCTCACTGGATCTCAAATCCGATTCAAAAATATTTCTCATAAATATAATATATATATATATTTCAAATCTTTGGGAATCATTTCAAAATTCAAAGGAACTTAAATTCCAAAATTTTCAAATTCCTAACCCTTCAAATTTATATTCAAACATTACCTTGGAATTTTATTTTATTTTAATTACTAATCACACTATAATTCACATTAATAGTTTATATTTAGAAATTTCATTTGTATTCAATTTGTTTCTTACTTTTTAATTATGGTTCCAATATCTTATTCAATTATGAATTCCATTTACAAATCTCATTTATTTATCAATTTATTCCTAAATCTTGGGTTATTATTTCAATTTCTTATTCAATTATCATACAATGATAATAGTTTAATATTATCACTTTCTAACAACCAAGCATCCATATACAACTATAATAATTTACGAAAAATCATTTCCTTTTTATATACAAAAATAATTTTGGGTAAAATTATTTCATTTACCATATTTAAAACAATACCATGTCGGTTTATCTTGTTGAAGAGTTTAGAAATTCCTATCGATAACATGGCGTCCCATATATCGACCAGAATCCATAAACATTCGACCGATAAACCATCACAATATAAAAAAAAATTATATTCACTAACAAATACGCACACATATCTATTAATACTCTCAAACTCATTTTAGAGTACTACGACCTCTATTTAATGAGTAATCCCCACCAGAGCCAAGGTTATCACCAACCTAAGCTCTGACACTAAGTGTGACAGCCCGCAAATCCGTACCCCTTGAGTTAACACTACTCTACAACAATTAACTCAAGTTGTATAGAAATACGAACCATTTGGGTTAAAGAAGAAGAGGTAGAAGAAGGAAATAGAAAACAACATCAGAATCTAACCATCGCAGCGGAATAAAATATAATAGATAATAATGATCTTTACTCAAAATCAAATATAGCTGTTTATATATTACATCATCATAGTACATCAATCACAGCGCAATATCAATATCATACAAATGGATACACGACAACTCAACACAGCGGAATATATATATAAAAAAATATGGGAGAACGTCTCGTCATCCTGCTCGTCTCCTGAGCTCCACAGCATCAAAATCCCGTATCCTATAATACTCGGTTTGACCCGAGCATTACAGTTAAATAACACCCGAGTCAGTCTGGAATACCAGCGTGAGAAAATCACACTTAATTGATTATTAAAGTTTCAAAAATCCTTTGAAAATAAAAGCATCTCGTAAGACCACTCCACAAATAAACATGTCGGGCTTTTACCTTGCGACAGCTAAAACAATTTTTATAGAAATCCTCTGATATTATAATAAGGTCTATATACAAATACTTATAAAATAGCCGAAATTGTTACATGATTGAATTCCATCTACTAGCCACAGAGTGGGTAATACAAACAAAACTCGTACAAGGCTCGTAGGGAGAATGGATTTCCAACTAATGATTAGGCACTGGGGTACAACCTGTCACAGTACGGGGCCTAGATCACCGTACAGAGGAGTATGCCCGCTCCCCTGCAACACAAGACCGGGACTACACCTTACTGGATAATCCCGAGTGAGATCACCCCACGGTTGGGATCAGCAACCGCCCACTAAGCCGAAATAAAAAGGGACATCTAGACAGGGATGACCTCACCCTGCTTGGGTGCTACCTACCCAGCCTTGCTGCATAACCCCTGATTTTCAGTCATTCCCATTTGATGAGGCTTGAGGCTAAGCATTACCTTTTTAGAACATATCCCTTAGAATGCCCATCGTCCACCTGACAACGTTTCGCAAGCATTCATCTATACAAGTCCGTCCCGGGTTCGAACGGAACCGAAGGCACTATTCCAACTACATCCATTTTGGAAATATCCTCAGGATTAGTAGCGACTAGCCCTTGCACTTTACTGTTCCATCTTCGAATCCAAAATCGTTTTTCACGAAAACGTACAAACCGGATCGAAGTGGTTTTCGAGAAATAAATCTCGATCCCCGTCTCTTTGAAACGATCAACGTATTTGTCCAATATTGAAAGTCGGTGATTTAACTATCAATTAATATTCACAAACAACCATCAACCAATAAATAATTTCCCAAATTATTTATTTATCTCAAAATATCCTTACAAGGTATAATTTCACTTTCAAACCCTTTTGAAAACAGTTTTCAACCTATCTTCCTTTTCTTAGAATAAATTCCGAGTATTTGCATTTCCACTGGAATCACCAAGCACAAAACTTTAGATTTTTAAAATTATTTAAAACACTTTATTGAAAAATATATTTAACATATAATTTAGAAAAATTTACTTTAATACTTAATTTCAAATAATACTCTAGAAATAACTAAAATAAGGTTACCTTATAACCATACATTAGATTTTTCTCCTTTAAAATACCAAATCATTCTTTAAATAATTATTACGATAATAGATTAAAATAAAATACTTACTTTGGAATTACTTTAGAACATTTAAGTTAAGACCACTTCAATAATTGGCTAAAAAATATACTATATGAATATTTAAAAATAAGGTTATTTTTAAAAAATATAAAACTAGGTTTTCACTTTTAGAAACAACATACTAAGTTACTTCTTAAATATTTACTGCTAAAATATATTAAAAGAAAATACTTACTTTAGACTTTAAATAATAGAAATAATAAATTTTACAAAACTTGCTTTCTTTAAAAAAACAACTTTAAAACATTTAATTTATATTTAAAATTTTACTTTTAAAAATATGTACTTGGCTATCCAGAGAAAAAATTCCAACTTCAATCACTTAAATCAATTTTTTCCAAATTGATTTCCAATTTACTCCATTTGAAATAAATTTCATTACTTACCCAATTCATTTCAAAATTTATTAACTATGGACTTATTATTATTGTTATTATTTTCCGTTTGTTTTAAATCTCTTACCTGAAATATACAAATTCAAGTCTTTCCCAATTCTTCTTTATTCCTTTCAATAATTTAAATCTTAAATTTTAAATAAATGTTTGTTCTTTTAATTAATATCACTGAAGATCTTAAAATTCATTACCTTTCTGTTTATTCAAATTTCTCATCCCATACCCAAGATTTATTTATTAGAATTTTAAAGCCCCTTATTTCTTTTCCGAATTTGATCTTTGAATTTATTCCATAATTATTTTACTTACTATTTGCTTCTTTTATTTTCTTTCCAAAATTCAATTTATTTATTTTTATGGTAATTCATTATACCCAATTACATCCAATCAAATCATAACGTTCAATATTCCAACATAATTCATCATAGAACATCAAATAACCACAACAGAGGGTATTAAATAATTTAAATAAATGTTTAGGGGTCCATTTAGATCCCTCCAACCTGTTTTCCCTGCATCCACAGACGTTAGCACAATATAAAATATCTTCACTATAAAATGAGGGAAATCAATCATTTCAAAGTGTAGTATATATTACTATATAAAACAATAATCAGTTCAACCATTCAAACAATTATTTCAATTTAATCATTTAAATTTAAATTTAAAATCAGCTGAGTAAGATTAATCCACCTTGCATTTGTTTTGCAATTCTTCCTAATCTCGATTCGTTTCCATACTTTTGACCTTGAATAAATAATTTATACAGTTTATCAATATTCAAAATAAATCGAACAATTTAACTTCCCATTTAAAAATTTGATTCACAATTGATTTGGTTTAAAAACTGATTTCCCCTACTGAACTTTAATCAGTAACTCAAATAATTGATTATCCAATTAAACAAATTACTTCCTTCATATAGTTTAAATAAAACGGTGAGTTCTAGTATGTATTATTATTATTATTATTATTTTTAAATTACTGGGTATACACATCTATAAATAAATTTAATTTAATTAAAACGGAAACAAAAGGTAAATTATACCTTACAGCTCGAACCCTTATAATCCCGAGATCCCAAACCCTAAAGCGTGCCATCGCCTACCGCAACACCACCTCGATCTAACAAAAGTCGCACGCGGCCCTGCTTCCTACCCAAGTCGCGAGACCTGCACACGCACCGCCTCACCATCTCCTTCCTCTGGCTTTACTCCCCCAAGCGATCGCTTGCGCCACGACACTGCCTGCCGAACTTTGCCCTAGCCCCTACTGACGCACGCGAGCTCGAGCCACATTAATCAAAACCCTATGTCCATGTCGTAGCCTCCCCTACGCGCCAGTAAACCGATGCGATGCCCCCTTGGTTGCGACGATTCTGATTTTGTTTGCGAATAAAAGGGAGGTCGCAATTTTGAAATGGTGAGGAAGAAAGAAAAAGGAATTCGCATGGATTTAAACTGAGGGAAAGAGAGGATTTCGTTCGGCCACCATTCCTTTTTTTTCTTGATTTCGTTCTTTTTTTTTGTCCGAAAGGGTTCGGCTGCATAAGAAAAGGAAAGCGATTTAATATAGAAAGGGGATAGCGTGAAGGAATCAACGTACGGTGCTTGATGAAAAGAAAGAAGGTATGCTGATATGAAATATACACGGCTGAAGTTGACTAATATTAAAATATATATATTGAATTTCCGATAAAAATCTTAGCGCGTTTATATATCGTACGATCACACCCAACCACTCCAATCACTACGAAATTTGAAACCCGATAGTAATTCAATATTACGGACCCAATGGAACTGGTTTCGTCTAATTCCGAGACTATGCCTCGGAAGGCTATTTTTAAATTCAATTTAAACGATATCAATTTCAAAACCGAAAAAACACTTCCAGATTCAATTTTAACACTTTTACTATTTTCCATATCATTGATATAAATTTTATAAGCCTTCAAATTATTTTAACAAGCTTAAAATTCCAGATTCAACATTTTACTCAACTTCAAATTATTTAATTCAATAATTTAATTATCAAATAAATTGTGATATTCGTAATTCAAGTTAAAATTACTCTATTGAATATTTAAAATCAATTAAATATTCCGATTTTAAATGCTTGAAAATTCCGGGTCGTCACAGCCTTCATGATGCTTGACCGGTGTAAGCGTTGCCTCGGCATGCTTGGGTTATTTAACTTCATATCCATCTATCGTAGATAAATATTAGGTCGATCAAAGCTAACAACAATTTCCTACTACTTAATTTAAGTGTTCACGATAATTCATGCACAATCAAGATGTACTTGACATAACAAGATTTAAAGGAACGCTCATTTTATAAATAATCATTGCACAATTGTTTTAATTACAAATGAGGGGCCTTAGCCTTTCGCTCCTATCTACGGTGTAGAAAAAAGCTTCCATGTTTTCATAGACTTTATAGATCTTTTCATTTCAGCTTAACTTTTATCAGCTACGTGAGGTCCTCCTAGTATGGTATTAATCACTATCTCTCATCCTTGTCACAGTCAACACTAGTTCCTTCTCCTTCATTACCAAATGGAGGTTACCCTAGAGCATGCCGCATAGGAACAGTAGAGCATTAGGATTTCAGACTTACCACTTCAACTTTTTATTTCCAATGTATTCCTCTATAATGTCTCGCAGACGGTGGCAACCACTTGTGTTGTGCCCATGAGATTTGTGAAATCTGCAATATTTTCCCATACTAATGTTAACTTTAGTTTCCTTTCTCGATGGAAGCCTACTGTATTTAAGTTTCGCTTGCACCATGAAGTAGATGTTTTCTACGATATTGGTTAAGTCCATATAAGCATCAAACCTTGGCCTCGATCTGAATCTCATTTGTTCTACTTTCTTTCTACCATAACCACTTTGATTGTTATCCTTCTTTTTCTTTACGAAACCTACTCCACTACCCTTAACTAAGGCGATCACATTATTAAACGCCTTTGATGTCTTGACAAATGCTCCGGTCTGGAGTTTGACTGTGGCTTCCTCCAACCAAATATACTTCGTTGTCTTATAGAAAAATCCTGCAAAGTGGCTGATTGCTCCTTAGTTAATATTCAGGTCATCTTTATATTTGGGTGCTTGCCCCCACATAATACAATAAGAGTCAGTTGTTCATCAACATCCTAAATGCTAGCCACTGTGGCGTTGAAACTAGTTAAGTACCGCCATAGTTATTTAATTTTCTATTTGTTTCACGTCTGATATTGAATATGGATCCTTGGGTTGCTCCATGTGAATCCAAAATTGGCCAGCGTAGTTTTCCATTAACATCTCCTATGAGTGGATTCAACCGGGGAGAAGGAGGAAAAACCACATTGGTTCTAAGTTTGTCGAGAATAAGGGAAACGCTTGCATAAGACTTCCTCTATTTCTCCACTCATTAGTCGTGTTGCGTATACTATTGCAGATGTACTAGTAGATCAATTAGATCCTTGCAGGGATCCTTGGTGGGTATTCAAAAGCTCATAGAGTTTCGGGCAGTTTCTATCTCCATAGAGAATGTGATACCAACTCTTAACCCTAAATCCTTGTGTTACTTTCTCACGATGCACACATTCCCTTATATTATGTTCCATCCAGTCCTCCGGTTCAAGCGATGAGTAAAGTAGGGTGGATCTCTCCCTCCAAGGTGAAGGACTTATTTTTCTTCTTCTATGATGACTTATATTGTAATCTCGACCGACCATGATCTCGGCTTTAGGATCATTTTGGTGGTAAGTTCACCTTCCATCAATGGCCATTTCCACTAAAATAGGGGAGCATCGCCTAGATTGAGAAAGTTCAGCCATAGATGGCCTTGATTTAACGCCTCCCCAAGCCGATTTGGTGCCAAACGAATCCTCAGGCATGGCTTCAGGTTGAACCCTTGCTCAATCCACATCCTTGCATTCACTCGTTCTATCCCTCAATTTTCTTGATCAAATCCACTATTAAAATATGACCTCCTTTGCCTAATTAACACCTTATAGTGGGATTAACCTATCACTTAAGTGTTGTATGTAGCAGGTTGCATCTACCCCATGCATGTCATGATTTAGTCCATAGTTGCTTGCTGTTGGGTATCGAAACATGTATCGAGATCCACCACAACTCTTTAATATCTGGTTCTGGAGTATTTGACGGGTAGTTGTCTTGACTAGTAGTTGTCTAGTTATAAATCTCCTGGTAGCACGACCATGCTCTTAGATTTCAAAGGCATTGTAACACCCCGCATTTTAAAGTAGTCAAATAATAAAATAATTATAAACAGTGAAAACGAGCATTTTTAGAATTATCAGAATATGGCCTCGAAACTTCTACCATTGTGTTTGTGACGATTTTTTGATTTATTACATATATAATATGCCTCGAATGGACTTCGTATGAAAAGTAAATGACGTTTGAAGTTCTATACCAAAAAATAATTATGCATGTAAATATGTGTTAATATATATGTTTATAAATATATGCGTGTGTAATTTCCAGAAATAACACACATTTAAATTTCAAAATAGACGCATGTCATAAAGGAAATTAATTGACATAACAATTAGAGGTAATTAATTAAAATAGTAGGCAATGTTAATAAAATCAGAAATTAAATGTTTGAATTTCAAAATAAACATGAGTTATAAAGGGAATTAAATTTGCAATTGATGGGAATTAATTAGAATGAGCAGGCAACAGTTAAAAGTTAATGTTTAATAATTTGATTTTCACGTAATCTGGAGCGTTGTTTTCAGGACCAATGATTCGCAGCAAGCCTGTGACGTGGTTGTACCAGATTCAATCCTAAAATCCGACGGTCTGAGATCCCCAAACTCCCCTATAAATAGAACCCTTGCCTAGCTATTTTCTCATAATTAGATTTTCTCCCAATTGGGTTCATTGCCTGAGGCTGAACCCTAAATAGAAAATATTTCTCGGGAGAATATCTTCTTAATAAAAATATTAGACGTCTTAGAAGGGGATCCAGGAAGGCCATGGAGCAAAGTTAAGGACGATAGGTGAGTGAACTTAAATTATATATCCTTTACGTTTATAGTATATTATCGTTAGATTCCTGTTAAATGTTTTAATTCAATATTTATTTCAGTAATTAGTCCTACTAATTAGTTATGTTGAAACTTTAAATTATATAAGGGAACTTATGATTAATTATTATTTATATGGAAAAGGAAGAAAGGAATCCAATTAAATAGAATAATAGGCTTAACAGTTATAGAGAAAGGCATAAGCCTAAAAGTGAGAAATTTACAGTAAAAAATTATGCTAAAATGAGAGAAATAAATTAAAAAGGGGAAAATTTAATAACTTGATTTGGAAGTTAGTGATAGATTAGTTGGTTGGCTTAGAAAAGGGAATACATTTCCATAATTTAATATTGTAAGAATACCGATAAACGTAATTGTAAGAATAAAAGAAAGAAAAGAGATTTAGTGCAAAATAGAGACATTACTATATTTTTCATTACACAACAATTAAAGAAAAATAAAAATATCTTGTGGTTACTAGTTATTGTTTATAGCATTATTTGGTATTAAAATATGAAAATAGATTTTTAGCATAGTTTTTGTAACCAAAAAAATAGAATAGAACTACTTACTAGATTAAAAGAGAATAATGTGAAGCGTTAAAGAAATTAAAGAAAAGTAAATAATCAAGTCAATATTTGACTACAAATAATAAACAGGAAGTGTGACTAGATCTGCATTTATTGCGTAGATAATAGAATAAAAGGTAAAGCAGTTATTATGATAAGAAATTTGTGACAGTTGGACGTACTCCCATGCTAAGACTGTCATATAATATAAGAGCACTAAAAAGAATATAGTACCAAAATAAAAGATGACAGACTAGAATAGAAGAGAAACACTTGCGATTACATTTATAACATGTAAGTTATAAAAGAAAGAAAAGAATATAGAAGTAACAATTGCCAGTATAATTGTAACACGTAGGTTATAATTAAAAAGAAAGAAATAGAAGAGTCTTATTTTACCAAACTTAGATCTTGGATTGAGTTAATAAGTAAAATAATAGAAGTGGCCCGTACCAACAACATTCTCTTTCAGGTCTAGGACCGATGGTCTCACACATAGGTGAGGCTGGGCTTGCTGATTAGGTTAAATAAGGAGCCAGTGGAATAAGAAAAGTAAACTAAACGCATAGTAAAAGATTAGATGCAAGGTCTAATAAAATGGTAAGATGCATTTGGAGCGGCCCAAAGGATGAAGAGCCTAACGAATCAGTTCTTCATAGATTGTAGTACAGAAGGGGCATGTCCAACTTAGTTATTTTGGGCTAGAAAGAAGTATGAGACTTCAATGGGACGTGAAGATACTCTAGGATGGCCCTCTAGGACAGGCCTAACGAAGCTGCACCCCCGGAGGCAAGTCTGTTGGTATTCCATCAAGAAAGTATGCCTTGACTGCTTTTACATTGCAGGCCTAACGAAGCAGACCCTTGTAGGAATTCAAAAGGTTTATGATGGAGTAGGATATTCGTATGGCACCATACTCCCAGTTACGAGTAGGTTTTAGTGGAAAGGACCTAAAAGGATAGTCACATGCAGAGATCAAGCCATCATCAATCAGAGCGAGTTCGAGAAAGAGTACAGTTAAACCAACGGGCCAATGATTCTTTCACTATCAAGATATTGGATGAGGGGCGTGGCCAATTTGATATTTAGATTGCTTGTAGTAAGGCACAACCACTTAGCTCTTTAGAGGTCTTTCGATTAGTTGAAGGGTGGCTGCGTGGGGCCATAGTCGTGATGAGAAAAGAGACGGACCAAGTAGAATATCTATATTTTAGGCCTAACAAAGTGGACCTTTACATATATAGAAAACCCCCTATTGAGTTTCATACAAGGTAGACCTTATTGGCGAGATTCAGGGAGTAGACAAAACGAGTACGTTTAGTCCTCAAGGTTCGCACTGAGTGGTATATTGTGGATGTCCGAGCACTAGTATAGGCTAGTGCGGATGCAGTTTTACGTTTTCATAGTAGACACTGGAATATCTGTATTATCGGCCTCATGAAGCGGTCCTTTATGGATGCAGTTACAGAATGCTCTAGGAGCAAGAGGATGGAGTCCTTTTCGAGGAGGATACAGAAGGTATTATGGATAGTACCTAGGACTGATGCGGTCTTTTGGCATGTAGCTACATATATATTAGTTATTAGGTTTTAATCTACTGGGGAGTAGATGGGTACGATTCACACATAGAGCTGAGAGTATTATAAACCCAGTAAACCTAATATAACAGAAAATTAAAATAAAATGGTATATGTAGAATTTATCTTAGAAGCGTATAATTTTTCCATTCACCAGAACTTTAGTTCTGCCCCCTCCTCATAACATCCCACATGTTAGGTAGATGGCAGGGACTTCCCAGCATCGAGACACTTGTTTAGAAAATGTTATTTTCTTGGTGAGTACTTACTTACTATTATGTTTAGTCAGTTCTGCTGTAAGATATTTATTTGAGCTATGATATATTTGGCTTTGCCTATTTGCAGGATACAAGATACCTAACTCGGGCTTCAATAGGCTTGTATTTTAGCATTTTTGCAAAAAATCCGGACTCATTGGAATGCGGGTTATTACGTTCTTATTAAGAACAAGGCTCTCGATGAAGTACCAAAAATGTTTGCACGAGAAGTGGATAAATGCCTCCAATCAATTTTATAGTAGCAGAGAAAATAGAGAAAAATGCTAGAAAAGTAAAGTGCACACGGATTTAATAGTGGTTCGGCCAGAATGGGCCAACATCCACTATTCATTTTCTTCTCTAATATTACAACTTTTAAAATGATCGATATGAAAAGTACAACAATTTATATTAGAATATGTAGCTCTAATGTTCTATTGGTAGTATCAATTCAGCATTATTTTCTGGTGCCAAAAAGTTGATGTTATATCTATTAGAAGCATGGAAATTTATAGAAGTGAATAGGTAAGGGTCATCCTGATAAGTCAAGTAGTTTCCCTATATAATAAGTTGGATGCGATTATTTCCATATATAAAATATACAATCCAAAAGTTCCTTATATTTCAGATTTCATTCCTTAAATAGATGGTTTGATTTGATGTTAAGAAGGGTGGTTCGTTGGTGCTTTGATTAGCATAGAAAGGAGTGCAGGATTATTTTCACCCTACAGGGGGGGTGAATAGGGTAATACTAATAATAATAAAAATTAATGCAGAAGTAGTAACACCACAGATAATAATGCAGAAGTGATCACACATAAATTTACCCAGCTTGGCCAAAACCCTGCCTACGTGCCGCCCTCAAGGTTTCTACTAGAAATTAAGTAGTTAGACGCATACATATGTAAATTTGCGACACTCGCTACTTGACTAGCCTAACTCTACGCTCAAAACCCTGCCACAACTCATCCACTGAGTTGCAAATCCTCAAAGTATGCCCTGTAGTTTGTACCTAGTCACATGACTAGAAAGTTACCCGATTTAAAAAGAAAAACTGCAAATGAAAATTAAAAACTAAGTAATATCTAAACAATACCTTATTTCTAACAATTTAAGCCAAAATAAAATTATAAAGGCCGACCCAAATTTAATAGAAGAAAATCCTTTTTTTTACTTCGTAGCTCTGTTGCTCTGGCCGCCTTCTTTCTTCGTTCTTCTTCAACAATTAGGGCTTCGTTCAATTGTAGCCGCCGCTTCTAGAATTAATCGATTGAGGTGTGCTTTTACTTTTGGTTGCTTCGTCAATCGATTTTCATGAGTTTCTCTCGGTAGCTTTAATTGATTCGAGTTCAAATGGCATGAAATTGGTATGGGATTTATGATTTATTTTACTTGTTCCATTGTTTGAACTCGAATACTTGAATGCCAATAATGATGTTGGGTTAAATAGGGATCGAAACCCTATTAATTTGTTCGTATAATTTGGTTTGAATTCTTTAAAAAAATTATTCAGCCATTTGATTTTTGTTTGAATGCTTGTGATGTATTCTGACTAGTTTATTTGTTTACACGTTACTCCATATGTCACCGATAAATTTGAATTTTGCTTGAATAGCTTGAGTCGGTTCCTTCATTTGCTCTTACGACTTTGGAATTTTGAATTCTCTGATCGACTTCACTATAATATGTTTATCTTAGCTTTGACTTGTTGTGTACGCTGCTCTATTGTAGCTATCTCCATATATACACATATATATGTGTGTGTGTGCGTGTGCGTGCGTGCGTATGTATGTATGCATATACATTTGTGGTTGCTATTGCTATTCTCTCTGTTCACCCAAGTGATAGTGGCTTCTTTGTAGTCTTGTTCCACTTTCTTCATAGCATTGCAGTCTTGTGCATTTTAAACATTGAACTGTAGTCATGTTTCATATGTATAGAACGGGTGTCTGTATTTGCATTTACACTTGTTTCTCTTGATTATGACTTGGTGTGATGGTCTGGTTTCATGTTTGGTGCACTTTGATGGTCTTCACTATGATTCTATTTTCACATGTGTGCATTTAGTCTTGATTTGCTTCAGGATAACTTGCCGGTTGTGGATTTGAAGTCTGGTACTAGTTTGAATCCATGTTGCATGTTGTTTCATTGTTTTCATGTGTGGTTCCTTCTTGAGTCTGTTGGTCCTGTCTGGCTGCAGTGTTCTCTGATTCATTTGGTCTCGACTAGTTGTGTTGTTGACCTGGTTGTTGCTTTTCTGGTTTCATTGTTCACTGTAAAAAACTTGTGTATCACCATATATGTACATACGTACATATGTATATGTGTGTATATGTATTGTTGCAGTCCTTGTGTTTACCTTTGAATCATGTAGAGCATGGTCTTGCTACCCCTGCATTTGACTGGAACTGAACTTGTACTCAGCCACTTAGTTGAGGCTTCATGAGTCTGCACTATGACTGATCTCATTCTTTGCTTTGAGTTGAATTCTCTATTGCATGTGAACTTTGTACATGTGCAGTCTGATTCTTAGAAATAATATAAGTGTGTGTGTGTATATATATATATATGCATGTACATACATGTGTATATGATACTGCATTTGCATATGTATACATGCACTGAATCCATCTGAGTTGCTGTGTTGATAAACCTGGATGAAACTGAAAGTTTGTACCCTGTCTTGATTTTGTCTTGTGAACTTTTGGTCCATTTTAGTTTTTTTTTGCTTGAACTGATATGGTGAGATCTTTTCCTTTTGCCAAGCCCGAACATGCAACCTTCCTCTAGTCTGGGTATTCATGTATACATATTGCTGAGAAAGTTGTCATGTTAGTTGGACCTGATTTCATTGTACCATTTGAAGTCTGGATTCATGTATGCTCATGTGTGTGAGATTCTCTAATCATGCCTGAAATGTTGTTTTTCACTTGAGTTGAATCCATCTTTTGCTTGGATTTGACCTTATGCTCAACTGTCCATACAGTTTTGACAAGCAAGTGTATATCGGTGTGCATGGCCTTGTGGCATGTACTATGATACACTTTGCATGTCTCAAGTTGTTCATGTAAGATGAATTCGAAAGAAAATGATGACGAACTACCCAAATAACTGAGGAAAATAACATTTTCAAACACACGCACACTTCATTTTGAACTGCAAAATGTTTCTTTTTCAATTTTACCGTGTTAGTGTTTATTTTGCAGATAATTCAGATGCGGGATACAAGCTGAAATAGAGTTAAAGATCAAATACGAGTGATGAGTGAATGTAGTGAGGTGAAAATGTATATAAAAAATTGTATAGTGAAAATTGTGTTGTAGTATGAATTTTATTGTAATTGAAAATGTGAAAATGTAGTGAGAGCTCAAATTTGTACAATTTGAATTTGTAATAAAATATTTGTTTGAATAAAATATTTGTTTGAATATGAATTCTAAGATATTTATTTTATTCAACAAATATTTATTTAATTATGTGAAAAATAAAATAGTATAATAATAAACACATTTAAACGAATATATATATATATATATATATATATATATGTTTATTGTCATCAAACAAAAATCATAGGCTATTGTATTCTACAATCTCCCTCTTTTGATGATAACAAACATATATTAAGATTTATACTCTATTAAATTTATTTGGTTTTGATGAATTCCACTAACTTTCCGTATTTGAAATGCTCCCCCTACAACAAGGCTCCCCATTCACATATGCATGAAAAGTATTCAAATAAAAAAAACAAATGCTATGAGCCTATATGCAAAATATGCTTTCCAAAATCTTAACTTCTCTCCCCTTTTGCTATGTGCAAAAGAGTAATAGTGTTGGAAAATAGAGATAAAGTGATAGACATTAATACAACATTAATACCTAATCGAGTTCAAATATTAAATTTCAAACAAAAATCAAACAAAAATCATAAATACTCTGTTAGGCACATATTCCATTTTAGAGTGATAAGGGTGATGTTGGTATGGAAGAACCATATAGTTGTGCCCATTTGTGGTATAATTATGATAGGAATTTGAATACTTACTAACCATGCATAACCGTTAGGACTTTTAAATGAGATTAGTAGTATTCCCAATTTTTATTTTTTAAGAAAAAAATGAATGTAAAGCATCTTCAACCACGCATAACCTTGAGGACTTTTAAATGGGATTAGAATCAATTCGTCTAATTAATAATCAATTTTGATATGTGTTCCATACATGCATAACCGTGAGAACTTTTAAATGAGCATGAAAGCACATAGTCAAAGATTCAAAGTAATTCACCCATGCATAACCGTGAGGACTTCTAAAATATGAGTGAACATTTTATATATTTTTATTGCTAATTAATTTTAAAAAAATGAATAATTTCCTGTTTAAAATACCATAATCATACTATATTGGATTTTGATGAGTGATGGTCGTCAGAAATATGATAGAAATAGAGATGGTCATGAAATTTTTACCGATCAATGTTATTATAAATTTTGTTTTAATTTTTTTAAAGAAATTTGCGAAATATATTGTCTCAAGTCATAATGTATGATTAATATCAACACTCGTCAAATTTTTTCAGCCACTGTTTTCCTTTTCGATGATCTATAGGGAGTCAGATTAATTAACATAGATATTTTAGATCAAATCCAAAAATATAAAACTCAAATTTCTAAAATTCTTAAATTGAGATGTAGTCGAAAAAACTATTTTCTGGAAGTGATTTTGTAAAAAATCTACCAATTGAAAATCGGTTGAAATGAAATTTATGCAGATATTTTCTTTGTGGAAGTGATGCAACTAATGAATGTCTGAACATAAAACACATTGCACTAGTACTTTTTCTATCAACTAGGCTACCAATGTAATCTGCATCCGAGTTCCCCTTTGACTTGAAGTAATCATTAGATAGATATCATATTTAGAAACCTTAAAGTGTGCAACAAAAACCTTATAATCATTTTGCAGCTTTTAAAATGCGATTCCTTAAGTATTTGATTGAAATCATGCACATAAACAATTAGTGAACATAGTGTCAGATCTAGAAGCACTAAGATAAATAAATATATTCACGTGTATCTAGAGTAATCATCAACCAATACAAAACAACATCTCTTATCACCTAAACTTGCAATATCGTTAGTCCAGACAAATCTATATGAAATAGTTCAAGGATGAAAAGATGATTGGTCAACATTTTTGCACAAATCAAAATCAACATTTATTTCCTTATCACATAACTGGCTGAACTAAATCAGATTATGGTGCTGATTTTCAACATATAATAGATCATACAAGATAAATGCACAGTTACATATTTTACCTTTACCGATAATATTTCATTTATTGTTGTTCCCATTGTGTGACGACCCGCCCTTCTACTACTAGAAAGACGTATCATCATTAAGAAAAGAGAGGGATAGAAAAAGAAAAGAGAAGAAAAGAAAGGACAACAATATCAGAATCTCATAGTGGAATGGAACAAAATATAATATATCACATAACTATTACATAGTTTTACATATATCAGAGTTATACAATATCAATACACATGACTGTCATATATATATATATATATATATATCTGTCACTACATACATCAGAGATACAGTATACATCAACTAACACAGCGGAACTAGGTAGATAGCTACATACGTCTGGAAACTCCTGCTCCAAACTCCTCCAAAAATCAAAGTCCAAAACCTATCACTTGGCTACTCATAAAAATTTGAGTACCCAAGAGTTTATGAAAAACAAAATATAAACTCCTGGTCAGACATGGGTCTGGTATGAGTAAACGGTTTAAATTGTTTAACTTTGAAAACATTTGAAAATAAAGGTATCACGTAAGACTCCCCACACATAAATACGGATAAGTTTTTATCTTACGCTAAGCAAAATATTTCATAGGAAATCCAGTGATATTATAATAGTGTCTAGGGTTTTCAAGTAAATAGAAAATAGCCGAAATTTTTATATCCATTAAATTCCAGCTACTAGCCACAAAAGTGGGTAATACAAATCAAAACCGCAGGGTCTCGTAGGGAAAATGGATTCCCAACAATGGCAGGGCTATGGGGTACCGTCCGTCACAGTACGGGGCCTAGATCACCGTACCAAGGATCACTCTCGACCCACTACAACACAAGGCTGGAACCATTCCTTACTGAACAGTCCCGAACAAGATAAACCCCGCGGTTGTAGCTAGTAACCGCCCACACAGCCGAAATAAAAAGGGACATCTAGACAGGGGAATTTCTTGTCCTGCTTGGGCATGACCCACATAACCTTGTTGCATCTCCCCTGTTTTAGCCATTCCCGGTTGATGAGGCTTGAGGCTGCGATTACCTTTCAGTACATATTACTTAGAATGTTCATCGTCCACCTAACGATGTGATGAAAGCATTAAATCCATACAAGTTCGTTCCGGGTTTGAAAGAAACCGAAGGCATTATCTCGTCACACTCATTTTGGAATCACCCTTAGAGTCAACGACGATAACCCTTGCATTCTGAAACACCATCTCGATCTTCATTTCAGAATTCACGACCTAACGTTTAAATTGGATCGATATGGTCTTCGGATAATCATAAATGACATTCGATCCCGGTCTCATCGAAATCCAAATGCCATTTTAAAGGCCAAGTTGTCTAATTAACATAAACAGTTTAAATTCAACATATTGAATTAACATAGCATTTATCCCAGATAAAACATATACAAGCATCATAGGTATTATACAGCATAACACAGAGCATCACAGAATATCATCAAATAAATATCACAATCAGATATCCAACATAACAATCCGTAAGCAGTCATCTTTAAGTCTTATTTGTAATTAATTCAATTTAGAATTAATTACCTGAGAGTTAACCACTTAACTCTGTTTAATTAATCATTAATTAACAAATAATTACTTATTTCATTCAAATTGTTTAATTAATGATTTCTTTATTAATTATTAAGTCTTAATTACATAATTATTTCATTTCACACTACCAATTACTTAATTACTTCTTAACCCAGTTATTTACTTTAATTAATCATTTAATTAATAGTCTTAATTATTAATCAAACTTAATTACCCATTTAATTACTGCTAATTACTTACTTAACCATTTATTTATTAAATTACTCGATTAATTAACTATTTATCATTCATAAATTAACTTTAAGTAATTAATTTCAAATTTACCCCTTTTTATTAATTATTAATCGATCTCTGATTATAATTATAAAGTAATTACTCTCAATCACTTTCCGAAAATAATTAATTAATATTAATTATTCATCTTAATTAACATTTAAAAAAGAAATTTTCTTTAACTTGAAAATCAATTTATTGCTAAATACACAACTTAAATGTTAATTAACTTTATACTTAACTTAAAATTAATTGCTTAATTAAAATAATAATTAAGTGTTTAAAACATCGTTAAAGGATTAACAACAATAATTAAGTTTGTAATAAATTCTTGACTTAAACAATTAAACCTTTATTAAGTTTAAAATGCTTTAACTGATCGAAAACAAGTTACTTACTTATATTATAACATTACAGATTTAAAACAAAACATACCCGAGAATTTCACTAATTAGCTCGAGTAGTACTTAGAGCAAAACACTCATATTACCCGAGTCTTCTCTGTTCACAACTTCGTCTTCTCCCTCTTTTTGTTTCTCTTTTTTTTCCTCTGTAGTTTTAAGTTTAAACTAAGCTATAAATTACAACATCAGGAAACTATCTCACGCACTTCAGCTCGAACTCGAACCCGAAGAAATCATCCCAAATGCTCGAGCACAACTTGAGACACATACAATTGACATCGCTGACACCTCCTTTCACCGTACATATGCACAGCGGCACGCAAGGTTCTGGCGATCTCCCAAGATCATCAGCAAGTCACATATCACCCCAAAGTACGAAATCTAAACTCAAATCACCTACAGAAATTTCAAATTGAAATTCAACAGTTCTACCCAAAAACAGAACTCGAACCAATCAACAAGAATCACCTCGCCATCACCACACAAGGCACCAGAGTCGCCAGGATTTCGTCCACGCCTCGATGACACGACAATCGACCATCGACCAGAAATTCGTGACACTCGATCACGTAATACAGTTGTTCTCGACTCATTACTGACATGAACAAAAACGTGCACTCAAACCCTTGTTTGAATTCGTTCGACCAATTCTTGAGTTTGAAAATTATTCAACATTTTTCCCAACATCATGCATGTTCATACTAACTCCACAACAAAATTCAACAATTTAAATTGAATTGATAACCAGAAATTCGTAAAAATGCGATCTTTGTTTATTTACCAACTGCTCTTTAAATATTAACCCAAAAATCTAGATTTTTGTTCTAAAAATCATATCTTGCAGTATGAATTCAATATATAATCTGGAATCAATATTTTACAACAATCGATTTTAATCAACTATTACTTGATTACCTGTACCCAAATATTACAGTGATTTATCTTATAAAGAGGGTTTAAATCAACCTTTAGATCTTGATTTGAGTTTAACATCTTGTTTTGTTGAGAAAACAAAGCCTAACAAGGATTCAAATAAGAATAATTTGAGTGTTTGATCTAACTGTGTAATCTGCATCAATCACAGAGAATCAACAGAGCATCACACAAATATTCACAGATTTATGTTCAAAGATCAAACTGTTTTCATACCATATAATAAATGAATCATCTTCATTGATTTTAAATAAAACTCAAAATTTTAAAACTTTATGTTTACTCACGTGCATAATTCATGAACAAAGAACATTCACTGCCTTTGAACCTGAAGCATGAAACTGTCTTGAATCCTGACTGTTTTTAGTTTGAATAAAAATTGAGCTTACTTCTTTTTCTTCTTTCTATTTTTCTCAGGTTTTCCATTGTTACTGAACGAACTAAATAAAAGATGAATACACACATATATATATAGAAGATAATAGGTGTGTAAAGGAAGGTAGTAACTAGTGCAGTTGTTTCCTTCTTTTTATTTTAGGTTGATCAGATTTTTCATTACAGAAAAGTAAAGATTTGCAAATATTTGCATAGACCAAATAGTAGGCTGAATTGATAGTAATTAATGCTTTGTTGCCTAATATGTTTAGATAATTATCAATATGTTTAACTGAGCATATAGATACTTGTATGCAGAAGTACACCTTGCAGTTAGATATGAAGATATTTTTGTATGTAAATATTTGCCTTTGAACAAAAGATTGGCTGAGTTGATGTCAAGTACATGCTTTGTCTCTTAATATGTCTACACATATTATAATTGCGTTTAGCTGTATATAAATATTTTATATGGAAAAAACACATTTTGCAGGCAATACTTGGTTAGCAAATGAAGATATGTTTACTTATATATATTTGTCTTACTATTTTTAGTTTGAACTTCATACACTTATTTGTGTCAGATCTATTTTCAAACTTTTTAGCTTTGCTTATGAAGATAATTTGTTTTGTATAAAAACTTGTCTTGTTTCTTAATTAGTTGTATACTTATTAGAATGTTACCGTGTATTGTTATTTCTAGTTTGAACTTGCAGGCAAACACTTAGGCTTTATGAGTGAAGATATTTTGTGTATTAAAATGTTTGTAGTTACATTTGTATTTATACTTGACTATCAATATTTAAATGGTTTTACTTATACTTATATTTGTTTGTATTTGTATTTTAACTATCAATATTTAAGTTATGTACAACATGATTTACTCACATTTATACTTATATTTATTTGTATTTGTATTTTATTCAAATTATATTCTTAAGTTTTACATATATTTGATATTTATATTTTACATTGATAAACTTTGATTTTATTTTAAACATTATTATCCATATGTATTTATTTATCACATTTTACCAAGACAAAGTTATTTAATTTAATTATATAAAGTAAATTTTATTATAAATATTATTAAGAGACTTTATTTCAAATTTTCAAATCAATTTCCCTTTTAAAATACCGATATATAAAAATAAATGGCAATTTATTTCGAAAGATTTATTCATTTTAAAATGATCAGTTTACATTTTATTTAATTGGATTAATTATTTATTAAAATAAACAGGGCCAAAATTCATGGTCGTTACATTCCTTCCCCCTTAAAAGAATTTCGTCCCCGAAATTTAAAATAAAGATAATTTAAAAGCTGTTATATCAACCATCCAAACATACATATCATCATATATTTGCAAACAACCAAACAGTCTATCCTAACAAACATCACTAGTTATCCGAACACAAATTCAGATAAACTTCCCTAGAACTATCCAGATTTGTCTCTCGATGATCAACAATCCGAACTGGATTCCTGACCACGGTCAAATTTGATTCGACTCAACTTCCAAATTTTATTGACTTCTTTACAAAATTTCAAAATCTATTCAATCATGCCCGTAGGATGTACATATACCATTCGTACACAATATCAAATTCGATCGCTCGCTCGATCACACAATTTCACTTCCGAGCTAGTATCATCCACCCGACTTCCTAGTGAGGACTCAGATCTGGGTTCTTGACCAGAAACTGTCATTCTCCTTGCATAGCCACAACTATGATAGATAATTTGCAGAATCAATCAAAATCCATATCCATGGTTCGTCGTCGAAAATCGAGTGAAAAATCCTAACTCGGATCGATATACTATCTCAAAATTCTATGCTCGAGTCTGGATCAAATTGCTATGCGAATAAAAGAATATACGCACATCCTATGTATTTATATCCATTGATTATCAACTATATCAATTTTCTTTTATTCACATTATTTTGATTTCTATCCACTTGGAATAATTTTCTCAATATCAAATTTACTTAAGAATTTCACCACTCATTTCTTAAGTTTAATATAAGCATTATTTATACTCTTATATTATTACTCTACCACTTTAGCCTTTAAATCTTCTTATTTTAAATCTGAATTTCCAATTCCATGTGAATTTCAATTTATCTTCAACTCTGAATATTGAATTTTATTGACTATCTTCCATTTATAACTGATTCCTATCATTATTTTTAAATTATCTTCATTCACTAATTTATTTCAATTTCCAATTTGAAATCGGTTTGTTCCTAAATTTTTTAATTTCTAACTCCCAATTTTTTTTGAAAATATCCGTACAAAGGTGACTTTTCAATTTGACAAGAGATATAGATATATAAGAAGTTTATAGCATTATGCTTATATAGCATTACATATTTTCATAAGCACATATGTAAGGTTTCAACACTTATTACAATTACTTCCAACCAATTCTCAAACCATTCCCTTCAGTTTAAGTGATTTACAACTTACTCGCTTACATTTAATTCATTTAAGCAAAACAAACTCATATTCATTCCAATTGATTTCAAAGTCATTCTATTTCGCTAATAATTCATAGAATTTTATCTAATCTCGTTTACTTCTAACGACCCATTTTCTTATGCAATTCGACAATATTATTGTGAATAAATAATTACTTAAGCTTTATAACAATTTTAAATTGATTCCAACTCAACTTACACTTGATTCCATCCCATCTTAATTTATCCACAATCATTTTATTGCATTTTCTTTCATTTCAAAAAGTTTGATTCCAAACCATTTTATTAAACTCGACAACCAATATTTTAAACTAACCATCTCATAATTTACTTAAGTTATTTATTTACTTCAAACTGTTCCACCCAATAAATTAAGTTTATTCTATTCCACCAACTTCCATTTAAATCTTTGATTTGATTTTCCTTTAATCAAATTCCACCTATTTACTAATTTATTCGATTAGTTTATTCTTTTATCCATTCTTAAATTTTAATTTACATTAACAACTCATTATTGAATTTATTTATGATAAGGTCATTCAATTTATGCTTGAATTAGATTTATTTACAACTTACCCCAATTTTATTTTAATTCAACTCAATACTTACTTGGTTTACATTTATTTATTTACGTAAGAATTTATTCCATTAAATTTTATCTATAACTCGATTGAGTTCATTCAAATTCAGTTTTATTCCAACTCAACTTCAGTTAAATCTAGCTACTTACCATACTTTTAAATTTTATTTCTCAATATATGAGCTCAAAACTTTTTTCTTTACTTAAAAGCTTATATTGCTCATTTGAGTCATTTCATCTTATAACCACAATTTCAGATTATATACATATATATAACACTTACCATCTTAAGGTGTAAATTTTCATTTCACAATTACGATCATTTTACCTTCCAATTTTATATCCAATTTAATTCAATTTTAATTTCAATTTTATTTAACTTATCTCAGGTTAAACTCAAATATATTTTCTTCATTTTCATTTACTTAAGTTAAATTTTAATTTCCGGATTAAAATTCCCAATTTCTTCTTATCAATATCTACTTTACTTTATAAGCTCAATAGTTGATTCATTTAAACTTTTCACATTATTAAATAGAATTTCTTAGAATTCAATTGCCCGGTTTTCATTTCCAAAACCATTTTGAAATGATAACTACACACACCCACTCGGTATATCAAATCAAATTTCCAAATTCCAAACACTTGTTTTCACCAAAACAAATTTCCCTTTTAAAAAAAATTTTCTAAAACAACCTGTATACCCAAAAAGCTCAAACAATATCATGACCAACTATCCTGGTAGCAATCCATCACTTTAGAAACTTGAAAATGAATATTGATGATGTGGCCATCATCATCAAGATTATTTTCCAGTGACTGAAGTGAGTTCAGTGCTCCCTTACTTTCACAAATTCTTTCCAAAACAATTTCCATTCAACCATATTTTTCCAAAACAATACTCCATTATTGCCTTCAAATCTTTGGAAAAACATTTCAAACATTCCCAAGATTTTAAATTCCTAAATCCTTTTGTTTAAATTTATTTAAACACCTTTTAAATTTCCGGGGCTTAAATTCTGGTTTAATCAAATTTTAATTATATTCCTTTTTATCTAAACTATACTTAGACAATTTTATTTGGTTATAAGCCACTCAAATTTTAAATTTTTATTCAATTATAGTATTAACAACCAAACATCCAAATATATATATAATAATTCCAGAAAAATATTTCTTTTATGTCTAAATATAATTTTGGGTAAAATTATTTCATTTACCCATTTTAAAAATAATACTGTGTTAGTTTACCTTGTTTAAGAGTTTAGAAATCCCTATGGATGAAATGGCGTCCCACACATCGACCAGAATCCATAAATACTCAACAGATAAGTCAACACAATATAAAAAACAATTTTATATTCACTAACAAATACGCGCTCATACACTCAAACTCTTTTTAGAGTATGACAGACTCTACTTTATGAGTAATTCCTAACAGAGCCAAGGTTATCACCAACCTATGCTCTGATACCAACTGTGACGACCCACTCTTATACTACTAGAAAGACGTATCACCATTAAGAAAAGAGAGGGATAGAAATAGAAAAGAGAAGAAAAGAAAGGACAACAACATCAGAATCTCACAGCGGAACGGAACAAAATATTATATATCACATAACTATTACATAGTTTTACATATATCAGAGTTATACAATATCAATACACATGACAGTCATATATATATATATATCTGTCACTACATACATCAGAGATACGGTATACATCAACTAACACGGCGGAACTAGGTAGATAGCTACATACGTCTAGAAACTCCTGCTCCAAGCTCCTCCAGAAATCAAAGTCCAAAACCTATCACTTGGCTACTCATAAAAATTTGAGTACCCAAGAGTTTATGAAAAACAAAATATAAACTCCGGGTCAGACACGGGTCTGGTATGAGTAAATGGTTTAAATTGTTTGACTTTGAAAACATTTGAAAATAAAGGTATCACGTAAGACTCCCCACACATAAATACGGGTAAGTTTTTATCTTACGCTAACCAAAAATTTTCATAGGAAATCTGATGATATTATAATAGTGTCTAGGGTTTTCAAGTAAATAGAAAATAGCCGAAATTGTTACATCTATTAAATTCCAGCTACTAGCCACAAAAGTGGGTAATACAAATCTAAACCGTAGGGTCTCGTAGGGAAAATGGATTTCCAACAATGGCAAGGCTACTGGCGTACCGCCCGTCACAGTATGGGGCCTAGATCACCGTACCGAGGATCACTCCCGACCCCCTACAACACAAGGCCGGAACCATTCCTTACTGAACAGTCTCGAACAAGATAAACCCCGCGGATGTAGCTAACAACCGCCCATACAGTCGAAATAAAAATGGACATCTAGGCAGGGGAATATCTTGTCCTGCTTAGGCATTACCCACCTAACCTTGCTGTATCTCCCCTGTTTTAGCCATTCCCGGTTGATGAGGCTTGATGCTGCGATTACCTTTCAGTACATATTACTTAGCATGCTCATCGTCCACCTGACAATGTGCTGAAAGCATTCAATCCATACAAGTTCGTTTAGGGTTCGAACGAAATCGAAGGCATTGTCTCGTCACACTCATTTTGGAATCACCCTCAGAGTCAACGACGATAACCCTTGCATTCTGAAAACACCATCTCGATCTTCATTTCATAATTCACGACCTAACGTTTAAATTGGATCGATATGGTCTTCGGATAATCATAAATGACATTCAATCCCGGTCTCATCGAAATCCAGATGCCATTTTAAAGGCCAAGTTGTCTAATTAACTTAAACAGTTTAAATTCAACATATTGAATTAACATAGCATTTATCCCAATTAAAACATATACAAGCATCATAGATAACACACAGCATAACACAGAGCAACACAGAATATCATCAAATAAATATCACAATCAGATATTCGACATAACAATCCGTAAGCAGTCATCTTTAAGTCTTATTTGTAATTAATTCAATTTAGAATTAATTACCTGAGAGTTAACCACTTAACTCTGTTTAATTAATCATTAATTAACAAATAATTACTTATTTCATTCAAATTGTTTAATTAATGATTTCTTTATTAATTATTAAGTCTTAATTACATAATTATTTTATTTCACACTATCAATTACTCAATTATTTCTTAACCCAGTTATTTACTTTAATTAATCATTTAATTAATAGTCTTAATTATTAATCAAACTTAATTACCCAATTAATTACTGCTAATTACTTACTTAACCATTTATTTATTAAATTAATCGATTAATTAACTATTAATCGTTCATAAATTAACTTTAAGTAATTAATTTCAAATTTACCCCTTTTTCTTAATTATTAATCGATCTCTGATTATAATTATAAAGTAATTACTCTCAATCACCTACAGAAATTTCGAATTGAAATTCAACAGTTCTACCCAAAAACAGAACTCGAACCAATCAACAAGAATCACCTCGTCATCGCCACACAAGGCACCAGAGTCGCCAGGATTTCGTCCCCGCCTCGACGACGCGACAATCGACCAGAAATTCGTGACACTCGATCACGTAATACAGTTGTTCTCAACTCATCACTGACATGAACAAAAACGTGCACTCAAACGAATTCTTTCGACCAATTCTTGAGTTTGAAAAATTATTCAACATTTTTCCCAACATCATGCATGTTCATACTAACTCCACAACAAATTTCAACAATTTAAATTGAATTGATAACCAGAAATTCGTAAAAATGCAATCTTTGTTTATTTACCAACCGCTCTTTTAATATTAACCCAAAAATCTAGTTTTTTGTTTTAAAAATCATATCTTGCAGTATGAATTCAATATATAATCTGGAATCAATATTTTACAACAATCGATTTTAATCAACTATTACTTGATTACCTGTACCCAAATATTACAGTGATGTATCTTATAAAGAGGGTTTAAATCAACCTATAAATCTTGATTTGAGTTTAACATCGTGTTTTGTTGAGAAAATAAAACCTAACAAGGATTCAAATAAGAATAATTTGAGTGTTTGATCTAACTGTGTAATCTGCATCAATCACAGAGAATCAACATAGCATGACACAAATATTCATAGATTTATGTTCAAAGATCAAACTGTTTTCATACCATATAATAAATGAATCATCTTCATTGATTTTAAATAAAACTCAAAATTTTAAAACTTTATGTTTACTCACCTGCATAATTCCTGAACAAAGAACATTCACTGCCTTTGAACCTAAAGCATGAAACTGCCTTGAATCCTGACTGTTTTTAGTTTGAATAAAAATTGAGCTTACTTCGTTTTCTTCTTTCTATTTTTCTCAGGTTTTCTTATGTTACTGAACGAACTAAATAAAAGATGAACACACATATATATAGAAGATAATAGGTGTGTGAAGGAAGGTAGTAACAAGTGCAGTTGTTTCCTTCTTTTTATTTTATGTTGATCAGATTTTTCATTATAGAAAAGTAAAGATTTGCAAAGATTTGCAAATATTTGCATAGACCAAATAGTAGGCTGAGTTGATAGTAATTAATGCTTTGTTGCCTAATATGTTTAGATAATTATCAATATGTTTAACTGAGCTTATAGATACTTGTATGCAGAAGTACACCTTACAGTTAGACATGAAGATATTTTTGTATGTAAATATTTGCCTTTAAACAAAAGATTGGCTGAGTTGATGTCAAGTACATGCTTTGTCTCTTAATATGTCTACACATATTATAATTGCGTTTAGCTGTACGTAAATATTTTATATGGAAAAAATACATTTTGCAGGCAATACTTGGCTTGCAAATGAAGATATGTTTACATATATATTTGTCTTATTATTTTTAGTTTGAACTTCATACACTTATTTGTGTCAGATCTATTTTCAAACTTTTTAGCTTTGCTTATAAAGATAATTTGTTTTGTATAAAAACTTGTCTTGTTTCTTAATTAGTTGTATACTTATTAGAATGTTACTGTGTATTGTTATTTCTAGTTTGAACTTGCAGGCAAACACTTAGGCTTTATGAGTGAAGATATTTTGTGTATTAAAATGTTTGTAGTTACATTTGTATTTTATACTTGACTATCAATATTTAAATGGTTTTACTTATACTTATATTTATTTGTATTTGTATTTTAACTATCAATATTTAAGTTATGTACAACATGATTACTCACATTTATACTTATATTTATTTGTATTTGTATTTTATTCAAATTATATTCTAAGTTTTACATATATTTGATATTTATATTTTACATTGATAAACTTTGATTTTATTTTAAACATTATTATCCATATTTATTTATTTATCACATTTTACGAAGATAAAGTTATTTAATTTAATTATATAAAGTAAATTTTATTATAAATATTATTAAGAGACTTTATTTCAAATTTTCAAATCAATTTCCCTTTTAAAATACCAATATATACAAATAAATGGCAATTTATTTCGAAAGATTTATTCATTTTAAAATGATCACTTTACATTTTATTTAATTGGATTAATTATTTATTAAAATAATCATGGCTAAAATTCAGGGTCGTTACACATTGTGACTCTATCACCTTTGTACTAGGTTAAGGAACTTTGAATTTTTGGCCATCATGTGCCTGGAACAGCCACAATCCAGATAACGTTGTTGTTGTTCCTTAGCCTACCACCCCACCTACACATGAGAAGATTTTGTTGACCTATCTGTTTTTATAGGTCCATGATTTTTAGTGATAGAAATTGTTAAAGAACAAGGCTGTGTAGAACCAAGACGGTCTATATTTGTCCCTTTCGGCACCCAGATTTGTTTGACTTTAAGGAATTTCACATTCGTGCCTTTGGAAACCCAAATTGGAATGGTTTTCACATGCTTAGGTCTATACCAGCAATTGTTGCGATTGTGTCCAATTTTTTCCACAAATCATGCACTTGGAATTGACTTTATAAATTTCGCTTCTAACAAGTTCAAATTGAGTATACCCAAATCATAACCTAACAGTATTGACAGCTTGTTTCCCTAATAGCATATTTAGTGATTTTTCTCCTTTAGAGAATTTTTCTAAAGTTGTAGATAATTGTTGGACTTGTGTTTTGAGAGATCATTTTCATTCAATAACAGAGTGCACTTTTTAATAGACTTTTCTCCTTCAAAATAAGAATTTCATTTTCATGTGATTTAATTTTAATTTTTGATTTTTTAATCTCTTCTTCAAATGATGGACACTTATCACACTTAAGGTTCTTATTTTAATAGTTTTTAACCAATTGATCAAGCTGTTTATTTAGTTCTATCAAACTATCTCTTTGTGATTTAGTTTTAGCATACTTCTCCCTAAGTCGTTCATACCAACCATTTACTTCAATAAAATATATAAGTAATTCTGAGTGAGTAAGTTTTGGTACCCTCGCTTGGCTCGTCATCATCGCTATCACTTATTTCTCCTCGAAGACATGTTTTGCTTTTTTATTTTTACTGCAAGTGCTTTCATCTTTATCTTCATCACTTTCATCTCAGTTGGCTGGTAAACTTCTCCTTTTCGATCTCATTTCTTTGCTGAGTCGATTTTGAGGACAATTTGGCTTGATATGATCGAGTTTATTGCAGTTGTGAAAAATGATCTCCTGCACTTCTGAATCGTCTAGAACTTAGACTATTCTATTCTCCAGTTGTTGATTCAGGGCAAGATTTTCATATTTGCGGTTCCACCTTTTGATTCCTTTTATTATCAATGATAATTCAGCTGCGCCTTCATCATCACCATCATCTTCACTTTCTTGTACCTTTTAGAGCTATTGATTTCTTTCACGTATTATGTCTTCACATTCTCCCTTGAATTCGTTTTCTAGCTCATAAGTGGTGAGATTTCCGATGAGTTCTCCAACTTTAATTTGTTTCAGATCCTTTGATTCTTGAATGGCGGTCACTTTTGCTTCAAATTTTCGTGGAAGAATTCTAAGGATTTTTTGAACAATTTCCAGATCTATGTATGGTTTTCCAAAGGATTTTGATTTGTATACAAGATTAGATAGTCGTCCATACATTTCTTTGAACTTTCATCCTTTGCCGTTGTGAAGTTTTCTTATTTTCTACTGAGCATGGCAAGGCGAGATTCTTTGACTTGGGAGATTCGTTCTTAAGTCACTTCCAGTGTGTGTCAAATTTTCTAGACGGTTAGACAATGTGAAACACGATTAAATTCAATTTGATATAATGAACGAAAAATAGAGTTCATAGCTTTGGCGTTCGCAAATTGCAGTTTATTTTCAAGATTTGTCCATTAATCCATTGGTTTTTCAACTTCTTAATTGTCTACCACTATAGTTGGTGTCCTATATCCCATTTCAACAATATTCCACGCATTTATGGTTTTTAGAAAATTTTCATTCTAGTTTTCCAATATGCATATTCATCACTGAACATTGGTATCTTAACTATGGACTAACTCTCCGCAAAAGCATTACTAATAGAAGCCATTTAAAAAATCAAATTTTTAAATGAAAGAAAAAAAATCAATTTTTTTAATAAAAAATGGTTTTTGTTCCTAGCTCTAATACCTCTTGTAAGATCTTTTTCACCCTAGAGGGGGAGTGAGTAGGGTGATACTAATAATAATAAAAATTAATGTGGAAATAGAAACAACCATAGATAATAATGTAAAAGAGATCACACACAAATTTACCCAGCTTCGGCAAAACCCTGCCTACGTGCCGCCCCCAAAGTTTCTACTAGAAATTAAGTAGTCAGACGCTTACACACGTAAACTTGCGACACCCGCTACCTGACTAACCTAATTTTACGCTCAAAACCCTACCACAACTCAGCCATTAAGTTGCGAATTCTCAAACTACGCCCCGTAGTTTGTGCCTAGTCACACGACTAGAAAGTTACACGATTTAAAAAGAAAAATTACAAATGCAAATAAAAAATAAACAATATCTAAACAAAACCCTATTTTTAACAGTTTAAGCCCAAGTAAAATTATAAAGGCCGGCCCAAATTTAATAGAAGAAAATCCTTTTTCTTTTCACTTCATAGCTCTATAGCTCTGGCCGCCTTCTTTCTTTGTTCCTATACAATAATTATGGCTTCGTTCGATTGAAGCTGCCGCTTCTAGAATTGATCGATTGAGGTATGTTTTTCTTCCGATTACTTCATCAATTGATTTGCTTGAATTTCTCTCGGTAGCTTCAATTGATTCGAGTTTGAATGATATGAAATTGGTATATGATTTATGCTTTATTTTACTTGTTGGTTTGTTTGAACTTGAATATTTGAATGCCAATGGTGATGTTTGGTTAAATAAGGATTGAACCCCTTTAGTATAAGTTGGTTTGAGTTCTTCAAAAAAATTGTTCGGCCATTCGATTTTTGCTTGAATGCTTGTGGTTTTTTCTGACTAGTTCATTTGTTTACACGATACTCCATATGTCACTAATAAATTTTAATTTTGCTTGAATAGCTTGAGTCGATTCCTTCTTTTACTCTTACGACTTTGGCATTTTGAATTCTCTGATTGACTTCACTACAATATTTTTATCTCGACATTGTATGTATGTATATACATGTGTGATTGCTATTGCTATTCTCTTTGTTCACCCACGTGATAGTTGCTTCTTTGTAGTCTGGTTCTAGTGTGTTCATAGTATTGCAATCTAGTACATTTGAAACTTTGAACTGTAATCATGTTGCATATGTATAGAACTGGTGTCTATGTTTGCATTTACACTTGTTTCTCTTGGTTATGGCTTGGTGTAATGGTCTATTCCATATTTGGTGCACTTTGATGGTTTGCACTATTTACATGTGTGCATTTAGTCTTGATTTGCTTTGGGATAAACTTGCCAGTTGTGCATTTGAAGTCTAGTGCTAGTTTGAATCCATATTGTATGTGTTGCATTGTTTTCTTGCATGGTTCCTGCTTGAGATTGGTTGTCTAGTCCGGTTGTAGTTTTCTCTGAATCATGTGGTCTTGACAACTTGTGTTGTTAACCTGATTGTTGCTTTTCTGGTTTCATTGTTCATTGTATTGAACTTGTGTATCACATATGAACATACATATGTATGTGTGTGTATATGTGTTGTTGCAGTCCTTGTGTTTTCCTTTGAATCATGTAGAGCAGTCATGGTCTTGTTACTCTTGCATTTGATTGGAAGTGAACTTGTACTCAACCATTTGGTTGAGGGTTCATGAGTCTGCACTATGAATGGTCTCATGTCTTTGCTTTGAGTTGAATTCTTTGCTACATGTGAACTTTGTACATGTGCAGTCTGATTCTCGAAAACAATATATGTGTATACATATATAAGCACATATGTATACATGAGTATATGATACTGCTTTTGCATATGTATACATGCACTGAATCCATCCGAGTTGTTGTGCTGATAAACTTGGTTGAAACTAAAAGTTTGCACTCTGTCTTGATTTTGTCTTGTGCACTTTTGGTACATTTTGGTTTGTTTTTGCTTGAACTGATATGGTGAAATCTTTTCCTTTTTCCTAGCCTTGAACATATAACCCTCCTCTAGTCTGGGTATTCATGTCTACATATTGTTGAGATAGACGTCATGTTGGTTGGACCTGATTTCATTGTACCATTTGAAGTCTAGATTCATGTATGTTCATGTGTGTGAGATTCACTGATCATGTTTGAAATGTTGTTTTGCACTTGAGTTGAATCCAGCTTTTGCTTGGGTTTGACCTTGTGCTCACCTGGCCCTGCAGTTTTAACAAGCAAGTGTATATCGGTGTGCATGGCCTTGTGACATGTACAGTGATACGCTGTGCATGTCACAAGTTGTTCATGTAAGATGAATTCAAAAGAAAATGATGATGAACAACCCAAATAACTGAGGCAAATAACATTTTCAAACACATAAACACACTTCATTTTGAACTGCAAATTTTTTTCTTTCAATTTTACTGTGTTAGTTTTTATTTTACAGATAATTCAAATGCGGGATACAAGCTAGAGTAGAGTTGAAGATCAAATACGAGTGATAAGTGAATGTAGTGAGGTGAAAGTATGTAAAAAATTGTATAGTGAAAATTGTGTTGTGGTATGAATTTGTATTGTAACTGAAAATGTAGTGAGAGCTCGAATTTGTACTATTTGAATTTGTAATAAAATGTTTGTTTGTATAAAATATTTGTTTGAATATGAAGTCTAAGTTATTTATTTTATTCAACAAATATTTATTTAATTATGTGAAAAATAAAATAGTACAATAACAAATACATTTAGACGAATAAATATATGTTTATTTTCATCAAACAAAAATCATAAGCTATTGTATTCTACATGGAGGTCTGGTAGTTGATGGTTGTTCTTCTAGATCTACTACCCATGTACACTAGACAAGAATTCTTGTTTGATGGCCTCTCCATTGGATAAGGGATCCCATATGGTTTATTTTCAACCGAGAATAAATTCTTTTCCAATAGCATGACCATCGAACAAGAAATCTTGTCTGATATCTCTGTCATCAGACCGAGCACAGATTGGCCAGACAAAACAATGATTGGTTCAACCACTAGGCCAAGCAAGATAAGGTCTAATAACTATGTCGAATAAGGTTAAATTACCAGCCAAGCAAGACTGGCATGTGTTCATCATTCTCCTCTCAAGCACTCACCTACTTGGCTTCAATGGAAGCCTGTGTCTCCCACTAGGATTGTGCGAATAAATCATATCCTTTGTCGCTCTTGTTCTATACCTATTTTCATCCTTGTTTGTATTACTTTTCTTAACTTGTTAGGCATAAATGCCTATAATTGTGATGTTTAAAAACAAAATAGAAATAAATAATCATTTAATCAAACAAACCATTACAAAGATTTATTTTATAGTAGGTTTGCAAAATTAAATAGTGTGAAGTTACAATTATTTATGTTTTCCTTCCCTCGTAATACTAATATGGTTTAATATTTCTTTCAAATAATATGTTTTCCGACTTCATACGCTTAATAAATTCTCTTCTTTTCATTGGGTTAAAAATTACACAACACTCCCAATCAATCAAAAATGAGAATAAGTAAGACAAAACTGAAACTAAGTATCTTTAAAATACGAAATTTTATCATGATTTGGCCTTAAATCACTGCACATGTCCATTTTATTTTATTTTAGAAGATTTTTCACAAGTACAACTAAAATACAATGTTTTGAATCCAGAAAATAAAGTATACTCAGGTTTGATTGCACTTCATGGTAGCATATAGTTAGAGAAGAGAACAAGAGATTCAATTCTTCTTTTGTTGCTCTTGTATCTATATTTATAGGCAAATTTATCCGCTAAAGTCATTGGCTCATGGAAGACAAGTAAGAGATCATATCAATCTATCGGGAAGGAAAAACAAATAAAACTCACAACATGAACTAATTTGGCGCCGACCATGTCATGTCAATGTAGATATGATTTTGCATATTACTATTTCACTTTTTCTACATATCTATTTAAGTTTTGAAGTTCCAAAGCTTTGCTGAAAAATTGCTCCTCCAAATAAACCATGTCACTACTGACATGATTTGGCCTATTTGAGTCTTGTTTATTTCTACAAAGTGCATGAGCAGTTCACCTAATGCTAAGAAGTGGGCCGACCCCTATACCAAAATCATTTCGGTACCAATACGATTGATCATGTCGATACCAACATGATTTGACACATGCAAAATCTCATCAGATTTGTTGTATTTCTTCTTTTCACCGTTCCTGGCAACTCTTAAGCTACTTAATATATTTCTTCATCATCTTGAAGCCCTGATTCATCAAGAAGTCCCTTGTTTCAAATGTTGGATAACACTTTCCCTCAAGCATGCTTTTGTGAAAACAGAGAATGCTTTGGATCAAGATAAGAAATCTGCCGCAAACTACAGACTAACTATCGAAGAGTCATCAATCGACTAATGGTCATCTTAAAGCACCACATCTATTCGAAAAGCGGCCATTCATTGCTTCATATAATGTCGAATCATCTCTCTTCCATTATAAACCGAAGCCTTCGATTTTCTAGAGGATACACCGTATTTCGATCAGGTAAGCACCCTCTTCTTTTCTTTTCCCTCTTTTCATACACGAGGAACAAAACATGTCAGTACCAATAAGTTTTCCAAGTGTAAAATAAATACTTAACACTTAGGAAAATTTCCACATCTCATCTTCATTCACCAGTATTCTCATTCTTTTTGCTTGTGTGGCTTTTCCAACCGCTGCTACCTTGTTATCTTTGATATTATCACCACCACCTCTATCATCGCTATCTCTGTTTCAACACCGCCACAATCTAAACCCCTATAGCAGGCTGCCATTGAGTAAGGTAAAGTTTCCACCACCTCTTAAATTTAAAGTAGGTGGGTCCTTGACCTAGGTTTTGACTTTGCTTATATCTCTACCAGCTCGTTGTTGTTTTCATTATCGATGGCATGCCTCAATCATCGTCATCAACTTGAGTTCAACTTGAAATTCATGCTCCTCACTTCACTATAGTTGAATTGAGATGATAGCTCAGGGATAATTCCATTTACTAGAAGTTGACCTTGATAAAATTCGAATTTGATCGTAAACTACTTCTTCACACCTTTGCTTGGCATTCACTTCAAGTTCTCAATTCCCTCTCTTAGTCTTACTCAAGATAGGTCATATGTTCTTCATATGTGACAAGCACTCACATGTGAAAGTGGTAATGATCAGTCTTGTCTAACTTTAATCGAATGTGGATTGATGACTCATTCCCTATAACATGGTTTCAAGAAATTGTTACAACGAATGCATTATGACTTCCGACTAAAACATGCGTCGACATTTCAAGTCGAATATCACAACCTGCATTCCTATTAAGGAAACTCTGTATTGCTTTAGAGAATGGTTATGTTATCATATATTCTAAATAACGAGTAAATTGATACATGATTCCATAGCATGACAAAGCTCATTTTTCAACACAAGTGATCTATCTACCAAGAATGTTCGCATACATCATGCTTTGGACACATGACACACACTACATACGTTGGTATATCGCACTGCCTCATCAACGTGTAGAATCTGATTGGTCGATACACCTCGACACCCATTGGACTTTGTACATCGACCATCAAAGTACAATATTAAAATAAAACGTATATGATTATGTTCATCATCAAGTTTTTTCGGTTTAAAAAAATTGACGCTAGGTGATATCCTCGTATTAGAACCAACATTGCCTTTCCATTCCTCCGAAAGTGGGCTCTTCTACTGCCTAAGTGTCTATTTCTACTCCACAAGGGGAAAGATGCTTGGTGAAAAAAGAGCTTTAACTTCAAAATGATACAACAGCTCAGTTTTGTGGCACTGCCCTCCAAGGGAGAACCAACCAGTTTGTATGGCCTTGGATAATTCTCTAGAACAAACACCTTCCCAACTTACCACTAAAGATCTTAAGTCTATCTGTCATAAGTATACAATCACAAAGGATGAGGTTCTCCTACCTAAACCCCATCAAAGGGCTCATCTCCCACCAGTCGACTATACTATTTGCAACATGTATATGTGGCACTTGAGAGTTATGCCCTTATTCAATGAATTCCTTGAATTCTTTCTTCCAGAGATCTGCCTAACTCCAATACAAGTACATCCAAATGGCTACACCCTATCGAGTTCTCTCTATATCATATTCATAATGCACTTAGGTTACTCCCTTTTCCATGAAGAGCTCACTTACCTTCCTTGTTTTAAAAGAGAAAAGAGACACCATCACTACTAATAGTTGAATCATACAACACTATAAGGTTGTTGAGGGGCTCTGAAACTATTAAATCAAGTAGCGTCGATCAATATTACTTGTAAGCCGCTATGTGCATGATCGATGAAGGACAAATATATAAATGTATAATTGTAGCATGGTAATTACAGCATCAGTAATACAACCATAATAAGAGTGAAAATAAAATCACACGGTCGATTTTATACTGGTTTAGGTGTCCAATCCTACATCCAATCCTCAAAATCCTTCTTGATTTTTCTATTTAACACCCTCACATCATCCAGAGGAATAAGCACCTTAGTAGTAGATTAGGATTTAAATATACTTGCCAGAGCAGCTAAATATAACTTCAACATATTTGCCTAAGCAGCATGAACAGATTTCAACTTTGAACAAAAGTTTTTTCCTACATAGTATATCTTAATATATACAATTTTCTCTCTTAATGCCCAGACTCCTATAACCAACATAAAAAATATGGAGATGAAATGAAAAAGTGTATAGGATGTGATATGGCCTTTGTTGGGTAAAGTGGAGTGACAATGTGAGGCCAAGAGTGCGTTAATTTGTTGTTTTGAGCGATTAAGAAATGAACGCACAATAAACAACAATAGGGGTTTTTGATTTGGGAAAATTAACTCAACTGAGAGAAAGAGGATTTAAGTACATATGATTAAGTGATCGTTTTAGGGATGATAGAAGACTTATATAAGAGCGAAAGCAAGCCATTAAATAAATGGAACCTTCTAAATTTGTTCAACGAAGGAAAATATTGAATAAACACAAAACACCTTTTCAAAAATACAGCTGCAGGAATTTTAAACACGGAATTTAAAACAACACTGCACAACATCATTTTGCTTTAGAACGCCACCCAAAGTATACCCATAATCTAGCCATTAGAGCCTTTAATAGCTTCTTCGGCCATAATTTGATGCTTTGCTGCTGTGAAAAAAACTATTGTATTTATTTGCCTTTTTCAACATTTTTATCACTTTTCTCATGTTATAAAAGTTCTAGAAATTTTTCTTAAAAAGATCCGAGACATAATTTAGCATATTTTAGTGGTTTTAAAAAAAATCTAGAGTGGTTTTGGAGATATTTTATGGGGTTTTAACAATTATAGAACTATAGTGGCTCAATAAAGACTCTGCTTATGACAATCATTCTTTTGGAGCTCTTGGGTCTGTTTCTTCCTTTCATCTTAACATATCTGAGTCCAAATAGATTTTTAAACACCATGGTTAATTTTGAATGCTTGAACACTCCATAGTTAACTAGCATCCTTTATATTTTATACTTATGCATATGTATGTTATCGTGTTGAATGTGCAAATGTATTTGCTTCTTTAATCACCTGGATACTTGATAAAATCATCAATAGCATTGTTGTAATGTTGTTATCATCAATATACTGAAATCATTTTCCTAGTATTTTCCACTTTTTTAATGATGATAACCTTGCGACTTATATAAAATAAAATCTATATAATAATGCTCCCTTTAATACCAGCTCCACTCATATCAATGTACTCCCCCCATAAATGTGCTTGTATTTTCTACATATTTCTTCCCCTTTGACATCATCAAAAAGAAATAAAACTTAAGGTATAGATTGGTAAATTGTAGCTCCATCTTAATTTTGCAACCCATGATGCACTTCGAAAATTTCACTGATTTTTTCTTTATTTGTATTATCATTTTCACATGCATCGATAAATTCAGAATTAACTTCCCCTCGATATGTGGGATGCCTGAAAAATAGAAAATATATTCCACTACCTGCTTCCCACGTTAGAGTCTAGTAATTAGACAAAGTTGCAACCATACCACAGAGTTTGTGGTACAACCTTTTGATATAATTTTCGTTATTTACTACATTAATGAAATAATCAAGAATATTTTCATCTTGATTCGTCTATTTTATAGGAAACGTTTAAATATTTAAAATTTCTATTTCTTGTTGTATTAGTATTTGTAGAGCTAAGATATGGCATATAACATGACCTTATTTTTCTATGAAAAGTGGATCGATTTCCTGTACTAGCATAATTGTTATACATAACATATTTAGCACTATTATAATTATTTGTTTAATTATTCCACTTTTATCAAATAAAGATCTAGAACTATATAAAATTATTTTTAAGTCATTTTACCCTTAGCTAAATTTTGTGAATTTACTTTTAAGTTTTTCAAATTTAGCTTTAAAGTCATAATTATCGTTTTAAGAAATATTACTATTTTCGAAATATCAATATTGTTATTTAAATTAGAGTTCTAGTTTTTAAGATATAATTCTCGTTTTTGACAAGAAAATCCAAGATTCTAACTTATCCAAAGAGAATTGTAATAAATCATTCTGTCTTTTCAAAGCCTGAATTTCTGTTGGAAATTTTTCTCTCTCTTTTCAACCATGGTATTTTCTTCATATAGAAAATCTTTAAGTGCCAGAAAATTATTTTTTAAAGCACCATGTTGAATTTCTAAATCTGGTTCCTCGATTTTCAATTTATAATTTTCAAGTTCGATAGACTTCATCTCATTTAAAGTAACAAAACTAAGGTTTAAGAACTTCTTGCACATACTGACTAATTAATTTTTATCTTCTAATGAAATTTTTAGATCCGAATGTACCTTTTTGTAATCCTCATTAGTGGTGGCTTTGATATCATCGAGTTCTTGTTGCATTTCGACTAGATCTTTTTTGGACCATTTTTCTATGATGTTAGTAACGATCGATAAAATTCTAGACCCAGATACCACTTGTTAAATTACATAGCGGGTATCAATATTACTTGTAAGTCACAATGTACATGATTGATGATGGCCAAATATATAAATATAGAATGAAGCAAAGTAATTATAGCAGCAATAATATAGATATAATAACGGTAGAAATAAAATCATGCAATCAGTTTTATACAGGGTTAGATCTCCAATCCTACATCTAGTCCTATAAATTATTTCTATTTTTTCTACTTAACATCCTTACTTGACCTAGAGGAATAAACACTGGAGCAGTAGAATAGTATTTCAATACATTTACCCGAGCAGTCGAACGAGACTTCAACACTTTTGCCTTAACAGCAGAATAGAACTTCAATTTTGTAACAAAAATTACTTTTTAACACAGCGTATCTCAATATACAACTTTATGTCTTTTAGTACACAAGCTCTTATAACCACCATAAGCAATATGGAGATTAATGAACAAAGTGTATAAGAAGAGAATTAGGTATTTGTTCAATAACTGAAATATAGAATATAAATAACAAAGTATAATTAAAAATTAAATTAAATAAATCAAATAGCAAAAATATAAAGTACCGTGTCGACAACCCTCTCATGCCCTTATCGATAAGTAACGATTTTTTTTACTTTTGAAAATTTTCCACCAAAATTCAAATAAGTGGTTACATATTCTTCTTATTTCGAAATTTTTTTCATTCTTTCTATTCTTTCTCTGATCGATCTTCTGAAAACAATTAAACAATGGCCTCCTCTTCAAAATCAAAGAAGAATTCAACATTTTCGTTCCCTTCTCCTTCTACTGGACAATTTCAACGAACTACGCTCGCACGAGTGATGAAAATGGAGGATTCCTTGAAGGATGCACTATAACTAATGACTGAAATTAAAGTAGTGCAACTCAGAAAAGGCCAAAGAACAAGAACGGCAAGACAGAATCCTTAGAAATTTGCAAAAGTTTCTAATGGACAATCACGCTAATCTGATCTTGACTGATGAAGAATCTTCAGGAGATCCAGTGCAAGAGGACAGCGAGGAAGAAGAAGAAGAAGCCTTCATGGAAGAAGAGCACACTGAAGATGATGACAAAGTTATTTGCATTGGCGAAGTGTGCTCTGACAAGGATGGAAATCTAGTCGAACAACGTGGAAATTTCTGTTTCCACTACCCAAATTGCTCGATTCATTGATCTCCCATTTTCAAGGACAAACATTAGTTTATTTTCTCTCTTTCTTATTATTATATGATCTTACTTTCATTTTCTACGCAAATGTAAATATAACAATACATAATTAATAAATAATTTATGTTCTTATATTTGATTTCTCACATCATCAATATTGTAAGTATTATCATATATGGATTCTTAGTTAGGAAAGTTAGTAATTAAGGACTAAGTTTTAATTTTAGAATTAAGTGATGATTATTTATGATAACACTATCATTATAATCACATGTTATATAGTATTAGATTAAGGGGGAGTTATATAGTTTGGAGTTAGTTTTTGTTGATGACAAAGGGGGAGAAGTATAAAATAGGATGGTTAGGCATTGATTAAGAGGGAGTTATTAGGATAGAAGTAATACTTTATAAGCAAAGGTTGTCAGCATCAAAAACAGAGAGATTGTTAGTCCCTAAGAAGATGGTTTTGATGACAACAACCTTAGAATAAGATTATAAAATATAAATACTAACATTATAGTTTAGATATATATGTATATGTAGGATTGAAGACTCATGAGTATCAAGATTTCAAATAATAAGTAATTTAGTTAGGAACTTTGTTAAAACTCCTTGAAAAGCACTGGCATCTTAAAATCTAATTTATTCGGGGAATAGAATCCACTTCGAGCCCGTTAAAGGGATGGAACCCAAAGTAGGATGGAACCTACGAAAAATCTAGTGTAACATTGTTTTGTATCCACTAACTTTTATTCAAATGTTTCACAAAATTATATCTTGTTTTCAAAATGATTTCAAAATCTTCCTTTTAAAAGAATCAAAAACACATATCCTGGTTTTAAGAATACTTTTAGCCTCCAAATAATCTTTATCTTCAAAATCAAATTATCCTTGGTTTTAAACTATCTTTTAATAATAATATATTTATCTTTTAATATTTATACTTAGATTTAAATATAAAATTGTAGTAAAATTTTATATATATTATTCTAGATACCAAAATATTATTCTCCATACCTAATTATGTATTTTAACTATAGATAAGTATATTTATAAAGTTTAAAATAGTTTTAATACAAGAAAGAAGTTATTTTCAAAAAAAATTACAAAAAATTGCTTAGGCCTGTCGACAACCCCAATATTCCCTTGTCGACAAGGGGGCAATTCACTTCAAAAATTTGAATTTCAAAGGAAGTGTCTATTCGTCATATCCTTTCACGAATGGACATGACTGTTGTTCTACTATAAATAGGGGCTGTTTTAAACGAATTTATATTCATAATTTCTATGATTTCACTCCTCTTCTTCTTCCACATTTCTTTATGTTTGTTTTTATCTTTACTCTGCCGAAATCAACATTGAATCTAACTAGATTATTTATGATTTGATTCTCTATCACTATCTCAACAAGATCTCGATGCTATTCAGAGTTATTAGCTTCTTTGTAATTAATTGAATGAGAAAAAGGTGCGATTGTAGCCTGTAAAATCAATTGGGTGAACTTGTTACCCGTAAAATCAAGTATCTCTACCCAAAGGATTGTGAATCTAAAGTGGCGTACCTAGTGGCCTTGAAATTGAGGGTGCAATTGTAAAAATTTATTTTGAAAGGAAATCTGTGCGTGTGTGCGGGACTGGATGTAGGGTGACTTCGAATCGGTATAAAATCAGTTGTGTTCTTTCCTTTATTGCTTTTACTTTATTTCTGCATCTATGTTTGATTCTGTAATCATATCTGTGTCTGAATATTGAATACATTTGTGTTCAAATTAATATAAACTCAAAAAGATTTAGTAATTCTTTAAAACACTATTCACCCCTCTCTAGTGTTAATTCTAGCCTTAAGATCCATAATCCGCATTTGTTACATTTGGTATCAGAGCAAGGTTTTCATTGTTTCATAATATGATTTTTGAAAAAGCTTTTAAAATGGATATGTTTAAAAAACCTGTTAATACCAGTTTAGAAATATTCAGATCATCATTGTCTCTTGAATTTGTGTATAATCAATATTCAAATTCAAGTTGTCTACCAAAATTGTATGTTATGCAGGAAACATGCTTTATGGGTGTTGAGGAATCAATCCACAAAGGACAAATTGTGCAGATCAAAAAGAATAAATGGATACTGGATAGTGGATGCTCTAGACACATGACTGGTAATCTGGACATGCTGAATGATATAACATACAAAGACGGAGGACTGGTTAACTCTGTAGACAACTCAAAAGGATATGTGATTAGCATCGGCAAAGTTGGTAACTCTGAAACTCCTATTATTACTAATGTTTTGCTAGTTAAGAATCTAAAACATAATCTGCTAAGTATAAGTCAACTTTACGATAAAGGATATAAAATTAAATTTGAAAAAGATAAATGTCACATTGAAGATAATAATTCAACCATAATATTTGAGGGAAATAGGAAAAAGAATATTTATATTCTTAGTATGAATGTTTCAAATGATAACCTATGTCTTTTAGCAAATACAAGTGACCCTTGGATTTGGCATAAGAGATTTGGGTATTTGAATGTCAAACTCTTATCCAAACTATCAAAACACGATCTAGTAAGAAGTCTCCCTAAAATGAACTTTAAAGTAGATAGTTTATGTGATGCATAACTAGGAAAACTTAGAAAAAGTTCCTTTAAACTAAAAGATATGATTTCAACCTCAAAACTTCTTTAATTACTTCACCTTGATTTATTTGGTCCATCTCAAATTCTCTCAATAAATCATAGTAAATATGTTTTTGTAATTGTTGATGACTATTCTAGATTTACACGGATAATATTTTTGAAACATAAAAGTGATACTTTTGAATGTTTTAAGAAATTTACAAAAAGGATTCAAAATCAACTTTCTCTAAAAATTATAACCATCCATAGTGATCACGATGGTGAATTTAAAAATGAAAAGTTTGAGGAATTCTGCAATAAAAATGGAATAACTCACAATTTTTCATTTCCAAGAACTCCACAACAAAACGGAGTAGTAGAACGTAAAAATAGGAAGATTCAAGAGTATGCGAGAACTACGCTTTCAGATAGTAAATTACCAAAATATTTTTGGACAGAAGGAGTTGCTACCGCCTGTTATATTTTAAATAGAATTTTAATTAGACCTTTAACTGATAAGACATCTTATGAAATTCTTCACACAAAGAAACCTAAGGTATCTTATTTTAGAATTTTTGGAAGTAAATGTTTTATTTTAGATACAAAAGATAATTTAGATATATTTGATCCTAAATCTTTATCGGATATTCTAATAGAAGTAAAGCATACAGAGTGTTTAATTTAAGAACTAACACCATCGAAGTAACAATGCATGTTTCATTCGATGAAAGTCTCAAAAGTTTTGAAGATACAAATGATGAAGAGGATTTAATCACTCAAAATCAAGAGTCAACTGAAACTAATAATGAAATTAATCATCCGAACAAAAAGAATAAACTTTTAAAAGATCATCTAATAGAAAATATACTTGGAGATATGCATTCTGTTGTTAAAACTAGAAATCAACTAAGTAAAATGAGCAACGTAGCCTTTATATAAACTATTGAACTCAAAAATCCAAAAGAAGCATCAACTAATGATTCATGGATTTTGGCTATGCAAGAAGAACTAAATCAATTCACTAGAAATGATGTTTGGCAACTTGTTCCTAGACCTGAAAATAAAACTATAATTGGAACTAAATGGGTTTATAAAAATAAAATGAATGAACAAGGAGAGTTTGTTAGAAATAAAGCTCGGTTAGTCGCTCAAGGTTATTGTCAAGAAGAAGGAATAGATTTTGATGAAACCATTGCTCCCGTAGTAAGATTAGAAGCCATTAGGATTCTACTTGCTTTCGCAGATTATAATAATTTCAAATTATATCAAATGGATGTTAAAAGTGCCTTTTTAAATGGATTTGTAAAAGAGGAAGTATATGTTGAACAACCACCACTTTTTGAAAATGAAAAATTACCGAATCATATTTACAAACTTAAGAAAGCTCTATATGGTCTAAAACAAGCTCCAAAAGCCTGGTATGATAGACTAAGATCTTACTTATTACAATCAAACTTTGAAATTGGTAAAGTAGATAATACTCTTTTTATTAAAAGAAATAAAAATGATATTCAACTAGTACAAGTTTATGTAGATGATATCATTTTCGGATCACCTAATTTGAAATGGATAAAGAATTTTCTGAAATAATGACAAAAGAGTTTGAGATGAGTCATATGGGTGAATTAAATTTCTTTCTAGGATTGCAAATAAAACAATTAGATAATGGTATCTTTATTAGTCAAGAAAAATATGATAAAGACCTAGTTAGTAAGTTTGATTTGACTACTGCAAGTGAAAAACCACTCCCATGGCAACTAATGAGTACCTAAGTAAAGAAGATCTCTTGAAAGATGTAGATCAAAAATTATATAGAGGGATGATTGGATCACTACTCTATATCACTGCTAGTAGACCTGATATCATGCATAGTGTTTGTCTCGGTGCAAGATATCAATCCCAACCTAAAGAGACCCACTTAAAAGCTATAAAACATATCATAAGGTATGTTAAACACACCTTTGATTATGGCTTATTTTATCCTAAAAATGATTCTTTTAAATTAATATCTTACTGTGATGCTGATTATGCTGGTTGTAAATTAGACCGAATAAGTACTAGTATAACTTGTCACTTTTTGGGGCATTCTTTGATTTCCTGGTTTAGTAAAAAGCAAAACACAATTTCTTTATGAACAATTGAAGCAGAGTATATTTCTGCAGCTTTGGCTTGTTCTCAAGTAATATATGTGCAACAAACTTTAAAAGATTTTGGTTTAAATATCTCAAAATCATCAATTTATTGTGATAAAGCTAGTGCAATAAATTTATCCAAAAATACTACTCAGCATGCTCGAACTAAACATATTCATATCAGACATCATTTTTTTAGAGATAATATAAGTAAGGAAATAATTACTCTCGATTGTATCAATTTCGAGAACCAAATTGCTGATATCTTAACAAAACCCTTAAATGAATCTATATTTACTAAATTAAGAAGAGAATTAGGTATTTGTTCAATAACTGAAATATAGAATATAAATAACAAAGTATAATTTAAAATTAAATTAAAATAAATCAAATGGCAAAAATATCAAGTACCATGTCGACAACCCTCCCATAACCCTATCGACATGTAACAATTTATTTTACTTTTGAAATTTTCCCACCAAAATTCAAATAAGTGGTTATATATTCTTCTTATTACGAAATTTTGTTCATTCTTTCTATCCTTCCTCTGATCTATCTTCTGAAAACAATTAAACAATGGCCTTTTCTTCCAAATCAAAAAAAATTAAACCTTTTCAATCCCTTCTCCTTCTACTGGACCATTTCAACGAATTACGCTTGCACGAATGATGAAAATGGAGGATTGCTTGAAGGATGCACTGCAACTAATGACTGAAATTCAAGTAGTGCAACTCAGAATGGCCAAAGAACAAGAACGGCAAGGCAAAATCCTTAGAAATTTGCAAAAGTTTCTAATGGACAATCACGCTAATCCGATCTTGATTGATGAAGAATCTTCAGGAGATCAAGTGCAAGAGGATAGCGAGGAAGAAGAAGAAGAACCTTCATGGAAGAAGAGCACGCTGAAGATGACGACAAAGTTGTTTGCGTTGGCGAAGTGTGCTTTGACAATCATGGAAATCGAGTCAAACAATGTGGAAATTTCTGTTTCCACTACCCAAATTGCTCGATTCATAGAACTCCTATTTTCAAGGACACACATTAGTTTATTTTCTCTCTTTCTTATTGTTATATGATCTTAATTTTGTCTTCTACGCAAATGTAAATATAAAAATATATAATTAATAAATAATCTGTGTTCTTATATTTGATTTCTCACATTATCACTATTGTAAGTATGATCATATATGGAATCTTAGTTAGGATGGTTAGTAATTAAGGAATAATTTTTAATTTTAGAATTAAGTGATGATTATTTATGATAACACTATCATTATAATCACATGTCATATAGTATTAGATTAAGGGGGAGTTATATAGTTTGGAGATAGTTTTTGTTGATGACAAAGGAGGAGAAGTATAAAATAGGATAGTTATGCATAGATTAAGGGGGAGTTATTAGGATAGAAGTAATATTTTATAAACAAAGGTTGTCATCATCAAAAGGGGGGAGATTGTCAGTCCCTGAGAAGATGGTTTCGATGACAACAACTTTAGAATAAGATTATAAAATATAAATACTAACATTATAGTTTAGATATATATGTACATGTAGAATTTAACCATGCAGGTATCAAGAACGAAGACTGTACGGTATAGAGATTCAAGACTGAAGATATCAAGACTGAAGACTCATGAGTATCAAGATTATCAAGAGTTCAAGGTTTCAAATAATAAGTAATTTAGTTAGGAATTTTGCTAAAACTCCTAGAAAAGCACTGGCATCTTAAAATCCAATTTATTCGTGGAATGGAATCCACTTCGAGCCCGTTAAAGGGATGGAACCCTAAGTAGGATGGAACCTACGAAAAATCTAGTGGAACATTGTTTTGTATCCACTAACTTTTTTCCAAATGTTTTACAAAATTATATCTTTTTTTCAAAATAATTTCAAAATTTTCCTTTTAAATGAATCAAAAACATCTATCCTGGTTTTAAAAATACTTTTAGCCTTAAAATAATCTTTGTCTTCAAAATCAAACTATCCTTGGTTTTAAACTATCTTTTAATCGTAATATATTTAACTTTTAATATTTATACTTAGATTTAAATATAAAATTATAGTAAAATTATATATACATTATTTTATGTACCAAAATATTATTCTCAATACTTAATTATGTATTTTAACTATAGTTAAGTATATTTATAAAGTTTAAAATAGTTTTAATACAAGATAGAAGTTATTTTCAAAGAAAAATGAATTACCTAAAATTGCTTAGGCCTGTCGACAACCCCAATATACCCTTGTCGACAAGGTGGTAGTTTACTTCAAAATTTTGAATTTCAAAGGAACTGTCTATTCGTCATATTCTTTCATGAATGGACATGGTTGTTGTTCTACTATAAATAGGGGAAGTTTTAAACGAATTTATATTCATAATTTCTCTGATTTCACTCCTCCTCTTCTTCCATATTTCTTTATATATATTTTTATCATTACTCTGCCGAAATCAACATTGAATCTAACTAGATTATTTTAGTTTGATTCTCTATCACTATCTCAACAAGATCTCAGTGCTATTTAGAGTTATAGGCTTCTTTTAAAATTAATTGAGTGAAAAAAAAAGGTGTGATTGTAGCCTGTGAAATCAATCAAGCGAGAAAAGGTGTGATTATAGCCTGTGAAATCAATTGGGTGAACTTGTTTCCCGTAAAATCAAGTATCTCTACCCAGAAGATTGTGAATCTGGAGTGGTGTACCTCATGGCCTTGAAATTGAGGGTGTAATTGTAAAAATTGATTTTGAAAGGACATCCGTACTTGTGTGCGGGACTGGATGTAGGGTAACTCCGAACCAGTATAAAATCTGATGTGTTCTTTCCTTTATTGCTTTTACTTTATTTCTGCATCTGTGTTTGATTCTGTGATCATATCTGTGTCTGAATATTGCATACATTTGTGTTCAAATTAATATGAACTCAAAAAGATTTAGTAATTCCTTAAACACTATCCACCCCTCCCCCTCTAATGTTAATTCTAGCCTTAAGATCCATAATTCGCATTTCTCACAAAGCCATCTAACCTTAGCCCACTACTATTGGACAAATGGGCTCAATCTACTCTCAATGATGACAATGCTACCTACTCTTCAAAGATAATTTGTCTCAGGTGTTTCTAAAATGGAAGAAAACATGTCAGGTCTCTAGTGTCAATCCTCATCGTCACCAAGCAAATAAGCAGTGAACGTTTAGCAGCCTAGGTCCTCATGATGATATTGCAACGAAGAAGAAGGGAAAATGCACAGAGCTTATTTGAATGCACACAATTAGTTAATCTAGTTCTTACTGCTCCACAACTTTAGTTTAGTTCTAGATTTAAATAAATTGATTCCCCTATGAGAATATTTGTTTGGCAATGATGTTGCATGAAATCAAATTGAAGAGCTACTACCATTCGATTATTATCCTCCCTTATCTATCAGTGACTGCAAACTGGATGAAAGAACACGGGTATTTGTTGATGTAACACCCCTAATTTTATATTAACATTATTCAGGGGATTTATTTGATAAATGAAATAGAATAATGTGATATGTGGGGATAAAGAGAGTGAGATTTGATAATTAATTAGGTCAGGCCAAAATTAATCAATTAATAAGATTGTTTTAAGCATAAGATAGAAGAGAATTAATGAGAAGCGCAAATTATGAATAATTCCTTATTTCATTCCCATAACCCTTTCCTCCCTCATTCATTCTCATTTTCATTTCATAACAATCAAAATACAACCTAAAAAGCCGACCATTAATAAAAGAACAAGAAGAGGGAAATCTAAGTGATTCAAAGGGAAAGCTTAGGGAAATCAATCAAACATCAATCTTCCTATCCACTCTAAGGTGAATTATAGTTACCCATGTCATTTATATGTGTTGAATTCGGATCTAGATAGGAATTCCAAATTGTTTGTGATGATATGCCACGTTATGATTTATTATATCCTTGATTGGATGATTGATGATTTATGAGAATTTTAAGAAACTACTATAATATGTTTTAAGGGAAAAAAACTAAATTTTAATTTCTAATTGACTTAAAATTTTGATATGATGTATAAAACATTATTTTATATATGTTTTTTGATTTCATAATTTTCCAAGGTCATATGAATATTTTATGAATTTGCTAAGAGGAAATAAGGGTTTCTTTCATGTTTTAATTATTAAAAATAATTAAATAAATAGTTTGATTTCGAAATTTTTATATGTGAAAGAAGATGTAAATTCTGATTTTTGGATATTTTTCCCAAGTGGTTATGATTTTTCTATGAACTAATTATGGTAGAAAAACAATTATAATTACAAAGGTCTGGAAAATGTTTTACGAATGTAAAATGTGTTTTCCAGTAAATTTCCAAAAAGGATATGGAAATTTTTTGTTAACTAATAATATTTTGACAAGAGGCAAGGGTTGGTAGACAGAAATAGATCTAAAAATAAACAAATCAGCTTTATAATTATTCACAGAAATTCCATTGTAGATATTGGGCAACTCCAATTCATTTGTCATCCATGAAAGTCGATACGTGGGATAACTAATGTTCTAAGGGTATTGAAACTACAAAGTTGATATCTATCTTGAATGATGTATGTGATATCTACTTTATATGTATGAGATGCATCAGCCATTATAGAGATTCGACACTAAGTCATTTAGGAGTATGATATCTCAAGGCTGTAGAGGTTCAACACCTTAAGGTTTAGGGAATCTACATTGTTCTTAAAAGTTCGACAACCTCTTTGTTTTTTAAGGTTTGGTGACTCTATAGCTTTTTAAAGTTTCAACATCTTAAGTTTTTAAGGTTCGATGCCTTTTAGGATACAGAGGTTTGACATCCCTAAATGTTTTAAACTCGGCACATCTTATCACCTATATATATTTGACATCTATGTTTATGGAATTGATGTCGTACATTCATAATTTTGACATCTTTATTTTATGGCATATTAGCCATAGGTTTATAAAGTTGATATCTAAGTTTTATAGGCTTGAAAGCCTTATGTTTTGCAAACTAAAAACTATGTTTTAAATGCATAGTAGCCTATGCCTTTTGGAAATCGGTAACTTATATTTTCAACATCATAGTCATATGTTTTACAAATCAGAATGTTTGTTTTTTAGACTCAATATAGAGGCTTGTATCCTATTTTTATGGTATAGATGTTGTATGTTTATACCTTGAATAGTTTTATTTAGTGGCTTTATAAGCCATATGTTTTAGTGGCTCAATAACCTCATTGGGAAAACCAATGCTTTAAAGGTTCAACATACACATGTTTTAGAGGTTCGGCAACCTCGTTAGGGATACTAATGAATGTAAATTAAACGCATTTGGATAAATAATGTAATATTCCTGTTATTATATGATTTATGATGGGTTCATAGTAATTTTAGGAAAACTATGAAATGTGCGATGGATAGTCCACATAATATACAAGATGGGTAGTCTTATGATTTGATGGTTTCATAGTAATCCTAGAAAAACTATGATATGTATGATGGTAGTCCATATGACCTTAGGTAGATAGACCATACGTGATGGGTAATCCATAAAACTAGAGATATATAGATAATCGATATAATATGTAGATGGGTAATCCATATAACATGAGATAGATAATCCATACAATATATGAGATGGGTAGTCCATATGATTTAAGAAGGATAGTCTAATTATTTTAAAACGGATAGTCCATAAATTAGTGACAGACAGTTCATTTTATGAGGTGGGATAAGGTGGGGAGTTTATAACCCTACGAAGATAGATTAGCCAGACTTACCCATAGTTCATGCTTGCATATGATTATATTATATTGTCCTAACCACTGTGGTTGCAGGTGCATAGACTATGATTGAAATATTTGGTTAAGATACTAGTGAGGAGAAAACCCATTCTGCTTAGTGGCATGGTCTCACTAGAAACCTATTTTGATTCAAGATTGTACATTATTATTCATACCAGAATTTTTGTCTGACCTAAAGTTTTTTCTCCTTTACTATGCCAAAATGATCTGGAAAAACTCTCTTACTGCGATCTTGTTGTTAAGGATGTTTACACATTCTGCTCAGGAATCGAAAGATTCAATTGCCATTTTTAATGCTGACCATTGTCTGGATCAAACTATAAGCTGGGGTGATTGAGAGGCACACCGATTTAAAACATTTTTTACTATCCTAAGTTGAAATCTAATCCTACTAATATTGCTAGGATTTTTTATACTTCTCTGGTTAATTTAAAGAGCTCAACTAATATAATGCCTATATCAGAGAGATAGTCGAGATCAAAAGCTTCATGCATTCAAAATCCATTGGAGGAATTAAAGTCGAGGTATCTACTATAGCTGCAAAAAAGTGTTCAATACTGCATCGAGGATCCTAAGCCTCATTTTAAACGATCTGTATTGCTCATGTAATAAACATTGTAATTATTATGAAAAATATAGACATAGGGATATTGGATGGCTCGAGCTAGTAAAAAAATATCTCTATGTTAATTCTTTTGACATAGGTAATTAATCCAACTAGACTTAGAGATGTTAGATGGCTCAAACCTGTATAAGAAATCAGTATGTTAATTATGTTAACATAGTCAACTGGATGTAGGGATATTAGATGGCCCAAGCCAGTTATAAAAATAAAACTACATAAATTATAGCCTGGCTTCTTCAGCCAAATAATTAAACTGGAAATAGGGATATTGGATGACCCCAACTAGTATAAAAACCTCTTTATGTTAATTCTATTAACATAACAACATTGATGTAAGGATATTAGATAGCCTAAACTAGTACTATAAAAATATGCACTTGATTTGAAAAAGCCATAGATATGCTACTTCACTTCAGAGTAAAACATCAATCCTCTCCTCAAATAGTGGAGTGGATCGTGCCAAGCGCATGAATATGAAACTGCACCCAAATAGTGGGGCAAATCATACCAAGCACGTGGCAAAACATGCGACCTAAAAATAAAGTTCAAGAAGCATGAACTGCATTAGAAATTAATTCAGAAAATGGCAAGGAAAAACAACGTATAGAATGTACCGCAACCTACAGATCAGGTAAAATTCCAAAAACTACTTAAATCTTGCCAAGTATATATCAAAAACTAAGACTTACTCAGATTTACTCAGTTCCACTTATACTTACCAAAATTTTGTTTATGATTATATTTTCAACACACCACACATACTTCACAAATAAAAATAGGTAAAAGCAATCACAATACGGGTTATATTAAAACCTATGTTCTCAAGACTATACCCATAAGAAAAGAAAACGATGTTAAGAATTTGACTTAGAATCATAGGAAGAACTAGTTATAATCCTTCTTCAACTGTATGATCTACGGGAATACCATGTTGGATGTGGAGGAGAAACACTTATTAGTTGGAGACTAATAGGTGGCCCATTCAATTCAGTAATGGCAACATATGAACAACTGGTCGCAGTGCAGTCGTAAGCGGTACGAAGGTCATAGTTAGCGTCGGCCATAGGATTATCATAATCCTACGGGTCATATTCGTAGTTTTCATGATTATACAGAAAAGGTAGATCGGGTCTAGGCCAAACATGTTTGAAAACTTCGACTGCATGCCTCATGTCAATTACTATCATTACCTTCATTACCCTCTCATTAGGAAGTTACTCTAATAAGAAGCCCAATCCATCCCACCTTGAGAAACAGCAATGGAATCAACACGAGCTTCACACTCTAAGTTGTTTATGTTATTCTCAAAGGCATTCACACATCTCATGGCCATCTCCTAGTATGTTCAATCTCACCAAAAATTTGGTCCATTGTTTTCTCAGTCTCTCTAGAAAAGGGGTCAAAATGCTCATTTGCAGTAGAAACATAAAGTGAGGTGCGTATTCTAGATGTTCCCAATTCCTTCTTATAATGATCCTCCAGCTCAGTAAACTTAGCTTCATAATAGTTATTCAAATAATTCTTCCATTTAAGAACTTTGTATGGGTCAGCTCCTGGCGAAGGCAAGGGAGTAGCACTAAGGATAGAAAAGGCACCTAGGGTCAAGGTTGTAGAGGGTGCATCTTCGACACTAATCTTCTTTGCAATCTTCCCATATAATTCCTTAACTATTCATGATTTCATTTGTATATGTGACACCATATATACTTTCGACATATTTCATAAAATTTCCAATTCTATGGCTCTAACCAAAGCAGAACTATGCCCTTTTTTTAACATATCCACCTCTTAATCTTGATCAAAAGCCGCAGGCCGAAAGAAAAACGAGCCTACACAAGACAAAATTAAAGATATGAACTACTAAGTAAAGCAAGTACAAGAAATGTATAGTCTTCATAAAGAAAATATTAATTTGTATATCATCTATACAACTCAAAAGTAGTTCCAAACAATGTAAATTTACAAAATCATGTGCTATCGCAAATTATGACAATACAACGCTAATAACATCTAAATCATACTAGGTAGAGGAGGGTCTGAGCTAATGAAAAAAGCTTATCAGGGTCATAACAAGCTTATGCCCAATGATCTACTGGCCCTTCTATGGGTATTTCAAAAACCATGACATTGCATAAGAAATTCAGATCAAGCACATGATAGAAGAAACAAAAATGGCTTTGGCACGCAGTAAGAAAGTCTGCCCTATCTTACTTTCTATTTTCCCTTTTCTAAGTTTTTCTAAGTAAGAGGCGATCTTACCCCAAGCTTCATGCAAGGAATCCTCAAGTTCATGGATCTTGAGTAGGGCTTTATCCTTCATATTATCAAGAGTATTAGCCATTCGGCCTTAGTATTCATGGTATTTCTTGAAATATCACCAAAATACCTAAGGGCATTGGTCTTCCATTCTTCCTTCCTAGATAAAGAAAGTGACTTGGATATGACTACACCATCTGCTTCTTACGATGAGCATGAATGATATCTAAACAAGGTCTTGCCGCCACTCTCTCTCCTTCATGTCTTTCTTTATCCCCGATCCGACAAACAATTTGAGCAAAAAAATCTTCTATATTTCTCCCTATTTGCGCCATTTCTACCTCATAGACGACCCCACAAAGTGCCCAGCCATCCTTCAATGATTAGTGTGAGTTCTCTGGTTTTAATTCTGATGCCAAAACTCCTTCACATAATTTAACATTAAGTTAATGTTGACGACTCAGTGAATCTTTCGCCTCCTTGAGTTTTGTTTCGACCTCCCTTAAATCTTTTACAAAATTTCTTGTTAGCTGGTGTAAGGTGAAGATTCTCCTTTTTTGGAGTTGAAGTGGAAGTTATGGATGCAACCTCAAATTCAAATACACTTATGTCATGGAGGCTATGAACAGTGGGGGAGAAGGAATGTAAGGTTCAAAAGCTTCATTAAATTCAAAAAAGGGCTCATACGTGTCAATCTAATTAATAATAAGTAAAATCGACTGAAATAATATTGAAATATACCATGTAAAAAATATAATAGAAACATCTATTATCACTAACTGCATCAAGTCAACAAACCCATATATAAAAAGAAAAAACACACAATAACAAAGATAGGTAGAATTCAATCCTTATGTGAGTTTTTAAGCCTACGCCAAAACCACTCCAAGTGGGGGTCATCAGATGGAAAAGAGCTGCGTTTTAAGGTGTACTACAATCAGCGTAGTACAAAATCATTAAGGGCATATTTCTCTTTAACTACTTGGTCAATCCTACAAAGTAAACCTTGAGTTTCATCCCTAAGTTTTGTAAAGAATCGTCTAATTATTTCTCACGCATGTGGATAGCCGCAACACTAAGACCACGATGACCTACGGTTAGAGTTCCGAGCCTGTCTTCACTTTCCCTCAAAATTTTAGTAAAATATAACTTCTTCTGAGTACTAAAACAAACAAAACAATAAAGACGCCATGATCATTCTTAAGACAACGACTATATAAAAGCAGCCATAAAGAAAAACTGGTATAACAAAAATGTTTTCCATTGCATATTGAATAAAATTCAGGAACTCACTTACAAAAATTTGAACATTTATATGAGGATTCAAAATAACATTGATTGTCTTAGCCCCCATGGTATCTTTAGACACGTCACCCTCCCGAGTCTCCTTCTCTCCCCCACCCCCCTTAGTTACTTATAAAGAAGCAGAAGGAGAGGCAAATCTACATAGCAACCTACTCTTTCCACTTGGCTCGATAGAAGGAGTAATTACTTTCAATCACTTTTGGGTAACCTACGAAGACAAGGCTGGCCTCGGCTCCAAACCGATGCCTAGATAAGGCATACAGATTGCATGCTACAGTAGAAGTTCTCTCCCTAAGCTATTACTGCTTAGCTGCCATCTCATCCTATGTTGCCATCAAATCATGATCCTTCTTTTTTAGCTTACATTTTTTCAAGGCCAAGGCATTTTCCATAGATTTGGCCTCCATCATAGGCCTTTCTCAAAACATTTTGAAGTTCTCCTCTATTTTAGCATTGGTAAAAGCAATAGAAGTAAGATCATTTCAAGCGTAGTGATATGACCATGAGCAACGAGCTCATTACCTTCCTACCTTTTCTAAGCCTCAACCTCCAGGGCTCCAATCTAAACAAGTAATAGTTAAATAGGACAAAAAATGCGCTTACATAGCATCAAGATCTTTCTAGCTCAGACATGAGCTCGGAAGGAGAAATCTCAGGAGGCAAAAGAGGGAGATGAGGAGTAGGAGACGAAGCAATATAGGTAAGTTATCCAGTGTGATCCTCCTTGGCTGCTCTACAAGGTCATAAATGACCCCACCAGGCAGAGACTAATATCGAATGTCGAGGTCAGGACAACTCTGTAAAGGAGAGATGGAAAGAGCAGCTGAAGTAGAAACAATTGGATCCTTTGAAGGAAGAATAGAAATGACTACCTTCATAGGGCGCTGACCATAATCCTTATCAATCTTACGTGGTCTCTTAGGGGAAGGCCTCTTCATTGGTTTGTTAAGCTTGGGAAGCATCGTAATGACCCAAAATTTAATCACTTTAAATATGGTTATTTAATATACTTTTAAATAAGTAATAAATGGATTCATTATTCAAAATACCCCTTTTTAAATATTAATTAATGATGGTGAGATTATTTTCAAAATATGTTTACAAAAATAATTTGTTTAAAGAAAAATAGTAAACGTGACTGGAAATCGTTTTTCGAATTACCAACTTTTCGATGTCTAAAAGTTGTTGAAAACGTTGTACACATTTGAGTTAAGACATATACACATTTGCAAATGATATAAATAAGGTTAAGGATAATTAAGATAAGATAAAATAAATATTTATTTATGTAATAAGAAAAAGTAAGGTGAAAAGTGATATTTTCTTAAGTTTAAAGTAAGATAAAAAGCAAATGTCAAATTTTATGGCAAATAAGTACAAGATAGTGTAATATCTAGTGGACAAAAGGGGGAAACAAGAGAGTTAGCATGTAAAGGAAGGAATTGAGGGAGGTAGTGACGATGTGTTCAAAAAGTAGTGGAGGGTAGTGGTACTTTAGGGCATTTTTGTAATTTTCCTAATTTATTTTATATAAAAGCGATTTCTATTTTCCTCTCTCTCATTTTTCATTCATTATCATTTTTCCTTAATGCTTCATCTTCTTTCAAAGCTTTGAAAAACTCATTAATGGTTTCCATTTTAAATTTCCAAAGTTTAATAATCAAAGCCTTTTCCTTTAATCCTTTTCAAACTTGTTTTAAACTTATTATTCCTTCTACACCTCTCCTTCAAACGAAAACCCAAGAGCACCCCAATAGCCCCATGGCTGTGACGACTCGTCTTTCATTCCACAGAAGACGTATCATCGATAAGAAAGAAAGAGATAGAAATAGAAAAGATAGAAAGAAAAGAACAACAATATCAGAATCTCATAGCGGAAACGGAACAAAATATAATATTGCACATATCCATTACATAGTTTTACATACCATAGTACACAAAATAAAACGACTTCATTACATTAAACATTTATAAGAGTCTACCAAACCATACAACCCAAAACACAACTTCAAAATGTCACTATAGCGGATAGAGATAGATAGGTACGTCTGGACTCCAGCTCCAGCTTCCAAACATTTGCCAATCCCAACCTAATCACTTGGCTACTCATAAAAAATTTGAGTATCCAAGAATTTATGAAAAACAAAATAAACTCCAGGTCAGACATGGGTCTGGTGTGAGTAAACAGGTTAAAGTTGTTTAACTTTTAAAATCATTTGAAAACAAAAGGCATCACGTAAGACTTCCCACACCTAAACACGGGTAAGTTTTTTACCTTACGCTAACCAAAGCATTTGATAGGAAATCCAGTGATATTATAATAGGGTCTAGGGTTTTTAAAATAAAATACAAAAATTGCTGGAATGCTTACATCTCACGTTCCAACATAGTTGGGCACAATCAAAACCGTACCTGCACTTATTGGAGTTTGGATTCCATACAATGGCAGGGCTACTGGGGTACCGCCCGTCATATTACAGGGCCTAGATCACCGTACCGAGGACCACTCCCGATCCCCTGCAACACAAGGCCGGAACCATCCCTTACTGGACTGCTCCGAACAGGACAACCCCGTAGTTGTGGCCAACAACTGTCCACATAGCCGAAATAATAAGGGACTTTTAAACAGGGGAAAATCTCGTCCTACTTGGGCATGACCCACTTAGCCTTGCTGCACCTCCCCTGTTTCAGCCATTCCTGGTTGATGAGGCTTGAGGCTACGATTACCATTATAGGACACATCTCTTAGAATGCTCATCATCCACCTAACGATGTACTGAAAGCATTCAATCCATACAAGTTCGTTCCAGGTTCGAACGAAACCGAAGGCATTATTTCATTACACTCATTTTGGAATCACCCTCAGAGTTAACGACAATAACCCTTGCACTCTAAAACTCCATCTCGATCTTCACTTGAAATGTCACGACCTAATGTTTAACTTGGATAGATGTGGTTTTCGAAAAATTAGACTTGATTCCCGATCCCGATCTCATCGAAATCCAAACACCATCTTAAAGGTCAAGTTGTTTAAAGATTTAAACAATTCAATTCAATTTTTAATATTGAATTCACACAGCATCATTCACAGATAATAACAATCATCTATCACAGATATATACAATATCCCATCATAGAATATCTCAGATTATCATCCAACAAATATCAACCAAATCCTGACATTCAATTCAAAATAATCATCCATAAGCAAGCATATCTCTAATTCATATTATAATTAATTTAATTAATTCAAATTAAATTAATTAATTAAGAATTAATCACTTTACCTTGCCTAACCAATCATTAATTAATTAATCACAATCATTTAATTAATTAATCACTTTTTAATTATCCTCATTATCAATTAATTAATCTTTAATTAATTAATTAATAATTCTTTAATTATTAATTAATAACTCCAGTTATTCATTATTAAAACTTGATAAAAAATTAATCATTCCTTAATTGATTATTAATTAACCCTTAATTTACAATTAATTAATCTTAATTAATTGCTTAATTAATTACAAATTATAAATTAATTTACTTAATCAATTAATTATAATCAATTAACCTTAATCATTTAATTAATTAATTCTTAACCACTAATTAATTAACTATTAATTATAAATTAATTAATGTTTAATTACTTAATTAATTAACTCTAATTATTTAATTAGTTAATTCTTAATCATTAATTAATTAATCACTAATCACTTAATTAATTACTAACCATTTATTAATTAATCTTCCATAACTAATTAATGATTTAAATCTTTATAAATTAATTATTTCAAAGTTATTAATTAATTTCACTTTAATTACTTTATTAATTAAGTAAACTATAACCATAAAATCTTAATTAACTTTCAAAACAAATCAATTACATTAATTACTCAAAATTATTACATACTTAAAACATTTCCAATTTGTTTAAAACTTAATTACTTTTTAAAAGTTAAATTTAAATGAATATAAAATCATCTCAAAATTTAATTATCAAAGTATAAAATACTTTAAGTTAAAAAGTTTAATATTTTCACAAAGTAGTTTAAATAAATTTTAAATTTTAAAACTTAAAACAAATTTTGAAAAAAACCTTTTAAACATTACTTACTTTTGGTATGACCCAACCAAACTCGAAACAACTCGAGTTCCCTCCTCTTCTTCCTTTCTTTTTCTTAGCTAAGTTAAAATTCAAATTAAAACTGTAATTACAAGGAACTGGAAAGAAAAACAATGCACCCCTAACCCAGGCACGAACAACAACATCAACCCATGCCTTAACACGAGCAAAACCCAACCCTACTCGATCGTCACTTCGAGTCGCACAACACAAAACCCTCTGACACAACCATTATCACCGTGCACGTGTATGACGCACCGACGCCTCCGCCACCACCAGCGACACCACGCGCAAGCCCCTCCTTGTCCACTGACACGTCTCCGACCTTCGACCAGCCATTGCGCGATCTAGATCAAAAACAAAGTAGCTCGAACCCATCACCTGAACAACACTTCGCTTGAAAATCCCTTCAATCACACGATGCCGACCATCGATCGCCTCGAAAACTCGGCCACCTCACCGCAAGATCTCCACGCTTCTGCTTCTAAAATCATGCGCAACTCGATCCACCCCACGTTTCCCAGTCACTCCATTTCGAACGCGACCCAAAACACTGAGTAAACCCTAGTTTCCCCAATTTCTAATTCCTCGATGATTGGTTACCACTTCAATGATTTTCCTCAGTTACATCGATCACCGTTACAACTCCGACCCAAACCTCCAACCCTAAAATCTACCCAGACACCAGAATTTGATCGAAAGGTCATTTCTGGTCATCCTAGAAATGCTCCAAAATTCCATACCTAAAATTCTTGATTTTGTTATTAAAAATCCAGTTTTCCATGTTGATTCAAATTGCAAACACGAATCAAGAAATCAAGGTACTTGGTTTTATCATATTTTAAGGATTTTTACTGTTTTTCCTTTGTTCCAGAGAAATTTCCATAGTTAAAATTCTTAAACAAAATTTAAATTTTAGATTATGATCCTATAATCACATTGGCTATGAATCATTAGATCCAGTAGTAACTGGATTGGCAGATTTGTATATTTATATGTATTTGTTTTAAATTTCTAGACTCTGTAAATTTCAAAACAGAGATCAATCTTCATTTCAATATACTAGATCAACACATATATATAGAAGTTTTAAACATAAACATGCAAGCAAAAATTATTAGAGTAGTCACATGCAAGTTATTTAGTTTCCTAAATTTCTTTAATTTATGCTTACTCACCTGAAAATTTTCAAACAGAGACCAAGATTTGAAGTCTGGAAAGAAATTGATTGCAAATCTTAAAACTTAATTGTTGATTTGCTAGAAAGTTGAATGCTCAGGTTGAAGTTGAAATTTTGAAACTGCTACTAGAATTGCAAGCTTGCTGTTAAATCCTTGTTCAAGTTTGAATTTGATAAAGATTTCTTTGCTGGTTTGTTCTTAAGTTACAAACTATTTCTTAATTTTAGAATGTGAAGATAGAAAAAAAGAAAAGAAGTGAATATATATATGTTTATATAGATAAAATTTAGTTTTTTTAAATAAAAAAAATGACACTTGTAATATTTTCTAACATTTGTCATTACACATGGTTATCCTCTTAACACATGTTATTAGATTGCTTCATAGTTTAACAAATGTAATTCTCATGCAAAAAGGATTTTTAAATGTTTTTATTAATAATTTTCTAAATTTAAAATACATTTTTAATTTATATAAACCAATTCTTCTTAAAAGAAATAACTATAAATCAAATTTTATATTCTAAATAAAATCATAGAAATACACTTTTAAAATCAATGTATGATCTAAGATATAAATAATTATATTTTGAATTTTAACTTAACAATTCAAATTCAAATAACATTTAAATTCAAATTAAAAATCAAATTTGATATGTATGCAATTTTAACAAAGCCATTTCCACTTGTATATATTAATTTCAATTAAAATCAATAAATATTCACAACCCATTTATTATTATTTAAAATAACAATTTAATTAATTTTACTTAATTTATTAAAAAGATTATAACATTTAAATTAGGTTTGAAATTCCGAAATATCACATTCCTCCCCCCTTAAAAGAATTTCGTCCCCGAAATTTAAACAAAGGATAATCCAATATTTCTCATTTTATTTCAACTATTCAAGCATACATATCATCCATACATAAGCAATCAACAAAAAAAACATCCAAACAACAATACATCCAATACAAACATCATTAGCTATTGGGACACATATTCGGATAAGCCTTCCTAAAACTATCCAGAGTATCCCAAGTACAATCTCTGGGATCCTCACTCCACTGGACTTTAACGAGCTTCACTATCTTGCTTCTAAGTTGTCTCTCATCTTGATCAACAATTTGAACAGGATGTCTGACAACTGATAAGACCGGCTCAACCTCTAAGTCTTCCTGCACAGCTGGCTCCACAATAAGAGATGGATCGTGCACGTATTTCCTCAGATGAGATACGTGGAAAACATTGTGAATTCCATCCATCCGGGCTGGCAATTCAATCCTGTATGCTACGACACCAATCCTGTCGAACGCCCGGAATGGACCAATATATCTCAGGGCGAGTTTCCCTGTCTTCCCAAATCTTACTGCTCCTTTAATAGGGGAAACTTTGACAAAGACCAAATCACTAATCTCAAGCTCTAATTGTCTTCGTATTTTATCTGCATATTTCTTTTGACGATCCTGAGCAGCTGTCATCCTTTTCTTGATAAGCTCAACTTTAGAAGATGCTTCACGGACCAGATCTGGTCTAAGCACAAGACGGTCTTTTGACTCTATCCAACAGGCTGGGGATCTACACGGTCTTCCATACATAGGTTCATAGGGAGCCATCTTAATACTTGCTTGGTAACTGTTATTATAAGAGAATTCCACTAGATGTAGATGGTCCTCCCACGATCCACCAAAATCCAATATACATGCCCTCAGCATATCTTCTAGAATTCGATTAAGCCTTTCCGTCTGCCCATCTGTCTGGGGATGATATGCTGTACTTAATCTCAAACTTGTTCCCATAACTGATTACAAAGCCTCCTAGAACTTGCTGGTGAAAATAGGATCTCGATCACTTACAATACTGACCGGAACACCATGCAATCTGACTATCTCTCTGAAGAAAATTTCTGCCAGAGAAGCTGCAGTATGAGTTGCCTTAACTGGTATAAAATGAGCGCTTTTAGTTAGACAATCCACAATTACCCATATTCCTTCATTCCCCTTCTTAGTTCTAGGAAATCCGTCTATGAAATCCATCGAAATCATCTCCCACTTCCACATCGGGATCTCCAAAGGTTGCAACAAACCGATTGACTTCTGCTGATCCCCTTTAACTTGCTGGCAGATAGCACAACTATTAACGAAAGCAGCTACATCTTTCTTCATTTTCGGCCACCAGAAAACTCTTCTCATATCTTTATACATCTTTGAGATTCCTGGATGGATATTTAATCTGGAATGATGACTCTCAGATAAGACTTCATGCCTCAATCCATCTATATCAGGTACACACAAACGACCATTAATCCTCAATGCTCCTTGATTGTCCACCTTGAAATCCGAATATCGACCATCCTTGGTTCCAAGAATCAGTTCTCCAAAAGATCTATCCTCCATTTTCTTGCTTATGATTCTCTCCTGGAGAGACGGAAACAACTACCAAAAGAGATAGAACTGCATTCCTGCTAAGAGCGTCTGCCACAATGTTCGCCTTTCCCGGGGTATACAGAATATCCAAATCATACGATGCCAAGAACTCGACCCATCGTTGCTGTCTTAGATTAAAATCTTTTTGAGAGAAAAGATATTTCAACAGTTTGTGATTCGTAAATAACTCGAACTTCTCTCCCAAAAGATAGTGCCTCTAGATCTTCAAAGAAAAAACAATGGCCAACAGCTCTAGATCGTCCGTAGCGTAATTCCTTTCATGTGGCTTCAATTGCCGACTCGCATACGCAATTACCCTACCATTTTGCATCATAACTGCTCCCAATCCAACAATACAGGCATCCGTATAAACTTCAAACTTGCTCTTCCCATCCAGAATAGCCAACACAGGAGCACTTGTCAACCTTACCTTCAGATTCTGAAAAGCCTCCTCACATTCAGGTGTCCACTTGAATCTAGCTCCCTTCCTTGTCACCTTGGTTAGGTACGAAGAGATCTTGGAATAATCCATAATAAACTTCCTGTAGTAACCGGCCAATCCCAGAAAATTGCGAACTTCTGTTGGTGTCCGAGGCTACTTCCACTCCAGAATAGTCTCAACTTTAGCTGGATCTACCGAGATTCCCTCACCAGAAACAATGTGCCCCAAAATTTTTACTTTTGATTTCCAAAAATGGCACTTAGAGAACTTTGCCTTCAGAACATGCCTTCTCATAGTTTCCAATACTATTCTCAAGTGCTGCTTGTGCTCTTCTTCCGACTTAGAGTAAACCAAGATATCATCAATGAACACCAAAACGAACTTATTCAAAACATCACAAAAAACCCAGTGCATTAGGTCTACAAAGTAGGCAGGAGCGTTGGTTAACCCGAAAGGCATAACCAACCACTCATAGAAACAATTAGGTCCCCTAAATGCAGTTAAGGAAATACTGCCCTCAGCTACCCTTAACTGATGGAAACCTGATGCTAAATCCAACTGAGAAAAGACTGAAGTTCCATGAAGCTGATCGAAGAGATCATCGATACGAGGAAAAGGATACTTATTCTGAATGGTCACTTTGTTCAATTCTAGATAGTCTACGCAGAACCTTAGTGACCCATCCGACTTGGTGACAAACACCGCAGTAGAGCCCCAGCAAGAAAAACTGGGCCTAATCAATCCCTTCTCCAACAGATCTTGAGTTTGCTTCACTAGTTCCTCCCTCTCCCTAGGAGCTATCCTTCTACTAGGCTGAATTACGGGTACTGCTCCTCGAACCAAATCTATACGAAACTCTATTTCTTAGTGTGGAGGCAAACACTTAACTTCCTCGAATACGCTGAGAAATCCTGGACCACTTTGATATCATCAACCTCCTCTTGAGAAGTCTCAACTCAATGTAAAAGACTACTCAAATGAATTCCAGAGTTATCACACATTACTCTGGCAATCCTACCCAGACTAGTTCCCAACGAAACTATTCTCTCATCATAATTTAAGACAACCTTATATTTATCAAGCCAATCCATTCCCAATATAAGGTCAAAACCCTTAAAATCCAACACATAAGGGTCACAAGAAAAACTATGGGACAGATAGGAGATTTTCAAATCCTTACAAATCTTGTCTAATTTGCTTACCCCTCCTATAGGATTAGATACACAGATGGGCTTGTCTACGGTACTAGGGGTAAGAAAGAATTTCTCTACAGATTCCAGAGAAATAAAACTCAAAGAAGCACCAGAATCAAACAAAACTTTAATATACTTGCCATCTAAAAGTAACGTACCTTCCAATACTCCTTTGCCCTTAGATGAGGTTGATGGTGCGCCTTACAAAGCAAATACTTTATTCTGCTGGACTTTATGAAGGAGCGGGCAATCCTTAATCATATGTCCTAGTTGATGGCAGTTGAAGCAAAGAGACTTCTGAACTAAAGCTGAACCTGGTCCACTATAATGCGGCTACTGCTGCTGTTGCTGAGACCCTTTTCTGGGACACTTGTTCGCCAGGTGATCTTCTTGCTGACAAATATAGCACTTGCGGGGTCCATTGTTGCTTCCCGACTTCTTCTTGTTTTGCCTCTTCCAATTGGGATTGAATTTTCTTTTATTTGGGTTAGAAGAATTCCTTCCCGATGCAGCAACTCGTGCCACTGATCTCTTATTCATCAAATCCTCATGTCTTAATGCCATATCAATTAACTCCACAAAAGATCCTTTCAAGTGTGCTGTCATCCTATCATGAAACTCTGGTCTCAATCCTTGCACAAACATCTCATTCTTTTTGAGAGGAGTGTCTATAAGTCCTGGACCATAGCAAGATAACTCGTTGAATTTGGTCTCGTACTCTCTATAGTCATGCTCCCTTGCTTTAAATTCAGAAAATCTTGATAAAGACGAGTTCTCCCTACTGTAGGCATGAATTTCTCCTCAAACAACTCGTTAAATTCTTTCCAAGACATATCATCCTCTGAGACATCCGCTGTCACTACATCCCACGAGGCTGCAGCACCTCCTTGTAATGCCATGAAGCCATTACCCTCTTCTGCTCATCCGATAACTTCATGCTCTTAAAGATCTTTTCACAAGAGCATAGCCATGCTTGGACCTCAATTATAGTCTCTGACCCTTTAAATGTTTTTCCTCCAAGATTGACGAAGTCCTTACATAATGCAGCAAAACTGACTAGAGACGGTACTGGATTAACCGCCTTATTATCAGTCTGTTCTCTCCTATTATTGGTTGATGTACTTCCTACAACCCTTCCCTTTCTGCCTTTAGAACTCATTCTGGATACCTGGACAAGTAACCCAACCAATTTAGATATGGATATAGTTATATAAGAAAATTACAAATACGCACCCTCAAGATAGATACTATTCCAGAGCCTAGGTGTTTCTCAACCTCGCTCTGATACCAACTGTGATAGTCTAGGCTTTGCAACCATCGATAGCGGCTCAATCGACTGGTAGGCTTTTCAACCATCCCAGCCCCGTCGTGGCTCATAGTGATACCTCGGGTTTGCTTTTACGGCCAGTCTCTCGACTTGCAACCAACCCCGTAAGGCCTTATACTACCCCCGGGGGCATGTAGGGGTAAGAGCCTCCCGTTCGCGACCTAACGCAAAGCGAGAACCCCCTATCACGTTGTACTGTAGCAAACCCAATCCCGGTCTCATCTAAATCCAAACGCTATCTTAAAGGTCAAGTTGTTTAAAGATTTAAACAATTCAACTCAATTTTTAATATTGAATTCACACAGCATTATTCACGGATAATAACAATCACCTATCACAGATATATACAATATCCCATCACAGAATATCTCAGATTATCATCCAACAAATATCAACCAAATCCTGACATTCAATTCAAAACAATCATCCATAAGCATGCATATCTCTAATTCGTATTATAATTAATTTAATTAATTCAAATTAAATTAATTACTTGAGAATTAATCACTTTACCTTGCTTAACCAATCATTAATTAATTAATCATAATCATTTAATTAATTAATCATCTTAATTATCCTCAATATCAATTAATTAATCTTTAATCAATTAATTAATAATTCTTTAATTATTAATTAATAACTCCAATTATTCATTATTAAAACTTGATAAAAAAATAATCATTCCTTAATTGATTATTAATTAACCCTTAATTTACAATTAATTAATCTTAATTAATTGCTTAATTAATTTCAAATTTTAAATTAATTTAATTAATTAATTATAATCAATTAACCTTAATCATTTAATTAATTAATTCTTAACCACTAATTAATTAGCTATTAATTATAAATTAATTAATGTTTAATTACTTAATTAATTAACTTTAATTATTTAATTAGTTAACTCTTAATCATTAATTAATTAATCACTAATCACTTAATTAAATACTAACCATTTATTAATTAATCTTCCATAACTAATTAATAGTTTAAATCTTCATAAATTAATTAATTAAAAATTATTAATCAATTTCACTTTAATTACTTTATTAATTAAAGTAAACTATAACCATAAATCTTAATTAACTTTCGAAACAAATCAATTACATTAATTACTCAAAACAATTACATATTTAAAGCATTTCCAATTTGTTTAAAACTTAATTACTTTTTAAAAGTTAAATTTAAATGAATATAAATTCATCTCAAAATTGAATTATCAAAGTATAAAATTCTTTAAATTAAAAAGTTTAATATTTTCACAAAGTAGTTTAAATAAATTTTAAATTTTAAAACTTAAAACAAATTTTGAAAAAAACCTTTTAAACATTACTTACTTTTGGTATGACCCGACCAAACTCGAAACAACTCGAGTTCCCTCCTCTTCTTCCTTTCTTTTTCTTAGCTAAGTTAAAATTCAAATTAAAACTATAATTACAAGGAGCTGGAAAGAAAAACAATACACCCCTAACCCAAGGCACGAACAACAACATCAACCCATGCCTTAACACGAGCAAAACCTAACCTTACTCAATCGTCACTATGAGTCGCACAACACAAAACCCTCTGACACAACCATTATCACCGTGCACGTGTACGACGCACCGACGCCTCCGCCACCACCAGCGACACCACGCGCAAGCCCCTCCTCGTCCACTGACATGTCTCCGACCTTCGACCAGCCATTGCGCGATCTAAATCAAAAACAAAGTAGCTCGAACCCATCACCTAAACAACACTTCGCTTGAAAATCCCTTCAATCACACGATGCTGACCATCGATCGCCTCGAAATCTTGGCCACATCACCGCAAAACCCCTCTAACACAACCATTATCACCGTGCACGTGTACGATGCACCGACGCCTCCGCTACCACCAGCGACACCACGCGCAAGCCCCTCCTCGTCCACTGACACGTCTCCGACCTTCGACCAACCATTGCGTGATCTGAATCAAAAACAAAGTAGCTCGAACCCATCAACTGAACAACACTTCGCCTGAAAATCCCTTCAATCACATGATGCCGACCATCGATCGCCTCGTAATCTCGGCCACATCACCGCAAGGCCTCCACGCTTCTGCTCCCAAAATCATGCGCAACTCGATCCACCCCACGTTTCCCAGTCACTCCATTTCGAACTCGACCCAAAACACCGAGTAAAACCCTAGTTCCCCCAATTTCTAATTCCTCGATGATTGGTTACCACTTCAATGATTTTTCTCAGTTACATCGATCACCATTACAACTCCGACCCAAAGCTCCAACCCTAAAATCTACCCAGACACCAGAATTTGATCAAAAGGTCATTTCTGGTCATCCCAGAAATGCTTCAAAATTCCACACCTAAAATTCTTGATTTTTTTAATAAAATTCAAATTTTCCATGTTGATTCAAATTGCAAACTCGAATTAAAAAATCAAGGTACTTTGTTTTATCATATTTTAAAGATTTTTACTGTTTTTCCTTTGTTCCAGAGAAATTTTCATAGTTAAAATTCTTAAACAAAAATTAAATTTTAGATTATGATCCTATAATCATATTTGCTATGAATCATTAAATCCATTAGTAACTGGATTGGCAGATTTGTATATTTTTATATATATATTTTTTAATTTCTGGACTCTGTAAATTTCAAAACAGAGATCAATCTTCATTTCAATATACTGGATCAACACACACACACATACAAACAAACATATATATATATATATATATATATATATACATATATAAAAGCTTTAAACATAAACATGCAAGCAAAAATTATCAAAGTAGTCACATGCAATTTATTCAGTTTCCTAAATTTCTTTAATTTATGCTTACTCACCTGAAAATTTTCAAACAGAGACCAAAATTTGAAATCTGGAAAGAAATTGACTACAGATCTTAAAACTTAATTGTTGATTTGCTTGAAAGTTGAATGCTCAGGTTGAAGCTGAAATTTTGAAACTGCTACTAGAATTGCAAGCTTGCTGTTAAATTCTTGTTCAAGTTTGAATTTGATAAAGATTTCTTTGTTGGTTTGTTCTTAAGTTACAGACTATTTCTTAGTTTTAGAATGCGAAGATAGAAAAAAAAAGAAAAGAAGTGAATAGATATATGTTTATATAAATAAAATTTAATTTTTATTAAATAAAAAAAAATGACACTTGTAATATTTTCTAACATTTGTCATTACACATGGTTATCCTCTTAACACATGTTTTTAGAGTGCTTCATAGTTTAACAAATGTAATTCTCATGCAAAAGGATTTTTAAATGTTTTTATTAATAATTTTCTAAATTGAAAATACATTTTTAATTTATATAAACCAATTCTTCTTAAAAGAAATAAATATAAATCAAATTTTATATTCTAAATAAAATCATAGAAATACACTTTTAAAATCAAAGTATGATTTAAGATATAAATAATTATATTTTGAGTTTCAACTTAACAATTCAAATTCAAATAACATTTCAATTCAAATTAAAAATCAAATTTGATATATATACAATTTCAACAAATCCATTTCCATTTGTATATATTAATTTCAATTAAAATCAATATATATTTACAACCCATTTATTATTGTTTAAAATAACAATTTTATTAATTTTAATTAATTTATTAAAAGGATTATCACATTTAAATTGGGTTTGAAATTCCGGAATATCACAATGGCCGAGCCCACTAGGCCTTATTTCCCTTTTTAAATCTCCAAAAATCTAATTTTTACCTAAGATAATCAAAGATCTAAGGCCATTCCAAGTTGAAATTGCAATTCTAGTCGATTTGGTTAAATTTTGGTGAGTAAATACTCTATTTTAGGGAATTTTTTTAGCTTTTATTTATGTTGTTTAATAAGGAGTTAAATATGTTTTTTTGATGGGTTTTAGTGATGGTTTGGTTTCGTATATACGTCCTTATGTGTAGTGTTGATTTACATTTTGAAAAATGAAGTCCAATGTAGTGATTAGCTAAAAACCAATGATGTTTCTTGTGTTTGTTGTGATGGCTTGTTAATGTATCTTATGACGTTGTATATGCTAAAAAGTTAGCTCTTTGACTTGTAAAACAACTTAAGATCCTTCGGAAAACAAATATCGTTTTACTAGTTTTTAATAAAATGTTTCAAAGGTTCAACATTATTTTTAGTTTCAATACTTCATACCATTTTTTTAAAGGTAAGTCAAAGGTAAAATTATTGAAGGATACTAGAGGAGGAAAGCTAGTTTAAAAAGTTATGATATTTTGTAATTAAATATGGGTTTAATAAATAGTTAATTGATTAATTATTTAATTAGGAATAATTACCAATTAATTTGTAAATAAATAAATTATAAATATTTAATTAAAGAAGTTTTAATTAATGATGGATTAAGTTAAAGGTTAATTAAGAATTAAATTTTGTTTAATCAAGTTTAATTATTTAATTAGTTATTATTTAATTAGGGTTAATTAATAATTAATTGCTAATCTGGCAGGATTTAATTAATTAATCTATCAGATTTAATTAAGGGTTAATTAAGTTTGATTAAGTTCTTAGTTAGGGTTAATTATAGTTTGATTATAATTAATTATGGTTTAAATTTATAATTAAGTTAAGATTCAATTATTAATTAACAAAAGATTTAATTTGAAACTCTACCAATTATTTTTAAGTCAACTCTCTTTTACAAGTAAATTGATTTATAAACAAGGGATCTCTAGTCTATGCCATTAGTTTAGCCTAATAAGTATGAATTCTTTATATATGACAAATGTTTAGGAGAACAAAACCTACTATAAGTTAATTTAATAGACTATTGTGGACATCTGTTTAGCAGAATAAAACACCGTTCTTTTATCATTTAATTAGATAAAATATAAATGACATCTGTTTAGCAAAGTAAATCCCTATTCTACTATTATATTGATTTGGAAATTGAATTGTATGCCACTAAATTTAAATTGGATAAGTAATGTTCTCTATATGTGTATAGTTGTTATTTGCCTTTGTATTTGTGCTTACCTTTATGTTATGAGATGTTTGGTTGAATAAGTGACATTCATATAAATTCTATGTATGTATACTTATATCATTCGATAGTTGATCTATAGCTATTGGTTCAGCTTCTTCATTGTGTCAATTTAAGATGATATGTTGCTCATTTGAGCTTTGTTATCCTTTTTCAGAAATAACTAAAACCAAAGCGTGAGTAGAAGCCAAGCCATGAGGAGTTGCTTCCATTAGTGTATTTTTAATCCACTCTAGGTTGGTTTCAGTGATACATGCAATAAGATGTGAAATACTCAGATTCTTGGTAAAGGTTAGCGGGGTCCAGTTTGGTATTATTCGAGAGCCATCGTAGTTCTCTGGTATACTCTAAAGGTATAGTTTTGGTAAGGAGGGAGCACTCTCTCAATCATTTGTTTGGAAAATTTTCCTTCTTTCCTTCGATTCCAAATTTCTAAATTTACCTCTTTCTTAATTACATTAAGAAGTGTCGTAAGTACTTCCCGATGTTTATTATTTGTATCCATTATTATGATTGGATGTTGTTATTATAAGGGAAAAACCGCTCCGTTGACGGTGGCACTGTCTCACATATTGTATTTATTTCCACCATTTTGTTTTGAGATTTACTCATACCAAACATATTATCTAACCTGAATTGTTTATTTTCCTAAACTCTTGGGTACTCAATTATATTTGAGTAGTCTAAAGCTACAGGTTTCTTTGGGCTCTGTGAAGACGATGGACGAGCAAGAGGCCCCTTTATTCATCTAGTTATTATTTCTGCTATTAAGTTTATTATGTATGTATATTGCAAATGCAGGGCGTATAACTACCTAGTCAGATAGTCGTAGTACTTTTGTGTAACTCTGATAACTCCATGTAAGGAGTAATCTTTTGTACTATATTATTTTGTACTATATACAACCATTCCGTAGTGAGGTTTTTCTATTCTGTCTTGTTCTGTTCTTTTATTTTACCCCATGACAACTTGTTTTTTAGACGGGGGCAATGGCACATGAATGCTATGGACGTATTAAGTGTCGTTCCAAGGGGTCAAAAAGGTGGGTCGTCACAGTTGGTATTAGAGCTTAGGTTGAGCGAACACTTAGGCTTTGGGTGGGGTAAACTCATTAGAGATAGGGTAAGTGACACCTTCGAATGAGTTTGAGCATTAGGTATATATAGGAACGCGTATTTATTATTTTATAAAAATATTTTTATGTTGTGTTGATTGATCTTTTGAGTAATTTTGGATTCAGATCAATACGAGTAGCTCACGTTATTGATCGTGATGTCTAAAGCACTTAAACAATACCAACCAACACTGTATTATTTTAAATTAGGTAAATGAAATAATTTTACCTAGATTATATTTTTATATATAAAAGAAAATTTTAAAAAGATTATTTTAGTTATTTAGGATATGATTGCTGTTAGAGAATGATAATATTTGATCATTATCATTTATTGTTGACTACTTAGGTTTAGATAGTTTATAAACATTTATGTTTTAGTTAAATTAAATATGAACACCTTATGAATTCAGTTTCACGATTTTACTATAAGGAGTTTGGTGATATTGTAGAGACAAAGTCTGAATTTAAATGTGCTTTTAAGAAAAGTTTTTTAGTATAATCTAAACTAAGAATAAACATGTGAAATGTTTTCATAAAAAGGTGAAATTATATAAGTATGATTTGTTTATTTGGGTTATGAGTAATAAAAGATTCGAACTAAGAATTTAAGAACTGTGATCGAACATTCTTTAGGTTGAACTCAAGCTCATGTGAAACTTTGGTGGCATTTGGACATGTAGATTTTGAGTTATGATCGATGCAAGTTTGGGTTTTATGTAGGTGGTTTAGTTCGTATCGATCCCCTTCGTATCAATTTGTTCGTACTGCTTTTTGGCACGTGCTTGCAAGTTGAGGTGGTGCTAACTCCTCAGATAGATCCACTTTTTATGCTGAATGACTAAGTCTTTCATTAGAGTGTATCTTGTCGGCATCGATCATTGTTGCTTTGTTCGCATCGATCATCATTGCACTGTTCGCATCGATCATCGTTGTATTGTTCGTACCGATCAACGTCGCACTGTTCGCATCGACCATCATTGCACTTTTCGCATCGATCATCGTTGCACTATTCGCATCGATCATCATTGCACAGTTTGTATCGATCATCGTTGTATTGTTCGCATCAATCATAGTTGCACTGTTCGTATCAATCATTGTTGTATTGTTCGTATCAATCGTTTATTGGATTGATGGATACGAAGATGGATGTACGTGATGGATACGAACAGCAGATAATTGATGGATATGAACAGATGAAGCTTGATGGATGCGAACAGATGGCTACGAACAAATGGAGACACTTGATGCGTACGAACAGATGAAACTTGATGGATGCAAACAGATGGCTACGAATGGATGGAGGCAATCGATGGATACGAATAGACGAAGCTTGATGGATGCGAACAGATGGAGGCAATCGATGGATACAAAATGATGAATATTAATGGATGTGAACAGATGGAGGTGAATGAATTGATTCCCTTGACTTGCATCGATCATATCTTGAGTATATGACCTCGGATTGACTTAAAATTTGGAATTCGTAGGTTTTCACAGCTTTGCTTGTCATGTCTTGCCAATTGCAGCTTGATCCGGACTCGGAAAAAATTTACCAACATCCATAGTCGATCTATACATGACTGGAAATCGAGGAGAACTGTCTTTGGTTTCCAATAAATCTTCTGGTATCATGGCCTTGATAAAAGGCGGGATAACACTTGCCTCCCAGAACATGCCTTGCAATAGGAAGGTTTGTTTTGTAGTGCCATAACCTGGATGTTCATATCCTATTATTACCTGCAAAGAAATTGATAGTCTTACCTGACTATGAACGACGATTTCGTTCGGGATCGTATGGCATTCCGTGTGGTATGTTACCGTTCAAGGTCGGGTGACGTTCTCGGCGAATGGTGATCGTTCGCGAATCGGGTGCCGTTCGTGGCGAATTATGACCATTCGCGGTCGGGTGTTGTTCGAGGTGAATTATGATCGTTCGCGGTCGAGTGCCGTTTGCGGCGAGTTATGACCATTCACGGTCGGGTTCCGTTTGAGGTGAGTTGTGTGTGCCAAGGAGACTTAGTATCATTAATGTTATATTTCACGTTCGAGTGAATTTCTGACTTGTTTGTTATGGCGGTTTATCACCATCTCAGAGCATGCTAGAGGACTGTTCGCGATCCCGTACATGTGTAAGTGGCTTAGCAATTATGGAATCACAAATAGCAGATTTACATTCAAAATGAGTCTTTCACCAAAAATGTCCAACAAAACCAAATCCAAACATGTGTAGTAGAAAACAAAAGCAACACAGGGACATTAAAGTGCAAACACCTACACCGATGCGATTAGTAATCGTATCAGAGCATGCCTGAGGATCATTTGCGGTCCTGTACATGTGTAAATGACTTAATCACGTTGGTGTGGAGTTTGCCACTTATTCGTCATTATTTCAATTAGTTGATGACAAGTTGACGCCTCGATCCTGAGCCGTTCCCGGTTGATGCAAGTGGTTGTTGTTCTTGCTCCACCGTCATGGTTCGCCTCTTCACGTACTGTAATAGAATGCCATTCTGAATATGCCCTTCTATCTTATCCCTTAGTGCCTGCAATCATTGGTATGATGGACGCTTAGCTTATGGAATAAGCAGTACTTGTCTGATTTCCTCTCATTGTTGGTAGGATCCCTCCATATTGGCTTTCGATAAGGAACCAGTCTCCCGTGTCCTTGTAGATCCATTCCAAAGTCTCGTTCAGCTCCATATTAGAGGTGAATCTCAGTTCCTTTCGTGGTCATTTTGATTCATCACTGGCATCCTCGACTTTTCATTTTCCTTTATCCTTGCCTGAACTTTTCCGGGGCGGATCTCCACTTTTGACTGCATAAACATCAACTCCCTCTTCTTCTTCTCTCTCTACATTTGCATCATCTGGAAATCCTTCGGCCTCATGATAACATTCCCCTAGACCTATAGGTGGCCTTGTTAGTGAATTTTTGAACTCTGTTCCATCAGCTATGCCAGATACAGCTGTCATTAAGACCATGGATGGATCTGGGCGATCCACCAATGCTGCTGCTGCATTAAATCATGTCAAGAAGTTCCTCAAAGATTCTCCGGTCTTCTGCTTTAGTGCTTCTAGACTCATCACATTCTTGGGCCTCGAGATATGAACTCTGAACTGCCTCATGAACTTCTTAGTCAACTCGGCCCATGTTCCAACGGAGATGCTTTCCAATTTCCTGAACCATAATGTTGTTATGTCTATCGGATACAATGGGAAACACCGAGACATGACTTCCTCCGATGCCCCCAGCACTTCCATATGTCTTGTATATCTTGTCAGATGAACAGCTAGATCTGTCCTTCCATCATATGTCTCCAATGTCGGTAGCTTGAATTCAAGTGGATTCCTGGCCTGCCTAATTGCGGGAGCAAAGGGGCTCATGTTAACATCTTCGAAATCTCTATTCACCAATCCATCTCTCATGGCTCATCTGACCATCTTGGCCAATCTGTCAGCGTCGCCAATCTGTCATCGTCGCCAAGCTATAGTTCTTGTCCATTGCCTCTGATCTGCCCCCGAGTGCCCGATGGAATCCTGGAATCTACTCTTCTAGATGGGCGTCCATTCCTCTATCAATGTCGTGTTGAATAGCTCCACCCGGTATCCTGCCTGAGGTTGGATCAACATGCTCCTGGGCAGCGCCACTAGCTATGAGGCCACTCCTGATGGTCCTGCTCTGTTCTGGATTCTGATTTCTCCATGCTCCTGATCTCCGTCTCTAGCATTTTCCTCCGTAATGTTTCCTTGATTCTTCATTCCAGCTTGTCCATCTTGTTGGAGTAGGTTCTGCATCATCTCTTCCTGTCTTTTCAGCATTCCCTCCTACATAGCTTCGATCATCATCTCGTCTCGGGTGATGAAGACTGAGGCTTGATTCGCTCATGAGGAAGCATCTTGACTTCCTTCATGCTGGTTTCTTTCAGTCCTTTGTCTTCTAGATGATTGCCTAAGTATGGCTTTCCAGATCCAAGTCTTTAAGTCTTCAAATCCAAGGTACAAGCCATAGAATCCCTGAACGCTAGCCTTCTTAGCGAAAGCACCAAAATGTTTGCGCCAAAAATGGTCACAAACACCCAATTGCCGATGAAAGCACCCGTTCACAATCATAGATCTCAGATAGCAAAAATGTTTGCATCAAAATTGGTCACAAACACCTAATTATCGATGAAAGCACCCGTTCACAATCACATATCAGATAGAAAATATATAGAGAACACAAATATCGAGAACACTCAAAATGTCAAATAAAAGTAGTAGAAACGCACAATTTATAGTGGTACGGCATTGTAGCCTACGTCCTCTTTGAAGGGTTGTTGCTTTATTGATTTTTGTTCACAGATTACAATGAGTTACAACTGATTACAATAGTACAATTGAAGTGTTGTGACAATTCCGGCAAAGTTGCAGCATAGAAGTACCAGAAGATCCCTTTTTCTGAAGCTCGTGGGATGCTATTTATAGGTGTAGGCTGCAAATATCTCGCTTAGATCTTGGAAGACCTCTTCTTGCATGTGCATGGGCCCAAGCGATCGATCCCAGGTGATTTTGGCTCTATCCGTGATCGATACGAACGAATTTCGTTTCGATCAAGATCTTGTCCAATCGAGTCGAGATCAATCATGAACATTCTTTAGGTTGTTTGCAAGCTCCTGTGAAAATCTAGTGGCATTTGGACTTGTGGATTGTGAGTTATGATCGATGCAAGTTTAAGTTTTATGTATGCTATTTAGTTCGTAATAATCCCCTTCGTATCGATATGTTCGTATTGCTTTTTGGGCACGTGTTTGCAAGTCGACGTGGTGCTAACTCTTCGAATTGATCAACTTTTCATGCCGAGTGACTAATTCTTTCATTGGAGTGTATCTTGTTTGCATCGATCATCGTTGCACTGTTCGCAACGATCATTGTTGCACTGCACTATTCGTATCGATCATCATTGCACTATTCGCATCGATCATCGTTGCACGATTCGTATTGATCATCGTTGTACTATTCGCATCGATCATCATTGCACTGTTCGTATCGATTATCGTTGTACTTTTGCATCAATCAACGTTGCACTGTTCATATCGATCATCGTTGTACTGTTCGTATCAATCGTTTAATGGATTGATGGATACGAAGTTGGGTATACGTGATGGATACGAACAGATGAAGGTTGATGGATGCGAACAGATGGCTACGAATGGATGGAGACAATTGATGGATACGAACAGATGAAGCTTGATGGATGCGAATAGATGGCTACGAACAGATGGAGGCAATCGATGGATACGAACAAATAAAGCTTTATGGATGCAAACAGATGCAGGAATTAATGGATACGAATAGATGAAGCTTGATGGATGCGAACAGATGGAGGCAAACGAATTGATTCCCTTTCCTTGCATCGATTATATCTTGGGCATGTGACATCGGATTGACTTGAAATTTGGAATGTAGGTTTCATAGCTTTGCTTGTCATGTCTTGTCAATTGTAGCTTGATCCGGACTCGGACAAAATATACCGACATCCATAGTCGATCTGTACATAACTAGAAATCGAGTAGAACTGTCTTTGGTTTCCAATTAATCATTTGGTATCATGACCTTGCTAAAAGGCGGGATAACAATTATAAATTTCCAAAGTTTAGAAACCAATGCCTTTTCCTTTTAATCCTTTTCAAACTTGTTTTAAACATTTATTCTTCCTTTTACACCTCTCCTTCTTCAAAAAAAAAACCCAAAAGCACCCCAAAAGCCCCATGGCCAAGCGTACTAGGCCGAATCTATTTCCCCATTTAAACCTCCAAAAATCCAAATTTTACCCAAGATAACCAAAGATCTAAGGCCAATCTAAGTTGAAATGGTAGTTTTAGTCGCTTTGGTTAAGTTTTGGTGAGTAAAAACTCATTTATTTTAGGGAAAGCTTTAGCTTTTATTTATGATGTTTAATATGGTGTTAAATATGTTTTTTTGTTGGGTTTTAGTGATGGTTTGGTGTATATATGTGCTTATGTGTAATGTTGATTTAGGGTTTGAAAAATGAAGTCTAATGTAGTGATTAGCTAAAAAGGTCTGATCTTGCTTGTGTTTATTATGATGGCTTGTAAATATATGTTATGGTGTTGTATATGCTAAAAAGTTAGTTCTTTGAACTGCAAATGACTTGAGATCTTTTGGAAAACAAATATTATTTTGCTAATTTTTAATTTACTAAAATATTTCAAAGTTTCAACCTTATTTTTAGTTTCAAAACTTCATACCATGTTTTTAAAAGGTAAGTCAAAGGTAAAAGTTTTGAACGGTATTAGACTGGGAAAAATAGTTTAAAAAGTTATGGTGTCCATAGCGATAGTCGCTACGGATGCAGTTTGAGAAATTTAGTGTTTTAACCTTATAGTGGTTCCTTTTTAAAATGATTTTGAAAACTTTTTCAAAATACTAATAAACTATAAAATTTAATTATTTTGTAATTAAATATGGGTATAATAATTGGATAATTAATTAATTATTTAATTAGGAATAATTATTAATTAATTTGTAATTAAGTTAAATAATTAGTGTTAAATATAAATTAAATAAATAAATTATAATTAATTAATTAATTTTTAGTTAATGATGGATTAATTTAAAGGTTAATTAAGAACTAAATTTTATATAACTAAGTTTAAGTATTTAATTAATTACTAGGGTTAATTAATAATTAATCACTAATCTGGTAGGGTTTAATTAATTAATCTAATTAGATATAATTAAGGGTTAATTAAGTTTTATTAAGTTATTAATTAGGGTTAATTATACTCTAATTAGAATCAATTATGGTTTAAATTTTTAATTAAATTAAGATTCAATTATTAATTATTAAAGGTTTAATTTTAAACTCTATCAATTATTTTTAAGTCAACTCTCTTTTATAAGTAAATTGATTTGTAAACAAGGGATCTCTTGTCTGTGCCATTGAGTTAGCCTAATAAGTATGAATTATTTATGAATGACATATGTTTAGCAGAATAAACCCCTATTCTGCTATAACTTAATTGAATAGATTATTATAGACATCTATTTAGTAGAATAAAACACCATCTGCTATCATTTGATTAGATAAAATATAAATGACATCTATTTAGCAGATTAAATCCCCATTCTGCTATTATATTGGACATTGAATTGTATGCCACTAAATTCACATTGGATAAGAGATGTTTTCTATATGTGTATAGCTATTATTCATCTTAGTATTTGTGCTCACCTTTATATTATGAGATGTTTGGTTGAATAAGTGACATATGAAAAGTGATTATGAAAGTGTCCGTCTAGCTACTATTACTATATTAGCACTTTAAAATTGTTATTCGTTTTGAAAAAAATTGGTTAAATCTTGTGCTCGGGTTTTGCAAAGATAAGTACTTATTGGAATAAAGATATGAATAAAGTTAATTATTTATCTTAATAATGATAATTTAAAATTAATTAATCACTTAAATAATGATGATTAAGGTTAGTTAATTATTTAAATAATGATGTGATGAAGATTAATTAATCATTCGATTGATGGTAGTTTAAAATTTATTAATCATTTTACTAATGCTGTATAAGGCTAATTAATTATTTAATTAATGATATTTAATAATTTTGTTAATAGTTACCCATGAGCTCCTTTGATTAATCAAATAATGAAATATATATTAGTACCCGAGAGTTTAGAAAAACAAACAAGTTGGGTCAGGCAATATGTCTGGTATGAGAAAATACTTTGGATTTGATTAAGATCATGGGCTCAACTCCGTAGGACAAAATAAATGAAGTATGGCTAATTGTGGAATTGTGGGTCGTCCTATAAGCTTACAATGCAAGTGGTAGCTTATAAAGACAGTTTCCCTTAACTCTCTTCAGCTAGATGATGCATTTGATGATCTTATTTATTACCACCATATGTCCATTCGCTTGCTGATGTGCTATTGTTGAAAAACTCTTCCAAATTGAGTACGGACCACGGAATTTTTTGAACTCGACATCTCGAATTGCTTTCCGTTATTGGTGATAATCTTTTTTGGGACTTTGTATCCATAAATAATGTTTCTCACTATGAAGTTGTTCACCTTCTTTGAAGTGATTGATGTGAGGGTTCCACTTCAACTCACTTTGTAAAGTAATCCACAACATTGTAACATATTTCACTCCACCTCTTAACCTCGACAACACACCAATATATCAAATCCTTACACTACAAACAGCCACAGGCTAACTATTTGCATAAGCTCAATGGGTGGGGCCCTTCATATCTTCACATATATCTAGAACTGATCAAATCTTCAAGAATAGTCTTCCACATCTCGATTGACCGTTGGCTAGAAATATTTTGTACGAAGAGCATTCTTTGCCAATGTCTACCCCTAGTATGATCATCAAAGCTACCTTCATGCATATCTGTAATAATTTTCTTAATTTCATCTTTGGTGACACGCCTAAGAAGGTGCATTAAGAAATCTCTCTATACAACACTCCTTGCATAATGAATCAAGGTACTTTATGCAAGTTTTTCATCATTCGTTTCCTCCACTCGAGAGAATTCCTTTTTAGCGAATATTATTTAATTTAAGACATCCATGACACTTCTTCTTAGACATCCAAGAGTCGATCAACATCTATCTCGTCTATATTTAGAGTCATCATAATTTCTACTGGAACGGTACCCAAAAATTAAGCATCCTCTAAGTTGACCGGCTTAGCCAATGAATCAGCCTTCATATTTTTCTTCCTAGGGATGTTCGTTGTCATGTAATGTTCGATATCATTCAGCAATTCTAAGACATTAGTTAGGCAAGGAGAAAGTCTTACTCCTCAGCTTGAAACTCCTTTTTCACTTGATAGACTACCAACCGAGAGTCGTTGAATATATGCAATCTCCAGACCCTCGGTCCTTTGGCTATCTTTAGACCTACAATCAAGCCTCATGCTCGATTTCATTATTTTTCATTATAACCCTAGAGTTTAAGACATAATAGATCATTCATCCCTCTCGGGTCAACATAACAACTCCTACCCGAAACTGGTGTTCTTGGAAGGTCAGTCCGCATGTAGCTTCCATTGAGAAAGTTGAACCCGTTCTTCTTACTTTTCATCATCGCAGATGATGAACTCATCAATGATGTTTACCAATGCATGCCCTCAAATCTCTTTCCTAAGATGGTAAGATATATCGTATTAGGTTAGCTCGATATTCCATTTTATCAATATTCCCAAAGTCTGGGGTTAATGCAACACTTGACTCAATGGCTGATCAGTCGACACCTTAATCGAATGAGCCTGAAAATATTGTCTCAACTTCCTCACAACTATTAACAAACAACATGTCAATTTCTCTAAATTTGGATAATTCTTTTAAATCATTTACTGATGTGATATACGGGCCTTTGGATTATGTTTTCTTGCGTACAAAGGCTATACTCGGTATATGAATAGAGATTGCTAAGTAAGATAACAAATCTTCACCTTCCATAGGTTTCGACAATATTGGTGTTAGTCTTTGTATTCTAAAGCATCCTGACCCCCTTTGTCTAGAAAAATATTACTTTCTTCTTAAGGACATCAAAGAATTGTATGCACTTATTGATCGCTTTCGAGATGAATCTACTCAATGCTGCAATCTTCCCATTCAAGCTCTACATTCCTTCGTTTTTTGGGGGCAACAAACTCTTTTAACACTTTAAACTATTTTGAGTTAGCTACAATGCCCCTTTAGTTAGACAAGTAACCCAAAACATGCTGGATGCGACTCTAAAAGAAAACTTTAGTGGATTGATGTAACAACCCACCCCGAAAAAAGCCTAAATTCCAACCCAAAAAAGACCCATCGAACTTAGACCCAATTTCAAAGGCGGTTGTTAGTTAATAAAAAGAACAATACAGAGCTATTTATCTATACATTCCAAACTCACAATGGTAGGATAAAATAAAATAACATAAATAGTACCTATTTTAATTAAAAACTCAAATGTTATAAATCCACAACATAATGCCAACAATAACCATTACATGTCTGAAATATAACATTTCCAAAATACACATTATCCTTTCAAATGGTACAATTAGTAAATAACATAAGTAGATAAATAGTCTCTAGCCACTACATACATATATCATCATAATACATCACAATATATACATCATCGAGGCTACAAAAATACATAGGGAATGTATCCTCCTCTATAACATTAGCCTCCAAAAAGTCCTACTAATCCATGAAATCATTTCATACCAGTACTTGTTATGTCTCGTACTGATCTGAGTATGATAAACAACACACGGATCAGACCATATCTTTAATGATATGATAGTGAAGATAATAAATATAATACATGCATATGTCCATGGACATATGCATAAGTCATATCTATATACATATATAGCCAAGTAGTATATCATATATCCACCACGATCGTACTCACATATTCGCATAAATATATATCATGTGTGTAAAATCCTAAATCCCATGGTGACATTAACTGACTGTACGATAGATATAAGGTCCCAAGTAGGGTTATATATTACTCAAGTGATGTTACAAATAGTATATGCCCATCTATAATTCTGCATAGAGCATGACAAGAGTCTGATGGCTATCAGCCTACTCCAAGAGAACACATGATCTCCTTCCGGATCCACTCCTACAGTCTTCCGTTACCTCCACGGTAATCGTGACAATATCTACTAGTGTACTTATTAATGCGAGGACTTGATCACAACCCAGTACCGGGCCCTATTGTAATAGACAGTTGGCCTAGGTGACACAAGGGGCAACTAGTATCCTACCCTAAAATAAGCATTAAAGGTATCACAATTCTAGGGCACGACCCAAAGATAATGTCGTAAGATGGATGCTAGCCTAATCTATCCCTTTCCAAACCAATAACTAGGAGTACGTCATGATAGATAAGCACATAATATCCACATATATATAAGTATCCCACGTAACTCAAATCCATTTGCTTTCTCAAAACTATGAACATCACCTTATGTAAATAAATCCCATTATTCATGTTCCTGTCATACGAGTTACGTCTACATACAATGAATAACTGAATAAATATCGCAACGGTGTCCTATACCGCCGCATGATACTCAATCATTTATTCATTGCTCATAAACTACAATCAACCCACACTATTCCTATGTAATTAGTCCGATGAATATTTGGAGGAATATTACCGAAAGTCCCATGCTAGATGGTATTATATTGCTATTTATTCGAACTCCTCATTACACAAAAATCATAGCAACATAAATGATTTATATAATATTTATATTTGTAGAAATATTAAATATTTATCTTTAAAAGAATTTAAAATAATTATATAAATAAGATATATATATATAATACATAGAAGTACTCAATTTAATACACAAACTTCTTGAATATTATATTTGATTTTACATATTACAATCAAATCCATAAACTAACATTACCGCACCTTAAATAATTATTAGTATTCATATTAGATTTTCAAAAACTTATTTAATTTCAAGATTGACTTAATATTTTATAATTCCCATCAATAAATTTAGTAATGAATCTAATTATTATTTTACCATGAAACAAGTATATTTAACACATATTTGAATTTATGGTATTTACATTATTTATTTTATATTAAATAATTATGTACTAAATTTCATTAACAACTCATTTGAATATTATAATTAAATTAGTTCATAGAATTATCAAAAAAATTGAATTTTATACATCTAATTTAATTATCAAGTATAAGATTGTTGTTATATGTAATTTATTTTAATTCAATTTAATTTAATTTAATTTTTTTAAATTACTCAATACTAATTCTCCTTGCACCACTAGTCGACTCTTGGCGGTCGATCGAGAGGCGATTAACCGATAACCTATCTATGTCGCAACCGTTGATTCCTCATTCAATCTTCTGCAATCATATTCAAGCCTTCATCCTTATTTCTATCTTCTCTATTTTAATGCGCACTCCTCTGTTTAACTATACTGCAAGCCCATCACACCTATATACATTCATATATCACATAAAATACAATATCATCACAAACTAGACAATGTTCATTGGCAGTAAATGTTCATCTATGACCATACAAACACTACAATTCAATTCCAGCATATATGCATCAAAACAAACATAGACGTGAGTTAGATTACTCACTTGAAGATGTAGAACTCCTATGTCACTCTAGCTCCTCTTTCTACCTTACTTTCTCTTCACTAGAAGTTTCCAATTCCTACTATTGCTGATCAAAACTTTGAATTTATCCGTAACTATTGATGTAGATGGTATTATGAAGCTTATAATCATGTTTGGGAATTTCTAGTAATTTATTGGATTTATTTGTTTAGAAGAGGAGGTGAAGGCTTAGATTAATTCTGAAAAATAAAGATGTAAGTTACATGATGCTTAAATTTGTAAACATGGGCTTACATATATAAAATGGGGTGAAGGGTTTAGATTTAGAAATATATAGATTCAAGAAATAAGATATTTATGTTTGGGCCAAAATAATTTGGGCTTAGGCTTGGTTTGTTTTATTACCAATTCATTTTCTTTCTTTTCTTCTTCTTTTCATGAAAACAATTTACAGTCTTGTTTTCTAGCAAAAATTCTTATCCAATAAGTTACAATATATTCTCCTAATATCTTGTTACTTATTTACTATTTTATAAACCATTTCTATAAATTTATTTATTAAATTTAATCGCTTCCTTTAAATTACTCTTCAAACTCGCTTAATAATTAAACTCCATACCCCTTCAATATTAAAAATAAAACTTCCTCCATTATTAAAAATAAATTGTAAAATTATTTATCTCAGTTAGTATTTACTTTACAAATTTAATTTATTACCTTATTTCAAATTATTAATTTGTACTTCAAATTGTGAAGTAACTAAGTATTTATCAATATAAAATTTCTTTTCATTTAATTTCCAAACCATTCCCAAAATTTCATATTTATTATATTAAAATATATTTAACTAATTAATCTTTATTATTAACTTTCTAATTCTTAACACTAGGTTGTTACACAAAATCATAGTGAAATGGTAGGCAAATCAAATTTAACTTAGATAAATAAATTTTTAAGATGAAATATGGTGTTTGCAGACCTATACATAATTTTTATGCATTTTTATATGATTTATGAACTAATGTAAGAATATTACATTATTGTGCACAAATGGTGCAAAAATATAAATTTAATGATTTAGGCCATTTAAATATGTCAAATTCATATAAAACTATGTTCTGAGGTTTGATATGATGATATCAGGTCAAAAGTATGTTTGTGTAATTTAATTCAATTTATATGAATTCATATCTACAAATTTCATATTATGTGAAAATCAGCCCAAATTTGTATGTTAATGATTTGATGTATATGATTACGTCGAAATGGAATGAAATTGATTTTTAAATTTAAAGTATATGTCTATACGAATATAGAAATTTTACTTCAGATTTATAGAGATATTATATATTAATAAATATGGTTTATTTAGTGAAGAGTGCATTAAATGGTGAAAACATATATATATATATATATATATATATATATATATATATATATATATATATATGCTTGTGTATTTGATTTATGCATATAAAATATGGTTTAAAAATCAAGACATGATTTATAGAGATTAAATACTTATCTTTAGTAAGAAATATATTTTTATTTCCAATTTAAACTATATATATATATATATATATATATATATATGAATTTGTATAATTTATTTTAGTATATGAAGGTTAAAGAAATTATAAATTAAACATTACAAGAAAAAAGTCATTTTACAATGTTCAATAAACATTATTAAAGCTCTTTAACAATATTTTTGCTACAGATATAATATCTGTAGTTGCCAAATAAATATGCTAATTACAATGTTTAATAAATGTTGCCCAAAACATTATACATTTATTTTTTGCAACACTATTCAAGTGATTTTAACATTATTTCATAATAAATAAAGAACTTTATACGATGGTTTTAGACATTGTAATATAAGTTCTTATAGTACAAAATAAATTTATTGATCCAACATTAACAATCTTGCTTAACAGTTTTGCTTAAAGATTGTGAAAATAATGTAAATAACTCTTTATCGATTACTATAGAATTTCTATTAACAACGTTCAGCACGAATAATATCCATTACAAATTATCACAAACATGTAAATACTTAAATCATCTTTCTCAAGGAACTAAATAAGGAAAATTTATTTCCTCAAAGTTTTATGACTCATCATGACAAACCACTACAAATATGATTTCCCACGAAGCATATTCTAAAGTAAAAAAGCATACAAAAGAAAAAGCCAAATAATTATGTAAACTATATGCCTGGGAAAAGCAAATTTTGCTAAGTGAATCCCCAACAGTGCCGCAACTTCTTAATAAGTGTAGGGTTAATGGATGTAGTTTCCATTTGTATATAGTAGATCCTCTAATTATGTCTTTTTATGTTGGAAAAAGAAAGAAAACTTAGTTAGTCATGAACCAAGTTAGGAAAAGAGCCTTTTCTCCTTTCCTACTCATTCCTCCATCTAAGTAGCAGCAAATTTTTTTTCCTTAATTAACAAAGTGTTAACTTCAACAAAGAGGCGACTGATTTATGATGCATCATAAAATACTGAAGGATTGTTATGGTCATCATTTAAGATAATATAAACATGTATATTATTTAAACATTAAAATGCATATAAATATCATTATTGCCGGATCATAGTAAACATTTATGTATTATAACCATGGTTCGAAATTCCGGTGGTATTTCGGTTATTCCGGTGGTTCCGTTCCGGTTCCGTTCACAGCCGGAAGGGAATCCGGTCAAAATTCTGGTTCCGCTCTAAATTCCGAATTTGTTTTTCAAATATTGAAAAAATTTATAAAAAATTAAAAAACACAATAAATATATAAAATTTTAAAAAAAGAAAACAAATTAATCGGGACAATAAATAAATGGACAAGAAATCGTGTAGTTTCATAAAAAAAAGTTGTTATACTTTTGTTAATTTACATCGAAACATAACAAAAAAATTCAAAATTTTCATAATTGATCAAAGTTTTAAAATCTCAGATGAATAATACAGAATCTTACACAGTGGATTTTTAATTAAAATATGTATTTTATATGTACTATAAATTTACGACAGTATTAGATATTTATTAGTGTATACAGCAAATTAAAGCAAAAAGTACTAGAGTTAAAATACCGAAATTAAAGCGGAGCTTCTGGAATTTTCGAACGGATCCGGAAATTTTAAAATTAACAATGGCCGAAACGGAAACGGAAAACGGAATTTTGAACCTTGATTATAACTATTTATACGTTTTGTCGGGGTTGGCCGTTAGGCTGGGTAGGGTAGGAAATTATTGAGGGCTAGTTTAAAAGGGAGAGGGTGAGGCTTGTGTTTTATATTGAAGAATAAAGTTACCAATGCTATTGGATTTAAAAACCAATTTTCTAACCCGAAAATGTAAATTTATAGTTAATTCTAACTATAATATTGGGAGATTGAGTATGCAATTATTTTTTCCAGTTCCAATTATAACTATACATTTTTTAAAGTTTAAATACTTATTGTTTTCTTCTTCCCATTTATTAATTTGTATACAAGGTTCCATCTTCTCATCCATTCCTTATTGCTCAAAGGAAGACTTGATTCGTATGCTCATGTTTTCAAGGTTATATGAAGAAATCATAAAACTTATTATATGTTATTTGTTTGATTCTTAGTAAAATGTATGAAATTTATTTTGAAACCTATCCATTTGAATAATATGTACATATTGTTAAAATTTTACTTGTCTGATGATCGATATCATTACAGCTAGTGAATTTTTTTATCCATATAAAAATTTAATATTAACAACCAAAATATGTTAGTTGTATAAAAATTTTACCAATTATTAATATTCCATTTCAAGCTTATCCGTAATGATGATCATTGTTTGCAAAGCTATACAGTTTTCATTGGGTGGCAAGTAATATACCATTTTGCATTTATGTATTCAAAAAATTTGTTTCCGTTATGAAATTTAATAAAGAAAGTTTACATAAGTTTATTTATTGGTATTATCGGTCTTCACTAAGTTATGGATATCAATCATACTCAGGTCGAGTAATGTTAATATTGATGAGAACAATAAATAAGAATAAATAGCTTCTATCAAACGGTCTGACCAACGCTCTTAACAAAAATACTGAATCGAAATATCCTAATTTAAGCAATGTTAGAGAGATCAAAATTGGAAGTGATGATGAGTATTTAGTGAAAACATTATGTATATAAAGTTGGTTATGTTTCTAAAGGTAAGTGTAAAAATGGAATGTATGCCATATTAGTAATTGAAAATTGGTATACGACAAGAGATATCCTCTTTATACAAATGGGATAATGCATGAAACCTAATATCCTTATGAACAATTTTGTTTTTGGTATTCGATTTTTTTAAATCATTCATAGTTTTAAATTTTTATAGTTTATTTTATATATATAGTAGATCCAACCATGTTAAATAGAATAAATAAATCTGTCTTACTTTACCTGTACATTAGTGATAGCAACTATCTAGAAGACAACAAAGTTCATCCATGCAACATGCTAACATGGTTTACGTTAAACCATCGAACCACATAAGCATTATGGGTTATTGGATATATCAATCCAAGGAAAATCCACGTCCTACTTAAAATCCCCAAACCACCTCATTTCAGCATTGTAGAATGAAAATGACAATGAACATTGAAAAGAGAGTGCTAGATCTCAAAACTATACAACTTCCAAGTATCTCTGGAAAACATGGTAATAGAGATGTATCAAAACAAATGAGAACTAGTGGATAAAACAAGAAAAATGAATGTGTAGTAAGAAAAGAAAACACCTGCAATAATCCTTGATAGAATAAATTTATCTTAGTTGCATATCCATGGTCATTAGTCACCCATATGCTTATGGGAAGAAAAGGAATGAAGCATTTATAAGCACCTGTTTCCTTATCCAAAAACTATCTCCAGTAACTAAATATGAAGAGTAAGTTAGAAAACATTCCCAAGTTGAATTTTTTTTAAATACCCATGCATAAGTCAAGAATAACTATAAAAAAAAAACTACATAATTTACTTACTCGGTTGGATTTGAAAAAATTGCTTATAGCCTTAGAACAATAATACCAAAAGTGATCGATGACTCTTAGAACCGATGGAATAATTTTGCTTTAAATAATATTTTTTGAATATACCTAGGTTATCCAGCTTTACGCTGTCATATATGGACAAAATAGATCCATCAAATAGGAGAATTATTAAGTAGAAATATAGAACGATAACTTCTATATTCAAATACCAAGTGGGAATAATGAATAAAGTTATTAGCACATCAAGGACTTTAACAAATGGCTTACACGCCAAACCACTTCAAATGTCAAAGCCAAAAATCCTATATCCAAGACATAGTCTTGATCAATACTGATCTATGATCATGGATCGATGTCGATCCTTAACGTGAAAATTCATTACATGGTTTATTCCACATAAGAATAGAGAGTTTGTTAATCAATGCATGCTATATAAGTGGTTTGCTAGCAACCCATGATCCAAACAATCGATACATCGATCCAAGTTTCAAATAACAAAACCAAATGTTTTTACCAAGCCTGTGAACCAAAGACTCACCTAAGTCCAAACTTACATAGGCACACTTAAGTTCTATAGGCGAATATACAAGTCAACCAAGTCAACCTCGAGGGATCGAAGAAGCTTAAACATTCCATTTTATGGACCGGTACCAATTCATAGGACATGGTTAGGCATCGATCCATATGACTTGTTGATTTGACCATAATCTTTTCAAAGCAACCCCTTCTAAACATAGCAAACGTAAGGAGAATGTGGAGGAGATAAACTCATTGATCTTCGTTTATAAACAACAGGTGACAGGCACTATTTGGAGATCTGTTTATCTTGCATTCTAAATTTCTTTACAATTGATGTAATCTTTTGGATCATCACTGATCCATAAGATCATCTTTGTAAAACTACAAAAAAATAAACAAATTTCAAGTGGAAATGGGCTAGTGATTATTCGAACCACTACAATGGATGTGTGTTGATTCTTTTAGTTTTCCAATTTATTTTCTTCACTTTATTCACTTCCATAAATCTTTAGGGTATTTTTGCCAATTTTTGGTGTAAGTATTTTAGTGCTTTCACTAAAAAGGTTTTAAACTCCCGCTGCTTGGACCTATTTTCTATTTTAGAATTGTCCTAATCCATGAAATAGATCTATTAATTCTGCTCTTGAGATATATCATTATTCTGACTCTGTTAAGTCTATTATAGGATCCACCAATGTAATGGCCTTAAGAAATACCAAAGAGAAATCAACTACTTCCAAACCAACTAATGACGTTGAGAATGCTGGTTTGCAATAGATTGAAGAAATCTCTCAGCCTAATACTGTTGAAATTTAGAGTTCTTCTAATATAATTAACCATGTTGAGATGGATAAGATGATGAAGAAACTGAATGAGAAGTTTCTCGCAAGCCAAAATGAGACGATGAAATAGATGGAAAATAATCTGGCTTTGATGACCCATTTGTCTTAGGGGCGTAGGAGGTATAAGAGAGCTATCGCCTTCTATTTAGAAGAAGATAGTTCTTCCTCGTTCATTGAGAATCATAGAAAGGGGAACTAAAAGTTGAAAATGAAGGATGTGAAACCTCGAAACAGAGCTAAAAGAGAAAATGTATAGAACGATACTGATCGGTCTGATCCTACTTCTCTTAGGCTGGATGCTGGGGATGTTGATGTTTTAGAAGATGATGTTGTTGTTGGATATAGTCCAGTGTTCGATGGCCAGAATGCTGGAATTTAGGCTGCAACTATTGATGATTCGCACATGTCATAAAAGTAGATCATATAGATGAATGGCTCTCCTAGAGATAGGAGAACCTCGATACCATGGAACTAACCGAGACCTTTTGCAGAGCCAAATACCCAAGCAGGCCATGATCATCGTTGTTCAGTTGATTGGTAAAACTAGAGTTTATAGCAGACATAGTGATAAAACTGATGAGCGAAAACCAGCATAGACATAACGATGATCGGTGCTCTTCTCCTAATATAAATCCTTTTACGATGGAGATATTATGGGAGAAATACACAAGAAGATTCACTATACCGATCAAGTCGTCCTATAATGGGATGACAGATAAGGTAGCATTTGCTGATAATAGGAGTAGCATAAGGACACGACATGGGCGATAGTTGATGTTAGATATCGATGTTTTGCACTATTTTTAGAAGGTGTTGCTACAATGTGATTCACCTGGCTTTCGCTAAGATCCATATCTTCATTTGATGACTTGGGTAGAAAGTTTGTTGAATAATTCTAATTGCATGCAACTCATCCAAAGGACACAATGTCGTTGTCTAACCTTTCTCCAAGCTTTGGAGAGTCATTGAAGGACATTTTAAGTAGGCTTGACACAACAGTGATGGAGGTAAGCAACGCCAAGGAGGATATTTTTTAATGGCATTAATCAGAGGGATACATCCGAATACCAATTTTGGAAGATGATTAAAGATGAAACCCTCACCGACCATGGGTGGAATTTATAGGAAAGAAACCCGGTATTTTCATTTGGAGGTGGAAAATACATCTGCTGGAAGAAGTGGTGGTAGACAGTCAAGGGAGGTGGTGTAGAGTAATGTTTGCGGTGAAGCAAACCAGAGAGAATTCCGGAGATGTGGATGTAAATGTGGAACATAAAAGCATTAATAAAAATATGAAATAATTAGGGCAACGGGGATAGAAAGCCAAACTCCAAGAAGTGTCCAAGGTTCCCAAAGTATGAGGACTATAAGCCGTTGAATAATACAATCGAGACTATTTACCTTGCAATGCAAGGTACTGAACATTATAAGAAATCGACTTCAAGGGAATCAACTAAAAAGGAGATGAGATCTAGAAAGTATTGCCATTTCCACAAAACTCATCGACCGAATATGAACGAGTGCAGGATTTTCCTAATGTGATAGAAGATATAATTAGGAAGAAAAAACTCTAATAATATATGAATGTCCAAGATGGGCCTCATGATAACGAGCCTAGGTAGCTTAGAAGAAGATTTGTTATCAACACAATCACTGGCCGGCCTCATTTAGCTAAAAAGGTCTAGAGTGATGTGGAGAGGTGAGGTATGTCATATAGGAAAATTGCTTCATTGGTGAAGATGGAGCTCAGGCAAAGCAGCTAAAAACCATGACTAATGATATAGTATTTATAAATCGAGGTGGGATGGGATTGAAGCACCTATGCTTGATCCCCTAGTGATGCTGGCTATAATTATGCTAAAAAATATGAGGAAGATTCTTGTTAATTATGGAGATTTTATCAATATACTATTTACAAAAGCTTATAGCCAAATGATGATGGATGGTCAAGATTTGAAGTCATATAAATCACAAATTCAGGAATTTACTGGAGTGGCTACATAGCCTGTTTAAAATGGTGATCTATCGATGATTTTAGGTGAAGGTAACTACAAGAGAGTGTGGGTTGTGACCTTCATTGTGATGGATGTTTTTTTTCTGTGTACAATGCCTTTTTGGTCCAACCGGCCCTTGCTAGTTTTAAGGTGGCCTTAGCATCGTAGTTCTTAAAAGTGAAATTCCTCACAGCGAATCAGGTAAGGGTCATCCAAGGTGACCAGAAAAATCAGCATAAATGCCATATTGTAGAGCTAAGGGAAGAAAAGTGATATGAGAAGGAAAAGACATGAAGAAGACCATCTACATCGAGTCAATCAATGTATATCAACCACCACTTAAGCCTGGCTCAATTAGAATAGCGAATTTTAGAAGCTTATGGATCAAAGTAAAGAGCCAAAGGATACGTGGGTGGCCTCGGTCAAGTTGTTATTCGATATCTCAGTTGATCAGGATGATCTTACTTGAGCCTTGAAGATTAGATCTCAACACAACATCAAGATCAAAAAGGAGTTGATAGGATTCCTATGAAGAACATGAATGTGTTTGCATGGACACATTCTGACATGTATCAAATATCACCGGAGATAGCATGTCATGCATTGAATGTGAACCCTAGGCGTCTTTCTATAAAATTGAAGTGATGTAGCCTAGGTTTGGAGCGATTCTCTGCACTAAAGGTAGAGGTGGATAAGCTGAAAGCCAATGGCTTCATTTGCAATGCTTTATACCTCGAGTAGGCGCCTAACCCAGTATTGGCCAAGACATCTGATTGGAAATGCAAATTTGCATCAACTATTCAGACATGAACCAAGCATGCCCAAAAAACAGATTTTAGTTGTTAAAGATCGACCGACTAGTGGATTCAACATTCGACCATGAGTTACTTCATTCATGGATTCCTAATTTGACTATAATCAAATTCCGATCAAGAGCATACGAGCTTCATAATTGACTTGGGATTGTATTGTTACCTTGTTATGCTACTCAATTGGAAGAAAGCCGAAGCAATTTACTAGAGATTGGTAAATTCGATGTTCAAAAATCAGATTTACCATACAATGGAGGTTTATATGGATGACATGATGGTAAAATTACGGTGATCAATGAACCATGTAGAGGACCTATTAGAAATGCTTGGTATGCACTAAGAACACAAGATAAAAATCAACCCGCTAAAATGCTCGTTCAGAGTTGCATAATGAAAATTCTTGGGTTTCATAATGAACTTAAGAGAATAAAGGATAATCCAGAAAAGATCGAGGACTTGAGAAATGTCGAATGCCCTGTGACGATGAATGAGGTTCAAAGTTTAAATAGGAAAGTAGTTGCATTAAATCAATTCATCTCATAGGCTATAGACAAATGTATATCGTTCTTCGATGTTCTCAAGAAGGAAAAATAGTGTTGTGCTTGGATACAGGAGTGCAAGGATGCTTTTCAAGCCTTGGTTGATCATCTTGAAAGACCGCCCATTCTATCAAAGCATTTGAAGAGGAAGTTTTGTTCATCTATTTGGCAGTATCTATTCATTCTTTGAGAGTTTCTCTAGTACAAGAAGAATCTAGAATCCGAAAGCTAGTATACTACATCAACATGCGATTAATAGGAGGGGAATGAAATTACCCGAAGTTGGAAAAGTAAGCTTACTCCTTGTTGATTGCATCTAGGAAACTCTATCCATACTTTCAAGCTCACCCGATTAAGGTATTGACTGACCAGCCTTTAAGGAAGGTTATGTAATGACATGAGACTTCATGAAGGTTGCTGAAATAGAACATCGAACCGAGTTAGTGTGATATATCGTATCTTCCGAGGAGAGCAATCTAAGATCAAGCATTAGCCAATTTCGTTACGGAATACACCGCTTAGGATGATAATGTAGAAGATGGTATGGAACATGATGCTAAATGGAAGTTGTATACAAACGGGGCATCCAATGAACGTTACTTGAGGGAAGGAGTGGTGTTGGTAACCCGCTCGATTTATTATGCCCTAAAACTTGATTCAACAAGTAATGAAGTCGAATATGAAGCACTGATCATGGTACTTAAGATTGCAAAGGTGTTGGAAGCCAAAATGTTATACATATACTACAACTCTCAATTAGTGGTCTTCCAGGTAAGGATAGAATTCCAAGCTAAAGGAGCAAGGTTGGCCCCTTACTTGACCAAGGCGTTGGAACTACGCAACGACACCAAATATTACGTGATAACGCGTATCCCTAGGGAAGAGAAAACAGAAGTCGATTCCTTAGCCAAGCTTGCTAGCTCCGAGGATACGCAACTCATGGGTTTAATTTTAGTCGATGTATTGTCAACTCCAAGCATCGACCAAATGGACATCAATTGGATCTTGGAGTTTGAATTTGAGTATGAACCATGGATGACCCTGATTAAGGAGTATTTACTGAGATGGACCCTTCTGGATGGAAGGAATGAAAGGAGAAAACTCCCTTTATAAAGCTTTGAGATTTGTTACCCGGAATGGAGTTTTATACAGGAGAGGATTCGCAGCTCCTATGTTATGTGTGTTGCCTACAAAGAAAATAAAAAAGATCTTAGCAAATGTATATGAAGGAGCCTACAACAACCTACTAAAGCGAAAACGTTAGCAAGAAAGATTCTCTGCTACAGATATTTTTGGTTAACCATTAACTGAGATGCAGGTAATTGTACTAAGAGTTATGATATGTGCCAAAGGTTTATGAAGATTCCTAGTACCTTACCAACAGAAGTCACGTAGACAGTCTGTCCCTAACCGCTCGCAACTTGGGGAATTGATATTATTAAGGTGCTGCTAATGTTGATAGGTGGACTAATATTCGTCGGTGTTACAGTTGATTACTTTAGGAAATAGGCGAAAGCGGAACCGCTAGCAACGATCACCCCGAAGAAGGTGATCTTTATAGTTAAAACTTTATCCATCGATTTGGAATCCCATAAGCAATGATTTTAGATAAAGGGACCAAGTTTGACAATGCCATGTTTAAAAACTTCTACAACAAACATCGGATTGAGAAAACATTTCTAACAGTAGCACAACCGTAAGCGAATAGACAAGTAGAAGTGGTTAATATGATAATCAAGTCCATCCCGAAGAAACGACTGATAAATGCTAAAGGCAAGTGGGTCAATGAATTACCATTAGCACTTTTAGCTTACCAAATGATTAATAAGTCCACGATCGGTTATGCTTTATTTGCTTAACCTACAAATTAGAGGCCATGATTTTGATCGAGTTAGAAGTTCCTTCTCATTGAAAGATTCATTACGATGCCATAAAAAATGAGAACTTTTGTTAGAGTTCCTTTATATGATCGATGAGAAGCATGATGAAGTTGATTTGAGGATCGTTGCTCACCAAAGATGAGTAGCTCGAAAATTACAATGCTAAGGTCTGAAATCGAACCTTCCAGATTAGCGATCTCGTTCTTAAAAGAAACTTCCTTAGTCCTACGAATATGGGCCTAAGCTGGGAAGGTCCATATGCTACTGAACATAAGCTTAGAGATGGGACATTCAAGCCTACAACAATTGACGAGATTTTGTTCCTGTGACATAGAATAGCGAGCATCTACGATGCTATTTCGCTTAAATTTAACTTTATATATATTTAGTCAATTTCAATGTAACAAGATGGAATTTTTAATTTTCTATGGATGTAAAATGAATCAACTTTAGGGATGGATGAATTTTTCATTCGCCTAATCATACGATGTAAATAACAAAAAAAATCAAACAATCTACATCTGTATAATGCAGGCATACAAGTACTTAGAGATAGGTGTCGCTCGAGTTTCATGGTCCATGGTTGGACTCAAGGAACTTCATTGTTCCACGTATCCAGGGATAGATGCCGATCAGCTCCTCCAGCTCACGGCTTAGGTAACATAGTATTAGCACTTCAGGGTGAGACGAGATCAAAAGCTATTGCGTAGAGATTGACCAAGCACCAATCCCTTGCCTAGAGGATGGCAAGGCCAACAATCAACACCCCGAGTTAGGAAAGATCTAACATAAACATCCAGAGATAGATGTTACAATGCCCGGGCATCCTCCTTAGCCTTGTAAATAGGCATATACGATTACGACTGGAGCTAGGCGAGATCGAATAAAAAGGTCAAAGAAATAGACATTCAAATCACCACTCAAGGTGATCAATCTGGATCACGTTCGAAGATAGGCGAGATCAAACATGGATGTCCCAAGATACATATCTACGATATTATTCTCTTAAAGCGAAGAATGATACAAACTCCTTTTAGAACCCTGGTTTTTATGTTTTAATGATGACAACTATATCTTTGTGTATATATAGCATATAATATTATATAAGTATAAAAAGCCCTTGAACCAGAGAATCAAGGAGAAAACAATACGGATCATCTACATATCAAAAGCAAAGGAAATATGGATCATCAAGTGAACTGTATGTATTTAGTCTTAGATATACTTGTAAAATCTATTTGATAGTTCATATGCACACCTGCATGCAAATATTTTAAAATATGAAAGACTTGAACAAGTTTTTAATAGGCTGTTTATATAAAAACTATATTATATAGTTCGGTCGATTGAAAATATTTCTAGTCGACTAAAAATATTTCTAATTGATTGAACCTTCATATTTTACTACATAAACTTTTCTTAAAAATTTTGCTGCATAATTCAATGTTCTTATTCAATAGACTGATATTTTACACTCAGTCGACTAATCACCTTGTAATGACTATTTTTAAAAAGTCATTTCAAATGATTGCGATCGTTCATGAGCATCACTACGAATAGTAATGGTTGTTCTAAACGATTACAACTATTTGATGCAACTCTTTGATATCTATAAATAGAGATCAAATTTCTAAAATGATAGTTAACTTTTCTAGCCTTTTGATCTCTTTTTCTTGATCTCTATTCTCCTGACCAATCTTGAATTCTATTGCACTCAAATTATATTATTTACTCTAGAATCACTTACTACACTTCCATAATCATGAAGCATGCATCTTGATCATCAAGGAGATTATAGAAGGAGTCGTACATTCAGTCAATATCCATATTGATAGAACACAAGCATTATAAGTCGGAAAATTTATCTATTACCTGTTCCTCCGGGCGAAGTGAGGGTATTTGGTTAGTGGAAATTCCAAAGGGGGGCTTCAGGACTGGATGTAAGAAGGAGGGTTTCGAACTAGTACAAAAATTCTGATGTGATTGCTTTTAATTTTTTAACTATACTCTACTAGTTAGAGATGCTTAGTTTACATAATATACTTGAATATACATATAAGCCATGTTATAGAAGATCCCTGTGCACTTTAGTTTAGTATTAGAGCGGGTTATTTCAATTACCATAACAAAGTATTTGAATAATCATTACAATGCGGCAAGCACTTTTCTAGAGGGTCAATCAATTACACGTCCTCTATTATTCACCGGATCGAACTATGGTAATTGCTTTACACGTATGAGAATTTTTATCGAAGCTAACAGTATTGAAATCTGGCTAGCTACTCACTTCTTACTAAAGTGAGTACTTGGATATGCGTTCACAAGACTATAGTGACTAAAAATGCTAAATGTATGAATATCTTCACTTGATAAAAATGAGTTCTTAAGGATTCTGCTCTGTAAAACTGCTTATGATATATGGCGTACACTCCAAGTCACTTATGAAGGCACAAATAAAACAAAACAGACCAAAATATCTATATTACAGAACCAGTTCTCATCATTCAAAATGAAAGCAAATGATTCTATCATAGACATGTATACTATATTTCAAACAATCGAACAAAATCTCATGGCACTAGGAGTAACTTTTACAGATCTTGATCTAGCTATGCATATTTTAAATTATTTAACTGTTGAATGAAAAAGAAAAGTTTTATCTATTGAAGAAGCTAACGACTTTTCTCAACTCAAATTAGAAGAATTCATAGGAAATCGATGTTGTACGAAGCTAATTTTCAAGCAATAAAAGAGCAAAATTAGGAGAAAAAGAGTATAACTATCCAAGCCAATGGTGATGACTCGGATTTAGATGATGATGGGATTATATTCATAGCCAAAAAATATAATAAATTCAAGAAGTTCAAGAAGTTTACAAAGAAACAAAACGTTGGTAATACAACAAGCTCATATATCCGACATCAATCAAGTAATATGGGTGTGATAAATTTGGCAATATAAAAAAAGACTGTCCACAAGTTAACATTGTAAAGAAGAAAAACAAGTTCGAAAAGTTGAAGAAAAAGTGAAAGGTATTCCAGGTTACGTGGGACGATTCAGACTCATCTTCTTCAAATACTGACAACGATAGTGATTCGGAACAAGCAAATGTCTTTTTTTGCCACCACAACAGAGATAAGTCCCGAACTCTCTTATAGCAAGATTTTGGAAATAAGTACAGAATTAGATGATAAACTTAGAGATTTATAGAAATTATATAAAGAGATTATAGGAAAATTAAATAGAGTTGAATCGGAAATTGGCCGTTCAAAGGATGAGAAAGTATTCTAGAGGAGGAACTAAAAACTTCACAAAAATCCTATGAAAACTTATATTCCTAAAATGCTACTCTAAATGATGAACTTATAGCTAGCGAAATTGAGAACGATAAGCTTAGCACCAAAAATTGTGAATTAAAATCTAACCTAAACTCGGTTAGAAATGAAAATTTTAAATTAAAGCAAAAATTAGAATAAATTACCATCAACGTTTATAAATTTAATAAAGAAAAGTAGAATTTAGAAAATTTAATTAAAATTTCAAAACCTTCTAGCAACAGAAATGGGCTTAGTTTCAAAGCTAAAAAAAGTCACAAGAAATATATTACTGTGTATACTAAGCTCAAGAAGTCCAAGGATAGTGCTAAATCCATTAATTCAAATTCAAAAACCTTAAAATTTTGGATTTCTAAAACTAATAATAAATTTTGTTAGGTAGAAATGTAAAGATGATTATTTAGGAAATATTGTCTATAATGATAACTATTTTTCTAAAGGTTCCAAATCCTTTTGGGTATGGCTATCTTCTTCTACTGCCACATAGGATCCTAACATAGGGAGTGGGTACCAATGAAATTTCTACTCTTTTGCAGGTACCAAAATAAAAAAATAAAAACAAAGAGAAATAAATACTCCATAATAGTTTCTCCAAACATATGATGAGCAGTGCAAATATGTTATTAAATATAATATATACCGACGGAGGTACCATGACATTCGAAGACAACTCAAAGGGATTCGTAGTTGGAATTGGGGACATCATCAATGTCGATATACCTACCTCACCTATAGTTTCTAAACTGTTATTAGTAGAAATCTTAAAGAACAAGCTATTAAGTGTAAGTCAATTATGTGATAAAAAATTCAAAATAAATTTTGAAAAGAATAGATGCAATATTTTTTGATTAAAATAAAATTTTGATTTTCGGAGTAATAAGAAAATGAAATATTTATATTTTAAATATGAATATTAAGTATGATAATGACTTGTGTCTAATCGTCAATATACAGTGATTACCACCTTAACTTTAAATATACTGATAAATTAGCTAAAAATGAGCTAGTTAGAGGATTGCTAAAAATAGATTTTGAAGTTAAAAACCTATGTGATGTATGTCAATATGGAAATTTAAAGAAAAGCTCTTTTAAATCCAAAATGGAAATATCATCAAAATAATTGCTAAGACTACTCCATTTAAATTTATTCGGTCCAACTCAAGTACTATCAATAAATCATAATAAGTACATTTTTTGATTGTTGATGATTGTTCGAGGTTTACATATACTATCTTTTTGAAACACAAAAGTATTCTTTTGAAATGTTCAAGTGCAAACAGAATTCAAAATGTAAGTTTGCGGTTGGTTTATGGTTTTTAGTTTTGGGTTTTTGTCCATACAAAAATGCACAGGTGCATGTAAATTATGGAAAATGATCAATTTAGAAAACGAAATTAACATACAAAATAGAAAACAACTTATTTTTATTTTTTATGTTTTGGGAAATAACGGAAGCATGTGAAACAATTCATTCTTTCGTCCTTCCATCCACTCTGTCATTTCCTCCATCTTTCTTCCACCCCTTCCGTCATTCCTCCACTCTTTTCATATTTTGTAATTAACGTTGAAAACTCAAAACCCAAAATACAAAACAAACTAAATAAGCCCTAAAAATTTAAAAATAAAAAATATAAGAAGTGACCATGGTGGAGAGTTTAAGAATGAATTATTTGAAATTTTTTGTAACAAAGAGGGTATAGTACCAATTTCACTATTCCACGAACACAAAAACAAAATGGTTTACTTAAACAGAAAAGGTACTCTTCAAAAATGTGCACGAACGTTTTTCAGTAGTAGTAACTTACCAAAGATTTTGGGTCGAAGCTATGGCTACTGCTTGTTATGTACTTAATCGTGTATCACTTAAACCAATGACTACAAATACTTGTTATGAAATGTTCTTTGAAAGAAACCAAAAGTCTCCTACTTTCAGAATTTTGGTTCTAAATATTTTATATTAAACACTAAGGATCAATTAGGAGAATTCAATAAGAAAGCCGATGAAGGAATCTTTATGTGATATTCGAAAAGAAGCAAAGCTTATAGAGTCTATAATAAACGAAACAATACTATTAGAGAAAGCTTACATATTACTTTTGATGAAGATGTCAAAAATATAAGAGAGAATGACGATGAGGTGATATCAAAAATCAGTCAAACTCTTGTCCCCAAAAATAATAAGGATAATATAAATTCAAATAATCATAACAATGACAACAATGTTTTGAGATCACCCATAGAATTTTAAAAGATCATCCTATCGACAATATAATAGGAGATATTAACACTATAGTTACAACTAGAATTAAATTAAATAAGTCACATAGCATTTACTTCTAATGTTGAACCGAAAATTATAGAGAAGCCACTATAGATGATTTTTGGATATTAGCAATGCAAGAGTATGTAAACCAAATTAAATGCAATAAAGTTTGAGAACTTATGTTCGTACCAGATGATCTATCCGTTTTGGAACAAAATGGGTGCTTAAAGCAAAGCCAATGAAAATGGAAATATAATTTATAATAAAGCAAGATTAGTAGCCCAGAGATATAATCAAGAAGAAGAAATCGACTAGAAAGAGACTTTTGCTCATGTAGCTCAATTAGAAGCTATAAGAACATTACTTAGTTCTGCATTTCACCATAATTTCAAATTATATCAAATGGATGTCAAAAGTGCATTTTTAAATGGCTTTATTAAAGTAAATGTTTATGTTGAACAACCATTATTATTTCTTCATGAAAAATACTTTGATCATATTTACAAACTTAAGAAGGTATTACATGGTGTAAAACAAGTACTCCATGCTTGGTACGATAGACTTAAAAATCATTAGATGAACTCTAGTTTTAAAATTGGTAAAATAGATACTTTATTATTTATTAAAAAGGAAAATGATGATATATTAGTCGTTGAAATTTATGAAGATGATATAGTATTTGGACCTACAAATGAAAATCGATGCGAAGACTTTGCGAATGTTATGAAAAGTGAATTCAAAATGTCACATATGGGAGAATTATATTTCTTTGGGTCTACAAATAAAACAATTGGAATCTTTATCTTTTAAGAAAAATAATGTAGAGGGTTCTCAAAATGATTTGGAATGGGTAACACATCGAGTTAACCAACTCCCTTGAGCACAAGTTTGCATCTAGATAAACATGAGAGCCGAAAAAGATTTCGATCAAAAATTATATCGTAGCATGATAGGATCGCTACTTTACCTGACTGCTAGTAGACCGACGTTATAGTGAGTGTTTGTTTATGCTCTAGATTTCAAGCTCAGCCCAAGGAATCACACCATCGAGCCACGAAAAGAATTTTGTGTTATTTGACCAACACAAAAGATTATAGGCTCTTTTATCTAAAGGGCAGCTCTTTCGAATTAATATCGTATAATGATACTAATTTTGGTGGTTGTAAAACACATCAAAAGAGTGCTAGTGGCACTTGTCATTTTGTCGGTCAATCTGTAGTCTCATGGTTTAGTAAGAAAAAAAATGTGTTTCACTATCGACTTATGATGCTGAATATATCTTAGCTGCCTCTGCATGTGCACAATTGATATACATGCAAAAAAAACTCTCAGATACTTTGGAAAAATAACTGCTAGTTCTTTAATATATTGTGATAATACGAGTGCATTAACCTATCGAAAAATTCTATTAATCACTCTCAAACTAAACATATTGATATTCGGATTTTTTCTTCGTGATAACGTAGAAAGAGGCACTATTTCTCTAGACTTCATTAATGCTGAAAAGCAAGTTGCCGATATATCCATTAGGCCTCATTGTGAATCCACCTTTTTGAAATTACGAAGTGATTTAGGAATTTTTTCATCAAACGAATTGATTTCTATTAGTTACACTAGTTTCATAATAAATATCAAATTGTTTAACACAAAACAATATTTTTTTACAAATATCTTAGTAAAATATTTTTGAAAATATGTTTGACTCGTATTTCTTTACTAAAAACTCTTTGATAAATATATACGAATTTTCTATTAAAAGACAGTTCATAAATATAGTATGGTATTAATTTTCCTGCCAATAATTATGATTACCTATTTTTAGTAAATGCTTGCATATATAAAAACCATAATAAGGTTTTCAAATTTTTGAATATCAAGATTTTTAAGAACAATGTCGTCATCAGACGATGCTTCATCTGATATTAGAGTCACCTCATCCTCCTCCAAAAGAACCAGATCTTCTCCAAGAGGTAAGAAAGTTAAGCAATCGATTAAGTTTAAAGGGTAAATAACCACCACAAATGATGACTTTTTATGGTAAATCGCCAACAAAATAATGCATTTTCTCTACCGGAAGCCCGTCCAAGCAACCCAGTCCAGCGAGTCATCCATCCCCTAGATGATAATATGCAACAACCGTAATTTTAGCAAATACTTTAAATAAAATTTATTTGAAAACATTGATTTTAAATCATTTAAAACTGAAAAATTGGAATTTTATAATATATTTTTGGGATTTTTTGAGAATTATTATTCCAAATATAATAAAATAAAAAAAATTTAAAAGTTAAATTTTTGGTCAACTTTGGTCAAAGTTTGACTTTCAATTGAAAATTTTAAATTTGAATTTTAAATTTTTATTCTTTCTCTTTGAAGATGGATTTGATTCTAACATTATCTATGCTTTTCGTTTCATCAAATTTTGATTTATACTTTTAAATCTACAAAGTTTCAACCTTTTACATGCAAATATTTTCTTTATTTTTATTTTTCTATTTTTGTTTGGGTTTTGGGCTTGATTTAGTTCGTGATCCGGTTTGGTTTTGATTGATGGGCTTGGCTAATGGGCTAATATTCCTAAGAGACATCGATTTTGTCTATTCATTGTGAAGAGATGTTATTTCATAAAATGTACATTCAAAAACATTCAACTTCTCATTCCTCCTCATTCTTCTTCCTTTAGCCAAAGTAAGTTGTCTCTCCTTTTTCTAATTTTTCTTATTTTTGTTTTGTCCTTCCTCTTCCTTATTTCGGCCTAAAACTTTGCCACAGCCGACCTCCTCCTTGCCTCCACCATCGTGATGATCCACTACCATCTCCTCTGGCCAAACCTGCACCATCACTATCCCATTAGGCCATGACTAGCCATGCCCGAACCATCACATTCCCTTGCCAAAAACCCTAGCCGACCCCATGTTTTCTCCTCCTTCCCTTATTATTTGCCTCGGCTACCACCTCCTCCTTACCTAGCCATGACCAGTCCCCTCCCATAGCCGTGACTCCATGGTGCCTTGACCCAAATCACACCTTGACCGAACCCAAGGTGCGTAGGGCCGAACCCAATTGACCATATGCCAAACCCAAATGCCACTTCCCTTGTCTTTTTGCCTTCCACACCTTGACATCCCCTTGTATTCACCATAGCCATGCCTTATAGCCACACTAACCGAGCCTATCAAGCCCAGATGATCATGGTCAAACCCAAACACATATGGCCGAGCCTATTTCCTATATGGCCGGTCCCATTTGTGTAGTTGCTAGCCCATTTTCTGTGTCTTTTATATTATTCTTTCATATATAAATATTTACTTACATATATTTTATTTTGTTTACTTCTAAGATTTGGATTTGGATTTTACTTCCACTCGAGCTTGATTCATGCTTTGTCTGTCTTTTTGAAAATTTTCGTGTGTTTGAATTATCATCTCTAGCCAAAGAAGGCGAGTCCATCACTCTCGACTATGTATTTGTATTTTAGTGAATCGATGACATATGAAACTGTAGTGATATGCCATGATGATAGTAGTCTCATATATGCATGTGATATGATATTATATGATGTTATCACCTGGTGCTATACCTGTTTTATCACATGACATGATATGCTATATTAATATGTTCGTTTTATATTCCGTTTCTCACACTGCAAGTTCCCTCACTATGGATTGAAATGATACATACCCAAACAGACTGTAGTATAGGGAAAAATCGTTATGAGCTAAAATGATAGGCTCAAGCGATTTTTATTTTTACTTGGGATTGCGGGTTTGAAATGATACCCAGAATTTTACAAATTACGGATTGAAATGATGCATATCAGTATCACTTTACCTATGTTAGAAAATATTATACAGACCCATGGTTAGTTTTAAATAGTTTTCTAAAATTTATTAACTATTTTTATATATGAAATTTTAACTTAATTTGGTTTAAATGATTTAAAAACTGTACATATTAGTTTCTATAAGTTGAAATTTTATAAGTTAATAAATGTTTTAAATTGTAATTTAAGATTTTATCTATGATATATAAATTTAATCTAACTTAATAATTAAATTAAATTTGATAATATGGAATTTTTAAATCTAACCTGGTAATTTAATATTTTATTTATGAAATACATATTTAAATAAATAATAGTTTCTTTATTTCAAAATTTTGAATTTAGGTTGATAATGTACCTTTAACCTAATATGAGAAAATACAGTTTTAATTGGATATTTTAGTAATAAATTTTATTTAACTGAAATCATAGTTTAATTAATATCCAAATAAATAATTTTACATAATAAAATAGTTTTTTATATAATAAATATGATAAAAAAATTGAAAATATTATGTTTAAATATGTTATAGTAGAATTTGTAACATTTCTAAAATGCTATGCTACTTTACGTTATGTTTTGAAGTGCTGCTATTTCTAAAAATATAACATTTTCAGAAATGCTATGCTACTTAGATTATGTTTTAAAATGCTACTATTTCTAAAAATATAGCATTTTCGAAATGCTATTATATAAGGATTACATTTTTAAAATGTTATGGTTTCTAAATATTACATTTTTCAAAGTGTATAACTAAGTGTATAAATTTGAAAGGTTACAAACTTTGGAAAATTGATATTATTTGAAAGAATGGTGACATTGGATTTAGATGGTTTTGAAATAGATATGTTTTGATTTGAAATGTAAACCATTCAACATAAATAACCATGGGTTATAATAACAGTTTGTTGTTAAAGAGACTAGGATCAGATATTATCATACTCTCTGCCAATACTGAAAACCACTTTAACAACCGTGTACGCGGTGGAGATTCCAGAATGAAGTAGGTTGGTGGAGAAGATCCTATATGAGGTATATACGTAGACCCGACTCCTGTGAGTTGGCATAAGTTGGCTAAAACAGGAGCAATTGACGGACTAAGTGAGGTAGCTCCTCTGATCGGACACACTCCTTCGTATGCCATTCTATTACTTTGTGATTGATTTGGTGCGCACCTTTGATTTTTTTTTGGGAGTGTGGCTCGAGGTGGGCGATAGTGGCTGTTATGCGTTACACCAGCCCGGAAGTGTAATTGGTATATCTACCAAGGCATTGCCTAGTTGTGACGTGTCACCTACCCTAGCGCGCCTTATATGAGTTTGATTTGTATCGTACCTATGGAGTATCCTCTGGTAGCCTCCCAATCTGGAGGTATTATGGTACTGTATAGACTATTGGCACTATAAATGTGTTAAGGTGGAAAATGTAAAGCCTTAACACTATTTTAACTGTTTATTTTACTTTAGACATTATTATAATAGCGTATATTACTACATAGTAGATAGTTTAACGGATCTTTAAAGGATGGGCGATCCCAAGAATCCTTTAAGTTATTTGTGCTTTTCAATTACAGTTCACTTGAGTTGATTTACATTTTATAAGTATGTATGTCCTGACTCGAGTGTTTTGTGTTTTTCTTTACACTGGGGTCGGCCTGAGCATCACAGCTTTGGATTCATCTTCTGGAGCTAGAGATTTGATGGAGATTTATCTATCTATCTTGTTGTTTATCTATTTCTATTTCAGCTATTTCATTTCAACCTTTGCTTATGTATTAGTGGACTTATGTATTTGGATTTCCTATGGTATTTTTTTCTTTAGATTATGTATTTTTTTAGCCTATTAATGTAGTAGCTTCATGAATTACTATGGTTATTTTATTTCCGCTGCGGGTTATTCTGATATTCTGTGTCTATGATTCTGTGATTGGTTTTATTTGCTACAAAATACATTAATAATCTGTTGTTTTGAATTATTCAAGTCCGACATGTGTGGTTTTATTGTCGATTTGAATGGTCCAAAATAGTGGGTCGTTACATTTGGTATTAGAACTTTGGTTTCAGGAAAACCTTAGCCTACGGAGCAAAAAAACTCATTAGAGATAGGGCAGAAATACCCTAGAATGAGTGAAATCTATCTTAGAATCATTTCTTTGTGAGAGAACGTATTTTTAAGTATAAAATGATTTTCAAATGATTTTTAAAATATTTTTATAAAGATTATTTTTGATATACACTTTTCTTGTTTTAAAAATCTAATTTTTCCTAAACTTCCTTCCTATTCTTATCCACCTTGTTAATTAGGTTCACTGATTTGGATTTCCATTCTAGTTAAATCCGATCTTTGTTTCTCCTTACCTTTGTCCTCAAATTCATTCTTGATTTTTCCAGGATCAATCATAGGAATGCCGGAGGTCGGGATCGTGGTGTTGCCCTAGTTCCAGAGCCTGTTGCACCCATTAAATTCACCACTCCTTAGAAGGAACTCACTCGGCTTAGTGGTACCAAGTTTACTAGATTAGAGAGCATTATAGAGGCTCAACAGTGGTTGAAGGGATTAGGGAGGATTTTCTTTGGTCTTGAGATCACCGATGCTTAGAACCATCAGTTAGCAGCTTGGCAATTGTGGGAGGCATCCCTAGATTGGTGGGGACCTGTTACGGCTCACACTATCGAGGTTGATATTTCATGGGAGCAGTTTAGGTACCATCTTGTGTTGGTTATTGAATTTGGTTCAGTTTTTGTTCTCTTTGAAATCTTTCTTATGTTTCGATATCGTGCTTAAGGGATGCTTTTGTGGCTAAGTGGATGCGCGAAGCAGGGAAATCTTAGCTATATAGGGAGTTTATGGATCTTAAGCAGGGAGACTTGTCATTTTCTGAGTAAGAGCGGAAGTTCAATGAACTTTCCAAGTTTGGTCCTAACCTGATTGACACCCCAGTTAAGAAGAATGAGAATTTTACAGCTGGAGCTCACCCAGAGTATTATAATCGTTTCATTTCCCATGTGCACAGTCCCTTCACTGGATTGATGGATATAGCCATTAGATATGAGAATCCTACTTCTAAGGATCATTATGTTGCTCGTGCTCCTTCATCTCAACCTTCCTCTGGAAACCCTAAGAAGAGGAAGCCTAACTTCATCAGCGGAAGAAGAATTGGAATAATACCCCAGTTTGGGATCTTCTTCTTCTCAGAGGCATCCTATCGACCTATCTTCCATCACTTGCATCAAGTGTGATCAGAAGGGACACTATACCAATAGTTGCCCTACTTCAGTTGGTGCTGCTGTTCCTCCAGCTCAGTTAACTAGGCGTGATCACCGTCATATTTTCCTGTAGCCTAGCCACTTCATGAAGGATTTTCCTACTCAGTAGAAGGGCAAGCCATCTGTTATCTTTGCCGTTACCTTTGCCACTCCACCAGCTCCACCTGCTCCTAGTGATACCCAAGGTACTCTCCTCGGCACCTTTTCCTTGTTTAATTTCTCTGTTCGTGTTTTATTTGACACTAGAGCTTCCCATATTTTTATTTTTATGGATCTATATGACAAGTTCGAGCATCTCCTTTCTCCTTAGTATGCTTTTGTACCTTTATGTGTTAAAAATCCTATTGGTGGTACCGCAAACCTTAATAGGATTTGTAGAAGGGTGAAACTCTTCTATTCTTGCTATCGTTTTACTAGTGATTTTTATGTTTTGGGTTTTGATGCTTTTGATGTATTGCTCAAAGGAGATTGGTTGAAGAGGCATGAAGTTGTAGTCTCTTATAAAACCCGAACTATTTCTCTTGTTGATGATCGAAGTAATCCTTTGGCTATTCGGTGTCGTTTGCCTCAGGATTATACTGGCAGCTTTATTTATTCTCTTGATTCTTCCCCTAGTGATCTTGATTCAACACCTATGGTCAAACTTTACCCATGTGTATTTGGTGAAGTCACCTCTTTATCTCCTAGGCGGGAAATCAAATTCTGTATTGGCCTTATTCCTAGAGTTCGACCTGTAGTTCTTCCTCCTAGAAGAATGGCACCCTGTGAGAAGGTTGAGTTAAGGAAGCAAATTGAGGACTTGTTATCCAAGGGTCTGATCAGACCTAGCCATTTCGAATGGGGAGCAGCTGTGGTTTTCGCCACTATGTTTGATGGTTCTTTGAGGATGTGTGTTGATTATAGGAAGCTGAACAAGCTTACTATGAAAAATAGACATCCTATGCCACGTATCAACGATATGTTTGATTAGCTCAATGGAGATATTGTTTTCTCTAGGCTTGATGTTGCCATAGGTTTCCACCAGCTTAGATTTGCCGAGGAAACTATTCCCAAGACTACTTTACGTACCGAGAATGGGTTTTATGAATGGTTAGTTATGCCTTTTGGTTTGACTAATGCCCCAGCTTTCTTTGTTGATCTTATGAACCGTGTTTTTCGTGTTAAATTTTTTTTCAAGTCTTCGTCGATGACATTCTTGTCTTCTCTAAGTCAAGGGAAGAACATGAGTCACATTTGAATTTTGTTATGGAGATTCTTAGGAGTTATCAGTTGAAAGCGAAATTCTCGAAATGCCATTTATAGAAGGATGAAATCCAATTTCTTGGGCATATTGTTTCTAATAATGGAGCTTCTGTTGATCCAGTTAAGATTGCTGCGATCAGTGTAAGTCATTCTTCTCTTCCCTCTTTGTAATTTGATCGTTCTATCTTTCTTATAGTCCTTATTTCTCCCTATTCTGTTGCATGATTGGGAAACTCCTCGAACTCCATCTGGTATTCGTAGTTTTCTGTGACTTGTCGGTTATTATCAGAGATTCATTGAGAATTTTGCTTGGATTGTTGCACCTCTCAACATTTTGACTCGTAAGAATGCTAAATTTATTTGGAATGATAAGTGTAAAGCTGCTTCAATGAGTTAACGAGCAAGCTTAGTTCCGCACCAGTTCTTACCTTTCCAAATAGAAATGAGGGATTAAAGGTATACACTGATGCTAGTCGTGAGGTTTTGGGAGCTGTTCTGATGCAAGATGGGAAGGTCATTACTTATGTTAGTCATTAGTTGAAGACCCATAAAGCCAATTATGCAGCCCATGATTTGGAATTGCTTGCCGTGGTTTTTGCTTTAAAGCTTTGGAGGCATCATATTTTGGGAACTAAGTTTGAGCTCTTTATAGATCATCAGTCTTTGAGGTATATCTTCACCCAGAAGGATTTGAATCAGAGGCAGGTTAGGTGGATTGAGCTCCTTGCTTCTCATGACCACGATATCAACTATACCCCTGGGGAAGCTAACGTTGTGGCCAACGCTTTGAGTCGGAAGAGGGCGATGCTGTGTCAGCTTATTGTTTCTTCTTCTCCTCTTATAGATCATATCATTGCTAAGCAGGATGAGGATGGAATGCTTAAGCTTATGAAGGAGAATGTTCGTAGCAGGTTTGGTGGAAGTAGTCAGGATGATAGTGGGCTCAGATCGATGATAGAGGGATTTTGTGGATTAATAATCGAATTTGTACCCCGAATGTCGATGGTTTGAGGCAAGAGTTACTTTGGGAAAATCATTGATCTAGACTTTCTATACATCCTGGTGTGATGAAGATGTGTCGGGATATGAAGAAGCTGTATTGGTGGAGGGGTATGAAGCATGATATCTCTATTTGTTAGTAGGTGTGTGACTTGTCAGCAAGTCAAGGCCGATCATCAGAAGACCCCTGGAGTATTGCAGCCTCTTGAGGTTCCCAATTGGAAATGAGAACAGCTTTCTATAGATTTTATTGATGGATTACCGAGGACTAGGAGGGGTAATGAGAGTACTTGGTTTATTGTGGATAGATAGACCAAGTCAGCTCATTTCATTCCAGTCAAGTCTACCCGTTCTGCTTTTAGTTTGGTTGAGATTTGTATGAGCAAGATTGTTCGTCTTCATGGTGTTCCTGTCAGTATTGTTTATGATAAAGATCCCATCTTTCCAGTCAGTTTTGGAGAGCTTTTCAGGAATCTTTAGGTACTCACCTGAATCTAAGCACTATTTATTATCCTCAGACCAACGGCCAAACGGAAAGGGTGAATCAGATTCTTTGAGAGAAATATGTAATCCTCTAATAAAAAAGGAGACAACACGTGAAACTATATATATAACACATAATATGGTGCTGCCAACATGCCTGGCAGGTGACAAATCTATGAACTAGAAACAAAGAAAGAAAAAGGTACCTCTATAATGAGCTCCGGCAAAGCCACCGCCCATTGCATCCTAATACCGAGCTCTGACAAGGCCACCGCCCGATAATAGGGTGGTGGAGGCACCTACAAAACCGAACAAGTATCAGAATCCAGAGATACTGAAAGCCAGCACCATCAAAAAAAAGAGACTCTATGTAGCTGCCTTAGAAGAAATAGGCTAATCTCGAAAAAGGAAGGATCCATAAAGAAGAACTCCACTCTGAAGACTCGGTATATCTGAAAGAAATGCCTGACGCAATCAGAACTCCTGGAATGGCTATCCTGCAGACCTGTACAAAGACGATAGCTATCCTGCAAACTTGAAAAGAGAAACTAGCAACCTACCTAATCCGAACCTGTAACAAAACTAGAAAAATAAATTAGTATGAATCACATATATGTATATAAATAGAATTAATATACATATATGAAAGAATAAAATCTAACGTGGAAAATAAAGCAATGATAATCTAGTACTAAAAATTAACAATACTAAAAAGTAAAGGAAATATGAACCTAACAGAAAAAGGTAAACGAACTAAAAAACACTAAATTAAAAACAAAAACATTACTAGAAACGGATTTGAGGACCTATAATAGGAAGAAAGTTATTATGCATCGTATGATCATCATTTAAGTTAGAAAAGGTATTAATATAAATATTTTTAGTGTCAAAATTATTAATGTTATGTTTGAATATATTAATATTATTACTAACCTTGTTAAGATATTCCTTAAAACAATTATTTTTGGCTAATTTATATTTAGGATTTGAGACCCAATTTAAGCAAAATATGAAATTAAAAATATAATATTATTGCAGTGTATATTGTTATTATTAAAAATTCTTTGATTTCTCTCAAACCAAATGTACCAACTAGAAATAGTGAATAGAGTATCAAATAGGTATCTATTATCCTTATTGAAATTAAATCTAAAAGTGATCCAATAGAAAAAAACAATCAAAAACTCTAGTACTAATTTTAAACTCAAAAATATTAAGGGTATTCATAAGAATAAAATGAGTATCCAGACATTTATAGTAAATATGATTAATATCCTCAAAATGTGTATTATAGTAATAACATTTATTATCAGTGTGAATATTTTTTCTTTTTAAAAATTCTATAGTATTTAATTTACCATGAATGATAAGCCACATGTGCATTTTAGATTTTGGAGGAGTGTTAGACTTCCAAATAAATTTAAAAATATTATCGGTTACACCTGAAAAGTTAATAAATTTTATAAGGAATTAGTAGAATATTTCTTACTCTTATCCCACTCTCAACTAATATAATCTTTATCATTGTCAATATTATAAAGATTTAATCTAGCATAAAGCAAATTAACCTGTCTAAGGGTTGAACCTACTAAAATTTTGTTAAAAATAAAAATCCAAGGAGGGTCATTTTCAGAATTAAAAACTTCAAATATAAATGCATATTAAAGTTACAAATATCATACAATTCTTTGAACTCATTCCTTAGAGGAGTAGCAGAAATCCAACTATCATGCCAAAAAGATGTATTATTACCTGAATAAACAATAATGTTAACACCTAAGTTAAAAATGTCATTATGTTTTAAAATGAATTTCCAAAAATAAGATTGTTTACGAGAAATCGAAGGACTAATTTGATAGAGATTATTATTACCATTGTCGTAATATTCAGAAATAATCTCCTTTCAAATGGCATTATCATTGGTATCTCTGAACTTCCATACCCATTTACCAAGAAGAGACAAATTCATATTTCGCAAATTGATGACTCCTAAACCACCATCTTTTTTGGCATTACAAACAGTTTTCCAATTTACTAAAAAAAATTATGCAACTGTTTGTATTTTCACCACTCCATAGGTAATCTCTTCTAATTTTATCTATTTTATCTATCACCCAATTAGGAAAAAAATGCATAGACATCCAATAGATAGGGAGAGCTGATAAAACCAAATTATTTAAAACCGTCTACCTGCTCTAAATAAAATTCTCCCATTCAAGTTTGTAATCCTATATTTGATTTTATCTATGATTATTAACCAATCATCATGTTTAAGTTTTGTAGGTCTAATAACAAAACCAAGATAGTCAAACGGAAAATTCATAGTTTTACAATTTAATGTATCAGCAACTAAATTTCAACTTTTTCAAAATCGTTTAAAACTAAAGCAGAACTTTTATCAAAGTTTATTTTTAAACCCGATAAAAGTTCAAAACTATAAAAAAATAAACTGAAGAGAAATTATGTGTCTAGGAAGCTGAGAGGAAAAAAGCAAAGTATCATCTGCAAATTGAAGGACTGATAAACCATAATTCGAAATATCACTACCTATATTATCTAGAGAACTATTATTAACTGCATTTTTAATAATCTTAGCAAAAACATCAGCCGCTAATTAAACAGAAGGGGCGATAATGGGTCCCCTTGCCTTAAACCTCTCTTAGATTGGATTTTATTACCTAAAATACCATTTACCATAATACTAGAGTTACCAGTTTTAAGCAAAATCATAATCTAATTAATCCATCTACTACTAAAGCCTTTAGCATGAAAAATGTCTATAAGAAAATCCCAATCAACCGAATCAAAAGCCTTAGCAAAGTCTATTTTAAAATAGCACAAGTAATATTATTCTTACAACAATGATTAATGTATTCTTGAACAACCGCGACACCATCTGTGAAATTTCTTCCTTTTAAGAAAGCTGATTGTGAACAATCAATTACATCATTCATTTTTATACTAAGTGTAGGATCGATTTCACCCTAGAGGGGGGGTGAATAGGGTGATAGTGAAAATTAAAAAAACTTAATTGCAGAAGTTAATTAATATTAACACAGTTTACAGAATAGCAGCACAGATATAGCAGAATATAAATAACAAAATAGAACAACACAGAATTTACCCAGCTTCGGCAAAAACCTGCCTACGTGCTGCCCCCAAGGTTTCTACTAGAAATTAGACAGTCCCTCGCTTACACACGTAAACTCGCTATACCCGTTATTGACTAATCTAACTCTACGCTCAAAACCCTGACCACAACTCAACTACCGAGTTGTGAATTCCCAAACTACACACCGTAGTTTGTACCCTAGTCACACGACTAGAAAATTACCACGGTTTAAAAGAGAATTTTAAGATTAAAAGAAACACAAACATAAAAAGTAAATAGCCCTTAATATAAACAAGAATCCTTTTATATTATTCAAGCCGTCCCCTTTTTATGTGGCCCGATCCACTTCTAATTGCTCAGTCCTTTGTGAGAAAGTATGGCGGCTTCCTTCGTTCCTTCTTCCTGATTAAAAATTAGGGCTTTTTCGAAGCGCCTATTAGATTTGATCGAATCTCTGGTTGAATAAGTGTTGCCTTTCTCGATCGAATCTCGTTGCTTTCACTGGCTACTTCGATGAGTTCGATTTTTGCTTCTGGTACGAATTTATGCTTCGTTACTTTTTTAATTTTAGTATTCGAACTCTGATAATAAGATTGCCGATGATGATATTCTTATATAGGGTTTGTAACCCTAGATTTTCGTTCGCACAAAATATATTTGATTTTATCTCTGCCGATCGTTTATGCTTGGATGATTGCGATTTATCTTGACTAATTCATATGCGAATTATTCTTATTATTTCTTGGTTGACTTGGTTTAAAAACGACGGCTTTGAATTTATGTTCAATCCTGGCTCCTTGAATTTCTCTGACCTGACTCGATGCCTTGAATTTGAGATGTTTGGTTATTACTTGTTTTGACTTGGTTACACGGCAATGTGAATAGCTTTATTGCCAAGGCTCTGACTTTGAATCGTGAATTCAACTTCTTTTACCTGATGACTTCGGCCATTTTGAACTATTTTGATTTGGGAATTTTTGTACTGTTGGCTTCGGTCATGACTTGAGATGTCATGTGCTTGCAATTGCTTGTGATGTTGTACTTCACTTTTTCTTGGTCTTGTTTGTTGGTTTAGTGGTGTACTTGCTTGGCCATTCTGTACTTCTGGTCTTTACATGGTGGTCTTGTGGCAGTTAATAGTTGCTGTGCACTTAGTGCTTGCATTTTGATGGTTCACTGTAGTATGTTGGTCACTTGATTCACTTGTATTTGTGCATTGCCTTACTGTTGCTGTGCACTTCTGTTTGCTGTCATGTTCTTGTGCTCGAGCTTGTATATTGTTGTTTGCATAGCTGAACTTCACTGTTGCACTCGAGATTTTGCTTCTGGCCTGCATGTAGTTTGCATATCACCTTGTTGCATTGTTGAGTCACTTGAGTGTGTTGATGGAAGATGTTGCACTGTTTCATATGATTCACTTGTGCACATTGTTCATTGTGAAGTAACTGTCTTCACTGATGCTGCACTTAGTCTTGTCTTTGATGTTCCTCTCATTGCATATGAACTTGGTCTACTTGGTGCTGTAGCTTTCAAGTATATGTGCATTACTTGACTTCATTCCACTGTGCATTTCTGTTTTATTAACCTGAGACAGATGCTATGTCTTTGTGCATTTCATTCACTATATTCATTTGCTTCATGTCATACTATTTTGTTTCATTGCTGCACTTGACTTTTGTTACTTGTGCTTTGAATTGTACAATGATAGTCATGTTCCATTGTTGTACACTGCATTCATGTCACTGGTATGTTGCAGCTTGCATCTTTGTTGCATTTGCTTGAATTTGTGTCATCTTTACTTGCATTGCTGTACACTTTTGGTCATTGTTGTAGTTGTATCTATGTACACTACTGCCTTATTACAGTGGTCTGACTTGAACTTGATGACTTGATCTGCTATGTTCTGTTCATTCCTAGTTGCCTTATTGCAGTTTGATTGTGATATCCATGTTGCAGTCCATTTTAATGTTGGTCTTCGTTGCATTCATGTCATGTCGCCTTGTGTTGAATCCAGTTTCAAAACTCGGATTTGACCTTGTGCTTGTGTCGTGATTTTCAATGTTATTGCACGTGAGTTGAACCCGATTTTTCATTTGGGTTTGACCTGTGCTTGCCTGTCCCTGTAAATCAATCAAGTGTATATATCGGCGTGCACGGCCTTGTGGCATATACAGTAATATACTGTGTATGTCACAAGTTGTTCGTGTATGATGAATTCAAATTTAAATGATGACGAACAACCCAAATAACTGAGGCAAATATCATTTTCAAAATTCACGTTTTATTTTATATTGCAAAAATATTTTATTTTCAATTTTACTGCGTTAGTTTATATTTTTGCAGATAGCTCAGATGCTGGATTCAAACTTGAATGCAGTTGAAGATAAATACGAGTGTGAGTGATATGTAGTGAGGTGCTGATGTAAAATAGTGATGTAATTGAATTTGTATCAAAGTTGTATAGTGAATAGTGAGAGCTTGAATTTGTATACTATTCAAAATTGTAATAAATATTTGTTTGAATAAAATATTCGTTTGAATTCAAATTCTGTGTTATTTATTTTATTCAGCAAATATTTATTTAATCTGTGAAAAATAAAATAGTATATTATCAAATACATTTAAATGTATGAATATATGTTTATTATCATCAAAAAAAAAATCATATAAGCGCATATTCAACAATCTCCCCCTTTTGATGATAACAAACATATATTTAAGATTTTGAATATGTTAAATGTATTTGATCATTGATATATCCTAATTGCTCCCCCTATTTAAATGCTTCCTCTCTACACAAAGCTCCCCCTACATATATGCATACAAATAGAAATATATAAATGAGCCTATATGCAAATGGAAAATTATTTGACCTTTGCTTGATTCTATTTGACAAAATCTTAACTTTTCTCTCCCCCTTTTGTTATCAGCAAAAGAATAATAGTGTTAGAGAAAATAGAGATAAAGTAATCGATATCAATCCAACATTAAAACTCAATTGAATATAAATATCAAATTTCAATAAAAAATCAAACAAAAATCATAAAATTTTTGTTAGGCGCATATTCCACTTTTAGAATGATGGAGATGATGTCATCATATAAAACCATACAATTGTGTCTATTTGTGGTATTTTTATATCAGGAATTTGAATATCTACTAATCATGCATAACCGTTAGGACTTTTAAATGAGGTTAGTAGTATTCCAAATTTATTTTAGAAAAATGAATTCAAGTATCTTTCTTCTAACCACGCATAACCGTGAGGACTTTTAAATGGGATTAGAATCAACTTGTTTATTTTTTTTTTTTAAAAATCAACTTTTGATATGTGTTCCATACATGCATAACCGTGAGGACTTTTAAATGAGCATGGAAGCACATAACAAATTTCAAGTAATTCACCCATGCATAACCGTGAGGACTTTTAAATGAGAGTGAATACTTTGGTATTTATTTATTGTTATTAATTTTTTTTTTTTTTAAAAAAAAAAATGAAAAACGAACGATTCCTGTTTAAAGTACCACATATCGACAAACTATATAGAGTTTTGATGAGTGATGGTTGATAGAAATATGATAGGTATAGAGATGGTCATGGAATTTTTACCAACAAAAAGTTTTATAACTCTTGTTTACATTTCTAAAGAAATTTTCTAATTATACTTTCTCGAGTTATAATATATAATCAATATCAACACTCATCACTTTTTCAATCACTATTTTTCTTTTCAATGATTTGTAGGGAGAGAAAAAATGTTAAATATTCAGCAAATTTCTAAAACACCTAGACTGAGTCGTAGTTTACAAAAACTATTTTCTGGTAGGGGTTTTGTAAAGATGTCTGCCAATTGAGAATCAGTTGAAATAAAATTTATGCAGATATTTTCTTTGGAAATATGATCTCTAATAAAATGATGTCTTACATCTATATGTTTTGTTCGCGAATGATGTACAGGATTATTTGTGAGATCAATTGCGCTTTTGCTATCACACATTAGTGGTACACGTTTAAAATTTAGGCCATAGTCATGCAAAGTTTGTATCATCCATAAGATTTGAGCAGAGCAACCGCTCAAAGCAATATACTCTGCTTCTGTTGTGGATAATGCAATACAATTTTGTTTTCTACTCGACCATGCAACTAATGAATGTCCTAACATAAAACATGCTCCACTAGTACTTTTTCTATCAACCAAATTTCCAGCATAATCAGCATCTGAAAAACCTTTCAATTCAAAATTATCATTTGATGGATACCAAAGACCAAACCGTGGGGTGTGCAATAAATATCTTATAATTCTTTTAACAGCTTTTAAATGAGATTCTTTTGGGTTAGATTGAAAACGCGCACATAAGCAGACAGAAAACATGATGTCAGGTCTAGAGGCGGTAAGATAAAGGAGTGATCCAATCATACCTCTGTACAGCTTTTGATCAACTGTCTTACCCTTTTCATCTTTGTCAAGTTTAAGTGTTGTACTCATGGGAGTTCTTGCTGGTTTAGCATCTTTCAATCCAAATTTGTTGACAAGTTCCCTAATATATTTTGTTTGAGAAATGAATGTGCCTTTATTGCTTTGTTGGATTTGAAATCCTAAAAAGAATTTTAACTCTCCAACCAAGCTCATTTCAAACTTTTCCTGCATGACTTTTTCAAATTTCTCATACAATAACTTGTTAGTAGCACCATAAATGATGTCATCAACATATATTTGAACAATCAAAATATCATTGTTTTCATGCAACAGAAATAGTGTGGTATCTACACATCCCTTTTTGAACCCATTTTCAAGGAGATAAGAAGTAAGACATTCATACCAAGCTCTGGGAGCTTGTTTTAATCCATATAATGCCTTCCTTAGTTTGTATACATGGTTTGGATATTCATGACTTTCAAAACCTTCTGGTTGTTCAACAAACACATCTTCTTTTAAAACTCCGTTAAGAAAAGCACTCTTAATGTCCATTTGTCTTAGTTTAAATCCTTTGTAACAAGCAAAAGCTAACAATATTCTAATTGATTCTAGTCTAGCTACAGGTGCAAAAGTTTCATCAAAGTCAACTCCTTCAATTTGATTGTATCCTTTAGCAACTAGTCTAGCTTTATTTCTAATTATATTTCCAGATTCATCATATTTATTTTTAAAAATCCATTTTGTTCCTATAACTGGATAATCCTTAGGTCTAGGTGCTAAACTCCAAACATTATTTCGTTCAAACTGATTTAGCTCTTCTTGCATGGCCATGAACCAGTTTTCATCATTAAGGGCTGAATCTATGTTATTTGGTTCTATTTCTGAAATAAATCCACTATATAAGCACAGATCACATAGATTTTTAAAAGATGAACGAGTTTGTATACCGGCTATAGGGTTTCCAATTACCAATTCTGGTGGATGGTCAGTTTTGTATTTCAGCTTTTCTGGATCCAGATTTCTTCTGACTTCTTGAGTTGTGGTAGTTTCTCTAGCATCAGCAGTTTCTTTTGGTTTTTCAAATTCATCTTTTTCTTTCTCCTCTTCAACGTTGCTTTTGGATGTATTCTGTTCGTCAATGCCTTCATCAAATTTCACATTGATTGACTCTACGATTGTTTTAGTCTTTTTGTTGTAGACTCTATAAGCTTTGCTTCTCGAAGAGTAACCCATGAAGATGCCATCATCAGCCTTTGCTTCAAATTTTCCTAACTGATCACCTGTATTAAGAATATAGCAAGGACATCCAAACACTTTGAAGTAAGCGATGTTTGGTTTTTTGTTGAACCATAACTCATAGGGGGTTTTGTTAAGAATCGGTCTGATGATAACTCTATTCATTACATAACATGCTGTATTTACAGCTTCTGCCCAGAGATGCAGAGGTAGTTCATATTCATTTAACATAGACCTAGCCAATTCTTGTAAAGTATGATTCTTTCTCTCAACTACCCCATTTTGTTGTGGAGTACGTGGTGCAGAGAACTCATGTTTGATTCCGCTTTCATCACAGAAAGTTTCAAATTCATAATTTTCAAATTCTCCACCATGATCACTTCTTAACGAAACAATAGAGACTTCTTTTTCATTTTGCACAAATTTTGCGAATCTTGTGAAGTATGAAAAAGTTTCTGATTTTTTAGCTAAGAAGTATACCCATGTATATCTTGAGTAATCATCAACTAACACAAAGCAATATTTCTTACCTCCTAAGCTAGCAATGTCATTAGGTCCAAATAGATCCATATGAATTAGTTCAAGAACTCTAGAAGTGCTTACATTGTTTTTGGCATGAAACGATGATTTTCTAAGTTTTCCCAAAGTACATGCTTTACAGATGTTTTCAGTTTCAAACTCATGTGATGGCAACCCTCTTACCAAACTTTTCCTTTTTAATTTGTTTAATAAGTTCATACTAGCATGCCCTAAACGTCTATGCCATAAATTCACTTCTATATCCTTAGCTACCAAACATTTAGAGAGGATGAGATCATCAAAAGATAGAGAATATATATTACCTTTCCTTTTTCCTGAAAATAAGATTTCTTTTGATGATTTGTCAACAATTTTGCACATGTCAGAATCAAAGATAACATTCATACCTTTATCACATAGCTGGCTGATTGATATCAAATTGTGGTGCAGATTTTCAACATATAAAACGTCATTCAAGGTAAATGTATTGTTACCTACTTTACCTTTACCGACAATTTTACACTTGTCATTGTTCCCCATTGTGACTCTGCCACCTTTGTACTTTTCTAGGCTAAGGAACTTCGATTTATCGCCTGTCATGTGCCTGGAACAGCCAGAATCCAAGTACCATTGCTGTTGTTCCTTAGCCTGCCAGCATACCTACACGAGAAGAGAGTTTAGTGACCTATTTGTTTTTATAGGTCCATGGTTGTTAGTGGCAGAAAATTTTGAAAAATGATTTTGTGTAGACCCAAAACTATTTATAATTGTTCCCTTTGGCGCCCAAATTTGTTTAACTTTGAGAGATTTTATATTTGTGCCTTTTGAAACCCAAATCGGTATAGTTTTCACATGTTTGGGTCTATACCAACAATTATTGTGACCGTGTCCAAATTTTCTACAAATTGTGCACATAGAATTAACTTGATTAATCTTGTTTTCAACAATTTTCGAATTATTATATCCAAGTCCTTGTCTAACCGTATTAACAGTTTGCTTTCCTAATAGCATATTCAACGATTTTTCACTTTTTGAAAATTTATCTAAAGTCGTTGACAATTGTTGGACTTGTGATTTGAGAGATTCATTTTCATTTAACAACTGTGTGCACTTTTTAATAGAATTCTCTCTCCTAGTATTTTCATTCTCTTTTAAAATCAGAATTTCATTTTCAAGTGATTTTATATTGATTTCCGATTTTTTAATTTCTTCTTCAAATGTTGGACACTTATCACACTTAGGAATTCTACATTGATAGTTCTTAACTAATTGATCAAGTTGTTTATTGCATTCTATCAAAGTATCCTTTTGAGATTCAAGTTTAGCATATTTTTCCCTAAGTCGTTCATAACAGCCATTTACGTCATGGAAATAAATTAGTAATTCAGAATGAGTGAGTTTTGATACCTCGCTTGGCTCGTCGTCATCACTGTCTGTAACTTCACCATGAAGACACATATTTGCTTTTTCACTCTCACTCTCGGTGTTATCACTTTCATCTTCGTCAGTTTCATCCCAAGTAGCAGCAAAGCTTTTCTTCTTTAGTTTCTTTCCTTGATTTGATCGTTTTTGAGGACATTGTGGCTTGATATGGCCGGGTTTGTTGCATTTGTAACAGATGATTTTCTGATCTTCTGGGTTGTCTAGTGCTTTGCCTATTCTGTTTTTCAATTCATGATTTCGAGCTGGATTTCCGTATTTGCGATTCCACTTTTTGAATTTCTTTATTAGTAGCGCTAGCTCTGCTGCTCCATCATCATCGTCATCATTCTCATCATCACTTTCAGTTGTTCCTTTGAGAGCTATTGATTTCTTTCGAGTATCTCCACCTTCACGCTCTTCCTTGAATTTCATTTCTAGCTCATAAGTGGTGAGATTTCCGATGAGTTCTTCGACTTTGAGTTGTTTTAAATCTTTCGATTCTTGAATGGCAGTTACTTTTGCTTCAAAGCTTCGTGGAAGGACTCTGAGGATTTTACGTACTATTTCCAATTCGGTGTATGTTTTTCCGAGAGCTTTTGATTTGTATACGATGTTGGAAAGTCGTCCGTACATCTCTTTGACATTTTCTTCTTTCGCCATTGTAAAGTTCTCGTATTCGCTGCTTAGCATGGCAAGGCGAGATTCTTTGACTTGAGATGTTCCTTCGTGGGTTACTTCTAATATGTGCCATATTTCCTGCGCAGTTAGACAATGTGAGACACGATTAAATTCAAATTGATCTAATGAACAGATAATAGAATTCATAGCTTTGGCATTAGTATTCTGTAATTTATTTTCTAGTTCTGTCCATTGTTCCTTTGGTTTCTCTATTTCCTGATCATCTACAGTTATAGTTGGTATTCTATAACCTGTCTCAACAATATCCCAAGCGTCAATGGTTTTCAAAAAAAAATTCATCCTATTTTTCCAAAAAGCATATTCACCATTGAACATTGGTGGTCTAACTATGGATTGACCTTCTGCAAAAGCATTATTAAAAGAAGCCATTTTAAAAATTCGAATTTTTAAACAAAAACTGATTTTTTCAAAAAATAGAATTTTTAAAACAAATGTTGACTTCTATTCCTAGCTCCGATACCACTTGTAGGATCGATTTCACCCTAGAGGGGGGGTGAATAGGGTGATAGTGAAAATTATAAAAACTTAATTGCAGAAGTTAATTAATATTAACACAGATTACAGAATAGCAGCACAGATATAGCAGAATATAAATAACAAAATAGAACAACACAGAATTTACCCAGCTTCGGCAAAAACCTGCCTACGTGCTACCCCCAAGGTTTCTACTAGAAATTAGATAGTCCCTCGCTTACACACGTAAACTCGCTATACCCGCTATTGACTAATCTAACTCTACGCTCAAAACCCTGACCACAACTCAACTACCGAGTTGTGAATTCCCAAACTACACACCGTAGTTTGTACCCTAGTCACACGACTAGAAAATTACCACGGTTTAAAAGAGAATTTTAAGATTAAAAGAAACACAAACATAAAAAGTAAATAGCCCTTAATATAAACAAGAATCCTTTTATATTATTCAAGCCGTCCCCTTTTTATGTGGCCCGATCCACTTCTAATTGCTCAGTCCTTTGTGAGAAAGTATGGCGGCTTCCTTCGTTCCTTCTTCCTGATTAAAAATTAGGGCTTTTTCGAAGCGCCTATTAGATTTGATCGAATCTCTGGTTGAATAAGTGTTGCCTTTCTCGATCGAATCTCGTTGCTTTCACTGGCTACTTCGATGCGTTCGATTTTTGCTTCTGGTACGAATTTATGCTTCGTTACTTTTTTAATTTTAGTATTCGAACTCTGATAATAAGATTGCCGATGATGATATTCTTATATAGGGTTTGTAACCCTAGATTTTCGTTCGCACAAAATATATTTGATTTTATCTCTGCCGATCGTTTATGCTTGGATGATTGCGATTTATCTTGACTAATTCATATGCGAATTATTCTTATTATTTCTTGGTTGACTTGGTTTAAAAACGACGGCTTTGAATTTATGTTCAATCCTGGCTCCTTGAATTTCTCTGACCTGACTCGATGCCTTGAATTTGAGATGTTTGGTTATTACTTGTTTTGACTTGGTTACACGGCAATGTGAATAGCTTTATTGCCAAGGCTCTGACTTTGAATCGTGAATTCAACTTCTTTTACCTGATGACTTCGGCCATTTTGAACTATTTTGATTTGGGAATTTTTGTACTGTTGGCTTCGGTCATGACTTGAGATGTCATGTGCTTGCAATTGCTTGTGATGTTGTACTTCACTTTTTCTTGGTCTTGTTTGTTGGTTTAGTGGTGTACTTGCTTGGCCATTCTGTACTTCTGGTCTTTACATGGTGGTCTTGTGGCAGTTAATAGTTGCTGTGCACTTAGTGCTTGCATTTTGATGGTTCACTGTAGTATGTTGGTCACTTGATTCACTTGTATTTGTGCATTGCCTTACTGTTGCTGTGCACTTCTGTTTGCTGTCATGTTCTTGTGCTCGAGCTTGTATATTGTTGTTTGCATAGCTGAACTTCACTGTTGCACTCGAGATTTTGCTTCTGGCCTGCATGTAGTTTGCATATCACCTTGTTGCATTGTTGAGTCACTTGAGTGTGTTGATGGAAGATGTTGCACTGTTTCATATGATTCACTTGTGCACATTGTTCATTGTGAAGTAACTGTCTTCACTGATGCTGCACTTAGTCTTGTCTTTGATGTTCCTCTCATTGCATATGAACTTGGTCTACTTGGTGCTGTAGCTTTCAAGTATATGTGCATTACTTGACTTCATTCCACTGTGCATTTCTGTTTTATTAACCTGAGACAGATGTTATGTCTTTGTGCATTTCATTCACTATATTCATTTGCTTCATGTCATACTATTTTGTTTCATTGCTGCACTTGACTTTTGTTACTTGTGCTTTGAATTGTACAATGATAGTCATGTTCCATTGTTGTACACTGCATTCATGTCACTGGTATGTTGCAGCTTGCATCTTTGTTGCATTTGCTTGAATTTGTGTCATCTTTACTTGCATTGCTGTACACTTTTGGTCATTGTTGTAGTTGTATCTATGTACACTACTGCCTTATTACAGTGGTCTGACTTGAACTTGATGACTTGAGCTGCTATGTTCTGTTCATTCCTAGTTGCCTTGTTGCAGTTTGATTGTGATATCCATGTTGCAGTCCATTTTAATGTTGGTCTTCGTTGCATTCATGTCATGTCGCCTTGTGTTGAATCCAGTTTCAAAACTCAGATTTGACCTTGTGCTTGTGTCGTGATTTTCAATGTTATTGCACGTGAGTTGAACCCGATTTTTCATTTGGGTTTGACCTGTGCTTGCCTGTCCCTGTAAATCAATCAAGTGTATATATCGGCGTGCACGGCCTTGTGGCATATACAGTAATATACTGTGTATGTCACAAGTTGTTCGTGTATGATGAATTCAAATTTAAATGATGACGAACAACCCAAATAACTGAGGCAAATATCATTTTCAAAATTCACGTTTTATTTTATATTGCAAAAATATTTTATTTTCAATTTTACTGCGTTAGTTTATATTTTTGCAGATAGCTCAGATGCTGGATTCAAACTTGAATGCAGTTGAAGATAAATACGAGTGTGAGTGATATGTAGTGAGGTGCTGATGTAAAATAGTGATGTAATTGAATTTGTATCAAAGTTGTATAGTGAATAGTGAGAGCTTGAATTTGTATACTATTCAAAATTGTAATAAATATTTGTTTGAATAAAATATTCGTTTGAATTCAAATTCTGTGTTATTTATTTTATTCAGCAAATATTTATTTAATCTGTGAAAAATAAAATAGTATATTATCAAATACATTTAAATGTATGACTATATGTTTATTATCATCAAACAAAAATCATATAAGCGCATATTCAACACTAAGTCTATTAGATAAAACTTTATAAATGATTTTAACGGAGTAATTAATCAATTAAATAGGTCCAAAATCTTTAAAGTATTAGAACTAACTTTTTTGTGTAATAAAATAACATTAACAAAATTAAATCTACCTAATTGGAGATTTCCATTATAAAATTCATTAAACATACTAATTAAGTCTAATTTTAAAATTTCCCAAAAAGTTTTATAGAATAAAATTGGAAATCCATCCGGATCCGGGGATTTATCGCCCGGTAAACCGAAAATGGATTTTCGGATTTCCTCTTTGGTGAAAGGATCATCTAGTTCAAAAAGATTAATATTGGAAACAGCCGGATAAAGATCATTTCATCTAGCACTAATTATATGCTTATTTTTATTACCAAAAATATCTTTATAATTATACGTGAAAGCCTTATTGAAGTCTCTTTGATCAACTAATTCACATTATTAACTAAAATGGAATTTATTGTATTACTATGTTTTCTACTATTGGCCATATTACGAAAAAAATTGGTGTTATTGTCACCTTCATTGATCCACTGAATTTTGGATCTTTGTTTCCACATAACTTACTCTTTTTCAAGAATAGAGTTAAGATCTTCTTTTAAGTTATTGAGAACATTCCGTTCACCTTGATTTAAATGTCTAGTTTCTTCTATCTTATTTAGCTTGAGCATCTCACTAAGAATATTTTCTTTTTTAATTTTAATATTACTAAAAATATTTTTATTCCAATTTTTAAGAAAAATCTTAAAGTTCTCTAAGTTTTAGAACAAAAGCTTTAGCTGAATTATCACTATACTTAATACTATAAAAACTCATAGATGACCATTTATTGATAATTAAATTTGAAAAGCTTGGTTCTAGAAGCCACATTTTTTTCAAATTTGAAAGATCTACTAGTAATTCTATGGCGATCACTAGTGAGGATAATGGGACAATGGTCTGAAAGAGTGCAAGGCAAACTAGACACTCTACAGATAGGAAATTTATCCTCAATTTCATCGCTAATGAAAAACCTATCTAAGAGAGCCATGGAGGGAGACTCCCTGTTATTACTCCAAGTGAATTATCTATTAGAAAGATGAATTTCAATCAAATTAGAATTAATAATAAATTGATCAAATTCCTCCATAGCAAAATAATCTCCCTCACGAGGAGCATGCTACCCAAAAAAATGAGTAACATTAAAATCGCCCCCTAATATCTAAGATCTGTGAGCAAAAGATCTAAACTCGAGGCATTCATTCCAAAGAATTCGTCTATCTATTTTTGAGTTAGGCCCATAAGCATTAGATGTATTTAAAAAAGAATTATCAGTTATATTAATTAAAATAATGTGCAAAGAGTGTTGTTTGTAAATACACTGAAGTAATTTAAAAAGATTATCCCTCCAACCAATCATTAAACCCCCAGAAGAGCCCACAGAAGGTAAACAAACCCATTTTCTAAAATGATAACCACCACGTCTTCTATAAAAACGAATATCGAGACAATCAATTTTAGTCTCTTGAAGGAAAGCAATGTCAATAGAATAGTCTTTAAAAAAGATTCTAACCTTAGCACATTTATTTAAGTCATTCAAACCTCGTTCCAACTAATGATCCTCGTATACCAATAGATCTAGCCCTATCAAGCTCCTTACTTCTAATATACTCATGATCTACCTCAATATCAGAAAAAATGAAAGAAGCGTCCCTAGCTAACTGACTAAACTCAAAAGAAGACAAATTACCCAAGGCATAAGAAGAATACGTACTACCCAAACTAGAGTGCATACCTGTGCTTGAATTTGTAGCACCGCTCACGGTACTCGAATTAGGAATCTTACCCATGGACTGAGAATTGCTGTCATGAATTCTAACACTACGAAAAACTTAACCGCTAGTCGTCATAGTCTTTCTTCGTCTACCTCTCTTCGACGAAGTGGATCTAGTTGCTGCTTTGTTGCCAGACTCACCAGAACGAAAATCAGAAAGAAAGACAGACTTATCCATAGAGATCAAGACATTATTAACTGTCTCTAAACATGCATCCACTGGAGTATCCTTCCGAGTATCAATAACTAACTCACAATTATGCAGACCAACAGAAGCTTCATAATCCCATTTTCGCTCCAAAACAGGCTCACCCTCAACATGTTTCAAATCGTCACTATTATCAACATGTCTAAAATCTACCACAATGCCTGAAGCAAGACCACCACCAATAATATGCACAATATAGGACTCAGCAGAAGTTCCATTTTCATCATATGGAGAATTTAAAGCTTCAGCCAAAGATTGCATCTGTGCATCATGTACATCAGAAGAATCATGCATGTCTGCCTTGGAATCAGCAATCATAAGAGAACTCACCTTTGACGAAATATCGAACAAATTGTCAAAACAAACATATTCTTCTAGATTGGTGCCATTGTCTATCACAAACTGCTGATCTGAAAGCCCAATCCAATCACAGAAATCACCAGATTGAATGAATAACTCTTCAACCGAGGGACAATATCATCAATAATAAGAGGATCACCAAGTTCTTCCTTTCCATTCCATTTGCCAAAATCCAACAAACCAATTTGATCGTTACGTTCGATAGTATACGAAATATTAATCTCCAAAGATAATAACCTAAAATCAAAACCTTGGGTTTCGTTGGACATAAACAACTGCTTGAACTCTATTCGACTCTCAGGAAAACTACAGTCATCTGATAAAGCTTTCTGAAGATCAAAATCATAATCTAACAAAAAATCGCTTAAGAGATAATAGACTTCGGAACAATCACCAATATTAACAATAGAAAAATCATCGTCATGAGAGTTCTCTTCTCTGATAAGATTTGCAGCAGAGTCATTAGATGAAGCTAAAAAAGCTATATCACTTTCATTTCCATTCTCAACTGAATTAAAGTCCGAAATGGTATCAGCATTTAGACATTCAAATTTGTTTGAAGTATGAATCTCGAAAGTTTTCAAATGACGAGGATGTGATTTACCTTTTTTCTTTATTTGAATAAAACCTTCGAAATTTTTTCTACTAACCTCTAAATTAGATGAATAGGAATAAGCATTGCAAAAAGCGACATCAGGATCAAGCATCAAAGGATGAAAACGAATAGATCTTTCATTTATGTCAATCTCAGAGAAATCATTACCCTCCTTGCTCGCATGATTCACTTTAGAGATATTGGAAGAAGAATCAGATTTATCAACAACAAAACTATCTTTATACCACATACCTATATTAGGTGTATTGACGATGTTAAAATGAATAATCAAATCTTCAAGAAGATTAATACCCTTGAGTCTTTTTAGCCAGAGGTGATCCAATAAAATCCTTTCAATAATAAGCATTTAAGAACTAATTGAAAACCATTATCGACCAAAGCTGATGATGAAAAGGGGATAGAGGATGAAGATTCCAGTTTGCTAAAATACAATTATGGATCGCTAAACCTTTTTTTCGTATCCTTTGCCAATGTTGTCGAATTAATGATGTTAAAATGAAACAAAAGATCTTCAAGAAGCTTGATTCCTTCTTCTCTTTTTTGCCAAATATGATCCAAAAGAATCCCTTTCAGCAGCATGCTTTTAAGAACAAACAGAAACCCATGCTCTGCCGGTGAATCAGAGGAGACGACGTTGTTGAAATTGAACGAACATTCATGCCTCTTATGATCAAATTTACTACAAGCAAAACATCTTGTAGGATCTTGACACTGAGAGGCAAAATGGTTATAAAAGCCACATCTGAAATAGAAATCCTTTTTGGTTTTTGATTTAATCCAGTTCTTGTTTGTAGATTGAGTCGAAGAAACTTGATATCTATTTAGCAAACAATGATAATTCAGAGGACAGCGATCTTTCACCACTTGCGCATAAGATCGATTGATAGAAGGAGATCGATTAATTGGAAAGAACAACGACGATTGATACAAGAAAGATGGATTTTGGAAGTAAGAATGACAAGTGTTGGACGCCATTAAGGTGAATCAAATTCTAGAGGATCTTCTTCGTGCATGTGTTCTTGATTATGGAGGATCATGGGTAGATCACCTCCATCTTGTCGAATTCACCTATAACAAAAGTTATCTGGTATAATCTCAAATTTTCTATTTTAGTCTTATTTTGGTCCTTTATCTATCTCATTCATCTTTGAATTCAGGCTAGTAATGCAATGTATCTATTTGCTGCTCTTTACGGACGACCTTGCAGATCTCCATCTTGTTGGATTAAATCCGGTATTCGTTTGATTCTTGGTCCTGATATGATTCTGGAGGCTTCTGAGAGAGTTGAGGAGATTAAGAGGAAGATGAGGAGTGCTCTGGGTAGGCAGAAGAAGTATGCTAATCAGCGTAGGAGGAGTTTGAAGTTTTCTGTTGGTGATAAGGTTTTCCTTAAGGACACTCCCTTAAGGAATGTGATTTGGTTTGGTCGGAAAGGGAAGCATGTTCCTACGTTCATTGGTCCTTCCGTATCTTAGAAAGGGTTGGTTCTTTAGCTTATCGCCTGGATTTGCCTAAGAAGTTTTCTAGAGTGCATAATGTATTGCATGTTTCGCATCTCCGTCGGTATCTTCATGATCCATCTTTGATTGTTCAGCCTTCTGCTCTCGAGAGTTTGGATATTGAGCCAATCCTTACTGTCGAGAGGAAGCCACTTTGTATTATCGACGAAGCAGCTGAGAAGGAAATCTATCATCCTGGTTAAAGTGCAGTGGAGTACTGATGATCGGGATTGCACTTCGAAGGTGGAGGAGAGCATGTGTGCTTCAAATCCAAAATTGTGTGTTTCAGATACTATACGTTATTCTATCTTATCTTCCTTTGTTTCTGTATCGCATTTCTTTTCAAGGACGAAAAGTTTTGAGCGGGGGAGAATGTAACAACCCGTAATTTTAGCAAATATTTTAAATAATTTTTTTTTAAAACTTTGATTTTAAATCATTTAAAAATTGAAAAATTGGAATTTTATAATATATTTTGGAATTTGGTGAGAATTATTTTTCAAAATATTATAAAATAAAGATTTTTATGAAATTTAAATTTTTGGTCAACATAGATCAAAGTTTGACTTTCAGTTGAAAATTTTAAATTTTTATTCATTTTCTTTGAAGCTGGATACGGTTATAACATTCTCTATGTTTTCGTTTCATCAAATCCTGATTTATACATTTTAAATCTACAAAGTTTCAGTGTTTTACACGCAAATATTTTTTGTATTTTTATTTTTCTATTTTTGATTGGGTTTAGGGCTTGATTTATTTCGTGATCCGGTTTGGTTTTGATTGATAGGCTTGGCTAATGGGGTAATATTCCTAAGAGACATCTCCTTGTCTATTCATTGTGAAGACATGACATTTCATAAAATGTATGTTCAAAAACATCCGACTTCTTATTCCTCCTCATTCTTTTTCCTTTAGCCAAAAACAACAGTAAGTTGTCTCTCCTTTTTCCAATTTTTTCTTCCTTCCTCTTCCTTATTTCAGCCTAAACCCTTGCCATAGTTGACTCCTTGCCTCCACCACCATGATGATCCACCACCATCTCCTCTAGCCGGACCCTCACCATCACCATCCCCTTAGGCCATGACTAGCCATGGCCGAACCATCACATTCCCTTATCAAAAACCCTACCCGACCCCATGTTCTTTCCTCCTTCCCTTCCTGTTTGCCTCGGCCACCACCTCCACCTTACCTATCTATGACCAGTCCCCTCCCCTAGCCGTGACTCCATAGTTCCTTGACCCAAATCACACCATGACCGAGCCCAAGGTGCCTAGGACCGAACCCAAATGCCACTTCCATTTCCTTTTTTCCTTCCACGCCTTGTCATCCCCTTGTATTCACCATAGCCATGCCTTATAGCCATACTAACCGAGCCTATCAAGCCTAAATGATCATGGCCGAACCCAAACACATGTGGCTGAGCCTAATTCCTATATGGCCGACCCATTTGTGTAGTTATTAGCCCAATTCTTATATATTTGGTGGGCAAAAGACCGTACTATATGTTTTTCAAAGCATATATAAGAAGAATGTGTGTTCCAAAAGGTAAATTTGAAGTCTTTGCTAGAGATAATGGTTTCTATCTAGTTCAATTTGAATTAGCAGAAGATTGTAATAAAATACTAGAAGGAGGACCATGGATGATGGATGGAATGTTCATAATCATGAAAAAATGGAACATTTCCATCAAATATGAAAAAGATCTATTGCTATCCATTCCTATTTGGGTGAGATTTCCAAATTTAAATTTTGCATATTGGAATCATATTTCATTGTGTAAAATTGCTAGCACTATTGGTCGACCTATTGCAATGGATGAGCATACCAAAAATAGAAGTAGAATAGCATTTGCCAGAATGCTCATTGAAGTTGATGCATCTTTCAAATTTGAAAAGGAAGTACAAATCAAACTGCCTAAAGGAGATTGTGCAATGCAAAATGTTGAATATGAATTTATACCTCCGGTTTGTAGTAACTGTGTATGCTTCGGTCATGTGAATAATGAATGCCCTATATCATTTACGCAACAATGGATACCAAAACCCACAACATGTAACAATGAGGCTGATCACATGGACATTGTTTCAGAGGAAAATACAAAACAGCAAACTCTTTACAACAATTCAGAAGGAATAGTACATCACAATGCAGAAGTTATTACAATAGAAGAGTCCAATGTCCAAGATTATACATATAATAAGAATAATGATGCTTCTCCATCAGATACAACTGCTTTGAATGTTGAGACATCTCAGACATCATCAAAGAATCCTGCAATTGCAATTGCAGCCTCGCCATTAACTGAAACAGAAGAATGTGCTGTATCTGGTTCACCTTCACAAATCAGCATGGCTGCCACAATTGCAAAGGGACCCTATGCTTGTCTTTCTGATATATCTCAAATACAAAACATTGCAGAAGGAACACCTACAAGTACTAAGACTCTGGATCCAACTGCACTGACGTCATCGACAAAAGTCTCAGTCAATCTATCATCATCAGAGAATTTATGCAACATGGAGTTATCAAACCATAATGAACACGTTTTAAATAATTCACACCCTCAAATTTCAGATCTAACAACTGTAGTGCTTAATCCTTTTCAGGTGCAGAAAGACATGAAAGACTCAAATGTGGAAGCATCTTCTTTATCTCAATCATGTATCAATCCCACATACCCTTCAACCACCAATCCCCACAACAATTCACCAAAAAAACCTCACTTCCATCAACCCTGAGTTTGAAAAAGTGCTTACAGAAATGAAAAGGAATAATTTTCAAGAAAAGAAAAAGAATAAAGTGATTTATGACAGTGTGACTCCCACAATAAGGACCAGGAGTCAAGCAAATTCATCCAAATAATGTCAATCTTGTGTTGGAATGTGCGAGGTCTTAACAAGGCAGCACATGTCTTAGAGGTAAAAAACATTATTTTCTCGCAAAAACCTTCTATGTTTTGCTTAGTTGAAAATAAATTGAGAAGAAATAAAATCCAGCTGTATATGGAATCATGGGGAAAGAAATGGACATGCATAAATAACATTGACTATCATCACAAATGCAGAATTCTCATTATGATCAACTCAGATATTTGGAGCAGTTATGCAATTTCTATGAGCAAACAACATATTACATGCATGCTAAATAATACTGCAGGGGCTCAATGCATTGTTACTGTCATCTATGCATTAAACCTTGAATCTGAAAGAAAAACTCTATGGAAACAACTGGAAAAAGAAGCAAACACTTTTATTACCCCTTGGTGCATCATAGGGGATATTAACTGTGTTAGATTTTTGAAGGAAAAAATGGGAGGAAATAAGTTGACAACCAGAAACATTCAGGAGCTTAACAATTTTATCAACTCTGCAGGAGTTAAAGAGCTTAGTATTTCAGGGGTTAAGTATTCATGGAGATCAGGGCCTAACAAAAATATTGCTACAAAGATTGATAGACTTTTATGCAACATTGAATGGATGAACATGTTCAAAAATTCCCATGCAAAATATTTAGACCTATCTACCAGTGATCATGTACCTATTATGTTTCATTTTAATTGCACACAAACATTAGAAGGTCCAAAACCTTTTAAATTCATGAATCACTGGGTCATGTGTGAGGGGTATAAAGAAGCAGTTGAAAAATGTTTTGCAGACACAAATTTCAAAAAGCAAGCAAAAGGTCAATATTGCTTTGCAGATATTAGAAAATAATCATAACTCCTTAAATGCACAAAATCTGCATGATGCACAAGTAGATCTGGAAAAAAATTTGGAGCTGTTAGCAATGGACAATAAACAAAAAACAAAATGCCAATGGATCAAATGGGATGATAGTTGTTCAAAAATTTTCTTTGCAAAACAAACAACCAGGAGATTTGTTAACAACTGTCACAACATTATAAAAGGAAATGGAGAAGTAGTCAAAACACTAAAAGAGATAGAGGAAGAGGCTGTCAAATATTTTTCCAACATATATAATAGAGGAAACATGATTGATCAGTTCCCCAATATCACTCCAAAAAGGAAAATAAATGAATGGGGAAAAGTTTTCCTTAATGCTTCATTTGAGGAAAAAGAATTAAAAAGAGCCATTTTCAGTGTACATAATGATATTGCCCCTGGATATGATGGTTTTAATGCAAAATTCTACAAAAAACATTGGAATGAATTTAAAAAACCTCTTTTAGAAGCAATGCAGACTTCTTTTGATAATGGCAGAATAGTGAGAGAAATCAACCACACCATTATTTCCTTAATCCCAAAAGTTAAAACCCCAGAATCTGTTTCGGATTTCAGACCTATAGCATATTGTTCCATGCTGTACAAAATCCTATCTAAAATGTTATGTGACAGAATGAAGTTTGTTCTTGGAGAATTAATTTCTGATAATCAAACAATATACTTACCAAACAGGCAAATCAAAGATGGGATAATTATTGCACATGAGCACATCAGAAATTTTAACAAGCATGGCAGTAACAAAATGTGCATAAAGGTAGATCTCAAAAAGGCATATGACTCAGTAAACAGACAATTCATCCTGCAGATGATGAGAAGCATGGATTTTCCAGATAAATGGATAAAAATAGTTCATGAAATGATAACTACTCCTAATTTTTCTATTGAAGGATATCATAAAGGATATTTTACTGGGAGTAATGGATTAAGACAAGGAGACCCCTTATCCCCGTACCTGTTTACTTTATGTATGGAATATTTCACTTTGTTGATGGATGCAAAAGCTACTAAAGGAAAAGTAGAATCAGTTATCAAGAACAATTCAAACATAATACATCTCATTTATGCAGATGATATGTTAATTTTCATAAATGCAACAGTAGTGGGAGCCAAATCTGTTAAAAACTGCTTCAAAAAACTAAAGAAAGTGACTAGCTTGGAAATGAATAATCTCAAAACCCAAGTTTTTTTCAACAAGTTTTGCAATAATAAGGATCAAGTGCTTAACATTCTGGATATTCAAGAAGGAGAACTACCTGTCAGGTATCTTGGATTACCCTTATCTGTCACATACATCAAACATTCAAATTGTAAACAACTTATAGACAGAGTGTTAAATAAGATGCATGGTTGGGAGTGCAAATTTCTCACAATTCCAGGTAGAATTGAACTAATCAAAGCTGTTGTTTATGCAATGGTCAGTTTTTGGATGCAATGTTTCATGCTACCTAGCTTAACTATCCATAAAATCAACCAGTTATGCAAACAATTTATCTGGAAAGGAAAAAAGAGTAAAATACCATGGGAAACAGTCACAAGTGTTAAAGCTGAAGGTGGGATGGGATTGAAAAAACTGTCAGATATAAATAAAACCTTTTGCATCAAAAGAATATGGGAAACTCTTAACAACTCATCTCACAGTGCTAAATGGCTTAATGTGAAATATGCAAATAATGAGACTTTATGGGAAGCTAACTTTAGTAATAATTCCTCATGCACTTGGAAAAAAATGTTATATCACAGAAAAGATGCTCAAAAATTAATTGACAGAAGAATTGTGGACGGCAAATCTACTAGTTTATGGTTTATACCTTGGATTAATGGTTCAACCTTATTGGAGAAACTGGGGCATGAAACCTTATCATACTCAAGAGGTTATAATCATAAGGTAAATCAAATCATATCTGGTAATAGTTGGAGGCCTGAAAATATCTCATATCTTGGTAACATGAGTGAGGAAATAAGGCAAGTTCCTATATATCGTGATAAAACAAAAGACTATTGGTTTTGTAGAAACAGTAAAAATGGCCTTTTTTCTTTTCACGATACATGGAAGGAGTTAAGAGTCAAACTTCAGAACATCAATTATTACAAAATCATATGGAATACCATCCCACTCCCAAAAATGAATGTATGCTTATACAGAGCTATATTCAGTTTCCTACCCACAAAGGATAAACTACACTTACAAGGAGTGACTGAAGATAACATGTGTGTTTTATGCAAAAGGGAAGTAGAAACATGTAACCATCTATTTTTCAACTGTTCCTTTTCTAAACATGTATGGTATTGGATCAGATCCATGATGGGGGACCCTATAACGCATAGGAATGTTCATATCTCAATTACAGATGCCATTGCATATATATCTCAGAAATTTGCAGCTAAAAGCATAAAGAAAGATATCATAATAGCTGCGCTTAGCTCCTCTGTTTGGTACATTTGGAAAAGCAGGAATTCTATCATTTTCAACAATGAACAGATAGACAAAATTACGGTCTGTAATACCATTAAATCCAATGTTCGAGATATTATCATTAACAGATCCAAGTTTTTCAGTCATAGCATAATTAATGCTGATAATATCATTCAGAAATGGGGATTTTACCTCTTCAAGTTGACCTTACCTTGACCAAAAACTCTAATTTCCCAAATACAGCACCATCCTCAAGATACATGATTGATAGAGAAAATGGTGAAACTGAGAGCTCCAGATTGTCTAGACGCACTGATAGCATTATCACTATCGTTGACAGAGAAGAAAGATTGCCAGGGAGAGAGAATGAGCCGCCATGAGTTGCTAGATTTTCGCAACGTATTTAGGGCTTTGTTGATGAGTATACGGGTCGCTTAAATTTACCATCTGTTCATTATGTATATACTATGCTTTGTAATGTTTTGTCGTTATCAATAAAGTGTTTGATCCTTTTTCAAAAAAAAAAAAAATTATTTTGTTTGCTTCTAAGATTTTGATTTGGGTTCTACTTCCACTCGAGCTTGATTCGTTCTTTGTCGTGCCTTTTCGAAAATTGTCTTATGTTTGAATTATCATCTCTAGCCAAAGAAGGTGAGTCCATCACTCTCCATTACGTACTTGTATTTTAGTGAATTAATGACATATGAAACAATAGTAATATGCCATGATGATAGTAGTCTCATATATGCCTGGGATATGATATTATATGATGTTATCACCTGATCTTATACCTGTTTTATCACATGACATGATATGCTATGTTATTCTGTTCATTTTATATTTCGTTTCTCACACCGCAAGTTCCCTCACTATGGGTTGAAATGATACATACCCAAACAGACTTTAGAATAGGGAAAAATCATTATGACCTGAAATGATAGGCTCAAGCGATTTTTATTTTTACTTGGGATTTTTATATGTTATCCCGCCTTTTGGTCAAAGCCGGTATATCAACAAATTATTTGGAAAGGATGGGTGTCATGATCAGAGATCGATTGAAAACAAGGCTATGGTCAATGTCGTCAAAATTTAATCGGGCTCCAATCAAGATGGGATTGATTGGGAATGATGATCAAGGTTGCGATAGGTTATGTTTCAAATTTCAAGTTAATCGAAGTTTGTGTGCTCAAGATATGATCGATGCAATTCAAGAAACCAACTGCTCGTATCCATCAAGTCTCCACTGTTTGTCTCCATCAAGCCTCCATTTTTTGTATCCACAATCCTCTACTGTTCGTATTCACCAAACCTCCACTGTTCGTATTTGTTCGTATCCATCAAGCCTCCACTGTTTGTATCCATCAAGCCTCCACTATTCGTATCCATCAATCCTCTATTGTTCGTATCCATTAAGTCTCCACTATTTGTATCCATCAACACAATATAGATCGATAAGAATAGTGCAATAGAGATCGAGTACGAATTGTGCAATAGCGATCGAGTGCGAAGAGTGCAACAGTGATCGAGTGCGGACAATGCAACAGCGATCGAGTGCGAACAATGCAACAAGGGAACCTCCTGATTATGAACGGGCTTCGGGAAGACACTGCCTATTCCATGAGCTAGATGGGCACAACAAAAATGATTGTAGGCATTTGAAGGACATTATTGAGGAGAATGTAAGGAATGGTCATCTACGACAATATGAAAGGAGCCGAGCTATGGTAGTGGGACCGGAGCGGCCACCGCCCACCTCGAACAAAGATGGAACTGGATCTAAGCAGTAACGAATTGTTATAAACTAAATAAATTTATGGCTTTGAATAAGTAATAGAGCTTGAAGTAATACGGCTAAGTCACTTACACATGTACGGGAGCGAGGATGGTCTGTAGGCTTGCTCTGAGGCGATGATAAACCGTGTTGCTCGAGCCTATGAAATCCTGTTTTTCTTTTTCCCGAAAACTTTGGTTTCTTCTTTAGATGTACAGACATTTATTTGATTTTCCCTAGTAGTAAAAACTCTTATTTTGGATGATTCGATTTGGATCAATTTAACATGTTATACAGATCTTGCGATTACGATCCCGATCGGAGTGACAAGGCAGTAATCGCGAATTACGAGTCCTTTCGCTGGAGAGCAATGGAATGGACTCAAACACAATATCAAAGTCCTTGGCCGGAGAGCCAAGGCCGGAGAATAGCAAAGTCCTTTGCCAGAGGATATCGAAGTCCTTGGCCGGAGAGCCAAGACCGGAGAATATCAAAGTCCTTGGCCGGAGAGTCGAGCCCGCGGGAGAATATAAAAGTCCTTGGTCGGAAAACCGAGGCTGGAGAATATAAAAGTCCTAGGCTAGAGAGCCGAGGCCGGAGAATACAAAAGTCCTTGGCCGGAGAGCCAAGACCGGTGAACATAAAAGGTCCTTGGCCGGAGAGCCAAGGCTGGAGAGCATAGAAGCCCTTGACTAGAGAGTCGGGGTCAAAGCAGGATAACGCGACTCGGAGAAGTCTATGGATTTAAATTCAAACCCGAAGAGGTCATGGATTGGATTTCAGCTTGGGATGAATGGACCCGGAGAGGTCCTGGATTTGGCAAAGGGATCGAAGCAGCCTCGAATTTGGACGTCAACCCAGAAATGTTGTGGAATTGGATAATGAATATTGGATATGGATAGATCAAAGCTTGGTTGATGATTCAGATATCTATGGAATTGGCTAGGGATTTGGTTGCTAGATTCGAAATAGGACATCGACTAGGAGCAGTCATGGATTTGGATCGGGATATGGTCGTGGCACTCAGATAGGATGGCTTGGTAATGGATTGGACTAAGAATTGGATGATATGGCTATGGATAAAATATGAAATATGCACTTCGAATGTTGGACTCGAAGCTTTCAAAACACATCTTCTTACCACAAGGCATGTTTTGGGGGGTAAAATGTTATCCCGCCTTTTGGTCAAGGCTGGGATATCAACAAATTAGCAGGAAAGGATGGATGTCAGGATCAGAGATCGATGGAAAACAAGGCTATGATCGATGTCGTCAAAATTTGATCGATCTCCAATCAAGACGGGATCTATTGGGAATGATGATTAAGGCTGGGATAGGCTACATTTCAAATTTCAGGTCAATCGGAGTTTGTATGCTCAAGATATGATCGATGCAATTCAAGCAACCAACTGTTTGTATTCATCAAGCCTTCAATGTTCGTATCCCTCAAGCCTCCACTGTTCGTATTCATCGATCGTCTAATATTCGTATCCATCAAGCCTCCATTGTTCATATCTGTTCGTGTTTGTCAAGCCTCCACTATTCGTATCCATCAATCCTCCGCTGTTCGTATCCATCAAGCCTCCACTGTTCGTATCCATCAAGGCCCCACTGTTCGTATCCATCAACCCTTTACTATTCGTATCCATTAAGCATCTGATGTTCGTATCCATTAACACAATATAGATCGTTACAAACAGTGCAATAGACATCGAGTACGAACAGTGCAACAGAGATCAAGTGTGAACAGTGCAATAGTGATCGAGTGCGAACAGTGCAACAACGATCGAGTGTGAATAGTGCAATAGCGATCGAGTGCGAATAGTGCAACGGTGATTAATACGAAGGAGATACCTTCGAAAAACATGAACTTGCATCGATTAGTCTCACAACCTACAAGTCCAAATGCTATGAAATTTTCACTGAAGCTTACGTGCAAACTAAAGAATGTTTATGCTCGATTTCGTCTCGATTGGGAAAAATCTTGATCGATATGAAATTCGTTCATATCGATCACGGATCGAGTCATCATATGAGATCGATAGCGTGGGCCCGCATATGTGCCAGAAGAGGTCTTTCGAGATCTGAGTGAGACATTTGCAGGCTACTCGTATAAATAGCATCTTAGAGCCTACAGAAAAGGGACCTTTTATTCTTCTACATCCAAACTGTGCCGGATTCATCATTGTACTCGGATTTTGCTATTATTATCAGTTGTAACTCATTGTAATCAGCAAGGATACATGAAAAAAATCATCAAATTCAAAGTGGACGTAGGCCGGATTGCCGAACCACTATAAACTCTATATTCTTTACTGCTTTCTTCTTAATTTTTTGAGTGTTCTTCATTTTTAATTCTCTATATACTTCTTATCTTTGATCTGTGATTGTAAACAGGTGCTTTCATCGACAATTGGTGTCTGTGACCAATTTTGGGACAAATGTTTTGGTGCTTTCACTGAGAAGGCTAGCACTCAAGAATTCTACAACTTGGACTTCAGATCTGAAATTTTAAAGACTTGATTCTGGAAGCTATGGCAAGGAAATCAACAAGAAGACAAAGAGCTGAAAGGAGTCAACATTAAGGGGGTCAGGAGGCTTCCTCTGGAGCAAATCAGACCTTAGTCTTCATCACCCGAGATGAGATGGAGATGATTATGGGAGCTATGCAGGAGGGAAAGATTAAAAAACAAGAAGATATGATGTTGAACCTACTCCAACAGGCTGGATGAGCTAGAGTGCAGAATCAAGTTAACGCTACTGCAGGAGATGCTGGAGATAGAGATCAGGAGCATGGAACAACCAGAGTTCAGAATAGAGCAGGACCATCAGAAGCCACACCAAAACTTGGGGGAACTCACCCAGAAGATGTTGATCCAACCTCAGGCAGAATACCATGCAGAGCTGTTCAACATGGCATTGGTAGAGGAATGGATGCTCTTCTAGGAAAGCAGATTCCAGGATTCCCTCGTGAACTCGGAGGGTAGATTAGAGGCAACATACAACTGAAAGGTTGGTGGAAATGGTCAGACGAGCCATGAGAGGCGGACTAGTGGATAGAGATCCGGAAGATGTTAATAGGAGTCCCTTCGCTCCTACGATCAGGCAAGCTAGGAATCCACCAGAATTTAAGGTACCAACATTAGAGATGTATGATGGAAGGACAGATCTTGTTGTTCATTTGACGAGGTACATGCGGCGTATGAAGTACTGGGGGCATCAGAGGAGGTCATGGCACGATGCTTCCCTTTGTATCCAACAGATATAGTCGTGTTATGGTTCAGACAACTGGAAAATGGCTCTATTAGTACATGTGGGAGTTGATTGAAAGGTTTATGAGACAATTTCAGTTCTACATAGCCAAACCCAAAAATGTGTTGACTTTAACATTAATGAAACAATGGAAAGGAGAATCACATTGATATTTCTTGACCAGATTCAATGCGGTAGTGGCTTCGGTGGATCGACATGATCCGTCAATGGTTTTGATGGCAACGGTTTCAGGAATTGCAGAAAATTCAGATTTCAAGATATCATTAGAACGTGACCCACTGAGAGATCTTGGGGAGTTCTATCATAAGGCGGAAAGATTTCTAAGGCAGGAAGATGCGCAGGCTGAAAGAGAAGGGAGAGAAGCTGAAGCTTATGCAGTAAGGGATGGAGGTCCACCCAGAGAAGACCCAAACAAAGACGATAAAGGCAAAAGGAAAATGAATGACAACGGTAGCACTTCAAAGAGGCTACTGAGGGAGTCAAAGTTTTCTTCTTATATAGATCTAACTGAGACTCTGGAAAGGATATACTTGGATACTCGAGGGCGCCTCCGGTATCGAAGGCCAGCAAGAAGGGAACCTCTTGATTATGAACGGGCTTCGGGAAGATACTGCATAATCCATGAGCTGGATGGGCACAACGCAAATGATTGCAGGCATTTGAAGGACGTCATTGAGGAACATGTAAGGAATGGTCATTTATAACAATATGTAAGGAGCCAAGTTGTGGAATTGGGACAGGAGCGGCCACTGCCCACCTCGAACAAAGATGGCACTAGATCTAGGCAGCAACGGCTTGTTATAAACCAAATAAATTTATGGCTTTGAATAAGTAATAGAGTTCGAAGTAAAATGGCTAAGTCACTTACACATGTACGGGATCGAGGACAGTCCGTAGGCATGCTTGAGGCGATGATAAACCATGTTGCTTGAAGTTATAAAATCTTGTTTTTCTTCTTTCTAAAAACTTTGGTTTCTTCTTTGGATGTACAGACATTTATTTAATTTTCCCTGGCTGTAAAAACTCTTATTTCGGATGATTGGATTTGGATCAATGTAATATGTTATACAGGCCTTGCTATTACGATTCTAACAGGAGAATAGCGAAGTCCTTGACCGGAGAATATCGAAGTCCTTGGCTAGAGAGCCGAGGCTGGAGAATATCGAAGTCCTTGGCCAGAGAGTCGAGGCCGCCGGAGAATATAAAAATCCTTGGTCGGAAAGCCAAGGCCGAAGATTATAAAAGTCCTTGGACGGAGAGCCAATGTCAGAGAATACAAAAGTCCTTGTTTGGAGAGCCACGGCCGGAGAGCATGGAAGCCCTTGACCGAAGAGTTGGGGTCAGAGCAGGATAACGCGATCCCCGCGAGGTCTATGGATTTAAAGTCAAACCCGAAGAGATCATGGATTCATATGTCAGCTTGGGATGAATGGACCAGGAGAGGTCTTGGTTTTGGCAAAGGGCTCAGAGCGGCCCCGAATTTGGGTGTCAACCCAGATATGTTATGGATTTGGCTATTGGATAGATCGAAGCTTGGTTGATGAACTCGGATAGCTATGGAATTGGCTAGGGATTTGGTTACTGGATTCGGAATAGGACATCGACTCGAAGCAGTCGCGGATTTGGATCAAGATATGGCTGTGGCACTTAGATAGGATGGCTTAGTAATGGATTGGACTAAGAATCGGAGATATGGTATGGATAAAATATGAAATATGCACTTCAAAAGTTGAGCTCGAAGCTTTTCAAAACACACCTTCTTACCACAAGGCATGTTTTGGGGGGCAAATGTTATTCCGCCTTTTGGTCATGGCTGGGATATCAACAAATTTGCTGGAAAGGATGGATGTCAGGATCAGAAATTGATTGAAAACAATGCTATGATAGATGTCGTCAAAATTTGATCGGGCTCCAATCAAGACGGGATCGATTGGGAATGATGATTAAGGCTGGGAGAGACTACGTTTCATATTTCAAGTCAATCGGAGTTCGTATGCTCAAGATATGATCGATGCAATTCAAGCTACCAACTGTTCGTATCCATCTAGCATTCACTATTCATATCCATCAAGGCTTGACTGTTCGTATCCATAAATCCCCTACTGTTCATATCCATCAAGCCTCCACTGTTCGTATCGTATATATTCGTATCCATCAAGCCTCCATTGTTCGTATCCATCAAGCCTCCATTATTTGTATCCATCAATCCTCTACTTTTCATATCCATCAAGCCTCCACTGTTCATATCTATCAAGCCCTAACTGTTCGTATCCATGAATCCTCTACTATTCATATCCATTAAGCCTCCACTGCTTGTATCCATCAATACAATATAGATCGATACGAACAGTGCAAAAGATATCGAGTACAAAAAGTGCAACAATGGTTAAGTGCAAATAGTGCAACAGCGATCGAGTGCGAACAGTGCAACAGCGATCGAGTGCAAACAGTGCGGCAACGATCGAGTGCGAACAGTGCAAAGGCGATCGATACGAAGGAGATAGCTTTCGAAAAACATGAACTTGCATTGATCATATCTCACAACCTACAAGTCCAAATGCTACGAAATTTTCACTGGAGCTTACGTACAACCTAAAGAATGTTCATGCTCGATTTTATCTCGATTGGGAAAAATCTTGATCGATATGAAATTCGTTCGTATCGATCAAGGATCGAGTCAAAATCACAGGGAATCGATCCCATGGGCCCGCATACGTGCCAGAAGAGGTCTCCCGAGATCTGAGTGAGATATTTGCAGCCTATTCCTATAAATAGCATCCCAGAGCCTACATAAAAGGGACCTTTTGTTCTTCTACGTCCAAACTCTGCCAGATTCATCATTGTACTCGAGTTTCGCTATTGTAATCAATTGTAATTCGTTGTAATCAGCAAGGATACATCAATAAAATCATCAAATTCAAAGTGGACGTAGGCCGGATTGCCGAACCACTATAAACTCTGTGTTCTTTACTGCTTTCTTCTTAATTTTCTGAGTGTTCTTCATTTTTAATTCTCTATATACTTATTATCTGCGATCTGTGATTGTAAATGGGTGCTTTCATCAACAATTGGGTATTTGTGACCAATTTTGATGCAAACATTATATAATAACTATGATAAAAAATTAAAGGTATTATGTTTAAATATGTTATAATAGAATTTGTAGCATTTCTAAAATGCTTTGCTACTTTAGGTTATGTTTTGAAGTGCTACTATTTCTAAAAATATAACATTTTCTGAAATGCTATGCTACTTTAGGTTATGTTTTAAAATGCTACTATTTCTAAAAATATAAAATTTTCAAAATGCTACTACATTAGGATTACATTTTTAAAATGCTATGGTTTCTAAATATTACATTTTTCAAAGTGTTATAACTAAATGTAACTAAGTGTTATAACTAAGTCCATCAAAGAACTTGTTTTTTATGGCATTGTAATATATAAGTTTAAGTTTTATTTTTCAAAATGTACTAATAAGTTGGTTATGGTATAAATAAAAGCACACACATATATCAACATAAGTAAATATAAAAGCAAGAAATTCATAAAAGTTATTAGAATATTAAATAAAAACTCTTAAAATCTGTTTTTCTTATAATTTAGTCAACTAAACCAAACTCCCAATTGAGTGAACCAATGCAAAAAATAAAAATTCGACTAAAAATTAGATAAACATATGACTAAAACTAAGCTTACTCTTTGGAATCTCAAAATACGCAGGAACAATCAACTGAGTAAATTTCAAATCGAGGAACCAGAGAAAAAATCGAGTTAGTCAACTAAAAAGTATAAAATAATCTACTAAACTCAACCTTACTTACTGTCTTGAATTTGATACTAATTCTGTCAATTGAATAAAAATCCAATCGGCTGAGATATTGCAATTTAGCTGGCTATTTTATTTTTTAACATTCTACTAAAATAAACCTTGCTCTCTAGAATCAAAATTCTATTGATTTAGCCGATTGAACATTTTCCTAATCGATTGAAATGTGTGTTTCCTATTTTTAAAAAATTAAAAATCGTACCATTTCACCTAATTCATCACTTTACTCTTCCAAATTTTAAACCTTAGTTTTTCCAAAGATTTCAAAAATGATTCGGTGGCTCCAAAATAGAAACTCTCGATTACAAAGGAAAGATAACAAAAAGGGAAAGCTCTGGCTTCAAAATCTAGCCTTTCTCATCCTGAATTTTCTTCTGATGAGAAAATTCTACTTTGGTTAAATGGCAGCAAAATTACTTTGAAACATTTTAATGAATTGAATGACAAAAGGGTCTTTTAAGAAATTTTTTATAAGATGTCGTATTTTGATGCTTTTGGGATAGAAACACTCGTTTGAGAACATAAATTCCTTTCTCTAATTAATGCACATCAAAAGAGGGTAAAAATTTATCCATTCTTAGTTACAATGTTATATGAAAATTTGGGCGTAACATTTTATATACTTGAAAGCAATGAAGGATTGCTTTAGAGTAAAGTTCTTAGTATTGATATTAAGCTGATCGTAGAGGATTTGGGATAGATCTTGGGTTTTTCTAGTTTAGGATAAGAACTAGACAATATTAATCATGATGAATTTTCTTATAATTCCACGAGTTATCTTTTTCGAATGGAACAAACCACAAACGCATATGTTAGTTTATGTCCTCAAGCTAGAAGTCTAAATAAAATGATTATTCATACCACTTTACCCAAAATTGGTAGCTATGAAAAAATGTATGATAATAATTATAAGATTTTGTATGCTATATACTCCAACAAGAAACTAAATTAGACCAAGATCTTTTACGATGAAATAAAGAGTTTCCAAGCACGGTCTAGACACACGGTATTCTTTGCATCATACTTGATTAAAATTTTCATTCAATATGGCATCGATGTTGAAAGCATGCAAGGTTTTAACTTGCCTAGAGTGATGGACCAAAAAAATCAATATCACTTATGAAATTAGCGACAAGGATGGAACCTCTAGTGCCATATGATGTTTACTTAGCTCGAATATTTTAAGATAGTCTAGTCCAATCATCATCCCAAGCTCAACCGACCGCTCAACAACCTACCCAACAAGAGATTGTCGAAGATGTGGATTGGACCTCCAATAGCAACAAAGATCCTACCCTTATTGAGCCCTTAAAGAATGTGTCCGCTAAGACTGCTATTCTAAAAAAAATGGAATTCTTTACAAGTAACAAAGTAAAATGATAAAGAGTCAAAAGAATTTCGAGAAGACAATGGATGGATTTCTATATAAAATTTGGAACAAACTCTCTTCACTTTCATGACCATATTCTCCCGATGACTTGGGACCAGAGAGTTATATATGCGTATTGATTTGGTGATCTTACAACTTGTATGGTTTGGTGTTGAACTTAGTCTTATGCTATGTTTTGTGATGAACTTGTTGTTGGTTTTGCAATAATTTAAAACTCATGTGTTGGTAGTTTGGCGTTTTGTGTTGTAATGGTACTCATTGTATTATTATGGTTCTGTATCAGTTGTTTGTGCATTTGAACAAACTTATGTTATTGTGGTGAACTTGTGGTTATGTTTTTTATTGTTGATTTGAACTTATGGTAAACTTGTAGTGGTTGTTTGGATTTGTTTCAAAACATGCGTTGGCACATATAATTTGTGCACTTATGTTATAGTTTCATGTGTCTTCAAATATATTTTTTGCATTCATATGTGTATGGTGTTGTTTTGTATTCATAAGTTCATATTGTTTCATTAAATTCCCCTGTGGTGTTCAAATGTTTTATCTCGCGTCCATTGTATTCTCGCCTTTTTGTTGATGACAAAAGGGAGAGAATATTGACAAGAGAGCATGTACTAAGGGATATATATATATATATATATATATATATAATCTATCATAATTCACATAGTTATCATCATCAAAACAAAGGAGACTATTAGAACCCTTGTTTTTATGATTTAATGATGACGACTATATCTTTATATATATCTAATATATAATATTATGAGAGTATAAGAAGCTTTTGTATCAGGGAATCAAGTAGAAAGCAACATAGATCTTCTACATATCAAAAGCTAAGGAAATGTGGATCTTCAGGTCAAATGTATTTATTTGATCCTAGATATAGCTATAAGATCTCCTTGGTAGTTCATATGCGCGCGCACACGCCTATATACAAATAATTTCAAATATCAAAGATTCGAACAAGTTTTTAATAGCCTACTCGTATAAAAACTGATTTATATAGTTTATTCAATTGAAAATAATTTTATTCCATTGAGAGAAATCGACTTAAAAAATTTCCAGTCGACTGATCCTTCATATTTTACTGCATAAATTTGTTTTTGAATTTTGTAGTGTAATTCGGTGCTTTTATTCAATAAACTAAATTTTTATACTCAGTTGACCGATCACCTTGTAACGGCTATTTTTTTAAAAGTCGCTTCAAATGGTTGCAATTGTTTATGAGTATCTCTGCGAATGGTGATGGCTGTTCTGAATGATCACAACTATTTGATGCAACTCTTTATACCTATAAATAGAGATCAACTTTCTGACATCATAATTAACTTTTTTTAACTTTTTGATCACTCTTTCTTGATCTCTATTCTTTTGAGCGCTCTTGAATTCTATTGCATTCAGATCATATTCTTTACCTAAGAATCACTTGCTATGCTTCAATAATCCCAAAGCATGCATCATGAATCAGTAAGGAGATTATAGGAAGAGTTGTACATTTATTCAAAATTTATGATAAGAGAACACAAGCTTGTCAAGTCAGAAACTTTGCTGTGTTGCATGTTCTTCCTGGCGAAGTGAGGGTACTTAGTTAGTGGAAAATCTGAAAGGGTGCTTCAGGACCAGACATAGGACGGAAGGTCCGTACCAGCATAAAAATCCCAGTGTGATTGCTTTAATTTATTTTACTATAATCAGCTAGTTTGTACTGAACATACATATAAGTCATATTATACAAGATTCCTGTGAAAACTTTCAACTCCAGCATTATCACTAGTCGAAGGAAACCCAACTAAAAGTAAAAAAGGCAAGCTACCAAGTTTGCTAAGAGATAGCAAGGAAATCATCCAGCGCGTGAATAAGGTAAATGAAAATTTTCTCAGTACATAAATAAATAAACACAAGATTTGAAAGGAAATTGATTTATTCTTTATTATTAAAAAAATTCAAGAAAAGCGAGGGGCTTGCACACACATAACATTAGCCTATTTACACGAATTCAAAGCTAAACAAAAAGCAGTAGAGAAACAAAATATTTCAACTAAGATTTCTTCCTCCTTTTTTTATCCTTCCTTCCCTCTGTGGAAGAATGAGCACTAGATGTACTAGGTTTCCTTCTGCTATCTCCTTTTCCTTTGCTCTCTTTGGAAAAATTGTCCTTTAGATTGGTGTCCTAATCATAGTCTCACCTCTAAGACTCGGGAGCCTTGCCCTAGGCATCTCTAGATGTGGAAATGAAGATGTGATGACCGCTCTATACCACCAGCACCAAAATAGCTAAATAATTTGCTGCAATAGTGCCCGGTCGATGTAGGACGACCATCAAGGTTGAAATAAGCCAAAAGCTGCATAACCTATCATCTATCTCATGGTGCATGGATAATATATAACATCACACATACAATAGAAGAGACAGTAATAATCGCGTGAACAAATCATCAAAGCAAGATTCATGGAGTTATATACATCAAATGTCATATAGTATACAACATAATCATCTTGAATAAACTGTCTCAACGAAAAGAAATAAGCAGCACTGCAAGGCTCTATAATGTTATACAACGGAAAGCATAGAAATCCATTGAGGTATATAATACGTGATAGCACCATCCAGCTTATCCTCCGCACAACCACTGCATCACTTAGACCTGTCATCTAGTCTACTCATTTAACAGCACCCATGATGATAAGAAGTAAAAACATAAACCTTAGGTCAGATAACAGTCTGGTATGAGTGGTATATGAATCTTGAAACACTAGCAGGTAAATATAGTACAGAACAGAGGTACACAAATCATACATGACCCGTCCCTTGTAACAACCCATACCTTAATGGGCCTAAATTTCAACAAAAATTGAAACCCAAGACCATCAGAGCACAAGCACAGATCGTTGGTTTCTTACCTGCAAATAAGCATGAGCCTTATTAGAGCTTAATAGAAATCTAAACGCACAGTGGAAACAATAATAGGATAAGAATACCGATTATGACTACTACCTTGGAATTAATGATATTCATTGGATAAAAGATTGTCACATCAGCAGCTAACATGAGAGAAAATAAGACTTCTCCAACAACTAAACATATCCAGCTCCAGTGACTTATTCCTCTAAATCTATTATGTGGGTTGTAATGAGGAGGGGGTCATAATAATGTTTTGGTGACTAGAAAATCAATAAACTGTCCATAACATAAATTTATATCGATTGGTTCCCATTTAATATTTATGTCTACTAAGGTTAGCATTTCTAATCTAATCTTGCATTGCACACATGATTACTTGCCTACATATTCCCAAGGTACAGAATACCGATGAAGCCTTATCAACCACCCAATACTTCCAAATCCATTTGCCACTCAATACTTCTAAATTTGAAGCAGGCTTCTACTGTAACAACATAATACTTTTCAAAAAGATATAGGCAGACACTTCCATTTAAGATGTCAATCGAGGTAAACCCCATAATTTAAGACCTATTCCAAGGTCATCATCACTTTGTTCTATTGGCCCCAGCTACAAGACCTTTGGCCACTATATATGACCATATAATTTATAATGGCCATACCACTAGCACATTTATCATTGTTAAAGTCTTAGCAATGTGAGAGACTGTACCCAAGCCACTTAATACCTTATTAATAAGGTCTAGGCTGGCCTCTAACCATTTAACACCTATTTATAGGTTGGCCTTTGCCATTCAATACATAACCCCAAAGCGGACTCCTTACTGGTACTATTTAGCTGACATTGCTTGAAAATCTCATTAGGCTACTTAGTACTTTTTTCATGGGAGAGAAGCGATGATCAGTCACTTAGTATCTTAAACTCGCAGCAAACCCTTCCCAAGATATCCATCTTCACTCTATATTATAAATATGGCTCATTAGGTTACTTCTTTAGGTAGGGAGGCAGACCCTACAATAGCCACTTAATACCTCAACACAGAAGTGAACCTTTATGTTGATATCCTTATTTGTTTGGAATCTCACTAGGTTACTTAATACTTCCTTTTAGTAGAGAGGCGGACCCTGCAACCACGTAATACCCCAACCCAAAAGCGTCCCTTTATGGAAATATTCCTCACCGCTCCTAATTCCAAATTTGGACCATTTAATACTTTTTAATTGGAAAGGAGATGGGCCCACAAACAACCACCTAATACCTCTGGCCCTAAAGCAGGTCCTATCTCTTGCAAAGTCACGGGTCCTAGGATTATTCATATCTCACATCAGTAATAAGTGCACCTGACTGTTGGTAGCCTCAAAGCGAAGGGTAGACTTTCGTCGAGTGAATCTACCGACCTTGTTTCACTAACCTACTAGGTCCAATTAACTGTTCTAAGTCCTTACTTATATCATCCAAGGTAGACATTGGACTTAGCTTGCTAATTCCCTTTTTATGTATGGAAATAAGATTTACCTTAAAATATTTATCTACCCTTAGGTCCTTTTTTAAGCCCGTAAATGTCAATTTATCTATAAAATCCTAACAAACGTTTCCTAAGACATTTATGTATGATTACTAATTTCAAATTAGTAACCTTTTAATATCTATTTCATTTTTATCAGTCCCATTTTTATCCATTTGTCCCTATTAGTTGTAACTTCTAAATTCATTTTCATTAATTGTCCATTAATTGGAGCCACAGTTTTTAATTCTCATACTAACAAATTGTAAATCCTAACTTAGTTATATTCATTATTTCCCATTAATTGGAGTTACAATATTTTATTTACCATTAATTATTGGCAATTCCTAATTTATTGCCCATTAATAGGAATTACTACATTTCCCAATTCTTTCTATTCGCTTCCCTAAATATAACAATAACTAACAAACGTTAAACATAAATAACCCATGAATAAAGATTATTCTTCTTTGTTAATGTAGTAAATATGTATGAATTACCTGATAAACTACTTATTCCTATCCAAATACATTCTAGTCATAAATATTTAACTAGAATATGCTTTCCATATTTAATGTGCTGGAATAAGATTCCTTAGTAAGATTTTCCACTATGATTTCTATAACATAGTTTAACACAAAAAGAAAAGATTGACTCTATTTGGAATTATAAGGGATGGATAAAACCCGTGTGAACTATGAAGAATTAATCTATACTTACACATTTCTTCCTTTTGTTTATGGATATTCCTTGTTCAATCAAACGTTGCCTTTTTAACGAGAAGTGGAAAAGGTAAACAAATTTATTACAATCAAACGGATGTTCTCCCATGAGTTAAACTACAAAAAATCTATAGCCTAGCAAAAATTGGGAAATAATCCAAAAATTCTATTTTACACCGAAGTACAGATCTGAAATAAAAATATACAACATTCAAATTCTAAAATCTTTTGGACTGATTTTCAAATCTAGATGTAAACATATTTCAAATTAGATCTAAAACAAGAATAGATAGGCAATAGTTTTCTACACTAATTTAAGCTTGTAATTTACAAATAGAATTGATTTAGGCATAAAAATCAAATGTATGCCAATGTAATATATTTAAAATCATAAGCAATATACAAAATTTCCCCCACACCTTTTAAAAGTGATCCAAATCTCCAGATCTGAAGTGGAACCTTAAATTCATATCCAGATCCTTTTTAATCCAAGAAATATTATTAAAATGGATATACACATATATTAGAACTACATATTTGAGAAGAGGTTTGGGATTGGGAGAGAAAATAAATACAAATATATATATTACCTCAAATACACATATAGTAGATTCTCTCCTCTTCTTTTTTTATAGATTACATTGTTCTCTAATTTGTATGAATATAAATATCTTATTTTTATAATTTAAAAAGAAAATGGAGAAGAAGAAATGGTAGAGCTTCATTACTGCCGCTAGAAAAATATGAGAAGAGAATAGGATTGTTAGGCCTGAATTTACAATTTCTAGAATCAACCAGATCCGCACGATCGAGATATATTAAATCCGGACCGTTAGGCTTAGGCTAACCCTAACCGCCAAATAGGGAGCAGTCGACCGCTTATGATGGCGGGTCAACCTATGGGCCCGGGTAAATTAATATAAAATGTTAATTTTCCTGTTCAAATTATTTTCGTTTGAATTCGTTTTTTGTCTGTAAATTCTTTGTTTGGATTCCAGTCGCAAAAAGCCAAATATGAAAGTTGCTCAGAATTTCGCCATGAATGCAATGATGCAAGTTTCATGGTCAAATTCCATCATTTGCACAAATTTCATTTATGGAGCCTAATTAACTAACTAACTAACTAATTAAATAACTAACACCAAATTACTGGGTGTCACATCCCTACAACCAAAATGTCACACCATACTACTTAGAGGCCCAAAAGTAACGACTACGGATGCTTCAGTCATCCTAGTGATTAATCCTTGGCGACCAAGGTGTAAGATTCATTGATATACAGGAACACATGTATATGGAAAAAAAAATTAAACTTCAAACAAGATCACATTACATATCAGAACATTTCCAGTTCATTACGTAATCCCACAATCGAAAATCACGTTCAGAGAAAATATATTTATTGCAACATGTGTCAAGAGTGACATATGAAGATGCACCCTTCGATGATCAGAGTCTATACAGGAATATAACAACAATGCCATTAAAAACAACACAGCGGAATCAAATAAAAGAGAACTCTAAATAGCTATCATGCCTCCTACATGTCTCCGGAAGCTTTATTCATCAAATGAGGTACCTAAAAACCTCAACTCTCAAACCAGTCAAAATCAATTGAGTACCCGAGAGTTTAAGGGGAAAACATAAACTTCGAGTCAGACATAAAGCCTGGTATAAATAATAATCTACCATCTCAAATCATTTAGATATCTAGTGAAACCACGCCGCTTAGCGGAACTAGTTTTCCCCTCACTAGTATCTTAACTGCGATCTTGCATCCATAATGGTTAAAACAATTCAAAACAATATAATATAATGATATGAAAAACTAATAAAATTATTTTGGATTATCCAACCCCATTTATTCTAACCATCTGTCTTAATTATAGTCTCTAGGATTACTATTAACCTATTAGTTTTCATGGGCTGACTAATAACCTGCAAAATATTTAAGGACTCCCCGTCCAATTACATAGTTTACATAGGATCACTAAGAACCTATTGGTAACTCCAATATCTTTACTCTTATCCTAGTTTTCATGGGTTGAGTAGTAACCTATTGGTGACCCCAATATCCTTTCAACTAACCCTAGTTTTCAAGGGCTGACTAGGAACCTATTGACATCTGTCAATATCTTAATCCGGATATAGTTTTCATGGGCTAACTACCAACCTACTGGCCTCTGCCAATATCAAATCATAGTTTTCATGGGCTTACTATGAACCTGTCTTTTTGGCATCTTTCTTTCTAGATAGTTTTCATAGGCTAACTATGAACCTATTGGACCCTACCAATACCTTTTTCTATACACAGCTTTTATGGGCTTACTGGGAACCTATTGGCCCCTGCCAATATTTTAGCATCCTATATTCTAGTCTTCCTAACCTCATGGGTGCAATTCTACTCATTCTGGAGTTAACTTAATTTATATTCACTACTGGGTCAACCTAACTGGTTCTTCTGCCCTTTATCCCTAAAATACAGTTATGAGTCCATTATAATGTGAATATGTTTATATTTGAAGAAGCAATCATAATAACATAGCTATACAACTCTTACGGGTTTAATATAAAACATTTTTTAATCCCTTTAACTTATTATTTTATCAAGGAAAGGTTCTTCTCAAAATCATTTCAAAACTCCTTTAATTTAGCCATGGGTTTCTCCTTTTAAAAATAGAGTTTGGATTATAAGACCTTTCAAAACCTTCCAAACCTTGTTTTTGACTTTATAGGATGACCTCCTTTGAAAGCATTAAAATCTATGTTTAAAACATTAGGGTCCTGCCTTTTTAATACTTTAAAACCTTCCTTTTGAAACTTTCGACTGTATTAAAGTATTAACATTTTACTTTAGAAGCATAGCTTCGAAACCAGTTGAAAGTACCACTTTCAACCTCATTGAAGGTAACCCTTCCGAAATCATTGAAAGTCCCCCTTTCCAAACCATTGGGTTTATATTTAAAATATTATTTGGGTCGAAGTGAATATAGGAAAAAGCTTCTCTTTTGAAACCATCCTTTATTACACATAAAAATATTTGGGAAACATGATGGCGTCGGCACCATCCTTTCGAAAGCATAAAACATTTGTGTAAAATAGTGGAAGGTTGGCTTCAAAAACCCTTTCGAAACCATTACCTTCGAAACCCCTAACCCCTTTTGAAAGCCACGGAAAGTGGCTTATACCTATAAAACAAGTACCTTTAAAAAGCATTGGTATCTTCAATATCATCGAAACGCTAAAGAACGGTGGCAGGGCTTGGACTAGGTCAGAACCCCTTCTTTCAAAATATTCTTTAATAACCCGTTCGAAAACAAACTTATGTTAATGGCAACCTTTTCGAAACCGTTTAAAACCTCTTTCGAAACCACATGCTTTGACTTCTTCGAAGACTAAAACAAAACAAAGGCAGGCGCTTCTCTTTTAAAAACAAACCAAGGTAGCGACTCCTTCGGAAGCTATGCTTCGACATCTTAACTTTCGCCTTCCTCCAATCCACTGCGTACCATCTTTGTGATGCCTTATGTATTGATTTCGGCTTAGTAGGTTTCGATTAGGTTGAAGGCAAAAGCTATATGTCGAAAGTACCTCTAAAGAAGGCGGAACCAAATTTTCTGAGCAAACCTGGTTTAATACTGCTTAAAGTAAATTAACTAACCTGCCACGTGTCAACACGGATTGGTTGCCATAACCTTTTCAAATTATTTACCAAAATAACTGCCGCTAATTTTAGATCTAAACCATGGTTAAGTTAGTTAAATAAGCCTTTCCATTAAGTAAAACCAATTTTGCAAAAACTCCCTCTTCTAAAATAATTTAATTTGCATAGCAAATCACTTTGGAAAAATCCTCCAAAATTTCAGAAATTCACCTTAATCATGTTTCCTAACTTATCAAAAATCCAGATCCAAATTCTTAATATATTTTTCAAATAAATTTATAGACCCAAATAACCATATTTTTTTGAGAATTCATAACAATCTTTCCATAGCTTGAAAAATTATCAAAATTTAAACTCAACTCCAAAATCATGTTTTCCCATGGCATTTTAAACTTCAACATATATCGGTTTTACCCTAAAATCATGTAGAATTTCCTTTAAACAGTTTGGCTTTAATTCAGCAAATTAATATTCTAGCACATCATCGTCCAATTCACCACAAAAATGAATTTACCCTTAAATCCGAAAGCATGCGATTCAAACCAAAATAGTTATTATTCACCTTGCTTTAGACAGGGAGATTGGATTGAGATTGATTTCCTCTAAGCTTGATTCTCTAGCTTTTAGTTGGGTTTCTCTTGTTAATGGCCGGCCTCTCCTTACGATTTTGGTTTGTGTTTTCAAAATGACGTGAATGGAAAGTAAAATGGTAGGAACGAAATATATAAGGGTAAGGGTTATGGGCGGCAATTCCTAATATACCCTTATGTAAGTTAATTATCCTAAAACCATTCTTAAGCCCATTTATTTATTTATTAAGCATGACCATAATTAGATTTGTTCAAATCTCAATCCCCTTATCACTTAACATTTAAATTATTCTATTTAATTTATCTAATTAAATCTTCTAAATAATATTATCAAAAATTAGGTGTGTTACACAAAGAATTAGCACATATCAATATATTATGCCACTCAAACAAATATCATAAGAGTACAAAACTCAAATAAGGATATCAGCTCTTTTGGTACTCCTATCTCCAACACCTACTTCCTATGATATCTCCGAGCGATAGCCTACTAAAGGAAGCAAGCATAGCAACCATATCATTAATCAAGTAATCCTAACTATCACTCCATGTACCCTGTGTTGAATATGCGATTATATGATTTTTGTTTGATGATAATAAACATATATATATATATATTAGTGTAAATGTATTTGTTAGTGTACTATTTTATTTTTCATAGACTAAATAAATATTTTCTGAATAAAAATAAATAACACAGAATTTGAATTCAAACAGAATTTTTATTCAAACAAATATTTATTACAATCTTTGAACAGTACAAAGTTCAAGCTCTCACTATATATTCAATTTCAATTACAGTATAACTTTGAATACATCACAATCTTTCATTTACAAATGTCCTCACTACATATCGCTCATTCACTCATAATTTATCTTCAACTTCATTCCAATATGAATCCAGCATCGGAGCAATCTGCAAAAACAAATATTGATGCAGTAAAATTGAAAAGAAATTATTTTTGTAGTATAAAACAAAAGGTGAATTTTGAAAATAATATTTGCCTCTGTTATTTGGGTTGTTCGTCATCATTTAGTTTTCAATTCATCATACACGAACAGCTTGCGACATACACAGTGTATCACTGTATATGCCATAAGGTCGTGCACATCGATATATACACTTGATAAATTTACAGGGACAGGTGAGCACAGGTCAAACCCAAAATACCGGATTCAACTCAAGTGCAATAAAATAATGTCACAACTTTCAGCACAAGGTCAAATCCGAGCTACAAGCTGGATTCAACTCAAGTTGAAATTCGAAAAACAAATCCAAATGCATTCAAACAGTCTAGACAGTATGCACTCGAGTACACATAAAAACAACTCAAACTCAAGCATGAAGAAAATTAACTAGATCGGACTCAAGAAAACAAAGGCTGCCACTTCAGCTACAAATATATGAACAAAATGATCTGGGTTGAATCAGAAACTCAACTATATGCAAGTGCAAGTGGAACACAAGAAGCAAATCAATGAACAAGTCAGAGTCAAGCCAAGTCAGGATGAACCAGACAAGGCACAGAGCAATTTCAAGTGAAGTCTAAGTCAAACTACAGAGGCAACTGTCATCACAACACAATTCAACATGACAGCAATATCAGTGCAACAATGATACTAAGACCAAATTCAAGCACCAGACTCGATCGCACTCAAAAAAATGTACATAAGTGAATGTAAACTGCAAACTGCACATGAACTACATGACTCGAAGTTCGGTGGACAGTGCAATGAAGACTACAAGGAAATACAGCACTTCTTTATATACATGACAACCAGAGTACATGTAACTATCCAAAGACTACAACTACAAAGAGCAACAACATAACAAATGAAACAAGGAACCAGACCACAATGTCATGCAATGGCTCTATCAAAATATACTTTAGGATGATCATAAATCAATACAACACAAAAGTTCTCAAGTCAATTACAAGGGTAGTGCCAAAAGATCAGAGATAATATGCAGTGCAAACACAACCAAAGACAGTAAATGCCGAAGTCAAAGAACTGCAACCAATACACTTAAAGGTCAAAGTCAATGCCGAAGTCACAGAGAAATCAATACCGTGATGGCCAAGGATATTGAACAGCTCAAATCAAAACCGTGTCAATCAAGTTACAGAGAAAAATTCAAACCGAAGTCAAAAGTCCAAACAATTCAAAGCCGTGGTGGTCACGAAAGCAATTCGAAGCCGTGATGAACAAGCCATCAACAAATTATACGAAATTGACAAAGTCGGTGAAATCATCAACATCCAAATGAAATCGAATGGCCGAAGCATAATTTTGAAAATATCAGACGAATGCAAATAAAGGAGATGGAACGCATATAAACCCACAATCATCATCGGCAATTAATCACCGAGTTCAAGTACGAAAATCATTAAAAGCACAAAGGATTAATTACATACCGAAAGCAAACATTGAACTCGATCAAATAGAAGCAGCAGTGAGCAACTCAAAGAAACAGTCGATCGACAAAGCAAAGACCTAATTCATCATTCGATCGAGCATCTATTATCGGCAGCTTCTAATTCATAACCCTAATTTGGAACTAAGGGATCGAAGCCCTAATTTGCAAAGACGAGAACAAAGCCGCCATTAACAAAAAAAAGGGAAGGTGCCAAATAATATAAAAGGGGCCGGTTTTTTATTAAGATTATAAGGGCTTTTTAATTTAGAATTAGGGTTGTTTTAATTTTTAAATTGTTTTTAAATTTGTAATTTCTTTTTAAACCATTGAAATTTCTAGTCGTGTGACTAGGGGATAAACTACGTGGCGTAGTTTGAGAATTCGTAACTCAGTGGCTGAGTTGTGGCAGGGTTTTGAGCGTAGAGTTAGGTTAGTCAGTAGAGGGTGTCGCGATTTTACGTGTGTAAGCGTGTGATTACTTAATTTCTACTAGAAATCTTGGGGGCGGCACGTAGGCAGGGTTTTGCCGAAGCTGGGTAAATTCTGTGTCGTTCTATTTCTGCATTTATTATTCTGCTATTATCTATGCTGCTATTATTATGTGATCTGTGCTGAAATAATTTTATAAGCTTCCGCAATTAATTTTTATAATTAATAGTATCACCCTATTCACCCTCCCTCTAGGGTGAAATCGATCCTACAAGTGGTATCTGAGCTAGGAATAAAAGTCAACTTTTTTTAAAAATAATTCATTTTTCAAAAACCAAATTTTGTATTAAAATTTTAAAATTTTAAAATGGCTTCTTTCAATAATGCTTTTGCTGAGGGTCAGTCTATAGTTAGACCACCAATGTTCATTGGTGAATATGCTTACTAGAAAAATAGGATGGAAATTTTTCTAAAAACCATTGACGCTTGGAATATTGTTGAGGCAGGTTATAGAGCACCGACTATAACTGTAGATAATCAAGAAATAGAAAAACCAAAGGAATAATGGACAGAACTAGAAAATAAATTACAAATAATGCTAAAGCTATGAGTTCTATTATCTGTTCATTGGATCAATTTGAATTTAATCGTGTCTCACATTGTCTAACTGCGAAGGAAATATGGCACACATTAGAAGCGACTCACGAAGGAACATCTCAAGTCAAAGAATCTCGCCTTGCCATGCTAAGCAGCGAATACGAGAACTTCACAATGGCGAAGGAAGAAAATGTCAAAGAGATGCATGGACGACTTTCCAATATCGTATACGAATCAAAATCTCTCGGAAAATCATACACAAAGTTGGAGATATTCCGAAAAATCCTCAAAGTCCTTCCACGAAGATTTGAAGCAAAAGTGATTGCCATTCAAGAATCAAAAGACTTAAAACAAATGAAAGTTGAAGAACTCATTGGAAATCTCACCACTTATGAGCTAGAAATGAAATTCAAGGAAGAGCGTGAAGGATGAGATACTCGAAAGAAATCAACAGCTCTCAAAGGAACAACCAAAAGTGATGATGATAACGATGATGATGATGGAGCAGCAGAGCTGTCACTACTAATGAAGAAATTCAAAAAGTGGAATTAAAAATACGGAAATCCAGCCCAAAATCAAAAATTGAAAAGCAGAATAGCCAAAGCACTAGACTACTCAAAAGAACAGAAGATCATCTGCCACAAGTGCAACCAACCCGGACACGTCAAGCCCAACTGTCCTCATAACTGATACGACCTTGAAAAGAAATCAAAAAGGAGAAATTTTGCAGCCGCGTGGAATAAAAGTGATGAAGATAATCAAAGTACTAGCAGTGAGAGTGAGAAAGCAGATATGTGCCTTCAAGGAAATATAACTGATAGCGACAATGATGAGCCAAGCGAGGTATCAAAACTCACTCACTCTGAATTACTTATATATTCCACGAAGTGAAGGGCTGTTTTGAATAACTTAGGGAGAAGTATGCCAAACTTGAATCACAAAAAGACACTTTGATAGAATTAAATGAACAGCTTGACCAATTAGTTAAAAACTATCAAAGTAGGATCTCTAAGTGTGATAAGTGTCCAACATTCGAAGAAGAAATTAAAAATCAGAAATCAATATAAAATCACTTGAAAATGAAATTCTGATTTAAGTGAAAATACTAGGAGAGAGAATTCTATTAAAAAGTGCACACAATTGTTAAACGAAAATGAATCTCTCAAAACACAAGTCCAACAATTGTCAACGACTTTAGATAAATTTTCAAAAAGTGAAAAATCGTTGAATATGCTATTAGGGAAGAAAACTGTTAATACAGTTAGACAAGGACTTGCATATAATCAATCTGAAAATGTTGAAAGCAATATTAATCAAGTCAATTCTATGTGCACAATTTGTAGAAAATATGGACACAGTCACAATAATTGTTGGTATAGACCCAAACATGTGAAAACTATACCGATTTGGGTTCCAAAAGGCACAAATATAATATTTCTCAAAGTTAAACAAATTTGGGTGCCGAAGGGAACAATTATAAATAGTTTTGGGTCTCCACAAAATTATTTTTCTAAATATTTTGCCACTAACAATAATGGACCTATAAAAACAAATAGGTCACAAAAAACTTTCATCGTGTAGACGTGGTGGCAGGCTAAGGAACAACAACAGTGTTCTTTGGATTTTGGCTGTTCCAGAAACACAACGGGTGACAAAGAAAAGTGTAATGGACAACAACGAAAAATATCGTAAAGGTAAAGTAGGTAATGGTATATTTTGAACGATATATTAAATGTGATAATTTGCACCGTATTCTGAATTAAATCAGCCAATAATGAGATGATGAAAAGATGATGATTTTGATTCTGACTTATACAAAATTGTTGGCCAATTATATTCATATGCCAAAAACGCTATAAAAATCTCTAGATTCTTTGAATTACATCATATACATTAGTTTGGATTAAAAATAGTGTTTTATTGGATAATAATACATTTGGTTATTTTACGGCTAACTCTATATTCACGGTTTTTGATTGTTTACACAACTTCAATTCAAATTCAAGAGAATGTCATTTAAAATGCTTGGTGCACACTTCTGGTCTATCAAATTCAACTAATGATAATTTTGAGTGAAAGAGAAATTTAGATGCAGATTACACTGGTAATCTAGTTGATAGAAAAATTACTAGTGAAACGTGATTTGCTGAGACATTTAGTAACTGCATCGTTTTTCAAAGAAAATATCTGCATATTTTTCATTTCAAATAATTCTCAAATAGCAGAAATTTTTCTTATAAAACCCATTCTAGAAAATCATTTTTGACCTTGTTTTCAGATTGGTCATTTTTAGAAAAATTAATTTTATAATTATTTTTGAATTTGATTTTAAATGATTACATTGACTAATCTGACTCCCTAATGATTATAGAAAAGATGAATAGTGATTGAAAAAGTGTTGAGTGTTAATATTAATCATACATTATAACTCGAGACGGTATAATTAGTAAATTTCTTTAGAAATTTAAACAAGAGTTATAAACTTTTGTTGGTAAAAATTCCATGACCATCTCTATTTCTATCATATTTCTATCGACCATCACTCATCAAAATTCTATGTAGTTTGTCAATGTGTGGTACTTTAAACAGGAATCATTCTTTTTCCTTTTACATTTTTTTCAATAAAATAAAAGAAATTATATAGTAGATAAAATAATAATAAAATAAAATAAAATCCAAAGTATTCGCTCTCATTTAAAAGTCCTTATGGTTATGCATGGGTGAATTACTTGGAATTTGTTATGTGCTTCCATGCTCATTTAAAAGTCCTCACGGTTATGCATGTATGGAAAGCATATCAAAAATTGATTTTTAAAATAAACAAGTTGATTCTAATCCCATTTAAAAGTCCTCACGGTTATGCGTGGTTAGAAGATGCTTGAATTCATTTTTTAAAATAAAATTGGAATACTACTAATCTCATTTAAAAGTCATAACGGTTATGCATGGTTGTAGATATTCAAATTCCTGATATAAATATACCATAAATAGACACAACTGTATGGTTTTATATGATGACATCATTCCCATCATTCTAAAAGTAGAATATGCGCCTAACAAAGTAATTATGATTTTTGTTTGATTTTTTTATTGAAATTTAATATTTATATTCAATTGAGTTTTAATGTTGGATTAATATCGATCACTTTATCTCTACTTTCTCTAACACTATTACTCTTTTGCCGATAACAAAAGGGGGAGAGAAAAGTTAAGATTTTGGTCATATAAAATCAAGCAAAGGTCAATATTTTCTATTTGCATCTAGGCTCATTTGCATATTTTTAATTATATGCATATATATAGGGGGAGTTTTGTGTAGAGAGGAAGCATTTAAATAGGGGGAGCAATTAGTGTATATCAATGATTAAATATATTTAACATATTCAAAATCTTAAATATATGTTTGTTATCATCAAAAAGGGGAGATTGTTGAATATGCAATTATATGATTTTTGTTTGATGATAATAAACATATATATATTCGTGTAAATGTATTTGTTAATGTACTATTTTATTTTTCATAGACTAAATAAATATTTGGTGAATAAAAATAAATAAAACAGAATTTGAATTCAAACAGAATTTTTATTCAAACAAATATTTATTACAATCTTTGAATAGTACAAAGTTCAAGCTCTCACTTTATATTCAATTTCAATTACAGTACAACTTTGATTACATCACAATCTTTCATTTACAAATGTCCTCACTACATATCGCTCATTCACTCATGATTTATCTTCAACTTTATTCCAATATGAATCCAGCATCTGAGCAATCTGCAAAAATAAATATTGACGCAGTAAAATTGAAAAGGAAATATTTTGCAGTATAAAACAAAATGTGAATTTTGAAAATAATATTTGCCTCAGTTATTTGGGTTGTTCGTCATCATTTAATTTTTAACTCATCATGCACGAATAGCTTGGGACATACACAATGTATAACTGTATATGCCATAAGGCCGTGCACACCGATATATACACTTGATAAATTTACAGGGACAGATGAGCACAGGTCAAACCCAAAATACCGGATTTAACTCAAGTGCAATAAAATAATGTCACAACTTTCAGCACAAGGTCAAATCCGAGCTACAAGCTGGATTCAACTCAAGTTCAAATTTGAAAAACAAATCCAAATGCGTTCAAACAGTCTAGACAGTATACACTCAAGTACACATAAAAACAACTCAAACTCAAGCATGAAGAAAATTAACCAGATCAGACTCAAGAAAACGAAGGTTGCCACTTCAGCTACAAATGTATGAACAAAATGATCTGGGTTGAATCAGAAACTCAACTGTATACAAGTGCAAGTGGAACACAAGAAGTAAATCAATGAACAAGTCAGAGTCAAACCAAGTTAGGATGAACCAGACAAGGCACAGAGCAATTTCAAGTGAAGTCTAAGTCAAACTACAGAGGCAACTGACATCACAACACAATTCAACATGACAGCAATATAAGTGCAACAATGATACTAAGACCAAATTCAAGCACCACACTCGATCGCACTCAAAAAAATGTACATAAGTGAATGTAAACTGCAAACTGCACATGAACTACATGAATCGAAGTTCGGTGGACAGTGCAATGAAGACTATAAGGAAATACGACACTTCTTTATATACATGACAACTAGAGTGCACTAACTATCGAAAGACTACAACTACAAAGAGCAACAGCGTACCAAATGAAACAAGGAACCAGACCACAATGTCATGCAATGGATCTATCAAAATATACTTCAGGATGATCATAACTCAATACAACACAAAAGTTCTCAAGTCAATTACAAGGGTAGTGCCAAAAGATCATATATAATATGCAGTGCAAACACAACCAAAGACAGTAAATGCCGAAGTCATAGAACTACAGCCAATACACAAAAAGGTCAAAGTCAATGCCGAAGTCACAGAGAAATCAATACCGTGATGGCCAAGGATATTGAACAGCTCAAAATCAAAACCGTGTCAATCAAGTTACAGAGAAAAATTCAAACCGAAGTCAAAAGTCCAAACAATTCAAAGCCATGGTGGTCACGAAAGCAATTCGAAGCCGTGATGAACAAGCCATCAACAAATTATATGAAATTCACAAAGCCGGTGAAATCATCAACATCCAAATGAAATCGAATGGCCGAAGCATAATTTTGAAAATATCAGACGAATGCAAATAAAGGAGATGGAACGCATATAAACCCACAATCATCATCGGCAATTAATCACCGAGTTCAAGTATGAAAATCATTAAAAGCACAAAGGATTAATTACATACCGAAAGCAAACATCGAACTCGATCAAATAGAAGCAGCAGTGAGAAAATCAAAGAAATAGTCGATCGACAAAGCAAAGACCTAATTCATCATTCGATCAAGCATCTATTATCGGCAGCTTCTAATTCATAACCCTAATTTGGAACCAAGGGAACGAAGCCCTAATTTGCAAAGACGAGAACAAAGCCGCCATTAACAAAAAAAGGGAACGGGCCAAATAATATAAAAGGGGCCGGTTTTTTATTTAGATTATAAGGGCTTTTTAATTTAGAATTAGGGTTGTTTTAATTTTTAAATTGTTTTTCATTTGTAATTTCTTTTTAAACCGTTGAAATTTCTAGTCGTGTAACTAGGGGTTAAACTACGTGGCGTAGTTTAAGAATTCGCAACTCAGTGGCTGAGTTGTGGCAGGGTTTTGAGCATAGAGTTAGGTTAGTCAGTAGCGGGTATCGCGATTTTACGTGTGTAAGCATGTGATTACTTAATTTCTAGTAGAAACCTTGGAGGCAGCACGTAGGCAGGGTTTTTGCCGAAGCTGGGTAAATTCTATGTCGTTCTATTTCTGCATTTATTATTCTGCTATTATCCGTGCTGCTATTATTCTGTGATCTGTGTTGAAATAATTTTATAAGCTTCCATAATTAATTTTTATAATTAATAATATCACCCTATTCACCCTCCCTCTAGGGTGAAATCGATCATACACCCTGAATATAGGATAACCAAATGACCCTATGCCAGGAACTAATAGTAATTTTGGTTTTTGTTGTACTCTCGTATCACACAACCTAAAGCTCAATATGTGTTCCATGGCCCCAAGCTAGACACTGGACCCAAAGCCACTAGTCCAGGGTATGTAGGTCCCTCAATTGACCCATGGACATCCCTACTTATAATACCCCTGCTTCGAGTACAATGGAAGAAACTCCGAGTTATCACCGATTCCTTACGACAAATATCTGAGACCTCCTTTTCTCCATTTGGAACCCAAGCCCTTCTTGCCCAATCCAGTTCCATTATCCCAAAACCCTCCACGTTCCATTTACTACACCTTCCTTTATAGAGCTGCCATCTTTGGTTCTACTCCCACCATGAGCCATCAACCGAAGATCCATAGCTTTTATCATGTTATTATATCGCCTCCCAACCTTGATGAGAACGAGCAACCACCTCTAGCATGATATATAGAACCTCTACTCTATTCCTTAGAAGTTCCACCATCCCTGGGCACACCATTATAATTCGGTATCGAGTTATCCCCTTAACTCTGCCCCGACCCAATACTTAGCCAATTCTAGAAAACTCACCTTCCATGATGTGAGTACTCCGTTCCTAGATGCTTTAGACCGCGATCTATCCATCATATCAACTCGGTCTTCACTCTAAATATCCATCTTCAAGTCCTAAAACAACTCATTATAGCTTCCATCACCTAGCCAATCTCCTTATGTCTTGCTATAGACAACTCTGCTAGCCAAGCTCTTCCCATCTATCAAGTTGAACACAACACATGAATCATTGTGATAACTTGGTGCCAACCTAACTTGATAACTCATCACCAACTTAAGTTGATAACTAGTCATCAACCTAAGCTGATAACTCGTCTCCAACCTAAGTTGATAACGCGACATTGAGTTATAACTTTAACTCATCTAAAGGTACGGCTTATCATGTTGACTCTTACTATGTTTTAGAGCATCTCCTTCAAGTTTTATCCAATTATGACCAATTTTGCCTCCAATTTTCTCAATTTCCCAACCTATCTTTCTGAACTTCCAAAACACTAACAGATAACATCAAAACATAACATACAAGCATTACATACATGTACATACATCCAGTCAAACAATGAAGATATAAACATGTGATAAACAAATCAATTCCAATCTAGATCTTGGTTATACATGAATAGAAGGACATACATAAGATGAATTATTGATCAATTTAGGTCATATGCATAGTTAACATGTAATTAGGGTTAGAGAAGGTTTTAATGTTAAATAACCATGTAAAATCATACAATTCAACTATACAGACATGCATATGATGGTGAGAAGGTATAAACCACTCACCAATTACCAAAATCAACCAATTTATCTCTAGACCCAAAACGAACTATGACGAAAAGCACTTCAAATAAAAATATTGACGATCGCTACCTTCTAGCCAATGATCTATTTGACAATCTTCAATCTAATTTGATTTAGAGAGAAATTTGGGTAATTTTGGACAAAATTGGTACTAACGGGGGTTCAGAACTGCTTTGGGGAAGAGGGAAAAATTTGGATTCAACTCCTTCAACCCCTTATTTATAATAATCCCGAATTCAACTAACGGGCCTTGATTAGGTCTTAATTAATTACACACTAATTCTGGCCAACGGCAATCTAAACTTGAAACAGGCATTACATCCTAACCAAAAGTCTATTTTTCTATTATGACCACGCTATGGAATGGGAAACTATCATCCTGAAGCAATAGAACTAATTTGTGACCCTAATTCAACTCATGTAAAAATTTATGGCCCAAACAAGGTTTTAGGGTTAAAATGGTCACACACAAATTCAGAAGAATAAAATGTAAGTGTGTAAAGTGTACCTATGAGTCATATCTCAATATTACAGTGTCATACGACCACACATGAATAAAATATAATAAAAATATGATCCTCTTATATGTAAAAAAGGGGTCGTTATAGGAAGAAAAGATCAGTTTAGTGGGCATTGAAAATGGTAAGAAGGGAGGAATGTCACCAAATTTTTCTTTCTTAATCCCCCTACTCAACGTAGCAAGAGATCGTTACATCTCTAGAATTATAATCCCAGACAAGTGTTTTGTGAATCCAGTAATTATAATGTCTTTATCTCCCGAAGCCCCGTGAAGCTCACCCATGGCCACTTCTTCCAAAGCATGAACCATTTCAATCTTGAGACGGGAGTGATGCACGTCAGAGGAGCTGAAGTCAGATTAAGGGACATAAACGACGATTAATTCAGTACGTGGCTTGTGCCCTTAAAGCCATGCTTCCTTCTACCCAATAGACAATTAAGGTTGACATGAAACTTGAAAAATCAAAAAGTATAGGTTGTAATCTCAACTGGTGTCATATGAGTCATCTCAAATACAAGTGAGGTTAATGATATACCTCCGGAAGATGTAGACCCCATGTGAGTTGGAGAATCGGCAGAGCCTCCCTCCAAGGTAGAAGATAAAATAATTTAAATGTCAAGGATCGTCCCAAATGCAGAAATGGACATGGAGCTAAGAGGAGGAATAATAATTTTGGTAATTAGCGGCCTCGCTGTTGAAAGAGTGGAAATAGATACTCCGTAACCTTAGGGGTTAGAGCTAGAACTCTCAACCAACTCTTTGACACCAGCCTTAGATTGGGCCTCAATAGATAATTTAGGATGCAAAAGGAGCTGGCCAGTCTTGAGCCCTTCTACATCGTCCTCCTCAAAAAGGATAAGCTTTAGTTCATCCTAGTTAACCTCTAACTCGTTAGAATTGTCCTGCTCTTGCTTTGAAATGTCTTACAAAGCCATGGCCAAATGTTAGGGATAGCCTTCCTCTAACCATATCAAATTCTCAAATTTAATGATGTTTTCATAGAGTTTATGAGGATGAGACCAAGTTCAGATTTAATCTTATTCTCTACGGCATTGATCGCTCATCAGCCAACCTCACCTATGCAATGGCATCATCTCTTATCTTATGAGTATCCAATAATTCATTACAATAATCTTAAGCATGGGTAAATGTATTGTCATTTTCCTTTTTCTCATCCTCCAGCTCTTTCAACCTCTTTGTTTAGAAGGCTTTCTCCTTATTAGTTTTATTGAGTTTTTCATTCTCCAATGAAAGAATGTGGCTCTTGCTATGAGTAGTCTTAACATGTTTTAACTAGTTCTGACATTCTATTTTGAAGCACTTAGTTTGCAACTCCAACTTTTTTTTGGCTTTGGCCAGTGGCGCCTTAAGCCCTTTAACCTCCTTATCAAGATTCTTAATGATATGTTTATCGTCTTTTTCGATGAGCTTCATCCTTCAGTTTTGATTTCTATCTTAAAGAAACTTCCAAAATAGCTTCAGAAATCCTCCTCCACTTATGATACCGGTCGTAAACATCGCTCATGCAAGTAACAACATCGGTGCTAACATTAGGAACTATCTTTCAAATAAGGACATAACACAACATCAAAACAACCTTTAGAAAATCCTTTTTCATCATAGCCAAGTTGATGTTTGAAAATTATCTCAATCTCAATAGTAGAATTATAGGCATGGAGTTTTTTTTCTAGCCTTTGCTAAGGATTATAAGAAGACACTAACCTATATGGCTATACAAAACCATCGTGGCATAGAGATATCATTATTGTGTCATTAGAGGCACTAAACGAGAGCGATAGATACACCAATGGCTGGAACAATATCAGGTCTCGAGGATAATCTATCCACACTGTAGGGTAGAGGTGAATGAGATTTACATCGAGGAGATGGAATTCTCTTAGATTCCCCATACTGTTCATCAGAGACCTATAGCCATGCTCCCATCTTTTGTAATCCCATCTTTTGATGCCATCCCGAATCTAATTCATAAGATGACTCGCAAGGGTGATCAGAAAACCCAAGGTTTATTTTCTTGCTTCCTTGGCTCTTGAGAGTATCATATAGTGCTTGCACCCTATAGAATTTGAAAATAAGACGCAAACGAATTAGCGCTAATAAAATGAAGAGATGGTGTGAACAATACATAAGTGTGGTGTAGTGTAAGTGTTAATGTGTCCTCGTACCCACCCCCATGGACCATAGGCTTGGAGTTTGCTAACATGACTTATTTCTCCTGCACCAGTAATACGCATATCGGTAGGTAACAGAATAGTAGAGTTGATGTTCTCGATACTGATGTTGCCAAGGCCAAAGGAACCAAATTCATTTAGCATACTTCCGAAAGATCCACAAATACCTCCAAATGGAGGAATATGGGTCTCTTCTACCATTTAAGTCAGATTTAAGTTAGTGAAGGCTGCATTGATTACCAGATGAAATGATCTTTATTTTAGGCCTTCTGGAGATAGGCGACACATGAGCATCCTCGCTATGATCACTAGGGGACTCGTGACCGAAGTCAACACCCTCATCGTTTCCCTTGTCACCATCTTTATCTTCAATAGGTTCCATTTTTCTCCGCCACTACCACCAGCCCTTTGACTTTTTTAAGGATTAATAATAGGATTTGGAATAGGGGTATCTTATAACCCTCATCGACATTGGTGGTTGCATTGCGATTCTACAAAGAATCATTGTATTCTCTAATTTCTGGAGCATGGCATACACTACAGCCCTCCTCTAAGCGATTATAAGCGCATAGATTCTCATCAGTAAGAAGAAGTTTCATATCCCTTTTATTGAGTAGGATTTTATAAAGAGCCACAAGGGTCCTGACTAATGTTGCACTATTGGGTATTCGAGAATTATCTGTAGATACAAAAAGCAATGAATTTAACTTTAATGCAATAAATTCTGTACTAGTTAGAAGAATGAACCAAAGACTTATGTCCAGAACTATTTTTGCACGAAGCCGGATAGACAATGCATGAAAAAGAACTCATCTTCAAAATAACTTAGCCTATTCCAAAGCCCTGTTACTATTTAATAAACCCTGGTAGGCTCTAAGAATGTAGTAATGGAGTTCCCTTTTCGTGTTTAAAACTGTAAAAGTAGTGAATTTCCTCAGCAACAAGAACCCTTGTCAAATGCCAAACAAATATCATATACATGATATTCAAAAATGCATAGCACTTCGGGTGTAACTAGGCCTAGGAAAGTTTCATGAATTGTAGGATCGTATGAATAAAATGGTTAAAGATTGGAACATTCCCAGCTGTGCACATGTATCAATTATAAGCTATATACCCCTTAAATAGGAGATATGCTCGTTGGAACGTGTAAGAATGAACACATCATCGAAGGGAATACCATGTCTCTCATAATCTTCCAAAAAGATGCCTCAACCACCATAAAAGTCGTGGAATCTAAAGGGTTTGTTAGAATGATAGCGATACCTATATCAACATCAAAAGCAATCCCCATAGTAGGTTCTTCAACCATTGTGAAAGAAATTATTGCTAAATGATGATCCTTCAATGACTTGCTGATTGAGGTTGAAAAGGAGACTTTGCAATGGGCATTGTTATCGAACTAGTCTCGATGCTGAATTTGACGTACTTTGATTTTGACGGACCGCCTACTATTGCAGAATAATGTTAGGTGTTGGATCGATTTCACCCTAGAAGGAGGATGAATAGGGTGATATTAATAATAATGAAAATTAATGCGGAAATATATATATATATATATATATATATATAATAACTGCAGCACAGATAATAGTAGAATAATAAAAGTAGAAATAGAACAATACAAATTTACTCAGCTTCGGCAAAACCATACCTACGTGTCACCCCCAAGGTTTCTACTAGAAATTAAGTAGTCAGACACTTTTATACATAAACTTATGACACTCGCAATTGGCTAACCTAACACTACTCTCAAAACCCTGCCACAACTCGGCCACTGAGTTGCGAATTCTCAAACTACAAAACATTAATTCGTAACCAAGTTAAACACACTAGAATTTGAAACTTATAAAATAAAATTAAAATCTAAAAAAACTTAAAACTAAAAACCCTAAGCCCATAAACCACAAAATACCAATTGTCCCACTTAATCAATAAAAAAAAGGGCGACTTTCCTTTTATTTCGTGAAAATATTTTCTCTAAGTACAAAATCTTTTGCAGATCTTGTTCTCCTCTTTCAGAATTAGGGCTTGATTGAAGCCGCTCTTGATTTTCAAACGATTGAAGTGATTAAATTGCTTCGCCTTGCTCTGTAAATCATCTCCTAGCTCTGATTGGCTTTCGGCTTCTCCACTTGTCGAGATCGAATGGTTAGAAAACTGGTATACGATTTGTCTTTTTTGAATTTTGATTATTCTCGACTTGATTCGAGTTTTATGATTTATTGCTTTCAGCAATTGTTTGAACTCGAATCTGATGATTTTTGTCGATGATGTTACTGGGTTGCATAAGGATGAAATCCCTTAGTTTTCATTCATATAATTTTGGTTTGAATATTTAATGATTTTGTTTTCTACGTTGATTTTTGATCGTATGATCATAAGACATTGACTGGTTCATTCCTTGATTGTAGCCTGGTATTTGAATTTGTGATATATATTTGTTATTTGCCGACTTGTTCAGTTCTACCTTGGTCACCACGACCTTGATTCTTTGGCATTTTGAATTTTTGTAGACTGCTTTTACATTCTCTTTCGAAACATGACTTTGTTACTCGAATAGCTACTGTGTCTACTTTACCTTAATAGCCTTGCCTTTCACTCTATTTCATATGTATGTAGTTTTCATTAGTCTTGTCTTCATGTTGCCTCGAGTATGCTTTCTGGCTGTTCTATTCTAAATCATGTTGTCACCACTCGGACATATGCAGTTTGAAGTTGAATTGTTGCATCATGGAGTTTTGTATCTGACCATATGTATATGTTGTGTGTCACTGCTTATATATATGTATACATGTGTGCATACATATGTATGGCATTTTGATATTGAGTCTGGGCTTGTATTCATTTGTATTACGTTTCATTGGCTTGTTGAGCACTTGTATTTGTGTCTTTGGAGTCTAGTTGGTATAGTTGTCTTGTTTATGTAGTCTGCATTGTAATCTGGTTCATTGATGATGCTTTGAGTCATGTTTGTTCCTTTGATTTTTGCACTTGTATTTCAATTTGAAGTTTGTTGCTATAGCCATGCAGTCAGATCTTGATATCTTCATTTATGAGTTGTTGTCACTATGTCATATGCATTGTTGTCATGTGTGTATGTGTTTGGTTCTCTGGCTTGAACTTTGTTTGGTTGGACCTATATATATTTATATATGTATACATGTGTATTTAGGCATGTACATATGTATGATGGTTGAGTCTTGTTGCTCTTTGGTGTAAAGGATTTGCTATATTAACTTGTACATGGTTGTACATTTGGGTTACCCAGTTTGCATTGCTTCAAGTTTCATATCCATTTCCTTGTATGCTGCTTTCCTCCAACCACTACTGTGTTGTCTCTCTTTTGTTCAACTGAGTTTTGTTGTTTTGTTGTGTTTTCTGTTTCATTTGTTGCAGTCTCTGCACTTGAGTTTTGTCTGACCCATTGCCTTGGTTTTGAACCATTTGCACTTGAATGCCGGTCATTTTGCCCATTCATCTGGACTGGGTTGTCTTGGTAGTCTGAAACTTCTATACACTTGTATCTAGTTGAAGTTGTTTTGTCTAGTTGAGTCTGTATGCATATATTGGTCCATGGTTTGCTTTGAGTTTAGAGCTTGTGACATGTCAGGTTGAGTTACTTTTGACTGTTCCTCTTTGATCATTTCATTTAACCTCTACAGATACCATGCTTGATCATATCATGCTTATGTACTTCCATTTACTTGTTGCTCCATTGCTTTGCACCTGACCATTTGTATTTGGTCTATTAGGTCTGGTTGTGTTGGCACACTTGTGTACATGTTTATGATTCAAGTGTTCATGTGTGATCTGTTGTGTACATTTGAGTCCAGCTACTTCGTTGGACTTTTATTCATGTTATCTAACCATTGACTCTCGTACTTGACCATCCTATTTTTGTTTTGTATTGCACCTGAGTTGAATCCACCATTTAATTGGATTTGACCTTGTGCTCACCTGTCCGTGGAATTTTATCAAGTGTATATCGATGTGCATGTCCTTGTGGCAAGTACAGTGATACACTGCGCATGTCACAAGCTGTTCATGTAAGATGAATTCAAGCTAAATGACAACGAACAACCTAAATAACCGAGGCAAATAAAATTTTTAAACACACACTTTTATTGTACACTGCAAAATATTTCTTTTCAATTTTACCGCATTTGTATTTATTTTACAGATAACTCAGTTGCTAGATTCAGGTTGGAACAAAGTTGAAGATAAAATATGAGTTAATGAGTGATATGTAGTGAGGTGAACATTGTAATGTGAAATTTTTGATGTAATCGAAATTGTATTGTAATTGAAAATTGTGCATATATAGTGAGAGCTCAAATTTGTACTATTCAAAATTATAAATAAAATATTTGTTGGAATAAAATATCTATTCGAATTTAAATTCTATGTTATTTATTTTATTTAACAAATATTTATTTAATTATGTGAAAAATAAAATCGTACAATAACAAATACATTTAAATGAATATATATATATATATATATATATATATATATATGTTTATTAGCATCAAATAAAAATCACATACTTGCATATTCAACAATCTCCCCCTTTTGATGATAATAAACATATAATAATATTTTGAATGTATTAAATGTATTTTGTCATTGATGAACGCTATTTGCTCCCCCTATTTGAATGCTTCCTCTCTACAATAAAGCTCCGCCTTCATATATGCATGAAAATAAATAAAAATATGCAAATGAACCTAGATGGGAATATGCAAATAAAAAATAAAATATTTGACCTTTATTTGCCAAAATCTTAAATTTTCTCTCCCTCTTTTGTTATAAAAAAAAACGTAATAATGTTAGAAAAAATAGAGATAAAATGATAGACATTAATACAACATTAATACCCAATCAAGTATAAATATTAAATTTCAATAAAAAATCAAACGAAAATCATAAATACTCTGTTAGGCGCATATTCCACTTTAGAATGATTAGGATGATATCGACATATAAAACCATATAGTAGTGTCTATTTGTGGTATATTTATATCAAGAATTTGAATATCTACTAACCGTGTATAATAGTTAGGACTTTTTAATGAGATTAGTAGTATTCCCAATTTATATTAAAAAAACTGAATTTCAAGTATCTTCTAACCATGCATAATCGTGAGGACTTTTAAATGGGATTAGAATCAACTTGTTAATCTAATAATCAATTTTGATATGTGTTCCATACATGCATAACCTTAAGGACTTTTAAATGAGCATGAAAGCACATGAATAAATATTCCAAGTAATTCACCCATGCATAACCATGAGGACTTTTAAATGAGAGTGAACACTTTGGATGTTTTTATTGCTAAAAAATAAAATAAAATAAAATAAAATAAAATAAAACAAATAATTTCCATTTAAAATACCACATTTTGACATAATATATTGGAATTTGATGAGTGATGGTCGTTAGAAATATGATAGAAATAGAGATGGTCATGGAATTTTTACCAACAAAAGTTATTATAAATTGTTAAAGAAATTTACTAAATATACTGTCTCAAGTCATAATGTTGATTAATATCAACGCTTATCACATTTTTCAGTAACTATTTTTCTTTTTGATAATCAGTAAGGAGTCAGACTAGTTAATGTAGTCATTTAAGATCAAATCCAAAAACAATTTTAAAATCAAATTTTCTAAATTGACTAATCTGAAACGAAGTCAACAAAAACCTATTTTCTAGTAGGGGTTTTATAAAGAAAATCTACTAATTGAAAATCAGTTGAAATGAAAAATATGCAACTATTTCCTTTGGAAATGATGCAACTAGTGAATGTCTCAATGTAAAACTCGTTCTACTAGTAATTTTTCTATCAACTAGGTTCCAGTGAATCTGCATCTGAATTTCCCTTTGACTCGGGTTATCATTAGATAGATACCATAGACCAAACCATGAAGTGTGCAATAAATACCTTATAATTATTTTACAGCTTTTAAAATACGATTCCTTAAGGATTTGATTGAAACCATGCAAATAAACAAAAAAGTGAACATAGTATCAGGTCTAGAATTAGTAAAATAAACAAATATATCCGCATGTATCTTAAGTAATCATCAATCAATACAAGACAACATATCTTATCATCTGAACTTGCAATATATCTATATGAAATTGTTCAAGAATGAAATGATGATTGGTCACAAATCAAAATCAACATTTATTTTCTGGCTGAATTAAATCAGATTATGGTGCAGATTTTCACATTCAATATATCGTTCAAGATAAATGTACCGTTATCTATTTTACCTTTACCAATAATTTTTCATTGTTACCCAATGTGATTCTACCACCTTTGTACTAGGCTAAAAATCTTTGATTTGTAGCCCGTCGTGTGTCTAGAAAAGCTAGAATCCAGATAACACAGTTGTTGTTCCTTATCCTGTCACCACACCTACACGAGAAAAGTTTTTGTGACCTTTTTTTTATAGGTCCATGGTTGTTAGTGACAAAAGATTTTGAAAAATATTTTTGGGTAGACCCAAGGCAATTTATATTTTTTCCTTTTGGCACCCAGATTTGTTTGACTTTAATGATTTTTACATTTGTGCCTTTAGGAACCCAAATTGGAATGGTTTTCACGTGTTTTGGTTTATACGAGCAATTGTTGTGATTGTATCCAGTTTTTCCATAATTGTGCACTTGGAATTGACTTGATTAATTTCGCTTCTAACACTTTCAGATTGATTATACCCAAGACCATGTCTAACAGTATTAACAGTTTGTTTCCCTAATAGCATATTTAGCGATCTTTTTCTTTCGGAAAATTTTTCCTAAAGTTGTAGATAATTGTTAGACTTGTGTTTTAAGAGATTAATTTTCATTCAATAATTGAGTGCACTTTTCAATATAATTTTCTCTCCTGGTATTTTCATTTTCTTTCAAAATCATAATTTCCTTTTCAAGTGATTTAATTTTAATTTCTGATTTTTTTAGTTTTTTCATCAAATGATGGTCATGTATCATACTTAGGGCTCTTATTTCGACAGTTTTTAACCAATTGATCAAGCCGTTTATTTAGTTCAATTAAACTATCTCTTTGTGATTCAATTTCAGCGCACTTCTCCCTAAGTCATTCAAAATAGCCATTTACTTCGTGAAAATATATATGTAATTCTAAGTGAGTAAGTTTTGAAACCTTGCTTGGCTCATCATCATCGTTATCACTTATTTCTCCTTGAAGACACGGTTTTGCTTTTCCATTTTCACTGCCAGTGCTTTCATCACTTTCATCAGTTTCATCCCAAGTAGCCGCAAAACTTCTCCTTTTCGGTTTCTTTCCATGGCTGAGTCGAATCTGAGGACAATTTGGCTTGATATGACCAGGTTTATTGCACTTGTGACATATGATCTCCTGCTCTTCTAAGTTGTTTAGTACTTTAACTATTCTACCTTTCAATTGTTGATTTAGAGCTGGATTTCCATATTTGTGGTTCCACTTTTTGAATCTCTTTATTATCAATATCAATTTAGCTGCTCCATCATCAACATTGTCATTATCACTTTCTATTGTTCCTTTGAGATCTATTGACTTCTTTAGAGCATCACTTCCTTCACGTTCTTCCTTGAATTTCATTTCTAGCTCATAAGTGGTGAGACTTCCAATGAGTTTTTCAACTTTGGTTTGTTTTAGATCTTTTGATTCTTGAATGGCAGTAACTTTCGCTTCAAAATTTTATGGAAGGACTCTAAGGACTTTTCGGACTATTTCCAATTTTGTGTATGGTTTTTTAAGAGCTTTTGATTTGTATTTGAGATTTGAAAGTTGTCGATACATCTCTTTGACATTCTCATCCTTGGCCATTGTGAAGTTCTCGTATTCGCTACTAAGCATGGCAAGGCGAGATTCTTTGACTTGAGATGTTCCTTCATGAGTCACTTCAAGTGTGTGTGAGATTTCCTACGCAGTTAGACAATGTGAGACATGATTAAATTCAATTTGATCCAATGAACAAATAATAGAATTTATAGCTTTAGCATTAGCATTATGTAGATTATTTTCACGATCTGTCCATTAATCCATCGGTTTTCAATTTCTTGATTATCTTCCACTATAGTCGGTGTCATATATCCTATCTCAACAATATTCCAAGCATCAATGGTTTTTGAAAGGTTTTCATTCCATTTTTCCAGTAAGCATTTCACCATTGAACATGGGTGGTCTAGCTATAGACTGTCCCCCAACAAAAGTATTGCTAAAAGATGCCATTTAACAAATCAAATTTTTAAAACTAAAATTGGTTTTTCTTCCTAGCTCTGATACCAATTGTAAGATTGATTTCACCCTAGAGGGGGATAAATGGGGATACTAATAATAATAAAAATTAGTGCGGAAATATATATAATAATTGCAGCACAGATAATAGCAGAATAATAAAAGCAGAAATAGAATAACACAGATTTACCCAGCTTCGGCAAAACCCTGCCTACATGCTGCCCCCAAGGTTTCTACTAGAAATTAAGTAGTCAGACGCTTACACGGGTAAATTTACGACACCTGCTATCGACTAACCTGACTATATACTCAACACCCTGCCACAACTCAGCCACTGAGTTGCAAATTCTCGAACTAAAAAATCGTATTTCGTAATCTAGTTAAACACGCTAGAATTTGAAAATTTTAAAAGAAAATTACAATTTAAAAACACTTAAAAATAAAAACCCTAAGCCCACAAACCACAAAATAACAACTGGCCCACTTAAGCAACAAACAAAAAAAGGCAACTTCCTTTTTCTTTTATTTCGTGAAAATATTTTCTCTAAGCACAAAAGCTTTGGCCGTTCTTGTTCACATCTTTTAGAATTAGGGCTTGATGAAGTCGCCGCTTGATTTTCAAACGATTAGAGTGATTAAATCGCTTCACTTTGCTCCATCAATCATCTCCTAGCTTTGATCGGCTTTCGGCTTCTCCAATTATCGAGATCGAATGGTTAGAAAACTGGTATGCAATCTGCCTTTTTCGAATTTTGATCATTCTCGACTTGATTCGAGTTTTATGATTTATTGCTTTACGGAATTATTTGAACTCAAATCTAATGATTTTTGCTGATGATGTTACATATAGGGATGAAATCCCTTAGTTTTCTTTCATAAAATTTATGTTTGAATATTTTATGATTCTGTTTTCTACGTTTATTTTTGATCATATGATCTTGAGACCTCTGACTGGTTTGTTCCTTGATTGTAGCATAGTATTTGAATTTATGATACATATATATATATATATATATATATATTTGTTATTTATAGACTTGATCTTTTCTACCATGATCACCACGGCCTTGATTCTCTGGCATTTTGAATCTTTGTTGACTGTTGTTACATTCTCTTTCGAAACATGACTTTGTTACTCGAACCGCTACTGTAACGACCCGCCGTTCTGACCGCCCCCAGTCGGTAATTAAACCAACTTGAGACGTTCAAAATGACGGATTGTTATTCAGTTTATAAAGTTTAAAACAGAATCAGCCACAGAATCATAGAATAATCATAATATTTCACATAAATGAATTTTCTTACATATATCAGAGTTTATACAATGCATTAAATTTTTTTATACAGTGGAATATATCCTTTACAAGTACAAATTTTTTTCGAAAAACTAAAGTGAAGCAATTTCCCCAACTCTCTCTCTAACTCCACGGCCTGAAAATCTTCAAGCTGTAAAATTACTCGGTCTGACCCGAGTATTACATTCAAGAGAAAATAATACACAGGTCAGTCTAATTCAAACTCAGTTATTAGTGCATAGAGGCAATAATAATCAAACAACAATTAGACGACGGTCAAATATAAATTTACCAATCTGATCCTTCAACAAGTAATCAGATAACGGTAAATATAACACTTAACAGTGTTAAACAATGACTCAGTAGATTCAAATTATCAATGAGGATAGATGAAGCGATTATTGATGAAGGTAATTTAGAAAACAATCAAAATTTGCCTAAATGGCAATTAACAACAAAATCATCAAAATCGATTCAAAATATATTGAATTGGCAACATAAAATAATTTTCATCAAAAAGAAAACATCAATTAAAACATTAGATTTGGTAGGGCTGCAGTACACACACGCGTGTACGGCCTCGCCACATTTTTAAAATGTTAACTTCGTGTGGCTGTAGTTCACGCTTGCGTGCATTGCCTCGCCACTACCGTAATGAAATAGAAATCATCACAACAGTGAATACTAACAGAAATCGAAGATGCAGAGGTCAAGTATGCTACAGCAAGAATTTCGATAAAAATCGAAGTCAACATCGAACCAAGTCGAAGCCGTGATCCAATAAAGAGATGAACAGGCCAGCGACGAGGTTAACAAAAAAAATCGAACAGTTCAACAACAAGTGCACAAAGGCAGTCATACCCAAAACAATGTAACATGGCAAGGTCGAAATGCAGTTGTTTTGCATATACCAAGTAAACTCAAGAAAACAAGTTCCCAACCAACTCATTACTGCACATTTCCAATAAGTGCAAAATTTTCATAAAAATGAAACTGCAAGCACCATAAATATTTAGGGGTAGAACTGCAATAATAACGCAGCCACCACCCGAATCCAAGGGCATAATAAATACAAACTGCAACTACAACATGTTGCTATTATGCTTGAAAACAAATGCACATCAAACTAGCAGTAAGCAGTGCCAAAAGAACACAACCCAAATGTGCAAGTATAAAAATCAAGAACAAGGCGCAGTGCCGAAGCAAAGACAAAATATATTGCTTTTCCAAAATAAATACTATACAGTGCAAAATGGCAGTGGTACAACTGGTGAAGTATGCAATATGTACACAAATGAATGTACATAACCAACAGCACATGGACAAACATATGTGCAAATGCAGTCATGCACAAGGGCAGGAAATAAGATTAAAACCAACATCATCAATTACATGATATAACACAAAAGTTCTCAACTCCAACATGTCAGTAAACATCTGCGCACAAGGCAATGACACATACTTATACATGAACCAGTAGAAGCAATTGAAGTGCAACAGTGGAACAACAAGGCACAAAGGCTACAAGTATGAATTGAACAAAGCAAGGCTACAGAGCTCGAGCTTATGCAAAGTCAGCGTCACGGCATAAATTCAAGAAGGCACCAAACCACAAAACTGAACGCAAAGGTCAAGCCATAGTTGTCATGACTCGACTCAAATGCAAAGCTTCAACAAATCAAAGCAGCATCAAAACTTATGTATGCAGACCCAAATGCCCAAAGCAAAAGAAATACCAATAAAATCAAGGCGGTGTGGCTTCAGTACACACATACATACATGTGCACTGCCTCGCCAACTTGAGTGCACAAGGTCAAATCAAAATCAGATTCAACACAAGTACAAATTTAATTGAAATGGTCAAGACATAAAAATCAAGTCTCGCCTCAAGTCCCAATCAATCGACAAAAACAGAAAACTGCCACTAGATAGTGCAACTCAATATGGCAACACAACTACACAATGAAGCATGAATGAATGCTACAGTCTCAAGTCCAACCAGACCAAATTGAAACAGCAATTTGAAAATGCAACAAGAAACTCAAGTAATTCCAGAAGTCAAAATAGTTCCAAGAATGTAAGCACTACAAGGAAACTGACTCCAAGCTGCATGTACACTCAAGTGAAACAAACAGTTGTCAAATGGAAGAATACAACAACAATAAAAAAACACTGATACAAATGATTAGATACCAGACTACGAGTAACTGGAAATGACCAAGGAACTAGCAACGTAACTGCAGGCTACAGGTCGGCAGCACCATGCAGATTCAACTTATAAATGTTGTTACTCATTATTCAAACAAATGAAATGCAACTTAAATTAAAAGCTATGCATATGAGAAGAAGCATACATGAACATGCAAACTGTAAAATAGTGAATAATGCAAAGGGAGACTAAGTGAATCAACTACAAAATATAGATGGAATGGAATGAATCAAGACAGCAACCTCAACAAATAATATGGACCATTAGTAACAACATAAAGAAGTGCAACAGTGAAGTGCTGAATAGTATGCAGACCAGAAAGCACCAAGTCAAATGCAACAGAATGGAATGCAACTACAAGTGCAACAGATGAATCAAGCAATACTAGGCCTGTGACATGATGAAACAGTGGTCAAAACGGAGTGCATTAGATCGAATGCAGACCAACACTGAATGCAACAACATCCAATACCAAGAAGAATGCCGGTGAAATGATTCACCGAGAAATCGAATTCAATCACCAAATACCAACTAACAGTGCAGAATCAAGCATATGTGATTATGAACTAGTCAGAGGAAATCATCAACCTCTAAATAAAAACAGTGCCGAGATAACCAAGAGAACAGGAAATCAAATCAGTAAAGAAATCAAGTTAGAAATCATCAGCGACAAAATCAACCCAAACGCAAAGCAAAGTACTAAGTTGAACTAGATGTGAGTGAAATAAAAATCACTCACCTTTCGACGAGCGCAGATTGAAGGAGCCGACGTCAAGCCACCATAATTCGCAAAGCAGAGCACAAAAGGGAACGAAGTCCCAAAATTACAAAACCCTAAATCTCGAAAGCCTCAATCGAGCAAGCGAAGAAGACGATAGCTTTCCAAGGCTATCGAGAAGCACAAAGCTCCAGACAGCAAGCAAATATCTCAAGCCCAAAATTTGTCAAGGGAAAACGAAGACGATGCCCCCATTTTTCTATTTCTTCGGTTTGATTTGTTTAGGGTTTTGAATGAGAAAGGTAAAGGGGACGGGTACAAAAGAGTAGGGGAGAGACGTGTTTTTGGCGTGATGGAAGGCATGGATCAAGGCACGAATTTGGGCGTGTTTACAGCTGATAAGTAAGGCAGCGTACTCTTTTTTTTGTTATTATACTATTATTATTTTTTTATATATTTTTTTCTTATTTTTTCATTTTAAATCCAATTTGTTTTGTATAATCATTTTTTTTTCTTTGTTTTGTTTAATTTTGTTGTTTGAATTTTTTTAACTATGTGTATTTCTTTATTAAAATTTTATTCCTTTTTATTTAAGCTAAAGAAAATGTTATTAAACTAACCATCCATTTATAAATTTACACAAATAATAATTCTTGTATCCAAATTATTTTTTCTAAGTCATTAGTTTGAATTTAAAATACAAATTCAATATTCAATTTCAAACTCCAAAGTCAAATTCAAATTTTATTCAACTTTAAATAGATTAAATTCTAAAATTTAATCGCCAATTCAAAGTTATATTTGGGATTTAACTCAAACCATCGTTCAAATATTTAAAATTAATTAAATATTTTCATTTTTAAATTGTTCAAAATTCAGGGTTGTTACAATCTTCCCTCCTTAAAAGAATTTCGTCCCGAAATTATAAGTTAGGAAAAATGATTGTTAAAATCTCACCGATATTTATACCCTACACAATTTTTTACCTGGTTCGAACTTATAAATAAATATAGGATTCATTCCATTTATTTTATCTCCCTAGCTTTATTCATCGATTTTTACAATCAAGACGCAAAAGTCTTTTACCAAAATTTTCGACTTACAAAACTCAGATTTTTAAACTTGAAATTCTTCATGCTAAATATTTGCATATCATATCTTTTCCAAAGCTGTGTGCTTTCAAGATATTTTAAAAATCTTCTTCCTTAATTCATTAGGTTAGAATTATGTAATTCTAATTTCAGACTATTGATTTGCTATTCAAAGTTTGAAAATAATTGCTAACTCGAAGTTTAACAAGTCCATCGCCATTCTTACAGACATTAGGCATAAGCTGGCCAGGCGCAGGACTAAAAATCTCCAAGTACTAAATATACTTGCTTCAACTCCCAGTGAAAATACTTTTAAAATTCTTTTAAAAATGGATATGGAAAGCACGTTCCCCCATGGATCACAGTTTACCCGGCGGTTACGCTACTATCCCAGTAGAATCGGTTGTAACTGTAGATTTCACATCTCTCTTGAATTTCGCCATGGTTGTTGCCATAGATCGCGGTTCACACGGCGGTTACGCTACTATCCCAGTAGAATCGCTCGTGACCGTAGGCATCTCTCCCCTCAAATTACGCTTCGGCCTCTAGATCGTAGTTTACACGGCGGTTGCGCTACTATCCCAGTAGAATCGCTTGTAACTGTAGGCATCACGCCCCACGAATTACGCCAGCATCAATTCACATAATCCCAACACGATGATCCATCGTGGGGGATTCCAGTCCCAATGGACATTCCACTAATGGAAATTCTACGTAGCTACGATTTCCAATGGACATTCACACCGAGTTCCAATCACCTTCAAAATAATAAATGGAAGGTACATTTCCATATCCTCAGTTTAGAAAACATATGTCATATACATATAGTACTTCATTTCACATCTTGTACATATCATACCTATGTAAACTTGAATAGGATTTTCATAATTATGACTTTCCAAACTGATAGTTTTCGAATTATTACATTCACATATATAAGTTACGAAAACTCAATTCACATCATAACAAATAGAGGATTTCTAAATTTTCCATCTCGTTTTAAAATTTTCCTCTAAATCGATTTGAAAATTTAAGGTTATCTCAAACCTAATTCACATTCATAATCCAATTCATTATCGACTTCACATTCGATTTGGATTTCACGTTACATCGTCAATTCTCAACACATAGTTGATGTCTATCGATATATAACCTCTAAGCTCGTACGTCTCAGAGAAGGGTGTTAAGCTAAAAGAATAAATTCTCCGCCACCAACAGATATATATTTAATAGAGATCAATTGCTATGTCATCAGTTCACCATGTTAGACATACAATCCAAATCGACTATCCAAAATTCAAAGCTCAACTTATATTGTTTTTGATGTCGAAGTTAAACTCAATTTAACTCAAGATTCAATCTTTTTTTGAAAAAATTCAAGTTGAACTAATTGTTCAAATTTCCCATAAAATATCTTTACAAGACATGTATAATTTTCCACACTTAACCATTTGAAACAAATTTCAAATATTCATTTTTTTTAATTTATCTTTAAAAGATAAAATTTCAAACCTTTCATTTCATATTGGAAAACATTTCCATACTTATTAAATAATAAGTAATTCACAAATCCATTCATTTTCAACACGGAAAATATTCAGTATACTTGAATCAAAATTAAGTATATATTCCATTCTTTAAGGAAATCATTCTTTTAAACATATTTATTTGAGTCAAAACGAATGTTACGTAAAACATCGTTACGACAACTCAAAAATCACTAGTATAGGGATTCGAAATCTAAGATAGATATATAAATCCCAATACTATAAACAACATTTCCTTTCGGAAACCATTTACTATAACAACAGTGTTATAGTCCACCATTTCCTTATTTCTCGAAAACGCCTATTTCAACAATGAATGTTGAAATCTATGTATTCGATACTTAATGCATTTTAAAACATCTTTAAAACCATTAACTTTTTCAATTTCAACTTCAACTTAATTTATAGTTTGAATTCCTCATACTTTTCATAATATTAGTTTTAAACCAATTTCAAATTTTTCAATATTAAGTTTTTCACTTAATTTAATTTTCCGCACGTTTAAATTCAAATTCATCACTGAATTTATTAAACCTATAATGGATTATCATGTTGACAACTTCAAATTTGAAATTTAAATTCTATTTAAACTTTGCATTTACCTTTCTATTTCCAAAAATAATCAATTAGTTCTTTAGTAAGTCATTCATCGACTTAGTTCCATTAAATTTATATTTCCACATTAACCATTTTAGGCATTACTTTTTAAACTTGAAATATAAGCTTTACATCAAACTAGTTTGATTCATACAGTTAAGTCAACAAATAAACTTCCTTCCCAAGATGCTATTTCATTAAAATATTTCCTTCAGTACAAAATTTTACATAGCTTAATACTTTTAAAAGACGTACACAGAAGATTGTGGATTACAAAAGATAGTATTAAAAAATATATTGATTGGTTTAAGATTCAGAATTATTAAGGACTATCGACTTCTTGTCCGGTAGTACGTATCTTCGCCAAACTTTCATCTTCGGATGGCACTATTTCAGGTTGTATTAAAGGAGAATTAACACATTCAAAATCAACATGTCCCCAATCCCCACAGTCACTGCAAAAATATGAGATGTTTCCATCCTTATCTATCACCTTAACACTTTTCGCTCTAGCTGGTCGGGCAATAGCTTGCTTTCCATGCTGTCTTTCGGTGCAGTTACTGGCTATATGTCCAGTTTGACGACAATGGTAGCAGATTGTCAATTTATCGACGGGTAAATCGAGTACGCACTTTTTCCTTTTCACTTTAGGGCAATGACTAAGAAAATGCCCTTTCTCCCGACATTTAAAACACACAATCTCAGGACGAGCGAACCGGTCATCCACATTCCTTTTCTTTCTCCTTTCTTGGCACTTAATGGCATAATGTCCCTTTTTATGACATCGATAACAAATAACCTCGTCATATGAACCAGGTGCTTGCCTTTCACTGAATCACCTTTCAATCTCCGCACGTGCCGCTTCTGCTTCTCTACGGGCAATTACTCTTTGTTCACGGCGTGCTGCTTTCTGTGCTTCGGTTTTCGCCATTATAATTAACAAGGTGTTTTCGAAGTTTCCTATCAATATTTAAAATTATTATTAGCATAGGCTGGATTATTCAATCATTTTCCCAAGACATATCTTTTAATTTTTTATTCACTGTCCAAAATCGTGAATATACTTCGTTTATTCAATTCAATGTTTCTACACATTTATTTAAAGGATTATCCACTGTCCAAAATCGTGGATAAATTTCCCAACCAACATTTACTATCACAATATTTAACTTAAAGGATAATTCGCTGTCCAAAATCACGAATATATCTCCTTTAATAACTTCTATTTTTCATTTATCAAATTCAATTGGTTTCGAATTTATAAACAATCTTTACAAATTCCATTTCTATTTATAAAACTTCGATTTATAAATCTTCTTTATTGATTCAATTCAATTTATATAACTCAATTATATACCCAAAGTTTATATTATAAGTTAAGTACTTATAATCCATTTATTTACTAAATCATTCTTCAAAACATTTGAAATCAATTTTTCAAAAGAATTCAGAATCAAATTCCCAAGTTATAGTTTAATGATCCCGTTGGCTATAACTAAATTGACATATCATTTTATTTCCCAATTATTATTTTGGAGTTATTCAAAATATTTAATTTAAACCAATTCATTAATTCACTTAACTTTAATTTCATTTTTCATAAATCTCCGCAATTCGATAATGGATTTTTTCAAATGATCGAAACTCGAATCTAAGGAGACTTTACCGAAAAGAAACTATCGCAAACTTAAATTTAGAGAGGGGAATTTCTGAAAAAATTTGAATTTTCAAAATACCTTTTATTTTTCAAAGAAAACAATTTCATACTTCTTTTAAATTTGAAAAACGTTTTCTTTAAAATGATTCTAGTAACTATTCATATTAAACATCATAAACTGAGCTTTGTATAAACCAAAGCTCTGATACCACTTTTGTAACGACCCGCCGTTCTGACCGCCCCCAGTCGGTAATTAAACCAACTTGAGACGTTCAAAATGACGGATTGTTATTCAGTTTATAAAGTTTAAAATAGAATCAGCCACAGAATCACAGAATAATCATAATATTTCACATAAATGAATTTTCTTACATATATCAGAGTTTATACAAAACTTTAAAAAAAAATTATACAGCGGAATATATCCTTTACAAGTGCAAATTTTTTTCGAAAAACTAAAGTGAAGCAATTTCCCCAACTCTCTCTAACTTCGCGGCCTGAAAATCTTCAAGTTGTAAAATTACTCGGTCTGACCCGAGTATTACATTCAAGAGAAAATAATACACAGGTCAGTCTAATTCAAACTCAGTTATTAGTGCATAGAGGCAATAATAATCAAACAACAATTAGACGACGGTCAAATATAAATTTACCTATCCGATCCTTTAACAAGTAATCGGATAACGGTAAATATAACACTTAACAGTGTTAAACAATAACTCAGTAGATTCAAATTATCAATGTGGATAGATGAAGGGATTATTGATGAAGATAATTTAGAAAACAATCAAAATTTGCCTAAACGGCAATTAACAACAAAATCATCGAAATCGATTCAAAATATATTGAATTGGCAACATAAAATAATTTTCATCAAAAAGAAAACATCAATTAAAACATTAGATTTGGTAGGGCTACAGTACACACACGCGTGTACGGCCTCGCCACATTTTTAAAATGTTAACTTCGTGTGGCTGCAGTTCACGCTTGCGTGCACTGCCTCGCCACTACCGTAATGAAATAGAAATCATCACAACGGTGAATACTAACAGAAATCGAAGCTGCAGAGGTCAAGTATGCTACAGCAAGAATTTTGATAAAAATCGAAGTCAACATCGAACCAAGTCGAAGCCGTGATCCAATAAAGAGATGAACAGGCCAGCGACGAGGTTAACGAAAAAAATCGAACAGTTCAACAACAAGTGCACAAAGGCAGTCATACCCAAAACAATGTAACATGGCAAGGTCGAAATGCAATTATTTTGCATATACCAAGTAAACTCAAGAAAACAAGTTCCCAACCAACTCATTACTGCACATTTCCAATAAGTGCAAAATTTTCATAAAAATGAAACTGCGAGCACCACAAATATTCAGGGGTAGAACTGCAATAATAACGCAGCCACCACCCGAATCCAAAGGCATAATAAATACAAACTGCAACTACAACATGTTGCTATTATGCTTGAAAACAAATGCACATCAAACTAGCAGTAAGCAGTGCCAAAAGAACACAACCCAAATGTGCAAGTATAAAAATCAAGAACAAGGCGCAGTGCCGAAGCAAAGACAAAATATATTGCTTTTCCAAAATAAATACTATACAGTGCAAAATGGCAGTGGTACAACTGGTGAAGTATGCAATATGTACACAAATGAATGTACATAACCAACAGCACATGGACAAACATATGTGCAAATGCAGTCATGCACAAGGGCAGGAAATAAGATTAAAACCAACATCATCAATTACATGATATAACACAAAAGTTCTCAACTCCAACATGTCAGTAAACATCAGTGCACAAGGCAATGACACATACTTATACATGAACCAGCAGAAGCAATTGAAGTGCAACAGTGGAACAACAAGGCACAAAGGCTACAAGTATGAATTGAACAAAGCAAGGCTACAGAGCTCGAGCTTATGCAAAGTCAACGTCACAGCATAAATTCAAGAAGGCACCAAACCACAAAACTGAACGCAAAGGTCAAGCCATAGTTGTCATGACTCGACTCAAATGCAAAGCTTTAACAAATCAAAGCAGCATCAAAACTTATGTATGCAGACCCAAATGCTCAAAGCAAAAGAAATACCAATAAAATCAAGGCGGTGTGGCTTCAGTACACACATACATATATGTGCACTGCCTCGCCAACTCGAGTGCACAAGGTCAAATCAAAATCAGATTAAACACAAGTACAAATTTAATTGAAATGGTCAAGACATAAAAATCATGTCTCGCCTCAAGTCCCAATCAATTGACAAAAACAGAAAACTGCCACTAGATAGTGCAACTCAATATGGCAACACAACTGCACAATGAAGCATGAATGAATGCTACAGTCTAAAGTCCAACCAGACCAAATTGAAACAGCAATTTGAAAATGCAACAAGAAACTCAAGTAATTCCAGAAGTTAAAATAGTTCCAAGAATGTAAGCACTACAAGGAAACTGACTCCACGCTGCATGTACACTCAAGTGAAACAAACAGTTGTCAAATGGAAGAATACAACAACAATAAAAAAAACACTGATACAAATGATTAGATACCAGACTACAAGTAACTGGAAATGACCAAGGAACTAGCAACATAACTGCAGGCTACAGGTCGGCAGCACCATGCAGATTCAACTTATAAATGTTGTTACTCATTATTCAAACAAATGAAATGCAACTTAAATTAAAAGCTATGCATAGGAGAAGAAGCATACATGAACATGCAAACTGTACAATAGTGAATAATGCAAAGGGAGACTAAGTGAATCAACTACAAAGTATAGATGGAATGGAATGAATCAAGACAGCAACCTCAACAAATAATATGGACCATTAGTAAAAACATAAAGAAGTGCAACAGTGAAGCACTAAATAGTATGCAGACCAGAAAGCACCAAGTCAAATGCAACAGAATGGAAAGCAACTACAAGTGCAACAGATGAATCAAGCAATACTAGGCCTGTGACATGATGAAACAGTGGTCAAAACGGAGTGCATCAGATCAAATGCAGACCAACATTGAATGCAACAACATCCAATACCAAGAAGAATGCCGGTGAAATGATTCACCGAGAAATCGAATTCAATCACCAAATACCAACTAACAGTGCAAAATCAAGCATATGCGATTATGAACTAGTCAGAGGAAATCATCAACCTCTAAATAAAAACAGTGCCGAGATAACCAAGAGAACAGGAAATCAAATCAGTAAAGAAATCAAGTTAGAAATCATCAGCGACAAAATCAACCCAAACGCAAAGCAAAGTACTAAGTTGAACTAGATGTGAGTGAAATAAAAATCACTCACCTTTCGACGAGCGCAGATTGAAGGAGCCGACGTCAAGCCACCATAATTCGCAAAGCAGAGCACAAAAGGGAACGAAGTCCCAAAATTACAAAACCGTAAATCTCGAAAGCCTCAATCGAGCAAGCGAAGAAGACGATAGCTTTCCAAGGCTATCGAGAAGCACAAAGCTCCAAACAGCAAGCAAATATCTCAAGCCCAAAATTTGTCAAGGGAAAACGAAGACGATGCCGCCATTTTTCTATTTCTTCGGTTTGATTTGTTTAGGGTTTTGAATGAGAAAGGTAAAGGGGACGGGTATAAAAGAGTAGGGGAGAGACGTGTTTTTGGCGTGATGGAAGGCATGGATCAAGGCACGAATTTGGGCGTGTTTACAGCTGATAAGTAAGGCAGCGTACTCTTTTTTTTTGTTATTATACTATTATTATTATTTTTATATATTTTTTTTCTTATTTTTTTCATTTTAAATCCAATTTGTTTTGTATAATCAATTTCTTTACTTTGTTTTGTTTAATTTTGTTGTTTGAATTTTTTTAACTATGTGTATTTCTTTATTAAAATTTTATTCCTTTTTATTTAAGCTAAAGAAAATGTTATTAAACTAACCATCCATTTATAAATTTACACAAATAATAAATTCTTGTATCCAAAATATTTTTTCTAAGTCATTAGTTTGAATTTAAAATACAAATTCAATATTCAATTTCAAACTCCAAAGTCAATTTCAAATTTTATTCAACTTTAAATAGATTAAATTCTAAAATTTAATCGCCAATTCAAAGTTATATTGGGGATTTAACTCAAACCATCATTCAAATATTTAAAATTAATTAAATATTTTCATCTTTAAATTGTTCAAAATTCAGGGTTGTTACAGCTACTGTGTATACTTGACCTTGGTAGCCTTGCCTTTCACTCTATTTCATATGTATATAGTTTTCACTGGTCTTGTCTTCATGTTGCCTTGAGTTTGCTCTCTAGCAGTTCTGTTCTGAATCATGTTGTTACCACTTGGACATATGCATTTTGAAGTCGAATTGTTGCATCATAGAGTTTCGTATTTGACCATATGCATATGTTGTGTATTTTGTTTCTTTGGCTTGTTGAGTGCTTGTATGTGTCTTTGGAGTCTGGATGGATAGTTGTCTTGTTCATGTAGTCTGCATTGTAATCTGGTTTTGATGATGCTTTAAGTCATGTTTGTGCCTTTGATTTGTGCACTTGTATTTCCATTTGAAGTTTATTATTGTAGCCATGCAGTCAGGTCTTGATATCTTCATTTCTGAGTTGCTGTCACTATGTCATATGCATTGTTGTCATGTGCATATGTGTTTGGTTCTCTAGCTTGAACTTTGTTTGGTTGGACCTATATATATTTATATATGTAGACATGTGTATTTATGCATGTATATATGTATGCTGGTTGAGTCTTGTTGCTCTTTGGTGTTAAGGCTTTGCTCTGTTGACTTGTACATGGTTGCATTTTTGGGTTACCCTGTTTGCATTGCTTAAAGTTTCATATCCATTTCCTTGTATGCTTCTTTGCTCCAACCACTGTTGTGTTGTCTCTCTTTTGTTCAACTGAGTTTTGTTGTTTTGTTGTGTTTTCTGTTTCATTTGTTGCAGTCTCTGCACTTGAGTTTTGTCTGACCCATTGCCTTGGTTTTGAACCATTTGCACTTGAATGCCGGTCATTTTGCCCATTCATCTGGACTGGGTTGTCTTGGTAGTCTGAAACTTCTATACACTTGTATCTAGTTGAAGTTGTTTTTTCTAGTTGAGTCTGTATGCATATTTTTTCCTTGGTTTTCTTTGAGTTCGGAGCTTGTGACATGTCAGGTTAAGTTGCTTCTGACTGTTCCTCTTCAATCATTTCATTTAACTTCTACAGATACTATGCTTGATCATACCATGCTCATGTACCGCCATTTACTTGTTGCTCCATTTCTTTGCACTTGACCATTTGTATCTGGTCTATTGGGTCTGGTTGTGTTGCCACACTTGTGTACATGTTTATAATTCAAGGGTTCATGTGTGATTGGGTTGTGTATATTTGAGTCCGGCTATTTCATTGGGCTTTAATTTATGTTAGCTGACCATTGACTCTCGTACTTGACCATTTTATTTTTGTTTTGTATTGCACTTGAGTTGAATCCACCATTGGGTTGGGTTTGACCTTGTGCTCACCTGTCCCTGCAATTTTATCATGTATATCGGTGTGAACGGCGTTATGGCATGCATCACTTGTCGCAAACTGTTAGTGTAAGATATATTCAAAATAAAGGACGACGAATAACCCAAATAACCGAGGAAAATAAAATTTTCAAAGACATGCTTTTATTGTGCACTGCAAAATATTTCTTTTTCAATTTTACCGCGATAGTGTTTATTTTATAGATAACACAGATGCTGGATTCAGGTTGGAATAAAGTTGAACATAAAATACAAGTGAATGAGTGATATGTAGTAAAGTGAACATTATAACATGAAATTTGTGATGTAATCGAAAATTTATTGTAATAAAAGTTGTGTATATATAGCGAGAGATTAAATTTGTACTATTTAAAATTGTAATAAAATATTTTTTGAATAAAATATTTGTTTGAATTTGAATTCTTTGTATTTATTTTATTCAACAAATATTTATTTAATGATGTAAAAAAAAATAGTACAATAATAATACATTTAAATGAACATATATATATATATGTTTATTATCATAAAAAATCATACACTTGCATATTCAAGATAAGGAACATATCCCATCCATGCCTATTAAAAAGCTTTACATGAAAGAGATATTGGGCATATTAAAAGCTTTAACCTTCACGTTGTAAAAAGAGCCCCGTATAGTCGATGTACCAGACCCGACGGATGCCAACATATGTTGATCGATCTGATCCCATACATCGACGGGGGAAGGGGTTAGTATTATGCACTTAAACTATGCAGTTCATGCTTTTGATGACATACAATTCAAAGCATTATCTGTAGAAATACTAGGATTAAAAGTGACTGTTTTAAGAAACTATCTCAATGAATCATTAACGATGGCTCGATTAGATTTGTTGTAGAACTCCATTTTACTCCCTTTCTTAATTCAGAAATGTCTAGAAAAAATTATATTGAAAATTTTGGTCAGTTAGGAGGACTCGGGATTGGCAGAGGAATGAATAGAAGTCAATTCGAGTACAATTCACAAAAACTCGAATATGACTTGAAGTTAGAAGTTAAACACTATGCCATTCATGTCACACTTAATAATTTGGTGTTGTCCTTTTAATTACCCTTGATTCCTTCAAAGTCCCATTTCTTGTTCATTATTTAATGCTTGTTAACTAAAAAATTTCTAAGTTTGGTATTGGGTCCCAGTCCAAAGGAGGAAGTGATGGAATCTTAGTAGCGTATTGACGAGGTCGGAGCGCGAGTTGATGGCGAACATTCCCAAACCATGCCACTTTCCTAGAGAAAATCGATGCGATTAGGTTCGAGGGTGCTTAAATCTGGAGTTTAAGTCATTTAAATGGCTTGGTGCTTGTTAGGGTATGGAGTTGATGGTTCAAGTGGAGTTGAGGACAAAGAAAGGTGGAAATTATGATTTAAGGCGACAACTCTAAGTCAGAGATTGGGTTAGCAATTTGACAGTCGATAATATCGAGTTCAAGTGCAAAATTCTTAAGGTAGGAAAATCGACAAGTGAAATAGGCTAAGTGTTGATTCATGTTTAAATAAGGACTGAACCACAAAAATTGGCATATTGACCACCGAAGTACATGGTATCGATCCATGACCTATAGATCGGTACCGATCCATAAAAGAGAGAGAGTGTGTGTATCTATGTGCACATACATATCACTATAAATAAAATAAAGTAAAGCTAAAAATGGTAGTGGAAAATAACATGGAGATCGATGCAAAAATTGAATGAAGTTCAAAATAAGAAAATCCTAACTGAGCTGTAAAGAAAAGGAGATCATTAAAAACTTTATAGAGTCGGATAGTAGACTCGAGTAGCATACTTTAATTATTATATTACATAAGAGTTACAAGCTCAAAATAACTCAAAGATATACGACAATTGATAAATATGCAATGCTTAATAAATAGCATTTATTCATAACAGAGCTTGTGACCGATGACGTAAAATTCGCAGTTTTTCTTGATCCAAAGGATATCTTGTTAAAATTAGATGTACTTTCGGGGAGGAAAATGTTATCTAGCTGTATGACAAATCTTATTTGGACAAAAAAATAGAGAAAATAGGAGAATTATAAAGTAGAAGTCTAGAACGATTAATTCTAAATTCAAATACCAAGCGAGAAGAACGAATGAAGCCGTTAGCACATCAATGACTTTCAAAAATGGCCTACATGCTAAACCACTTCAAGTGCCAAAGCCAAAAATCCAAGACATAGTCTTGGAACAAAACCAATTCACGGTCATGGATCAATACTGGTCCCTAACATTTAGCAAATTCACTAGATGGTTCGTGCCACATAACATTAGAGTATTTGTTAGTCAATGCATGCCATATGGATTGTAATGATCTGCCTTTTTGACCATCAAAAGCGGCACTAATACTCTATGGTATTCACACATTGAACATCCAACCATCAGAAAGCCTGATTGTTAGGGTAAACAAAGAAGAAAAACAAGGAAAACAGAACCTCTTAACGGTGTCATTTTGACAACTGTAGGAACGATAACATATAATATAACAAAGATAGCAAAAACTATCACTCTAAGATACATGATATATTAGAGTTAAAAACAAACCTCACCAATTTGGATGGTTATAAATTCCTGACCTTACAATTGATGATGGGTATTTATAATAATATAGTAGAAATAAAATTACTACGGCAAGTGAATATCCAGCTCTACTCCATGAGCTGCATGTTCGACCAACCACAAATTGGAAAAAATCAGTCTGACCTAAGCATTATAATAAAATAACACTTGGATCAGTCTAGAAAACCAGCATAATAAAACTCAAGAAATACGGTGAATATATAATAATCTATGAAACCAAGCAGCTAAATACAAAATGGGTTTTTACCTCACGAAAAGAACATCCATACATGAAAGAATGGAAAACAGGCTAGAAAAAAATCCAAGCAATAAAGAATGGGCATAAATAAGATCAAAATCTAATCTTAAAATAATGGACAAAAATAATTTAATGTTGCGAAGAGTGCAACTCACTTCTCGATGCAATTAAACATAAAAATTAATTCAAAGATTTGAACCGAAACAAGAGAAAGGAACTTTCCCAACAATGGCTAGGAGGGTGCGCCCTCCTTTTCGAAATTATACTTCTAGAAAATATACTTAAAAGGGTTATCTACTTTATTAGTCCTCTCAGAAACCTCTAAGCCGGACCTGCCTACCTTACCGAGTATCCTAGTATTTCACATCTCTATGCATATATAACCAAAACTAATATAGAGTAAACGTGAAAATACCCTAATGAGAGCGACCTCAAATAGCTTGGCTCCCACTCGCTCTTTTGATTTAATCATTCCGACAATGGATATCAACGTTCAAAATAAGCAACAAATCATCTTAAGTGGACGATACAAAAAGAATATAGCAGAATCGATAATCAATAAATCAACTATTGAGAATAACAAAATGATCATACATGGAAATTATATCTCTTAAACTCATCACCACTCATCAATTTCAAACTTATGCTACCCCTCGGTTAAAAATGAAGCCGGATACGTTGAGGCATTATTGCCTCTCAAATCTTACCTCGACGTACATTCTTATCTTTTGAGATAGAGACATGTTTCCATACCTCAACATTTAGCATTATGTATATGCCTAAATCCTTTCCATATAAGTGATGTTGTTTATGGAAATTAAATTTCGTATCACTTACATAACCGAATCAAACTTTTAAACTTTTAAAACCCGAACTTGCGCATGGTTTTCACATCACAAATATTATCTTAAAACGCGTTATTAAAGTTATTAACTAACTTAAATATCATTATTAAAATTGATTAATTAACCTCAAATATCATTATTAAAATGATCGATTAACCTTAAATATAATTATTAAAATGATTAAATAAATTTAAGCAACATTATTTAAAATGATTAATTTACTTTAAACATCATTATTTAAAATGATTAATTAACTTTAAACATCATTAGTAAAATGATTCATTAACTTTAAACATTATTAATTACTTCAAACATCATTATTTAAAATGATTAATACTTTAAACATCATTATTTAAAATGATTGATTAACTCTTTAAACATCATTAGTAAAATGATTAGTTGACTTTAAACATGATTAATTACTTCAAACATCATTATTTAAAATGACTATTTAACTTTTAAAACAACATCTATTATTCAGGAAGATAATAACTCAATTTAAAATATCTTTATAAATTTTAAAACAATGTTAATCATCCCAAAATATATTGATATAACTCTTTTATAAATTTAACGCCATATTAATTATCCAAAAAACAAATAAATCAAGTTTATAATCTTTTATAAACTTAAAACAATATTAATTATCCCAAAGGATAATTAATTAAATTTATAATCTACTTATAAATTTAGAAAAATACTAATTATCCCAAACGAAAATAAATCAAATTTATAATCTTTTATAAATTTAAACAATATTAATTATCCTAAATGATAATTAATCAAATTTGTAATCTTTTTATAAATTTAAAACAATACTTATCTTTCATTTCAAAATTCTAAAAAATACTTGAAATATAATTTAAGCACTTTCAAATTGCAAAAACATGAACACATAATTATTTTGTAAAAATATAGGCACAAGTTCAACACACATCATTAAGGGGATGATATTTCATAAGTGATGGTATAGCAATAATCGCTATAATGACGATTACACAAATCAAATAGTATGTAACAAATATTTCAACCAACCTTAATATAAGCAACATAAGAATATAAGTAAATCAATATTGGCGAGTATCCCCTTAGGTTCTCTTCACAAAGTCCTTATAAATTACATATATGAATGTGTATTTTGAAGTGTTCCGTAGCGACTTATTCGCTACGTACACTTCGACTTCCTCTTAATTTATTTCGTTGTAAAAAATGGTTATTTATGCCACAAGAGGGAATTCAACCAAACCAAACAAATGGTTGAACAACAGCATATAAACTACCATCCAAGCATTCAGTAATAACCTATAGTAACATGGACATTATATAGTTTATCTAAAGGCGATTAAACTCACCAAAATTCCAATTGACGCTTTCGCATTCCGGTTCGATCAAAAATTGAATGATGTTCGATTTTAGCTCAAAATCGTACTAGCTACAAACTCAATGAATCTAATTCCAGTGTGTGGATGGCAACGATATGAGTCCAACGCAAAAGACCATGTCCAAATTTGACTGTACGAGAGAGATATTGAATTTAAAAGAATTCGAGTTACTTAAATTAACTAATTAATCAATTAAATATTAATCACCCTTAATAATCTTCACCCCTAAAACTGTTAGCATTCCCTATAGAAGAGAATTCACACGCCTAAAACCTAACCATCCATGCACATTACCATACCTCCTGCCTTTTATACTCAGCGAAAACAACCACTGAAAATTGCAACCAACTCCTCTAGGCCTCCACTCTGTAATGCACCAACCAGAACTGAGCTTGACACCTTCCTCCATAATGCAACATGGCACCATCTGGACCGGCTACAGGAAAAGTCGCACCACCTAAAAATATATATATCGTTCCACCAAATTACCTACCCAAGCTCGTTTCTGCAAGAGAAGCTCAACCAACCCATCGACAAAGCATATCTCCTCCTCTATCTCTCTCAAACTTAAACTCTAACTAATAACCCGGACGTCAAGCAACTACAATCTCAACTACTCACAAACCATGTGGATTTGTAGATCTAGCCGGTATAAACTCAAAGACCCTTGTTATGCAACTTTTCGTTGAGTATATGAATTGATTTTTATTTTTAAATGGAGATGGTTTAACTTTCTTATGTTATAGGAAATAGAAAATGAACAAGGGAGAGAAAAGAGGGAAAAGTAAAAAGTGTGTTGAATACCTAAGAGTTGAAGTTAGTTTATTTCACAATTTTCAGCATCTCACTATACAAAATTCCGTCCGCATATAAAATATGAACACAAAACAAAAATACAATTGCGCATAAAAAAGCGACACGATTCCAAAACAATAATAAAATACATTGATTATCTTATTCTGTAAAATTTAAAATAATTTGCCCAAAAATACGTCAAACGATAACCTAAATATTTTCCAAATTAAAAAATGTAGAAAAATCCTACGAATTAAAATAAAAATACGACATTAGAATCAAGTCATTTTATAATTATTAATTTTCTTGTTATTTATTCAAACTATTTATTATTACAAATAAATCTACAAAATGAGTTCACCATAATTAAAAAGAGTTACATAAGGCTATTAAATCCATATAATTAATATTTGACTCACAATTCAAATATTTAATTAATTATTATATTGGAATATAAGTTATTTATATTTTAAAAACCAATAATTTAAATTAAATATTCAAAATCAAAACGATAAAATCCAAGATGTTACGTTCTCCCTGCTTAAAAGAATTTCGACCCCGAAATTCCCAGAGGAAGAAAATATCCCCAAACCCATAGGGTTAAAAACTATAATTAAAATGATTACTTATTAAACTTTTAAAGCCCTTTATGTTACTGAAAATTTTGGCAGTATCTCCTTTGCGCAGCTAGATCTGAAAATTTACAACTTGCCACAACTAACCTGTAACGATCCCAGTTTTAAGCAAATATAAATTAGTAATTTATATCAAATTTTGGATTTAATTGTTAATTAATTAGAATTTTTCAAATTTAATAAGATATGTGCCTATTTATTTATATAAACAGATAGTAAATTGAAATCTGAATTTGAAATTTTCCAAAACAAATAAATAAAATTTGTTTGTTTATTTGTATATATGTATATACATTGATTATAAATAGAATTTAATTTGAAAATCCAAAAATAATTATTTTGAATAATATATTAATTTTAAATTTAATTGTGAAATAATTTGAATTTTCCAAATTAAATAAGACAGGTGCCTGTTTATTTATGTGCATATAGATTTATTTTGAATTGCATTGAAACTCTAAAATAAATATTTTAAGAAATAAATTAAATTTAATTAGGGAATTCAATTGTAGATATTTTACAAATAAAATGAATTTGAAAATACTTTGTTTAAAATTAATAAAATTTGTTTTCTAATTATGATATAATTATTTGGAAGTTATATTTTGAAATTAATATAATAATTTTCTAAAAGTTAAATTTGAATATTTTTAATACTAGTATTATTTATATAAATTTAAGTATAATAACTTAAGTTTAATTTTAAATTTATATATAACTAAATGTAATTTGTATGTATATATATACATTTGAAAGTATAATAAACTAAGTTTAAAATAGTATTGGTTATAAAGATTAGAACATTTTCTTTTAAAAATATAGTTCATAAATATATAAAAGTATAAATAAGAAAACAAAAAACATGATTTATAAATAAGAATAAAGTAGGGGATAAAATATAAATTAAAATTAAAATAAAATAAGGGTTTGGACATAAAAATACATGTTAGCGACAATTGTAAATTTATAAACTCATGTAATTAACAAGTGTAACAAAATTTAACAAGTGTAGGGTCTAAATAATATACATTAACAAGTGTTAGATTGATTTTATTATAGATATACAAGTGGTAAGCAAATGATTTTTCTTTTAATCTAAAATTTGTAAAATATGAGTAAGAAATAAACCAGGCTTTACTTCTCAAGTCCTATTATCTTCTCAAAACCTGGAAATGAAATAAAACCAGAGAAAAAGAAAAATTCAAATCATCAAAACAAGCACAGTTTCAACAAGAATTCAAACAAATACAACTACAAGCCTGAAAGCATCTCAACTTGAGTAAGAACATATCAATATCAATTTTCAACAGATCAAAAGATATCAGAAATTCCAGATCAAAGAAAAGAAATAAATAAAGGAAATACTGTCTCTGTTTCAAAACATTCTGGTGAGCAAAATGTTTAAATTCAAAATCTGAAATTATATATATATATATTGATAATTGAAGTTGCTGTGAAAATGTATAATATAGTTGCAAGTATATGTATATGTATATGATATGTATATGATATGTATATGTATATGTATATGTATATGTATATGTATATGTATATGTATATGTATATGTATATGTATATGTATAGGATTTTGCGTGCATGTCTGTAGATATATATGTGCAGGCTTCTATTAATCTTACAGACCCAATTTAGTTCAAAAATTCATTCCTTCTTCTCCGATTTCTTTTAGGATAGGATTCTTAAAGAAAGGTTATTAGAAAACATCAGATTTTTTTTTAAATAGATTTAAGTGTAATTAATGGGTGGGTATACTGGAAATAAAGAAAATCGAATAAAAACAAATTCAAATCGAAAATCAAAACTTTAAAAATTCAAGTTTTGATCGTATAAACAAATTTGTGTTGAAGAATAATGATTTTTGATGTTGAAATCTCGATTTTTAAGCTGGAAAATCTTGTGGATTATCGAGTTGAACGGAATTGACCTTTTCGTCAAATTCCGGCAATCAAAGACGAACTGGGAGACGCGATTGATATTAAAGGTAGATTAGAGGATGGGTTACTCGGGAAAAATAATAGAAAAATATTCCAATGGCCAGAGTAGCCTAGGGAAGGCAAAGTAGGGTTTAAGAACCCAGTTGGGTCGATGTGTTTATCGTCATCGTGTAACGACGTGGGTTGATCGGAGTCGTCCGTTCCGTAGGGGATCGATGCTGGAGGACGTGGTGAAGCTGTGGACATGGAGATATGGCATCAGATGGTCAAGATGATCTATGCGAGGCGTATTTAAGTGATTGGTTTTGGTTCCAGCTTAAATCGAGCAGCTCGATTTTTATTTACGGCGAGATTGAAGGTTAGGGAAGGTCGAGCTAGTCGTCGACTTGTCGGAAGTTCTAGCGATGGTCGAAAGTCGTCCAGTCGCGTGCACACGTACACGATACGTCAATTGTGTCTGGTGAAGTCTAGAATTAGGAAGATGGTGGATTTCTCGGTGATGAGCTCGTGAAAATTGAAGATAGACTCGAAGCAACTGGTGAAGTCAGAGAGACCCGATGTTAAGCTCGGGTAAACAAGGGTTTGGCTCAGGTTAATTGAAATGCAGCAGGGTTTTAAAATTTAAAATAAATATTTAACAATGTTTTAAACAACACAAATGTTTAAATCAAGTTTTTTGAAGGTGAACAAAGTCTAAAATGCAATGGTAAAATTTAATCGGTTTTCAAATATATTAACTATGTTTTAAAAGCTAAAATGAAAATTAAACAAGTTTTTAACAAAATTTCAAAGCTCAATTTTAAGTTAAATGTTTAAAAAAAATTGATTTGTTTCTAAAGTGATATATCTTAGGTTAATTATATAAGTATCTAAATGCTTTTCAAATGGAATTTGATGATTAATTACTTAATGATATTAATTTAAAGAATAATTAATAAATTTCTTAATTAATGATTAAAAGGTAATTAATTATTTATAGCTAATTACTTAATTAAAGGCAATAATTGATAACTAAAGGTTGATTAATCAAATTATTAAAGAATAATTAATTAAGGTTGATTTATTAATTTGTTATTAAAGTTTAATTGATGATAAGTAATAAAAGGTAATTAATTACTTAAAGATAATTACTTAATAAAGTAATTAGTTAATGATTAAAGTCGACTAATCAAGTGGTTAAAGAATAATTAATTAAGGATAATTAATTTGTGTGATTAATTAATTAATTTAAGGATAACTAATTAATTAAAGATTAATTAATGAAAATGATTAGTGATAATCACTTATTGTAATTTATTAATTAAATGGTAATTAATTAAGGGCTAATTAATTAATGTAATTAATTAAGGATAATTAATTAAAGAATAATTAAATAATTAAAGATTAATTATTAATTTATCTATTAATTAATTAAGGTTGATTAATTAATAAACAAAGGTTAATTAATAAATGATTAAAGGATAATTAATCAAAATGGTTCGTGATTAATTAATGTTAATTAACCAGGATTAGTAATTTATTCATAAGTAATTAATCTGATCAGATGTCTAATTGATCTTACTTCTGGATGTATGGATTGCATGGAATGCTTTGAGTTGTTTGATATCCCTGATGTGTGATACTTTGTGATATGAATTATTTTGATTTGATCTGTGATGAATGTAATTTATTTATCTGTGATGAATTTATATTATTTATCTATGAATCTGTGAGTGAAGATAAGCGTTATAGGATTAAACCACTTATCGATATTGCTGCGTTTGGATTGTGATGATTGATGATGTTGCACTATTGTGCAAAACCCCTGGACAACACCATGCACGCACAAATATGGATTTCACGAGAAAATCGGTTAAGTCGCACATATTTTGAAATCTAATTATTATTTTGTTAAAAAATGGAAGTTTGAATCCAAAGGGTTTCGGAAATGGAATTGAATTGATTATGAAAAGCCTTTGAAAGGGAAATCTGAAATTAAAATTTAGTTTTGAATATAAAATATCTTGTTAAATATTATTTGGAATTATTTTCGAAATTATGGTTTGGAAAGGGTATACAAGTTATAAATTTATATACGGATTTAAAACTATTTTAAATTAATTATTTTGGGAATTTGAATTAAATCTAAATTAGATCTTGCCAATATTACGGCAGTTCGTTGGTTTTCTCGTTTATACTTTTAAAGGATATAACTTGTGTATATTTGATCAGATTTTCCGAAACGATAAGTATGTTTTTTCAAATGATAATAGCTTTCATATAATGAAAGGACTTCCTATTTTTGTTAAAAAGAATCAAGTTTGAAATGGAATTTTTTTGAAAGATATGAATGAATCTGTATGAAATATTTGGTGAACTTTGTTATTCAAACAAAAGAGGATCCTATAGATAGATCTTTTGTTTAAATATTATGAATGATCTTTGGAAATGGTTTTGAAAACCACGAATTGGGTCTTTGATTTAAAGATTGGATGAGTTAATCCAATTTGAAAGGAAATTGTTTTGAAAGCTATAAATAAATGTTTGCTAAAGATTAGTGAACTTTGTTTCCAAAATAAGAGGATCTTAAAGGTGTATCGTTTGTATAAAAGATTTGGAATTGAAATGATTTTGAAAGCTATGAATTAATCCTTGTGAAAGATTGGTGAACTTTGTGAAGTGAATCTTTTTGTGTAAAATATTTTAAATGGAAATTTGTTTAAACCATTTAAAAGAAAGGTTTTGGGTAATAAGTTGTGACCTAATTAAAATCCCAATATCCATATGCTTTTAAATTAAGCGTTCATTATTCGGTTTAGCCGGGAGAGGACTTTGTGTAATATAACCCATTCCGAATAATGATACGATGTAAATGGATATCATTTGAAGACCGATGGTGAAGACTGAGTATTTTCGAGAATGAAAGGATTACCCGTCGAATGACTCCGCACTGAGTAGCTACGGTATAGAGATCTCCATATGTGATGGGGAGTCCGATCGGGATTGTGAATACCCGGATTGCAAGGGCTTCTTTATGAAGTGCCTTCGGTTCTGATCGAACCCGGAACAGACTTGTATGGATGTATGTCTGAAGTTACACTTTGAGATGTAAAGCTTGTTTCTATCAAATATATTTCTGTTTGGTGGCGGAGAATTTATTTTCTTAGCTTAACACCCTTCTCTGAGACGTACGAGCTCAAAGGTTATGTAGTTAATATTTACTAGTGATAGATTCCCAATTTGGTAATGTGGCATGCGAAGTGCTGCTGATCATTTGTTGATCAAAGCATGGCTTACGTGTAAAGAGTAGCATTGTGGATAAGGCTGCATCAGAACCTCACAACCCGAAAATGGTCGAAATAGGAAGAATGCAGCAAGGTTACGAGGGTCGCGCCCTTAAGGGTATGTCCATTTCCTTCTGGAAAAGGGTGGTATCATGGTATGGAGCCCAGATATTTAACCTATGTGGTTACTGCAAATTTATTACTTTGTGGTTGTTGCTTTATGGTTGAGGATCCTCGGATAAAGGTCGGTAACGACCGAGGAATGGCATGCTCGTGTAGTAGTTACCTAGTTACAGAGGTAAGCTAGCCATGTGTTGGCAGAGATCCGGTTAGGTTCTCGGGACGTCCCTCCAGAGGCGTACCCATATGGCCCAGGAAGTTCCTTAGCCTGACCATTTGTTGGAAATCCAATCACCAATACGCGTATAACCTTCCATTTACTTATGGTGGTGACCGGTTGTTTAGATGGTAGCTATAGTAGGCATAGTACGAAATGTCTATGCTGTCTAAGATAGATATTACACTTTCGAAAGGTTTTCTGCACTATGCATTAATAATAATATCAAAAGAATTTCACGTATCAAGCATGTCTGACTATCATAAGGAGAAATTTCCTCCAATTCTGCGTTTGCATTATGTGTGCGGCGGGAGGCCTTATGGTAGTTTCATTTTCCAAAAAGCATAGCGGATTTCTTTTAAATTCTTTTGTTGTTTGTTTTTATTTTAAAGATAAACTGTTTTTCGTTTGCTCACACCAGTCCCTTGACTGATCTGGAGTTTATGGTTCCCTTCCTAAACTTTGGGTGCCTACAACTTTCCAAACGGACAGTCTTGAGTTGGGTTTTTCAGATAATCAAATAGCAGGTGTAGATTTAATGACATCCAGTCCTTGGATTTTGGCGATCGCATCGATGACTGACCTTGCTTAAGTTCAACGTGATGATGGTGGTTCGAGCTTGTTGTTTTGGGAGTTCTTTGAGCTTTTGGCTTGGAGATGAAAGTCTTTAGAGTTTCGGTGCAATTGGTGTCGCGGTATTGGATTCTTTCTTTCCTTCTCTTTTGAAGATCAGCATTGAAGATGCTGTCTCTTCTTCTAGTGCTATTATTTTTCCGCTATTTCGTATCTCTGATATATATTGATATCATTGTATAGGATTCTTGTATCAAATATTGTATCTCAATGATATTATTCATTTTCTTTCACTGTGTTGTTGTACTTGATGTGTTATAAGCTCTAGCGAACCAGATTCGGCGTTTGAATCTACGCATTTGAATGTGGGTGATGTATTCGGTGTCGATTTTCGAAAGCCGAGTCAGGGTTGCTACATTTGGTATCAGAACTGAAGGTTGAGTAAGAACTTTAGCTCAGGAGTATACATTAGGTGACTCATTAGAAATAGAGTGAAGTATGCTCTAGAATGAGTATATTCCCTAAGATATCGTGTTCGTATGCTCTAGTAAATTCTCTTACTATTCACTGATGGTGAGTATGAGTGCAAGAAGAGGACGAGGTAGAGGGCAGGGAAGTACCACTACAAATGGTCAATACCTGCAACAACGGAAACAACTTTTTCCTCAATCTCTTTTGATCATCGTTCAATTTCAATTCTTTGGTGATTTTCTGGCAACTCCAGAAAGAAGCTTTGGTGTGGTGATGACTCTGTGAATCCTTATAGATAAGTTTTTATATCGTATTCTCTTCATCGGTTCCCTATCAGCTTTTCAATTTTAACTTTAATAAATTTGAAATTTTAAGTTGAAATAAATTAGTTAATAAACATGAAACTGAATTGAAATGAATTAAATATGAAGATTTGTGTCAATAAAACGATTTCGATTAAAACCAAATTTGAAAATTCTATTGAAATTTCTTATGAGGATTAAAGTCCAAAGAGGGACAAGCTGGTGTAAACTTTGGGATATTCCAACCTGGATTGAGTATCCATTGTTTGTTCTCTTGAGTTCAGATATATTCTATGAATGGTTAGTTATCCCTTCGAACTAACCAATGCCCCTGCTTATTTCGTAGATCCGGTAACCCAAGTATCTTGTGTAATATTGAATAAGTTTTTTCTCATATGTATTGTTGATATTCTGATTTGGTAAGCCAAATGCAGAATAGATATTCAGTTTGACCTGAAAAACTGTTTCTCTATCTTTGTGTGTCCATCTATTCTTTGTTGTCTCCCTGTCTAGCAAATTTCGAGGACGAAATTTTCTTAAGGGGGAATCTGTAACGATCCCGGTTTTAAGAAAATATAAATTGGTAATTTATACAACATTTTGGATTTAATTATGAATTAATTTGAATTTTTCAAATTTAATAAGATATGTGCCTATTTATTTATATAAATAGATAGTAAGTTGAAATCTGAATTTGAAAATTTCCAAAATAAATAAATAAAATTTGTTTGTTTATTTATATATATGTATATACATTGATTATAAATAGAATTTAATTTGAAAGTCCAAAAATAAATATTTTGAGTAATATATTAATTTTAAATTTAATTGTGAAATAATTTAAATTTTCCAAATTAAATAAGATAGATGTCCGTTTATTTATATGTATATATATTTATTTTGAAATGCATTGAAACTCTAAAATAAATATTTTAAAAAATAAATTGAATTTAATTTGTTAATTCAATTGTAGGTATTTTACAAATAAATTAAGTTTGAAAATATTATGTTTAAAATTAATAAAATTTCTTTTATAATTATGATATAATTATTTGGAAGTTATATTTGGAAATTAATATACTAATTTTCTAAAAGTTAAATTTGAATATTTTCAATACTAGTATTATTTATATAAATTTAAGTATAATAACTTAAGTTTAATTTTAAATTTATATATAACTAAATGTAATTTAAATGTATATTTATACATTTGAAAGTATAATAAACTAAGTTTAAAATAGTATTGGTTATAAAGATTAGAACATTTTCTTTTAAAAATATAGTTTGTAAATATATAAAATTATAAATAAGAAAACATAAAACATGATTTATAAATAAGAAAAAAGTAGGGGTTAAAATATAAATTGTAAATTAAAATAACATAAGGGTTTGGACATAAAAATACATGTTAGTGACAATTGTAAATTTATAAACTCGTGTACTGAACAAGTGTAACAAAATTTAACAAGTTTAGGGTTTAAATAATATACATTAACAAGTTTTAGATTGATTTTACTATAGATATACAAGTGGCAAGCAAAAAAAATTCTTTTGGTCTAAAATTTATAAAATATGAGTAAGAAATAAACCAGGCTTTACTTCTCCAGTCCTGTTATCTTCTCGAAACATAGAAATTGAAATAAAATCAAAGGAAAAAAAGTTCAAATCATCAAAAGAAGCACAGCTTACAAATACAACTACAAGCCTGAAAGCATCTCAACCTGAGTAAGTATAGAGCAACATCAATTTTCAACAGATCAAAAGATATCATAGATTCCAGATCAAAGAAAAGAAAAAAAATAAAGGAAATACTGTCTCTGTTTCAAAACATTCAGGTGAGCAAAACCTTTAAATTCAAAACTTCAAATTATATATATATTTTGATGATTGAAGTTACTGTGAAAATGTATAATATGGCTACATGTACATGTATGTATGTATGTACGTATGTAGGATTTTGCATCATGTCTGTAGATATATATGTGCAGGCTTCTGTTAATCTTACTGAACCAATTTAGTTCAAAAGTTCATTCCTTTTTCTCTGATTTCTTTAAGGATAGGATTCTTAAAGAAAGGTTATTAGAAAACATCAGATTTAATATTTTTTAAACAGATTTAAGTATAATTGATGGGTGGGTTTACAAGAAATAAAGAAAATCAGTAAAACCAAATTCAAATCAAAAACTAAATCTTTAAATATTCAAGTTTTGATCGTATAAACAAATTTGTGTTGAAGAATAATGATTTTAATGTTGAAATATCGATTTTTAAGCTGGAAAATCTTGTGAATTATCGAGTTGAACGGAATTGACCTTTTTGTCAAATTCTGGCGATCAAAGACGAACTGGGTGGCGCAATTGATACTAAAGGTAGACTGAAGGATATGTTACTCGGTAAAAATAGTAGAAAAATATTCCGATGGCTGAAATAGCCTAGGGAAGGAAAAGCAGGGTGTAAGAACCCAATTGGGTCAATGTGTTCATCGTCATCGTGTAACGACGTGGGTTGATCGGAGTCGTCCAATCCGGAGGGTAACGATGCTGGAGGATGTAGTGAAACTGTGGACGTGGAGATGTTGGCATCAGATGATCGAGATGATCGGGGCGATTCCTTTTTAGGTGATCGGTTTTGGTTTCAGTTTAAATCGAGTAGCTTGATATTTATTTACGCGAGATTGAAGGTTAGGGAAAGTTGAGCTAGTCGTCGACTTGTCAGAAGTTCTGGCGATGGTCGGAAGTCGTCCAGTCTCATGTACACGTGCATGATATGTCAATGGTGTCTAGTGAATTCTGGGTTTAGGAAGATGGTGGATTTCTCGGTGATGAGCTCATGAAAATTGATGATAAAGCAACCGATGAAGTGAGAGTGACTCGAAATTACGCTTGGGTTAACAAGGTTTTGGCTCGAGTTAATTGAAATGCGGTAGGGTTTTAAAATTTAAAATAAATATTTAACAAAGTTTTAAACAATACAAATGCTTAAATCAAGTTTTTTTGAAGGAGAACAAAGTCTAAATGCAATGGTAAAATTTAATCGGTTTTCAAAATATGTTAACTATGTTTTAAAAGCTAAAATAAAAATTAAACAAGTTTTTAACAAAGTTTCAAAGCTCATTTTTAAGTTAAATGTTTTAAAAAAATTGATTTGTTTCTAAAGTGATATATTTAAGGTTAATTATATTAGTTTCTAAATGCTTTTGAAAAGGAATTTGATGATTAATTACTTAATGATACTAATTTAAAGAATAGTTAATCAATTTCTTAATTAATGACTAAAGGGTAATTAATTATTTAAAGCTAATTACTTAATTAAAGGTAATAAATTGATAATTAAAGGTTGATTAATCAAATTATTAAAGAATAATTAATTAAGGTTGATTTATTAATTTGTTATTAAAGTTTAATTAATGATAAGTAATTAAAGGCAATTAATTATTTAAAGATAATTACTTAATAAAGTAATTAATTAATGATTAAAGTCGACTAATCAAGTGATTAAAGAATAATTAATTAAGGATAATTAATTTGTGTGATTAATTAATTAATTTAAGGATAATTAATTAATTAAAGATTAATTAATGAAAGAGATTAGGGATAATCACTTATTGTAATTTATTAATTAAATGGTAATTAATTAAGGGCTAATTAATTAATGTAATTAATTAAGGATAATTAATTAAAGAATAATAAAATAATTAAAGATTAATTATTAATTGATTTATTAATTAATTATGGTCGATTAATTAATAAAAAAAGGTTAATTACTAAATGATTAAAGGATAATTAATCAAAATGGTTTGTGATTAATTAATATTAATTAACCAGGATTAGTAATTTATTCATAAGTAATTAATCTGATCAGATGTCTAATTGATCTTACTTATGGATGTATGGATTGCATGGAATAGTTTGAATTGTTTGATATCCCTGACGTGTGATACTTTGTGATATGAATTATTTTGATTTGAGCTGTGATGAATGTAATTTATTTATCTGCAATGAATTTATATATTTACTTGTGAATCTGTGAATGAAGATAAGCGTTATAGGATTATACCGCTTATCGATATTGCTATGTTTGGATTGCAATGATTGATAATGTTGCACTATTGTGTAAAACCCCTAGACTACATTATGCACACACAAATATGGATTTCACGAGGAAATCTGTTAAGTCGCAGATATTTTGAAATCTAAATATTATTTGTTTAAAAATGGAAGTTTGAATCTAAAGGGTTTTGGAAATGGAATTGAATTGATTATGAAAAGCCTTTGAAAGGGAAATTTGAAACTAAAATTTATTTTTAACATACTATATCTTGTTAAATATTATTTGAAATTATTTTGGAAATTATGGTTTGGAAAGGGTATACAAGTTATACAATTTATATATGGATTTAAAACTATTTTAAATAATTTTTTTGGGAATTTGAATTTAATCTAAATTGGAACTTGCCAATATTACGGCAGTTCATTGATTTTCTCGTTTATAATTTTAAAGGCCATAACTTGTGTGTATTTGATCAGATTTTCTGAAACGATAAGTACATTTTTTCAAATGATAATTGCTTTCATATAATGAAAGGACTTCCAGATTTTGTTAAAAAGATTTCAAGTTTGAAATGTAATTGTTTTGAAAGATATGAATGAATCTGTGTGAAATATTTGGTGAACATTGTTATTCAAACAAAAATGGATCCTAAAAATAGAATTTTTGTTTAAATATTATGAATGAATCTTTGGAAATGGATTTAAAAACCATGAATTGGGTCTTTGATCCAAAGATTGAATGAGTTAATCCAATTTGAAAGGGAAATTGTTTTGAAAGCTATAAATGAATCTTTGCTAAAGATTAGTGCCAAAATAAGAAGATCTTAAAGGTATATTGTATAAAAAATTTGGAATTGAAATGATTTTGAAAGCTATGAATTAATCCTTGTGAAAGATTGGTGAACTTTGTGAAGTGAACCTTTTTGTGTAAAAGACTTGAAATGGAAATTTGTTTAAACCATTTAAAAGAAAGGTTTTGCGTAATAAGTTGTGACTTAACTAAGATCCAAATATCCATATGCTTTTAAATTAAGCGCTCATTATTCGGTTTAGCTGGGAGAGGACTTTGTGTCATATAACCCATTTCGAATAATGATACGACGTAAATGGATAGCATTTGAAGACCGGTGGTGAAGACCGGGTATTTTCGAGAACGAAAGGATTACCCGTCGAATAACTCTGCGTTGAGTAGCTATGGTATAGAGATCTCCATATGTAATGGAGAATCCAATCAGGATTGTGAATACTCGGATTGCAAGGGCTTCTTTATGAAGTGCCTTCAGTTTTGTTCGAACTCGGAATAGACTTGTATGGATGTATGTCCGACGTTACACTTTGAGATGTAAAGCTAGTTTCTATCAAACACATTTCTGTTTGGTGGCGGAGAATTTATTCTCTTAGCTTAACACCCTACTCTGAGACATACGAGCTCAGAGGTTATGTAGTTGATATTTTCTAGTGATACATTCCCGATTTGGTAATGTGGCATACGAAGTGCTGCTGATCATTTGTTGATCAAAGCATGGATTTTGTGTAAAGCGTAGCTTTGTGGACGATACTGCATCAGAACCTCACAACCCGAAAATGGTCGAAACAGGAAGAATGCAGCAACGTTATGAGGGTCGCACCCTTTAGGGTATGTCCATTTCCTTTTGAAAAGGGATGGTATCATGGTATGGAGCCCAGATATTTAACCTATGGGGTTACTGTAAATTCATTACTTTGTGGTTGTTGCTTTGTGGTTGAGGATCCTTGGATAAAGGACGGTAACGACTGGGGGATGGCATGCTCATGTAGTAGTTACCTAGTTACAGAGGTAATCCGGTCTTGTATTGCCAGAGATCCAGATAGGTTCTTAGGGAGTCCCTCCAGAGGCGTACCCATGTGGCCCAGGAAGTTCCTTAGCTTGACCATTTGTTGGAAAACCAATCACCAATACATGCCTTGTACGGTTTTAGTCGTATAACCTGCCATTTACTTATGGTGGTGACCCACTGTTTAGATGGTAGCTATAGTAGGCATAGTACGAAATGTCTATGCTGGCTAAGATTGATATTATACTTTCGAAAGGTTTTCTTCACTATCAACTAATAGTAATATCAAAAGAATTTCGCATATCAAGCATGTTTAACTGTCATAAGGAGAAATCCCCTCCAATTCTGCGTTTGCATTGTGTGTGCGGTGGGAGGTCTTATGGTAGTTTCATTTTCCAAAAGCATAGCGGATTTCTTTTAAATTCTTTTGTTCTTTGTTTTTGTTTTAAAGATAAACTGTTTTTCGTTTGCTCACACTGGCCCCATGAATGACTTGGAGTTTATTGTTCCCTTCCTAAACTCTGGGTGCCTACAATTTTCTACATGGGCAGTCTAGAGTTGGATTTTTTAGATAATCAAATAGTAGGTGTAGATTTGATGGCATCAAGTCTTTGGATTTTGGCGATCTCTTCGATGACTGACCATGCTTAAGTTCAACGTGATGATGGTGGTTCGAGCTTGTTGGTTTGGGAGTTCTTTGAGCTTTTGGTTTTGGAGATGTAAGTCTTTAGAGTTTTGGAGCAACTGGTGTCGCAGTATTGGATTCCTTCTTTCCTTCTCTTTTGAAGATCAGCATTGAAGATGTTATCTCTTCTTCTAATGCTATTATATTTCCGCTGTTGTGTATCTCTGATATATATTGATATCATTTGTATCGGATTGTTGTAACAAATATTATATGTCAATGATATTATTCATTATCTTCCGTTTTGTTGTTGTACTTAATGTGTTATAAGCTCCGGCGAACTAGATTCGACGTTTGAATTTGCGGCATTTGAATACGGGTGATGTATTTGGTGTCGATTTTCGAAGGTCGAGCCAGGGTCGTTACATAACCCAAATCAATAATGAAAACAAAAGCCATGTGGCCTCCCATATCTGGGGCATAAACTCACCAATCAATCACCAATTTCTAAATCTACCGCATTCCTCTTTTGCGTTTGATTTTTAATTTTTGCATGCAACTTACTATCTCGATACAAATGCAGGTGCGCAAGCAATCAAATAATAATCTTTTATTTACCTATTCCTATCTAGTACTTACATAATCCAAAAGAGAACCATGCTAACAAAAGAGCAATACACAAGTTATTTCTATCATAAGCAATAGCAACATAAACAGTATAACAACCATATGCAACAAAAGTACGTAGAATGCACTGTAATAAAATACTATAAATCCCATCTTTATAAAGGATAAATTTAGAACTAAATGCCCAGGTTTTTATATTCAAGATATATTTTCAAATTCTTCCATTGAAAAATATATCAAAACCAAAATCAATCATGATAAGGAGGGGATCCTCCTACCGAAGCAAGGAATAATTCTAGAATTAAAACAACATAGAGAATCTAGTGTATTTGGTTACTCTTAAAACAATAACTAGAGTAAACTAATATACTTGGTGAGTCTTCCAAATCAGTAAACTCCCAATCGTCTAGCTTTAGACATATCAAAAATCTTTGAAACAACGCTTTAAAAATATTTTTCCAAATGTTTGGAGATAATAACACTTCATCGATACTTTCAAAATAAAGTTATTATATTTTCTTTTACAAATTCTTTCAAAAATTGCTTTTTCAAAAGCACCGAGATTTAACTCCTAATAAAAACCTTTATAAATCGTACTGTATAAAATCACACTATCAATCGAATCAAATTCCATAAAGGAATAAACTAATAATGTTTTAAAATGTTAAATAACCAACAAAAAATATTTAGAATTTGGCTTAGGCTTACAACTTTCTTGATGGTCCCAGGATATAGATAATTTCCTAAGCATACCATTACGCTCACCAGCCTTTGGTTATTGCTTAGAAGATTATCTAAGCTACGTTAGGACAAAATTTCATCCAACCCTCAAACTTTCCTAAGCCAAAAAACAATTCATATTAATATACATAAACCCATATGATGTACATAAATTATCCGTATGCAATACTTGATCTGACCACTAGCTCGGATACATAGACTTTACTTCCGATCTAGTATCGCTCACTCGACCTTTCTTGTGCGGACTCCGATCAAGTTCCTCGATTAGAAACCTCTGTTCTTATTACATAATAATATACTATGATAGAAAACCTTGGTATCATATCAAAAATCCAAATCAATTTTTCGCCAACAAGAATCAAGTGAAAAACCCTTTTTCGGCTGATGTCACTCACCTCGAAGGTATGTACTTGAATCCTAGATAAAGAACCATGCGAACAAAATGCTCTACGTACAACTTACATATTTAATGTTTTTATTGGTTTCTTAAGTACACTAATCTCTTTCTAAATCAATTTCGTTCTTCATTTATAGTATTTTATTCAACATTAAAATTATTTATGAATTACTTCATAAGTTTTCAATTAAGTTTATAAACATTTTATAAAGATAAATATTTATAAACATTAAATTAAAAACTTTCTCCACTCCTATTTACTTGTAAAATACTCTTCCAAATCCAAAGACTATATATGCGAAAAGTCATTTTTATTTTATTTTTAGTAAATTCAAATGGAGGCCCAAACAATTTATGGGTTTTAAAACTTAGCCAACGTTTTGACCTCTTCACCTTAGAGTGTCCTAAGGAAAGACGTTTACCGATAGCATCAAATTGTTTATATGACTTAGATGTTTAAACTAAGATGCGGTTTTAATAAAACAATGCTTATTAAAACATTCGTATCTAATTTAACCCATTTAAATATTGATTTAAATTATCCCATTTCTATCCAAGAGTTTAATATTTTCAATAATCAAATTATTTATCAATATCCTTTTACTTTAAATCAATTTCTTTTAAGGAAACTTAAGGACTAAATACCTGGTTTTTATTTTAAAACCATTTATTGGAATCATACTACATATATTTCTATACATAAAATAACTTTTACAATTTATTTATCAACACTCGCTTTAGGTTCGTTCGGATTTGAATTGATTTCAATCACATAATGATAAAAAGAATAATTTACTAAGTGCGCTACAATGTTCGTATAAGAAAATATTCGATCATCACTTAGAAGATTATTCAGATTATAAAAAAACTTATTGAGATGTTTTCCCCGAACTATCCAAAGAAAAAGTATTTTCTAAACTTCTCTTTGAAATATATATACTTATAAATACTTCCAAGTAATACTACTATTACATTTCTCAAAATACTTTTTAAACTATTTCAAACAACTCCAGGATTTAAATTCAGAAATCCGTTTTGAAACACATTTTATGGACCAAATTTATTTAAAATTGCCACTTTATAAAATCATTTCATATTATAACGATTCTCCTCTATTATAATAAACTTATCACAAATATTTATTCTATAAATGTGTAACACCCTGCAAATTTATCAATTTGATAAATTATATTTATTTTTATATACTCAAATATGAGCCTTTTAAAAACATATATTATGGTGTTTTGAACAATGATAATGGTTATTTTATTCTGAATAAATATTTATAAAAATATATACTTTGAAAATATCGATAAAATGATCGAAAACTGTTTTATCAATAAACAGCTCTATAATTATCAGAAGTCGCACATGGAGATAGATACATACACTTATTTATCCATTTAAATAAGAATTTGAAATAAAATTATTTATTTCAATTTTGGAAAATAAAATGTATTTATTACATCATCAATAATAGCATTATATTTTATAATTGATTTATGAATTTAAATTGAGATTTAATGATTTAATAATTATTATAATTTTCCAAAAAAATGTTGGGAAATGATTATAATTAATTTAATTAGTTATAAAGTGATAATAAATCATTTATAATACTTTCGTAAAGTTATATACTTGATTTAAAATTATAAGGAAAATTGATATCGCTTTATCGATATAACATCACTTTTTATAAACAATTATATAATGTTATTTTATATGGTTTTACAAATCAAATGTGATCATTTCAATTAGTTAAAAACGATAATAAATTAGTTTTCAGATTTTATTTACAATTGTATGTAAATTAACTTATAAGTGAAAGTAATTAGGAATCGACTTCCAAATTTTCAACGGTTTAACAAACGAAATTTTTTCAAAGTCGTTGCAACCTTTTTTATACATCTTGTGCATATATATATAACAGGCACATGCACACCGTAACATTACATAAACATATATTTACATACAAAAATACATATACATTTATATATTACAAAAAATATCTAAGATATTTACACACTTAGAAAGCAAACTTCACTTCACTCTAACACACATCAACTCACAAACATGGCAATACACAAGGGGGTTACTTTGGTCGTGCATGGTGATGGAGGAAGAGGGTGTGGTGGTGACGAAATGGTGAGGTATGTGCGCATGAATATCATGATATTTTTGTTCACTTTTTTTCCTATGAATATCACCCCCATCTTCACTTCATTTGTTCATAAATTCCTAAACTTCTTGACCCCTTTACACTCCTCTTTAAAAGCCTCTCTACTTAGGAAAATTATGAAGAAAAATTAGCACAAAAGAAAATAAATTTATATACGTTAGCAATCCACTTCAAAACAAGCTCAAACCACTCTTTCCTCCACTCTAAACTCATGCCCACCACCTCCTACCACCAAGGTCGAGCCCATCTCCACTTGAAAGCTTAGGCCGAGCCCACCCAGAAGTACAAGATTCGATTCCATAGGTTTTGATTCTATTGTAGCAAAGCTATAATGAAATTTCATGAAGTTAGAAACCAATGAAGGTGGGAAGCTCTATTTATATTATGATATATTAAATGATATATATGTTTGGTTAAGCTTGGTTGGGATGATTGTGAACCATATTTGGACATGATAATAAGTTTGTTTGAATGTGTAAACAATTCACGTTTAATACATGTCAAGTATCACAAAAGAAATCACTTTCCTTTGATAAATGAAATGGTGTATATAAGATTGGTAAACCTCTTTAAAATGGTTTAAAATTATTTATAAATGTTTTACAAATACTAAAATCCAATTTAGTGAAGTTTGGACAAGTTAAAGTTGAGTCAAAATTAGGCGTGTCGCATAACGGTAGTTCACGATTTTGCACCATAAAAAGCTAAATCCACTTATATGATGGAATCAGAGTCGGAATTCTTTGGAATAAGAATTTTACAAACTCTTATAATCATAGTTTTCAAATAAAATAAAAGGATTGAAATTTTATATGGTAAATCTTGAAATATGAGCAAAAAAAGTTTTCAAAATAGTCGCGGTTTAGCAGTTTGGAAACCAAAGCGATAAATTCTTTAAAAGTGATATTTTTAATTCTTTAAAAATATGTAATAAAATTTATAAATATTTTAAAAGAGATTCTGGTTATAAAAATGAATTTCTAAATGATCGAAAAGTTATTTTGATCAAATAAACATTAAAAGCACTATTCGTAACACTATGCATAACACTTTTTGCAGCACTTTTAATAACTTTTAAAATATAGTTTAAAACTTAAGTATTCTTTTCCAAATCTTTTATAAATATTTTAAAATAAATAATTAAGTATTTTAAAGATGATATGGTGGTTTTATAATTTATGTTAGAGTGTTTAAATAAATGATTTAAAGAAAAGTTGTTATAATTAAGTGATTTAATATTGGCTCTAAAAGTCAATGAGTAGACTGGATTTTTATATTCGTGAGATCCGGGTACAAGGTGCTTAAACTAAGAAGATGTTCAGAAGCAACCAGTGCCCTGGCTCGCTTGGCCTCTTTCCAGGACGAGGAATAAATAAGGTCGAAGTGTTGGAAACGAGGCAAGTATAAGATTTAATTTTTACAAATTTAATACAACTTGGATTTTATAGAAATAAACTTCTTGTACTTGGTATCAAAATTCCAAGGAGGGAATCCGTACTATCCTTTAACATTATTTGACGGATAGTAAAGGTTGAATACATAAACTGATGTTGATTAGAATTAGATTAATTTCTATCAACACCTTTTTAATGTTTTCTAATATGACTTATGAAAATGATTTGGTATTTTAAAAGTTAAAGGGAGATCCAATGATTCTGTATATACTAGAAAGAAATGTTTAAAAGATATATGTCTCTAGAAGATGTTTTTTTACAAAGAGAAAGCAATTAATCAAATGATAATCGCATATTTCCTTAACATCTTTCTATCGATGATTGGCTCGAAGGAACCGAGATCAAATTTGGATGATTCCTATTTGAAAATCACTTCAAATAAATATACTCATTTGAAGTGAAGACATGGAATGATTCCTAGGGGTGATTTGACAAGGTGTAATAGGAGAGTTCCTTCGGTTTGTCATGTTCCTGGACAACTTATATGGACGAATGTCTGACATTGCATTTCTAAAATGCACGTACATTGATCTTCACAAACGTACATCTGTATGGTTGTGTAGGAGGTAACTCTCCTATATTTAACACCCTTCTCTGAGACATACAAGCTCAGAGGATGTACATTTGTGGAAATCAATAATGTGTGATGGAATTGGCAATGTGGCATTCAAGCGAAATGTATGCTATGATAAAGGTAATCGTTACCTCAAGCCTCATCACCTGGGAATGACAAAAACAGGGTAGATGCAACAGAGCTAAGTGGGTCGCTCACATTAGGGTATAGTCATCACCTTTCTTGATCACCCTATATGTATTGGGAATGTTGTGCGTGCGCTATGAGAGCTCTCAGATAGGTTGGAAACGACTGTGGTGATGTCATATTCGGTACTATCTATGCTAAAGGGAGGTCGATTTCATGTTGATAGAGGTTGGAGCCTCAGGTGCATCCCTCTAGAGATGTACTGTAATAAGGTAGTCCTTTACCTTGTCATTGTATGGAACCCATTCTCCAATACGAGCCTTTATAGTTTTAGTTGTAAGCCTATTATGCTGTCGAATTTACCAAATGTAACAGTTCCAACTATGATTAATATGTTATTTGAAAGGATTTTCAGAGAATGTCATTAAAGATAATATCCCTATTTTTGCATAGCAAATATTTTGGTTATCATAAGGTAAACACTCGTTCCCTATTTATGTGCGGTGTAGTCTTATGAGATATACTTTTATTTCAAATATCTGTGTTTTGAGTTTCTCACACCAGTCTCATGACTAGTCCGGAGTTTATTTACTTTTCGCTTAAACTTTGGGTGCCCTATTTTTCTGGGCAACCAAATAGTCAAGTTTAACTTGGAGCATTGTGATGGAGCTTGAAGTCTGGAGCTGAAGATGTTCATGTAGATAGTTTTCCATTTCCATTTCCAGTGCATTAGTTTACTTATTGTATTCAGCATTTATAAGGACGGAGATTTATAACTATCCAGGCTGATTTATAAAATGGACTCTGATTAATGTATTTAAAATTTTCTCTGCAAAGATCATATATATTGAAATAATATATGTTATTCTATTCATGTAAGATTCTATTATGTCTTTACTTTTCATTTACCCCATGATAATCTGCTTCTTCGGTACTTGGATTTGCGACAGGTGAATACCAAAGATGTATTAGTTCAATTTCAAAGGGTTGATGAGGCGGGTCATCATAGTTGGTATTAGACCTTAGATTGAGCGAACACCTGAGCCTGATAGGGGTAAAATCTCATCAAACATTGGGTTAGTAACACCCTATGATGATAAGCTCATTAAAGATGGGGTAAGTGACACCCTAGAATGAGTTTGAGAGTATTATATAAGAGCAAATATTTGTTAGTAATATATAAAAATGATTTGTTTTGAAAATATGGTAAATGAAATAATTTTACCTAAGGTTATATTTTAAATATAAAGAATATATTTTGGAAAATATAGTTACTTATGATATTAAAATCAATTATTTCAAAAACAAGTTAGTTAAATCAAGAATAAACATCTTGTGTTAGAATTTCACAGTTGGAATATAAGATGTTTAATAATGATATTAAGAGGATTAAGAATAGGAGGAAACCCTAAGATTTGGACAATGAGAACTTTTATCTAAAAGTTTTTTTCTTTAGAAAGGATTTTGAAAGTCGATGATAATAATGCTTGGAAAACATTTTTAAAGAATCAAAAGGATTTTTGGAAAGGGACAAAACATTTTGATATAAATCTCTATTTGCTTCCTAAGTAAAATAAACAGTATACCTATTAAGTTAGGTTAAATACTTAGTGTCTGCTTCTAAGTATTTATGTTTATGTTTGTAGAATCCATACGGAGGGAAGTACTCAAAAGGAGAATCTCAAGAGAAAATTGGGGTAAGAAAGATGATCTAATCATTCTTTTAAGTGATGAGGAAGAACTCATAGAAGAGAAATATGATCTGTATACTCATAGAGACGGAGATGATTACCCAATAGCGGGAATGCTTATACCACCCCTAACTCTAGATCTGGTCGTAATCTCTAATGACGTTGAGGTTGCTCCAACCTCGAAAAGAAGGGGGTTCACTGACCCCGCTAGTTCAGAATCCAATCCGGAAGAAGAACCCCATAGAGGAAGAGTTTGAACTAGAGGAGGACCCGAATGATATAATGCCAAATGAATCAAACCATAGTAGTGAGGGCAGCAACATCATATGGGAGATGGATGGGGATCATGTTATTTGGCGCGAAGAATCACCATGTTCATACATTCAGTGGGATAATATGAAAAATGATGAACCAGAAGCTGAGGAGGAATTTGAGGATCCCAAGGAGATAGGAATACAAGGATTGGAGGGATTGGAGGAAGGAAAAATGTTACTGGAAGTACTAGTTGGATTGAATCTATCTTGGCAGACGTATAAGGAAAATGATGACGAAAAATGGATCTGACAACGAACAAGAGAGTGAGGATGAGGATGAGGATGTAAGGGAAATTTCATTGGAGTTTGGATCTCGGAGTGCACCATCAGCAACAGATTCGGAATGATGATTGAGAGTGGGACTGAAGACTAGTTATATCCATCAAATATTAAATATTTAGTTGTAGCTTATAAGTATGGTTGGTGATAGGGTGATGCGTGGTTGGTCATATATTTGTATTCGTATTATGAACTTTCAGTATGTACCCAAGTAGGGTTGGGATAACTTGAGGATGACCAAGTGTGGTATAAAGGATGAATCTGAGATATAAAGATGTAAAATATAACTATGATCTTTCAATTAGACTTCATTCATTGCAATTCTACAAGTCACTTAAGAAAACTTAGAAGAATTCTTGATGAAGGAAACAAATTTTAAAAGGAGAATTTTCTTTGTAATATAAAAGTTATGAAATAAATTTTGGAAATTAAAATAGGATTTATTGACAAAGGAATTTCAAAAGAAATTTTAAATAAAATTATAGTAGTATTGTTCCAAGTAAAGGATAATTATTTTCTTGTGAAAAGGAGAGAAATATTTTTAGGGAAAATATTTTGAAATGATTATCAAAGTGTTAAAATAAAAGATGAAAGTCTTATAGAACGTTTTCATGAAGATTTTTGGATATTAATAAGTATGTATGTTGTAAGTAGATCATTTCATTATACGATTATGATTAAGATTCGAGTATATAACTTTAAGGTGGTTACACCAATCCTAAAAAGGATTTATCACTCGATTGTTGACGACAAATATTGATGAGCGTCTGTGGTTGGATAGTTGAGTTTTCTATCATAGTTGAGAGCTATGCAAGGACAATTAAATTCTGATTGGAAAGCCCGATCAGAGTCCACACTAGAGGATCGGGCGACCAATACTAGTGCAAAAGTAAAGTTGTGAATTTGAATAGTAAATTGAATCAGATATTGCTTACAAATGATCTATATACATCGTACGGGTATAAGTTTAGAAATAAATATTTTGGACAAACACCTTTGGGTTTCGCATTGTAATTTCGAGGACGAAATTCTTTTAAGAAGGAACGTATGTATGACCCGCAAATTAATTTGATAAATTATATTTATTTCTAAATATTCAAATATAAGCTTTTTGAAAACATAGATTATGATGTTTTGAACAATAATAATGGTTATTTTATTTTGAATAAATATTTACAAAAATATACACCTTTGAAAAATATCGATAAAATGATCGAAAATCATTTTATCAATAAACAGCTCTATAATTATCAAAAGTCGCATACGTAGCTAGATACATACACTTATTTTTTTGTTTAAACAAGAATATGAAATAAATTATTTATTTTATTTTTGAAAAATAAAATGTATTTATGACATAATCAATGACGACATTTATTTTATAATTGATTTATGAATTTAAACCGAGATTTAATGATTTAATAATTATTATAATTACTATAATAATTGTGTTTAAATGATAATAATTCATTTTTATTAGTTATGAAATGATAATAAATCATTTATAAATATATCTACTTGATTTTAAATTATAAGGAAAATTGATATTGCTTTATCGTTATAACAACACTTTTTGTAAACAATTGTTTAGTATTAATTTATCTGGTTTTATAAATAAAATGAATCATTTTAATTAGTTAAAAATGATAAGAAATTTTTAAATTTTTTTACATTTTTATGTAAATTAATTTATCAGTGAAAATGTAACCGAGAATCGGCTTCCAATTTTCAACGGTTTAACGAACATAAGTTATTCAAAGTTATTGCAGTTCAAGTTGTTGCAGCCTTGTTTATATGTCTTGTGCACATATAAACATACACATACGCACCCTAGCATATACATGAACACATATATACATAAAAATATACGTACACTTATATATATATATATATATATATATATATATATATGTATTACAAAAAAATATCTAAGATATTTACACACCTGAAAAGCAAACTTCACTTCACCCTCACATACATCAACTCACATACATGGCTACCCACATGATGGGAGGGGTACTTCGACTGTGCATGGTGATGGAGAAGGAGGGTGTGGTGGTGATGAAATGGTGATGTATATGCACATAAATATCATGATATTTTTGTTCACTTTTTTCCTATGAATACCACCCTCCATCTTTACTTCATTTGTTTATAGATTCCTAAGCGTCTTCACCTCTTTATACTCCTCTTTAAGGGCTTCAATACCCAGGAAAATTATAAAGAAAAATTAGCATTAAAGAAAATAAATTTATGTAAGTATATATACATTAGCAATCTACTTCAAAACAAGCTTAAACCACACTTTCCTCTACTCTAAACTCATGGCAACAACCTCCTACCACCAAGGTCGAGCCCATCTCCACCTGCAAGCTTAGTTCAAGCCCGTCCAAAGGTCAAAGGCTCGATTCCATAGGCTTTGATTCAATCGTGGCGAAGCTATAGCGACATTTTATAAAGTTAGAAACCAATGAAGATGAGAAACTCTATTTATGTTATGATATATTGGATGACATGTATGTTTGGTTATGTTTGATTGTGATGATTATGAATCATGTTTGGATATGATAATATGTTTATTTGAATGTGTAAACAATTCACGTTTAATACACGTCGAATATCACAAAGGAAATCACTTTCCTTTGATAAATGAAATGGTATATATGAGATTGTTAAACCTTTTTAAATTGGATTAATATGGTTATAATTTTTTTATAACATTAAAACCCAATTTGGTAAAGTTTGGACAAGTTATGACAGTTGAGTCAAAAATAGACGCGTTGTGTAAAGATAGTTCGCGGTTTCGCACCGTAAGAAGTTAAATCCATTTATACGATGGAATCAGAGTCGAAATTCTTTATAATAAGAATTTTCCAAACTCTTATAAACACAGTTTTCAAAAGGAGAATAGATCAAGGTTTTGTTTGATAGATTTTGAAATATGAGTAAAACAAGTCTTCAAAATAGGCAAGGTTTGGCAGTTCGGAAACCAAAGCCATAAATCCTTTAAAAGTAATATTTTTAATTTTTTAAAAATATAGAATAAATTCTATAAATACTTTGAAATGTTTTAAAGGAGATTTGAGTTATAAAAATGAATTTCTACGTGATCGAAAAGTGGTTTTGACCAAATAAGCCCTAAAAGCAATATTGGTGACACTTTTTGCAGCACATTTAATAACTTTTGGAATATGGCTTTAAAGTTAAGTATTCTTTCCAAAAAAAATTATAAATATTTTCAAATATATAATTAATTATTTTAAAGATAATGTAAAAGTTTTATAATTTATTTTAAAGAGTTTAAATAAATGATTTAAAGAAAAGTTGTTATAATTAAGTGATTTGATCTTGGCTCTGAAAGTCATTGAGTAGACTGGATTTTTTTATCAATGAGATATGGTTGTGAGGTGCTTAAAATAAAGAGATGTCTAGGAGCAACCAGTGCCCTGGTCCGCCTGACCACTTTCCTGGGCGAGGAGTAGGTAAGGCCAAAATGTTGGAAACGAGGCAAGTATAAAAGAATTAATTTTTACAAATTTAATGCAACTTGGATTGTATAGAAAAATCTTCTTATACTTGGTATTAAATTCCGAGGAGGGAATCTGTACTATCAGTGTGAATTTAGAAGGTGATTTCTCCATTATCTTGAGGATAGTAAAGGTTAAATATGGAAATTGTTGTTGAGTAGAATTGGTATGATTTCTATCGACCCTTTTTTACTCAATAATGTTTTCCTGTATGACTTATGAAAATGATTTGGCATTTCCAAAGTTAAAGGGAGGTTTAATGATTCCGTACATACCGAAATGAAATGCTTAAAAGATATATATCTCTCGAAGATATTTTTTGATAAAGAGAAAGTAATTATTCAAATGACAAGCACCTATTTACTTAACATCTTTTTATCAATGATTGGTTCGAGGGAACCGGGATCGGATTTGGGTGATTCCTATGCAAAAAACACTTTGAATCAATATACTCATTTGAAGTGAAGACATGGAATGATAATAAATTAGAAGATGGAATGTAGGGCTGCTTGTCACGGACCCCTGGGGGAAATTTCCCATACCATAATTATGTGGCAGTAGTATCTTCATTTGATCTTCGAAGCAAGGGCTACGCGCTACTAATCCTAAGGGTGATTCCTGATAGGGTGTAGTAGAAGAGATCCTTTGGTTTGTCATATTCCTAGATAAATTGTATGGATGAATGTCTAACATTGCATTTTTAAAATGCACGTATATTGATTTTTACAAACGTACATATGATTGATGGTGTAGGAGGTAACTTTCATGTACTTAACACCCTTCTTTGAGACGTACAAGCTCAAAGGTTGTACATCTGTGGAAATCAATAGTGTGTGATGGAACCGGCAATGTGGCATAGTGAATTGTGTGCTATGAGAAAGGTAATCGTTACCTCGAGCATCACCACCCGAGAATGACAAAAATAGGGTAGATGTAACAGGGCTAAGTGGGTCGCTCCCATTAGGATATGGTCATCACCTTTCTAGATCACCCTCTATGTATGGGGTTAGTTGTGTATGCTATAATAGCTTTTGGATAGGTCAAGAATGACCAGAGTGTTGTCATATTCGGTACAATCTATGGTAAAGGTAGGCCGATTCTATGTTGGTAGCTGTTGGAGCCTCAGGTGCATCCCTCTCGAGATGGATTGTCGGAAGCTAGTCCCTTACGTTGTTATTCTATGGAATCCTTTCTCCAATATGAGCCTTTACATTTTTAGTTGTAAACCTATTATTTTTTCGAATTGAACAAATGTAACACTTCCAACTATGATCAATATGTTATTTGAAAGGATTTTCAAAGAATGCCACTAAAGATAATATCCCTGATTTTGCGTGGCAAATTTTTTGGTTATCATAAGGTGAATACCAGTTTCATGTTTATGTGCGGTGTGTTCTTATGAGATATCCTGTTTTTTCAAATATTCATATTTTTAGTTTTTTACACCGGTCTCATGATTGACCTGGAGTTTATTTTCTTTTCCCTCAAACTCTGGATGCCCTATCTTTTCGAATAGCCAAGTAGTCAGCTTTAACTTAGACAGTGCAATGGAGCTTGAAGTATGGAGCTAAAGACGTTCCTACAGCATTTCCATTTCCACTGCATTAGTTTACCGATTGTATTCAGCATTTATAAGGAAATAGATTTATAATTGTCCAGGCTGATTTATAAGGTAGAATCTAATAAACATATCTAAAATTTCTGATGTAAAGACCATATATATTGAAATAATATATGTTATTCCGTTGGTATAAGATTTTATTCTGTCTTTATTTTCTTTTACCCTATGATAATCTTCATTTTAATGCACTTACAATTATCAAATAATAAATTCTTATGAACTGGTCTAGCATAAATCAACAATTAACAAACAATAGTCAATGCTCCTAAAATATATGAGCACGAATGATCAAAAAATAATGATAATAAGTAAATATTACCATTAACAAGCAATCACACCATAAATAACTACTTAAATTCGAAAATTATTCCTTTATATATAAAAAAATATATAATCCAATTTGTTTACCCTACCATAAATTGCATCACTTACCCAATCTCCAATGAGTTTACCCCACCAAAGCCAGGTTCTTACTTAATGTTTAGCCCTGATACCAAATGTAACGACCTGCCTTTTCGATCATCAAAAGTCGGCACTAATACATCCACGGTATTTACATGCCGAACATCCAATCATCAGAAAGGCAGACTGTTAGGGTAAATAAAAAGAAGAACAAGGGAAACTGAATCTCTCAGAGATATCACTCTGATAATTGTAGGAACGATAACATATAAAATAACAAAGATAGTAAAAACTATCAATTTAAGATACATGGTATATCAGAGTTAAAAACAAACCTCGTCAGCTTGAACGGTTTTAAATTTCTGATCTTACAATTGCTAATGGGTATAAATAAAATACAATGGAAATAAAAATACTATGGCAGGTGAACGTCCAGCTCTACTCGATGAGTTCAATATCCCACCAACGACAACCTCGAAAAACTTGGTTTGACCCGAGCATTATAATAATATAACACCTAGATCGGTCTGGAAAATCTGCATGAGAAAACTTAAGAAATATGATGAACATATAATAATCTATGAGACCATGCCACTAAACACGAAATGGGTTTTTACCTCACAAGGACAACATCCATACATTAAAGAATGGAAAACAAGTCATGACAAAAGTCTTAACAAGAAAGAATGGGCATAAACAAGATCAAAATCCAAATTTCAAAGAATGGACAAAAATAATTAAACGCTGTGAAATGTGCTACTCACTTCCTGATGCAATTAAACAAAAGAATCAATTCTAAGATTTAAATCGAAACAAGAGAAAGGAATTTTCCAATAATGACTAGGAGGATGCACCCCTTACCGAAAGTATACCTCTAGAAAATATACTTAAGAGGGACATTTATGTAGTGACTCTTCTTGGAAACCTCTAAATCAGACCCCATCAACCTTACCAACTATCTGATTATTTCATATCTTTGTGCGCATATAATCGAAACCAATCTAAAGTAGATGCGAAAATAATCTAATGGGAGTATTCCATATATCACGGCCCCTACTCGCTCTTTTGATTTAGTCATTTTTAACAAAGGATATCTATGCTCAAAATAAACAACAAATCATCTTAGATTGACGATACAAAAAGAAGATAGTAGAATCATAGTCAATAAATCAACTATCAAGAATAATGAATTGATCGTATACGGAAATTAAATCTCTTACACACTTCACCACTCGTTGATTTTAAAATTATACTATCCCATGGTTAAAATTGAAGCCGGACAAGCTGGGATATTTTTGCCTCTTAGACCTTGCCTCGACGTACATTCTTATCTTTCGAGATAGAGATGAGTTTCCATAGCTCGATGTTTAGCGTTAAGTATATGGCTAAATTCATTCCATATAAGTGATATTGTTTATGGAAATTAAATTTCTTATCATTTCCATGACCGGATCAAACTTTTAAAACCCAAATTTATGCTTGGTTTTCACATCACAAATATTACCTTTGAATTGCTTTATTAAAGTTATTAATTAACTTTAAACATCATTACTAAAATGATTAATTCAATTTAAACATCATTATTTAAAATGATTAATTTACTTGAAATGTCATTATTTAAAATGACTTATCAAATTTAAACATCATTTGTAAAATGATTAATTAACTTTAAACATGATTAATTACTTCAAACATCATTATTTAAAATGATTAATTTACTTTAAACATCATTATTTAAAATAATTTATTTACTTGAAATGTCATTATTTAAAATGATTAATTAAATTTAAACATCATTTTAAAATGATTAATTAAATTTAAACATCATTTTAAAATGATTAATTAACTTTGCACATGATTAATTACTTCAAATATCATTATTTAAAATGATTAATATACTTTAAACATCATTATTAAAATGATTAATTAACTTTAAACACCACTATAAAAATGACTAATTAACTTTAAACATGATTAACTACTTTAAGCATCATTAAATAAATTGATTAATTAACTTAAAACATCACTATTTAAAATGATTAACTTACTTTAAACATCATTATTTAAAACGATTAATTAACTTTAAATGTCATTAGTAAAATGATTAATTAACTTTAAACATGATTAATTACTTCAAACATCATTGTTTAAAATGATTAATTTATTTTAAACATCATTATTTAAAATGATTAAATAACTTTAAACGTCATTAGTAAAATTATTAATTAACTTTAAACATGATTGATTACTTCAAACATCATTATTTGAAATGATTAATTAACTTTTAAAACAACATTTATTATTTTTAAAGATAATAAATCAATTTAAAATATCTTTATAAATTTTAAAACAATGTTAGTCATCCCGAAATATAACTGATATAACTCTTTAATAAATTTAAAGCCACATTAATTATCTCGAAAAGAAATAATTCAGATTTGTAATCTGTTAAATAATAGTAAAGCAGAAGAATTTAAAGCTCTGTTATTAAATCTAGGAATTTCCTCCCCTCTCTTTAATTCTCTCAAGATATTTTATTTTCACATCCTTATAATTTATTATTATTATAATGTTCCTATTGGTTCTCTCTTCTATCATTAAAATTAAAACTAATTTTAACACTTATTTATAGGTTTCTTCCAAGTTTTCTCTGGTATTTTGCATTTAAGTCCCTATATATCAAATTTAGTTAGGTGATCCTAAATTTAAGTTTTTTTTAAAATACAATAAATGAGTAGCCATTAATTGATCTAACAAATTTTACAAAATAACAATTCAATATGTGTATCGCCTTCATAGTGATAAAAATGGTAAAATTAATTTTTCATTCAAGTCCAGATAGTTTTAATTTCCACAATTTTATGCAAACTATTAAAATATCATGCTAAAATTCTCTCTTAACATTTTGCATTTAAACGCCAACATTCAATAATTTTTACAATTATTTACATAATTCTCCTAAGTTTTCTTGTATTATTTTATATGCAAGTCCATATATTTGAATTTATTAATTGATCTTGAATTTAATTTTTAACTAAATTCAATTAATAAATATGTATTAATTGATCTAATAAATTAGAAAACATGATAATTCATTATGTACGTATTTGTATTGATATAAATGGTAAAACTATATTTTCATTCGAGTTCATATAATTTAATATTTTCATAATTATATACAAAATTACCTTTGATACTATTATATTTTTCTACGTTTAAGTTCATAAAATTTCACTTTATAAAATTATTTATTTAATATAAATAAATATGTACATAATTTTTTCTTTCTAAAAGTTGAACTTCATTACAAACAAGTATGTACAAAAAATTTGTTTTCAAAATTGGTACATCATTACAAATATAAATAACGTTTTTTCTTTATAAAATTGGTACGTCAAATGGACTCTTTATCATTATTAGATTATATTTTGTGAAGAATTTAATGATAAGGGATGAATGTGTGCATCCTATAATATTGAATAAAGAATAAATATTCTCAATTAGTACATTTTTGTACAAAATGTTACATTTTAATTAGTTATATTTGTAATATGAGTTAACCAAATTGACAAAAAATATACCATATTTTGTTTAGAAATATCTTTCTTTCATACTTTTTTATCCTTTTTACATAAATGTTAAGTATTTTTTGAAAATTTTATTATAAAGTAAAAATATTAAGGTATGAAACAATGGATTAAAAATCATTTTTTTACATAATTCAAAAGAAAAATATGATTCGTAACATTTCAGGTCTTATTTTCACTTCATATTTCTTTTAGTAGTTAAATAAACACTTTTTATCAATGTGATAATATCATTTAATTATTTTGATAAATATGTCCTGTGAGAACTATAAATGCATACATATATATTGAGTCTTTGGTATTACGCTTTTATTTTAGGTATTTATCGTTGTTCTCTCAAGTAATACTTGAAATTTAATGTATACATCATTTAACTTCTAATCAAATGTATCAAAAATCTAAATGTCAATTTTAAAATATATGCATACGAATTTATTTATGAAATTCAATAAAAATATTAATTTCAAAATTTATTAAGAATGTTTACTTTCATTTATTTAATTGTCAAAATGCGACGCACAAGTTACACACTAGTCTTTTATAAATTTAAAACAATATTAATTATTCTAAAAGATAATTAATTAAATTTATAATCGTTTTATAATTTAAAACAATATTAATTTCCCCGAAAGAAAATTAATCAAATTTATAATCTTTCCATAAATTAAAAATAATATTAATTATTCCAAAAGATAATTAACCAAATTTATAATCTTTTTATAAATTTAAAACAATACTTATCTTTTATTTCAAAATTCTCAAAAATACTTGAAATATAGGTTAAACACTTTCGAAGTGCGAAAATGTGACCAAACATTTATTTTATAAAAATACAAGCACAAGTTCAACACACACCAAGATTTAAAAGATACAATATTTCATAAGTAATGGTATAGCGGTAATCGCTATAACGACACTTACACATATCAAATAGCATGTCACAAATATTTCAAACAAACATCAATATAAGAAACATAAGAATATAAGTAAATCAGTATTGGTGACAAACCTCTTAGCGTCTCTCCACAAAAGTCCCTATAAATTACACGTATGAATGTGTATTTCGATATGTTCTATAGGGCCCTATAAGATATGTACACTTCGACTTCCTCTTACTTTTATTCCCTTTAAAAAAATGGTTATTTATGCCATACACGGGAATTCATCTAAACTAAGCAAATAGTCAAACGACAATATATAAACTATCATCCAAGCATTCAACAGTAACCTATAGCAACATAGACATCATATAGTTTATTTAGAGATGAGTAAACTCATCTAAATTCCAACTGATGCTTTCGCATTCTGATTTGATCTAAAATCAAATAACGTTTGATTTTAGCTCAAAATCCTACTAGCTCCAAACTCGATGAATCTAATTCCAATGCATGGTTAACAACGATATGAGTCCAACGCAAAAGACCTTGTCTGTTAATGAATTTCTTCATCAACCCCAAAAAGTGCAAAGGAGTGAACCTTGGCAAATGATGAAAATCGGAAAACCTAGATTTAACCTCAACGAGTGTTGGCACAAGGCGACACTTGATTGAGTTAAGGCTTAAGAGGAGTGAATAAGTAAGCTTAAGTCCATTGTGAAGACATATGCAAAGTCGTGTATGCTCTTGAATTCAATCGTATAGTCAATTGTATGCAGAGATAGAAATCAAGAATATGAGTACTTTTAAGATTCGAAGCAAGCTATGATTCAAGTAATCACAAGTGATTTGGAATTTTAAAGTAAGCCATAGATCAAGAAATCTTATTATTATTCTATATAATATTGAATGTAAAAAGTCTTATGTGCAATAGCCCACTTAGCCTAAAAATCCCCAAATCAATTTAGGGTTACAAAGTTTAAAATGTATGAAGAGAGATAAGAATGATTTACCCCTTCCGTAGCTCCCCTAGGTTTGTATTTATAGGGGAAAAGTTGTGGCACAACAGGTCAACTTACGTATTTAGAATGCTTGGCATTTACAGCTTCGCATAGGGCTAATCCTTACCCAATCATCACCTTCGACATTCTTAGTGTATAATAGTGCTTCAGTATTGCTCCATTAATAGAGATATGCGGTGTCAATGGCTTTCAGCATTAATGGTCCAGTTGTGATGATCAATTTCGTTTATTAGTGGGTGGCGACATCAACTTGAATCGATGTGAGTATGCAGCGATATGAATAAGGAGTGGCATCGATATCTTCTATGGATATTGATGATGTTCGCCATCAAAATCGCATGTATAGGTGGGCCATGTCCTCTAAGTGTTGAGCAAGTGCACTATATGAAACTTGACACAGTAGTGCTGTGACAACCCATCTTTCATTCCATAGAAAGACGTATCATCAATAAGAAAAGAAAGAGATAGAAATAGAAAAGATAGAAAGAAAGTACAACAACATCAGAATCTCACAGCGGAAACGGAACAAAATATAATATATTTCACATATCCATTACATAGTTTTACATATCAGAGTACACAAAATAATACGACTTCATTACATTATACAATTATATAGGTCTGTCTAACCATTACATCCAAAATACATCATCCAAAAGTCACAACACAGCGGTATGATATAGATAGATAGATACGTCTGGGCTCCAGCTCCAAGCTTCCAAAACATTTGACAATCCAGACCTCGTTACTTGACTACTCATAAAAATTTGAGTACCCAAGAGTTTAAGAAAAACAAAATAAACTCCAGGTCAGACATGGGTCTGGTGTGAGTAAACAGATTAAAGTGGTCTAACTTTAAAATCATTTAAAAACAAAAGGTATCACGTAAGGTTTCTACACATAAACATGGGTAAGTTTTTACCTTACGCTAACCAAAACATTTGATAGGAAATTTGGTCATATTATAATAGGGTCTAGGGTTTTAATGTAAAATACAGAAATAGCCGGAATGCTTACATCTCACGTTCCAACATAGTTGGACACAATCAAAACCGTACAGGTACTTACTGGAGATTGGATTACATACAATGGCAGGGCTACTGGGCACTGCCCGTCATAGCATGGGCCTAGATCACGTACCGAGGATCCACCCTAAATCCCCTGCAACACAAGGCCGGAACCATCTCTTACTGGACAGTCCCGAACAAGACAACCTGCAGTTGTGGTCAACAACTGTCCATACAGCCGAAATAATAAGGGACTTCTAGACAGAGATAAATCTTGTCCTACTTGGGTGCTACCCACTTAACCATGCGGTACCTTCCCTGTGTTAGCCATTCTCGGTTGATGAGGCTTGAGGCTACGATTACCTTTATAGAACACGTCTCTCTTAAAATGCTCATCGTCCACCTGACGATGTTTTGGAAGCATTCAATCCATACAAATTCATTCCGGGTTCGAAAGAAACCGAAGGCATTACCTCGTTACACTCATTTTGGAATCACCCTCAGAGTTAACGACAATAACCCTTGCACTCTGAATCTTCATCTCGATCTTCACTTTAAGATGTCACGACCTAGCGTTTAACTTGAATCAATGTGGTTTTCGAATAATCAAACTTGATATTCGATCCCGGTCTCATCGAAACCCAAACGTCATCTTAAAGGTCAAGTTGTTTAAAGATTTAAACAATTCAATTCAATTTAAAACATTGAATTCACACAGCATTATCCATAGATAATAACAAACATCTATCACAGATATATTCAATGTCTCATCATAGAATATCACAGATTACCATCCAATAGATATCAACCAAATCCAGACATTCTATTCAAAACAATCACCCATAAGCAAGCATCTTTAATCCATATTATAATTAATTTAATTACTTCAAATTAAATTAATTACCTAAGAATTAACCACTAACCTTGCTTAACCAATCATTAATTAATTAATTACAATTATTTAATTAATTAATCACTTCTTAATTAACCTCATAATCAATTAATTAATCTTTAATTAATTAATTAATTATCAATTAATAATTAATTAATAACCTTAATTATTAATTAATAAAACTTGATCATAAATTAATCATTCCTTAATTATTAATTAATTAATCATTAATTAATAATTAATTAATCTTAATTAACAATTAATTAATTCTTAATTAATTAATTCAAAATATAAATTAATTTATCGTAATTACTTAATTAATTATCCATAAGTAATTAACCTAAATCACTTGATTAATTAATTCTTAATTATTAATTAATTAACTGTTAATTTTAAATTAATTATGCTTAATTACTTAATTAATTGACCCTAATTACTTCATTAATTAATTCTTAATTATTAATTAATAAATCACTAATCACTTAGTTAATTAATTATTAATAATTGATTAATTAATCTTTAATTATTTAATTAATTAACTATTAATTATAAATTAATTAATTAATTAATTAACAATTAATTACTCCATAATTAATTAACTAAACCTTTATAAATTAATTAATCCAAAATTATTAATCAATTTAATTTTAATTACCTTATTAATTAAAGTAATTTTTAATCATAAAAACACAACTAACTTTCAAAATAAAACATTTTCATTAATTACTTACAATTAATTCATGTTTAAAACATTTCATCTTTAAACTTAATTACTTTTAAAAATTGAATTTAAAAGAATAGTTAAGCATCTCTAATTTTAGTTAACAAAGTATAAAACTTTTTTTTAAATCAAATAGTTTTAAACATTTATCATAAAGTAGTTTAAACCAATTTAAATTTAAATTTTAAAACAAGTTTTGAAAAACCTTTTTAAAACATCAACTTAACTTCGGGTTCGACCTGCTACTAACTTGAGTACTGACTCGAGTTCCCTTCTTCGTTTCCCCTTTTCTCTTCTCTTTTTTAGTTTAGTTTAAGTTTAAACTTTAACAAAACTAGAAAAGGGTAACTCACGAACACGAGTTCAGACTCGTGCAAAAACTCATCCCACTCGAACATCACTTCGAGTTGCACACGAACCCAACCCCTAACACATAACTGATGCCGTGTATGTGGACAGGCCATCAACGGTGCCGCTACCTCCGGCGACACCACACATACGTCGACGATCAATCTCACGTACGATCCCGGCCTTCGAACGAACAACACGCAGCCTAAAACAGAATTTAGTCTTCCAGTCGAAACTGGAACTCACGACCTCATCAAAAATCACCTCGCCAGAGCAATTACGACCACCAAAAACACCACGCCTTCGCCAACGCCTACATCCACGACTCAGATACGTCCCCTCCAAATCTGGCCAAGCTCGATGCAACGAAGAATCCACTACAACCAATTCTTCAAACCCAGACAAAATTAGGGTTTTAAAACCAATTTGCCTATTGCCGACGCCACGGCGAACGAACTCCACATCTACCATTTTTCCAAACTTCAACGAGCGCCAAGCCATCTCTAGCCAAAACCCCGACCACCAGAATCAACCCAGTCACCTGATTTTGACCAATCTTCCATTTCTGATCATCTCAGAAATGCAATCCCAAAACTCAACTAAAATTCGAGATTTTTGTTTTAAAAATCACATTTCCCATAGATGATTCAGGTTGCATGTTTGAATCCACCAATTAAATTGTTTTCTTTTATCATTCTTTTTAAAAATCTTACTATATTTTCTTAACTTCAGCAGATTTCCAATTTAAGAATACTTAAACATGTTTTAAAAACTTGAATTATGATTACAAAAACTTATTTTGTTAGAATCTCTAAGTCTATCAGTGACTAGATAAAAAATATATTGAATTTCTGGTTTAATTTTCAACTCTGTGACAAGAAACAGAGAAGAGCAGGTATATTCAACATACACAGAACAAACACATATACACACAGAGAAACATACTTAAAAATACACATGCAAAGCAAAATTAATCCAAGAATCACATGCACATATCTTAGTTTACTTAAGCTTTTAAATAATGTGTTTACTCACCTGACTGTTTGAAGCAGATGCTTAAAATTTGATGTTATGCTTGAAATCTGTTATTGACTGTTTAGTTGCTTTATTTGCTTTTAAATCTAAGAAAGTTCCCCGATGATTGTTGCCAAATTCGTGAAGACTTGTTGCAGATTTGCTTCCTTGCTTTGAATTTCTTGGTTTAAGCTTTTACTGGAATTTGTTCTACAGGTTTTGGTATTTTTCCTCTTTGATTTGTAAAATGGTTACAGCTTTTATTCTTAGATTTTTTTGAAATGAACTTGATTCTATGTTTAATTTTTTGGTTGAAAAGATGGAAGTTGATAAAACTTTCAGGTTTGTAAATCAATGGCTTGTTTCTTTTGCTTTTAGAAAATGAGATGGGAAAAATGAATGAAGAAGATGAAGTAAGGCTATATAGATTTAATTTTTGATTTATTAAAATTAAAGAAAAAAATATAAAAAAAATGTGACACTTGTCACTAAACTCATTTAATTTCTTAACACGTGTATTTAGGAGTGATTACAAGTTAACACATGTATCTTTCATGCAAAATTAGATTTTTAAAAGCTTTTTAAAATTAATTTTCCAATTTATAAATACATATTTAATTTATATAAATAAATCTTCTTTAAAAAGAAATTAATATAAAACAATTTTATGTTCTAAATAAAATCATGAAAATACATTTTAAAACCAAAGTATGATTTAAGATATAAATAACTATATTTTGAATTTCATATTAAATATCCAAATTCAAATCAAATTTCAAATTCAATTCAAAAATCCAATTTGATATATACATATAATTTAAACAAATACAATTTCAACTTATATATAGTAATTCTATTTTAAAATCAATATATATACAACACAATTATTATTATTGTTTTAAAATAACAACTTTATCAATTTTAATTAATTTATAATGGAGATTATCATATTTAAATTTGGTTTGAAATTCCGGGATATCACAAGTGTGGCGACATTGACCATTAGAGACATCAATGATAAGCAATACTATCTAAAAGACGATTCTAAAAAGCAAAACATTGGAATGGAAGTGACATCAAAGGAATACGACATCATTACTACGTATCAGTGATGAGCGACGTTGAAAGAGCGTGGTTTAATGAATTACGACGTTCATTTTATTTTCACTAGTGAAAGGCGGCATCGATAAAACGCTACATTAATGAGGTGCGATATCGGTCATGTTTACATAGCACTAATGGCTTACAATGCTGGTCACATTTGACATCACTGCTTCTTGGAGGACATGCAACATTGGTCACATGCGGTATTGATGATGAACGATATCCCTAACTCTAGTAAAAACACGCAGCATCGCACACAACTTTTTATTGATGAGACACGACATTCTTTATTTCCTCTACATTGATTAGTAACCATTTGTTCGCTATTGAATGTTGTAGCGACATCATGGTTAGGTCGCATATCACACATCTTCGAGGTTAGTAATGATGATAAAATTTTCCCTATAGTATAGAGGAAGCATTGACTTTTCAAGTAAATTCTGTTGACATTAAGTTTACCGCCTATTGGTAGTCCCAGCAAATCCAACCATTGATTTGAATTTTATCAACAATGGCTTTTCATCCTTTTTTCTTCCTATAAATAGTTGATCTCCTCTCTCATTCTTCTTTTACCTACGATTGAGACCTCAATCAAAAAATCACAATCCTGAAAGGAATTCAAAATATCCTGATTCTCAAGTATTCAAATTATCTAAGTATGATATTCATCTCATTCCAATTTAATAAGCGAGTTATATTGGGTAATCTTGTGTTGAAATTACTACTGGGGTTTAGATCAGATTTTTACTAATTTTAAATCTTCCTTAGGGTTTGATTATAGGGTTTTGATGCATATTACTTAGGTTGGTAATCGATTCAGATTATATCTGTGTCAGACCTTTATGTAGTGTGAATGGATTTCGATGCTAATTGACATTGGCATGAAATCTGGTATGTTCTTGGTTTATTGACGAAGAAGACGACTTATTAGACCTGAAATCTGATATCAACTTATGCTATACCGACACCAATGTTGTACGACATTGTTATAATGATCGACATTGATTTATCCACCTTGGTTTTATGTCAACACTGACGATTTACGATATTATCATGATATTCGATGTTGATAAAGTTCTATGTTGACGTACTAGCATCTATAATGCAAAAACTTTCACATCGTTGACGATTAAGTTGAGGTGCAGCAACCCCTTATAAGGAATACAGGAGTCATTGACAACGTGTATGCCGATTAAATGCAACACTAATAAGCTCAGCACTAGTTAAAAATGATGCTTGTTTTCAACAATAACCTGTGGGTATGGTTTGATACCTATAGTCTTATTGTTTGTCACCGTTCTCCATAGCCAATTCATATCATGGCTATTCATTATTGTCGATAACCTCATTACTTTGACATTACTTATAGTTGGGGTACTCACTATTTTCCTATGATATAAGCTACGTGATATCTAGCAGTGATTTATCTAACCGACATGGGCCTATTAATGCTGCATGTTAACTCTTATTCAATTTTATGCAATTTTCTAAGGAATTCCTTTATTAAAGTTAAAGTTCGAGTCTTTTAACAGATTCGAAATGTACCACTTAAGGGTTATTGACTTGTAGCAAAGGTGGTATTATATTTTATGTCGAAAACATTTTGATGTCATGGATAGGTAAATCAGTTAGATAACGCTACAACAAATTGGGTTTTTCATAGCGTTTGGAAAACGCTATTATAGTTTACCACAACGTTTCAAAGAACGCTATGGAACGATATCCTAAGTAGACCATCAATCTGCAACAGCAAAAATAAAACGCCGTAAATTATTATGTTTCCATAGCATTTTTAAAATGACAATACAGTAAAACGCTACTGTAGACCATCAACTTGTGAGCAAAAGTAAAAAGCTATAAAAAGTCATATTTCCATAGCATTTGTATTTTATTATAGATAAAGCATTTTCTTTCTGATAGCATTTTTAAAACGCTAATGAAATTTCATTTTTATAGCTTCTATTTAGCGTTGTTTTAGCTTTCAAACAGCCATTAGTTAATATATTAAATCAAATATGTAATATCTTTTACTATTTCCTCATTGCATATAAATTAATATACTTGTCCATCTATTACAACAAACAGAAACAAAATATAAAATTCAAAGCATGTGATATTTCATACACGTTCAAACACCTTTTTCGGTGTTCATACATAATATATTTTATGTGTATTGCATACTTGCATCAACCGCCTAACAAGAAGGTGTCATGTTTGTCTCTTAGCAAATGAAGCACTATAACAATAACCCATCTATGCAACTGATACAATATAACTATTTGATATTTCCTTCCTTACTGAATCCCAAAAATAGCTATCGACAACCTTCGACAATTCATGCACAAAATCTATGCAGTTACAGGCATTCACAAGTATGAAAATATAGTCAATGCATTTACAGATATAAATATAGTGAGTATACTTACAAATTAACTTAAGTTATGCATTTACAGATATAAATAACATTTACAAATGTTTCCGTATAAATAATATTTACATATAAACAGAATCTAAGCATCCACCTTTCAACCAAATTACTTATAAATTAACTATATTGTGTACTTGACTTTTTAAATGGCCAGTAACTTGCAAAAAATTTAAATTATGATGATAAGTAGTTCTTTGTATACCTTAATAGTGTTAGAATCTGCACATACTAACTTAAATTTGCATTTGAATAATCTAGTTCTTCATAAAAGATATACTATATTAGGATTAAGATGGGATTTATTTGGAAATAACATATAAAAGCGTGAGGAACATATACTAGACAAAAGTAAAATGAAAGGCATGCGAAAATGGGTAATGCAACAAGCTGCATAACTTTTAGGTGGACCCCAACAATAATTGCTGATCTCAATTGCCGAATTTGGTGATTCGCAATAATTTACATAGTGCGGCTCTGTTAATGTTAAAAAAATTTGCATTTTGTGTCTAACTGGTCTTATTTACGAGTTTTAATTTAAATAATGATTTGAAGGGAGAGAAATTAGTGGGAAGAGAGAGAAATAAAAACTTGTGTTGGATATTAGAAGGCTGTAAGGGTGCTGCATTATGTGTGTATGTATGTGTGTGTCTATGTATGTATGTGTATAACCGTGGAAATAACTAAAAGTTTGTGATTGCCAAATGTCTAAATATAAGATAAATTAAAAGTCAAATAAAGTCATACCTGACCCGAAATCAACGCTGGAACACATCCTCATGGGAGTGGCTACAATGCCACGTCTTCATCTTTGCTATCCAACATAATTGTTGTTATTCTTAGGGTTGTTACGGTAAAGGTAAATTTACCATTACCAGTCAATCGGTTATCCTTTTATAGTAAAGTTGCTATACCGGTATAATCGGAACAATAACGGTAAATTTAACATTTTTTACAGTAAAACATTCGTAATATTTTTTCAAAACCAACGGTAACGGTAATTTACTTGTCCATTCATAATACATTGATATTCATGTAAAATGTTGTATTATGGGTATTTAGAAGGAAGAAAACAGTTCAAGTTATTCAGTAATTCAACTCAAATGATGATAATAAATACATATCTTTCGTATGTCCTTTATTAAGTGACCAAATGAGATATATAATGAACCATCATTGGCGTAAAAATATATCAACTTATTATTTTTCTAGACAAACGACAATTTACCATTACCAGTGTAATGGTCACACTTTATCGGTATACCGGTCAATCAGTAACAGTAACGATAAACAATTTTAGTTTGCTAGTAAAAATGGTATAGTAACGGTATTTACAAAATGATAACGGTAACCATTACCATAATAGCCTTAGTTCTTCTCAACTGGACTAAACACATTGTAGGGATTAGGCTGAGGCTAGACGGGATTAGTTCCCTGTCTGGGGTTGACAAAACATATTAGTGATTAGCTGTAACTGAAATCATATTTTAGCTCCCCGGCTAAAATCACATTTGTAGAGCTAATTTTCTCAAAGATTACAAAGAGATTTCAAAAACAACTGCTAATCACTCGAATCCATTGGTCAGGCCCACCACTGTCTAAACTTGTGAAATAAGAACAAATAAATTTGCCAAGTTATCCTCCTTACTATTTTATCACCTTTAAACCATTTTCAATAACCCTTGCTGAATATAAATACCCAACAATCATAATATAACATTGCATGAAATGAGAAGCATTATAATCTATTAACTGTATCCACCAATTGCCTACGAAATGGTTGATTTCTAGTAACTATCCACTTCAGCCAAAAACATACCATCTGCAAAATTCATTTCTGATATTACTGATAGGTTACATTAATAAAGGTAGAACGTGAATATAACATTACAAATTCGGTCAATGGAAGAAATGCAGTACTGGTATAAATATGTACCATTCTTGTCCCAGTCAATTCCACATCTTGCGCAATGAATCGTATCAAAAGAAAGATGAGGAAAGGTCACAACTGCTTTGATGCAAATGAAGCAACCATAGCAGGAAGACCTCTTTCAAGGGTGATTTGAACTTGACTACCCGAAGGCTCATAATTTGCAATGCACATTGTCAAAATGCGTTTGGAGAAAAGGTGAGCTCCTAAACTTCCAAATCCACATCCTATATCTAGTACATTTCTGATCTGAAAGGTTAAAAAAGGAAAATGTTTCTCTCAAGAACAGAAATGAAAGCATATTTAAAGTAAGGGAACAAATTAAATGATCCTAAAAATATTGGTGAAATGATGTTTAGTTTCAAATTTTATGACTGAGGAATGCATTATAAATAGTTTATTCATGATTAGGTAAAAGAATGAAGAAAAGAACTGATTTCTTGTTAAAGAATATTCCTTAATAGTCTCAAAAGGAAATTTTATAATTTAATCAAGAGGAAGGTTCTTTTGATGAGGTGTCCACCATTATCCATTTAGTTTCAAAAATGCATCGGTTCGCATAACCAGCTCATGTCAACTTTAAACAAGTCGGTGCACATGTAACTCAACAATCAAGGTTCCCAAAGAAAAAATGCAACAGAACAAAAGTTTGCAATAACAAGCAATAGAATATGTACAACTCAGATGTATTGTATAATGTGCTTAAGAAAATGGTATATCCTCCACAAACTAATTTGTTTTGTAATATATACTTTTTATTAGCTACTGGTGAAGAACGTTGTATGATTTACTCACCCTAGCCTCATTAAAATTAGATTCATTTCTCAAACCAATCATCTCTGCTATCTGGTGCGAGTAATCTTCTACACCATCAACCATAAATGAATCTGATCTGAATGATATTTTCTCCTCTTCTACCATCATTCTACAATATGTTTAAAAAAAAAAATATTATATCATATTAGTCCATATTGTTACCAAAAGAAACCATTACAATCAATTGCTACCAAAAGGGTAGTACCATAATTATTTGTACTGTAGTTCTTATTTTAGTTTAGTTTAGCAGAACAGGCAGCTGGGTTACTGCTCTTAACACTACAAGAGAAACGACTATTTCCAACGGCGAATGGCCGTTGGAGGCCGTTGGTATACACTTCAACAGTTTCCAACGGCCTCCAACGGCATCAACGTGGATATACCAACAGCTTCCAACGGCAAATTTACCAACGTGGCAAAGCGTGTTGACCAACATGCCGTTGGAAATCGTTGGAATATGCCGTTGGACGCTGTTGGAAGCAGTTGGAGTTAAATGGTCAACTTGCCGTTGGTAGCCGTTGGAAGCCGTTGCAAATCTGCGTATTTTTTTATATAAAAGCAGCGGTGCTTGCTTCCAGCCACACATAACCACAACTATATCAAAACAGCTCCATTTCGAGCATATACATATAATAACAATATCCAAACATATATATATAACCAAATCTTACATATATTTCAACATAAACCAACAACCAAACAGAACACAACATAACCATCATTAAAAAATCCAAACCAACATCAACAAATCCAAACCAACATCCACAACTAAACCATCAGAATGTATGAAATCCAAATATACACAAACCATCACATCAAAATGTATCAAATTCTCACCAACTCCAAAATATACATGCCAATAACAAAATATACCTAAATCACTCAGCACCAGAACCACCAGATGAAGGAGGCTGTCCATACTATGCGATGAACTCCGCCATACGCCGGTTCAACTCCTCCGTCCTCGCTTCATGCAGCAAATTGCGTTCCCGCATCTCAGCAAGCTCGGCTCGTAGCTGCGCAATCTCTTCTTTATCTTAAGCCCTTTGATATTCTTTCTGAACTGTCTGAACCTGTAAACAAATTTAAATTATCAACTGCACTAAAAAATTAGTATTAAAATAATTGCAAATTAACTAACCGATTGGCTTCCATATCCGTAGCGTCTGCCGCGGGTCACTGGATCCATGACGGACTCAAAAATAGCGTTCTCCTCATCGGGGGTCAAGTGAGCTCGTCCCGTACTCTCAAGTAAGGTTGTCTGCGCTTCCTGAAACTTTTGCTGTCATGCAAAATATAAGTGAATTTAGTTAATTACGTTATTTCAATTAACTTGTAAGTTTTAGTTACTTATGCTATACTTAAATAGGCAGCACGCGCTTTTTCATCGTGGTCCCAAGAGTAAGAAACTGCGCCGGAATCATCGACCTGAGTCAATGCATGGGTATGGGTAAACACATTCCAATAACTAACAGCCCCCCGCGTTGTCTCTCCTGAAATATGCATATATAAATATACATTATTTATGATTTAACAAATTAAAACTTAAAATAATTAACTATTTGTCTTATTTAATAATTATACCAAATCTTCCCGGTGATGCTGGAAAGACTTGGAACCACCGCGATGTGTAACGGGGTTCCTGCTCCTGTTTGCAGAATTCCTCTCGGACTGCCTCTGCAAACTTAAATTGAAAACAAAAATTGTTTTGACAGTTTTAATTATTTATATATTATTTGCCTCAAACAATTTAAATTAAATATATGATAGAGATTTACCACAAAATCCTCGTTGCTCCACCAGGTGGCGAACTCATCAAAAACAGCTTCACTCATCCAATGAGGCCTCTTTCCCGATGTTTTGATGTTGTTAATCGTTTCGCGATAGTTTTTTGCAATTTTGCTGCTTCAATGGCGACGGACAACTGAAATATCAGAATCGGCCAGGTCCACTCCCCCCTGCACGTTTGAAAAAATATGAGTTATACAGTTGCTATAAATAGTGCAAACATGAATTGACATAATGTACATGACTACATAATGCAATAATTGCTATACCACACATATCAAAAAGTCCTGCCAGATAGCCTCCCGCACCCCCTCTGGTATCGCAGTCCACCTCGGCCAACACGAGGTCATACGAGCCATATACGCCCGTCGTACTCTGTTGGAAGGCTCCAACGAAAACCCACCGCTATGTGAAAACAGAAAAAAACATTTAATATTCCGTTACTTTGATAAAAGATTGTATGGAATAAAATTCAATTTTGAAACTTTATACTTACCTGCCATCGGCTTTGGGTTTCAGCCATACCATAGGCCGAACACCCGGCTGTGAAGGACCAGCATCATCACCTCTCTGTGGGCTGGAAGATCCGGAGTGTGAACGTCTGCGTCCCGACATACCTATATGAAATCATAGTATAAAGAAAAGCAAGGGTAACATTAATTAATTTAATATGCAAATGGTGTCAGAATAATGAACATGGCGTAACATACATTATGGCGTAACATAAAAGAGACTTTGTGATACATATCATATAAAATTACTTTGGAAATAGAAAAATGAAAAAAAATTACCTTCTCAAAATATTGATTAGTGGTCAATATTCATGGCTTTCGGATTCTGACTCTTCTTCGCACTCTATATTTTGTTCCTCTATACTCTCAAATGCTTCAATTAATGCATTTGATTCATCGTTTAGAGGTCCAAAATCTATTTGATCGTCGGTTAATATTATTCCTCTATTTTCCTCGATATCTGCTTGGTAAGCTTGTTGTTCAGGAATATTTCGTCCATCAAATGTAAACCTTGGTTTGGTTTTAAAAACAGCCGACCAATCTATTTTATCTCTTCTTAAAGATGGGTAAGGAGCATAATAAACTTGAAGAGCTTGTTTGGCAAGTACAAAAGGGTCGTCCTTATAATACCTCGAAGTATGTTTTATTTCTATAAGATTATATTTTGGATCCACGTTTATTCCAGAACCTGAAACGTTATTGAACCAGATGCATTTAAACAAAAATACTTCTTCCGCGGGTCGAGTGAAATATGTCAACTGCAAAATCTGGGTCAGCACGCCATAAAATTCATTTATGTGATCATTTGGATCATCACTACCTTTCACAAACACACCAGTATTGTTAGTTGATTTTTCGGCACCGTATTCTTTGGTATTAAATTTATATCCGTTGACAAAGAATATTGGATATGTCTTGACTATCCTTTTTGGTCTCATAGCTAAATGTTTCAATCCTTCATCTACAACACAATTTGTTGTATCAAAAACGTAGTTAGAAAACCAAGCAGCAAATTCTTTACCGATATCGTCGTTTGGATGTTGTGATTCGTAAATACTGCAATTATAGAACAAATGTTGCATTATGATTAAAATACATGTGTGCATATATATTTGTGTATACATATGTGTAGACGTATGTGTATATATATTACCTAATAAATGGTGCAACTTCGGCACAGTTGAGAAGAATGTACGTGTGTGCTACTTGATAATCTCTATCATCCAACCATACTACCACACATTTACCAGCAGGCCGACCAGTTTTTAAAAAAATAGATAAAGTCGCTTGACAATCATCTTCATCATCCCTTCATCATTACGCGTAACACTTTCAAATGATATGTTCACATGGTCGCTGAAACAGTGAGAGAGAAAAAACGAAGCTTCTTCTTCGATGTACGATTTGCAAATCGAACCTTCAACTCGAGCTTTCTGTCTCAATTTTTTCTTTAAATGATTTAAATACCTAGCAAAAATTATTTTAACTTTATTTTGTATACATTTAATTAAACCAATATGTAATAAACTAAATAGTAATATACCTTTCAAATGGATACATCCATCCATATTGCACAGGCCCTCGAAGACGTGCTTCAAGTGGAAGATGAATTGGTAAATGCTCCATAACATTGAAAAAACCTGGAGGAAATATTTTTTCCAGTTTGCAAAGCAATATCGGGATTTCTTCCTCAAGTTTACGTAGACGATCAACTTTTAATGTAGTTGAACAAATCTCTTTATAAAATAGACTAAGTTCTGTTACAATAGTCCAAACTTTTACGGGCAACAGTTCTTTAAAAGCGACGGGTAACAAATTTTCCATCATAACATGACAATCATGACTTTTCATCCCGCCAAGTTTATTGTTCTTATAGTCAACACATCTACGAAGATTAGAAGATATGCCATCTGGGAATCGTAATCCTTCGGCCCATTTTAAAAGTAATTTAACTTGATTATTGTCTAGCTCATAGCAAGCTTTTGGCTTTTTTGTGTCATTTGGTTTTATATGAAGCTCAGGACGATTACATATTACTTCGATATCACGTCTTGATTTCAAATCATCTTTCGTCTTTCCTTTAACATTCAAAATTGTATTAAACAGATTATCAAACACGTTTTTCTCATTATGCATCACGTCAATATTATGACGAATCAAGAGATTTTTCCAATAAGGCAATTCCCAAAATATGCTCTGTTTGCACCAGTTATGTATCGATGATTTACCCTGAATTTCAATTTGCTCTCCGGTTTCATGTATCTTTGGATAATCCTTTACAAGTTCATAAATTTCTTCGCTTGACCAAGCCGTAGGTGGTCTCAAAGTTTCATATCTATTAGTTGTAAAGTTTTTTTATCTCTTCTAAAAGGATGATTAATATGAAGAAAACATCGATGACAGTCAAACCACGAAACTTTCTTTCCATGAGGTAAAAAAATTGCTCGTGTTTCTTCCATGCAATAAGGGCAAGCTAAACGACCGGCCGTACTCCAACCTGAAAGCATTGCATATGCAGAAAATCGCTGATTGTCCACAATAAAGAAGCATACATGCGAAAGTTCTTTTTTTGGAAAATATCATATGTCTCTACTCTCTCGTACCACAATTTTTTAATTCATCAATCAATGGTTGTAAATAAACATCGATTCCTTGTGTCGGATCATCGGGACCAGGGACGACAACTGTAAGAAACATATATGGAGTTTTCATACACATCCAAGGAGGTAAATTATAAGATGTGACAATTATAGGCTAGGACGAATATTTCGAACCAAATTGAGAGAATGGGGAAAATCCATCTGTACATAAACCAAGTCTAACATTACGAATTTCGGACGCAAAATCGGGATATTTCTGGTCAAAATGCTTCCATGCTTCCCCATCAGCTGGATGTGTTAACGTACCTACTTCCTGTGTTCTCACACCGTGCCATCCATATGTTGCGCAGTTATAGAAGATGCATATAACCTTTGAAGTCTAGGAGTAATTGGTAAATAATGCATACGCTTATACGGGACTTCCTTTCCCTTTTTCTTTCTTGGTTTATATCTTTCCTGATTACATATTTTACAATTTCTAAGGTTGATATCTTCTTTCCAAAACAACATGCAACCCTTTAGACACGTATCTATTTTTTGATACGGTAAACCGAAAGCCGACATCAGTTTTTCTACTTCGTAATGATTTTCGCACATTAGATTATTAGGAGGCATATGTTGTTTCGCAGCTTGTACAACAGCCGTAAATCCAGATTCTATGAGGTTGTATTTGGATTTCATCGCAATGTTTCAGCAGTTCCTGATAACTGGGTTCTGCTTGTGCAGCCTTCCCAAAGGGGTTTATTCGCGGAATCTAACAAATCATTTTTTTTTGTCCCAATATTTGGTTCTTCTTCAGCATTACCATCGTCATCAGTTAATTGAGGAACATGACATATTGAACGTGCAGCATCTTCAACCATAAGTTCTACAAGATTTGTCGTACCAATTTCATTACTCACCACCTCCTCATATTGTACAGGATTAGATGCTAACTGTTCCCCATGACGATCCCAAATCAAATAGTTCGATACGAAACCGTACTGACGCAAATGAACTCTAACCATTTGTGATATCAAATGGTTTAATAGTTTGCATTTACTACATGGACAACGGATTTCTTTGTAGTTTCCGTTATTACGTAAAGCAAAATCCATAAATATGCTAACACCATTATTAAAATGTTCACTTGTTGAGCCTTCAGTATTGACCCTTCGTTTTTTGTACATCCAGCTCCGATCAGTAAAATAATTGTCCATTTACCTACGCATATAATTAAAAAGTACGATATAATTTTGCGTTGACATTTTTCATTAAAACAATTTTATAAACATTCTTCTTGTTTTTGTTATATCTGTTAAAATAATACTTAAAGCTTATTTTGAAATGAACATTATATTCTATTTAAACAATTTTATTAGCGAATTTGATATTAATTGATCATTGACACTTTGTTGATGGGTCATCCTACCTCCCATTACAAATACAATAACGTAATTAAATCGCATAAATCATTTCAATTTAAACGATCCAACAAAATTTCGACAGCACTTCGCTTTAGTTCCCTGAACATTACACAATTGCGTGTACACAGGGAACATAAAGGGAAGCGTTGTCGAAATTTTGCGAACCGTTTAAACTGAAATGATTTATGAGATTTAATTACGTTATTGTTTTTGTAACTTGTCCAATACAGGGACAAATCCAACAAATACTGTATACGATGAATATAAATGTCCGTTCTGTTAAAAAACGAATATCCACACAACGATCATACACAATACTTATCAGACGGGGCCAAAAACACTCTAAGGGTTTAAATTTTTAAATTAGCGATATAAAAGTTTAAATTTTATTTTCATAAAATTTAAACTTTTATATCAATAAACAAATTATTGAATCAACGCATATATAATGATTTTTTCCTAAAATAAAAAAAATGCAGTGTGTGCGCGCAACGTATAAAATAAACGAACAATGTTATACATATAATCGCATCACAAATCACATTCAGTCATGCACAAACTGTATCACGTATATATCGTATCATAAAATGTCAAAAGTGAACAATTTATATGTCAATATAATCACTTAATTTCTACAACGTTTTTACGCAATTCAATCACCAATATAATAACAAGTGAGGTTCATGCTTAGGTAGTGACAATTATTAAGTTTGAAACTAATTTAATAATAAACCTAATTTAACAAATCATAGTTAAACATGCAATAATTAGTTTAATAACAGTAATTAAGGTCCAATACACTACACTACACGAACAATAGCACAATACATACATTAAAATTACCAATTTAACCTAAAATAAAAAATTTAACAAAATTAGGGTTTTAGCAAATAATACCTGATTTTGGAGGTTGTGAAGCTTGCAAACGAAGATGGGGATGCTAGAACGTGTAGAAGGGGATAAAATGGGGTTGGAAATGTTTTAGGGGGGAAAATGAGGGTTTTTGGAATAAATTTCGGGTGAAGATAGAATGGGAAAGAAGAAGATCGAGCTGCAGGTTACTCTCGGTTTTCCAACGGCTTGCAACGGCCGCCAACGACATATTTCCAACGGCTTCCAACGGCAAGTGTTCTTTGTTAGTAAAAAATTTCGAGAAAAAGCTTGTCGTTGCTAGCCATTAGAAGCCGTTGGTCAATGGCTGTTGGAGGCCATTGCCACCGCCCGTTGCTATAAACAGTAATTCTTGTAGTGTAAATAATTACAAAAGTTCCATTTTTGGCATAAACTGAATTTAATTTTAGGGGATTTTCACTTCAAGGGCTTATTTGTGCAGGATAATAAGTTTTAAGTACACTACTTCTGAAAAATTAGTTTTAACGATATTTTATAGAAAAAAAAGATAAAAGAATTTAACATTTTCAGTTATACAGAAATAATGATAAAAGGATTTATCATTTTCCTAAATAACTTAAAATGATAAATGAATTTATCTTTATATTGTAAATTGTTCTTAAAACTAATTATTTAAAAGTGTTATCCTTAAAACTTATACCTTGAAAATAGTAGTCCTTCAACCTAATTTCCACTTAATTTTACATACTAACAAAGAACACTGCAATATTAGAAATCTTAAAATTAGCATGTCTAAACTTTCCTATTATGAATAATTTTCGTACATAATTTTTTGTCATGAACTAGCAGATTAAAACTAATAACTTTTTAAAAAAAAAGGTTGAAGCAAATAGGTTAACGAAAATCTGATTCACATGTTACAAAAACTAAGTAATAGAAAAACGAACACAAATTTGTCTCAATCACAAAGCAAATCTGAGCCACGACAGACATTTACTTGCAGGCATAGAAAATTAAAACAACAACATGAAAATCAAGACATGAACGAACCTATATTTCAGGACCTACCTGTTGGAGAACCATATATTATCACAAAACCAATTGGTGATGTGAAGGAAGGTCTTTTAGTATTTATGCATGATTTATATTGTAAATTGTTCGATGTGGGACTAATCTCAACACGCCCCCGCACGTGTGGCGTATCATCAGCCAAACACGTGGACATTCATTGAGGGTGACGTGTGATACAATTAAACCCGCTTTGATATCATGTTGGAGAACCATATATTATCACAAAATCAGTTGGCGATATGAAGAGAGGTCTTTTAGTATTTATGCATGATTTATATTGTAAATTGTCCGATGTGGGACTAATCTCAACATTACCCAAAAGTGTTCCAGGGGTTCAGTACAGTAGACCCCAAGTTACAGTGGTAGGGCTTTAAAAATCTCAGTAAGTTACTAGGTTGCAATGAAGAAAATGCATTCTTATTTATTTGAAAAGTAAAATTAGTTAAAGATACATATAGCCTATTACTTTTGTTATTGTTGGGTTTGAACTACTAACATGCAACGCAAGAAGGAAGGACATGAGATGTAATTTTATAGTATGTAATAATGTTATGTACAACCAAGAAAGAAGTCTACTTGATGGTACCTTGTACTCTATCAGAGACCGACTATCTTGCACCAAAATCCAACCTTCTAAAAATAAAGAAAATTAAAATGGCATAGTTTAAATATATTGGAAAAAATTACGAACATGTATCATTATGAGATTAAAAAAAAAATTAACATTAAAAAAGGCTTAGCTTGCCACCGGGTATTAACTTCAACACTAAAACCATGATTTTAGCGAATTGTACCATACATTAAAACTTGAAAGTAATAAGATGAGATATAATCACAAAATATTCATACATAGAACAGTGGCTGAAAAGAAGCAACTTGCTGAGCATATATACGCATCAGAAGTGATAAATGAGGATGGATATACAAAAGATGGGCTTTCGGCTTCACATAGACAAAGTGAAAGGGTTAATGAAAACCAAAGTAAAAAAGACTGTCGATTCATTTTAAAAGCTTAGAATCAAGGTTACAGGGTGAACTGAAATTAAACAGTGTCCATTACCACTTATATTGATGTAGTCGAAATTAAAGAACATGAATCACCTAATTTTTTAACAATCAGCTGATAAGTATGCTGGAGAAGACGCACAGTGGAGGGGAAATTCCATTTTTCTAGGAAATCAACTCTTGCAGCTTGGAAGTTTCAAGAGGTAAGAAGGTGATCAATGAGTAGATATCGGACCTTAAGTCTTGTTCCAACCAAATAAAATCAGAGTTCAAAACCTATTATGAAAGATGATGTAGGAGCTAGACATAGCATAAATCAGCTAAAACTAGTCATTTAATTCCTATAATGATATAAACAAGAAGATGAACGACATTGTTTCAACTTTTTTTTAAATGGGTTTTGTTAAGGGCACGTATTAAGGATGGTATTATGTGTTAAAGTACAAAAATATTATTTGCAAATACCTATTTTATCCTTATAACATAAAATTATGTGTAATGCAAGTGGGGTTGGTTAGGTAATTTAATCAATATTAACATGTTCCCTTAGGGCACATGACAACATTTTCCTTTATAAAATATAAAATGGATAAAAATGAGAAATAATGGAGTAGCATGGTAAAAATGTGAAGTTCGATGCTTTTTGTAAGCAAATCAAGACGAATGCATGTTTAATATGTGTTTGGAATCTTTGGATATTCAATTTTGACTTTTTACCATTTGCTAAACAAATGCTCCTTAGTTACATATAGAATATTTTGCATCGCGAATTTCTTATATGCCATTCATGCTTTGTTGGAGTTGCTCGAATGATTAATTCAACTTATTTTAAGCCTCTCTCATCCTAGGAACCTTCTACATGAATATATAGATGCTGAACCAAATTGAATAACAAATATAGTTAACGTTAACAGGTGTAGTATTGCATGCTTTAAGATGCCTTATAGGACAGAATCTTTACAACGGAGATACATGCTACAACAACTAATCATACATCACTGACCAAGCAATTCTCCCTCAACCTATATAAATAATCATCTGTAAAACCTTTGCAAATCCAACACTGACAATGTCTTCTACCATCAGCATAACCTTTATTATAACCTTTTCCCTAACCAATCTCACCATCCCCTCCACCATCCTCCATCCAAAAGAAAACGAACCCAAACTCCAGTTCTACTACTGTGAAATTCTTGATGGGCCAAACAAGACATTACTAATAGTCGTGCATCAAAACAACACTGCCTTAGGCTCTTATGGGACATATCTGTGTACTATGGTAACTTAAGGGTGTTGGGAAAAATTCCTTCAGATGATTAGTCTGAGGGAATAAAGATCCAACGCAGCGGAAAACAACTAGATCGTAATTGTAGTAAGATGGAACAAATAGAGATAAACACTAGAACAGACAGTCACAGATCAATGCAATGCAGAAAAATAAATAATATTAGTATATATAGTGGTTCCACTACTGCGATGCAGTGTATGTCCACTTGGGGAGAGAAAATTTTATTAATCACTAATATATTAGAATTACAAGATCGATCCACTTTTGGAGGCTACACATAAGAAGAATTATCAATACAAATAAAATTCTGTAGAGTTTAAGCTCTCTAGGATGGCTCTGAATTTAGCTCTCATTTCGGCTTCCATTATTGTCCAGAAGCTCCTCTATTTATAGAGTGAAGAAATAAGAAAATGTAGCTGCTATGTAGCAGCCTACGGTTTGGTTCAGTTTGGCAAAACACCGAGCGAAAAATTTAAACCGACATTTTCCTTATTGGAGTGGCATGCTCAAATACCGAACGAAATATTTCGTTCGGCAAAATACTGAACTAAACATTTCGTTTGGAAATCCCTTTTACCACTCCAATTATTTCGTTCGTCAAAACTTTCCTCTGCTCCAAATTGCCAAACGTAGCTTTTTTTCCTCTCCACTCCAAATTGCCGAACGATTCAATCACCGCTCCAGATCTCTTCCAAGCCCTAGCACTGCGTCTTCTTCCTCTAATTTCACCTAACAAAGTTTCTCTTCCATCGAACGAATTTGTCTACCTCAAATCCAACGCCTACGGTTTCAGCCTGCTTCCCTTCCTCCGCGAGCTTCTACGTCATGGATTAGGTATCCATTCCTAACAATCTCCACCTTGGTACCTAATTCCATACAAGCCTTCCAACTTCATCCACACCTTCATGCTTTAAGCAAATGATACTTACCCAAGAGCTTCGGCAATGCCATTACCCATTACACTTTGTCAACGAACTCCGGCAAGGCCACTGCCCGTCAACAATGCGTTTGAAGTACCCAGTCCGTGTAGAACCTATCAATCTCCTCCATGAAAATAAACGTCTCCATGAACTATCTCAACTCGTCTCCCCCCTCCCGCGCCATCCCGTGCCACTTAGCACCTTATTAAGTGAATTAAGCCCAAGTAATGCTCAAACATAGCAACAGGCAATGACTTGGTAAACATGTCTACTGCATTCTCTTTTGTGTGAACCTTCTAAAGATGAACTAGCTTCTCTTCACTCATCGAGACAACTCTCACCTCAATGTGCTTCGTCCTTGAGCTGAATACCAAATTTTCAGCTAAATGGATTGCAATCTGATTGTCACAGTACACATCCACGCCTTCATATACAAGCCCAAATCACGCAACAGTCACCTTAAATAAAGTGCTTCCTTAGCTGCTTCAACCGCAGCTATGAGTTATGACTCTATAGTAGACAAAACCATAATCATCTGCAACCTCGCTCTCCAACTGATAGTTGTCCCACCAATGGCAAACACATATCCGGAGGTTGACTTCCTTCAATCTCAATCACTGGCATAGTCAGAATCGCAAAATCCCACCAACCTAAAATCTCTTCCTCTGCCGCCAAAGATGAATCCATGGTTTGAAGTTCCTCTAAGGTATTTGAAGATACATTTCACTGCATCCCAATGCATCTTTCTTAGATTCGCCACGAATCTACTCACCAATCCAACAGCCTGTGCAATGTCAGGCCTAGTGCAGACCATGACGTACACTAAGCTACCAACTACACTTGCATACGGGACTTTCATCATATAAGCCTTGTCCTTTTCCGAGATCGGAGAGCCTTTACTAGAAAGTTGTATTTGCAAAGGCATAGGTGTGCTGATTACGTTTACCCCTTCCATGCTAAACCGAGTAAGCACTTTTCGAATGTACTCCTTTTGAGTGAGACTCAAAATTCATAGCTTTCCATTCCTTTGGATTTCGATGCCCAAAATTTTCTATTCTTCTCCAAGGTCCTTCATTTTGAATTTCGCTTTTAGCTTTAGTTTCAAATTATGGATTTCAGTCTTATACTTGGAAGCAATCAACATATCATCCACGTACAAGAGTAGGTACATCCATCTACCATTCTTTAAATGCTTGAAGTATACACAAGTATCTTTGATGCTACGATCAAAAACAAGTGAAAGTATAAAAGAGTCAAACCTCTTATACCATTGTTTAGGCGATTACTTAAGTCCATACAATGACTTCTTCAATTTACAAACCCAATTTTCTTTTCCATCTACAACAAATCCTTCTGGCTGCTTCATATAGATGGTCTCATCCAAGTCTCCATGCAAGAAAGCGGTATTCACGTCCAGTTGCTCCAGCTCCAAGTCATGAGTTGCGACTGTTACGACCCAGAATTTTAGTCATTTGAAATTTGCATATTTAATTGATTTTAAAAATTTGCAAGTAAATTTAATAAGCTGAATAAATTATATTTCGAATATTTGGATTTAATTGGATAATTAAATTGTTAATTTTATATTTGAAATTGTTGAAATAAAAATTTGCAAGTAAATTTAATAAGCTGAATAAATTATATTTCGAATATCTGGATTTAATTGGATAATTAAATTGTTTATTTTATATTTGAAATTGTTGAAATAATTGGAATTTGGATTTAATGTGTATGAAAATTATTTATAAAGTTGTTTTAAATTATATTTGAATTAGAATGATGTTGGTAAACTTTTAAAATTGAACTAAAATTTAAATTACAAAAATTGAATATTTTAATATTTAATTGACGAGTGAAATTGGTCATTTTTCAAACAGTCTCGAGTTTCGACGAAATCAGTTTCATTGGATCCATAATGTTATATTATTGTAATATTTAAAGTTTCGTGTCAATCGGATTTACGGCTTGTGTGAAGCAAGTTAAAACGCGTAGAAATCTGTTTAAGTGAATTTTAAATTTAAATAATGGATTCGAAAACCTATCTTTCAAATATGATCGAATTGGCTCTCAATATATATTCCGTTGCGTTTGGAATAGGGGTAAAACATTATAAACGCCGGACGGCATGTTTTGTTTCAAGTTTAGAAATTTTCCAGATGAATAGTGCATGAAAATTTTCTATATAAGGACTTAACTTTTTCACAATTGCAATATATTAGGGTTTTTAGCCCTAGCCGCCGCTTCATTAACCAATGGCCAGAATTTTCGATTCTTTCTCCCTCGATTTCTTCTAATCTATTAAATATTACGAAAATTTGTCAACTGCAATGTTGTAGAGCTTCACGAGCTTGATGTATCCAACGGTTACGATCGCCTATTGCTTAGCGAAACGGCGGCAAATCGTGTTCGACTGTCATGCATTCAAGCATGAAATTCGAGAGTAATAGGCGACCGAGAGCAAAGTGGTTCATGGCGTGGGAGGAGCTTGCATAGGCTCATGGAATGGTGGTGGCTGATCGTTGTGAAGGTGGACGATGGAGGCGAGTTAATTTGTGGATGATAGGCGGCCATAGGTTCTTGTCGTGCGTCGTAGCCGATGAGGGAGAAGATAACATTCGCGGTCGAGATTTTATCAAGCAAAATCTAACGGCCAAATTAAACCAAGGTATAAAAAAAGAAAATAGAGTGTGTGTGTGTGTGTGTATTCATATAATGTTTAAAATATCGTAACTTTGTCATACGAGGTCTGTTTCGCATGAAATGACTTGCGTTGGGTCCGTATTGACGAGCACTATACTATGGAGCTGGATTGGGGTTTATTTGAGCTAGTGAAAATTTTGGATGAAATTAAATGCTAATTAAATTTTAATCGAAATAAATCGCTAACACGATGACTACAGCCAATGTGAGTATAACTCGCTCTTTCTTACTCGCTGAAATTTTTATGTAAGTGAGAATAAATATTATTTATGATGATTGATGATTATTTGGATGATATATGTTGTATTATCTATATATTGATTGGTATTTGGATATATACCTGCCTAGTGGAGCAGATAACCCTATATGTTCCCGTGTATGAGCGGATGACCCTTTGTACGTGTGGCTGTCTCAAAGAGGGCATTATACACATATTTCTTATATGTATATTTGTTGCAGGTAACATGTTGGAGGGATCCAACTGGATTCCTCACCAGTAATTGATTTATTTACAGATATTATGATATATTCTGTTACCATATGATATATGATGTTTGGATGCCGTGATTGAAGTATTTAGTGCTGTTGCAGCATTGGGCCTATATTTTGGTAATTTAAAAATATTAAAGTGTTGTTTTTCAAGTTCAAAAGAATTTTTAAAGCGATTTGGAAAAATAGATGTTTTATTGATTTTTGAATTTTTGAGTAAACTGATTTATTTTAAATAAATAAATATTATAATTTTTATGTTATAAAAATTATGATGTTTCGTGAATTATAATTGAAATGTGACTTTTGAAATGTGAAGTTAACTATTTTGTGAAATAGTATAAATTGAGATTTTTGATTTATTATAAATGGTTTATATAGAAGATTTATAACGTTGATATTTTATAAATTCAAATATTGGAATTATAAAACGAGTTTTATAAGTGTTAAAATATAGTGATATATGGAATTTATAAGTGAATAAGACTTATAACTGTGAAGTTATAAAATAAATGAATTTGTAAAATAAATGATTTATAAGTAATTAACTTATAAATTGGATTTTGGCATATAAATGGAATTGGTTAGTAAAAGTGATTTCATAAGTTGAAGTTTTTATAAAATAGAAATGTGGATTTATAAACATTGTTTTTATAAATCCGAAATCAATTGAAATAGATAAGTTAAATTTAGAAGTTATTAAAGGAGATATATCCACGATTTTGGACAGTGGATAATCCTTTAATTAAATGTGCAATAGTAATGAATTGGGTAAAGGATTATATTCACGATTTTGGATAGTGGATAATTCTTGAATTAAATTTGTAGAAGCTTTAATTTGGTAAACGATTTATATTCACGATTTTGGACAGTGAATGATATATTAAATAAATGTTTTGGGAAGTGATCTTTTAATAGATTAAAATGGTTTTGAAGATGTTTTAAAAATGTGTTAAATATCGAATACATAGATTTCAACATTCATTGTTGAAATAGATGTTTTTGAGAAATAAGGGAATGATGGACTATAACAATGTTGTTATAGCAAATGATTTTTGAAAGGAAATGTTTTGTATAGTATTGGGATTTATATGTCTACCTTATTTTCAAATCCCTATACTAGTGGTTTTGGGTTGTCGTAACGATGTTTTACGCAACATTCGTTTTGACCCGAATAAATGTGTTTAAAGAGAATGTTTGCCTTAAAGAATAAAATATATATACTTAATCGTGATTCAAGTATATGTGATATTTCTAAATATTGAAAATAAATAGAATTGTGGATTACATATTATTAAATAAGTATTTGGAAATATTTTCCAATGTTGAAATAATTTTGATAATATATCTTTTTAAAAATAATTTGAAGTGAATATTTGACAAGTAATTTAATTAATAAAAGATTAATTAAAAGGGCCTAGTGATTGTTTATGGTGCTAGATATTTGATTGTTTACTTTGATAGTTAAATAATGGACAATCAAAATTGGCCAAATTTTAGTTCCTCGACTTGATGTGGGAACTATTTAGTCGTACTGTATCGACCCGGAATTTTGGGTCGTCATATTTGAACATTTAATTCATTTTAAATGTCGAATATGGATTTTAATTTGAATTTTAAAATAAAAGACTTTGGTTAAATTAATAAAATTGGTTAAAATTTCAAATACGGTAATTTAATTGAAATTTGAATAATAATAGCTTAATATTAGAATTGTGATAATTGGTGAATATGGGTGTAAATAAATATAAAAATGGTTTCTAAAATTTATTTAAGTTTATTTGGATTTAAATAGTAATGTTGGATAGTTGGATGGAATTAAAAGTCGATAAGTTGAATTTGGAATTTTATATTAATTTAATAATGGAGTTTAAAAATATAATAATGCAAATAATCAGATTCTGGTTCGAAATGAATCAGAATGGTTTTTTTATGTGAATATAAATTCTGTACGATTTATAATAAAGTTAATAAAATTTTAAAAGTGAAATTTTAAGTGATTTAAACGATTTCGAAAATCGCTCGATTTAATCGACGAGTTAAAATAGCCTTCCAGGGCACAGTCTCAGAATTCGATGAAATCAGTTTTATTGAATCCGTAATAGTTGGTTATTATCAGATTTTAATTTTCGTAGCAATCAGAGTTGTCGTTTGACCGTGGCAGCTTAAAACGCATAGAACTATTTTAATCGATTTAAATTAAAATTGATCGTTTATTTCCATAACTCGCACATACGATTGAATTAGCTTTTGAAACACGTTCCATTGTGTTCAGAACATAGGTAAAACCTTAGAAATGCCTGTCGTCACGCGTCTTTTGGAGATCGTGTGAAAAGGTTGCTTTAAAGTGAATTAAATAATCAAATAATCGGTTATACGTATATATATACACGTCTTTCTCAGGGCCGAAACCCTAGAAACCACACAGTCGCTTCTCTTATATTCAATGGCCGATACACTTCTTTTTTCCTCCCTCAATTTCTCCCTATCCACGCTATAATTCGCAAATCTTCCAACATGAAAATTGTAGAGCGTGATAAGATCTTCAGATCCAACGGTTGATCTTGTTTGAAGCTGTCGTTTGGAGGTGCAGTTTGGTTTCGTTCGCCGTGAGTTCGAGCGCGATTTTTGGAGCATTGGCGAAGCCGAGCTTCGTCGTGGTTCGGTCGATGGTGGGGGCCGTTACGAGCTATAGCGTGGTGGGTTTTGATCGAGCTCGTGTGAATCGAAGATGGAGGGGTGGTAAACCCTAAATCGTGATTTTGGGTTCGTTTGTTCGAACCTGGAACGATTGCGTGCGTGAGGAAGATGATTCAACGTGCGGCCTTGATTTTGTTTCCAGATCTTGCGGCCAAGATTTTTTTTTGGTATTAAAATTTAAATAAAAATGAGATTTGTTTTAAATTATATATTCAAACTTTAAACTTGAATATCTTTCGCGTACATTATCAGATTTCGATGAAACTGGCGACGCCGGAATCGCAGAGACGCATACTACGCAGTGGAGACATTCTGGAATCGTTCCGAGCAAGTAAAAATTTAGGTTAAATCGAACGCCGTTCGATTTAATTTAAATTTGAACGCTCGTCGAAAACCCAAGGTGGGTTATTCTCACTCACATCTGGATACTAGTAATTTAAATAGCTAATATTTAAATGGTTGATTGGTTGATTAGCTGAATATGATAATTATTATCAAATTAAATCGATATTTATTTGTTGTCCCAATATCTGTGGATGCAGGGAAACAGGTTGGAGGGATCCAACTGGGTTCCTCACAAATAGAAATTTATTTATATTCTATGATATATCTCATTTATATTCTGTAATAAAATTTTTAGATCCTGTTATGCTATGCTCTATTTATATACTGTGTTAGATTAAATTGAAATTAAATTGTGTTGTGATATGATTGGGTAAATACAACCTGGGTATTTAAATATACATAAATAAATTGGGTTTAAAGGAAATAAAAGGAATTCTTAAGTAACGAATTTAAAAGGGATTAAATTCAAGGAATGGGTTGAAAATTTGAAGTGTTTGAAATTGTGATTTCAAAGGGAAATGAGAATTTTTAAAAAATAGCGAGATTTATTTTTAAAAGATGGGAAGTGTGCTTTCTCCTGGAAAATTTAGTATGTTTTTAAGAAAAGTTTTCAAATATAGATCTGCAGTTTAAATATGTTTTGGGATATTTTAGAAAGAAATATTATTTTAAATTGTTTAAAGTGTAAGCAAATATTTATTTATGTAATTATGATAATTAATTATTTTTATAAAGTAAAGTAGTATTAAGTTTTCAAAAGGAAATTATAATATAAATATTTAACTTATTAACTTTATTTTTAAAAGTTAAACTTGACTTAAAGTACTTAGGAAACCTCCACATATTTCCTTAAGTATTATGTTCGATCAAATAATTTCTAGAAGCTTTATTTTACATATTTTAAACATATGTTTGAAAATGATTTTCCAGGAAATAGCAATGCATTTAAAAATAAAGGAGCTATTTTTAAAGTATGGAAAGGAAAGCTACGGGATGAACGTAAAATTGATTTGGGATAAAACGTGTAGGATTGATAAAAAGAATTCTTTGGGTTATCCTAGAATAAAAGTATATTCCTTGAAAAGACAAGTACGCTTTTAAAGCCTGTTTTTGAAAGGTTAGAAGTTGTATTAAAGAATGTTTTCAAGTAATTACTTAAGTTATAAGAATTTTAAAAGTAAGCATTTGTCAAATTAGATGTAGAAGTAATTATTTTAATGGTAAGTAGTATTATGTTTAAAAGAATACTATTAACATTTATACTTTATAAATGGTTCTATTTTAAAGATAATCAATTAAAGTTTTATTTGAAACTTGTATAGAATTTCATAGCTTTATTTTAAAATCTAGTATGAGTTAACTTTGTTTTAAAGATAATAGTTTATATTTTATTTAGCAGTTTTATTCAAGATATTTCTAAAGGATATATATATTTTAAATCAAGTATGTAGGAAGTTTTAATATAAATGTTTAATTTATAGTATTTAAATTATTTTAAACCTTAAACATTGGTACTTGGATGTTTTCAGAGGAAGTAAAGGTTTGAGATCTTACTCCAAGAAAAGAGTTGGGTTGCAAACTGTTTCAAAAGGGTTTGAAAAGGAAATTATATCTCGCAAGGATATTTTTGAGGAAATAAATAATTTGGCAATTATTTATTGTGTGGTGGATGTTTGTGAATATTAATTGATAGTTAAATCACCGACTATCAATATTGGACAAATGCATTGATCGTTTCGAAGAGACCGGGATCAAGATTTATTTCTCGAAAACTACTTCAATCTGGTTTGTACGTTTTCGTGGGAAAAACGAGTTCGGAGTCGCAGATGGAGCGGTGAAGTGCAAGGGCTAGTCGCTACTAATCCTGAGGATATTTCCAAAATGGATGTAGTAGGAGTAGTGCCTTCGGTTTCGTTCGAACCCGGGATGGACTTGTATGGATGAATGCTTTCGGAACATCGTCAGGTGGGCGATGGGCATTCTAAGTGAAACGATCTTAAAGGTAACACTTAGCCTCAAACCTCATCAGCCGGGAATGACTGAAAATCAGGGGTTATGCAGCAAGGCTTGGTGGGCAGCACCCATTTCCGAGTAAGGTCATTCCTGTCTAGATGTCCCTTTTTATTTCAGCTTAGTAGTGCGGTTGTTGATCCCAACCGTGGGGTGATCTTACTCGGGATTATCCAGTAAGGGATAATCCAGGCCTTGTGTTGCAGGGGATCAGGCGTGGTCCTCGGTACAGTGATCTAGACCAGATACTGTGACAGGTGGTACCCCAGTGCCTAGTCATTAGTTGGAAATCCATTCTCCCTACGCGCCTTCTACGAGTTTTGTTTGTATTACCCACTCCGTGGCTAGTAGCTGGAATTTAATCATGTAACAATTTCGGCTATTTTATAAGTATTTGTATATAGACCCTATTATAATATCAGAGGATTTTTATAAAAAGTGTTTTAGCTATCGTAAGGTAAAAACCCGACATGTTTATTTGTGGCGTGGTCTTACGAGATGCTTTTGTTTTCAAAGGATTTTTGAAACTTTAATAATCAATTTGGGTGTATTATTATCAGCTGGTATTCCAGACTGACTCGGGTGTTATTTCATTATAATGCTCGGGTCAGACCGAGTATTATATGTTCAGGACAGGATGCTATGGAGCAGGAGAGGAGCTGTAGTCCGAGACGTATTATCCGTACTTGTATATATATCCGCTGCTGTGATTGTTTGGAATTGTCTGACTGGTAAATGTTGTTTGTTTGAGATACTCTGATGATACATTGTATAAAACAGATATAGTTTTCATTTTGTGTAAAGCGCTATTATTGACTATTATATTTTATTCCGCTGCGACTGTGAGATTCTGATATTGTTTAGTTTCTTCTCTCTTCTGTCTTCTTTCTTTTTCCCTTAACAATCTGTCTTCTCCGGCACTTGATCATCGGCATATCATACTGTGGAGTATTTTGTGTCGATTTACGAGGGTCGAGAAGGGCGGGTCGTCATACTTGGTATCAGAGCTTAGGTTGGCGACAACCTAGGCTTTGGTGGGGAAATTACTCATTAAACAGAGTCAATAGTACTCTATAATGTGTTGAGTGTAATAATAGCTATGAGAGCGTACTTGTTAGTGCATATAAAAAAAATTTATACCGTGTTGACTTATCGGTTAAGTGTTTATGAATTCTGGTCGGTACTGGAAGTATAACCGTATCGAAATGGGTTTCTAAACTCTTAAACAAGATAAACCGACATAGTATTGTTTTAAAAGGGGTAGATGAAATAATTTTACCCAAAATTATATTTTGATATCAAAGGAATAATTTTCTGAAACTATTATACATATTTGGATGATTGTTTGTTAATCCTATAATCAAATAAGAATCTAAAATTTAATCTAAAATTTGAAATGGTTATAACCAAATAAATTCCATGTGTATAAATTATACAAAAGAAGAATAACTAAATTTGAATTAAACCAGAATATAAATCCCGAGAATTTTGAAAAGTGTTTTAAATGATTGAAAACAAAGGTTTGGAAATTTAAAATCTTGGGAATGTTTGAAATGTTTTCCAAAATGATTGAAGGCAATGATGGAATATTATTTTGGGAAGTTAGTTTGAATGGAAACTGTTTTGGAATGAATTTGGAAACGTAAGGAAGCACTGAACTCACTTCAATTGTTGGAAAATAATCCTGATGATGATGGCCACATCATTAGAACTCATTTTCGAGTTTCTAAAGTGATGGATTGCTACCAAAGTGGTTGGTTATGATATTGTTTGGACTTATTGGGTATACCGGTTGTTTTGGAAATTTTAAAGGGAAAATTGTTTGGTAAAAATAAGTTGTTTGGAAATCCGGAGATTTGATTTAATATACCAAGTAGGTATCAGTTGATTATTATTTCAAAATGGTTTTGGAATAAAACCGGGTAATTGAATTCTGGAAAATTCTATTTAAATAATGTGTAAAGTTAAAATGAATCAACTATTGAACTTATTAAGTAAAGTTGATATTAATAAGAAGGAAATGAAAATTTTAATCTTGGAATTATAATTTAACTTGAGTATATGGAAGTGAATAGAAAATTTGAACTTAACTTGGGATAAGTTAAATAAATTGGACTTAAAATCAAATTGACTTGGGTTAAATTGAAATGTAAAATGACTTTATAATTGTGGATCATTGTGTAATGAATTGTACCCATAAGCTATTAAGTGTTATACTTATAATCTAAAATTGTGGATTTGAAATTTGCAAAGGATTAAGGTGAAAGAAAATTTGTATCTTTAAGAATCCAGTGATACATATATATAAAATCTGGAATTGTGATTATAAGATGAAAATAACTCAAATGAGCAATATAAGCTTTTAAGTAAATAAGTTGGTGAACTTAAGAATAGAAAAATCAGATTGTAAACCCAAGTAGAATGGAATTATAATCACAACTGGGAAATAGTTAAATGGTATGGTGAATTCAAACTTAATCCTAAATGAAATGTAAGTTGAAATAAGGTGAAGAAAATATAAAATATAAAAGATGTGAATGAACTTAGGTCAGTAAATAAATTTTGAACTTGTATATGGAGAACTAAAAATGGATTGAATTGGATTTAACTTCGATTAAATGAAATGGAGTTGAATTTGGATTGAATTAAAATCAAAATTCAGTTGTGTTACAAATAATTTTGAATAAAATTAAAGTCTTATTTAAGATAGTAAAGGAAATGGTATGAATTCAAGTTGGCTAAATAAAATTTAGTTGAACTTGAATTAAATTCGGAAAAGAATTGAATTTAAAGGAAGATTAAGTAAGAATGATATTGTATGAATAAAATTTTAACTCAACTAAATCTAAAGGAATTGTTTGAGAATGAATTTAGCGTAAGCTGAATTAAATAAAGAGAAGCTTGAAAATGAATTTAGTGTAAACAAAATTAAATGGAATTTGTATTGGCATGGATGAAATTTTAGTGGTTTGTTAAGGAAATTTCGAAAAGAAAAATAAAAACCCAGTTCTAGTATGGGATTTAGTATTGGCAATAAAAGCTGAGAGTGTGAATGAATAATGGAATTAGATTACAATAGTGATGGTTTGAATTATAAATAAATTCAAATGAGTGAAATAATTTAAAGTGGTCATATTATTAATAAAATTCAGAATGAAACGAGGAGATGAATTAAATTTTAAATGGAGTGAATGAGTAAACAAATTGAATTAAAATTTGTAAATGAATTGGAAATTGATTTAATGAGAATCAAATGAAAATGAAATAAAATTGATTTAAGAAGAAATGAAAATATCGTGAAAGAACTTAAGGAAATTGAAAAAAAAAGACCGTGGTTGAGCTTTATAAGTGATCTTGAATGAAATTTGTTTAGATAATAAAATGTAAATGCAAGTGAAAGGATTTTAAATAATTATTGTGATGAAAAGAATGTATGAGTTAAATAATACAGATTGGAATGAAATTAATATAAACTTAAGTTGGATGATAAGTTTGAAGTGAGAATAATGATTTAATTTAAAAATTGCAAGGAAATAAGAATATTTGGGATTGTGAAAATTCCGAATGAAATAAAATTCATATAAATTTAAACTAGAATTAATTTTAAATGGTTATAAGTTTAAGTGATGATTATTTCCTTGAATGACATGAAAATTTGTATAAGAATTGGTCCTTTTGTTGTATTTGGAGTTGAGTTGGTTTAAAGAAGCAAAGGAAATTGGTTTTTGAATCAATTGGAAATGGATTGAAATTTTATTAAGTGATTTTGCATATGAATGAAAATGGATCATCAAAGTAATGCAAATACTTTAAATTGAAAGTAAAATTTGGTTGTGAATCAATTTGGAATTGAATTGAAGTAAATTGATGCAAGTAATACACATGTTAATCATATTGATGTGAATATAAATTGTAAAAAGTAAACTTGAATTTAAATCATTCAAGTGAAATAAAATGAAGTTGGATTTGTTAGAAAATTAAAATGGTGATTGAAATCTTGGGATTTGCTTATAATATATGATTAACGGTTGAATTATGAAATTTGTTTTTTTAAACTATGAATTGATGTGTTTGGCTAGTTTAATGAAAAGAATGTTGATAAATTCTCATCTTTATTGGAAAATGATGTGTTTGTTTGAGTAAGTACAGGTACGGGAGGCAGTAGATAGAGTTGGAGCGCGTATATGCAATATAAATTAGTCGCATGCTTTTAAAATGCTAATATAGGTATGCCTACGCAATAAAAATAGGAAATATGAACAGTTTTTTGTTTTTCCGACCGTGTGGGTCGATGTATATATATTCATATCTATTGTGATATTACAAAAGCTCCTTCGTACAAGGGAGACTCTGCCAAAAAAATTTGGAAATTTTGGGAGTTGGAAATTTTTTTGAAAATTTTGAAACGTTTCGTTAACGACAAATTGATTTCAAATAACTATTAAAATAAAAAGCATTTTGGAATAGAAATAGAAACTAGCAGTTTTGATTTGAAATTAAAGGATTTGGGCAAAGTGAAATTGAGATTTTCACTAAGTAAGTTTTGTTATGGAGTTTGGAGCATTCTTCTACCTTAGCAAATTTCGGGGACGAAATTTTTATAAGGGGGGAGGAATGTAACGACCCGGAATTTTGGGTCATCGGATTTGAACATTTAATTCATTTTAAATGTCGAATATGGATTTTAATTTGAATTTTAAAATAAAAGACTTTGGTTAAATTAATAAAATTGGCTAAAATTTCAAATACGGTAATTTAATTGAAATTTGAATAATAATAGCTTAATATTAGAATTGTGATAATTGGTGAATCTTGGTGTAAATAAATATAAAAATGGTTTCTAAAATTTATTTAAGTTTATTTGGATTTAAATAGTAATGTTGGACAGTTGGATGGAATTAAAAGTCGATAAGTTGAATTTGGAATTCTATATTAATTTAATAATGGAGTTTAAAAATATAATAATGCAAATAATCAGATTCTAGTTCGAAATGAATCAGAATGGTTTTTGATATGAATATAAATTTTGTATGATTTATAATAAAGTTAATAAAAAATTAAAAGTGAAATTTTAAGTGATTTCAGCGATTTCGAAAATCGCTCGATTTAATCGAGAGTTAAAATAGGTTCAATGAAACCAGTTTCATTGAATCCGTAATAGTTAGTTATTATCGGATTTCAATTTTCGTAGCAATCGGAGTTGTCGTTTGACCCTGGCAGCTTAAAACGCATAGAACTATTTTAATCGATTTAAATTAAAATTGATCGTTTATTTCCGTAACTTGCACATACGATCGAATTAGCTTCCGAAACACGTTCCATTGTGTTCGAAACATAGGTAAAACCTTAGAAACGCCTGTCGGCACGCGTCGTTTGGAGATCGTGTGTAAAGGTTGCTTTAAAGTGAATTAAATAATTAAATAATCGGTTATACGTATACATATACGTTTTTCTCAGGGCCGAAACCCTAGAAAACATGCAGCCACTTCCTCTTATGTTCAATGGCCGATACACTTCTTTTTTCCTCCCTCAATTTCTCCTTATCCACGCTATAATTCGCAAATCTTCCAACATGAAAATTGTAGAGCGTGAGAAGATCTTCAGATCCAACGGTTGATCTTGTTTGAAGCTGTCGTTTGGAGGTGCGGTTTGGTTCCGTTCACCGTGAGTTAGAGCGCGATTTTTGGAGCATTGGTGAATTCAAGCTTTGTCGTGGTTCGGTCGATGGTGGGGGCCGTTACGAGCTATAGCGTGGTAGGTTTTGATCGAGCTCGTGTGAATCAAAGATGGAGGGGTGGTAAACCCTAAATCATGAATTTTGGGTTCGTTCGTTCGAACCTGGAATGATTGCATGCGTGAGGAAGATGAGTCAACTTGCGGCCTTGATTTTGTTTCGAGATCTTGCGGCCAAGATTTTTGTTTGGTATTAAAATTTAAATAAAAATAAGATTTGTTTTAAATTATATATTCAAACTTTAAACTTGAATATCTTTCGCGTACATTATCAGATTTCGACGAAACAGGCAACGCCGAAATTGCAGAGACGTGTACTATGCAGTGGAGCCATTCTGGAATCGTTCCGAGCAAGTAAAAATTTAGGTTAAATCGAACGCCGTACGATTTAATTTAAATTTGAACACTCGTCGATAACCCAAGGTGAGTTATTCTCACTCACATCTGGATACTAGTAATTTAAATAGCTAATATTTAAATGGTTGATTGGTTGATTAGCTGAATATGATAATTATTATCAAATTAAATCTATATTTATTTGTTGTGCCAATATCTGTGGATGTAGGGAAACAGGTTGGAGGGATCCAACTAGATTCCTCACAAATAGAAATTTATTTATATTCTATGATATATCTCATTTATATTCTATAATAAATTGTTTTAGATCCTGTTATACTATGCTCTATTTATATACTGTGTTAGATTAAATTGAATTGTGTTGTGATATGATTGGGTGAATACAACCTGGGAATTTAAATATAAATAAATAAATTGGGTTTAAAGGAAATAAAAGGAATTCTTAAGTAACGAATTTAAAAGGGATTAAATTCAAGGAGTGGGTTGAAAATTTGAAGTGTTTGAAATTGTGATTTCAAAGGGAAATGAGAATTTTTAAAAAATAGCGAGATTTCTTTTCAAAGGATGGAAGTGTGCTTTCTCCTGGAAACTTTAGTATGTTTTTAAGAAAAGTTTTCAAATATAGATCTGTAGTTTAACAATGTTTTGGGATATTTTAGAAAGAAATATTATTTTTAATTGTTTAAAGTGTAAGTAAATATTTATTTATGTAATTATGGTAATTAATTATTTTTATAAAGTAAAGTAGTATTAAGTTTTCAAAAGGAAATTATAATATAAATATTTAACTTAATAACTTTATTTTTAAAAGTTAAAATTGACCTTAAGTACTTAGGAAACCTTCGTATATTTCCTTAAGTATTATTTTCGATCAAATAATTTCTAGAAGCTTTATTTTATATATTTTAAACATATATTTGAAAATGAATTTCCAGGAAATAGCAATGCATTTAAAAATAAAGGAGCTATTTTTAAAGTATCGAAAGGAAAGCTACGGGATGAACGTAAAATTGATTTGGGATAAAACGTGTAGGATTGATAAAAAGAATTCTTTGGGTTATCCTAGAATAGAAGTATATTCCCTGAAAAGCCAAGTACATTTTTAAAGCCAGTTTTTGAAAGGTTAGAAGTTGTATTAAAGAATGTTTTCAAGAAATTACTTAAGTTATAAGAATTTTAAAACTAAGCATTTATCAAATTAGATGTAGAAGTAATTATTTTAATGGTAAGTAGTATTATGCAAGGTTTGAGAACTCGGTTTCGGTCTCGGTTTCGGTCATTTTAAATTTCCATGGTTTCGATCAATTTCGGAAGTTTCGGAGGTTTCGGTTTCGGTTTCGGTTTCAAATTTCTGTATTATTTAATGGAAAAGTTAAAGACATACCAACTAGAATTAGACTAAAATTCTAAATATAATAATTCATTAGTTAACCATAAATTAAAATAAAATACTATAACTAGACTAACTTTACCAAGCAAATCCAAGTAAAATGAACAGTATATTTGCTGTAACTAATACAAATGCAGGCCCAAATAATATCTCAGCCCAATATATAACCCTAAATCAGCAATCTCTTTCAATTCCTCTCGTCTACTCACCTAGACTAAATAAATCGAAACTGATGCCGACCAGAAGAAAAGAAAAACTGCTTTCAACTCCCTCTCGTCTGACTCTTCATCGCCACTTTTCTTCATCTTCACTTCAGCTCGCCTCAAAGAAATGTAAGTCGATGTCGACTAGGGCAAGCAAAAAAAAAGACGCCGAAGCTTAGAAAAAAGACGGCAGATCGCTATTTGTTGATTTCGAGCTGCAATTCTAGCTCAGGTAATTTGTTAAATTTTGATTTCGATTTTTTTTAAACCCTAGCCGAAACCGAGTTTTAAGCTCGATTCCGGTTCGGTCGGTGTCGGCACCGGTACGGTACCACCGAAATTTCGGGGTACCGACCGATACCTCATACCTTGGTATTATGTTTAAAAGAATACTATTAACATTTATACTTTATAAATGGTTCTATTTTAAAGATAATCAATTAAAGTTTTATTTGAAACTTGTATTGAATTTCATAGCTTTATTTTAAAATCTAGTATGACTTAACTTTATTTTAAAGATAATAGTTTATATTTTATTTAGCAGTTTTATTCAAGATATTTCTAAAGGATATATATATTTTAAATCAGTATGTAGGAAGTTTTAATATAAATGTTTAATGTATAGTATTTAAATTATTTTAAACCTTAAACATTGGTACTTGGATGTTTTCAGAGGAAGTAAAGGTTTGAGATTTTACTCCATGAAAAGAGTTGGGTTGCAAACTGTTTCAAAAGGGTTTGAAAAGGAAATTATATCTCGCAAGGATATTTTTGAGGAAATAAATAATTTGGCAATTATTTATTATGTGATGGATGTTTATGAATATTAATTGATAGTTAAATCACCGACTATCAATATTGGACAAATGCATTGATTGTTTCGAAGAGACCGGGATCGAGATTTATTTCTCGAAAACCACTTCGATCTGGTATGTACGTTTTCGTGGGAAAAATGAGTTCGGAGTCGAAGATGGAGCGGTGAAGTGTAAGGGCTAATTGCTACTAATCCTGAGGATATTTTCAAAATGGATGTAGTAAATGTAGTGCCTTCGGTTCCGTTCGAACCTGGGACGGACTTGTATGGATGAATGCTTTCGGAACATCGTAAGGTGGGCGATGGGCATTCTAAGTGATACGATCTTAAAGGTAACACTTAGCCTCAAGCCTCATCAGTCGGGAATGACTGAAAATTAGGGGTTATGCAGCAAGGCTTGGTGGGCAGCACCCATTTCCGAATAAGGTCATTCCTGTCTAGATATCCCTTTTTATTTCGGCTTAGTGGTGCGGTTGCTGATCCCAACCGTGGGGTGATCTTACTCGGGATTATCCAGTAAGGGATAATCCAGGCCTTGTGTTGCAGGGGATCTGGCGTGGTCCTCGGTACACTGATCTAGACCAGATACTGTGACAGGTGGTACCCCAGTGCCTAGTCATTAGTTGGAAATCCATTCTCCATACGCGCCTTCTACGAGTTTTGTTTGTGTTACCCACTCCGTGGCAAGTAGCTTGAATTTAATCATGTAACAATTTCGGCTATTTTATAAGTATTTGTATATAGACCCTATTATAATATCAGAGGATTTTTATAAAAAGTGTTTTAGCTATCGTAAGGTAAAAACCCGACATGTTTATTTGTGGTGTGGTCTTACGAGATGCTTTTGTTTTCAAAGGATTTTTAAAACTTTAATAATCAATTTGGGTGTATTATTATCAGCTGGTATTCCATACTGACTCGGGTGTTATTTCACTATAATGCTCGGGTCAGACCGAGTATTATATGTTCAGGACAGGATGCTATGGAGCAGGAGAGGAGCTGTAGTCCGAGACGTATTATCCGTACTTGTATATATATCCGCTGCTGTGATTGTTTGGAATTGTCTGACTGGTAAATGTTGTTTGTTTGAGATACTCTGATGATACATTGTATAAAACAGATATAGTTTTAATTTTGTGTAAAGCGCTATTATTGACTATTATATTTTATCCGCTGCGACTGTGAGATTCTGATATTGTTTAGTTTCTTCTCTCTTCTGTCTTCTTTCTTTTTCCCTTAACAATCTGTCTTTTCCGGCACTTGATCATCGGCATATCATACTGTGGAGTATTTTGTGTCGATTTACGAGGGTCGAGAAGGGCGGGTCGTCACACGTACAGTTAGTATGTTGCCTTCTGTGTAGGCTAGATTATCATTTGTGTTGAGGATGTTGATTCACATAGTGCGAAGTATTACTCCAATCTATCGAGCTTCCTTCATGGCCCGTAGGATAGCAAGTTGAAAGTTGGAGACATGATAAGTTTATGAGACTTAGTTTCTGTGTGAGGTTGAGAAACGCTTTTGCATTGTTGGTGCGAAGAGAACGGTATCATATTTATCTAAAAACCACTTCGGACCAACGTATATGCGACGATTGTGCAGGTTGCTTATGATGATATTGATATTCCAGATTTTCATAGTGGGGGACTGTTTGTTGATTGTTTGGGGTTAAAATCCCAATATACATCCAGTAGCCGTGGTCTCTTCATTATGAAATATCCAATGCGAGGACTATTCGCTATTAATCATAGGGATTTCCCGACAGGATGTGGTAGGAAAGTACCTTCGGATAGTCCTGTTCCTGGACAACTTGTATGAATGTTTGTCTGACATTGCATTTCTAAATATTACGTACATTGATTTTTACAAACGTACATCAGTGGTGGCGGGGAAGGCAACTTCTCTTAGCTTAACACACTCCCTGAAACGTATGAGCTTAAGGATTGTATTTTTGTAGAAGGCAATTAGTAGTCAATGAAAATGACCATGTGACATTCAAATTGATGTGATATGTGATTGTGAAAGGTAATCGTTACCTCTAGCCTCATCAAACCGGAAATGACCAAAATAGAGTTAGATGCAGCAGGGCTAAATGGGTCATTCCCAAGTAGGATATGATCATCCTCTTCTAAATATATCTTTACATGATATGACATCATGTATTTTATTATTGTAGATTGTATGCTAGAGGGCCCTCGAAAAATATCGGTAACGACTGTAGGATGGTAAATTCGGTACCATCTAGGTATAGAGGTGGGCCGGTGTTGTGTTGGTAGAGGAACATTTGTGATGGTCCTCGGTGCATTCTTCTAGAGATGTACTACCGGAAGGTAGTCCCTTCACCTGGTCATTTGTATGGAAATCTAAACCCCACTAAGAACTGCGATTTTGTTTGTAAAGGCTTAATGAATAGCCTCAAATGCTATATGGGAAACCGTTTCGACTATGATTGATATTATTTGTGTATGCTAGAAACTAGTGTAATATAAGAGGATTTGACATGGAAGAAATGTTTTAGTTATCATAAGGTAAAAACATGTCCGTGTTTATGTGTGGGCGTGTCTTACGGGATACTGTTGTTTTGATAAAGGAAAAGTTTGGTAATTTAATAAATTCAGTGGAGTGTGTTTTCACGCTGGTTTACCAGACTGATCCAGGCGTTCTTCCCCTTCAATGCTCGGGTCAGTCCGAGTACATTTACAGGTTCAGATTGGTGCTTTTGGAGTTTTAGCAGGCGAGCTGGAGATCTTCATTCCATCTGTTTTGATTATTGATTATCCGTTGCATTGTTTAGTTGTTTATATTGTCAGCAATTGTGAGGACAGGTTATTATAACTGTCCAGGCTGATAATTATTGTTTGATTGTTGAACTCTGATTGATGTATGTATATACAGTTCTATTTTGTAAAGATCATTGATATAATATTATATGTTTTCCGCTGTGATGTGAGATAATGTATTGTTATGTTTTGTTCTACCTTCTGTCATTCTTCTCTTCTCTTCTTCTCTCTTCTTTTCTTTCTCTTGACTTTTTGTCAGTCTGTGTTTTTTTGGGTCGGACATGTGTGTTTTATTGTCGATTTAAAGGGCACGGATTTGCGGGTCGTTACATTTGGTATCAGAGCTTAGATTTTGTATATGCCTAAACTTCGATGTGTAGTCAGTATAGATAGGGACAATAGCACCCTAGATTGAGTTTGAGTGTACTATATATATGAGCGTGTATTTGTTAGTGAATATAAAATATTTTATATTGTGTTTACTTATCCGTTGAGCTGTTTGTGAATTCTGGTCGGTATATGGCCATGTTATCTATAGGGATTTTCAAACACTAAAACGAGGCAAGTTGATATAGTATCATTTTAAATTGGGTAAATGAAATAATTTTACCTTGTTTATATTTTATATATAAAGGAAATAATTTTTCAGAAAATTATTAAAGTGTAAATAAATGAATTGTTTGGTTGTTTGAAAATGCAAGTATATATAAGTTAATAAAAGTTGTTTGAATAATCTAAATAAAAGCAACAACTGTAAAAGGCTAAATTATATAGGCAAATCAATTATAAGTATGGAATTATAATTAATATGGCATACAATTGTGAAATAATCTTATATATAAGAAATGAATATTTTATAAATATGAGTTATAGATAAAAATGGATTTAAGCTAAGAATGTGTGAAATTTGAATTCTATTGATTTTGAAAGTTAATTTTCAGATTAAAGAGGTTATATTATTATAAATCTAAATAAGATAAATGAATTTGGAATGAATCTTATGTAAGTAAAGTAAAATAGTGAAATTATATAAGTAAGAAGATTTATAAATGTGATTAATAAAGATAAAAGAAAATTTTGAAAGAATTTAAAAGCATTGAATTCGCTACTGTTACTAGAAAGTAATAACGGTGATGACTGCAACATCATTAGTATCATTTTCGAGTTTCTGTGTGACAGATTTGCTGTCAATAGTAAATTGAGTTAAGTTTTGTTTTGATAAACAAATTTGAATTTGAAATCCAATTTGAAATTGATGAATCTAAGTGAAATGAGTTTTGGATTTATAGTATGAAATAAAATTTTAGCTTTGGTAAAGTTATAATAAATCTGAGATAGTATGGTAAATATATGATTTGAAATTTAACTAAACGACTGTTAAATAAATTGAACTGGATTTTAACTGGATTATATAAGTTATTGAAATGAAATTAAACTTAAGTGGTTAGTGATTATATAATATAAATTTGGAAGTTTAGATAAATAAGTTGTATAACTTATAAAATAAGAAAATGTAAGTAAAACGAATAGTTAAAATGGTTAAGCAATTTTGTTAAGCAAAACGAAATCTGAATATGAATAAGTGACCTGAATTTGACATAAGTAGAAGTTAAATAAAATAGAATTTGAATTAAATTAGTAGTGAACTTAAGTTGTAGAGTGAAAGTGAATGTAAATGAAGTTGAAATGAAACATAACTTAAGTGATGTTAATTGAAGTTGATTTTGGTATCGAAGTAAATTAATAAAGTGAATAAAATAAATATAAATTTGAGTTATATAATGAAATTCAACTTAAAATTTCGAATGAATTAGCATTAAAAATGTTGTTGTTAAGAAGTTGCGAATTAATAATAATATTGAAAGTGTTGCATAAAAATTGATTATAGTGAATAGTAGAATTCAATCTAAATTGAATCTTAAACCAATTGTAATTAAAAGTGTTAAACCAAACTGAATGTAAAGCAAAGTAAATAAATTTGGTAATGTTGGTTATACATTGATTGTTAGATTGATGTTAGTTGATGGTATATAAATTCTTATGAAATTGAATTTGATTTAAATTGGAGTGAACAATTTGAATATTAATCAGTGAATGTAAACTAATTAAATATGAATAAATGAATGTTAGTAAAAAAATTCAATATTAATGAATCAAATGTGATTAAATTGAAAACCGAATAATGAATATTAATGAGAAGTGGATTTATATTGGTATGTTGGATGATAGTTGTTTGATGGTTGGATTTGTTGCTTTTGATTGCATTTGCTATATTGACATATATAGTTGTTGGTATATGTTGTATATTGATATTACTTTCATATATACATGTTTCTCATTGTTTGTTGAGTATTTAGTAGGGGCGGATGGCGCTTGTTTCGCATTTGGAGCTCGCTTTCGTGCTATATTAGCCGTCTATGCTCGCTAATAATATATAAGGTACCTATCTCAGATTAATTGTACTTTTATACTTTTTTCCCTTTGGGATGCCTCATCTTCGAAGATGAGATGTATATTTGTGATATATGTATATATATTGTGATCCCACTATGATCGAACCACGCAAAGGAGAAGCTGGCGATTTTATTTCAAGATTTAAAGCGTTAGAAAAATTTTGAGAAAAATTGGAAAAAAAATTTGTGATAACCAAATGTTTGATTATTGAGTTATAATTTGAAATGATGTTAGTTGGTTTTGAAAAGATAACTATGAATAGATTTGAAAACATAGAAAAGTTTTTGTAAGAAGTTTAACTAATGATTTTGGAAAAGTTAAAAGGTTTCAATAATGTTGGATATTTAGTTTAAACGAATTGTTTATGAAAAGTTGATGGATTTTGTGACTTTTTCTTACTTGGTAATTTTGGGGATGAAATTCTTTTAAGTAAGGGAGAATGTAACGACTAGAATTTCAGTCATTTGAAATTTTTATATTTAATTGATTTTAAAAATTCGCAAGTAAATTTAATAAGCTGAATAAATTATATTTTGAATATCTGGATTTAATTGAATAATTAAATTGTTAATTTAATATTTGAAATTGCTGAAATAATTGGAATATGGATTTAATGTGTGTGAAAATTATTTATAAAGTTGTTTTAAATTATATTTGAATTAGAATGATGTTGGTAAACTTTTAAAATTGAATTAAAAGTTAAATTATAAAAATTGAATATTTTAATATTTAATTGACGAGTGAAATTGGTCATTTTTCAAACAGTCTCGAATTTTGGCGAAACCATTTCATTGGATCTGTAATGTTATATTATTATAAGATTTCAAATTTCGTGTCAATCGGATTTACGGTCTGTCCGGGACAAGTTAAAACGCGTAGAAATCTGTTTAAGTGAAATTTAAATTTAAATAGTCGACTTGAAAACCTATCTTTCAAATACGATCGAATTGGCTCTCGATATATATTCCATTGCATTCAGAATAGGGGTAAAACATTATAAACACCAGGCGTAATGTTTCGTTTCGAGTTCGGAAAATTTCCGGATGAATAGTGCGTGAAAATTTTCTATATAAGGACCTAACTTTTTCACAATTACAATATATTAGGGTTTTAAGCCCTATCCGCCACTTCGTCAAGCAATGGCCAAAATTTTCGATTCTTCCACCCTTAATTTCTTCTAATCTATTAACTATTACGAAAAAATTTCAACTATAATGTTGTATAGCTTCACGAGCTCGATGTATCCAACGGTCACGATCGCCTATGGCTTAATGAAACGATGGAAAATCTTGTTCGACTGCCGTGCGTTCAAGCACGAAATTTGAGACTAATAGGAGACCGATTGCAAAGTGGTTCATGGCGTGGGGGGAGCTCGAGTAGTCGCATGGAATGGTGGCGGCTGGTCATTATGAAGGTGGACGATGGAGGCGAGTTAATTCGTTGATGATAGGCGGCCATGGGTTTTTGTCGTGCGTCTTAGCCGATGAGGTAGAAGATAACATTCGTGGCCGAGATTCTGTCAAGAAAAATTTAATGGCTAGATTAAACTAAGGTTAAAAAAATAGCAAATATATATATATATATATATATATATTAATTCGTATAATGTTTAAAATATCGTAACTTTGTCATATGAGGTCTGTTTCGGACGAAATGACTTGCGTTGGGTCCGTATTGACGAGCACTACATTATGGAGCTGGATGGGGATTTATTTGAGCTAGTGAAAATTTTGGTTGGAATTAAACGCTTTTTTAATTTTAATGAGAATAAATCGCTAACGCGATGACTACAACCAATGTGAGTACAACTCACTCTTTCTGACTCACTGATATATTTATATAAGTGAGAATAAATATTATTTATGATGATTGATGATTATTTGGATGATATATGTTGTATTATCTATATATTAATTGGTATTTGGATATATACCTGTCTAGTGGAGTAGATGACCCCATACGTTTCCATGTATGAGCGGATGACCCTTTGTACGCGCGTCTGCCTTGAAGCGGATATCGTACACATATTTCTAATATGTATATTTCCTGCAGGTGACAGGTTGGAGGGATCCAATTGGATTCCTCACCGGTATTGATTTATTTTCAGATATTGTGATATATTCTGTTATCATATAACATATGATGTGTGGATGCCGTGATTGATGTATTTAGTGCTGTTGCAGCATTGGGCCTATATTTTGGTAATTTAAAATGTTAAAGTGAAGATTTCCAAATTTAAAAGGATTTTTAAAGCGATTTGGAAAATAGATGTTTTATTGATTTTTGAATTTTTAAGTAAATTGATTTATTTTAAATAAATAAATATTATAATTTTTATGTTATAAAAATTATGATGTTTTATGAATTATTATTGAAATGTGATTTTTGAAATGTGAAATTAACTATTTTGTGAAATAGTATAAATTGAGATTTTTGATTTATTATAAATGGTTTATATAAAAGACTTAAAAAATTGATATTTTATAAATTCAAATATTGGAATTATAAAGCGAGTTTTATAAGTGTTAAAATAGAGTGATAGATGGAGTTTATAAGTGAATAAGATTTATAACTATGAAGTTATAAAATAAATGAATTTGTAAAATAAATGATTTATAAGTAATTAACTTATAAATTGGATTTTAGCATATAAATGGGATATAAATGGAACTGGTTAGTAAAAGTGATTTCATAAGTTGAAATTTTTATAAAATAGAAATGTGGATTTATAAACATTGTTTTATAAATCCGAAATCAATTGAAATTGATAAGTTAAATTTGGAAGTTATTAAGGAGATATATTCATGATTTTGGACAGTGGATAATCCTTTAATTAAATGTGCCGTAGTAATGAATTGGATAAAGGATTATATTCACGATTTTGGACAATGGAAAATTCTTGAATTAAATTCATAGAAGCTTTAATTTGGTAAACGATTTATATTCACGATTTTAGATAGTGAATGATATATTAAATAAATGTTTTAGGAAGTGATCTTTTAAATAGAGTAAAATGGTTTTGAAGATGGTTTAGAAAAAAGTTAAATAACGAGTACATAGATTTCAACATTCGTTGTTGAAATAGACGTTTTCGAGAAATAAGGAAATGATGGACTATAACACTGTTGTTATAGAAAATGATTTTCGAAAGGAGATGTTTTATATAGTATTGGGATTTATATATCTATCTTATTTTCAAATCCCTATACTAGCGATTTTGGGTTGTCGTAGCGATGTTTTAAGCAACATTCGTTTTGATCCGAATAAATGTGTTTAAAGAGAATGGTTTCCTTAAAGAATAAAATATATACTTAATTGTGAATTAAGTATATGTGATATTTTCTAAATGTTGAAAATAAACAGAATTATGGATTACTTATTTATTAAATAAGTATTTGGAAATGTTTTCCTATGTTGAAATAATTTTGAGAATATATCTTTTTAAAAATAATTTGAAGTGAATATTTGGCAAGTAATTTAATTAATAAAAGATTAATTAAAAGGGCCTAGTGTTTGTTTACGGTGCTAGATATTTTTTTGTTTTCTTTGATAGTTAAATAACCGACTATCAAAATTAGCCAAATTTTAGTTTCTCGACTTGATATGGGAACTATTTAGTCGTACACTTAGTACGTAGCCTTCTATGTAGGCTTGATTATCATTTGTGTTAAGGATGTTGATTTGTATAATGCGGAGTATTACTCCAATCTATCGAGCTTCCTTCTTGGCCCGAAGGATAGAAAGTTGAAAGTTGTAGACATGATAAGTCTATGAGACTTAATTTTCTGTGTGAGGTTGAGAAATGCTTTTGCGTTGTTGATGCAAAGAGACCGGGTTCGGATTTATCTGAAAACCACTTTGGACCAACATATATGCGACGATTGTGCAGGTTGCTTATGATGATATTGATATTTCAGATTTTCATAGTGGAGGACTGCTTGTTGATCGTTTGGGGTTAAAATCCCAATATACATCCGGTAGTTGTGGTCTCTTCATTATGAAATATCCAATGCGAGTACTATTCGCTACTAATCCTAGAGATTTCCCGATAGGATGTGGTAGGAAAGTACCTTCGAATTGTCATGTTCCTAGAAAACTTGTATGGATGTTTGTCTGGCATTGCATTTCTAAAGATTACATACATTGGTTTTTACAAACGTACATCAGTGGTGGCGGAGAAGGTAAATTCTCTTAGCTTAACACCCTCTTTCAGACGTATGAGCTTAATGGTTGTATTTTTATGGAAGGCAGTTAGTAGTCAATGAAAATGGTCGTGTGGCATTCAAAGTGATGTGATATGTGATTGTGAAAGGTAATCGTTACGTCAAGCCTCATCAACCGCAAATGACCAAAACAGGGTTAGATGCAGCAGGGCTAAGTGGGTCATTCCTATGTAGGATATGATCATCCACTTCTAGATATATCTTTACATGCTATGACGTCGTGTATCTGATTATTGTGGTTTGTATGCTAGAGGACCCTCGGTAAAGTCGGTAATGATCGGAGGATGATAAATTCGGTACCATTAAATTATAGAGGTGGGCCGATCTTGTGTTGGCAGAGGATCATTTGAGATGGTCCTCGGTGCATTCTTCTAGAGATGTACTGCCAAAAGGTAGTCTCTTCACCTGGTCATTTGTATGGAAATCCAAACCCCACTACGAGCTGCGATTTTGTTTGTAAAGGCGTAATGAATAACCTCTAAATGCTATACGGGTAACCATTTCGACTATGATTGATATTATTATATATACTAGACAATAGTATAATATGAGAGGATTTGATATGAAAGAAATATTTTAGTTATTGTAAGGTAAAAACATGTCTGTGTGCATGTGTGGGCGTTTCATACGAGAAACTTTTGTTTTGATAAAGGAAAATTTTGGTAATTTAATAAATTCAGTGGAGTGTGTTTCTCACGCTTGTTTACCATACTGATCCGGGCAATCTTCCCTTTCAATGCTCGGGTCAGACCGAGTGTATTTACAGGTTCAGATTGGTGCTTTTGGAGTTTCAGCAGGCGAGCTGGAGATCTTCATTCCGTATACGCATATCTGTTTTGATTATTGCTTATCTGCTGCATTTCTTAGTTGTTTATATTATCAGCAATTGTGAGGACATGTTATTATAACTGTCCAGACTAATAATTATTTTTTGATTGTTGAACTCTAATTGATGTATGTATATATAGTTTCTATTTTGTAAAGGTCATTGATATAATATTATATGTTTTCCACTGCGATGTGAGATTATGTATTGTTTAGTTTTGTTCTACCTTCCCTTTTTCTTCTCTTCTCTTCTTCTCTCTTCTTTTCTTTCTCTTGAATTTCGTAAGTTTGTGTTTTTTTGGGTCGAACATGTGTGGTTTATTGTCGATTTAAAGGGCATGTATTTGCGGGTCGTTACAGCAACGATAGCAAGCAAAATGTGGATGGACGTATGCCTCACTACTGGAGAGAATATCTTATCATACTCCAATCCCTTTCTTTGTGAAAACCCTTTAGCTACTAGTCTAGCCTTGTATCTCCCATCATCATTTACCTTGAACACTCACTTACAACCTATGGCTCGGCTTTCTTGAGGAGGTGGTAAAAAATCCCAAGTCTTGTTCTTCTTCAACGGCTTAACTCCTCTTCCATAGCGCACATCCACTTCAATCTGTTACATGACTTCAAAGCTTCATCAAGGTCAAGCAACTCCTCATGAACCACATGTAGGGCACAGTCAAACTGATTACTAAGGCTAAGGTTCGCAAACTGCCAATCATCGTACCTTTCGAACGGCCTAATAGTCCTACGACCTATCCGGGTAGGTACTACTTCGCCTAAACTCCATTCAGCTCCACTTTGAACTGAACTTCCTCTAAATTCAGGCACATCACCTGCACTACTAGAAGATACCTGTGGACTATCCTGTGATGTTTCATCAACTGCAATTTCCTCGACAGCAGCAATAACAACTCTACTTATTGGCTGGAACATGAGAACTTCTTCCATCTCCTTAGCCCTATCAGAATCTCCTGATGTGGTAGGTAGCTTCTCATTCGGATTGAACATCGCAGACTCATCAAAAGTAACATGTCTAGAATGGAAAATCTTTCTATCAAAAGGGTTCTAAATTCAATATTCTTTAATATCATCAGTTTATCCCATTAGTATGCCCTTGTATTCTCTAGCCTCCAACTTATCATCACATATATGGTGAACGTACACAGGACAACCAAAAATTTGGAAGTAACCAAGATACATTGCTTTACCTCTCCACTTTTTCACTGCAATCTTCTCATCTATGGATGAGCATGAAATTTGATTTATAATATGTGCCGCAGTTGATAATGCCTCAGCCCAAAAGCCTCTAGACTAGCTCGCCATCAATCTCAAGCAACGAGCCTTCTCCAGTAGAGTCATGTTCATCATTTCTGCAGCCCCATTGGATTGCGGATCTCCGAGTGTAGTGAAATGTCTCTGAATGGCATGTTGTCTACAAAAGCCGAGGAACTTCCTAGAAACAAATGCATTTCCATTATCAGATCTCAACACCTTCAACCTTGAACCAGATTGGTTCTTAACAAGCGCTTTCCAGACTTTGAACTTCTCAAAACCTTTTGATTTGGCCTTCATCACAGAAACCCATACTTTTCGAGAAAGTCATCAATGAAAGAGATAAAATACTTTGCTCCTACAAGAGAAGTAGTAGAAACTGGTCCCCAGACATCAATATGCACGCACTCAAGTACTCGCCTCGATCTACGAAATCCAACTCCAAAAAATACTTTAGTTTGCATGCCTAACACACACTTCTGGAAAAGTCCATCTTGCTGAAGCTTTCACTTTTGATCATCTTCTGTCTCCAAAGCAATTCTAAGCTCTTCTCTGAATATGACCTAACCTGAGATGCCAAAGATTTGTGATATCCAAAGCACGAGAACTGTCTACCCTAACACACGACTTTCTAAGAACTGTGGTTCCTTTCAACAAATACAGATTTCGAAACAATTTTTTTCATAAGAACTAGTGCACCTCTCGAAACCTTCAGACAATCTTTCTCGATAGTTACATTGCATCCCAAAGATGGCAATTATCCTAAAGAAATTAAAGACTTCTGAAGACCTGGAACATACTAGACACCTGTCAAAGTGCGTATCACTCACCTTCACCCATTGCTCTACAGCTAGTATCATTTTCCATAAGAATAGAGCTTCCCTCTTGTCCAACGAAAGAACTGAATTTATCCTTATTAGGCGTTATATGGAGAGATCCCCCGAGTCCAGCACCCGATAGTCTGAGACATCTGACACTGCTACAGACAACATATCGTCAGATACAGACTTCTTCACCGCAAATGATGAAGATCTGTCTTCTTCCTTCTTCTTCAAATTTGGAAAATCCTTTTTCCAATGATTAAGTTTCTTGCCGATAAAACACTTTCCTTCCTTAGACTTTTCTCTTCTGCCATTATTGGGCTTTCTGAACTTGGAACGCCTTCTAGAGTGCCAATTCTTCTTATCTTATCTACCTCTTTCAACAAACAGGTCATGGCTACTACTTCCACCTCTACTTCTTTCACTTATCTCCTTCATCTGATCTCTCAAGCCCTTAGATAGAAGGCCTAACTTCACATCTTCCAATGTCAATGTGTCTCTAGAGAAGATAAGGCTGTTAGCGAAACCTGTGATTGCTTTGAAAGAGAACACAAAAGAATCATTGTCATTTGCTCCTCATCCATCTTCAAGTCAACGGTCTTCATCTTCATCACGAGAGCATCAAAGAAATTAAGATGTTCCTTCATTGAAGTACCATCTCCCATCCGCATGGTGAAAAATATCTTCAGCAATATTAGATGGTTAGTCAAAGATTTCTTCAAGTAGAGATTTTCTAGCTTGGTCTAAATGCCCCTAGCAGTGGTCTCACTGCTAATCTCTGAGATGACATTTTCTCTCATGGCTAGTTGTAAAGTGGTAAATTCCCATTTCTCCATCTCCTTTCTTTCTGCGACTGAGATGTCAGCCGTCAATTCCTCAGGGGCAAACACTACTGGATGGACTTCATTCCTCATCAGAATAGCCTTCATCCTCCATTGTCACTTCTCGACGTCTTTATCCCCATTCCATTTCAATTGCCAACTGTGATCCTGATGCGATATACATCCCTTTAGTATAGGGTCTTGTAAAAACTGGAGTTACTTCATCTCCTGCCATATCGTCTAACACTTCTCAATCAAACTTGCGGCTCTGATACCAGACTGTTGGAAAAAATCCCTTCAAATGATCAATCTAAGGGAATAAAAACCCAACGCAGTGGAAAACAACTGGATCGTGATTGTAGTATGACGATACAAACAGAGATAAACACTAGAACGGACAGTCACAAAACAATCCAATGCAAAAAATAAATAACACTAGTATTTATAGTGATTCCACTACCGCGAGGCAGTGTACGTCCACTTAGGGAGAGGAGATTTTATTTATCATTAAAAGATTAGAGTTACAAGATTGATTCACTTTTAGAGGCTATACATAAGAAGAACTGTCAATACAGACAAAATTCTACAGAGTTTCAGCTTTCTAGCTTGGCTTTGAAATTGGCTGAAATTAGCTCTCAATTTTGGCTGCCATTATTGCCGAAAACCTCCTCTATTTATAGATTGAAAGAATGAGGAGGGTAGCTACTATATAGAAGCCCTGTGGTTCGGTTCGGCATGCATCTGGTTTGGTTCGGCAAAATGCCGAGCGAAAATTTGAACTGGCATTTCCCTTATTGGAGCGGCATGCTCAAATACCGAATGAAATACTTCATTCGGCAAAATACCGGATGAAAATTTTTGTTCAGCAATCCTTTTAACTGCTCCAATTATTTCATTCGACAAAACTTTCCTATGCTCCAAATTGCCAAACGAAACTTTCTTTTCTCTCCACTCCAAATTACTGAACGGTTCAACCATCACTCATCTCTTCCAAGCCCTAGCACTATGTCTTCTTCCTCTAATTTCATCGAACAAAGTTGCACTTCCACCAAACGAGTTTGTCTACTTCAAACCCAACGCCTAGGGTTTCGGCTTGGCTCCCTTCCTCCATGAGCTTCTGCGTCATGGATTAGGTACCAATTCTAACAAAAGGCGGGACATGAGCGAAACTCAAAGGTCATTGGTTATGCTCAGGGCACTACTGTACATGCAGCCTAGCGCAAGGGTTGAGTTTATACTAACACGAACACATTAATCTAAAATATATAATGATCAGCTAAAACTTAACATACATCGAAAAAGTGAATTGTAAAGCAATAAATTTAGGGTTCAAGGCACCTAGCTAAAATACAAACTATGAATCATATAACAACCATAAAGCAACGAAAGGAAAAAGAAATACCATTAAAGCTTCCTAAAAAACAATAATCCATAAATAGAAATATTTTAAAAGGATAAATCACGGCCTGAGACTCGCACAACCACATGCTTTTGTTGCAACACCACAATAGTTGTGTTATACAACAATGATTCCAATGAAACCCAGACCAGGCTATGCGATAAAATGGAGGAATTACTTCATCAGAAAATTACAGCAAAGATTAATTAAATTTAGAACTTTGAAATATAAAAAATCAACAAAAGCAAGATTGAAAGAAGAATCATCCTTCATTCTAACCATCTACACCTAATCGATCGCAGTTCCAGTCTCCTTGGATAGGAACTCGGCCATCATCTCCTCAGCAATTGCGAGTAGACTATATTGGAAAATAAATATCAGCTATAAGCATTATATATGTAAACATACATGCACACACGCACAACAGCACGCGCGTGCACGCGGACACATATATGTATGTATATATGTATCTATGTGTTTGTACACACACAACTATATATATAGTTGCAAAATTACCTAGTTGGGTTATAAGCATCCCCTTGGGGCTGCTGGGAGGTCAAATTTTGTAACTGATGATGGAGGCCACTCGACTACATTATGGATACATTTTCAGCAAACTTTGCTTCCTCTTTGCTTAGTTTGGATGTAATAAATATGTTCACAATCTAATGTTCATATTAGCATATGAAGCGAGTATGTATATATCTTTATAGTATCTTATGCATCTGTCTCGGCATTATTTCACCAATTAAAAAAGCGTAAAAGTTAACATATGTTGTGTCCATCAAGTATGTATATAACATTTTTTTCTTTCTCGGTTTCCATAGTTTCTTTATGAAAACTTTTTGGAAAGTATTATTAAACATATCATGTCAGTCTTTGTCATATTTTTGATTGTGTAGCCTAGTACATATATAGTACCGACCTTTAATACATTTTCCAATATTATATGAGATCATTTTATTCTATTACTAACAACAATTAAACAAGGTCATTTTTAGATAAAAAAATTTGAAATGAAAAAAGCACTTGAATAATATTTATATACCATTACATCATTTAAGGGAATTTGGACAGACCATGTCCTTAGAAAGATGGTCATCAATTGCACTATACGAGGCTCAAGCCTAATCCAAGTAATTCTTAGTTATCAGGGATAGAAGAGAGTCTCTATGCAGATGTCAACAATATAGTGGCAACAACAGAGTTAACACCATTTGCATTATCAGCAACTGTTTTAGGTTCAGGAACTGTTCTCTCCTACCCATCATCTATTGGCAACAATATTCATATTATACATGCAGTAACGCAGTCATATTAAGTTTAGGATTGAAAGAATTTCTATTATGCTTGGATATAAGAAAATCAATTATATCATAGTACTCTACAGTAAGTAAGCATGATATTAGTATAAATTATACAAAAATAACCAGGTAGAAAAGTAGTTTTCATATTAAATAGATCATTGACTTTGACTTAAACCATGTTAGAAATATTTTCATTTATGGTATATGATGTTTTATAATGTGTCTGTTAGAAACCGAGGAAATAAGTTGTGAAACTCTTTTGACTCATGTTGTTGCATAGTTGTAAAATGCAGTGATACAACATGTTGAAATTGCTTTCTACCCTTAGGTTTATCAGAAAATCAAGTAAAACATAGTTAAAATACTAATTAAAAGTAATAGTATACAGCCTACTGGAAAAGGCACATTACAATCTAAAGAGCCTATTAAAAATTATATAAATTAGCAAAAAGTTGATCATTCTTATATCGTCCGACAACAACAAACAAATCATGTACGAACCTCTTAATCCATTTATATTTAGCAGCACTACTTAACCAACTCAATTAAGTTTATACCCCAATTAAACCAACTATTAAGACAAACAAAATTACATATCACACTCTCTAAAATACTAAAACTAGGAATTAAAAAAATCTGAACTAAGTTATCAAAAAATAAATATAATATTACAATTAAACTACCTAGAATGCAACTCATATTTCAGGGTATTTTCCAAAAGATGCTGAAAGTTGCAAGAAAGCATAGAGAAGGATGTTTCTATTGAATATAGTAGTTGGAAAGATTAGGTTAAATTGAGTTACGGACAAGATATAAGATCTTATGACTATTGAAAGAGATTGAACGATGTAAGAAATCAAATAAATCAATATGCACAAAAGCATGATAGTTCTAAAAGTGATCAAAACCTAATGACTGAAAGAATATAAACTGGAAGAAGAGAAAAGGAATATAAATAGGTACAGTTTCGAAAATCATACCTAATTGAGTTCGAAATGAAGGAATATGCTGGAGACGACTAGCAGCAACAAGTGTGCGAGCATCGTATCTGATTAAGTTTTTAAGGTTTTAAATTTTCTAGGGAAGGTGGAGAAGGACATTTGAAGCGTGAAAAGTAGAATTGCAGGAATAATACTAAAATAGTGGCCTATGGAATAAATTGGAAGCCCGCAATAAGAGCTCATTATACAGCATTGATGTTATAATATATTTATAATATGGGTGAATATGCTAAATGGTCAAGGACAGTATTGTAATTTTCTTTAGATTTGAAGTCTATAAATATAGAGCTCATTTGTATTGTAAAGCGATGTGTGGTGAATAATAAAATCTCTCTCTCTCTTTGATGTCTTCTGTTCTCTTTATTTTATAACACGTTATCAGCACGAGATGCTCTTATGTTATTAAGTTCGATTTTTATTCCTTTTACCAATTTTACTTTTTTGTTTTTTCAAACTTTGTTCATGTAAGGTGCACGGTTATTTTATTTTTACCTGGTCAAATGGCCTGCTATTGTCTCTAGCTAATAATTAGCCATCACCTATTTTCTATCCATAACTCAACAATCAACCTATTCTCTAGCCATAACTCGGCAATCAGTTCTATTATATATCCACCGAGAACCATCTTCTTCTTATCAGAAAAACACAAAATACTACTCACTTCTACTTACCATCTTTCTGCTTTCGTAAAAAACGAGGTAAACGAAGTACATAACATCTATCTATTTACATTATTGTTTTACCTTTTAACTTCTGGTTTTATAAAACCGTAGTATATGCCATACAGTTTTTTGTCTCTATTATCCTACTATATTTAGATGTATTTATTTCTTCTTTGATTTCAGTTTTAGGCATGCGAGTGACTGCACATACAGGCATTTCAAAAATGTACTAGATGTTAATATTCATATGTACATATGTCAGTGTCTTGTCACATCATCACTTTAATATTATGTTTGATTTGATGGTGTTTTAGTATACATCTGAAACTTATAATTGCCATTCAATATTATTTACTCATAACATCTCTTGCATAATTCATGCTTCTAGTTTTACATATTTACGAATATGACTGCTTCATGCATATTAATCAAACAATTTAATTGTTATACAGTGCACAATATCTATTATTCTAACAGGAATTTCATAATGTTTTTGCGCATCTACTCTATTTCTTTGAATAACAAACCTATGGTATCAGTTCTTCTAAAATTTTAAACTTTATTTTATTAGATCTACGTACTTTTCATTAAAGCTATTAAATACTATCCATTGTTAACTATAAAATTAGCACTCTTGAATATTATTTTTATAAAGGTATGCTCGATACATTTTTTTAATATTTGTGGCTACAGCTTACCCATGCTATGTGTGTACTACGATGTACAAATTTCATGTAATTGATTCTGATTTCTCTCTCAATCTGTTGTTACGTTGTTTTTTTTTCAACAACCATATAACTGCTATTTATTGTTTTTCGTCTTATTCATGTTATCGGCATGATTCATTCATATGAGAATGTTAACTATGAATTTATTCCTGCTTATTTTGGTAATACATTGAGCGAAATATGCTGGTTTCATTTGATAAAATATGAAATGACCTTTCTATTGAAACCTTTACGCTGATGTCCACAAATTCAATTTTTTTTAGTACTGAGCATTGGTCCGTTGGGTATTATACAATTATCATATGCAGTGTTCCATTTATGCATTTCTAGTATGCCATCATGCACATATTTTTGTTTAAACCGACTCCAACTTTTATAGTCTCGCTATTATTTTTATCCAGTAAGCTAAATTTTGCATGAGCTTAACGTCAATATATTGTATACTTTACACTTATGCTACAAAATAAATTATCTAATCTCTTAATTTTTTTTTATGTTACTCTGTAAATATTTTCATCTTATGCAATTTGTTTATGTATAGTTCACAAAATGGCAAACATAGCTAAGCTTGAATTCAAAGCATTGGACATATCTGGAGACAACTATTTGTCATGGATACTGGATGCTGAAATTCACTTGCAATCTCAGTGCTTAGAAAATACAATTAAAAATGGCAATACTATGTCCCGGCAGGACAAAGCAAAGGCTTTAATATTTTTAAGACGTCACATCCACGATGACTTAAAAACAGAATATTTAACGGAAAAGGATCCTCTCCACTTGTGGAACTCCCTGAAGGAGCGTTATGGCCACTAGAAGACGGTCATACTTCCAAATACTAGGCAAGAATGGTTGAACCTGAGGTTTCAAGATTTCAAATCCGTAAGAGAATATAATTCTGCTATGTTTAGAATTACTTCTAAACTGAAATTATGTGGAGAAAAGGTGGATGACGCACAAATGCTTGAAAAGACTTTCTCAACATTTCATGCCTCGAATATACTCCTGCAGCAGCAATATCAAGAGCATCATTTTACAAAATATTTTGAAATCATAGAATGCTTACTAATTGCTGAACAAAATAATGAATTGCTTATAAAAAATCACTCCTCAAGACCAACTGGTTCAACTGCATTACCTAAAATTAATGCTAATTTTGCCCACTCTGGAAGAGGAAGGGGTCGAGGTAGAGGACGTGGTCGTGGTCGTGGACGTGGATATAACTCCAGTAGAGACGGTTGTGGTGGTTTTAAAAGTAACAAAACCACCAACTTTAAAAAGCAGCAAAAGAAAATTGAGCTTGTAAAGAACCATGATTCAGCTTCAGAAAATAAAAAGCATTACGAGGAAGTTTGCTATAGATGTGGACGATCTGGACACTGGTCACGTACATGTAGATCATCAAAGAAAACAGTTGAAGAATACCAACGTTCGAAGAATATTGAAACAAATAACACTGAAGGAATGTTTGATAACACTAACTTGAAGTTAGATGATTTCTTCGAAGATGATGATGGAAATTTCATAAAAGATGAAAATCTCAATGCGATGATTAATGATATGACCGATCTGATCAACTAAAAAAAAGTAGCCTGAAGCTTGTTATTTGGTTTTTCCATGTATTTGTTTTTTTTGTTAGTAAGGTTTTAATGAGGCATTATATTGATCCAGAAGCATCAACCCCCATAATGCCATAAGATTTTAATAAGTCCATTATTATTATCAAACGCATATTCAAGGGGGAGTGTTACAATATATTTATAATATGGGTGAATATGTTAAATGGTCAAGGACAGTATTGTAATTTTCTTTAGATTTGGAGTCTATAAATATAGAGCTCATTTGTATTGTAAAGCGATGTGTGGTGAATAATAAAATCTCTCTCTCTCTTTAATGTCTTCTATTCTCTTTATTTTATAACAATTGATGATTTTTTAGTACTGGTTATCACGAGACTAAAAGAGCGTTGGGCCTTCAAACCCTATTCTAAGATGCTACTAATTAATAATTTTCTTGTAGTGTAATAATTTTTATTTTAGCATGTAGTAATTATTCTATATAATATGAGTGTTATTATTTCTTAAATTTGCACCTGGAAGGTAATGGAAGGTCAAAAATCAACCACAAAGTCCATCAAGTAAACTAGTGCAGGCCTAAAGGCTTCACCTTCTACTAGTAAGAAGGGAGATCGTCTTTCAAATCCTTCATACATCACGACTCATGCTAAGGTGGATTCTATTCTAGAACAATTTAGAATTGCTAGCATCACAGCTATTCCTGCTGATCCCGTAGATAACATTTATAACCCACCAGAGGGGTATTTTGCTATCACTCCCATACATATCTGGCATACTGGTTACCTTCCCTTTCCCGATTTCCTTTTGAAATACCTAAAGCATTTGAATAATGCCCCAACTCAGTTCTCCCAAATTCATATACGTATATGACTTGTTTAGAAGTCATGGCCAGGGAGTCGAGACTTCTATCTTTAAATGCTAGAATTCTACATTCAATAGCTAGTCCTAATAAGATTAGTGAGCAGCAAGATCTCCCTTGTATCAGTTTCATCCTCTCCAAAAAAAAATTGATCTCTGGGAGTGTTAACAATACAATAGGATGAGCGACATAGTTTTTCTTCGTTAAATGCCACTCTAACACTAGAGGGACATTCTCTATTGCCAGTAAGTCTCTATATTTGGTTATTCATACTCATTTGATATTCCCTGCTAATGAATGTTTCCATTCAAATCCTACTCCTAAAAAGCTAAGCTCCACCGACCAAAAAACTATGCAGTCCCTTACTCAGGCTGCAAATAAGATGGGGAATAGGCTCAAACAGTTAACTCCAGGAAATATTCTTTAGTATTCCATTATTTTGGATCACCATAATATTTTAGGAGAGCCTCCAATGGTCAAATATAATGCTCAAGGAAAATGACCGTTAGTTATGGGGAAGCCAAGATCATTTTCTACTAACTCTCCAGTTCAGCTTGTACCAGCTGGTACATTTTAATACGGATAATATGGAATTCCTAATGTCATTATTTTATTAACTTCTATTTTCAATTTAGGCTTGTTCCCTTGTCGTTGCTTATAAAGAGGCAAAGGTTAAAGATGATGTTCCTAAAAAGAGGAAGAATAAGGATAAAGTTTCTACACCTTCTCAGTTGAGTAAGCCTACTTCTATCAATATTTTGTTGCCATAGCAATTAAAACATTGGAGAGGAATGCGGGTGAGGATGTCATTACTGATATTCCACCACCTTTACTAAGAAAAAGACCCAACCTTGTACGGTATTTCACTTCTATTACTATGGATGAGTAGGGACATGTAAGCATCGATTCGAGTCCTGAAGCGGCAAATTTGGGTAAAGCTCCGAAGCATCAAAAAGAGGCTCAAACTCTCGAGCACCTTCCAAATATTAATTTTCCTACCTCTCCAATATCTATCAACTACATATGCACAAATCTTGGTCCGTTCTTTTCTCCAGATGATCCTCTTCCTTCAAAGGTTCAAGCTCGGGATGAATTTTGATGAACTTTTTAAATTGGCCATCCAACTTCTTATGTTATTTCCCTCAGATCATCACACCATCCAACATATTCTAAGGATCACCTTTTCATCATTCTTAAATAGCTTATATCAGTATGTATTTCCGCTCAGTTGGTTAATTTTAACTTTATAGACCACGTCCTGACTTAGACTTGTTATATATTCTAGATGGGACAACATATATTTCTTCTTCGAGATGCTTCTTAAGGGCCTTCCAATTAAGTGTCCGAGCTTAAAAAGTAGATCTCTTCGCTTAATCACAACATAATCCATATCACACTAGAAAGATATGAAGTTGTCACGGAAAAAATAAAAGCTTGCCTCCTTGCTTAATGAAGAGAAAAATTCCCAATAATTACTAGAGAAGGAATGAAGACCTTGAAGGAAAACCTTGAGAAGGCAAATAAAGAGAAAGCTGAGCTGAAAATAGATCTAGAGATTGCCAACAAAGAAAAGATTGAGTGGGGTGGAAAGAACAATTCCTTAGAGGATATGTTATAAAGGAAAACTACTATGTTGGCCTACTTGAACAATATTACTAGAAATGCTAAGAATAAACGTACTTCTTTCATTGATAATGATCTCCCTGAAATTACTGAGAAGTGTTACGAAGATGCCTTCCTCCTGGCATATGCTGATAATACTCAAAAATGTCCAAACTTATACTTTCCATCCCCCATAGATTGGAATGAAGAGTTCAAAAGAAAGTTTAGTCTTAGGCTGAGGAAGGACAAAGGGACTCTTTAAAAAGAATTTCCTACTAAGGAAGGACAAAGTGGCTTACCTTAGATGACCCTCCAATCAATGAAGAAACCAAATATGATAGAGAAGAGGATGCCGATGATAATGATAATGGCGGCAATGATGATGATAACGGTGGCAATGGTGATGATGACTATAATGATGGTGGTAACGATGACAATGGTGGTGGTGATGGAAAGGGTCTCTCTAGATAAGCAGATGGAAATAATGGATCGAGAGGTGCTAACTCGAAATTGGTAGCATACATTACTGAAGTTCTCGATTCTTTAAGTAAAGGTTCTCTTTAGAAGGACAACGCTCCTCAAAACCACAAAACCCAAAGGGAAGAAGTTTCTTTTCAATTCCACGCTCTCAGGTATGGATCTCTTTATTTAAATGTATTAAGTTATCAAGAAACTCTTAGTTAATACGTTAATTATTCTAGTTAAGGAAGAAATCAAAATATTATTATGAAGTTATGCACGAAAAAAGGAAAATGGAAATAGATCGACTGAATAGGGAATTCGATAGACGATTCAAAGGGTATAATAAATTGTCTGATAAATATCAGAACCTCGCTGCTAGTGCATCGAATTTAAGGTTTTTCCAAAGAAAGGCAAGTTGCTCCATGGATGAAGAGAGTACGCCTTCACCGAGGGAGACTCTTAGTGGAGAATGCAAAGCTAATGACCCTCTTTTGGATGCAGATTGATGTTAGGAATGCCTTAGAAGAGTTTCTCTATAGAGTTTACTCTAAGGGTAAGTTCCTCGACTTCTCCTATTTAGGCAATAACTATGGGGTTTACCCAGATGCTTTCATTATAGAAACTTGAATGAACATAGGTCTAATCCTCATCATGGGGCATGTTGGAATCTCCCGAGAGTTTCCTCTTTCCCTGTTTCATCTCGCTCTCTTCCCTTAAAACTCAAATGTAATAGGAAGAGATTTATTTCTGAACTGTATAAGAAATCAATCTTGTATGATCCCGAATGATTGTATGATTGTAATATGTAACTCGGATAACTTATTGAACTTTATCATTTTAGTTTTTCTGATATTAGTCTAATTTTAGCATATCGTATAGATTACAGGAACCTCAAGCAGTCTGGTTCCCATGGAACTTTTGAGTAAATTTGTCAAACTAAAGAATGATTTTAAAGAAAAATCCCTAATTCTCAGGATATCGCAGTTAGTAAGGCACTACTTTCTTAGAGACCTACAAGAAGTTTACATGTGGTTTCCTCACTTTCACTTCGATTTCTTGGGTGATGAAAGGATAAACTACTGAGTGAAATTCGAACCTATCATACCAAACTAATATGCCGTCATGCTGGCTCTCAAGTCGGGAAATGGGACTATCATCGATTCCCTTTCATTAATAACTTAGAAGGGATTAAAGCTTCCTCTGACTCTACTCTTACGCTATCCAATGGGTCATTTGAAAAGTCCAAGACTGCTATTTCAAAACTTTAAAAGTTAATTGAATGTTTGAAAATAGGATTGCGATGTAATTTAAATTTCCTCGTTGCTTGTAAATCTTTACTATTACTAATAAAGAGCTTATTTTTCACACATTAATTTCTATTTCATTTATTCTTAATAGGAAACTCAGCTAGTGCATGCATCTGAACCTTTAGATGTTTTCTCATGAGTGATCAAGATCAAAAATAAATTAATAGCTGATATTGAAAAGATGTGGTATTCCTAAGATGCTTCAGCTTTACGGTTTCCAAATAAGCCGGAGGCATAAGAATGGCACAAGAAATACTTTCTATTGTGATTGACCTTTAAAGGTCTAAACGAAAAAACCTCTAGCTTAGAGGACGAGATTAAGGAGAAATACAAAGGAATTTTGAAATCGAAAGAACAGACAAAATCGGTCTTAGAGTCTAAACTTTTAGTTAAGGTTGATGCTAAAATGGCTAGAATTGCATCAATAAATAAATGATCTTGAAGGGGAGTTAATGAATACTCAAGTATCCAGGTAATCTCTGGAGCTTATAGCAAGTGGGGGTGAGTTCGGACTTCCTACTCCTATTCTCGGTAAAAAGACTAGATCTCAATCTCTAGCTAATAAAATATTTCCTACTTTATTAAATCCATCTCCGGGTCTAAGTGATCATGTGATCTTCAAATGGACCAGACAAGTTAAATTTGAATGCATGCAATGTTTTCAGTAATAAGTGGAATGAAAAAGTTTCTCAATGTCTTAATGAATATGAAAGCCAAGTTAGAAGGCTTGGACATGAAAAGAATATTCTTAAGTAGAAGATTGAAGAACTAAAGATCATGGTTAAAACTTTACGAGGAGCCAAAAAGACTCTCCAGCGTGCTCTGAAACTCATATTGATTCTGTTGATCATGCAGATACTATTCGAAGGAAGGAAAAGAAATTCAAAGAGCTTTAGGACGTGGCCCTTTTCCATAATTGACCCATTAGTTGCTAAAGATTTAGACAAGCTAACACGGAGCCTTGACATTTGGCAAAGATTTTCTTTAAACATATTTTTCTTTTTGTCTGATTTTTGACCCTACATCTTTGCATATAATGTATTAGATCATGAATGAAATTTTGTTCGAATGAATGTTACCTCAGATGTAAGGTATGTAGCTTGTAGTTGAATAGTGGTTCTTATTTGAAATTGCTTGACAATTAATACCTTGCTTTTTTGTATTTTGAGCTTTTGATGTGTAGATCGATATTTTGCTAGTTGAGAGAACTAAGAATCTTGCTAGTTGAGCTTTTTAGAACTTGATATAAGGGTCTGCCTTTCATTACTTATCCAACAGTTTGTTTAGTAATGGAGATTTCTGTTAACTTAATTCGAAATAGAGTTGATTTGGTAAAGCTCTACCGTCAAAGTAATAGCTTCTTTGAATAATTTCATGAAGCATTTTGTCCGTCAGTTGATAGTAAATTGAAAAACTCATTTGGTAGTGATCAATAGAAACCAGAAAACCTATTTGATAATAATAGAAGACCAAAAATCTCTATTCGACGAAAGACCTGAAATTCCTATCTGGAAATAATAATAGAAAACCAGAAACTTTACTTGGTAATACTAATAGAAGATCGGAAATCCTTATCTGAAAAAAAAAATAGAAGATTAGAAATCCTTATCTAGTAATAATAATAGAAGACCAGAAATCCTCATCTGGAAATTGAGGATTAAGTTTTTGAGGAGCACAAATGGCTCATATTCGATAGATCTTCCATTAGAAGATTATTTTACTTGGAGCGTTAGCTGGCTCTCATTTTTGATAGATCTTCCTCTAGAAGATTGATTAATTTGGAGTACTACTTGGCTCTGATTTTTGATAGATCTATTTAGCACCATCTTAGGTGATGATTTAGGTCTGTTGTCTGGTGCATTTGATTTGCTATTCTTAATCAGAACCAAAGACTTACCCGACCTCCCTCTAGGAGGTACTTCAATGAGGCCTTTGATAATGGAACTGAAGGCCTGTTCAGTGCTTTGGTCAGGCCGTCTTAAGCGGTACCAAAGACTTAATTCGTCCTCTCTCCAAGAGGTGCCTTCGCCAAGCCGCATAGGTGGGAATAAGGGCTTGCAAAAACTTTGGACAGGTCATTTTTAGGCGGGACCAGAGGATTGCTCTGGCCTCCCTCTAGGAGGCACTTTAATCAAGCCATAGAGACATGATTAAGGGCTTATGCTCTGGTCAGGCCATGTAGGCGGGACCAAAGGCTTTGTCGGTGTTTTGTCCAGGTTATTTCAGAAGGGACCAAAGGCTTACTCTGTCCTCCCCTCAGGAGGTGCTTTAACCAGGCATCTTGAGGGATCAAAGGCTTTTTCCCATTACTACCATTTTAGGTAGTGGCTTAGGCATTTCCATTAATTTAGTAGAGTTTTACTCCTCCACAATGTAGATGCACTTATTTTGTTTAGAGAATCTCATTTCATCAAAGACTGGTTTAATACCTTCATACAAATTCATCCTGCTTTCCTTGCCCGAGGAAATTATTGATCAAGCCCTCCAAGCATTGACATTTGTTTGTTCTACATCCATTGGCCTGATGATAGTAATAATATAAGCCTACGAGATTCCTTTCATTTTTTGGATGCTTCTTTTGTGAATGCCTATAGTTGAGTTCGTCCTTGGTCAAAAGATAGACGTTCTCACAGGAAATAGTGAGGGTGTAGTTCTTGGAAAGTCGTAACTTTTTAAAGGATGGCCCTTTTGATTGGTATTTAATTCCTCTATTGCTTGATGGACTCCTCATTTTTGATGACTTTCAATTTCGTTTTCAAAAATGGTCCCCTTGGCTTTGAGTCGAATCTCTTTCCTTAGTTTCAAGAAGATGCTATCCTTTTTGTACTGCCTACCTGGGGCAAAGATCAGTGTTGGCCCCACATGAAAGGGATTTAAACTCCAATTTTTGCACTGTATGGAGCTACTTGTCTTCTCTTCTCTTCCATAACTATAATGCTGCAAGTTTCCCTAGTCATTTGAGGTTCGGAGGATCCTTGTTTGGAGATTTTAACATGATTAATTATCATGACTAAGCAAAACTTAGTAAATGCGATTAATTGGTGTTAAGAATCAAATGTAGGTTAGCTTGGAATAGGATATGCTTGGTTGGGGAAAGTCCTTTAAGCCCTAAACATGCAAGCTAGGTTAATTTCACTTAGGATTTTAACGGAGTCAGAGGTTCGAGCCATCCTTTTAGCGCCAAAATGTTAACGAATTTCTTCATCGACCCCAAAAGGTGCAAGGGAGTGAATCATGGAAAATGATGAAAATTGGAGAGCCTATATTCAACCTCAACGAGTGTTAACCTAAAAAATGGATTGAAACCTTGGAGTATGATGTGAAAGCATTAGCCCTTTAGGAACGAGACATAGAGATTTTTATAGTGCTTCGGCTGTTAACTAAGCCCGTGCCCACTTTATGGCTTTAATTATTGGTTTAATCTAGCTTGAATGAAATTAAAAGGTGTTTGAGAAAGAATTATCAAAAGTATAGGGGTTAGACTGATATTTAAGTCCTAGAATTGCCTAGAGTAACTACCTTGGTGACTATGATGTAAAGGAAAGAGTAAAGAGGAGACCAAACTTCCACATAATGATGGCAGAAACCAGATCCTCTCTTAGTTGTAGTATGGCTTGTATTTATAAGGGTAGCATTCGCGCTGGATCAGAAGCCCGCTACTAGAGAAGTCCAGGGAGTGGTCCAAGGTAGTACGAAAAATGTTGTGACGAACCAAGTTATAGATTAGATTCGGTACCAAGCCAAACCCATGACTCGGGGCCAAGTTTAATCCTTAGTCACAACTTGACTTAATCTTTTTATTTCAAGTTCCTAGTTTTGTCTAGATGTCCTCTATGTAATTTGGTAGATCGTTGAAGAGTTTTGATTATCATTCTTCCATGACTTGGATTATCATGACGTTTGGACCATCACATCTTCGTTCTTGATGATGAGCTCTCTAGAACTCTATAAAACTTCATGAATATGCATAGGAAGAATAGGGGATCACTTGGAAAAGTATGGAGACGACATGATGTGGCATATAGGGTCGGTACCAAGCTAAGGGTCTAATTCAGGCCGAGTTAAGGACTTATCCTATTTCGAGTTCCATACTTTCTTGAGCTCTTCCTTTAGTCCATCTGAGTGTTTTTGCCAATTTTTAGGTCATCCTGTTCTCATTTTGGTACACTAAATCATGTTGATTTTTGTTTAGTTGAAGATCAGTTAACATTTTCCCCCCAAAGTATGCTTTCGTTGGAAACAGAGTGTACTCTAGAACAAAATATATCTTGAACTGCTATCTTATGAGTTTCAATCGATTCTTGGATTCCGTTTCAAGATGTTGTTTTTAACTGGTTAGCTTTTGACTAGCTATTTGTTTCGATCCCAATTTGAATTTCAATTCTCTATATTAACGATGCAATCTTTGTTCTGAAATTTACAATAGGTTTTATATCGGTATGTAGGTTTATTGTATTGAGTTGGAGCCGACCAGAGTTGAAACTATAAACTTGATACTGACTTTAACCTTAACTCATCCCGAGCTAAGGACTTAAGCAAATTTTCAAGTGGGATCCTCCTTTACTTATACCATTCTTACCTTAGCTACTCCTCACTTTCTTTATGCCCAACGCAATCCTTCATATCTCCTCAGCCGACTCAAGCCGGTTTAGACCCAAGCCAACTACCAAGCCATCCACGTCCAATCTTTGCTATTCTCATCAATTGCTACCGCTTACTGGGCCATGTCGTCGGTGCTTAGTGAACTCACGCCACTCAATTCGCCATCCTAAAGAGTTGGAATCGACTTAGTGCATAAATCCATAGCCTATTCATCTCAAATCTAGACTTAAAGGTTGGCAACGGTGAATTCGCACTTTGATATGGAATTAATTGATTTATGGTTTGTTGAGTTGGCGATGATACCAATTTTCCCTAGCTGAACATGCATGATATTGACCAAGGCCTAATCACAAGACTGACTCCAATACGATGACTCACGTTGGATCTTAGTGTAATGGAAGTTTCCATTACTCTGCATTTTTGCACTTCTAGTGTTCTAGAATAGAAAGAACTTTTCATGTCGATCTAGACAACGTATCCATTATCGATCGTCGATTGGTAACAAGTAAGTATAGAAGAATAATTTAAAATAACAATATTTATCATTTTTTCAATATGAGAGAGCTATCTACAAAGGATGCTCGTTCGTGATGTCCGTGACACTAGACTTATCCCATATAGAATATACACTGCACCTGCCCCAGTCAATGCTTGGAATCTGATTGGTCTGCATGTACCGACTTTCTTTGGACTTCATGAATTAATCACATGGGAATTCTTATTAGAAATAGAACTTACCTAAATGTGATTAATGAGTTTTATTGTCTAAAATGGTGCGTCGGTCGACACGCTGCAAATCCATTGATGGAGCATCCATGCCTTCAAAAGATGAGTCATCAAATGCCCTAGTTTCTCCTTCATCCCTATGAGGCCAAGTCAACCTATGACTTTTGATTTCTATGGCCCGCTAGTTTCGGTGGGACCTGTACTTGACTAGTTACTTCCCGAGCTAAGAATTCTAACTGACCCTTTGAAGCAAGTGCCTTCAGTCATGACAGCTAAAATTCTTAGGAATATATGCATACAACATGACATTCATAAGGGTGACGTTCGTCTGCACTCGAGCCAAATTTGCATATAATTCTCTAGAAGGCAATCTTGTTTGTTATTGGTACATGTACCTAAGTGGTGTTGTGCCACCATTTAATCGATTATTGTCTGTGGTGCTTCAAGATTTAGGATTAGCACCATTTCAACTCTACCCCAATGGTTGTGCACACCTAAGTTCCCTATATATCTTATTCATGACTAGGCTTGGGTGACCTCTAAGGTTAAATGAGTTCATATATCTCCTACACTTCAAGAGGAGCTAGGACTGTCCATCCTTTATAATTATAGAAGCCTGTAGGGGATGTAAGTTGATAAAAGATCTCCGCAACAAACATTCGACCTTCAAAAATGAGTTTTTCTTTGTTCAACATCCAGAGGGCTTTAATCGGTTCTGCCTATCTGGGGGTAAATCTTGATTCCTTGGCTCTTGCCACTCCTAATGATTCTCCAATTTCATAACCCTTCATATGTTTTATTACAGTCATCCTGAAGAAGGAAAGTGAGGATGAGCTTGACGAAATGCTTGAACTCTCAAGGCTGTGAGAGTTTCTGAGCGCACGGTAGAGTTCCTGTTGATGAATGAGAACCTCTGGCAGTTCAATTTTCTTCATCCTGATAGATTCTTTATAGATGATGAGCCCTCAACTTTGAGTGGCCCTAGGAGACATACTTGTTATTTAACCAGTACTTGTGACTCTAATGAGGAGGCTCAAGAAAATGTGGTTGGTTCATCAGAAGAAGCATAGCCCGAAGAGATTCCCAGAGTTGACATAGACTTACCCTATGGAGAGGACATTATAGGGGACAGGGATGAGTCATATAGGATGTCTCTGATCCTCGAAGGAGAAGACAAAACATTTCAAAGGAGAGACAAGAAGCAGCTTATGGTTGAGGAAGGAGGGGAAGAGGGCTCGGATGGTAATGATAGCGACTTTCACATCTCATTAGAAAGAGATGAATCTTTCAGCAAGTCATCGAAAATGAGTCCTGATCTTCCTAAGCTGCCTGCTCTAGACTAGTTAACTACCAAGGCATTAAGCCCTGAACTCCTGATTTCTACTCCACAAGAATAACCTACTATCAAGACCCCACAATCCACCAGAGGTTAAGCAACTAGGGCCCTGCTGGAGATACGTCTACTTTCGATTTCATGAGAGATGTCGCCATCTATGTAGATGAACACGGGGATATCTCCATTGGCAAAATGATAACTGAGATCGGCTCAGAAATTGAAAATTTTCAAGTGCATTTGTGAGCAGTGATGCAAAGACTCCGACCCTTAAACCCTATCGATATGGTTGGTAGAGTATATAAAGGGTCGTCATCTCTACACACTTCACTTTAGGATCAAAAACACACATCGCGTCGTGTTAAGTTCCTAAGTTTGAGTATTAAATTCATTATTGTTTTTTTCATGTACCATGGTATGTGGGTTATACCATATGTTATATCAAGACACTAGCTCCTGCAAAGGCAAAACTTCTGATCCTTCTTACCTCCCTCCTGGTGAAGCGGATGAGGAGAGAAGGAAAAGAAAGGAGGATGAGGCTTGCCACCTGGAGTGAGTGCACAATAGGGGAGAGAAGAGAAAATGAGATGATGGGAGTAGTGCCTTAGTGACAAACAAAAGTGCCATAGAGACTTTCATGACCACCGTGGGGCTCATTATCGATTACTCTTCCCCATACTAATGCTCGGACTGTTGAAATTCTAACAATCCCATCTTCTCAAGTAAGAACCATTGCAATTGCCCTTGCTTCTTCTAGACGAACCAAGAAGTTCGTGCTTCCTCCAGCTCCACCCATGCTTCAAGCTATCTTCCTAAATTTGTTCTTGAAGGGAGTGAAGTTTGACAAGAAAATAAAGCCCCTTAATAGGGCTGCTTCTCTTAGCAATCCAGAGATAGTCCATGAGGACTTGGAAGCCGGGTGTGATATGCAGCATTTAGTGAAGGCCATTTTGAATGTAAATCACATTAACTATCAGGAGATCCCCTCATTTGAGGCTAAAAGGGAAGACCATGCCAAGGCGATCAAAGATCGCGATGATAAGATAGTCCAGTTAAAGACTAAGAGGGATGCAGCCCCAAAATGGAAAGGCTGCCAGCGGTAGGCTGTTGACTGAGGCAAACCAGACTCACGATAGAGCCATTATCATGATAAAGGATCCACTCAAAAATGCTCATATTGAATCCAAGAAACTGAAAGAGCAGCTTACCGAAGCAGAAAATGCTATTAATCTTGGAACCAAACTACCACTAGTGATGCTACTATCATTGCTGAGCAGGCTATTGGGCTCACTCGTCTTCGTGAGGAGAATGCAAGGCTGGTGAAAGAAAAGGAATATGCTGCCTCTGCTAATCTAGTCGAAGAGATCGACCATTTGGTTACAAAATATGAGATTACAGAGCTTCCAACAGAGTATGATGATGTGAAAAGAGGAATTGATACTAGCGTGCTCCACCTCTACACTAGCAGCATGATGAATAGCGGCAGCTTGAAATGGTTAGGTATCAACTATCCCCAGACTCTTGCCATGGTTTGGGAAGATCTATTGTTCATATCTGAGGAGGCCAAGGATATGCGCTCTGATGAGGAACTGAAGGCCACTTACCTTAGTCCTAAGGACATGGACTTCTTAGCCATCGGTAGAGATATCCTTAGAGAGGAGAGGGAGAAGGAAATTGCCAATGTTGTAGCCAAAGCTCTTGCTGGTCCAAGCTCTTTAGGTCAGCATCAATCATTTAATTCTACTTCTCAAGAGCAGACGATGACCATCCCATATCCATGGCTATTATTTATGATGCCTCTCTTGCCCACATTACATCCGAAACCTTGGGTCAGTGACGTCTCTCTCCAGCCATCGTGCGACCCTATGAGATGAGGACTGGTTATGAAGCTTTTGAGGTTGAAGTTCATAACAAAACCCCGGGCTCGGGTATTTCTCTTGTCTCTCCAGTGCCCCAAGCACTTCAATTTACTCCAGACTCATTTTCTAAACTGTGCGGCTCTCTTTCCCAACTTATAGGCCAACTAACTCTCCCACCTCCTCCTCTAGCTGCATAGGGCACATGAGCTATTGCCATATTCACACCTTCCACTGCTATCTCTCTGATAGCTTTTGTCATAGTTCTTGTTTCCAACTTCGAGCTTGGTTCGATTCCGAATAGATAGAGGTGCTACAGAACTTAGAGGACGTCTCAACATCTATGGATGAAGAGGTGGTGATTACCAGCTAGTTGGGACCGGCAAACAAGACAACCATACCAGAAAGGCTAAAGGAGGAAAAGAAGAGGCGGTAGATGAAGAAGGAAAAGAAGGAGCAGCCCACTACCATCACGTTAAAGGTATCGAAGGAGGGGACTGCGGCTAGTGGAGGGTCAGAGGAGTTCGGCCTCCTTACAGGAGGAGAGACCAACAAGGATAGTAGGAAGAAGTTCCCGATTCACCCAAGCAGGGGGTGTAAAGGCAAAGGGAAAGGTGGAAAGAAGTCGGGATGAGCTTGAGCACTGATAGAGCAAGGTACTCGTTGTCTTTTTGCATGTTTTTGTGCTGTCAAAGTATGTATGAGTACATAATCTATACTTAGCATATGTTCCCTTTTATTGAAGCATCGATAACATTCGCTCTTTTCCCTTTTTATGTCCGACACAGGCCGATTGTGCGAGCATTGCCCCTGCTGTTTGATATTTTCCATAAAATGATATAAGTAATGAAAAAGATTAGCATTTTCACTGTAATCTCTTCTGTGTACTTTTCTATATTCTATGTACTATGATGTTTATATTCCACTATATGTATACATAATACAATGGATTGTCTTGCAATTTCCATATTATATACTACTGTGTTTTATGATATATGATGTGTTCATTTACCGCATTTCTATGCATGTAAATAGTGTAAATGGTGTAATTTGTAGTTATTTAGCGTATTACTTTACTTAGTTCTACTGTGATTGCCAAAATTCTCTTTTAGGTGTAACAGAACTTAGAGTGATTTTTATCCTGACCAAGTGTTAGTGCGTTGTGTGCCCGTCAGTTCACGAGGCTAGTTACTCCGAACATTTGATACGAGACTGGATAAACTGGGCGGCTCTCTGGTTATTCCCATTCCAAGATGTATTGCAGCTCCTGTCTCTGGGAACTTGTAATTTGAATGATCGATTCCGAGCACCCTGTACTTTGATTGTGGTTGATTCTCTCTAAGCTTGGGTTGAGGTTCTATTTGCATACTAGTTCCTATCTCTAGAGACCTAGGGTAGCTGAATCCCTTGGATTTTCTTTCCACATTGTCGATATCTAGTGATGTTGAGTTTTGGGAGATTGGGATTGATATCTACCAAACTGCAACTGATCAATTTTCTGATGTTACCAGAGCAACATCGGTACTTAGGAGATTTTGACAAACTGGCGATGTTACCGAGGCAAGAACAATGATTCGGAGTGAACTTGAACAAGGTTCCATTGGTTCAAGCAGCAAAGGATATGTGCTTACTTTGGATGTAGTTCCATTGGCCCAAGGAGCGAGAGAGTGGGGTGTATTTGAATGCAGTTCCATCGGTACAAGCAGCAATAGATGGATGCTTACTTGGCATCGTCCCATCAGTCCAAGAAGCGAAGGAATGGAGGACACTTGAATGCAGTTCCGTTGGTCTAAGTGGAAAAAGAATGGATGCTTAATTGGACGTGGTTCCATTGGCCGAAGAAGCCAAGAAATGGAGCGCACTCGAATGCAGTTCCATCGGTTCAAGTGGCAAGAGAATGGATAATTTATATAAATTAAAATGGATAATTTTATTAAATAAATCAATTTACACCCGGTATTGTAAAAAGCATAACTTTCACAATATAAATCGGATTTCAACGAAACGAAAAGCAGTATTCTCAAAATTTAATATATTTTCATAATAAAAGATAAAATTCAAATATTTAAATTTTAAATTTAAAAGTCAAAGTTTGACCAGATTGACCAAAAATCCACTTTTTCTGGAAATATCCTATTTATTCAGATTTGAAATTATAATTCACACAAAAATTAAAATATACTATTAAAATAACAAAATTTATTCATCTAAATAAATATAATAAAGTTTTTAAATCAGGAGTTTCAATTTAAATAATTAAAATAAACAATTAAAATAATCACAAAATACTGGGTTGTTACACTCTCCCACTCTCAAATCATTGTCGTGCTATCGTGCCTTTGAAGTTCCTTGTTTGTGCATTTGGTTGTCATCTCCAGCTATACAGGGTGAGTAATTCTCACTAGACAAATTTATACTTATATGAGTAGTAAAGTGATCATAATTGAATCTGTAAAACATATCACCATGCTATATTTGTTATTTTATGATCATATGATGTTCACCCATGCTTATTTACTTGTTATACCATCTCTTACTCTTATATAATGTTATTCTATTTATTTATATCAGTTTATCACACTGCAAGTTCCCTTTAGATTAGAATCGCTATGGGTTGAAATGATACATACCCGAATGGGCTTTAGAATAAGGAAAAATCGTTATGGGCTAAAATGATAGGCCTGAACGATTTTTATTTATTTCATTTTTACTTGGGATTACAGAATTTAAATGATAGAACCCGGATTTTCTTTGTAAATTACGGTTTGAAATGATATATTATCTGTATCACTTTACCTAGGCTAGAAAATGATATACAGACCCGTGGTTAAAATATATTTTTTAAAATTTAAAAAAAAATAGAAATGTAAATATTATAATATTTTGATTTAAACTTAATTAAAAATGGTTTTATAAAGCATTATTGATTTTCTAAAAATTTATAAGTGAAATAAATTAATGGTAAAGTTAGAAATTTGAAATATAAGTTATTTTGGCAATTATGATTTGGTTATAAATGGAATTTAAATTAAATATGAGATATGATAAATTTATGATATTTTGAATTAAAATGAATTTAAAATGATTTTATAATATATTAATGATTTTTGAATAAAGTAAAATGTGAAATGAATGAATATTTAAGTTGAATTTTGAAATATAACTTAAATTGAAATTTATGAATTTTGTTTAAAAGAGAATTTTTGAAGGTAGGTAAATAAAATGAAATAAGTTATATTTGGAGATTTAAACTTAAGTGTTAAGTTAAAATTTAATTATAAAGAATTGAAATTTAATGTTTGAATTTAATATGTGAATAATTATTAAACATTGACTTTTGAATGGAAATTTAACTTTATAAAATCATGAATTTAAGGGTATTTAAATGATTGTTTTAAAGTGGGAAATCATGATTTTTATAAGTTAAAAATGATTTAAATTAAAATATAATTGTTTACGAAACTGTATTGAAAACCCTGAATTTTAATTAACAGCATTTCTAAAATTCTATCATTTCTTAAGTAAAGGATACTACAACATTTGTAAATGTTGTAGTTGATACAATGAACTATAAGGAAAAAAATGAACTAGGGCTATTATAGCACTTCGTAAGTGCTGTAGTTGCAAAATTAAACCAAAGCTTTTATTTGAAACTAAAACCTATTACAGCATTTTTGTAAATGCTATCTTTGTTAAAATGAATTGTTTTCAAATGTAAATTTATCGTAGCATTTTCTAACTGCTGCGAAAGTTGAAATTTTCATTGCTTTAATAAATTGAAGTGGATAAATGAATTCTAAAAATGGTAAAATTTTGAGAATTGAATATTTGATTTTTAAATACGGTAACTCCATTTTAAATGATTTGAATGGAGTATTTAATTGGTTTAAATGGAGTATTTTGATTTGAAATATAAACCATTTTGAAATGTGATTTGAAATGGTATTTAAATTAAATAAAAATGAATGAGGTTTAGGAAGAATATTATATTTTAATATTTTAAATGAATTTGAAATGATATTGAATTTTTAAATGATATTTGATTTAAAAGTATAAAATAACATTTTGAAATTTTAACCACGAGATGTATTTAAATTTATAGTTTGACTGATCCTTAGAGGACGGGCGGTCCCAGGCATCCTTTAAGTTACTTGTATCTTTATTATACTTCACTTGAGTTGGTTTACATTATATAAGTACATATGTCTTGACTCGAGTGTTTTGTGTTTTACTTTACGCTCGGGTCAGCCTGAGTATTTACAGCTTAGCTTTGGATTTCTTCTGGAGCTAGGAATCGCTAGACATTCCGCTTGTCTAGTTATATGTTCCCTTTCAGTTTCAGTTGTTCTATTTTAGCTCTGGTATTTATAAACTGCTATGTATTTGAGAATTCTATCGTATATGTTTTTCAGACTGATATTATGTATTATGTTTTGAGAGTTTGTTATAGTAGCTTCATGAACTACTATAGTATTTTAATTTCCGCTGCGAGTTATTCTGATATTCTATGTCTGTGATTCTATGATTGTATTTCATTTGCTCCAAAATTTATTTACAATGCGGTATTTTGAGCAATTCAAGTAGGTCATGTGTGGATACGAATGGCTGAAAATATCGGGTTGTTACAAGTTCCGTTGGTCTAAGTGGAAAAAGAATGGATGCTTAATTGGACGTGGTTCCATCAGTCGAAGAAGCAAAGAAATGGAGCGCACTCGAATGCAGTTCCATCGGTTCAAGTGGCAAGAGAATGGATGCTTACTTAGACACGGTTCCATCGGTAAAAGAAGCGAGGCACGACTTATGGATACACGCTAGCATGGGCCTTCCCTATGTTTCTGGAGCAACATCGATTCTCAAAAGGATGGGATCGATTTTCCCCATCGGTCCAGCAGTTTGAGTCGATTTGATCTCGCCAACTCAGCGAGTTTCTTACATGAACGCGGTTCCATTGGTTTAAGAAGTAAAATGGCTTTACTAACAAAACAAAGGGAAAGGCAAACCTTGCCTGTTTACAATACCCCTGGCATCCTTGAGTGGGTTATTTGTAGAAATAAGAAATACATAGATAACTACTGAATAAAATAGTGCCATAATGAGTCGTTTTTCCAATCATGGGGAATCAGAATTCCATCAACTATTGCGAGCTTGAATGTTCTATCTCTAAGTTTCTGACTGATAATGTAAGGTCCTTCCCAATTTAGGCCAAGTATCTCCGTACTCAGGAAATTCGTTTTAGAATGAGATCTCTCACTTCGAAGATACGGTTGCGAATCTTTGTATTGAACTCTCATGCCACTCGCTTCTGGTGAGCAGCGGTCCTTAGCTCGGCTTCCTGCCTCTTCTCGTCGATTTGATCAAGTGCCTCAAACCAAAGCTACTCGTTCTCTGACAGATTAAAATGTTGTTTCCGATTGGAGGGGACCTCCAGTTCCACTAGGATCATTGCTTCTGAACCATATGCAATGGTGAGCGGTGAGTGCCTAGTCGCAAATTTATGTGGTCAACAATAAGCCCATAGTGCAAGTGGAAGTTCATCTACCTAGTTTCCTAAAGATTTCGTTAGTCACTTATAGATGGTAGATTTAATGATTTGGTTAATTACTTCCACTTGCCCATTTGCCTATGGGTGTGCTATTGTGGAGATAGTCTTCTCGATCCATTAACACTTACAGAATTCCATGAATTCCGCACTCTCAACCGAGTTCCATTGTTCGTAATTCTATGGTACTCCAACTTGCAAATAATTTTTTTTTGTTACAAAATTAATTATTATTTTAGTGGTAGTGGTGGCAAGTGGTTCCTCTTTAGCCTATTTGGTAAAGTAATCAACTGTAGCGATATCATATTTGGCACCTCCTTTAGCTATTGGTAATACACTGCATAGATCGATTCCCTATATTACAAATGGTCAAGGGCTGATCAATTACGTAAGTTTTGAAGATGGGTTTCTCAATATTTTTGAAAATATCTGGCACCAATCACAGCGTTTAGCATAATCTGCTACATCTCGGTGATTATGGGCCAGAAATACCTGTAACGTAAACCTTTTTTGCCAATGTCTGCCTCTCAGTGTGGTCGCCCCAACTGCCTTTGTGGACTTCCATCAGAATCTTCTTGGCTTCATCTTTGGTTACACACCTTAGTAGGGGATGGAGAAATCTCTCTTTTATAGCACTCTATCTTATAGCACGAGCCGCGATGTCGTTTGCATGAGCTTCTTTCGTTTATTGTGGTTTCTAAGGAGTATTCCATTAAGCAGATAATCCTTGATTGGCATCATCAATGATTCTTTATCTTTCATGGTCTCCAGAACCCAATCTACATTAATATGATCTATGCTTGGAGTTGTTTACACTTCAACTAGAACCAATCTCAGTGATTGTGCCTCTCCGGAATTGGCCAGCTTGGCTAAGAATCGGCCTTCACATTATGTTCCCTAGGAATATGGGTTATCGTGTAGTGTTCAATGTCGTCGAGCAATTCCTATGCTTTTGACAAGTAGTGAGTGAGATTTTCCCTTTAGCTTGATATTCCCTTTTTACTTGAAAAAAGGCTAACTGGGAGTCGTTGTAGATATGCACAACTTTTATTCCCAATTCTTTTACAATTTTCAACGCCTCGTACTCTGCCTCGTTGTTAGTAGTAGGGAATTCCAACCTTAGAGCATAGCAAATAGATCATCTTTTGGGAGTCTCAAGAACAACTCCCTCCCTTGAGCAGAAATCATTTCATGTACCATCAAAAAACAGTTTCCATTATGATACTACTTCTGTAGTATCTTCCCCTTTACTATCCAGTATTGTGAATTCGGCAATGAAATCTTCCAACACGTATCTGTTGATTTCCTTTCGGAGGAGATAAGTGATGTCCTAATGACTCAACTAAATATTCCATTTAAGAAGTCATCCTGACATCTCTGGACGGTACAATACTTGTTTCAAGGGTTAATCTATTAATACTTTGAATGGGTGAACTTGGAAATATGATCGTAGCTTTCTTGATGTAATCAGCACGCAATAGGCTAGTGTTTCCAACTTTGTTTAGTTTTTCTTGGCTCCAGTGAATCGCTTACCGGTGTAGTAAATGGGCCACTAGATCCTGGCTTCTTCACGCACTAGTGTTGCGCATAGAGCATGTGTTGACACTGCTAGGTAAATGAATAGGTCTTCATCATCCACTAGTTTAGATAGAACCGGTGGGGTCTCTACATGTTGTAATAGTTCCTCATAAGAGGTTTGGCTGGCTTGATTCCATTTGAAATTTTTCTTACACTTCTTCAATGCATCGAAGAACGATATACACTTATCTGTTGCTTTGGAAATGAATCGGCCCAATGTTTTGAACTTTCCATTCAGACTTCACAACTCCTTTTTTGTTGTAGGGGCCATAACATTCCGCGAGGTAGTAATTTGCTTGGGATTAGCTTCAATCCCTCTAGCATTCACAATGAAACCTTGAATTTTCCCAAAAGCCACATCAAAAGAGCATTCTAACGGGTTAAGCTTCATTCCATACTTTTGAAGAATCTCAAACATTTTAGAGAGGCTATCCAAATGATTTCCAGACACGCATGATTTGACTAGTATGTCTTCCACGTAGACTTCCATTGTTCATCCAATATGGTCCTTGAACATTGCGTTCACTAACCATTGATAAGTTTCCCCAATGTTCTTTAGGGTGAATGGCATTACTCGATAATAATACAATTCAAGGTTGGTATGAAGCTGGTGTTCGCCTAAGAGGGTTCGTGCATCTTAATCTGGTTTTATCCTGAGTAGGCATCCATGAAAGAGATTAGTTCATGCCCTATAGTTCCATCCATGAGCTAATCAATTCTAGGCAGTGAGGAGCTATCTTTTGGGCAAGCTTTGTTTAGGTTTGAGTAGTCAACACAAGTTCACCACTTTCGATTTGACTTTTAGCCAAAATAGGATTTGATACCTACTCGGAATAAGTCACATCGCGGATGAAGCTACTAGCCAATAACTTATCCATTATCTCCTTCGGTGCAGCGGATCGCTCTGGACCGAGACTGCGTCTTTTCTGCCTCACTGAAGTGAACTTGGGATCGATATTGAGTACATGCCACGCTATCTCCGAGGTATACCACACATATTGGAATGCATCCAAGCAAACATGTCCTGGTTGGTGCGAAGAAATTTGATCAATTCTTGTTGCATTTTGATCCAAAGTTGTGACCCTATTTTTAAGAACCGAGTTGGGTCATCCATATCGACATTGATTAACACCATAATCTCTTTCGATGCCACCGATTCCTCCCTTGAACTTTTCTTCCTAGGGTCCAAAGCTTGTCGATACGGCTATGGTCCATGAGCCAGAGGAAATTCTGTAATTGCTATGTTGACGGTTTGCAAATGTAGAGAGATTTTCCCCACATTCTTTCCCTTTTCCTTTCATTTTGATTCACGTAACTCAACGACATAACATTCTCTACAGATGCTTTGGTCTCCATTTACAACTCCAACCTTTTCTCCATCGGCTATTTCATGGTAAGGAACCACGGAGCCAAAGCGATCCTGAAATCAGCAAGGGTCGGTTGACCTAAGAAACCATTGCAAGCTGACATTTCATCCACGATCATAAAGGTTTGGATAAGGACTACCCTTCATTCTCCTTCTCCAAGATCTACAAGCAAGTCTACTGTCTCGACTGGCTACCTTGGTTCTCCCATAAATCCCCAGAATTTCATTTAGCAAGTAGACACATCCTTCATAACGATCATTATCTGATCGAATATATGTTGAAAAAAGATGTTAATAGAACTTCCACCATCTACCGGGACTTGGCATACAACTGCCCCTCCGATTCCGATGGTTACCACCATCGTTCGAGAGTTGGCTCGTCTATTCTGTCAATGTCCTGACTCCAAAATACAATATCATCTACGATTGTTTTCTGCTATTTGGCCAGAGTTCCATCGTTGACTGCATAACAAGTTTTCTTAGGAGCATGCTTTAGTGAAGTGGCATATCGCTCCATTTTGCCCCAACTCTTCTATGCTGGGTGAGGTCCTCCAAAAAGGGTACTTATGATGAGTGTTCGATCAATTCGACGAGTTCCTTCTCCACTGGGTCCTGCCTGATTTCCTTGATTGCTCAGAACTTACGGTCTAGCGGGTTGGTCAGAATTCCACGGTTTCTTCACGTACTGTTGGAGCATATTATTTCTTATTAGTTCCTCGATTAAGTCCTTCAGATGTCGACATTCATTACTGCTATGCCCGTGAGTCTCATGGAAGCTATAGAACTTCCCTGATTGGTTTTGTCGCTTAGATTTCTCCTTCCTAGGAGGCTTGTTGTATCACTCAGTTCCTTAAGTTGCAAGGTAGATATTCTTCAAGCTGTCATTCAATGGCGTATACTCCTTGGGTCTTAGGTTCCTGATCCGCTTTTCATTCCTATCACGCCTACTAGTGTTTTGGTTTTTTCTTTTCCGATTTCCATCATTCTCTTCATTTCCTATCGCAGCTCCATAATTCTTTCCATCCCGGTTAACCGCTACATTGCTTTAAACTATCTCATTAGGTTACACATTGGCAGTCTTGCCCTTCAACGCATTTGCCTCTTCCAATCTCAGATATTGACTCTCCTTTCAGTTAAACTCCTTCATAGGGGTTGGTTGCTTCATCTTAATCCATCTTCCAAAGTTCATGTCTAGATGGATAGCTTGGACTAAAGCCATAAATAACATATCTTTGTTAGGATTGCTCACTTCAGTTATCGTAGTATTAAATTGGCTCATATATGTTTTTAGTGGCTCATTGGTCCTTGGAAAAGGCCAGATAGAGACATCACATCTTTTGGTTATGCTGTGTGAAGTCTGAACTAATCCTAGAATTTCCTAGCTAGCTCATCAAATGTAGAAATGGATCTTGGTGGGAGTCTGGTAAACCACATAAAAGCAACACCTTCGAGGAAGATGGGGAAACATTTGCATCGAACAACATCCGTTTCCCTAGCTTCATCCATATGCCACTATACATGTCCAAGTGTTGTTTAGGGTCCATCTTCCCCTTGTAAGACAGCATAGTGGGCACTGTAAACTATTGGGGGTACCCTTTCCTTAAAATGTTTTTAGTAAATAAAGTTTGGCTTGGTGCAGAACCCTAATCATCATTCTTCCTGGCCTTACTTTCTTCCATCGAGCATTTAACCATGTCCACAATGAATGCCTTACTTGTTTGGTAGTCAATAGGTTGACTGTTAGGGGCTATGCTAAGTTTTTGACTCTGTAAATGGCCTTGGTTTGCCAACTAAAGTCTAGGTTCTCCATTCTCTAAGAGAACCACTTCTGCAGAATTCCGTTGGTGTGGGGTTGGCTTTACTGCAGCAGTTTGAATTTCCTTTCTGGCATTTTGCATGCCTAAGTCGACATTCAATTCCAGTCCTTCAGCATCAAGTTGCATGTTATCTTCAGAATATAAGAGAAGCATTACAATATTCCCTTGTGGAGCCTTCACTCCAAGATTGGGTTTACGACAGGTTATCCTCCGGCAGAAGGGGTACATCCAGTACCTTCGATAACAATTCTAATAGCTCCACAAACTATCTCCTTTTGCTTTTTCTTGCCATCCCTCTTATTCAGACCCTAAGACGGAGGAATTCTCCTGTTCTATAGCCTCTGCAGTTTCTGTCCTAGTCCTTGGGGCAGTTGGTGGTTGTAGCGCTAGCAAAGCATCAATCTTGTCCATAAGAGCCTTCTGACTATTATCCATCTTATGGTTAAGTTGATTAACCATACGGTTAAGCTTTCTTCTGGTTATAACCTCCTACTGAGAAGAAGCACATGGTGCTAGGTTTCTAACATTAACCTTTTGTTCAATGATTATTAGCACTGTTCACTTCCATTTGCTGTAGGTTGGTTTCATCAACACCAAGTGTTGTCCTAATAGATCTTCCAGATGTTGTCTTCCTCTTAGGAGCCATTAGAATAGAAAATCTCTAACCTTCTTCAAGCAAACTTTTCAATCTAACCTCTTGATCTATCCAACCAAAGTAGATAGCTAGATCCAAGCCTGGGTTCCACCAAAATGTTAACCTAAAAAATGGATCAATACCCTAGAGTATGATGTGAATGCACTAGCCCTGTTAGAACAGAGAAAATATAATAGAAAATGGTAGAAAAGTAAATGAGACAGAGAGATTTTTATAGTGGTTCGCCTATTAACTAAGCATACATCCACTTTATGGCTTTGATTATTGGTTTGATCTAGCTTGAATGAGACTACAAGGTAACTAAGAAATAATTAGTCACAAGTACAAGGGTTAGACTGATTCTAAGTCCTAGAATTTCCTAGAGTAGATGCCTTGGTGACTATGGTGTAAAGGAAAGAGTTGAAGAGGAGATAAAGCTTCCATGTAGTGATAGCAGAAACCAGATCCTCTCTTGATTGCAGTATAGCTTGTATTTATAGGGGCAGCAGTCGCATTGGATCAGAAGCCCGCTACCAGAGAAGTCCAGGAAGTAGCCGAAGGTAGTATGAAAAATGTTGTGATGACCTGAGATATAGATTAGACTCAATACCGAGTCAAGTCCTTGATTCGAGGCCGGGTATAATCCTTAGTCACAACTTGACCAAATCTTTTAATTTCAAACTCCTTGTTTCGTCTAGATGTCCTCATTGTAATTTGGTAGATTATTGATAAGTTTTTATTATCCTTCTTCCATAACTTGGATTATATTTGCCATTTGGACAGTCACATCTTCATTCTTGATGATGGGCACTTTAAAATTCTACGAACTTCATAAATATGCATAGGAAGACTAGAGGATCACTTGGCAAAAATATAGAGATGCATGATGTGGCATTTAGAGTCGGTACCGGGTTAATGGTCAAGCTTGGGCCGAGTAAAGATTTAGCCTATTTTGGGCTCCATACTTTCTTGAGCTCTTCCTTTAGTCCTTTTGAGTGTCTTTACCAAATTTTAGGTTATTATGTTCTCATTTTGATGTACCAACTCCTATTGATTTCTGTTTGGTTAAAAACCCAGTTAACAACGAGTATTGGCACAAGGCAACACTTGGTTGAGTTTAGGCTTAAGAGGATTGAACAAGCAAGCTTAAGTCCATTGTGAAGTCATATACATATTCATGTATGCTGTTGAATTCAATTCGTATAGTCAATTGTATACAAAGATAGAAATCAAGAATATGAGTACTTTTAGAATTAAAAGCAAGCTATGATTCAAGTAATCACAGGTGCTTTGGAATTCAAAAATAAGCCATAGATCGTGAAAACCTATTCTTATTCCATATAATGTTGAATGTGCAAAGTGTTGAATACGCTAGTATATGATTTTTGTTTGATGATCATAAACACACATACACACACACACGCACGCACACACACACCACATATATATATATATATATATTCATTTAAACGTATTTGTTATTGTACTATTTTATTTTTCACATAATCAAATAAATATTTGTCGAATAAAATAAATAATACAGAATTTAAAATTCAAACAAATATTTTATTCAAACAAATATTTTATTACAAGTTTGAACAGTACAAATTTGAGCTCTCACTACATATATACATTTTCAATTACAATACAATTTTGATTACATTACAAAATTCACTTTACAATGTTCACCTCACTCCATATCACTCATTCACTCGTATTTTATCTTCAACTTTATCCCAAATTGAATCCAACATCTGAACTATCTGCAAAATAAACTCTAAAGCAGTAAAATTGAAAAAGAAATATTTTGCAGTGTAAAATAAAATGGGTATTTTGAAAATATTATTTTCCTCAGTTATTTGAGTTGTTCGTCATCGTATTTATTTTGAATTCATCTTACACGAACAACTTGTGACATGCATAATGTATCGTTATACATGCCACAAGGCTGTGCACACCAATATACTCTCGATAAAACTGCAGGAACAGGTGAGCACATGGTCAAACCCGAGACGAGGCTAGATTCAACTCAAGTGAAAAATGCTCGATCGAAGCAATAACCAGCATACATGTGTATACATGTACAAATATGCAGTAACATTCACTGCACATGTATATACATGCATATGTATGCATGCTTATACATGAATATGTGCATGTTTTCAAAATTATTGGGCTACAGTTCAAGTCCACAACAACAACATGAAACCACTTAAATAACAAGCCAATGGGTCAAGACAACATGAACAAGACGACCAGACCTGACCAGACTTCAAGAAGTGTTAGACATGTCAAGCGGGTTAATGGTCAATTCATATGAACATGAGTATGCAGTAGTAACATGCATACATGGCAAGCTCACAAATCAAAGACACAAACACAACAACAAGCCTCGACATGATAAGTGGATGCTACACAGTAATGACAAATAGAACAATGTAACTAGCAAATGGGTGTACACATGAAGTTCAATACACATGAACAACTGCTCCAGACAACATGCCCAAACTCAAAATTACAACATGGCATGAACTCATATATGCAACTAAACTCAACCAAAATGTATATGCATATAAACCAAACAAAGGAGCACTTGAAGCAAATGGCAATGCATATGTAACCTGAACTAGAGACCAGTGCAATACATACTTGAATAGAACATACAACATTAAAGACTTCACTCAACAACAACAAAAGGCAACAAATCACGTAACTTGACAAGATCACTTCAAATTTCACAATGACAAAGTGAATATAAAGGACTCGGCAAACACATGAAGGCACTCAAACAACATGACAACATGTAGGAGATACCGGATCACATGATAATAGACTCGTGAAGCCATGAATACAAAGTGTACCAAGACTAAACTGCACTTGAAACCAGTGGAGTGTATCAAACTCAAGTAATCACAGAACCAAGTATACATGACATGTTAAAAGCTCCAATCTTAAAGCAAACCATGGACCAAAATATGCATACAGACTCAACTAGACAAAACAACTTCAACTAGATACAAGTGTATACAAGTTTCAGACTGCCAAGACAACCCAGTCCAGATGAATAGGTAAGATGGCCAACATTCAAGTGCAAATGGTTCAGAACCAAAGCAATGGGTCAGACAGAACTCAAGTGCAAAGACCGCAAAAATTGAAACAGAAGACACGGTAAAGCAACACAACTTAGTTGAACAAAAGAGAGACAACACAGCAGTGGTTGGAGCAGAGCAGCATATAAGGAAATGGATATGAAATTTGAAGCAATGCAAATAGGGTAACCTAGATATGCAACCATGTACAAGTCAACTGAGCAAAGCCTTAACATCAAATAACAAAGTCAACATAAATGCAGATCAGTTTAACTCAAGTACACATGAAGCATCAACTCAAACCAGAAATATCAAGTATACACAGCAGCGGTTCGAGTAACAAAGTCGTGGTTCGAAATAGAATGTAACAATAGTCGACAAAAATACATAATGCCAAAGAATAAAAGATGTGGTGACCAAGATAGAATCAAACAAGTCAGAGAATAAAAAATATATATGTGTGTGTGTGTGTGTATCAAATTCAAATCCAAGCTACAATCAAGGAACGAACCAATCAGAGGTCTCAAGATCATACGATCAAAAATCAACGTAGAAAACAAAATCATGAAATATTCAAACCGAAATTATACGGACGAAAGCTAAGGGATTTCATCTCTATAAAACTTAAAATTCATCATCGACAAAATTCATAAGATTCGAGTTCAAGAAATTACGAAAAGAAATAAATCATAAAACTCGAATCAAGTCGAGAATAATCAAAATTCGATAAAGGCAATTCACATACCAGTATAAAGTATTATTCAATTTCGACCAAATTGGAGTGGCCAGAAGCGAACGAAGCAGCATTCGATTGACAAAGCAATCCAAAGCAAACGCAAACTTCAATCGAAGCACAAATTTCAATCGGCGACTTCAATTCACAAAGCCCTATTTTTTTGAAAGAGGAATGAACAAAGGACTGTTCGTGAGTAAAGGAAGAAGAGAAGCAGACATTGCAAAGAAAAAGAGGTCGGTCGAAGTTCACAATACGGGAGACAAATTTTTCGCAAATTATAGTTTATTTTGGGCCGATCTATTTTATTTTTATTTGGGATTCAAATTATTCAATTAGGGTTTTATATTTTTTTAGTTATTATTTCATTTGTTTGCTTTAAGATTAAGTAACCTTCTAGTCGTGTGACTAGGTACAAACTACGGGGCGTAGTTTAAGAATTCACAACACAATGGCTGAGTTGTAGCAGGGTTTTGAGCGTAGAGTTAGATTAGTTGATAGCGGGTATCGCAAGTTTATGTGTGTGAGCGTTTGACTGCTTAATTTCTAGTAAAAACCTTGGGGGCAGGACGTAGGATGGGTTTTTCCGAAGCTGGGTAAATCTATGTTATTATATTTCTGCTTTTATTATTCTGCTATTATGTGTGCTGCTATTATTTTATATAATTCCACGTTAATTTTTATTATTATTAATATTACCTTAATCATCCCGCCTCTAGGGTGAAATCGATCCTACACAAAGTCCTACGTGCAATTACCCATTTGGCCCAAAAATCTCCAAATCAACTTAGGGTTACAAATTTTAAAATGTAAGAGAGAGATAAGAATGATTCGCCCCTTCCATAGCACCTCGAGATCTGTATGTATAGGGGAAGAGTTGCGACATAGCAGATCAACTTCGGCATTCATAACTCCTAGTATTGTCAGCACCATGTGGGGCTAATCCTTGCCTAATCATCACCTTCGGCATTCTTGGGTGTATAATAGGGCTTTAACATTAACCTATTAATAGAGATATGCAGTGTCAATATCTTTTGGCATTGGTGGCTCCTATGATGATCAATGTCCTTTATTGGTGGGTGGCGACATCAGCTTGAATCGACATGAGTATGAAGCAAAGCGGTTTTTATAGCTTATGTGGATATTGACGACGTTAATCATCAACATCGCATATATCGGTGGGCATTGTCCTCCAAGTGTTGATGAAATGCATCATATAAAAATTGACACTTTAGTGTGACGGCATTGACTATTGGCAACATCAATGATGGGCGTTACTATTTGAAAGACGATTCTAAAAAGCAACAACATTGGAATGGGAGCGACATCAAAGGGACACGATATCATTACTCAACAGCTTTTGTTGCCGATGGTATCAGTGGTGAGCAACGTTGAAGGAGTGGCACTTATGAATTGCGATGTTTATTTTATTTTCACAAGTGAAAGGCGACATCGATAAAATGCGACAATAATTAGATGCAACATAGGTTATGTTGCATCTCACTAATGGCTTACGATGTCGGTCACATTCGATATCACTACTTTTCGAAAGAGATGCGACATTAGTCACATGCGGTATTAATGATGAATGATATCTCTAAATCTAGTAACAAAACCCAGTATCACACATAACTTTTTATTGATGAGACGTGACATTCTTATTTCCTCGGCATTGATTCGTAAACACTCTTATGCTATTGAATTTTGTTGCGGCATCATGGTTAGGTCACATATCGTACATCTTCGAGGTCAATAATGGTGATAACAGCTTCCAAATCCTACCTCGTATGAGAGAGATATTGAATTTATAAAAACTCAAGTTAATTAAGTTATTTAATCGATTAAACATTAATCACCTTAACAATCTTCTCCTCCAAAACTAATCTCCATTCCCTATACATAAGAATGCACATGCTTGAAACCCAACTGCACGTGTATGTCACCACACCTCCCACCTTCGATACTCAATGAAAACGACCACTGAAAATTGCAACCAACTCCTCTTCGCCTCCTATCTGCAATGCACCCACTAGAACAGAGCTCGATACCTTCTTCCATAATGTAACCAGGCACCATCTCGACTGGCTATAGGAAAAGTTGCACCATCTGAAAATGTATCGCACTCCACCAAATTACCAACCCTAGCTCGTTTCTATAAGATAAGCTCAACGGACCAATTAGCAAAGCCTATCTCCTCCTCCATCTCTCCCAAACTTAAACTCTAGCAAATGGCTATGACATCAAGCAACTCTAATCACAACTGCACACAATAAAACCTATATGGAAAGTAGATCTAGTCAATACAAACTCAAAGATCCTTTCATGCAATTTTTTGTTGAGTATATGAATTGATTTTGATTTTTGAATAGAGATGGTTTAACTTTCTTATGTTATAAGTAATAGAAAATGAAAAAAAGGGAGAAGAGGGAAAAGTAAAAAGTGTGTTGAATAATCTAAGGTTTGAAGTTAGTTCATTTCGCAATTTTCGGCATCTCGCTACACAGAATTCTGTAGCGTACGAATCACGAATGATAAACCAATAATACGGTCGTGCATAAAAATGTGACACGATTCTAAAACAATAGTAAAATACGTTGGTTGTCTTATTTTATAAAATTTCAGAAATACCATCGTTTGTTGAAAAATATGTCAAATGATCATTTAAATATTTTCAGTTTACAAATTATGGAAAAATCCTATAAACAAAAATAAAAATATGACATTAAAAATCAAGTCGTTTTATATCAATTGATTCTTATTGTTTATTCGAACTATTTATTATTTTAACTAAATTTACAAAATGAGTCACCATTATTATTTGTTAACTAAAAGGAGTTAAATAAGGATATTAAATCCATTTAATTAATATTTGTTTCTGATTCAAACATTTAATTAATCCTTATATCTGAATAAAAGTTATTTAAATTTTAAAAACTAATTATTTAAATATTTAAAATTAATTAAATATACATAATCAAAACGATAAAATTCTAGGATGTTACAGGATGGTTCGCTTGCAACTATAATCCAAACGATCGATAGACGGACTTAAGTTTCAAAACAACTAAACCAAACGTTTTAAGCTTCCAAACCAAAGGCTTCATCCAAGTCCAAGCTCATATCGACACAATCAAGTTCTATAGATGAAGATACAAGTCCACCAAGAATACTTGAGGAATCGAAGAAGGTTTATCAGTGCATTTTTTATGAACGGTACTGATCGGTATGGCGTGGTTCAGTACCGGTCCACGAGGCTTGCTAATTTGGCCATGAACTTTTCAGAGCAACTCCTTCTAAACGTCGGAACTTTGGAAGAACATGGTGAAGGTAAATCCATTTACCTTTTTCTATAAATAGAGCATGGTGGGCACAATTTGGTGATCCTTTTTTCCCTGCATTCTAACTTTCTGTACTATTGGTGTAATCTTTCTTATTATCACCAATCGATAGGCTACTGATCCATAAGATCATGTTTGTAAAAAAATTATAGAATCGTAAACAAAATTCAAGTGGACGTAGGAAAGTGATTAGTCGAACCATTATAATTGCTACACGGTTATTCTTCTTGTTTTCCATTTAATTTCTTCACTTTATTCCCTTTCATACATCTTTAAGATGTCTATGCCAACTTTTGGAGTAAACATCTAAGCTTTACTTCTATCTGCTGCTCTTAGTTTGATGCTTTGAATCTAAATAACTACCACCCTAACTAATGTATTGAAAACTTTGAAGCTTTGATTAACATAAAAATGAAGTATTAATGATTAAGGGGTTTTGGAATTAGAAACTTCGTTCTTTTTTATTGATGAAACATAGATTTTTATAATCGCCAGAACTGGGGTTTCCAAGCGTAACTGTGTAAGAATACTGCAGAATTTATTTTGCTAAAGCAGCCCATGTAATTTGTCTAACTAATTCAAGTCCTAAAAATCTTAACTATACAAAGACTGGTACCTAAACACGATCATACAGAAGGCACATATAGTTTATGTGGATTGCTAACACCTCAATGATTTACTATATTTTGTGACCCACATTTACAACAATTTGTGTGTGTTACTACTAGAAGCCCTTATGCTAAACTTCTTACATATTAGACATCGCTAACTTTGATAGTATACAAAAATATTTGCAGTCATTGCGTTAGTTAAGTAAATTCATCATAATATAAGTAAATTTTAGTTAGAACTCATGATTTTATAATTACCATTAAAAAAATTCATAAAATAATGTTTTTTGATAGTTAAAACATGTCGCATCACTTGCATCCTAAAACTAAACATTATATAAATATTGTTAAAAATTAAATATTGCACATCACATATATTTGGTTTACAGCATATGTAAGTCATTAAAGAAAGTATGTTCTTACAATCATTTAGGCAGACATTACTAATATCTTTTCTTTACCACAGTTGGCTCCAAATTGTTTTTTTATGGACATTTTACAATATTTATTTGAACAGTCATTGTAAAAAAGCACATCTTTCCACATCAGGTTATCCAACCATTGCAAATCCCTATTGTAAAAGGAGACTTTTCTTGAAATATAGTAATGATGACAAAAATTCATTGGAAAAATAGTATGATATGCTATGAACTTATATTATATAACAGATCAAAAGCTAAAAAATCACAAGAACAAAGATTAGAAATAAAAATATACAATATTATAGAAAAATATGTATTCTGGAATTACCTAGGTTCTGCTTCAGACTGATACACCGATGGATCTATGGTCCACACTAGTGTACCGATCATTGAACAGTTTTGTCATGTTGAATTAGACCTACTCCACGATGTAACATATGGATTTAAAGGTACATGCCAGAATTTTGGAGTGCGTTCAGCCTGATTGATGTGGTGGATGACGTACCTTAGCCTATGAGGCAACGTGTATTACCGCACATATATTGCATCCTATAAAGGGTTATATTTATAAGTTTTGTGACTTATTTTTTGGTTATTGATTTGGAATGGAGCGGGAACATGAGGCAGTCATGACTCTAGATATTATGGGTTGGCTGCAACACAATTGTTATTGGGTATAATGGGGTTCAAGTTTTGTTCGATTATATGTGATACGACTATACAACTTACTGTACATACGAGTGTGAATTTAGTAACTTTATTTTAGAATAACAACACGCCGTATATCAAATTTGGTATGAGTTGAATATAAACTGAAATGTATAATGATATGGTAATTTATCATTTTTAATCATGTTATATTATGAAATAAGTATAGTAAACATTAAACTCACTTATATTCACTCACCAAACTTTGTGTCTCACCCCCTCCACCATGTTTCCTTTGCTTATGTTATGTGACAGGTTGATGGAGATTGGTTATGATAACGTTAGAGGCTTAGGTGACGAAGGCATGTTATGTACTATAGTGTATGTGTGGTGATATGTATATAAATAAGACATTTGTTGTATTGTATGGATTGGATTTGTGTTGCACATATCGGTAACGCATGGAAACTATGTATGAACTAGTAAGGAAATGACATAGTGTTATTTGATTATTATATTTTATGGTTCTTCCACTATGATTTTTGAAAGACAAATATATAGTTTCTATTTTATTTTCATTGTATCAATTACCTGACAATCCATTATTTTCGACTTTTCTGGTTAAAGTCATTGTTTTATGTTGAAAACCAGAGGTCAAAAATAGTGGGTTGTTACATTTAGTATCAGAGCAGAACTATAGGACTTGGCACATATGAAAAAGCGTATTTGTAATTGTATTTTATAGATAATGGAAATATATACATGTACACCCTTTTACTGTTCCAGTTTATTATCTGATTTTATGGAAAAGTGGTAATGGAACCCTCTTTTCATATACCTAAGGATGAGTTACTCTATAGAGACAACAAGAGTAGAGGCTACGGTTTGAACTGAAGCTAGGTCTAACCCATTGAATATTACTAGCATAAACATTCCGATCTGGTTCCACCACATGGTGCAAGCCTTGATTCTAGCCAACAAGACTCTGATTGTACTTGCTACTACTATAAATGTTGAAGTTCCTCCTTATCGATTATCCATTGGCAGTTTCTTCAAGTAGTGTAAGGAATTTATTAGCCTAAATGGGATGGTTTTTAGTGGAATTGATCTTATGCGGAGACTAAGGCATGATTAGGTACATGTGAGCAGACTCTAACATTATTGGGATCAAGTGCTACAAAGAAGAGGTGTTTAGCCGCATGGCATCTAAAGTAAGAACTTGGTGTATGGTGGTAAACTATTACAACTGAAATGAATGAGAGAGATATCCCTTGGGGTTTGTTCAAGAGGAGAAGTTTTTTCTTGAGGTGGAGAAAGGATGTACGTTGGATAAGTTTATCAACCTGAACCGGGTGGGATGACGGTTTCTGGGTATGTAAATAAGTTTAATGAATTATCATGTAACAACCTACACCTCAATACCTGCTTTTCAACTAAATAGAAAACCCAAGTCCACTAGGGTACAGATCGTTTGTGTTGGTAACCTGTAATAAACATTAGTATGTAAGAGAGCTGTATACACAAAGCTACATTGGAATCGTAAAATATAATGAAGCATAGATACTGATTAAGGCTACTACCGTGGAGCTAATATTATTCCACAGTTATACAGTTGCCTTGGAATTGTTGAGCATGAGTGAGAAGAGTTGTCCATCAACCGTTCCTGTTTTGCACTAGTGTCAAGTCCTTCTAAATCTATCATGTGTCGATTGATTTCCATTCAAGTGTTATGTCTACTATTCATGGACTAGTCATTTAATTCCATATTCGTGTATGATATGTCCAACATACTCTAATATATCAGTATATATGTTTAAGTGTCACTATACTTCCCAAAAAAGGAAACCTCGTACCTCTTGTAACTATGGAGTATGTTAGGTTCAACAAATGACTCAACTTCCTTCAATCATATCCCAGCGATACGAGAGGAAGAACCTGGGTCACTTATGACCTTTTAAATAGCGAATAGGAAAACTTTCCATCCATTTAATACCTAGACATACACACTCTCCAGTCATTTAACACCTAGACCTCAGTCGAACCCCTCCTTGTACTCAATTATATAGCAGAAAATCCCTACTAAGCCACTTATTATTTCTTAGATAGGAAAGAGACGTACATCTTGACAGTTTGCAACCCAAATAACAAAAATATAAAACAACTGCACAACTCTGTCAATATCACATTTCATATATTTTAAGGAATGTTTCTCCCTAAATTCCAGATCTAAGACTTATTTACTATTTTGATCGAAGTTAAACAATTAATTACATGTGCAGGCAAGGATTTCAAGTTAGATTCGTTTATTTAATTCCTACAATTCAATGGTTTTCATATAGGCATAATAACAAAAATAGAATTCCAATGGTATAAATTTAGTATTATATAAATTATATAATTCTCCACGCATCTTTTGGCTTTCGTATTCTCCAAATCCAAATCAATTATTCTTACTTGACTCATTTTTTCAACTAAAAATGTATATTTAAAAATGTAGCATACCTTTTAGAATTTCATATCCGAGAGGAGATTTGAGTTAAGTGAGGTCTAAATTTATAATTCTTTAATTTACCTTTTTTCATATTACTGCTTCATTCCTTACATTCTTATGTTTTATTTCCTACCACTCTCCAATACGTATGTATGTGTGCATGTATGCATGTATGTACGTATATATTATTTAATAATTTCTAGAAATAGCAGACAAATTGAAATGGAAAAATTATATTGCTCAGTTCAGAAAATATAAGAAGAAAAGTGAGGGGCTATACCTGTATTTATAGGCGTTGAAATCAATTCTATCCATCAGATTATTATTTAATAAATCCAAGCCATTAGGCAAAGGTTCAAAAAGGTGTTGGCCTTAACTGATAGGACGACTGGTCGATATGAGAGGTCGACCGCTTGCGAACGACCGACTTTACCCAAGGGTCAACCGGTAAGTCTTGGTGATTTAATTTCTATAGATAGTATCTATTATTAATATTTATTTTCTTAATCTGATTTGAATTATATTTGATTCGAAATCTTTAAATGTTGATAAATACTTCGTTTGAACTGCAATCGCGAAGCTTAATATATAAAATTTCGCACAAAATAGCTACGAACACAATTATACAAGTTTCATGGTTAAATTCTAAATTTTCTCAAATTTCATTTTTAAGCCTTATAAATTATTTATTAATTCTTTTAAATTAATTATTGTTTATTTTAGGAGTTGTTACATATCAAGATTTGGGTATAAGCTAGTTAATACCCCGTTCAAAAAGGTGATAAGGTTTGTTGATGGATTGAATGCACTGTTGAGGAAGATGGCATTAAACCAAGTACCAATAGGGCTATCTATGAGGATTTGATCGACGTTGCTTTACTAAATGCTACGAAGAGAGAGCCAGCTAATGAGCAACCTATGAAGGAGATGAAACTGAATAATTTGGGAAACATAAAGGAAATAATCAACAAGGAGGAAAAGATAAGAAGGGAGCATAATGTTTTAAGTGTTATAAGACTGGACATATCGCAAAGCACTGCAAGGCATATCTTTTTGGAGTTAATTGTTATGGATGCAATCAGATTGGACATTTGGAACCATGCTAGCTCGCAGCGGTGTAATTGGGCAAATTTCAATTTTTTTCCTGTTTGAATCTTTAATGGGCCTATATCATGTAATTCATTTAGAACCTTATTTACTGTTAAATAAAATCAATATTATAGTTGAATTTATAAACAAAGTTTTATTTTATATATAATTTGTATTGTTATATTTACGTGTATACCATATACGTATATGTATGTGTGTGTGTGCATGTGTAGTAGAGCAACGTGTACATGATTTGACATGCCCATGCATAGATGTTGATATCTATACCACAACGGACATGTTAATACCTCTTGTATCATATTTGCTATTCAAGTGTGTGTGCGCGCACTTGTATATTCATACTAATATATACATAACCAAACATAAAATATAAATGTATACACATACACATATTGAATGTTAGTTATAAACAATTTATAAGTTAAATCATTTATAAAATTTATATTTAAATATATGCTTGTAGATATATATATATATATATATATATATATATATGTATATATGTATATGTATATGTATATATATATATGTATATGTATATGTGTGTGTGTCTATATAATTACCAAATTAATTTAATATTCATTTATAGAATAGTTTAACATATATGTATGTATGTATATGTATGGGTTCATAATATAACATGAAAGCCGTGAAAATTTTAATAAAATAATATTTTATTTTAAAGAGATTTATATAATACATGTAAATATATATAATTATATATATATATATATATATATATATATTAAATTTTAGCCAGGCTAGTCGGCTTTATAGTGGGTCATGCCACTTTTATAAATAAAATTAAAACCTTCGTTCTGCACATGCATCAAACAACAGAGATGATTTTTAGAGTGACCGACCAATTATAACAGAATGCACAAAGCAAACACTCACACTGACTCACATTAAGATACAAAATAACACCAAACTATGACGAAATGGAAGCAAAAAGCTTTACACAATTACAACAGAAGCAAAGACAACTTTTACTATGACAATACAGAACCTAACAAGAATAGAATGACCAAAAGAAGCCTAAACTTCCACTCTGGCACAACTCCACGTTGCAAAGACAAACGATTAACATGCAACATCTAGCTAGCAAGCAACTTAACATAAAGAAACCAACCAAAACACAATCATATAGCAAGGCCATCACTTTACATGAATAGAACTGACCAAATTGAAGCAAGAACTACCACTTTGACACAGCTCCACAAACATGGACATCAGTAAATGGGTAGAACAACAAGCTTGCAAAATGACCAACCGAAAATATAAGCTAATACAAATCTTTCCCACTTCAACCAAGGAAGCAAATACCAGATGAAGGCAATTGGACCCAAGCGTACCACAAAAAATACAGCAATGCAACTTAGCAAAAGAGACAGCTTAGAAAAGGAAAATAGAAAGTACCAAGCCAATTCAGCCTAGCACGACAACCAATCAAAGTCGATGACCCGCCGTTGCAAAGCAATAGCTAAGGACACCGAGGAGGTGAGATAACGGCAAGGCAAATACTAACTATCGACCAAAAGGAAGCACCTGAAGTAATACAGTAACCAAGCGTCAACACACAACAACCGATAAAAAAAAACCCCTCCAGATAACCGCGAAGCAAACCAAGCAACCAGAAGCATGCTGCTACCACCGAGAGCCAATAACCAAGAGAACCACAAGAGAGAATGGCCGACAAAAGGACACCTAGAAACCAAAAGGGAAGCACGACAATCCAGATCAAGAAAAACCACTTACGTTGCACGCAATCGCCAAGGGCAAGATGATTAGGATGAAAAAAATGGACTAGATGCTGAGAATACGAACCAAAAATCCCTAACATCTAGCGATTAACAAATGGGAGACGCCAGATCCGAATGGAAATACAGATCTGAAAAGGGGAAGCATGAAATAAAGGGATCTGTGTAAAGCAATGGTAGCAAGAAATAGCAATAGGGAAAGCTAGGCCTTTGCGGGAAGAAGCGATAAAATAGAGAAAAAATGTAGCGATGAAAAGAAAGATGCGAGAGAAGAGCGACGGCGGAGAAAACCTAGTACCCATTGATAAGAACTTGACTACCGCTTAACTACTCTTCTCTCATACTAAGTGGTAATAGACCGTCGAGGGAGATGGCATTAAACCAAGTACCATATAGGGCTATCTATGAGAATTTGATCGAGGCTGCTTTACTGAATGCTATGAAGGGAGAGATAGCTAATGAGCAACCTATGAAGGAGATGAAACCGAATATTTTGGGATCAACAACGAGGAAAGAATAAGAAGGGAGCTATGTATTAATATAAATACTAAATTAATTAGTTTTAAATATATTTTTTTGCATATTTTGCTCAGCCAAAAAAAATTAAAAAAATTACAACGTCCTCCTATTCGGCTTTTGCATTTTTGAACATTTTAAAATAAAAAACCATGTAAAACAAAAATGAAAATTAAAATAAATATTACTTACAAAGTTTAATGTGTAATAAATGTTATAGAATTTTTTTGCAAAAAATATATATTGTTTATAATATATACATAATATTATTTATATACATACGTATACATTACTTATAATATATGTACGTATATTTTAATTGTATAATCAGTTTTAGGTTAAACAGTTTATTAAATATATTTATTCGAAATAAAAAACTTTTTTATTTTTGTTGGCGAATTACAGTTTACATAAATAAATTTAATAAAGTTTAAAACATGTAATATATCACTTATAACCTTTAAAAATAATTAATAGTTTACCGAAATAAATTACAATAATATTTTATTATATAAATAATTTTATATTTTTTTGGTCATGAGCACCAAATATAATAAACAATAACAAATTAGTTTTTTATATCTATAATATAATAATATACACAACCAACCAATTTGTGACAGCATTTTGATATACATGATTCGTAATATAATACAATATCCTACACATAAACAATATCGCATAGAAATGTGATATAAACAAATAAAATAGAGATTTACCTTTCATCGAGGCCCTTACGTACACGTAGTAACGTTGAATTGACCTTGACACTTGAGGATCAAATCGAAGAGTTTTGATGTAATTTAATACTTAGATTTTTGGGGCTTTGAGAGGATGGTCACTAGTCAAAATTATCAGAGAGATGGTCGCTGGCTGAACTTACCAGGGAGGAAGATGATCAAATGTGCAAAATGAAATGGTGTAAAAGGTGGCATATCAATAGGAAGTCAATGGAGAGAAAAGTGGATCACATCATAATATCTCTATTACCAATTCCACTCGTTTAACCATTCAAATCCTCTCTAATTGCCATCATATCACCACCCAAATCATGCATCCTACAGCCGAAAATACCATGCCCATATGGGCCTCAAATCTAGGCCAAGTCATAACAATTTTCACTGCAATTTTAAATCTTATTTAATCGCACACTAATATCATATATCGATCAATATATTTATAATTATTATAAACACGGTATTTAATATTGTTCAAAATACATCAAATAAAATTTTACAATTAATATTTCATAAATATTAATTAATTTATGACAATTTATAAATTAATTAAATCAGATGGTAAAATAATTATTCAACAATCTGGTTCTATGACTCGAAGGTATAAATTTAGTCAACACTAATATTAAATATTTCAAATATTAACGTCCACTTAGTAGTTGGTGTGGCATTTATGGCCAACTTTGTCAGTTACTTTGTTTTGATAAAATACTATTTTACTTTATTAGGCTTTATCCGTCAGTGACAATTATTTATAACAATTCTCTTCATTAAAACTATATCACTTCTGGTAATGGTCAAAATTCTAGCATCGTCTGTATTCAACTCTATACTCCAAACACGAAGTCCTTAGTTTAATAACAACAATTATTAATAATTGAATTTCTCTGGGGAGTGACTTTAACTTCTAGTTGACTATGAAACTAACCTCGTATAACTGAAGAGACGAATCCTCTCTTAAATGGTGTTTCACTTTTAATGCTTCCACTTGACCTAACTATAGTCGTTCGATAGACATCATGTCACAACTTAACTATAGTCAAGGCAGAGCTTCAACATTTAAGATCAATAATATTTTCAAACCAAAAGAACCGTGTAATTTTTCACATTGATATTTTCTGTTTGATCATAGTTATATTATACAGCAGAAAACTACCGAGTGACTCATTCCATAAATATCCAATAACTATTAGCACGTAACCACTTGGCACCCTCAACATTCATGAGTAATACTTAATACCCAATATTTTAGATGGTGTTACATACTCTATTCCCAATAGATGTATCAATATCATATCGCGATACATCTTAAATAGACATATTCAAAATGGTATGTTCAATTCATTGTGATAAAGTACTCATGCTTACAACACTTTATATTTACTATCACAAAACATATTATTTATGGATTTTTACACTTTTTTTAATTAATTTAATTAATATAACACATTATATCTAGTATATAATAGGAAAAAACCTTTTATTTCGAATAGGATTAGTTATCGAGTTTGATAAACGTAATAAGTTACATAATTACCCCTGGGGCATACCGTTAGCTCTATCAATCTTTCACCTACACTTGGGATCGACTGTGGAATCTCTATCTCATTCCATTAATCAGTTTGATGAGAATCGATCGAGTTAGACTCATCATGAATGGATCTGCTATGTTTCTTTAATTATCTACTCTGTCAATCAAATCACTTTGATGCTGATAAACTATTTTTGTCACATAGAATTATCTAAAGTATATTTCGTGACTTTTAGCAAGCTCTTCTTATTACATTGTTATCATATAATAATGATTTGTATTCTTAGTACTTGAAATCACCCCTAGCTCATTTACAAATTTATGCACAAACACATACACATTACTTTTATTAGGGCGCTATTAAAGGTGATGTACTTCACATTTTCATTAAATCGGCCACAATGTATTGTTTGGAGCATTTCCAACTTAAAGCTCCTAATTTAGATTTGAACATGATTTAATATTGACATATTGTATTCAATAGCTCTTATGAAGTTCGAGTCCGAACACTCTTTCATAAAGAGTTCGTTGTTTTTTTAAACAATTCTATGGTATTTCATAAATACTTCAGAACACACTAAACGACCTTTTTAGTGATCCTAATTTGGATTTGATGTTTGTTTCATGCATTAAATACATTAAAAAATAGAAATTGTAGATAGTACAACCTGTATGATAATTCCTATTATCAATACATAAGAAATCCATCTTACATGTTCCATATTAAACATTTTAATTATGTGTCTTTGCAAATTGTTTGGTACATTCCCAACATATTTTATACTTATTATAAAATATATATTCAAAATCCAATAACGAGTATTAAACAACTAAACTATTACTAATTTTAATATAAGTACTTCGTAAACATTCAAAGGTATGTTGTTTACTTATAGTCTAGAAATATCTATATACATTTTAGTGGTTCTTTCTTATGGACACATGCTTCCTTTGCATTTTGAATGAAACTAAAACTAATCAATATTTTTATTAAAATACTTATTCAATTCCGATGCTTATAGAATGTTACTTTCGTATCATTTTTGGATCATATCCAAAAATCCACTAACTCAACATCGCTCCCACTGACTTTGATACACTTTGGTTGTAACATGCAAATAGTATGTTCTAAATCATTGTTTAGAATTTTCCATTTCAATGCATGTGTTCCAAAACACAAAGCCATATCAAATGAAAATTTTATGAGTATATCCGAATTTTCTTAAGCATATTAAATGACAAATCTATTATGCTAATTTCAACGACTGAAATTCACATTTTATTCTTATCAACATTTCTCATTATATTCTTACAACATTATTCTCGCCATTAAAAACATGTTTGCGACCGATGGATTATATCCCTTCATACAACTACCAAAATCACATTTTGATAATGTATTTGGAATGTACTTCAGATTTCAATATCACATCATATCATGGAGCCAATACTCTTAGTGGTTTAATTGACAGCTAAGGATTATCTTTCTCTAGTTGATAAGACACTCATAAATTCTCTTCAATATATAAGAATATTTATCAAATATTCTAATGCGTTATGTTCATTTAGGTTTGGCTAAATTCATTTCATCCCTCATAGTCGGTTTTATTCTTGAATTTTATCCAAATCTATTTTACTACCAATAATTTGTAAAAGAAATCAACAATTATTTCTTTATTCAAAGGAATGTGTATATACATATATTAATTGCATTATATATATATACAATAGATTTGGTTTTATTACAGTACTTATGTTCAAAACATAAAAAGGTCATCCAATGACAGTTGTTCCCAAACTCTTTTGGGACGATTCATACAAATTCTCTTACGAACAATTATTACATATATTTTTAACTCGCATAACCTGCGAACTCCTTGACCTAGGATATGGTAAGGTTTGTTACAAAACATTATCTTGTATGATTTTGTAAAGATGAAATTAATTTTAAACTTATGTACTACTCTTAAAAACGTATCCTTATAGAAAGAATTTAAATCAACTCCACTCACCTTTATTCATACTTTGTTCAACAAAGTTCTATTACTCCTTATCAATATATCATTATGTACCATAAGGAGGAATGACTTTTTAGAGATTGAATCATTATACATTTTTAGGTACATTCGAAATTCATTCCAATATACTCATATACATGATCTAATCGAATCAGTTTTATTTTCTATTTCACATTGTTTTATTTACCACTCTTTTTTTCTCTATAAGCTTAGCATAGACATACTACATGTGTATCAAATACACATGTCCCTATTGGTAATAACTCATTGTTAAGTATAATGAAGTACATGGAACCTTTTTAGTATCAATAGACTTGCGACCATATACACTATAGGTATCGAGTCGAAGAGTTCATTAACACTTGTTTTACCCTTGATTGTTTGAGATATAATTTACTAGTACCAAATGATTCAGAATTATATAATCAAAAAATTGTTTCTTGAAATTGTGGCTTAGTCCATAACTTAAAAATAATTGCAAATAAATGTATATACTTCTGTATTCCTAATGCATCACAAATATCACTACTATAGTTTTATTTTATAAAAAATATTTATAATATTCATATTAAAATAAAATTATATCTATTTTTAGTCAACATTGAAAAATAATTAGTATTTCATAAATAACGACATGTACGTTTTACAGAAACAATTTTCATAACTTTATGTGTCCAGAAAGTGTTATATGTCACACTCTCACTATTTCTGCCATTATAATCTTAATATAAGCTACTTATATCATTTACTATAACTGGTTTACAATCAAGATTTTTCAGATCAGTTATCTTAAATTCAAAGAAAAATCTCATATAAAACTGTTTTCTACTTGAAAATACATTATAGATTAAAAATCGTATTTCTCATTCAAATGTTAAGTATCAAATATTATTTAACAATTCTAATTTTCGATGTTTCTTTATGAAGCAGAAGTGACTATTCAATCTCTTCATTCCAACTACGTTATATGTCACATCCACTATAGTACATTAGTTTTCCTTTCTAACAAATAGAACCATTCAAAGGAAATCCCTTACTGTAATATCACAATGAACTTTTAAAAAAAGTGCATTTGGTCAGCCTTAACTTCTAAGGGTATAAAATTAATTGCACTTTGCATAAACTGACCAAACTGACATTTCAATGATCGAATACTTAGGTTAACTTTGTAGCCTTGTTCAATTGTTACATTTAACACAACTAGATCATTTTTGTCATCAATTATATAGAATACGCGATCTCACTCTATAGTTTACTTGCTTATTTCAATGAACTAATTTCATTGAGGTTTCATACATTATGTAACGATCCAGAATTTCAGTTATTTGGAATTTAGATATTTAATTGACTTTAAATATTCACAAGTAAAATTTTATAAGCTAAACAACTTATATTTGAGATATTAGGATTTAATTGGATAATTAATTGTTAATTTTATATTTGAAATTTCTGAAATAGTTGGAATTTGAATATAATGTGAATGAAAATGATTTATAAAGCTGGATTAAATTCTATTTGAATTAGAACGATGTTGGTAAACTTTTAAAATTGAACTAAAAGTTAATTTATAGAAATTGAATAGTTTAATATTTAATTAACGTGTAAAAATAGTCATTTTTAATACAGTCTCGGATTTCAACGAAACCAGTTTCATTGGATGTGTAATGTTATATTATTGTAGGATTTCAAACTTCATGTCAATCAGATTTACGGTCCGTGGCAAGCTAAAACGCGTAAAAATTTGTTTAAGTAAATTTTAAATTTAAATAAGCCGATTCGAAAACCTATCTTCCAAATATGATCGAATTGGCTCTTGATATATATTCCATTGTGTTTGGAATAGGGGTAAAATATTATAAACACCAGGTGGCAAGCTTCGTTTGAAGTTTGTAAAAATTTCGAGCGAGTAGTGCGCGTAAATTTTCTATATAAGGCCACCATATTTTCGCATTTGCACTCAAAAACCCTAGCAAGGGCTAGCCGCCTCTAAACGATTCAATGGCCAGGAATTTACTCGTTCTTCCCTATGTATCTCACGATCCACTCACTTTCATCAAAATATTTCAACTACAACTTTGTAGAGCTCGTCGAGAGCTTCGGTTTCAACGGTGATGATCGAGAATGGAGGAGCCAATCGATGGAAAATCATCCATAAACGCCCGATGTTTGCATATTTTCTTCTAGAGGAGGACGCGACCGAGCTTCATGATATTTGGGACGAGGGTGGTGCTTGCGTAGGTGAGTCGAATGGTGGAGCTTGTTCAGGGTTTCGATGATCGAAGTGGTCGGGAAAATTGAAGAAAAAAGGCGGTCGAGTTTATTACTTCACGCGATGGTAACCTGGTAGGGGAGAAGATGCAATGATCAGCCACGATCTGGGGTTTGAAAATGAATGGCTATGATGAGATGTAGGTTTTTAAAATAAAAAGAATTGTGAAAATTATATATATTAAAATTATATAAACTTTAAAATTGCATAACTTTGTCATACGAGGTCCGTTTAGCATGAAACGAATTGTGTTGGGTCCATATTAATGAGCACTACAATTTAGAGCTGGTTCGGAGGTTATTGGAGCTAGTGTTAGTTTTGGATAAAATTAAAAGGCTGTTTAATTTTATTCGGTATAAAACACTACAACTGCTATTGAAACCAAAGTGAGTACAACTCACTCTTTCTGACTCACTAATATTTTTATATAAGTTAGAATAAATATTATTTATCCTAATTGATAATTATTTTATATATGATATATTGTATATATATTGATTGGTATTTGGATATATTCCTACCAATTGGAGCATACGAGACCCTATACGTTTCCATGTATGAGCGGATGACCCTTTGTACGCATGTTTGCCTCGAAGCGGACATTGTATACATATTCTAATATGTATATTTATTGCAGGTGACGGGTTGAAGGGATCCAACTGGATTCCTCGCCAGTATTGGTTTTATTTACAGATATTGATATATATGTTGTTATTATATGTGTTACCCGGTTGTTTGACCATGTAACAAGAGGCTCGGCATGGATACCTCGATCGGCACAGGCCTTGTTCAGCGCACCTCCCTTGCTCGGCCTCTTGCCTCGTTTGGCATGGAAAGCTCGCTCGGCATGTTGCCTCGTTCGGCATGGAATGGACGCTCGGCATGTTGCCTCGTTCGGCATAGAGAGGTCTCTTGGTCTCTTGCCTCGTTCGACATGGAAAGCTTGCTCCGCATCTTGCCTCATTCGGCATGGAGGGGACGCTCGGCATGTTGCCTCATTCGGCATAGATAGGTTGCTCGGTCTCTTGCCTCGTTCGGCATGGGAAGCTCGCTCGGCATCTTGCCTCGTTCGGCATAGAGAGGTCGCTCAGCATCTTCCCTCGTCCGGCATAGAGAAGTCGCTCAGCACAGATGCCTCGTTTGGCATTGAGGGGTCGTTTGGCACAGCACCACGTTCGACATTGAGGGTTCATTCGGCACAGCACCATGTTCGGCATTGAGGAGTCGTTCGACACATCACCTCGTTCGGCATACGAGTGTCGTTTGGAGCAGAGGCCTCGCTCGGCATTCTCCATTTCGACCAACCTCGCTCGGCAATTGCCATTCGGCATCTACGTCTCGGCGCGCAGGAGTTACTTACCGCAGGCCGAATTACTTTGTTCCTAGGCCCATGAGGGAAGTCCAACCCATCTTTGCTATAAATAGGAGGGCAGGGGCACAGTGAAAGGGACCTTTTTTCGAGAACACTGGGGAGACTCTACTGCATTCAAGACTTATTCTATTTTATTTAGCACTTGTATTCAAGTCATTATAGTATGGATTGCATTTGTATTCAATCATTTGTGAAAGCAATAAAGATCAAAACTCAAAGTGGACGTAGGCAGTTATGCTAAACCACTATAAATCCGGTGTTCTTATTTTTGCATTTAATTTAGCATACAATTCTCTATTTTAATTTACTTTCTTCATTTATCTCTCTACATAATCTTTCTCAAGAGTGTTAGTGACCAATTCTGGTGCTAACATTTCGTTGCTTTCATTGAGAGCCAAATTCTTAGGCCACTAGGATCAGCTTTGTAGCAACTGGATTGAATAAATCCCCCAAAGGAGATCCAAGTCATTCACGGGACGTCCGTTGAATCTACTCAAAGTTTCGATCAACAACTCTACTATGGGAAGACCACGTACCAGATCAGCCTCTCATAACACGGACGTCAACGAGACTGCTAGCGTACAATAAATAGGACATAGCAATCAGCAAGTTAATCCTAGCGTAGGGACTTCCGGAGCCCATAGCCAGATGGAAGTTGTTACTATGATGGAGTTCAACGACCTGATGAGAGAACTCATGGAAAGTAGGAGACAGCTTGCTGAGCGGATTCAAGCTAACGCTAACCTCATGACTCAGCTTACTCAGCAACAACATCAGAATGCTGTCGTTCCTTATTCTTCATCTGATAGTTCGACCTCGTCCGATGAACCTCCCAGGCATAGATGCCGCATAACAGGAACTGCACAAGCAGGTGCTGCTGATCGATCAACTAGGGATCACCTGCATCTTGGAGACCATATCCAAGCTGGAGCAGGAAATTTAGGAGCAGGAGAACGTGTGGAAACTGGATGCCCGGCTTACCAAGACCCTAATGAAGCTAGTCCCCAAGATACACGTTTGGCAGATCGCCAACAGAGGAGACACCAACCCGAGCGGTCCCGTAGAATAGAGTCCAACCTTCCATCCTCCATACAAACCCCGGACTTATTGTCTATGGTCAGGCAGTTAATGAGAGAAAATCAAGGCTTGACCAATGAAGATTAAGGAATATTCAGGAGTCATACTACATTCACAGATACTATTCTATAGGCCGAGTACCCCAAGAAGTTTAGCATGCCAATTATCCCGACCTACGAAGGAAAGACTGATCCCAGACGACATGTGATGAGGTATGAATGGATGACGGATTTAGATAGAGCGAATGACGCAACCAAGTGTAGATGCTTCCCGATTACTTTATCCGGAATCGCCACTATGTGGTTCACTCGACTTCCCCCACGGTCTATATCCAGCTTTGGCGAATTGGCGACAAAATTTGTAGAACAGCTCAGGATACATGCCACTCGTCCCAAGGATGTGATGTCCCTATCTAGTGTAATCGAAGCTCGGGGGGAGTCATTGAAAGAGTACTTACAGAGATTGCATGTTGCGGCTACTAAAGTTAGCAACCCTAATGACCATGCAATGCTGATGGCGGTAATGCGATGAGTGGTCCGAATTCAGAGTTTGGAGATTGGTTGGCAGGAAAGCCTCCAACTAGGCTGGAGCGTTTCTATTCAAAGGCTCATTAATTCATAAGAAGAGAAGAAGCCAGATGGACGAGGCGAGATAAGGCATTACAGCCTATTCAGGAGACTGTGAAAATCAACATCGCTGTAAAACAGTCTAGTGACAATTCAGGGAAGGTTCAAGTCAATATCCAAAATAAGCCCGGGCAATTTAAAGGGTTTGGAGAAGGAAATCTCAGAAAGAAAAGGGAGACAGGGAAATGGATGTGACGCCCCACCTCTATACCCACGCTAGCAAAGATTATTAATAGATAATACCGTCTGCTAACACGGAGAATAAGGCTGGTTGGGAGCGACCATCTATAGCCTTGCTCTAATTATCTATTGAATACATCGACAATAGACGTACCAAGCAGGTTGACATACCCAATGAATACTTAAAACAAAACCATAGGTGGTTGGATCTATCAGAACAGAATATAATAACTCAAATGAAATATACATCACAGAACAATAGATCATCATATACACATATACTGAATACATAACAGAGTATACAAAACAATACAAGTCAAGTGGTATAGCAGACCACGATATACAGACGAGTTCACAAGAATACATATCAGAGTTACAACAAAATGGGACTACCCAAAAAGCTATGAAAAAAAAAAGCTAGCGAAGTAGTCCATGTGGAAGCAAAATAGGCTAAGTCCAAAAGCACCTAACCTAAAACATCTCGGTCTGACCCGAGTATAAAATACACGGGTCAGTCTAGCTAAACAAATCAGTTAGATAAACTGAACAACAATAAACCTGCAAGGTTACAAAGTATAACAAATATCTCTAAAGGAGATAACACAATCATCTAACAAAAGATGAATCATATAGAACAAGCCTCATATCATTGGCAACATATAGAACAAAGGATAAGAATATCCCAAAGCAAGCCATAAGGCAATAACAAATACCAATAAGGTATACAAGTTCCACAAGGTAAACGGTACGCATCATGCGGCTCAAAAAGACCAACACCGAAGGGCGATACCTAGGGAATATACATATGAATGAAACATCATAAAATTTTGCTCGAGCTCAGTACTGTAAAAACAAGGATCCATGAGCCCGAAGACTCCAAACCCAATATCACCCATGCGGCTCATAACGACCAACATCGGAAGCGATACTAAAGGGCAACCCAATATCACCCATGCGGCTCATAACGACCAACATCGAAAGCGATACTAAAGGGAAACAAACCCGAAGGCACATACCCGAAGGCAACAAACCGTAGTGGTGAAGGTTAGAGACCCAGTACTGGACACCACTAACTGGCGGAATGTGTCACAACTCTCGAAAAGGAATCCGAAAAGTGTTAACGTATGTCCCATAACCACTCGTTCGCACTAAACGGTTTACTATCCGTCAGCCACTTTCACACTCAAAGCAGTACAAAGTTTACCTCATATCATCGATAAACCAAACCCGAAGGTCAAAACGATCAATCGAATAGGTCGGGGACTAATCGGGAAGACAAACGCATAGATTCATGGTCCGTGTTTTACCTAACCATTTAATCTTCCTTTCACTTCGCTCGAAGTGCGAAATTGTGTGTGTGCATCATAAATAGAATTTATAGTTTGGAGAAGGGAGCTTTTAATACGATTTAGAGAGATTATTTATAAAAACCGTGAATGAAGTCAAGAATAAGTTATCAAAGTCGAAGATGCAATAACAACTACTAAAAAGCAACTTGAATCGATAAAATTTGGAAAACCAATCAAAATATGCAAAAATAAGCAAAACAGGCAAAACATGAGCAGGTCGGTCGACCGGTTGCAGGGCTCGGTCGGCTGGCTAGATCAGAAAATAAAACAAGGCTCGGGGTAGCAGGTCGGTCGACCGGTTGCAGGGCTCGGTCGGCCGAACCTGATGAATTTGCAATTCTTGCCCTTTTTCCAATGAATTGCAATTTCTTCCAAAACGCGATCGTTCGAGCAATGGACCTAAGGAGCTTTAGCCAATAGATACCCCAGCTCCATTAGCTCTCCGATTCGCTACCAAAAACATGTTCCAATATCAAAGCTAGGATCTTTAGAGAATTGAACCCAAACACCAAAAATTTGGATATTCACCAATTCAATCCAAACCAAAAGCAAGTGCATATGAACAAGTGTTAGGAATTCATACCTAACATCAATGAAATCAAGAGAAGTAGATGTGAGTTCAAAACTCTCCTTTAACCCAAAACAAAGAAGATGGAGCTCAATAACAAGGAGAAGACCAACCAAACACTACTTCAACTCAACAAGCTTCAATCTAAGAGTAAACCACATATTTCCCAATTTAGATTTAGGAAATTTTCTGAAATTGAAGAGGAGAAGAGTTGGAGAAGATGAAGAAGAGCTTACCAATGGCTTCTCTTTGATTTTGGAGCAAGAATCAAGCTTACAAGAAGAAACTAGGGCTTACAATTTCTATTTCTCTTTCCCTTCCACCATTTTCAGTTTTAGCTTAAGAAATGAAATGAAGATGAATGAAGAGAAGGGGCTAAGTTAGAGGGTTTAGTTAGCTAGTGGGCTGAACCCAAACCCAAAACCCCATAGAAAAAGTAGCGAAATTTGACTTACTCCAAACATATCAAAGATTATACTCAAAAAGATCGCAAACGCCATTTTGGAACCGATGGAGGTGGTTTCGAGTTCCAATTCGGCCATTTGCAGAAAATAGCTTTTCGGACCAAAACCCGATTAACGACGCTATATTTAAATAAAATATTTAAATATATAATTGTTAAATATGCGGGTTGTTACAGATCTCCCCTCCTTACAAAATTACGTCCGTGCAATTCCTAAAGATGATATTTGTAACAACTACATACATACAACATTCAAAAGAAAAGGAAATAAGCTCGAGATGAAAAGACATACTCACCGTTTCAAAGCAAACAAAGAAAATCCGGATAAGATCGCTCAATAAATTCTCTGGTTTCCCAAGTACAGTCATTGGGATTAGTGGACCATTGAACTTTAACGAGCGGAACGTCCTTGTTCCGAAGGTGTCGCACCTCCGTGTCAAGCACGCGAATAGGCTGCTGTACAATAGATAAGTCCGGTGAGACCTCAAGCTCTAACAAATCAGGAGAAGTAATAACAGAATCCGACTCCCGAAGACACTTTCGAAGTTGCGAGACGTGAAACACGTCATGAATACCAGATAAATGAGCTGGAAGTGAAACTCTATAAGCCACAGGGCCAATACGTTCAGTAATAGAAAATGGTCCTATATAACGAGGAGCCAATTTCCCAGTCGTACTGAAGCGCATAACCCCCTTCAAAGGAGAAACACGAATAAAAACAAAATCGCCAATCGAGAACTCAAGAGGCTTTCTACGGCTATCCGCGTAGGATTTCTGGCGACTTTGCGCCTCTTTCATTCTCAACCGGATAAGATCAATCTTCTCAAAAGAATCACGAACAAAATCTGGACCAAGAATAAGCTTCTCTCCAGATTCTAACCAACAAGAAGGTGATCGACATGGCCTTCCGTATAAGGCTTCGAAAGGAGCCATACCGATACTAGATTGAAAACTATTGTTATAGGAGAACTCTACAAGAGGTAGGTGATCCTCCCAACTTCCACCAAAATCAAAAATACAAATACGGAGAAGATCTTCCAAGATACGATTCACCCGTTCAGTCTGTCCGTCAGATTACGGATGATAAGCTGTGCTAAAATTAAGCTTTGTTCCCAAAGCTTGCTGAAGACTCTTCCAAAAATGACTCGTGAATAAAGGATCACGATCACTCACAATAGAACTAGGAACACCGTGAAGTCTTACGATTTCCTTGACATACAACTTAGCCAAATGCGAAGCAGTCCTATTAGACTTAATAGGGACAAAATGAGCAAACTTAGTGAGGCGATCAACAATAACCCAAATACTAGAATGGTCTGATCTCGAACGATGTAGGCCGTCAATGAAATCCATAGAAATCTGATCCCATTTCCACAATGGAATCTCAAGAGGCTGAAGAAGACCAGAAGGACGCTGATGCTCGGCCTTAAAACGCTGACAAGTTATGCAATTACTCACATAACTCGCTACATCGCGCTTCATGCCTTCCCAATAATAAAGACGACGCATATCGGCATACATCTTGCTACTACCGGGATGAATGGTATACTTAGAACGGTGACAATCATCAAGAATGTCATGCCTAAGTGCAAAATCAGAAGGCACAAAAAGACGGTTCTTCTTACGAAGATACCCATGAGAATCAATGCTGAAATCTTGCAATGCCTCATCACAAGATCCAGACTCACAAAGCTGAATAAAATGCAACAAATCAGGATCACGCCGTTGGGCATCGGCAATACGATCCAATAAAATAGGTCGAGCTCCCAAACTAAATAATAGAATAGGAGAATCAGAAGATGAACCTCGATCACAAATTTCACAAAAAGATAGAGTCTCAAGAATATCCCATTTGGCAAGCATCATAGAAATAACAGCCGAATGTTTGCGACTAAGCGCATCAACAACACGATTATCCTTACCAGGGGTATACTGGATATCAAAGTCATAGGAGGCAAGAAACTCGAGCCAACGCTATTGTCTCATATTGAGTTCCTTCTGAGTGAACAAATACTTCAAAGATTTATGATCGGTATAAAGAATGAAGCGCTCGCCCAATAAATAGTGTCGCCAAATCTTCAAGGCGAAGACAATGGCGGCAAGCTCAAGATCATGAGTGGCATAGCGAACTTCATTCGGACGCAGTTGCCTAGAAGCATAAGCAACTACCCGATCCTTCTGCATAAGAACAGCACCGAGACCACTACCACAAGCATCAGTGTAAACAACAAGATCATGATTCCCCTCGGGAACCACAAGAATAGGAGCATTAGTGAGAAGTTCCTTCAATGTCAGAAAGGAAGCTTCACACTTGTCGGACCAAATAAAACGAATGCCTTTCCGAGTAAGGCAAGTGAGAGGAACCACAACACGGGAAAAATCCTTAATGAACCGACGGTAATAACCCGCCAATCCAAGGAAACTACGGATCTCATGCACATTCTCAGGCCTCTTCCAATTCTGGATGGCTTCGATCTTTGAGGGATCGACAAAAATGCCATCGAAAGATACAACATGGCCTAAGAACTTAACCTTGTTCTCCCAAAAGTGGCACTTGGAGAATTTGTCTCTAAGTTGATGATGACGGAGGGTACTCAAGACAATTCTCAAGTGATTAGCATGCTCAGCTTCCGACTTAGAATAAATAAGGATATCATCAATGAAAACAAGGACGAACTTATCGAGATATTCCCGGAATACTCGATTCATGAGATCAACAAAGAAAGCAGGAGCGTTCGTCAAACCGAACGGCATAACGAGCCACTCAAAAGAACAATATCGAGTGCGGAAAGCTGTAAGAGGTATGCTATCCTCCGCGACTCGTAATTGATGAAAACCCGTGGCAAGGTCAAGCTGAGAAAAGATCTTAGCACCACTCAATAGATCGAACATATCATCGATCCTAGGCAATGGATACCTATTTTTGACGGTTAACTCGTTAAGGTTGCGATAGTCAATGCAAAGCCTAAGAGTTCCATCAGACTTCTTCACGAAGACGACCGGGGATCCCCACGGAGAAAAACTGGATTGAATCAACTGCTTGGACTCAAGCTCTAAAAGCTGCTTCTTGAGTTCCTCATTTTCCTTTGTAGACATCCTCGTAGGAGGTCGACTAACTGGCTGCGCGCCTGGAATGAGATCAATGCGGAACTCAATTGCCCGCTTGGGTGGCAAACCCGAAATAGGTTCAAAAACATCAGAAAAGTCACAAGCAATAGGAATACAAGATATATCATCATCATCTCGCCAATCAAGAGAATATAAAGCCATTTCGGAATTATCCACATCCCGAAGAATAAGAGATAACTGAGTAGGAGAATCCGGATGTCGCAGATACAAAATTCTCTCCGAACAAATAATCCTGGCATCATATCTCACTAGCCAGTCCATACCCAAAATCATATCAAATCCCAGACAAGAAATAACATGCAGATTCGCACGAAAAGAAAAACCACATAAAACAATCTCAACATCATCACAAAGCAAGCTAAGGGTCGCGGATCCCCCAATAGGATTCGCAATCCTTAAAGAAGTAACCAAACAAGAAACATCCAAAGATAAATCATCAACGAGCTTCTTCGATACGAAAGAATGTGAAGCCCCCATATCAAAAAGAACTCGAATACTAAGATCACGAAATAAAATAGAACCTTCCAAAATAGATGGAGATATACCTTTGGGTTGAGAAGGACCTTTAGAAGCCTTGGTAGCATAAAGATTGCTAGACTTGGCACCAGCCGGAACAGTAGGGCAAGCTGAAACATGATGACCTTCCTTCTTGCAATAACGGCAGAAGAGAGGCTTAGGACAAGCTCGAATAATATGATCCGGAGACCCACAATTGAAACACTTTCGAACGAAAGGTGTTTCGGAAGACTGAGGCTGAGAGCTAGGACCACCAATCTTCTTCTTCTTAGAAGGAAAAGACCTGGACTTCTGAATTGGAAACGGCCTCTTGTTGGGGTTCTTGGAAACCTCAACATCAACATCACTATCACATTCCTTCTCGATGGTCTCGAGATGAAGTGCCGAATCAACCAACTCCTCAAAAGAAAGTTTAAGCTGGAGCAACATGGATTTCTTAAGATATTTCTTAAGACCAGAAACAAACTTCAAATTCTTCTTATAAGAAGTGCTGATGAATTCAATACCATACTTAGATAAAGCCTCGAATGATGCAACATACTCAGAAACAAAAGATTTCCCTTGCTTCAACTCAAGGAAGCGACGGGTCAATAAAACTTTTTTCAGATTCAGGAACGAACTTGAGTTCAAATCGCTTTCGAAACTGAGTCCAAGAAAGAGTAGACTCATCAATCTCGGTTACAAGAAGCTCATACCAATCAAGAGCACACTCTTGTAATAAGCTAGAAGATACAAGAACTCTATCATGGTCAGAAAGATCCATACGAGAGAAGATACGCTCGCATGTGCGAAACCAAGCTTGGACTTCAAGAACGGATTCAGAGCCCTTAAACGGCTTTCCTCCAAGATGAGCAAAATCACTACACTGACGTGCAAAGGCAGACTTGTGAGGTGGAGACACTGGAGGAGGAACTGGAGGCTGGGTGCTCCTAAACAACTCCAAAAACTGATCAGCAGACATATAAACGCCATCCTGATGTGGGCCACTGGATTGCCCAGCATCCGAACGTCGTCCGATGCCTCTTCCAGCCATACGCTGAAAGTAAGATAAGAACAAGATTAATCACAAGGTAGATACTACAATATGGGATACTACGGAATAAAATGCATTCCTAGACGTATTCCCAATTTCTATCTAACCTTGATGGAATAAAGAGACACAATGATTCAAAGATTTGTATCACTTGTACACTTTGATGTACCGTAATATGTGCTATATTCTGTGTTTATCATATTTTGTCCTGAACTCAGCTCTGATACCACGCTGTGACGCCCCACCTCTATGCCCACGCTAGCAAAGAGTGTTAATAGATAATACCGTCTGCTAACACAGAGAATAAGGTTGGTTGGGAGTGACCATCTATAGCCTTGCTCTAATTATCTATTGAATACATCGACAATAGACGTACCAAGCAGGTCGACATACCCAATGAATACTTAAACAAAACCATAGGTGGTTGGATCTATCAGAACAGAATATAATAACTCAAATGAAATATACATCACAGAACAGTAGATCATCATATACACATATACTGAATACATAACAGAGTATACAAAACAATACAAGTCAAGTGGTATAGCAGACCACAATATACAGACGAGTTCACAAGAATACATATCAAAGTTACAACAAAATGGGACTACACAAAAAGTTATGACAAAAAGAAGCTAGCGAAGTAGTCCATGCGGAAGAAAAATAGGCTAAGTCCAAAAGCACCTTACCTGAAACATCTCGGTCTGACCCGAGTATAAAATACACGGGTCAGTCTAGCTAAAAAAATCAGTTAGATAAACTGAACAACAATAAACCTGCAAGGTTACAAAGTATAACAAATATCTCTAAAGGAGATAACACAATCATCTAACAAAAGATGAATCATATAGAACAAGCCTCATATCATCGGCAACATATAGAACAAAGGATAAGAATATCCCAAAGCAAGCCATAAGGCAATAATAAATACCAATAAGGTATACAAGTTCCACAAGGTAAATGCTACGCATCATGCGGCTCAAAAAGACCAACACCGAAGGGCGATACCTAGGGAATATACATATGAATGAAACATCATAAAATTTTGCTCGAGCTCAGTACTGTACAAACAAGGATCCATGAGCCCGAAGACTCCAAACCCAATATCACCCATGCGGCTCATAACGACCAACATCGGAAGCGATACTAAAGGGCAACCCAATATCACCCATGCGGCTCATAACGACCAACATCGAAAGCGATACTAAAGGGCAACAAACCCGAAGGCACATACCCGAAGGCAACAAACCGTAGTGGTGAAGGTCAGAGACCCAGTACTGGACACCACTAACTGGCGGAATGTGTCACAACTCTCGAAAAGGAATCCGAAAAGTGTTAACGTATGTCCCATAACCACTCGTTCGCACTAAACGTTTTACTGTCCATCAGCCACTTTCACACTCAAAGCAGTACAAAGTTTACCTCATATCATCGATAAACCAAACCCGAAGGTCAAAACGATCAATAGAATAGGTCGGGGACTAATCGGGAAGACAAACGCACAGATTCATGGTCCGTGTTTTACCTAACCATTTAATCTTCCTTCCACTTCGCTCGAAGTGTGAAATTGTGTGTGTGCATCATAAATAGAATTTATAGTTTGGAGAAGGGAGATTTTAATACGATTTAGAGAGATTATTTATAAAAACCGTGAATGAAGTCAAGAATAAGTTATCAAAGTAAAAGATGCAATAACAACTACTAAAAAGCAACTTGAATCGATAAAATTTGGAAAACCAATCAAAATATGCAAAAATAAGCAAAACAGGCAAAACATGAGCAGGTCGGTCGACCGGTTGCAGGGCTCGGTTGGCTGGTCAGATGCAGAAAATAAAACAAGGCTCGGGGTAGCAGGTCGGTCGACCGGTTGCAGGGCTCGGTCGGCCGTACCTGATGAATTTGCAATTCTTGCCCTTTTTCAATGAATTGCAATTTCTTCCAAAACGCGATCGTTCGAGCAATGGACCTAAGGATCTTTAGCCAATAGATACCCCAGCTCCATTAGCTCTCCGATTTGCTACCAAAAACATGTTCCAATATCAAAGTTAGGATCTTTAGAGAATTGAACCCAAACACCAAAAATTTGGATATTCACTAATTCAATCCAAACCAAAAGCAAATGCATATGAACAAGTGTTAGGAATTCATACCCAACATCAATGAAATCAAGAGAAGTAGATGTGAGTTCAAAACTCACCTTTAACCCAAAACAAAGAAGATGGAGCTCAATAACAAGGAGAAGACCAACCAAACACTACTTCAACTCAACAAGCTCCAATCTAAGAATAAACCACATATTTCCCAATTTAGATTTAGGAAATTTTCTGAAATTGAAGAGGAGAAGAGTTGGAGAAGATGAAGAAGAGCTTACCAATGGCTTCTCTTTGATTTTGGAGCAAGAATCAAGCTTACAAGAAGAAACTAGGGCTTACAATTTCTATTTCTCTTTCCCTTCCACCATTTTCATTTTTAGCTTAAGAAATGAAATGAAATGAAGATGAATGAAGATAAGGGGCTAAGTTAGAGGGTTTAGTTAGCTAGTGGGCTGAACCCAAACCCAATAGAAAAAGTAGCGAAATTTGACTTACTCCAAACATATCAAAGATTATACTCAAAAAGATCGCAAACGCCATTTTGGAACCAATGGAGGTGGTTTCGAGTTCCAATTCGGCCATTTGCAGAAAATAGCTTTTCGGACCAAAATCCGACTAACGACGCTATATTTAAATAAAACATTTAAATATATAACCGTTAAATATGCGGGTTGTTACAATGGAAGTCAAGAATTCCCACTTACAATAAATATACTCCTTTGAATGCATCTCTGGAGAATATTTACCTTTCAACTTGTTATTCTCTCCAATACAGAAAGTTGCGCCCAAAGGAGTCAACAGTGGGACAAAATCGAACTGGGAAGTACTTCCGCTTCCTTGAGACTTATGGACACAATATAGAGGAGTGTAGACACCTCCACGATGCCATATAAAAGCTGATTAGATAGAAAAAATTGCAGGAGTTTGTCAAGAACCTACAGGAAGGTAGGCAAGGAACATTGGGCCCCGGACGCGGGCCGACCCCATGCCATCTAGAGGAACCTGCCCGAACTGTTGGTAAACTGGTCATAAACACTATATTCGGTGGACCTTGTCTTGTAGATAAGAACTAGCAGGAAGTGGAGCGGTATGCTAACTTCTTAAGGCATGCAGATTATGAGTGTTGTTCGAATGTGGAGGATGGGACCCTCGCTAAACAGCAACGCATGATGACAGACGATATAGTGTTCAAGAGCCGAGATGCTGATAAGGGGGAGGCTCCTACGGTTGACCCGATGGTCATATCCGCGACAATCGGGCCAGTGTATGTGAAGAGAATTTTAATTGATTGTGGAAGTTCTATTAACATCATCTACAAAAAGGCATATGACTAAATGAAGATGGAGACAAAGGATTTGAAGCCATCTAAAGCCCATATCCATGGTTTTAATGGTGCAGCGACCGATGCAGTAGGATATGTTCAATTGCCAGTTGAACTGGGACAAGGTGAGCATAGGAGGGTGCGAATCCTACCTTTCATAGTGTTGGATGTTGATTCTCCATATAATGTGTTTCTGGGTCGACCGGCCCTGGCAGAGTTTAGGGCAGCTTTGTCCTCATGGTGTTTGACTTTGAAGTTTTTGATAGACAAAGGAGTTGGTGTAGTGCAAGGCGATCAGGTGACTGGCCGTGCATGTTATGTGGCTAAGCTGAGAGAGGCCAAGCAGAGAGAGAAGGAAAGGTTGCGGACAACTCCATCCGCATTCGGAATACTGACAATTGACAAATGGTGCCCGAGCCCTGGCTTCGGCAACATTCTCGGATCTACAGAGACATAGATCCGAGGGATGATGATGGAGAACCCAGGGAATCCTAAGCAGCATCGGATAAATTGACGATTGACATTCCAGTCAGCCGAGATGACCCATCACGAATACTTAAGATTGGATCACAACTCGACCCATCAATGGCCGAGGATCTCACTGATTTCCTCCGAGCGAATCTGGATGTTTTCGCTTGGACACATGTTGATATGTGTGGGATTTGTCTTGCTATTGCAAGTCATACGTTGAACATAGACCCGGAGTACATTCCGGTAAAACAGAAAAGAAGAGGCATGGACCTGGAGAGGTCCACTGCTCTCAAAGAGGAGGTGGAAAAACTCAAAGCCAACGGGTTCGTCCGCGACGCCCTCTACCCTAGATGGGTGTCTAACTCTGTGCTAGTAAGGAAAGAAAATGGGAAGTGGAGAACTTGCATTGATTACTCTGATTTGAATAAAGCATGCCTGAAGGATAGCTTTCCTTTACCCCGAATCGACCAGCTAGTCGACTTAACGGTCGGACACGAGTTGCTGTCATTTATGGATGTGTACTCGGGATATAATCAGATCCCGATGCACATTTCAAACCAAGAACACACCAGTTTTGTCACAGACATTGGGTTATATTGCTATGTAGTGATGCCTTTCGAATTGAAAAACGCGGAAGCGGCTTATCAACGTCTGGTGAAACGAATGTTTAAAGACCAGATTGGTATAACAATGGAAGTCTACGTGGATGACATGCTCGTGAAGTCACGGTAGTCAAACGACCACATTCGAGACTTAGCGGAGATGTTTGATATACTCAGACATTATGTAATGAAAATCAATCCTTTGAAGTGTTCCTTTGGCGTTGCATTAGGGAAATTTTTGGGTTTCATTGTAAATGCGTGGGGAATCGAAGCTAACTTGGAGAAGATTCAAGTCATTCAAGACATACAAGTGCCCAGAACTATAAAGCAGGTACAAAGCTTGAATGGAAAGGTGGCCGCGCTGATTCGATTCATATCCAGAGCCATAGATAAGTGTATTCCTTTCTTCGACGTAATAAAGAAAGGAAAGAGGAATTTTGAATGGACATCCAACTGTAAGGAAGCGTTCCGAGCTTTGGTAAGGAATTTAGAAAGTCCTTCGATGCTATCAAAACCGGTAGACCATGAGATGTTGTACGTGTACTTGGCTGTATCCCAGCATGCTATCTGTACGACTTTGGTTCGCGAGGAGGACCGAGTTCAAAAGCCAGTATACTCTGTCAGTTTGATGAGAAATTATCCTAAGATTTAGAAACTAGCCTATTTCTTGGTGATCACATCACGCAAGCTCCGACCGTACTTTCAGGCACACTCAATCAGTGTTTATACCGATCAACCCTTGCAGCAGGTACTCCAACAATCAGAAACCTCTAGAAGGATGTTAAAATGGAATATCGAGTTGATTCAGTTCGATATCACCTACTTGTCATGAAGGGCCATATAAGGCAAGCACTAGCAGACTTCATTGCTGAATTCACCTTGTCAGACGAATCAAACGGTCACAATGTCATACCTCACGTTCGATGGAAGATGTACACTGATGAGGAATCTAAAGACCGTTGCTCGGGAGCTGGCATATTTCTTTTGACCCTCGAAAACCGATCAGTTTGTTACGCTTTGAAGCTCGAATTCCCAGCAACAAACAACGAGGTCGAGTATGAAGCATTGATCGCTGGCTTGAAACTTATCAGAGAGCTGGGAGTAAAATCGGTTGAGATCTTTTATGACTCATAATTGGTGGTATATCAGGTGTGGGGGGACTATCAAGCGAAGGGATAGAAACTTGCCCCATACCTTGCACGGGTTCAAGAGCTACTAGCAAATCTAGAATATTATGATATTTTACATGTCCTGCGTGAACAAAACAAAGAAGCCGATTCATTGGAAAATTTTCAAACACTAGCGATGCATAGTAAATGGGATTGGTTCCCATCGAAACCATACATGCTCTGAGTATAAATGTGATGGAGATAGATCTCGTATCAGAAACAGAAATCGAGAAGGAGTCATGGATGACCCCATTCAAACAATACTTGCTACACGGGATCTTGCCCGAAAGAAGGAGCGAAAGATGACAAGTCATTCGTAAGGCTTCACGATATGTAATGCAAGACGGAATAATGTACCAGAAGAGATTCTAGACCCCCTTACTCCGGTGCATTGCCTACAATGAGATAAAACGAGTCTTGAAGGAAGTCCATGAATGAGAATGTGGTGACCATACTTGGGGGTAGATATTTGCAAAGAAAATCCTCCACTATGGATATTATTGGCCAACTATAAATCGGGATGCTGCAGACTACGTAGGATATGTGAAAAATGCCAGAAGTATGCAAAAATCCCGAGAGCTCCGCCAATGGAATCATGCAAATGGTTAGTCCCTGGCCATTTGCAATGTAGGGGATCGATATAATCGGTTCCTTACCCATATCTAAAGGTGGTGCGAATACGCGATAGCTGTGGTCGATTATTTTCCCAAGTGAGCAGAAGCAGAACCCTTAGCCATGATCACCACCAAGAAGGCCATTAATTTCGTTGTACGAAATATTATACGCCATTTTGGCCTCCCACGAACAATCATTACAAACATCGGAACTCAATTCGAAAGCAAAGAGTTCAAAGAATTTTGTCAAAAGCATGGCATTGAAAAAAGGTTTACAGCAGTTGCTCATCCAAAAGCCAATGGACAAGTGGAAGCCGTGAACAAAATAATCAAGTCCATATTGAAAAAGCATTTAGAAAAGGCTAGAGGCATGTGGGTGGATGAACTTCCAACAGCACATTGGGCTGATAGAACCACCCACAAGTCCGCGACTGGCCACACTCCATTCGCATTAGCATATGGCACGGAAGCTGTTATACCAGTAGAACGTGAAGTTCAGACACATCGGGTAACTCATTACGACCCCAAATACGAATCGGGATCTTTTCCTGGAATCACTGGACTTCATTGATGAAAAACGTGAAGAAGCTGATTTAAGAGCAGCCGCATATAGACACCAAGTCGCTCGATATTATAATGAAAAAGTTTGGCCGAGAGTCTTTGGTGTGGGTGACCTCGTTTTGAAATGAGTTTTTCCGGTGCCGTCGCATCTGAATCCTACATGGGAAGGTCCATACGTCATTGAACGAAGGATTGGAGAAGGAACTTTCAAGCTAGCGACCGTTGATGGTGCAACATTCACCCGAGCATGGAATAGCAAACATCTACGGCATTATTATACTTAGTCTATTCATTTTCTATCTTTGTTGCGATTATTTTTAGTATGTTTTTATTTCGTTGATTCTTAACATCCAGCATGTAATAAGACAATTTAGCTTGTTTTCATTAATAAAGGCTTGAAGCTATCTTTTCCATGAATTATTGATGTTTCCGTGTATGATAATTCTATGGCAAAAAACTAGAGTTACATTATTCTATCTAACGTACGAGCACGCATAAACAACTCAAAATCTCCAAGTCTCTAGAGTGCGGACTGGAGTACTTTGAGTCCCAGAGTGCAGACTAGAGTATAAATGACTCAAAATCTCCAAGTCCCCAGAGTGCGGATTGGAGTACTCTGAGTCCCCAGAGTGTGGACTAGAGTATAAGCGACTCAAAATCTCCATATCCCCAAAGTACGGACCGGAGGACTCTGAGTCCCTAGAGTGTAGACTAGAGTATAAATGACTCAAAATATCGAAGTCACCAGAGTGCAGACTGGGTACTCAGAGTCCCCAGAGTGCGGATTAGAGTATAAAAGACTCAAAATCTCCAAATCCCCAAAGTGCGGACTAGAGTACTCAGAGTCCCCAGCGTGCGGACTAGAGAATAAACAACTCAAAATCTCTAAATCCCCAGAGTGCGGACTGGAGTACTTTGAGTTCCCAAAGTGTGGACTGGAGTATTCTGAGTCCTCAGAGTGTGGACTAGAGTATAAATGGCTTAAAAATCTCTAAGTCCCCAGAGTGCGGACTAGAGTACAAATGACCTAAAGTCATCAAGTCCCCAACGTACGGACTGAAAAATATTCTAAGTACCCGAAGCATGAAATAAAGGATGTACAATTCCAAAGAATTTCCGAGTTATATGAAGATGAAATGAGGGTTATGTAACTCACAATAGCTCTGGTTTCGACCACAATTATACGGAAAGCTGCACAATAAAAGTCGTTTGAAAGACAAAAGGACTAAGTTTTATTTATTAATCCAAAATAAGGTTCTACTGCAACTCCTCCAAAACTCGGAGTCAAAAGTCCATCTACATTGACTACGAAAATAAATAAAAATAATTACATAGTCTAAGCTAACTCTCTTTGAACGAGTGTAACAGCTACTTCTTCGATTTCTTTGGATCCTTTTCCTCCTTCGTTTTCTCAGATGACTCCTCCCCCATGCATTTTCGCTTGGACGCTTTGTTCGATTGGAAAGTAACATTCGAGGAAGAAGAGGGACTTCTAGTGGCCCGGACCCACCAGGAAGGATGACCTTCAAAGGCCTGTTCAAAGGATCATCTAGATCCACAACTCGGGCCTCAACTTTGATTTCAGCTTTCTTTTTCTTCTCCTCCACGAATTGCTCCTTCATGCTTATTTTTGAAATGTCTTTAGAGCACCTATAATCTCAATTTCATAACTTTCTTCGACAGGAGACGAAGTCTCGGACTTGTCCTCATCAAGCGCCTTAATCACTTGAGCATTAGGGCCGGGAGTCTCTCCCACTTGAATTGCCTCACACTCCTTCTCCTTCTTCTCCTTGGCATCATTGCTCCTCGGAGTGGGATCGGGGTCAGAGCGGCCTACGCAAAACCACAAGAGACAAACGCTAGAATATAATGAACTCACGCCGAAAACAACGGCTCATTAAACTTTAAGAAGAAGAGTTATTTACCGGTTTCTTGCTGGCACTCAACCATCCTCGGAGCCTCGCCCTCTGAAATGGGAGATAGTACATGAATGTTAAGGACATGGGCTTCTGGATCATAGCTGTTAGTCCGTGAGATGATGGTTTTGATGACAACAACCTTAGAATAGATTATAAAATATGAATACTAACATTATAAGTTTAGATATATATGTATATGCAGGATTTAACCATGCAGGTACTAAGAATGAAGACTGTACAGTATAGACATTCAAGATATCAAGATAAATATCAAGATAGAAGACTCATGAGTATCGAGACTCTCAAGAGTTTAAGATTTCAAGGATAAGTATTTTTTATTATTATTAGGAATTTTTGTTAAAACTTGTAGAAAAGCACTGGCATCTTAAAATCCAATTTATTCGTGGAATGGAATCCACTTCGATCCCGTTAAAGGGATGGAACCCTAAGTAGGATGAAACCTACGAAAAATCTAGTGGAACATTGTTTTGTATCCGTTAACTTTTATTCAAAATGATTTTTTAAAATTATATCCTATTTTCAAAATGTTTTCCAAACTTTCCTTTTAAAAGATTCAAAACCCTCGATCCTGATTTTAAATAATTTTAGCCTCAAAAACATCTTTATTTTCAAAGTCAATTTACTCTTGATTTTAAATTATCTTTTTAAATAATATATTTAACTTTTATATATTTATACTTAGATTTAAATATAAAATTATAGTTAAAATCCATATATATTATTCTTTATATTTACTTATGAATTTTAACGATAATCAAGTATATTTATAAAGTTTAAAATAGTTTTTATATAAGATAAAGTTTATTTTCAAAGAAAATCAAAAACACCAAAAAATCCTTTGGGATGTCGACATGCCTAGCATGACCATGTCGACATGGTGACAGTTTGATTCAAAAATTCAAATTTCGAAAGAAGTGTCTATTCGCCATAACTCTTCATGAATGGTCATGGGTGTTGTTCTTCTATAAATAGGGGTCAGTTTCAACGAATTTTTAATTATAATTTTCTGGTTTTCACTCCTCTTCTTTTTCCTCATTTCTTAATACATATTCTTATCATTACTCTGCCGAAATCAATATTGAATCATACTCGATTACTTCTAGTTTGATTCTCTATCACTATCTCTACAAGATTCTTAGTGCTATTCAGAGTTATAGACTTCTTTGTAATCTATTAAGCGAGAAAAGGTGTGGTTGTAGCCTTGGAAATCAACCAAAAGGGAAAAGGTGTAATTGTAGCCTTGGTAAATCAATTGGGTAAACTTGTGGCTTGGAAAACAAGTATCTCTACTCAGAAGATGGAAATTCTGGAGTGTGTACCTCGTAGCCTTGAAACCGAGGGTGTAATTGTACAATTGCTTTTAAAAGGAAATCCGTACTTGTGTTGCGGGACTGGATGTAGGGTAGCTCTGAACCAGTATAAAATCCGGTGTGTTCTTTCCTTTACTGCTTTTATTTTATTTCTGCATCCGTGATTATTTCTGTGATCATATCTGTGTCTGTATATTGCAAACTTTTGTGTCTAAATTAACATAAATTAAATAGATTTAGTAATTCTTGATTAACACTATTCACCCCCCCTCTACTGTTAATCTTAGCCTTAAGATCCGTAATTCGCATTTCTCACAATTGGTATCAGAGCAAGGTTTTCAAAGTTTCATAATCTGATTTTTGAAAAGTTTTTAAAATGGCTATATTCGTTAATACTAATTTAGAAATATTTAAATCATCATTGTTTCATAAGTCTGCATATAATCAATATTCAAATTCAAGTTATCTACCAAAATTGTTTGATGTGCAGGAATCATGCTTTATGGGTGTTGAGGAATCCATCTACAACGGACAAATTGTGCAGATCAGAAAGAACAAATGGATACTTGATAGTGGATGTTCTAGACACATGACTGGCAATCCAGATATACTGAATGATATAATATATAAAGATGGAGGATTGGTTAACTTTGGAGACAATTCAAAAGGGTATGTGATTGGCATCGGCAAGTCGGCAATTCTGAAACTCCTACTATCACTAATGTTTTGCTAGTTAAGAATCTGAAACATAATCTGCTAAGTATAAGTCAACTATGTGATAAAGGTTATAAAATTAAATTTGAAAAAGATAAATGTCACATTAAAGATAATAATTCAACCATTATATTTGAGGGAGTCAGGAAAAAGAATATATATATTCTTAGTATGAAAGTTTCAAATGATAACCTGTGTCTGTTGGCAAATACAAGTGACCCTTGGATTTGGCACAAGAGATTTGGGCATTTGAATTTCAAACTCCTATCTAGACCGTCAAAACATAATCCAGTAAGAGGTCTCCCTAAAATGAATTTTAAAGTAGATAGTTTATGTGATGCTTGTCAATTAGGAAAACTTAGAAAAAATTCTTTTAAGTTAAAAGATATGATTTCAACTTCAAAACCTCTTGAATTACTTTATTTTAATTTATTTGGTCCATCTCAAATTTTATCAATAAATCATAGTAGATATGTTTTTGTAATTGTAGATGATTATTCTAGATTTACATGGACAATATTTTTGAAACATAAAAGTGATACTTTTGAATGTTTTAAGACATTCTAAAAAAGAATTCAAAATCAATTTTCTCTAAAAATTATAACTATTCGAAGTGATCATGGTGGTGAATTTGAAAATGAAAGGTTTGAGGAATTCTGCAATAAAAAGGGAATAACTTACAATTTTTCATTTCCGAGAACTCCACAACAAAACAGAGTAGTAGAATGTAAAAATAGGACGATTCAAGAGTGTGCGAGAACTATGCTTACAGATAGTAATTTACCAAAGAATTTTTGGGCAGAAGCAGTTGCTACCGCCTGTTATATTTTGAATAGAACTTTAATTAAACCTCTAACTGATAGGACATATTATGAACTTCTTTATTCAAAGAAACCTAAGGTATCTTATTTCAGAATTTTCGGAAGTAAATGTTTTATTTTAAATACAAAAGATAATTTACATAAATTTGATCCTAAATCCGACAAAGGTATCTTTATCGGATATTCTAATAGAAGTAAAGCGTACAAAGTGTTTAATTTAAAAACTAATACCGTTGAAGAAACAATGCATGTTTCATTTGATGAAAATTTCAAAATTTTTGAGGATACAAATGATGAAGAGGATTTAATCACTCAAAATCAAGAACCTATTGAAACTAATAATGAAATTGATCATCCTAATAAAAGGACAAAACTTTTAAAAGATCACCCTATAGAAAATATACTGGGTGATATGCAATCTGTTGTAAACTAGAAATCAACTAAGTCAAATGAGTAATGTAGCTTTTATATCAACTATTAAACCCAAAAATCCAATAGAAGCATCAACTGATGATTCATGGATTTTGGCTATGCAAGAAGAATTAAATCAATTTACTAGAAATGACGTTTGGGAACTTGTTCCTAGACCAGAAAATAAAACTATAATTGGAACTAAATGGGTTTATAAAAATGAAATGAATGAACAAGGAGAGATAGTTAGAAATAAAGCTTGTTTAGTCGCTTAAGGTTTTTGTCAAGAAGAAGGAATAGATTTTGATGAAACATTTGCTCCCGTAGCAAGATTAGAAGCCATTAGGATTCTACTTGCTTTCGCAAATCATAATAATTTCAAATTATTTCAAATGGATGTTAAAAGCGCCTTTTTAAATGGATTTGTAAAAGAAGAAGTATATGTCAAACAACCACCACTTTTTGAAAATGATAAATTACCAAATCATGTTTACAAACTTAAAAAAGCACTATATGGTCTAAAACATGCTCCTAAAGCCTGGTATGATAGACTAAGATCTTATTTATTGCAATCTAATTTTGAAATTGGTAAAGTGGATGATATCATTTTTGGTTCAACTAATTTTGAAATGAATAAAAAAATTCTGAAATAATGAAAAAAGAATTTGAGATGAGTCAAATGGGTGAATTAAATTTCTTTTTTGGATTACAAATAAAACAATTAGATAATGGTATCTTTATTAGTCAAGAAAAATATGCTAAAGACCTAATTAGTAAATTTGGTTTGACCACTTCGAGTGGAAAACCCACTCCCATGGCAAACAATGAGTACCTTAGTAAAGAAGATCTCTCGTAAGATGTAGATCAAAAATTATATAGAGGAATGATTGGCTCATTACTCTATATTACTGTTAGTAGACCTGATATCATGCATAGTGTCTGTCTCCGTGCCAGATATCAATCCCAACCTAAAGAGACTCGCTTAAAATCCGTGAAACGAATCATAAGATATGTTAAAATACATCTGATTATGGTTTATTCTACCCTAAAAATGATTCTTTTGATTTAATATCTTATTGTGATGCTGACTATGCTGGTTGTAAATCAAACCGAAAAAGTACAAGTGGGACTTGTCACTTTTTAGGGCATTCTCTGATTTCTTGGCTTAGTAAAAAGTAAAACACGGTTTCTTTATCAACAACTAAAGCAGAGTATATTTCTGCTGCTTTGGCTTATTATCAAGTAATATATATGCAACAAACCTTAAAAGATTTTGGTTCAAATTTCTCAAAATCTCCAATTTATTGTGACAATACGAGTGCGATAAATTTATCCAAAAATACTACTCAACATGCTCGAACTAAACATATTGATATCAGACATCATTTTCTCAGAGATAATATAAGCAAGGAAGTAGTTACTCTCGATTATATCAATTCTGAAAATCAAATTGCTGATATCTTAACAAAACCTTTAAATGAATCAATATTTACTAAATTAAGAAGAGAATTAGGAATTTGTTCTATAACTGAAATATAAAATATAAACAACACGTATAATTAACAATTGGTATCAAAATAAATCAAAGAGTTAAATTTTAAAAAGACCATGTCGACATCCCCTAGGTATACATGTCGACATATAACGTTTTTATTTTATTTTTTAAATTTTCCCACCGAAATTCAAAAATTTCTTTATATATTCTTCTCAATTTCGAACTTTCATTCATTCTCTCTGTTTTCTCTTCATTCTCTGTTCTGAAATAAATAAAATCATGGCTTCATCCTCAAAATCAAACATTAAATCAACTTTCTCATTTCCCTCTCCTACTTCTGGTCCATTCCAATGCACAACTCTTGCTCATGTAACAAAAATAGAGGAGTCTATGATTGATGTACTTCAGATGTTAACTAAAATTCAAGTAACTCAACTTCGTATGGCAAAAGAACAAGAAAGGCAAGGCAAGATTCTTAGGAATTTGCAAAAATTCCTAATGAACAACCAGGCCAACCCTATCTTGATCGATGAATACTCTTCACTCAATCAAGAACAAGAGGCCAGCGACGAAGAAGAAGAAGAACCCATGGAAGAAGCACACGAGGAGGATGATGACCAAGTAGTGTGTGTTGGAGAAGTGTGTTTCGACAAAAATGGGAATCTTATCGAACAATGTGGAAATTTCTGTTTCCACTATCCAAACTAATTCGATTCATAGATCTCCTATGTTCAGAAACACACATTAGTTTCTTCTCTTTCCTTCCGTTGTTGTTTTTGTTTTTATGTTTTCCAAACGCAAATATAAATACAACCATATACGTAATAAATAACTCGTGTTCTTATACGTTTTTTTATTATAAGTATTACTGTGAATTCTTAGTTAGGATAGTTAATAGTTTAGGACTATGTTTTAGTATTAGACTTAAGTGTTGATTATTTATGATAACACTATCATTATAATCACATGTCATAGAGTAATACTTTTAGGGGGAGTTATATATTTTGGAGTTGTATAGTTTAGATAAAGTTTTTGTTGATGACAAAGGTGGAGAAATATAAAATAGGATAGTTAGGTATAGACTAAGGGGGAGTTGTTAGTTTTAGGGGGAGTTATTAGGATAGAAATAATATTTTATAAACAGAGGTTGTCGTCATCAAAACTGGGGAGATTGTTAGTCCGTGAGATGATGGTTTTGATGACAACAACCTTAGAATAGATTATAAAATATAAATACTAACATTATAAGTTTAGATATATGTATATGCAGGATTTAACCATGCAGGTACTAAGAATGAAGACTGTACGGTATAGAGATTCAAGATATCAAGATAAAATATCAAGATAGAAGACTCATGAGTATCGAGACTATCAAGAGTTCAAGATTTCAAGGATAAGTATTTTTTATTATTATTAGGAATTTTTGTTAAAACTCGTAGAAAAGCACTGGCGTCTTAAAATCCAATTTATTCGTGGAATGGAATCCACTTCGAGCCCGTTAAAGGGATGGAACCCTAAGTAGGATGGAACCTACGAAAAATCTAGTGGAACATTATTTTGTATCCGCTAACTTTTATTCAAAATGATTTTTCAAAATTATATCTTGTTTTCAAAACTTTCCTTTTAAAAGATTCAAAACCTTCGATCCTGATTTTATATAATTTTAGCCTCAAAAACATCTTTATTTTCAAAGTCAAATTACTCCTGATTTTAAACTATCTTTTTAAATAATATATTTAACTTTTAAATATTTATACTTAGATTTAAATATAAAATTATAGTTAAAATCTATATATATTAATATTTATATTTACTTATGAATTTGAACCATAGTCAAGTATATTTATAAAGTTTAAAATAGTTTTCATATAAGATAAAGGTTATTTTCAAAGAAAATCAAAAACACCAAAAAATCCTATGGGATGTCGACATGCCTAGCATGACCATGTCGATATGGTGACGGTTTGATACAAAAATTCAAATTTTAAAAGAAGTGTCTATTCTCCATAACTCTTCATGAATGGTCATGGCTATTGTTCTTCTATAAACAGGGGTCAGTTTCAACGAATTTTTAATTATAATTTTCTGGTTTTCACTCCTCTTCTTCTTCTTCCTCATTTCTTAATACATATCCTTATCATTACTCTGCCGAAATCAACATTGAATCATACTCGATTACTTCTAGTTTGATTCTCTATCACTATCTCTACAAGATTCTCAATGCTATTCAGAGTTATAGACTTCTTTGTAATCTGTTAAGCGATAAAAGGTGTGATAGTAGCCTTGGAAATCAATGAAAAGGGAAAAGGTGTGATTGTAGCCTTGGTAAATCAATTGGGTAAACTTATGGCCTGGAAATCAAGTATCTCTACCCCGAGGATCGAAATTCTGGAGGATGTACCTCGTAGCTGTGAAACCGAGGGTGTAATTGTACAATTGCTTTTGAAAGGAAATCCATACTTGTGTTGCGGGACTGTATGTAGGGTAACTCCGAACCAGTATAAAATCCGGTGTGTTCTTTCCTTTACTGCTTTTATTTTAATTCTGCATCTGTGGTTGTTTATGAGATCATATCTGTGTCTGTATATTGCATACTTTTGTGTTGAAATTAACATAAATTAAAAAGATTTAGTAATTATTGATTAACACTATTCACCCCCCTCTAGTGTTAATCTTAGCCGTAAGTTCCGTAATCCGCATTTCTCACAATAGCCAACGTGTTGTTTGAACGGATCAAGAGCCGACCGATCGGTCGATTGAGTAAGGTGAGGAGCTGGAGACTCGGTTCCAGACGGACCGGCGATCTCATCTTTTCCTTTTGATGTGGAGGAACCTTTGTTGTAGAGGGCCTTCGTTGCAGACAAGCCTGAAGGCTCGTTCCCCCTAAGAATTTTTTTACCAAAGCCTCCTCGTCAACCTCCTCGGTGCCCAACTCGACTTTTCTGATCTTTATTAAAGTTTCCCATGCCTCGGCTAAATATTTGAGGTAGCCTTCGCCAAGAAAAGTTAAGTCTCGATGCATGAGGACACTAGCATTGTATTCTGCTATAAGCGGGTCGAACAAGCACTTGATCTCTTCCTTGCCAGCCTCCGTAGCCGCCTCATGGCGAGAGTCAATCTTCGCAGATGTTATTCTTTTGCCCTCTTCATGGGCTTCATATTTCAGCATCCTGACCTTATAGAGCTCGTCATCGAGCTTTGCCTTTAGGAGTCGCGTAGCAACAATCTCATTACAATATCGTTGCGACTCTTCCTAAGTAGCAGTTTTTCCTCTCTCCCTCTCTCTCTCTCTCTCTCTCTCTCTCTCTCTCTGCAGAGCAGATCTTCCAACTCTTTGACTCGCAAGGAAAATGCATCCCTCTCCTTCTGAAGGGAATCTTTCTCTAAAGCTAAGGCCGCGCAACGTTGGACCGCCTCGTCAATTTCTTTCTTATGTGACGACTCCAGACGATTAACGACCTTCGTTATGTCTTCAGCGCTTTTTTGGGCAGCTTCGAGCCGAGACTTGTATGAAGATAGCTCTTCATCCTGAGCTTTAATAATGTCTTTATCATGAGTAGCCTCGAGCTTTAGACGATCAATTTTATGTCGACGCTCAATAGAGACTTCAAGACTTTTCCAGCTAAGTAGACAAACGCGTCATACTGAACGTAGACGTCGTTACTGCAAGCTATAGCGCTTTGTTTGACATGTGCTGGAATGTGATGAATCGCCAGGAGAAATTTCAAGCCATCAAAGCATATTTTTGGGAAATTGGCTTTAAGCTTAGCAAGTCGTTCTGCTACCAATGGATTAGATACAGGAATGGGAGCAGTCTGCCTGGAGACTACAGGTTTTTTGTGGGGATCCCGGGATTGCCTGGTACTGGATGAACCGGAGTGTTGATCTCGATGGGACTCAGGCTAGGACCCCTTATGCGTGGACTTCTCCTCTCTTTGCTCCGATTGAGAAGGAGGATTGCGAGAGTAGGAGGACTGGCTATAGGTTTTTCTTCGGTAGGATGATTCTCGGTAGTAGTAGTCTAGACCGCCGGTGTCATCTCTATCTCGACGTTTTTCGAAACCCGAATCCCGGCCAGAATGATGAAAAATAGATGACCCGCGAAGACGATCGAGTCCGTAAGTATGTCCTATGTCACCTGCGCAAAAGTTGGATAACGACAAATTAGCAAAAGAGAAGAGCGATGTCTAAAATTGAAGTGCAAGGTGAAGTGCGCGTGTCCGTGTGTGTCCTAGTATTTCCCTCTAACGGACCAGTTTCTTTATCTCTACTTATAGGAGTTTTTTCTTCCTGAACATGGGCTTGAGCGCCTGCATCGCCTCTTGCGGGCGAGTGAAGTTTAAGGGCTTTCGGATCATTGAAGCCATAGTGAAGCAAATCGTCGGAAACAATAAGGTCCGATGGGCCTTTCAATGAACTCTCTAAGCGTTGAGGAGAAGGCTCTTTCCACTGGGGTGATTGTGACTATAGAGGTTCCGCCCATTGTCTTCTTCCTCAGTTTGTAAGTAAATTTTTTTCCCTTCGCAGAAGGAGGCGTTACTTCGATGTCATGCACCTCGACTACCGACATCCGAGTGGGGCTAACATTCTCTCCATGTATTTCGTGCGTTTTAGCTTCTTAAATCTCCCCCTCCATAGATGTGTCAGGGGTATCACGTGCTGAAGGACCAGCTTGCTTTTTTCCTTTGCCCAAGGCAGACTCGGTTACAGTGATGCCTTGAGGAAGGCTTATTCGACGGCCTGCCGCAAGCATCCCAAACTTCGAGAGCGATTCATTCGAAATAAGAGATCTAATGTCCCGGTCTCCTGCGGGGAAAGCTCGAATAGCCTTAATAGCTTCAGAATACCCAGAGCCTTCGGGACATGGGTTGATACCTGTAAAAGTAGATAAAGAGTTAGAAAAGGAGCAACTTCCGTCGAATGCAAGTATTAATCTAGAAAAGAAACTTTCTCCTTTCCACCCATCTCCTTGCGAAGCACGGGGGACATCGCACGTAAAACCACACCTGCTTATACTGGGCAAATTTGCTCCATACCCCAGTCAGAATTTGACACTTGTTATGTGGCTCAAGAAATACAAAAGATGGGATGTACGATCATCTCTTGAAACGATAAACATAGCGGATATTTCCAAGAGTCGGGAGCCTGAAAAGGATGCTCATGAAGATGATGCACGTCTCGTATACAAACATTTGACTGTTAGGATGCAACTGTGATGGAGCGATCTCGATGTACTGTAACAGGTCATGGAGGAAGGAGTTGAATGGTGGCACGCTACCAACACAGCACATAAATTTGTTGCAAGCCGTATATCCGACTGGGGGCAAGTGAGGACGATCTTGTCTCGATGGAACTAACACATCATCGAAAGGAATCCCATGTACTACGCATATGCGATAAAGAGAGCTTTCATTAAATCTCGAAGCTTGAGAATTGATCGGATTGTCCAGAAAGATCGTTGCATCCAAGGCATTGGGAGCCAAGTCGACCGATGCGATCTTGGGACTCAGAATATCTTGAGCAGGAACTATCAAAGGATTTGAGGTTCCCACCATTTCCTGTTGAGAAGATGGTCCGGGTCTGTCCGAGATCGTGGCAGAACTGGATTTCCTAGACATCCCTAATGAGTGTTGGATCTGATGAAACACCTGTTTAGACTATACTTGAAAAACAATCGACATCGTACTTAACAACAAAAATACTCCCTTTGTGTGGTGTGTGAACTCGTGCAATTGTATAAGTATTAGTGCCAAGGAATTAAAAGTCACAGAGTTGATGAAATAACGTTAGGCTTTGAACTATCATCTTCGAAGACCGCCATCGTTGACCGTCTACGAGAGCTCGTCGTATGATGGATTCTATTTTGAACTCGGCATTGACACTGTATGTTGAAGGTTATTATCCATTTTAATCAAGTTAAATTCAGGTTTATAGTTGTCAAAACAGGGGAGTTATCAGTTTGCATTGTTCGATATTCTTGTTTGTTTAAGTCCTTGTCCTTGTTTACCGGCATATGTTCAGGCGTAGGAAGTAAGTTAAGTCAACGTGCATTATGTTCGAGTTCGAATGGTTCTGACTGTTATAGCCTACTTTCAAACTTAATATCGAACGGGGATGCAGAGACTCGACTATTATCGTTGTACTCCACTCTCCTACATTCCCTCTCCCTCGTTCGTCATTTGGCAAGTCATGTCGAGTCATGGCCATGCCGAGCCGCATTACTCGGCACGAAAAAACAACTCCAACTTCCTTCCTATACTTCCTCTCTACTGCTCGGCATATATGATTCATCTGGAAAGTCATGCCGAACCGCATCGTTCGGCACTTTACCCATCTCCTACTTTTCTCCTACACTCCCTCTTACCTTGTTCGGCATAAGGGAGTCATGCCGAGCCGAGGTCATACCGAGCCACATCGCTCGGCACGCTAGACCCAACCTCAACTTTATTCCTACACTCCATCACATCGTTCGGCATGCGGAATTCATGCCGAGCCACAGCCATACATCCTTCTCCAACTCATTTCTTCTGACAAACTAGATACCCTCCAAGGTGGCCAGTCAATCACCACTTCAACTCGCACGCCACCTTCGACCGGCCATCTCAACCCTCACCGGTTCCTACTGGGCCGACATCCTCTTCAATCCTCCTCTTCATTTAATCCTAAGGCTCATTTAAACCTCGGGTCCACCTTCCTTATCTACGCGGCTTCCATTATTCGCGGGTTAGAGGAAGTTCGTAAATTCAAGTCTTTTCCAAAATCCTTAATTGGAGAAAGTCGAGCAAGTGAATGGTTCATACCTAGAAAAAGGGTCGAAGTCTAGTGAGGTGCTCGATTTAGAAGTGGAATCCACTCGGATTTGTTGTTGAGGGCAGTCGGGAGGTAACGTGTAGGACTTGGGAATCTAAAGGGAGGTTGAGGTGTTGGCAAAAGTTTAGAAGAAGACGAGTTCGTAAGGGTGTTAGAATGGAGGTGAAAGTAAAGGGGGAAAGAAGAGAAGTGTTGTGATATATAGGAAAGAGGGAAGGCGAATAGACAGTGACCGGTAGAACCAGTCAAGGAACCTCCCTCGCTCGCCATCAGTGTCGTTCGGCAACAATATGTTGTTCGGCATTCAGTGCCTCGCTCGGAATTCAGGAGATGACTATCGAGAGGATAGAACAAGGGTTCAAAGAAATGTTCGGAGTGTTGACGATTCAAAGTGCACCGTGTTGGTCCACACGATACACTTTGGGGGGGAAGTGTTACCCGGTTGTTTGACCATGTAACAAGAGGCTCGGCATGGATACCTTAGTCGGCACACGCTTTGTTCGATGCATCTCCCCTCGCTCGGCCTCTTGCCTCGTTCGGCATGGAAAGCTCGCTCGCATGTTGCCTCGTTCGGCATGGAGGGGATGCTCGGCATGTTGCCTCGTTCGGCACAGTGAGGCCGCTCGGTCTCTTGCCTCGTTCGAGATGGAAAGCTCACTCGGCATTTTGCTTCTTTCGGCATAGAAAGGTCCCTCGTCATCTTGCTCATCCGGCATAGAGAAGTCGCTCGGCACAGATGCCTTGTTCGGCATTGAGGGGTCGTTTGGCACAGCACCACGTTCGGCATTGAGGGGTCGTTCGACACATCACCTCGTTCGGCATACGAGTGCCGTTCAGCATGGAGGCCTCGCTCAGTATTCTCCGTTTCGACCAACCTCGCTCGGCAATTGCCGTTCCGCATCTACGGCTCGGCGCGCAGGAGTTACTTACAGTGGGCTGAGGTACTTTGTTCCTAGGCCCATGAGGAAAGTCCAACCCATCTTCGTCTATAAATAGGAGGGTAGGGGCACTGTGAAAGGGATCTTTTTTCGAGAACACTGGGGAGACATTACTGCATTCAAGACTTATTCTATTTTATTTAGCACTTGTATTCGAGTCATTATAGTACGGACTGTATCTGTATTCAATCATTTGTGAAAGCAATAAAGATCAAAACTCAAAGTGGACGTAGGCAATTATGCTGAACCACTATAAATCCGGTGTTCTTATTTTTGCATTTAATTTAGCATACAATTCTCTGTTTTAATTTACTTTCTTCATTTATCTCTCTACATAATCTTTCTCAAGGGTGTTAGTGACCAATTTTGGTGCTAACGATATGATATATGATGGTTTGGATGTTTGGATGCCATGATTGATGTATTTAGTGTTGTTGCAGCATTGGGCCTATTTTTGGAAATTTAAAATGTTAAAGCGATGATTTCAAATTAAAAAGGATTTTCAAAGTGATTTTGAAAAATAGATGTTTTATTAATTTTTGAATTGTTAAGTAAATGAATTTATTCTGAATAAATAAATGTTATAATTTTATGTTATTAAAATTATGATTTTTGGGAAATATAATCAGAATGTGATTTTTGAAATATGGAGCTGGCTATTTTGTAAAATAATTTAAATGGGGATTTTTTGAACTTATTATAAATGGATTATATTTATATATAAGATTTATAAAATTGAATTTTTATAAATCAAAAGTGATGGAATTATAAAGGAGTTTTATAAGTGTTAAAATGAAGTTATAGCTAATTTATAAGTAAATATGATTTATAGATTTATAGGATTGGTGAAGTTATAAAATGAATGGATTTGTAAATGAATGACTTATTAGTAATTAACTTATAAATTGAATTTTGATATGTAATTGAGTTATAAATGGAATTGGTTAATAAAAACATTTTATAAGTGGAAATTTTTGTAAAATATAAATGTGAATTTAGAAACGTTATTTTATAAATCCAAAATACACTTATTTTGATAAGTTAAATATAGAAGTTTATTAAAGGTATTATATCCATGATTTTGGACAATGGATAATCCTTTAATAGATATGTAGAAGTAATGAATTTGGTAAAAGAGATATATTCATGATTTTGGACAGTGAATAATCTTTTAATAAATGTTTTGAAAAGTGATATTTTAAATGAAGTTAAATGATATGAAAGAAGTTTTGAAATGTATTAAGTATCAAATACATAGATTTCAGCATTCATTATTGAAATAGACGTTTTCGAGAAGTAAGGAAATGATGGACTATAACACTGTCGTTACAGTAAATGATTTTCAAAAGGAAATTTTTTATATAGTATATGGGATTTATTCATCTATCTAATTTTCGAATCCCTATACTAGTGATTTTAGGTTGCCGTAACGATGTTTTACGCAACATTCGTTTTGACCCAAATAAATGTGTTTAAGAGAAGTTTTCCTTAACAGAATAAAGTATATACTTAATCATGATTTAAGTATATGTAATATTTTCTAAGTGTTGAAAATAAAGTGAATTATGAATTACTTATTATTTAATAAGTATATGGAAATGTTTTCCAATGTTGAAATGTTGAAATGGTTTTGGGAATTATATCTTTTTTTAAAAATAATTTTAAGTGAATATTTGGCAAGTAATTTAATTAATAAATGATTAATTAAAAGGGCCTAGTGATTGCATATGGTGCTAAATATTTATTTGTTTGCTTTGATAGTTAAGTAGCCGATTATCAAAGTTGGCAATTTTAGTTCCTCGACTTGATGTGGGAGCTATTTAGTCGTACACTTAGTACGTAGCCATCTATGTAGGCTTGATTATCGTCTGTGTTGAGGATGTTGATTCGTGTAGTGCGGACTATTACTCCAGTCTATCGAGCTTCCTTCTCGGCCGAAGGATAGCAACTTGAATGTTGGAGACGTGATAAGTCTATGAGACTTAGTTTCCGTGTGACGTTGAGAAATGCTTTTGCGTTGCTGGTGCGAAGAGATCGGGATCGATTTATCCGAAAACCATTTCGGACCAACATTTATGCGTTCGATTGTGCAGATTGTGATGATATTGATATTTAGGATTTTCATAGTGGAGGATTGCTTGTTGATCGTTTGGGGTTAAAATCCCAATGTACATCCAGTAGCAGTTGTCTGTTCGTTATGAAATATCCAATCCAATGACTATTCGCTGCTAATCCTAGATATTTCCGACAAGATGTGGTAGGAAAGTACCTTCGGTTTGTCCTATTCCTGGATAACTTGTATGCATGTTTGTCTAACATTGCATTACTAAAGTTTACATATGTTGGTTTTTACAAACGTACATCAATGGTGCCGAAGAAGATAACTTCTCTTAGCTTAACACCCTCCCTTAGACGTATGAGTTTAAGGGTTGTATTTTTGTGGAAGGCAATTAGTAGTCAACAAAAATGGCCGTGTGGCATTCAAAGTGATGTGATATGTGATATGTGAAAGGCAATCGTTACCTCAAGCCTCATCAACCGGAAATGATCGAAATAGGCTTAGATGCGGCAAAGCTAAGTGGTCGCTCCCAAGTAGGGTATGATCATCCTCTTCTAGATATATCTTTATACGCTATAACGTCGTGTATCTGATTATTGTGGTTTGTATGCTTAGAGGGCCCTCCATAAAGATCGGTAATGATTGGAGGATGATATATTCGGTACCATCTAGTTATAGAGGTGGGTCTGTCTTGTGTTGGTAGAGGATCCTTTGTGATGGTCCTCGGTACATTCCTCTAGAGATGTACTACCGAAAGGTAGTCCCTTCACCTGGTCATTTGTTTGAAAATCCAAATCCTACTACGTGCCTGCCATTTTATTTGTAGAGCTGTTAGGACCAGAATTGGTCACTAACACCCTTGAGAAAGATTGTGTAGAGTGATTAATGAAGAAAGTAAATTAAAACAGAGAACTGTATGCTAAATTATATGCAAAAACAAGAACACCGGATTTATAGTGGTTCAGCGTAATTGCTACGTCCACTTTAAATTTTGATCTTTATTGCTTTCACAAGTGATTGAATATATATACAATCCGTGCTATAAAGACTTGAATACAAATGCAAAGTTCAAGAGAATGAGTCTTGAAAGCGGCATAGTCTCCCCAGTGTTCTCGAAAAAAGGTCCCTTTCACTGTGCCCCTGCCCTTCTATTTATAGACGAAGATGGGTTGGACTTCCCTCATGGGCCTAGGAGTAAGATACCTCGGCCCGTAGTGAGTGACTTCTGTACGCCGAGCCACAAATGCCGAATGAGGTGCTGTGCCGAACGACCCTTTCCATGCCGAACGAGGTGCTGTCCCGAATGACCCTTTCCATGCCGAACGAGGTGCTGTTTGAACGGCCCTTTCCATGCTGAACAAGGTGTTTGCTGAACGACCCTTTCCATGCCGAATGAGGTGCTGTGCCGAACGGCCCTTTCCATGCCGAACGAGGGAAGATGCTAAGCAACCTCACAGTACCGAACGAGGGAAGATGCCGAGCGGCCTCTCAATGTCGAATGACCTTCCCATGCCGAACGAGGCCTTACGCCGAGCGACCTACCTATGCCGAACGAGGCAAGATGTCAAGCGAGACTCCACGCCGAACGAGGCTCTATGCTGAACGAGGGGAGGTGTGCCGAACGATCATTTGTGCTTAACGGTTCTTTGTGCCGAGCGATGTGCTTGCTTGGTGACACACGCGTTACCTGGTCAATTGCCCGGGTAACACTTGCTCCCCAAAGTGTGTCGTGTGAGACAACACGACACACTTTGAGTTAATATCAAATTCCCTCTTCTCTTTTGTAACCTACACAAAAAATGCTCCATATGGATGCCGAGTGAGTCGTTCGAAAGATCACATGTCGTTCGGTATAAGTATGCCGAACCATCGAGATACCTTGACCGGGTCCACCGGTCAATACCCGTTCAACTTTTCTTTTCTCTATATAAGCCACTACTCCTTCCTCTTCTCCATTTTACTTTTACCTCCACTCTATATAACTTACAAATCGTCTTCCACCAGACCTCTGTGAATTATTTACCCTTCCCTTCTCTTCTCGAACCCAATACGTTGCTTCACCTCCTTCCTTAATCAACGAATCTGATCAGAATCGTGTTTCCTATTCCAGGATCTCCCTAAGCTTCGAGTCATTTCTTAGGTAATCACCTCTCCTTTAAACACTTTATCTCAACTAGGAAACTAAGCACGAGATTTGAATTCATGAATCTCTGTAAAATCGAGGACAGTAGGAACCGTGTGGACGAGGACAACGAATCGAGGTTAGAACATGTCTTAGGTCTAGGCGAGTGGTGGGAGGAAGAGAAATGGCTGTGGCTCTGCATTACTATCGCATGCCGAACAACAAGGAGAGATTGGAGGAGAGCAATAAGGCGTGCCGAACGACAAAGAGAGAATATGGGGGAGAAATGTGTGTTGTTATGCCGAACGGCGAAGAGAGGACATTGGTGAGGGATGAGTATTGGGCTTATGGGGCCGAGCGGTGGTACAATCCCAGCTCGGCATGACTCCCACATGCTGAACGAGGAAAAAGGAGAGAAGTGAGGGTTGAACCTAGAGCGCCGAGCGGAGCGGCTTGGTACAGCATGACTCCTTCGACTACTCATGTTCAAGACATGCCGAGCCCTACGATCGCATCCGTTGACTTGGCACCTGATGCCCTAGATGCAGCGATCTTTTTAGACGATCCAATCGATTCTCAAGCCTCGAGAATTAACGAAAGCGCTCTTCGACGCATATGCTCGATGCACGGATTCCTTTCGATGATGTGTTGGTTCCATTAAGGCAAGATCATCCTCACCTGCCCCAAGTCGGATACACAGCCTATAACAGATTTATGTGTTAGGTTGGTAGCGTGTCGCTGTGCAACTCCTTCCTCCATGATCTGTTATAATATATTGAGATCGCTCCATCGCAACTACATCCAAATAGTCATGCATTCATATACGGCATGTGCATTCTCTTTATGAGCGTCCTCATCAGACTTTTGACTCCTAGCGATATCCGTTACATTTATCGGTTCAAGTAACGATCGGACAACCCATCTTTTGTATTTTTCGAATCACACAACAAGTGTCAAATTCTTACCGGGGCATGGAGCAAATTCGTCTAGTATAAGCAGAAGTGGTTCTATGTGCGATGCCCCCGGCTTCGCAAGGAGATAGGTAGAAGGAAGAAGTTCCTTTTCTAGATTAACACTTGCATTCGGCGGTGATTGCTCCTTTTCTAGCTCTTTCTCTACTTCTACAGATATTAGCCCACGTCCTAAGGCTCTAGGTATTCTGAAGCCGTTGAGGCTATTCGAGCTATCCCCGCAGGAGACCGGGACATTAGATCTCTTATTTCGAACGAATCGCTCTCAAAGTTTGGGCTACTGGCGGCAGGGCATCGGATAAGCCTTCCTTTAGGTGTCACCATAACCGAGTCTGCTTTGGGCAAAGGAAAGAAGCAAGCTGGGCCCTCAACACGTGACACCCCTGACACATCTGAGGAGGGGGAGATTAAAGAAGCTGAAACGCCCGAAGTACACGACGAGAATGTTGGCCCCACTCGGAAGCTGGTAGTCGAGGTGCACGATATCGAAGTAACACCTCCCCCCGCGAAGGAAAAGAAAAAATTGACTTACAAACTGAGGAAAAAGACAACGGGCGGAACTTCTAAAGTCACCATCACTCCGGTGGAGAGAGAGCCTTATTCTCAACGCTTAGAGAGTTCATTGAAAGGTCTGTCGGACCTTACTATTCCTGATGATCTGCTTAACCATGGCTTCAATGATCCGGAAGTGCTTAAATTTCATTTTCCCACAAGAGGTGAAGCATTCGCTCAAGCCCACGTTCAGGGAGAAAAAACTCCCATAAGTAGAGATAAAGAAACTGGTTCGTTAAGGGAAAACACAAGGACACACACGGACACGTGCACTTCACCTTTGCACTTAAATTTCTCCCATTGCTCTACTCTTTGCTAACTTGTTGTTATTTAGATTCCGTGCAGGTGATATGGGATGTACACACAGACTCGATCGTCTTCACGGATCATCTATCTTTCACCACTCTGGATGGGATTCGGGTTCCGGAAGACGTCGGGATAGAGATGATGACAGCGATAGGGATTATCACTCCCGGGATTCATCATCTCTAAAGAAAACTTATCATCAGCCTTCATACCATTATAATCCTCCTTCTCACTCGGAACAAGGCAGAGAGAAATACGGCCACAAGGGGTCCCAATCCAATGTCCCCCGCGATCAACACTCTAGTTCATCCATTACACGGCAATCTCGGGAACCTCATAAGAAACTGAACTTTCAAAGCCACCTCCCCTGCTCCTGCTACAGATCCAACAATATCGAAGAGGCTAGCCGAGCTTAAGGCTAAGTTCCCCAAAATCTGCTTCGATGGTTTGAAGTTCCTCCTGGTGATTCATCACTTTTTGGGACACGTCAAACAGGGCGCCATTGCTTGCAACAACGACATTTATGTTCAATATGACGCGTTTGTCCATCTAGCTGAAAAAGTCTTGGAAGTCTCTGTGGAGCGTCAACACGAAATTGACCGCCTGAAGCTTGAAGCCATTCACAATAAAGACATTATCAAAGCTCAAATGAAGAGCTCTCTTCGTACAAATCTCAGCTTGAAGCCGCCCAACAAAGTGCTAAAGATACTATGGAGGTGGTCAATCGTCTAGAGACAACTCATAAGAAAGAAATTGACGAAGCGGTCCAACGCTGCAGGGCCCTGGCTTTAGAGAAGGATTCTATTCTGAAGGAAAGAGATGCATTTTTCCTCCGAGTTAAAGAGTAGGAAGATCAACTCCGCAAAGAGAGAGAGGAAAAAACTTCTGTCTAGGAAGAGTCGCAACGATATTGCAACGAGATTGTTGCTACGCGCTCCTGAAGGCAATGCTCGATGACAAGCTCTGTAAGGCTGGGATGCTGAAGGATGAAGCCCGCGAAGAGGGCAAGAAAATAGCATCTGCGGAGATTGACTCTCGCCTTGAGGCGACTACAGAGGCTGGCAGGGAGGAGAATAAGTGCATGTTCGACCCACTTATAGTAGAATACAACAACCGTGTCCTCATGCATCGGGACTAAATTTTCTTGGCGGGGGCTACCTTGAATCTTTAGCCGAGGTATGGGAGACTTTAATAAAGATCGGGAAGGTCGAGCTGGGCACTGAAGAGGTTGACAAGGAGGCTTTGGTGAAAAAATTTCTCAGGGGGAACGAGCCTTCAGACTTGTCTGTAGCGAAGGCCCTTTAATGCAAAGGTTCCTCCTCATCAAAAGGAAAAGATGTCATTGCCGGTCTGTCTGGAACCGAGTCTCCAGCCCTTCCTCCTACTCAATCGGCTGATCGCTAGTACTTGATCCATTCGATCAACACACTGGTTATGACCCGGAAGACCCTGGCCTCGGCACTCACGTTCTATCTCCTATTTCAGAGGGTGAAGCCCCACAGAAGGTTGAGAGCTAGCAAGAAACTGGTAAATAACTTTTCTTCTTAAAGTTCAAAGAGTCATTGTTTTTGGCATGAGTTCATTATATTCTAACATTTGTCTCTTCTGATCTTCCATAGGTCGCTTTGACCCCGAGCCCACTCCGAGGAACGGTGATGCCAAGGAGAAGAAGGAGAAAGCTAGCGAGGCTACTCACGCGAGAGAGACTCCTAGTCCAGATGCTCAAGTGATCGAGGCGCTTGATGAAGATAAGTCTGAGACTTCGTCTCCCATCGAAGAAAGTTATGAAATTGAAATCACACGCGCCTTTGGACACACTTCTAAAATGAGCATGAAGGGGCAGCTCACGGAGGAAAAGAAAAGCACATATGAAATCAAAGTCGAGCCCCGAGTCGTGGATCTAGATGATCCTTTGAACAAGCCTTTGAAGGTCATCCTCCTTGGTGGGTCTAGGCCACTAGAGGTCCCTTGTTCTTCCTAGGTTGTTACCTCCCCATCAAGAAAAACATCCAAATGAAAACGCATGGAGGAAGAGTCACATGAGAAAAAAAAGGAGGAAAAGAAACCCAAGAAGTCAAAGAAGTAGCTGTTACACTCGTTCTACGAGAGCTAGCTTAGATTATGTAATTATTTTTATCTATTTCCATAGTCAATGTAAATAGACTTCTTACTCCGAGTTTTGGAAGAGTTGTGGTAGAAACTTATTTTGGATGAATAAATAAAATTTAGTTCTTTTGTCTTTTAATCGACCTTTACTGTTCAGCTTTTTGTATTATTGCGGTCGAAACGCAAGCTGTTGGGAGTTACATAAACCCCCAATTCATCCTCATATAACTCGAAAATTCTTTGAAATTGTACATCCTTTATACCATGCTTTGGGTACTTAGAATATTTTTCAATCCATACGCCGTCGACTTGATGACTTCCGGTCAGTTATACTTTAGTCTGCACTTTGAGAACTTACAGATTTTTAAGCCGTTCATATTCTAGTCTACACTCAGTAATCCAGTCTGCACTCAGGAGACTTGAAGATTTTTAATCGTTTATACCCTAGTCCACTCTCAAGGGACTCAGAGTACTCCAGTCCACACTCATAGGACTTGGAGATTTTAAGTTGTTTATACTCTAATCCGCACTCAGGGGACTCAGAGTACTCCAGTCTGCACTCGAAGGACTCGAAGATTTTAAGTCGTTTATACTCTAGTCCGTACTCAGGGGACTCAGAGTACTCCAGTCCGCACTCAGAGGACACGGAGATTTTTAGTCGTTTATACTCTAGTCCCCGCTAAGGGGACTCAGAGTACTCCAGTCCGCACTCAGGGGACTCGGAGATTTTAAGTCGTTTATACTCTAGTCCACACTCAGGGGACTCAGAGTACTCTAGTCCGCACTCAGGGAACTAGGAGATTTTGAGTCGTTTATACTCTAGTCCGTGCTTAGGGGACTTAGCGTACTCCAGTCTGCACTCAGGGGACTTGGAGATTTTAAGTCGTTTATACTCTAGTCCGCACTCAGGGGACTCAGAGTACTCCAGTCCGCACTCAGGGGACTTAGAGATTTTTAGTCGTTTATACTCTAGTCCTCACTCAGGGGACTCAGAGTACTCTAGTCCGCACTCAAGGGACTTGGAGATTTTAAGTCATTTATACTCTAGTCCACACTCAGGGGACTTGGAGATTTTTAAGTCGTTTATACTCTAGTCCGCACTCAGGGGACTCAGAGTACTCCAATCTGCACTCTGGGGACTTGGAGATTTTAAGTCGTTTATACTCTAGTCCGCACTCAAGGGACTCAGAGTACTCCAGTCTGCACTCAGGGGACTTGGAGATTTTTAAGTCGTTTATACTCTAATCCGCACTTAGGGGACTCAAAGTACTCCAGCCCGCACTCAGGGGACTTGGAGATTTTAAGTCGTTTATACTCTAGTCCGCACTCAAGGGACTCAGAGTACCCCAGTCCGCACTCAAGGGACTTGGAGATTTTAAGTTGTTTATGCACGTTCGTACGTCAGACAGAATAATGTAACTCTAGTTTTCTGTCATAAAATTATCATACACGAAGACATCAATAATTCATGGAAAAAATGGCTTCAAGCCTTTATTAATGAAGCAAGCTAAATTGTCTTATTACATGCTGAAAACTAAGAATCAACGGAATGAAAACATACTAAAAATAATTGCAACAAAGATAGAAAATGAATAGACTAAATATAATAATGCCGCAGATGCTCGTTACTCCATGCTCGGGAGAGGGTCGCGCCATCAACGGTCGCTAGCTTGAAAGTTCCTTCTCCAAGCCTCCGTTCAATGATGTATGGACCTTTCCATATGGGATTCAGATGCGATAGGGCCAGAAAAACCCGTTTCAAAAGGAGGTCGCACTACACCACAGATAGGATTTTGGCGCAACCTTGGGCGGCACATTTGATACGGCTATAAGCCGTATCAAATTTTAATACGGCTATAATCTGTATCAAATTTTAATATGGCTATAAGCCGTATCTATAATATTTAATACGGCTTTAAGCCGTATTAAAATTTGATACGGCTTATAGCCGTATCAAAATATGTGCCTCTTTTCATGCGAAAATTTTCCCCAAAACGCACACCCTCCCTCCTTTTTTTATTTCCAGCCTTTCCTTTTGTTTCCCGTGCTGATTTTCCCCAAATTGCCACCTCGATCGATCGAACTTTGCGTTGACGTCGTCCATCAGAGCCTTCCACGTCTTCTTGAATTCGACCGCTGCTTAGGTAATTTGTTAATTCCGTGTTTTACCTCATGTCGTTTTCATGGGTTTCTCACTGGAAGCTTAATGTGCTATCATTAATTTGCACTGCAAGGTATTTTTGAAATAATCATCTCTATTGATGTTTCCATAATCTTCGACTCTATTATATTTCTAAATCACAAAACTATCATAAAACACCGACAATTACCCTTAAACTGTTGGCTTTAAAATTGCGATTTAAATATAAGCTTGTAGAATCATAAATACTGATGAATTCATCCTTTGTCATAATTGGATTTGATGGATGAACTATTTTCATGATCATATGTGCGCTATGCATTATTTCCACTTATATTTCAGTAAATTACAAGGTGCAGCTTGATAGTGTTTATCTTAAACGATGTTATGGCTTTGTGAAAATATACATAATATAAATAATTGTGTCGAATAAATATTTTGTTCTCCTTAAATTAGTTGTATGATCTGTTTGTAAGTATTGGCATTTAATAAGTTTTATATTTTTGCATCCATGTTTTTGTGCTCTTTATTTATGTATTTTTGGCTAAGGAATAAGTGAGTGGAAGATTAAATTGGTCCACTGAAACATCGTGACAGAGTGATCATCAAAAATTGGACAGAGAGATTATGGAAACAATCTGGTTTATTCCGTTTGCTTTATTTTGTTGACTTTGATCATTTTCCTCGTGTCCTTTCCTCTACATCGTATGTTCCTTTAAAGCAATTTTTTTGGAAACAGTATGGTGCTAATGTTGTATATTGTTCTGACATTGTTGTATAAGTGGATAAAATTATTGTTAATGGCGCAAGCCAAGTATTAGGAGAGGGGTAATGCATAGACATTACTCCGGTGCTACAAAATGGCGTCGTTGTAATGGCAAATTTTTTGGAAACAGTTTGGTGCTAATGTTGCATATTGTTCTGATATTGTTGTATAAGTGGATAAAATTGTTGTTAATGGCGCAAGCCAAGTATCAGGAGAGGGGTAATGCATAGACATTACTCCGGTGCTACAAAATGGCGTCGTTGTAATGGCAAATTTTTGGAAACATTTTGGTGCTAATGTTTAAAATAAACCCTATATTTTGAGTTCCATTTATTGAAATTTAAATAGTCCATATATTTTAACTATTTAAAATTAATTAAATGTTTAAATAGTCCTATTCAAGGTCAAAACATGTCCATTCGTACCATTTTATTTATATTTAGAACATGAATCACGAGAAGAAAAATATATAAAATAATGTTCGTTTAAGTTGCTCTTGGTAATTAATAGGCTAGTTTAATGAATTTATATGTCTTACGAATTGTACTTGTATCGGTTGATATTTTTTCAAGGATGTCGTCAAACATTAAGGACATCGTTTAGCATTTTATTTTTAATAAAGCATTTCGTCTTAGTTGAGTGTTGAAAATGTGGGAGGAGTTGGAGGAATCAATGCTTTAATTTCTATACTAAACCCTCTAATAATTAATAGTGATGACTCTAGCTCTTTATAATAAAAAATATAAAGTAATTTTCGTTTTAAGTTGCTCTTGCACAACTAGTAGGCCAATTCCATGAATTTACGTCTTACCTCGGTTAATATTTTTTCAAGGACGTGGTCTAAAATCAAGGATATTGTTTAGTGTTTTAATTTAACTTTTTTCTGATTTTTTTTGAACATTTCTTCCCACTTGACCGTTGAAGACGCCGGAGGAATCAATGCTTTAATTTCTATGCCAAACCCTCTAATAATCAATAGCAATGCTTGTAGCTCTTTATAAAAATATACAAAGATAACAATATAATACACATATTGCGGATGCAAGGACTTTGTAAATAGATGGAAGAAAGGAATCTTATCAAGTGATTTGAGGTGTAACCAAACGATTCTTGTTCAGAACAGGGCACACCTACGAATACGAGTGAGCGCATAAGATAAGAAGAGTAGTACGTCCGCCAAAACGACCGGTCACCAATAACAACGTCGTGTCCACATGTTTTATTTATTTATTTATTTTGGACTAAAGTTGACTGGTCCATAGTCGTGAAGCAGCTGCCACCAAATATACATACATGTACATATATCTATAATCAGTGGTCCACTTTTGTCTTGCTTTTTTACGTTATGAAACGACCTTTTGTTACTTGTTTTGGATTTGGGCATTGCCGACCATTTTGATTTAATGATTTTGACATGCAGTCTGTTGCTGGCTTTCTAGTATGGAAGTATGGTGAATCTAAGCTTTATACATCAAGTTAATTTACTTATATAGATGAAGTATTTTAGCTTATATATTATTTGGTCTAGAATATGATATATATTGTTGGTGCCAAAGTGCTCTATAGTTTCATTAGTAATTATGTTCGTTACATTGTTAATTTTCTTCGTGTGTGCGACTTTTACATAAAAGAATTTGGTGCATTCATCACTTTCATTTATCCATTTTTCTTTTGATTTCTGCTTCAAATCCACTGTTTATTTATGCGTTTGTTCCTTTAGTTACTACTGATGTTCATGCCATTAACGATCTAATAGATTTCTCCTCTTTTTTCTATGTTTACATTCCAGTTTATCAAGCTTGATTTGATATTCTTCAGTTTTTTGACCAATTTATATATTGCATTACCTTCATCTTCATTTGGTATTTGTGCGTTTATTGATGTCCTTCATATCCATCAGCATCGTTGTCTATGTTTGATATTTATTATCTTTGATAATATTCTGGGATATTGATTTGGTTGATCTTGAAAGAAGATAAGTATAAAGGGTTGATTACTTAAGAATCAAACAAGTTGAAAAAATCAATTGATGCGAAAAGATGAGAAATTTGGAGGATTGGCAGGTCATTGTAGCAGTATATGATCGTGGAATGAACTGATGAAAACTACGCAAAACTGAAGCAATATAAAGGTCATTGTAGTAGTCTTGTGAAAACTTAATACAATTTAAAGCCTGAATGTTTATTAAATGAAATGAACAAGCATAGAAACGCAGGGATGAATTGAAGCATCGACAGGCGCTGAAATGCAGGCACAAGCTATAAACTTTATCATAAAGTATGGAGATTTTGTGCGATGAAGCTACAAGTGAAGTGCATCACAGAATATGAGAATGCAGGTGGTGAGATGCTATGCAACTTAAGCTAAATGACATAAATTGAGTTAGTGCTGTGTGGCAAAAATATATAGTAGTGAGGCTGAAGCTATACAGAAACAAAACTGATGTATCGCGGCAGAGTCTGAGAATAAAGAAGTGGGATTAGACTTGAAAACTGCTATTGTTATAGTAAACTGAAACTCATATTGAGGAATGTAGCAACATAGTCGTCGCAAAATGACAATGAGCAGCGTGGTGTAAACAATAGCCACTGTGGAGATATCTCAACTGGATTGTGAAGAAACACTAATGTAGAGATTGAAGAGTACCGCAAACCTTCGGGAAAAGTGAATTAGACTGACAAAATCTTCTACAAATAGTAATAGTAGTAGTAGTATTAGTAGTAACAATAATAATGTCTTGATAAACTTATTAAACCAAAGGATGTGCACAATTATCAAAGAATAATCTGTATAAAAATAATACAAAATTTATGTATGAATTATTGTATAATAAATTATATGATATAAAACAAACAAGTATATGAGTTAATATAAAACAAGTATAATTCAACATTTTCACCTACAAAGTTCTTCCGCATAAGAAATTTGAAAGAAATGAAAAAGTCCGTCATCTGTTATTTAACATTTAGTGAAACTGAATTGTTAAAAACTTGAAATTCACATTTCTCTATGTATTTTATACCTTATGTAATGAGATGAACAAATGAGGTAATTTGATAATTTTTTACATTTTTGGTTGTATCACCTTATAATTGCTTGACCTTCTATCGATGCAGCCACGTTAGGGTTTGTAGGTGAAGTGTCAAATGTGAATCCTTCTATATTCAGACAGATAATTGACTGTGGGTATATTCCGGTGATTGCATATGTGGCGGAAGATTTGAAGGGGGTTCATTGTTGTCTCTGTTAACATCCAAATCAGCATGTTCAATATTCTGTATGCAATTGTCTCTTCCCCTCATTCCATTTCCACCACTACCTTCGACAAGAAAATTTGGATGTTAACGGCAATAGGAAAAAAAACTATTATATTTAAAAAGAACAATATAATTTAGTAAAGTTAAATATGTAGAGTTAATCTTACAACAAATTTCTTAATATAATTTCAAAAATATTATTTTCGAACAGTTGGAACGAGAACCCATTAAAGGGCAAGTCTCATGTTCTGTTAAATATGATATAGGAGGGCAGTATGTCTTTCAGCATAGACAAACAATGGATAAATGAATCAGATCTAAGATCTACATACTATATAGACGGGGTGTAGAAGTTCATTAGTTTTGTTGAAGAAAAATGTGGTAAGAAAGGATTGTATTATGCCCTTGCACCCGGTGCAAATATACGAAGACGATCAAATTAGATGACATTAATTTTCATTTGCTTAGATGGGGTATTACCCAATCGTATACAGCGTGGTATTTTCATGGGTAAAAAAGGGCGGAGATGGAAAAACAGCAACCAGTTAGTCATGGCAGAACTACTGCTGAGTCTAAACATATTAGGATGGAAGATCTGGTCAATGATGCAGATAGATTTCATCATTTTCAACCTACAAATTCGTTGCCTGATCATGCTAATGTTGGAGAGCAGTCTACTGATTATCCAGATTGGCAGGCCAATGAAAGTAAGAAATATAAATCATTTTTTGGTAGCATAAAAGCGCCACCGTATCCTTCATGTTCAAAAGGGATTACGAAGCTGTATGCCATTGTGAAACTGAATAGCTTGAAGACCCAATACAGCTTTTCAGATAATGGTATGACTGCACTTCTCGAACTAATAAAGGAGTTACTCCCTGAAGGTAACACGCTGCCGACAAAGTACTCCGACGTGAAGAAGATCATTAAGCAAGTTGGGATGAATTACAAAACTTATTATGCATGCATCAATAATTGCATATTGTACTGGAAAGATAATGCGAACAAAGTTTCTTGTACAAATTGCAATGAACCAAGATATATGACATCATTAAACAAAGAGAGAAAATGCACCAAAGTACCTCGAAAGACATTAAGACATTTTCCTTTAATTTCTAGATTGAAGAGACTGTATACTGTACCATGGATGGAAGATGCGATGACCTGGCATGGTCGTGCCAAGTCTGATCCAACCGTAATGCGTCATCCATGTGACACTTCTCAATGGAAAGTCACAGATTCATTTGATCAAACTTTTGCTGCCGAGCCACGAAATGTCACACTTGGAATAGCAACAGATAGTTTCTGTCCACATGCTTCTCTGTCTAACCCTTACAGTTGTTGGCCAGTAATTGTAGTACCATATAATCTTCCTCCGTCTGTGTGCATGAAAAGGGAGTTCTCAATGTTAACATTGTTGATTTCTAGGCCAAAACAACCAGGAAAGGATATTGATGTTTATTTACAGCCGTTGATAGACGAGTTAAAGCAGTTATGGGAAGGAGTAGTTACATTTGACTCGTTAAATAAATCTGAGTTCACAATGAGAGCTAGGGTGCTGTGGGCAATCCATGATCACCCTGCTTTTGGGACTTTATCGGGATGTACAACTCACGGTTACTTTGCATGTCCTATTTGTGGGGAAAACACTTTTCTTATTATCTTCCTGAAAGTAAGAAGATGTGTTACATGGGACATCGAATGTTTCTTCCTAACGAACACAAGTTTCGATACGATAAGACAAATTTCAACAAAGAATAAGAACTTCGTCGCCCTAAATGGCCATTGACTGGTTTTCAAGTTGAAAAGAAAGTAGCGAATATCAAAATGAAAGTTGGTAAACAAAAAGAAGAAATTGGTCGAAAACGGAAAAAGTCAACCAATGAAGATGTTGACAATATTTCTGGATGGTATAGGAGGTCTATCTTTTTTGATTTACCATATTGGAAAGCAAATTTGGTGCGACATAATATTGATGTTATGCATACGGAGAAGAATGTCACGGAGCATCTCATCAGCACCATTATGGACCATAAAGATAAGTCAAAAGATGGCATCAATGCACGCAAGGATTTGGAAATCATGGGTATAAAACAAAAGTTGTGGGTGATGGAAGATCCCGAAACAAATAAAACAATTATACCAAAGACAACTTTCGCTTTGAGCAAAGAAGAAAAGATACGGTTTTGCACCGTTTTGAAAAATCTAAAAGTGCCAAACAAATTTTCTTCTAACTTTCACACAATGTGAGCATCAATCCTCCTGAACTAAGAAATATGAAGTCACATGATTACCATGTCATAATGCAGCATTTGCTTCCAGTATTGCTTCAACATTCTTATCCACAACATAAGGATCTACGAAATGCTGTTCATCGTATTAGTTTATTCTTTAACATTTTGTGTTCAAAGGTGATCAATAGGGAACATCTTTTAAAAGAAAAGGCTAGCTTAGTAGAAGCAATGTGTGTATTTGAAAAACATTTTCCACCTACATTTTTTGATATCAGTGTCCACCTTATGGTTCATTTAGCCGATGAAGCGTTGATTTATGGCCCTGTCAGATATAGATGGATGTATCCATTTGAACGGTAAATTTCTACTTTCAGTTATGCACATCATTATTTCATATAAATAGCTACCGTCTACAGTATATAATTGATCACATTTATAGGTTGATGAAAACATATAAAGGATATGTGCGCAACAAAAGATACATTGAAGGGTGTATTGCAGAAGGATATATCGTACAAGAAGCTAGTCTTTACTGCATGGAATACATTCCAAACGGAGGTGATGGCAATCATAAACATACCCGCGAAGCGTTTTTAGACGAGGACGATGAGTTTGCTGGTGAGATACCTCTGGATAATGGTAAAGACATAATGTTAACCCAAGTGCAGTTTGAACAGGTGCGTAGATGGGTCCTTAATAAGTACGATGGATTGGATGAATGAAAGAAGTAAGTTCACGAACTTGTTTGGAATTTTAATTTTTTTAATTCAATTTATATATACATTTTGATATGTGTTTTTCGTAGGAGGTATAACTCCTATGTGAAATGTACTAGATTTCAACCTAGAGGCAGGGCTACCACCGTGGAAGTAGTTCAGAGTTTTAATCTATGGTTATGTAATGAGGTTTAACTTCGTCTTAAGTATTTCATGTGTTTATAAGTGTGCAATACACCTTTGTGACCATGCTTTTTTACTTATTAAAATTTATGTAGCTGTTAAAGACCATCGATGTTGATCCAACTCTGTGGCGGTTAGTGCACGGGCCGAAGTTCATAACGCGTAGTTATATAAAGTACCAAGTGAATGGATTTTCATTTTCCATGAAAAAGTACGAAGACCGTATGGTAACACAAAATAGCGGTGTATGCATGAGAGCAATTACAAAATTTAGAGCGAGTGGCAAGGATAAAAATTATAAGGAAGCAGAAACAACGTATTACGGAGTCATTCAACAGATACTTGAGTTGGATTACACCGACTTCAAACAAACATTTTTTTATTGTGATTGGGTAAAAGTCGAGGATAAGGTCAATGGTTGCAAAATAGATCCCATTTCAAACCTCATCATGGTAAATTTAGAGAAATTGAAGAACAAAAATAACGTGAATGACGAGCCATTTATTCTTGCATCAGAAGCGAGTCAAGTTTTCTACTCAAAAGATTTAAAAAATAACGGATGGTCTGTGGTCTTGCATACACCAAAACAGTTGACTACAAATGTGGATGACATTGAGTTCCCTACCATCTATCAATCAGCTTTTGAAGACAATGAAAAATTAGAAGACCTTACCAAATCCATATGTTAACTTACTAGTATTCGTACATCACATGATTGTGTGTCTGTATATTTTTAATTGCACGATTGTGTGTATTTATGGTTTTGAATATTTTATACATTCCAATGCAATTCCAGGTGTTGTCACTTAATAATTTTGTATGTGCAAGTGTGTTATATTATGGAGTTGATCAAAACTTACTTGGTATTCCAGTCTCAGATAACGCTGGAAACTATGTCAGAAAATCCACCTTCTTCACATTCGTCATGTTCAGAGACGAAGAAAGTTGATCAAAACTTACTTAGTATTCCGATCTCAGATAACGCTGGAAAAATCGCTACTATGCTCGGTAAACTATTAAGAGCTCATGTGTCGATATCATATATAAGTTGGAATAAAGTACCTGGAATATACAAGGACAACGTTTGGAACGAATTGGTGGTAAGTATCCTTATCTGTTTGACAACAACTATTTCATTCAATAGCCTTATGGTTTCAACTCTTTGCACAACACATAATTTAATATATTTTTTGCAAAAAATTTATAAGCTCGATCCGCTTTCAAAGGAAATGTTTTTAAAGAGAATGGCCGAGGCTTTTAGGAGATACAAGAAAAACTTGAGAGTAGTTTATTATGACCCTTTCAACAATGATGAAGAACGGTTGAAAAATTGCCCATCTACAGTTGCTGAAGAAGATTGGGCAGAGTTCGTAAAAAATGAAGCAACGCCTGAAGCGAGCGGAAGAAGGGAGGTAGGAAAAAAGAACATAGCATTGCTCAGTTATGCTCATCATGCAGAACGTAAAAGTCACGCTAGAATAGAACAAGAAATGGTAATTTATATTCATTTTCTTTCAAATGATTTACACATTGTGATTGGATATTCATGTCGTTGCATCAACTTGTATTGCAGATCGTTGCTAGTCCATCAACAAATATTAGTCGTCGTCAAGTATGGGAGAAGACACACAGGAAAAAAGATGGTAGCATATCAGATTCCACTTCTTCATACTTTGTAAGTTAAACAAATATTAACTTGCATATTCTTTAAAATTCCTTATTCATATAAGTATTATCATATTACAGGATCAAATTGCGAAAGCGAAGGAAAAGATCACTGATAGTGATGAAGAAAAATTGACGGTGGATGAAGACATCTTATCACAAGTGCTTGGTAAGGATGCAAGGGGTAGGTGTCGCGGTGTTGGGACCGTTATACCAAAGACTAAAGTTAAGGCTTGTGCCATTGCACAGAAACGACTCCGACATGTTCATGTCGAGTAGGATGAGTTGAAAATGAGGGTAGGAAGTTTGGAGGGTACATTGGGAAATTTGTCTGGACAAATGGAGGTTTTGATCAACATGGTGGGAAATATTGAACAGGGATTTCGTGCACCGGTCAATTCTTCTGATGGAGGACGCTCCACACAATTCAATGCTCCTGAATTCATTGCTTCGTAGTTCCAAGATTCGACCAATGTTACGAACAATCAAAAATGTGAAATCCTTAACTCTGATTTAGAAGTAATAAGAACAGGTATTTTTAACATTTAAACATTTATGACATAATAAGTAGAAAACTTAAATAATAATAAATATTCCCTTTTATTGCAAAAGGTACTATATGCCGAGATTCTACATTGTCCAAAATCCATGGGAAATATGTACCATCCACACATGAAAAAGTGGTGTTGGACAGTATACTGCTACCAGATGAGAGAACCAGCAAAATGAATCATCAATTTGCAGAGACCTTTGCTGATGTTGGAATGGGTGGATATGTGTGCCATCTGAAGTGTCTTATTCGATATCTCTAGATGATGGAGCGGTATATTTTCTGTTTATGTGGTCGATATTTCAAGTCTCATTTTCGTTAATCCATGAACTTGATCTATACAGGCACATAGATCTATACTGAAACTCCAAGATTTTGAACAAGACTCCACAAGCGTAAGGAGCAAAAAAAAAAATTTAGACTCTCAATTTGATCCATCGAAAATTTGAACCTGTGTCCAAAATGTTCGACTTTTTTCCTTTATTTCATTTCTATTCATACGTTAGAAATTAGTACATGGAGTTGACATCCTAGATCTAATGAAATATGATGAAGACAGTATTTTGTAAATGCATAATTATTTTAAGTATAGCAAGACTACGCTTCATAATACTGAATATGAATAATATGTAACAATAGCATGGAACTTCGAATGGATCTAATCTATATATTTGTAGAATTTATCCTATCATTCTATAGGATAGTAGAATTTTAAAAATACAACTCGAGAACTTAGATTTCTCAAAGGCTCATCCACTCACCTACACCCCGACTATTTTCCTTACTTTGTAACTTCATCGAGGGGCTTTAACTTCGTGTTGCAACTAGGTAGCATCTGTCATCTCTCCTCGCTCTTATTCATGTTTATGCCAATGTCCATACTCATGTTCATTCATAGTCATGCTCTCATTTATGTCCACATTCATAATTTTGCCATCGCTTCAACAACGCACCTGCACCTGCATATAAGTTACAACTAGTCATTCACTGATCTTGCTGCACACACTTGTTTCAGCTAACTACATCAACATTCTCTTGAATGATCTTCATTTATACTTGAAACGCGTCACCTTAATTTAACAAACACTAGCCTTACTCAATTTACCTTCCCATATCAGTGCATTACTTCAGTCTCGCATTTGCAGCAGCTCCTAAGTTCACTAAACTGGCCCTGTCTTCCTGGCATTCCTACTCTTACCATATGCATCCTGCTTTGCAGCAACTGTATTTACAAATGCCTCACTCAGTGCCTTCTTCACCGGTCATATTGCATTTCAACAACTGGTGGGTTATAAAGTTTATGAACTTTAAGGAATCTAGTTAGCAAAGACATTGAGCTTAAATTTATTTCTTGTTTTAAGATTTGGTTAGCAAAGACATTGAACTTTAAGGAAACTGGTGGGTCATTTCAATTATGCAAGTTAGATGACACATCATATTTTATGTGACATAATTGAGTTCATTTAGTATCTATTTTAGGGGATTGAATCCTTGGTCAAAGATGAAAATTATTCATTAACTAAGTAGGCTATACTTTGGGTTACTGTTTTAGGAAGTTCTTAATCCTGAAATACTATTTGATTTTACTACCATTATTTGACTCATCTCATGATATATGCCACTTATAACTTATTTACTTGTACATACTGGTAGCTACGTGATGCAAACACTGAACTTTCATGAGTTCCAAATTTTTTTAGCTTGTGTCATCACTTCTAGAAATCTGCATAAGCATATGGTTTTGTTGTTTTTATATAATGCTTCATGCTATTCTGTCTAACTCTGTTTATAATGATATATAATGCTTCATAGTACCCTGTCTGCTAAAATTGGTTCACTTTGATGTTGTATGTGTCAAGAAAAGATACTATTACTTCTTTCCAGAATGTTAATTGCTGTCAAAATTTAATTGTAAAGCCAATAGTTTATTACTTTATAAGGATAGCCAGGCATGTTTTGAAGATGTACTAATATTTTGTACATAAAATAATTCTGCATGTTTATGAAATACAATATATATATATATAGAGTTAACTCCTAAAACAAAAGATGTACTAATATTTTTTAATGCTTGAGTAGATGTTTTGCTCTAGAGGAGTTAGCTCTTTGTCTTTGCATTGTGCAGTGGCTGCCGTAACAACACAGTATAACAGAGGCTTGTTGTGTATTTGTATTATGTAGTAATGTGGTACATTTGTATTATTGTTGTGTATTTGGATCTTGGTACTGGAGCAATAGTGTTTTCTAGTATCCGCTACGGCGATATATTAATGTGCTAAATGCTAGTATTATGTAATGATATTATGTAATGATATTGTTAAGTTATTACGCACTGCAATGCGGATTATTGAATCATTTGAATGTGCATTGTCTATAATATTATTTGTTTTGATGTCTCGGAATGATTATTGATTATATATTGGATATGAATAGGTCTATAATATTATATATTGGATATGAATAGGTCTATAACATTATATATTGGATATTGATTATATAGCTATATCTAATTGACTAATTAGATACGGCTTTTAGCCGTATCTAATTGGTTCATAGGCGCTGCCTATTTGTACAATTAGATACGGCTAAAAGCCGTATCAAAATATTAAGCTCAGCATATTTTGATATGGCTTTTAGCCGTATCTAATAAGATTAGATACGGCTTTTAGCCGTATCAAAATGTCGTTCATGGTGTAGTGTCGCCCACGTCAAAGACTCTTGGCCGGACTTTTTCTTTATAATATCGAGTGACTCGGTGTCTATACGCTGCCGCTCTTAAATCATCTTCTTCACGTTTTTCATCAATGAAGTCCAGGGATTCCAGCAAAAGTTCCTGATTCATCTTGGGGTCGTTATGAGTTACCCGATGTGACCGAACTTCAAGTTCTATGGGGGTAACGACTTCCATGCCATATGCCAATGCGAATGGAGTATGGCCAGTCGCGGACTTGTGGGTTGTTCTATAAGCCCAAAGCGTTGTTGGAAGTTCATCCACTCACTTGCCTCTAGCCTTTTCCAAATACTTTTTCAATATGGACTTGATTACTTTGTTCAAGGATTCCACTTGTCCATTGGCTTTTGGATGAGAAACTGCTGCAAACCTTTTTTCAATGCCATACTTTTGACAAAATTCTTTGAACTCTTTGCTTTCGAATTGAGTTCCTTTGTCTGTAATGATAGTCCGTGGGAGACCAAAACGGCATGTAATATTTCGTACAACGAAATTAATGACCTTCTTGGTGGTGATCGTGGCTAAGGGATCTACTTCTGCCCACTTGGTAAAATAATCGACCTCAACTATCGCGTATTTCGCACCACCTTTAGATATGGGTAAGGAACCGATTATATCGATCCCCCACATTGAAAACGGCCAGGGACTAACCATTTGCGTGAGTTCTGTTGGCAGAGCTCTCGGGATTTTTGCATACTTCTGGCATTTGTCACATCTCCTTACGTAGTCGGCAGCGTCCAAATTTACAGTTGGCCAATAGTATCCATAGCGGAGGATTTTCTTTGCTAACGCCTGCCCCCCGTTATGGTCACCGCATTCTCCTTCATGGACTTCCTTCAGGACTCGTTTTATCCCATCGTCGGCAATGCACCAGAGTAAGGGGGTCGAGAATCCCTTCCGATACATTATTCTGTCCTGCATTACATATCGCGAAGCCTTGCGAATGACTTGTTGTCGTTTTCTCCTTCTTTCGGGCAAGACCCCAGGTAGCAAGTATTGCTTGAATGAGGTCATCCATGATTCCTTCTCGATTTCTGTTTCTAACACGAAATCTACCTCCATCATATTTATACCCAGAGTATGTAAGGTTTCAACGGAAACCGATCCCATTTGTTGTGCAGCGCCAGTGCTCGTAAATTTTGCCAATGAATCGGCTTCACTGTTTCGTTCACACGGGACATGCGAAATATCATAATATTCTAGATTTGCTGGCAGCTTTTGAAACCGTGCAAGGTATGGGGCAAGTCTCTGTCCCTTTGCTTGATAGTCCCCCCGCACCTGGTATACCATCAGTTGTGAGTCACAAAAGATTTTAACCGATTTTACCCCCAGTTCTCTGATAAGTCTCAAGCCAGTAATCAATGCTTTATACTTGGCTTCGTTATTTGTTGCTGGGAATTCGAGCTTCAAAGCATAACAAACTGATCATTTTCAAGAGTCACAAGAACTATGCCATCCCCCGAGAAATGGTCGTTAGATGCCCCATCGGTGTACATCCTCCATCGAACAGGAGGTATGACATTGTTACCGTCTGATTCGTCTGACATGGTGAATTCAGAAATGAAGTCTGCTAGCGCTTTCCCTTGTATGGCCCTTCCCCTTGTATGGCCCTTCGTGGAAGGTAGGTAATATCGAACTGACTCAATTTGATATTCCATTTTAACATCCTTTCAGAAGTTTTTGGTCGTTGGAGTACCTGCCGTAAGGGTTGATCAGTATAAACACTAATTGAGTGTGACTGAAAGTATGGTCGAAGCTTGCGTGATGCAATCACCAAGCAATAGGTTAGTTTCTCAACCTTAGGATAATTTCTTTCTTCCCCCATTAAATGTTTATTGACGTGGTGCACCGTCTTCTGAACTCGGTCTTCTTCGTGAACCAGAGCCGTACTGATAGCATGTTGAGATATAGCCAAGTACACATACAACATCTCATGGTCTACCGGTTTCGATAGCACCGAGGGACTTTCTAAATGCCTTACCAGAGCTCAGAATGCTTATTCACAATTGGATTTCCACTCGAAATTTCTCTTTCCTTTCTTTATTACATCGAAGAAAGGAATACACTTGTCTGCGGCTCTAGATATGAATCAACTCAGCGCAGCCACCTTCCCGTTCAAGGTTTGTACTTGTTTTATATTTCTAGGAATTTGTATGTCTTGAATAGCTTGAATCTTCTCCGAATTAGCTTAGATTCCCCGTGCATTCACAATGAAACCCAAAACTTCCCTAATGAAACGCCAAAGAAACACTTCAAAGGATTTATCTTCATCCCATAATGTCTTAGTATACTAAACATCTCCATTAAGTCTCGAATGTGATCGATTGACTGTCGTGACTTCATGAGCATGTCATCCACATAGACTTCCATCGTCCTACCAGTCTGGTCTTTAAACATTCGATTCACCAAACGCTGATAAGTCGCTCCTGCGTTTTTTAATCCGAAGGGCATCACTACATAGCAATATAACCCAACGTCTGTGACAAAACTGGTGTGTTCTTGGTCCGGAATGTGCATCTGGATCTGATTATACCCCAAGTATGCATCCATAAATGATAGTAAATCGTGTCCAGCCATTGAGTCGACGAGCTGGTCGATTCTGGGTAAAGGGAAACTATCCTTCGACCATGCTTTGTGCAAATCAGAGTAATCAATGCAAGTTCTCCGCTTCCCATTTAATTTCCTTACTAGCACAAGGTTGGACACCCATTCAAGGTAGAGGGCATCGTGGACGAACCCATTGGCTTTGAGTTTTTCCATCTCCTCTCTGAGAGCAACGGACCTCTCCGGATCCATGCCTCTCCTTTTTTGTTTTACAGGAACGTACTTTGGGTCTATATTCAACATATGACTCGCAATAGCATGAGAAATCCCGCATATATCAAAATGTGTCCAAGCGAAAACATCCAGGTTCGATCGGAGCAAATCAGTGAGATCCTCGACCATTGACGGGTCGAGTTGTGATCCAATCTTGAGTACTCATGATGGGTCATCTCAGATGAGTGGAATGTCAATCGTCAGTTCAGGCGGTGCTGCTTTTGCTTCCCTAGGTTCTCCATCGTCAGCTCTTGGATCTATGCCAGGGCTCAGGCACTACTTGTCAATTGTCAGTATTCTGGATGCGGACGGAGTTGTCCGCAACCTTTCCTTTCTCTCGCCGCTGGGCCTCTCTCAGCTCATCCACATAACATACACGACCGGTCGCCTAATCGCCATGCACCACACCGACTCCTTTATCAGTCGAAAATTTCAACATCAAACACCATGGGGTCAAAGATGTACTAAACTCTGCCAGGGCCGGTCGACCCAGAAACACGTTGTATGGAAAATCAACATCCAAAACTATGAATGGAAGGATTCGTACCCTCCTACGTTCACCTTGTCCCAGTTCAACTGGCAACTCAACATACCTTACTGCATCAGTCGCTGCACCATTAAAACCATGGATTCGGGCTTTAGATGGTTTCAAATCCTTTATCTCCATCTTCATTTAGTCGTATGCCTTTTTAAGATGATGTTAACGGAACTTCCACAATCAATTAAAATTCTCTTCAGATATGCCAGCCCGATCGTCGCAGATATGACCATCGGGTCGATGGTAGGAGCCTCCACCTTGTCCGCATCTCGGCTCCTAAACACTATATCGTCTGTCATCATGCGTTGCTGCTTTGTGAGGGTCTCATCCTCCACATTCGAACAACACTCATAATCCGCATGCCTTAAGGAGTTAGCATACCGCTCCATTTCCTGTCAGTTCTTGTCTGCAGGATGAGGTCCCCCGACGATAGTGTTTATGACCAGTCTCCCTACAGTTCGGGCAGGTTCCTCTGGATGGCGTAGGGATGGCCCGCGTCCGGGGTCCAATGTTCCTTGCCTGCCTTCCTGCGGGTTCTATACAAATTCTTGCAATTTTTTCTGTCTAATCAGCTTTTCAATAGCATCGTGGAGGCATCTACATTCCTCTGTATTGTGCCCGAAAGTCTCATGGAAGCGACAGTACTTCCCAGACCGCTTCTATTCCTCTGTTGACTCCTTTTGGTGAGGCTTTCTGCATTGAAAAATGTTACAGGTTGACAGGTAAATATTCTCAAGAGATGCATTCAGTAGGGTGTATTCGTTGTAGGTTGGAATCCTTGGCTTCTCTTTTCTTTTCGAGATTTCCTCCTCCGGACCCTTTAGATTGCCTAGGCTTGTTCTGGACATTGACTTGAACCTTTTTCGAGTTGTCACCGGATTGTTTCACGGCGATATTACTTTTCACAGTCTCCTGAACAGGCCCTGGTGCCTTATCTCTCCTCATCCATCTAGCTTCCTCCCTCCTTATGAATTGATGAGCCTTCGAATAGAAACGCTCTAGTGTAGTTGGAGGCTTTCCTGCTAACCAATCTGCAAACTATGAATCCAGATATACTCCTTGCATTACCGCTATTAGAATCGCGTGGTCATTAGGGTTGCTAACTTTAGTAGCCGTAACATGAAATCTCTGCAAGCACTCTTTCAATGACTCCCCGGAGCCTGGATTACACTAGATAGGGACATCACATCCTTAGGACGAGTGGCGTGTATCCTGAATTGTTCTACAAACTTCGTTGCCAACTCATCAAAGCTGGATATAGAGCATGGGGAAGTCGAGTGAACCACATGGTGGCGATTCCGGATAAAGTAATTGGGAAGCATCTACACTTGGTTGCATCATTCGCGCTAGCCGAATCCATCATCCACTCATACCTCATCACATGCTGCCTGGGGTCGGTCTTTCCTTCATAGTCCGGGATAGTTGGCATGCTAAACTTCCTAGGGTACTCGGCCTGTAGAATAGTACCCGTGAATGGAGTATGACTCCTGGATATCCCCCAATCTTCATTGGTCAAGCCTTGATTCTCTCTCATCAACTGTCTGACCATAGCTGATAAGTCCGGAGTTTGTATGGAGGATGGAAGGTTGGACTCTGTTTTACGGGACCACCCAGGTTAGTGTCTCTTCTGTTGGCGGTCTGCCAAACGTATACCTTGGGGACCAGCTTCATTGGGGTCTTGGTGAGTCGGACGTCCAGTCTCCACAAGTGCTTCAGCTCCTAAGTTTCCCGTTTCGGTTTGACTATGGTCTCCAAGATGTAAGTGATCCCTAGTTGATCGATCAGTAGCACTTGCTTGTGCAGTTTTCGATTTGTGGCGTCTACGCCTAGGAGGTTCATCGGATGAAGTCAAACTATTAGATGAAGAATAGGGAAGGGGGCAACCTCCATCATTCTGATGTTGTTGCTGAGTAAGCTGAGTCATGTGGTTAGCGTTAGCTTGAATTTGTTCAGCAAGTTGTCTTCTGCTTTCCATGAGTTCTCTCATCAGGTCGTTGAACTCCGTCCTAGTAACAACTTCCGTCTGGTAATGAGCTCCGGCAGCCCCTATGCCGAGATTAACTTGCTGATTGCTAGGTCCTATCTATTGTACGCTAGCAGTCTTGTTGACGTCCGCGTTACGAGAGGATGATCGGGTACATGATCTACCCATATTAGAGTTGTTGATCGAAACTCTGAGTAGATTCCACGGACGTCCTGTGAATAAGTTGGACCTCCTTCGGGGGATTTATTGAATCCAGTAGCTACAAAGCAGATCCTAACGGCCTGAGAATTCGATTCTCGGTGAAAGCACCAAAATGTTAGCACCAGAATTGGTCACTAACACCTTTGAGAAAGATTGTGTAGAGAGATTAATGAAGAAAGTAAATTAAAACAGAGAACTGTATGTTAAATTAGATGCAAAAACAAGAACATCGAATTTATAATGGTTCAGCGTAATTGCCTAAGTCCACTTTAAGTTTTGATCTTTGTTGCTTTCACAAGTGATTGAATACAGATACAATCCATGCTATAAAGACTTCAATACAAATGCTACGTAAAATAGAATGAGTCTTGAAAGCGGTAGAGTCTCCCCAGTGTTCTCGAAAAAAGGTTCCTTTCACTGCGCCCTTGCCCTTCTATTTATAGGCGAAGATGGATTGGACTTCCCTCATGTGCCTAGGAGTAAGATACCGCGGCCCATAGTAAGTGACTTCTGTACGCCAAGCCACAAATGTCGAACGAGGTGTTGTGCCGAACATCCCTTTCCATGTCGAACGAGGTGCTGTGCCGAACGGCCCTTTCCATGCCGAACGAGGTGCTGTGCCGAACGGCCCTTTCCATGTCGAACGAGGGGAGATGCCGAGCGACCTCTCGGTGCCGAACGAACGAAGATGCCGAGCGACCTCTCAATGCCGAAAGACCTTCCCATGCCGAACGAGGCTTTGCGCCGAGCGACTTACCTATACCGAACGAGGCAAGATGCCGAGCGAGACTCTGTGCCGAACGAGGCTCTATGCCGAACGAGGGAAGGTGTGTCGAATGACGTTTTGTGCTGAACGGTTCTTTGTGCCGAGCGATGTGCTTGCTTGGTGACACACGTGTTACCAGGTCAATTGCCCGGGTAATAGGGCCTAGTATGCTGGAATTAAATAATGTAACAATTTCGGCTATTTTGATAATTATTTGTATACTAGACACTAGTATATTATAAGATGATTTGATATGAAATGTTTTAGTTGTCGTAAGGTAAAAACATGTCTGTGTTTATGTGTGGGCGTGTCTTACGAGATACTCTTGTTTTGAAAGGAAAAGTTTGGTAATTTAATAAATTCAGTTGAGTGTGTTTCTCACGTTGGTTACCAGACTGATTCGGGCATTCTTCCCTTTCAATGCTCGGGACTGACCGAGTATATTATAGGTTCAGATTGGTGCTATTGGAGCTTCAGAAGAAGAGGTGAAGATCTTCATTTCGTATACACGTATCTATTTTGATTATTCGATGTGTGTATTGTTGCTATTGTTTAAATTATCGGCAATTGTGAGGACAGGTTATTATAACTGTCCAGACTGATGATTATTGATTGAATGTTGAACTCTGATTGATGTATGTATATACAATTTCTGCTTTGTAAATATCATTAATATGATATTATATGTTTTCTGCTGCGATGTGAAATTCTGTATTATTCTGTTTGGTTCCCTTCTTCTCTCTTCTTTTCTTTCTCCTGACTTTCCATCAGTCTATGCTTTTTGGGTCGAATATGTGTGGTTTATTGTCGATTCAAAGGGTATAGATTTGTTTGTCGTCATAATTTATGAATTATGATCATTCACCATATAAAATTTATATGTGATCGTATGAATCAAATATCTATATTCTTGTATCGCTTTTAGTGTTTGAAACTCACTGAGGACAATACATAGTCTCGGGGTAGTAAACTCATTGCGACCAAGTTATGAACGTATTTAATGGTTGTATAATTAGGTTTTTGCTTGGCTCAACATGCAAAAAAAAACTTGGTAAGTATATTTTATATTTCTATTTTTCAATATTAATCCATTTCATTAGTATATTTTAATCGATAAACATTTTATTAATTATATTTAATGCATAAATTTATCGAAGTAGATTATTTTTATTATACATAGCAGAAGTTCTTATAATATTAGAAAAGCTACCACTAGTCTTTTATGTTTCTCTAACCTTAAGATGAAACATGCAAGTCTTTCAACTTCAGTAGTAGTTGTTAAGACTTGTATATCTTTGGATTTTGACCTTGAGGAAATCTCTACAAATCATAGTTCCATATATGATGGACTTCTTATACTTTTCATAAACTTCTTTTTACCTTAAGGGAACATAACAAGTAAAAGGAGATTATTCGCTCGTATCCACCATTTTGCAATGGCCTATGTATACTATACATACCTCGTCCAATCTATATATTAATAATAATACACATAACATCTCTAACATGAGGAAAGCTTAATAATTAGAGAGTATGCAAGTAATTTTTTAATATATGAATGGTAGAGGACAATTTTATGTTAAAGATTCATGATCTTCAATATTTTATATCAAATGATACGACTTATGAGATAGTGTATTTCTTATGAAATATCCGCGTGGTATAAGTGCCAGACATATCAGTAATCATAGTATACGTACTTCTACGCACATTTTTATTCCTTAAGTCTATTTAGGGTTTATTTAATATTCCACTTTTACTTATACATTTATATCGTATAAACTTTATTATTATATAACTTTTATGCTTTATTTAATTTATATAATATATTATGTCTAACATTATATTAATTAAATCTTATTTAATTAATTTGACTCTTTAACAGTTTAATTAATTATTATATTATTCAATGATTACATACTATATTGAATAGAAATACTATAGCCTTTATAGTAATACACATATATCTTATATATATATATATATCCATGTGTGTGTATGTATATGTATGTATGTATTTTAATTTATCGATTACCTTTTAATTAATTAATCTAATTAAAAAAATTAATTAATTTTATTAATTTCAAAAATTCTCTTATACACATATGTGTACTTATATTGTACTAAACATTTTGAGGCAACACAACATGTATCGTGATATATATTATACATGTATTTATATTTAATTAATTAACTTATTTAATTAATTCATTTATTTAATTAATCCTATTAATAAATAATTTTTTCAAAATTAATTTTATAACATTTTCAACATTTTGAAAATTAATATTGTAACTTTATAATATATATTTTATTTTAAATTTAGCTTTTAAACTTAAAAATTTATTTCAATCTTCAAAATAATTTGAAAATCTATATTGTAACATTTATAATATTTTTCTTATTTTTAATTTTAATTTAAAATCTAAATTTTTTATTTTAATTTCGAAAAAAGTTGTAGCCCAAGGCTTTCAAACTGGTCTTTTTTAGTAAGGGCATACCTCATCATTTCGAGTCAGGCTAGTACTCAGGCAGGGTAAAGTACTTGGTTATCAAAACCCAACGTTAAACGCTATTTTTCTAGACACCATATGGATATGCTTTAATAAGTTAGCTTTATTATTGCTAATTTAAACTATAGTGGCTATCTGGGTCTGATACTAGTGTTGGAACTTGGCCAGTCCACAACAGAGTAATTGGGTAATTTTAATTTTATTTACCTATTTGAATCTTTAATGGGCCAATGAAGTCTAATTGATTTAGAACTTCTCCAAATTTTATGTTAAATAAAATCAATATTTTTTATTTGAATTCATAAACAAAGTTTTATTTTATATATATGTATATATATATATATATAATTTGTCTTATTATATATATATGTAACGTATACATATATGTGTATGCATGTGCAACAGAGAAATGTGTACATGATTTGATATTCCCATGTATAGATGTTGAAATTTACACCGCAACAGATTTATTAGCACCTGTTGTATTTGATTTACAGTCTAAATGTGTGTATTTGCATCATAGTAATATAAAATACACAAATATATTAAATGTTAGTCAAAAATAATTTATAAATAAATAATGATTTAAATTTAATTTATATATATGTATGTAGATATATATAATAGTTAAATCACTAAATTAATTAATTTTAAAATAATTTTAACATATATATATTCATAAGTAACACGAAAGCCGTGAATAATTTAGTAAAATATTATTTATTTTATTTTATTTTAAATTAATTTATGTAGTACATTATAACTATATATATATTAATATAAATTATGAAATTAATTGTTTTAAATAAATTTCTATAGATTTTTCTCCCATCCAAAAATATATAATTTTTTAACTTAATTTCCATTCGGCTTTCGCATTTTTAAATATTAAATAAGTAAATAATACCTTTAGGAAACGTCCATTGGGGTAATGACCATTTAATACAGACCAAGCGAAATTTATGGGAATGATAAATAAAAATACTACATATTGATTAAAAATTACCAGGTAGTATAGTTGTAAACATTCAGAAGTAAGGAATAAAAGAAAAAGAAAATGCAATAGAGAAAACAATTATTAAGAAGTCGTTGTTTTGAAAAAGATTTTCCAAAATCTAACTCCACGTGAAAGATTTGATAAAATGGTTTTCTTGGGAAAGTTCCTTGAAATGCTTTGAAAAGTTTTTCAAAGGATTTACAAAGGAGCTATTGTTTTGGAAAAAATTTATAATTTGGGAAATTCATAAAATAGAAATTTTGTTAAGGTAAAGGTTTGTGAATAAAAAGAACTTGTGGAGCTAAAAGTTTTGATTAAAAGGTTTTCAGAAAAAAGGGTTTTTATTTTTGAAACTGTTAGTCTAAAATTTTATTTAGTTTAAAAGTTTTCAGGTTAAAGATTTTTTGATGAAGTGATTTTTCTTTTTGAAATAAATGCAAAGTAGAGCTTAGGTTGGACTTGATGATTTTTCTACTTCATAAATTTGGAAGTTCTTTAAATTCTTCTTTTTAAAAGGAATATAAAACTTGACTAAAAATAATGAAGAAGGCATTTAAGTAGGAAATATATAGATGAATGAAGCAGTGGAAGATTTGGATCGAAATACCGCTAGGAACTTATAAAATATGATTAGTAATCTAGTTAGAGATAATATGTGACAAATAATGAGAATGAGGTAGGAAAATGTTTAGATGTGAGTTTACATGTCTGCTCCACTTTTTATTGTTTAAAATTGTACAAGATATTTTTGAATATTTTGATCTAAAAGACTAACTTTCAAATGAATAAATTTTTGATGTTGAAAGTATCTGAAAAAGGGAAAATATTTTGATTCTTTTAGAATTAAGCAACTCTTTTTGAAATTTTTGATGTTTTGATTTAGCAAATGAGTTTTTAAATGCTTTGGATTAAAAACCCCACTTTCAAAGAAGTAAGTCTTTAAAGTAAAAGTACTAGAGAAGAAAAATTATTTTTCCAAACAATTTTTAGAACATCTGAATTTGGGGTCAAGAATAAAGCACTAAATGTTTTCAAAATTGTGAAAAATCGGTTCAAATATTTCTTGAAGGTTTTGTCAATTTTTTTTAATAAAAACAGAATAGGTATCTGAATGAAATAAAACATGGTATTTAGATGCTTTTAAGAATCCAATTCCCCAAACTGTTTTTGGAACGTTGGAAATTCTTTTGAAAAGCATGCTTAAAGGTTTTCCTTTGAAGATGTGGAAATTCTTTTGTAAGATTGAATTTCAAATGTCGCATACTAACGTGATATGAATTTCTAAGTTAATATTTTGGAGTAGATAGAGATCGCAATTTCAGTAAGAAGGGTTAAAGGTGTCAGGACATGAATAAAATAAATCTAGTATGTACAACATGATCTAGAAATTTGAAATCAGTCTCAAGCAATTATTTACAGAATGTGGATAAAGTGTAAAGATATTCCAGATCTATAGTTAGGTTGTAAGTTAAATTACCCTTGGAATGTGAATTTCCATATTTTGATTTATTGTGAGCATGCTCCGTGATTCCCATAAATTATCTAATTCCTTAAATAAGTAAAAGAGCGGCGTTTGAATATATAAAGGGTGGCTTGGCTTTTTGACACCTGTTATTTGAATAATTAACTGATTTTAAATATTGAAATATTATTTTTATCAGTCAAATAATGAATTCTGATTTATGAATATATATATATATATATATTTATATATATGTTTAGAAAGCTATGATTTAAAAGTTTAAATTATAATTTCTGAAAAATATTTACCTTTCTATTATAGGATATAATTATATATATGTGTGTGTACATAACTTTTGATATAAAATTCAAAGTAAAATATACATAAATTAGAATAAATGCATATAAGTGGCTATCGATGTATGTATGTTAGTTATAGGGTATATGTAAAAATTTATAGAAGTAATACAAGACAAAAGCATGTTAATATATGCCTGTATATAAGGCAAAAACTTGTTCATATGGTAAAACAAGCTAGGTATATGTATGTATGTGTTTATATATATATGTGTGTGTGTGTGTGTGTATGCATGTATACAAGGGGACAGAATGATGAATGCATATCTTCTTAAGCACAAAATAGATCAAATCATACACAAATTATCAAATCAACTAGGATTTCAAATTAAGTAATTTTCAAATCAGGTCGCGGTTAAAATATCAAAGAAAAAAAGAAGAAAAAAAAATAATTACTGTCAAAGAGGATGGGCTTCAGCCCTGTTCAAAACTTACTCCATCCGTCTTCTCTTTAAAAGCCCATGTATTCTTTACGTGAAAAAAAAAATTTCAACCTACAAAGCAAACAAAGAAAAAAAGGAATAAAAGAAGCTTCCATTAAAACTTGTAGAGGATCAAATAATCAAGGTTTCGGGAAAAGTAGATCAAGCAAAAGAAAAGCAGTGCCTTTTTGTCAAAGCTTTAAGTAAAACTAATTTTCTTTCTTTACTTGCTAGGAGCTGATTCAACTATGTACTTGTAGATTTAAATGTAAATGCTTTTGATTGTCAAGTTGTTCATATGCAAGAAGTGTCTGTGATTATATATGAATGTATATCATGTTGTATAACTGTAAACCCCAAAAAGCCTGTACTTCATTCTTTTGTTCTGCTCTGTTATTTGAGAAAACTGCTATGCCCGACTTCTAAAATCTCTACCTCACAATCTAGTTATTTTTAGGTAATGATTTAAAAAGGAAATTTGTACGTTTTCGAATATACTTTCTATTAGAAATGGTTTCATTGAATATTATTAAGTATAGAAGACGAAAGGTGTTTTACAGTAAGTAACCCCAATATGAGTGAAATTCAAGAATCATACTTTAACCATTTGATTATATAAACATTATTGTCTTTCGAAATAATGAATTTTGGAGGAAGTTTGGACATTTCTAGTCGAGAAGAAAGTGAGGAAAAGGAAGATGAACAGGTTTTGGTTTTCGGTCAAATTCCGACGAACTACTCAATTTCGTGTGTAGAGTTCTGGCCTGGAGGTAGCTTAGCTGTTAGGGAGTTCACGAAAAATGATGCGGTATTTTAGTCGTGGGCGTGGTGGTTGGTCGTAAGCGAAGTAGGGTTAGGAAGTGAATTTTTGTCGTGTTCGGTTTTCAAAAAATGATGGCGACGTGGAGGACTTATAGGCATGCGGCATGGGGGGATTGGAAGAGGAGAAGTTGGCGAAGCTTCTGGTGCAATTTGGCGATGGCCGGTGGTCGGTGGTGGTCCAGCGACGTGCATGATTGGGAAATGAAGTGCTCCAGTTTTTCGGTTGAAGTTCGAGATTTCGAACTAGGGGTTTGATCGGGTTTTCAGGTGTGTGGTCGAGTAGGGATGGACGTGGGTATATGCTCAAGGGGTCGACGGTAAAAGAGAGGTGGTCGGCGATGCATGCATGTGCATGATGATGTGCACGGTGTGTTTGCAGAAGAAAAAAAAGAAAGGAAGGAAGAAGAAGAAGGGGCAGTAGGAATAAAGAAGAAAGGAAAAAAGGAGAAAGGGGTGTAGCCTGTTTCTTTTGTGGGCCGAGCGTGGCCATTGGCTTATTTTCTTAAAAAGTAATTTAACAATTTATTTTATAATCTTTTAAACTTCAAACATTATTTCCCTCTTTTACTTGAATCCAATCAACGTGATAACCTCTACATTTTGATCTTACCGTTCAGTATTTTAAGCCAAATATTTTGTTAATTTTCGGCAATACAAAAATAAAATTAATTTTAATAATTAAAGTTAATAAATATTTAAATCCAAAATTATACAATCTTAAGTTAGTTAATAAAGCTAGTATTAGATGGATTGTTAATTTTAATTAGAATTAATAATAAAAGGTTTTTATAATTGATTTAAATTTTAAGTAATTAGGTTAGGAATATAATTAGATTTGGTTAATTTAAATTAGTTAAATGTTGTTTTGCTAATTGTTTTAATGTTGGTGATAAATCGTTAAAATAGTTAACAATATGTGATTTGGCTTAATCACTCTTGAATATCTATTTTTAATTGTTCGGTGCCTGTGACACTAGTAGCCAATGAATTGAAGGGATGAAATAAAACATTGACATGTTTTATTGGAAACAAACATTGTAATAAATTTCCATATGTAGTTGTGACACCCTAAATATGAATTGCTTTGTTTAAAAACAACTTGGCCTTTGAAAAATCAATCATTTTGATTTGATGAGATCGGGATCGGATATCTGTATTATTCAAAAACCACATCGATCCAAAATAAACGATCGAGTTGGGAAGATTCCAAGGAAAGATCCAGGATGAAGATTTCAAGGTACAAGGGTTATTTGTCACTAGCTCTGAAGGTGATTCTAATATAGGTGTGTGGAAATGGTGCCTCCGGTTCCGTTAAAACTCTGAACAGACTTGCATGGGCAAATGCTATCAGAACATCATCATTAGAGGACGATGAGCATTCCAAGTAAATGTGTTCTTGAAAGGTAATCGTAGCCTCAAGCCTCATCAACCGAAAATGACTAAAATATAGAAGATGGTGCAAGGCTAAGTGGGTCGCACCCAATTAGCATAAGCTTGTCCCTATCTAGAGTCTCTATTTTATTCGGTATGTTTGGTGCGATTGCTGATCCCAACCGTAGGGTAATCTTATTTGGACTATCCAGGTTAGGGGTAGTCTAGTCTTGTTTAGCAGGGGAACCCGGCATGGTCCTCGGTGTTATTCTATCTAGAGATGCAACGTGACAGGTGGTACCCCAGTGGCCCAGTCATTGTATGGAACCCACTTTCCAATAAGTGCCTTTGGTCTTAGTTGTATACCTAATGTGTTGGAATTTAATTAATGTAACAATTTCAACTATGTAAATAATTTACTTGAAACCCTAGGCATTGTTATAATATCACTGGATTTCCTATCAGAGTACTTTGGTTATCGTAAGGGAAAAACCTGTCCATGTTTATGTGTAGCGTGGTCTTACGAGATACCCTTATTTTCAAATGGTTTTCAATTTAAAATAATATAACCGTTTTACTCACACCAGATCCATGCCTGACCCAGAGTTTATTTTCTGTTTTTCCTAAACTCTTAGGTACTCAAATTTTTATGAGTAGCCAAGTGATCCAGGTTTGCTCTCGACGTATTTTGGACGAGGAGTTGGTGGCTTCAACGTACCTAGCTATTATCTATATTCCATTGTATTGGTATCTATGTCTGTATTTTGGCTTGTAATGAATAGGCAGGTCATTATGACTGTTTGGATATGATGCATGTATAATTATGACTCTAATGAATTGTATTAGTGACTATGTGATATATGTTATGTAATATATATTCTCCGTTCTGCTGTGAGATGCTGTGATTTGTTTAGTTGTTTCTTTCTATCTATTTTTTTTCTACCTATTTCTTTCTATATTAAGACTCGTCTTTCGAAGTGACAAGGGCAGTCCGTCACATTTGGTATCAGAGCAGTAGGTTGAGTGAACACCTAGTCTTTTGGGTTAATACAAATGTTGAGAGAGCGTATATGTAAATTTATAAATATATACACACACACATCGCTGATGGTTAGATCATCTTTGATAAAATATTATTAGTGCCAACTTTGTAATGTATTTCGTCCAAGTGCTAAGTATCCTCTTACTATATCCAGGTAGTAAACAATGAGAACAAGGGGAAGATGAGGAAGGGGAGCCAGTAGCACAACAACCACTAATGGAAGAACCCCTAATGTTAGAGGTGGCGGAGTAGTTGTTGACGCCGTAGCTCCAGTACAGCCTCATGTAAACTTCGCAACTCTGTGTAAGGACTTTGCGCATCTAGGACGAAGATCCTTTACGGGTACTGGATGTATTATTGAGGTACAAGCTTGGTTGCACTCTTGTCAGAGAATTTTCAAAGGTTTAGGTCTTTCAGATGAACAGAAATGAGTCTTGGCATCATGGCATTTACAAGAAGGTGCGGCTGCATGGTGGGATTCAGTCACGACGAATGTCCCCGAAGATGAATTTTCATGGGATAAATTCAAGGAGGTATTCGAAGAACAATTCAAGCCAACGGTGGGTAAGACTCGGTTATTCAGGAGTTTCCTAGATCTCAAGCAAGAAGACATGTCAGTGGATGAGTACGAAACGAAGTTCAATGAGTTATCCTGTTATGGCTCTGGACTCATTGACGCCCCACTTAAGAAAAATGAAATGTTTGTATTAGGTGTGAGGGTAGAATTCCACGAGAAGATGACTGCTCATCTTATAGGATCATTTGTGGTCTTGTGGATATGGCATTGAGGTATGAAGAACATTTGAAGAAGAAACCCTCGGTAGCAGCTGCAACATCAAGTGGCGGTGCTGCTAATTTGAATAAGAGAAAATTTAACCCGAATTGGAAGAAACAAGGGAAACGAAAACAAGGAGGCAAACATGCGAACAGTGAGTGTTATAATTGCAAGAAGAAAGGTCATGTTGCCAGATTTTGTCCGAGACGTGAAGTTCTGAAGCAGAAAAGCGGACCTATTTCTCAAAGGCTTTTATAAGACTCTATGTTTCAATTATCACCAGCCCGGGCACATGGTGAAGTACTGCCCACTGATACGTAAGTTGCAGCAGCCTAAGGTTTTTGCTATCAAGACTGAACCATCAGCTTCGACAGATGCGAATGGTAAAAAGTCCTTAAATATACCTTACTTTTAAATGGTATTTATGTTAGAGTATTGTTTAATTCTGATGATTCTCTTAGCTTTATTTATTTGGGGCCTTAATGAAATTTCACCTTATTCCTAGTACCGTAGAAAACTCTATTTGTATATCCAATCCCATAGGAGGAGTGGCCCAAGTAAATATGATTTGTGAAGGCTAAAAATCTTATCTTTTTCATAGCTTTTCGTGTGACCCTTATGCATTAGATTTTAAAGGATTTGACCTTATACTTGGTATGGATTGGTTAACAAAGTATAAAGGTGTCCTCGATTATGAGGAGAGGACCATATCTTTGGAAACCGAGTTGGGAAGGACTGCAAGGGTAGAATGTGATAACCCTGAAATTCATATGTGTAGTCTCTTGCATGTGCTCGAAGCATCTCAAGAAGGATTAGGGTCCATAGAAGTTGTTAAAAACTTCCCTGACGTTTTCGAAGAAGTTAATGGTTTACCCCCGCATCGAGAGATATAATTTCGCATTGATTTAGTTCTAAGGGCAAGACCTGTAGTTCAATTAAAAAGGAAAATGGCTCCGAAGTAGAGGGAAAATTTGGTGAGTCAAACATAAGATTTGTTTGGGAGAGGATTGATTAGATCTAGTCGTTCGAGCTGGGGGTCTGCTGTGGTGTTTGCGGCTAAGTCGGATGGATCGTTAAGATTATGTATAGACTATATGGAGTTGAATAAGCTTACCACTAGGAATTAGTGTCCCTTACCTCGCATCGACAATCTTTTTGACCAGCTTCATGGAGCTACTGTATTCTCACAGATGGATTTAGCTTTTGGATTTCGTTAGTTGAGGGTTGCTGAAAATAGTATACCCTTAACTGCAGTTAAAGGGCTTGACTGTTTCTTTGTGTGGCTTGTTATGCCTTTTGGGCTAACCAATGCACCGACTTATTTTGTTGATCTAGTGAACCGTGTCTTCTGAGATGATCTGGACAAGTTCATGTTAGTATTCATCGACAACATTCTTATCTACTCTAAATCAGAGTAGGAGCATAGACATTATCTGGAAGTTGTATTGGAAACTTTGAGAAGGCATGTCATAAAGGCAAAGTTTTCGAAGTGCAATTTTTGGAAATCGAATGTAAATTTTTTAGGGCATATTGTATCGGGAGATGGTATTTCAATGGACCCAAAAAATAATGGTGGCTTTTGAGGAGTGGAAGCAACCACGAACTCCTACAGAGGTTCATAGTTTCCTTTGTTTGGCAGGATACTATAGGAGATTTATTCGAGATTATTCTAAGATTTCCTCTCATTTGACCAAGTTGACTAAGAAGGGAGAGAAATTTGAAAGGACTCCAAAGTGTGAAGAGGCGTTTCAAGAATTGAAAGTGAGATTAACCAGTGCACCCGTTTTGGCTATTCCAGATTGGAACAGTGAATTCGCAGTTATACAGATACTTGTGGGGTAGGATTAGGAGCTAATTTTATGTAGCGTGGTAGGGTGATTGCATATGCGAGCAGCCAATTGAATCCTCATGAGAAAAACTATGCTATGCATGACCTAGAGTTATCGGCTGTTGTCTTTGCACTGAAAATGTGGAGACACTACCTGTTGGGTAAGGATCCTTCTATTTTCTTGTTTAGTTTCTTCTTAACCTTTAGGGATTTAGGAGTGAACTTCTTTATTGTATTAGGTGAAAAGTTCGAGCTCTTCACGGATCATAAAAGTCTGAAGTATCTTTTCACCCAGAAGGATATGAACCTGAGACAACAAAGATGGTTGGAATTTCTAGCATATTATGATTTGGATATTCTCTATACACCGGAAAAGGCTAATGTGGTGGTGAACGCTTTGAGTAGGAATGCAGTTCTATTGCTTTTGGAGGTTACCTCGACTCTCCTAGAAAGAATAGCAAGCGAGCAAAAAGCGGATAGAAGCCTAAGGGCGATCATCAGAAAGGTTTAGGGGTAGTGCACCAGTTTTAAGGTTGATAGCCGGGGAGTTTTGAGGATCAATGGAAGGATCTGTCGTCAAGAATCTTAGGCAATAAGTTTAGTCAGAATGCTATTGCTCTAGGTTGTGTATCCATCTAGGTATCTTCAAGATGTATAGGTATATGAAGCGAATGTTTTGGTGGAAGGGTATGAAGAAAGATATCTCTATCTTTGTTAATAAGTGTGTAAGCGACCAGCAGATAAAAGACGATCAGCAGAAAACAGTGGGACTGTCACAAACTTTGGAGATTCCAAATGGTCGTAGGAGATGATATCGATGGATTTCATCAATGGGTTTCCCAGGACTAGAAAGGGGAATGGGGGAGTGTGGATTATTATAGACAAGTTTACCAAGAGCGCTCACTTTATTCCGATTAAATCAACTAGAACTGCAGCTTCCTTGGTAGAGATTTTCATGAGGGAAATCGTGAGATTGCATGGAGTTCCCATAAGCATAATAAGCGATCGTGACCCGAGTTTTACCAGTAAATTTTGGGAAGCTTTGCAAACAGCCTTGGTACAAAGTTAAATTTGACCACTACTTATCATCCTTAAATAGATGGGCAAACTGAGAGGTTAAATCGTATTTTGGAAAATATGTTGAGGGCCTGCATTTTGGACTTTGGTGGGACTTGGGAAGATCATCTACATCTGGTAGGATTTTCTTACAATAACAATTTCCAAGCATGCATAAAGATGGCACCTTATGGAGCACTCTATGGAAGGCCGTGCAGATCACCAGCTTGTTAGGTGGAGTCAGGAGATTGTTTAATCCTTTGTCCAAATATGATTCGAGAAGCGTCTGAGAAAGTCGAACCGATCAAGAAGAAAATGAAGACAGCCCAGAATCGTCAGAAGAGCTACGCCGATAAAAGGTGGAGAGTTCTGGAATTGCAGTTGGAGACCTGGTATTTGTTAAGATTTCTCCGATAAGAGGAGCAATTAGACTTTGAAAGACTGAAAAATTGGCTCCAAGTATATCTGACCTTTTCGTATTCTCGAAAGGATTGGTACTCTTGCGTATAGGATTGAATTACCGGAAAGGATGGTTGGGATTCATAATGTATTCCACATATCTCATCTAAGGAAATACGTGCATGATCCATCATTGGTTGTAGAACCATCAGTCTAGGAAGATTTGGAGGTTGAACCAAACTTGACCGTAGTTAGGCATCTAGTTCAGCTTATTGATTAGGATGACAAGAAGCTCCGGAATACGGTAGTGAAGTTGGTTAAGATCCAATGGAGTGAGGATCCAAGAGATTGTACCTGGAAACTCTGGATAGTGTGAAGGAAGCCTATCCGGAATTGTTGTCAGGATAACTAGTGTTGTTTTGTTCTGTGTGTAACTATTTGTTATGGATATTAGGATATGACTAATGTATGTGCTTTGCTATATGAATATAATACTTTTTGTTACAAGTTGAATTATTTCTTTGCTTTTAAATTTCGGGGACGAAATTTTTTAAAGGGGAAGGAATGTAACGACCCGAATTTTTGATACCTGTAATTTGAATAGTTAACTGATTTTAAATATTGAAATATTAGTTTTATCAGTCGAATAAAGAATTCTGATTATGAAAATATCTCTATGTATATATTCGGAAAGCTATGATTTAAAAGGTTAAATTATAATTTCTAAAAAATATCTAAATAAAAATTCCACCTTTCTATTATAGGATATAATTATATGTATATGTATGTATGTATGTATATATATATATATATATATATATATATATATATCTGTGTGTGTGTGTGTGTCTATGCATATCTTTTGGTATAAAATTTAAAATAACATATATATACACACACATAAACAAGAATAAATACATATAAGTGGTTATTGATGTTTGTATGTTAGTTATAAGGTATATGTAAAAATTTATAGAAGTAATACAAGACAAAGGCATGTTAATATATGTTTGTATGTAAGGCAAAACATGTTCATATGACAAAACAAGCTATGTGTGTATGTGTTTATATATATATATATATATATATATAAAGTATATATATGCATATAAGGGACAAAATGATGAATGCATATCTTCTCAAGCACAAAAAAGATCAAATCACACACAAATTATCAAATCAACTAGGATTTCAAATCAAGTAATTTTAAAATCAGGTCATGGTTAAAAAAAATCAAAGAAAATAAAAGAAGAAGAAAAAAATTTCAGTACAAAAGGATGGGCTTCAACCCTGTTCAAAACTTACTCCCTCCCTCTTCTCTATAAAAACCCATGTATTCTTCATGCAAAAAAAAACATTCCAACCTGTAAAGCAAAGAAAGGAGAAAAAAGGAATAAAAGAAGCTGCCATTATAACTTGTAGAGGATCAAATACTCAAGATTTCAGGAAAAGTAGATCAAGCAAAAGAAAAGCAGTGTCTTTTTTTCAAAGCTGTGAGTAAAACTAATTTTCTTTCTTCAATTCTTGGGATCTGATTCAACTATTTACCGTAGATTTAAATGAAAAAGCTTTTGATTGTCAAGTTGTTTATATGCAAGAAGTGTTTGTGATTATATATATGACTGCTTATTATGTTGTATAACTATAAATCCCAAAAAGCATGTACTTCATTCTTTTGTTCTGCTATGTTAATTAAGAAAACCACTATGCTCAACTTCTAAAATCTCTACCTCACAACCTAGTTAGTTTTAGGTTATGGTTTAAAAAGGAAATCTATACGTTTTTGAATATACTATGTTTTGAAAATAGTTTCATTGAATATTATTAAGTATAGAAGATGAAAGGCGTGTTTTACAGTAAGTAACCCAATATGAGTGAAATTCGAGAATCATACTTTAACCATTTGATTATATGAACATGATTGTCTTTCGAAATAATGAATTTTGGAGGAAGTTTGCACATTTTTAGTCAAGTAGATAGTGGGGAAAAGGAAGATGAATGGGTTTTGGTTTTCGGTCAAATTCCGACGAACCACTCAATTTGGTATGTCGAGTTCTAGCCTGGAGGTAGCTTGGTTGTTGAGGAGTTAACGAAAAATGGTGCGGTATTTTAGTTGTGGGTGTGGTGGTCGGTCTTAGGCGAAGTAGGGTTAGGAAGTGATTTATGGTCATGTTCAGTTTTCAAGAAATGGTGGCGACGTGGAGGACTTATAGGCGTGCGGTATGGGGGGGATTGGAAGAGGAGAAATTGGAAAAACTTCTGGTGGAATTTGACAATGGTTGGTGGTGGTCCATCGAGGTGCACGATTGGGAAACGAAGTGCTCCAGTTTTTCGGCTGAAGTTCAAGGTTTCGAACTAAGGGTTTTGTCGGGCTTTCAGGTGTGTGGTCGAGTAGGGGTGGACGTGGGTGATGTGTTCGAGGGGTCGGTGGCAGGAGAGGGGTGGTCTGCGATGCATGCACGATGTGTTCACAGAAGGAAAAAGAAGAAGAAGGGGCGGTAGGAACAAAGATGAAAAGAAAAAAGGAGAAAGGGGTGTAGCCTGTTTCTCTTGTGGGCCGAGCGTGGCCATGGGCTTGTTTTAAAAAAAAGTAATTTAACAATTTATTTTATAATCTTTTAAAATTCAAACATTATTTCCCTCTTTTACTTAAATCCAATCAACATGATAATCTCTACATTCTGATCTTACCATTTAGTATTTTAGGCCAAACAAACTTGTTAATTTTCGGTAATATAAAAATTAAATTACTTTTTAATAATTGAAGTTAATAATATTTAAATCCTAAATTAATAAAATAATAAGTTAGTTAATAAAGTTTGTATTAGATGGATTGTTAATGTTAATTAGAATTAATAATAAATGGTTTTTATCACTGATTTAAATTTTAAGTAATTTGGTTAGGAATATAAACAGATTTGGTAAATTTAAATTAGTTAAATGTTGATTTGTTAATTGTTTTAATATTGGCTGTAAATCATTAAAATAGTTAACAATATGTGAATTGGTGTATTTACTCTTGGATATCTATTTCGAATTGTTCTGTGCCTGTGACACTAAGTAGCCAATGAATTGAATGGATAAAATAAAACGTCGACACATTTTATTGGAAATAAACATATGTAATAAATTTCCATGTATATTTGTGACACCCTAAATATGAATTGTTTTGTTTAAAAACAACTTGGCCTTTGAAAAATCTATCGTTTGGATTCGATGAGACCGGGATCGGATATCAGTATTATTTGAAAACCACATCGATCCAAAATAAACTATCGAGTTGGGAAGGTTCAAAGGAAAGATCCGGGATGAAGATTACAGAGTACAAGGGCTATTTGTCACTAGCTCGAAGGGTGACTCTAATATGGGTGTAGTGGAAATGGTGCCTTTCGTTCCGTTAAAACCTCGAACAGACTTGTATGGACAAATGCTATCAGAACATCGTCATTAGAGGATGATGAGCATTCCAAGTAAATATGTTCTTGAAAGGCAATCGTAGCCTCAAGCCTCATCAACTGGAAATGAAGATGCAGCAAGGCTAAGTGGGTCACATCCAATTAGGATAAGGTTGTCCCTATCTAGAGTCCCTATTTACTCGGAATGTTTGGTGCGATTATTGAACCCAACCGTGGCGTAATCTTATTCGGACTATCCAGGTTAGGAGTAGTTCGGTCTTGTTTAGCAGGGGATCCCAGCATGGTCCTCGGTGTTATTTTATCTAGAGATGCACCGTGACAGGCGGTACCCTGGTGGCCCAGTCATTGTATGGAACTCACTTTCCAATAATTGCCTTCGGTCTTAGTTGTATACCTATTATGCTGAAATTTAATTAATTTAACAATTTTAGCTATGTGAATAATTTGCTTGAAACCCTAGACATTCTTATAATATCTCTGGATTTCCTGTCAAAATATTTTTATTATCGTAAGGGAAAAACCCGTCCGTGTTTATATGCGACTGGTCTTACGAGATACCCTTATTTCCAAATGGTTTTCAATTTAAAATAATTTTACCATTTTACTCACACCAGACCCATGTCTGACCCAGAGTTTATTTTCTGTTTTTCCTAAACTCTTGGGTACTCAAATTTTTACAAGTAGCCAAGTGATCTAGGTTTTCACTCGCTGTATTTTGGAGGAGGAGTTGGAGCAGGTGGCTTCAATGTACCTAGCTATTATCTATATTCCGCAATATTGGTATCTATGTCTGTATTTTGGCTTGTAAAGAATGGGCAGGCCGTTACAATTGTCTGGATATGATGCATGTATAATTATGACTCTGGTGAATTGTATTAGTGATTATGTGATATATCTTATATAATATATATTCTTTTTTCCGCTATGAGAACTGTGATTTGTTTAGTTCTTTCGTTCTATCTATTTTATTTTCTACCTATTTCTTTCTATATTATGACTCATCTTTCGAAGTGAGAAGGGCGAGCCGTCACAAAGGGTATGCCAAAAGGAAAAGAGATGTGTAAGATATGGATACTCATTTCCGTAGTTTACACTGTCTGTTTCAATAAAATAAAAAGAAATTATCCCTTGTAATTCCAAAAAAGCAAAAATATCACTTGTGTTTTATTTATGAAATTAAACGGCAATTCTTTTTGGAAGGATAGCTCTAATAAAATAAAATATAGAAATGAATGTTATAGTTTAGAAATTAGTACTTAGAAATAAGAAACATATATATAGCGTAACTTACAATGGTATTTGTATTAGTTATAAACAACTTAGAATTATAGGATTAGGATTGATGGACATTAATTACAGATTTAATAGGCAATATATTTGTAAGTCATAGTGAATAAAAAGGAAATTAGATAAGGGATTGATTAAGGAAATCTAATATGGTATTTATGGAGGAATTGAATACTCATAATAAGTGAATTATGAAATTAGTTAATGGATTTAAAGAGATTAAATAACGATTTATTAGAAATTGTCGATTTTGACATTAGTGACAAGTTATTATGGGTAAATAATTATTAGAACTAAGGAGTAAAATTTAGAAAGGCGGGTAATAAGGAAATGACATTCTAGGAATGTACATTTTAAATTAGTAAGAAGCATTAGGACCCTAACATAATGATTAAGGCTAGCTTGCAGCAAAATTTTCTTATAGAATTTTTAGATTGAAATCACTAGTTGTCTCCTTTAAGGAAAAGTATTTGATATGGTATAAGGCATGTTCCTATCTTATCGCTATGTTAATTTTAGAGACAGGATTAGACCAGTATGTATGTATGTATGTATATATATATATATATATATATATATATATATTAAGGAACATCGTAAATAAGGAAATTTTATAAGGACGCTTGACTAGCGATAAATCGAAGATAAGACTGGAAGTTAGTAAGAAAACTAGAATAGAATGCTTCAAATCCAAAGCTTGTGGAGGGTCACCATTCACCTCGAATATGATAAGGTGTAGAAAGATATAAAGAGGATTTTCTAATTGAACAAGGATGAAGAAAGAGCTACTGAATTTTTTCTAGAATTTTAACATGCTAAAAGGAGTAAAGAAAAGCAAGGTAAGCCTAGAGGGATGTTATTACCATTGGAGGTTCCGACTTGGAAATGAGAGCATGTATTGATGAACCTTATAGGTGGGTTGCCTAAATGCAATGAAGCTATATAGATTATACTAAATTGGCTCATTTTGCTTCCATTGGAAGTAATAAGATTGTAGCATCTCTAGCACAGATTGTATTAAAGGATGGTGCAACTACATGGAGTTCCAGTTAGCATTATCAGTGATGGAGATCCTTTATTCATTAGGGAATTTTGGAGGAGCCTTCCAATTTGCTTTAGGAATGACTTTGGATCTTAGCGCCACTTATCATCCGCAGACTAATGGTTAGACGGAAAGGGTGAATAAAAATTTTGAGGAATTGTGGATAGCTTGCATTATGGATTTTGGAGGACCTTGGAGAGGGTAGTAGTGTTGAGGTGGCGTATAAGGACTGCACAGGACAATTAGGGGTCCTATGTTGACAAGCGAAGATAGGAATTTGGTTTTCTTAGTCGGGGACATGGTATTTGTTAAGGTTTCCCCTATTAGAAAAGTTATAAGGTTTGGTACTTCTGGAAAATTGATGCCTAGGTTTGTTAGGCCTTTCCCAATTTTAGAGTGGGTGAGAGGGAACTTGCTTATTAGATGGAGCTTCCGGACTAGTTAGTGGGAGTTCTTGACCTCTTTCATGTTACATATTTGAGGAAATGTCAGTACGACATTGCCTATGTAGTAGAGCCTGATCAGACACTTGATGTTGAAATAGAGCCTATCCCCTCTTCTGCTTCTGCCCGCATAGTAGAGCACAGCACGAGAGGCTTCGTAATAAAGAAATTGGGTTGATTTGAGTAAAAAGGGAGATAGCCCAATGGAAACCAAAGGAAAGGTGAAGGTTTCTCACCTGGAGCTTTTCTTTGGTAAACCTTTCTCTCCAAAAATATGGGTTTTTGGTTGCAGCGTGGTTGATAGATTGGATGGTAGGAGATGGTTGCCACACATTTCACTATTATTTTTGCACTCATGTAGAATTTTATGTATATTTGGGATGTTTGTGTACATGTCAATATGTCACGACCTTGCATTCACACTAGGATTTAGCTCACCTATAGTATGTTTGCATACATAATCACATTACATCGTTCGTTGAGTAAATGGTTGTGTAGATTATCTTAAATAAATTGGTTGTATAACATAGTTGTTTACTGCACGTTACATTATATTCCCTTGGCGATTTCGGGGGTGAAATCCTTTTTATGGAAAGGAGGATGTAACACCCAGTAAAATTTGATAAGAAATTAAGTAAATAAAATAAGGTTACAACTAAAAAATCTGTAAATGTCAGAATTTCACAACAGGAGTTACACCATTGCGTCCATGGTGATTATCTGATTAATTTCCATATATAATATGTTGAAATCAAAGTTAAATTAAAAATTTATGGGCGTTTGTAGTTTTCAAATTGAATTAATTCAAAATATTTTAAATTTGAATATTTGAGTTTGAAATAAAAAGTTGGAATTTTGAATTTCAAAATATTGGCCGAGATTAATGTTTGAGGAAACGTTTGAGTTAACATGAGTTAAAAATAATTTAATTCAGTAATTAATATATTAACTAAAAATTAACTAATATATAAAAGCAACGGTCATAGAAGGGGGGACCGATCGACCACCTATGGTTAATGGTCGATTGATGGAGTGAAAGCGGTGTGGAGGGGATAGCTAGGGTTTTGGTTATTTTAAATGGTCCGGATTTGTTTGATTTTGATCCAACGGTTATGGTTATGTTTTATCTCTATAAATAGACCCCTAGACCCTCTCTTTTCCTTTATAAAATTTTAGAAACATTAGCGAAGCTCTATCAAAATCTCTCCCTTTAGGGTTTCAGAAACAGTAAACTTTATGGTTAGTAATTCTAGTTTCTAACCTTTAATCTGAATTACTTCTTTTCCCTATCTTATATTTCTGGAATCTAATCTTTATATACAATCTATTTGTTGTACATTCAAAAAAGAGAAGATCTAACGGAGAATTAGGAGTGGTAGAAATCAAATCTATTCTTCTTCTTCTTTAGATTCCAGAATCAGTTAGGATTAGGTAAAAGGTTTATATGTTAATTCTTCTGATTTATGATTCTATTCCTCTGGTTTTTGGTTATTAATCTAATATCTATATACAATTCACTTTGTTGCATAAAGAGGGTGATCTGAAAGAGAGTTAGGCATGGTGGAATTAAATCTTGTTAGGAAGCAAACAATTCTCTATGAGTGGAAATATCAAGTTTTTCACATTTTTGTATTGAATGGTATTTATTTGGATTTAATATATGCCTTGGAAAATTTTGGTAAATGAAAACATAACATCTAAAACCCCCAAAATTTCCTAAGTAAATATCAATCTTTGTATATGTTGGAGTTATAATTATCTTTGGTATAGTATATTAGAGTCTAATTAACTACAAGAATTAGATAATCTATGGCCAATTTAACATATTTTCCCTCTTTTGAATTGGAGTGTTAAACAATTCAAAAAGAAAATAAATTAGAAATGATGTGTAAATTATGAATTGACTTGTTTATACTTTGCATCGCCTATTTCTACCACCTAAATAAATAAGAAATTCCTTTCTCACTTCAAATTGTTGTATACGATGGTTGAATTGAATATAGACGATCTACGTTGTGATGATCTATTCATTAAAACAGAAAAAAGATTCTTATGTATTAATAAGGGATAAGTGTAGATATTCCTTGTTATATAAATCTAGTTTATTTGGCTATGGTAGATGCAGTTCATGTTGGAATTGTAGATTTGTATGAGATTGATATTTCAAAATACCATATAAGCGAATTATTGTCGAATTATTGTGATGTAATGATCAGACCTTAAACTCCGCGTGTAAATATAGAATATATAATATAACTATTGATTATATAATATTGAACATGAAAATTAGTATTATTAGGTTGGTTAAGTAATATTAGTTGTAGGAAAGGAGTTGGAGTAAATCAGGGAATTAATCCATAATTTGGGGCGTAATAAGGGGACACCTTACATGGCCTCAACTATTATCCGGGTAGGATGATGTATGTATATATTGGATATATATATATATATATATATATATATATAAGTTATGGCTAAGTTATAGGAATGCAAGGTTAGTCCAAAGCTATATGGGAGTCTGCCCAGTTAAATCTGGCTACGAGCGGTGTGGCTTTGCGGACTAATGTGGGACATCGCCTATAATAAACAACCACAATGGACACAAGGTTAGTCTCAATTCTGTAGGATAAACCTGCCCAGTTAATCTGGCTACCAGTACCTACGAGTAGTCGGAATAGTGAGACGTCACGAATGGGTTAATAGTTATAAATTGCACTGTGGATGCAGTAGGTGAAATTCTTCTGAGGGGTCTGCTTCGGGTTCGAGGTATTAAGTGGTTATGGTAGGGCCCGCCACTTCTTTTTAGGAGAAGTAATAAGTGATTTTATGGGATTTCTTACAATGTCAGCTAGTGAGAACCATGTTGGGACATGCCTTGGGTTAGATCTTAAATGACGAGGGTCTGCCTATTTTATAGGGCTTAAATGGTCAGAGTATACCTAAGTCCCATTAAAGAGGTATTAAGTGGTTTGGAGGTTCTATCTCTTGCATCGTTAACGATAGTTGCATTATTATTTGAAAATGCGTTAGGTATTAAAGGACGAGGACCTGCCTAGGTATTAAATGGTTAGCGTCTACCTAATCACTAATAAAAGGTATTTATTGGTTCGGATGCTTTCTCTTGCATCATTGACGTTAGTTGCGTTAGAATTTTGGAATTAGATTGGAAAGGCTTTTGAGCTTACAGTTAAAGTTATCAGTATTTATAGCACCACCATTTAGGGTGACTATTATATTTGGTATTGTCTTAAATATGTAAGACATATTACTTATTTGAATATTATTTTCCAAGTACAATTATGGTAAAGCTTGAGATTTCCATATCACTAGACATTTGTTGTTTTGACCCACTCCTCATTACAACACACAAGTTAGAGGAAGTAGTGTTGATTTTAGGAGGCGAAGGTGGAGATGAAAACTTGTGGTAGTTATCTATAATATATATATATATGCCTTTTAAGTATTTTTATTATACCCAGTTCAGATAGTTATGTTATTCTAAGAAATCGTACTATGGAGACTTTATGTAAACATGTTGTAATATTTAACATGTTATGTTTCTGAAATGGTTTTGTTTATGAAATAGGTACTTATTTCTGATATTATATTTTATCCATTCCGCTGTGAGACTCTAAAAGTATAGATAGATAGCTCTGTGTATTGTTTATTGTTCTAATTTTATCAACCTAACAGCTCGCCTTATGATAGGCCTAAGGTTCGTCGGGCTTTTATTGGATAAAAATTAGATTTTTTTTGGGGTGGGTTGTTATAGACGTAGTCATTAGCATATGCTTCAGTGGGGGTACCAGATTGATGTTTGTCTTCATGAGTGAGAGCAACCTTTGCATTGCCCACGACACATACCAAAATTAGACTTTATCTCCTAGGTTAAGTCTTAGTTTTAAGTAAGGTAAAAGACCATTTCTAAGCTTTAACATACTCCTTCAGACCCAGCAACGCAATGGTGAAGGCTCCATAATCCAGAAATTCTTATTATCTAAGTGATATTTTCTGGTCCAAGTTCCCCATAAGCAGCACTTATTATTAGTTAGGTTGTCAAAGTGTTTCGAGAAGACAGCTTTGTTCCAAACTCTTGTGTTTTTAACTCCAATGCCACCAAAGCTATTAGACCTTTCAATTTTGTCAAAGGCCAAAGTAACAAGTTTCCTAGAATACATATTACCACTCCAGAGGAAATGATTCATGGCATTTCTTACCCGATTCAAGTGCCTCAGAGGAAGAATGAAAGCCTTGCTTCAGTATACAGTCATAGAGTGGATTATATAGTTCATTATTGTCATTATTCCAGCCTGGTCAGGCATTCTATTCATCCAGCTGTTTATGGAAGCAGTAATCTTTTTAAATAGAGAGAGGCAATCAGAGTAGTCTACCTTCCTAGTACATAGAGGCAAGCCAAGGTATTTCATAGAATGATTCATTGGAGGAATGTATACCAAGGCTCGAATTTAAAAATTGATTTGTAAAATTGATCCTTGAATTTATATAATTAATATATATATGTATGTATGTATGTATTTATATATGTATATATATAAATTCAAAACTACTACATATATATAAATTTATACTTTTGTAAATATAATTGTGTATATATAAATAAATATTTATATTTTATAAATATAACGTTATAATGTATTAAAGCTATATACATACTCATATATTTATCGCCGCATATATACGTGGAGGGGCTAACATATCTGTTGCAGTGTAAATCCCAGCACTTATAGCACATGCATGTTGAATCATTTACACCTTACATGCGTATTATGTTGCACGTGCATGTACACACACATGTATATATGGTACACATGTAATATACAGATATAACTTTAAAACAAAATATTTTTGACAACATAAATAAACCATTGATTTTACTCAAAAAATATAATTTGGATTGGGTCTAAATAAATTTAGACTTCATAGGTCTAATAAGATTAAAATGAAATTAATTTTTTGAAATGTACTCATTTAATCCATTGTATGCTGACTCGGTTCCAAAAATGATATTGGATTCAAATAGCATATGCGGTCTAAATTAGCAGCATTAAGACTAACTTATTAAAGCCTATCCGTACAATAGGCTGTCAAGAAAAGTAGTGCCTAAGTTGGGCTGAGGCAATCAAGTACTATGCACTACCTGGCGACTGGTTCACCCAAGAGGATAAGGTAAGCTTAAAGGTTGTCCCCAATGTAAAAGCCCGAATTGATTTGAGTTTTGGGCTAGTTCTCAAAAAATATTTTGAAATTAAAATAATACTTTTTGAAGGTTAAATTTAAAATGAATAAAAATAATATTTTTAATTTAAAAGGTTGAATTTCAAATAAGCAATGATTTTATAAATATTATGAAATAATTTTCAAATTTTTTTTGAAAATAAAATAATTATTTTTGAAAATTATTAAAAATTGATTTGTTTAATTAAATTAAAAAACAATATATCGATGGATATGGAACATTATCTTAAAATGTTATGGTAATATGTATATAATTTTCAAAATTAATTATTAACTAAAATAGATTTAGTTAAATAAATTAACTAAATGTTAAGAGATAAATAGTGTAATACATATGCAAGATATAAGAGTATCATTTATAGAGCGAATATTTAATTAAAAAGGTTTAAAATGATTAAAATGAAATTAATTAAAATATTAATTAATTAACTAATTAAATTAATTAAATAATATTTGATTAATAAAATGAATATAAGATTATACACAAAGATTATTATATAAATTGATTAAATTGTAAAATGTTATATGAGAATTGAATTCGTATAATATAAATGCATAGTAAAAGGTGGAACAATACGAAACCTTATTAGATTTAAGGAAAAAACACATATGTATAGCACATATAACGTGATTTCTGGTATCTGACACTTAAATCATAAGGGTATTTCATAAGAAATGAATTATTCCATAAGTTGATTTTACTCTAAATGTATATCAAAGATTATGAATCTTTAATACTAAAGTTAACCTTTATCGATTATATATTAACAGATTACCTGCATATTCTTTATTTGTAGATGCTCCTCAATTTAAGGATATTATGTGTAATACTATTGATATATTGGATAAACTAGGTAAGATACACACATGTGTATTTGTTGGTATTCCTCGAGGTACGTACATTTATACTTAAGTCGTCGTGAATAATCATTTTCTATTTTTTTGATACTCCTCTAGGTCGAAATGATGTTAATATTGAAACTAGGCCAGCCGGCATTCTAAATTATGGGTGAATTTCAATTTTTTTTACCTTATTGGATTTTTATTGGGCCGATAATGTCTTATTTTTTTAGAACATTTCTAAATTTTATTTCAACAAAATCCTTTATTTTATTTAAATTTGTATATTATATGGTTTAATTTAATTTATATATCGATACATACATACATTTGTACAGTTTCAAATATATGTGCATATATGCATGTATGTATATATGTATTGTATATACATATATATGTGTGAATGTGTAAAATACTAACCTATGCAAGGTGTAACATGCCCGTGTATAGATGTTAGGATTTACATCGCAACGGACCCGTTAGCTCATCCAATATGTAAGTATATATTATTCAAATATATGTATGTATATAAACTATTACTTGTATATATAAATATTACATACATACATATATATGTATATATATATATATATTAGTATATGTTAAGTTTTTTTAAATAATTATATTTAAATGTATAACATATAATATATATACATATATATATATATATATATCTGTGTGTGTTTGTGTGTGTACATATAAAATTTTATAAATAAAATATTGATAATATACATAAATATGAATGAATAAGTTACTTAAATATTAATTTTTCAAACCGTGAATAATGTATGTACAAAAATATATACACATATATATAATAATAAAGTAATTTATTTAATATATACACACACATATAGATATATTTATAATATATAAATATATATTAACTAATTAAATTATAATTCTTTTATAAAATACCAAACCATGTTAGAAGCTCATAAATAAATTTTTATTATTTTAAAATATATTTTAATTGAATATTCATTCAAGATTATATAAAATATTAACAATTATTTTTTTACACCCTTGCCAAAAATATATTTGAACTTTTTAGTGAATCCTAAATGATATTTTGAGGTTTGAATTTTTTCCCACATTTTTGTTAGTTTAAATTAATTTTATATTAATTTATCTATTTTCGTTCATTTTAAAAAGTTAACTTTTAAAAACAGAAAATTAATTTTTTATTTTTCCTTTTTTCAGCCAAGTGCTTATTCGGTGCTAATATAATTTTGACATATTTAATAAATATTTTTTACAACGTATTCAAATTAATTTATTTTATTTACAAAGTAGGATGATTCAAATAATATCAAATAATAATAAAATATTAAAAAAATTTACTGTCAAAAATTAAATTTACTATAATACATTATACGTAAAATTATATTACTGATTTTAACAATAATATGCCGTTATTACTAATTATAAATTATATATATAATCAAATATTAATATATAAAATATAAAATTATATTATTTTTCTTATAGCTGCACTAACTTGACATATATGATTAAAAAAACCATTTTTTTAGTAAATATAAATATATACATGCATATAACCAAACTAATTTATGACAACATTATTGCATATCAGAATTGTCATATAACTAACAATATAATATACATACACACATAACAAAATATTGCACTGAGAATTATAAATTATAATCTGATAAAAACCATACCTTAAATCCAAAGCCTTGAAGTACACATTGAAAAGATAAACTCTCCCTTTTGAAATCTTTTCTTATTTAGCAGATTGCAAGTCCTTAAACCGTTGACCTTCAACTATCAAACAGTGATCACATCTGCTTTGATTTGAGTTTTGTATTGATGGAGAGGCTATGATATAATTTTGGCTACCAAGAAGGAAAGAGGAGGCAGCAAAAGATGAAATCTAATTAGGGTTACGGTTGCTTATATAGTGGAATGAAAGGAGAGAAAAATGGGTCTAATCTCATACTCTTTCTCCTTCAATCCGAGCCATCCATAATCATGCCCCCTAGACCATAATTGAACCACCTATCATATACTATTTTAGAAAAAATTCTAAACCCGATAATGGCCATAAACCAATCTAAGCCCGTAACAAAATATTATGCAATTAAATCAAATTTAACCGCTAACAATATCATATATCAATTGATATATCTGTAATTGTTATAAATATATTTTGTAATATTTGTTTCTCAATTCAAAAACTTTATAATTAATATTTCATAAATATTAATTAATTTATAATAACTATAAATTAATTAAATCATTTGATCAAAGGAGAATTCAACATTTCGGTTGTGTGACTCGTTAGGTGTAAATTGGTTAACGATTAATATCGAGCTATTAGAATATTAACGTTCATATATCACTTAACATATGGTATGAAATTTTAGTCAAATTTATCGCTTATTTAGTTTTAGTAAAATCCAATTTCACTTTATTAAGCGTTCCCCAGTTATGATTTTTATCTACACCAATTTTTTTCGTCAAAACTATACCACTTTGGACTTATATAATTTGGTAGTGATCAAATTCCAATTCAATCGTATTCAATTCTATAGTCCAAACAAAAAGTCATCCATTCAATAATAAAAATTATTATTAACCAAAATGCTTTAGCCAGGGACTTCAACTTTAAGTTGACTTGAGTTGACCATGATACTAAACCCATATAACTAAGGTGAAGAATCCTCTCTTGAACAGTGCTTCGTTTCCACTACTTTCACTCGATCCAACTATAGTCACTTAATGGATGTCATGCTATAATTTGACTATAATCAATGCATAGCGTTCATATTGAAGATCGATAGCATTATCAAGTCGAGAGAACTGCATAAATTAGTTATATCCATATTTTTTTATTTTTGGTGTTTCTTTATAAAGCTGAAGTGACTATCCACTCTCTTCATCCGAATTATACCCACATTTACTGTTCTACATCCATTTTCCTTTCTAATTGTTAAACCATTCAAAAGAAAACCCTTACTACAATATTGCAATGAACTCCATACAATAGTGCACTCGATCATCCTTAACATTTAAGGACATCAGATATGCTACACTTTGCATAAACTGATCAAACTGACATTTCAACGATCGAATTCTTAGATCTATCTTGTAATTTTGGTCTAGTGTGACATTTAACACAATTCAATCCTTTTGTAATTAATCAAACTGAATACCCAATCTCATAGTACTGTTTATTAGCTTATTTTTGAATGAGGTAACTTCATCCCAGTATCATATATTACAAACTGTAACATTTCACCATATAACATTTATATGCAATTGTATATGGATAAAATACCCATAGTCCCGTATTGCTTTTGAGTACGGAACCCATATAATGCAACACACCGGCTTGACCAAACAGACACGTAAGCGCCCAAATTACGAACTTATTTAGTAATTGTAAAATCTGACGCTTGCATGGGTGTTGAAACATTGATGTGTAATATGAATTTATTAGTATGTATATTCCATATTTTTATTTGTCAATTTTCAATACAATTCATTTGTATATCTTAGTTGCTAAACATTTTATCAATTGTTTTAAATGCAAAAATTTATTAATGTTGATTGTTATAACATTATATAGCATATGTTCTTATAATATTAGGAAAGTTAAATGTTATCATTTCATTTTCTAATAAGGCTCCCTCTAGTCTTTTATGTTCCTCCAAACCCTAAGATGGAACATAGAAGTCTTTCGACTTTACTAGTAGGTGTCAGGAATCGTCTTTCTTGAGATTCTAACCTTGAATCTGCTCAACAAATTATAACCGTAAAACAATGGATAACCTATGTTTCCTTGTCTTAATCCCATTTCGATCTTGGGTTTACTCACAAATCGATAGAGGTTATTCACTCTTACCTACCTTATCGCAGTGGCCTAAATATTTACATGTACCTTGAGTTTGCTCAACCTTGAGTATGCTCAAGCTTGACTTTGCTCAACAAATACATATAGTTATCTTACCTCATCTTTTCATATATTAATAATACTATACATAACATCCCTATCTTGTATTCGCTCAACAACTAAGGAGTATGCAAATAATATATATATATATATATATAAGGTAGAAGACAATATTATATTGACAATTCATAATTTAATACATTTTATTGAGTTATACTGACTTATAAAATAATGTATTTCTTATGAAATACTCTCGTGATTCAAGTGGTGAACGCACCGGATATGACAATATACGTACATTTACATATGTACTTATTACTTAATTCTGTTTGAGTTTCTTTAATATTCCATCTTCAGTTTATACATTCGTATTATATAACTTTTATTATAATATAACTTTTAGATTTTATATTACTTATGTAATAATCTGTTGCATAATATTATATTAATTGAAACTTATTTAATTAATTTACAGTTAGTTAATATTAATTAATTTAATACTATTTTGTACAGCATTTATGTTACATACTTATTGCATACTATAACCTTTATAGTATCACACACATATATCATATATATGTGTATATTATCTAATTAATAAACTTTTAATTAATTTATTCAATTATTAACCTTTAATTATGTAATAGCCTGTACTTTAATGGGCCCGAATTTCAACAAATAAGTCCATCGAAGCATGGATCATTGGATTTGGTATTTGTAAATAAGCATGAGAAATTATCAGAGATTGATAAAAATCTAAACTCACAACGGAAACAATAATAGGATATAAATATTTACTATGGCTACTAGCTTGAAATTAATGGTATTCCTTGGAAATCAAATTACCACATTAGCATCGAGCAAGAGAGAAAAAGAAGGCTTCTCCGTCAATCAATCACGTCCAGCTCCAATGATTGATCACTCTAAATCTATCATGTGGGTTTTAATAAAGAGGGGGTCAAAACAATGTTCTGATGACTGGAAAATCTATACGGTGTCTATAGCATAAATATATACTGATTGGTTTTCCATTTAATTGTTATGTCTACTATTTCAAGGTTAGCCAAACCTAACCTAGTGTTGCACATACGAAATTCCTACCGAGCATAATTCACCTTCCTCCCTTCCCAAGGTACAAAATACAGACATAAGTCTATTAGCCAATTAATATTTCCAAAATATGAAGCGGGCTCTTAGCATCGTAACTGTTGGTCTATTGGTCCTAGATACAGACACCTTTAACCACTATTTATGGCTTTATAATATATGACATTAATGTCTTAGCCATGTGAAAGACAGTACCCAAGCCACTTAATACTTTATTAATAAGGACTATGTAGGCCCCTGACTATTTAACACATATTTATAGGTTGGCCTTTGTCATTTAATACCTAATCGCAAGGCAGACTCCTTGCTAGTACTATCGAGCTGATATCGCTTGGAATCTCATTGGGTTACTTAATACTTCTTTTATAAGAAAGAGGTGGACCCTATAGTCTAACTATCGTTTAAGACCCCAATCCCGAAGCGAACCTTTCTCGAGATATTCACTATCACTCTTAATTATTAAGTTGGAACCTCACCTGGTTAGTTAATACTTCTTTTTAGAAGAGAAGCAAGCCCTACAACCACTTAATACCCCAAACCTGAAGCGAACCCCTCTAGAGATATCTCTCACCGCTCTTAATTATTAATTTAGACCATTTAATACTTTTTATTTAGGAAAGAGACGAGCCCTTAAACAACCACTTAATACCTTTAACTCCAAAGTAGGTCCTCTCTCTCATGCAGTCACGGTTTCCATGATTAGTGATGCCTCGCATCGGTAGTCAGTGCACATGACTGCTGTAGCCTGTGAGTGAAGGGCAATCTTCCTTCGTGTGACTCTAATGACCTCGCATCTCAATCTACTAAGTCCAAACAACTATCCTAAGCCCATACAAGATTTAGGTCTTAGCATTATTCCTAGGTTAAATATTAGATTTAGTTTACTAATCCTCTTTTTATTTAAAACAATAAGATTTACCTTGCATACTTAATTACCCTTAAATCCCCTTCTAATGTTCATTTCATAAATGTCAATGTATCCATAATAATCCTAACGGACATTTCCTAAAACATTTATGTGTTACTAATTTCCAATTAGTAAACTTTTATAACTATTTCATAGTTATCTATCTAACCTTTCATATTTATCAGCCCCATAAATCCATTTGCACCTATTAACTATAACTCCTAATTCATTCCTCGTTTATTTGCCCATTAATTGGAATTACTACCTTCTATATCATATTAATTAATTAAAACCCCTAATTCAGTTCACATTTATTAATCATTAATTGAGGTTACAATCTTTTATATCTATTAATCATTGCCAACTCCTAACTTTATTGCCCATTATTAGGAATTATTACCCTTCCTAATTTCTCTTATTCGCATTCACATTCTATCCCATAGCAATCTATCCTAAACGAATGTTACGCATTAATAGATGCTATTCTTACTTATTAACACAATAAACACGTATAAACTACCTAATCCTATCCAAAATATATTATAGTCATAAATATTTAACTAGAATATGCTTTCCATATTTTGCTGGAATTAGATTCCTTAGGAAGACTTTCCATTATAATTTCCATAACTTAGTTTAAAACAAAAGATAACAAAATAAAAGATTGACTTCATTTGAAATTACAAGAAATGAATAATTTCTTTTTATTTGGAATAGACAATGTAAACTACGGAGAATAAATGTGTATTTTACACATCTCCCCCTTTTTTTTGCAAAGCAAGCCGGTTTTATAGTGGGCCGTCCACTTTTATTATGAACGTAATAAAGTTGAAGTACATGAGATAGGTAAAAGTACCTACACTACTATGGAAAAACAGCAAAATTTAGCACAGGTATGTGACAGACTTGCCACAGTAGCAATGTAATAACTAAGCGCTATTCCTCCTCCGAAGAGGAAGAATCACCATCAACTGAAAGTGCCAAAGGTGGATCACCACAAAGTCCAGCAAAAGAACTGAAATGGATAGCAAGACTCGGGTCGAAACCCACACATCAGAAGAATAAATGAAAGAACGATCCCAAGAAAGGTCATCTAGCATTGCAGAATTCCTACTCGCATCCACACCATCCAAATCAAGGACTAAAGATTCATCGAACGGTTTGTAATAGAGGCAACGAAGATCCTCCTGATCATCAGAAACAAATCTGAAGTACGTGTCATCCACGGGGTTAAACCTCATAACAGAGATGAGATCAACCCAACATCTCTCCGACTCTACCCAAACAATCCGGGCAGCATCAGGGGCCTGAAAAGGAATGGCAGGGGCATCAGAAGAAATCTCAGCAACCAATGGGGAAGCAGGCCTAGCACATGTGACAGACGGACCCATAACAGGAGGAGGCAGGGGAGGGATCTGCATAGCAATTGAGGGAACCTTACGAATCCATTTCCGAAGCGGTGGGCGAGGCAGAGGAATCTTAGGAGCAAGCGCTGATGATTTGGGATGAAGGCAGGAGATTTCCAGGTGTCCAAATGAGTGACAGGAGGAACAAATATCGGGAACCCAACCATAGCGAACGCGAACCTCCGCAACATGGCCAATAGCAAGCTGAACTGGAATAGAATCAGGGAGAGGCTTGAAGGGGGACATTTCAATAAGAGCCTTTGCATACATCAATTTTTCTCGGGCCACCATATTTGCGTCAAAACACTTCAATTTCCCAACATTACAAGCTAACCAATTCAACCCAAGCAGAGGCTGAAGCGCCGAAGGAATCTGAGAAAAGTATACCCAGACGGGAATGGAAAGCACTTGCTCGCGAGCACGCGCCACAGTAGGAGACCAAGGAGTGATAATAAAGGGTCTACCATCAAAAAAAGAAGGCTCGGCACTTAGAACAAGACGACGATCCTGAGCGGAGGAAAACTTGAGGTAATAAATAGAGTCAAATAACTTAACATTCAAAGTACCACTCAGCTTCCAAGCATTCCGCAAAACCGAGGACGGATCACGTAGTCAGTGATTAGGTTCAAGAAAGAAACCAACAAGATAATCAGACCAAAAATCAACTCTGGCTTGGATGACATTTGGAGGAGGAATCTTCACTCCGTTCTCTTCTACGATTTCAAATTCAATTGGAGTGTAATCGCCAGCATTTCGCGGCAATGAATTAAACAAAGAAGTCCAAGGTTTGGAGCATGCAGGCATAGCTGTGGGAGGCCCAGGACCAACCTCAACAAATGGCAGAAAAGGAGTAACAACTGGCGCAGTCGCGTCCAAACAGTTATCAGAAAAAATTGGTCCAAAACCCACTGAACCATTTACACAAACAGTAGCCGTGCAACAATCAGGCACCACAGTCTCAACAAAACCAACATTAACACCTGACAGTCCACCTTTATCACACTCATTCACCAACGAACCCAAATCTTTCTCGGCCAAATCGCAATTGGGTTTTTCAAGGAAACAATCATTCATACCAGGAGAAGGAAGTAAGCTTGGCATACCTGATAGAGACGAAAACGAGACTGCAATAGGTAAAGCGCAGTCAGCGACCACAGGAACTTCATTCAAACAAGGCCACGCAATAGGTTCTTTGTGACACAGATTGGATGCACAAAGTGGTGGAAAATCGTTGGACGAGAGAATGTTAGGGAGAGCGACAGCAGAGGCAGACATCGTTCTAAAGCAACGGCCAGATCTTGTAGATGAGGGAGAGGGGAGACTCGAGGGAGGATAAGGAGAAGAAGGAAAGGACATGAAGGCGGGCAGATTGATCGGGACGAGGATTTAGAATCACGGCAACGAAGTAAATAACACGATGAAAAGAAATCGCCAGCTACTGGACGCCATTCTTTTTCGCTTCTAGTGGTCCGATTTGTTTGCATATATACCCTGTTAAATCAAACGTCATCTTTTTCTATGAAGAGTGGAGAAACAAACCAATTTATAAAAATCAAACGGATGTTCTTCCCACATATTAAACTATAGAAAATCTACAATTCAACATAAATTGGGCAATATTCAAAATCCTATCAATATTTTACACCCCAATAACAGATTTGGAATAAAACCATACATCATTCTAAATTAAAAATCTTTGAGACTGATTTTCAGATCAAGGTGTAACAATATTTCAAATCAGATCTAAAATAAGAATATGTAGACAATGGTTTTCTATAGTATTTTAAGCCTACAATTCATAAATACTATTGATTTAGGCATAAAAATCAAACATACGACAATGGAATTAAAAAATATATAAAATTTCCCACTCACCTTCTAAAAATATTCCAAATCTCCAAGTATGAAGTAAAACCTTCAATTCAACTCCATTTCCTCTATATTCCAAGAAATATGTATAAAAATGATATATACATATATTAGAATTATATATCTGAGAAGAGACTTGGGGTTGAAGGGAAATATAAATATATAAATACAAATAAATGAATGTATGTATGCATGCATGTATCTATATTACCTCATTGTTGCGTAGTGTTGATTCGCTCTTCTTCTTCTCTTATTTGATTTCTATTCTTCTCCAATTTGTACATATATAAATGAATATTTTATTTTATAATTTAGAAAATAGTAAAGAAGAGAAAATGGCAGAGCTTCGCTATTGCTTTAAGAAATATATGAGAAGAGAAGAGCGGGTTAGGTCTGAATTTGTAGGAACTCAAATTAACCACAGCCATGCGATTGAAATATATCAAATCTGGGATATTCGGCCAAGGCTAACCATAGCCGCTTCAGGCTCGACCGGTCCCGCTCCCTTCAAGTGGGTCGACCGCTATTGGTTGACCATCCCAATAAGGGGGTTAACTTGTAGATCTCGGTATTTATAATATAAATGTTAATATATTTATTTCCGTTCCGAATATGTTTTTCATCCATAAATTCTTTGTTTGGACTCCGATCACAAAGCTCCAAATATGAAAGTTGCTCAGAATTTCACCACGGACGTAATGTAAGTTTTGTAGTCAAATTCTACTTTGAGCCTAATTAACTAACTAAATAATTAAATAACTAATGTCAAATTACGGTGTTTTACATTCTCCCCCTTTAAAGGATTACGTCCCCAAAATTATATTGATGACTAAGTCATGGTTCTAGCTCGCAATTATCCTAAACTACACAACCAATTAGTGTACAACCAATTTTGCAACCGAGGTGCACAATTGCATAATGTATCACATATAGAAAACATGTATGAAGAACGACTCGAAATTGGACCCTCCTATATGAATTCCTCTGTTTTTGAAAACATCTTTGATAATATGGTGCAAAAAACCTAAATATATACTAGCGGTTCTATATGCATGCAGATTTTAAAAAATCTTATCACCAAAATCCCCATACTTCTACAAATAGTAGTAAGGGGCAACCGATTTGCATTCATTTACTACCAACCAAAAATCTAACGCATCGAAATATCGCTTCCTAAACGTCATTTCTATGCTAAAAAGGGATTTATGCTGAGAACTTTACAATCTTACCACTCTATAAGCTACCTGTTTCCCGTTGTACAGTGGAAATTTCCTCACTTTCTCTGATTGTGTCCAAATTTTCCACGCACAAAACGCATAAAGCGGTTTATTATCAAGCTCTAAAATGGAATTGAATCTAAAAATCGACTCGCATACAACACCGATAAGGTATGGAAATAGAAATTCCAAGGCTAAAACAACATTTCCCTTATTATCACTTGCATTTATCGCATCATCGATCCTAATGCACCTCTAAATTCGCAATCTCTAGCCTACTAACTTTCCCTACACTTAACATGTAGCTTTCTGTTGAATATGCAAATATATGATTTTTGTTTGATGATAATAAATATATATATATATTCATTTAAATGTATTTTTTATTGTACTATTTTATTTTTTACATAATTAAATAAATTATTTGCTGGATAAAATAAATAACAAAGAATTTAAATTCAAAGAGATATTTTATTCAAACAAATATTTTATTACAAATTTTGAATAGTACAAATTGGAGCTCTCACTATATAAATTCAATCTTTGATTGCAATACAAATTTGATTACATCATAATTTATCATTTACATTAGCACCTCACTACAGATCACTCATTTACTCGTATTTAATTTTCAACTTTATTCCAGATTGAATCTAGCCTCTGAGTTATCTGCAAAATAAACACTGAAGCAGTAAAATTGGAAAAGAAATAATTTTTGCAGTGTAAACAAAAATTTAATGTCTATCTTTGAAAATATTATCTACCTCAGTTATTTGTGTTGTTTATCATCATTTATTTTGAATTCATCATACACAAACAACTTGTGGCATGCACAGTGTATCACTGTACATGCTACAAGGTCCTGCACACTGATATACACTTGATAAATCTGCAGGGACAGGTGAGCACAAGGTCAAACCCAATCAAAAGCCAAGTTCAACTCAAGTGCAATACAAATAAAGTCACGACACTAGCACAAGGTCAAACCCGAACTATAAGCTGGATTCAACACATGTGCAATCAAAATGTACAAGTCCAATAAAATGTTCAAGACAACTAAAATAACTCAACCAGTCCAATATCAAAAATGGACAGTACTACAACGAAGATCAACAGTAAAACAGAAGCTCAACACATGAATGCACTCAGGGGACTTGGAGATTTTTAAGTCGTTTATACTCTAATCCGCACTTAGGGGACTCAAAGTACTCCACCCGCACTCAGGGGACTTGGAGATTTTAAGTCGTTTATACTCTAGTCCGCACTCAAGGGACTCAGAGTACCCCAGTCCGCACTCAAGGGACTTGGAGATTTTAAGTTGTTTATGCGCGTTCGTACGTCAGACAGAATAATGTAACTCTAGTTTTCTGTCATAAAATTATCATACACGAAGACATCAATAATTCATGGAAAAAATGGCTTCAAGCCTTTATTAATGAAGCAAGCTAAATTGTCTTATTACATGCTGAAAACTAAGAATCAACGGAATGAAAACATACTGAAAATAATTGCAACAAAGATAGAAAATGAATAAACTAAATATAATAATGCCGCAGATGCTCGTTACTCCATGCTTGGGAGAGGGTCGTGCCATCAACGGTCGCTAGCTTGAAAGTTCCTTCTCCAAGCCTCCGTTCAATGATGTATGGACCTTTCCATGTGGGATTCAGATGCGATAGGGCCAGAAAAACCCGTTTCAAAAGGAGGTCGCACTACACCACAGATTGGATTTTGGCGCAACCTTGGGCGGCACATTTGATACGGCTATAAGCCGTATCAAATTTTAATACGGCTATAATCCATATCAAATTTTAATATAGCTATAAGCCGTATCTATAATATTTAATACGGCTTTAAGCCGTATTAAAATTTGATACGGCTTATAGCCGTATCAAAATATGTGCCTCTTTTCATGCGAAAATTTTCCCCAAAACGCACACCCTCCCTCCTTTTTTTTATTTCCAACCTTTCCTTTTGTTTCCCGTGCTGATTTTCCCCAAATTGCCACCTCGATCGATCGAACTTTGCATTGACGTCGTCCATCAGAGCCTTCCACGTCTTCTTGAATTCGACCGCTGCTTAGGTAATTTGTTAATTCCGTGTTTTACCTCATGTCGTTTTCATGGGTTTCTCACTGGAAGCTTAATGTGCTATCATTAATTTGCACTGCAAGGTATTTTTGAAATAATCATCTCTACTGATGTTTCCATAATCTTCGACTCTATTATATTTCTAAATCACAAAACTATCATAAAACACCGACAATTACCCTTAAACTGTTGGCTTTAAAATTGCGATTTAAATATAAGCTTGTAGAATCATAGATACTGATGAATTCATCCTTTGTCATAATTGGATTTGATAGATGAACTATTTTCATGATCATATGTGCGCTATGCATTATTTCCACTTATATTTCAGTAAGTTACAAGGTGCAGCTTGATAGTGTTTATCTTAAGCGATGTTATGGCTTTGTGAAAATATACATAATATAAATAATTGTGTCGAATAAATATTTTGTTCTCCTTAAATTAGTTGTATGATCTGTTTGTAAGTATTGGCATTTAATAAGTTTTATATTTTTGCATCCATGTTTTTGTGCTCTTTATTTATGTATTTTTGGCTAAGGAATAAGTGAGTGGAAGATTAAATTGGTCCACTGAAACATCGCGACAGAGTGATCATCAAAAATTGGACAGAGAGATTATGGAAACAATCTGGTTTATTCCGTTTGCTTTATTTTGTTGACTTTGATCATTTTCCTCGTGTCCTTTCCTCTACATCGTATGTTCCTTTAAAGCAATTTTTTTGGAAACAGTCTGGTGCTAATGTTGTATATTGTTCTGACATTGTTGTATAAGTGGATAAAATTATTGTTAATGGCGCAAGCCAAGTATTAGGAGAGGGGTAATGCATAGACATTACTCCGGTGCTACAAAATGGCGTCGTTGTAATGGCAAATTTTTTGGAAACAGTTTGGTGCTAATGTTGCATATTGTTCTGATATTGTTGTATAAGTGGATAAAATTGTTGTTAATGGCGCAAGCCAAGTATCAGGAGAGGGGTAATGCATAGACATTACTCCGGTGCTACAAAATGGCGTCGTTGTAATGGCAAATTTTTTGGAAACATTTTGGTGCTAATGTTTAAAATAAACCCTATATTTTGAGTTCCATTTATTGAAATTTAAATAGTCCATATATTTTAACTATTTAAAATTAATTAAATGTTTAAATAGTCCTATTCAAGGTCAAAACATGTCCATTCGTACCATTTTATTTATATTTAGAACATGAATCACGAGAAGAAAAATATATAAAATAATGTTCGTTTAAGTTGCTCTTGGTAATTAATAGGCTAGTTTAATGAATTTATATGTCTTACGAATTGTACTTGTATCGGTTGATATTTTTTCAAGGATGTCGTCAAACATTAAGGACATCATTTAGCATTTTATTTTTAATAAAGCATTTTGTCTTAGTTGAGTGTTGAAAATGTGGGAGGAGTTGGAGGAATCAATGCTTTAATTTCTATACTAAACCCTCTAATAATTAATAGTGATGACTCTAGCTCTTTATAAAAAAAAATATAAAGTAATTTTCGTTTTAAGTTGCTCTTGCACAACTAGTAGGCCAATTCCATGAATTTACGTCTTACCTCGGTTAATATTTTTTCAAGGACGTGGTCTAAAATCAAGGATATTGTTTAGTGTTTTAATTTAACTTTTTTTCTGATTTTTTTTTGAACATTTCTTCCCACTTGACCGTTGAAGACGCCGGAGGAATCAATGCTTTAATTTCTATGCCAAACCCTCTAATAATCAATAGCAATGCTTGTAGCTCTTTATAAAAATATACAAAGATAACAATATAATACACATATTGCGGATGCAAGGACTTTGTAAATAGATGGAAGAAAGGAATCTTATCAAGTGATTTGAGGTGTAACCAAACGATTCTTGTTCAGAACAGGCCACACCTACGAATACGAGTGAGCGCATAAGATAAGAAGAGTAGTACGTCCGCCAAAACGACCGGTCACCAATAACAACGTCGTGTCCACATGTTTTATTTATTTATTTATTTTGGACTAAAGTTGACTGGTCCATAGTCGTGAAGCAGCTGCCACCAAATATACATACATGTACATATATCTATAATCAGTGGTCCACTTTTTTCTTGCTTTTTTACGTTATGAAACGACCTTTTGTTACTTGTTTTGGATTTGGGCATTGCCGACCATTTTAATTTAATGATTTTGACATGCAGTCTGTTGCTGGCTTTCTAGTATGGAAGTATGGTGAATCTAAGCTTTATACATCAAGTTAATTTACTTATATAGATGAAGTATTTTAGCTTATATATTATTTGGTCTAGAATATGATATATATTGTTGGTGCCAAAGTGCTCTATAGTTTCATTAGTAATTATGTTCGTTACATTGTTAATTTTCTTCGTGTGTGCGACTTTTACATAAAAGAATTTGGTGCATTCATCACTTTCATTTATCCATTTTTCTTTTGATTTCTGCTTCAAATCCACTGTTTATTTATGCGTTTGTTCCTTTAGTTACTACTGATGTTCATGCCATTAACGATCTAATAGATTTCTCCTCTTTTTTCTATGTTTACATTCCAGTTTATCAAGCTTGATTTGATATTCTTCAGTTTTTTGACCAATTTATATATTGCATTACCTTCATCTTCATTTGGTATTTGTGCGTTTATTGATGTCCTTCATATCCATCAGCATCGTTGTCTATGTTTGATATTTATTATCTTTGATAATATTCTGGGATATTGATTTGGTTGATCTTGAAAGAAGATAAGTATAAAGGGGTTGATTACTTAAGAATCAAACAAGTTGAAAAAATCAATTGATGCGAAAAGATGAGAAATTTGGAGGATTGGCAGGTCATTGTAGCAGTATATGATCGTGGAATGAACTGATGAAAACTACGCAAAACTGAAGCAATATAAAGGTCACTGTAGTAGTCTTGTGAAAACTTAATACAATTTAAAGCCTGAATGTTTATTAAATGAAATGAACAAGCATAGAAACGCAGGGATGAATTGAAGCATCGACAGGCGCTGAAATGCAGGCACAAGCTATAAACTTTATCATAAAGTATGGAGATTTTGTGCGATGAAGCTATAAGTGAAGTGCATCACAGAATATGAGAATGCAGGTGGTGAGATGCTATGCAACTTAAGCTAAATGACATAAATTGAGTTGGTGCTGTGTGGCAAAAATATATAGTAGTGAGGCTGAAGCTATACAGAAACAAAACTGATGTATCGCGGCAGAGTCTGAGAATAAAGAAGTGGGATTAGACTTGAAAACTGCTATTGTTATAGTAAACTGAAACACATATTGAGGAATGTAGCAACATAGTCGTCGCAAAATGACAATGAGCAGCATGGTGTAAACAATAGCCACTGTGGAGATATCTCAACTGGATTGTGAAGAAACACTAATGTAGAGATTGAAGAGTACCGCAAACCTTCGGGAAAAGTGAATTAGACTGACAAAATCTTCTACAAATAGTAATAGTAGTAGTAGTATTAGTAGTAACAATAATAATGTCTTGATAAACTTATTAAACCAAAGGATGTGCACAATTATCAAAGAATAATCTGTATAAAAATAATACAAAATTTATGGATGAATTATTGTATAATAAATTATATGATATAAAACAAACAAGTATATGAGTTAATATAAAACAAGTATAATTCAACATTTTCACCTACAAAGTTCTTCCGCATAAGAAATTTGAAAGAAATGAAAAAGTCCGTCATCTGTTATTTAACATTTAGTGAAACTGAATTGTTAAAAACTTGAAATTCACATTTCTCTATGTATTTTATACCTTATGTAATGAGATGAACAAATGAGGTAATTTGATAATTTTTTACATTTTTGGTTGTATCACCTTATAATTGCTTGACCTTCTATCGATGCAGCCACGTTAGGGTTTGTAGGTGAAGTGTCAAATGTGAATCCTTCTATATTCAGATAGATAATTGACTGTGGGTATATTCCGGTGATTGCATATGTGGCGGAAGATTTGAAGGGGGTTCATTGTTGTCTCTGTTAACATCCAAATCAGCATGTTCAATATTTTGTATGCAATTGTCTCTTCCCCTCATTCCATTTCCACCACTACCTTCGACAAGAAAATTTGGATGTTAACGACAATAGAAAAAAAAACTATTATATTTAACAAGAACAATATAATTTAGTAAAGTTAAATATGTAGAGTTAATCTTACAACAAATTTCTCAATATAATTTCAAAAATATTATTTTCGAACAGTTGGAACGAGAACCCATTAAAGGGCAAGTCTCATGTTCTGTTAAATATGATATAGGAGGGCAGTATGTCTTTCAGCATAGACAAACAATGGATAAATGAATCAGATCTAAGATCTACATACTATATAGACGGGGTGTAGAAGTTCATTAGTTTTGTTGAAGAAAAATGTGGTAAGAAAGGATTGTATTATGCCCTTGCACCCGGTGCAAATATACGAAGACGATCAAATTAGATGACATTAATTTTCATTTGCTTAGATGGGGTATTACCCAATCGTATACAGCGTGGTATTTTCATGGGTAAAAAAGGGCGGAGATGGAAAAACAGCAACCAGTTAGTCATGGCAGAACTACTGCTGAGTCTAAACATATTAGGATGGAAGATCTGGTCAATGATGCAGATAGATTTCATCATTTTCAACCTACAAATTCGTTGCCTGATCATGCTAATGTTGGAGAGCAGTCTACTGATTATCCAGATTGGCAGGCCAATGAAAGTAAGAAATATAAATCGTTTTTTGGTAGCATAAAAGAGCCACTGTATCCTTCATGTTCAAAAGGGATTACGAAGCTGTATGCCATTGTGAAACTGAATAGCTTGAAGACCCAATACAGCTTTTCAGATAATGGTATGACTGCACTTCTCGAACTAATAAAGGAGTTACTCCCTGAAGGTAACACACTGCCGACAAAGTACTCCGACGTGAAGAATATCATTAAGCAAGTTGGGATGAATTACAAAACTTATTATGCATGCATCAATAATTGCATATTGTACTGGAAAGATGATGCGAACAAAGTTTCTTGTACAAATTGCAATGAACCAAGATATATGACATCATTAAACAAAGAGAGAAAATGCACCAAAGTACCTCGAAAGACATTAAGACATTTTCCTTTAATTTCTAGATTGAAGAGACTGTATACTGTACCATGGATGGCAGATGCGATGACCTGGCATGGTCGTGCCAAGTCTGATCCAACCGTAATGCGTCATCCATGTGACACTTCTCAATGGAAAGTCACAGATTCATTTGATCAAACTTTTGCTGCCGAGCCACGAAATGTCACACTTGGAATAGCAACAGATAGTTTCTGTCCACATGCTTCTCTCTCTAACCCTTACAGTTGTTGGCCAATAATTGTAGTACCATATAATCTTCCTCCGTCTGTGTGCATGAAAAGGGAGTTCTCAATGTTAACATTGTTGATTTCTAGGCCAAAACAACCAGGAAAGGATATTGATGTTTATTTACAGCCGTTGATAGACGAGTTAAAGCAGTTATGGGAAGGAGTAGTTACATTTGACTCGTTAAATAAATCTGAGTTCACAATGAGAGCTAGGGTGCTGTGGGCAATCCATGATCACCCTGCTTTTGGGACTTTATCGGGATGTACAACTCACGGTTACTTTGCATGTCCTATTTGTGGGGAAAACACTTTTCTTATTATCTTCCTGAAAGTAAGAAGATGTGTTACATGGGACATCGAATGTTTCTTCCTAACGAACACAAGTTTCGATACGATAAGACAAATTTCAACAAAGAATAAGAACTTCGTCGCCCTAAATGGCCATTGACTGGTTTTCAAGTTGAAAAGAAAGTAGCGAATATCAAAATGAAAGTTGGTAAACAAAAAGAAGAAATTGGTTGAAAACGGAAAAAGTCAACCAATGAAGATGTTGACAATATTTCTGGATGGTATAGGAGGTCTATCTTTTTTGATTTACCATATTGGAAAGCAAATTTGGTGCGACATAATATTGATGTTATGCATACGGAGAAGAATGTCACGGAGTATCTCATCAGCACCATTATGGACCATAAAGATAAGTCAAAAGATGGCATCAATGCACGCAAGGATTTGGAAATCATGGGTATAAAACAAAAGTTGTGGGTGATGGAAGATCCCGAAACAAATAAAACAATAATACCAAAGACAACTTTCGCTTTGAGCAAAGAAGAAAAGATACGGTTTTGCACCGTTTTGAAAAATCTAAAAGTGCCAAACAAATTTTCTTCTAACTTTCACACAATGTGAGCATCAATCCTCCTGAACTAAGAAATATGAAGTCACATGATTACCATGTCATAATGCAGCATTTGCTTCCAGTATTGCTTCAACATTTTTATCCACAACATAAGGATCTACGAAATGCTGTTCATCGTATTAGTTTATTCTTTAACATTTTGTGTTCAAAGGTGATCAATAGGGAACATCTTTTAAAAGAAAAGGCTAGCTTAGTAGAAGCAATGTGTGTATTTGAAAAACATTTTCCACCTACATTTTTTGATATCAGTGTCCACCTTATGGTTCATTTAGCCGATGAAGCGTTGATTTATGGCCCTGTCAGATATAGATGGATGTATCCATTTGAACGGTAAATTTATACTTTCAGTTATGCACATCATTATTTCATATAAATAGCTACCATCTACAGTATAAAATTGATCACATTTATAGGTTGATGAAAACATATAAAGGATATGTGCGCAACAAAAGATACATTGAAGGGTGTATTGCAGAAGGATATATCGTACAAGAAGCTAGTCTTTACTGCATGGAATATATTCCAAACGGAGGTGATGGCAATCATAAACATACCCGCGAAGCGTTTTTAGACGAGGACGATGAGTTTGCTGGTGAGATACCTCTGGATAATGGTAAAGACATAATGTTAACCCAAGTGCAGTTTGAACAGGTGCGTAGATGGGTCCTTAATAAGTACGATGGATTGGATGAATGAAAGAAGTAAGTTCACGAACTTGTTTGGAATTTTAATTTTTTTAATTCAATTTATATATACATTTTGATATGTGTTTTTCGTAGGAGGTATAACTCCTATGTGAAATGTACTAGATTTCAACCTAGAGGCAGGGCTACCACCGTGGAAGTAGTTCAAAGTTTTAATCTATGGTTATGTAATGAGGTTTAACTTCGTCTTAAGTATTTCATGTGTTTATAAGTGTGCAATACACCTTTGTGACCATGCTTTTTTACTTATTAAAATTTATGTAGCTGTTAAAGACCATCGATGTTGATCCAACTCTGTGGCGGTTAGTGCATGGGCCGAAGTTCATAACGCGTAGTTATATAAAGTACCAAGTGAATGGATTTTCATTTTCCATGAATACGAAGACCGTATGGTAACACAAAATAGCGGTGTATGCATGAGAGCAATTACAAAATTTAGAGCGAGTGGCAAGGATAAAAATTATAAGGAAGCAGAAACAACGTATTACGGAGTCATTCAACAGATACTTGAGTTGGATTACACCGACTTCAAACAAACAGTTTTTTATTGTGATTGGGTGAAAGTCGAGGATAAGGTCAATGGTTGCAAAATAGATCCCATTTCAAACCTCATCATGGTAAATTTAGAGAAATTGAAGAACAAAAATAACGTGAATGACGAGCCATTTATTCTTGCATCAGAAGCGAGTCAAGTTTTCTACTCAAAAGATTTAAAAAATAACGATGGTCTTTGGTCTTGCATACACCAAAACGGTTGACTACAAATGTGGATGACATTGAGTTCCCTACCATCTATCAATTAGCTTTTGAAGACAATGAAAAATTAGAAGACCTTACCAAATCCATATGTTAACTTACTAGTATTCGTACATCACATGATTGTGTGTCTGTATATTTTTAATTGCACGATTGTGTGTATTTATGGTTTTGAATATTTTATACATTCCAATGCAATTCCAGGTGTTGTCACTTAATAATTTTGTATGTGCAAGTGTGTTATATTATGGAGTTGATCAAAACTTACTTGGTATTCCAGTCTCAGATAACGCTGGAAACTATGTCAGAAAATCCACCTTCTTCACATTCGTCATGTTCAGAGACGAAGAAAGTTGATCAAAACTTACTTGGTATTCCAGTCTCAGATAACGCTGGAAAAATCGCTACTATGCTCGGTAAACTAGTAAGAGCTCATGTGCCGATATCATATATAAGTTGGAATAAAGTACCTGGAATATACAAGGACAACGTTTGGAACGAATTGGTGGTAAGTATCCTTATCTGTTTGACAACAACTATTTCATTCAATAGCCTTATGGTTTCAACTCTTTGCACAACACATAATTTAATATATTTTTTGCAAAAAATTTATAAGCTTGATCCGCTTTCAAAGGAAATGTTTTTAAAGAGAATGGCCGAGGCTTTTAGGAGATACAAGAAAAACTTGAGGGTAGTTTATTATGACTCTTTCAACAATGATGAAGAACGGTTGAAAAATTGCCCATCTACAGTTGCTGAAGAAGATTGGGTAGAGTTCGTAAAAAATGAAGCAACGCCTGAAGCGAGCGGAAGAAGGGAGGTAGGAAAAAAGAACATAGCATTGCTCAGTTATGCTCATCATGCAGAACGTAAAAGTCACGCTAGAATAGAACAAGAAATGGTAATTTATATTCATTTTCTTTCAAATGATTTACACATTGTGATTGGATATTCATGTCGTTGCATCAACTTGTATTGCAGATCGTTGCTAGTCCATCAACAAATATTAGTCGTCGTCAAGTATGGGAGAAGACACACAGGAAAAAAGATGGTAGCATATCAGATTCCACTTCTTCATACTTTGTAAGTTAAACAAATATTAACTTGCATATTCTTTAAAATTCCTTATTCATATAAGTATTATCATATTACAGGATCAAATTGCGAAAGCGAAGGAAAAGATCACTGATAGTGATGAAGAAAAATTGACGGTGGATGAAGACATCTTATCACAAGTGCTTGGTAAGGATGCAAGGGGTAGGAGTCGCGGTGTTGGGACCGTTATACCAAAGACTAAAGTTAAGGCTTGTGTCATTGCACAGAAACGACTCCGACATGTTCATGTCGAGCAGGATGAGTTGAAAATGAGGGTAGGAAGTTTGGAGGGTACATTGGAAAATTTGTCTGGACAAATGGAGGTTTTGATCAACATGGTGGGAAATATTGAACAGGGATTTCGTGCACCGGTCAATTCTTCTGATGGAGGACGCTCCATACAATTCAATGCTCCTGAATTCATTGCTTCGTAGTTCCAAGATTCGACCAATGTTACGAACAATCAAAAATGTGAAATCCTTAACTCTGATTTAGAAGTAATAAGAACAGGTATTTTTAACATTTAAACATTTATGACATAATAAGTAGAAAACTTAAATAATAATAAATATTCCCTTTTATTGCAAAAGGTACTATATGTCGAGATTCTACATTGTCCAAAATCCATGGGAAATATGTACCATCCACACATGAAAAAGTGGTGTTGGACAGTATACTGCTACCAGATGAGAGAACCAGCAAAATGAATCATCAATTTGCAGAGACCTTTGCTGATGTTGGAATGGGTGGATATGTGTGCCATCTGAAGTGTCTTATTCGATATCTCTAGATGATGGAGCGGTATATTTTCTGTTTATGTGGTCGATATTTCAAGTCTCATTTTCGTTAATCCATGAACTTGATCTATACAGGCACATAGATCTATACTGAAACTCCAAGATTTTGAACAAGACTCCACAAGCGTAAGGAGCAAAAAAAAAAATTTAGACTCTCAATTTGATCCGTCGAAAATTTGAACCTGTGTCCAAAATGTTCGGCTTTTTTCCTTTATTTCATTTCTATTCATACGTTAGAAATTAGTACATGGAGTTGACATCCTAGATCTAATGAAATATGATGAAGACAGTATTTTGTAAATGCATAATTATTTTAAGTATAGCAAGACTACGCTTCATAATATTGAATATGAATAATATGTAACAATAGCATGGAACTTCGAATGGATCTAATCTATATATTTGTAGAATTTATCCTATCATTCTATAGGATAGTAGAATTTTAAAAATACAACTCGAGAACTTAGATTTCTCAAAGGCTCATCCACTCACCTACACCCCGACTATTTTCCTTACTTTGTAACTTCATCGAGGGGCTTTAACTTCGTGTTGCAACTGGGTAGCATCTGTCATCTCTCCTCGCTCTTATTCATGTTTATGCCAATGTCCATACTCATGTTCATTCATAGTCATGCTCTCATTTATGTCCACATTCATAATTTTGCCATCGCTTCAACAACGCACCTGCACCTGCATATAAGTTACAACTAGTCATTCACTGATCTTGCTGCACACACTTGTTTCAGCTAACTACATCAACATTCTCTTGAATGATCTTCATTTATACTTGAAACGCGTCACCTTAATTTAACAAGCACTAGCCTTACTCAATTTACCTTCCCATATCAGTGCATTACTTCAGTCTCGCATTTGCAGCACCTCCTAAGTTCACTAAACTGGCCCTGTCTTCCTGGCATTCCTACTCTTACCATATGCATCCTGCTTTGCAGCAACTGTATTTACAAATGCCTCACTCAGTGCCTTCTTCACCGGTCATATTGCATTTCAACAACTGGTGGGTTATAAAGTTTATGAACTTTAAGGAATCTAGTTAGCAAAGACATTGAGCTTAAATTTATTTCTTGTTTTAAGATTTGGTTAGCAAAGACATTGAACTTTAAGGAAACTGGTGGGTCATTTCAATTATGCAAGTTAGATGACACATCATACTTTATGTGACATAATTGAGTTCATTTAGTATCTATTTTAGGGGATTGAATCCTTGGTCAAAGATGAAAATTATTCATTAACTAAGTAGGCTATACTTTGGGTTACTGTTTTAGGAAGTTCTTAATCCTGAAATACTATTTGATTTTACTACCATTATTTGACTCATCTCATGATATATGCCACTTATAACTTATTTACTTGTACATACTGGTAGCTACGTGATGCAAACACTGAACTTTCATGAGTTCCAAATTTTTTTAGCTTGTGTCATCACTTCTAGAAATCTACATAAGCATATGGTTTTGTTGTTTTTATATAATGCTTTATGCTATTCTGTCTAACTCTGTTTATAATGATATATAATACATCATAGTACCCTGTCTGCTAAAATTGGTTCACTTTGATGTTGTATGTGTCAAGAAAAGATACTATTACTTCTTTCCAGAATGTTAACTGCTGTCAAAATTTAATTGTAAAGCCAATAGTTTATTACTTTATTAGGATAGCCAGGCATGTTTTGAAGATGTACTAATATTTTGTACATAAAATAATTCTGTATGTTTATAAAATACAATATATATATATATATATAGAGTTAACTCCTAAAACAAAAGATGTACTAATATTTTTTAATGCTTGAGTAGATGTTTTGCTCTAGAGGAGTTAGCTCTTTGTCTTTGCATTGTGCAGTGGCTGCCGTAACAACACAGTATAACAGAGGCTTGTTGTGTATTTGTATTATGTAGTAATGTGGTACATTTGTATTATTGTTGTGTATTTGGATCTTGGTACTGGAGCAATAGTGTTTTCTAGTATCCACTACGGCGATATATTAATGTGCTAAATGCTAGTATTATGTAATGATATTATGTAATGATATTGTTAAGTTATTACGCACTGCAATGCGGATTATTGAATCATTTGAATGTGCACTGTCTATAATATTATTTGTTTTGATGTCTCGGAATGATTATTGATTATATATTGGATATGAATAGGTCTATAATATTATATATTGGATATGAATAGGTCTATAATATTGTATATTGGATATTGATTATATAGCTATATCTAATTGACTAATTAGATACGGCTTTTAGCCGTATCTAATTGGTTCATAGGCGCTGCCTATTTGTACAATTAGATACGGCTAAAAGCCGTAACAAAATATTAAGCTCAGCATATTTTGATATGGCTTTTAGCCGTATCTAATAAGATTAGATACGGCTTTTAGCCGTATCAAAATGTCGTTCATGGTGTAGTGTCGCCCACGTCGAAGACTCTTGGCCGGACTTTTTCTTTATAATATCGAGTGACTCGGTGTCTATACGCTGCCGCTCTTAAATCATCTTCTTCACGTTTTTCATTAATGAAGTCCAGGGATTCCAGCAAAAGTTCCTGATTCATCTTGGGGTCGTTATGAGTTACCCGATGTGACCGAACTTCAAGTTCTATGGGGGTAACGACTTCCATGCCATATGCCAATGCGAATGGAGTATGGCCAGTCGCGGACTTGTGGGTTGTTCTATAAGCCCAAAGCGTTGTTGGAAGTTCATCCACTCACTTGCCTCTAGCCTTTTCCAAACACTTTTTCAATATGGACTTGATTACTTTGTTCAAGGATTCCACTTGTCCATTGGCTTTTGGATGAGAAACTGCTGCAAACCTTTTTTCAATGCCATACTTTTGACAAAATTCTTTGAACTCTTTGCTTTCGAATTGAGTTCCTTTGTCTGTAATGATAGTCCGTGGGAGACCAAAACGGCATGTAATATTTCGTACAACGAAATTAATGACCTTCTTGGTGGTGATCGTGGCTAAGGGATCTACTTCTGCCCACTTGGTAAAATAATCGACCTCAACTATCGCGTATTTCGCACCACCTTTAGATATGGGTAAGGAACCGATTATATCGATCCCCCACATTGAAAACGGCCAGGGACTAACCATTTGCGTGAGTTCTGTTGGCGGAGCTCTCGGGATTTTTGCATACTTCTGGCATTTGTCACATCTCCTTACGTAGTCGGCAGCGTCTAAATTTACAGTTGGCCAATAGTATCCATAGCGGAGGATTTTCTTTGCTAACGCCTGCCCCCCGTTATGGTCACCGCATTCTCCTTCATGGACTTCCTTCAGGACTCGTTTTATCCCATCGTCGGCAATGCACCAGAGTAAGGGGGTCGAGAATCCCTTCCGATACATTATTCTGTCCTGCATTACATATCGTGAAGCCTTACGAATGACTTGTTGTCGTTTTCTCCTTCTTTCGGGCAAGACCCCAGGTAGCAAGTATTGCTTGAATGAGGTCATCCATGATTCCTTCTCGATTTCTGTTTCTAACACGAAATCTACCTCCATCATATTTATACCCAGAGTATGTAAGTTTTCAACGGAAACCGATCCCATTTGTTGTGCAGCGCCAGTGCTCGTAAATTTTGCCAATGAATCGGCTTCACTGTTTCGTTCACACGGGACATGCGAAATATCATAATATTCTAGATTTGCTGGCAGCTTTTGAAATCGTGCAAGGTATGGGGCAAGTCTCTGTCCCTTTGCTTGATAGCCCCCCCGCACCTGGTATACCATCAGTTGTGAGTCACAAAAGATTTTAACCGATTTTACCCCCAGTTCTCTGATAAGGCTCAAGCCAGTAATCAATGCTTTATACTTGGCTTCGTTATTTGTTGCTGGGAATTCGAGCTTCAAAGCATAACAAACTGATCATTTTCAGGAGTCACAAGAACTATGCCATCCCCCGAGAAACGGTCGTTAGATGCCCCATCGGTGTACATCCTCCATCGAACGGGAGGTATGACATTGTTACCGTCTGATTTGTCTGACATGGTGAATTCAGAAATGAAGTCTGCTAGCGCTTTCCCTTGTATGGCCCTTCCCCTTGTATGGCCCTTCATGGAAGGTAGGTAATATCGAACTGACTCAATTTGATATTCCATTTTAACATCCTTTCAGAAGTTTTTGGTCGTTGGAGTACCTGCCGTAAGGGTTGATCAGTATAAACACTAATTGAGTGTGACTGAAAGTATGGTCGAAGCTTGCGTGATGCAATCACCAAGCAATAGGTTAGTTTCTCAATCTTAGGATAATTTCTTTCTGCCCCCATTAAATGTTTATTGACGTGGTGCACCGTCTTCTAAACTCGGTCTTCTTCGTGAACCAGAGCCGTACTGATAGCATGTTGAGATACAGCCAAGTACACATACAACATCTCATGGTCTACCGGTTTCGATAGTACCGAGGGACTTTCTAAATGCCTTACCAGAGCTCAGAATGCTTATTCACAATCGGATTTCCACTCGAAATTTCTCTTTCCTTTCTTTATTACATCGAAGAAAGGAATACACTTGTCTGCGGCTCTAGATATGAATCAACTCAGCGCAGCCACCTTCCCGTTCAAGGTTTGTACTTGTTTTATAGTTCTAGGAATTTGTATGTCTTGAATAGCTTGAATCTTCTCCGAATTAGCTTAGATTCCCCGTGCATTCACAATGAAACCCAAAACTTCCCTAATGAAACGCCAAAGAAACACTTCCAAGGATTTATCTTCATCCCATAATGTCTTAGTATACTAAACATCTCCATTAAGTCTCAAATGTGATCGATTGACTGTCGTGACTTCATGAGCATGTCATCCACATAGACTTCCATCGTCCTACCAGTCTGGTCTTTAAACATTCGATTCACCAAACGCTGATAAGTCGCTCCTGCGTTTTTTAATCCGAAGGGCATCACTACATAGCAATATAACCCAACGTCTGTGACAAAACTGGTGTGTTCTTGGTCCGGAATGTGCATCTGGATCTGATTATACCCCAAGTATGCATCCATAAATGATAGTAAATCGTGTCCAGCCATTGAGTCGACGAGCTGGTCGATTCTGGGTAAAGGGAAACTGTCCTTCGAGCATGCTTTGTGCAAATCAGAGTAATCAATGCAAGTTCTCCACTTCCCATTTAATTTCCTTACTAGCACAAGGTTGGACACCCATTCAGGGTAGAGGGCATCGCGGACGAACCCATTGGCTTTGAGTTTTTCCATCTCCTCTCTGAGAGCAACGGACCTCTCCGGATCCATGCCTCTCCTTTTTTGTTTTACAGGAACGTACTTTGGGTCTATATTCAACATATGACTCGCAATAGCGTGAGAAATCCCGCATATATCAAAATGTGTCCAAGCGAAAACATCCAGGTTCGATCGGAGCAAATCAGTGAGATCCTCGACCATTGACGGGTCGAGTTGTGATCCAATCTTGAGTACTCATGATGGGTCATCTCAGATGAGTGGAATGTCAATCGTCAGTTCAGACGGTGCTTCTTTTGCTTCCCTAGGTTCTCCATCGTCAGCTCTCGGATCTATGCCAGGGCTCAGGCACTACTTGTCAATTGTCAGTATTCTGGATGCGGACGGAGTTGTCCGTAACCTTTCCTTTCTCTCGCCGCTGGGCCTCTCTCAGCTCATCCACATAACATACACGACCGGTCGCCTAATCGCCATGCACCACACCGACTCCTTTATCAGTCGAAAATTTCAACATCAAACACCACGGGGTCAAAGATGTACTAAACTCTGCCAGGGCCGGTCGACCCAGAAACACATTGTATGGAAAATCAACATCCAAAACTATGAATGGTAGGATTCGTACCCTCCTACGTTCACCTTGTCCCAGTTCAACTGGCAACTCAACATACCTTACTGCATCAGTCGCTGCACCATTAAAACCATGGATTCGGGCTTTAGATGGTTTCAAATCCTTTATCTCCATCTTCATTTAGTCGTATGCCTTTTTAAGATGATGTTAACGGAACTTCCACAATCAATTAAAATTCTCTTCAGATATGCCAGCCCGATCGTCGCAGATATGACCATCGGGTCGACGGTAGGAGCCTCCACCTTGTCCGCATCTCGGCTCCTAAACACTATATCGTCTGTCATCATGCGTTGCTTCTTTGTGAGGGTCTCATCCTCCACATTCGAACAACACTCATAATCCGCACGCCTTAAGGAGTTAGCATACCGCTCCATTTCCTGTCAGTTCTTGTCTGCAGGATGAGGTCCCCCCACGATAATGTTTATGACCAGTCTCCCTACAGTTCGGGTAGGTTCCTCTGGATGGCGTAGGGATGGCCCGCGTCCGGGGTCCAATGTTCCTTGCCTGCCTTCCTGCGGGTTCTAGACAAATTCTTGCAATTTTTTCTGTCTAATCAGCTTTTCAATAGCATCGTGGAGGCGTCTACATTCCTCTGTATTGTGCCCGAAAGTCTCATGGAAGCGACAGTACTTCCCAGACCGCTTCTATTCCTCTGTTGACTCCTTTTGGTGAGGCTTTCTGCATTGAAAAATGTTACAGGTTGACAGGTAAATATTCTCAAGAGATGCATTCAGTAGGGTGTATTCATTGTAGGTTGGAATCCTTGGCTTCTCTTTTCTTTTCGAGATTTCCTCCTCCGGACCCTTTAGATTGCCTAGGCTTATTCTGGACATTGACTTGAACCTTTTTCGAGTTGTCACCGGATTGTTTCACGGCGATATTACTTTTCACAGTCTCCTGAACAGGCCCTGGTGCCTTATCTCTCCTCGTCCATCTAGCTTCCTCCCTCCTTATGAATTGATGAGCCTTCGAATAGAAACGCTCTAGTGTAGTTGGAGGCTTTCCTGCTAACCAATCTGCAAACTATGAATCCAGATATACTCCTTGCATTACCGCTATTAGAATCGCGTGGTCGTTAGGGTTGCTAACTTTAGTAGCCGTAACATGAAATCTCTGCAAGCACTCTTTCAATGACTCCCCGGAGCCTGGATTACACTAGATAGGGACATCACATCCTTAGGACGAGTGGCGTGTATCCTGAATTGTTCTACAAACTTCGTTGCCAACTCATCAAAGCTGGATATAGAGCATGGGGAAGTCGAGTGAACCACATGGTGGCGATTCCGGATAAAGTAATTGGGAAGCATCTACACTTGGTTGCATCATTCGCGCTAGCCGAATCCATCATCCACTCATACCTCATCACATGCTGCCTGGGGTCGGTCTTTCCTTCATAGTCCGGGATAGTTGGCATGCTAAACTTCCTGGGGTACTCGGCCTGTAGAATAGTATCCGTGAATGGAGTATGACTCCTGGATATCCCCCAATCTTCATTGGTCAAGCCTTGATTCTCTCTCATCAACTGTCTGACCATAGCTGATAAGTCCGGAGTTTGTATGGAGGATGGAAGGTTGGACTCTGTTTTACGGGACCACTCAGGTTAGTGTCTCTTCTGTTGGCGGTCTGCCAAACGTATATCTTGGGGACCAGCTTCATTGGGGTCTTGGTGAGCCGGACGTCCAGTCTCCACAAGTGCTTCAGCTCCTAAGTTTCCCGTTTCGGTTTGAGTATGGTCTCCAAGATGTAAGTGATCCCTAGTTGATCGATCAGTAGCACTTGCTTGTGCAGTTTTCGATTTGTGGCGTCTACGCCTAGGAGGTTCATCGGATGAAGTCAAACTATTAGATGAAGAATAGGGAAGGGGGCAACCTCCATCATTCTGATGTTGTTGCTGAGTAAGCTGAGTCATGTGGTTAGCGTTAGCTTGAATTTGTTCAGCAAGTTGTCTTCTGCTTTCCATGAGTTCTCTCATCAGGTCGTTGAACTCCGTCCTAGTAACAACTTCCGTCTGGTAATGAGCTCCGGCAGCCCCTATGCCGAGATTAACTTGCTGATTGCTAGGTCCTATCTATTATACGCTAGCAGTCTTGTTGACGTCCGCGTTACGAGAGGATGATCGGGTACATGATCTACCTATAGTAGAGTTGTTGATCGAAACTCTGAGTAGATTCCACGGACGTCCTGTGAATAAGTTGGACCTCCTTCGGGGGATTTATTGAATCCAGTAGCTACAAAGCAGATCCTAACGGCCTGAGAATTCGATTCTCGGTGAAAGCACCAAAATGTTAGCTCCAGAATTGGTCACTAACACCTTTGAGAAAGATTGTGTAGAGAGATTAATGAAGAAAGTAAATTAAAACAGAGAACTGTATGTTAAATTAGATGCAAAAATAAGAACATCGAATTTATAATGGTTCAGCGTAATTGCCTAAGTCCACTTTAAGTTTTGATCTTTGTTGCTTTCACAAGTGATTGAATACAGATACAATCCATGCTATAAAGACTTCGATACAAATGCTACGTAAAATAGAATGAATCTTGAAAGCGGTAGAGTCTCCCCAGTGTTCTCGAAAAAAGGTTCCTTTCACTGCGCCCTTGCCCTTCTATTTATAGGCGAAGATGGATTGGACTTCCCTCATGTGCCTAGGAGTAAGATACCGCGGCCCATAGTAAGTGACTTCTGTACGCCGAGCCACAAATGTCGAACGAGGTGTTGTGCCGAACGTCCCTTTCCATGTCGAATGAGGTGCTGTGCCGAACGGCCCTTTCCATGCCGAACGAGGTGCTGTGCCGAACGGCCCTTTCCATGTCGAACGAGGGGAGATGCCGAGCGACCTCTCGGTGCCGAACGAACGAAGATGCCGAGCGACCTCTCAATGCCGAAAGACCTTCCCATGCCGAACGAGGCCTTGCGCCGAGCGACTTACCTATACCGAACGAGGCAAGATGCCGAGCGAGACCCTGTGCCGAACGAGGCTCTATGCCGAACGAGGGAAGGTGTGTCGAATGACGTTATGTGCTGAACGGCTCTTTGTGCCGAGCGATGTGCTTGCTTGGTGACACACGTGTTACCAGGTCAATTACCCAGGTAATAGGGCCTAGTATGCTGGAATTAAATAATGTAACAATTTCGGTTATTTTGATAATTATTTGTATACTAAACACTAGTATATTATAAGATGATTTGATATGAAATGTTTTAGTTGTCGTAAGGTAAAAACATGTCTGTGTTTATGTGTGGGCGTGTCTTACGAGATACTCTTGTTTTGAAAGGAAAAGTTCGGTAATTTAATAAATTCAGTTGAGTGTGTTTCTCACGTTGGTTACCAGACTGATTCGGGCATTCTTCCCTTTCAATGCTCGGGCCTGACCGAGTATATTATAGGTTCAGATTGGTGCTATTGGAGCTTCAGAAGAAGAGGTGAAGATCTTCATTTCGTATACACGTATCTATTTTGATTATCCGATGTGTGTATTGTTGTTATTGTTTAAATTATCGGCAATTGTGAGGACAGGTTATTATAACTGTCCAGACTGATGATTATTGATTGAATGTTGAACTCTGATTGATGTATGTATATACAATTTCTGCTTTGTAAATATCATTAATATGATATTATATGTTTTCTGCTGCGATGTGAAATCCTGTATTATTCTGTTTGGTTCCCTTCTTCTCTCTTCTTTTCTTTCTCCTGACTTTCCATCAGTCTATGCTTTTTGGGTCGAATATGTGTGGTTTATTGTCGATTCAAAGGGTATAGATTTGTTTGTCGTCATAATTTATGAATTATGATCATTCACCATATAAAATTTATATGTGATCGTATGAATCAAATATCTATATTCTTGTATCGCTTTTAGTGTTTGAAACTCACCGAGGACAATACATAGTCTCGGGGTAGTAAACTCATTGCGACCAAGTTATGAACGTATTTAATGGTTGTATAATTAGGTTTTTGCTTGGCTCAACATGCAAAAAAAAATTTGGTAAGTATATTTTATATTTCTATTTTTCAATATTAATCCATTTCATTAGTATATTTTAATCGATAAACATTTTATTAATTATATTTAATGCATAAATTTATCGAAGTAGATTATTTTTATTATACATAGCAGAAGTTCTTATAATATTAGAAAAGCTACCACTAGTCTTTTATGTTTCTCTAACCTTAAGATGAAACATGCAAGTCTTTCAACTTCAGTAGTAGTTGTTAAGACTTGTATATCTTTGGATTTTGACCTTGAGGAAATCTCTACAAATCATAGTTCCATATATGATGGACTTCTTATACTTTTCATAAACTTCTTTTTACCTTAAGGGAAGCATAACAAGTAAAAGGAGATTATTCGCTCGTATCCACAATTTTGCAATGGCCTATGTATACTATACATACCTCGTCCAATCTATATATTAATAATAATACACATAACATCTCTAACATGAGGAAAGCTTAATAATTAGAGAGTATGCAAGTAATTTTTTAATATATGAATGGTAGAGGACAATTTTATGTTAAAGATTCATGATCTTCAATATTTTATATCAAATGATACGACTTATGAGATAGTGTATTTCTTAGGAAATATCCGCGTGGTATAAGTGCCAGACATATCAGTAATCATAGTATACGTACTTCTACGCACATTTTTATTCCTTAAGTCTATTTAGGGTTTATTTAATATTCCACTTTTACTTATACATTTATATCGTATAAACTTTATTATTATATAACTTTTATGCTTTATTTAATTTATATAATATATTATGTCTAACATTATATTAATTAAATCTTATTTAATTAATTTGACTCTTTAACAGTTTAATTAATTATTATATTATTCAATGATTACATACTATATTGAATAGAAATACTATAGCCTTTATAGTAATACACATATATCTTATATATATATATATATATATATATATATATATCCATGTGTGTGTGTGTATATGTATGTATGTATTTTAATTTATCGATTACCTTTTAATTAATTAATCTAATTAAAAAAATTAATTAATTTTATTAATTTCGAAAATTCTCTTATACACATATGTGTACTTATATTGTACTAAACATTTTGAGGCAACATAACATGTATCGTGATATATATTATACATGTATTTATATTTAATTAATTAACTTATTTAATTAATTCATTTATTTAATTAATCCTATTAATAAATAATTTTTTCAAAATTAATTTTATAACATTTTCAACATTTTGAAAATTAATATTGTAACTTTATAATATATATTTTATTTTAAATTTAGCTTTTAAACTTAAAAATTTATTTCAATCTTCAAAATAATTTGAAAATCTATATTGTAACATTTATAATATTTTTCTTATTTTTAATTTTAATTTAAAATCTAAATTTTTTATTTTAATTTCGGAAAAAGTTGTAGCCCAAGGCTTTCAAACTGGTCTTTTTTAGTAAGGGCATACCTCATCATTTCGAGCCAGGCTAGTACTCAGGTAGGGTAAAGTACTTGGTTATCAAAACCCAACGTTAAACGCTATTTTTCTAGACACCATATGGATATGCTTTAATAAGTTAGCTTTATTATTGCTAATTTAAACTATAGTGGCTATCTGGGTCTGATACTATTGTTGGAACTTGGCCAGTCCACAACAGAGTAATTGGGTAATTTTAATTTTATTTACCTATTTGAATCTTTAATGGGCCAATGAAGTCTAATTGATTTAGAACTTCTCCAAATTTTATGTTAAATAAAATCAATATTTTTTATTTGAATTTATAAACAAAGTTTTATTTTATATATACGTATATATATATATATAATTTGTCTTATTATATATATATGTAACGTATACATATATGTGTATGCATGTGCAACAGAGAAATGTGTACATGATTTGATATTCCCATGTATAGATGTTGAAATTTACACCGCAACAGATTTATTAGCACCTCTTGTATTTGATTTACAGTCTAAATGTGTGTATTTGCATCATAGTAATATAAAATACACAAATATATTAAATGTTAGTCAAAAATAATTTATAAATAAATAATGATTTAAATTTAATTTATATATATGTATGTAGATATATATAATAGTTAAATCACTAAATTAATTAATTTTAAAATAATTTTAACATATATATATTCATAAGTAACACGAAAGCCGTGAATAATTTAGTAAAATATTATTTATTTTATTTTATTTTAAATTAATTTATGTAGTACATTATAACTATATATATATTAATATAAATTATGAAATTAATTGTTTTAAATAAATTTCTATAGATTTTTATCCCATCCAAAAATATATAATTTTTTAACTTAATTTCCATTCGGCTTTTGCATTTTTAAATATTAAATAAGTAAATAATACCTTTAGGAAACGTCCATTGGGGTAATGACCATTTAATACAGACCAAGCGAAATTTATGGGAATGATAAATAAAAATACTACATATTGATTAAAAATTACCAGGTAGTATAGTTGTAAACATTCAGAAGTAAGGAATAAAAGAAAAAGAAAATGCAATAGAGAAAACAATTATTAAGAAGTCGTTGTTTTGAAAAAGATTTTCCAAAATCTAACTCCACGTGAAAGATTTGATAAAATGGTTTTCTTGGGAAAGTTCCTTGAAATGCTTTGAAAAGTTTTTCAAAGGATTTACAAAGGAGCTATTGTTTTGGAAAAAATTTATAATTTGGGAAATTCATAAAATAGAAATTTTGTTAAGGTAAAGGTTTGTGAATAAAAAGAACTTGTGGAGCTAAAAGTTTTGATTAAAAGGTTTTCAGAAAAAAGGGTTTTTATTTTTAAAACTGTTAGTCTAAAATTTTATTTAGTTTAAAAGTTTTTAGGTTAAAGATTTTTTGATGAAGTGATTTTTCTTTTTGAAATAAATGCAAAGTAGAGCTTAGGTTGGACTTGATGATTTTTCTACTTCATAAATTTGGAAGTTCTTTAAATTCTTCTTTTTAAAAGGAATATAAAACTTGACTAAAAATAATGAAGAAGGCATTTAAGTAGGAAATATATAGATGAATGAAGCAGTGGAAGATTTGGATCGAAATACCGCTAGGAACTTATAAAATATGATTAGTAATCTAGTTAGAGATAATATATGACAAATAATGAGAATGAGGTAGGAAAATGTTTAGATGTGAGTTTACATGTCTGCTCCACTTTTTATTGTTTAAAATTGTACAAGATATTTTTGAATATTTTGATCTAAAAGACTAACTTTCAAATGAATAAATTTTTGATGTTGAAAGTATCTGAAAAAGGGAAAATATTTTGATTCTTTTAGAATTAAGCAACTCTTTTTGAAATTTTTGATGTTTTGATTTAGCAACTGAGTTTTTAAATGCTTTGGATTAAAAACCCCACTTTCAAAGAAGTAAGTCTTTAAAGTAAAAGTACTAGAGAAGAAAAATTATTTTTCCAAACAATTTTTAGAACATCTGAATTTGGGGTCAAGAATAAAGCACTAAATGTTTTCAAAATTGTGAAAAATCGGTTCAAATATTTCTTGAAGGTTTTGTCAATTTTTTTTAATAAAAACGGAATAGGTATCTGAATGAAATAAAACATGGTATTTAGATGCTTTTAAGAATCCAATTCCCCAAACTGTTTTTGGAACGTTGGAAATTCTTTTGAAAAGCATGCTTAAAGGTTTTCCTTTGAAGATGTGGAAATTCTTTTGTAAGATTGAATTTCAAATGTCGCATACTAACGTGATATGGATTTCTAAGTTAATATTTTGGAGTAGATAGAGATCGCAATTTCAGTAAGAAGGGTTAAAGGTGTCAGGACATGAATAAAATAAATCTAGTATGTACAACATGATCTAGAAATTTGAAATCAGTCTCAAGCAATTATTTACAGAATGTGGGTAAAGTGTAAAGATATTCCAGATTTATAGTTAGGTTGTAAGTTAAATTACCCTTGGAATGTGAATTTCCATATTTTGATTTATTGCGAGCATGCTCCGTGATTCCCATAAATTATCTAATTCCTTAAATAAGTAAAAGAGCGGCGTTTGAATATATAAAGGGTGGCTTGGCTTTTTGACACCTGTTATTTGAATAATTAACTGATTTTAAATATTGAAATATTATTTTTATCAGTCAAATAATGAATTCTGATTTATGAATATATATATATATATATATATATATATATATATATGTTTAGAAAGCTATGATTTAAAAGTTTAAATTATAATTTCTGAAAAATATTTACCTTTCTATTATAGGATATAATTATATATATGTGTGTGTACATAACTTTTGATATAAAATTCAAAGTAAAATATACATAAATTAGAATAAATGCATATAAGTGGCTATCGATGTTTGTATGTTAGTTATAGGGTATATGTAAAAATTTATAGAAGTAATACAAGACAAAAGCATGTTAATATATGCCTGTATATAAGGCAAAAACTTGTTCATATGGTAAAACAAGCTAGGTATATGTATGTATGTGTTTATATATATATGTGTGTGTGTGTATGCATGTATACAAGGGGACAGAATGATGAATGCATATCTTCTTAAGCACAAAATAGATCAAATCATACACAAATTATCAAATCAACTAGGATTTCAAATTAAGTAATTTTCAAATCAGGTCGCGGTTAAAATATCAAAGAAAAAAAGAAGAAAAAAAAATAATTACTGTCAAAGAGGATGGGCTTCAGCCCTGTTCAAAACTTACTCCATCCGTCTTCTCTTTAAAAGCCCATGTATTCTTTACGTGAAAAAAAAAATTTCAACCTACAAAGCAAACAAAGAAAAAAAGGAATAAAAGAAGCTTCCATTAAAACTTGTAGAGGATCAAATAATCAAGGTTTCGGGAAAAGTAGATCAAGCAAAAGAAAAGCAGTGCCTTTTTGTCAAAGCTTTGAGTAAAACTAATTTTCTTTCTTCACTTGCTAGGAGCTGATTCAACTATATACTTGTAGATTTAAATGTAAATGCTTTTGATTGTCAAGTTGTTCATATGCAAGAAGTGTCTGCGATTATATATGAATGTATATCATGTTGTATAACTGTAAACCCCAAAAAGCCTGTACTTCATTCTTTTGTTCTGCTCTGTTATTTGAGAAAACTGCTATGCCCGACTTCTAAAATCTCTACCTCACAATCTAGTTATTTTTAGGTAATGATTTAAAAAGGAAATTTGTACGTTTTCGAATATACTTTCTATTAGAAATGGTTTCATTGAATATTATTAAGTATAGAAGACGAAAGGTGTTTTACAGTAAGTAACCCCAATATGAGTGAAATTCAAGAATCATACTTTAACCATTTGATTATATAAACATTATTGTCTTTCGAAATAATGAATTTTGGAGGAAGTTTGGACATTTCTAGTCGAGAAGAAAGTGAGGAAAAGGAAGATGAACAGGTTTTGGTTTTCGGTCAAATTCCGACGAACTACTCAATTTCGTGTGTAGAGTTCTGGCCTGGAGGTAGCTTAGCTGTTAGGGAGTTCACGAAAAATGATGCGGTATTTTAGTCGTGGGCGTGGTGGTTGGTCGTAAGCGAAGTAGGGTTAGGAAGTGAATTTTTGTCGTGTTCGGTTTTCAAAAAATGATGGCGACGTGGAGGACTTATAGGCATGCGGCATGGGGGGATTGGAAGAGGAGAAGTTGGCGAAGCTTCTGGTGCAATTTGGCGATGGCCGGTGGTCGGTGGTGGTCCAGCGACGTGCATGATTGGGAAATGAAGTGCTCCAGTTTTTCGGTTGAAGTTCGAGATTTCGAACTAGGGGTTTGATCGGGTTTTCAGGTGTGTGGTCGAGTAGGGATGGACGTGGGTATATGCTCAAGGGGTCGACGGTAAAAGAGAGGTGGTCGGCGATGCATGCATGTGCATGATGATGTGCACGGTGTGTTTGCAGAAGAAAAAAAAGAAAGGAAAGAAGAAAAGAAGGGGCAGTAGGAATAAAGAAGAAAGGAAAAAAGGAGAAAGGGGTGTAGCCTGTTTCTTTTGTGGGCCGAGCGTGGCCATTGGCTTATTTTCTTAAAAAGTAATTTAACAATTTATTTTATAATCTTTTAAACTTCAAACATTATTTCCCTCTTTTACTTGAATCCAATCAACGTGATAACCTCTACATTTTGATCTTACCGTTTAGTATTTTAAGCCAAATATTTTGTTAATTTTCGGCAATACAAAAATAAAATTAATTTTAATAATTAAAGTTAATAAATATTTAAATCCAAAATTATACAATCTTAAGTTAGTTAATAAAGCTAGTATTAGATGGATTGTTAATTTTAATTAGAATTAATAATAAAAGGTTTTTATAATTGATTTAAATTTTAAGTAATTAGGTTAGGAATATAATTAGATTTGGTTAATTTAAATTAGTTAAATGTTGTTTTGTTAATTGTTTTAATGTTGGTGATAAATCGTTAAAATAGTTAACAATATGTGATTTGGCTTAATCACTCTTGAATATCTATTTTTAATTGTTCGGTGCCTGTGACACTAGTAGCCAATGAATTGAAGGGATGAAATAAAACATTGACATGTTTTATTGGAAACAAACATTGTAATAAATTTCCATATGTAGTTGTGACACCGTAAATATGAATTGCTTTGTTTAAAAACAACTTGGCCTTTGAAAAATCAATCATTTTGATTCGATGAGATCGGGATCGGATATCTGTATTATTCGAAAACCACATCGATCCAAAATAAACGATCGAGTTGGGAAGATTCCAAGGAAAGATCCAGGATGAAGATTTCAAGGTACAAGGGTTATTTGTCACTAGCTCTGAAGGTGATTCTAATATAGGTGTGTGGAAATGGTGCCTCCGGTTCCGTTAAAACTCTGAACAGACTTGCATGGGTAAATGCTATCAGAACATCATCATTAGAGGATGATGAGCATTCCAAGTAAATGTGTTCTTGAAAGGTAATCGTAGCCTCAAGCCTCATCAACCGAAAATGACTAAAATATAGGAGATGGTGAAAGGCTAAGTGGGTCGCACCCAATTAGCATAAGCTTGTCCCTATCTAGAGTCTCTATTTTATTCGGTATGTTTGGTGCGGTTGCTGATCCCAACCGTAGGGTAATCTTATTTGGACTATCCGGGTTAGGGGTAGTCTAGTCTTGTTTAGCAGGGGAACCCGGCATGGTCCTCGGTGTTATTCTATCTAGAGATGCAACGTGACAGGTGGTACCCCAGTGGCCCAGTCATTGTATGGAACCCACTTTCCAATAAGTGCCTTTGGTCTTAGTTGTATACCTAATGTGTTGGAATTTAATTAATGTAACAATTTCAACTATGTAAATAATTTACTTGAAACCCTAGGCATTGTTATAATATCACTGGATTTCCTATCAGAGTACTTTGGTTATCGTAAGGGAAAAACCTGTCCATGTTTATGTGTAGCGTGGTCTTACGAGATACCCTTATTTTCAAATGGTTTTCAATTTAAAATAATATAACCGTTTTACTCACACCAGATCCATGTCTGACCCAGAGTTTATTTTCTGTTTTTCCTAAACTCTTAGGTACTCAAATTTTTATGAGTAGCCAAGTGATCCAGGTTTGCTCTCGACATATTTTGGACGAGGAGTTGGTGGCTTCAACGTACCTAGCTATTATCTATATTCCATTGTATTGGTATCTATGTCTGTATTTTGGCTTGTAATGAATAGGCAGGTCATTATGACTGTTTGGATATGATGCATGTATAATTATGACTCTAATGAATTGTATTAGTGACTATGTGATATATGTTATGTAATATATATTCTCCGTTCTGCTGTGAGATGCTGTGATTTGTTTAGTTGTTTCTTTCTATCTATTTTTTTTCTACCTATTTCTTTCTATATTAAGACTCGTCTTTCGAAGTGACAAGGGCAGTCCGTCACATTTGGTATCAGAGCACTAGGTTGAGTGAACACCTAGTCTTTTGGGTTAATACAAATGTTGAGAGAGCGTATATGTAAATTTATAAATATATACACACACACATCGCTGATGGTTAGATCATCTTTGATAAAATATTATTAGTGCCAACTTTGTAATGTATTTCGTCCAAGTGCTAAGTATCCTCTTACTATATCCAGGTAGTAAACAATGAGAACAAGGGGAAGATGAGGAAGGGGAGCCAATAGCACAACAACCACTAATGGAAGAACCCCTAATGTTAGAGGTGGCGGAGTAGTTGTTGACGCCGTAGCTCCAGTACAGCCTCATGTAAACTTCGCAACTCTGTGTAAGGACTTTGCGCATCTAGGACGAAGATCCTTTACGGGTACTGGATGTATTATTGAGGTACAAGCTTGATTGCACTCTTGTCAGAGAATTTTCAAAGGTTTAGGTCTTTCAGATGAACAGAAATGAGTCTTGGCATCATGGCATTTACAAGAAGGTGCGGCTGCATGGTGGGATTCAGTCACGACGAATGTCCCCGAAGATGAATTTTCATGGGATAAATTCAAGGAGGTATTCGAAGAACAATTCAAGCCAACGGTGGGTAAGACCCGGTTATTCAGGAGTTTCCTAGATCTCAAGCAAGAAGACATGTCAGTGGCTGAGTACGAAACGAAGTTCAATGAGTTATCCTGTTATGGCTCTGGACTCATTGACGCCCCACTTAAGAAAAATGAAATGTTTGTATTAGGTGTGAGGGTAGAATTCCATGAGAAGATGACTGCTCATCTTATAGGATCATTTGTGGTCTTGTGGATATGGCATTGAGGTATGAAGAACATTTGAAGAAGAAACCCTCGGTAGCAGCTGCAACATCAAGTGGCGGTGCTGCTAATTTGAATAAGAGAAAATTTAACCCGAATTGGAAGAAACAAGGGAAACGAAAACAAGGAGGCAAACATGCGAACAGTGAGTGTTATAATTGCAAGAAGAAAGGTCATGTTGCCGGATTTTGTCCGAGACGTGAAGTTCTGAAGCAGAAAAGCGGACCTATTTCTCAAAGGCTTTTATAAGACTCTATGTTTCAATTACCACCAGCCCGGGCACATGGTGAAGTACTGCCCACTGATACGTAAGTTGCAGCAGCCTAAGGTTTTTGCTATCAAGACTGAACCATCAGCTTCGACAGATGCGAATGGTAAAAAGTCCTTAAATATACCTTACTTTTAAATGGTATTTATGTTAGAGTATTGTTTAATTCTGATGATTCTCTTAGCTTTATTTATTTGGGGCCTTAATGAAATTTCACCTTATTCCTAGTACCGTTGAAAACTCTATTTGTATATCCAATCCCATAGGAGGAGTGGCCCAAGTACATATGATTTGTGAAGGCTAAAAATCTTATCTTTTTCATAGCTTTTCGTGTGACCCCTATGCATTAGATTTTAAAGGATTTGACCTTATACTTGGTATGGATTGGTTAACAAAGTATAAAGGTGTCCTCGATTATGAGGAGAGGACCATATCTTTGGAAACCGAGTTGGGAAGGACTGCAAGGGTAGAATGTGATAACCCTGAAATTCATATGTGTAGTCTCTTGCATGTGCTCGAAGCATCTCAAGAAGGATTAGGGTCCATAGAAGTTGTTAAAAACTTCCCTGACGTTTTCGAAGAAGTTAATGGTTTACCCCCGCATCGAGAGATATAATTTCGCATTGATTTAGTTCTAAGGGCAAGACCTGTAGTTCAATTAAAAAGGAAAATGGCTTCGAAGTAGAGGGAAAATTTGGTGAGTCAAACATAAGATTTGTTTGGGAGAGGATTGATTAGATCTAGTCGTTCGAGCTGGGGGTCTGCTGTGGTGTTTGCGGCTAAGTCGGATGGATCGTTAAGATTATGTATAGACTATATGGAGTTGAATAAGCTTACCACTAGGAATTGGTGTCCCTTACCTCGCATCGACAATCTTTTTGACCAGCTTCATGGAGCTACTGTATTCTCACAGATGGATTTAGCTTTTGGATTTCGTTAGTTGAGGGTTGCTGAAAATAGTATACCCTTAACTGCAGTTAAAGGGCTTGACTGTTTCTTTGTGTGGCTTGTTATGCCTTTTGGGCTAACCAATGCACCGACTTATTTTGTTGATCTAGTGAACCGTGTCTTCTGAGATGATCTGGACAAGTTCATGTTAGTATTCATCGACAACATTCTTATCTACTCTAAATCAGAGTAGGAGCATAGACATTATCTGGAAGTTGTATTGGAAACTTTGAGAAGGCATGTCATAAAGGCAAAGTTTTCGAAGTGCAATTTTTGGAAATCGAATGTAAATTTTTTAGGGCATATTGTATCGGGAGATGGTATTTCAATGGACCCAAAAAATAATGGTGGCTTTTGAGGAGTGGAAGCAACCACGGACTCCTACGGAGGTTCATAGTTTCCTTTGTTTGGCAGGATACTATAGGAGATTTATTCGAGATTATTCTAAGATTTCCTCTCATTTGACCAAGTTGACTAAGAAGGGAGAGAAATTTGAATGGACTCCAAAGTGTGAAGAGGCGTTTCAAGAATTAAAAGTGAGATTAACCAGTGCACCCGTTTTGGCTATTCCAGATTGGAACAGTGAATTCACAGTTATACAGATACTTGTGGGGTAGGATTAGAAGCTAATTTTATGTAGAGTGGTAGGGTGATTGCATATGCGAGCAGCCAATTGAATCCTCATGAGAAAAACTATGCTATGCATGACCTAGAGTTATCGGCTGTTGTCTTTGCACTGAAAATGTGGAGACACTACCTGTTGGGTAAGGATCCTTCTATTTTCTTGTTTAGTTTCTTCTTAACCTTTAGGGATTTAGGAGTGAACTTCTTTATTGTATTAGGTGAAAAGTTCGAGCTCTTCACGGATCATAAAAGCCTGAAGTATCTTTTCACCCAGAAGGATATGAACCTGAGACAACAAAGGTGGTTGGAATTTCTAGCATATTATGATTTGGATATTCTCTATACACCGGAAAAGGCTAATGTGGTGGTGAACGCTTTGAGTAGGAATGCAGTTCTATTGCTTTTGGAGGTTACCTCGACTCTCCTAGAAAGAATAGCAAGCGAGCAAAAAACGGATAGAAGCCTAAGGGCGATCATCAGAAAGGTTTAGGGGTAGTGCACCAGTTTTAAGGTTGATAGCCGGGGAGTTTTGAGGATCAATGGAAGGATCTGTTGTCAAGAATCTTAGGCAATAAGTTTAGTCAGAATGCTATTGCTCTAGGTTGTGTATCCATCTAGGTATCTTCAAGATGTATAGGGATATGAAGCGAATGTTTTGGTGGAAGGGTATGAAGAAAGATATCTCTATCTTTGTTAATAAGTGTGTAAGCGACCAGCAGATAAAAGGCGATCAGCAGAAAACAGTGGGACTGTCACAAACTTTGGAGATTCCAAATGGTCGTAGGAGATGATATCGATGGATTTCATCAATGGGTTGCCCAGGACTAGAAAGGGGAATGGGGGAGTGTGGATTATTATAGACAAGTTTACCAAGAGCGCTCACTTTATTCCGATTAAATCAACTAGAACTGCAGCTTCCTTGGTAGAGATTTTCATGAGGGAAATCGTGAGATTGCATGGAGTTCCCATAAGCATAATAAGCGATCGTGACCCGATTTTTACCAGTAAATTTTGGGAAGCTTTGCAAACAGCCTTGGTACAAAGTTAAATTTGACCACTACTTATCATCCTCAAATAGATGGGCAAACTGAGAGGTTAAATTGTATTTTGAAAAATATGTTGAGGGCCTGCATTTTGGACTTTGGTGGGACTTGGGAAGATCATCTACATCTGGTAGGATTTTCTTACAATAACAATTTCCAAGCATGCATAAAGATGGCACCTTATGGAGCACTCTATGGAAGGCCGTGCAGATCACCAGCTTGTTAGGTGGAGTCAGGAGATTGTTTAATCCTTTGTCCAAATATGATTCGAGAAGCGTCTGAGAAAGTCGAACCGATCAAGAAGAAAATGAAGACAGCCCAGAATCGTCAGAAGAGCTACGCCGATAAAAGGTGGAGAGTTCTGGAATTGCAGTTGGAGACCTGGTATTTGTTAAGATTTCTCCGATAAGAGGAGCAATTAGACTTTGAAAGACTGAAAAATTGGCTCCAAGTATATCTGACCTTTTCGTATTCTCGAAAGGATTGGTACTCTTGCGTATAGGATTGAATTACCGGAAAGGATGGTTGGGATTCATAATGTATTCCACATATCTCATCTAAGGAAATACGTGCATGATCCATCATTGGTTGTAGAACCATCAGTCTAGGAAGATTTGGAGGTTGAACCAAACTTGACCGTAGTTAGGCATCTAGTTCAGCTTATTGATTAGGATGACAAGAAGCTCCGGAATACGGTAGTGAAGTTGGTTAAGATCCAATGGAGTGAGGATCCCAGAGATTGTACCTGGAAACTCTGGATAGTGTGAAGGAAGCCTATCCGGAATTGTTGTCAGGATAACTAGTGTTGTTTTGTTCTGTGTGTAACTATTTGTTATGGATATTAGGATATGACTAATGTATGTGCTTTGCTATATGAATATAATACTTTTTGTTACAAGTTGAATTATTTCTTTGCTTTTAAATTTCGGGGACGAAATTTTTTAAAGGGGAAGGAATGTAACGACCCGAATTTTTGATACCTGTAATTTGAATAGTTAACTGATTTTAAATATTGAAATATTAGTTTTATCAGTCGAATAAAGAATTCTGATTATGAAAATATCTCTATGTATATATTCGGAAAGCTATGATTTAAAAGGTTAAATTATAATTTCTAAAAAATATCTAAATAAAAATTCCACCTTTCTATTATAGGATATAATTATATGTATATGTATGTATGTATATATATATATATATATATATATCTGTGTGTGTGTGTGTCTATGCATATCTTTTGGTATAAAATTTAAAATAACATATATATACACACACATAAACAAGAATAAATACATATAAGTGGTTATTGATGTTTGTATGTTAGTTATAAGGTATATGTAAAAATTTATAGAAGTAATACAAGACAAAGGCATGTTAATATATGTTTGTATGTAAGGCAAAACATGTTCATATGACAAAACAAGCTATGTGTGTATGTGTTTATATATATATATATATATATATATATATATATATATAAAGTATATATATGTATATAAGGGACAAAATGATGAATGCATATCTTCTCAAGCACAAAAAAGATCAAATCACACACAAATTATCAAATCAACTAGGATTTCAAATCAAGTAATTTTAAAATCAGGTCATGGTTAAAAAAAATCAAAGAAAATAAAAGAAGAAGAAAAAAATTTCAGTACAAAAGGATGGGCTTCAACCCTGTTCAAAACTTACTCCCTCCCTCTTCTCTATAAAAACCCATGTATTCTTCATGCAAAAAAAAACATTCCAACCTGTAAAGCAAAGAAAGGAGAAAAAAGGAATAAAAGAAGCTGCCATTATAACTTGTAGAGGATCAAATACTCAAGATTTCAGGAAAAGTAGATCAAGCAAAAGAAAAGCAGTGTCTTTTTTTCAAAGCTGTGAGTAAAACTAATTTTCTTTCTTCAATTCTTGGGATCTGATTCAACTATTTACCGTAGATTTAAATGAAAAAGCTTTGGATTGTCAAGTTGTTTATATGCAAGAAGTGTTTGTGATTATATATATGACTGCTTATTATGTTGTATAACTATAAATCCCAAAAAGCATGTACTTCATTCTTTTGTTCTGCTATGTTAATTGAGAAAACCACTATGCTCAACTTCTAAAATCTCTACCTCACAACCTAGTTAGTTTTAGGTTATGGTTTAAAAAGGAAATCTATACGTTTTTGAATATACTATGTTTTGAAAATAGTTTCATTGAATATTATTAAGTATAGAAGATGAAAGGCGTGTTTTACAGTAAGTAACCCAATATGAGTGAAATTCGAGAATCATACTTTAACCATTTGATTATATGAACATGATTGTCTTTCGAAATAATGAATTTTGGAGGAAGTTTGCACATTTTTAGTCAAGTAGATAGTGGGGAAAAGGAAGATGAATGGGTTTTGGTTTTCGGTCAAATTCCGACGAACCACTCAATTTGGTATGTCGAGTTCTAGCCTGGAGGTAGCTTGGTTGTTGAGGAGTTAACGAAAAATGGTGCGGTATTTTAGTTGTGGGTGTGGTGGTCGGTCTTAGGCGAAGTAGGGTTAGGAAGTGATTTATGGTCATGTTCAGTTTTCAAGAAATGGTGGCGACGTGGAGGACTTATAGGCGTGCGGTATGGGGGGGATTGGAAGAGGAGAAATTGGAAAAACTTCTGGTGGAATTTGACAATGGTTGGTGGTGGTCCATCGAGGTGCACGATTGGGAAACGAAGTGCTCCAGTTTTTCGGCTGAAGTTCAAGGTTTCGAACTAAGGGTTTTGTCGGGCTTTCAGGTGTGTGGTCGAGTAGGGGTGGACGTGGGTGATGTGTTCGAGGGGTCGGTGGCAGGAGAGGGGTGGTCTGCGATGCATGCACGATGTGTTCACAGAAGGAAAAAGAAGAAGAAGGGGCGGTAGGAACAAAGATGAAAAGAAAAAAGGAGAAAGGGGTGTAGCCTGTTTCTCTTGTGGGCCGAGCGTGGCCATGGGCTTGTTTTAAAAAAAAGTAATTTAACAATTTATTTTATAATCTTTTAAAATTCAAACATTATTTCCCTCTTTTACTTAAATCCAATCAACATGATAATCTCTACATTCTGATCTTACCATTTAGTATTTTAGGCCAAACAAACTTGTTAATTTTCGGTAATATAAAAATTAAATTACTTTTTAATAATTGAAGTTAATAATATTTAAATCCTAAATTAATAAAATAATAAGTTAGTTAATAAAGTTTGTATTAGATGGATTGTTAATGTTAATTAGAATTAATAATAAATGGTTTTTATCATTGATTTAAATTTTAAGTAATTTGGTTAGGAATATAAACAGATTTGGTAAATTTAAATTAGTTAAATGTTGATTTGTTAATTGTTTTAATATTGGCTGTAAATCATTAAAATAGTTAACAATATGTGAATTGGTGTATTTACTCTTGGATATCTATTTCGAATTGTTCTGTGCCTGTGACACTAAGTAGCCAATGAATTGAATGGATAAAATAAAACGTCGACACATTTTATTGGAAATAAACATATGTAATAAATTTCCATGTATATTTGTGACACCCTAAATATGAATTGTTTTGTTTAAAAACAACTTGGCCTTTGAAAAATCTATCGTTTGGATTCGATGAGACCGGGATCGGATATCAGTATTATTTGAAAACCACATCGATCCAAAATAAACTATCGAGTTGGGAAGGTTCAAAGGAAAGATCCGGGATGAAGATTACAGAGTACAAGGGCTATTTGTCACTAGCTCGAAGGGTGACTCTAATATGGGTGTAGTGGAAATGGTGCCTTTCGTTCCGTTAAAACCTCGAACAGACTTGTATGGACAAATGCTATCAGAACATCGTCATTAGAGGATGATGAGCATTCCAAGTAAATATGTTCTTGAAAGGCAATCGTAGCCTCAAGCCTCATCAACTGGAAATGAAGATGCAGCAAGGCTAAGTGGGTCACATCCAATTAGGATAAGGTTGTCCCTATCTAGAGTCCCTATTTACTCGGAATGTTTGGTGCGATTATTGAACCCAACCGTGGCGTAATCTTATTCGGACTATCCAGGTTAGGAGTAGTTCGGTCTTGTTTAGCAGGGGATCCCAGCATGGTCCTCGGTGTTATTTTATCTAGAGATGCACCGTGACAGGCGGTACCCTGGTGGCCCAGTCATTGTATGGAACTCACTTTCCAATAATTGCCTTCGGTCTTAGTTGTATACCTATTATGCTGAAATTTAATTAATTTAACAATTTTAGCTATGTGAATAATTTGCTTGAAACCCTAGACATTCTTATAATATATCTGGATTTCCTGTCAAAATATTTTTATTATCGTAAGGGAAAAACCCGTCCGTGTTTATATGCGACTGGTCTTACGAGATACCCTTATTTCCAAATGGTTTTCAATTTAAAATAATTTTACCATTTTACTCACACCAGACCCATGTCTGACCCAGAGATTATTTTCTGTTTTTCCTAAACTCTTGGGTACTCAAATTTTTACAAGTAGCCAAGTGATCCAGGTTTTCACTCGCCGTATTTTGGAGGAGGAGTTGGAGCAGGTGGCTTCAATGTACCTAGCTATTATCTATATTCCGCAATATTGGTATCTATGTCTGTATTTTGGCTTGTAAAGAATGGGCAGGCCGTTACAATTGTCTGGATATGATGCATGTATAATTATGACTCTGGTGAATTGTATTAGTGATTATGTGATATATCTTATATAATATATATTCTTTTTTCCGCTGTGAGAACTGTGATTTGTTTAGTTCTTTCGTTCTATCTATTTTATTTTCTACCTATTTCTTTCTATATTATGACTCATCTTTCGAAGTGAGAAGGGCGGGCCGTCACAAAGGGTATGCCAAAAGGAAAAGAGATGTGTAAGATATGGATACTCATTTCCGTAGTTTACACTGTCTGTTTCAATAAAATAAAAAGAAATTATCCCTTGTAATTCCAAAAAAGCAAAAATATCACTTGTGTTTTATTTATGAAATTAAACGGCAATTCTTTTTGGAAGGATAGCTCTAATAAAATAAAATATAGAAATGAATGTTATAGTTTAGAAATTAGTACTTAGAAATAAGAAACATATATATAGCGTAACTTACAATGGTATTTGTATTAGTTATAAACAACTTAGAATTATAGGATTAGGATTGATGGACATTAATTACAGATTTAATAGGCAATATATTTGTAAGTCATAGTGAATAAAAAGGAAATTAGATAAGGGATTGATTAAGGAAATCTAATATGGTATTTATGGAGGAATTGAATACTCATAATAAGTGAATTATGAAATTAGTTAATGGATTTAAAGAGATTAAATAACGATTTATTAGAAATTGTCGATTTTGACATTAGTGACAAGTTATTATGGGTAAATAATTATTAGAACTAAGGAGTAAAATTTAGAAAGGCGGGTAATAAGGAAATGACATTCTAGGAATGTACATTTTAAATTAGTAAGAAGCATTAGGACCCTAACATAATGATTAAGGCTAGCTTGCAGCAAAATTTTCTTATAGAATTTTTAGATTGAAATCACTAGTTGTCTCCTTTAAGGAAAAGTATTTGATATGGTATAAGGCATGTTCCTATCTTATCGCTATGTTAATTTTAGAGACAGGATTAGACCAGTATGTATGTATGTATGTATATATATATATATATATATATATATATTAAGGAACATCGTAAATAAGGAAATTTTATAAGGACGCTTGACTAGCGATAAATCGAAGATAAGACTGGAAGTTAGTAAGAAAACTAGAATAGAATGCTTCAAATCCAAAGCTTGTGGAGGGTCACCATTCACCTCGAATATGATAAGGTGTAGAAAGATATAAAGAGGATTTTCTAATTGAACAAGGATGAAGAAAGAGCTACTGAATTTTTTCTAGAATTTTAACATGCTAAAAGGAGTAAAGAAAAGCAAGGTAAGCCTAGAGGGATGTTATTACCATTGGAGGTTCCGACTTGGAAATGAGAGCATGTATTGATGAACCTTATAGTTGGGTTGCCTAAATGCAATGAAGCTATATAGATTATACTAAATTGGCTCATTTTGCTTCCATTGGAAGCAATAAGATTGTAGCATCTCTAGCACAGATTGTATTAAAGGATGGTGCAACTACATGGAGTTCCAGTTAGCATTATCAGTGATGGAGACCCTTTATTCATTAGGGAATTTTGGAGGAGCCTTCCAATTTGCTTTAGGAATGACTTTGGATCTTAGCGCCACTTATCATCCGCAGACCAACGGTTAGACGTAAAGGGTGAATAAAATTTTGAGAAATTGTGGATAGCTTGCATTATGGATTTTGGAGGACCTTGGAGAGGGTAGTAGTGTTGAGGTGGCGTATAAGGACAGCACAGGACAATTAGGGGTCCTATGTTGACAAGCGAAGATAGGAATTTGGTTTTCTTAGTCAAGGACATGGTATTTGTTAAGGTTTCCCCTATTAGAAAATTTATAAGGTTTGGTACTTCTGGAAAATTGATGCCTAGGTTTGTTAGGCCTTTCCCAATTTTAGAGTGGGTGAGAGGGAACTTGCTTATTAGATGGAGCTTCCGAACTAGTTAGTGGGAGTTCTTGACCTCTTTCATGTTACATATTTGAGGAAATGTCAGTACGACATTGCCTATGTAGTAGAGCCTGATCAGACACTTGATGTTGAAATAGAGCCTATCCCCTCTTCTGCTTCTGCCCGCATAGTAGAGCACAGCACGAGAGGCTTCGTAATAAAGAAATTGGGTTGATTAGAGTAAAAAGGGAGATAGCCCAATGGAAACCAAAGGAAAGGTGAAGGTTTCTCACCTGGAGCTTTTCTTTGGTAAACCTTTCTCTCCAAAAATATGGGTTTTTGGTTGCAGCGTGGTTGATAGATTGGATGGTAGGAGATGGTTGCCACACATTTCACTATTATTTTTGCACTCATGTAGAATTTTATGTATATTTGGGATGTTTGTGTACATGTCAATATGTCACGACCTTGCATTCACACTAGGATTTAGCTCACCTATAGTATGTTTGCATACATAATCACATTACATCGTTCGTTGAGTAAATGGTTGTGTAGATTATCTTAAATAAATTGGTTGTATAACATAGTTGTTTAATGCACGTTACATTATCTTCCCTTGGCGATTTCGGGGGTGAAATCCTTTTTATGGAAAGGAGGATGTAACACCCAGTAAAATTTGATAAGAAATTAAGTAAATAAAATAAGGTTACAACTAAAAAATCTGTAAATGTCAGAATTTCACAACAGGAGTTACACCATTGCGTCCATGGTGATTATCTGATTAATTTCCATATATAATATGTTGAAATCAAAGTTAAATTAAAAATTTATGGGCGTTTGTAGTTTTCAAATTGAATTAATTCAAAATATTTTAAATTTGAATATTTGAGTTTGAAATAAAAAGTTGGAATTTTGAATTTCAAAATATTGGCCGAGATTAATGTTTGAGGAAACGTTTGAGTTAACATGAGTTAAAAATAATTTAATTCGGTAATTAATATATTAACTAAAAATTAACTAAAATATAAAAGCAGCGGTCATAGAAGGGGGGACCGATCGACCACCTATGGTTAATGGTCGATTGATGGAGTGAAAGCGGTGTGGAGGGGATAGCTAGAGTTTTGGTTATTTTAAATGGTCTGGATTTGTTTGATTTTGATCCAACGGTTATGGTTATGTTTTATCTCTATAAATAGACCCCTAGACCCTCTCTTTTCCTTTATAAAATTTTAGAAACATTAGCGAAGCTCTATCAAAATCTCTCCCTTTAGGGTTTCAGAAACAGTAAACTTTATGGTTAGTAATTCTAGTTTCTAACCTTTAATTTGAATTACTTCTTTTCCCTATCTTATATTTCTGGAATCTAATCTTTATATACAATCTATTTGTTGTACATTCAAAAAAAAGAAGATCTAACGGAGAATTAGGAGTGGTAGAAATCAAATCTATTCTTCTTCTTCTTTAGATTCCAGAATCAGTTAGGATTTTTAGGTAAAAGGTTTATATGTTAATTCTTCTGATTTATGATTCTATTCCTCTGGTTTTTGGTTATTAATCTAATATCTATATACAATTCACTTTGTTGCATAAAGAGGGTGATCTGAAAGAGAGTTAGGCATGGTGGAATTAAATCTTGTTAGGAAGCAAACAATTCTCTATGAGTGGAAATATCAAGTTTTTCACATTTTTGTATTGAATGGTATTTATTTGGATTTAATATATGCCTTGGAAAATTTTGGTAAATGAAAACATAACATCTAAAACCCCCAAAATTTCCTAAGTAAATATCAATCTTTGTATATGTTGGAGTTATAATTATCTTTGGTATAGTATATTAGAGTCTAATTAACTACAAGAATTAGATAATCTATGGCCAATTTAACATATTTTCCCTCTTTTGAATTGGAGTGTTAAACAATTCAAAAAGAAAATAAATTAGAAATGATGTGTAAATTATGAATTGACTTGTTTATACTTTGCATCGCCTATTTCTACCACCTAAATAAATAAGAAATTCCTTTCTCACTTCAAATTGTTGTATACGATGGTTGAATTGAATATAGACGATCTACGTTGTGATGATCTATTCATTAAAACAGAAAAAAGATTCTTGTGTATTAATAAGGGATAAGTGTAGATATTCCTTGTTATATAAATCTAGTTTATTTGGCTATGGTAGATGCAGTTCATGTTGGAATTGTAGATTTGTATGAGATTGATATTTCAAAATACCATATAAGCGAATTATTGTCGAATTATTGTGATGTAATGATCAGACCTTAAACTCCGCGTGTAAATATAGAATATATAATATAACTATTGATTATATAATATTGAACATGAAAATTAGTATTATTAGGTTGGTTAAGTAATATTAGTTGTAGGAAAGGAGTTGGAGTAAATCAGGGAATTAATCCATAATTTGGGGCGTAATAAGGGGACACATTACATGGCCTCAACTATTATCCGGGTAGGATGATGTATGTATATATTGGATATATATATATATATATATATATAAGTTATGGCTAAGTTATAGGAATGCAAGGTTAGTCCAAAGCTATATGGAAGTCTGCCCAGTTAAATCTGGCTACGAGCGGTGTGGCTTTGTGGACTAATGTGGGACATCGCCTATAATAAACAACCACAATGGACACAAGGTTAGTCTCAATTCTGTAGGATAAACCTGCCCAGTTAATCTGGCTACCAGTACCTACGAGTAGTCGGAATAGTGAGACGTCACGAATGTGTTAATAGTTATAAATTGCACTGTGGATGCAGTAGGTGAAATTCTTCTGAGGGGTCTGCTTCGGGTTCGAGGTATTAAGTGGTTATGGTAGGGCCCGCCACTTCTTTTTAGGAGAAGTAATAAGTGATTTTATGGGATTTCTTACAATGTCAGCTAGTGAGAACCATGTTGGGACCTGCCTTGGGTTAGATCTTAAATGACGAGGGTCTGCCTATTTTATAGGGCTTAAATGGTCAGAGTATACCTAAGTCCCATTAAAGAGGTATTAAGTGGTTTGGAGGTTCTGTCTCTTGCATCGTTAACGATAGTTGCATTATTATTTGAAAATGCGTTAGGTATTAAAGGACGGGGACCTGCCTAGGTATTAAATGGTTAGCGTCTACCTAATCACTAATAGAAGGTATTTATTGGTTCGGATGCTTTCTCTTGCATCATTGACGTTAGTTGCGTTAGAATTTTGGAATTAGATTGGAAAGGCTTTTGAGCTTACAGTTAAAGTTATCAGTATTTATAGCACCACCATTTAGGGTGACTATTATATTTGGTATTGTCTTAAATATGTAAGACATATTACTTATTTGAATATTATTTTCCAAGTACAATTATGGTAAAGCTTGAGATTTCCATATCACTAGACATTTGTTGTTTTGACCCACTCCTCATTACAACACACAAGTTAGAGGAAGTAGTGTTGATTTTAGGAGGCGAAGGTGGAGATGAAAACTTGTGGTAGTTATCTATAATATATATATATATATATGCCTTTTAAGTATTTCTATTATACCCAGTTCAGATAGTTATGTTATTCTAAGAAATCGTACTATGGAGACTTTATGTAAACATGTTGTAATATTTAACATGTTATGTTTCTGAAATGGTTTTGTTTATGAAATAGGTACTTATTTCTGATATTATATTTTATCCATTCCGCTGTGAGACTCTAAAAGTATAGATAGATAGCTCTGTGTATTGTTTATTATTTTAATTTTATCAACCTAACAGCTCGCCTTATGATAGGCCTAAGGTTCGTCGGGCTTTTATTGGATAAAAAATTAGATTTTTTTTAGGGTGGGTTGTTATAGACGTAGTCGTTAGCATATGCTTCAGTGGGGGTACCAGATTGATGTTTGTCTTCATGAGTGAGAGCAACCTTTGCATTGCCCACGACACATACCAAAATTAGACTTTATCTCCTAGGTTAAGTCTTAGTTTTAAGTAAGGTAAAAGACCATTTCTAAGCTTTAACATACTCCTTCAGACCCAGCAACGCAATGGTGAAGGCTCCATAATCCAGAAATTCTTATTATCTAAGTGATATTTTCTGGTCCAAGTTCCCCATAAGCAGCACTTATTATTAGTTAGGTTGTCAAAGTGTTTCGAGAAGACAGCTTTGTTCCAAACTCTTGTGTTTTTAACTCCAATGCCACCAAAGCTATTAGACCTTTCAATTTTGTCAAAGGCCAAAGTAACAAGTTTCCTAGAATACATATTACCACTCCAGAGGAAATGATTCATGGCATTTCTTACCCGATTCAAGTGCCTCAGAGGAAGAATGAAAGCCTTGCTTCAGTATACAGTCATAGAGTGGATTATATAGTTCATTATTGTCATTATTCCAGCCTGGTCAGGCATTCTATTCATCCAGCTGTTCATGGAAGCAGTAATCTTTTTAAATAGAGAGAGGCAATCAGAGTAGTCTACCTTCCTAGTACATAGAGGCAAGCTAAGGTATTTCATAGAATGATTCATTGGAGGAATGTATACCAAGGCTCGAATTTAAAAATTGATTTGTAAAATTGATCCTTGAATTTATATAATTAATATATATATGTATGTATGTATGTATTTATATATGTATATATATAAATTCAAAACTACTACATATATATAAATTTATACTTTTGTAAATATAATTGTGTATATATAAATAAATATTTATATTTTATAAATATAACGTTATAATGTATTAAAGCTATATACATACTCATATATTTATCGCCACATATATACGTGGAGGGGCTAACATATCTGTTGCAGTGTAAATCCCAGCACTTATAGCACATGCATGTTGAATCATTTACACCTTACATGCGTATTATGTTGCACGTGCATGTACACACACATGTATATATGGTACACATGTAATATACAGATATAACTTTAAAACAAAATATTTTTGACAACATAAATAAACCATTGATTTTACTCAAAAAATATAATTTGGATTGGGTCTAAATAAATTTAGACTTCATAGGTCTAATAAGATTTAAAATGAAATTAATTTTTTGAAATGTACTCATTTAATCCATTGTATGCTGACTCGGTTCCAAAAATGATATTGGATTCAAATAGCATATGCGGTCTAAATTAGCAGCATTAAGACTAACTTATTAAAGCCTATCCGTACAATAGGCTGTCAAGAAAAGTAGTGCCTAAGTTGGGCTGAGGTAATCAAGTACTATGCACTACCTGGCGGATAAGGTAAGCTTAAAGGTTATCCCCAATGTAAAAGCCCGAATTGATTTGAGTTTTGGGCTAATTCTCAAAAAATATTTTGAAATTAAAATAATACTTTTTGAAGGTTAAATTTAAAATGAATAAAAATAATATTTTTAATTTAAAAGGTTGAATTTCAAATAAGCAATGATTTTATAAATATTATGAAATAATTTTCAAAATTTTTTTGAAAATAAAATAATTATTTTTGAAAATTATTAAAAATTAATTTGTTTAATTAAATTAAAAAACAATATATCGATGGATATGGAACATTATCTTAAAATGTTATGGTAATATGTATATAATTTTCAAAATTAATTATTAACTAAAATAGATTTAGTTAAATAAATTAACTAAATGTTAAGAAATAAATAGTGTAATACATATGCAAGATATAAGAGTATCATTTATAGAGCGAATATTTAATTAAAAAGGTTTAAAATGATTAAAATTAAATTAATTAAAATATTAATTAATTAACTAATTAAATTAATTAAATAATATTTGATTAATAAAATGAATATAAGATTATACACAAAGATTATTATATAAATTGATTAAATTGTAAAATGTTATATGAGAATTGAATTCGTATAATATAAATGCATAGTAAAAGGTGGAACAATACGAAACCTTATTAGATTTAAGGAAAAAACACATATGTATAGCACATATAACGTGATTTCTTGTATCTGACACTTAAATCATAAGGGTATTTCATAAGAAATGAATTATTCCATAAGTTGATTTTACTCTAAATGTATATTAAAGATTATGAATCTTTAATACTAAAGTTAACCTTTATCGATTATATATTAACAGATTACCTGCATATTCTTTATTTGTAGATGCTCCTCAATCTAAGGATATTATGTGTAATACTATTGATATATTGGATAAACTAGGTAAGATACACACATGTGTATTTGTTGGTATTCCTCGAGGTACGTACATTTATACTTAAGTCGTCGTGAATAATCATTTTCTATTTTTTTGATACTCCTCTAGGTCGAAATGATGTTAATATTGAAACTAGGCCAGCCGGCATTCTAAATTATGGGTGAATTTTAATTTTTTTTACCTTATTGGATTTTTATTGGGCCGATAATGTCTTATTTTTTTAGAACATTTCTAAATTTTATTTCAACAAAATCCTTTATTTTATTTAAATTTGTATATTATATGGTTTAATTTAATTTATATATCGATACATACATACATTTGTACAGTTTCAAATATATGTGCATATATGCATGTATGTATATATGTATTATATATACATATATATGTGTGAATGTGTAAAATACTAACCTATGCAAGGTGTAACATGCCCGTGTATAGATGTTAGGATTTACATCGCAACGGACCCGTTAGCTCATCCAATATGTAAGTATATATTATTCAAATATATGTATGTATATAAACTATTACTTGTATATATAAATATTACATACATACATATATATGTATATATATATATATATTAGTATATGTTAAGTTTTTTTAAATAATTATATTTAAATGTATAACATATAATATATATACATATATATATACATATATATATATATATATATATATATCTGTGTGTGTTTGTGTGTGTACATATAAAATTTTATAAATAAAATATTGATAATATACATAAATATGAATGAATAAGTTACTTAAATATTAATTTTTCAAACCGTGAATAATGTATGTACAAAAATATATACACATATATATAATAATAAAGTAATTTATTTAATATATACACACACACATAGATATATTTATAATATATAAATATATATTAACTAATTAAATTATAATTCTTTTATAAAATACCAAACCATGTTAGAAGCTCAGAAATAAATTTTTATTATTTTAAAATATATTTTAATTGAATATTCATTCAAAATTATATAAAATATTAAGAATTATTTTTTTACACCCTTGCCAAAAATATATTTGAACTTTTTAGTGAATCCTAAATGATATTTTGAGGTTTGAATTTTTTCCCACATTTTTGTCAGTTTAAATTAATTTTATATTAATTTATCTATTTTCGTCCATTTTAAAAAGTTAACTTTTAAAAACAGAAAATTAATTTTTTATTTTTCCTTTTTTCAGCCAAGTGCTTATTCGGTGCTAATATAATTTTGACATATTTAATAAATATTTTTTACAACGTATTCAAATTAATTTAATTTATTTACAAAGTAGGATGATTCAAATAATATCAAATAATAATAAAATATTAAAAAAATTTACTGTCAAAAATTAAATTTACTATAATACATTATACGTAAAATTATATTACTGATTTTAACAATAATATGCCGTTATTACTAATTATAAATTATATATATAATCAAATATTAATATATAAAATATAAAATTATATTATTTTTCTTATAGCTGCACTAACTTGACATATATGATTAAAAAAACCATTTTTTTAGTAAATATAAATATATACATGCATATAACCAAACTAATTTATGACAACATTATTGCATATCAGAATTGTCGTATAACTAACAATATAATATACATACACACATAACAAAATATTGCACTGAGAATTATAAATTATAATCTGATAAAAACCATACCTTAAATCCAAAGCCTTGAAGTACACATTGAAAAGATAAACTCTCCCTTTTGAAATCTTTTCTTATTTAGCAGATTGCAAGTCCTTAAACCGTTGACCTTCAACTATCAAATAGTGATCACATCTGCTTTGATTTGAGTTTTGTATTGATGGAGAGGCTATGATATAATTTTGGCTACCAAGAAGGAAAGAGGAGGCAGCAAAAGATGAAATCTAATTAGGGTTCGGGTTGCTTATATAGTGGAATGAAAGGAGAGAAAAATGGGTCTAATCTCATACTCTTTCTCCTTCAATCCGAGCCATCCATAATCAGGCCCCCTAGACCATAATTGAACCACCTATTATATACTATTTTAGAAAAAATTCTAAACCCGATAATGGCCATAAACCAATCTAAGCCCGTAACAAAATATTATGCAATTAAATCAAATTTAACCGCTAACAATATCATATATCAATTGATATATCTGTAATTGTTATAAATATATTTTGTAATATTTGTTTCTCAATTCAAAAACTTTATAATTAATATTTCATAAATATTAATTAATTTATAATAACTATAAATTAATTAAATCATTTGATCAAAGGAGAATTCAACATTTCGGTTGTGTGACTCGTTAGGTGTAAATTGGTTAACGATTAATATCGAGCTATTAGAATATTAACGTTCATATATCACTTAACATATGGTATGAAATTTTAGTCAAATTTATCTCTTATTTAGTTTTAGTAAAATCCAATTTCACTTTATTAAGCGTTCCCCAGTTATGATTTTTATCTACACCAATTTTTTTCGTCAAAACTATACCACTTTGGACTTATATAATTTGGTACCGATCAAATTCCAATTCAATCGTATTCAATTCTATAGTCCAAACAAAAAGTCATCCATTCAATAATAAAAATTATTATTAACCAAAATGCTTTAGCCAGGGACTTCAACTTTAAGTTGACTTGAGTTGACCATGATACTAAACCCATATAACTAAGGTGAAGAATCCTCTCTTGAACAGTGCTTCGTTTCCACTACTTTCACTCGATCCAACTATAGTCACTTAATGGATGTCATGCTATAATTTGACTATAATCAATGCATAGCGTTCATATTGAAGATCGATAGCATTATCAAGTCGAGAGAACTGCGTAAATTAGTTATATCCATATATTTTTATTTTTGGTGTTTCTTTATAAAGCTGAAGTGACTATCCACTCTCTTCATCCGAATTATACCCACATTTACTGTTCTACATCCATTTTCCTTTCTAATTGTTAAACCATTCAAAAGAAAACCCTTACTACAATATTGCAATGAACTCCATACAATAGTGCACTCGATCATCCTTAACATTTAAGGACATCAGATATGCTACACTTTGCATAAACTGATCAAACTGACATTTCAACGATCGAATTCTTAGATCTATCTTGTAATTTTGGTCTAGTGTGACATTTAACACAATTCAATCCTTTTGTAATTAATCAAACTGAATACCCAATCTCATAGTACTGTTCATTAGCTTATTTTTGAATGAGGTAACTTCATCCCAGTATCATATATTACAAACTGTAACATTTCACCATATAACATTTATATGCAATTGTATATGGATAAAATACCCATAGTCCCGTATTGCTTTTGAGTACGGAACCCATATAATGCAACACACCGGCTTGACCAAACAGACACGTAAGCGCCCAAATTACGAACTTATTTAGTAATTGTAAAATCTGACGCTTGCATGGGTGTTGAAACATTGATGTGTAATATGAATTTATTAGTATGTATATTCCATATTTTTATTTGTCAATTTTCAATACAATTCATTTGTATATCTTAGTTGCTAAACATTTTATCAATTGTTTTAAATGCACAAATTTATTAATGTTGATTGTTATAACATTATATAGCATATGTTCTTATAATATTAGGAAAGTTAAATGTTATCATTTCATTTTCTAATAAGGCTCCCTCTAGTCTTTTATGTTTCTCCAAACCCTAAGATGAAACATAGAAGTCTTTCGACTTTACTAGTAGGTGTCAGGAATCGTCTTTCTTGAGATTCTAACCTTGAATCTGCTCAACAAATTATAACCGTAAAACAATGGATAACCTATGTTTCCTTGTCTTAATCCCATTTCGATCTTGGGTTTACTCACAAATCGATAGAGGTTATTCACTCTTACCTACCTTATCGCAGTGGCCTAAATATTTACATGTACCTTGAGTTTGCTCAACCTTGAGTATGCTCAAGCTTGACTTTGCTCAACAAATACATATAGTTATCTTACCTCATCTTTTCATATATTAATAATACTATACATAACATCCCTATCTTGTATTCGCTCAACAACTAAGGAGTATGCAAATAATATATATATATATATATATATATATATATATATATATATAAAAGGTAGAAGACAATATTATATTGACAATTCATAATTTAATACATTTTATTGAGTTATACTGACTTATAAAATAATGTATTTCTTATGAAATACTCTCGTGATTCAAGTGGTGAACGCACCGGATATGACAATATACATACATTTACATATGTACTTATTACTTAATTCTGTTTGAGTTTCTTTAATATTCCATCTTCAGTTTACACATTCGTATTATATAACTTTTATTATAATATAACTTTTAGATTTTATATTACTTATGTAATAATCTGTTGCATAATATTATATTAATTGAAACTTATTTAATTAATTTACAGTTAGTTAATATTAATTAATTTAATACTATTTTGTACAGCATTTATGTTACATACTTATTGCATACTATAACCTTTATAGTATCACACACATATATCATATATATGTGTATATTATCTAATTAATAAACTTTTAATTAATTTATTCAATTATTAACCTTTAATTATGTAATAGCCCGTACTTTAATGGGCCCGAATTTCAACAAATAAGTCCATCGAAGCATGGATCATTGGATTTGGTATTTGTAAATAAGCATGAGAAATTATCAGAGATTGATAAAAATCTAAACTCACAACGGAAACAATAATAGGATATAAATATTTACTATGGCTACTAGCTTGAAATTAATGGTATTCCTTGGAAATCAAATTACCACATTAGCATCGAGCAAGAGAGAAAAAGAAGGCTTCTCCGTCAATCAATCACGTCCAGCTCCAATGATTGATCACTCTAAATCTATCATGTGGGTTTTAATAAAGAGGGGGTCAAAACAATGTTCTGATGACTGGAAAATCTATACGGTGTCTATAGCATAAATATATACCGATTGGTTTTCCATTTAATTGTTATGTCTACTATTTCAAGGTTAGCCAAACCTAACCTAGTATTGCACATACGAAATTCCTACCGAGCATAATTCACCTTCCTCCCTTCCCAAGGTACAAAATACAGACATAAGTCTATTAGCCAATTAATATTTCCAAAATATGAAGCGGGCTCCTAGCATCGTAACTGTTGGTCTATTGGTCCTAGATACAGACACCTTTAACCACTATTTATGGCTTTATAATATATGACATTAATGTCTTAGCCATGTGAAAGACAGTACCCAAGCCACTTAATACTTTATTAATAAGGACTATGTAGGCCCCTGACTATTTAACACATATTTATAGGTTGGCCTTTGTCATTTAATACCTAATCGCAAGGCAGACTCCTTGCTAGTACTATCGAGCTGATATCGCTTGGAATCTCATTGGGTTACTTAATACTTCTTTTATAAGAAAGAGGTGGACCCTATAGTCTAACTATCGTTTAAGACCCCAATCCCAAAGCGAACCTTTCTCGAGATATTCACTATCACTCTTAATTATTAAGTTGGAACCTCACCTGGTTAGTTAATACTTCTTTTTAGAAGAGAAGCAAGCCCTACAACCACTTAATACCCCAAACCTGAAGCGAACCCCTCTAGAGATATCTCTCACCGCTCTTAATTATTAATTTAGACCATTTAATACTTTTTATTTAGGAAAGAGACGAGCCCTTAAACAACCACTTAATACCTTTAACTCCAAAGTAGGTCCTCTCTCTCATGCAGTCACGGTTTCCATGATTAGTGATGCCTCGCATCGGTAGTCAGTGCACATGACTGCTGTAGCCTGTGAGTGAAGGGCAATCTTCCTTCGTGTGACTCTAATGACCTCGCATCTCAATCTACTAAGTCCAAACAACTATCCTAAGCCCATACAAGATTTAGGTCTTAGCATTATTCCTAGGTTAAATATTAGATTTAGTTTACTAATCCTCTTTTTATTTAAAACAATAAGATTTACCTTGCATACTTAATTACCCTTAAATCCCCTTCTAATGTTCATTTCATAAATGTCAATGTATCCATAATAATCCTAACGGACATTTCCTAAAACATTTATGTGTTACTAATTTCCAATTAGTAAACTTTTATAACTATTTCATAGTTATCTATCTAACCTTTCATATTTATCAGCCCCATAAATCCATTTGCACCTATTAACTATAACTCCTAATTCATTCCTCGTTTATTTGCCCATTAATTGGAATTACTACCTTCTATATCATATTAATTAATTAAAACCCCTAATTCAGTTCACATTTATCAATCATTAATTGAGGTTACAATCTTTTATATCTATTAATCATTGCCAACTCCTAACTTTATTGCCCATTATTAGGAATTATTACCCTTCCTAATTTCTCTTATCCGCATTCACATTCTATCCCATAGCAATCTATCCTAAACGAATGTTACGCATTAATAGATGCTATTCTTACTTATTAACACAATAAACACGTATAAACTACCTAATCCTATCCAAAATATATTATAGTCATAAATATTTAACTAGAATATGCTTTCCATATTTTGCTGGAATTAGATTCCTTAGGAAGACTTTCCATTATAATTTCCATAACTTAGTTTAAAACAAAAGATAACAAAATAAAAGATTGACTTCATTTGAAATTACAAGAAATGAATAATTTCTTTTTATTTGGAATAGACAATGTAAACTACGGAGAATAAATGTGTATTTTACACATCTCCCCCTTTTTTTTTGCAAAGCAAGCCGGTTTTATAGTGGGCCGTCCACTTTTATTACGAACGTAATAAAGTTGAAGTACAGGAGATAGGTAAAAGTACCTACACTACTATGGAAAAACAGCAAAATTTAGCACAGGTATGTGACAGACTTGCCACAGTAGCAATGTAATAACTAAGCACTATTCCTCCTCCGAAGAGGAAGAATCACCATCAACTGAAAGTGCCAAAGGTGGATCACCACAAAGTCCAGCAAAAGAACTGAAACTGATAGCAAGACTCGGGTCAAAACCCACACATCAGAAGAATAAATGAAAGAACGATCCCAAGAAAGGTCATCTAGCATTGAAGAATTCCTACTCGCATCCACACCATCCAAATCGAGGACTAAAGATTCATCGAACGGTTTGTAATAGAGGCAACGAAGATCCTCCTGATCATCGGAAACAAATCTGAAGTACGTGTCATCCACGGGGTTAAACCTCATAACAGAGATGAGATCAACCCAACATCTCTCCGACTCTATCCAAACAATCCGGGCAGCATCAGGGGCCTGAAAAGGAATGGCAGGGGCATCAGAAGAAATCTCAGCAACCAATGGGGAAGCAGGCCTAGCACATGTGACAGACGGACCCATAACAGGAGGAGGCAGGGGAGGGATCTGCATAGCAATTGAGGGAACCTTACGAATCCATTTCCGAAGCGGTGGGCGAGGCAGAGGAATCTAAGGAGCAAGCGCTGATGATTTGGGATGAAGGCAGGAGATTTCCAGGTGTCCAAATGAGTGACAGGAGGAACAAATATCGGGAACCCAACCATAGCGAACGCGAACCTCCGCAACATGGCCAATAGCAAGCTGAACTGGAATAGAATCAGGGAGAGGCTTGAAGGGGGACATTTCAATAAGAGCCTTTGCATACATCAATTTTTCTCGGGCCACCATATTTGCGTCAAAACACTTCAATTTCCCAACATTACAAGCTAACCAATTCAACCCAAGCAGAGGCTGAAGCGCCGAAGGAATCTGAGAAAAGTATACCCAGACGGGAATGGAAAGCACTTGCTCGTGAGTACGCGCCACAGTAGGAGACCAAGGAGTGATAATAAAGGGTCTACCATCAAAAAAAGAAGGCTCAGCACTTAGAACAAGACGACGATCCTGAGCGGAGGAAAACTTGAGGTAATAAATAGAGTCAAACAACTTAACATTCAAAGTACCACTCAGCTTCCAAGCTTTCCGCAAAACCGAGGACGGATCACGTAGTCAGTGATTAGGTTCAAGAAAGAAACCAACAAGATAATCAGACCAAAAATAAACTCTGGCTTGGATGACATTTGGAGGAGGAATCTTCACTCCGTTCTCTTCTACGATTTCAAATTCAATTGGAGTGTAATCGCCAGCATTTCGCGGCAATGAATTAAACAAAGAAGTCCAAGGTTTGGAGCATGCAGGCATAGCTGTGGGAGGCCCAGGACCAACCTCAACAAATGGCAGAAAAGGAGTAACAACTGGCGCAGTCGCGTCCAAACAGTTATCAGAAAAAATTGGTCCAAAACCCACTGAACCATTTACACAAATAGTAGCCGTGCAACAATCAGGCACCACAGTCTCAACCAAACCAACACTAACACCTGACAGTCCACCTTTATCACACTCATTCACCAACGAACCCAAATCTTTCTCGGCCAAATCGCAATTGGGTTTTTCAAGGAAACAATCATTCATACCAGGAGAAGGAAGTAAGCTTGGCATACCTGATAGAGACGAAGACGAGATTGCAATAGGTAAAGCGCAGTCAGCGACCACAGGAACTTCATTCAAACAAGGCCGCGCAATAGGTTCTTTGTGACACAGATTGGATGCACGAAGTGGTGGAAAATCGTTGGACGAGAGAATGTTAGGGAGAGCGACAGCAGAGGCAGACATCGTTCTAAAGCAACGGCCAGATCTTGTAGATGAGGGAGAGGGGAGACTCGAGGGAGGATAAGGAGAAGAAGGAAAGGACATGAAGGCGGGCAGATTGATCGGGACGAGGATTTAGAATCACGGCAACGAAGTAAATAACACGATGAAAAGAAAACGCCAGCTACTGGACGCCATTCTTTTTCGCTTCTAGTGGTCCGATTTGTTTGCATATATACCCTGTTAAATCAAACGTCATCTTTTTCTATGAAAAGTGGAGAAACAAACCAATTTATAAAAATCAAACGGATGTTCTTCCCACATATTAAACTATAGAAAATCTACAATTCAACATAAATTGGACAATATTCAAAATCCTATCAATATTTTACACCCCAATAACAGATTTGGAATAAAACCATACATCATTCTAAATTAAAAATCTTTGAGACTGATTTTCAGATCAAGGTGTAGCAATATTTCAAATCAGATCTAAAATAAGAATATGTAGACAATGGTTTTCTATACTATTTTAAGCCTACAATTCATAAATACTATTGATTTAGGCATAAAAATCAAACATACGACAATGGAATTAAAAAATATATAAAATTTCCCACTCACCTTCTAAAAGTATTCCAAATCTCCAAGTATGAAGTAAAACCTTCAATTCAACTCCATTTCCTCTATATTCCAAGAAATATGTATAAAAATGATATATACATATATTAGAATTATATATCTGAGAAGAGACTTGGGGTTGAAGGGAAATATAAATATATAAATACAAATAAATGAATGTATGTATGCATGCATGTATCTATATTACCTCATTGTTGCGTAGTGTTGATTCGCTCTTCTTCTTCTCTTATTTGATTTCTATTCTTCTCCAATTTGTACATATATAAATGAATATTTTATTTTATAATTTAGAAAATAGTAAAGAAGAGAAAATGGCAGAGCTTCGCTATTGCTTTAAGAAATATATGAGAAGAGAAGAGCGGGTTAGGTCTGAATTTGTAGGAACTCAAATTAACCACAGCCATGCGATTGAAATATATCAAATCTGGGATATTCGGCCAAGGCTAACCATAGCCGCTTCAGGCTCGACCGGTCCCGCTCCCTTCAAGTGGGTCGACCGCTATTGGTTGACCATCCCAATAAGGGGGTTAACTTGTAGATCTCGGTATTTATAATATAAATGTTAATATATTTATTTCCGTTCCGAATATGTTTTTCATCCATAAATTCTTTGTTTGGACTCCGATCACAAAGCTCCAAATATGAAAGTTGCTCAGAATTTCACCACGGACGTAATGTAAGTTTTGTAGTCAAATTCTATTTTGAGCCTAATTAACTAACTAAATAATTAAATAACTAATGTCAAATTACGGTGTTTTACATTCTCCCCCTTTAAAGGATTACGTCCCCAAAATTATATTGATGACTAAGTCATGGTTCTAGCTCGCAATTATCCTAAACTACACAACCAATTAGTGTACAACCAATTTTGCAACCGAGGTGCACAATTGCATAATGTATCACATATAGAAAACATGTATGAAGAACGACTCGAAATTGGACCCTCCTATATGAATTCCTCTGTTTTTGAAAACATCTTTGATAATATGGTGCAAAAAACCTAAATATATACTAGCGGTTCTATATGCATGCAGATTTTGAAAAATCTTATCACCAAAATCCCCATACTTCTACAAATAGTAGTAAGGGGCAACCGATTTGCATTCATTTACTACCAACCAAAAATCTAACGCATCGAAATATCGCTTCCTAAACGTCATTTCTATGCTAAAAAGGGATTTATGCTGAGAACTTTACAATCTTACCACTCTATAAGCTACCTGTTTCCCGTTGTACAGTGGAAATTTCCTCACTTTCTCTGATTGTGTCCAAATTTTCCACGCACAAAACGCATAAAGCGGTTTATTATCAAGCTCTAAAATGGAATTGAATCTAAAAATCGACTCGCATACAACACCGATAAGGTATGGAAATAGAAATTCCAAGGCTAAAACAACATTTCCCTTATTATCACTTGCATTTATCGCATCATCGATCCTAATGCACCTCTAAATTCGCAATCTCTAGCCTACTAACTTTCCCTACACTTAACATGTAGCTTTCTGTTGAATATGCAAATATATGATTTTTGTTTGATGATAATAAATATATATATATATATATTCATTTAAATGTATTTTTTATTGTACTATTTTATTTTTTACATAATTAAATAAATTATTTGTTGGATAAAATAAATAACAAAGAATTTAAATTCAAAGAGATATTTTATTCAAACAAATATTTTATTACAAATTTTGAATAGTACAAATTGGAGCTCTCACTATATAAATTCAATCTTTGATTGCAATACAAATTTGATTACATCATAATTTATCATTTACATTAGCACCTCACTACAGATCACTCATTTACTCGTATTTAATTTTCAACTTTATTCCAGATTGAATCTAGCCTCTGAGTTATCTGCAAAATAAACACTGAAGCAGCAAAATTGGAAAAGAAATAATTTTTGCAGTGTAAACAAAAATTTAATGTCTATCTTTGAAAATATTATCTACCTCAGTTATTTGTGTTGTTTATCATCATTTATTTTGAATTCATCATACACAAACAACTTGTGGCATGCACAGTGTATCACTGTACATGCTACAAGGTCCTGCACACCGATATACACTTGATAAATCTGCAGGGACAGGTGAGCACAACGTCAAACCCAATCAAAAGCCAAGTTCAACTCAAGTGCAATACAAATAAAGTCACGACACTAGCACAAGGTCAAACCCGAGATATAAGCTGGATTCAACACATGTGCAATCAAAATGTACAAGTCCAATAAAATGTTCAAGACAACTAAAATAACTCAACCAGTCCAATATCAAAAATGGACAGTACTACAACGAAGATCAACAGTAAAACAGAAGCTCAACACATGAATGCAATAAAATGGTCAGGAGAAACACAGACTCGAGCACACATGAAGTTCAACAGAGATGTGTGCATACACATTGAAGCATGACTCGAAGCTATGCAACCTGAACCAAAGACTACAAGTACACAATATCACAATGAGACAGCAGCTTAACTGAATACAAGTGTAGATGTCACAGTCGAGTTCCAATGCAAGCATATGAATACAAACTCAAGACTCAAATGTACAAAGACTCCAAACCTACAAGCATTTCAAACTTGAATCAATACTCACATGTAAAGTTCAAGTGAAAATAGAATGGTCAAGTCCTGCCTCAACATGAAGACAGCAGCTTCTATGAGCAAATGGACTCAACTATCATATGCACTGACTCAATTCAAATGCAAACCGACTCGAAGGAACAAGCCCATGAAATAGCACACAATATAACAAGTGCAAGGATACCAAGTTCAACAACAAAAGGCATATGGTCGAGCAACAAATATCAAGTGAACCATACATGCAGTGCATAACATATCAGACCACAACACTACAACAACACAAACAACAATGTCTGCACTAAATGCATATGAACTCATCTGGACAGTGCAACTCAATGAACAAGTCCATCATGTTACAACAAAAGAAAAATTAGAATATCACAAGACTTCAAAATGGATACAACAAAGAAAACTGCAAAAAACTATACATATATCAAGTGGAACAAGTTAGGCTACTAGCAACGAACCAGTGCAAACTCAAGTGAAATAAATGCAACCCAGACTCAAATATATGTGGACGGTGCAATGAAGACCACAAGACTCATGTCTGCAACATACAACATGAATATATGCATGAACATATATATATATATATATATATATATATATATATATATATATATATATATGCAGTGAAACCAAAGGCAACAGAAAAGCACTTCCCAAAGTCAAATGCCAACAAGTTCGCATAAAGATCAGAACCAAAGTCAAGTTTAAATGCCACAAAATCAAAGTTGTGATGACCAAGGAAAAGATCGAACAAAACAAAGACAAAGCAGTGATAACCAAGTTAAACAAGCAACGAAAATATACATATTAAAAGGTCAGGATCAATCATAAGCCTCCAATCAAAAATTTAGTCGCTGAGCAAAATTAGCATATGAATTCAAATGAAAATTTTGAACAAAAATTTAGGGCTTTTTTCCCTATTTAAACCCAACTCATCATCGTCTACAAACCATTCAAATTCAAGTAACAACAAAGCAAATTTTAAATCAATAACTTGAATCGAATCGAGTTTGAGCATATAAACAAGAATAGATAAAAAGGAAATCGCATACCAGATTATTCAAACCGAACTCGACAGTTTGAAGTAGCAGTTCGTAATTCAAAGAAACACTCGATCAACAAAGCAAGGAATGATAAATTATCTATTTCGATCGAGCAAATGAAGTCGGCTTCTTCGAATTTCAAAAGCCCTAATTTTCTCAGAGAGGAACGAACGAGCAAAATAAGTGAAGCAGCCGTTTTCTTTTGCAAAAGGAAAAGAATACAGGCCGATATAATACAAAAGGAAAAAGGGAATTGACATCTATATTATTTTAGGCCGGCAATTATTTTGAGCTTTAGTTTATTTAAATTAGGGTTTTTTTTAATTGTCTTTTAAATTTGTATTTTCACTTTTAAACTTTTGTAAATTCTAGTTGTGTGACTAGGGGACGAACTATGGTGGTGTAGTTCGAGAATTCGCAACTTAGTGACTAAGTTGTGGCAGGGTTTTGAGCATACAGTTAGGTTAGTCGATAGCGGGTGTCGTGAATTTACGTGTGTAAGCATGTTCGTCGACGGAAATTCTATTGGTTTAGAAAACCGTCGAACGAATTTATAATAAAATTTATACCGCAAGCGCACGGTGTACGGATGTAGCACGCGGCGAATACGGGTCGATCCGTAGGGAATTGATGATTTTAAAAATCTATTCAATCAAATTAAACCAATCTTAAAGAGAATGTTAAACTAGAAAAGAAGAAAGGCAAGCAAAAGAAAATTGATAAAAATATGAGTGTTAAGACAATTTAGAGGCAATTTCCACTCTCTAGATCACATAAATCAATAAAATGAAGTTATGATCTCTCTTTTCTTGTCATTAGTGAATTAGTTGATGTGCTTATCATAAGTATGGTATATTTGTGATATTAATTAGCTCAATATAAACCATCAAACTATAACACAACCACTAATACACTTTTAAATCTCATAAAATATGACAAGAAAGTTGAAAGCAAAATCTATTTTAAGCATGGCCTATTAACTATTAATTAGAAATATAAGCCATCAAATTTTAATTTCAACAATCACTTCTTTGCAATAATCATATGTAGATGAAGAGGCAATTTGTGTTTTGTTTGACTCAGCATAGCCTATTTGTTATAAACAACATAGACTATCAAATTCAAAGCTAAACAACATCATTAAACCACTTCAATCATTCTCATTAAGCACAAAAAGAGAGCATAAACATCAAATTAAGTTGAATCTACATGATTAGAGAGCTTCATTACCCCTAAATTGAAGGGGTTTAACCTTTCATATTTGTTATCATATGAACAAATGTAGCTTGCAACATAAGAGAAAAAGAAAAGGAAAAGAGAGCAAAGTGAAATGGAAAACTATTCTAATTGCATAAAGGAAAATCTACACTACTTGCATAAAAGGAAATGAACATGTAATTAAAAAAACAATAATTAACATTGCATAAAAAAAGAATTACATAAGAGAAGAAATGGCTAAGTAGCCATGGAAAGAAAGAGAGATTTGATTTATTTTCTAAACTAAAACTAAAGAGAAGGGGGCCTAAGAGAGACTAAGAGAAGAGATAATGTTACATGAAACATAAGGGGTATATATACAAGTTTAAAACCCTAATTCCTATTTTTGGGGAATGCCCAAAATGCCTATGAGAAAGTGTGGAGGCCAAGTTATCATTAGCATGTTTTAATCCCCACTTAAATGTACATGAAGCCATTAAATCCATAAGCATGTGCATTAGCCTTTAATTTGTACATTAAGGTAGGTGGGTAGGTGGGGTCCTCCATGATCTTCACTTTGAATTATTTCCATCTTCATTCCTTTGTATTGATTTTGTGCATACATATCTTCATGAAACCACTTGTAAAATTCACCAAATTTCCTACAAAAAACATAGAAAATTCTAAGTAAATTTTCACAATTTAATAAATGCACAAAAATGACCATTTCACCCTTTTATGAAGATGAATGTGTGATAATTTGGAATTAATATGAATTTTGGTTAAAACAAGTTAAAATACCCAATATGATCATTTATTTAATTTAAATAGATAAAATATGGTGATAAAAATGTGCACATTTACGTGCACATCAAATACCCCCATGCTTATCTTTTTATTCGTCCTCGAATAAAGAAAAAACTAAGATAAATCCATTTTCGTAGGGAGCACGATTGCATCGAGCGTATGCAACAAGCCGTTAAACCTCTGGGTGCCCCCAGTAGGACGAGTGTTGTCTCGTGAGGGTTTTCAGTGGATGCTACCCACAAAATCGAAATGCAGGATGAAAATATTTACAAAATGCAAGATTTATTTACAAAGAAATGAATGTGAATTTTCGAAAATATTTACAATGAAGGATTTACTTTTAAATCGACACAAATAAGTTAAATACAGGTTTTGGTCATTATCATGAAAATTTAAGTCATTTACATGTCAAATTTCCAACAAAAATCAAGTTATCATAACAAATAGACAATAGTTTAACTTGTTGTTTCGGTTGATAACAAAGTGTAATTATAAAATGGATCCTTAGTTGATTATCAAAGTTTATCAAAGTGGTATTTTCATTTCTTTTCAATAACAAATCAAATCAAATAAGTAAAAATAGTGTTAGGATTTCAATTGCTTGCTCTCTCATTATTTGCAAGAAAAATTACACACCTAGCTCAGGTAAACTGAGGCCAGATATACCACCCATGCATTGCCTTTCGGGCTTATGTGAGGGGAGTACAGAGCATGACGAGTGCACACACTTTCGTGCATACACCTATCGACCGTAGGTGGTTTTTATTATGTTATTTTTTACATGTGTTCCATACATGCATAACCGTGAGGACTTTTAAATGAGTATGAAAGCACATAATCAAAGATTTCAAGTAATTCACCCATGCATAACCGTGAGGACTTTTAAATGAGAGTGAATACTTGGATGTTACTATTATTATTTTTTAAGAGAGAGAGAGTTTTGCAAAATCATCTTAGCACCATTTAACTTAGAAGACAAAAAAAATGTTATATCATTTACTTTAAATCAACCACTTTTTAAAACAAAGATTTTCAATTAGGATATACTTCATAATCAACACGTATGAATCTTCCTATATACTAGTTAAACCATTATTATTTGTAATCAAACTTCATTTTTATTTTTGTTAAGACCAATAAATTTTCAAAAATTTCAATTTAATAAACAAAAGCCATATACTTATCTTATAGTGTTTCTTTTAAAAATAAATCAAAAGAAAATTTACATTTTGGGATTTTTTTTTTAATTTTGTTGTTTTTGTGATTTTAAAGCAAAAATAAATCATGAAAAAAAAAATGAAGGTGAGTCTCCCCCCCCCCCCCACACTTGATTTTGACTGTGTCCCCACAGTCAACCCAAGTGGAAGGAGAAAAATAAAATAAAAATCCAATATTTATATGAATGATTATTATTTACAAGAGATGAGAAAGTATACTGTCAAAAAGTAAATGAAACGGTCTTCCAAAGACCGATTCATTTGTCTCGTCAAGTATACGAGACACAGCTTAAGCACGAAAAACCAAATCGTAAAAGAATTTGAAGTTGATTGTCGATTTGGAAAAACGAATGTTGTTTTATTAAAAATCGTATGAGTTGTTTTATTTTCAATGATTATTGGGGTTGATAAAACAATCGATTGAAATTCACATTTATGTTCACCAATTTGAAATTTAAGCTTATCATTGAAAACATTTTCAGAGTTATTGATTTCAAAATAGAAATGGTGATTTTCATCTTCCCCGTCGGAATTTAACAACTCGCCATTCAAAAGTCCAAAAAATTCGTGTTCATTGAGTTCATCTTCCTTTGTTGAATTATCAACAACTTTATTACATAAATCAAGTTCAAAATTCAAAGTTGTTGTATTCAAATTTTCAGAAAAAGGAAGATCGAAATTCAAATCGATTTTCTCACCCTCAATAGAATTGAAATCCAACTCAATTACCAAATTTTCAACAACTTCGTTAAGATCATCATTTTCCATTTCAAAATTTGTTATTTGAAAATCGTCGATTTGGGTAAAAGATGGATTATCGCTTGACTTGTCACACGTTGGGATTTGAGTATGTCGATTCAAATATGTTTCGAACACCAAATCCATGTGATCATTGTACATTTCATTCATTTGTTCAACAAAGTCAAATTTGTGATTATTAACTTGAAAACTTTTGATTTGTACTTGTTGAGGACAAGAATCGCCAATTTCAATAAATGGTGGATTTGATTCTTCGGAAGTTGGTATTTGATTATGATTTTCACGAAAAGTTTTGTATTTCTCAAGTAATAAATCCCCGTTGTCTTCTTCCATTTGGTGAACAAAATCAAATTCATGATTATTAATTTGAAAATTTTCATTTTGAATTTGTTGACAACCAAAGTTTTCAATCATATCGTTATTGAAACTATTCCCATTGCCAAAATTATTTGAAAATTGGTTCACATTTTCGTCTTGATTTTGGAATTCATTTTGAAGCTCGAAATTGAATTGGCATGGGTTATACTCGAGATCGTTTGAATTTTGAAGTGAATTCAAATTTTGATTATTTTGAAAACTTTGATTCGAGTTATTGCACAAATATGAATTAGACAACTTATTTATCATTTGATTTTGTTGTGTAGCGATTTCAAGTAAAGATGAAATGCTATTTTCAAGATTTGAATGTTGGTCATCGTTTTGAAAATTTTGTTGTTCGAAATTTGAATTATTTACACAAAATTTGTTGTTAAAATATCCATACGAATTTGGAGTTAAACTCATATGGATTATATTGATTTTCACCGTTAAATTCAAGTGAGTAAGAAAAAGGAAACTCGGACATTTTCAAGATTTCTTTTTTTTTTGGTTTTTTTTTTATAAAGAAAATATTTACAAGTAGAATTTATTTTTCAAAATGGAAAATTGATTTTTGTTTTGTTTTTGAATTTTCAAATTTTTTTTGGCTTTTGAAAAGATTTTATAATTTTTTTTTCTAATTTTTCTGGATTTTTGAAATTTCAATGGAAAAAGATTTAAAAATTTCAAAGAAAAAAAAAAGAAATATTTAAAAAAAAATTAGTTTTGGATTTTGATTTTTTTTAAAATATGCATGAACAAATGCAACTAAATGAATGCAAGGGTTAATTACAAATGATTTACCCTAAGTTAACCCAAAATTGTATAATCACAAATTGTCTTAGATAAACAAGATAGTTCTCAGCCAGGTAACGGACAGGGGTTATCGATGCACCACGAATCACCGTAGCAATGCAGCAGAAGGTTTAAGTACCTTCAGAGGAACAACCACTATAATATTTACGAATCACCGTAATATTTATGAATGGTTATTACTCTGCCGTAGCCTAGACACCAAGAAATTAAATTGTTCAAAGAAGACAAATTGTCAATATACAATTAAGTGTTATTGATTTCTAACCATTATTATTAATCAAAATCTAAGATGAAATGCAGAACAGAAACTAAACGTGTATTAACAATGCAACTACGAATGAATTTTTTTTATTTTTTAAAATGCAAATGCAAGCAACCAACAATTCAATTCAAATAAAACTAGAAATGAAAGCAGAATTTTTTAGCAAGCAGAGCAATTTATTTTGGCTAGCTAAGGAAGCAATTTTCAGCAAGCTATTCTTCCTTTATTTCCTGCTTTGGCAACCTGAAAATTAAAAACTAAGATATATACAATATATATATTTTTTTGGTTTTTTTTTTGAAAGGAAACTTGAAAGTAGGGTTTTACTTAAAAAAAATTAAAGAGAGAGAAACCAAACAACGGAAAATAAAAATATTTAAAATCAAAAGAAACAAATCAAAATAAAAGATTTCTAAACACTTAACTTATTTGTTCTGTTTTTTTTTCGATAAAACAATTTTTTTTTTAAAAGGTTAGGATGGAACTAAAATCACTTTAAAACAAAACAAAACATTTTTTTTTAGAACAGAACACTAAAACAAAATAAATAAAAAAAATTAACTCCTTAAACAGCCCTGCCTAATACTAGTTATACCCGCCTATCTCACTTCTCAACTTTTTATTTTATTCGAACAAACATGCCACAATTCACAGAATTTTTTTTTTATCCAAGACGCTCAATTTCCCAAATCCAAACCACAATTCACAATTCGAAATTCAAGATTCAAACAACTACAATTCCACAACTAGAGATGAAGATGAAATATCGGTTGCTTTGCGATTTTGGAATGGAGGTCAAATGTTCGATTGCGAGGCTGCGAAGGGGTTTCTCGATGATGCTTCGGGGATTATTGAATTGGAGGCGACTACTGGAAGTCGCGGTCTTCGGCGAGGCAATCGAGCGCAGTCAGAAATGCAGGGATGGATGGGAGCAGTGTCGTGTGGTCGAATTGGGGATGGCGTAGTGGTTTGGTTCGAGAGGCGATTGCAGAGGGTCGTAGTGATTTGCAAACTTGCGATTTGACAGGCGAGGTGTTTGGCTTGCGAGTTGAATACGAGTGCCGTGGTTTCTCGAGTTTGTTGTGTGGGAGTATTTGCGATTATGGTGGTTGCCAGTCAGAGGCTATGTTGCGTGATGGTTGAGGAAGGTGATGGTGTTTTGGTGGTTCAGGTATGTTATGAAGAAAAGGGTGATATGACAGAGGTAGTAGAAGGCAGTGGTGTTGTGAGGATGTTGGTCAGCAGGGGGGTGGTCTTTGGAAGTGAAGTGGGGAGACTGTATGTTGGTGATGGAAGTTGTTGGGGGTGGCTGCTGCTTTCGTTTGGTATTGAAAAGATGATGAGATTGAGGCTGAAGTTTATGTTGTTTGGTGATGGTTGATGGATAAGGCAGAAGGTAATGTGTATGTGGAGCAGTTTTTTGGAAGGGGAGATGGGAAGGCAGTGATTATGTTTGATGAGTATGATGTTGCTTGTGATTGAATGGTAATGACAGGAGATGACAGTGGGGGGAATTGGAGTCAGTATGTTTGGAATTGGGGTTGATGACTGAAAGCAGTGTGGAAGTGATGTTAGGAGTTGTGTTTCGGCAATGAATTTAGCAGGGTTGTCGGGGCAATGAAGTTTGATGGCAAAAGTGTTTGAACTGTGGTTATGAAATTTGTTTGCGGTTTTGTGAATGGTTGTATATGGTGGTTGCTGCAGTTTGTAACGTGTTATAGTTGGTATATGCAGTTGGCTAGAGATGTGGATGGGAACTGGGTTGTCTGGTTGGTGTGGTATTGATGTCTGTGTTGAAGGAGGTTGCTGAAGTGGTCAGTTGATCAGTGGTGATGACTGGTAGAGGAGATTGATGGGGCAGTGATTGTGACGTGGTTCGATGTTGTATGGGATTTGTGTTGCAGGCAGGGTAATGAGTTGGAGGTTAGTGGTTGAGGAGAGTGGGCTTTGTTTTGTGATAAGTGTTTGTAAGCATTGTCAACTGGGGATGTGCATGAATGGTTGTAAGGGGATGAGCAGGGCAGTAACAGTTTCTCTGTGCACAGTGAACAGTGAGGCAGTGAATAGAGAGGTAGATGCAACAGAGAGGAAATGTAACGGTGAAGTGAAGCAATAAAAATTTGTAAAATGAAAAAAAAAAGAGACTGTAAAAAGAAATGCACAGTGTAAATGAAATGGAAATAAAATATTTTTGTTTTTGTTTTGATATTTTGATGTTTTTTTTAAATATATACAATGCAAATGCATAACAAATAGAATGCAACAATCACACAAACAAAAATGAAAACGACAAACACACAATTTTTTTTTAATGCAAACACACACAACAAACACACAATAAAAATCAAACGAAAATAATTCGAAGAATAGAATATAATCAAAACAAATCCTCGGCAACGGCGCCAAAAACTTGTTCGTCGACGGAAATTCTATCGGATTAGAAAACCATCGAACGAATTTAGAAATAAAATTTATACCGCAAGCGCACGGTGTACGGATGTAGCACGCGGCTAATACGGGTCGATCCGCAGGGAATTGATGATTTTAAAAATCTATTCAATCAAATTAAACCAATCTTGAAGAGAATGTTAAACTAGAAAAGAAGAAAAACAAGCAAAAGAAAATTGATAAAAATATGAGTGTTAAGACAATTTAGAGGCAATTTCCACTCTCTAGATCACATAAATCAATAAAATGAAGTTATGATCTCTCTTTTCTTGTCATTAGTGAATTAGTTGATGTGTTTATCATAAGTATGGTATATTTATGCTATTAATTAGCTCAATATAAACCATCAAACTATAACACAACCACTAATACACTTTTAAATCTCATAAAATATGACAAGAAAGTTGAAAGCAAAATCTATTTTAAGCATGGCCTATTAACTATTAATTAGAAATATAAGCCATCAAATTTTAATTTCAACAATCACTTCTTTGCCACAATCATATGTAGATGAAGAGGCAATTTGTGTTTTGTTTGACTAAGCATAGCCTATTTGTTATAAACAACATAGACTATCAAATTCAAAGCTAAACAACATCATTAAACCACTTCAATCATTCTCATTAAGCACAAAAAGAGAGCATAAACATCAAATTAAGTTGAATCTACATGATTAGAGAGCTTCATTACCCCTAAATTGAAGGGGTTTAGCCTCTCATATTTGTTATCATATGAACAAATGTAGCTTGCAACATAAGAGAAAAAGAAAAGGAAAAGAGAGCAAAGTGAAATGGAAAACTATTCTAATTGCATAAAGGAAAATCTACACTACTTGCATAAAAGGAAATGAACACGTAATTAAAAAAAACAATAATTAACATTGCATAAAAAAAGAATTACATAAGAGAAGAAATGGCTAAGTAGCCATGGAAAGAAAGAGAGATTTGATTTATTTTCTAAACTAAAACTAAAGAGAAGGGGGCCTAAGAGAGACTAAGAGAAGAGATAATGTTACATGAAACATAAGGGGTATATATACAAGTTTAAAACCCTAATTCCTATGTTTGGGGAATGCCCAAAATGCCCATGAGAAAGTGTGGAGGCCAAGTTATCATTAGCATGTTTTAATCCCCACTTAAATGTACATGAAGCCATTAAATCCATAAGCATGTGCATTAGCCTTTAATTTGTACATTAAGGTAGGTGGGTAGGTGGGGTCCTCCATGATCTTCACTTTGAATTATTTCCATCTTCATTCCTTGTATTGATTTTGTGCATGCATATCTTCATGAAACCACTTGTAAAATTCACCAAATTTCCTACAAAAAACATAGAAAATTCTAAGTAAATTTTCACAATTTAATAAATGCATAGAAATGACCATTTCACCCTTGTATGAAGATGAATGTGTGATAATTTGGAATTAATGTGAATTTTGGTTAAAACAAGTTAAAATACCCAATATGATCATTTATTTAATTTAAATAGATAAAATATGGCGATAAAAATGTGCACATTTACGTGCACATCAAAGCATCTGACTACTTAATTTCTAGTAGAAACCTTGAGGGCAGCACGTAGGCAGGGTGCCAAAATTGGATAAATTTATGTATTTTATTTTCTGCTTTTAATTTTCTGCTATTATCTGTGTTGTTATTATTCTGCTTTTATCAGCGCTGCAATTATTTTATATACTTCCACAATAAATTTTTATAACTAATAGTATCACCCTATTCACCCCCCTCTAGGGTGAAATCGATCCTACAAGTGGTATCGGAGCTAGGAACAGAAGTCAATTGTTGTTTTAAAATTTTGATTTTTCAAAAACCAATTTTTATTTTAAAAATTTGAATATTTAAAATGGCTTCTTTTAATAATGATTTTGCTGAGGGTCGGTCCAATATTATTCCTCCTGTTTTTGATGGAACAGAATTTTTGAATTGGAAATTAAAAATGAAATTTTATTTAAAATCTGTTAATGTTAATGTTGGGATATTATTGAAAATGGATGTGATATAATTGACGAGAAAATTACTTCAATTACTGATGTCGCTATGCATATACTATATTCTCATATTAATCAAGATAATTTTAACTTTATTTCTCGTTGTAAAAATGCACATGAAATCTGGAATACTTTTGATGCAATATATGGTGCAAAAGTCAACAACCATGAGAGATCCCCAATAATCGACTCAAAAACATGCTTGAAAGGATTGGCAAAATGCAGCAGTAATGAAGATTTAATACCCGATGAGACAAGTGATTTTCAAATCAATGATTTAGTTCTCTTGTGCTAAAAATTAAATGAAAATAATAAAGCTCTTTATTTGAAAAATAATAAGTTGGAAAGGGAACAAGCTAAACTTCATCAGAAAAATAATGATTTGGAAAATGAGCTTAAAAATATTAAGAAAAATAAAAATTCTAATTGCAAAAGGTGTTTGAATCATGAAAAAGAATTTGCACGTCTTCGTGAAAACTTTCAAAAGTTAGAAAGAAAAATTTTAAATCAAGAGAAAAACAAAACTGAGTTGATTTGAAAAAATAATATTTTGCAAAAAGAGTTGGATTGCTTTAAGAAGTCGGAAATTTCGAAATGTATGATTTTTGAAAAGAAATTAAATGAGATCAAAGAAAATTTCAAAACCCTTGAAAAAGAAAACGTGATTTTGAGAAAATCTGAAATTATTCGATTAAATCACGATTTTGAAAAGGAAATTTAAAAAATCAAGGATTTTGGAAAAATTGAATTTACAAAACTCCAACTCTTTGAAACTGAGATGCTTGAAATTGAGAATAAAATTAGAGAGCTTCAAATGAAAATATGCAATTAAAAATGAGTAGTTTTGAAAAGAGAGATAGTACCATTAGTTGTTGTTCGAAGCTAATAAATGAAAATAAACTTTTAAAATCCATTGTTAATAAACTTGAGTTGGTTACTCGAAAATTTTTCACTAGAGATAAATCATTTAATATACTCTTAGAAATTCAAATCTTCGAGAATAAAAGGAATGCATTTGGATTTGCAAAAGTGTCAAAATATGAACAAACTACTAATAATATTGTTAAGGGGAAAAATGTGAGACTAAAACACGAGAAAACCATTCCAATTTGGGTTCCAAAAGGCACGAATATAAAATCTCTCAAAGTCCAACAAATCTGGGTGCCGAAAGGATCATATAGAAATAGTTTTGGGTCTTCACAAGCATATTTTTCAAAATCTTTTGCCACTAACAACCGTGGACCTATAAAAACAAATAGGTCATAAAAATCTTCTCTCGTGTAGGTATGGTGGCAGGCTAAGAAACAACAGCAGTGTCATCTGGATTCTGGGTGTGCCAGGTACACAACGGGCGACAAATCAAAATTCCTTATCCTAGTATAAAGGTGGAAGAATCACAATAGGCAACAACGAAATATTATCGGTAAAGGTAAAATAGGTAATGGTGTATTCTTTTTGAATGATTTATTAAATGTGAAAATCTGCACCATAATCTGAATTAAATCAGCCAGTTACGTGATAAGGAAATAAATGATGATTTTGATTCTGACTTTTTCAAAATCGTTGGCCAATTATATTTTTATGCCGACAACACTATAAGTACATCTATAATCTCTGGACTAGTTCATATAAATTATTTGAACTAATGATGTTATTTTATTGATTGCTGATTACTCATGATACAAATGGATATATTTATTTTCTAGATCTGATACTATGTTTACTATTTGTTTATTTGCACGACTTCAATGTAATTTCACTTAAAAGCTGTTAAAAATTATGTTAAGATATTTTGTTGCACACTTCGTGGTCTGGTCTATGACATCAATCTAATGATAACGTTGAGTCTAAGAGAAATTCAGACACAGTACACTGGTAATCTAGTTGAAAGAAAAATTACTAGTGAAACGAGATTTTTGTTGAGGCATTCAGTTGTTGTACATTTTCAAAGAAAATATCTGCATATTTTTTATCTCAAATAATTTTCAATTAGTGGACATTTTTCTTTTACGAAACCCCTTCTAGAAAATCATTTTGTTGACCTTGCTTCAAATTAGTCATTTTAGAAAATTTGATTTTATAATTATTTTTGGATTTGATTTTAAATGACTACATTAACTAATATAACTTCCTACTAATTATCGAAAAGATAAATAGTGATTGAAAAAGTGATGAGTGTTGATATTAATTATATATTATAACTTGAGACGGTAAAATTTAAACAAGAGTTATAAAAACTTTTGTTGGTAAAAATTCCATGACCATTTCTATTTCTATCATATTTTTATCGACCATCACTCATCAAAATCTAATATAGTATGTCAATATGTGGTATTTTTAAACAGGAAATTATTTGTTTTTCATTTTATTATATTTTTAGCAATAAAAACATCCAAAGTATTCACTCTCATTTAAAAGTCCTCACGGTTATGCATGGGTGAATTACTTGGAATTTTTTATCATGTGCTTCCATGCTCATTTAAAAGTCCTCATGGTTATGCATGTATGGAACATATATCAAAATTGATTAATTAAATAGACAAGTTGATTATAATCCCAATTAAAAGTCCTCGCGGTTATGCTTGATTAGAAGATACTTGAATTCATTTTTTTTTAAATTAGGAATACTACTAATCATATTTAAATGTCCTAACAGTTATGCATGGTTAGTAGATATTCAAATTTTTGATATAAATATACCACAAACAGACATGGCTATATGGTTATACATCCCCCTATCATTCTAAAAGTGGAATATTTGCCTCAGTTATTTGGGTTGTTCATCATCATTTATTTTTAATTCATTGTACACGAATAACTTACGACATGCACAATGTATCACTGTACATGCCACAAGGCCGTGCATACCGATATACACTTGATAAATCTACAGGGACAGGTGAGAACAAGGTCAAACCTAATCAAAATCCAGGTTTAACTCAAATGCAATACAAATAAAGTCACAAAACGAGCACAAGGTCAAACCCGAGCTATAAGCTGGATTCAACACATGTGCAATCAAAATGTACAAGTCCAATAAAATGGTCAAGACAACTAAACCAACTCGACCAGTCCAAAATCAAAAATGGACAAGTATTACAATGAAGATCAACAAAAAAACAAAAGCTCAACAACATGAATGCAATAAAATGGTCAAGAGCAACCTACACTCGAGCACACATGAAGTTCAACAGAGATGTGTGCATACACATTGAAACATGACTCGAAGCAATGCAACCTAAACCAAAGACTGCAAGTACATAATATCACATTGAGACGGCAGCTAAACTGAATACAAGTGCAGATGGTACAGTCGAGTTCCAATGCAAGCATATGAATACAAACTCAAGACTCAAATGTACAAAGACTCCACGCCTACAAGCATTTCTAACTCGAAGCAATTCTCACATGTAAACTTCAAATGAAAACAGAGTGGTACAAGTGCATCCTCAACATGAAGATGGCAGCTTCTATGAGCAAATGGACTCAAATATCATATGCATTGATTCAATTCAAATGAAAACTGACTCGAAGGAACTAGCCCATGAAACAGCACACAATACAACAAGTGCAAGGCTACTAAGCTCAACAGCAAAATGCATATGGTCAAGCAACAAAGATCAAGTGAACCATACATGTAGTGCATAGCATATGAAACTGCAACACTACAGCAACACAAATAACAATGTCTGGACTAAATGCATATGAAATCATGTGGACAGTGCAACTCAAGGAACAAGTCCATCATGTCACAGCAAATGAAAAATCAGAATAACACTAGTCTTTAAAACGGATACAACAGAGAAAACTACAAACAACTATACAGATATCAAGTGAAAAAAGTCAGGCTACAAGCAACGAACCAGTGCAAACTCAAGTGAAGTAAATGCAACCCAGACTCAAATATCAGTGGACAGTGCAATGAAGACCACAAGACTCAAGTCTACAACATACAACATGAATATATGCGTGTACATACATACATACATACATACATACATATATACACATACATACATACATACATATGTAGTGAAACCATAGGCAATAGCAAAGCTCTTCCCAAAGTCAAATGCCAACAAGTCAGCATAAAGATCGAAACCAAAGTCAAGTTTAAATGCCACAAAATCAAAGCCGTGATGACCAAGGAAAAGATCGAACAAGCCAAATTCAAAGTCGTGATAACCAAGTTAAACAAGCAACGAAAATATACGTATTGAAAAGTCAGGATTAATCATAAGCCTACAATCAAAAAATCAGTGGCCGAGCAAAATTAGCAGATGAATTCAAACGAAAAATTCGAACAAAAATTTAGGGCTTTATTCCCTATTTAAACCCATCTCATCATCGGCTACCAAACCATTCGAGTTCAAGTAACAACAGAGAAAATTTTAAATCAATAACTTGAAATGAATCGAGCTCAAGCATATAAACAAGAATAAATAAAAAGGAAATCGCATACTAGATCATTCAAACCAGACTCGACAATTTGAAGTAGCTTTTCGCAATTCAAAGAAACACTCGATCGACAAAGAAAGGAACGATAAATCATCTATTTCGATCGAGCAACTGAAGTCGACTTCTTTGAATTTCAAAAGCCCTAATTTTCTCATAGAGGAATGAACGAGCAAAACAAGTGAAGCAGCCATTTTCTTTTGCAAAAGGAAAAGAATACATGCCGATATAATACAAAAGGAAAAAGGGAATTCACTTCTATATTATTTTTGGCTGGCAATTATTTTGGGATTTAGTTTATTTAAATTAGGGTTTTTGTTTTTAATTCTTTTTTTAAAAAAATATTTTCTCTTTTAAAATTTTGTAAATTCTAGTCGTGTGACTAAGGGACAAACTATGGTGTTGTAGTTGGAGGATTCACAACTCAGTGGCTGAGTTGTGGTAGGGTTTTGAGCATAGAGTTAGGTTAATTGATAGCGAGTGTCATGAGTTTACGTGTGTAAGTGTCCGACTAATTAATTTCTATTAGAAACCTTGGGGGCAGCACGTAGGAAGGGTTTTGCGAAAGCTGGGTAAATTTGTGCGTTTTATTTTCTGTTATTATCTGTGCTGCTATTATCAGTGCTGCAATTATTTTATATACTTCCACAATAAATTTTTATAATTAATAGTATCACCCTGTTCACCCCCCCTCTAGGGTGAAATTGATCCTACACTTTCAGTATCAAAGATTTCATAAAAACCATTCTCACTTTTCAAATTCGTACGTCATTCAAAAAATAAAATCGCGTAATATGTAGACGCATATTTTCCCTTGAAATCAAATTTGGACAAAAATTCTAAAAATTATTTAAGAGCAAAAAATAACTAAGACTCAAAAGAGAGACTCTTTAGATCAAGGGAAAATTTTCCAAAATATTTTTCTTCTTAAATTTTGATCAATAAACCACAACTTTGCGTAGTCGAAAGTCGGTTATGTGCTAAATGCATAAATCAAATTCTAAAATTCTACAACTAATCTTAACCCATAAAACTTAACATTTTACATAAAAAAAGGTCAACACCTCTATTTTTCAAAAAATTTATCTTTTAAGGAACAGGAGCAATGACCCATGATGTCCTTCCCTAAAATTTTCCACCTAGTTAAAAATTCTTGTCTTATATTGATTTTACTATTAGTTAAGTGTCCTTATGAGATTTTCATATTTATACTGTTTTTTACAAACATACATATAAGCGCGGTTCACTTATTTGGAAACAATAACACGGTAAAATAGAAATAAATTTCATAATATTGTGTGTGTCTTAAAAAGAGACAACTAACAGTTACAACCTAATAACCTAAAATAAAAGAACAAATGCCAGAAGGGAAAAGACAACAACACCATAAATCCTAAAACACTGTCTCCAGGCTACGAGATGTCTTATTCCACGACTGGGGCTTGAGTCATTGTCGTGACCCCTGAATTGTCATAGTATGGCAGCTATACACCCAATCTCGTGCCTGTTGGAACTGCTGGTGCTGCTAGCGGTTTGGGAATTGCCATCTTACTAAGGGAGGATCTATTGATGGCAGAAGGAACCTACTTCTAAACTGCCTCTCCATGGAGATTAACCAGTACTGCCTAAAGACGAGAGTGAATAGGTGACAGTACAAAAGGTAACTTCGTGGAGTGCCAACTCCTTGATTGACAAAATGAACCATAACGGTGCCAGCCCAATTGACGGTGATGCCACCAGTAATAGCATAAGTGGTCTTCCGCACCCAGGGATAAATCTAGTCGTAACTTTCCGTCTTTGGGATGATGTTGTGCTCAGTGATGCACACAACCAAATGGGTAGTTGGACATAGATTATCCGTCTTTCAAACACCGACATCTAGGAAAATGGTCCGTTTCAAAATCTCTGGGTTGACCACTTCTGAATCATCCAATTTTTCTCCTCTGCGGAAGCCTCCAAAATATCAACGAGATCCTCATTAGTCAGCTAAATCGAACTCCCTTTCCTTGATTAAAATTCTGTGCCAATAGTGCATCAAAAATGTGGATGCAGCACAAGTAACATTCTCGCTCAAAGGTCTTGAAGCAGAGGATTGGTGCAAATCCTACCGTGACAAGCAACTCTTCCAACCCAAAAGCGGAGAAATCTTCTACTCATTCCGATCCAACCAAGTGGCCTCTTGAGGAGTGAGACCAGAATGGTGCGAGGAAAAACAGGCAGCGTGGGAAAGTGTCTTGGGCTAAGAAATGATTGGAGAGAAGAAATAGGGTTTAGATTTGGAGTGGTGGTGGGGCAATATCTAATGCGCAAAAACCGATGCCAGGGAGAGGCGAGGCTGCTGCTCCTAGAAGGGGGAGAAAAACAGCTTCGCCTGGTGTTGGAGCGAAGGAGAGAGAGGCTACTACTAGGGCGGAGGAGGATGAAGATTGGGTTCGTTTGGTTGAGGAAGCAGGAACTAAAGAATGCAATTAGGGGAATTCAAACGTGAATTTTGTAGTCACGTTCCAGGTTCATGTTGTGCCAAAACTTGTTAATCAATAGACCACTCTAGGTTTACTGCTAGGTGATCAAGCGCTAGTTAGGCTTTGGGTGTCGGTTGCACCCAGACCCAATTAGGATCGGATTACATAATAATGATAATAATCGTTTCGCACTGTATCCTTCGATTCGACACGATCTGAAAAATTCTCATCCTCATCACGGCAATGTCAAAGCCTACCATCTAGTTCTGAACCATTCTCCAGCAATTCAAAGTACTTATGACTTGCACCGCTTCAATCATCAGTAATACTAAGCACCCAATAATACTGCAACTGCTACTTCCCGCATACTTCATACTGAAATTTTTCTTCCAATAGCTTGCAGGTATAACAACACTTCTAATCCATACCCAATAAAATTAAATTCCATTCCTATTTTTCTCGTCCCCTAAAAGAGAGAATTTTAAAAATCTCGATTTTATAAATAGGAAAATCATTGGCTAAACCCTTTGAACTCATTTCTAAATCGAAAACTATTTTCTTGCCAAAAATCAAAATCAAGCCTTTATTGATATCTATATATGTATATAAATATTTAAGGATTTCAAAACTTACTCCTTCATAACCCAAATTTCTTAACATGACCAAACGTAGTGGTGTATGTGTTTCTTGAAAATTAAAATTTCAAAACTTTCCCAAAACAAAAATTTCTAAAATAAATCCTTGATAAAAGAAATCTTTTGAAAACCCTTTTTTCTAGATCTAAGGCATTTCCAAAATATATTTTACAAGAACTCTCTCATTGGTTTTGACTAAGGGACCGACTAAATTTCTCCAATTTTAATTTGCCTTATAAAGGTGATTGATGGACACCCCCTTGCCAAATCTATTTTTCAAATATTAGCAACATATAGATTTCTATTTCCTACTTATATGGAATGATAGTGCATCTTTGACTACAAGTCATGATCAAAATCCCAAAATCACAAGGTAGCTAGATCTCAACCATCAAGTCGAACACTCTCCAATCTCCAGGATTCTACCGTATGTCATACTCATTCTTTTCATCATCAGCGCCTTACGCATCACCCACACTCTATGGTGTAAGTTGGAGTCGGCATGAAAATCTTAACTTTAAGATGTTTCCAACCCATAGTTGCTATGCCCATTCCTTTGGAGTAGAACTATCACTATTTCTATAGTCAAGATTCTTTGAGTCTAGCATAAATGTAATAATAACAGATGGGAAAGTACGAATTTATTTTCTTAATTTATCCTAATTTCTCTAATCTATTAACCTTGGCTCTGATACCAAATGTAACAACCCATATTAATGGGCCTAAATTTCGACAAAAATCAAAACCCAAGTCCATTAGAGCACGTATCGATGGATTTGGTACTTACAAATAAGCATGAGCAATTACCAGAGATTGATAAAAATCCAAAATCACACTGGAAACAACAATAAGATATAAACACTTATTATAGCTAATACCTTGAAACTAATGGTATTCCTTGGGAATCAGATCGCCACATCAGCATCGAGCATGAGGGAAAATAATACTTCTCCAATAATTAATCACATCTAGATCCAGTGACATGTACCTCTAATTCTATTATGTGGGTTGTAATGAGGAGGGGGTCAAAACAACATTCCGGTGATTGAAAAATCTATACAGTGTCCATAACATAAATATATATCGATTGGTTTCTATTTAATTGTTACATCTACTATTTTAAGGTTATCCAAACCTAACCTAGTATTGCACACATGATATTCCTACCTAGCATAATTCATATTCCTACCCTTTCCAAGGTACAAAATACCTACATAAGTCTATTAGCCATTTAATACTTCCAAAATATGAAGCGGGCTCTTAGCATTGTCATTGTTGGTCTATTGGACCTAGATACGGAGACCTTTGACCACTATTTATGGCTTTATAATATGCGATAGTCATAATACTAATGTATCCATCCTCATTAATGTCTTAGCCATGTGAGAGATATAACCCAAGACACTTAATACTTTATTAAGAAAGACTAGGTAGGCCCCTGACCATTTAACACCTATTTATAAGTAGGCCTTTGTCATTTAATACCTAACCCCAAGGTAGACTCCTCACTGGTACTATCTAGCTGACATCACTTGGTATCTCATTGGGTTTCTTAATACTTCTTTTATAGGAAAAAGGTGGACCCAATAATCTATGTTGGTGAAATTTTTGGGTTTCACCACCCTCGACTTGATCCTGCGGCAACCTTATGGTTGATTGTCCTCACAGCTAGGAATCAACGAGCCAACACTTGGTTAGATTCGCCTTTAGGAGTGACTGTGGTGTTGAATGCTTACACGGGCTGGTAGTTGCACTCCAACTGTATGTCAAAATGTTGAAGTGGATCAATGAACAAAAGAGCAGATAAAAGAGAGTTGAAGAAAAGTAAAAGACACGAAAATTTTTACGTGGTTCGAATTGTTGCAAATCCTACGTCCATGGGATAATTAACTATTTTTTGTACAAGAGATTTCAATGGCCCTGAGGTATACATTATGTTTTTTTCCTTTTTTCTTAGAAGGAAGTAGAAGCTGTCCAAGAAGATTCCAAAAGCTTAGGATCCAAAAATAGTCGAAAAGGATCCCCGAAAAGATCCAACGCCTTTTATTTTATAGCATGAAAAGTGCTTTGTTGATGGTGGTAATCTTCTCCTATATTTTCTTTTAACCTTTGCCATTAAAATGTGCTACTTGTCATTATCCGTGATGCTCGTACTTTATGCTTAGATTGATTACGTGTCTTAGGTGGGGAATTTAGATTCTAGTGGGAGAATTGAATTTCGAAGTGGAATGCCTGAAAAGTGGGCAGAAAGCCTAGGTCTGCATAAGTCTCTTCTCTCTTTGAAATAGCAAGCTGCTCTAAGAGGAAAAATAAAAGACCTTTATGGGGCCTTGTCGTGTTGTTGACGCATATGAAATGATGCAGCGTGAATATCGCCTAGTGCTCAGACCTTATTACTTCGCCGCTGCTCTTTTTTTTCTTGCATAATTTCCTACCATGTCGAGTCAGAATGAGGGAGTTCTTTCCATTCTGTGCTGAGAGCTTGTTTGAGACTTATTTGATGAGAGATAAGAAAAGGGTGGGCTTAATGTTTATCGTTTTCTTGTAGGGTCGAGTCTATATTAAAGTATAGTTTGGATGATCCTATATGTAGCCTCGGTAAAGTGCTTTTGGCTCTGTATCGCGCTATTTAGGTTTTCCCTCGTATATGCTTATACAGGCATGTTCCTGTAGATGTTTGACAAAATGCGAATATAGTTAACTCAGAACCCCATGTGCTAATCTCATGTGCTTTGGTTTTGTACTCTAACTTGGTCTTTGCTTTCAAATATGGTCAGTGCATTCTGCTCTATCTTCTCGATGTGCACAATGTCTGTTTTGTGTGATTTTGGTATTTTTGGAGAAGATTCGGGTCTGTTCAGTGGCGTTGACCTTAAGCTTGTCCTTTGCCTAGTCCTGCTGTCGTTAGCATGACTTCCTGTTCACCAAGTACTATCTTATTTTTTTCTACAGTTCATGGTAAGAACGGGTGAACACTTGCCTCCTAAGTCTGTGGCAATTATAGGTCGAAGCAGACTTGTCTTCTTATGTAACGGGTCTGTATATCCGCTTAGTCTTGTCTAATCTATCTTCTCGACACTGGGAATAAGTCTTTTTAGCTGCAAGTGCATTTAATGTTTCAGTAGCTTTGCTAGTGTCTGGTTGGACCATCCCATAACAGTCGTTTAATTTACCTTTTTTGTTTTTCTAGGTGGATTTTTCATAACTCGTTTACACTCATTACTTTCTATGTCAAATCCGTGTTTCACTTAATACTTGATCGTTTCAATTGTGTGACTATAATTCAAACTCAGGTGCGCATTTTTCTTTTTTCGTCTTCCCTAAATTTTTTCTTTATCTTCTTGTTTGCAAAGAGTCAAATTAATTCTCAAATTTAGTGGTAACTTTATAGGTTGAGAATAAGAAAAGCCGCATTAGCTCTCGCTCGAACAACCTTTGAAATATTATCTAGGGTTTTAGCATGGATTCTTCTTATTCTTCTTTGTCGTTTCTACCTTTTGAAATTACTCGCTTGGAGGATGCCATTGGCATCCTTAAGAAATTCAGATTTCATGGGTATGCACCTAAGGTTTCGGAATCTCATAAGCAGATGAACACTCCACCGGATGGTTACATCGCCACTACTCCCGAGCATATTAGAAGTGGGTTGTTTCTTCCAACGCATCAAATAATCCGTGAATGGCTTGTCGCCTTGGGTATCGCTCCAGTTCAACTTTCCCTCAATTCTTACACCTTTGCTTTGGCCATGTTTGTCCTCAATACCAAAAATGGCATTAACCTTACCGGTAAGGAACTCTGATTCCTTTTCAAGGTTAGAAGAAGTCCTAAAAAGGGGAATAAGGGTTTCTTTACATTCAAGCTAAGGATGTGTTTTTGGCTGATGCCCCTAGCAGGACCGAACCATGGCTCTCATATTATTTCTTTATTTCGAACAATGATGGGTTCCCTTCCTTTTCTCGTTATTATTCTATTCACACCAACTCCTCAAAGGTAAACGAGGGACTGTACGAGTCTCATGGACATCGGATTGAGGTTTTGCCGGAGGATGTAATGTACCCAAGTTGTTTTTTGGATTGTAGCTGAAAGATCACGATTTGCTGCGTCCAAATCACATATTTTCTAGAAGAATATTTAAGTCGGCTTCATCCACACCTAAAATTCGGGGTATAAGTAACTTGCAATAATTTTTAGGGATTCCACACCTATGATCCTGACTCCTTATCTTTCTTCTTGCAGATAGCATGGATAGAAGTACTATTGTTAGACTTCGCAGATCAATGGAGGCAAAGGAGGAGAAGGAGGTTTCTTTGAAGAGGTTGTTTGAAGGGTCTGATGATCCTTCCATTCCTCTCAAGAAACTGAGCGCTTCAGAGAGCATTCCACCACTTCCCAATAAGGATATTCTTGTGTCATAGGTTCCTATATATTCAAGAATGATTAGTTATTCCTCACAGGGGAATCTACACTTGGTGCTAGTGGTTTGGAAGCATCTGAAGTCTCCCCATCTATATTGATGAAGAAGGTGGGGATGTCTGCATTAGATCCTTTCGTTCTTCCTTTTTTTAGCTTCTGAGGTGCCTCTTGCTACCTTTTTGGAATCCCAGATGCTCTGGTCTTATGTGAGTAATCATGTTCTCCCTCTCTTCTCTTTTCTTGGCGTTGGTTTGTCACGTATGTTGTTTTAAGTTTCTCATTCTTGTAGTCTGCGGCATTGATGATGAAGGTGCGCAAACCTGTGAGCACGTAGGCCATACTTTCAAGTCAGTTGCCAATATTGAAGCGATCTTACTTTAGCCTATGTTGTACTTGCTTCTACTAAGGTCATGGCAGATGAGGAGGATAAAATGCTTCAAGAGCAGGTGTAGAAGGCTGAGAGGGCTGTGGGTGAGGCTATATCTGTTGAGGATGCTTGAGCTGGTATGGAGCGTAAGCTTAAGGAGAAGGATGCAGAGCTTGCCAGAGTTAAAAAGGATCTGAAGACATCTAAGGAGAAGCTCAATACTCTTACGTCGAAGTTCACCTATGGTTTTTATGCCACGGCCATATGTCCGCATAAGGTAGAAGTTAGGACGGACTTTGTGGATAATGAATCAGTAGCAAACTCAATTTTTTCTACTATCAAAAGAAGTGGAATGAGGAGGAGGAGGAGGTTGTGAGAAGGGTTGTTGTCCTAGTTGTTTTGAGCATCTGTCTCATGAAGAGAAGGACACAGTGTGATAGATCAGGTGAAACTGCAATCTGAAGGGTAAAAGCAACTTGCAAACAAGGTTAATTCACCTTCTCCGATAGAATTAGACGTTTAATCCCAGATATCGTTTTGGTATTTGTGTTGTACTTAAATCATGAAGTTTAGTTAGTTGTTTACATTGTAATGTGGTATCTTTTGTCATGGATGTTTTTGTTCTCCTTTTTGTTTTGTTTAGTATTCTAGAGTGAATGTGTTCATTAAACTGTTGAAGGAGGCTGAGGCTAGACTTAAGAGAAACACATTAGATCATCTAGGATTAAGTTCGGCAGCCTTGGTTAATTATGAGCAAGAGTTAGATCAAACCTTCACAAATCTTATAAATGAGGTCATGGAGTTATCAGTGCGCACCGATCAGGTGGCTCATGAGAAGGAGACTCTCAGCTATTTTGTTTTACACGAATGGAGACACATATTATAGAGTGGTTCTTTCCCGTCTAATAGCCCTTATCTAGAGTGGTTTAGGCTTAAGTTTGGATCTTCAATTAATGAATGGTTCTCCTACGTCTTTGTTAATTAGTTTTATGTAATATGGTTGGGTTGGTATGATGTAACACATGTCTTGATATTAAAGCTTAATCTGTTAAGTTCTAATACAGTGGCCAAATTTTATTTTAAAAATACTTTGACCTAACTCTCCCTCTCCAAACTATATTTAGTACTAACTGTATCGTTACTAGGATGTTGCAGCCCCTATTATTATTCCAACCTGGAAAGGTTCCTACGTTATTCAGGTGGATGATGCTCCTTAGGATGATGTTGATCAACTAAGATATGATGTTGAGAGGCTTGAAACAAAGTTGAAGTTCAATCGGGAAGAGCTTATCAAAGCACAGAGTGCGCTTGAGTGTCAGTATGATTGTAGCAAAATATTGCGTATATGGTCTGGAGATGCAACGTCAGAGTTGGATGGGATACATGAGACCGTGCAGAACTTTATGGAGTTGATTATAGGGTAGAAATTATTAAATATGAGAAGCAAGTGGAGGACATTTCGGTTGAGATTACCAGGTTACTTGGAAAGCTAGAGGTTGCCAAGTATAGGAGGTTGATTGAAATATCTCAATCAGACATTGATTTTATTCCTCTGATGAGCTCTGACTCTTCCTTTCTCTAAAGTAGTAGTTGGAAGGTTATTACAAGGAGATTGTTTGGAGATTTTACAAATGAGAGTAGGCAGACGGGGGCTCAGTTAATTGAGGCCTTACATGATACGAGAAAAAGGGCAGCATTAGAGGTGTACAAGCTTTAAAGCGTATAGATGTCCTTTAAAAATAAGGTTGCTTCCTATTCGGAGAAACTTAAACAGGGGAAGGCTAAGAATAAGAAGGTTGAAGCGTTCTTACAATGTTTCTGAGATGTTTTGGAATTTTTTTGCCGCTCATTAGATCAAAGTTTTCTAAGTGATAAGGAAGGTTGTGAGGTAACATATGATCGGGTGAGGACCCTTGGGCAGGAGCCCGTTTGACCCTCGACAATCCATAGCTCACACTTAGCATTTTTTTATTATAACTTTAGTATTAAGAAAATACTTTTGTAACATTTAACTTGACTTTAGGATGGGGATAATACTTTTTGTAATATGAGAATATTTTCTTTTACGATATAGAAGTTTGTTAGTGAATACTTTCATATAGAAACATATGAGTTTTTTAGTAACCCTTTCTATTTACATATATATTATTTGATTGCAAGTTTGTTCGGCCATCTTCAGTTAATTCGTTTTATTTAGGATTCAGATGCATTGCGAAAGAAACTAGATTCTATTCTACTCAAAATTGAGGAGCTCGAAGATTTGTTAAGAAATGCCGAGAGTATATACAAGGATGTATACGGAGATGAGAATACCAAGTTAAAGAAGAGGATCATAGAGATGGATATAGAGATGGTGTTACATATCAGTGCAGAAGAGAATTCTTTAGCACCTCCAACTTCATGTGTACCTCTTGGGTTGGGTGCAGTCCTTGAGCTTCCATCTAGGGCAGACCCAATTGAGATTCTTAAGTGGAAGAACGATGTGAAGGATCATTATGAGGACAAAATTAAAAATCTAGAGAACTATTTCAAAGGAGAATTAAGGACAACAGAAACTCACGTTTCTCCGTTCTTGTCTACAAAGGATGAATATTTTAGTCCCTCTTCCAAGAATGCACAAAGTCAAAGGAGAAACTCTAGCGTGAGATCGAAAAAGTTAGAAAAATGGCTATGATGCGAATAAATGCCGTAGAAAACAAGACATATAGTTTAGAGTGTGAGGCTCGATTGGGCTCCACTGCGGTTTCCAAGGCGGGATAGACAAGGCATCATTTATGAACTCCATAAAGAGAAAGTGAAGACCAGAATAGCAGAAATCAGTTGATAATGTGCGATTGACATTTTTAAATGTTTTTAGCCTGGACTTAACTTGTCCTTTATGATAACTGGGCTAATTATGCATACAGATCTGAAGATTACGACAATATATGGGCCGATGCCGATTATGATCAACGTGTGGCATACCACAGATCGGCTCTTGGCAAGGTCTCTTGTTCTCAATCATCGATGTGATTACAGAACCGAAGAGCTAGCTTTTGTTTTAACTCGCCACAACATATTATTTGCAGATTGGAACGGTATGGGGTAATCAATACTAGCTTGTTTTTGGAACTTGGACTAGATTTGCAATTTAACTTTCTGGAAGGGATATTTCCTTTGTAATACGACTTGAGTGGTATTTTTTGTAAATTACGCATAAGTGTAAAACAAGTAATATTATGGTGAGATCCATGGCTAAGTATTGAAAGCTCATTTTTCTGATGTATACCCGACGAGACTTGAGTAGTGCCTGGGTTTGCCCTGATTGTTTGTATGTTGCCCATAGTGTACTCGTATGCCTTTTCCTAGGATATGCTTTAGGAGTATTACGTGCGTCCATGATTTGATGGGTTGTGACTTCCTGGTATGTACGGGTGTTATCCTCTCTATTATTGACTTAGCTTTAAGTTGGGCATGAGTTGGTCCTCAGCTCTGGTAGTGGGTGTGTTGAGACCTGCTCCTTATTATAGGAATGAAGTATCCATAACTGAGTGATGATATGACCTCCTCCCTATTCTAGCCTGCCCCTATTTTGGGAGGCGAAATGTCCTTAGCCGTATGCTTAGCCGGATATCTGACCTACTCCGATTCCGAGGCGAAGTGTCAGTTTGACCTACCCCTGTTCTGGGGCGAAACGTCTGTTGTAACCTGCCACCTATTTGAGGAGAAATGTTTTTTTGCCAAACGTTTGGCCGAAATTGTGACCTACCCCTATTCTGAGACAAAATGTCCTTAGCTAAATGCTTGGCCGAAATGATGACCTACCTCGGTTCTACCTCTGTTTTGAGGGATAAAGCCTATTTTGGACCTACCTTTGTTCTAGAGGCAAAATGTCATCGGCTGCGAGCTTGGTACAACCTACGGGGAAAATGTCATATGTTTGTTGAGTCGAGTGCTTCTCTAACATCACTGTTTCATTGTGGAGAGTGTCGTCACTATTCATAGGTGAAATCGTACCTTTGAAACAATGGCGGTGAACCAGGAAGAGTGAATCGTCATGCTCTAGGCATGGTCACTCCCATTATAGGAATAATATTTGATTGAGAAGTCAGGTCATGATACAACCTACAATGACATACGCATGAATTTTTGTAATGGTTCGGACAATCTAATATCTGTACATCCAATATGTGTAATTAACTAACATAAATGTTTTTTATATTGGTCCAGGCAGTCAAATACTCTTACGACCAGTCTTTATGATTGCTAATCATAGAAAAATTCATACTGGAGCAGGGAAATTTATCATCCTGTCTGGCAAAATATTTTGGATGAGAAGCTAAACTTGCGTTGATGCAAGCCCAAATATGCGGGGTCGGTATCACCGTTCTCAGTGTTGAAATTGTCGTTTTGCCTACTACTCCGCTGATTCGGTGACTACTGCGGTGAACTATGAATGTGTTTATATAACTTTTCTTTTTAAAGAGAAATAACACAAAGGCTTTACATTCATATGTATCCTTTTTTTTGTGCAGAGTTGATCTGCGGCTCAATACACTTTGTTCTTGGCTTGGGCCCTTCAGTGCAGTAATGGGAGATTGTAGAAGATGAAGATCCGGTGGTTGTATTCTTTGTTCTTCGGGTGAGGAGAAGTGGAAGCCCTCATCTACTCGATCGTAGCATCCTTCATTCTGATCCCCTTGTTTCTTCATTGGAGCCGCACTTGAACACCAACACATCTCAAACCCTCAAGCGGACGTAATGCAGTTATGGAGGTGAGGTGAAGACGAAAGAGGAAACGATTAAAGGGGAGGCGTACTCTGGATGCATCCATGGCATACTGCACCCAGGGTGGTCACTTCCTCTTCCTCCTGGTAGTGTTATCCCTTTTTTGGCTGGCTAGAGTCTTCTTATCCGAAGATACTCTTGGCATTTCTCTCCTAGATGGGGTAGCAGGGTCGCTGTCTTTGAGAATAATTTGAGTCAGTCTATCAAGTAGTGGTTGTCGGTCTTATTGCTTCCATTTGGAGAACACTGTAACTGCTTATCTGCTGCATTGTTATGCAATAGAAAATAGGGGCGGTAAGGTGTGGATGATGGAGAAATAGAAGATGGAATTGGAGAGTCGAAGATTGACTGGGCGTTTTAGGGAAATTTGAGGAATAGAGGGACAAAGGGTCGAGGAACCAAGGGATGGAGGAATGGAGAACGGAGGATGGAGGTTCAAGTACTCCTTCTAGCGCCAAAATGTTGGTGAAATTTTTGGTTCCACTACATTCGACATGACCATGCGGCAACCTTGTGGTTGATTGTCCTCATAGCTAGGAATCAGTGACCAAAGCTTGGTTAGATTCGCCTTTTGGAGGTGACCATGGTGCCGAATGCTTACACGACCAAGTACTTGCACTCCAATTGTATATTGAAATGTTGAAATGGATTAATAAAAAATAGTAGATAAAAGTGAACTGTAGAAAAGTCAAAGACATGAAGATTTTTCACATGGTTCGGATTGTTGCAAATCCTACGTCCACGGGATAATTCACTATATTTAACTATTTTTTGTACAAGAGATTTTAATGGCTTTGAGGCATACAATTTTTTATTTCCTTTTTCTTAGAAGGAAGAAGAAGTTGCCTGAGAAGATTTTAAAAGCTGAGGATTAAAAAATAACTAAAGAGGATCCCTAAAAAAGATCCAACGCCTTTCCTTTTATAGCATGAAAAGTGCTTTGTTAACAGTCGTAATCTTCTTTCGTATTTTCCTTCAACCTTCGCCATTGGATTGTGCCACTTGTCATTTATCTGTGATGCTCGTACTTTGTGTCTGATTAATGACATGTCTTTGGCAGGATATCTTGATTCTGGCTGAAGATTGGAATTCTGAAGTGGAAAGCTAGAATGGGCGGAAAGCCCAGGTCTGCATAGCTTAGCCTCTTTTTTCTTGAAATAGCAAGCTTCCCTAAGAAGAACAATAAAAGACCTTTCTGGAGCCTTGTCGTGTTGTTGATGCATAATAACTGAAGTAGTGTGAATATCGCCTGGTGTTCAGACCATATCGCTCCGCTGCTTCTCTTTTTTTTTTCTTGCATAATTTGCTACCACGTCGGGTCAGAATGAGGTAGTTCTTCCCATTCTGTGTTGAGAGCTTGTACGAGACTTGCTTGTATTTGAATTGTTCTCTTGGTTATTGTCAATGGGAGATAAGGAAAGGGTAGGCATCATGTTTGTCGTTTTCTTGTAGGGTCGAATTTGTACTAAAGTATAGTTTGAATGATCCTGTATGTAGCCTGGGTAGAGTGCTTTTGGCTCTGTATGGTGTTGTTTAGGTTGCCCCTGTATATGCTTGTACAGATCTGTTTCTGTAGACGTTTGAAAAAATGTGAATATATTAACTCATAGCCCAATGTGCAAATCTCGTATGCTTTGGTTTTTGTACTCTAGTTCGGTTTTTGCTTTTGAATGTAGACAGTGCATTCTACTCTGTCTTCTCGATGTGCATAATGTCTGTTTTGTGTAGTTTTGATATTTTCGGAGAAGATTTGGGTATGTTCAGTGGTGTTGACCTTAAGCATGTCCTTTGCCTAGTCCTGCTATTGTTAGGATGACTTTCCATTCTCTAAGTACTATCTTTTTTCTTTTTTCTATGGTTTGTAGTAAGAACGGATGTAACATCTAACAGTTGCTTAAGACCCCAATCCCAACGCAAACCTTTCTGAGATATCCACTATCACTCTTAATTATTCATTTGGAATCTCACTAGGTTACCTGATACTTCTTTTTAGGAGAGAGGCAGACCCTATAGCCACTTATTACCTCAAACCTAAAGCGAAGCCCTCTAGAGATATCCTTCACCGCTCTTAATTATTAATTTGGACCATTTAATATTTTTATTTAGGAAAGAGGTGGGCTCTCAAACAAGCACTTAATACCTCTAACCCTAAAGTAGGTCTTAACTCTTGCGTAGTCATGGGTCCTATGATTGGTGATGTCTCCCATTATTAGTATGTACACATGACTGTGATAGCCTCTGAATGAAGGGCGGTCTTTTGTCATGTGACTTTACTGACCTCGAATACTAAACTACTAAGTCCAAATAACTATCCTAAGTCTATACAAGATTTAGGTCCTGTATCTTAGGTCTTGGTATTATTCCTAGGTTAAATATTGGACTTAGTTTACTAATCCCCTGTTTATTTAAGGCAACAAGATTTACTTTAAATATTTAATTACCCATAAATCCCCTTCTAATGCTCGTTTCATAAATGTCAATTTATCCATAATAATTCTTACGGGAATTTTCTAAGACATTTATGTATAATTACTAATTTCCAATTAGTAACCTTTTATAACTATTCCATAGTTATTTATTTAATTTTTCACATTTATCAGTCCTATAAATTCGTTTGTACCTATTAATTGTAACTCCTGGTTCATTCCTCATTTGTTTGCTCATTAATTAGAGTTACTGCCATCTATACCATATTAATTAATTATAACCCCCAATTCAATTCACGTTTATTGCCCACTAATTGATGTTACAATCTTTTATATCCTACTAATTATTGGCAACTTCAAACTTTATTGCCATTAATAGGAATTACTACCCTTCCTAATTTCCCTATTCGCATTCCTTCTCATTCTATCTAATAATAACCTATCCTAAGCAAACGTTACGCATAAATAACGCATAAATAGATGTTATTTTTACTTATTAACGTAATAAATACGTATAAACTACCTACTCCTACCCAAAATATATTATAGCCATAAATATTTAACTAGAATATGCTTTCTATATTTAGTTTGCTGGAATCAGATTCCTAAGGAAGATTTTCCGTTATAATTTCCATAAATTAGTTTAAAACAAACGATAACAAACGAAAAGATTGACTCCATTTGAAATTACAAGGAATTATTTTTATTCGGAATAGATAGTGTAAACTATGGAGAATAAATCTGTAGTTTACAAATCTCTTCCTTTTTATTTGCATATGTTTCTGGTTAAATCAAACATCATCTTTTTCTATGAAAAGCGAAGAAATAACAATCTATAAGAATCAAATGGATGCTCTTCCCATAAATTAAACTATGAAAAATCTACAATTCAACATAAATAGGGCAATATTCAAAATCCTACCAATATTTCACACCCCAAGTACAGATCTAGAAAAAAACTATACATCATTCTAAATTAAAAACCTTTAAGACTAGTTTACAAATAAAGGTGTAACAATATTTCAAATCAGATCTAAAACAAGAATATGTAGGCAATGGTTTTCTACGCTAATTCAAGCCAACAATTCACAAATATTATTGACTTAGGCATAAATATTAAACAATGCCAACAGAATAGATTTAAAATCGTAATAATATATAAAATTTCCCAGCCACCTTCTAAAAGTATTCCAAATCTCCAAATTTGAAGTAAAGTCTTTGATTCAACTCCATTTTCTTCTTATTTCAAGAAATATGTATGAAAAGGGTATACACATATATTAGAATTATAGATCTGAGAAGAGAATTGAGGTTAAAGACAAATATGAATATATGAATATAAATATCCAGATATATATATGTATGTATGTATGTATGTATGTTACTCGTTATTGCGTAGTGTTGATTCACACTTCTTCTTCTCTTATTTGATTTCTATTCTTCTCCGATTTGTATATATATAAATATAAATATTGTATTTTATAATTTATAAAATAATAAAGAAGAGAAAATGTTAGAGTTTCGCTACTACTTTCAGAAAAATATGAGAAGAGAAGATAGGGTTATGCCAGAATTTATAGGCTCTTAAATTAACCACGGCTATACAATCGAAATATATTAAATCCAGGCCATTTGGCCAAGGCTAACCCTAGCCACCTCAGGTTCGATCAGTCGACTGTTCCCTTGAAGAGGATCGTTGCTACTAGTCGACCTGCCCAATAACGGGGTCGATCAACGGGTCCCGACATTTATTATATAAACGTTAATATATATATATATATATATATATATATATATATATATATATATATATATATTTCTGTTTCGAATCCATTTTTTATCTGCAACTTCTTCGCTTAAACTCCATTCACAAAGCTCCAAATATGAAAGTTGCTCAGAATTTCACCACAGACGTATGGTGTAAGTTTCATGGTCAAATTGCATCATTTGCACAAATTCCTTTTTTGGAGCTAATTAACTAACTAATTAAATAAGTAAGGCCAAATTACAGGGTGTAACAAATTAATTTTTAACCTTTTATTTATTTATTTAACCTTTAATTTATTTATTTAATTAAACTATTTTAATTAAATTATATCAGTTTCTACATTCAATTCATATAATGTATGCTTATGTTATTTTAAAACAACGTAACATATACTACAATATATAAGACATGCATATACATTTAATTAATTTATTTATTTTATTAATAAATTTTAAAAAGTACCAAATTAATATATATTTTTTCAAACATTTTGAATATTTTATTATATAATAACTTTTATATTTTTTCTATCTTATTTTAAATTTGATTTTTAAATTCAAAAATCTTATAGTTTAGTTTTCAAACAATTTTGAAAATCAACCCAAGGCGTAATTCAAATTAGGCCTCTTCTATTAGGGCCAACCTTTTATGCACACATATTTGTTTGGGCTAGGTCTATAGTCAGGTAGGGTAGAGTAATTAATTACCTAACTCCAATCCTAGACACTACCTATATAAACACCCTACTATTTGGGATATAAGCTTAATTAGTTAACCTTAACATGACTAATCAGACCACATACGCTATTGGGCTTTGATACCATTATTAGATCTGGGTCAACCCATGGTAAAAGTTATAAGTAAACTTTAAAAAAAGTTACCTATTAGATCTCTGCTAGGTTTATGAAGTCTAATTTATTTAGAACATTTCTTAATTTTGTTTGAATAAAATATTTTATTTTATTTAAATTTATAAATTATAAAGTTTTATTTACTTTATATATATGTATATATGTATGTATCATATACATATGTGTGTGTAACATATCAACCGTGTAAGGTATAACATGCCTATGTATAGATATTGGAATTTACATCGCAACGGATATGTTAACTCATCGATATGCAAGTATATATTGTCTAAATATATATGTTTATAACTGTTTCAAATCTCATTCATCTCACTCGAGATCTCGGTCGAGATTTCGTTTTCGAACTTGAGCGAGACGAGATTTAGCAAAATGAGACATTAAATTTTTTAAATCTTATTTGACACATATATCGTTCAAGATTTTAACCCTTAAGCAATATTTGAGGAAGGACATAAATATGCGATCTCATCGAAGTTATGACTTTTCATTTACGATATATATTTTTTCTTATGTTGATCCAAATAAAATTGCACTCTAATGACATTTTGCTAACTTTCTATTTTTTTATGTTTCAACAAGTACGGAAAAATAAAATTGTTTTGTATTTTCTATTTTTTAACATTTAGATGAGTGGAATCCACGGAATTAATAAAATAAATCAGTCACCCCTCTATTCTAAAAAGAAAACATAATATTGCAGTCTTATGTAAATTATTATGTTAAAATGTTTATATCTGCACAGCAATCAAAATAAAAATATGTAAACTATCAACTCTAGAAGTTAAGTTATCCCAAGATAGTGCCGAGATGGACTTTAGAATCCAAGATGTCAATTTGAGATGTACACCCTTGAAACACTCATCTCACCCAAGATCTTGTCCGATATGAGATATTGAGGGTAAAATTCTCGAGATGAGAAGCAACCAAAATCTGAGATTTGAACCTTGATATAAACTATTACTTGTATATATAAATGTTATATGTGTGTGTGTGTGTTAATTTGTTTAAATAATTTTATGCAAATGCATATTGTATTAAATATATATATATATATATGTATATATATATAATCTTACAAATAAAATATTGGGGAATTTCACTAGAAGGACAGACTTTGCATCCAATTAGTTTCTAAGACACACATCCATGAAAATTAATTTTAAGGCCAAAGTCAGCAGAATAATTACTTTTAAGGACAAAATCAGCAGTCCAATTACCTTCAAGGACATAATTTCATAGGTTTTTAGGCCTTAGAAACTGATTATTTTGCATTTTGTCCTTAAAAGTAATTATTTTAGTTGTGTGTCCTAGAAACTAATTGCACTTGCTAAAGAGGCCATTGTGGCTAATTTCCACTTTAATATTTATATTGTATATATATACTTAAAAGGGGTTTTTAGGCTCAAGAAAAAAGTTAGAGAAAAATTTAGTTTCAGGGACAAGAAGTTTGTTTTTTAGGCCGAAAGACACTTTTTAGTGTAAATCACAGAATGATAGTTTAACTATCATTTTCAGTTTGCACTAAAAGGTGTCCTTCAGACTAAAAAAAAACTTGTTGTCCTTGAGACTAAATTATTTTGCATCTTCTTCCTTGTGCCTATTTACCTGTACTTAAAATATATTTATTCAAATATAAATAAATTATTTAAAATATTAAAATAATTTTTTTAAAAGCGTGAATAATATATGTATATATATAGTAATATAGAAAAAATTTCAACGTATATATAGATAAGTACATTTAAAATTTATAGTTATATATATATTATTTGGTAAAATTGTTCAAGATTATTTTTTTATTGTTAAATCCTATATCATGTGCACATAATTGAGATAATTTTTTAATTTAAGATTTATTTTAAAATTAATAAATAATTAATTTTGAAACTTCATTTCAAATTCTAAGGGGTAACTTTTTTTCGTATTTTTCTCAATTAATTTTTTTTTCTTATTAATTTAATTTAATCTTGGTCGTTTTAAGCAATTAATTTTCAAAAATAGGAAATAAATTTTTTATTTTTTATTTTTCGGCTAAGAGCTTACCCATTACTAAATTTTATAAAATTTAAAAAATGTTTTTCATAACATCTTCAAATTAATACAATTTATGTATTAAGTAAATTAATTTAAATAATATTAAATAATAATAATATATTTATAAAAAAATTATCTTTTACTATTGAAAATTAACTTTACTATAATACATTATATATGAAATTATATTACTATTTTCTATCATAATATGATGTTATAACTAATAATATATTATGTATGTAATTAAATAATATATATTAATTTGTAGATGATAAAATTGTATTATTCTAACAAATGGCTGCACTGTCCTAACGTATGTGATGTAAAAAAAACCTTTTTTGTTAAATAAATATATATACACCTACACATATAACCTAAACTATTTCCTGACAACATTGCTTGTGTATCAGAATCGTCACCTAACTAACAATATAATATATATATATACACATACATATACATACATACATACATACATACATACATACATATATATATATATATATTATAACAACATTATACCAAAAATCGTAAGACATGTAAGTAACCCGATAGAGTGATAAGGTGGTTAGGACATATAGGTAATACTCAGAGTCAATAACTTGAAGGCCAGGGGTTCGATACTTGGAACTATATACAAGGAAATAAGCCTGGTTACTCTATGACTTAACTGGTGTCTAACTGTGGGTTTGGTTCAGGCACGCCAAGGTTTACTTAACTGGTTCCTGGGTTTAAAGAAACATTATACTGAAAATCATTAATTATAATCTTACAAAACCATGTCTTAATTCCAAAGCCTTGAACCACACCTCGAAAAATGAATTCTCCCATCTGAAACTCTATCCAATTCAGTAGAGTGCTAATCCTTAAACCATTGAACTTCAGCCATTGGATAGCAATCAATTTGATTTGCACTTTAGAAATTAGGAAGATGAAGGAGAGGAATTCCTCTAGCAACAGGCAAATTTGGAGGCCTCTAAAATTCCTTTAAAGGTTGATGGTAGAGATGCTTATATAGGGGAGAATTAAAAGATATTTCAAGATCAAGATCCTACATCATCTCTCGCTAATTCTCTTCTATCTTAGCCCTCAATCTCAAAATCTATGTCGCATTAACCTCTTATTATGGCTGAATTTTCTAACCCCCTTCATGGGATTTTAAACCCATTTAGAAAGAAAATAGAATGTTAAAAAATTAAATCCAATTTAACCGCTTATCGATATCGTGTATCGATGATATATTTACAACTATTACAAATGTATCTAATTATATTTATTTAGAAAATTATAATCAAATTCTATAATTAATATTTTATAAATATAAATTAATTTATCACAATTATAAATTAATTAAATCATTTATCAAAGGAGAATTCATATTTTGGTTGTGTGACTCGTCGAGTGTAAATTCAGTCTGCGATTAATATAAAACTGTTCGAATAAACGTTTACATGTCACTTAGCAGGTTGTATGACATTTTAGCCAAAATTTTCACTTACTTGATTTCGGTAAAATCCAATTTTATTTTAATTAAGAGTTACCGGTTGTAACATTTATTTACACTAATTCCCTTCATCAAAACTATATCACTTTGAAGTTATGGAACTTAGTAACGGTCAAAATTCAAATATCATTTTCTTCAACTTTATAAACCAACTCAAGTGAACCAACTCAAGTGAACTATAATAAGGTACAAGTAACTTAAAGGATGCCTGGGACTGCCCATCCTCTAAGGATCCATTAAACTATTTACTATGTAGTAATATTGCGCTATTATAATAATGTCTACAGTAAAATAAAATTACTTTTAAATAGCGTTCCGGGCTACCCATATCACCCTTCAAACATAATAGTCCCAGTAGTCAATCCAATATCATGATATCTCCAGATCGGGAGACTATCAAAGGATAACACACGGGCTACGGGAGGAAAAAAACTCGTAGTAAAGGCTCGGTATGGTAGATGACACGGCACACAAGGCAATGCCAGGGTAGATATACCAATTACTCATACGGGCTGGTGGTAACGCAGCAGCCACATACTCCCACCTCGGAACACACTCCCATATCAAAATTAGAGGATGACCATCTAATCAATCACAAGTTAGAGTATAGTATCGAAGGAATGTGTATGACCAGAGGAGCTACCCCTTTTGGCTCGAGATCGCTTCTGTTTTAACCACCTTAAGCCAACTCAGCGTCGGGTCCACGTAATATACCTCAAGAATGTCGCCACCATCCTACTTCATTCTGGAAACTCCACCGCGTATATAGTTGTTAAAGTGGTTTTCGGTATCGACAGAGAGTATGTCCATATCTAATCCCGGTCTCTTTAACAACCAATCGTTATTATAACCCGTAGTTAAATTTAAAAATCATAGTTTATACTTCAAAATAAAGTATCATCTCAAATTCAAATCTTTATCAAAATAAAGATCTAATCATTTCCAAACCATTTCAATATGCCAAAATATCATATCTTTCAAAATTCGTTTCAAAATATTATTTGAATTCAAATCCAAATATACAAATTTAAATACCTTTTTAATTCAAAGATATCATTCATTTAATATCATTTCAAATCACCTTTTAAATAGTTTATATTTAAATCAAAACAATTCATTTAAACCATTTAAAAGTGAAGTCATTATATTTAAAATCGAATGTTCAGTTCCTAAAATTTTAGACAAATTCTGAGCTCATTTATTTAAAACAAAACCTCAAACATTCATTTCAGCCTCCGCAACACTTATCAGGTGCTACTGTATCCCTTTATTTAGTTTCAGATTTTAATTATCTTTCTGCTATCGCAACACTTACCAAGTGCTGTAACACCACTTAGTTATAATTTATACATAGTTCATTTGTATCAACCACAGCACTTACAAAGCGTTGTAATATCATTTACGTTAGAAATAATAGCATTTCAAAATACCGTTAATTACATTTCCTATATTCAATATAATTTCACAAATAATTAATCTTTTTTTATTCATTTTAAACTTATAAAATCATATAATTTCACTTTTAAAAAATCATTTAAATATCCTTGTATTCATGATTTTAAAAGGTTAAATTTCCATTCAAAAAAATCAATATTTAATAATAATTCGCATATTAAATTCGCACATTCAATTTCAATTCTTTATAATTAAATTTTAACTTAACATTTAAGTTTACATTTTCAAACATAACTCATTCTCATTTTATTTACTTAACTTAAAATTTCACCTTTAAACAAAATTCACAAATTTCCAATTTAAGTTACATTTCAAAATTCAACTCAATATTCATTCATTTAACATTTTAACTTTATTCAAAAATCATTAGTATATTATAAAAAAATCAATTTTAATTCATTTTAATTCAAAATATCATAAATTTATCATATTTTCATATTTACTTTAAATTCCATTTATCGCCAAATTATAAATTCCAAAATAACTTACATTTTAATTTTTCTAACTTTAACCTTTAATTTATTTCACTTATAAATTCTTAAAAAATCAATAATACTCTACAAAAATCATTTTTAATTAATTTTTAAATCAAAATGTTATAATATTTACATTTCAAACATATTTTAAAATTTTTAGAAAAATATATTTTAACCACGGGTCTGTATATAATTTTCTAGCCTAAGTAAAGTGATACGGGTAATATATCATTTCAACCCGTAATTTACGAAGAAAACCCAGGTTTTATCATTTCAAACCCACAGTCCCAAGTAAATGAAAATAATTGAAAATCATTCAGGCCTATCATTTCAGCCCGTAAAGATTTTTCCTTATTCTAAAGTCCGCTCTGGTATGTATCATTTCAACCCATAGTGATTCTAATCTAAAGGGAACTTGCAATGTGATAAACTGATATAAATAACAGAACATCATAATATAACAGAACAACATAATATAACAGTAACAGATGATATAACAGATGTTTAAGCATGGGTGAACATCATATGATTATAATATAGCAGATATAATATGGTGATGCATTTTACAGATTCAAATGGGATCAGTTTACAAATCATATAAGTATAAACTGTCTGGTGAGAATAACTCACATGTATAAGCTGAAGACAACAATCAAATGCACAAACTGAGATCTTCAAAAGCACGATACCACGACAATTATTAGAGTGAGAGAGAGACAAAGCTAATTTCCTTGAACACATTCAAACAAAATAATATAAACAACATAAGTTTCAAGCCAGAAATAAAATTAAACGATGCTATAAATGATTGCATAGAACAAAACCAAAGCTATTGCACTTGCTTTCAACAACATATGCCTCAACCCTAGGTTGGAAAGGCACGGCTAAAGCAAGGACTAGGATCTGGTTTGGGTTCAAATGGGGTCGGCCTATCATGTATTAGATGGAGTAGAGATATATGCACATGAAACTACAAGGCATAAAACAATGATTCAATGCAACTAAAGGTCACGGCCCTAAGCAACATGAGCACGTCCAGGTTCAGGTGGGGTTAGGGATGACGTGGAAGGGGGTCTCAGGTCAGCTATGGCTGGTGGTGGTGGTGTATGTGGCGACCAAGGTGAAGTGGTGAAGTGTTGAAGGCATAGGAGTTTAGCAATGCATGTATTCAAGTGGATGTTGCAAATTTTAGGTGGAATAGGTCAGCTATAGTGCACGGCCAGGTTTTGGTAGAGGGCTGGAGGAGGTTGCAGCCAGTTGTGGTAGTGGTAGAGGCAGCTATGGTGATGGAGGAGCAAGGGGCCGAGCATATAGGTGAAGAGATGCAAGTGCAAAACAATATAAACAAATAGAAACAATGGAAAAGAAATAAAATTTACCAAACTTCTTTGCTTCAGAAATGGTCGAGAGTTTTTGTGAGTTGAGAAGGTTATTTTGTGCGTGAGAAATGAGAAAGGATACGACTGAAGCAATGAGAAAAAGTCGGCCTCAATTGAATGCACGTTGGTTGAAATTGAAAAGGTGCAATACAAAAGGACTAAGCATACAAAAAGTTTTAAAAACTCTTCATATATCCACCATTTCTTTTCAATTTTAAATACATGAAAAATGATGATAAATAAAGATGAAAACTCAAAAATGAAAATGAATGCATAAAATAAATATATAAATTTTAGTTAAATATAATTAAATTAAGAAAATAGCAAAGAAAATAGAAACTAGGCTTTAAAATTTGAAAATAAATTCAATAAGCTTTGGAAAATTCAAACATCACTTTAAAAATATTTAAAAGACAAAAATATGTGTAACATAACATATAATACAAATTTGAATAAGATATGACAAATAAAATGTTATTTATATAATTTAAAATAAACAATATTGTTAAATAAAACAATTTACACCCAATATTGGAAAAACATAACTTTCACAGTATAACTCCGATTTCAACGAAACGAAAAGCGGTATTCTTAAAATTTAATCTATTTTCATAATAATAGATAAAATTCAAAAATTTAAATATTTAAATTTAAAATTTAAAAGTCAAAGTTTGACCATATTGACCAAAAATTCACTTTCTAGAAAAATATTCAATTTTATTCAAGTTTGGAAATAATTCACATAATAATCAAAATTTATATTTAAATAACAAAATTTATTCTTTTTAATAAATAAAATAAAGTTTTTAAATCAGGAAATTCAAAGAAATAAAATATACAATAAAATAATCACAAAATACAGGGTTGTTACACTCTCCACCACTCAAAACTTTTCGTCCCCAAAAAGGAACGAGGTACGGGAAAACACAAAAAAATAGAATAATTGAATGTCAAATAAAAGAAAAAGAAAATGAAAGAAAGATTTCCATTGATCGCAGCGATCATGACTGGATCAACAGAAATTTCATTACTAGAAATAATATGTCCAAGGAATCGGACTTCATCTTTCCAGCAATGGCATTTAGAAAATTTATTTAGCACAGCACGAAAACAAGATTCATCAAATCAACAAAGAAAACAAGAGTATTAGTCAAACCAAAAGGCATGACTAATCATTTATAGAACCCATTTCCAGAGTTCCAGGAATAAGATCTGTACGAAAAGAAATTTCCCGCTTAGGAGGTAAAGTAGTGACTTTACCAATATATCGGGATAGAATCTAACTACATGAGTCAAATGAAGATCACCACAAAAGCAATGACCAGAATGGAAAAGTTGCACATGCTTACAAATCCTATTAAGGTTTGCGGAGCCCCAATTGGATTTGAAACGCATAAAAGAACAGAAGCAAAATTAGGAGAACGAAGATACTCAAACTTATCACACAAATCAACAGGAATAAGACTATGGAAAACTATAGTATCAAATAAAACATGAATATGATATAGAAATAAAGAAAGGTTGCACTAAAGAGTACCTTGGTCATCACTAGGAGTAGGAGCGGGTGGATGAACTGGAGAAGATGCAGATGAGACAGCAAATATGCCAGAAGGCTTAATAACGGTAGAAGGAGGAACATCTTCACCAGCTAAGGTAGGACAGCTGTTGGCATAGTGTCCCTTCTGATCACATCTGAAGCAAGTGATGGCAGAAAGGTCAACAGGTTGCCTATGAGAAGGAGGAGATGAAGAAGATCCCACACCCGAATTCTTGAGCCAAATCTGCTTCTGCTGTTGGAAATTAGGCTTTCTCTTCCAAGAATTGGCACAGGAAGACTGAGATGAAGGAATACCATCAGGAGCAGGAGCAGGAGCAGGAGTAGGACCCTTAGAAGTAGGATTCTCATAACGGATAGTCATATCCATAAGCTGGGTGAAAGTGTCATGGACATGAGAGATGAGACAATCATAATACTCGGGACGACCACCAGATATGAACTTCTCATTCTTCTTGAGAGGAGTGTCAATCAGGCTAGGACCGAACTTAGAAAGTTCGTTGAACTTTCTCTCATACTCAGCAAAAGTCATGGTACCCTACTTGAGATCCATAAATTCACAATAAAGCTGAGATTTCTCAGCTTCGGGCATCCATTTTTCCACAAAAGCTTCCCTGGAAAGATGATAGATAAACTTAGAAAAACACAAAAAGATAGAAAAACAGAATTCAAAGAAACACAAGAAGATACTTAAACTGCTCCCAAGTAATATCATCTTCGACGGTGTTAGCCGTGACAGACTCCCACCAATCTAGAGCAGACTCATGCAACTGCCAAGCTGCTAACTAACGCTTCTGGGCATCGGTAATCTCAAGACCAGTAAATATCCTCTCAAGACTCCGTAACCATTGCTGAGGCTCAATGATGCTCTCTGAACTGGTGAATGGGGTTCCACCAAGTTGAGTGAATTCCTCACAGAGAACAGTGAATCTAACAGGAGCAACTAGCGGAGGAGCTAGGGCAATACCACGACCCCTACCTCTGGCATTTCCTCGATTCATCCTGAAAAAATCAAGAGTTAATTTAAGACAAGATATAGAGATGACAAAGATAAGATAAGATATATTCACTTAGATGAATATCCTAAAGAAAGAAAAATCTAACAAGGTAGATACGAATGGAAGGAAGTTAGAAAACATTTGAAAAATCCTTTAAAACAAGAAAATTTTATATATCAAAATAATCTTTGAAAATCTTTTGAAAACATTTTGATAATCATTTTATACTTTGAAAATATGTCTCTCACAAAGAAAGTGATTCTGAGATTGATTTCACTCATTCTAGGGTATTTCTACCCTATCTCTAATGAGTATTTGCTCCTGATGCAATGGTTTGCCAAAAACCAAAGTTGTGATACCAAATGTAACGACCTGTTGTTTCGCACCATTCAAATCGACAATAATCCACGCACGTCGGACTTGAATGATGCAAAATAAAAGATTGTAAATAAATTTGGAGCAAATGAAATCAAATACACAGAATCACAGACGTAGAACAATAAAAATAACTCGCAGCAGAATATAAAAATAACATAGTAGTTCATGAAGCTACTATAACAAAGTCTCAAAACAAATACATAATATCAGTCTGAAACACATAATAGAATTCCCAAATACATAGAAGTTCACTAATACATGAGATAAACTAGAACAGCTGCAACAGAAATAGATATATAAATAGATAGGCAGAATCACCAGCAAAGACCAGCTCCAGAAAGAGAGTCCAAAGCTGTGAATACTCAGGCTGACCCGAGCGTAAAGCGGAACACAAAACGCTCGAGTCAGGACAATATATACTTATATAATGTAAACCAACTCAAGTGAACTATAATAAGGTACAAGTAACTTAAAGAATGCCTATGATCGCCCATCCTCTAAGGATCCATTAAACTATTTACTATGTAGTAATATTGCGCTATTATAATAATGTCTATAGTAAAATAAACTTACTTTTAAATAGCGTTCCGGGCTACCCATATCACCCTTCACACATAATTGTCTCAGTAGTCAATCCAATATCATGATATCTCTAGATCGGGAGACTATCAGAGGATAACACACAGGCTACGGGAGAAAAATAAACTCATAGTAAAGGCTCGGTATGGTAGATAACACGGCACACAAGGCAATGCCAGGGTAGATATACCAATCATGTAACAACCCTGTATTTTGTGATTTATTTTTTTTGTATATTTTAATTATTTTAATTAAATTTTGATTTAAAAACTTTTTTTTATTTTGAATGATTAATTTTGTTACTTTAAATATAAACTTTAGTTTGATATGAATTATCATTCCAAAGCATGACTAAAAAGAATATTTTCCAAAAAGTGAATTTTGGTCAAATTAATCAAACTTTGACTTTTAATTTAAAATTTTAAAAGTTTGAAAATTTAAATTTTATCTTTTATTATGAAAGTACATAAAATTTTAAGAACACTGCTTTTCGTGTCATTGAAAACGGATTTAAATTGCAAAAGTTATACTGTTTTCAATATTGTGTGTATATTGGGTTATTCAGCAATAGTCTTTATTTTAAATTTTATAAATGACATTTTATTTGATATATCTTATTCCAACTTGTATATTTATGTTATATTATGTATATTTGACTTTTGGATATTTTTAAAATGATAATAGAATTTTTCAAAAATTTACTGTATTTATTTCCTATTTTTTAAGGCTGTTTTCTTATTTTCTGCTATTTTCTTCATTAACATTATATTTAAATTTTTTTTATTTGTTTTGTGAATTTACTTTTATTTTATATTATTATTTATGTTTAAAAATATATTACAAGCTCATATGAATTTTCTAAAATTTATTTCAAGTAATGTCAAATTTTCTAGACTAGTTTACTATTTTAGCTATTTTCTTTAATTTAACTTTATATATTTAATAAATACTATATATATTTATATTTTGATAAATTTTCGAAATATTATCTGTTATTATTATTAATTCCAGAATATCAAGTTATGTAAACAAATTTAAGAAGTTTGAAAGGTTTAAAGGCTAAGAAACGTAATGTCGTTTCACGTTTCTTTTACAGTTTCTTTTGTCATCAATTCATCAGTTATTTTAGCCACTCCTTACTTTATTTATTTATTTTATACATTCACTTTTATTTGCTATGTTTATACTTTATTAATATTAATTTTATATGTATTTTGATTAAAATAGATTTTTCCAAAGATTATTTGGGTTGTTTCAATTTTTTAGCCTAGTTTCACATATATTGATATTTTCTTTATATAAATTATATAATTTAAAATGTATTTATTTATTTTTCTTATTTACATTATTTCTGAGATTATTTATCTATTTTATCAGGTTTTTTATGTATTTACAAAATAGAAAAGAGAAATTTGAAAGGCCTTAAACTTTCTATCTTCCTATGGGCCTTTATAGTCCACCCTTTTACTTTTAACCTAACCTTTCACCAATTAACCCTAACTATTCCTCATTTTTTTTCTCCACCCGACTTCCTCCTGTTATTCACGAATTTTCAAAGCTCCAAAACCCTAAAAATTATGGCCTCCATCTTGAAGAAATTTTTTTAGGTAAATTCCTCTTTTCTTTCTACTTTTTCTCCTATTTCTATGCAAATTTGCCTTGCTTTCTCCCCTGATTGGAGCGGCTTTCCCCCTTTCTCCACGGCCACCACCCCCTTCCATCTCTTCCTGACCATCACCACCATCTAAGCCTATAGCCATGACCATGGTCGAACACCCCTTGATGGTCAAACTCTTCCAAATGCAACCAAAAGCCTAGATCTATGCTTGTTTGGCCTTTTCTTGCTCATCCACTTCAACCACCACCCTAACCACCACCATAGCAGCAACCACCACCTCTGACCTGATCATCACACACCCCTCCAACCTCTATCCAGATCTGAAACATCAAGAGCCGAGCCAAACAATGCATGTAGACGAGCCTTATGGTGCACCAAAACTACATTATGTTGCTTAGTCTCTTGATATTCTTATGTTGTAACTTTCTCCACATGTTCTAGCCTTTATGCCATGCATTCCTATGATCAAACCTGAGCCAAAGTCATGTCAAACCTGACCGAAATAAACCCCTAGGTCGTGCAAAAGAATAGAGAAAGCAAGGCAAAAGTCATTGCATTCATATCTCTTTTTATTCCTATTTATTTCAAAGTTATTTCATATCTAGTTTTATTGAATTTGTGTTTGTTTGGATATTTTGTTTTGGGTTGTAGCACAAGTTCTAAGCTTGGATCTCTTCCCACTTGAGCCTATTGTTGTGTCATCGTGCCTTCTAGAATCAGTTGTGTCATTGGTATTGAAATCTCCAGCTATAAAAGGTGAGTAAAACTCACACGACGTTTATACTTATGCAGTTGTGAAACAACAACAATTGAATTTGTAGAATTTTATGTGATGTTATAACTGACTGTGATTTTTTTATATATGATGTTAAACCTGTTAAATTTCATGTCATATCATCTGTTATTATGTATATGTTGTTACTGTTCATTCATATCTGTTTATCACCATTACAATTCCCTGTAGACTAGAATCACTATGTGTTGAAATGATACATACCCGAACGGACTTTAGAATAGGGAAAAATCGTTATGGGCTGAAATGATAGGCTTGAATGATTTTCAAATTTATTTCTTTTACTTGGGACTACGGTTTTGAAATGATAAAACCCGGATTTTTCTTTGTAAATTACGGGTTGAAATGATATATTTCCCGTATCACTTTACCTAGCGTAGAAAATTATATACAGGCCCGTAGTTAAAATATGTTTTTCTAAAACGTTTAAAATATTTTAGAAATGTAATTATTATAATATTTTGATTTAAAAATAAATTTTGTAAAGTATTATTGATTTTCTGAACAATTGTAAGTGAAATGAATTAATGAAAAGTTAGAAAATTTTGAACGTAAGTTATTTTGGAAAATTTGATTTAATTATAATTGGAAATTAAATTGAATATGAAATTATGATAAATTTCTGATAATTTGAATTTAAATGAATTAAAAGTGATTTTATATCATATTAATTATTTTTAACAAATTTGAAATGTGAAATGAAAGAATATTTTAAGTTGAAATTTTGAAATATAACTAAAATTCGAAATTTATGAAGTTGACTTAAAAGTGAATTTTTAGTTAAGTAAATAAAAATAAAACTAAGTTATATTTGAGAATTTGAACTTAAGTGTTAAGTTGAAATTTAATGTAAGGGATTTAAAATTGAACATTGCAATTTAATAAGTGAATTATTATTAAATCTTGATTTTTGAATGAAAATTTAACTTTATAAAATCATGAACTTGAGGAAAATTAAATGATGTTTATAAATGTGAAATTGTATGATTTTATGTGTTAAAAATGTTTTAAATAAAAATATAATTGGTTGAGAAATTATATTGAATATTTGAAGTTAATTTACTGCATTTTTGAAATGCTATTAATTGCAATGCAAATGATATTACAGCATTTGAAAATGCTGTAGTTGATGATAATGAACTAAAAAGCTAAATTGAATTAAAAGCTATTATAGCAATTTTTGTAAGTGCTATAAATTATTGAATTTAACTAAGTTTATTCGAAATTTAAGTAAACCCTATCACAACATTTTAAAATGTTGTCTTTTGTTAAATTGAACTGTTTTGAATGTATTTTTCCGTAGCGTTTTCTAAATGACACGAAAAGTGAATTTTCACTGCTTTGATAAACTTAAGTGAATAAATGAACTTTGGAAGTCGAAAATTTTGGAAATTTAATAATTTAATCATTAAACATAATAACTTCATTTTAATGATTAAAAATGATTTTTGGAATATATACTGTTTTGAAATATGGATTGAAATGATATTTTAAATTGAATAAAATGAATAATGATTTGAAATGAATGTGGTTTCAAAAAGATATGATATTTTGATATATTAAATGATTGAAATGTGGTTTTGAAAACATATGATATTTTGATATATTAAAATGGTTTGAAAATGGAATTTTGAAAGATATGATATTTTGATATTAAAATGATTTGAAAAGAAGATCCGAAAGATATGATATTTGGAATGATTTAATCTTTATTTTGATAAAGATTTGGGTTGAAATAATATTTTATTTTGAAGTATAAATATTGTTTTAAAAGGTTATAACTACGGGTTATAATAACGATTGGTTGTTAAAGAGACCGGGATCGGATATTGTCTTATAGCCGGCCAATACCGAAAACCACTTTAACAACTGTGTACACGGTGGAGATTCCAGAGTGAAGTAGGATGGTGGCGACATTCTCGAGTTATATTACGTGGACCCAACTCTCGTGAGTTGGCATATATGACTAAAACAGGAGCTATACCGGGCTACACAAGGGTCGCACCCTTTCATCGAGCATGCTCCATCGGAAACCATTCTATTACTGTTGTGATTCAATTCGGTGGCGCCACTTTGATTCGGGGGTATTGTTCGAGGTGGGCGGAAGCTGCTGGCTTGCCGTCACCACCGGTCCGGGAGTGCAAACGGTGTATCCACCCTGGCATTGCCTCGCGTGCCGTGTCATATCCTTATATCGAGCCCACTACGATTTTGGTTTTAAAGATCCGACCGCGTTAAGGTTCACCATCCCCTTAACGCTATTTTCTATATGATTATACTTTACGTATTAGACACTACTGTATATAGCGTAATATACTACATAGTAAATAGTTTAACGGATCCTTAGAGGATGGGCGGTCCCAAGCATCTTCTAAGTTACTTGTACCTTTACTACAGTTCACTTGAGTTGGTTTACATTGTATAAGTATTTATGTCCTGACTCGAGTGTTTGTATTTTTATTTACGCTCGGGTCGGCCTGAGTTATTCACAGATTTGGATTTCCACTTTCTGGAGATTGGAATCGCTAGAGATTATCTACTTGTCAAGTTTATCTTTTGAAATCTGTTGTTCCTTTCAGCTCTTGTATTAGTTGACATCTATGAAGTGAGACTTCTTTTGTACTTTATTTCCTCTGTTGTATTTTATGTAACTCTGATATTTTTATATAGTAGCTTCATGAACTACTATCTCTTTTTACTTCCGCTACATTATTATTACTCTGTGTCTGTGATCTGTGATTTTTATTTACTGTATATTCTAAGATTTGCTAAATTTTTAATTACAACGCGGTATTTTGAGCAATTCAATTCCGGCATGTGTGTCTACCTATACGCTTATAATGGATGCGAATGGTTGAAAATATCGGGTCGTTACAAATCACGCATATGGGCTGGTGGTAACACAGCAGCCACATACGCCCACCTCGGAATACACTCCCATATCAAAATCAGAGGATGGTCATCGAATCATTCACAAGTAAGAGTATAGTATCGAAGGAATGTGTCCGACCAGAGGAGCTACCCCTTTTGGCTTGAGATTGCTCTTGTTTTAGCCACCTTAAGCCAACTCACGGGAGTCGGGTCCATGTAATATACCTTAAGAACGTCGCCACCATCCTACTTCATTTTGGAAACTCCACCGCATACACAGTTGTTAAAGTGGTTTTCGGTATCGACAGATAGTATGTCCATATCCGATTCCGGTCTCTTTAACAACCAATCGTTATTATAACCCGTAGTTATAACTTAAAAATCATAGTTTATACTTCAAAATAAAGTATCATTTCAAATTCAAATCTTTATCAAAATAAAGATCTAATCATTTCCAAACCATTTCAATATGTCAAAATATCATATCTTTCAAAATTCATTTCAAATCATTATTTGAATTCAAATCCAAATATATACATTTAAATTCCTTTTTAATTCAAAGATACCATTCATTTAATATCATTTCAAATCACCATTTAAATAGTTTATATTTAAATCAAAACAATTCATTTAAACCACTTAAAAGTGAAGTCATTATATTTAAAATCAAATATTCAGTTCCCAAAATTTTAGACAAATTCTGAGCTCATTCATTTAAAACAAAACCTCAAACATTCATTTCAGCCTACCGCAACACTTATAAGTGCTACTGTAGCCCTTTATTTAGTTTCAGATTTTAATTATCTGTGACGACCCAGAATTTCTAACAACTCAAATTGGAATTATTAATTTATTTTAAATATTTAAAAGTTAATTTTGACTTGAATTTCAAAATATCAATATTTACTTGATAATTAAATTATTGATTTATATAGTGTAAATATTGAATCATTTAATTTGAAATTGGGTAAAACACTGAATCTGGAGTTTTAAGCCTGTTAAAAATAATTCGAAGGCTTATAAAATTTATATTGATAGCACTGAAGGTAGTGAAAGTGTTGAAATTGAGTTTGGAAGTGTTTTGTTCAGTTTTAAAAATATATCGTTTAAATTAAATTTAAAAATAGCCTTCCGAGGCACAGTCTCTGAATTCGACGAAACCAGTTCCATTGGATCCATAATAGTTAATTATTGTCGGATTTCAATTTTCGTAGCAATCGGAATTGTCGTTTGACCCTGGCAGCTCGAGCATAGAACTATTTTAATCGATTTAATTTATATTTGATTGTTTTCTTCTGTAACTCGCACATACGATCAAATTAGCCTCCGATACACGTTCCATTGTGTTCGGAATGCGGGTAGAACCTTGTAAACGCCTGTCGGCATGTCTGATTCAGGTTTCGAGATTTCGCGTTGTCCGTAGCGAGATATTTCGAAAATTTAATAATATTAAATATATAAAAAATCAACTTAGCCACCCTATATCGTACGCGAGCCACCCTAATACCTGAATTTCGCCGACCTAGCTTATCTCCATTTCTTGTCTTTAACGAATGTCTTCCTGCACAATTCAATTTAGAGAAAAAAAAATATTGCTTGAAATCATGGCAGAACTTTCTTCTTCTTCTCCTATACCTCAATTTCTTTCGAAATTTATCTTCATTTAAAAACCCCGAAACAACGTTTCCCTTTTATCTTCCTCGCGCTTCCATTTCCTAACCGTATCGCGATTTCCAGTTCTCTTTAAAAAAAATCGAAATCACCGAAATCCCCAAATCAATTCGTACTAAGTTCGATTGCCATTCTCGATCTTCTGACCAAATTGAAGTGCTCGACAAAGGCCGTGACGCATTCTATTGGCGGAGACCGCGTCGTGAGCGAGGTGCGGTTGTGGAGAAGGGCACGACTGTCGTGATGACACAGATGAGGGTGGTCGATGGTGCGTTCGCCGTTAGGGCTGCGTTCAGTGGAGGATGTGGTTGTAAATCGTTGGCAACGTAATGGGGTGCGCTCGGCTAGGGCACAAGGTGGATTTCGAGGCAGTGGCACCAGGCTCGGCGAGATCGATGGCCATGGCAGGCGACTAGAATGGGGTGGGCACGAGATGGTTTCGAGCAGAAGTCGACTTTATTCTCTGTTCTATGAGGTAGTTGATTTTGAGTTTTGTTTTAGTTTTATGTTAATTAGCAGTTTGCTGTGAAACTGGAAATATATATATATATATATATATATATATATATATATTTGTAGAAATAGTCAATTGCAGTAGAAAGAGAATGGTATTTATAGTAAAAGAATGTTAGTTTAAAATTTTAATTATTTGTTTAAAATAAATCATTAGTTAAAATTAAATTTATTAAACGGTAATGTTTGTTTGAATATTAATAAATCGTCTAATATTTATACAAGGTCATAAACAAAAAAGAAGCGAGCCGGTTTGGGAGTGGATTGCAAATAAAAACAAAGGTGAGTAAATCTCACGCTTTCGGATTTCTATTTAATTTAAATGGTTAAATTTTAATGATTGGTTGGAAGATTGGTTTATTGATGTGCTATATTATATATGGTAGTATAATATATATTGGTTGATTGATATTCTGTGATGGATATAATTGGTAATCAGAAGTTTGAATGATGTGGTTTGCTTGAATATTTTGGTATCCTGAGTTATTGAAATATATATAAGAATTGGATTTTTGAAAGAGAAATATAAGAGAGAAATTTTGGAAATGAAATAATTATAGAATAAAATAAGAACGATTTGGAAAGAAATAAAGTGATATTTAAAACTAGAGTTAAATTGTAAGTAGAGTTTTAAACTAGTTCTAAATCAAACAAATAAAGTATTTTTTTTTAATATTAAGTGTTTAACAACTTGAATGTTAAAGTGTAATTATAAATTGACTTGAATTCGAAAAATAAATAAATTTGGTTTTAAATTCCTTTAAGCTTCTATGATAAAAAAAAGAGTAATTAAATCAGATTAGAATAAATTGAAATGTAAATGAGGAATCATTAATTTATTTAATTAATGATGTAAATGGAGATTGATTAGTTAAGAAAATAAATCAATATAAGTGACTTACGAGAAGTTAATTAATATAAGTAATTAAGGATTTATGTAATTAATATTGTTAATTAATTTATGAAGCAATTAGTATTACGTATCCATTGAGAATTAGGGACAATTAATAACATGAAATTAATTAAAGATGATTACTTGAATTTAATTGAAAAATAATTAATCCAGAGTGATTAATTAAGATAAATAATGATGGGTGGACTAATTAAATTGATTTGGAGTTAATAAATGTAAATGAAGGAATCCAAGTGATTGAGTTTTGAAAATTCAATTAGAATCAATTGGACTGATTTGTGTGATTAATCTTTTCTTATGATTGGTTGAATGGTATCGGACGCTTTGAATGAGTTGATATCTCTGATATGAGATGTTGTGTATTTCATTTGGATAACATGGGTTAGGATGACATGAGTTTCGAAGAGACCGGGGTTGGGTATTGGGAAATACCCGAAACCACTTTGAATTTTTATAAATTGATTTATGAAATCAATAGGAAGGAATGAAATGATTTAAGTGGATCGGATTACTTTATCTAAGTTTGGTACTTAGAAATTTATATGTGAAATAAGTCTTGTATAGCAAATTGTGAATTGGATAAATTGAGATAAGTTACCCCGGGTTTTATTTAAGTTGTTTGCTTTGGTATTCCATGTTAGTTGGGTTTACTCACGTTGGTTTCCAACCTGACCCGGGTGTTACTTTGATGTAATGCTCGGGTCAGACCGAGTATTACAGATTTTTCTGGTCGGTACGTTCTGGAGCTCAGGAGGCGAGCTGGATGGCAATAGCGTATAGGGTATTTCCGCTGTATTTATATTATTGTTAATCTGAGTCATGATAATTGTATATGTTCAGTGACTGTAAATATGTGAAACTCTGATGTATATTAAATATAATCGACAGATATAGTATTCTTTCATAAACTGTTATTATTCATTATTATATTTTATCCGCTGCGAATGTGAGATGTTTGGTGTTTCTGTTTTTCTTCTTCTTCTATCACTTTCTTCTTTTTCATAACTATCTGGAATTCTCGGGCTCGAAAATTTTGGGTCGTTACATTATCTTTCTTCTATCGCGGCACTTACCAAGTGCTGTAACACCACTTAGTTATAATTTATACATAGTTCATTTGTATCAACCACAGCACTTACAAAGCGTTGTAATATCATTTACGTTAGAAATAATAGCATTTTAAAATACCGTTAATTACATTTCAAATATTCAATATAATTTCACAAATAATTAATCTTTTTTTTATTCATTTTAAACTTATAAAATCATATAATTTCACTTTAAAAAAATCATTTAAATATCCCTGTATTTATGATTTTATAAGGTTAAATTTCCATTCAAAAAAATCAATATTTAATAATAATTCACATATTAAATTCGCACATTCAATTTCAATTCTTTATAATTAAATTTTAACTTAACATTTAAGTTTACATTTTCAAATATAACCCATTCTCATTTTATTTACTTAACTTAAAATTTCGCCTTTAAACAAAATTCACAAATTTCCAATTGAAGTTACATTTCAAAATTCAACTCAATATTCATTCATTTAACATTTTAACTTTATTCAAAAATCATTAGTATATTATAAAAAAATCAATTTTAATTCATTTTAATTCAAAATAACATAAATTTATCATATTTCCATATTTACTTTAAATTCCATTTATCACAAATTATAAATTCCAAAATAACTTGCGTTTCAAATTTTCTAACTTTAACCTTTAATTTATTTCACTTATAAATTCTTAGAAAATCAATAATACTCTACAAAAATCATTTTTAATTAAGTTTTAAATCAAAATGTTATAATATTTACATTTCAAACATATTTTAAAAAATTTAGAAAAATATATTTTAACCACGGGTCTGTATATAATTTTCTAGCCTAAGTAAAGTGATACGGGTAATATATCATTTCAACCCGTAATTTACAACGAAAACCCATGTTTTATCATTTCAAACCCACAGTCCCAAGGAAATGAAAATAATTGAAAATCATTCAGGCCTATCATATCAGCCCATAACGATTTTCCCTTATTCTAAAGGCCGTTCGGGTATGTATCATTTCAACCCATAGTGATTCTAATCTAAAGGGAACTTGTAGTGTGATAAACTGATATAAATAACAGAACAACATAATATAACAATAACAGATGTTAAGCATGGGTGAACATCATATGATCATATTATAGCAAATATAATATGGTGATGCATTTCAGATTCAAATGGGATCAGTTTACAAATCATATAAGTATAAACTGTCTGGTGAGAATAACTCACATGTATAAGCTGAAGACAACAATCAAATGCACAAACTGAGATCTTCAAAAGCACGATACCACGACAATGATTAGAGTGAGGGAGAGACAAAGCTAATTTCCTTGAACACATTTAAACAAAATAATATAAACAACATAAGTTTCAAGCCAGAAATAAAATTAAACAATGTTATAAATGATTGCATAAACAAAACCAAAGCTATTGCACTTGCTTTCAACAACATATGCCTCAGCCCTAGGTTGGAAAGGCATGGCTAAAGCTAGGACTATGATCTGGTTTGGGTTCAAATGGGGTCGGTCTATCATGTATTAGATGGAGTAGAGATATATGCACATGAAACTACAACTACAAGGCATAAAACAATGATTCAATGCAACTAAAGGTCACGGCCCTAAGTAGCATGAGCACGGCCAGGTTCAGGTGGGGTCAGGGATGATGTGGCAGAGGGTCTCAGGTCAGCTATGGCTGGTGGTGTACGTTGCGGCCAAGGTGAAGTGGTGAAGTGTTGAAGGCATAGGAGTTTAGCAATGCATGTATTCAAGTGGATGTTGCAAATTTTAGGTGGAGTAGGACAACTATAGTGCATGGCCAGGATGGAGGAGGTGGCAGCCAGTTGCAGTGGTGGTGGATGCGGCTATGGTGATGGAAGAGCAAGGGCCCGAGCATATAGTTGAAGAATTGCAAGTGCAAAACAATATAAACAAGTAGAAACAATGGAAAAAAAATAAAATTTACTAAACTTCTTTGCTTCAGAAATGGCCGAGAGTTTATGTGATTTGAGAAGGTTATTTTGTGCGTGAGAAATGAGAAAGGATACGACTGAAGAAATGAGAAAAAGTCGGCCTTAATTGAATGCATGTTGGTTGAAATTGAAAAGGTGCAAAACAAAAGGACTAAGCATACAAAAAGTTTCAAAAACTCTTCATATATCCACCATTTCTTTTCAATTTTAAATACATGAAAAATGATGATAAATAAAGATGAAAACTCAGAAATGAAAATGAATGCATAAAATAAATATATAAATTTTAATTAAATATAATTAAATTAAGAAAATAGCAAAGAAAATAAAATCTAGGCTTTAAAATTTGAAAATAAATTCAATAAGCTTTGGAAAATTCAAACATCACTTTAAAAATATTTAAAAGACAAAAATATATGTAACATAACATATAATACAAATTTGAATAAGATATGACAAATAAAATATTATTTATATAATTTAAAGTAAACAATATTGTTAAATAAAACAATTTACACCCAATATTGAAAAAACATAACCTTCACAATATAACTCCGATTTCAACGAAACGAAAAGCAGTATTCTTAAAATTTAATCTATTTTCATAATAAAAGATAAAATTAAAAAATTTAAATATTTAAATTTAAAATTTAAAAGTCAATATTTGACCGTATTGACCAAAAATTCACTTTCTAGAAAAATATTCAATTTTATTCAAGTTTGGAAATAATTCACATAATAATCAAAATTTATATTTAAATAACAAAATTTATTCTTTTTAATAAATAAAATAAAGTTTTTAAATCAGGAAATTCAAAGAAATAAAATATACAATAAAATAAGCACTACACACCCGATGGACGTCATGCTATGATTTGACTATAATCAAAGCGAAGCTTTCATATTGAAGATCGACGGCATTAATAAGTCGAGAGAACTATATAAATTAGTCATATCTATATTTTAGGTTTGATCTTAATTAAATTAACCAACATAAAACTTTCGAGTGAGTCATTCCATGGTTATCCAGTAACTATCGGTACATAACCTCTTGGTACCCCCAGTAGTCATGAGTAATATAGTGTCCAATATTTAGAATATTACGTACTCTAGTGTCAGCGGATGCATCGATATCCAATCTCGATGCATCTTGACTGGAAACATTTAAAATGGTATGTTTATTTTTATTATGATAAATTAATCACGGCTTTAACACTTTGTAAATACTATTACAAAACATCTCGTTTATGGATTTTCTGTTAAATATACCTTAAATTAAATTAATTTAACATGTTATATCTAGTCTATTATCGAAAGAAAACACCTTTTATTTCAAATAAGATTGGTTATCGAGTTAGATATATGTAACAAATTACATAATTGCGAGTAGGGCATACCCCTTACTCTATTATGATCATCTATGTCACTTCTAATTGTTGGAAGGTCATTATCGAAAACTTTTTTATAATGATTCATTAACAAAAGATTAAGATCTTCTAGAAGACGATTTTCAAGTATAACTCAACTTGTTATACTTGAATTCGGATAATCTTCTATCATGTAGTAGAAAAATTCATCACATAATCTTCTAATGCCTACCAGTGCATAGTAAACCTAGTTCGTAGCAAATAATCTTCTCAAAGATGATGACATTCATGGAGCTGACGCTTCATGCAAACATGCTCTAATGCTTTGATCTTCCTCTAACAGTCACATCTTCTCTGTTGTTTTATAAAATGTTGGATATTTAACACCATCGATTGTGAGAAGATAGTCAAATGAGTTTTGTCCTTTTACATAATTCAAAAGAATTCTTAAGTACTAATGTTCTTATTTTGATTGAGAAACACTATAAATTTGTCTTATTGCTTTTTTGGTGATGTCCTACATCTCCAATTTTTTTATCTGTTACCTACTTATGTTTCATGGAAATTCATGATATAAATAATGCCTACTTCAGGATCTTGCGAATTTGTGTTGAAGAATTCAATTAACATCGCTGTAGAGAGGCTCTTGTCCAACAAAATATCAAATACTATTTATTAGAATGATACATGACAGGTTGTCTTGGAAAGTGTATTGATATCGTTGAATCAAAGGATAAATTGTATGTAGTGAAAATTCCAAAGTTATCCAAAAGGCCTCTTGAGGACATATTCATCTTGCATCAACAAACTCTTAAATCTCATCGTACTCACTTTCTGGACGAACTTCAACCGCCACACCATCGAGATCTTTATAGACATATATGTATAAATATTTGACAGATTTGATACTGCTATTAACTTCAACAATAGTACGACAATCATTTTTTTGAACAACCATGTATTATATAGAACAACCCAATGATTGTCGACGATAGAATAATCGTCATACTCTAATGCAATGCTCTTACCATTATCTTGCCTCCTATAGATGGGATATGCATCATTTCCCTGAAGGTAGTCGAAGAAAATTGTTTTGGGTAATCCTTTTGGATTTACCATCGTTCATACATAATGAATTTGGTCAATGTCTTATGCATGGTCCATAAAGCAACCATTTAATAACAATATAATTCTAGTTCTTCATCATGATCCATGATTTCAACTCTTATAAAAACATCATAATCATCCAGGCTATGAAGTTATCTTCATCATCTAATATGTTAAGAATATAAGCATAAGATAGTTTTCTTTTTTGAGATTTTATAACATGTGCGTGATTGTTCTTGTACTTATTCATTGTAACATCCCGCCTTTTTGTACGTTTTAAATCGACGATAAACCACACACATCAGACTCAAACTATACAAAAGGGTGAATTGTTACAGGGATGAATAAGAACGAGGAAGAAAGGAAGAAAACAAAACAGAATCTTGCAGCGGAATGACAAAATATAATAATCAAATAACAGTTCATGAAGCCGTTTACAAAACATTTGATTATACTAATACAATATAGATCAGAGTTACACATACAAGAGAATAATAAATAATGCAGCGGAATACATGATGCAGTGAAATATAATAAATAATAATAATAATACAATCTTCGTCTTCGTCCTCCAGCTATAGGGTCTTCAAATCCTAAAATGCTCAGGCTGACCCGAGCGAATTGAAAAGACAAAACACTCGAGTCAGAACTAAAAGATCTTATGTAAGTTAAATCAATGGTAAATAAATACGAGTGTAAACGGCGTTGGAGATGTTTACGGGATTTGAAATCTCCTATCCAGTGTCTAACGTGAGTGCAGTAACTTAAGAGATGTTTGAGATTCACATCTCCTAAGGATCCGTTAAACTATTTACTATGTAGTAATATACGCTATTATAATAATGTCTATTAGTAAAATAAACTTACTTTAAAATAGTGTTAAGGGGTTACCCATATAGCCCTTACCACGTAATAGTCCCAGTAGTCCATCTAGTATCATAGTCCCTCCTGATCGGAAAGCCACTAGAGGATACTCAATGGGCTACGGGAGAAAACCAAATCGTACAAAGCGTGCTAGGGTAGGTGACATGGCACAACAAGGCAATGCCAGGGTAGACATACCAATTACTATCTGGACTGGTGGTGACGCATAGCGCGCAGCTACCGCCCACCTCGAGCCACACCCCCAAAATCAAAAAGGGCCCCAATCAATCATAAAGTAATATAATGGTAACGAAGGAGTATGTCCGATAAGAGAAGCTACCTCGCTAATCTGGAATCGTTCCTGTTTTAGCCACCTTATGCCAATTCATGTGAGTCGGGTCCACGTATATACCTCAAAGGAATGTCGTCGCCATCCTACTTCATTCTGGAATCTCCAACGCGTACATGGTTGTTAAAGTGGTTTTCAAGTTGGCAGAGAGTATGACAACTTCCAATCTCAGACTCTTTAACAACCAAACGTTATTATAACACCGCGGTCTTTTCAAAATAATTTATACTTCAAAACCAAAATATAATATCCGTCTCAAAACCATACAAATACGATATCATTTCCATTTCAGAAATCAAACCAATATGGTATCATTTTTATTAAAACCCAAATCAACATAATATCATTTTTATTTCAAATATATCCTTTCCAAAATCATAGCACTTTCAACGTTATAACACTTCGAAATCAAAACACTTGAAATATAACACGTTCAAATCATAATACTTTGAAATTCATAACTTTAAAACATAACTTCCCCCACTTAAATGGTTAAAATATTAAAATGCTTTATATAATAAACTAGCTTCTTCAATTTCACAAATTAATTCCAAAAAAACTCGAACTTCTAAATTTTAAATTTAACCAAACCCCAAATCATAAATTTCAATACGATTCAGTTTCCAAAAACTATTCCAAATTTTATCGATTTCAAAACAGATTTGATCCACAGAATAAACCATTTCACATTCAATACATTTCAAACTTTAAGTATTCAATAATTTCAAAACTAAGTTTGGTAATTACGATTTAACAATTCAATTTTCTATTATTTAGTTTGAAAGATTTTACATAATAAATCCATTATCATTTAAATAAAACTTAAAGTACAAATAACTAAATGCTTCCTTTAATTTATTTATTCTTCAAATATTCATTTAATTCACCTTAAACCAAAATCAAGTTATAAAAATCATACCTTCTAAAATTTCAAATTTAATAAATTTAACATCAGGCTTATTTGAGTTTAATTCTTAAATAAATTCAATTTCCAATAAATCTCAATTTATCTTCCAAACTTAATTTTATTTAAATCATTATAAACTCCATATAAAAATATAATTTATATACTTAATCATATTATCTTCAATAAAATCAAACTTATTATTAAGCTTATTCTATATTACAACAAATTATACATAGCTTAAAATCAAGGATAAAATAACATTTATATAATATCTAAAATCAATATTTATCTAAAGCCATATTTTTCTTTACAAATCATAGAAATCATTTCAAAATATTTTTATATATAGACCACGGTGTCCGTATAAAATTTTCTATCCTATGGTCAAGTGATATGGATATTTATCATTTCAATCCCTAATTTGAATTATAAATACGGTTATATATCATTTCAAACCGCAATCCCGAATGAAATAAAAATCCATAACAACTGGCAGTTATAACAATATAAAATACAACATCCATTCATCCAATATCAATCATCAAACATTTATCACAACCATCATCCAATTCAATCAATAACATCAATATAGAACAGATAATAAATAACTAGCATTTACTGGCAGTTTATATTCAATAATAATTAAATAACTATTTTATCCAAATAAATTCAGATAAACTGAGATGATGATTCAAAATATGTCAAACAGTCATAAATAAATTTCTAGTCACATCATAAATCAATTTAACGAACATAATAAATTTTAGAAGTTGCGACTGGGTTAAAACACTCACCTTTTAAATTTAAATTGAATTTAAATCGAATTCAAACCCAAAATTTAAGCAGTCTTAGAATTCTCCTAAACTAGCATCAAAGTCTCTGAAATTTCAATAGATCCTAGCGCAAAAAACTTCGTCCAAATCCAAGCTTGTATGCAAAAGTTATGCGTATTAAAACATTTGAAAAATCAAAATTTTAATTAAAATAAATAAATAACTTACACTCTATTAATAGCCACGTCATCTCGTCTCTCCCAATATCGTTCCTAGAAACCCTAATGTGCTCGAACATCACGAAACCGCGATCTTCACGTCGTCCCCACCTTCGAGCTTCCCGTCGCCTCGGCCGCCACCAACGAACATCCCTCCGCCGCTCTCTCGACACGTCGAGGCTGCACTCGTGGCACGAAAACGCGGCGGCCGCCGAAAATATATGCCATAGGTTTAATTATTCTCGACAATCCAACCGCTGAATTGACGAATCACCTATACGGATGAGCTCCACACGATCCACTCTACAATAACCATATATCAATTTGACGATCAACCGAGGTTGATTCGCCCAGTTCGGGCTATCCTGAAGCCTAGATCAAAAAACGGAGAGCGAAATTGACTTGCGCTCTTCGAGAGCTTCAAATCAATATATAATATGATATGGTTTGAAGAGTTTTAATTTTTGAAGTGGAATTTGGAATTGAATTTGAAGTTTGGGAATTTGGTTTTGTCTACCATTGAGAAAGAGGAGCAACAAAAATATCTATACATACAAAAATGAGAAATAGAAGGGCTGCTAGGATTTATAACAGGATATATATAGGCAGAACACAATAGAAACAAATGGCTTGATTGGTTTGGAAAATTGAACGATAATGACCCGAAAAGCCCATTTCGACTCCGGAACGAAAATGGGTCTGCCCATATATTAAAATAGATGTTTTCAAATATTTTAAAATCAATGGTACAGGTTTCAAGTCCAAATTCCATCGTATGAAGAAGTTACATTAAAATCAGATTATTTCAAATTGATTTCAATTGAATTGATTTCTAGGCGTTTCGAGTCCGTACGATCAAACGGCAAGTCCAATCGTTACGAAACTCAAAATCCTACAATGATTCACTGTTACGGATCCAATGAAACTAGTTTCGCCGAAATCCGAGTCAGTGGCCAAAATGTCTATTTTCCAGTTAATTAAATAATTTAATATTAAATTAATTAATCACTTCTTCAATTCAAATTTAATTATTTACCATTTCTATCATTCCTGATTACAATTAAACTTATAATTCATTAACCAAAATTTCCATGTCAATCAGTTAAGGATTTATTAAAAAATTTGTAGTGTTTACCTTCAATTTAAGTAAATTCAAATAAATTATATTTTTAATTTCAAATAAATTAATTCAATTTTTTTCAATCTCTTTATTCAATCAATCATCATCTTATGGATAAATTTGACATTAGTATATATCCAATTTATACCCAGGTATAACATTTTCACTACTTCATTTATTAGAATTTCATTCAAATTATTAATAGTCAACTTATATTAATATTAATACCTTTAGTTCTAATTATTATTTCATTCTTAATCCACAAATTTTATTTCTTTCAATAATTTATTACCAAAATCTCATTATATTAACAAATTTAAATCATCAAAAATCACGGGTCGTTACACTCTCCCCGACTCAAAACTTTTCGTCCCCGAAAAGGAAAAAGAAGGGAAAAGAAGATAATCAATATATCTTATTCAAAATATTAAATTTGTAAACAATAAATTTACAAAATAAAGTAATTTAAATAAAATATATAAATTTAAAACAATTAAATCTTTTATTTTCAGGTCAACAGAAGTTTGGAAAACATTTCATAAAATTTTCTAAGTCCCAAATTTTCGAAAAATTTCGGCAGAGTCTCCTTTGTATGGAGAGGCTCGGGAGAAATTATAACATCAAATATAACAATATATAACATATATTTTCCAAAATAATACATCCCAACATGGGAAAAATAACATAATATCGCTTGAAAACCGTAATCCGAGAACGTACCTATTTGTCGGGCAAACAACATTTAATTATGAAACCAAAAGCAGTAGCAATTGCTTCCATAACCTGCATTTCACTTATATAATCCAAAAAAAAGAGTTAATAATTATATAAAATGAAATATTTAAAGTTGTTTCAACCACTAACAACAAATTAATACAACATAGCAACCATTATTTGCAAACAAGCATACATTCGTACACCCTATCAATTAGAAGTATCCTATCTCAAACAACCCAAAAGCTAAACAAACATCAAATTCCAAGCAATAAATCAAGTTCATTCTTTTTAATTTCATTTCTAAATGATTATTTCTTTAGTTTACATTTATTTCTTGCAAAAATTCAATTTTCGTTCATTCATTATTACTTAATTTCATTTATTCATTTATTTATAGTATTCATGTGCAAATCAATTACTTAGCATATCAATACATTAACTTAAGTCAACAATCATATATTTACTACATTCATCTTTTCTACTTATTTTATTTATAAACAGCTTCAACCATTTACTTAAGTTTATTATCATTTATTTATAGTAATATTTCAATTATAACTTAAGCTTATAACCACTATATCATCAAATTCTTATTTATAAAAGAAATTCATGGAACACTTTCATTACATAAGTTTACTTATACAATTTCCATTACATTTTCTTATTAAACATTACAACTTTTACATCTTTTGGGAAGTTATATATATGCTTTTAAGAATGTAATTGAAAGTTACACAAGTTTATTTTATTTCTTTTAAATTAACTTAATGTTCCATAATAATATTCTTGTTTTATATGTTATAAATTTCAACTTTTCTTTTAATTCCACTTATAACTTAGCATTAAATCTCTTATTTAAATTAGAGGTTTCAATTATTAATTAGTTACATTCCATTTCACTATAATAATTGAACTATTAATTAACGAGAACTTAAGAACTAAATACCGGGTTAAATTTCAAATCATTTTAAAATGATAGATAGACGTATACACTTACAATTTATATATCCATTTATATTTAAAACAATTTGAAATTTATATTTGTTTATCAAAATAAATCCGTAGTAAAACTACTACAGTGGCCTTCCCACTTAGAAACTCATAATGTCGATGATGCATGCACTCATCACCGAAATTATTTTCCAACGACAAAGAGGGGAGTACATAACTCATTTCTTCCAAAATCTCTTTAAAGCAATTCTTTCAAATCGTATTGAAATATTTATAACTAAAAATACTTCTAATAATATTATTCCTATATTCCAAAATCATTCGAAAGAATTTTTCAAAATCCTGGAACTTAATCTCTAATATTTCCAATTTTCATGTATTTTATTTTCTTCGAATTTTGTTCCAAATCAATATTTGTAAATTTCATTACCTAACAACCAATATATTACAACCAAATATAAACTTTATAGAAATTTATTACTTTATATACATAAAATATAATAGGAAAAATTATTTCATTTACCTATATTTCAAAACAAATATTGTGTCGGTCTGTCCTATTAAGTGTTTAGAAATCCCTATTGATGTCATAGCGTCCTATGCACCAACCGGAAATCTATAAATACAAAACAGAACAAATTAACACAACATCAAAACCTTTTATAACACTAATAAATACGCTATCTCATATATATACTCTCAGCGACTCATCATAGAGTATTACTACCCTATGAATAAAGAGTCAAACCCCACAACGCTAAAGTTTATCTCTAAACCAAAGCTTTGATACTAAACGTAACATCCCACCTTTTTGTACGTTTTAAATCGACGATAAACCACACACGTAAGACTCAAACCATACAAAAGGGCGAATTATTATTGGGGTGAATAAGAAAAAGGAAGGAAGAAAGAAAACAAAACAGAATCTTGCAGCGGAATGACAAAATATAACAATTAAATAATAGTTCATGAAGCTATTTACAAAACATTCGATTATACTAATACAATATAAATCAGAGTTACACATACCAGAGGATAATAAATAATGCAGCGGAATACATAATGCAGTGAAATATAATAAATAGTGATAATACAATCTTTGTCTTCGTCCTCCAGCTATAGGGTCTTCAAATCCTGAAATGCCCAGGCTGACCCAAGCAAATTGAAAAGACAAAACACTCGAGTCAGAACTAAAAGATCTTATGTAAGTTAAATCAACGGGAAATAAATATGAGTGTAAACGGCGTCGGAGATGTTTACGGGATTTGACATCTCTTACCCAGTGTTTAACGTGAGTGTAGTAACTTAAGAGATGTTCGGGATTCACATCTCCTAAGGATCCGTTAAACTATTTGCTATGTAGTAATATACGCTATTATAATAATGTCTATTAGTAAAATAAACATACTTTAAAATAGCGTTAAGGGGTTACTCATATATCCCTTACCACGTAATAGTCCCAGTAGTCCATCTAGTATCATAGTCCCTCTTGATCGGGAAGCCACCAGAGGATGCTCAACGGGCTACGGGAGAAAACCAAACTCGTAGAAAGAGCGCTATGGTAGGTGACACGGCACAACAAGGCAATGCCATGGTAGATATACCAATTACTATCTGGACTGGTGGTGACGCATAGCGCGTAGCTATCGCCCACCTCGAGCCACACCCCCAAAATCAAAAAGGGTCCCAATCAATCACAAAGTAATAGAATGGTACTGAAGGAGTGTGTTTGATAAGAGGAGCTACCTCACTGGCCCGGAATTCTCCTGTTTTAGCCACCTTATGCCAACTCACGGGAGTCGAGTCCATGTATATACCTCAAAGGAACGCCGCCGCCATCATACTTCATTCTGGAATCTCCAACGCGCACACGGTAGTTAAATTGGTTTTCGGAGTTGGCAGAGAGTATGACAACTTCCGATCTCGATCTCTTTAACAACCAAACGTTATTATAACACCGCGGTCTTTTCAAAATAATTTATACTACAACCAAAATATAATATCCATCTCAAAACCATACAAATATGATATCATTTCTATTTTAGAAACCAAACCAATATGATATCATTTTTGTTAAAACCCAAATCAACATAATATCATTTTTATTTCAAATATATCCTTTCCAAAATCATAGCACTTTAGACGTTATAACACTTCGAAATCAAAACACTCGAAATATAACACTTTCAAATCATAATACTTTGAAACTCGTAAGTTTGAAACATAACTTCCCCCACTTAAATGGTTAAAATATTAAAATACTTTATATAATAAACTAGCTTCTTCAATTTCAAAAATCAATTCCAAAACAACTCAAACTTATAAATTTTAAATTTAACCAAACTCCAAATCATAAATTTCAATACGATTCAGTTTCCAAATAAACTATTCCAAATTCTATTGATTTCAAAACAGATTTGATCCACAGAATAAACCATTTCATATTCAATACATTTTGAACTTTAAGTATTCAACAATTTCAAAACTAAGTTTGGTATTACGATTCAATAATTCAATTTTCTATTATTTAGTTTGAACGATTTTACAAAATAAATCCATTATCATTTAAATAATACTCAAATTACAAATAACTAAATATTTCCTTCAATTTATTTAATCTTCAAATATTCATTTAACTGACCTTAAACCAAAATCAAGTTATAAAAATCATACCTTCTAAAATTTCAAATTTAATAAATTTCACATCAGGCTTATTTGAGTTTAATTCTTAATAAATTCAATTTCCAATAAATCTCAATTTATCTTCCAACCTGAATTTTATTTAAATCATTATAAACTCCATATAAAAATATAATTCATATACTTAACCATATTATCTTCAATAAAATCAAACTTATTATTATGCTTATTCTATATTGCTACAAATTATACATAGCTTAAAATCAAGGATAAAATAACATTTATATAATATCTAAAATCAATATTTATCTAAAACCATATTTTTCTTTACGAACCATAGAAATCATTTCAAAATATTTTTATATATAGACCACGGTGTCAGTATAAATTTTTTTTATCCTATGGTCAAGTGATACAGGTATTTATCATTTCAATCCCTAATTTAAATTATAAATACGGTTATATATCATTTCAAACCGCAATCCCAAATGAAATAAAAATTCATAACAACTGGCAGTTTATAACAATATAAAATACAACATCCATTCATCCAATATCAATCATCAAACATTTAACACAATCATCATCCAATTCAATCAATAACATCAATATAGAACAGATAATAAATAACAGGCATTTACCGCCAATTTATATTCAATAATAAATTGAATAACTATTTTATCCAAATAAATTCAAATAAACTGAGATGGTGATTCAAAATATGCCAAACATTCATAAATAAATTTCTAATCACATCATAAATCAATTTAACAAACATAAGAAATTTTAGAAGTTGTGAGTGGGTTAAAACAATCACCTTTTGAATTTAAATTGAATTTAAATCCAATTTAAACCCAAAATTCAAATAGTCTCAGAATTTGTCCAAAACAACGTCAAAGTCTTCGAAATTTCAATACGATCCGAGCGCAAAAAACCTCGTCCAAATCCGAGCTTGTATGCACAAGTTATGCGTATTAAAACATTTGAAAAATCAAAATTTTAATTAAAACAAAATAAATAACTTACACTCTATTATTAGCCACATCATCTCGTCTCTCCCAATATCGTTCCCAACAACCCTAACGCGCTTGAACATCACGAAGCCACGATCTTCACACCGTCCCCACCTTCGAGCTCGCCGTCGCCTCGGCCGCCACCTGCAAACATCCCTCCATCGCTCTCTCGACACGTCGAGGCCGCACTCGTGGCACAAAAACGCAGCGGCTACTGAAAATATATTCCCTAGGTTTAATTATTCTCGACAATCCAACCGCTGAATCGACGAATCACCTATACCGATGAGCTCCACACGGTCCACTCTACAATACCCATATATCAATTTGACGATCAGCTGAGGTTGATCGACGCACGATGAACGGCCAAGGTTGATTTGCCTAGTTCCGGCTATCCTGAAGCCCAGATCGAAAAACAGACGGTGAAATTAACTTGCGCTCTTCGAGAGCTTGAAATCGATATATAATATGATATGGTTTGAAGAGTTTTAATTTTTAAAGTGGAATTTGGAATTGAATTTGAAGTTTGGGAATTTGGTTTTGTCTGTCACTGAGAAAGAGGAGCAACAGAAATTTCTGTACGTATAGAAATAGAAAATAGAAGGACTGCTAGGGTTTATAACAGGACATATATAGGCAGAACACAATAGAAACAAATGGCTTGATTGGTTTGGAAAATTGAACAATAACGACCCGAAAAGCCCATTTCGACTCTGGAACGAAAATGGGTCAAGTCATGTATCAAAATAGATGTTTTCAAATATTTTAAAATCAATGGAACAGGTTTCAAGTCCAAATTTCATCGTATGAATAAGTTACGTTAAAATTAGCTTATTTCAAATTGATTTCAATTAAATTGATTTCAATTAAATTGATTTCTAGGCATTTCAAATACGTACGATCAAACAACAAGTTCGATCGTTACGAAACTTGAAATCCTACAATGATTCACTGTTACGGTTCCGATGAAACTAGTTTCATCGAAATCCGAGTCAGTGTCCAAATGTCTATTTTCCGGTTAATTAAATAATTTAATATTAAATTAATTAATCACTTCTTCAATTCAAATTTAATTATTTACCATTTCTATCATTCCTGATTACAATTAAACATATAATTCATTAACCAAAATTTCCATGCCAATCAATTAAGGATTTATTGAAAAATTTATAGTGTTTACCTTCAATTTAAGTAAATTCAAATAAATTATATTTTTAATTTCAAATAAATTAATTCAATTTGTTTTCAATCTCTTTATTCAATCAATCATCATCTTATGGATAAATTTAACATCAGTATATATCCAAGTTATAACCAAGTATAACATTTTCACTACTTCATTTATTAGAATTTCATTCAAATTGTTAATAGTCAACCTATATTAACATTAATACCTTTAATTCTAATTATTATTTCATTCTTAATCCACAAATTTTATTTATTTCAATATTATATTACCAAAATCTCATTATATTAACAAATTTAAATCGTCGAAAATTACGGGTCATTACATTTATTGATTGTAGCGACCCTATAATTCGAACACTTCTCCTTCGAATATCGAAACGTTTTGATGTATAATTAAGTGTTCTAAATATTATTTTATGACCTTGTCAAACATTATTTAATTAATAAATAATGATAAGAAACTTGGTTTTAAAATTTGTTTACAAAAATATATTATTCCAAGAAAAATCGATAATGTGACCGAAAATTAGTTTATCGGTAAACAACTTTTCAATTGATATAAATTGTTCAAACTCTTGTGCACTTATTTAATGATCAAATAAACACATTACAACTAATTAATACACTCTTATCACGACCCGTCTTTCTATCTTTAGAAAAACGCATCATGATTTAAGAAAGAAAGGGATAGAAGAAGAAAAGATAGGAAAGAAGAAACTCAACAACATCAGGTAACTCATAGCGGAACGAATGAAATATAATATATCACATAAAATATTACATACTATCATATTACATCAGAGTTACACAATCTATACAACACATATTAGACAGTTATAAACATTTGTCTAACTATACAAATCAGGATATCACAAGATACAGATATCACACAAACACAGCGGAACCAATATATCTACACGCGGAAGCCTCCTGCTCCAAATCTCCTCCAGAATTCGTCAAGCTAACCTGAATCCCTCGACTACTCATACATAATATGAGTACCCAAGAGTTTAATAAAACAGAAAATAAACACTCGGGTCAGACAGGGATCAGGTGTGAGTAAACGAGTTAAAATTGCTTAACTTTTAGAAAATCCTTTGAAAAGGAAAGGTATCACGTAAGACTTCCCACACATAAACATGGAAAAGTTTTTACCTTACGCTAACCAAAACATTTGATAGGAAATCCAGTGATATTATAATAGTGTCTAGGGTTTTCAAGTAAATAAGAAATAGCCGAAATTGTTACATTATTAAATTCCAGCTACTAGCCACAAAAGTGGGTAATACAATCAAAACCATAGGGTCTCGTAGGAAGAATGGGTTTCCAACAATGGCAGGGCTACTGGGGTACCGCCCGTCACAATACGTAGCCTAGATCACCGTATCGAGGAGCCACCCTAACTCCCCTACAACACAAGACCGGGACCATCCCTTACTGGACAGTCCCGAGTAATATCACCCCATGATTGGCACGACCAACCACCCACTAAGCCAAAATAAAAAGGGACATCTAGACAGGGATGACCTCACCCTGAAATGGGTGCTACCCACCTAGCCTTGCTGCACCTCCCCTGTTTTAGCCATTCCCGGTTGATGAGGCTTGAGGCTGTGATTACCTTAATAGAACATATCTATCTTAGAATGCTCATCGTCCACTTGACGATGTTCTGAAAGCATTCAATCTATACAAGTTCGTTCCGGGTTCGAACGAAACCGAAGGCACTATCTCGTTGCACTCATTTTGGAATCACCCACAGAGTCAACGACCATAGCCCTTGCACTTTGAATCACCATCTCGAACCTGAAAGTACTATCTTCGTCAAACTCATCACGGAATCACCCTCAGAGTTATACTGACGAATAGTTCTTACACTTCGAGTCTTCACTAAGCTCCACTTGGATTCACGACCTAAAGTTTATTTTGGATCGATGTGGTTTTCGGATATCCAAATATGGAAACCCGATCCCGGTCTCACCGAAATCCAAACGTCATTTTAATGTCCAAGTTGTTTAAGGGTTTTAAACAATTAAAACTTATATTTAGGATGATATAACAGATAGATGAATCACATTATCACAATAGATAATCATATCAACCAATTGTCTCACAAAACAGCATATCACGTATCAGAGATACCACACCCAAATCATCCAACATCAATCATCCATAAGCAGTTTTGATTAACTCTTAATCAATTTAATTAACCTTTAATTAAATTAGTTACTATCCTTTATTAATTACTTTATCAATTAATTACATTTTTAATTAATTACATTTAGTCACTTAGATTATCTTAATCCTGCTTCATTAATTTATTACAAATTAATTTATTAATCATCTCTAAATGATTTTCCTTAATTAATCTCCCTTGATTAATTATTCTTTAATTACATTCAAGTTATTAGCCTTTAATTCTTTAATTAATTCCACAAATTAATTATCCTTAACCATATATAGTAATTAACCTTTAATTACTATCATTATAATTAATGATCCTTCATTTGCTTCTATTAATTAATTAACTATGATTAATTTGCATTAAACCTCAATTAATTATAATTAATTAATCATACTTTAATCAATCATTTTTATTAATCAACTTGATTAATTCATTAATTATATTAACTAATAATCCTTATTAATTAATAATCCCTTTAATAATTCATTTGGAATCAACCATCTTATTAATTAGTCTTAATTAATCATAAACAGTAATTAACAAACTTATAATTACTTATCTTAATTAACTTCTTAATTAATTATATTAATTTTTGATTAATTATATTAATTAATAAATCTTTAATTACTTCATTAAGAAATTAATAATTAATTACATCAATTAATAATCCTTAATTAATTACTTTAATAATTAATTACATTTTTAATTAATTACATTTAGTGATTAATCTTATATTAATCTCATTAATTAATTAATTAATCACATCCATTAATTAATTAATCACATTAATTAATTAACTAAATTAACTAAGTAATTAACCCTTAATTACTTCTATAAGTAATTATCCTCTAATTACTTGCATTAGTTAATTACTCTCTTAACTAATATCCTTAACAAGTAATTAATCCCATCATTAAATAATCCTTAATTCTTTAATTAATTAATTACTCTATAATTAATTAACTTCAAATCAATTTATTTAATTAATCCTTAAATTAATAACATCAAGTGATTGTCCCTTAATTCACTCAATTACTTCCATAAGTAATTTTCTCTTTCTAATTACTTTAAGTAATTATCCATTAATTACTGCATTAAGTAATTTTACTCAATTAATTATAAAGTGATTATCTTAAATTAATTAGACTAATCAATTAATCTAAAATTAATTACATTAATTAATTGACTAATTAATCATCTCTTAATTTCAAAGTAATTCATTAACTATCCACTAATTACTTTATTAAGTAATTATTCTTAATTAATTTTCAACTTAACTAATTAATAATAAACTTTGAATTTATATTAAATATTTACTCAAATCATTAACTTTATTTAAACCAATTTAAAAAAATCAAATTGAAATATGATTTTTCTTTTAAAATTAAACAATTCAAATACTTAATTAATGTACTCAATATTTTTTTGAAAACCCTTTTCAATCGTATTTGATTGAATTAAACAAATATTAATCTTTGAAAACTCAATTATCATATTCTTTAATCTTATCTATTTAAAAAAATAAATTTGAAATATAGTTAAACATTACTTAAAATTTACTTAAAACTTTGATTTAATATTTTAAAATTGAAAATACCCCTTTTTACATTAAAATTCAAAATTTTATTAAGATAATTACTTTTAAAAGAAATCATATTAAAACATTTTAAATTCGAAATTATATTCAATTGACACTTTTAAAAGTTTGATTTACTTTTATTTCAAAACAACAAGTTTTAACTTTGTAATTTGTTTCTTTTATAAAACTTGTTTATAATTTAAAGCTTGATTTCATTTATTCAAACAACAAGTTTAATTTGCAACTTAATATCATTATACAGTACTTAATTAAATAAGCATACGACCTAAAATACTCGAGTCGAACGCTACATCATCACGAGCCTGCCCCGAGACAAAATCCAGCTCCCTCTACTTCGAGACGACGCCAGGAAAAACGCGAGAAACACTCCGAGACAAACTCATCTTCCCCAAACCCAATATTCCCAGTGCATAATGTACACGCGTGCACATACCCCATCGGCTCCGACCACATAGGCCATCGCGACCATCAACGACGACCATATGAACCCATGCGACCTTGACCGAGCACCCAGATCGAACAACAAACACAAGAATCAAAATCGACCCCTTTTCTCGAAAATCTGAAGCAATCTCGACCCCAAAAAACCCATCGCCTCTGATGAACTCGCCACCGGAAACTCCAGAACCTCCTCCAAAGCACCGCCATATCACCACGCCTCCATCCCCCAACATGCGATCGCCTCCGGTCCACTTCCCATGTCGTAAATGCCTCGGCAGCCAAGACGAACCAAAAACAAACTTAAACCCTAAATCGAACGAATCTGCACAATTCTGCCATAGGAAAAATTCAACAGCATTTTTCCCTTCATCCACGATACCATAGCTAGCTACGACCAAGAATTCAACTCAAATCATCGAGTCGATCATCGGCAATTCATCAACTTGCCGAAACCGTTCAACTCAAAATTTCCAACAGATTATTGAATTAAAAATCATGAAATTAGTGTTAAAATTCGTGATTTCCCATCACGAATTCATTCATACAATCCAAACTTTAAATTGAGTTTATTGATTTTTTAACATGCATCAGGGTTTGACTGTATTTTCCATTTTTAAAATTATTTGTAAATTAAAAATTCTAGAAACTATTTTTAAAATTACTATCAAACATTAACAAACAACTTTGATTTAATCATCAAAGACAAATAATGATGTTATTGGCAGATTTGCATTTTTGAAAGTTGATCCAGGTCTGAAAAGAAATAGATAACAGAGTGTTTATATGTATACAGACCTATTACACATATATATACATATCTATAAATTCAACAAATTAAACACGGAAAGATTTTCATGTAATCACCAAGATCAATTCACAGATTATCACATGCATTAGAGTCTAAATCAACTTAAACTGTTTTTAAACAAAATTTACTCACCTTAAAGAAAATGATGAATAGAGGCTTCATTTTGAAAAATCTTTTGAACTGAAAACTTGCATTGCTGTTGAAATCCTTTGCATGCCTTCAAATTGTTGTTTTAAAGGTTGAAACTGATGTTGAACTCCCCTTTTAGTTGCAGGTTGAAGTTGCAGTTTTTAATTTCAGATTTTATTTTTATTTTTTCCTTTGGGTTTCAGTTTCAGGTTTTGAAAATTTTTCTTTGTTGAACTGAGAATAGAAAATAGATTGAAGAAAAAAAGAAAGGTATGTTTTATAAACTTAGTTATGATTTAATAAAAATTAAAGCAAATAAAATTTCATTTGAATGACACTTGTAAAACTAAACTAACATTTGTCACTTATATTACTTAATTTCCCTACACATGTTATTAAGGTGTGCTAACATGTTTACACATGTTCTTAAGTATTTTGAATTAAATTTTTATTTAATTCAAATGTTAATATAAGCTTATATACTTCATTCACTTAATTAATAAATACTTACATATGTATATATAAATTTATTTTTTAAAGAAAATATTATAAAACTAATTATAATACAAATAAATTCTTATACATGTTTTTTAAAATCTAAAATATATAGCTTTATTGTTTAAGGGATAATTTTTAAAAAGAAAGTTTATTAATAACTTTTTATATATATATATATATATATATATATATATATATATATATATATATATATCTAACCATTTTAATTTAAGCACTTTTAAAAAAACAAAAAAAAAACTTTGATTAAATCTTATTTAAACTATCATATTTAAAATAAATAATTATCTTATACTTTTAAAATAATTGAATTAATCTTAAATTAACTTTTGAAAAATATTAATTTTAAAACAAAGCTTCAAATTACAATATATTCATACATATATGTATTATCAATAGATTATATTAAATTTCAAAACAACTTCAAATTATAACATATACATACATATATATTACAATTTGAAAATTTATCTTTAATTTAAAACAAAAGATCTTCTTATTCACAATATATATATATCAAATATATATATTATAAATAGAATATAATTTTATTAGCTTTGAAAAATAATTCTTATCAATTTTTAATTGTTAAAAAGATATTGATCAATATTACCAGATTATATATTTATTAACTTTAAAAGATTAAATTTTCCAATTTAAATTAAAATTATAAAGAAAAATTATCAAATCAATTTAATTATTAATACAGATTATTAAATTGATATTGTCCAAAATTCTGGGTCGTCACAACTCTCCTCTTCATAAAGCTTGTAAGGTTCTAGAAGCTTCATTTTGGATAAAAGATATTATCATAAGAGGGGTATAATGGTAATTAGCATAGAGGAGAAGTGACTTAAAAGAGATGTGATGGGAGGTGAGCATTCCATGGCATGAAAGGGGGTGAAGGCATCCTATATAAGGAGGGGCCACCCTTGTTTATTATTCACAAATTCACAAAGCTTAAGTAAGAAAATCTATGGCTTCTTCTTCTTTATAATTTCCTAAAGCAAAATATTTGCAAATAAACTCAAACTTAGAGTGAAGCTTACTACCGCAATACAAAACATCCTACCTAGTTAGATCTTGAAGTTTGGAAGCCAAAACTACTCCTATCTTGGGTTTTCATGAGAATATAGTGAGGAGGGACAAAAGCAAGTGCAAAAGCAAGGAAAGAAGGAAGGAAAGATGATGGCAAGGTGGAGGATTGACTTGGGTTCTTGGATCTTAGTTGTTTGTTGGATTAAAGGTGATCTAACTCTCCATTTTGATTGGAAAATATCATATATATATATATATATATATATATATAAGAGTGTGTGTGTGTGTGTGCGTATGTTAATGTTTGGTTGTGTTAATGTTGTTGAATTAATCATGTACATATGTCAAAACAATGGTTTTACTTCTTGCCTTAAAAACAAATGACATATGAATGGATTTGAATGGAATTGAACGAAATTTATAGACTTTTATGACATATGGAAAGGCCTTGAAATAAAGCACATAGGTTGTAGTTGAACATAGGTTTGAATATAACTCGAATTTGAAAGTGCACTTATAGTGATAGTCACTATAGATGCAGTTCAGAATTGCCCTATTTTTGGCAGTTTTTGTGGAACTTTGTTGAGAGATCCTTAGGGGTTTCTTACCATGTTTAAAATGTTTTATATGTATGTTTATTGCTGTTAAATCTTGGATAGTAAAAAGTTAGCATACATCTTGAAAAGGACCAAAATTTCGCTTGTACAAAACTGCCCCGTTTAGACTCGATTTTTTGACTTTAAAGATTTGAAAAGATATTTAAGTTTAAGTATTTTGTTTCATTCTTTTTAAAAGTGTTTACTAACTGTTATTAGATTTGTTTTTTAAAAGTAGTTTGAGCTCTTTATGAATTTTTAAGAATTAATTATGAATTTTTAAGAAGATGTTTTTATAATAAAACATGTTGTTTTTCAAGTTTTATAGATTTTACAAATTTGTTATTTTATAGTCATATTTTGGATAATTAATTTAAAACCTAATATGAGTATTTCCCACTATTTTAAAAGTATGTAAAAATATTTTTGAAAAGATGTTAGAATTGCTAAATGCCGAATGGCTAATTGTTTAATTACTTGTTTGAAAAGTAATTAACTATGTTTAACACTAAAAGCCGATGAAGTAAGGCTTATCTATTTGTGAGAATTAAGATTGATGTCGACTAAGGATGGAGTAATAGAGCTCTAACCCACTTATTTCCATCTTGGTGGAGCAAAAGTAAGCCGGAAAATGTCGTAAACGTGTTAATTGTGTTGATTTCTTTCTTGTTTATGTAAATCATTAATACTATACTTAACACTAAATTTCGACAGGGTAGATTTATCTTTTTGTGAGATTTAAGAATGAAGTGTCTAGGTAAAGTTTTGATGCAACCAGTGCTCTAACTCACCTGGCTTCATTCTTGGACAAGGAATAGTTAAGTTGGAATGCCGAAAATGAATTAAGCGTATGAATAGTGATTTGAATAAGCAATTGTTTTTTAACTAGATAATCGATCAGTTGATTATCGAACTTGATCAAATTTGATATAAGAAGTTATTGAAAGGCTTCATGATTTCATACCAAAAAGGACTCCCGAGGAGGAGTATTGGTATGAAACATCTCTAGCTTTCACTTACTTTTGAAAGAATCAGAATTGAGTTAACTAGGATTTCATCGAATTTGTTTTGAAGAGACCAGGATTGGTAAGTGTTTTACTTATCGAATACCACTTCAAAACTAGTATACGAATTCTATGTTTTGAAAGCAGTTGTGAAGTGAAATGTTATAGAGTTGAACTGTCCATCCTAAGGTTAAGTCCAAGGTAGAGGTCAGCATTAACATTTCAAATGATGCTATCGTGTAGGACTGCCTATCTTGAGGAGTATTCCAAGAAAAAGGACAGTGTCAGCATTTGTTGGAAGACTTATGTAGGAATTTATGTGGAGATTCTGTTAGGAACTGAGATGTTGGTTTTGATGGCAACAACCTTTTTAACTTATCTTATTATAAAATATATACTAACACTGTTGTCTAGATAGATATGTATATGCATGATATATATATATATATATATATGCAGGTATTGATTACTAAAGACTGATTAGTATAAAGACTCAAGACTCAAGATTGAAGACTCCAGAGTATCAAGATCAATATTTCAAGATATAAGTCTAGTTTTTGTTAAAACTTCATAATAGCATGGAAATCTTTATTTCGAATTTCATTTGGGATGGAACCCATTTCTACCTTTTTAGTGGCTTACAAACCCACGACAAGTAGCTTATAAACCTACGACAAGTGGCTTACAAACCCACGAACATCCAAGTTTTGTACAAGTTCCCAAATCCTGATGTGATAAGATATTCTGTAGGAAGAAGCTTGCAAAGCTACTTCAAAATGGTTTTTCAAAATGATTTTTAAAATATTTTAGCCTTAAAATTATCTTTTCAAATGTTTTTCAAAAAGATGTTTTAGCCTTAAAATATTATTTGTTTTCGTTTTAAAATAAAATCTTGTTTTAAACTTCATTTTCAAACAAAAAATTACATTGTTTTTAACATAGGGATGTCGACATCATGGGATACCCCATGTCGACATGGTGGCCGTCGAATTCAAAAGTTTCAATTTTCAAAAGAAGTTTCTATTCGTTTAAATCTCTTCACGAATGGTTATGACCGTTGGTACTTTATAAATAGCATTCACAAACGAATTTTTTAACCAACTAATTTCTTATTTTTTTCACTTCTTCTTCTCCACAAATCCATATTCTAAATTTTCATATTTTTAAGACCATGCCGAAATTTTGCCGAATTCTCAAGTGAATCAAATTAGAATGTTTGATTCTCTGTCCTCTCTCGAAGATCAAAGTGCTATTCAGAGTTATAGGATCAATTTATAATCAAAAGTTTATCGAGTCTCTCTATAAGGTGCGGTTGTGCTTGGAAATCAATTAGGTAATCTTGTGGCCCGTAAATCAAGAGAGTTCGCCCCGGACTCGTGAGACAGAAGGGTACCTCAAGGCCTTTAGAAATTGAGGATTGTAATCTCGACATTGGTATAATAAAAATCTGTATGAGGTGGTTTGCCTTGGTACAGAACTGGATGTAGGGTAACTCCGAACCAGTATGAAATCCGGTGTATTCTTTCCCTTTTACTACTTTTTATTTACTTTATGTATCTGTGTTTGATTCGGTGATTGTTTTGTGATTAAGTTCTGCATTTTTGTGTGTCATAATTTTAATTTAGTCCATATAAGTATTAGAATCATTAAACATTATTCGCCCTCCCTCTAGTGTTAAATCAGCTTTTAGATCCTTATTCCGCTATCCCTTTCAATTGGTATCAGAGCATTGGTTTTCATAGTCATAATCTGAAACTTGAGAATTGTTTTCATGGCTACCAACATTGGTAATGTTAACTCTGGCACTAATTCTGTTATCGCTAACACTAGTTCATTTGTAGAAGTTCAGTCTACTGTTAGACCACCATTTTTCAATGGCAGTAATTTATGCATATTGGGCTTGTAGAATGAAAATTTATTTACAATCTGTAGGATTAGACACTTGGAATATCACACAAACTGAGTATATTGAACCAATTACCAATTTTGCCCAATGGACTGCCGAGCAAAAGGGTGTTGCACAAAATAAATCAAAGGCCATGAATATATTATTTTGTTCATTAGATAGGAATGAGTTTAATAGAGTGTCTGTTTATAAGTCTGCATTTAAAATCTGGAAAACTTTGCAAGTTACTCATGAAGGAACAAGCAAAGTTAAATAGACTAAAATTGCCATTTTAACTAATCAGTTTCAATTGTTTAAAATGCATGCAAATGAGTCCATTTCCAACATGTATTGTTGATTTCAAGATATTTTTCATTCACTAATTACACTGGGAATAAGATTTTCGGAGGAAGACCAAGTCAGAAAATTTCTAAATTCACTCACTCCAGAATAGGATCAAAAACACTTGCAATCGAAGAAGCAAATGATATCGGTCTAATGAAAATAGAAGAATTGATTTGGAATCTGATGTCTTATGAAGTTCGACTGTAAGGAAGAAGAGAAAACAAAGCTACAGAAAAGAAGTCATTAGCATTCAATGCAACAACTGAAGATTCGGAACCAGACAGTGATAACGAGATTGCTTTCATGACAAGAAACTTCCAGAAATTTCTAAAATATAGAAAAATGAATAATTACAAAATAAATCATCAAAGAAATTTCAGAAATAATACAGAGAATGACAACAATAATAGATGCTACAATTGCAATAAAGTCGGGCATCATAGGAAAGATTGTCCATATCCAGATAAAAAGTTGTTCCCTCTAAATAAACAGTTGTTCCCTCCAAATAATGATTCGTCAAGGAAAAGAAAGAAAGCATACACAGAAACTCTTGATGACTCAGACTCATCATCCAGTGATGATGAAAATAAGATGGATAATTCAAATCTATGTTTCACCGCTATTCATGGATCAGATGGTGATGGGAGTATAGATCTAAAAATAGGTACGCGTTTACATTATTTTTAATTTTTCTTGCTTGAATGGATGCTTGTTTGTTTGCTTGATTCTTTTTAAATTCCTTGAATTTTAAATTAAAATTTATCCCTTGAAATTTGAATTTTAAATTTAAAAATAATATTATTTTAATAATAATTTAAATATTAAATTATTAATATTTAAGTATTATTATATTTAATGTTATCACAGGAATTATATAATTAGAATATAGGATACAATATATGCATTTATTAGAAATTAGGAATAGAAACTTATTCTTTGATTCAATATGCACATGTCGACATACCAGGATACCCCATGTCGACATGCCCCTCAGAATTTGATTTCAAAATTTGAATTCAAACTTTTGAATTTCCCTCCACCTTTTCACCAACTTCAGTGCTCTGGAAAGATGCCTCTTGACCAGAGAACGTGTCTATAGAATCTCTATTTATCTCGCTCTCTTTACCATCACTTTTCGCTTTTATTTCAAATTTCAAACTTATCTTCATTATCTTCAACTCCTCTCAAACTTCTTCAATGGCCTCTTCAAGCACTCCTAACACCATTATGCTTCCAAAATTGTCAAAAACTTTCTGTTTAACGACTCAGAACCTATCAAAGCTTACATCAACTATGTAAACTTTGGTAAAATTCATACGGGTAAATTTTCTTATTTTGAAGATTTTCCTTCTTATGAAATTGAAAATCCTTTTCAACGATGTTCTATTCTTAGTTTAATAGATAACAAACAAAATGATTTTTTATGTTATCCAAATCTTGTAATATGTTTTATGTGAATTTGAATCGTGGTTTTTATGAGGGGGATGAAGGACAAATTTGGAGTAGAGTTAAAGGATTTTAGATTGTGAAATTTTAGGAAATATTTTGGGATGCAAGTATACCGGAATGAATCTCTCAGAATTTCAAATCAATGAAAATGATCGAGAGACATTTCACCACATCTTTGAAGGGGATGATAATTTTGAATTCAAAAATCGTTATTTTCGTCCAAAGGCAAGAATTGTTAACCTTCTTATCTGACACACTCTTATACCAAGATCGGGATACTATAACAACCCAACTTTGAAAGTTTGCAAAGATCATTTTGCAAATTTTGGAAATTATGATATTAATTGGGCTCAAGTTATTTTGAATGAGCTAAGGCCCAAGAATTTTACTATGGGTGAAAACACATTATATCATGGAAATTTATCTCACTCGGATTTTTAATTACTTTGGAGTTGATTTCAAAAGCGAAGAATTTATAACTAGAAAAGTGTTCAACCATGGAAACATTTCCCTTATGCAAATTTCATTAGTGTTTCAACCGTATGAAACACTTACGGAAAAGGAAGAAAGACTTGCTCATGAAGAGATGGAAGAAATGGAGAAGGAAGAAGAAGAAGAGGAAGAGGAAGAGGAAGGAATGGAAATTGAAGAGGAGGAAGATGAAGATCAAGAAACTTTCGTAGAAAGTATTGAATATCCTACTAATCCCTCTAATCCATCCAACAAGACCATTCTCAATAATCAGAGAATTATAATGGAAAATCAAAAGACACTTAAAAGATCAATGAGTAAGAAAATGGATAAGATTTTCACTAAAATCGACAAGTTCTTCGGGAAAATTAGTAGAAAGCTTGGACTATCATCTTCTTCATCTTCATCTAACTAGTTTTAGTTCATGTTATCTTAGGTTCTATCTTTGCATTTTCTTTATTTTAGTTAATATTACATTATCTTATGTAATGTTGACTAAAATTATTAATGAAATCTTGCATTTCCTGTTATACAACTTCACTTGTCTCTATAATTGCTTGTTTTTATATTATATGTTTGCGCAAAAAATGGACAAACACCTCTAAGTCGTACGATTTAGTTGATTATATGTTGTTCTTAGCGATTTGGGTGATCTATGCAAATATGTAAAAAGCAGGGACTAAACTGTAAAAGACACACAGATTTATAGTGGTTCGGCCAAAACGTGCCTACATCCACTTTATATGTTATTCCCCTTTTTTCTTTCAGATTACAAATACAAAGCTTTGCATACAAGTAACTGAAAGTTGTTTGAAAGTTCCTTCCGTGCTTGAGCTCTCAAAATTGTCTTCCATTGTTGTACCACTGCCCCTCTATTTATAGAGTGAGGCTGGGGGTAGAGGTCTTGGATGTATATAGCTGCTGGTGGACCTGGGCTGATGCAATCTGGACTGGAAACTTTGGTTCGGCAAGGGCTTGGTTCGGTAGTTCATGGAAGTGGAGTTGGTCCGGTGGGACGTTGGTTCGGTGAAGGTGTATCAGGTGGTGAGTGGATGGAGCTTTTGGACCGGTGGTGCCTTCCTCCTGGATCGGTGGTGTGTAGTAGGTGGAGTGCCGAATGAACTTCTATATTTGGGAGTGCCGAATGAGATCTTGTATTGGGAATGCCGGATGAACCAAGGCATCTTGAATGCCGAATGAGATTTCGCTCTACATTGCCGAATGAAACTTTAAACCTTTGATACCGAATGGACTTTTATACTTGAATCATGAGTGAAATCCCAGACTTATATACGCTTGCTGGCTGCTTCTTCTTGGTTCGGTCGTGGTGGAAATGCACACAACATTGATATACCAGTTTGACCAAAAATGGGATAACACTTTGCCCCCCAAAACATGCCTAGCGATGGGAAGGCGTGTTTTGTAATGCCATGAGCTGGATGTTCATATCCTGTTGGTGTCCTTGCGGTAGGAAGGCTTGTTTTGTAATGCCATGAGCTGGATGTTCATATCCAGTTGACAACCTGTAAAGAGCTTGATATTTTATATGGCCCCAAATGACGACCGTTCGGGATCGAGCTATTTGGGATGAAGCGCGGCCGTTCATGGTCAAGCGCCTAACTTCAAATGACGACCGTTCGCGATCGAGTCATTTGAGGTGAAGTGCGACCGTTCGCGGTCAAGCGTCTAAATCCATGCGACGATCGTTCGAGATCGAGTCATTTGCGGTGGAATGTGATCGTTCACGGTCAAGCGCTTTACTTCAAATGATGACCGTTCGGGATCGAGCCATTCGAGGTAAAGTGCGACCGAGCCCGGTCAGAGGGCGGACCTCAAATGGCGAACGTTCGCGATCAAGCCACTTGGGGGTGAAATGTGACCGTTCACGGCCGGTGCCGTTCGCGGCAAAAGATGAAATGGGACCGTTCGCGGTCAAGCGCCTTACTTCGGATGACGATCGTTCGAGATCGAGCCATTCGTGGTAAGGTGCGACTGTTGGCGGTCAGGGGGTGGACCTCAAATGGCGACCTTTCGCGATCGAGCCATTTGTGGCGAGATGAGTTTTGCCGTTTGAGGCGAGTTTGTGACTGTTCGAAGTCGGGTGCCGTTCGAGGCGAATTGTGACCGTTCGAGGTTGGGTGCCGTTCGAGGCGAGTTGTGACCGTTCGCGATCGGGTGCCGTTCGAGGCGAATGGTGACTGTTCGAAGTCGGGTGCCGTTCGAGGCGAATTGTGACCGTTCGAGGTCGGGTGCCGTTCAAGGCGAGAAAGTGTGCCCGGGAGGGCTTGGTATTATCGATGCCAGGGTCACGTTCGGGTGAGTTCCTGGATCGTTTATGTGCCTGTTGGAGGCGAATAAGTGTGCCCGTAGGGGCTTGGTATTGTTGATACCAGGTTCACGTTCGAGTGGGTCCCTGGATCGTTTGCCAGATTTCATGTTCGGGGGAGTTTCTGAATCAAATACTTTGGCGGTTCATCGCCATACAAGAGGTGCTTGAGGACCGTTCGCGATCCAACGGGCATACAAGTAAATTTGCAAATATCAAAGCAATAATCATACGAATTCCACAACAGGAATGTTCAAGTCAAGATCAAAGCAAGAGCAAGACGAGGATGTCAAAGTGTAAACTCTTACTATGGTGCAGTCAGTAGTCATTCAGAGCATGCCTATGGATCGTGCGCGATCGCTTACATGTGTAAATGATCTAACCATGTTAGTGAGAGGTTTGCGACTTGTTCATCTCTTTCGACCTGCCCCCCCCCCCCCCCCCCGAGTTCAGGAGGGAATTTTACCTGCCCCCTGGATGAGCGTTCATTCCTTACCAGGTTGCTCAGAGGCCCCTATCTCTCTCTCTGGGATTGGATCAACATGCTCCAAGTGTGGTGCCCCCATGCAGGATCGATGCCTGATTAGCTTCTGAAGAAGCCTCTTGATTTTCCTTCATGTTCACATCTCTCTGGCCTTGGCCTTCTGCTTGATTGTCTCGCCATGACTCTTCCAATCTGAATGTCTAAACTCTCATATTCAAATTCCAAGCGGTAGAATCCTTGAGTTCAATTCTCAGTGAAAGCACCAAAAATGTTTGCGCAAAAAATGGGCAAACACCTCTAAGTCGTACGATTTAGTTGATTATATGTTGTTCTTAGCGATTTGGGTGATCTATGCAAATATGTAAAAAGCAGGTACTAAACTGTAAAAGACACACAGATTTATAGTGGTTCGGCCAGAACGTGCCTACATCCACTTTATATGTTATTCCCCTTTTTTCTTTCAGATTACAAGTACAAAGATTTGCATACAAGTAACTGAAAGTTGTTTGAAAGTTCCTTCCGTGCTTGAGCTCTCAAACTTGTCTCACATTGTTGTACCCCTGTCCCTCTATTTATAGAGTGAGGCTGGGGGTAGAGGTCTTGGATGTATATAGCTGCTGGTGGACCTGGGCTGATGCAATCTGGACTGGCAACTTTGGTTCGGCAAGGGCTTGGTTCGGTAGTTCATGGAAGTGGAGTTGGTCCGATGGGACGTTGGTTCGGTGAAGGTGTATCTGGTGGTGAGTGGATGGAGCTTTTGGACCGGTTGTGCCTTCCTCCTGGATCGGTGGTGTGTAGTAGGTGGAGTGCCGAATGAACTTCTATATTTGGGAGTGCCGAATGAGCTCTTGTATTGGGAATGCCGGATGAACCAAGGCATCTTGAATGCCGAATGAGATTTCGCTCTACATTGCCGAATGAAACTTTAAACCTTTGATACCGAATGGACTTTTATACTTGAATCATGAGTGAAATCCCAGACTTATATACGCTTGCTGGCTGCTTCTTCTTAGTTCGGTCGTGGTGGAAATGCACACAACATTGATATTCCAGTTTTGACCAAAAATGGGATAACATTATACAAATTTTAGTTTAATAGATTTGTTCATAATATCCAAAAGAAAGCAAAATGTCACCTTAGGCAGAGGCATGTCGACATACACCATCCCCCCATGTCGACATCCAACGGGCAGAAAATAGTTACACTTTAAAATTTTACTTTCATGTAGCTAACTTATGTCTATTCATTTCAAACGACTTTCTACCCCTATTTATATCTGTTTCTTCCAGAATAAATTGTCAAACTTCATCTCTAATCACTCTCTTTCATAGTTCTTCCTATTTCTTGAATTATGGCTTCTCCAATTAAGAATCTAAGTGATAATCTTGAAGAAACTCTCACTTCCTTCAAGAATATTCTTACATTTATACTTCGTAATTAGCGCCAGTTAGAATTGAGCCAAATACATATGATCAAGGAGCAAGAGAGACATTTCGACGCCCTTCGTTGGATGATCTCAGCCCTTAACAAGGTCAATCTCGAAGGAAATCCACCAGTCACTCTCGACAAAGATAAAGAAGAATGGGATGCCATCAAAAAAGACCTTATCTTTGGAGAAGATGGATGGGTGGAAGTACCAAGGAATGTCTAGTCATTCTGTATGTTATTTTTTTGATTTGATTGGTGTGCTTTAAACTTAATTGACTTAACTTATTTGGTATGGTTTGTATATGTGTTTGGATTAAATAATTATTGTAAATATGATTGGATGATAGTTGATTTACTTTTTTGATTACACTTATGATCACATTTCATACTTATGATCACACTTAACACTTATTGCACTAAAATATGGTTTACTCTATTTTATTATGGTTGATTATCTTATAAAATGTTTAGGGAATTTATTAGTTAGAAGTTTTTGTTGATGACAAAGGAGAAGAAGTTATAAAATAGTAGTTGGCTTCGAGTAAGGGGGTGGTTATGGAGTAAGGGGGAGTTATGATAGGAGTTATGGAGTAAGAGGGAGTTATGATAGGAGTTATGGTATGATAAGTATATTTTATAAATACAGGTTGTCATCATCAAAAAGGAGGAGATTTTTAGGAACTAAGATGTTGGTTTTGATGACAACAACCTTTTTAACTTATCTTATTATAAAATATATACTAACACTGTTGTCTAGATAGATATGTATATGCAGGATATTTAGATATGTAGGTATTGATTACTAAAGACTGATCAGTATAAAGACTCAAGACTCAAGATTGAAGATTCTAGAGTATCAAGATCAAGATTTCAAGATATGAGTCTAGTTTTTGTCAAACTTCATAAAAGCATGGAAATATTCATTTCAAATTTCATTTGGGATGGAACCCATTTTTACCTTTTTTAGTGGCTTACAAACCCACGACAAGTAGCTTACAAACCTACGATAAACGACTTACAAACCCATGAACATCCTAGTTTGTACAAGTTCTCGAGTCCTGATGTGATGAGATATTCTGCAGGAAGAAGCTTGCAAAGCTACTTCAAAATGGTTTTTCAAAATGATTTTCAAAACTGCTTTTCAAAATATTTTAGCCTTAAAAATATCTTTTCAAATGTTTTTCAAAAAGATGTTTTAGCCTTAAAATATCATTTGTTTTTGTTTTAAAATAAACTCTTGTTTTAAACTTCATTTTTAAAACAATTTTACATTGTTTTTAACATAGGGATGTCGACATCATGGGATACCCCATGTCGACATGGTGGCCGTTGAATTCAAAAGTTTCAATTTTCAAAAGAATTGTCTATTCGTTTAAATCTCTTCACGAATGGTTATGACCGTTGGTACTTTATAAATAGCCTTCATAAACGAATTTTTTAACCAACTAATTTCTTATTTTCTTCACTTCTTCTTCTCCACAAATCCATATTCTAAAATTTTCATATTTTTTAAGATCGTGCTGAAATTCTGCCGAATTCTCAAGTGAATCAAATTAAAATCTCATTCTTGTTTCATTCTTTGTCCTCTCCTGAAGATCAAAGTGCTATTCAGAGTTATAGGATCAATTTGTAATAAAAAGTTTATCGTGTCTCTCTATAAGGTGTGGTTGTGCCTGGAAATCAATTGGGCAATCTTATGGCCGTAAATCAAGAGAGTTTGCTCCGGACTCGTGAGACAGGAGGGTACCTCAAGGCCTTTAGAAATTGAAGATTGTAATCTCGACATTGGTATAATAAAAATCTGTATGAGGTGGTTTGCCTTTGTACAGGACTGGATGTAGGGTAACTCCGAACCAGTATAAAATCCGGTGTGTTCTTTCCCTTTTACTGCTTTTTATTTACTTTATGCATCTTTGTTTGATTCTGTGATTGTTCTGTGATTAAGTTCTGCATTTGTTTGTGTCATAATTTCAATTTAGTCCATATAAGTCTTAGAATCCGTTAAACACTATTCACCACCCTCTAGTGTTAAATTAGCCTTAAGATCCTCATTCCACTGTCCCTTTCAGATTCGAATTCTATTCAAGATGCTTGAATCCAGTTAGCGATTCATGACTGTTCGAGATGATGGAATCCATTTGGGGATTTGTGCTCTGTTCGAGTAATGAATATTCATGTAAAAGATGTCGAACCTAACTTCGACATCAAAAATGACTAAAAAAAAGAATAGTTAGCACAACCTGGGGTTTTTCTAACCCATGATAGGGTATATCAACTCCATATATAGAGATACTTATCGATTATTGGTCGGCGGTAGTTGATGGTACTAGGTTTCACGTGGTTCTATAGACTCGTGCGTGGGCTAGTTGTGTTTACCTTAATCGTATATTTTATATAGAGACATATGGCGCTTGGAAGGTACTTTCTGACTCTTATAAGGAGGTTGGCCTCAGTTTATCTAGAGATGTCTACAGTGGAAAATACATATGCGAACGTGTCTTATCAATTTTGAATGTACCCTAAATATGTTGTGGTGTGACCAATGTAAACATCTCAGCTATTTGATATGATTTATGTGCTATACTTTAGACATTATCTATCATATCACTATATGTTAAACTTAATAAATGGTTGGTTTTTTAAGGGAAAAACCACTATGGAGATTCATACGGTCTCAATGGTTACTGTTACTTGTTCCATGTTTCATGAATTTTCTCATGTTGGTTTAGTAGACTAATCCAGATGTTATTTTTTTATAATGCTCAGGTCAGCCCCGTGTATATTTCCATATTCATCTTTGTAGCTTATGGAGAAGAGCTAAAGGATTATCAAACGTAGTATTCTTATTTCCGCTGCATTTCTGTATATCAGCATATGTGAGGATAGGTTGTTATAATTGTCCAGGAAAATCATAGTGCTTAGGCTTCAGTAACTCTGATATTTCTATATTCAGAGTAACCTTTTGTACCATTCTTTTGATATTATATACGATCATTCCACTGTGAAATTCTGGTGTTATGTTCTTTCTTTCTTATTCGTTTTTTTTTTCACTCAAACTTTCTATCTTTCCGGCACTTTGTTGTTTGGCACACAAATACCATGAATATATTTAGTGTCGACATTTGAGGGTTGAAAATTTGGGTCATTACATTGTCTTACACTATCGTAGCTCTAGAAGGTGATGTGTTATCATGTGCTAATTTGTATTTATCGGATTGCTCGACGTCCGTTGTTTGGTTTTTGATTTGCTTCAGTCAATCGTAATGCACTAGAATGCTGGATTATTAAGAGATGATAATGGTTTCATCTATGAGATATAAATGGGAAATTAAAAGAAAACTTACGAGGACATTAATGATTTATTTTTATTTTTATTTTGGATGTTACTTAACCGTGACTACTATTGCATTAAGAACGTGAAGTAGCATAACTTTTAAGGTCAATAACAAATCTAACATTATTTGGTAAAAAAAATTCCTTTTTATCTATGAGAACGATAAATTTAAATATGAAAATTGAAATTGGAGGATGGTGATCTTAAATCATTATGCAAATAAAGAAGAAACAAGCTTATTCCAAGCATATTTCAATTATGTTGTACCCCTTTTTCTTGTTCCTGTGTGCCACATTTCTTGATCATTTATTTTTCGTCATTATACACTCATATAGTATGATGGATCTCACTAAACTTCTATTTTGTTGTGATGAATGATTATGATTTTCTAAAACATATGAAGACTGATAACAAGGGGATAGAGGAATTGATTATTTAAAATCAATACATTGGCAACGTGAGGTAGATACCATCAAGCACATATATTTAGGAATTGATAATATATTATCAATACATTGGCATGACTTCCCATCATGTATCATAACATAAAATTATTTAAAGGTGGATATTATTAAGCACGTACTTTTAGGATCTTAATAGAAATTTAATTTTTGATTCGTTCACTATCTTATCTAGTGCACTTTTGTTTGATGTTGAACATCAAAAAATATCTTCAACCGTAACTTTTCTTGTGCTTGATAGAGAATAGCTCTAAACAAATTAGTCGATAAATGAGCATGAAAAAAATGACTCTTTTTTAACTAAATATCATAGAGAAGAGAAACAAAAAATATCATACGCATGTAACACATCATAGACTGGTATACATAAAATCTAGTAATAAGCGCTATTATACATAAAATAAAATTATAGCTAAAAAATGGTAAGAGCTAAATATTCTGTAAATTTTCCTTTTTATGTTTTTTGTTTACTGTAAATTTACCATATTGTTGGAGCACTGATGCATCAATTTGATATAAGTTATTTTGCTACATTGGAAGAGCATATCAACATAATATACTGCACAAACATTGATTGTGATCTTTAAACTTCTTTAAAAATAGCATTACACATTAATATTTATATAATTCCAATCAAGAGGTTAACCGATGACACAATATATATGCATGCAACTGAAGTTTTTTTTAATCCTATGACATAGAATAGAGTAAAAATATACTAACATTTTATTGATTAGAGAGATCTTGAGAATATTTAAATGAGTTAGTGTGATTGGAGAGGTTGAAATGGAGAAGAAGGTAACTGATTATAGCGTTGAAGACGTAAAAGGTGGCACAATATTTAAAGAGATCAGAACATGATATTTGAGTAGGCATACTGATCCGGAATATTAGAGATATGTTGACTTGGTTTGGAAATTCAATTTGTTTTTGACTCTGCAAAGCACAAATCGAAAAAATACGTGTTACGAATACTTTCCACTAAATTTATTTACTGTTAAAATATAAAACGTGCAGTACTCCTAAGAGCATCTTTAGTCGTTCAAATTCAGTTCTGAATATTAGGAATCCCTCCTCCACTCGTGAATTCAGTCTTGAATACTAAAGCTAATATTCAGTTTTAAATTCAAAAAGCTGAATTGCGTAGACGGTCCAATACATGTACACTCAAGTCCCCGCTTCAGCAAACCTATTTAACTAAGGAGGGGAGGCAGGCGCCGACGTAAATTCTAGCACTGAACATAGGTAGGTGTTATGCTGTTGTAGGCAAAAGAATGAATAAATACAATATATTTACTATTAAAATATAAAATGTACGGTATTGTTTAAACATCAATTTGTGGACAGGCATAACGTACAGGTTATGCTAATGGGTACTTTTGGCACAGGTCCTCATTAAGTTTCAAAATTCACGAAAAATCTTTTACTAAATTTCAGTGTAAATTAGGTCCTTTTTTTATTCACGATTATTGCAGAGCATGATGCAACATTTCATAAAAGTTGCTGACATTTCCACAACTTTTCTGTACACTGTGAACATATTGTAAGAAAGTTGCTTAAATATCAGCACTTATTTATAAAAGTTGCTGACATTTCAGCAACATTTATGCACACTGTGAACACAGTTTATGAAAGTTGCTGAAATATTAGCACTTGTTTATAAAAGTTGCTGACATTTCAGCAATAATTTTTCTTTATTTTTATAATGAAACTTTGACAAGGAAAGTTGCTGAAATATCAGCACTTATTTATAAAAGTTGCTAACATTTCAGCAATAACTTTTCTTTGTTTTTACAATGAAACTTATACAGGGAAAGTTGCTGAAATATCAGCACTTATTTATAAAAGTTGCTAACATTTCAGCAATAATTTTTCTTCGTTTCCATAAAACAGGGACCGCTTTACAATATGAAAGTACGATAGTGATGCCTCCCTAATTTCCACTATGCTAATTGTACTTGTGCAGCATAGGCAAAAGGTAGGGGTATATTTGGCTTTATTTCATACAAGCATATAGTACAATAGTTATGCTACTAACTAACAGGAAGAAAAAGAAGAAGAGACTTAGAGCGGTAAGATAGTTAAGCTACTCATGTATATGTGGGAAAAAATGAATAAACTTTGCGGCTATCGACTGGGCAAAGCATACAAATCTATTGACTAAGTAAAAGATCGAATATATTACAACCATTAACAAGGACGTACAAATCTAACGCGAGAAATTTGGAAAGAGAAATATTATACTATATCAATTTAAAGGGTAGTCCGAAAAGTTTGTGCTTACACAAAAAAGCGTGACAGCAAAGATATTACAGTTGTTATTATAAATAAAGATACTTTTTTTGTTAATAATCTTGGTAGCACAAACTATTTTCTATAAATATATATTATTTACAATCTTGTTTTACAAATATAAATATGCATTTGATTTATCTAAGTCAATGTCTTCACCCTAGTACCACATTTTTTAAATATATATTCTTCGATGTTTTATTTCACAAAGATAAATTTAATATTTTATTCGTTTAACTTTCTATCTTTATAAACAATGCTCTTCTTAAAAAATTGCTATCTAAACGAGTATATATGCACGTCCAGTTGGGCCTGCATTTACAACGTTAACACCTTTAATATCCCTTAGTGCTTATCAGGGGATTTAAACAGTATTAGAAAAGTAACGAAAAACTAAAGGGTAATACCCTGCATCCTTCAAATGTTCTAAAACCGAATAAAATCAATTTTAACTCTGGTCCCGTAGAATTCAATATCCGTGGTTTTAAACATTCATGGAGGTTAGGCCTAGTCGAAAACATGGCCACTAAAATTAAAATAGTCTTTACAACAATGTCGTGGTTACAAAATTTCTTTCCAGCTTAAAGCAATATATCTCCTTTTCGAACTAATGATCACAACCTCATCAATTTATTTATGGCTAATTCAACTAATAAACCCAAACCATTTAAATATAAAAACCATTGGATTTTAACATAGAATATAAAGACATTATTGAGCTCATCCCACTAAAACTAAAGTGTTACGGCATGTGTTTTGCGCGTGAATTATTTTCCTTATTAGTTGTATATGTTTAAATTAGTAAAAAAAATGATTCTTTATTTTTCAGTGATATTAAAATTTAATATTTGTAAAGAAGTATTTTGAATTTGTAAAGGAAGTTTAATTTTAGATCTCATTTTAGAAGCGTTTTGAATTTGTAAAGCATGTTTAATTATTAGATCATACTTTTAGGGGAATTTGAATTTGTAAAAGAAGTTTAATATTAAAAACAATTTTTAAGTGATTAAAATTTGATAATATATAGACCGGTGTTTTTGGTAGTTCACATTGATTTAGAAGATTAATAAAGATATATAGATTGGTTGATTTATTTAGAAAGTTTTTGCAATACATATTTTAATGCAGCCATATATATTTGATTCGCTGTCTGAAGTTTAATTATAATTACATTTGAACAATTCTATTCTATGAATAATTGGAATTAACATCTAGGTTTGAATATGTCTAAAGTAATTGTAGGAAGATTTTATCTCTAAATTATTAGGTAGATCATATAAAATAATAATTAAATATTTAAAAAGTTATAAAGGGTTATTTTGGGAAGTACACGATCGGACCAAAAGATGCGCTTCCAAACCAACTATTAATAAAGAATTGTACACCATAAGCTTGCGGTTATATTTATTATAAATTCGATCGGCTATTTTCCAATCCGATGGACATTTAACCATCCGAACACCTAATAAAAAAAGTACACGCATCTAACATTCAGAAATATTTAATTTTTATTTAATAAAAAATGAGTAGATGGCGTTGCTGTAAATGCAAAGGTTTCGGTAATCACAATATTTTTGTTTCAAGTTGTTTTGTTGATGGTATCGTTGACAAATTGGTACTAAATTTCGTTAATGAGTGGTCGAAAAGGGAATGATGGTAGAGATTGTAAAACCAATGGTGAAATCCCGTTAATGGAAAAGAATATTTTTGAAATTTTAAAAAGACACCGTAGATGTAGTCGATGTCAACTTTTGATGGCCGAAAAGGCAAGTCATTACGTTATCTTTGAGCTAAATTTGACATGCATGTAACATGTAAGATGAAATAGACTGTAAAATTATTTAATTGGCATTTACATATCATTTACTATTAATAGCATTTTTTGAATAGCCTACACTGTTGAAATGTTAACGTAAGTATGCTGTAATTATTTATAATTACATTACTTGTAAACAATGCATGGTTCTCGTAAGAGAATAGATGATAATTTTAAATTTTACTGAAGTTCCAAAAGTTTTGTTTAGAAAAATAACATAAATGATCAGTATAGAAGAAAAAGAAGAATTTAAATATATGAGACTTGTAGAACAACTTGCTAATTAATGACAGATTATAATCAAAATTTAATGACACTCATGGGCTACATGATTATCCAAACACAAATTTCAACTGTGCATTAAGAAAAATGAAATGCAAGTTTAATAATAAAAAAGAAACAATCTCTTCAATAATGCTATCTAAACAATAACTACAATATACCTACAGCGAAAAAATCATATTTTTCCATACATAGCAGATTAGTAGCTCATCAATAATTATCAACTTCTTACATACAAAAGTCAAATGAGTTCCTTATAAATAAATGCAAAAAAATCAGTTAGCAGTATAACATAATATTGAAAATAAAATGGTAAGACCTCAGGCTAACCCAGGTCCACCAGCTGGCAATGATCCAGCACCATACGCTCCACCACCCCTTTATCCAACGTTGGAGATGAACCAAAACATGTATGATCTGGTAGATGGCACTCCACTTAGCCTGCCTAGAAGTTTCTGCACTGAACACACAGAATATGTGGTCATGTAATTTTTTTCAAAATGGTATTTCTGGTAATCTGGTAGGGGAGCTCGTGCGATGCACGGGTTTGAAATGCATTTTATTTTAAAAAATGAATTGAGTGCAATAAATGTGCATCTTAAACTACCATGTTCAAACATTTATGGCTATTTATATGTTTTGTAGAAGCAAAAGATATGTTTTTTTAATGTAAAAGGAAAACATAATAAACGATTTCATTTGTTTATCTATGCTGTTAATTTTAATAGATGTTTCTTCTTTCACATTTTGAAGCATAGTGAAAGTAATATCATATATTATATTTGAATATAAATGAGTTAAAGTGGATGAAGTGTCAAGAACTGAGTTATTTATGTAGATTACCAACACATGCTTAAACATAAAACAACTACAAATATGTTACTAATCTCTCTATGGCTACTTAATGCCTTCTCAATCCCAACATACATTATGATATGTAAAATTGATTTAATACTATTTATAATTCACATTGTAGAATCCAAATAAGAATGCACACCAAAAATAGTATTCCACCAATCTTCAATAGAATGTTATATAAATAAGTGATCTATTTCATCAAGCTCATTAAATTAGACTTAATTTTGTTAATTTCTGACATATGTATGCAAATATTATTATTATCTTCTTTCAATCTCAGATGCTCAACCAATATATCTGAAATTATCATTAGAAATGCATGAACATAAATGAAAACAGTGTCAAATACATTATGGATAATTCATGAGTATCCAAATGCTTAAGCTAGCCATAGATCGAGAAGATTTTAGGGTGTATGCTTTCGAACATTATCCCATTTTTGTAATTTTTAAAAGCTAAATTCAACCAACTTTAACCAAGTTGGGTGGATCAAACAAAAAGTTGTTTGTCGCTGAGAAGAAAGCATTGCAGCGAAAGCCGATTGGAAAAATATAAATAAGTATACGACATTCTTGTAAAAAAAACCAACCAATGATCTTTTATTTTGAAACCATGTGCAGTTTTAAGCAAGTATTATAGTAGTAGCTTATACGTAAAGCATTACCATAAGCAATAAAAAAACATTAATATACTCAGCCATAAGAAGGATAAAAGAACCGTGAAAACAATGATATGCTACTAGATCCTAGTTGTACAAACTAACCTCGTGCTGGTGCAATTGGTTGCTGATATGAAATGGGATTTAGCCACTGCAACAGAATGTATTCCCAGTGCTCTAGAGCATGCAACTTGAATTCCGTGTAGCAATATGCTTTAGTAATTGTTTGACGACATTGATGAAAGATGTGACTAAATGTAATTCAGTGTATCTGGGTAGATAACATAAATTAATATGGGATTACAATATATATCGAGAGAAAAACCTTCTCAAAAAGGGCATCAAGTAACCATGTATTAATAAGAAGAGGTTCTACGACATGTTCCATAAACTCTTGCAGATCAATTTAACCATTATCAATATTTAAACAACAAAAAGCATATTACTATTTGGACAATTGTTTAGCATCTGAATCTTTAATAACTTATCTGTAATTTTTTAGTGCTTATAAACCATATCTGACAAATGTAATTGTTTGATCTAGTACTGCTTAATAATACTATAAATTGTATATAATCTAATTGATTGTTATGCATTGATGGGCTTTCTAGTGTGGATAAGGAATAACATCCACATCAAATAAAAAATCATGAAATGCCAAAGCTCACGTTACTAGATTAAATGCATGTGGTTAGTAGTGGTGACATAAACTAAACAATCAAAGGAAAACATATCTTACATGAATTTCAAATTTATATTTGTTGTGTCTTTACTTACTGGATAAAAATAGAAAACTTCATTTCATTTTTGATCCATGTGTGAAGAGAATATAAATAGTTAGAAAATTAATAAATGAGCAATTGTAATCCCCTTTGCTTTTCTTTTTCAACATGTCACACTTGCAAGGATGCCCAAGAACCATCCTAATTGTATTGTCAAGAATAGTTTTTAGGTTTTATGAAGCCGGTATAAAAATTAACGATAAATTTGAAAAATTGATGACACAATGATTTGTAATGAAACTAAAACCATTATGTTACAGAATTTTTTTTAAAATAAACTGGAAATTCTGTTTTCAAAAAATATGATAATTACTCATTTGATGTTCTAGGCAACATATTATTTTTGTATGTCATTGAGAGAAAATGATTCATTGCAGTAACAATAATTAATCTTTAATTTTTTCTTTTAACTTGAAATTCATTGGTCTTCAAAGTATCATAAACCAAAAAATATACTGGACAAATGAGATTTCTTTATTTACACATCAGAAAGACATGCAGGGCAGATTCTTCAAGGCAACAAAATAATGAACATAACAACCATAAAAGGAAAGAAAAATTAATCTAGTATAGAATACCTATTTCAAATTCAGGAGCTATCTTTTTTGATTTGTCTAAGTTTGGTACTTGACAGGCTCTAGTATATAGGTCCCTTGTCAATACCCTTGCTTGTTAATTCAACAACCCCGGTAGCATTTTCCTCTACCTATGAATTGCCTGTGACTCATATCATAATATAGAACTTACTATGAGAAGAATATAAATATGCTTGCCGAATGAGACTGTTAAACTTAAATATTTTATATGGAGGATGTCCCTACTGTAATTTGTATTGTGTTGGTATCAATGATCAATATTGCAAAATGATCGTACTGCAAACTACAAAAGAACATCATGATATTAATACTGCAAACCAAACTCTGGGAATTGCAGAGATCAATAAAATTCAGCATCAATTCCCTAATACTGATTTTGACAGAACGTAATAGTTTATATTTAATGTAATGTGTGTGTGGGGAATTGAAGTATATCTTTTAAAAAATGATATATTTAAGCAGAAGTTCTTTGTCAGAAGATAAGCATAGAAGTCTCACCTTATGTTACTTCAGATGCAATCTTAAACATGATGAATTTGAATAAGATAGCCAGTAGGCTATTCTATGCAGTATCCATATTCTTGTTTTCAATGATCCTGCAATGTAGAAGAAAAATAAGAATGATAATAATCTTATTCATTGAACTTAAAGCAATATATGTTAAAAATAAATGTTACTAAAGTTAAATATTTAATACTGGCACAATGATTATAAGTTATGTAGCCGATCAAATTATAAGAACAGTGGTATGTGTTAATGAAAATGATACCAATTATAATTTAGCGGTGCCACTCAGTGATATGATTCCTTTTAACTTACCCATTTAAAAAAGTATAAACGAAAGCAATTTTACTGTAAATGGATACTACTTGAACTCTATGGATATGAATACCCAATCTCTATTTGAAGATTATTATGTTACTGTGAGGTAACTATAAAACCCAGTGTGCGTTGCCATCTGTTTAAGAAATTATAAAAATGCTTTCTCCCTTCACAACCACGACAGCATTTACAGTATACTAACATTTAATTTTCCAGCTGCTAAATGAGCAGCAAATCCCATGGCAAGTCTAATTTCAACTATACCACCAATCATTTGATCAATATTGTTACTTTTTGCTACCTATATTATTTCAAGAGCTCCGAGAATATTAGATTTCATTAATGTAATGTCAATGACGTGAGCTAATTTTCTATTTACAATTTGAGGTGCATCATCTCCACTTTTATGGCTTTCATCTACAACAACATATATGTTTTATTTTTCCTTTATAACTTCACTAACATGGCGTTGTCCTTCCCACTTAGCTCTATGAACTAATTGCTCGAAGAGTATAGGACTAAACCTTGAAAGTAAGTAATCCTTTTCAGGTAGTTCATACTTTATAGGAAAATTTGTTTGTCTTGAACAAATTTGTTTATGGATATCATTATGTCCATGTGTTCATTATGAAGCTTATAATATACATATTGAAATATCTTGTGGCTCTTTACCTCTACCAATGTAATCTTGATCTTCAATGCAGAGGGGAATAATCTTGCTATCAGATCCAGGTCCTATGAGCTGTATCAGTCCAGGATTTGAGTACTTATCATTCATTATAATTTTTCTAGCATTGTGAAGCAGCATCCTATGTTCATAAAATCAATCAAATAGTTCCATTTTCTTATATTATTTTTTTATTTATTTGAAGAATGGTTGGGTGGTTTTGACTTACTCATACAACTCTCCTTTTAAATGTACAGTAACAGGATGGAATGGATGGCTTTCAAATCAAAGAAGTCCCTGGGCCTCGCAGCATGCTTGTAGCTATCATCATTGCGTACACATATATTATGTAGAAAGAAAATGATATTCTAAGAGAACTAAGCATATGATAATATTGTATTAACATAAGGTGTGTAGAAAGGCCTAGAAATTTTTGACAGTATTGGGCGGAGGTCCCAAATTAGTGAAGAGAAAACTTCTGAGCTTATTTTCGGCTACATAATCGTATGATTTCACGCTTACCAAAGGTAACAACAAGGGTCCCATATTTAGGAGTATTTAATTTCATAAAATAAGCACATGCTTATTCAAATATGGATATATACTATAGACTCCTACTTCACATCATCCATGGCAATAGCTTAAAATAGTACAAAACCAACACAATTTTAGTGGATTAAAATAGGATATCCGTGATCCGGAAAAGCAAAAGTTCAAAATAGAAATGCTTATCAATCATGAAAAATAAAATGAGAAACAAATTCATATTTATTTTGACAATCAGTTGAAACTTATGTTAATTCCCCTTTATGGTTATATGAAAATTAGCTGAAGTAGCACATTTTTTCGATTTTTTGTTTGTTCATATTTAATAGTACATAAATCAAATCAAAACCTTGTGACATCCACTGGACCATGAATATAAACGTCCTTTTACAGTTATCACGTCATACGGTTTAGGTCCGTTTCTTAGATGCTAGAAATTTAGTATGTCATACTATGAGGAAAACTAACATTATAGATGAATAGGATTTAGCCATTTGACAACATATTCTGTGTGTTGTTGCTTCTGTTGCAAAAAAGGTCTTTTTAGCAGAACCGATTATATTTATGGTGTTCTTGTGTATGTGCTACTATAGACACCAGCAGCTAACTTCACCAAAAACATTAATTTATAATTAATGTATCAAACAATGCCCAACAATGCCTCGGACAATGTGTATTGCATGTATACAGTTTACATACCACTAATTATTTACGTTTATAGGAACCTGGTGAACCAAAACGAACTGTAATTGATTAATGTAATAGAATGAAATAATAGAACAAAAGTCTCAGTCCCAAATGCTTTTGAATCAAAGGAAGCAGGAGAAACATATCGTAAACAAACATGTATTAAGTCAAATCGTTAATCAAATTTCGAGCAGTGGTTTAGTGGACTGACCTTAATCGATCATTGATTGGTCGATCCATAAGCAGCAATTGAAAACTGATGACTGGCGGTTGATGTTTGCGGGTCGAAAGTCGAAGGTGGAGAAGAATCCTATTGAAATAACCATAGTTTATGCTGTTTAGTGGACCTGTCATCGATCGTTCCTAAATTGAAGTTGGAGAAGACGTTGTGTTTGAAATCGCCCTAGATCTAGAATCTCCCTGGATCTGGAATTATGAATTGCCTTTAGATCTAGAATCGCTATTGTTTCTTTTTTGCTCTGACGGAGAATGAGACCTAGGATATTTTAGTTTTGGGAAAGGCAGGATGAGCAAGCAACGGACGACGATCGACAAAATGTAAAGGGCAATATGGAAATTCCAAAAAGACGCGGTTGAATTTACATTCATTGAATTGTCATTATTAGTAGTAGAGATGATCTCTTTAATTATTAATTTCAACATTGGATTTTACAAATTTTCTCACCATGCGTAGATGTTTATTTTCAAAATTAGGAAGTAATTAATATTGTTCTATCAATGTTTATATGCTTTTTCTAATTTTGAAATGTTATAAATTGAGCTTTAGCATAACAATATAAAATACTGAACTGGAATAATTTTAAATTTAAGTTTAACAATAGTTTTCTTATGTAATTATATGCTACGAAAATTTTGGTGGTGTTTATCTTTAATACTTAGTGAAATACGTGTGACGACCATCTTACATCTTCAGTATCCAAGAAACCTGAATAGTGCGTCGTGGAGGTACACGGTCGATGGGGGACGGTGGCAAAGAGTATAAAGTAGGGAAAAATTCAAACATAAAACTTGTAGAATATATCACAACGTATAGACAAAACATAATATAATAACATAGATATAAAACAGGCGAGACAGTGATATGATTAAATGAACCATTGATAAGAAAATCAAAGCAGACTATACAAAAACTAAAATAAAAACTTATACATCCCAAATCCCAAAATAAGCTCTATACCATCTCTCAAAAATACCAGTACCAACATAGCTTCATGGTACTACACAAAGGAATAAAAGCGATAGTAAGCTCCAAAATATAAATATATGAAAGCATAGCCTCCTGTTCGCACTCCGTACAGCTCCATACGCTATCTAGAGTGTCTTTCATAATCTACTCATTTAAGGATACCCAAGGTAATAAGAAGCAAATCATAAAACCTTGAGTCAGACAATAGTCTGATGTGAGCGATACATTATCTCAAAATACTATAAAAACCTCGTATAATAAACAAGCGCATATGGTATGGAGAACCGTACTTTACTGTCCCTGCATCCAAAGAGTTAGCACATAAATACAGTATGTGCTAAACTACTATAACATGTGAAATATAAGGGCATATGGGTATCACACAACATTTTTAAGCACGCAATAAAAATAGGATCCATTACACAACCTTGCATCTCTCACTCAAGTGCTTCAGATGTATGATAACTCTTACAGATGCTCAACTTATTGCCTACGCGGATGGCAAAGGACTGGACACATGCAAACGTCCAAGATATGGGTACACAAAGATTACCCTGGGTACACACTACCCTGTCCCAAAATGAGCATCATAACCATAGGGTTATCCATCAATCCCTTAGCACACGTACATATAGTAGAACTAACTCACAGATGCTTAACTCATACCCACACAGATGGCTAAGGACTGGACACACGCAGACTTCCAAATACATGGGTACACGCAGACTACCCAAGGTACACATAGACTGCCTTGTCCTAATAATGAGCATCACAACCTCATCTTCTAATCTACAGCTATCACACAGAACTCGTTCTTTCGGTTCACTATTAGATCTCATAGTCACTCGCCACATCGAGTTGTCGAAATCGTCGCCCTTCATTGGCTGCGATCCCAAGTCATTCAGAGTCACCTTGGGGTCCTCCATCCCTATATAGAGCAAACACCCAAGACCACCTAGAAATCTTAAACTCTACCACGAAGTGTGTCCATGCCATACCCGAAGCCCATAGCTGAACTTTATATACCACCCTCATTCGGCCCAAACCTTCGACCGAACCGAGCCAGGTTCAAAAACCCGAACCAAGCACTCAACAACTATTGTAACCGCACTCTCCGAACAGGCTCCCTTGTTCGACCACCAAACCAGTCACCCGTTGGACCAACATCCCTGCTAAACCACGGATCCAATTCCCACCCTGAGCTAATTCCTCCCAAGCCCAGAGTCCAAGCAGAGCCAACTAATGTCGAACCAAGCCCACCGAATCAAAGTCATGTAACATCTCAACTTCTCAATTTGACACTGATTTCATCGTTATGCTCCATTCTTTGACCCTTGTGTAATCTATATGCAACGATACAACTTTTAACAACCTTGAGTCAATCCATCAAAGTCCGATTTCATGGTTCCTACTTTAAGTCACTCCGATGAGCATTTTCAAGTATATAAGCAAACACGGTACATGCAATAAACAACATTCAAACATTCAAGCATGAAAACATACAACAATTCATTGCAAATCATCCTATAATATGTCCCTAATAGAGCCTAATATATATCAAGGTAACCAAACATCAAAGTAACATGATTACAATACTTTGAAACACTTCAAATTTGTTTTACATCAGGTTTGACTTATAAAATAGTTCTAAAACATAATTTTGACTTTATAAATGAATTTAAAACATGTCAAAACTTATAAATACATATATAATAAGGTGAGATATGATAAATTACTCAACGAAACCCTAAAAATCCAAGTATTGCACTCAAACTGAGGTGGATCCAAAAGTAGACAGCCGAGATGAGATTTTTTTTCTTTTACAAAAAATGTAGATTTGAAGATCTCTAATGAATCCACTTAGTAATCTATCACTAATCTATGATTTAGACTTAACTTTGAGGAGAAATGAGAAGGTTTTGGGTAGATAATTGGTTAATGGAGGTGTAGATCAATTTGAGAAGACGCAAAGGTGATTTGGGGAAAATGGTACAGCCTTTTATAGCCTTCGAACCCAAAATGGGTGAGTGGGCTTGCCCCCAAACTCATGAATTATCCACTAAGTTACACTAAAAACTGCCGATCTTCATACAGCCATATCTTTCAGCCAGAATGTCCAAATCGCCATTATGACCACTCTATGGAAAGAGAAACTATCATATCTCTCCAATAGATGTGGTCTCGGATGCTAATTTGACGCCTATCATAAGTTATAGTTTTCACAAGTTTTCAAGGACAAAATCATCCAGAAAAATTCTAAAGATAGGAAATGTCATTAGTAGGCATTTCCCAAAGTTATAGAGTTATACAACCTCGTATGGATTTAAAAAGAATATTCTACGACTGTTTGATACGTAAAATATGGGTCGTTACAGTCACTCCCTTTAGGAATTTTGACCTCGAAATCCCCAACTCAAATAAGATAAAATCAAACATACCTATCCCATATGTCTATCGTCCATAAGCATCCATACCAAACATCAAACATACATATAAAAGCAATAAGTGATATCTACGCCTACCCGTGCATGCAGAATACTAGACTATCCTAAATGATATGAGAGTGGAAGTAAATGCAATAAACAAAAGTCTTACCAAGTAAAGAGCTTTGTATAGGCGGTCCTCATGCTGTCATTGATCTTCCAAGTATAATCGCCTTCTCTTTTGCTTCATTGAACCTTCACCAACTCTATCGTTATCCTCCTAAGTTGCTTCATATCACGTCCGATGATACGTATAGGCCTATAAGGTCTCGATGCTCCCGGTTCAATCTCGATATCACCTAGCCGATTCGGTTCAACAATCATGCCTGAGCCGTGCACAAACTTCCGCAAGTAAGATACGTGGAACACGTTGTACACACCCATCATCTTCCGAGGCAAGTCGACTTTATATGCTAGGTTCATAATCCTCTCAAGTATCGAAATAGAACCAATGAATCTCGATGCCAACTTCCCCTTAGTACCAAATCGAACAACATTCTTCAATGGAGAGATATTGACAAACACCATATCACTGACAGAGAACCCTAAATCATGTCTTTTTCTATTAGCGTAGCTATTCTGTCTATCTTAAGCGGTTTTCATCCATTATTGAATGATCTTGATCTTCTCTGAAGTTTCTCCAATCATCTTTGGTGCAAGTATCAATTTCTCGTCCACTTACCACCAATATGAAGGAGCATTGCACGGTCAGCCATATAATGCCTCAAATAGTGCCATATCGATGTTGGACCGATAGCTATTGTTGTATATGAACTCTATTAAGTGAAAATGGTCGTCCTATGAGCCACCAAAATTGAGAATACAAGCTCGTAAGAGATCCTTCAAAACACGGTTCACCTTCTCGATCAACTCATCTATTTGTGGTCGATAAGCTGTACTGAGATACAGCTCCATCTCCAACGTCTCTTATAAGATCTTTCAAAACCCACCAGTGAATGAAGGGTCTCGGACGCTGACAATGCTCTTTGGCATACCATGGAATTGCATAATGCACTTCACATACATCTCAGCCAATTTGGAAGTCTTTCTTTTAGACTTAATGGGTATAAACTTAGCACTCTTCGTCAATCTATCAGTTATGACTCAGATGCTATCGTACCCTGCTTTGGTCCTAGGAAATCCATTGAAACTTGTTCCCATTTTTATTTGGAAATCTCAAGCGTATGCAGCAAACCACTCTGCTTCTTCTGCTCTGGCTTTACCAATCGACGGTTCTTGCATTTCGATATAAATGCCTCACTGTCTTTCTTAATCTCTTCCTAATAAAATGTCTTCCTCATATCTTGGTACATTTTATTGCTGCCAGGATGTATATCCAATCTCGAATGATGGCATTCACTTAGCACCTCATCCCTCAGCTCATCGACATGAGGGGCAAACAATATCCCATCCTTACGGAGCCAACCATCACGATCAAGCCGTACTGCTTCATCTCTTCAGACCTACCTCTTCCTCTGTTTTTGCTATGATCTCTACTAATCTAGCATCTCGCCTCTGCTTAGTACCGATCCTTTTAATCAAGATAGGTCCGATCATCAAGTTAGCCAACACTTCCGGCTTTAACTCACATCGAGGTCTAAAATCATAGCCAGCGATAAACTCCAACTGCTTACACTCTAAGAACATCGCTCCCAAGCTGGCATGTCTCTTACTCAATGCATCGGCGACCGCATTTCCTTTACCAGGCATATAGGAAATTTCAAAGTCATAGGAGGCCAGGAACTCTAACCATCACTGTTGATGAAGGTTAAGATCCTTTTGAAGAGTAAATACGTCAACTACTTATGGTCCATACACAACTTGAACCTCTCATCGAGCAAATAATACCTCCATATCTTCAAAGCAAATATAATCGCCACCAACTTCATATCACTAATTGGATACTTCCTCTCGTATGTTTTCAGCTATCGACTAGCGTAGACGACAACCTTTTCCTTCTACAGCAGTACCACGCCTAGTCCAATACCATAGGTGTATATGTATACTATCATCTCCTCACTCTCGCTCGAAATGACTAACACCGATGCACTTGTCAACCTATCCTTCAGGCCACTGAACGTGTGCTCACACCTCGGGTCCAAACAAAAGTCTGGTTCTACTCCATCCAATTGGTTAATGGCACTGCAACCTTAGAGAAATCCTAGATAAAATATCTATAATATCCCACCAAGCCACGGAAACTCCTCACTTATGTAGTAGTCTTGGGTCGATCCCATTCTTGTACTACCACCACCTTCATAGGATCTAAAGCAATACCCTACTCAGAAACTGGTTGACCTAAAAATCACACTTCCCTCCTCTAGAAGTGATGCTTCAAGAACTTCGCCTATAATCGGTGTCTCCTCAACACCTCGAGCACAATCCTCAAATGTTCATTGTGTTCTTCCTTCATCCTCGAATAAACAAGGATATCATCCATGAACATAAGTACAAACTTGTTTAGCTGATCTCTAAAGGCCCGATTCATAAGATCAAAAAAGTGTGTGGATGCATTGGTTAGCCAAAATGTCATAACCAATCACTCATAAAACTCAAATGACGTACGAAACGTTGTAATAGGCACACTCTCCTTTGCTACTTTCAATCGATGAAACCCCATTGCAAGGTACAATTTAGAGAACACCTTAGTACCGTGGAGCTAATCGAACAAGTCATCAATACGTGGAAGTGGATGCTTTTCTTTTTCTTCATCTTATTCAGCTCACGGTAATCTACACACAACCTTAGAGATCCATCCGCCTTGGTGGTGAATACTACATGTGCATTCCACTCAGATATGCTCCTACGAATGAAGCATCACCTCAAAAGGTAATTCACTTGCATCTTCGACTCTTTCTTCTCTCTAGGTGCCATACACCTTAATGTCATAACAATCAATATGACATCCCTTACCAAATCTATGCGGAAATCTATCTTCCTGTGTGGTGATAAGTCGGTCGCCTCCTTCAATATGTCCGGATACTCTTCATAATAAGCACAAGTGACAACTCATCCTGTTGAGTCTCAAGAAAATGTAGAAAGCTAACCATAATCTCATCCTTTAGCAAGTAGCCAAACACTACCGTTCACCTCTCCACAATCCCAACCATCACCAATAGCCGCTCGCAATCCACCACTATCGCATGCTTCCTCGGCCAGTCTATCCTTAGTATAATACCTAGCCCTACAAAACCCAAAACAAAGCAATGACAATCAAAAAAAACATCCATGACCCAATAAGGCCAAGTTTCGACAAATCATGCACATGCTAGTTGATCCTCCAAGAGGGTTTGCAAAAGTCAAAGGTCTGTCAACTATCTCGAGTTTCAATCCCAACATATCCACTAAATCACTGGATATAGAGGAATGCGAAGTTCCAGTATCGAATAAAATACGTACAGGTGTATCAGAAGAGAAAGAATACCTTATATAACGACGCACTTTCCCTTCTCCTTCACTTATGGAGCACTCGACGAAATTGGAATAGAGTTCAAAATGTAAGCATATACAACTTGCCTATTCCTCAGCAGTTCTGGGCAATTTTTCTTAATATGCCCTTGCTTGTTGTAGCTAAAGCACCATTTCTTCTTGCTTCTATGATCTTTTCTAAGATGGCCCCTCTACCTACAGTTATAGCATGTAGGTTCCCACCTACCTTTCTTCTGGTCATCCTTTTGTCACCGCATCATTTTCTTGTTGCTGTACTACTTCCTCTTGCCTCCCGCACTAGCTTGCGGATTTGGCACATCCTTGGAAGCAATAACTGACTTTGGCTTAGGATACATACTCTCATATCGAAGAGCTTTCTCCACCAACTTCTCAAAGGTATCAACGATATGTCCTACTAGCTTTTCTTCATGATTCTCGTCCAATTCCATGATAAATTTCTCATTCTTCTTAAGTGGGGTATTGATAAAAGATAGATCATACTTCGATAGCATGTCAAACTTAGCCACGTACTCAGATATAGACATATTCCCTTGTCTCAAATTAGCAAACTTCCAAAAGAGCAATGACTTCTGAGCGGTCGGTATATACTTCTCTTCAAATCTTTTCTTGAACATCTCCCAAGTAATCTTGTCCTCGAAGTTAGTAATCTTGATGGCATGCCACCACCCCATAGCTCGTTCTTGAAGTTTTCTAGAGGTCAACTTCCTCTTCATTGCATCATCCAACTCTTTGTCCTCAAAGATGTGTTCGTAGGTGTCCAACCAATCCTGCACTTCGACGGCTGGTTCCGTTCCAAGAAAATGTTTTCCACCTAGAGTAGGGAAATCCTTGCTTATTTTGGCAAAGTCATCCCACGACGCTTGCACTAGAGCACCACCACCAACAGCCTTTGTAGGAACAACTTAGGCATTCTGAACCATGCTCCGCACCATCTCAGCGAACAAGTTTTACAAATCGAGGTTAGCAACCCCCAATCCCACCCCATCCTTAACTCTAGATATGGAGTTTCAAGCAGCATTCCTCGTTAGTCGGCTCATTCTAACAAGATGTAATAAGAATGATCTGTCTCTTTAAGAGGAATAAGTGGTGTCCATAAATGCAATGCTACTTATACTATATATACTATTGCATAGCTTTGAAAGCCAAAATATAATAAATACGTTCTCTCATATATCTTTTGATCCATTCTAAGGTGATAGCTCCTTCCTTATCCCTAATGGATCAATGTATCATCTTAGGTCATCTTCTCAACCTAAGCCATGACATCGACTGTGACGACCACACTACATCCCCAATACCTAAGATACCTAAATATTGAGTCGCAAAGGTACCCACTAAGCTGCTCAAAAAATGCCAATCTTCAAATAGCCATATTTTCGAACTATAAAGTCCAAATCAGTATTATGACCACTCTATGGAAAGAGAAACCATAATACATTTACAATGGAAGTGGTCTCGGATGCTAATTTGGCTCCTATCAAAAGTTATAGCCATTATAAGTTTTTAAAGGCAAAATCGTTCGCAAAAATTCTTAAGATAGCAAATTTCACCAGTAGGTATTTTTCAGAGCTATAGAGTTATACAATCTCATATGAATTTTTTTTTTATAAATATTTGACGGTTCTTCGATACATAAAATATGGGTTGTCACAATACATTAGTTGCAATACAATTTTCACATTTTGTTTGGTGTAGACGTGAACTTTCAAAAAAAATGTCTATATGTTTTATGTATCTAAATCCTCCTTTTGGTATCCTTCATATTATTTGAGGACACAGGTTCGATTGCCACTTTCCACAAAAGATCATTATTATTTATATACAAGGTCACGAGTTTCAATCCTAGCTATGACAAAAACTGCCTTTTCTTCATATGTTTTTTTTTTCTATTTTATAATCTCAGTACCATAAGATATTTCTTTGTAAATTTATATTCTTTGTAATTTTCTTTTACAAATGTATATATCTTTGATATTTTATTTATTTTTATTAATAGTTGAAATAGAAACATAATTTTTTAGTTCAACTTTGTAATTTACTTTTACAAATGTATATATCTCTGATATTTTATTTATTTTTATTAGTAGTTGAAATAGAAACATAATTTTTAAGTTCAACTGTGAAGTTCCAAAAATACTTTATATGCAAATAAGAGGTCAAAGATAAAAATTAACATCTATCATCAAATGAAAATTTTGAAACATAAACAAGGTTACAAGTTCAAATCCTTTTTCAACAAAAAAATTAAATTTTTTTCTTTATATTTTTCAGTTTATTTTTATCGAAATATAGAAATTTTAAATTTTATAATTTTGGAAGAAGTTTTTATATGTACATGCATTACACATGCCAAAATATCTTATTTAATAGTTTACCTTCATCTTAATACGACAAGAATTTTTTATATATTTATTTTTCATATTTTTGTTTTAAAAAATAAATTAAATATTTTATTTATTCTAATTTCTGTCTTCATAAACAATATTTTCCCAATAAAACTCATTTATGTTTGGTTGATCGTTAAGTTCTTAATTTTCAAAATAGATATTTCATTTTTGAAATTAGGAAGTTAATATTATTTTTAGATTTATATAGCTTTTCTAATTATGAAATTAAATATATTTGAACTTGAGTATAAACAAAATAAAATATTGAACTTGAACGATTTCTAGATTGCTTTGAATAATTTATTTCTTGCGTAAATATGCTATAAATTTTTAGTGATCCTTATCTTTAACACTTACTGCAATACTTTTAGTGTCACATTTTATGTACCACTGCAATCTTCTATAAATACCTTTAATTTGCTAAAGAGTATTTTCTGATAACATGAGTAATACTTTATTCAAGAAGAGCACTCTTAATATATTAAAGAATATTATAAACTTTATAAATTAGAAAGAATAAAACAAGGATAATAAAATATAAAATGAATAACAGTCAACTAATATCTAAGTTTGAGGGTTCAACCCTCACCAACTACATATCTCGTGATTTAACTGGATTATATGTTGTTGGTTTAGTAGATAGTTTCACAAAGTTTACAAGTAAAATTTTGTTCTTTGTTTATTAGAAAAAATACAAATAAAGTGTTAAAGGAAAAGGTGGAAATAAGAATCAGCACCTTATTTTCAAACTTAACACACAAATAAACTTTCCAAGACTACGTTTAAATCACCCCTAGAATTATTTAGATAAAAATTTCTTTGGTCTTTTTTAGAAAATCAAATGAGCATTTAGTAGAAGGTTAATATGACCAAAACTAAATCTTTTTACTTAATAACTTTTTTGTAAAAATGCAAATATTTGCAATTTGCACTATAAATTTTTGCAGTTTATACTGTAATTTTTTTTTTTGAACCGGTACTTTATATACAACAAATCAATGGGACAACATATCTCATGTCAAATAAACGTTCGAAAGCAAGTTTCGAACTTGTGACATCCTGCACCAAGCCGAATCAATTAACCACTTGGACAATGGTGCTTGTCTTTATACTGTAAATATTCATGGTTCATATCAAATATTTGCAATTTTAGAGGGTGCAAACATTTGAAGTTTGACCGAAGTTAAAAATAAAAATGTTTCTGAAGTCTATTTTTTAAAGGGGATGACTTCGTATTTTAAAATTTATAATAGATATCCTACAAAAATTAGAAAACTGTGTATTAAATTATCATGAGGATGTTTAATATGTAATAATGTTTTTTAAAAAAAGAATTAACGTGGAAAAAAGATTCAGAAAACTTGTATTTTGTTAAGTATTCATCGTACCTTTGTGTTTACACAATAATTTTTAAAATCTTAAGTAGTCTATTCAAAGTAATTTTTATCAACGAGCGTCATGCCACACGCTTCGCACGTGGTGATGACATGTGATTCACGTATGAATTATTTTTCTACAGATTATATGTGATTAACACATTCAAGAAAAGATGGTTTGCACAAATATTTAGACATGTTTTTACGTTGAAATAATGTGTATTTAATTTAATTTTTTATTTCTAACTTGCAACATCTATTTTTTTTTATTAGTTTGAATTTTATTTATACTACTAATTGTTAAACAACGAATTTGTAATTAATTTAAAAAAATTATTTGTTAGATCTTATTTTTAAGTGTAGAGGGACATTTTGAATTTGCATAGAAGTTCAACTGTTAGATACTATTTTTAAGAGATATTAAGATTTGGTAATATCTGTAAAGAGGGCAAATTTAACTTTTAAATTTTATTTCCAAGGGTATTAAGATATGCTAATATCTGTAGAAGGACATTTTTGATAGTTCACGCTAATACTAAAAAGTGTGATACTAAAGGTATTAGAACTATTAATACCAATGTTATGTCACGCGCTTCGCGCGTGATAATGACACGCACTTTGCACATGACTTGTTTTTATATAAATTAAATATGTTTAACATATTCAAGAGAAATGATTTCCATAAAAATTAATTGATATTTTTGCATTGAAATCATATACAGTTAGTTTAATTTTTTTTTGCAACACCTAATTTTTTTCATTAGTTTAAATTTTTGTTCCTATTAATTTGTAAAAAAGATTTGTTTGTTGGATCTTACTTTTAAATGTTATTAAGATTTGTTAATATTTGTATAGGAAAGTTTTGAATTCACAAATGAAGTTTGCTTTTTTTTTTGAAATCGCAGAAGAATCCGACGGACCGGTAAACTCCTAAGGAGGGTATAGTAAAGTCGTCCGCTGATCCAAGCCCCCATACCTCTAGGTAAATTTATATACGATAGGGAAGCGCATGGTAGAAATCGAACTTGAGTCTTTTTACCAGAACCCAAAGCCTCCTTTCCACTACGTCGCACCCGCGGACGTAGTTTACTTGTTACATCCTATGTTTTTGTTTAAGTGGCAATAAAGTTTAATAATATTTGTAGAGGTTTATTTGTTAGATCTTATGCTTAGGTGATATTAAGATTTAATAATATCTGAAGAGGAAAATTTAGAATTTGTAAAAGAAGTTAGATCTTTATTTTAAGCGATATTAAAATAGAGGGGCATTACGATACGCGTTTGGCGCGTGCATTATTTTTTAGAAATTGTATATGTTCAGTCATATTTTTGTGTTGAAATTAAGTGAAGTTAGTTTACGTTTTTAATTCCAAGTTGCGAGGTTTGATTTTTTGTTTATTTCAATTTTTATTTCTATTATTAACTAACGAAGAACGAATTTCTAAAAGAAATTTATTTGATTTGGTAATATTTATAGAGGGGCGTTTTGAATTTGCGAAAAAAAGTTTATTTGTTAGATCTTATTTATAAGTGATATTAAGATTTGATTTAATAATATTTATAGTGGGGCATTTTGAATATGTTAAAAAACTATTTGTTAGATCTTATTTTTAAATGACATTATGATATGATTTGGTAATATTTGTAAATGGTTGTTTTTGAATTGGTTAAATAATTTTATTTGTTAGATCCTAATTTCAAGTGATGGTGAGAATTTGATAATATCCGTAGAAAAACATTTTTTGTAGTTTGCGCGGACACAAAAAAAGTGTGACACCAAATATATTACAATTATTATTACGAGTGTTACGGCACGCACTTCGCGCGTGAATTATTTTCCTTATAAATTGTATATGTGTAAATCGGTAAAAAAAATGATTTTTTATTTTCAAGTGATATTAAGAATTGTGTATTTGTAAAGAATTATTCTAAATTTATGAAGGAAGTTTAATTTTAGATACTATTTTTAGAAGTGTTTTGAATTCATATTCATTGCTAGATCCTATTTTTAGGGGCGTTTGAATTTGTAGAAGAAGTTTAAAATTAGATTCTATTTTTAAGTTATTAAGATTTGCTAACATATAGAGGGGCATTTTTGGTAGTTCACGTTGATACCAAAAAGTGTGACACCAAAGCTATTACAACTATTATTAAAAACGAGCGTAATGGCACGCGCTTCGCGCTTGATGAAGAAGGCTGAATTGTTTTTCTACAAATTGTATTTATTTAATACGTTCAAAAAAATGATTTTCACATATATTTAGTCATATTTTTGTGTTGAATTATACGTAATTTAAAATTTTATTTCTAAGTTGCAATATCTAATTTCTCGTAAGTTTAAATTTTTATTTATATTATTAATTAATATAATTTTTTTGTCAAGTAGTTTATTTGCTAGATCCTATTTTTAAGTGATATTAAGACTTAATAAATATTTGTAGATGAATTTTGAATTTGTAAAATAAGCTTAATTGTCAGATCCTAATTTTAAGCGAATTTTAATAATATATGTAGAGAGGCATTTTTAATATTTGATGTTGATACCAAAAGAGTGCGACAACAAATATATTACAACTATTAATAAAAAGTACATATAAAGGGCAATTTTGAAAGTTCATGGTCAGACCAAAAGTTTACGCCTCCAAACCAACTATTAGTTAAGATATGTTTAAATCGGTAAAAAAAAAAAGATTTTTTATTTTCAAGTGATATTAAGATTTGTGTATTTGTAAAAAAGTATTCTAAATTTATAAAGGAAGTTTAATTTTAGATCCTATTTTTAGAAGTGTTTTGAATTCATATTCATTGCTAGATCCTATTTTTAAGAGCGTTTGAATTTGTAAAAGAAGTTTAAAATTAGATTCTATGTTTAAGTTATTAAGATTTGCTAACATATAGAGGGGCATTTTTGGTAGTTCACGTTGATACCAAAAAAGTGCGACACCAAAGCTATTACAACTATTATTAAATAAAAGAAAGATAAATTGTATATGTGTAAATCAGTAAAAAAAAATGATTTTTTTATTTTCAAGTGATATTAAGAATTGTGTATTTGTAAAGAAGTATTCTAAATTTATGAAGGAAGTTTAATTTTGGATACTATTTTTAGAAGTGTTTTGAATTCATATTCATTGTTAGATCCTACTTTTAGGAGCGTTTGAATTTGTAAAAGAAGTTTAAAATTAGATTTTATTTTTAAGTTATTAAGATTTGCTAACATACAGAGGGGCATTTTTGGTAGTTCACGTTGATACCAAAAAAGTGTGACACCAAAGCTATTACAACTATTATTAAAGACAAGTGCTACGTCACGCATTTCGCGCGTGATTTGTTTTCCATATAAATTGTATATGTTTAAATTAGTCAAAAAAATTAATTTTTTATTTTCAAGTGATATTAAGATTCGCACATTTGTAAAGAAGTATTTTAAATTTGTGAAGGAAGTTTAATTTTAGATCTCATTTTAAAAGTGTTTTGAATTTGTAAAGTATGTTTAATTGGTAGATTCTATTTTTAGGGGCATTTGAATTTGTAAAAAAAGTTTAATAATATATCTTATTTTTAAGTGATTAAAATTTGATAATATATAGATGGACGTTTTAGATAGTTCACACTGAAACCAAAAAAATGATACAAAAGCTATTCAATTATACTAAAGATGAATATATGTTGTTTGGTAATTCTTTTGAATGCATGCATAGTAGGTGCCAACGCACGGGTACAACAAAATAAAAATACAAGAGTTTATTAAGCTAAAATCTAGTCTGTTCTAGATTGATCTTGTAATCATACGCCGAAACGCTTGCTTTCATTTGCAAATACGTAATCCGCATATTTCTACATTCAAGCCTAACTCCCAGATTATTATATGTCAAAATATCAGAAATATTTTTTGCGCTGGAAGATCTAAAACTAGTTTAGGAAAACATAAAATTAACATAAAAGAAGAAAATTAAAATTATAAAATCAAAGCAATGGATTTCGAATTTAGAATGGCGAAAGAAAAATTAGAGAAGGAGCAAAAGGAGAGATTAGCAAAAGCAAAAGCTAAGCTGGAAAGAGAGAAGAAATTGAAAGCTGAAGCAGCTCGAAGAAGGGAAGCGGTGGAAGAGGCGCAACGACGTAGACGGATCGAAGCCCAAGACGCCTTGATTCAGGTTCCTATTTTAATTTGATTTCGGATTATGCCTCCGATTTTTTCTGATCAGGGTTAAAAGTTTTTCGTGTGAATTTAATTGTATAAATTTGGAATATGGGCAGAGTTACTCCGAATTGATGAATCATGCTATGGTTTTTTTCTTTTTGAAGTATGATTGTAAAATTTGTCATGTCCACCAACAACACTTCGTTGAGACAATTCAGTAGTATCATAAGTTGTTTGATGATTCAGAGCTCGAGGTAGATTAAAAACTTGTGAAATTTGGCTACATCTATTACCATTCAATTGTTGCCTTATCATTCAATTGCTGCCTTACGCACCCCAGTAGTTCACAATGTTTCATCAAACCCCGAAAATTACTCTTCACATCCCATTATTTCCAGATATACCCTTCTTCTCCATTTCCATGAACTTAACCCAATCCATATTTTATTCTTCACGTCTCGACTGATCAATCTATTCATTTTTCTGTGTGCTTCATAATTTAAAGTAGTTTAACTAATATTTGTTAACTTTGCATATGTTTTTTTCATCAAGCGAACATGATTCCCATAGCCACAAAGCAGTCTGCTAATGTGCTAGCATTGTTCATCTTGGCATCATGATGCTTGCCCACTTGGCTTGCACATGCATCAAGTTTCCATCGACTATTTATGTACCTCATCCAGAACAATATCTTGTAGTAGAGTTCCTCATAATCATTGTTTCATTCCATAATTTCAAGATGAAACAGGAGGATTGCCTACACATAACTATTTTAATCACTAGTGGAGAAAGAAGAAGAGAGACCATTAAGTGAACTTTTTTGATATGTAGAAAAGGCTAATTTTGTCCTTAATTTTTTTGGTATTTTATTAGGGTGAGAAAGGACATGATCGAGGTGGTAATAGAATTAGCTGTGAAATTTATTATGTAGAGCATCCCCAAACAGCTGAGTTACCACACATCAATTCAGTCCATTTCAAACCATAACCCCTATCAGGTTAGCCCCATTCGGAAGAGAAAACACCCTCAACGGTAAAAAACGCTTTTAACTGGTATTTGTAAAGCCCGCTAAAGAGGAACACGTGGATTGCGACTTCCTTCCACAGGATTGTAATCTGCGTGCACAAAGTCAACGTATCTTTATCGTCCACTTAGTTGGCCTTTGTAAGGTCGGTCTAGTGGGATAACATTTACCCGGCTATTTAAAGGTTGGGTCTTTGTTCATTTTTTCACCAACTGAGCTTCAACTCTCTACTCCTCTCTTATTCTCTCCACCCATTTTCGCAACAAAAAAAGAGAATAACGAAGAAAACATCTCTACATCAATGCCCCTATTGTTAGGAGAGAAAGTCCATGAATTCGGCATTCAAAATGTATTACCGTATCTAGACGAATAGGGCTTTAAAATTTAAAATCTCCTTCATCTCACCGGAGATATAAATTCGAGATTTTTCCGAAATTCAAGATCTGACAGCTTGGTTAGTTATTAGAGTTTTAAATCTTGTTCATTTCAATCGAGATTGTAGCTCGAGATTTTTTTCAGAACATGGGCAGAGTTACTCCGAATTTGATGAAGCATACTATGGTTTTTTCTTTTTGAAGTATGATTGTAAAATTTGTCGTGTCCACCAACAACACTTCGTTGAGACAATTCATTAGTATCATAAGTTGTTTGATGATTCAGAGCTCGAGGTAGATTAAAAACTTGTGAAATTTGGCTACATCTATTACCATTCAATTGTTGCCTTACGCACCCCAGTAGTTCACAATGTTTCATCAAACCCCGATAATTACTCTTCACATCCCATTATTTCCAGATATACCCTTCTTCTCCATTTCCATGAACTTAACCCAATCCATATTTTATTCTTCACGTCTCGACTGATCAATCTATTCATTTTTCTGTGTGCTTCATAATTTAAAGTAGTTTAACTAATATTTGTTAACTTTGCATATGTTTTTTTCATCAAGCGAACATGATTCCCATAGCCACAAAGCAGTCTGCTAATGTGCTAGCATTGTTCATCTTGGCATCATGATGCTTGTCCACTTGGCTTGCACATGCATCAAGTTTCCATCGACTATTTATGTACCTCATCCAGAACAATATCTTGTAGTAGAGTTCCTCATAATCATTGTTTCATTCCATAATTTCAAGATGAAACAGGAGGATTGCCTACACATAACTATTTTAATCACTAGTGGAGAAAGAAGAAGAGAGACCATTAAGTGAACTTTTTTGATATGTAGAAAAGGCTAATTTTGTCCTTAATTTTTTTGGTATTTTATTAGGGTGAGAAAGGACATGATCGAGGTGGTAATAGAATTAGCTGTGAAATTTATTATGTAGAGCATCCCCAAACAGCTGAGTTACCACACATCAATTCAGTCCATTTCAACCCATAACCCCTATCAGGTTAGCCCCATTCGGAAGAGAAAACACCCTAACGGTAAAAAACGCTTTTAACTGGTATTTGTAAAGCCCGCTAAAGAGGAACACGTGGATTGCGACTTCCTTCCACAGGATTGTAATCTGCGTGCACAAAGTCAACGTATCTTTATCGTCCACTTAGTTGGCCTTTATAAGGTCGGTCTAGTGGGATAACATTTACCCGGCTATTTAAAGGTTGGGTCTTTGTTCATTTTTTCACCAACTGAGCTTCAACTCTCTACTCCTCTCTTATTCTCTCCACCCATTTTCGCAACAAAAAAAGAGAATAACGAAGAAAACATCTCTACATCAATGCCCCTATTGTTAGGAGAGAAAGTCCATGAATTCGGCATTCAAAATGTATTACCGTATCTAGACGAATAGGGCTTTAAAATTTAAAATCTCCTTCATCTCACCGGAGATATAAATTCGAGATTTTTCCGAAATTCAAGATCTGACAACTTGGTTAGTTATCAGAGTTTTAAATCTTGTTCATTTCAATCGAGATTGTAGCCCGAGATTTTTTTTCAAAATCTGAGATTTGAAACCTTGAAAGAGGCTTGGTTAGATATACACGAGATGCTGCTTTTGATTCGTATGTTGATCAAAATTTAGGAGAGATAAGGAATTGACGAATTTTCACGTTCTTCCTAACAATGAAGTATACGGCAGCACGCGCGTCGAAAATTTTGTAAAATATTTACTTTTAAATTGTACACGGTTAAATAAAATCATAGATTGTCAATTTAAGATACTAATTATTTTGAACTTAGGCTTATCGTGATCGCAGTCGTGGGTCTTGGTCTAATGTCATTAGCCTTTATTGAACTACGAGCAGTTTCCACCGATTATATTATTGACAATATTTTGCTAGAAAATGGATTTGAAGATTTTTTGAGTACGGTTTTACTTATTCTACATTTATTTATGGTTGTTTCATACATGCAGCAACTAAATATTATTTCATTAGGTATTTAAAATCAGACGTTCAATTGTGTGTTGTTTTAACTGCATGTGAGTGGAAGACCACTCACACTTTAGTTTTGAAGAGTTGGGTTTGATTTCTATGCTTACGGGTAAATTCATTGGTTGTGGAGAGACCTTACCATATATGAGCAGTGTCAACGCTTTGAAATTTAGGTAGGATACTTCCACATCCCAAATTAGAAGATGGTTTGTCATCTGGACTTCAGATTAGAAGCAGTTATATTGAACGAGTCATTGGTGAATTAGTAAATGATAGTAGTAATGAAAATAAACTAGGGACATTTTCTTCTTAGTTCCATCACACACAATACCTGCTAGACATGTTGCTGCTGTTGCAGAGTTACCATGTGATATTGGATAATCAACAGGCAGTTAGGCCCAGATTGATGTCGATTACTGAATTTTGAGAGATTTGGCAATATTGATAATTTGATATTATGAGTAGTTTCGCAATTTGACTTATTCGACGATAAACTCCATACCACCTTTATATTTTCTACAAGTGAAAGCGTGGTCTTGTAATAATCATATAAGGTTTACATAGACGATGCACGCCGTATATTTGTCATGGGACGAAGCCAAATTGCCAAATTGAGTCACGTACTGCACTAGAGAGTATTGTATGATGTTCGTATGATAATTCCTCATATCCGATGGACGAAAACGTACAACATGCTGGCTTTGTATCGATTAGGCAATTTAGCATCTTCTCCTCTAACTGATGAATGTTTCCGGTTTCATGGCTAGCGAAGTTTGAGGTAGTTCATGGATATGGGGATTTTGTTTCTAACGATCCCCATGATGATAACCATATTTGAAGGTGTATTATAGCATTGATTTACAGTAGCATAGGGATGGGTGGTGGTCAGTCATCATTTCATTATTACTGCTTTAGATTATGCTTCTTGCGTCGGTTTTACGATCCTCCGCACACAATCGGTTTTGTTCATGCAGAAGCTATTGATGTGTTTGGACTTGCAGCCATTTATACCGGTCTTGTCCCTTAGTATTACAGGATTTTACCCATGTTATGGAGATGTATGATGCTTCACAACCACCTCTTTCGCAGACAAGGGATTATGAATGGATAATCACTATGCCTGCCTACCTCTTGCAGAGCCGATAAATACGTTTATATTCCTTGTTATGAGATTATTTAGTATCCAGATCTTGTAGTTTTATATGAGGATTTGTTTGAGATGCAGTTTAGACTACGCTACGTCACGTACAATGAGCATCGACGTAGTATTGATATTGATGAGTAGAACAATCAAATGCACAGATGCCCATATTAACGAGCTGACTGTTGCGAATGAGCAACGATAGCATTCTAGACCTAGAGCTGATCAGGGCAACGAGGATGATGATATGGTTTAGGAGACGATGATGGTGACTTTGATCGGTTGTAGAATGTAGTTGTTTCATGTATTTGTTCTTTGTTTTGTTTACGTACCTGGTTATGTATATGGATCTCCTTCGATTTTTGTACAGTTTTGTGTATATGTACTTTTTGTTTATGTATATTTTCATGTATTTGTTCCTCGTTTTGTTTACGTATCTATTTATGTATATGGATCTCCTTCAGTTTATGTATCGTTTTGTGTAAATGTACTTTTTGTTTAGGTATCTCTATATGTGTACTTTCTTTGGTTTACGTATTTGTTTCACTATTTGTGCTTCTTTTGTCAGTATGATTGTGTATGTATATGGATTTTCTTTAGTTTATGTATTTCATATATTTGGAATACATAAGTAGAATATGACAGTGGACTACAAAACTCGAATACAATAGTGGAATACAGAACTAGAGTAGATAAATTGAATATGCAAGTAGAATACGATAGCATGATGTTGAAATATAATTCTTAAATGGAACACATAAGTCGAATACACAAGTGGAATACATAAGTTGATCACAGAAGCAAAACACATAACTCGAATACAAAAGCATACCAATACTAAGGCCACGACGCTACTCCCAAGCGAATCCAATACATATAATAATCATAAGCTTCATGGCCAGTGAAATATTCATCATACGAAGATATGATTATAGAAGTCACACGTTGCACGATTGCAATTTAAATGATTTTCTCAGTTCGGTTCTTCTATAACCACATGGTAACATTCAAATTCTGCCCTAAGTCGCTTCCAACAAACAAAAATATTACAATAAGTATGATAACGAAGATAAATTTCGTGGTTGCTATAATTTTCATACAACATCAACCACATTTGTAGTGGTGCTAGGTCTACGATTGTATGTATGCTTTTGTGAGAAGCAATAGATCATTTGGTGACCAATATGAGTGCGACTTCACGAGAAGATAAGTATACAAGAGAAAATATAAAAGATGAGTAATTACTCTTGCGGTGGATGTGATATATAAATGGTATGCTATTGTTCATTGTCTGTAGCGTTGTGTTGTCAATCACCATGTTTGCAACAGTGTGTTCTCGTTTGCTTTTCCTTTTACTTCACCGCTGCTGTTGCAGGCTTTTGTCACGTTACCATCCATCTTAAACAAACATGTCATCTCCTTAAACAAAGACACCATCTCCCTACCAAAACTACAATCTGCGTGGTAACTCTACCAACCATTCATGTGTGATATGCGAACATCCAACCATCATAAAACACACAATCTCTACAACAAAACTACAATCCGCGTGATAACCCGACTAACCATTTAACTGTAACACGTGACAAACATCCAACATTCGTAAATAAACACACCATCTACGCAACAAAACCACAATCCACACGACAACTTCGCAACCATTCAATTGTGAAACGTGACAAACATCCAACATTCATAGATAAACACACCATATTCGTAACAAAACCATACTCCACTTGATTACCCCACCAACACTTCATTTGTGACACACGGCGAACATTTAACCATCATAAACAAACACACCCATCTTCCTACCAAAGCCACAATCCGTGTGATAACTTCATCAACCATTCATTTGTGACACGTGGCAAACATTTAACACTCTATTCATTTGAATTTATCCTATTTGAATTCACCCTATGAAAAGGCTCAAAGACTCATAATAACATACTCATTCGCTATCGTTCATGTCAAATGAAAAACCTAAAAAGAATGTTTTATTTCTCAGCTTCTTCACCGCCTTCATTTCATCGCACGTTGTATTATTCAATTAAACATGTTTACTTGTGAAGCATTGGATTAAATAATGCTGGAAAATTCCAGAAGCTCAAATTCAACCCAAGGGTGTAGCGTTCTGGGAAGGAGGGGCTTATAGAAAGGGAGAGACCACGCTTTCGGCGACGATAAGATAATTAAAGATTATTTTTCTGAAAATCCATGTACGGTCCCGTGGATCTCCGTCAAGTAATTCGTATGTTAAAAGTTGTCTTTAATCGGGTTCTGGATAAATTAACCGAGTCACATATTTTTCATCCATATATTAAATGGAATGAATGAATTATGGGCTTTCCATCTACAAAAGATTACGACTGCACTACACATGATATCTTATTGAACTTTTGGCGATTCACATGATGACAAGGTGAGGATTGAAGGCTCAATGACAATCTTGAGTTTGAAAGAATTTTATAGTACTGTATAGTTTTACAATTCAGTAAAGAATATACAAGGTCTTAAATCCCTTATGATATTGAAAGATTGTTAGCAATGAGAGCTCAGTATGGATTTTCAAGTATGTTAGGTAACTTAAATGATATGCATTAGACATGAAAAAATTGTCCAGTTGCTTCACAACGACGGTAAATAGGCCACAACAAAGATTGCAACTATAGCACTAAACGAAGTTGCTTCTTTTTATTTATTTATATATATGACGTATTTTTTTGGAGCATCAGGCTTCCTTAATGATATTAAAATCATACGACGGTCGTATTTGTTTAACGATCTATTCAACGACTTAACACCCCAATGCAATTACACAATATGAGAATATGATCATTCCATAGGTTATCACTTAGTAGATGAATTTATCTAAAATGGAAAACACTTGTGCTAGCCTTGAAAAAATCGAATAATGCAAGTACAATTTACCAAACAACAAGAGAGTTTGAGAATATATATATTGAAAGTGCATTCAGAGTGCTTTAAGATAGTTTCACATCTTAAGAAAAAAAGTAAACTCCCACAATTTTGTGGTATTGTATAATATTTACCATTATGTTATTTTTACATAACATGATTATTGAATTACATCGATGAACAAGGTTTTAAATATCGGCAATCTCGCTCGATCTCGTTTTCAAGGTCAAGCGATTCGAAACAAGAAAAATTGAATACATCTCGCTTCAATTGAATCGCGGACGAGATATTCAAACCTCGTCAGATATCTCGACCAAGATCGATTTACGAGACCTCGGCCGAAATGATATGTCTTTGAATTTTACCTTTTTAATGAGCTTGACTTGAAATATATGCATTGTTATTTAGGCCTAAAATTCATGGATTATTTCAACGAACAAGTTGGACTGTCAATTTCATTTCCAACCATTCATTTTCTTTATACTCTCAAGTTGTGAATACATATATAGGATTTTTCATTTTCATTTGAAACGTTGATTTTCTTCTTGGAACGTTGTTCTTCATCCTTAGATCCAGTAAGTTTTAATGTTAAGTTCTTTCTTTTTGCAAAAGCTTTCAAGCCCTAATTATTTTGTGTTATTTCCTTTTCTAATTCCTCTTCCATTCAAATTTCTATGTATTTTTATATTTTTAATTTTTTTATATCATTTTTTGAAATAAATTTGCTACCTGTAACTTTCAATTTCATAGCAAAATTCGAAATTTTGTGCTTAAATCAATTTTTTGTGTCGGCCTTGGTATTTTCTACTTAATTCTATGTTTTTTTAATGTGAATTTGTTTTTTCACAATTAACTTGAAATGTCAACGTCTTTTGTTAATTCAAATCATTCTTTTTAAGAGACGTCAACCTATTTTTGTTCAACATAGTTTGTCAACCAATATATTGTATATTTACTGAAATATATATTCTTGTTTAAGAGAGTGATATTAGTGATGTTAGTCTGGTTGAAATGGTTTACTTAAATATATATTCTCTATTAAAAAAAATTCAGTAATGAATTCAACATTTCGGCATTACATATGTTATTTCATTTGAATTATTTGACTATGTAAATTAATTGTTTATAAATTAAATACTTTAAATAAGATATATTAATTTCTTAATTCCTTCCTTTTCTTTTCGAGGACGAAAAGTTTGAGTGAGGGAGTGTAACGATCCGTAATTTTCGATAATTAAATTTATTAAGTAAATAAGTTTTGGAATTTAATGTTGTGGAAATTTAAAAATTTAAGATGTAATATTGTAAATTTAAGGCAATTGATAACTACTTTAATGTAAATCCAATTAATTGAAATGATTGTAAAGTCATAAATTGGTTTTGGATTGTAAATAAAGAAATTGGATGCTAAGTGGTTAATGAAAATATAAGAAATTGAAATTTGTTAACTGTTAATCAAAAGGATATGAAAAATAAGAAATTGTAACTGTTGAACATTTTGTTAACTAAAATAAATAAAACAAACTTGTGAAACATTCTATTACATTCTAAAGGACGTGTGTGTGTAACTTATCAAAATATTAAAAGTTAAAATGTTAAATAGAAATATGTAATGAAATATTATATAAGTAAAACTTTAGTAATGAAAGCGTTCAATAAAAAATTTCTATAAATAAGAATTCTGACGTTATAAAATGCTATAAACTTAGTTAATAATTTGAAAGTGCTATATATATATATATATATATATATATATATATATATATATATATATATATGGATGATTGCTTGCTTGAACGTAAACCAATATTGAAAATTTCAAGTAGTCTGAGATCGTTCTGATCTGTACTTTAGGGTCCAAGATGAACACTCGATATACATTTATCTCGTCCGAGATTCGTTCGAGATCCCGTCCGATATGAGATCAAGTTCCTAAAATCTACGAGACGAAACGTGATCGTGAGATTTAAAATCTTGATGGTGAATGTGAGCTTCAGCTGGAAAACCATCCCGATATTGCTATGACATTTTAAAAATGACCTTTCAGAGACCTGGATACTTTTGCTTAATACATGGAACGAAATTAAAGACAGAGATCCACAAGCTCATGTTGGTTTAATGGAACTAGAGGAGAGTTTGCTTATGTAGTTGAAGTTTTACATAAAAACATTCTTGCGTTATATGCCCCTCAATTCGGTTTAAGTTCCCTGAGGTCGTTGTTACCGTAAATCCATTGCCACAATCTACTAATCTTATAAAGTTAAACATGTCACACAGACTCCTTAGGCTGAAGTTATGATATATGACGGTTGCCTTTTCTGATAAATTAGTCCATTGCTACAAGTACCAGGTAAAATACATGATGAATTTGCCGAGATTTTGTGAAATTGAGCCGTAAACCGTATGTTATCTTCAGTGGCTAAACCATATTGTCACAGAGAGGAACCGACTTTCTTCAGATATTGATTTTAATGTGTCCTATGTGTTGGATAATACATGTTCTATCCTAGTTATAAGTTGACATTGAACCCCCTCAAACTTGGATTCAAAGCAAATAGTTTCCTGACTTCACCCCTGGTCATCTAATTATATAGTTGCTTAAAATGTTTTTACTACGTCTAGCTGTTTGTTGTAAGATTGTAGCGTTGGTGAACCAATGTGCTTCCACAGAGGGTTTGAGTCTTGTGCATTGGCCACCTGAAACATCCATTTGTTTCAAAAAAATTCTAGTTGATTAGGCAACCTCTTCTAGACCCTTGCATAGATGACAGCTTTGTAAACTGTTTACCCTTTTATTTAAAACGTTATATATTGAAATTTGAAACTACAAAATCATGCTAAAGTTGGTAGTTTGTCTGCTATTAAACCATGATTTCATCATTGCTTTTTTACCACTTTCAGGCAGAACAACGAAATCAAGAAAATATGATTCTTGGCAAAGGGGTCACTTTTTCTCGGACCCTTGAAGCATTACAATATGATGGTTATGGAGACAAAATCAAGTTACCGTCTTCCTGCTTTACTGAATTATCTGATCAAGGAGCACTGGACAACGGCCCTATGTACTTCCGGCTCTCTAGGCTAGATACTTCAACTCCTTCCACATCTGATGACACCCTAAAAGAAGAGCCAGGAACAACACATTCTGGAGTTCTTGAATTTACTGCAAAAGAAGGCTCAGTTGAGTTGCCGACACATGTGTGGAGCAACTTATTCGCCAATGAAATGATTGATGTTCCTTTAATCGAAGTTCAATATGTAAGCCTTCCGAAAGGAACTTATGCAAAATTAAAACCAGAAGGTCACGGATTTTCCGACCTTCCCAATCACAAGGCTCTTTTAGAAACTACGCTTCGAAAGCATGCAACTCTATCGCAAGGTGAAGTTTTTACAGTTAACTATGGGGAGTTAAGCTACAAACTGAGGGTTCTTGAGCTAAAACCAGCTTCTAGTATTTCAGTTCTTGAAACAGATATAGAAGTCGATTTAGAGGGATCAGATTCTGTTTTGGATAGTAACAACAGCCAGCATGTACTTACTCCACTTGTCCTTGGAAAACCCGAATCCGGAACCGTTGAAGAAGGAAAGTTCAATTACTACAAGTTCACAATTGAAGATGACATAAGTGATGCAGTTACATCTGGGTCTATGAATATAGAGGTGAAGGTTGAAATGGAGATCAGTGATGGAGATACCGATATTTACGTGTCTAGGCATCCATTGGTTTTTCCAACTCAACATCGCCATGAATGGTCGTCCCATGAAATGGGCTCAAAAGTTTTATTACTTGAACCAAAAGATCGAAACTCGGTTTCAGGCACTTACAGTATCGGAGTTTACGGTTTTAAGGGATTGACCCAGTATCATATTTCAGTAACCCTTAAAGATAATAACAATGCTTCTCAGAAAGTCGGAGAAGCCATGACTTCATCAGAAATGCTGGATTCCAAAGAATGTCAAAACTGCAGGAGATACATATCGAAATCTAGCATCATGCTCCATGAAGCATATTGCTATAGGCATAATGTTCTTTGTAGACATGATGGTTGTGGAGTCGTCTTGAGGAAGGAAGAAGCAGGAAAGCATACACATTGTAGTAAATGTGGAAAAGCGTTTCAAGTTGAAGAAATCGAAAAGCATATGAAGGTTTTTCACGAGCCTCTCCATTGCCCTTGCGGAGCTGTCTTTGAGAAAGAAGAAATGGTGAGTGTTATTGGTTGGTTACACACACTTTATAACATCGTAGTTTTATATGGTCTGATTGTGTTTATATATGTTGTGTTTGATAGGTAGAACACCAATCGACAAAGTGCAGACTACGGTTGATAGTTTGCAGGTTTTGTGGGGACATGGTACAAGCTGGTAGTTTGCCTTATGATGCACGTGACCGTCTCAGAGGTCTTTCGGAACATGAGAGTGTTTGTGGTTCAAGGACTGCACCTTGCGATTCATGTGGTCGCTCTGTCATGCTCAAGGAAATGGATATCCACGTGGTTGCCGTTCACCAAAAGAGCTGAATTCATTTTGGTTTTTAATGTTTTAACGTTGTGATTCTTTAGAATGCATCAGCCTTGGTTTCGATGTTTATTTGTTGAATGTTTATTGTTTACAGTTTGTATACGACAGTGATAATGTAAAATGGAATGTCAGCATGAGCGGATGTTTAATCTTTTGTTGTTTCTCGTGAAATTCTGCTGTGTGACGCGATTAGTAGTTTGTTTTTTAGTTCTAAAAATATTGGGTTTGCTTCACCGTTGTGAACTTATGTTCATATTCTTTGATCATTGAGGTGTGTTTTTTTTCATTTGCACTCCTTTTATTTTTCGATTTACACGGGTCTATATCGTACGGAAATTTAAAAAATCTTGTTGCATGAAGACTATCTCTACAAAATTTGACTAATTCTAACGTGTTTCATGTTTCAAATCAGTAGTTAAATCAAGTGTTTTAGCAGTTGCTATTCAATTTAACATTTTGAACATGATAAAAATTTCAAAATGATCTCATTTTGTTGACATGATGTTCATAGTGTACATTGGACATCCGAGAGTTTAAGTTCATTTGGAATATTGTAGCACCGTAAAGCCGTAGAATAAGATGTAGCAATTTAAATATAAAAGTCAATACAGACTTTGCCATACGAATTCAGTAGCTTACAGATTATTTAGGTAAAATTGTATTTTTCTTTTACAGTGGCACCCTTAGACAATGATATGTTATGCATGTTTTTTTTCATTATAACTATTTCGCTAAGATATCTAGAGTAGAGCTCGTTCAACAATCAATTCTATTAGCATCCGTAGTTAATTGCAAAATCCAACATTAAAATTCATGGTTCAATCCAATAACGATCATCAATTAATCGATTTGCTGTGGTCAAAGACCTTGTTTTATGTTGATCATCAATTATGGTGGTACTAGCCTTCTATTCGAAGAAGACTAATTCTCTCTTTCATGTGGTTCAACTAATACTCAACTAAGGCCTTAACACGATCCACATTGATGTGTGATTGACTGAAATCAACATATAGTATAAACACTTAAGTTTCATAGTATTCCCAAGTCAAAAAATTATTGCACATCGTCATGTAAGATCTCCTATTTGATTTTTAATCTACAGAAGACTTTTGGTGAGTTGTTTAGTAATTGTTTCAAACAAGTACATGTACCAACCCCTTGGTGCCTCCAACGGTCATAAGTAATGCACCACAAGTAGAAAATATTATGTACATTAGTCTCAGGGCCGGCCTTAGGGCAAGACGAGAAAGGCCACCGTCTAGGACAACCGACATGGAGGGGGCAACAAACCGAAATTTTATGTACCTATAACATATCATGTAGTATCTTTTTTAAAACAAAAGCAAAAATAATTCAATGATTAAATTTTAGTATGATGGTTTGTTGTTCGGTGTGGTGTATGAACATCCAAGATCAATGCTTGTCTCTCTTAAAGTTAATGTCTTCTAACACTTTGCCTTAATTTATTTATTTTGTCTAGGGCAACCAAAATGTTTGGGCCAATATGAACAACATCCAAAATGTTTGGGCCAACCAAAATGTTTGGGCCAATATTTATTTTGCCTTAATTTATTTATTTTGTCTAGGGCAACATCCAAGATCAATGCTTGTCTCAATAGATATTAATATTTCATTCTCGATACATCTTGACTATGAACATTTAAGTAAAAGTATTTATTTTATACGATTCAATACTCTTAGTTATAAATACATTCGTAACTGCAACCGAGTAAATATAGTTTCTAAGGATTTTTTAGTATTTGACGTATTTAAAACATTAATTATATTTCAATATGACAATGTATACAATAGAAATAAAATCGAAAACTTACTTTATTTCAAACAAGATCAGCTATATGGGTTAAGTAATATAGTCAAATTATATAGTTGTCTCTAGAGTAAATCCTTAACTCCATCAAAAAATGTTGTTGGTTCATCCTTTCCTTTTGCAATAATTGTTCTTCATGTGACATGTATTGTGTGAGGTTGTCCATATTCATTTTCTTTTTGTGTTTAAGGATTTTCCTATGGTCCTTCCGAGAAGGGAAAGTTTGTCTATTATGTATGATGCTTTTATTTTCTTATCCATATTCAAATTATGCCGGTTGAATTGGTTTAGAATGTTGATAATTCCATTGGATTATTCTACTCATGGCTCAGCAGCAAATTTTCTTATTTATTACGTCCTTCATTATATACTTATCCTTTGTTGCACTCCAAACATCTTGACTAGTCGGTTGTTGTTGTACATCTCGAATAATGTATCCATCATTACATTACCCAAGTGCTCCTTGCATATGTAGTCATTACATTTCCATTTTAGTCGGGCTCTGATTTCCTCCATCATTTCATCCTCTTTTATCTTCTGGTTTTAGCGTTGTCAAAATAGATACTACTTTAATCATGCCAATAGAAATTGCATCTTCTTTTGCCGACAGGTGAAATTCATGCCATGGAGTATAATACCCGTATCTTTAACAAATAATTAAAAATGGAATTTTGGTAATATTACATAAAATGAAAAAAACTAAAATTTTGCAAATAATAGAATTTGAAAAATCTGATTTTTGCATGGGTCAGTTAGATTTTTCTAGTTCAAATTCATATATAAAACATCAGAATGGATACCGGATGAAGATGAAATAGATGAAGATGAAATAGAACGTATACCATAGCGCATATTTCAGGTTTTATGTGTATTTTGAAATTTAAGCTTAACGATTGACCACAGGAATAATTCAAAACTAATTTGGTATGTACTTTTAAAACTGTTGTTTGTATATAATAACTTAAAGAATATGTTTGAATTACTTTAAAAGAATACAATCATTTTACTTTCCTTTAAAGAAAAGGTAAGAGATATTTACATGCACAAACTTTAAACCTTAAAAGAAAAGGTAAGATATATTTACATGCACAAACTTTAAACCACTTCAAAGGAAAACATTAGTTACCATGGTAATAAAAGTAATTGTTATAATCAATGAAAGAAAATGTTACATATTTTAAAAAAAGAAGGTAACTATATAGTTGATTAAAGAAATGCATTTCTTAAGAAAAAGTTATGCCATCTCTTTACTTGTAAAGAATGGGGGAAAGAAAATCAGATTTTTGAATTTGAGAAAATTCATACCAATTAATTATAATTACCGAACAAAACTACTAAAGAGTATGGTTTCGAACTAATATATATATATATATATATATATGTATGTATATATATACACATACATATACATACATGCATACATACATACATACATACATATATATATGTGTATATATATATATATCTACGTGTGAATATTAATCCATGATTCCTTACAATGGTTAATAATATATGTAGAATATCAATTAATGACATCGATTTGAATTCTAGTTAATGATATTGATTGGGTTTGAACAAACGTAATTTTCTTTATCAAAATAAAAGGGAAGTGATTTTGCATATATTTCTACCTAAGTCTAGACTGCACCTGATTTCTACCTATAAATACATAGCCAAGCTTCACTCCTTTCATTCTAAAAACCCTAGCCTCCATCAAAATAAATAAAAGTTAGATCTAAATATACCTCTTCAATTCTCTCTACAAATCTCTTTAAACAAATTTAAAACCAAATTTTGAATAAAAATAGAGAATCAAATTGAAGAGAAGAGGGAGAAACAAAATAAAAACAACTACGAGCTAAGCGGAGGAGGAAGAACACCAAATCTAATCGAAAGAGAAGAAATTTCTCCAAACTACTTATAAGGTGAGAGGGTTTATCTACGATATGACTATGATGTAAACAAATAGTTAAATTTCCTCTATAGATCTATTTAGGATTAAAAATATGATTTTTGATTCGAATTGAAAATCTATACTAATTGAGATATTAGGGAAACGCTAGGCAAAGACTTGGTAATATAATTGTTAAAACATGGGGGATGGTAAATGGGCTACAATTTATCTCTAAAAATATATATCTGATTTACGTAATAGAGTTGAATTGATAAAAGTGAATTTATGTAAACATCGCCTGAAATAGCCTAAACCTGATTCTATCAACGTCATATGAACTTGAGTATACGTAGGTAAATCATTGAATAGTTTTGTACAATAAATTGGATAAACTATGTAAAAGTTTGGAATTGAATATGGTTGAAACCGTATAGATATACTTTTTAAAAGACGAATTATACAAATTCAAAAAGGTGTGTTTAAGTCCGGAAAGAAAAAGTAAAGCAGAAAAAGAACAAAAAAATATACGTTGTTCAGATGTATGAAAATATAGAACCAGACGTCTCAATTTAAGTAAATTAAAAACAGAAAGGAAGATGTTGTTTTTTGACTAGAATTAGACGTTTGAAATAAGAGCCATATGTATAGAAATGAATTCAGATGTCTAGTTACCTGTACAAGTTTTGGTAAAGGGATTCAGACATCTGAATTGCTAAACCAAGGCTAGATCGAACCTGGACTTGGTACTGGCCAAGTAGGATGGATTGGGGAGACTTGTTCCCACTTCTTTGACTCTCGAGAGTTCACGTAACTACACAGAGCTTTGTCACAAGATGGATCAATTTTACGCTTGGTGACATACCTAGGTTCGCACTTCATGAAACTATATAACATGATATTCAACATGGCGTGCGATTATATCGCAATTAGATGTTTTTATGTACTATAGCCGGTTCCAGTCACCTAACTGGCAAAAGCATAAGAGTGTAAACAAAGACACTTATCATAGTAGGATAAGTTGACCTACATAGGAGCCGAATAAGTTGATCGACCCTTATTGCTACAACTTGAACGATATAGAGGTATAAATGATAAATTTAAGGGTATGTCCTAGTAGTAATTCTACAATTAATTATAAATTATTAACTCTGTAACAAAATCTTGTTCGAAATAAAATATGTTTTCTTTCTATTAGATACTTGTCATAATATGGTATGTATTACAATATTGTTAATATCCTTAAATGATATGTTTTGTGACAGTGATTAAAAGGTCTTGTAATCATGAGAAGTTTATCATAATGAAAATACCATATTGTTTTAAATATTCCTAGTCAAGATGTATCGAGACATGATATTGATACATCCAATAAGACTATAGTACGTAATGTTCTTCAAACGTTGGGCAATGTATTACTTATGGCTGCTAGGGGAACCAAGTGGTTACGTGCTAATAGTTATTGGACAACTATGGAACGATCCACTTGATAGTTTTCTATTTGTTCACATAACTAAGGTAACATAGAGAATATCGAATTGATAATATTGCACAAATCTCTCGACTTGAGAATATTGTTTAATCTCAATGTGGACACTCCACTTTGATTATAGTTTAATCGTGACACGTTGTCCATTGAACGACTATAGTTGAGTCTGAGTTGAAGCATTGGATGTGAAAGATTATTCAATAGAGAATTCGTCTTCTCGGTTACATGAGGTCGGCATCACGGTCTACTGCAGTCAACTCAAAGTCAAAGTCTCTAGTCAGAGTAGTTCGATAAATAATAATTGTTATTTTTGTGGGAAGGAATTTGTGTTTGGATTAAAAAGTTAAAAGCAGATGATATTATGATTTTGACTAAAACCAAATTCCATAAGTCATAATGTGATATAGTTTTAACGAAAAGAATTGGTGTAAATAACCATTACTAACAGAGACTGCTTAATACAGTAAAAATGGATTTTACAAAAATTATATTAGCGATTAATATTGTTATCCGGTGGTTTGACCGAGTAACAAGAGGCTTAGTGTAGAAGGCTCGTTCGGCATTGAAGGCCATTCGACACAGCATGGTCGTTCGATGTTCCATATCGTTCGATATTCCATATCGTTCGGCACGAACCTCGTTCAGCGGAGAAGCCTCGACCGGCATTCAACACCATTCGGCATAGTAGAGTCGTTCGACGTGAACCTCATTCAGCATTGCAAGGTCCTCGGCATAGCAAGGTCTCTCGACATAGCAGTCTCATTCGGCATTCCAGCCTCGTTCGACATTCCAACCTCGTTCGGCCTACACACTTCACTCGACACACTGCCTCGTTTGGCTTGGAGATATGGCTCGACATTCCCCGATCGGCATATGAGGCTCGGAAAACAGAAGTCACTTACCAGGGGCCGAGGTATCTTCCTCCTGGGCGCATTAGGGAAGTCCAACCCATCTTCGTTTATAAATAGAGGGGCAGGGACACAGTGAAAGAGACCCTTTTTCGAGAATACTGGGGAGACTCTTCCGTATTTAAGACTCATTCTTTTACTTAGCAATTGTATTCAAATAGTTGGTGTACGGATTGAATCTGTAATCAATTGTCTAGTAAAGAAATAAAGATTATCTTCAAAGTGGACGTAAGCAGATATGACGAACCACTATAAATTTGGTGTTCTTGTCTCCGCATTTAATTTAGCATACTTTTCTCTGTTTAAATTTACTTTCTTTATTAACCTCTCTACACAATCTTTCTTAAGGGTGTTAGTGACCAATTCTGGTGCTAACATTTTGGTGATTTCACCGAGAATCGAATTCTCAGGCCGTTGGATCTGCTTTGCAGCTACTGGATTGAATAAATCCCCCGAAGGAGATCCAAGTTATTCAAAGGATGTCCGTTGATTCTACTCAGAGTTCTTATCAATAACTCTACTATGGGAAGACCACGTATCCGATCATCCTCTCATAATGCGGATGTCAACGAGATTGCTAGCATACAATAGATAGGACCTAGCAACCAACAAGCAAACCTAGGTGTAGGGACGACTACCCAAAATCAAGCGAAAGTCATTACAAGGACAGAGTTCAACGACTTAATGAGAGAACTCATGGAAAGTGGAAAACAACTCGCTGAGCAGATTCAAGCTAACGCTAACCTGATGACTTAGCTTACTCAGCAACAGCATCAGAATGCTGGAGGTAGCCCTGCTCCTTATTCTTCATCTGATAGCTCGACTTCGTCTGATGAAACTCCCAAGCGTAGACGCCGTAAAACTAAAACTGCGCAAGCAGGCGCTACTGGTCGATCAACTAGGTATCAATCATATCTTGGAGACCACGCCCAGGCCGGAATAGGAAACTTAAGAGCGAGAGCGCGTGTGGAGACCGGACTCCCGACCCACCAAGATCCTAATGAAGCTGGCCTTCAAGACACACGTTTGGCCGGTCACCAGCAGAGGGAGCATCAACCTGAGCGGTCTCGTAGAACAGAACCCAACCTTCCATCCTCCATACAAACTCTAGACTTATCAGCTATGGTCAGGCAGTTGATGAGGGAGAATCAAGGCCTAACCAACGAAGATTGGGGGGGTGGGGGTATCCAGAAGTCATACTCCATTCATCGATACCATTCTGCAGGTCGAGTATCTCAGGAAGTTCAGCATGCCAACTATCCCGGCCTACGAAGGAAAGTATGATCCCAGATAGCATGTGATGCAGTATGAGTGGATGATGGATTCGGCTAGAGCGAGTGATGCAACCAAGTGCAAATGCTTCCCGATCACTTTATCTGAAATCGCCACCTTGTGGTTCACTCGACTTACCCCACGGTCTATATCTAGCTTTGACAAATTGGTAACGAAATTTGTAGAATAATTCAGGATACATGCAGCTCGCCTCAAGGATGTGATGTCCTTATCTACTGTAATTCAGCCTCCGGGAGAGTCGTTGAAAGAATATTTGCAAAGATTTCATGTTGTGGCTACGGAAGTTAGCAACCCTAACGACCACTCAATTCTGATGGCGGCGATGCGAGGTGTGGATCCGGACTCAGAATTTGGAGATTAGTTGGCAGGAAAGCCTTCAATGACGCTGAAGCGTTTCTACTCAAAGGCTCGTCAATTCATAAGAAGAGAGGAAGCCGGATGGACGAGGCGAGATAAGGCACCAGGGCCTGTTCAGGAGACTTTGAAAAGCAACATCGCCGTAAAACAATCTGGTGATAACTCGGGAAAGGTTCAAGTCAACGTCCAGAACAAGCCTGGACAGTCTAGATGGTCCGAAGGAGGAAATCCTAGAAAGAAAAGAGAAACAAGGAAATGGAAGCCAATGATTCCAACCTACAACGAATACACCTCCTTGAACGCGTCTCTTGAAAATATTTATCTGTCAACCCGTAACACTTTTCAATACAGAAAGCCACGCCCAAAGGAGTCCACAGAGGAATAGAAGCGGACGGGAAGTATTGTCGCTTCCATGAAATGCATGGGTATAATACAGAGGAGTGTAGACACCTCCACGACGCCATAGAAAAGTTGATCAGACAGAAAAAGCTACAGGAATTTGTTAAGAACCCATAAGAGAGTAGGCAAGGAACATCAGACCCCGAACGCGGGCCGGCACCACGCCAACCAGTGGTACCTGCCCGAACCATGGGTAGGTTGGTCATAAACACGATAGTCGGTGGACCTCACCCTGTGGACAAGAATTGGCAGGAAATTGAACGATATGATACCTCATTAAGGCATGCAGATTATGAATGTTGTTCGAATATGGAAGATGGAACCCCCGCAAAACAACAATGCATGATGACAGATGATATAGTGTTTAGGAGCCGAGATGCAGACAAGGTAGAGGCTCCTACCATCGACCCGATGGTCAAATCTACGACGATCGGGCCAGCATATGTCAAGAGAATTTTAATTGATTGTGGAAGCTCCGTTAACATCATCTTCAAAGAGGAATATGACCAAATAAAGATGAAGGCGAAAGACCTAAAGCCGTCTAAAGCCCGTATCCATGGCTTCAATGGTGCGACGACTGACGCGATGGGTACGTTGAATTACCAATTGAACTGGGAGAAGGTGAGCGTATGAGGGTGTGAATCCTACCGCTCATAGTGTTGGATGTTGATTCTCCATATAATGTATTTCTGGGTCATCCGGCTCAGGCGGAGTTTAGGGCAGCTTTGGCCCTATGGTGTTTGACGTTAAAATTTTCGACAGACAAAGGAGTCGGTGTAGTGCATGGCGATCAGGTGACCGGTCGTGCGTGTTATGTGGCTGAGTTAAGAGAGGCTCAGTGGAGAGAGAAAGGAAAGGTTGCGGGCAACTCCGTCCGCATCCAAAATACTGACAATTTACAAGTAGTGCCCGAGCCCTGGCTCGGGCGACATTCTTGGATCTATAGAGACATAGATCCGAGAGATGATGATGGGGGACCCAGGGAAGCGAATAGAGCACCAGCTGAGCTGACGATTGACATTCTAGTCAGCCGGGATGACCCGTCACGAGTTCTTAAGATTGGATCGCAACTCGACCCATCAACGGCCGAGGATCTTGTTGATTTCCTCCGAGCGAACCTGGACGTTTTCGCTTGGATACATTCTGATATGTGCAGGATTTCTCCCGCTATTGCGAGTCATGTGTTGAACATAGACCTGAAGTACGTCCTGGTAAAACAGAAACGGAGAGGCATGGACCCGGAAAGGTCCGCTACTCTCAGGGAGGAGGTGGACAAATTCAAAGCTAATAGGTTTGTCCGCGACGCCCTCTACCCTGAATGGGTATCTAACCCTGTGCTAGTGAGGAAAATGAATGAGAAGTGAAGAACTTGCGTAGATTATTCAGATTTAAACAAAGCATGCCTGAAAGATAGTTTCCCTTTACCTAGAATCGACCAGTTGGTTGATTCAATGGCCAGACACGAATTACTGTCATTTATGGATGCGTACTCGAGATACAATCAAATCCCGATGGACATTCCAGATCAAGAACACACCAGTTTTGTCATAGACGTCGGGTTATATTGCTATGTAGTGATGCCCTTCGAATTGAAAAATGCTGGAGCAACTTATCAGCGTCTGGTGAACCGAATGTTTAAAAATCAGATTGGTAGAACGATGGAAGTTATGTGGATGACATGCTTGTGAAGTCATAACAGTCAAACGACCACATACAAGACTTAGTAGAGATGTTTGATATACTCAGGCATTGTGGGATGAAAATCAATCCTTTGAAGTGTTCCTTTGGCGTTGCGTCAGGGAAGTTTTTGGGTTTCATTGTGAATACGGCGGGAATCGAAGCTAACCCGGAGAAGATTCAAGCTATTCGGGACATACAAGTGCCCAGAACTATAAAGCAAGTACAAAGCATGAATGGAAAGGTGGCCGCGCTGAGTCGATTCATATCCAGAGCTACGGATAAGTGCATTCCCTTCTTCGACGTGACAAAGAAAGTAAAGAGAAATTTCGAGGGGAGATCCGATTGTGAAGAAGCATTCCGAGCTCTGGTCAGGCATTTAGAGAGCCCAACGGTGCTATCAAAACCAATTGACCATGAAATGTTGTATGTGCACCTAGCTGTATCCGACCATGCTATCAGTACGGCTTTGGTTCGCGAGGAGGACCGAGTTCAAAAGCCGGTGTATTATGTCAGTAAACGTTTGACGGGGATAGAAAGAAATTATCCTAAGATTGAGAAACTAGCTTACTGCTTGGTAATTGCATCACGCAAGCTTTGTCCATACTTTCAGGCACACTCAATCAGTGTTTACACTGACCAACCCCTGCTGCAGGTACTCCAACGACCATAAACCTCTGGAAGGATGTTAAAATGGAATATCGAGTTGAGTCAGTTCGATATTACCTACCTGCCATGAAGGGCCATATAAGGGCAAGCGCTAGCAGACTTCATTGCTGAGTTTACCGTGTCCGACGAGTCAAACGATCACAATGTCGTACCTCCCGTTCGACGGAAGAAGTACACCGACGGGGCATCTAACGACCGTTGTTCGGGGGCTGGCATAGTTCTTGTGACTCCGAAAAACCGATCAGTTTGTTATGCTTTGAAGCTCAAATTCCCAGCAACCAATAACGAAGCCGAGTATGAAGCATTGATTGCTAGCTTGAGACTTATCAGAGAATTGGGGGTAAGATCAGTTGAAATCTTTTGCGACTCACAACTGGTAGTGTACCAAGTATGGGGAGACTATCAAGCGAAGGGAGAGAGACTTCCCCCATACTTGCACGGGTTCAAGAGCTGCTAGCAAATCTAGAATATTATGATATCTTGCATGTCCCGCGTGAACAAAACAAGGCAGCCGATTCATTGGCAAAATTTGCAAGCACTGGCGATGCACAGCAAATGAGGTTGGTTCCCATTGAAACCTTACATGCTCCGAGTATAAATACGATGGAGGTAGATTTCATGTTAGAAACAGAAATCGAGAAGGAATCATGGATGACCTCATCCAAGCAATGCTTTCTACACAGGGTCGTACCAGAAAGAAGGATCGAAAGACGACAAGTCATTCGTAAGGCTTCGCAATATGTAATGTAGGATGGGATAATGTATCGGAGTGGATTCTCAATCCCCTTACTTTGGTGCATAGCCCAGATGAGATAAAACGAGTCCTGAAGGAAGTCCATGAAGGAGAGTGTGGTGACCATACTGGGGGCAGACGTTAGCAAAGAAAATACTTTGCTATGGATACTATTGGCGGACTGTGAATCGAGATGCCGCCGACTATGTAAGAAGATGTGACAAATGTCAGAAATATGCAAAGATCCTGAGAGCTCCACCGACGGAACTCACACAAATGGTTAGTCCATGACCGTTCGCAATGTAGGGGATTGACATAGTCGGTTCTTTACCCATATAAAAAGGTGGTGTGAAATACACAATAGTTGCGTTCGATTACTTTACCAAGTGGGCAGAAGCAGAGCCTTTGGCCGCTATCACCACCAAAAAGGTCATCAATTTCATTGTATGAAATATTATATTCCGTTTTGGCCTTCCACGTACTATCGTTACGGACAACGGAACTCAATTCGAAAGCAAGGAGCTCAAAGAGTTTTGCCAAAATATGGTATTGAAAAAAAGTTTGCAGCAGTTTCTCATCCAAAGGCTAATGGACAAGTTGAAGCCATGAATAAAATAATCAAGTCCATGTTAAAAAAGCGTTTGGAAAAGGCTAGAGGCAAGTGGGTGGATGAACTTCCGACAGCGCTATGGGCTTATATAACCACCCACAAGTCCGCGACTGGCCACACTCCACTCGCGTTGGCATATGGCATGGAAGCTGTTATTCCCGTAGAACTTGAAGTTCCATCACATCGGGTAACTTACTATGACCCTGAGTCGAATCGAGATCTTTTGCTGGAATCACTTGACTTCATTAATGAAAAACGTGAAGAAGCTAATTTAAGAGCGGCCGCATACAGACACCGAGTCACTCGATATTATAAAGAAAAAGTCCGGCCGAGAATCTTTGATGTGGGTGACCTCGTTTTGAAACGAGTTTTTCCGGTCTCATCGCATATGAATCCCGCATGGGAAGGTCCATGCGTCATTGAATGGAAGCTTGGAGAGGGAACTTTCAAGCTAGCAACCGTTGATGGTGCGACACTCCCCCGAGTATGGAATAGCGAACATTTGTGGCATTATTATACTTAGTCCATTTCTTTCATATGTTAGTTGCACTTATTTCCATTATGTTTTTATTCTTAGTTTACAGCGTGTAATAAGACAATTTAGCTTATTTTCAATAATAAAGGCTTGAAGCCATCTTTTCCTTGATTATTGATGTTTCTGTGTGTGATAATTCTATGGCAAACCACTAAAGTTACATTATTCTGTATGAAGTACGAACACGCACGAATACCTTAAAAATCTCAAAGTCCCCTGAGTGCGGACTGGAGTACTATGAGTCTCCTGAGTGCGGACCAGAGTATAAACAACTTGAAATCTCCAAGTCCCCTGAGTGTGGACTGGAGTACTCTGTGTCCCCTGAGTGCGGACCAGAGTATAAACGACTTGAAATATTCAAGTCCCCTGAGTGTGGACTAGAGTACTCCGAGTCCTTGAGTGCGGACCGGAGTATAAACAACTCGAAATATCCAACTCCCCTGAGTGCGGACTGGAGTACTCTGGGTCCCCTGAGTGCGGACCAGAGTATAAATGACTTGAAATCTCCAAGTCCCCTGAGTGCGGACTGGAGTACTCCAAGTCCCCTGAGTGCGGATCAGAGTATAAACAACTCAAAATATCCAAATCCCCTGAGTGCGGACTGGAGTACTCTGAGTCCCCTGAGTGCGGACTAGAGTATACACAACTCTAAATCTCCAAGTCCCCTGAGTGCGGACTGGAGTACTCCGAGTCCCTTGAGTGCGGACCATAGTATAAACAACTCGAAATCTCCAAATCCCCAGAGTGCGGACTAGAGTACTCTGAGTCCCCTGAGTGCAGACCAGAGTACAAACAACTCGAAATCTCCAAGTCCCCAAGTCCTCTGAGTGCAGACCAGAGTATAAACAACTCGAAATCTCCAAGTCCCATGAGTGCGGAATGGATTACTCCGAGTCCCCTGAGTGCGGACCAGAGTATAAATGCCTCAAAATCTCCAAGTCCCCTGAGTGCAGACTGGAGTACTCTGAGTCCCCTGAGTGCGGACCAGAGTACAAACGACTCAAAATCTCTAAGTCCCTTGAGTGCGGACTGGAGTACTCTGAGTCCCCTGAGTGCGGACCAGAGTGTAAACGCCTCAAAATCTCCAAGTCCCTTGAGTGCGGATTGGAGTACTCTGAGTCCCCTGAGTGCGGACCAGAGTATAAACGACTCAAAGTCTCCAAGTCCCTTGGCAGCGAACTGGAGTACTCTGAGCCCCCTGAGTGCGGACCAGAGTATAAACAACTCGAAATCTCCAAGTCCCCTGAGTGCAGACTGGAGTACTCTGAGTCCCTTGAGTGTGAACCAGAGTATAAACGACTCGAAATCTCCAAGTCCCTTGAGTGCGGACTGGAGTACTCTGAGTCCCCTGAGTGCGAACCAAAGTATATACGACTCAAAATTTCCAAGTCCCCTGAGTGCGGACTGGAGTACTCTGAGCCCCCTGAGTGCGGACCAGAGTATAAACAACTCGAAATCTCCAAGTCCCCTGAGTGCGGACTGGAGTACTCTGAGTCCCCTGAGTGCGGACCAGAGTATAAATGACTTGAAATCTCCAAGTCCCCTGAGTGCGGACTGGAGTACTCTGAGTCACCCGAGTGCGGACCAGAGTATAAACAACTCGTAATCTCTAAGTCGCCTGAGTGCGGACTGGAGTACTCTGAGCCCCCTGAGTGTGGATCAGAGTATAAACGACTCAAAATCTCCAAGTCCTCTGAGTGCGGACAGGAGTACTCTGAGCTCCCTGAGTGCGGACTGGAGTATAAACGACTCAAAATCTCCAAGTCCCCTAAGTGCGGACTGGAGTACTCTGAGCCCCCTTGTAATATCTCGGAATTTCAAACAAATTTAAAATGTGATAATCTCTTTTATAAATAAATTAAAATTGATAAAATTGTTATTTTAAACAATAATAATAATTGTGTTGTATATATATAGATTTTCTGGAAATTATTTTATACAAGTTGAAATTGTATATGTTTAAATACATGTATATATCAAATTGATTTTTAAATTGAATTTGAAATTTAATTTGAATTTGGATATTTAAATTGAGATTCAGAAGATAGTTATTTATATCTTAAATCATACTTTGGTTTTAAAATGTATTTTCATGTATTTAGAACATAAAATTGTTTTATAGTATTTTCTTTTTAAAGAGATTTATTTATATAAATTAAAATATGTATTTATAAATTAGAAAATTAATTATAAGAGCTTTATAAAACATTTAAAATCTAATTTTGCATGAAAGTAACATGTGTTAACAAATCAAGTAAGTTTTGAGACAAGTGTTAATTCCATTTACAAGTGTCACGTTTTTATTTTATTTTCTTTAATTTTAGTAAATCAAAAATTAAATCTATATAAACTTACTTCTTCTTCTTTATTCATTTTTCCCCTATCTCATTTTCTAAAAGCAAGAGAAATAAGCCATTAATTTACAAACCAGAAAATTTTATCAACTTCCACCTTTTCAACCAAAAATTAAAACAAAGAATCGAGTTTATTTCAAAAATTCTAAATCTGCAAACAAATTTCAAAGCCTGGTATCAAACAAGCACTTTTGTAACAACCCTGCATTTTGTGATTTATTTTAATTATTTATTTTGATTATTTTATTTAAAGTGTCTGATTTGAAAGCTTTATTATATTTATTAAAATGGATAAATTTTGTTATTTTAATTATAAATTTTGATTCTTCTGTGAATTATATTTCCAAACCTGAATAAATAGAATATTTCCAGAAAATATAGATTTTGGTCAATTTGGTCAAACTTTGACTTATAAATTTAAAATTTAAATATTTGAATTTTTGAATTTTATCTTTTGCGATAATAAATTTATTTCAAGAATACTTCTTTTCATTTCGTTGAAATCCGATTTATTGTATAAGTTATGCTTTTTACAATATTGTATGTAAATTTATTTATTTAATAATATTATTTATTTTAAATCATATAAATAATATTTTGTTTGTCATATATTATTCTAATTTGTGTATATATGTGTAATATGACATTTATGTATATATTTTATTTTTAAAACATTTTTAAAGTGATGTTATAATTTTCCAAAGCTTAGTGTATTTTATTTTCAATTTTTAAACCCTAGTTTCTATTATTTAGCTATTTTTCTTAATTAATTTATATTTTTCTAAAATTTATTTTCTTTCATACTTTATTTTTATTTTGTTTTCTATTTATTTACTTGCATTTTCATTTGTTTAAAACGTAAAAAGAAAATGAGAAATATGAAGCGCCTTTAACCTTTCATTTACCCTAGCCTTTTCATATCTCATTGTCTTTTCATTCCAAATGCCACTTGCCTTCATTATGACCGATCATATCCTTTCTTCAGCCGCATTCCTTTTCATTTCTCATGCAAAAAAGAAAGTTTCTCATCTCAAAACATTCGACCTTCATTTCTGAACAAAAATTTGGTAATGGCTCTTTTTTTTTTAAACATTTTCTTCTTGTTTTATTCATTTTTTCCTTGTTTCACCTATGATGCTCGGCCTATAGCCCCTCCATCACCATAGCTCCTCCACCACCACCTTGTTCGGTTGCCACTTCCTCCAGTTCCTGGTCCATGTCAAGGTCTTGGCCACTATGATGCATGCTCCACCAAAAAAAATAACAAACACCCCTTATACAAGCATAGCCGAACGCCTATTGGCCTTCACCACTCCACACCCCTCTCGGCCACCACTTGCATCACCTCCACCAGCCTCTACCTGACCATAGACCACTGCTACACCATCTCTTGACCTCCACCAAGAATGGCCAAGCTATCCATGGCCATGGCCGAGCTTGTGATTGCACACAAAAACCACTAGTTTGCCTTGACCTTTGTATTTTCATGCCACAACCATAAGCACCTTCATTTCCTTGCTAGGCCGACCCATGTTGGACCCATACCTGACCCATTCACACAACCATGGCCGTGCATTTTAATCCCTAGGCCGAGCATGTGATGGGTGAAAGCAACGTCATGTTGTTTGGTTCTTTATTGTGTGCATATTTCATGTTGTTTAATGTGATATTTGTGTTGTATATTCATGTACAATATATTGTTTGTTTGATATGTACAAGATAACCACTTTTCCTCTCCCCTCACTTGAATCCATAGTCGTGCTTTCGTGCTTTTCGGATCTTTGTTTGTGTGCCTTGTTGTGCTAGCTCCAGCTTGTAGAGGTGAGTAATTCACACACGACATCTATACTTATACAAACTGTAAATTGACACTCTGTGAATATGTAGAACTATATTATCATGTTATACCTGCCTATGCTATGATCGTATGATGTTCACCCTATTTATACACCTGTCATATCATCTGTTACTGTTATACGATGCTATTATGTTTATTTATATCTGATTATCACACTGCGAGTTCCCTATAGAATAGAATCACTATGGGTTGAAATGATACATGCCCGAACGGACTTTAGAATAGAGAAAAATCGTTATGGGCTGAAATGATAGGTTTGAACAATTTTTATTTATTTCATTTAAGTTGGGATTGCAGGTTTGAAATGGCAGAACCCGGATTTTCTTTGTAAATTACGGATTGAAATGATATATTATCCATATCATTTAACCTAGGTTAGAAATTATATACAGACCCGCGGTTAATAAATATATATATTTTTCTAAAATATTTAAAATATTTTAAAATGTAAATATTATGATATTTTGATTTAAATTTAATTTAAAAATGATTTTTATAGAATATTAGTGATTTTATACAAGTTAAATAAGTGAAATAAATAAATGGTAAAGTAGAATTTGAAATATAAGTAAATTTTGGAATTTATGATTGGTTTATAAATGGAATTTAAGTTAAGTAAGAAAATATGATAATTTGATTTAAATTTGAATTTAAAATGATTTTTATAAAGTGTTATTAATTTTCTATAAATTTAAAGTAGTTAAATAAATAAATGTTTAAATTTGAAATATAACTTAACTTGTAAAAAGTTAAATGTGTTTTAGAAATAAAAGTTAAGTTAAGTAAATAAAATGGAATTTAAAATTTAATTTATGAAATGGTAAATTTAATTAAAATGTAAAGTAAATTAAATGTTATAAAATTGTATATTTATTTTTATAAGTGAACTATAACAAAAGATTTGATAATTATTTGTGAAAATTTCACTTTATAAAATCACAAATTAAAAGGTATTTAAATGATTGTTTTTAAAGTGGAAAAATATTAAATTTTATAAGTTAAAATGATTTAAATTTAATTTTTATTTGTTTATGAAATTGTATTGAAAGTTGGGAATTTAATTAACAGCATTTCAGAGATGCTATCATTTCTGAAGTAAAGGAGATTACAGCATTTCTAAGTGCTGTAGTTGATACAAATAAACTAAAAGGCTAAATTGAACTAAGGGCTATTACAACACTTTGTAAGTGCTGTAGTTGCAGAAAACTAAAACATATTACAACAGTTTTAAATGCTATCTTTGTTAAATTGAATGTTTTCAAATGTAAATTTCAGTAGCATTTTTTAAATGCCGCGAAAACTGAATTTCACCGTTAGTCTGAAAAGACTAAAATTTTAGGAATTTGAATATTTGATTTTAAATATAATAACTTTATTTTAATTGGTTTAAATGGAATATTTGATTTGAAATATAAACCATTTTGAAATGAAATTTGGAATGGTATTTAAATTGAATAAATATGAGTGAGGTTTTGGAAGGATATGATATTTTGATATATTAAAATGAAATTGAAATGATATTGAATTTTGAAATGATTTTTGATTTTTGAAGTATAAAATACCATTTTGGAATTTTAACCACGGGTACACTTCTCTGTACGCCTTATGATTTTGGATGTGCACCTTTAATTTAAGAGCGTGATTAGAGGTGAGCGATGCTGCAGCCCTGCGCTACCGTAGCCACATTAACACTGTTATTTTCATAGTTTGCTTTAATATAGACATTTTTATGATAGCATTATTACTTTTAAATTGATGGTTTAACCGATCCTTAGAGGATGGGCGATCCTAAGCATCCTTTAAGTTATTGTGCACTACTACTACAGTTCACTTGAGTTGGTTTACATTATATAAGTATGTATGTCCTGACTCGAGTGTTTTGTGTTTTACTTTACGCTCGGGTTAGCCTAAGTATTTACAGCTTAGCTTTGGATTTTTTTCTGGAGCCAGGAATCGCTACAGATTTTGCTTATCTAATTATCTATCCATTTCAGTTTCAATTGTCTATTTCAGCTCTTGTATTTATAAACTTCTATGTATTTGGGATTTCTATTGTATATGTTTCAGACTGATATTATGTATTTTGTTATAGTAGCTTCATGAACTACTATGGTATTTTATTTCCGCTGCGAGTTATTATGATATTTCTGAGTCTGTGATTGTATTTTATTGCTCCAAATTTTATTACAATGCGGTATTTTGAGCAATTCAAGTTCGACATGTGTGGATGCGAATGGCTGAAAATACCGGGTCATTACAGTTAGTATCAGAGCTTTGGTTTTAGCCAAACCATAACATGTAGAGCAAAAACTCATTAGAGATAGGGTAGAAATACCCTGGAATGAGTGAAATCAATCTCAGAATCATTTCTTTGTGAGAGAACGTATTTTCAAAGTATAAATGATTTCCAAATGATTTTAAAGGATTTTCAAAGATTATATTGGTATAAATTATTTTATTATTTTGTAATCAAGAGTTTCTAAACTTCATCCCTTCGGTATCCACCTTGTTAGAAATCTCTTGGTTAGGATTCTTATCGATTAGGATTCCTTGAACTTTGGAACGGTTCCACTTTTTCTGAAATCCAGTCTTGTCTTCCCTATTTTTATCCTTTTGATTTTGGGGCATTCCATAATTCTACTTTGAATGTCCTCTATAAAGATCGGTGATCTGTAAAGGGGTGAAACTCCTTTACAATTGGCATTGATGCACCGGAGATTTCTGTATCCTCGGTTTACGCTGCTTTCTACTTTCTGCTATATCTGAATTCTATCTCTAGCGATCGAATGTCGATTTGCCTTAGATTTGCACATTGATTATATTCCTGAAGTCACGGTTGACTCGGTTAAGGTCGCCCGCGATTTATATATATGTTTATCATCTCCTATTGGGTAATTAAATTATCTCATCTTCTATCGGGCTTATCTTCGAAGCAGAATTCTATTTGATTAGAGTTCCTCTAAATCTGAATCTCTGTTTGTTTTGAAATCCATCCTTGAATCATCCCTTGGAAATTTGTGTTTGGTTGTATTTTGAAATCATCGAAATTATTACTTTGATAAGGATGACCACCTTTTTATATAGAAGTGAAATGTTTTCGATAAGGATTATATTTTTCTTTCTTTGAAAATTTGAAATTTCGTAAGTAGTTGAAATTTTGAAAATTTTATAAGAATTTGACTTATATAAAAATGATTTATAACCGAAGAGTTTTGAAATTTGAATTTCGAGGAATCAAACTCCGGTGTTTTGAAATCGGTTTTAAGATTTTGGAAAATATATAATAATAATATGATTTAAAGATACTTTCTGAATAAGAAATGTTTCAAATGTATTCGAACGAATTCCAATGATTACGAAGAGATTTCAAAGAAGTTTCAATTAAATAAAAGTCCAGAACACATTTATGTCGCTGGAAAATAATTTCGGTGATGAACGCATGCATCGTCGACATTGATTTTCGCGTCTCTGAGTGGAGGAGAGGCCTCTCTAGTAGCTTTGTTATGCGAGTGATTTTGTGAAACCAATTTTTATTTCAGATCTCGAGGTATGATTTGATTTTTGAAAGATAGATGTATGTATATTTGAAATGATTTTAAATAAGCTGGTGTTCAAGGGTATAACCTTATATATTGAAATTGATATGCTGATTTGTTGGTGATTTCCAACTTTTGGATTTTTAATATGATTTCTTCGACTATTTTTATAGTTCGAGCACTTTCAAATCAAGGTTTAATTTTGAAAGCTATGTAATTTTCAAAAGGTAAATTGGATTTTCCATATATGGAAATAAATAGTTTAATGGTTTTAAAGGGATTAAACTTGGAAATCATTTTGGGTATAATTGATTTTGAGAAAATATTTGGTTTTGAAAATAGGTTGGATAGTAAAACCCAGTGTTTATATTATGGTTTTGGAAATGAATTTGTTTGACCTAAATTTTGTTGATTTGGAAATTTGGATTATTTTCTAAATCTATTGTTTTAAGAAACTTTGAAACTGCATATATGTAATTTGGAAGAAATTATTTTGCGAAATCATATATGATTTTGAAACTGAAAGTTATTGAAAGGAATAGAAATTGAGAACCTTGTTTTATTAAATACTTGATTTGGGAGTTATCGAACTTATATAAAATTGATTTGTATAAGTATGAAGTTGATTTGAAAACTGTTGATTTGAAAGGGTACTCAATTTGGAAAGTGAAATCTTATATAATCGAAGTATATATAAGTATGATTTGATATACTATTGATTTGGAAAGTATTCAATTTGAAACGGAATCTTATATATGTTGGACGTTGTATAAGTATGATATTTTAAAGTGATTTGAAAGGTACTATATGATACATATTTTCAAAGTAAAGATATGAAAAGTGCGTTCCGCTTGATATCCGCTTTGTGGCCACATTGTGGATTCATTCTATCGATATTATTCCATCTGATTTGGATTTTCTGGATATGATGCTCGAGTGTCCATCGAATTCCATGGCGATCTCCATAGTCTTATGAGCGCGACTGCATAGCGTAATTCGCAGGGGCTGCGAGAGCCTACGGGTATGGATGTTTTCTGGGAGATCCAGGCGTAACCATTGTGTATCTGCGATCTATGTTGGTCGTATTTGGTAGTGTAATCCACAAGGCTGCGAGAGCCTACGAGTATGGATGTTTCCTGGGGGATCCATGCATAACCATTGTGTATCTGCTGTACTACCAGTCCTTATGTAGCCAGCCTACGGGTACGGATGTTTCCTGGGGATCCAGGCGTAACCATTATGTATCCGCGATCCATGATCGACATGTTTTGGTTTGGTTGTTTTGTTTGGATTGTACTTTCCATATCTGTTTTTAAAAGTTTTTCAGTATTTTCACTGGGTGTTGAAACAAGTCTACTAAGTACCTGAAAAATTCTAGCTTTGCGCCTGATCAACGCACGGCCAGAGTCTGCAGGAACGAAAGTAAACTTGTTAAGACATCGAATTATAAAAGTATTTTGATAAAGTATTATATAAAGGATATTTTGGTCATTTATTTTACTCGTCTAAATAATTTAAAAATGTTTTAAATATTGTTTACTTCGAACTAACAAATTTGAATCAAATGACTATTCATCATATTATAAAATGGTTAGAATGTTATAATAAAAATTTTAAACTAAAATTTATATGGTTATAAAATAATGGTTCATCCTTGTCTTTCAACCTACTTTCCCTTCTAGCTATTTCTACCTTCTTCCTCTTCGAGGGTCCTTTCTGCATTGTGGAAAGAGTTGGTTCTTTGGCTTATCGTTTGGATTTGCCCGAGAATCTTTCTGGAGTGCACGATGTATTCCACGTCTCGCGTCTTCTCTGGTATCTTCTTGACCCGTCTCTTTTTGTTCAACCTTCTGCTCTTGATAGTTTGGATATTTAGGCTAATCTGACTGTGAGAGGAAGCCACTTCGTATTGTAGACAGAGGTACGAAGCAGCTAAGAAGGAAATCTGTTAGTCTGGTCAAAGTACTGTGTATGTACTGATGATCGAGGTTGTACCTGGGAGACGGAGGAGAGCATTCGTGCTTGAATCCGGAATTGTTTGTTTTAGGTAATATTTGTTTTTTTAATCTTGCTTTTCCTTATTTTCCTTATTCTTTCTTTTCAAGGACGAAAAGATTTGAGTGGGGGAGAGTGTAACAACCCTTTATTTTTGTGATTTATTTTAATTATTTTATTTGAAATGTCTGATTTAAAAACTTTATTATAATTATTAAAATGGATAAATTTTGTTATTTTAATTATAAAGTTTGATTTTTCTGTGAGTTATAATTCCAAACCTGAATAAATAGAAAATTTCCAGAAAATGTGGATTTTGGTCAATTTGGTCAAACTTTGACTTTTAAATTTAAAATTTAAATTTTTGAATTTTTGAATTTTATATTTTATGATAATAAATTTAATTTCAAGAATACTGCTTTTTGTTTCGTTGAAATCCGATTTATATTGTAAAAGTTATGTTTTTTACAACATTATATGTAAATTTATTTATTTAATAATATTGTTTATTTTAAATTATATAAATAATATTTTGTTTGTCATATATTGTTCTAGTTTGTATATATATGTTTAATATGACATGTTATGTATATATTTTATTTTTAAAACATTTTTAAAGTGATGTTATAATTTTTCAAAGCTTATTGTATTTTATTTTCAATTTTTAAACCCTAGTTTCTATTATTTAGCTATTTTCTTAATCAATTTATATTTTTCTAAAAATATTTTATTTTATTTCATACTTTATTTTTATTTGTTTTCTATTTAATTACTTGCATTTTCATTTGTTTAAAATGTAAAATGAAAATGAGAAATATGAAGAGCCTTTAACCTTTCATTTACCCTAGCCTTTTCATATCTCATTGTCTTTTCATTCCAAATGCCACTTGCTTTCATTATGACCGACGATATCCTTTCTTTAGCCGCATTCCTTTTCATTTCTCATAAAAAAAATAAAGTTTATCATCTTAAAACATTCGGCCTTCATTTCTGAACAAAATTTGGTAATGGTTCTTTTTTTTTTACATTTTCTTCTTGTTTTATTCATTTTTGCCTTGTTTCACCTATGATGCTCGGCCTATAGCCCCTCCATCACCATAGATCCTCCACCACCACCTTGATCGGCTGCCACTTCCTCCAGCTCGTTGTCCATGTCAAGGCCGTGGGCCCTATGATGCATGCTGCAACAAAAAATATATAGCATACACCCCTTATACAAGCATAGCCGAACGCCTATTGGCCTTCACCACTCCATGCTCCTCTTGGCCACCACTTGCATCACCTCCACTAGCCTCTACCTGACCATAGACCACTGCTACACCATCTCTTGACCTCCACCAAGCATGGCCACCATGGCCGAGCTTGTGATTGCACACAAAAATCACTAGTTTGCCTTGACCTTTGTATTTTCATGCCACAACCATAAGCACCTTCATTTCCTTGCTAGGCCGACCCATGTTGGACCCATACCTGACCCATTCACACCACCATGGCCATGCATTTTAATCCCTAGGCCAAGCATGTGATGGGTGAAAGCAAGGTCATGTTTTTTGGTTCTTTATTGTGTGCGTATTTCAAGTTGTTTAATGTGATATTTGTGTTGTATATTCATGTACAATATATTGTTTGTTTGATATGTACAACATGACCACTTTGGCTCTCCCCTCACTTGAATCCATAGTCATGCTTTCGTGCTTTTCGGATCTTTGTTTATGTGTCGTGTTGTGCTATCTCCAGCTTGTAGAGGTAAGTAATTCACACAAGACATCTGTACTTATATAAACTGTAAATTAACACCCTGTGAATCTGTAGAACTATATTATCATGTTATACCTGCCTATGCTATGATCATATGTTGTTAACGCTGTTTATACACCTGTGATATCATCTGTTACTGTTATATGATGCTATTCTGTTGATTTATATCTGATTATCACACTGCAAGTTCCCTGTAGAATAGAATCACTATGGGTTGAAATGATACATACCCGAACAGACTTTAGAATAAGGAAAAATCGTTATGGGCTGAAATGATAGGCCTGAACGATTTTTATTTATTTCATTTAACTTGGGATTGCGGGTTTGAAATGGCAGAACCTGGATTTTCTTTGTAAATTACGGATTGAAATGGTATATTATCCGTATCATTTAACCTAAGTTAGAATTTATATATAGACCCATGGTTAATAAATATATATTTCTAAAATATTTAAAATATTTTAAAATGTAATATTATGATATTTTGATTTAAATTTAATTTAAAAATGATTTTTTATGAAATATTAGTGATTTTCTACAAGTTAAATAAGTGAAATAAATAAATGGTAAAGTAGAATTTGAAATATAAGTAAATTTTGGAATTTATGATTGGTTTATAAATGGAATTTAAGTTAATTAAGAAAATATGATAATTTGATTTAAATTTGAATTTAAAATTATTTTATAAAGTGTTATTGATTTTCTATAAATTTAAAATAGTTAAATAAATAAATGTTTAAATTTGAAATATAACTTAACTTGGAAAATGTGCAATGTGTTTTAAAAATAAAAGTTAAGTTGAGTAAAATAAAATGGAATTTAAAATTTAATTTATGAAATGGTAAATTTAATTAAAATGTAAAGTAAGTGAAATGTTATAAAATTGTACATTTATTTTTATAGTGAATTATAACAAAAGATTTGATAATTATTTGTGAAAATTTCACTTTATAAAATCATAAATTAAAGGGTATTTAAATGATTGTTTTTAAAGTGGAAAAATATTAAATTTTATAAGTTAAAATGATTTAATTTAATTTTTTTCTGTTCATGAAATTGTATTGAAAGTTTGGAATTTAATTAACAGCATTTCAGAAATGCTATCATTTCTTAAGTAAAGGATATTACAGCATTTCTAAGTGATGTAGTTGATACAAATGAACTAAAAGACTAAACTGAACTAAAGGCTATTACAGCACTTTGTAAGTGCTGTAGTTGCAGAAAGCTAAAACCTATTACAGCAGTTTTAAATGCTATCTTTGTTAAATTGAATTGTTTTAAAATGTAACTTTTCGTAGCATTTTCTAAATGCTGCGAATGCTGAATTTCACCGTTTTAATAAGTTTAATTGAATAAATGAAGTCTGAAAAGTCTAAATTTTAGGAATTTGAATATTTGATTTTAAATATAATAAATTTATTTTAATTGGTTTAAATGGAATATTTAATTTGAAATATAAACCATTTTGAAATGAAATGTGGAATGGTATTTAAATTAAATAAATATGAGTGAGGTTTTGGAAGGATATGATATTTTGATATATTAAAATGAAATTGAATTTTGAAATGATTTTTGATTTTCGAAGTATAAAATACCATTTTGGAATTTTAACTACGGGTACACTTCTCTGTTTGCCTTGTGATTTTGGATGTGCACCTTTAATTTGAGAGTGTGACTAGAGGTGAGCGATTGCTACAGCTCTGCGCTACCCTAACCACATTAACACTGTTATTTGCATAGTTTGCTTTAATATAAACATTCTATGATAGCATTATTACTTTTAAATTGATGGTTTAACTGATCCTTAGAGGATGGGCGATTCCAAGCATCCTTTAAGTTATTGTGCACTAGTACTACTACAGTTCACTTGAGTTGGTTTACATTATATAAGTATGTATGTCCTGACTCGAGTGTTTTGTGTTTTACTTTACGCTCGGGTCAACCTGAGTATTTATAGCTTAGCTTTGGATTTCTTTTTCTAGAGCTACGAATCGCTGGAGATTTTGCTTATCTAATTATCTATCCATTTCAGTTTTAGTTGTCTATTTCAGCTCTTGTATTTATAAACTTCTATGTATTTGGGATTTCTATTGTATATGTTTCAGACTGATATTATGTATTTTGTTATAGTAGCTTCATAAACTACTATGGTATTTTATTTCCGCTGCGAGTTATTCTGATATTTCTGTGTCTGTGATTGTATTTTATTGCCCCAAATTTTATTACAATGCGGTATTTTGAGCAATTCAAGTCCGACATGTGTGGATGTGAATGGCTGAAAATACCGGGTTATTTCAACTTTTCTCTGATTTCTAAAGCTTCATCAATTCAGTTGTTTTTAAAAGAACTTAATCATTTCAACAAAGCACAAGAGCAAGATCAAATCATTCAACAACTAAATCAAATTCCAGATTTCAATCAAGTTTTATTCAAATTAAAGTTTCCAGTTTTAGTTTCAAGGATCTGCAGTTCAAAGTTTTCTAGTTGCAATGTCAAAAAATTTTAGTCTCTTCACATTAATCTGGTGAGTAAACTCTACTTTTTTTTATTTTAAATATGGATGCATGAATGAAACTTGGAAGTTTGATGTAAAGTTGTGTGCATGATGATGGATTGAAAATATATGAATGTAACTGGGTGTATGCATTGGTATCTCAGTGTTCTTCTCTGTTCGAAAAATACAGAGTTCAAATTTAAAAAAAATTCAATTCCTCTTATTCTAATCTTTGTTAGGCTAGGGTAATTAAAAAAATATATGTTTGTTTAAGATTAAACTAAGATTTAAAAATATTTTTAAGTTTAATAAATAGAAGTATTATCTGGGAAGAATAAAAAGAACAAAGGAGATTTAGTTTATGATAAAAATCAAATACATTGATTTGTAAATTCATTTATATAATCCGAATCCCCTTTACAAAATATGATTTTTAAAACAAAAATCATGAATTTTAGTTGGTTTTTGGGGTTGCATTTTGGTGATGACCAGAGAAGTGTTTTTGATCAATTTGCGGCGAATGGGTGGATTTTGGGTGTCGTGGATTTCGTCGAGGTTAGATTGTCGTCTGGAGAGATGGGAAAAAATGGTGGAAGCGGTGTACAGTCGTCGTGGTGTCGGCGATAGGCCGATGGGGTTTTAAACCCTAGTTCTGCCTGGTTTTGAAGAATTGGTCGCTGTGGATTCTTTGATGCATCGAGCTGCAAGTGGATTGGGGAAGTGATGGTGTAGAGTCTAGTGATGTCGTTGGCGAAGTTTCGATGGCTCCGGCGACAGGCGATGGTGGTTCGAGGAGTTTTATGGTAGCGGTGAGTTTCCAGTTTTCAACTGGAAGACTAATTTTCATTTTTGGGCTTCGCAACTGTTGTTCGAGTGTCGGAATTGATCAGAGGGTTCGACGTCGTCATGTAGAGCGAGTCACTAGAGGTAGCGGTGCCATAGTTGGTCTGTGCACGTGCACGGCAACAGTGTCGTGTCAGGGAAGTTTGAGTTTGTGAGACTCGTAGTGTAACTCGAGTTTTTGGGGTGTTTTCTCAAGTTCATACCCGAATGATTGTTCATGTGTTTTGAACCATGTAGCCCATTTTAAACTTAACCAAAATTTAAAAGAAAAATTGAAGATGAAGAGAAAACTCGAGTTGACATTCAAGTTTGGAACGGTTTAAACCCGAAGCGAATTTTGAGAATGTTTAAAAAATATATTTTGGAAGCTAGTTTTAGAATTTAAATTAAAATTTAGTTTGAACTGTTATATAAAAGATGTTTTAAACTATTTTGATTAAAAGTTTTATGCTTTGTTGAATTTAATATGAGGAATGTTAAATATTTTTAAAACTTAATTTTTAAAAGTAGTTAAGGTAAAAATTAAGATAAAATGTTTTTAAATGTGTATTAATCCATGATAAGTAATTAATGAAAATATTTTATCTCGGAAGTTAATTAAGGATTTATGATTAAAGATTAATTTAAGGAAGTAATTAAAGTTTTATTGATTTATTTAATTAATTAAAAAATTTGGATTAATTAATTTATAAAGGTTTAATAAATTAATTATGGATAAATTAATTGTTAATTAATTAATTTAATTAAGTAATTAAAATTTATTTATTTATAATTAGAGGTTAATTAATTAATTTATTAAAGATTAATTTATCAATGATTAGTAATTAATTAATTAATTAAGTGATTAGTGATTAATTAGTTAATAATTAAGAATTAATTAATTAAGTTATTAAGATTAATTAATTATGGATAATTAATTAAGTAAATAAGATAAATTAACTTATAATTTAAAGTTAATTAATTAAGTAATTATGATTAATTAAGGATTAATTAACTGATAAGTAGGGATTAATTAACCAGTAATTAAGGATTAATTAATGTGTGATTAAGTTTTATTTATTAATAATTAAGGTTATTAATTAATAGTTATATAATAATTAATTAATTAATTAAAGATTATTTAATTGATTATGAGGTTAATTAAGAAGTGATTAATTAATTAAATGATTTATTTGGTAAGGTTAAGTGATAATTCTTAAGTAATTAATTTAATTTGAATTAATTAAGTTAATTATAATACGGATTAAAAATCCTTGCTTATGGATGATTTTTTTGAGTAGAATGTCTGGATTTGTTGATATCTATTGGAGGATAATCTGTGATATTCTGTGATTAATTAAGAAATAGTTAAGTAATTAAGGAAAATTTCTTAAGAAGGATAATTAAGAATGATTAATTAATTCAAATGGTTGTAGTTAATTAGTGATTACTTTAGCAGGGATGGGTGATTAGTTCTTAAGTGATTAATTTAATTTGAGTTAATTAAATTACTTATAGTTTGGATTAATAAGTCTTGCTTATGGTTGATTAATTATATCAATTGCCTTGGGTAATTTGATATCCATGATATGTGATTTGTGATGCTCTGTGAGATGATATGTTTGGTTGAAATGAGATAATATGGATTTTCTTTCTGTAATGAAATCGCCATATGAGTATGTTACTCTAAATATGAATTGAATGGTTTCACTTAAATTTAGGTTAATAATGGTATTGAATTCGAGGAGACCGGGGTCGGGTATCAGTAAATACCCGAACCCACTTCGATATGTAACCAAGAATGATTCTTTATAGATTGATATGCGGAGTCAATAGGCTGAAATGGAATAATTTAAATGACTAGACCATATAAAACTAAGTAAGGTACTTAGAGATTTATTTGTGAATATAAGTGTTGACTATAACAAGTTGTGAACTTGTGGTGATGAACGAGTTACCCCGGATTTATCTTTATGGTTTGAACTTAGTATTTCAAATTGTATGAGTTTACTCAAGCTGGTTTCCAGCCTGACCCGGGTGTTACTTTGATGTAATGCTGGGGTCAGACCAAGTATTACTGATTTTTAGACAAGGACGTTCTGGAGCTCAGGAAGCGAGCTGGATGGTAGGAACGTATGGAGTGTATCCGCTGTGATATTGTAGTTTATTTGGGACACGTGGATTGTATTTGTCCAGTGTTTGTGTATGTGTTGTAACTCTGATGTAGAGAAGTGTAATTTGTCAAGTACAGTTTTCTTTGTAAACTGATATTATTGATATTATATTATATTTTATCTGCTGCGAATGTGATATTGTGTTTCGGCGCTTCTGTTCTTCTTCTTCTATCTCTTTTCTTCTTTTCTCTAACTATCTGGAATTTTCGGGATCAAAAATTCTAGGTCGTTACATTTGGTATCAGAGGGAGGTTAAGTGAGAACCTTGGCTTTGGTGGGATACTCATTAAGAATAGGGTAAATGGTACCCTAAAACGAGTTGAGTGAATATATATATATATATATATATATATATATATATATATATGAGAGCGTACTTGTTATTTTATATAATGGTTTTAAAAGTAAAGGATTTTTATATAAGTTTATATATAAAGCAATGATTCATCTAACCATTATATATTAAGGTAACTGGTTGTTGTATTATTTGAAATAAAATAATGATAGTTAAGTGGTAATGGTAATAAAACCAAACTAAAAATTTAATAAATATAAGTTTGAAATAGATTCAAACTGAAACTAAATTCCTGAATTTGTAAAAGTGATTTTATAATAAGATAATAATGAAATGTTTTAGGGAAGTAAAACATTTAGGTAAGTATGACTTTTAAATTGGAACTTAAGATGATCTAAATTATGAAGTTTTAAATCTAGGTCCAAAAATTTGGAAATTTGTTTCAAAGTGATAAAGAAATAATAATAATGTTATTTAATGTACTTGAATGAAGGGTCCTGTTTCAAACAAGAGTTGTATGAAAACTTTAAAAGAATTTGTTTTGAATCAAAACCAAAGGTGGTTTAAATTTTAAAATTTGGCTTGGTGGGCCAAGAAGTAAATATGTATATATATGTGTAGATATACATAATATCAAAGATGATTTGAAATAAACTCTAAAGTGATGAGTTTTGATTTTCTCTAAAGTGTGATGTTAAAACCCAAGGTAAAATAAGTTTTTAAACTTTTAAGTGGTAGAAATTTGAAATAGGAATTGGAGAATTCAAATTTTGAGTGGGATTAATGGGATTAAATTGAATTTAACTTAGAAAAAGTTAAATAAGTTTGAATGAACAACCTGATTTGAAATTTTCAAGATGAAAATTGAGACTTAACTTGAAAAGTTAAATGGTTGATTTGAATTGGGGGTCTGTGTGATCTCAAAATGGGTTTGAAATCTGGAAATTGAAAATGGATAGATGTTTTAAATAGTTTGGATGATATCATTCTGTTGTTATTAATAATCTATAAACTATGAATTTGATTTGTTTAAATAAATGAAGAAATGGATTGTGGTAATATATCCATTATAGAGATAAACAAAATTTAACTTAAATTTGAAATTAAGGATATAGAATTCCTTTGAACTTAAGATTTGAATGTTAAGAATTGAACTTGTAAATTAAAATTGTTTTGAACTCTTACTTAAACCTTGTAATGAGTTAAGTAAAGATAATTTAAATGGAATTTTGAAATTTGGACTCAGAATTAAATTGTTTAAAGACGTTAAATAAGGGTTAATTTGGTTTAAGAGGTTAAACCAACATTTGAAATTTAACTCGAATTTATATAATTCAAGATGATTTAAAGTGAGATTAAATTTGAAATTAGTTCAAATTGAAATTTGATTTAAATAATTTGGATTTTTGATTAAAGTCGAATAGTTTTAAATTCAAATGGGATTTGATTTGAATTTGGAAAGAATCAAGGATAATTCAACTTGAATTGAGATTAAATTCAAACTGGAGTTGAAATGAATTGAAAATTGAAATTGGTTCAATTTGAAATTTATTTGAATTAATTGGAATTATGATTGAAGATGGATAAGTTTAAAAATTCAAATAGAAATTTGAATTGGATAACTTGAAATGAAATTGAAGTTGAATGAGTTCAAATTCAAATAAGAAGTTGATTTGAATTTGGGATGAGAATGGAAGTTAACTTAATTTGAATTGAAAGTTAATTGGAAATTGGCAATTGATTGGAATTGGGATCAATTCAAATTGGAATTAAATCAATTTAAATGGAAATGGAAATTTAAATTGAATTTATGGGAATGGTGATTGGGAATTGAACAGTTTGGCTCTGGACTATTTTCAAATAAATTATTTTGATTTAAACTGTTTTAAATCTATTTTCCTAACTATTTACTATACAACTTTTCTTTTTAAAATCCAAAACTACCTTATACTTATTTTACAACTACTTTGGGAACTTTTTAACTATTTTACAACTGTTTTATAAACTAATTACTATTTAAACTATTTTGCAATCTTCTAACTATTTTATAACATTTGACTATTTTATAACTATTCTACAACTACTTAACTATTTTACAGTTATCTTACAAACTAATAATTATTTTTCAACTACTTATCTATTTTTAAACTTTTTCAAGCTATTTTCTAATTTTAAGCCGGACAAAGTGCAAACTGTTTATGTTAAATGCCCAATTGAGATAAGAATTGAGTGATAATCCAAATGGGATTGAAGCAATTGAGAATTAAAATGAACGTGAATAAAAAAAAGGATTGATTTAGTTAATAATCAATGATGGTAAATACGTAGGATGCAAGTATATTATTCTATTCGCATAGTGATTTGATCCAGATTCAAGCACAGAATTTCGAGATAGTATAACGATCTGAGTTGGGATTTTTCACTCAATTTTCGACGGTGAACCTGGACAAGGATTATTGATTGGTTCTGGATATTCTCTATCATCGTTATGACTATGCAAGGAGAATGACGGTTTCAGATCAAGAAACCAGATCTGAGTCCGCACTAGGAAGTCGGGTGGACAATACTATTTCGAAAGTGGAATCGTGTGATCGAGTGAGCGATCAGATCGATATAGCGTACGGATGATATATGTACATCGTACGAGTTTGAATGAAATTGATATTGGGAATTTGTGGATAAGTATGTGAAATGGGTTTTTCTGAAATGAAAATATATTTTGTGAAATATATGATGAAATAAAGTGGAAATTAGATATTTCTATTGTAAAAATTTACTTTATCGAAGTAAGTAATATGGTAGGTGATTTTATAGAATAATTAAGATTGAATATTGTTTTGGCATAAACAAAGCTATACATCTTTGTTATATAAGATAAATCTCCCCTTATTGAATCGATAGCCAGAAGAAAAGGGTTTTGAAAATATTTGAAGTATAAAAGGGGTTTTATACAAGTTTGAAATGATCCAAAGATTTTTCAAGGTTATATATATCTATATATATAAAGGATCTTATGAGAATGATTTTGGATGAAAGGTTTTTGGAACCTATGGATTTTGGAAAGGCTTTTTATTTTAGGGTAAAATCAATATTTGAATTTGAAAAACCTAGTTTGAGAATTATCGATTTTGGGATAATTGATTTTGAGAAAAAGAGATTTATATGAGATTCATACTAGGTGTATGATTTGGAAGATACTATATGTGTATAGTATAAAGTGTTTTAAAAATGACTCTGGAGAAAAAGGCGCTCCCTTAGAATGAACTTCTTAGGAGTATCATAGGTTAGTACTGCCTTGAGCCTCAAAGGGGGAGGTTCTAAAGTTGATCCTGTGAGGAGTCTGGACAAACTAGTTCCTAAGGATTATTGGGTAGCAAAAGTCGAGGGCACTGACGCCTATAGGGGCATTTGGGTTATGCTGTGATGATAGTGTAACTCGATGTCGCTGCGATCTACTGTGGACCATAGCAGAAATCGTGTGGAGGTGAGTGTCAATGGTCTACGCTTGATTTTTTCGGGAAGGCAACGTAACATCGGTAGACTGCGATCTATGGTCGAGTGGAGTGGAGAAGTTTTATTTTTTTGGCAGCAAAATTCGTGGGCGCTGAGGCCTACAGTTATATGGGTTTTTGCTGTGACAGCAACGTAACCCCGGTTGTAGATGCGATCTGTAGCGGGTTCCATGGCGTAATCGAGGGGCACGGAGTACCTACAGTTATCTGTGGATTTTGCCGGGAAGGCAACGTAACCATCGGGTTAACTACGACCGTGGATGGCGGTGATGATTTCCAGAGCATTATCAACTAAGATATTTCCTCTATTTTCAAAAATGTTTTCTATATTTTCAGTAAAATTGTTTTCCAAGTATTTTCACTTGGTGTTGGAAACAGGTCTGCTAATTACTTCTGAATTTTCAGTCTTACGCCTAATCAACGTATGATCGAATTTCTATGAGAACAAGGATGGACTGGTTGAGACATCGAGTTATTAAAGTATCTTTATAAAACTATTCTATAATATTTTAAATTGTTTTAAAATTTATCAAAGAATAATTTTTCGAATAATAATCATTTTAATGAATTCTGGCTTTGATCCTTTTCGAGGACGAAAAGATTCAAAGGGGGGAGAAATGTGATATCCCGGAATTTCAAACAAATTTAAAATGTGACAATCTCTTTTATAAATTAATTAAAATTGATAAAATTGTTATTTTAAACAATAATAATAATTGTTTTGTATATATATAGATTTTTATGGAAATTATTTTATACAAGTTGAAACTGTATTTGTTTAAATACATGTATATATCAAATTGATTTTTAAATTGAATATGAAATTTAATTTGAATTTGGAAATTTTAGTTGAGATTCAGAAGATAGTTATTTATATCTTAAATCATACTTTGGTTTTAAAATGTATTTTCATGATTTAATTTAGAACATAAAATTGTTTTATAGTATTTTCTTTTTAAAGAGATTTATTTATATAAATTAAAATATGTATTTATAAATTAGAAAATTAATTATAAAAGCTTTATAAAACATTTAAAATCTAATTTTGCATGAAAGTAACATGTGTTAACAAATCAAGTATGTTTTGAGACAAGTGTTACTTCCATTTACAAGTGTCACATTTTTATTTTATTTTCTTTAATTTTAGTAAATCAAAAATTAAATCCATATAACCTTACTTCTTCTTCATTCATTTTCCCCCTATCTCATTTTCTAAAAGCAAGTGAAATAAGCCATTAATTTACAAACCAGAAAATTTTATCAACTTCCACCTTTTCAACCAAAAATTAAAACAACGAATCAAGTTTATTTCCAAAATTCTAAATTTGCAAACAAATTTCAAAGCCTGGTATCAAACAAGCACTTTTCTGTGATTTCTAAATCTTCTTCAATTCAGTTGCTTTTTAAAAGAACCTGATCATTTCAACCAAGCACAAGAGCAAATCAAATCATTCAACAACTAAATCAAATTCCAGATTTCAAGCAAGTTTTATTCAAATTAAAGTTTTAAGTTTTAGTTTCAAGGATCTACAGTCCAAAGTTTTCTAGTTTCAACATCACAAAAAATTAGTCTCTGCACATTAATCTGGTGAGTAAGCTCTACTTTGTTTTTATTTTAAATCTGGATGCATGGATGAAATTTGGAAGTTTGATGTAAAGTTGTGTGCATGATGATGGATTGAATGTATATGAATGTAACTGGGTGTAAGCATTGATATCTCAGTGTTCTTCTCTGTTCCAAAAATACAGAGTTCAAATTTAAAAAAAATTCAATTCCTCTTATTCTAATCTTTGTTAGGCTAGGGTATTTAAACAAAATATGTTTGTTTAAGATTAAACTAAGTTTTAAAAATATTTTTAAGTTTAATAAATAGAAGTATTATCCAGGAAGAATAAAAAGAACAGAGGAACTTTAGTTTATGATAAAAATCAAATACATTGATTTGTAAATTCATTTTCATAATCTGAATCCGCTTTACAAAATATGATTTTTAAAACAAAAATCATGAATTTTAGTTGGATTTTAGGGTTGCATTTTGGTGATGACCAGAGAAGTGTTTTTGATCAATTTGCGGCGACTAGGCAGATTTTGGGTGTCGTGGCTTTCATCGAGGTTAGATTGTCGTCTGGAGAGATGGGGAAAAATGGTGGAAACGGTGTACAGTCGCCGTGGTGGCAGCGATAGACCGATGGGGTTTTAATCCCTAGTTCTTCCTGGTTTTGAAGAATTGGTCACTGTGGATTCTTTGATGCATCGAGCTGCAAGTGGATTGGGGAAGTGATGGCATAAAGTCTAGTAATTTCATTGGCGAAGTTTCGATGGCTCCGGTGACAGGCGATGGTGGTTCGAGGAGTTTTATGATAGTGGTGAGTTTCCAGTTTTCAACTGGAAGACTCGTTTTCGTTTCTGGGCTTCGTGACTATTGTTCGAGTGTCGAAATTGATTAGAGGGTTCGACATCGTCATGTGGAGCGATCCGCCGGAGGTAGCGGCGCCGTAGTTGGTCTGTGCACGTGCATGGCAACAATGTGGTGTTAGGGAAGTTTGAGTTTGTGAGACTTGTAGGGTAACTCGAGTTTGTGGGGTGTTTTCTCGAGTTCATACCTGAGTGACTGTTCGTGTGTTTTGAACCATGTAGCATATTTTAAACTTAACCAAAATTTAAAGAAAAATTGAAGATGAAGAGAAAACTCGAGTTGACACTCGAGTCTGGAACATGTTAAACCCGAAGCGAATTTTGAGAATGTTTAAAAAAAAAATTTTGAAAGCTAGTTTTAGAATTTAAATTAAAATTTGATTTGAACTATTATATAAAAGATGTTTTAAACTATTTTGATTAAAAGTTTTATGCTTTGTTGAATTTAATATGAGGAATGTTAAGTATTTTTAAAACTTAATTTTTAAAAGAGTTAAGGTAAAAATTAAGATAAAATGTTTTTAAACGTGTATTAATTAAAGATAAGTAATTAATGAAAATATTTTATCTTGGAAGTTAATTAAGGATTTATGATTAAAGATTAATTTAAGGAAGTAACTAAAGTTTTATTGATTTATTTAATTAATTAAAATTTTTGGATTAATTAATTTATAAAGGTTTAATAAATTAATTATGGATAAATTAATTGTTAATTAATTAATTTAATTAAGTAATTAAGATTAATTTATTTATAATTACAGGTTAATTGATTAATTTATTAAAGATCAATTTATCAATGATTAGTAATTAATTAATTAAGTGGTTAGTGATTAATTAGTTAATAATTAAGAATTAATTAATTATGTGATTAAGATTAATTATTTATGGATAATTAATTAAGTAATTAAGATAAATTAACTTATAATTTAAAGTGAATTAATTAAGCAATTAAGATTAATTAATTGTTAATTAAGGATTAATTAACTGATAATTAGGGATTAATTAACCGGTAATTAGGGATTAATTAATGTGTGACTAAGTTTTATTAATTAATAATTAAGGTTATTAATTAATAGTTAAATAAAAGTTATAAATATTAATTAATTGATTATGAGGTTATTAAGAAGTGACTAATTAATTAAATGATTAATTAATGATTTATTAAGCAAGGTTAAGTGATAATTCTTGAGTAATTAATTTAATTTGAATTAATTAAGTTAATTATAATACAGATTAAAAGTCCTTGCTTATGGATGATTGTTTTGAGTAGAATGTCTGGATTTGTTGATATCTATTGGAGGATAATCTGTGATATTCTGTGATTAATTAAGTAATTAAGGAAAATTTCTTAAGCAAAATAATTAAGAATGATTAATTAATTCAAATGGTTGTAGTTAATTAATGATTACTTAAGCAGGGATGGGTGATTAGTTCTTAAGTGATTAATTTAATTTGATTTAATTAAATTACTTATAGTTTGGATTAATAAGCCTTGCTTATAGTTGATTAATTGTATCAATTGCCTTGGGTAATTTGATATCCATGATATGTGATTTGTCATGATGTGTGAGATGAAATGTTTGGTTGAACTGAGATAATATGGATTTTCTTTTTGTAATGAAATCGCCATATGAGTATGTTACTCTAAATATGAATTGAATGGTTTCACTTAAATTTGGGTTAATAATGGTATTGAATTCGAAGAGACCGGGGTCGGGTATCAGTAAATACCCGAACCCACTTCCATTTGTAACCTACAATGATTCTTTATATATTGATATGTGGAGTCAATAGGCTGAAATGGAATAATTTAAATGACTAGACCATATGAAACTGAGTAAGGTACTTAGAGATTTATTTGTGAATATAAGTGTTGATTATAACAAGTTGTGAACTTGTAGTGACGATCGAGTTACCCCGGGTTTATATTTATGGTTTGAACTTAGTATTTCAAATTGTATGGGTTTACTCATGCTGGTTTCCAGCCTGATCCGGGTGTTACTTTGATGTAATGCTCGGGTCAAATCGAGTATTACTGATTTTCAGGAAAGGAGGTTCTGGAGCTCAGGAAGCGAGCTAGATGGCGGGAACGTATGGAGTGTATCCGCTGTGATATTGTAGTTTATCTAGGACATGTGGATTGTATCTGTCCAGTGTTTGTATATACGTTGTAACTCTTGTAACTCTGATGTAGAAAAGTGTAATTTGACAAGTACAGTTTTCTTTGTAAACTGATGTTATTTATATTTTATCCTCTGCGAATGTGAGATTGTGTTTTGGTGTTTCTGTTCTTCTTCTTCTTCTTTCCCTTTTCTACTTTTCTCTAACTATCTGGAATTTTCAAGATCGAAAATTCCGGGTCGTTACACCCCTGAGTGCGAACCAGAGTATAAATGACTTGAAATCTCCAAGTCCCCTGAGTACGGACTGGAGTACTCTGAGTCCCCTGAGTGCGACCAGAATATAAACGACTTAAAATCTCCGAGTCCCATGATTGCGGAATGGAGTACTCTGAGTCCCCTGAGTGCAGACTGGAGTGCTTTGAGTCCCCTGAGTGCGGACCAGAATATAAACGACTTAAAAATCTCTAAGTCCCCAGAGAGCGGACTGAAGTCCTCTGAATCCCCACAGTGCGGATTGGAGTATAAACGGTTTAAATTCTCTAAGTCCCCGGAGTGCGAATTAGGACACAAATGACTTGAAGTCATCAAGTCCTTGGCATAGGGACAGAAAATTACTCGAAACATGGAATAAAGGATGTATAATTCCAAAGAGTTTCCGACTTATATGAAGTTGAATTGAGAAGTTTATGTAACTCACAATAGCTTGGGTTTCGACCACAATCATATGAAAGACGAACAATAAAATTCTTGTGAAAGAAAAAGAACTAAGCTTTATTCATTCAAAAATAAGTTTCTACTACAACTCCTCCAAAACTCGTAATCAAAAGTCTATTTACATGGACTACGAAAATAAATAAAAATAATTACATAATCTAAACTAACTCTCGTTGAACGAGAGTAATAATTACTTCTTGGATTTCTTCAACTTCTTTCCCTCCTTCGTCTTCTCAAACGACTCCTCTCCCGTGCGTTTTCCCTTGGAAATTTTCTTTGATGGGGAGGTAACAACCGAAGAAGCACAAGGAACCTCTATGGCCTGGACCCACCAGGGAGGATGACCTTCAACGGCTTATTCAAAAGATCATCTAGGTCCACGACTCGAGGCTCGACTTTGATTTTAGCCGTCCTTTTCTTTTCCTCCTCGAGCTGCTTCTTTATGCTCATTTTAGAAGTATGATCAGAGGCGCTTGTGATCTCGATTTCATAACTTCCCTCAATGGGAGATGAAGTCTCAGACTTATCCTCATCAAGCGCCCCGATCACCTGAGCATCTGGACCGGGAGTCTCTCCTGCGTGAGTAGCCTCACTTATTTTCCCCTTCACCTCCATGGCGTCATCGCTCCTTGGAGTGGGCTCAGGATCAGAACGGCCTGCGCAAAATCATGGAAAACAAACATTAGAATATAGTGACCTCTCATCAAAAACGATGACTATTGGAATTTTAAAATGAAGGGTTGCATACAGGCTTTTGGCTGACTCTCAGGTGTCCGAGGGGTCTCACCCTCTGGAATGGGAGATAGAATGTGAACGCCGAGGCCAGGGTCCTCCGGGTCATAACCAACATGTTGCTCAAATGGATCAAGTGCCGACCGATCAGCCGACTGAGTAGGAGCATGAGCTGGAGACTCGGTCCTGGATGGACCGGCAATAACATCTTTCCCTTTCGATGAGGAGGAGCCTTTGCAGTAAAGAGCCTTCGCCGCAGACAGGTCTGAAGGCTCGTTCCTCCTAAGATATTCTTTTATTATAGCATCTTCATCGACCTCCTCGGTGCCAAGTTTGACCTTCCTAATTTTTATTAAAGTCTCCCACGCCTCAGCTAGGGATTCGAGGTAGCCCTCACCCACAAAATTTAAGTCCCAATGCATGAGGATACAGGCGTTGAATTCTACAATCAGCGGGTCGAACATGCATTTGACCTCCTCCCTACTAGCCTCTTTAGCCACCTCAAGGCGAGAGTCAATCTCCGCATATGCTATTTTCTTGCCCTCTTTACGGGCTTCATCCTTTAGCATCCCGACTTTAGAAAGATCGTTGTCAAGCTTCGCCTTCAGAAGTCATGTAGCAGCGATCTCGTTGCAATATCGTTGCGCCTCTTCTTGGGCAACAGTCTTCTCCTCTCTTTCTTTGCGGAGTTGATCCTCCAGTTATTTGACTCGGAGGGCAAATGCATCTCTTTCCTTCTGCACTGAATCCTTCTCTAAAGCCAGGTCCCCACGGCGTTGGACCACCTCATCAATTTCTTTTTTATGAGTTGTCTCCAGGCGACTAACGACTTCCGCTGTATCTTTAGCGCTTTGTTTGGTGGTTTCAAGTTGAGATTTGTAAGAAGAAAGCTCTTCGTCCCGAGCTTTAACAATATCTTTATCATGGATAGCCTTGAGCTTCAAGCGATCAATTTCATGCTGACGCTCAATGGAGACTTCTGAAACTTTTTTGGCTAAGTGCATGAATTCATCGTGCTAAACATAGACATCATTAGTGTAATAATAGCGCTTTGCTTGACATGTCCTGGAATCTGGTGAATCGTCGGAAGAAATTTTAAGCCATCGAAGCATATTTTTGGAAACGAGACTTTAAGCTTAGAAAGTCAATCTTCTACCGATGGATCAGATAAAGGAGCAAGAGGAGTCTGCTTGGAGACTGCAGGTGTTCTGTGGGGATCTCGAGATTGCCTGGTACTTGATGAACCGGAGTTTTGATCCCGATGGGCCTCAGGCTGGGACCCCTTATGTGTACGTTTCTCTTTGCTATGCTCCGGTTGAGAAGGAGTATCACGAGGGTAGGAGGGCTGACTATAAGTTTTTCTTCGGTAGGACGATTCTCGACGGTGGTAGTCTCGATCGCCGGAGTTGTCTTTATCTCGACGCTTGCCGGAACCCGAATCACGGCCGGATTGGTGAAAAATCGATGAACCACATAGGCGGTCGAGTCCATGTGTACGCCCCATGTCATTTATACAGAATTTAAATAACGAAAAGTTAGCAAGGAGTAGAGTGATGACAAAAAATTTAGTGCAAGGTGAAGTGCATGTGTTTGTGTGTGTCCTAGTGTTTCCCCCCGACTGGCCAGTTTCTTTACTAATAGGAGTTTTTTCTCCCTGGTCTTGGGCTCGAGCGCACGTATCGCCTCTCGCAGGCGAATGAAACTTAAGGGCCTTTGGATTGCCAAAATCATAGTTGAGCAGATCATCAGGTATGGTAAGGTTCGACAGGCTTTCAGAGAGCTTTCTATGTGCTGCGAGGAAGCTTCTTTTTCTATTGGAATAAGGGTAACCTTAGAAGTTCCGCCACTGTTTTCTTCCTCGGCTTGTATGTCAGTTTCTTATTCCCCTTCGAAGAGAAGGTGTCGTTTCAATGTCATGAACTTCAACTATAGGATCCCGAGATGAACTAACATTTTCGCCCTGTACTACGGGCTTTTCAGCTTCTTTAATCTCCCCCTCCTCTGATGTGTCAGGGGTGTTATGCGCTGAAGACCCAGCCTGTTGTTTTCCTTTGCCCGAAGCAGGACTGTTTAGTGCGACACCTTGAGGGAGGCTTATTCGGCGACCTTCCACCAGCAGCCCAAACTTCGTGAGTAACTCATTTGAAATGACAGATCTATTGTCCCGGTCTTCAGCGGGGATAGCTCGGATAACTTCGACAGCTTCAGAGCAGCCAAAGCCTTTGGGACGAGGGTTGATACCTGTGAAAGTAGATGAAGAGTCAGAAAAGATGAAAATTTCGCCAAATTCCAGGATTGATTTGGAAAGGGAACTTACTTCCTTCTACCCATCTCCTTGCAAATCCAGAAGGACAACGCATGTAGAACCACTCTTGCTTGTATTGGGAAAACTTGCTCCATGCCCCAGTCGTGATTTGGCATTTTCTATGTGGCTCGAGCAATAAAAAAGATGGGCTATCTAACCGTCTCTTGAAGCGATAGATATAGCGTATATCTCTTAGAGTCGGTTGCCTGAAAAGCACACTCATAAAGAGAATGCAAGTGTCGTATATGAATGCATGACTATTTGGATGTAATTGTCAAGGAGTGATCTCAATGTACTATAACAGGTCTCGAAGATAGGGGTTGAATGGCGGAATGCTACCGACCCAGCACATGAATCTGTTGCAGGCTGTATACCCGACTGGGGGCAAGTGGGGACGATCCCGTCCTGACGGAACTAACACATCGTCGAAGGGGACTCCATGGACTGAGCATATCCGACGGAGCATACTTTCATTAATCTTTGAGGGTTGGGAATCGATTGGATCGTCTAAGAAGATTGCTGCCTCCAGGGCATTGGGAGCCAAGTCGACAGATGCGATCGCAGGGCTCGGCAAGTCTAGTGCGGAAATAGTTGACGGATTTGAACCTACTACTTCTTGCCAAGAGGATGGCCCGGGTCTGTCCGAGATCGTTGTAGAACTAGATTTCTTAGACATCCCTATGAAGATTGAATCTGATAAAACACCTGTTTGAACAATACTTGAAAAACAATCGGCGTTAGACTTAAGGACATAAATATCCCCCCGTGTGGTGTGTGAACTAGTGCGATCATTCGAATGAAAGTGCAAAGAAATTAAAAGTCACTGGATTGGTGAAATAAAGATAAACTTCGAACTATCATCTTCGAAGACCGTCATCGCTGAACGTCTACGAGAGCTTATCGTAAGATAGTTTATGTTTTAAACTCGGCATCGACACTGCATATGAAAGGTTATTAACTATTAAGCAAGTTAAGTTCAAGTTTACAGTTGTCTAAACACGGGAGTTATCAGTCCGGATTGTCCGTTATGCTTAGTTGTGTAAGTTTATCATTGTTTATTGTCATATATTCAGGCATGAGATGTGCTGAGTCAACTATGCATTAGGTTCGACTAGTGTTGCTATTGTGTATAACTCTTCCACTTTTCCTCTCCACCGTTCGACATTCAGCTAGTCATGCCGAAACGCATCCATGCCGAGCTGCCTCGCTCGACACTTCACCCTCAACACCAACACTCTTCTACCTATCCACTTCGTCGTTCGGCATTCGTCTAGTCGGGCCGAACCGCAATCACACTGAGCCGCTTCGCTCCGCATTTTGCCTAGCTCCTACTTTTCTTCAACACTCCTTCATGCCTCGTTCGGCATAAAAGAATCGTGCCAAGCCAAGTGCATACCGAGCCGCGTCGCTCGGCATCCAAACTTAACCCTCGCTTCTTCTCCGTTCTCCCTCTTTCCTCGCTCGGCATAACTCACTACCCTTCTCCAATTTCTCTTCGCCGCTCGGCATGCAAGAGTAATGCCGAGCCATGGCCTTCTCTTTTCCGAATCTCACGCCATGCTCTATTTATATCACCAGACTTTACTACTCCTTACTCCCTCATATCCTAAACACCTTTAACACTTCTTCCCTTCCATCACTCCGCCTAGCCCTAAAACGTGTTTTGACCTCGAATTCGATGTCCTTATCCACGCGGTTCCAACTATCCTCAGTCTTACAAAGATTCATGAGTTTGAATCTCGTGTTATGTTTCCTCTTCGAGATAACATGTTTAAAGTTAAGGCCATTATCTAAGAAGTAACTTGAAGCTTAGGGATATTCTAGAGTAGGAAGCGCGATTCTGGTCGGGTTCTTTGACTTGCGAAAAGAGGTGAGGCAACTTGTTGATTTTGAGAAAGGAAGGGAAAGGTAAATAGTTTGCAGGAGTTTGAGACAAATGTGTAGGTTGTGAAGATTAGAAGTAAAAGTAAAAGGAGGAAGAAGAAGTCTCGGCTTAAATAGAGAGAAAGGAAGTCGAATGGACAATGACAGGTAGAACAGGTCAATACACCACCCTCGCTCGGCATTATGTCGTCCGGCATTTTCATGCCACTCGGTATTAGTGTATCGTTCGGCATTAGTATGCCGCTCAGAATTCATTGCCTCATTCGGCATTCGACAGGTCAAAGAAAATCGTTATCTAATGACAGAATGGGGACTCTAAAGGGAAACACGTAGTGCTAATGGTTCAAAGCGTGTCATGATCATCCACATGACACACTTTGCGGGAAAGTGTTATCCGGTGGTTTGACCGAGTAACAAGATTCTTAGTGTAGAAGGCTCGTTCGGAATTGAAGGCCATTCGGCACAGCATGGTCATTCGGCATTCCATATCGTTCGGCATCCCATATCGTTTGGCACGAGCCTCGTTAGGCGGAGAAGCCTCGATCGGCATTCAACACCGTTCGGCATAGCAGAGTCGTTCGGCATGAACCTCGTTTGGCATTGCAAGGTCGTCCGGCATAGCAAGGTTGCTCGGCATAGCAAGGTCGCTCGGCATAGCAAGGTCGCATGGCATAGCAGCCTCATTCGGCATTCCAGCCTCGTTCAGCATTCCAGCCTCGTTCGGCATTCTAGCCTCATTCGGCCTACACACTTCACTCAACACACTACCTCATCCGACTTGGAGATATGGCTCGGCATTTCACGATCGGCATATGTGACTCGGCAAACAGAAGTCACACTCACCATGGGCCGAGGTATCTTGCTCTTAGGTCCATTAGGGAAGTCCAACCCATCTTCGTCTATAAATAGAGGGGCAGGGGCACAGTGAAAGGGACATTTTTTCGAGAACACCAGCAAGACTCTACCGCATTTAAGACTCATTCTTTTTACTTAGCAATTGTATTCAAATAGTTGGTGTACGGATTGTATCAGTAATTAATTGTCTAGTAAAGCAATAAAGATTAACTTCAAAGTGGACGTAGGCAGATACGCCGAACTACTATAAATCTGGTGTTCTTGTCTCCGCGTTTAATTTAGCATACTTTTCTCTGTCTAAATTTACTTTCTTTATTAATCTCTCTACACAATCTTTCTTAAGGGTGTTAGTGACCAATTCTGGTGCTAACAAGTACATATAGGAGTATGCCCTATGGATAATTATGCAATTTTTTACATATATCTAACTTGATAACCAATCTTTTTCGAAACAAATCGCATTTCCTTTCTATTATACACTTGATATAATGTGTTATATTAATTAATTAATTTAATTAAAAGTATATTTAATAGAAAATCCATAAATGGTATGTTTGTGACCGTAGTTATAAAATGTTTTAACCATGAGTAATTTATCACAATAAAAAAACCATTTTAAATATTTCTAGTCAAGATGTATCGAGACTGGATATCGATACATCCTTTGAAACTAGAGTGCTTAATGCTCTCCAAATGTTAGGCAGTGTATTACTCATGACCGCTGAAGGCATCAATGATAGAGTAAGGGGTATGCCTTATGGGCAATTATGTAATTTATTACATATATCTAACTCGTTGACCAATCTTGGTCGAAATAAAGGTATTTTCTTTCTATTATATACTTGATATAATCTAGTTATATTAATTAATCAATTTAATTAAAAGTATATTTAGTAGAAAATCCACAAATGGTATGTTTAGTGATAGTAGTTACAAAGTGTTGTAATGGTGAGTAATTTATCACAATAAACCAAATATACCATTTTAAGTGTTCCTAGTCAAGATGCATCGAGACTGGATATTGATGTATCTCTTGAGATTAGAGTATGTAACGCTCTACAAGTGTTGGGCAGTGTATTACTCATGACTACCGGGGGCACCTAGGGGTTATGTACTAATAGTTATTTGATAACTATGGAACGACTCACTCGATAGTTTTCTGTTAGTTAATATAACTAAGGTCAAACAGAAAATGTCGATGTGACTGATTTACACAGTTCTCTCGACTTGAGAATACCGTGGATCTTCAATATGAAATCTCCGCTTTGATTATAGTCAAATCATGATATGGAATTCCATCGAGTGACTATAGTTGGGTTGAGTGGAAGTATTGGAAGTGAAGCACTATTCAAAAGAGGATTCTTCTCCTCGGTTATATGGGGTTAGTATCATGGTCAACTCAAGTCAACTCAAAGTCAAAGTCTCTAGCCAGAGCATTTTAGTTAATAATAATTGTTATTATTGAACCAAAGACTTTTTGTTTGGACTATAAAGTTGAATGTGGATGATATTGGAATTTTGACCATTATCAAGTTCCATAAATCCTAATATGATATAATTTTGACGAAAAGAATTAGTGTAAATAATTGTCACTATCATGTACCACTTATAATAAGTACAATTTGATTGTTCCAGAAAGACCTGTAAACGATGAATTCAGCCAAACTGTCATACCACCTGCTAAGTGACGTATGGACATTAATATTTGAATTGTTCAATATTAATCGCTGACTGAATTCACACCTATGAGTCGCACAACCGCATTTGTGATTTCTCAAAAAACCACACAGTTCAATTAGTTTGTAAAATGTTGCAAACTAGTTAAATTAATTAATGTTTATGAAATATTAATTATTGTTAATTTATTTGATGTTTTGAATGTTGTTGGTAATTATTTTAATGCATATATAAAAGTTATATTTGTATATATCGATATGTGATATCGTTATAATTTTAAACATGTTTTAAACAATAAAATAATTACATGAAAGTTGTTTTCTTTTGTTTGGAAAATTTGCATATTTGGAATGTGTTTGAATCAACCATATTGGTAAGAGAAGGAAATCAATTAATGAGATTAATTGAAATTTAAAAAGAGGAAATAAAGGAGGAAGCTTTAAGAGAAGAGTAGAAAAAGGTTCATTTAATTCTATTAAAAAAAACCTTCTCATTTTTGAAAGTATAGAGAACAGAACATGACTTTCATTTTTGTTCTCTTTTCTTCGTCTTCCCTGTCATTCGTTCATGGCTGAAACTTCATCCAAAAGAAATCTTCAACAAAAATTCAAATCAACATCAAACTAAACTAAAAAGGTGGTTCATTCTTCTCTTGCAAAGTGGGATGGTGATTTGTTTGAAATCTGAGGAGAAGCCACAAATCAAGGCGTGATGAAGGGTAAGATCCATCGGATCTTGAGAGTGATCAATTAGATCTAGGTATTGTTCTATAATTCAAGATGTTTCTACATGCTTCAGCCTAAGGTAATTATACATGTTTATAATTCTATATTTACATATCTTATAATTTGTTCATATCCCCTTAATCTCTATCTTTACCTTCTGTTCATACTTGTGAATTTGAACCTTCATTTGAATATCTTCGTTCCCTTGCTTGAATCGGTTGTTTTATCATGTTAAAATATAGAATGTTTTCTTTTGTTCACTGCTATATTATTATGAATTATAATATCTCATTTTCTGTCTCATGTATGATTGTTTGATTAATTAATTAAACATAGATCCAGGCCTTCTTAATTTTATTTTCTGCACTCTATGTTATTGTTTTTAAAGTTTGTTTAATGGAGCTTTACACTGAAAGTCCCTATTTTTGATGTTGTTGTAAGAAAAGTCCCTATGATAATGAGTATGTAAATTAAGTCCCTATTTTTTCTAAATCAGAAAGCGCAAACTATCTTGCGCTTTCCTTATAGAAAGTGCAAGTTAATTTGCGCTTTTCAAAAATTTAAATTTGTTTGAAATTTTCAAAATTTTCAAAAAAAATTCAAAATAAAAAACGCAAAGTAGCTTGCGCTTTCCTAATAAAAAGTGCAAGTTAACTTGCGCTTTTCAAAAATTTTAAAATTTTCGAAGATTTAAAAATTTTCAAAAAAAATTTCAAAATTTTCAAACATTACAAAAAAAAATTCCAAATAAAAGCACAAACTAGCTTGCGCTTTCCTGATAGAAAGCTTAGTTACCTTGTGCTTTTTAAAAATTTCAAAAGTTTCAAAATTTTCAAAAAAAATTCATAGTCAAAAAGTTGCTAGTTAGCTTGCATTTCCCATCAAAAAAAAATGCAAAACATCTTGCGTTTTTTATTTTTTAAAAAATAGGAACTAAATTTACATATTCATATCTATAGGGACTTTTCTTATATCAACATTAAAAACAGGGACCTGTAGTTCTTTTCTGGTTGTTTAATCTAGATCTAGATCTTCTTATCTCAAATCTATATAGCCTATGTTGTTTGATTATGTTGTTTAAAAAAATGAACATAATTGAACTTTGAATTATTTCTTTTCATAATTTAATTTTTCATATCAAAAGGTTTACACTAGAATATTTAGACATGAGTTGCTATGTAAAACTTAGTAATAAGCGCATAATTAATCTTTGTCATCCAATTAATATGATGTTTTAATTGTCATGTTTCAAAAATAAACAGTAAATATTTAGAAATGAATATTTGATATTTGGTATGCGTATATTGAAGCATAGCAAGTGGCAAATTTTCATTTGAAAATTTGAAAGTTTGTTCAGTTGTGGAATTTTAAATTTCAAATTTTAAATTAGTTAAATTACTGGAAATTAACTTTTTTTTTAAATCTGAGTATTTTTATATAAGAAAAATGTAAATCGTTTTCTAAGTGAGACATCATAATTCGTTTCGTCAAATTTGGAATGCTCTAGCTCCGTTTATATTATTTTCTACATTTTAGCAGTATACTTGACAGCGAATATCGAGTTTTGAGAGGAGGGTCATGCCATTTATATCTATGTACCATCTTGTTCGTCTCATCGTGCTGATCTCCGTAGTTTATTCATTTGTATATTTCGGCGTCCGGTATGTGACGAAATCTGCAAAATGATTAGCCGTATGGTACCCATTTTAGGCCTTTGGGTTCTTTATCCTTTCATCTATCTATAATGGATTTTAGAACAAAGGTAAAGTTCCAAAATTCAAAAGAAATCGAAATGAAAGAAGATCCTAACAAAGAATTTCAAGCTTGAATGAAGATAATTCTATAACTAATTTTACCCATTCTAGGGTATTACTACCATATCTCTAATGAGTTTTTACTCTATATGCTAAGTTTTTCCTAAACCAAAATTCTGATACGAACCATAACGACCCGCTATTTCGAACTATTCAAATTGACAATAATCCACACATGTCAGATTTGAATTGCTCAAGACAACATATTGTTAATTTATATTTGGCAAAACTTAAAATATACAGTAAATAAATCAATTATAGAGTCACAGACATAGAATAATACAACAATAAGCAGCGGAATAGATAAATAGTAGTGCATGAAGCTGGTACAGAACATCATAGTCTAAAACAAAATACAATAGAAATTCAAATATAAGGAATCTCTAGTACATAAGAAAATGACAAGTCTTAACATAAAACTGGAAATAACCGAAAGCTGAATAGATATAAGACAGATCTTCAAGCAAAGCTCCAAGCTCCAAAGCTGACAAAGCTGAGTCTCAAATGTTGTGACACTCAGTCTGACCCGAGCATAAAGCAAAATACAAAACACTCGAGTTAGGATTAACATTCTTATGCCAGTAAATCAACTCAAGTGAAATGTCCACGTGAAATGCAATATAACTTAAAAGATGTTGGGGTTCCATCCTTTAAGGATCTGTTAAACTATTTAAAAACATAGTACAATATGATACATAGATAATGTCTTAAGTAAAGTAAAATATTAAAATAGTGTTAAGGCGTTACCCATATCTTCGTTAACACACACACACATAGATATATACATATATATATAATATTCCCGTAGTCTATACAGATACTGTAAGATCCACCAAACCGATGGGATACCCAGTAAGCACTTCATAGGTATGGTACAAACCAAACTTGTAATGCGAGCGATAAGGCATGTGACAAGGCACGCGCGCAATGCCAGGGTAGGATTCTACCGTTTGCACTCTCGGATTGGTGGTGATGGATAGCGGCTACTACCGCCCACCTCGAGACACACTCCCAGATCAAAGATTCACCCAATCAAATCACAAAGTAATAGATGTGGTATCGAAGAAGCATGCTTGATCGGAGGTGCAACCTTACTTGACCTGATATAGCTCATGTTTTAGTCACATCAAGCTGACCTGAGGGGGTCTAGACTGCATTCATACCTGACGTTCGCCAAACGACCTACTTTTTTTTGGATTCTCCACCACGTGTATAGTTGTTAAAGTGGTTTTCTGTATTGGCAAAGAGTATGACAATATCCGATCCCGTTCTCTTTGACAACCAAACGTTTTTTCACACCGTGGTCATTTCATATCAAACAGTTCACACTTCGTATCAAAATATCATATTCATTTCAAAATCACATCACTTTCAAAATCGTATACACTTTCGAAATCATATCATTTTCGAAATCATATTCACTTTAAATTATAATTCACTTTAAATTATAATTCACTTTAAATGATAGCTCACTTCCAAAACCATAACCACAAAATAGGTTAAACCATCATATCAAAGTATTCACATTTAAATCCATTAATCGAAATCATAACAGTTCCAACTTAACAGTTTGAATATAGTTTATATATTGGAAACATTATAAAATAAAATAGTTTATGTCTAAAAATTGGTCATAGATTAAAATAGTATATATATTAAAATAGTTTATAAATAAAAATATATATATTATATATAAAATTGTTTACAAATTTAATATAATACATATTAAAATAGTTTATATGTTTAAAAGATTGTATATCGAAAATAGTTTCAAATTAGAATTATTTCTTCCAATTTCACAAATCAATTCAAATCAACTTTAGTTTCACAACTCAATTTAAATCAATTTCAGTTCAACAATTTCAATTGAAAAGGTTAGAGGTTCAATATAAATTCTCATTAAAATCATTCTTAATTTATATCGATTTCAAATCTAGGTTTGAACTATAAATTTAAACCACTTCCAATTCAATAGGTTTCAAAGTTAAATATTCAAACAACTTACAATAACTCAATTTAATAAATTTCATTTATATTTCAAAATTCAACTTTAATTTTATTTAATTTTGAAAATATTCACTTAATCATTTTTAATAACATTTAAATAAAATATCAAATTACAAATTTAAATTAAATCAATGATTAAATATCTAAATTCAACTGTATTTAATTCTAATAACATTCACCAATCACTTTTATAAATATTTAAATAAAATCTCAAATTACACATTTAAATCAAAACTAAATATTCAGTTTTAATTTATTTAAATTCGAAAATACTCATTTAGTCACCTTTAATCAAAATCAAGTTATCAAGTTATAAATTTCATATCTTTAAAATCTCAAAATCAATAAGTCCAAATCAATTCTTATTTAAATTCAATTCTTAAAAATTAAATTTCAAATCAATTTTAATTTATCCTTCCAATCTTAATTTATTAAAGTTACTACAAAATCTATTTTCAAATTATTAATATAAATTCAAACAAATACTTAAAACATATTTCACATACATATGTTAGTTAAATTAAATTCTTATTACATATTATTATATTAATCATTATTAAATTAATTCTTATTATTTAACCTATTTTAAATCTTATTTTATATATTTAAAAACAATAAAATTATACGTAAAATCGTAAAATTTACCCTTTTCAAAACTTAACTTATAAATTTAAAATTTCCAAACATATAATTTAAAAATCTAAATTATACTCATATATTAAAAAACAATCTTTATATTACATTTTAAAAATCAATTTTTATTAAAACCTATATATTTCCTTTCAAAACCTTGGAAATCATTTTTCAAAAATAGACCAACGATGTCCGTATGTAATTTTCTATCCTATGGTCAAGTGATATGGATATTTATCATTTTAATCCGTAATAATTTAATATTTATGGGTACATATCATTCCAACCTGCAATCCCACAATTGGAAGTCGCTTGGGTTTATCATTTCAACCCATAGGGCTATAATATCATTCGGGTATGTACCATTTCAATCCATAGGGAATTTATAAATGAATAAGGAACTTGCAGTGTGAGAATAATGGAATAAAACAACATAACATATCAAATACAAGCATATATAATCATTAACAATTTTAATTTAATATATACATGTTACGGTGTCATATGTTCATTAATATAAGTAAACAATTGCAAATAAGAACATATCATACTTTAACAATTAAATTTCTAACTAATTCAAGTTTTAAAAATATATTCAATCGTCATTTCATATGAATTAAATTTACTTAGTATAAGAATTTTAATCGTAAGTGACCGCTCACCTTTCAATGCTAGAGAAAACAATGGGAATTGAACTCCATGCCTACATGGACACGCACACAAAGGAAAGAAAAAGCTGTTGCGATCAATTCTAGACAGCGGGAAAACAAAAGCAAAGCACGATGAATTAGATGAAACACGAATATATATATATATATGTATGTATGTATGTATATTCAAAGATACCACTACCAAAGAACATACGTACTTCACTAAAAGCATACATGTATGTAGAGCAGGTCGGCAGTGTTCAGGGTGAGCTATCGGTGGATGGGAGTAAGAAGAGTGGCTACCAGGTTGTTAGGCGAGGGGAGGGCTATAGTGGCGGGTTGGAGCATGTTGCGTGGTGGAGATGAAGGGGTATGCTACAATTGGCTGGAGCGGTGGGCTGAGTCTCGGCTGTGAGTTCCACAGGCAGTGTGTGATGGTTGTTCGAAGGCACGTGAGGATGTTGCTTGCGGATGTGACATGGAATGGCGGAGAGGGCTTCCGCGAACAAGCAGAGGAGGTTGTTGGGTAGAAAAGGAGGCAGGGTCTATGATAGGAAGGATTTGGAGAGGCTTCTCGTGGGGTATGTGTTGGAGCAAGTGTCGGGGAAGGGCTCGAGGCGGTGGGCGGATCTGGTTGCTTGGGCTTCAGTGTGCAAGGTGGTGCAAGCGGCTGAGCAAGGACAGATTGGAGGGGCTGAGGCAAAGCAAGGTGAAGGAGGTTAATGGGTTGGCATCGTGGGTTGCATGGCAGAGGGGAAGCGGGATCTGGGTTGTGCAGGCGTGAAGATGAGAGCAGGTTATAGGCTTGGTTGAAGAAAGGACGATCGGAGTAGATTTCAGGTTGCGTGGTGGGCGAATTGTAGGGGTGGGTCGGCAAATGGAAATAGGAGGGGAAGGAGATGAGGTGACGTGTAAGACAAAGCAAAAGGAAACAGGTTTCAAAACAAAGAATGCTAACTTGAATTATATATAAGCACTGTATTATAATTTTTTTCTCAGAATATATAAAAGCAACAGTGAAAAAGATGAGAGGAAGGAAAAAGTTCAGGAACCAGCATATATCAAAGGGGAATTTTGAACGTTAAATATGTTGAATTCAGAGAATATTAAAAGCAATTGGTTGTTAGTTTCAACTGGTAGATAGATGAAAGGACACAGAACTCAAAAGGCCCAAAATGGGTATCGATACTGCTAATCGTTTTTAAGATTTCGCCGCATACCCAACACCGAAATGTACAAATGAATTAACTACAGAGATCGGCGTGATGAGACGAACAAGATGGTCTGCAATATGAGTGACATGACCCTCCTATCAAAACTCGATATTCACTATCAAAAATGCTGCTAAAACGCCGAAAATAATAACGGAGCCAGAGTAGTCCCAATTTGGCAAAACAAATTATGTCATCTCACTCGGAAAATGATTTACACTTTTCTTATATAAAAATATTCAAATTTCAAAAAAAATTATTTCCAGCAATTTAACTAATTTTATATTTAAAATTTATAATTCCACATCTAAACAAACTTTTAAATTTTCAAATGAAAATCTACCAGTTGCTATACTTTAATATATGCATACCAAACATCAAATTTTCATTTCTAAAATTTTATTGCTTATTTTCATGAAAAATTTAGTTAATTACGTTAATTAAAATCGTTAAAATTTCCTGGTCGTTACAATATCACTCAATATAATATACTAAAAATTATGAATATTCAATATAATGTTGTCCTCTACCATATATATTAATAAATTACTTGCAAAGCAAACTCAAGTTAGGGATGTTATATGTAGTATTATTAATATATTGTATAGACGAAGTAAGATAACTATATGTATTTGTTGAGCAAACTCAAGGTACATTTACTATACTTATGCCGTAGCACTGTGGTAGGTATGAGTGAATAATCTCTTTTTATTTATTGAGCAAACTCAAGGTTGAAATGAGATTAGGGCAATGAAAAATAGGTTAGGAGTAGTATGTGATACAACCGATAAGGAATTATCCATCGTTTGTGAGGCTATGATTTGTTGAACAAACTCAAGGTCAGAATACCAAGGAAGACGAATCCTAACACCCACTAGTGAAGTCGAAAGAATTCTATATTTCATCTTAGGGTCTGGAGAAACATAAAAGACTAGTGGGAGCCTTATTAGAAAAATGAAACGGTAACATTTAATCTTTCTAATATTGTAAGAACATATGCTAAATAATGTTATAACTATCTACAATGATAAATTTATGCCTTTAAAATAATTGATAAAATGTTTATCAGTTAATATATACAAACGAACTAAATTGAAAGTTGAAAAATGGAAATATAATACCCATTATTAAATTCCAATTGCATGTTAATGTTTCAACACTCATGCAAGTACCTAACTTTATAACTACTGAATATATACGTGATTTGGTCACTTATGCTTTTATTTGGTCAAGACCACATATTGCATTCCATGAGTTTCGAATTCTAAAAGCAATGCAAGACTATGGATATTTAATCTATATACAATTGCATATAAATGTTATATGGTGAATCGTTACATTTTTTAATATACAATATTTCGGTGAAATTAGTTCATCCGAAAAACCAGATAAACCTTAGTGCAAAATCAAATATTCAATCTAATTTATTACAAAAGGAATTATATTGGGTTAATGTAACACAAGACCAAAAACTACAAGATAGATATAATTACTCGATCGCTGAAATGTCATTTTGATCGGTTTACGTAAAGTGCAACATATTTGATGTCTTTAAATGTTAAGGATAATTGTATGCGCTTTTGTAAAGAGTTTATTATTGTGACGCGCCCCACCTCTATACTCACACTAGCCAAGGACACTACGAGGTAATGTCGTCGACTAGCACGAAGAATAAGGCTGTTGAGGTGCGACTATCTGTGTAATTGCTTTGTGTGAGTATTGATATGTCAAATAGTATTATGTGCATTTCGTTTCAAGAGGAAATCTGACACATCAATAACAAACTCAAAACTACTACACAGTGGTTATGTGATCTTCGAAAACAAATATAAAATAAGCATAACATAAATCATTCACAGATATTCATATCACTAAGGCGGAAACAGATATTAATATAACACATGAAAGTGTACATCAAAGTAGTGGTTGTACAAGATCCACTACACCACAAAAGAATAGGTACAGGTGCTAAACAAAAGATTATGCATACATCAAGGAGTCTCTATCTCGAATGTATAAAAGTAAAAATCACTATGCTAATTAGTTAGCCAAAAGTCAGATGACAGACCCTGATAAGAAGTCAAGCAGAAGCACCTAAGATACCTCAGTCTAACCCGAGTATTATTTAAGAAGAAAATAATAAACGGATCAATCTGGCTATAAATATCATATAAAATGAGATATGATAAGAGATATGTTAACCCGCCTTTTGTCAAGGCCATAAACAGGCAGATTCAACCTAACTAATTTCACGATTATTGAGGCTGAAATATGATGGATTCGGTTCAAAGGGATGAAGTTCACTTGGATGTGCCGCTCGGCGTCGAGGCGAGGTCGTGCCACTCGGCATCGAGGTAAGGTCGTGCCGTTCGGCATCGAGGTAAGGTCCTGCCGTTCGGCATCGAGGTAAGGTCCTGCCGCTCAGCATCGAGGTAAGGTCTTGCCGCTTGGCATCGAGGTGAGGTTTGGACGCTCGGCATCGAGGTAGGATTATGCCGCTCGGCATTGGTGAGGTCAGGGTCGCTCGACATTGGTCAGGTCAGGGTCGCTCGGCATTGGTGGCACAACATTATGGTGTGACCGGTGTGGCTCGGCATTGTGGGGAGGCCGGTGTGGCTCAGCATTGTGGTGAAGCTGGTGTGGCTCGGCATTATGGTGAGGCTGGTGTGGTTCGGCATTGCGGTGAGGCCGGTGTGGCTCGACATTGTGGAGGTATCTGGCTCGGCATTATGGAAGGTCAGGGTCGTTCGGCCTTGGAGGTAGGTGGCTCAGTGGAAGGTCTTGATGGGCCTATACCATTCAAGAAAGCCCAACAACTCAGGATTTTCCTATAAATATAACATATGTGGGTTCAGAAAAAGGGTCTTCTTTCTACTCTTTGACTTTTTATTTCCTAAGGCTAAGGCTACTCCACCACCTTGTAACTATAATCGATTGTTATAGCAATATAAAGGAAGCTTCTGGAGTGGACGTAGGCCAGAGTTAGCTGAACCACTACAAAATCTGTTTATCTCTGTGTTGTGACTGGTATTGGGTGCTTCCATCTGGATTTGGGTGTTAGTGACCAATTTTGGTGCTAACATTTTGGTGCTTTCACTGAGAAGCAAGCACTCAGGGTTTTTGGAGTTAGGAACTTAGATTCTAGAAAGCAATGGCTAGGCCATTAACAAGAAAGCAAGTGACAGAAATGAGCAATCAGGAGGAAAGTCAAGATGCTTCCTCTGAAGCTGGAGCAGGTCAAGCATCCATCTGCATCACCAGAGATGAGATGGAAGCAATGTTGAAAAGACGATAGGAGATGATGCAGGATCTTCTCAAACAATTTGCACGAGCAGGAAATGCAGGAGCTCAGATCCGTGGAGCCGGATCAGAAGCGCTCAACCAGTAAGAAGAGGGAATAGCTCAGCAGGGGGAAACGCCCAATCAAAAGACGGCTATCAATCCGGATGGATGTAGACTCGGGAGTATACCAGCAGGAAATGCTGGACCAATCCATGGAGGGATACCACATGACGCTGTGCAACCAGACACCAACAAGAGTGCAGGAGTACGAGATGAGGAGTACGTGCCAGAATTCCCTCATGAACTCGGGGGGCAGACCGAAGGCAACGGACAAGGATTACAGCTAGGGGACAGCGATAAATTAGCGAAGATGGTCAGACGAGCTGTGAGAGGTGGATTGGTAAATAAAGACTTGAAGGATGTGAATAGAAGTCCCATTACTCCTACTATCAGGCAAGCTAGGAATCCACCGGACTTTAAGCTACCAACGTTGGATATGTATGATGGGAGAACGGATCCCACCGTTCACCTGACGAGGTACATGAGGCATATGAAGGTACTGGGGGCATCGGATGAGGTCGTGGCTCGATGCTTCCCATATTTGATGGATATCGCAGCTATGTGGTTCAGATAGCTGGAGAGTGGTTCTATCGGCACATGGACGGAGCTGATAGAAAGGTTTATGAGATAGTTTCGAGCCTATATAGTCAGACCTAAGGACGTAATGACCCTGACATCGATGAAGCAATGGAAGGGAGAGTCACTCAGGAACTTCTTAACTAGATTCAATGCAGCGGTAGCCTCAGTGGATCGACTCGATCTGTCAATGGTTTTGATGACAGCAGTCTCAGGAATCGTGGATAATTTGGATTTTAAGATATCATTGGAACGGGACTCACTGAGGGATCTCAGGGAGTTCTACCATGAGGCGGAAAGGTTCCTGAAATAGAAGGATGCGTAGGCTGAGAGAGTAGGGAGAGAGGCTGAATCTTATGCAGTGAGGGGTGGAGGTCCACCCAAGGAGGATCCAAGTAAAGACGATAAAGGAAAACGAATGGCAACGGTGGCACTTCGATGAGGCCTCGAAGGGAGTCAAATTTTTATTCATACACAGACTTAACTGAGACTCTAGAAAGGATTTACTTGGATACTCGAGGGCGCCTCCAATATCGAAGGCCGGCAAAGAGAGAGCCTTCTGAATACGAGCGCACATCGGGAAAGCATTGCCTATTCCATGAGCTGGATGGGCACAACACAAACGACTGCAGGTACTTGAAAGATATATTGAGGAGCATGTAAGGAATGGTCACCTGCAACAACACATAAGGAATCGAGCTGAGGCAGGGGTGCAGGGGCGGCCACCGCCTACCTCAAATGATGGTGGCATTGGATCTAGTCACCGCCGGATTGTTATAAACTGAATGGTTTTATGATTCTGAACAAGTAATAGTATCCAAAGTAATACGGCTAGGTCACTTACACACGTACGGGATCGAGGATGGTCCCTAGGCACGCTCTGAGGTGACGAAAAAACGTACTGCTTGGGTCTATGAAATCCTGTTTTCTTTCTCTGTTTCTGCAAATTCTGGTTTCCTCTTTGGTACTTTAGACATTTACTTTTCTTTGGTACGGTTTTGGAGTTTGGATCGAACTCCCGGTTTGGTTGGTTTTTTGATTTTCCATTTTGGTTTGGATGTTTGATTTTTGATATGGATCTCTAGTTTTCTGATTAGATTCGGATCAATGTAATAAGCAGTTCAGGTTTTACGATTACTAACCTAACTGGAGAGATGAGGCAGTGATCGTGAGTTACGAGTCCCTTCGTCGGAGAGCGATGGAATAGACTCGGACAGAATATAAAAGTCCTTAGCCAGAGTGCCGAGGCCGGTGAATATAAAAGTCCTTGGCTGGAGTGCCAAGGCCGATGATTATAAAAGTCCTCGGCTGGAGTGCCGAGGTCGGTGAATATAAAAGTCCTTGGTCGGAGTGCCGAGGCCGGTGAATATAAAAGTCCTTGGCCGGAGTGCTGAGGCCGGTGAATATAAAAGTCCATGGCCGGAGTGCCGAGGCTGGTGAATATCAAAGTCCTTGGCCGGAGTGCCAAGGCAGGTGAATATAAAAGTCCTTGGCCGGAGTGCCGAGGCCGATGAATATCAAAGTCCTTGGCCGGAGTGTCGAGGCCAGTGAATATCAAAGTCCTTGGCCGGAGTGCCGAGGCAGGTGAATATAAAAGTCCTTAGCATAAGTGCCGAGGCCGGTGAATATCAAAGTCCATAGTCGGAGTGCTAAGGCCGATGAATATAAAAGTCCTTAGCCGGAGTGTCGAGACCGGTGAATATAAAAGTCCCGTGCCAGAGTGCCAAGACCGATGAATATCAAAGTCCTTGGTCGGAGTGCCAAGGCCGGTGGACGTAAAAGTCCTTAGCCAGAGTGTCGAGGTCGGTGAATATAAAATTCCTTGGCCGGAGTGATGAGGCCGGAGAACATACAAGCCCTTGACGGGAGAGTCAAGGCTAGAACAGGATAACGCGACCCGGCGAGGTCTACAGATTCAAGTTTAAACCCAAAGAGGTCATGGATTTAATCATGTGGTTGTGAACTGGATATGGAATTCGGATATTGGATTTAAGGCCATTCAAAACACACCTTCCAATAGCAAGGCATGTTTGGGGGGAAAATGTTAACCTGCCTTTTGTCAAGGCCATAAATAGATGGATTCAACGTAACTAATTTCATGATTATCGAGGCTGAAATACGATGGATTCGGTTCAAAGGGATGAAGTTCACCTGGATGTGTCGCTCGGCATCGAGGTGAGGTTGTGCCTCTCGGCCTCGAGGTGAGATTGTGCCGTTCGGCATCGAGGTGAGGTCCTGCCGCTCGGCATCGAGGTGAGGTTATGCCGCTCGGCATTGGTGAGGTCAGGGTCGCTCGACATTGGTCAGTTCAGGGTCGCCCGGCATTGGTGAGACTGCACAACATTATGGTGCGACCAGTGTGGCTCGGCATTGTGGTGAGGTCGACGTGGCTCGGTATTGTGGTGAGGCCGGTGTGGCTTGGCATTGCGGTGAGGCTGGCATGGTTCGACATTGCGGTGAGGCCGGTGTGGCCCGACATTGTGGAGGTATGTGGCTCGGCATTATGGAAGGTGAGGGTCGTTCGGCCTTGGAGGTAGGTGGCTCGGTGGAAGGTCTTGATGGGCCTATACCATTCAAGAAAGCCCAACAAGTCAGGATTTGCCTATAAATACAGCATGGGAGGTTCATAAAAAGGGTCTTCTTTCTGCTCTTTGAATTTTTATTTCCTAAGGCTAAGGCTACTCTACCACCTTGTAACTGTAATCGATTGTTATAGCAATAAAAAGGAAACTTATAGAGTGGACGTAGGCCAGAGTTAGCCGAACCACTATAAAATCTGTTCTTCTTTACTGCTTTCATTTTAGTTTTGACTGTTCTTCACATTATTACTCTCTACATGCACTCTATCTCTGAGCTGTGACTAGTATTGTGTGCTTTCATCTGGATTTAGGTGTAATGACCAATTTTGGCGCTAACAAGATATGACAAAACTATATTATAACAATAATGTCGTACCGTGACAAGTATACATTAGATAACAACAAAAATCATACAATATTTCAATTTTTCTCAAACACCAAAAAAATGTCATATTCTTCATTTAATTCACCAAACCACAAATATTGATAAAGTTTATCAATATAAATGACAAAAATTAGTGAAACACAAATTCTAGAAATCATAATTAGAAATCCAGAAATCACAAGGGGGAGGCCTATCAAAAATGGGAGCATGAAAACTCACCAACAGGTGTATCACAAACGGGTCGCTATCCCATAGTCGCTAACCATAGAGCCGGTGCAACGACGTAGTACAATAACAGTACTCCCTAGGAACCTAAAAGTCAAATAATTCAAAACAACGACGTAGCACAATAAGGTATGCCCAATGAACCTGAAAATCAAATAATTCAGAACAATGGCGTAGTACAATAACGGTATGCCCGATGAACCGAACTTCATAAAATAACAAGGTTCGCTAGCCCATAAAAAATGAGACGAAGCTCAACATAACAGGGTACTGTCCCCCACGGACAAAGAGACGTTGCATATCGATAGTCTAAACCACAAAATGATCATCATAGATCAATAAAAATTATGAATTACACTAATCTAGTAAATAAATGAGATTAGCTTCATGTCCCATAACCACTGGCTTAACTTAAGTATTTACGAACAAATTGTAGATTTCCACTCGAAAATTGTCACGAGATTTCAATCGAACAAGTCCAAGAATTAATCAACAAAGTAAACGCTAGCATTACATACCACTTGTTTTACTACGTCGTTTAATTAGATTTCTCAAACGAATGAGGTATACTAATAGAGTGGAAAATGGATTTAACAACGAGCTTTGTATTAAAAGTAACGTTGAAATATTCTTTATGAAAGAGTTTTAGTATTTACTATTAGTATAGAAATCTTTGTATTTTAAAAGTGACAGATCACAAAAATGATTATAAAAACAATCAATCACCAAAAATTCACATACGAATACTTGAATCAAAACCATAGAAATTGATACCAAATGCATCAAAATGGATATCCCAAAAATCCAGAAAAGGAGTCATCAAAGTCGATAAAAGTTATAACAACTAATTGGATCAACCAAAATCGATACAAAATGGAAAGCCGCATAGAAATATGCAATTTCCCTGAATTTAACAATGTCAGACGTCTGGTGGCTTCCTCAGACGTCTGAGCTGAAGGTCTAGAATTTTCTTCCAGATCGTCCAGACGTCTGGGAAGTAAGATCATATGTCTGACCTGAAAGACTAGAATTTTCATTCTGTAGCTTCAGATGTCTGAGCAATTCACCAGACGTTTGAGCTGAAGCTCTGGGTAATATCTTGCCTAGGCCATTGATGGCCAATTCAACTCCGAAGCAATCGAACGAGCGACAATGGATAAGAATTTTTGCCAAGCGACAACCCAACCCTATAGACTCATCAATACACTCCGGACAACATGTCCAAACATCCATATAAGGATTTTCACAGATTTTGACTTCAAAATACCAAAAATTGGTAAATTCACCAAGCTAATTCAATTCAAAGCAAATGCACATGGTATAGATGTTAGGAATTCATACCTAACAACTACCAAAGGTATAGACATAGATGTGAGCTCAAGAACTCACCTTTAAACCAAAAAACAACGAATGAGAAGTTCTAAAACAAAGCAAGACCGATTCTTCTTCAACAAGACCTTAAGAATCCTCAATCTATTATCAAATGAAATGAGTTTCCTAAGTTAGGGTTTAGGAATTTCCGAAAATAAAAGAGAGATTGAGATGGATAAGATGAAGAGGATGCTTAGCTAAGCTTCTCTTTAATTTTGGAGCTTGAATCTTTAATTTCCTAGCAATCCAGTGTTTAGGAATTTTAATTTCCTATTTTTTACCCATATTCCTTTAGCTTGAGAGTGTTTGGAAAATGTTATGAACGAATGAAGAGGAGTGGAAGGGGAGTTAGGGTATTAGATGAGTTGGGTTCTCTTGTCAGGTTATTGGACTGAAACCCAAACCCAAACCCAAAGCCCCAAAAATAAAAATACCAAAATTCTAATCAACTCCAAACATATCGATGTTTATACTCAAAAAGGTTGCAAATGTTGTTTTGGACTCAATGGAAATGGTCTCGAGTCCTAATTAGACTATTTACAGAAAGTAGCATTTCGGACTGTAATCCAACTAACGATGCTATATTTAAATAAATTATTTAAATATACAATCACAAAATATGCGGGTTGTTACAGACTCCTCTTCTTAAAGAAATTGCATCCTCGCAATACTTAAGAAGAAAACAAAGAGTAATAACCATAAAAGCATATCAGCACAAAAGAAAATTTTAAAGTTTGAAGTTCACTTTAAAGGGCACGAGAGAGTAAGTCCTGATGTTTTCGCTTGATGAATTCTCTGGATTCCCAAGAGAAATCCTTAGAATTCAAGGACCATTGAACTTTCACAAGCGGAACATTTTTATTACGAAGGTGTTTAATCTCCGTAGCAATGATAGGAATAGGATGTTTCTTATAAGTAAAATTATATGAAACTTCAATTTCTTCAATAATACAAGGTTCAAGAATAGAATCAGAATCCTTAAGGCATTTTCGTAGTTGAGAGACGTGAAATACATCACTAATAGGAGAAAATTGAGCCGATAACAAAAGGCGATAAGCCACGGAACCAATACGTTCGGTGATGGAAAATGGACCAACATATTGAGGTGCCAAATTTGCCGATCGACTGAAATGCACAACACCTTTCATCGGTAAAACATGAATGAACACTAAATCTCCCACAGAAAATTCTAAATCCCTTCTTTGGTTATCGGCATAGGATTTTTTCCTACTTTGAGCTTCTCTCATCCTGTGACGAATAAGGTCAATCTTTTCTATGGCATTATGAATAAAATCTAGACCTAAAATCAGCTTCTCACTGGCCTCAAGCCAACAAGAAGGAGATCAACATGGCCTTCCATAGAGTGCCTCTAAAGGTGCCATACCAATACCAGATTGGAAGCTATTATTGTAGGAAAACTCAACAAGAGAAATATGATATTCCCAACTTCCACCAAATTAAAAACACATGCACGAAGAAGATCTTCAAGAGTTTGATTCACACGCTCGGTTTGTCCATCGTACTGAGGATGATATGCAGTGCTAAAATTAAGCTTCGTTCCCAAAGCTTTTTGAAGACACTTCCAAAATCCACTAGTAAATAATGGATCATGATCGCTAACAATAGAATTAGGAACTCTATGCAATTTAACAATTTCTCTAATATAGAGTTTGGCCAAAAGAGGTACGGTCCGATTGGACCGAACGGGAATAAAATGGGTGGATTATGTTAGTCTATCTACAATCACCCATAAACTATCATGACCCGAGTGAGAACGTGGAAGAGCGTCAATAAAGTCCACAGAAATTTGATCCCACTTCCAAACTGGAATGTCTAAAGGTTGCAATAACCCACCAGGCCTTTGATGCTCGGCCTTTATGAGTTGGCAATTCATGCAACGCTTAATAAAATTAGCAACATCAGATTTCATTCCATCCCAATAACAAAGTCGCTTCATATCCGCGTACATTTTACTACTACCGGGATGAATGGTAAATTCAGAATGATGAAAATCTTTTAAAATGTCTTTACGAAGATTACTAATATTTGACATGATAAGTCTACCAAATTTTTGAATGCCGCCACGAGCATCGATTTCAAAATCTTTCAAACCATCAATATTTCTATCCCTACAATTTTGGCTAAGATGAGACAATTTGGGATCATACTTTTGAGCATCAAAAATGTGGTCTAAAAGAGAAGGATGAGCCTCAAGGCTACATAAAACAAGAGATGAACATGAATTGGATTCATGATCTCGAATCTCACAAGTAGACAAAGTCTCAAGATCATTCCGTTTGGACATCGTCAAAGAAACAATTGCTTGTTGCTTACGACTAAGGGCATCAGCAACACGATTTTCTTTTCCGGGAGTATAGAGAATATCAAGATCATAAGATGCAAGGATTTCAAGCCAACATTGTTGACGCAAATTAAGTTCCTTTTGGGAAAATAAATACTTCAAAGATTTATGATCAGTGTAGAGAACAAATTTCTCTCCCAAAAGATAATGACGCCAAATTTTAAGGGCAAAAACAATGGCCACGAGCTCTAAATCATGAGTAGCAATCATGAGTAGCATATCTAGTCTCAGCAGGCTTTAATTTTCTAGAAGCATAAGCGATAACACGTTCCCTTTACATAAGAACGGCTCCCAAATCAACACGACTAGCATCGGTATTGTTCTCTTTGGGAATCACAAGAATAAAAGAACCGGAAAGGAGTTCTTTTAATTTCTGAAAAGCAAATTTACATTTGTCTGACCAAATGTACTTAACTCCCTTCTTTGTCAAACTAGTAAGAGGTATAGAAATTTTAGAAAAGTCTTTTATGAACCGACGGTAATAGCCCGCCAATCCAAGAAAGCTACGAATTTCCGTCACACTCTCTGGTTTCTTCCAATTTTGAATCGCTTCAATCTTTGAACGATCCACGGAAATTTCGGATTCATAAATATTGTTTCCTTAAAATTTTGCATGAGTTTGCCAAAAGTGGCACTCAAATTTTTTTGCTTTCAATTGATTTCTCCTAAGAGTCTCCAAGACAATCCGAAGATGTTTTTCATGTTCTTCCTCGATTTTAGAATAAATAAGAATATCATCTATAAAGATGAGAACAAATCGATCGAGGAAGTCTTTGAAAACTCGATTCATAAGGTCAACGAAATAAGCTGGAGCATGCGTTAAAACAAATGGCATAACAAGCCATTCATAAGATCTATAACGAGTACGGAACGATGTCAAAGGAATGTTATCCTCTGCAATACGAAGCTGATGAAAACTGGTTGCTAAGTCGAACTCTGAAAAGACTCTAGCACCGCTAAGTTGATCGAATAGATCATCAACCCGAGGTAAGGGATATTTATTCTTGATGGTGAGATCGTTATGCTTGCGATAGTCAACGTAAAGCCTAAGTGTACCATCAGATTTCTTTACAAAGATAGCTGAAGCTCCCTAAGGAGAGGAATTAGAATGAATAAATTGCTTCACTTTCAATTCGGATAATTGTTTATGCATCACCTCATTTTCCTTATTGGACATACGATAAGAAGGACGGGTAATTGGCAGAGCTTCAGGGATTAGATTAATTCTGAACTCAATTGCTCGCTTAGGTGGTAATCCTAAAATGGGTTCAAATATATAGGAAAAGTCACGAACAACGTGAATGAGGGAAATGACATCTTCCTCATTATCATTATCATCATCATGTGATTTAGAGAATATAAGGATGCTACCGAATTGGAATCTGAATCATTAAGAACAATAGAAATCTACTTAACAAATTAAGGTGTCAAAGATGGATAGTCCTCTCGGGACATTAGATGTGGGCATCATAACAATTAAGCCAATCCATTCCCAAAATCATTTCGAAACCTAAATAAGCATAACATGCAAATCGGCACAGAAAGCATAATCACATAATATAATCTCGACATCTTTACAAAGTAAACTGAGTGTTGCGGATCCACCAACAGGACTCGCAATTCTCAAAAAAGTCATCAAGACCATAACATTTAAAGAAAAAGTGTCAACAAGTTCTTTTGATATAAAAGAGTGGGATGACCCGTGTCAAAAAGAACTCGAATAGGATACAAAACATAATAATGCCATGAAGGGTAGAATGAGGAATACCTTGACCTAGAGAAGTGTCATTAGGCGCTTGCACAACATTTAGTTTTCCTTCTTTCATGCTTTGAAGTTTGGTACATGAAAATAAAAGATGACCCAAACTTTTGCAATAACGACCAAAAAGGGGTTTTGGACACCTATTTGCATAATGGTCCTTAGAACCACAATTGTAGCATTGCCCACTACTGGAGGTAGGAGTCTTTGCTGCCGAAGTTGCTTGCTTTCCTTTCTTGTTGGGATTAGGGCCTTTAAACTTAATAGGTCTCTTCTTGTTGATAGTGAAGTTCTGTTTGGCATCCACAACTTTAACATCACTCTCTTTATCGACCTCTTCAAGCCGAAGAGCGATATCAAAAGGCTGATCGAAAGAAACTTCTAGTTTCAAAAGTAAAGACTTTTTGAGGTTCTTATTCAACCCATACGCAAACCTCTGATTTTACTTCAATGGGGTATCAATATACTCGACCCCATATTTAGAGACAGATTCAAAAGATGCGACATAGTCTGTCATGGAAGATTTACCTTGAACTAGACCAATAAATTGCCGAGCCAAAGTTACCTTTCAGCTTCAGGCACAAACTTCAACTTGGACCTTTCCTGGAATTGTTCCCAAGTAAGATCTGATTCAATAATTTTCGAAATCCAAAGCTCGTACCAATCTAATGCTCTTTCTTGGAGCATGCTAGAAGCCACTTGGACTCGATGGATATCAACAAGATTCATGCGAGAAAAGATGCGGTCGCGTGATTTGAGCCAAGCTTGGACTTCTATAACGCTTTCGAAACCCCTGAATGGCCTTCCACCCAAATTGATATAATCACTGCACAGGCGTGCAAACCCAGATTTAGGATGAGTTGGCTCTGGAATGGTTCCGACAGCTTGAGAATTCTTTACAAGATCTAAAAGCTGCTGGGCAGACATAAATACACCATCCTGAGGAGTAGCACTGGATTAACCGACGCTGGGACGGCCAGGTCTAACCATTTCTCTTCTTTAAGAAAGAAAGAAAGAAAGAAAGAAGAGGAAAAAGGTTATTCTCAGAATGAATATCAAACAAACTTGAGTGATAAAATAAGGCATCATAAAAGAAATTAGGATAGAACAGGTCCTAAGACTCAGATAAGTCCTAAGGCACGATTTCTAAGAAAGACTTAGGACAATGATCCTTGCTAGATTATTCTATATTGTTTCAAAGTTTGGCTTTGATACCAAGCTGTGACGCCCCAGCTCGACACTCACACTATCCAAGGACACTAGGGGGTAATGCCATCGACTAAAATAAAGAATAAGGCTGTTGAGGAATGATCATCTGTGTATTTGCTTTGTGTGAGTACCGATATGTCATATAGTATTATGTGCATTTCGTTTCAAAAGGAAATCTGACACATCAATAACAAACTCAAAACTACTACACAGTGGCTGTGTGATCTTCGAACATAAATATAAAATAAGCATAACATAAATCAGTTACAGATATTCATAGCACTAAGGCGGAAATAGATATGTATATAACACATAAAGTGTACATCAAAGTAGCGGTCGTACAAGATCCACTACACCATAAAAGAATAGGTACAAGTGCTCGATAAAAGAATATGTATACATCAAGGAGTCTCTATCTCGAATGTATAAAACCAAAAAACCACAATGTTAAGTAGTTATCCAAAAGTCAGATGAGAGACCCTAATAAGAAGTCAAGTAGAAGCACCCGAAATACCTCGGTCTTACCCAAGTATTATTTAAGAAGAAAACAATAAATGGATCAGTCTAGCTATAAATATCATATAAAATGAGATAGGATAAGAGATATGACAAAAATGTATGATAACAATAATGCCATACTGTGACAAGTATACATTAGATAACAACAAAAATCATACAATATCTCAAATTTTCTCAAACACCAAAAAGAATGTCATATTCTTCATTTTATTCACCAAACCACAAATATTGATAAAGCTTATAGATGAAATAAAATTCTAGAAATCATCAATTAGAAATCCAGAAATCACAAATGGGGCCTACCAAAAATGGGAGCATGAAAACTCACCAACACGTGTATCACAAACGGGTTGCTATCCCTTGGTCGCTAACCATAGAGCCGGTGCAATGACGTAGTACAATAATGATACGTCCGAGGAACCTGAAACTCGAATAATTTGGAACAATGACGTAGTACAATAACGGTACGCCCGATGAACCAGAAACTCAAATAATTCGAAACAAGGCGAAGTACAATAACAGTATGCCCAATGAACCGAACTCCATAAAAGAACATGGGTCGCCAGCCCATAAAAAATGAGACGAAGCTCAACATAACGGGTTACTGTCCTCCACGCAGACAAAGAGACATCGCATATTGATAGTCTAAACCACAAATGACATTATAGATCAATAAAAAAGTGTGAATTACACAAAGCTAGTAAAAAAATGAGTTTAGCTTCATGTCCCATAACCACTGGCTTAACTTAAGTATTTACGAACAAATTGTAGATTTCCACTCGAAAATTGTCACAAGATGTCGACCGAACAAGTCCAAGAATTAACCGATAAAGTAAACTCAAGCATTTTATACGACTTATTTTGCTAAGTCATTTAATTAGATTTCTCGAACGAATGAGGTAAAGGTTTGTATATACTAATATATTGGAAAACGGATTTAAAAACAAGCTTTGTATTAAAAGTAACGTTGAAATCATTTTTTGTGAAAGAGTTTGAGTATTTACTATTAGTATAGAAACCTTTATATTTTAAAAGTGACAGATCACAAAAATGATTATAAAAACAATCAATCACCAAAAATTCACATACGAATACTTGAATCAAAACCATAGAAATTGATACCAAATTCATCAAAATGGATATCCCAAAAATCCAAAAAAGGAGTCATCAAAGTCGATAAAAGTTATAACAACTAATTGGATCAACCAAAATTGATACAAAATGGAAAGCCGCATAGAAATATGCAATTTCCCTGAATTTAACAATGTCAGACGTCTGGTGGCTTCCTCAGACGTCTGAGCTGAAGGTCTAGAATTTTCTTCTAGATTGTCCAGACGTCTGGGAAGTAAGATCAGATGTCTAACCTGAAAGACTGTAATTTTCATTCCGTAGCTTCAGACGTTTGAGCAGTTCACAAGATGTTTGAGCTGAAGCTCAGGGCAATATTTTGCTTAGGCTATTGATGGTCAACTCAACTCCGAAGCAATGAAATGAGCGACGATGGCTAAGGATTTATGCCAAGCGACAACCCAACCCTATAGACTCATCAATACATTCCGAACAACATGTCCAAACATCCATATAAGGATTTTCATAGATTTTGACTTCAAAATACCAAAAATTGGTAAATTCTCCAAACCAATTCAATTCAAAAGCAATTGGACATGAAATAGATGTTAGAAATTCATACCTAACAACTACCAAAGGTATAGACATAGATGTGAGTTCAAGAACTCACCTTTAAACCCTAAAACAACGAATTAGAAGCTCTAAAACAAAGCAAGACCGGTTCCTCTTCTATGAGACCTCAAGAATCCTCAATCTATTATCAAATGAAATGAATTTCCTAAGTTAGGGTTTAGGAATTTTTGAAAATCGAAGAGATATTGAGATGGAGAAGATGAAGAGGATGCTTATCTAATCTTCTCTTTGATCTTGGAGCTTGAATCTTGAATTTCCTAGCAATCTAGGGTTTAGGAATTTTAATTTCCTATTCTTTACCCCATTTTCCTTTAGCTTGAGAGTATTAGGAAAATTTTATGAATGAATGAAGAGGAATGGAGGGGGAGTTAGGGTATTAGATGAGTTGGCTTCTCTTGTTTGGTTATTGGGCTGAAACCCAAACCCAAATCCCCAAAAATAAAAATACCGAAATTCTAGTCAACTCCAAACATATCGATGTTTATATTCAAATAGGTCGCAAACGCTGTTTTGGACTTAATGGAAATGGTCTTGAGTCATAATTCGACTGTTTACAGAAAGTAGCATTTCGGACTTTAATCCGGCAAACGATGCTATAGTTAAATAAATCATTTAAATATACAATCGTAAAAATGCGGGTTGTTACAGTTATGATATTGTAGTATAGTTTTCTTTTGAATAGTTTGACCATTTGAAAGGATAATGAATGTATAAGAATAGATGTAATTTAAGGTATAGTTGGAATAAAGAGAATGACTAGTCACTTTTGCTTCATAGAGAAACATTGAAAATGAGAATTGTAATAATAATTGATACTTAATATTGGAATAAGAAATATGATTTCTATTCCAAAATGTATTTTCATATAGAAATTGTTTTCTATGAGATTTATTTCTTTGAGCTCAAGATATTTGATTAACGAACTCTCCAATGTAAATAGTTGTAGTGCATGAAATAAATAAATTGTATTAAGTGAATGATGGACCTCTGAATTTAGTATACTATTATAGTAATGGTGGAAATAGTGGAAGCATGTCATATAACACTTATTAATTGCATCATAGCACGAAAATTGATTACGTAAAACTTACCATACATTATTTGTGAAATAATGATTATTTTTGGGTATCGATTGAAGAAAAAAATAGACATAGCTATATTTCAATATGAGTATTATGAATATTCTTTGTGAAATAAAACTATAATGAAGTAATTTTTTTATAACAAAAGTGATGCATTAGAAAATACAAAAGTATCTAATATTATTTACTGTTGGTTTGGAATTATAGATTAAGCCGTAGTTTCAAGAAATATTTTTGTTGTATGATTTTTAAACATATGATACTTGTTAATTATATCTCAAACAATAAATAAATGAAATTGATCATGTTTAGGATGATAAAGGCATATATAGATGGGAAATGTGTCCATTATGGTGTAAATCCCAACACTTATGCAATGTTTGAATTTGTTATGTACACTTTTATGTGTTACACTTACACTACACACACGGGCACATGTGATGTGCTCAGAATCATTTGAAATTAATTAAATCAAATTGGACTAATGCATTCCTAATAAAACATTCATTTGAAATGTTAACATGCTTATTTAACATATTATCAATCTAATCAGAGACAAAAAGGATAGGTTTCTCTCTCTTCAATTAATATTGTTTACTCCCTTAATTAATTGCATAACTATTAGAGAAGGGAACTATAGGTTTCCTTCTCATATTTATTTAATAAGTAACTGCATGTAGGTGTATTTGATATGCTCATTCATTTAAATTTATATAATATTCAAACCCTTTTGATATTTTTTCACCAAATTAAATAAAATATAGATTTTATTTAATAGAAAATTTAGTTAAGATCTAAGTGTATTTAGACTTCATAAGCCCATTAAAGATTCCAAATGGTAAAAAAAATTAAATTCACCCATTTCTTCCGTCGCGGGCTAGTCTAGTTCCAACAATCAAGGGGTTGCATACTGATAGTTATTAGATAATTATGGAATGACCAACTCGATAGTTTTCTGTTGGTTAATACAACTAAGATGAAAACAAAAAATATCGATGTAACTATTTACACAGTTCTCTAGACTTGAGAATGTTGTTGATCTTCAATATGGAAGCTCCGCTATGATCATAGTTAAATCGTGACATGACGTCCATCGAAGGACTATAGTTGGATCGAGAGAAGCATTCAAACCGAAACACTATTCAAAAGAGGATTCGTCTCCTCGGTTATATGAGATTGGCACGGTCAACTAAAGTCAAAGTCTCTAGCCAGAGCATTTCGGTTAATAGTAACTATCATTATTGAATTAAGGACTTTTTGTTTGGACTATAGAGTTAAATAGGATGATGTTAGAATTTTGACCATTACCAAATTCCATTAGTCCAAAAGTGATATAACTTTGATGAAAAGAATTGGTGTAAATAATTATCTCTCCCTTGTAACGCTTGAATAAGAAAATTGGATTTTACCAATAAAAATGTGTAAGCGATAAGTTTAGCCAAAATATCACACCACTAGCTAAGGTGATGTGTGAATGTGAATGTGAATGTTTGATTTTTCAATATTAATTACTAATTAGATTTACACCTTTGAGCCACACAATCGTATTTGTGAATACTTTAAAAAAGCACATGATTCTATTAATTTACAGAATGTTGTAAGTGCAATAAATTAATTAATATTTGAGATTATCTATTTTATTTTATGTTTGGGAGTTATTTCGAATTATTTGAATGCATATATAAAAGTTATATTTGTAGGCATCGATATATGACATTTTTTATTCGTAAACAAATTTAAACATATTTGCATGAAAATATTTGTGGAATTGTGTACCATTTGATGGCAAATAATTTTAGCCACACCATATGAAAAGGGAAGAACGAGTGGGGGGAGTGAGAGAGAGAGTTAAGGGAATTGATTAGAGAAGCTTTAATTAAAAGAATGAGAAAGATTTCATTTTTTTTAATTAAAACATATCAACTAATTTGTTTTCTGCAGGTAAGTTTCATTCTTTCACATTCATATTTCTCTTCTCTCTTCCTAACCTTCATGGTTGAAAATCAAATCAATATTTCCAAAAATTTGATCAAATCCAATACAAAATTCAAACACCAAATAAAATAAGAAATGAATGGTTCATCCTTTTCTTGTAAAGCTGGATGATGATCTTCTTAATATCCAAAGAGAAATCTCAAATCAAGATGTTTCTCTTAGCTTCATCTAAAAGGTGAACTCTTGCTTTATTTATCTATTATTTCATGATGATTACATTTTTCTATTTTCACCTATTCCATTCATTTGTATGTATTGAACAATGTTTTGAATATTTTGTTTATTCTCTTGAGCAGGCTATATCCTCATCATATTAATATGATTAAAATCATCTTGTTTACATTCTTTGTTATCCACACGTCATCAATGATACTTATAATTATTTTCGATATATCCCTATTTTATTTGGTTGTCTTTGTTATGTATTTAATTAGATCTATTTTTCATTGTCATAATTTATACATGCATGTGTTGTCCAATCGTTTATATAAGAACTCTTTTTTGAACAACATTTGAAATAATTTGTTTACATAAAGTTTAGTCATTTGGAAATAATTTTATTTGTTGTTTACATAAAAAATTAGGTAGACTTGAAATTCATAAGTTGATTAAAAAAAGGGAAATGTTAGAAATTTGATTGAATCTAATGTTAAATTACTTAATATATTTTTATCGCTTGTTACATAAATTACAAACTTGAACAAAATACACATATTATTTATTCGAAAGATTTTTAGAACTTGATTATAAGTTTTGTATGATTGTTGATTTGGATATAAATCTTTTTATCATTATACACTTAAGAAAAAGAATTTTATTTATTATTATAAGTGAACTATTATGCAAAATGTCACATGCCCATTTTAACCATTTTATTAAGGCAGGAATTTATTTTGCTACACATAATTTTCAAATACACACATATGTAATTGCATTTCCTTTGACTTAAAATTAATAACATATTCTTGTTTGTGACCATTAATTTAGTTCCAAAATCCTATCAAATTAGATATTATTTGAAGCTTTAATTTCATAGTGTATAAACTAGTTAATCTTAATTTTAACATATACGTATATGTATGTATATACATATGTGTGTGTATGGGTGTATGTAAGACGCACATACACATTCTTAGTCAAAATTTTGGACATTAAAGGCTTGTGTGAATTGAGTAGGAAATGTCGTTAATATGTCAATTAACTTAATTAGAGAGAGAGAAATGGAATGTTCTCTCTCTACATTGATGGCCTCAGCTTCCCCTAATTAATTATATGTGTTAAGAGAAAGAAATAAAAAGTTTCTTTCTTTAAACTTTCACATGTTTACTTACTTTTTATATGCTGGTCATATATTATCCTTATCATTCAAACGCATGAATGTACTTGATACATTCATCATATTACATATTTATTTGAATTAATCTTAAAACTCCTTTAATTATGAAATAAAATAAAATATTTTTTTATTTAGAAGAAACTTAAAAAAGTTCTAAATGAATTTAGAATTATAGGCCCATTAGAGATCCAACAAAGGAATATATTTTTGAAATTACCCTTTAATTCCGCTACAGACGACCCAATTCCAACAATGGCATCAATGCCCATAGCATATGCAATCTAAATTAGTCATGTCTTGGATTGGAATTGGGTAATCAAATACCCCGTCCTACCTTGTTACCTACCTAGCCTTAGAGGTGAAGTAAGCCCAAAGGTCGCCCTAATAGAAAAGGCCCAATTTGAATTGGACCTTGGGCTAATTTTCAAAAAAATTGAAAATTAAAATAAAAGATGTTAAATTTTTAACTAAATTTAAAATAAAAACATGTTTGTTAAAAAAGTTATAATACAACATAAGTCTTCAAAATGTTTGAAACGATAATGATATTTTCAAAATGTTTGAATTTAAATACTATTTTATAAGATTAATAAAATAACTCAATCAAATAAGTTAATTAATTAATGCTTATATGCATGTCATATATCGATATATGTTATGTCATTTTAAAGTGTTTAAGGTAACATAAGTATACAAGTATGTATGTAAAATAAATTTTCAAAATTAATATATAATATAATAAAAATTATTTAATTCCGTAAATTAATTATTAAATAAAAATACACATATATAAGATATATGTGTTATATTATAAATGTTATAGTGTATGCTATAAGGGTTATAGTATATACTATAAAGGTTATAGTATATACTATAAAGGTTATAGTAGGCATGTCCAATATTAAAGTTAATGGAATACAAACATAAAATTAATTAAAGTGAGATTTAATCAACTAAAATTAATTAAATAAGATTTATTTAATATAATGTTATACATAAGATTATTATATTAGTTAATTAAAATAAAAAAGTTATATATAATAATGGAACTCGTATAATATGAGTGTATAAATTAAAGACGTAATATTAAGAAACCCTAAATAAACTTAATAAATAAATATATATGTATAGTACATATACCGTAATTTCAAACGTGTCTAACACATGACCCACGAGGGTATTTCATAATAAATATATTACTCCATAAGTCAATATCACTCGATTCAATATATTGAAGATTATGAATCTTTAATATAAACTTGACCTCTATCATTTATGTATTAATACATCGCATGTATACTCTTTAGTTGTTGAGCTTTCCTCAAGCTATGGATGTTGTGTGTAGTACTATTAAGATAACTACACATGTTTGTTGATCTATCCCTAAGGTACGTGCATTATACTTAGGATATCGCAAAATGATAGGTATAAGTGAATAGTTCCACTTTACTTGTTGAGCTTTCCTATGGGTAAAGGCAGGATTAGGACAAGAATTCATAGGTTAGGAATTGTATATGATACAACCGATAAGAAGTTATCCATTATATTCGGACATATGATTTGTTGAGGTTTCCTCAAGGTTATGATCCCAAGGCATACGAGTCATAACACCGACTAATGAAGTCAAAAGACTTCTATGTTTCACTTAGGAATTGGTGAAACATAAAAGGCTAGTGGGGGCCTTATTAGAAAAATGAAATGATAAAACTTAACATTTCTAATATTATAAGAACATATGCTATATATGTTATAATAATCTGCAATGATAAATTTATGCATTTAATATGATTGATAAAATTCTTATCAACTAATATATACAATTGAACTAAATTGAAGATTGATGGATAGAAATACAATACACACTTACTAATAAATGCCTATTGCATTTGAAAGTTTCAACATCATGCAAATGCCTAATTTTATAACTACTTAATATGTTTATAATTTGATCGCTCGTGTGTTTACTTGGTCGAGATCGTGTATTGCATTCTATGAGTTCCGAACTCAAAAGCACTATAGGATATGGATATATGATTCATATACTATCACATATAAGTGTTACATGATGAACAGTCACAGTTCGTAATGTACAATACTTCGATTAAATTAGTTCATTCGAAGAAAACAAATAAACCATACTACGATATTGAGTATTTGTAATGACTCGATATTTTCAACCATTCGTATCCATTATAAGTGCATAGGTAGACACTCATGTCGGGATTGAATTGCTCAAAATACCGCGTTGTAAATAAAATTTTGGCAAACCTCAGAATATACAGTAAATAAAAATCACAGATCACAGACACAGAGTATATAAAAATGCAGTGGAAGAAAAAGAGATAGTAGTTCATGAAGCTACTATATAAAATATAAGATACATCAGAGTTAAATAAGATACAACAGAAGGGTAACAGGATACATCAGGTACAAATCAGATACATCACCGAACCACTGGATACTGAAACAAAATAGATGGCTGGATCTTCAAGGAAAGCTCCAACGCCGAAGGTGAATCTTGAATGCTAACTCAATCAATCTAACCCGAGCGTAAAGCAAAACACAAAACCCTCGAGTCAGGACATAAATACTTATAAACTGTAAATCAACTCAAGTGAACAGTAAAAAATGCATCAGTAACTTAAAGGATGCTTGGGACCGCCCATCCTCTAAGGATCCGTTAAACTATTTACTATGTAGTAATATACGCTATATAAGGTAGTGTCTAATCAGTAAAGTATAATCATATAGAAAATAGCGTTAAGGGGATGGTGAACCTTAACGCGGTTGGATCTTTAAAACCAAAATCATAGTGGGCTCGATATAAGGATATGACACGGCACGCGAGGCAATGCCAGGGTGGATACACCGTTTGCACTCCCGGACCGGTGGTGACGGCAAGCCAGCAGCTTCCGCCCACCTCGAACAATACCCCCGAATCAAAGTGGCGCCACCGAATCGAATCACAACGGTAATAGAATGGTTTCCGATGGAGCATGCTCGATGAAAGGGTGCGACCCTTTGTGTAGCCCGGTATTGCTCCTGTTTTAGTCATATATGCCAACTCACGGGAGTTGGGTCCACGTAATATACCTCGAGAACGTCGCCACCATCCTACTTCATTCTGGAATCTCCACCGCGTACACAGTTGTTAGAGTGGTTTTCGGTATTGGCCGGCTATAAGACAATATCCGATCCCGGTCTCTTTAACAACCAATCATTATTATAACCCGTAGTTATAACTTTAAAACAATATTTTATACTTCAAAAATAAAATATCCTTTTCAATCCAAATCTTCATCAAAATAAAGATTAAATCATTTCCAAAACCATTTCAATATATCATCGTAAAATATCTTTCAATTCAAATATTTATCAAAATAAATATCAAGTCATTTCTAACCATTTCAATATATTAAATTTTCATACCCTTTCAACACTACCTTTCAAATCATTTTAATATATCAAAATATCATAACCTTTCAAAGTTTCAGTTCCAAAATATCATATCTTTCAGAACTTCTTTTTAAATCATGTTAATATCAAAATGTCATATCTTTCAAACTCCGTTTTCAAATCATTTAATATCAAATATATCATATCTTTCAAAACTTCGTTTCAAATCATTTTAATATATCAAAATATCGTATCTTTTCAAACTTCATTCATTTCAAATCATTATTCATTTTATTCAATCTAAAATACCATTTCAATTCATATTTCAAAACAGTTTATATTCCAAAAATTCTTTCTTTTTTTTTCAATGAAGTTATTATGCTTAATAATTAAATTATTAAATTTCCAAAAATTTCAACTTCCAAAGTTCATTTATTCACTTAAGTTTATCAAAATAGTGAAAATTCACTTTTCGCATCATTTAGAAAACTTATACGGAAAGTTACATTCAAAACAGTTCAATTTAACAAAAGACAGCATTTTAAAATGTTATAATAGGTTTACTTAAATTCGAATAACTTAGTTAAATTCAAAAATTATAGCACTTACAAAGATTGCTATAATAGCTTTAAATTCAACTTAGCTTTTTAGTTCATTATCATCAACTACAGCGTTTACAAATGCTGTAATATCGTTTACATTGTAATTAATAGCATTTCAAAAAATGCAGTCAATTAACTTCAAATATTCAATAAAATTTCTCAACCAATTATATTTTTATTAAAAACATTTTTAACTTATAAATTATACATTTTCACATTTATAACATCATTTAATTTTCCTCAAGTTCATGATTTTATAAAGTTAAATTTCCATTCAAAAATCAAGATTTAATAATAATTCACTTATTAAAATGCAATGTTGAATTTTTAAAATCCATTACGTTAAATTTCAACTTAACACTTAAGTTAAAATTCTCAAATATAACTTAGTTTTATTTTTATTTACTTAACTAAAAGTTCACTTTTACGTCAATTTCATAAATTTCCAATTCTAGTTATATTTCAAAGTTTCAACTTAAAATATTTATTCATTTCACATTTCAACTTTATTAAAAATCATAAATATGATAAAAATCATTTTAAATTCATTTAAATTCAAATTATCATAAATTTATCATAATTTCATACTCAATTAAATTTCCAATTAAAATTAAATCAAAATTTCCAAAATAACTCACGTTCAAAATTTCTAACTTTTTCATTAATTCATTTCACTTACAATTATTCAGAAAATCAATAATATTTTACAAAAATTTTATTTTTATTAAATTTCAAATCAAAATATTATAATAATTAAATTTCTAAAATATTTAAAAAATTTAGAAAACATATTTTAACTACGGGCCTGTATAAAATTTTCTACGCTAGGTAAAGTGATACGGGTAATATATCATTTCAACCCGTAATTTACAAAGAAAAATCCGGGTTTTATCGTTTCAAACCCGCAATCCCAAGTCAAAATGAAAAATTTAAAACCATTCAGGCCTATCATTTCAGCCCATAACATAGGGAACTTGTAGTGTGATCATATGCAGAAATAATATAAACAAGGTCAATATCACAATATATAGTCATATATCAGATGTCAGGTGAAAATTAACAGTTTTAACATGGTAATAATATGGTAATAACATGGCATAGCATATCACATGATCATCATTAACTTGCATAAACATTTTTTTTTTACTAAACACTTGTCATCAATTCACTTTTCATAAGTATAAATGTCAGAGTGAGAAAGACTCACCTTTTTTCAAAGCAAGAGACCAAAACAACATACAAGCACGACTCCAAAGGCACGACAAGCACAATTGCACGACTTTTGATTCGTGTTGAAAGATAGCCAAGATATGATTTTGTATCAACAATCAAAAACAAAACAAACAAGACAATATATAAACATTCAACATAAAAAAATGTTGAGACAATTTTGAAATACAAAATAAAATGAACAAGATAGATTGGATCTTGCTTCAACCACTTCAATGCTTGGCCTAAGGGACACTTATGCTTGGCTATGATGATGCTTTGGCTCAGGTATGATATCATATAGGTCAGGTTTAACATCATATAGGCGAGGCAACAAGTGGAGATGAAGGTGGTGAAGTAATAGTGGTGGCTAGTGCATTGTTTTGGACATTATTTGCAAATTTTGTGGAGTTTTGTCACCAAGGGAGATGTGGCCATGGATGGATCTGAAATGATGGTTGGAGATGATGCCAAGGAAGAGTGGTAGGGGATGGTGGAGAGTATGTGTAGGATCGATTTCACCCTAGAGGGGGGGTGAATAGGGTGATAGTGTAAAATATAAAACTTAATTGCAGAAGCTAATAAATTAATATTAACACAGATCACAGAATAGCAACACAGATATAGCAGAACATAAGTAACAGAACAGAACAACACAGAATTTACCCAGCTTCGGCAAAACCCTGCCTACGTGCTGCCCCCAAGGTTTCTACTAGAAATTAGATAGTCCCTCGCTTACACACGTAAACTCGCTATACCCGCTATTGACTAATCTAACTCTACGCTCAAAACCCTGACCACAACTCAACTACCGAGTTGCGAATTCCCAAACTACACACCGTAGTTTGTCCCCTAGTTACTCGACTAGAATTTACAACGGTTTAAAAGAGAATTTTAAAAATTAAAAAAACAAACATAAAAAGCAAATAGCCCTTAATTTAAATATAAACAAAAATCCTTTTATATTATTCAAGCCGGCCCCTTTTCTTTGTTTTATGTGACCCGATCCACTTCTATTATCTCAGTCTTTTGTGAGAAAATATGGCGGCTTTCTTCGTTCCTGATTAAAAATTAGGGCTTTTTCGAAGCGCTATAAGATTTGATCGAATCTCTGGTTGATCAAGAGTTGCCTTGCTCGATCGATTCTCGTTGCTCTCACTGGCTACTTCGATGAGTTTGATTTTTGCTTCTGGTAAGAATTTATGCTTCGTTACTTTTCAATTTTAGTATTCGAACTCTGATATCCATGCCGATGATGATTCTGGGTATTATATAGGATTTGATTTCCTAGAATTGCGTTCGTATATGTTGATTTGAATTTGTCAAATTCTTCATCTCGGCCACTTTATTATTCTCGAACGATTGAGATTGATTCTAACTTGTTCAATATGAATATGCTTTCGGTGATTTATTTCGTGATGACCACGGCGTTGATTATTGACTTGGTAAAAAAAAACATGGCTTTGATTTGTGAATTCATGTGTTTGCTTCGGCCTTGTGAATTCATTGTACTTAGTTGTGATGTTGCACTTGTCTTCATATGCCCTTGACTTTGTTATACCTGCTGTGCATTGCATTTTGAGTTGTAGTCTTCTGTCTTCATGTAGCTTGGTACATTCCTGTAGCTCCATCTATGTCGTAGCCTGTACTTGTAGTTGCACTTCGAGTTGGATATGTTGGCACTGGAACTAACTTGTATCTTGGTCCTGAACATTGCTGTGTCCATATGGTATTCAGTACTGTGGCATTGCTGCATATTGATGCCTCTGTTTGCATTTGGTGTTTTGGTTTGAACTTGCAGTTAAGAGTATTTTCATCTGGTCTCATCACTGTGTTGCATTCTTTGATGGTTCATTTGTACTGCTTCATTATGTGCATATGTCTTTGTGGTCACTTATGCAATTTGGTCTTATTTATGCTGTGCATTTACTTGGTGGTGTATTGCTGCCTTCACTGTCCACCTGTATCATGCTTGGTTTTGTTGCAAATTGCATTTGGTCTGCACTTTCACTGTTGTGTCTGGTTCTTTTCATTCATGTTGCAACTCAAATGTTTCACTCTGATATATTTAAGCATTTGCCACTGAGCTTGATTCATGCAGTCTTCATTTGTACTGGTGACATGTGCATTGCTTCATGTTGCCTATGTATCACTGTTTAATTTGTCTTTGCTATGAACATGTTGTAAATGATTTGACTTAAGTTGCATCACTGGTATATGCATATTTGTTCACCTCTGGCCTGTTGTAGTTTGAATTTTGTGATGTTGCCTCTGACCTTTGGTGGCTCTGGCTTGTTTATCTGACCTTGTTGCATATATCACTGAGTTCTCATTTCATATGCTTGCACTACTTCTCTTTGGTCATGTCTGATGGCATTTCTTTTGTGGTCTTTGATGTTGGCATTTTATTTTATTTTTATTTTTTTTTCTATCCACACTTGCCCAGTAATCTTGAGTTGCAGTGAGCTTGACATTGTTGTTTACTTGATGCTGCATACATGTTGTAAGTGATACTTTGGACCTTTTGCCTTCAGTTGCTTGTCGAATTTGCATGTATCTGTATCACTTTGGTATACTGCAGCTTGTATTCTGCCTTGAGTTGAATCCCGTGTGTTATTTGGGTTTGACCTTGTGCTGAATTGTTAACAGTGCTTTTGTTTGATTTGTGCACACGAGTTGGCGGGGCAGTGCACACGTGTACAAATGTATGTGTGTGTACTGCAGCCACTTATGTATACCTGTCCCTGTAATATCTATGTGCACGACTTTGTGATGAAATCAAGTGTGAATGATGATGAAGAACCCAAATAACTGAGGCAAATCATATTTTCAAAAATCGTATTTCATTTTATATTGCAAAAATATTTCTATTTCAATTTTACTGCGTTAGTGAATATTTTTGCAGATTGCTCAGATGCTGGATTCAAACTGGAATGCAATTGAAGATAAAAATACGAGTGTGAGTGATATGTAGTGAGGTTAACTGTAAATGTGAAATGTGATGTGATTGTAATCAAAGTTGTATAGTTATAGTGAGAGATTGAAATTGTACTATTCAAAATTGTAATAAATATTTGTTTGAATAAAAATTTCTGTTTGAATTCAAAATCTGTTTAACTTGTTCTGTTTGAATTCAAATTCGAATTCTGTGTAATTTAATTTTATTCAACAAATATTTATTTAATCTATGAAAAACAAAATAGTATATTATCAAATACATTTAAATGAATGTATATATGTTTATTATCATCAAACAAAAATCATATAAGCACATATTCAACAATCTCCCCTTTTTGATGATAACAAACATATATTTAAGATTTTGAATATGTTAAATGTATTTGATCATTGATATATTCTAATTGCTCCCCCTATTTAAATGCTTCCTCTCTATACGATGCTCCCCCTACATATATGCATACAAATAAAAATATGCAAATGATCCTAGATGCAAATAATGATCCTAGATGCAAAAAGAAAATTATTTGACCTTTGCTTGATTTTATTTGACAAAATCTTAACTTTTCTTTCCCCCTTTTGTTATCAGCAAAAGAATAATAGTGTTAGAGAAAATAGAGATAAAGTTATTGATATTAACCAACATTAAAACTCAATTGAATATAAATATTAAATTTCAAATCAAACAAAAATCATAAATATTTTGTTAGGCGCATATTCCACTTTTAGAATGATAGGGATGATATCATCATATAAAACCATACAGTTGTGTCTATTTGTGGTATATTTATATCAGGAATTTGAATATCTACTAACCATGCATAACTGTTAGGACTTTTAAATGAGATTAGTAGTATTCCAATTTTATTTTAAAAAAAAATGAATTCAAGTATCTTCTAACCACGCATAACCGTGAGGACTTTTAAATGGGATTAGAATCAACTTGTTTATTTTAAAAAAAAACTTTTGATATGCGTTCCATACATGCATAACCATAAGGACTTTTAAATGAGTATGGAAGCACATAACAAATTCCAAGTAATTCACCCATGCATAACCGTGAGGACTTTTAAATGAGAGTGAATACTTTGGTATTTATTTATTTTATTATTATTATTATTATTATTATTATTATTATTATTTATTTTTTATTTTTTTTATTATTTTTTTTAAAAAAAATGTGAAAATGAAAAACGAACGATTCCTGTTTAAAGTACCACATATCGACAAACTATATAGAATTTTGATGAGTGATGGTTGATAGAAATATGATAGGTATAGAGATGGTCATGGAATTTTTACCAACAAAAAGTTTTATAACTCTTGTTTACATTTCTAAAGAAATTTTCTAATTATACTTTCTCGAGTTATAATATATAATCAATATCAACACTCATCACTTTTTCAATCACTATTTTTCTTTTCGATGATTTGTAGGGAGAAAAAAAATGTTAAATATTCAGCAAATTTCTAAAACACCTAGACTGAGTCGTAGTTTACAAAAACTATTTTCTGGTAGGGGTTTTGTAAAGATGTCTGCCAATTGAGAATCAGTTGAAATAAAATTTATGCAGATATTTTCTTTGGAAATATGATCTCTAATAAAATGATGTCTTACATCTATATGTTTTGTTCGCGAGTGATGTACAGGATTATTTGTGAGATCAATTGCGCTTTTGCTATCACACATTAGTGGTACACGTTTAAAATTTAGGCCATAGTCATGCAAAGTTTGTATCATCCATAAGATTTGAGCAGAGCAACCGCTCAAAGCAATATACTCTGCCTCTGTTGTGGATAATGTAATACAATTTTGTTTTCTACTCGACCATGCAACTAATGAATGTCCTACATAAAACATGCTCCACTAGTACTTTTTCTATCAACCAGATTTCCAGCATAATCAGCATCTGAAAAACCTTTCAATTCAAAATTATCGTTTGATGGATACCAAAGAACAAATCGTGGGGTATGCAACAAATATCTTATAATTATTTTAATAGCTTTTAAATGAGATTCTTTTGGGTTAGATTGAAAACGCGCACATAAGCAGACAGAAAACATGATGTCAGGTCTAGAGGCGGTAAGATAAAGGAGTGATCCAATCATACCTCTGTACTGCTTTTGATCAACTGTCTTACCCTTTTCATCCTTGTCAAGTTTAAGTGTTGTACTCATAGGAGTTCTTGCTGGTTTAGCATCTTTCAATCCAAATTTGTTGACAAGTTCCCTAATATATTTTGTTTGAGATATGAATGTGCCTTTATTGCTTTGTTGGATTTGAAATCCTAAAAAGAATTTTAACTCTCCAACCAAGCTCATTTCGAATTTTTCCTGCATGACTTTTTCAAATTTCTCATACAATAACTTGTTAGTAGCACCATAAATGATGTCATCAACATATATTTGAACAATCAAAAGATCATCGTTTTCATGCAACAGAAATAGTGTGGTATCTACACATCCCTTTTTGAAACCATTTTCAAGGAGATAAGAAGTAAGACATTCATACCAAGCTCTGGGAGCTTGTTTTAATCCATATAATGCCTTCTTTAGTTTGTATACATGATTTGGATATTCATGACTTTCAAAACCTTCTGGTTGTTCAACAAACACATCTTCTTTTAAAACTCCGTTAAGAAAAGCACTCTTAATGTCCATTTGTCTTAGTTTAAATCCTTTGTAACAAGCAAAAGCTAACAATATTCTAATTGATTCTAGTCTAGCTACAGGCGCAAAAGTTTCATCAAAGTCAACTCCTTCAATTTGATTGTATCCTTTAGCAACTAGTCTAGCTTTATTTCTAATTATATTTCCAGATTCATCATATTTATTTTTAAAAATCCATTTTGTTCCTATAACTGGATAATCCTTAGGTCTAGGTGCTAGACTCCAAACATTATTTCGTTCAAACTGATTTAGCTCTTCTTGCATGGCCATGAACCAGTTTTCATCATTAAGGTCTGAATCTATGTTATTTGGTTCTATTTCTGAAATAAATCCACTATATAAGCACAGATCATATAGATTTTTAAAGGATGAACGAGTTTGTATACCTGCTATAGGGTTTCCAATTACCAATTCTGGTGGATGGTCTGTTTTGTATTTCAGCTTTTCTGGATCCAGATTTCTTCGGACTTCTTGAGTTGTGGTAGTTTCTCTAGCATCAGCAGTTTCTTTTGGTTTTTCGAACTCATCTTTTTCTTTCTCCTCTTCAACGTTGCTTTTGGATGTATCATGTTCGTCAATGCCTTCATCAAATTTCACATTGATTGACTCTACGATTGTTTTAGTCTTTTTGTTGTAGACTCTATAAGCTTTGTTTCTCGAAGAGTAACCCATGAAGATGCCATCATCAGCCTTTGCTTCAAATTTTCCTAACTGATCACCTGTATTAAGAATATAGCAAGGACATCCAAACACTTTGAAGTAAGCGATGTTTGGTTTTTTGTTGAACCATAGCTCATAGGGGGTTTTGTTAAGAATCGGTCTAATGATAACTCTATTCATTACATATCATGCTGTATTTACAGCTTCTGCCCAGAGATGCAGAGGTAGTTCATATTCATTTAACATAGACCTAGCCAATTCTTGTAAAGTTCGATTCTTTCTCTCAACTACCCCATTTTGTTGTGGAGTACGTGGTGCAGAGAACTCATGTTTGATTCAGTTTTCATCACAGAAAGTTTCAAATTCATAATTTTCAAATTCTCCACCATGATCACTTCTTAACGAAACAATAGAGACTTCTTTTTCATTTTGCACAAATTTTGCGAATCTTGTGAAGTATGAAAAAGTTTCTGATTTTTTAGCCAAAAAATATACCTATGTATATCTTGAGTAATCATCAACTAACACAAAGCAATATTTCTTACCTCCTAAGCTAGCAATGTCATTAGGTCCAAATAGATCCATATGAATTAGTTCAAGAACTCTAGAAGTGCTTACATTGTTTTTGGCATGAAACGATGATTTTTTAAGTTTTCCCAAAGTACATGCTTTACAGATGTTTTCAGTTTCAAACTCATGTGATGGCAACCCTCTTACCAAACTTTTCCTTTTTAATTTGTTTAATAAGTTCATACTAGCATGCCCTAAACGTCTATGCCATAAATTCACTTCTATATCCTTAGCTACCAAACATTTAGAGAGGATGAGATAATCAAAAGATAGAGAATATATATTACCTTTCCTTTTTCCTGAAAATAAGATTTCTTTTGATGATTTGTCAACAATTTTGCACAAGTCAGAATCAAAGATAACATTCATACCTTTATCACATAGATGGCTGATTGATATCAAATTGTGGTGCAGATTTTCAACATATAGTACGTCATTCAAGGTAAATGTATTGTTACCTACTTTACCTTTACCGACAATTTTACACTTGTCATTGTTCCCCATTGTGACTCTGCCACCTTTGTACTTTTCTAGGCTAAGGAACTTCGATTTATCGCCTGTCATGTGCCTGGAACAGCCATAATCCAAGTACCATTGCTGTTGTTCCTTAGCCTGCCAGCATACCTACACGAGAAGAGAGTTTAGTGACCTATTTGTTTTTATAGGTCCATGATTGTTAGTGGCAAAATATTTAGAATGATAATTTTGTGGATACCCAAAACTATTTATAATTGTTCCCTTCGGCACCCAAATTTGTTTAACTTTGAGAGATTTTATATTTGTGCCTTTTGGAACCCAAATCGGTATAGCTTTCATATGTTTGGGTCTATACCAACAATTATTGTGATTGTGTCCAATTTTTTTACAAATTGTGCTCATAGAATTAACTTGATTAATATTGCTTTCAACAATTTTTGAATTATTATATCCAAGTCCTTGTCTAACCATATTAACAGTTTGCTTTCCTAATAGCATATTCAACGACTTTTCACTTTTTGAAAATTTATCTAAGGTCGTTGACAGTTGTTGGACTTGTGTTTTGAGAGATTCATTTTCGTTTAACAACTGTGTGCACTTTTTAATAGAAATCTCTCTCCTAGTATTTTCATTCTCTTTTAAAATCAGAATTTCATTTTCAAGTGATTTTATATTGATTTTCGATTTTTTACTTTCTTCTTCGAATGTTGGACACTTATCACACTTAGGGATTCTACATTGATAGTTCTTAACTAATTGATCAAGTTGTTTATTGCATTCTATCAAAGTATCCTTTTGAGATTCAAGTTTAGCATATTTTTCCCTAAGTCGTTCATAACAGCCATTTACTTCATGGAAATAAATTAGTAATTCAGAATGAGTGAGTTTTGATACCTCGCTTGGCTCGTCGTCATCACTGTCTGTAACTTCACCATGAAGGCACATGTTTGCTTTTTCACTCTCACTCTCGGTGTTATCACTTTCATCTTCGTCAGTTTCATCCCAAGTAGCCGCAAAGCTTTTCTTCTTTAGTTTCTTTCCTTGATTTGATCGTTTTTGAGGACATTGTGGCTTGATATGGCCGGGTTTGTTGCATTTGTAACAGATGATTTTCTGTTCTTCTGGGTTGTCTAGTGCTTTGCCTATTCTGCTTTTCAATTCATGATTTCGAGCTGGATTTCCGTATTTGCGATTCCACCTTTTGAATTTCTTTATTAGTAGCGCCAGCTCTGCTGCTCCATCATCATCATTATCATCATCACTTTCAGTTGTTCCTTTGAGAGCAATTGATTTCTTTCGAGTATCTCCACCTTCACGCTCTTCCTTGAATTTTATTTCTAGCTCATAAGTGGTGAGATTTCCGATGAGTTCTTCGACTTTGAGTTGTTTTAAATCTTTCGATTCTTGAATGGCAATTACTTTTTCTTCAAAGTTTCGTGGAAGGACTCTGAGGATTTTCCGGACTATTTCCAATTCGGTGTATGTTTTTCCGAGAGCTTTTGATTTGTATACGATATTGGAAAGTCGTCCGTACATCTCTTTGACATTTTCTTCTTTCGCCATTGTAAAGTTCTCGTATTCGCTGCTTAGCATGGCAAGGCGAGATTCTTTGACTTGAGATGTTCCTTCGTGAGTCACTTCTAGTATGTGCCATATTTCCTGCGCAGTTAGACAATGTGAGACACGATTAAATTCAAATTGATCTAATGAACAGATAATAGAATTCATAGCTTTGGCATTAGTATTCTATAATTTATTTTCTAGTTCTGTCCATTGTTCCTTTGGTTTCTCTATTTCCTGATCATCTACAGTTATAGTTGGTATTCTATAACCTGTCTCAACAATATCCCAAGCGTCAATGGTTTCCAAAAAAATTTCATCCTATTTTTCCAAAAAGCATATTCACCATTGAACATTGGTGGTCTAACTATGGATTGACCTTCTGCAAAAGCATTATTAAAAGAAGCCATTTTAAAAATTCAAATTTTTAAACAAAAACTGATTTTTTCAAAAAAATAGAATTTTTAAAACCAATGTTGGCTTCTATTCCTTGCTCTGATACCACTTGTAGGATCGATTTCACCCTAGAGGGGGGGTGAATAGGGTGATAGTGTAAAATATAAAACTTAATTCCAGAAGCTAATAAATTAATATTAACACAGATCACAGAATAGCAACACAGATATAGCAGAACATAAATAACAGAACAGAACAACACAGAATTTACCCAGCTTCGGCAAAACCCTGCCTACGTGCTGCCCCCAAGGTTTCTACTAGAAATTAGATAGTCCCTCGCTTACACACGTAAACTCGCTATACCCGCTATTGACTAATCTAACTCTACGCTCAAAACCCTGACCACAACTCAACTACCGAGTTGCGAATTCCCAAACTACACACCGTAGTTTGTCCCCTAGTTACTCGACTAGAATTTACAACGGTTTAAAAGAGAATTTTAAAAATTAAAAAAACAAACATAAAAAGCAAATAGCCCTTAATTTAAATATAAACAAAAATCCTTTTATATTATTCAAGTCGGCCCCTTTTCTTTGTTTTATGTGACCCGATCCACTTCTATTATCTCAGTCTTTTGTGAGAAAATATGGCGGCTTTCTTCGTTCCTGATTAAAAATTAGGGCTTTTTCGAAGCGCCTATTAGATTTGATCGAATCTCTGGTTGATCAAGAGTTGCCTTGCTCGATCGATTCTCGTTGCTCTCACTGGCTACTTCGATGAGTTCGATTTTTGCTTCTGGTAAGAATTTATGCTTCGTTACTTTTCGATTTTAGTATTCGAACTCTGATATCCATGCCGATGATGATTCTGGGTATTATATAGGATTTGATTTCCTAGAATTGCGTTCGTATATGTTGATTTGAATTTGTCAAATTCTTCATCTCGGCCACTTTATTATTCTCGAACGATTGAGATTGATTCTGACTTGTTCAATATGAATATGCTTTCAGTGATTTATTTCGTGATGACCACGGCGTTGATTATTGACTTGGTAAAAAAAACACGGCTTTGATTTGTGAATTCATGTGTTTGCTTCGGCCTTGTGAATTCATTGTACTTAGTTGTGATGTTGCACTTGTCTTCATATGCCCTTGACTTTGTTATACCTGCCGTGCATTGCATTTTGAGTTGTAGTCTTCTGTCTTCATGTAGCTTGGTACATTCCTGTAGCTCCATCTATGTCGTAGCCTGTACTTGTAGTTGCACTTCGAGTTGGATATGTTGGCACTGGAACTAACTTGTATCTTGGTCCTGAACATTGCTGTGTCCATATGGTATTCAGTACTGTGGCATTGCTGCATATTGATGCCTCTGTTTGCATTTGGTGTTTTGGTTTGAACTTGCAGTTAAGAGTATTTTCATCTGGTCTCATCACTGTGTTGCATTCTTTGATGGTTCATTTGTACCGCTTCATTATGTACATCTGTCTTTGTGGTCACTTATGCAATTTGGTCTTATTTATGCTGTGCATTTACTTGGTGGTGTATTGCTGCCTTCACTGTCCACCTGTATCATGCTTGGTTTTGTTGCAAATTGCATTTGTTCTGCACTTTCACTGTTGTGTCTGGTTCTTTTCATTCATGTTGCAACTCAAATGTTTCACTCTGATATATTTAAGCATTTGCCACTGAGCTTGATTCATGCAGTCTTCATTTGTACTGGTGACATGTGCATTGCTTCATGTTGCCTATGTATCACTGTTTCATTTGTCTTTGCTGTGAACATGTTGTAAATGATTTGACTTAAGTTGCATCACTGGTATATGCATATTTGTTCACCTCTGGCCTGTTGTAGTTTGAATTTTGTGATGTTGCCTCTGACCTTTGGTGGCTCTGGCTTGTTTATCTGACCTTGTTGCATATATCACTGAGTTCTCATTTCATATGCTTGCACTACTTCTCTTTGGTCATGTCTGATGGCATTTCTTTTGTGGTCTTTGATGTTGGCATTTTATTTTATTTTTTTTATTTTTTTTTTCTATCCACACTTGCCCAGTAATCTTGAGTTGCAGTGAGCTTGACATTGTTGTTTACTTGATGCTGCATACATGTTGTAAGTGATACTTTGGACCTTTTGCCTTCAGTTGCTTGTCGAATTTGCATGTATCTGTATCACTTTGGTATACTGCAGCTTGTATTCTGCCTTGAGTTGAATCCCGTGTGTTATTTGGGTTTGACCTTGTGCTGAATTGTTAACAGTGCTTTTGTTTGATTTGTGCACACGAGTTGGCGGGGCAGTGCACACGTGTACAAATGTATGTGTGTGTACTGCAGCCACTTATGTATACCTGTCCCTGTAATATCTATGTGCACGACTTTGTGATGAAATCAAGTGTGAATGATGACGAAGAACCCAAATAACTGAGGCAAATCATATTTTCAAAAATCGTATTTCATTTTATATTGCAAAAATATTTCTATTTCAATTTTACTGCGTTAGTGAATATTTTTGCAGATTGCTCAGATGCTGGATTCAAACTGGAATGCAATTGAAGAAAAAAATACGAGTGTGAGTGATATGTAGTGAGGTTAACTGTAAATGTGAAATGTGATGTGATTGTAATCAAAGTTGTATAGTTATAGTGAGAGATTGAAATTGTACTATTCAAAATTGTAATAAATATTTGTTTGAATAAAAATTTCTGTTTGAATTCAAAATCTGTTTAACTTGTTCTGTTTGAATTCAAATTCGAATTCTGTGTAATTTAATTTTATTCAACAAATATTTATTTAATCTATGAAAAACAAAATAGTATATTATCAAATACATTTAAATGAATGTATATATGTTTATTATCATCAAACAAAAATCATATAAGCACATATTCAACAGTATGGTGGTGATGGTGGGTGGTAGAGGCCAATCCAGAAAGCATAGAAAACTAGGCAAAAATATAAGAAAACAATGGAAAAAGAAGAGCAAAAAGAAGAGGAAAAGAGGAGCCATTACCAAACCTTTCTAGCCGTGAAAAATGAAGTGGAGAGGAATGTTTTCACGTGAAAATGAGGTAAGAAATGCACAGCTACAATAAAGAAAGAAACGGTCAAAGGAAATTAAATCTATTAATTGGAAAAGAAACAGAAGAAGAAACGTTAAAACGGTTTTATGTTTCTTTGCTTTCAAACCTTTTAAACTTCCTATATATATTCATATACATCTTAAATAACTGAAAACACTTATAAATTTCAGTTAGAATTCAAAAATATAACAGATAAACAAAATATTAATAATTAATTATTAATTAGATGTGATTAAAATAAGAAAAATGACACAGAAAAATGAAAACTAGACTTAGGAATTAGAAATAACTTCAATACACTTTGAAAAAAATTTCTTAAATTTAAATACATGTAAAATGAATAAAATAAATTAAAACACAACAATAAAAGTGAATGTATAAAATAAATCAATAAATTGATGTATTAATTGCAAAAAGAAACGGATAAAACGCCTTTACGTTTCAGGCTTTTAAGATCTCTTAACTTTCTAAACCTTTTGCATTTCCTTTTCTTTTTAATTTTATAAAAACAAAATAAACTCAGAAATGTTATTTAAAACCGAAACTAAGTAAGAATAAAATAAAATAAATAATTTATTTTAAGTAAAATAGAAAAAGGAAATAAGAAATTGCTTAAAAATAGCAACCCTGACATAAAAATTACAAGAAAATCTCCAATGACTTTGGAAAATTTATTACTTCACAAAAAAGAATATTTTAACACAGAATTTGAATTAAAAATGGTTTTAAAACATTTTCAAGGTAAAATAATAATTTAATTTTTATTAAATAGAAAGTTAAATAAAGAAAAATGCAGTAAATACCAACCAGACTTTATAAATTGAAATAAATTCAAATAAACTTTAGAAAAATTATATTATCATTTTAAAAATACTTAAAAGTCAAAATATACATAATATAACATATTATCACATATTAAAATAAAATATAACAAAGAAGAAGTAATTTATTCAATTTAAAATAGTCATTGTTAAATAACCCTATATATGCACAATATTGTAAAGGGTACAACTTCCACATTTTACATCCGACTTCAACGAAACGAAAGGTGGTGTTTTTAGAATTTTATGTACTTTCATAATAACAGAAAAAAAAATTAAAATTTTAAACTTTTAAAATTTTAAGTTGAAAGTCACAGTTTGACTATTTTGACCAAAATGAGCATTTCAGGCAAATATTCAACTTACACAAGTTTGGAATTATAACTCACATAAAATCAAGATTGTATTTAAATAATAAATTTAATCATTTCAAATAAGTAAAATAAGTTTTTAAATCAAAATCTTACATTAAATAATTAAAATATAAAATAAAATAATTACAAAATACAGGGTTGTTACACTCTCCCCCACTCAAAACTTTTCGTCCCCGAAAAGGAATGAGGTATGGAAGGGCACAGAAAAGATAGAGTGAAATAGGATTAAGATAAGATGACAAGAAGATTGAAGTTATACTTGGTAACTGTTGTTATAGGTAAGTTTAACAAGGTGGAGGTGATCTTTCCAAGATCCTCCAGAATCAAGAACACAAGCACGAAAAAGGTGGATTCAAAATGATTACCAAAGGTCTATCAAAGATTATAGAAATTTTTCTAAACAGAAAGATTATAGAAAGATGCCTATACCGGTCTATAGCAAGATAAGGATGATAAGGAGAACCAAAAGATAGTTTGAAAAACAAAATAAGGAAATGAATTTGAAAGCATGGAGATTTCAACTTAAACAGAGAATAAATCTTTACACAAGTTAAATAAATCTTAACTATCTCAAATTTCATTATCTTATTATCCAATCATCTAAAATTAACCATTTTTAAAACCATGGCTTTGAAAAATAATCATTTATTGCACTCACAATGTACTTAATAAATTTATTCTTCTTTATTCCTAATTAAAATTAAATTTATTCCTCTCAATATATTTATCACTTATGTTAAACATACTTACACTTATTATAACTACTTTCTTTTATTCTTAGTTCTTTTAAAATTAATTTATTTTAAGTTATTCAATTACCCTTTATTATATTTACCCCTGTTAATCATTAAAATTTAAGTGTATAACATTTATTATAACCACTCAGATTTTATTTATAAAATCTTTTTTATATTATATATTATCCGATTACATTTTTAACTTCTGAAATTTTGGTAAGTTATATTTGAATGCAATTGTATTATACAAATAAAATTTCCAATTCAATCATTTCATGCTTGATATTCATCCAAAGTTTTGATTTTTTTTTTGGAATTATTCTTTAAAATAAAATTTAAGAATTAAATTTCCGATTTCTTCAAACCATTTAGAGATAAGTAATAATATATATACATATATAATGTGTCAAATCAAATTTCAATCGTATATATATATATATATTATAAATCAAGTCATATTTAGAAATTCAAATCAATTTAATTTCCCAAAACAAAGCTGTAGCAAGACTACAGAACAGTCTCCTAACTTCGAAACTCGAAAATGAACGTCGATGATGTCGCGATCATCACCGAAGTTATTTTCCAGCGACAAAGAGAAAAGCACTAATTTTAAACCTTTAAAAATTCTTTGAAAACAAATTCTATTCAAAATACTTTAAATAATATAACCTTTTAAAACTTTAAACCAAAGTTCGAAATAATCGGAATTTAAATCATCAAATTCTTGTTTTAAATTCATTTCAGTTCCCAAATAAATTTATAAACAAATATTTATAGATCTATTTGTAGAACAATAAATGATAAATCAAGTATTATCATTTCAAATTATCAATTTAAATCATTTCATTAAGTTTCATAAATTTACTTATATATCAAACTTTATTTCATTAACCAAATTTTAAAATAATATCGTGTCAGTTTGTTCTGTCAAAGTGTTTTAGAAATCCTATCGATAGCGTTGATCAGACGAATCGATTGGAAACCCAAATCAACATCAACAACTCAAACAACACAATATATAAAAAAAACATATATTTACAATTATAATTCACAATGTTTGAAGATAGGTTGGAAACAAAAGCCAAGATGATTAAATAACAAAATAGGGAGGTGGATAAGCGTAAATAAATCACGGGCAACATTTACCAGGTCAACCGTGGCTTAAAGAATAAGATCAAATGTGGATTTTTCTGGGGTAAATCTACATTCGATCTCAAGAGTTAGAGTTTGAAATAACAAAAGATATTAGCATCTAAACTAAGGATAGATAAGAATCTCTGGTGAATCGATGCTAACTGCAAAGGAGTTTTTCCCCTTTTTCAATTAAATTTGAAATTGGCGTGACCGCCGACTCACTAGAAAGATCATTCGAAGCGGAGTTATGGAATGCTCCAGAGTCAAAAGAAGATGAATAGTGAGGGATACGAATGGATTTTGGAACCGTAGGGAATGTTCCAAAATTCAAAGGAATCGAGTCAAAAGAGAGAGATTCAAACTCGAATGAAAGTGATTCTGTAAATACATTCACTCCATATGCTGAGTTTTGCCTAGAGCTACCAAAGCTCTGATACCAACTGTAACGACTAGATATTTTCAACCATTCGCATCCATTATAAGTGCATAGGTAGACACTCATGTCGGGATTGAATTGCTCAAAATACCGCGTTGTAAATAAAATTTTGGCAAACCTCAGAATATACAGTAAATAAAAATCACAGATCACAGACACAGAGTATATAAAAATGCAGCGGAAGAAAAAGAGATAGTAGTTCATGAAGCTACTATATAAAATATAAGATACATCAGAGTTAAATAAGATACAACAGAAGGGTAACAGGATACATCAGGTACAAATCAGATACATCACCGAACCACTGGATACTGAAACAAAATAGATGGCTGGATCTTCAAGGAAAGCTCCAACGCCGAAGGTGAATCTTGAATGCTAACTCAATCAATCTAACCCGAGCGTAAAGCAAAACACAAAACCCTCGAGTCAGGACATAAATACTTATAAACTGTAAATCAACTCAAGTGAACAGTAAAAAATGCATCAGTAACTTAAAGGATGCTTGGGACCGCCCATCCTCTAAGGATCCGTTAAACTATTTACTATGTAGTAATATACGCTATATGAGGTAGTGTCTAATCAGTAAAGTATAATCATATAGAAAACAGCGTTAAGGGGATGGTGAACCTTAACACGGTCGGATCTTTAAAACCAAAATCGTGGTGGGCTCGATATAAGGATATGACACGGCACGCGAGGTAATGCCAGGGTGGATACACCGTTTGCACTCCCGGACCGGTGGTGACGGCAAGCCAGCAGCTTCCGCCCACCTCGAACAATACTCCCGAATCAAAGTGGCGCCACCGAATCGAATCACAACAATAATAGAATGGTTTTCGATGGAGCATGCTCAATGAAAGGGTGCGACCCTTTGTGTTGCCCGATATAGCTCCTGTTTTAGTCACATATGCCAACTCACGGGAGTTGGGTCCACGTAATATACCTCGAGAACGTCGCCACCATCCTACTTCATTCTGAAATCTCCACCGCGTACACAGTTGTTAGAGTGGTTTTCGGTATTGGCCGGCTATAAGACAATATCTAATCCCGGTCTCTTTAACAACCAATCGTTATTATAACCCGTAGTTATAACTTTAAAACAATATTTTATACTTCAAAAATAAAATATCCTTTTCAATCCAAATCTTCATCAAAATAAAGATTAAATCATTTCCAAAACCATTTCAATATATCATCGTAAAATATCTTTCAATTCAAATATTTATCAAAATAAATATCAAGTCATTTCTAACCATTTCAATATATTAAATTTTCATACCCTTTCAACACTACCTTTCAAATCACTTTAATATATCAAAATATCATAACCTTTCAAAGTTTCAGTTCCAAAATATCATATCTTTCAGAACTTCTTTTTAAATCATGTTAATATCAAAATGTCCTATCCTTCAAACTCCGTTTTCAAATCATTTAATATCAAATATATCATATCTTTCAAAACTTCGTTTCAAATCATTTTAATATAATAAAATATCGTATCTTTTCAAACTTCATTCATTTCAAATCATTATTCATTTTATTCAATCTAAAATACCATTTCAATTCATATTTCAAAACAGTTTATATTCCAAAAATTCTTTTTTTTTTCAATGAAGTTATTATGCTTAATAATTAAATTATTAAATTTCCAAAAATTTCAACTTCCAAAGTTCATTTATTCACTTAAGTTTATCAAAACAGTGAAAATTCACTTTTCGCATCATTTAGAAAACTTATACGGAAAGTTACATTCAAAACAGTTCAATTTAACAAAAGACAGCATTTTAAAATGTTATAATAGGTTTACTTAAATTCGAATAACTTAGTTAAATTCAAAAATTATAGCACTTACAAAGATTGCTATAATAGCTTTAAATTCAACTTAGCTTTTTAGTTCATTATCATCAACTACATCGTTTACAAATGTTGTAATATCGTTTACATTGTTATTAATAGCATTTCAAAAAATGCAGTCAATTAACTTCAAATATTCAATAAAATTTCTCAACCAATTATATTTTTATTAAAAACATTTTTAACTTATAAAATCATATATTTTCACATTTATAACATCATTTAATTTTCCTCAAGTTCATGATTTTATAAAGTTAAATTTCCATTCAAAAATCAAGATTTAATAATAATTCACTTATTAAAATGCAATGTTGAATTTTTAAAATCCATTACGTTAAATTTCAACTTAACACTTAAGTTAAAATTCTCAAATATAACTTAGTTTTATTTTTATTTACTTAACTAAAAGTTCACCTTTACGTCAATTTCATAAATTTCCAATTCTAGTTATATTTCAAAGTTTCAACTTAAAATATTTATTCATTTCACATTTCAACTTTATTAAAAATCATAAATATGATAAAAATCATTTTAAATTCATTTAAATTCAAATTATCATAAATTTATCATAATTTCATACTCAATTAAATTTCCAATTAAAATTAAATCAAAATTTCCAAAATAACTCACGTTCAAAATTTCTAACTTTTTCATTAATTCATTTCACTTACAATTATTCAGAAAATCAATAATATTTTACAAAATTTTTATTTTTATTAAATTTCAAATCAAAATATTATAATAATTAAATTTCTAAAATATTTAAAAAATTTAGAAAACATATTTTAACTACGGGCCTGTATAAAATTTTCTACGCTAGGTAAAGTGATACGGGTAATATATCATTTCAACCCGTAATTTACAAAGAAAAATCCGGGTTTTATCATTTCAAACCCGCAATCCCAAGTCAAAATGAAAAATTTAAAACCATTCAGGCCTATCATTTCATCCCATAACATTTTTTTTCTAACAGGGAACTTGCAGTGTGATCATATGCAGAAATAATATAAACAAGGTCAATATCACAATATACAGTCATATATCAGATGTCAGGTGAAAATTAACAGTTTTAACATGCTAATAATATGGTAATAACATGACATAGCATATCACATGATCATCATTAACTTGCATAAACATTTTTTTTTTTACTAAACACTTGTCATCAATTCATTTTTCATTAGTATAAAGGTCAGAGTGAATAAGACTCACCTTTTTCAAAGCTAGAGGCCAAAACAACATACAAGCACGACTCCAAAGGCACGACAAGCACAATTGCACGACTTTTGATTTGAGTTGAAAGATAGCCAAGATATGATTTTGTATCAACAACCCAAAACAAAACAAACAAGACAATATATAAACATTCAACATAAAAAAATGTTGAGACAATTTTGAAATACAAAGCAAAATGAACAAGATAGATTGGACCTTGCTTCAACCACTTCAATGCTTGGCCTAAGGGACACTTATACTTGGCTATGATGATGCTTTGGCTCAGGTATGACATCATATAGGTCAGGTTTAACATCATATAGGCGAGGCAACAAGTGGAGATGAAGGTGGTGAAGTAATAGTGGTGGCTAGTGCATTGTTTTGGACATTATTTGCAAATTTTGTGGAGTTTTGTCACCAAGGGAGGTGTGGTCATGGATGGATCTGAAATGATGGTTGGAGATGATGCCAAGGAAGAGTGCTAGGGGATGGTGGAGAGTATGGTGGTGATGGTGGGTGGTAGAGGCCAATCCAGAAAGCATAGAAAACTAGGCAAAAATATAAGAAAACAATGGAAAAAGAAGAGCAAAAAGAAGAGGAAAAGAGGAGCCATTACCAAACCTTTCTAGCCGTGAAAAATGAAGTGGAGAGGAATGTTTTCACGTGAAAATGAGGTAAGAAATGCACAGCTACAATAAAGAAAGAAACGGTCAAAGGAAATTAAATCTATTAATTGGAAAAGAAACGGAAGAAGAAACGTTAAAACGGTTTTATGTTTCTTTGCTTTCAAACCTTTTAAACTTCCTATATATATTCATATACATCTTAAATAACTGAAAACACTTATAAATTTCAGTTAGAATTCGAAAATATAACAGATAAACAAAATATTAATAATTAATTATTAATTAGATATGATTAAAATAAGAAAAATGGCACAGAAAAATGAAAACTAGACTTAGGAATTAGAAATAACTTCAATACACTTTGGAAAAAATTTCTTAAATTTAAATACATGTAAAATGAATAAAATAAAGTAAAACACAGCAATAAAAGTGAATGTATAAAATAAATCAATAAATTGATGTATTAATTGCAAAAAGAAACGGATAAAACGCCTTTACGTTTTAGGCTTTTAAGATCTCTTAACTTTCTAAACCTTTTGCATTTCCTTTTCTTTTTAATTTTATAAAAACAAAATAAACTCAGAAATGTTATTTAAAACTGAAACTAAGTAAGAATAAAATAAAATAAATAATTTATTTTAAGTAAAATAGAAAAAGGAAATAAGAAATTGCTTAAAAATAGCAACCCTGACATAAAAATTACAAGAAAATCTCCAATGACTTTGGAAAATTTATTACTTCACAAAAAAAAATATTTTAACACAAAATTTGAATTAAAAATGGTTTTAAAACATTTTCAAGGTAAAATAATAATTTAATTTTTATTAAATAGAAAGTTAAAAAAAGAAAATTGCAGTAAATACCAACTAGGCTTTATAAATTGAAATAAATTCAAATAAACTTTAGAAAAATTATATTATCATTTTAAAAATACTTAAAAGTCAAAATATACATAATATAACATATTATCACATATTAAAATAAAATATAACAAAGAAGAAGTAATTTATTCAATTTAAAATAGTCATTGTTAAATAACCCTATATATGCACAATATTGTAAAGGATATAACTTCCACAGTTTACATCCGATTTCAACGAAACGAAAGGTGGTGTTCTTAGAATTTTATGTACTTTCATAATAAAAGAAAAAAATTAAATTTTTAAACTTTTAAAATTTTAAGTTGAAAGTCACAGTTTGACTATTTTGACCAAAATCAGCATTTCAGGCAAATATTCAACTTATACAAGTTTGGAATTATAACTCATATAAAATCAAGATTGTATTTAAATAATAAATTTAATCATTTCAAGTAAGTAAAATAAGTTTTTAAATCAAAATCTTACATTAAAAATAATTAAAATATACAATAAAATAATTACAAAATACAGGGTTGTTACAGCATTCAATTTGATTGATTACAATAAAGATCGCATTATGTTAAATGTAATAGTGGACCTAGACAACAAGATAGTTCTAAGAACTCGATCGCGGAAATGTAATTTTGATCAGCTTATGCAAAGTGCATCACATATGATGTCCTTAAATGTTAAGGATGATCGAGTGCAATTTTGTAAAGAGTTTGTTATGATGTCGTAGTAAGGGTACTCTTTGGAATGGTTCGACCATTTGGAAAGAAAAACGAATGCACAAGAGTAGATTTGATGTAACAAGTAGTTAGGATGAAGAGAGTGAATGGTCACTTCTACTTCATAGAGGAAAATTAGAGACGAGAATTATAATAATAATGGGTGATACTTAACATTAGAATAAGAAATATGATTTCTATTCTGAAATGTATTTATGTGTAGAAAATTATTTTACATGAGATTTATTTCTTTGAGTTTAAGATATCCGATCAAAAAACTTTCCATTGTAAACTAGTTATAATATATGAAATAAATTATTTATATTGAATGAATAATGGACCAATGAATTCAATACGCTACTATATTAATGGTCAAAATAGTGGGAGCATGCCATATAACACTTACTGATTATACCAAGTTATAAAATTGTTTTCGTAAAATATACTAAATATTATTTATGAAATAATGAAAAAAATTCGGTGTCAACTGAAAAATAGACATAGATATATTTCAATGTGAACATTATGAATATTCATTATAAAATAAAACTATAATGTTGTATTTGTTTTCATAATAAAAGCGATGTGAAGGAAAATATAGACGTGTTTGAAATTATTTATAATTATTTGGAACTATGGACTAAGCTGTAGTTTTGAGACATAATTTTTATATGATTGCAAATCATATGATACCGGTTAATTATATCTCAAACAATTAAGGGTTGTGCACCCATTTTTTGAGAGCGTCATGACAATTGATGAACTCTTCGAATTGACACATGTAGATGTATGCAATCATAATTCTATTAGTACTAAAATGTTTCCACGTAGTTCGTCATATTCACCGATGAGTTATCATAGACATGGACATGTGTGTTTGATACGCATGTATGAGTCTATGATAAACTCATATAATATATAACATGCAGAAGAATTGATTTGATTTGATCGAATGGATGAGTGTATTGGAAAGAGTTCTAAAGTACCTATAAATAATTAAAAATTCAATCTCAAAAGTCACTCCTCCTTGCGATACATAATGATATATCGATAAGGTGTAATCGAACATTGTTGGATAAAGTACGATTAATTATGAGTGAAGTTGGGTTAATTTCTTTCTATAAGGTCACATACTTCAGACTAGTACACAAGGTTAACATTATTTCATCTAAATAATAGTTTACTGAATAATAAAAGGCAAGGGTTCATAAGAAACCTAACATATTATAGGCCAAGGAGTTGGCAGATTGTGCGAGTCAAAAAAACTACATTGTAATGGTTCATAAGGAATCTTGTATGAATCATTCTGAAATTAGTTTTGGGACAATAGTCATTAGATGACCAAGCTATGTTTTGAATATAAGTTTTGTAAACTTAAACCAAATCAGTTTTATATAAAGTAATTCATAAAATGTTTTGCACTAAGAAACAACCATTATTTCAAGAAATATCAATTCATATTGAAGGAATTTCTTTAAATAATTATTGGTATACAATAGATTTGGATATAATCCAAGAATAAAACTAATAGCAAGGGACAAAATGAAATTAACCAAACCTAAACCAATACAATACATTAGAATGTCTAATAAATATTCTTGTATATCAAAGAGAAACTATGAGTTTATTATCAATATCAAGAATAGATACCCTCGATAATCAATTAAACCATCAAGAGTACTGACTTTACGATATGGTATTATGCAAAAATCAAAAATAGATTCCTAGTACACTTTCAAAATACGATTTTGAAAGTTGTACCCAAAGTGATATGATCCATTGGACACAAATGTATCTTTAAGAGAAAGACAAAACATAGTTAGAATATAGTGAGCCAAATTGATAAGAATAATACCATCAATTGTTGAAATTTGTTGTAAAATGAAGTAGAAGCCATTAAAGAGAGACAGAAGATATATTATTCATTTTCGAGAATCGACATGTATTTACATTACATGGTCTCCTTTATATAAAGGCTTCAGAGCAAAGGGTTTAACTTATTCCATGATGTGGGACTAAACAAAACAACATAAAAGCATATTCATTTCATGATTTACATATATTGTAACACTCCCCCTTGAATATGCATCTTCAAAATCTTGAATGCTTTGATAACTTGAAATTTTCCCTTTTGAAACGTGTATGATGATTGCTCCCCCTCATTATTTTCTTGCTTGCATTTATCCATTCAACCAATATAGATAATGTCTATTGCCTCATTAAAAACCTCTATAAGGAAAACCCAATGGAAAAACCTTAAAAGAGGAAAAGGGTGCAACATGTGAAATCATAGATATCATACTAAAAATGATATTCATTCTAAGAGTTTGATACTTGAGATCAAAATAATGTCTCATTAAACCCTTACTAAGAAAAATTCAATGGGAAAATCTTACTGAAGGGAAAAATCTTAATGAAGGAAAAAAAGAGTACAATGACATATCTTATTTTCTCATTTCTTCATATGAAGTTTGATACTTCTGGATCAAACTAATGCCTCATTAAAACCTTATTAAGAAAAACCCTATGGGAAAAATCTTAGTGAAGGAATAAGAGTACAATATAGTATGGCATATTTCAATAATTTGCAGAATCAAATAGAGTTTGATACTTCTGGATCAATATAATACTTCATTAAAAACCTTACAAAGGAAATCCCGATGGGAAAAACCTTAGTCAAGGATAAAATACAATTTAACTTAAATAACATATTTGAGATGTCATTTCTTGAAAAGACGTTTGACTCTTCTGGATTAAGATAATGTCTCGTTAAAACCTTAGTAAGAAAAACCCAATAGAAAAAAATCTTAAATAAGGAAAAAAGTACATTGTAACTTATTTTCAAATGTTACTAGGGGGTTGATACTTCTGGATCAAGATAATGCCTCATTAAAACCTTACTAATAAAAACCCAGTGGGAAAAATATTAGTTAAGGAAAAAGAGTGCATTATAAAATACTTATAGATGCTCCCCTTGATTAAAAGTTTCCTCTGAATTCGTATTTGTCTTTCGATAACTTAAATTGGTTATAGATACTTCTGGATCCATAAATATGTATCTCATTAATAATACAATTTATTAATAATTTCCTTCGATACGATCAAAATTTCCAATCCAAATATTATTTGAATTTTATGTATTTTGTTGCTACCCTTATGAAAAACACATCATGTGTTTTTGTTTTTATGCTTCAAATCAGTTTCGCATATTGCAACTACATCTTTGATGAATATTAAAAGTTCTATTACAACATTACTTAAAAGCAGGAAGTAATCTACTCATCTTAAAGTGCATCAAGATTTTCATTACAACACTTAGAAGAAGGTTGTAATCTACATTCCATGTTCTTTGCATTCTTTATAATCATCAAAGTTATTTATATTCTTCAGGAATAATTTTTGCATATCGCAACCGATATTTTAAAAATAGGAAGTAATTTACTCATCATGAATTATATCAAGATTTTCATTACAACAATACACAAAAGTAGGTTGTAATCTACGCTTCTTATTCTTTGCATTCTTTATAACCACAAAAGTTATTTATATTCTTCAGGAATTTGCATGCTTTCATCATTTAGTATGATTTAAACCATATCTATACCTTCGGGGTGTATTAAGCATTTCAAGTACTTTCGCTACTTTGCGGACTATATGTCCATATTTCTCTAGTGGTAAAGGATTCATGATGGCCAATCATGTTTCCCCTAATTCAAGATCCTTAATCTATTTATAAACATAAGCACTTTTTTTATCATTAATGATTATTTCTTGTCAGTTCTAGACATGATTTATTGAGATCTCTTTAATTATCATGTTTTAGGTACCTAAACCACTTCTAGGGCAATTTGAAAACCATGTCATTCGTCCCTTCAAGAGCACCCCTAAGTTTTTCTTCAAGAACACTCATCTCTTTTATTTGGCATCTTTATTACTTACTCCAAAAGTATTTCAAACCGACTTTTGTACCATATTTCAGATTTGGTTTACACATTTTAATCCTTTAGGGATTCAAATCTATATTGGAGAAAGTCTACTAGAGATATTATTAATATTTATTCAAGTTACTTAATATTTTGCATCATTATACATGTTGACAAATATTTGACACTGATGATCAAAATGAACTTGTATCGCTTTATCCTCCCCCTCAATGTTGACAAACATTGTCATATTAAATAACAATCATCTTTGAATTCTCATTTTGATCCATTATCATATTGCTACTAGCAAATACACCATACATATTAATGATAGGAGGATAATTCTTTTATCAATTGATAAGATGCATTCAAGTGACATTTGTGAGCGTCTGGCTCAGGTTTAAATATGTGATTCAACTATACCAAATTTCATGAAATATAATCCAGTTGAAATTGCACCAAATTTTTCTGAAATAAGCTTATGGCTTTCAATTTTAGAAATAACGCAAAGATATTCTTTGGTGTTTTCATTATAGTTCCAATATGGTAGCCATTCATTAATGTATCCTCAAAACTCAACAAATTTCTTTTAAATTTGCTTGAGTATAATGTATTTTGAATCAAGATATACATACCACTTGGTTATGCTATATGGGCTCTTTCGAACCCTTCAATTATATTAGCAAATTTGCTATGGTTGAAATTTTTAGCTAAATATTTTCAGATAGTTCGAAGAAAAAACTTATGGTTTTTCAAAATAATGTGAATAGTTGCACAATATAATAGGCATATATTATCGCTCAAATATTGATGGTCCATATCTTAAGGACTAAAGACAATATAGTTAGTCAACTATTAAATTTATAAGCATAAATAAATGCTAGTACTTTCAAAAAATTTAAAACAGACTACTGATTAAAGCCAACGTTATCGGTACATTATTTCAATTAGTTATGAAAGAAAAAACATACAAGCACCAACTTCCAACTGATTTATTGAACTAAAATAAAATAAAATCCACATAGCAGACTTCAGGCTGCTACTGTTGATCAATTCGACCATATCATTTATTATTGCACTTAGATTTTCATCATTAATAAAGTTTCCATCATCAACTTCGAAGAAATGATCTAACTTCAGGTTAGTATTATTAGACAATCCTTTCACATAATTTTAGTTTAGAAGTAGTTCTAAATATAGAGGAATTGAATTTCCTAACAGATTTAAAGACTTGAAACTTCAATTTCAACCACTCGTGTCTAGTGTTTAGAAGTGTGACTATATTTTGGTGGTCATAACGCTCCTTCAGGAAGTTCCATAGGTAAAGATGATCTTTTACAGTTAAATGTTTTATTTTAAGTTTGTCAAGGATATGACACCTTAAAAATATAAGAGCCATTATTTTATCCTATTGGATTATCATTTTTATGGCATTTTCTAAGCAACGAGATTGTAATTGGATGCCAACATCCAATATCTATGACAAAAAGTTATCTTCTAATAAGTCCAAAGCTTTAAATTCAAGCTTGGCTATATTTATCATATTACCAACTATAAGTGGAAATAAAAATTCTTAAGCATCAAAATATTATTCATGGGTATATAATCAATGCATTTCATTAAATAAGAAACCTTATTTGATAGCAGTTACAGTGAAAGAATAAAAACATTAATGCAAAATAGTAAAAGACAACCAAATATAATCTATAAAAGAGACTATAATTTCTTATTTACATCCTTTTGATAGCTCTAGATCCAATATCATTAATTGAATTCATTACTTTCCTTTAAAATGCAAAACTATCCTTGAAATATGGAAAGGCCTTTATATGGATTGATTGGTAAAGAATGGATGAATTATAATCAAAGATTGTACTGACTTGATTATGTTTACTTTCATAATATAGGCAAATTTAAGAATATGAATATGTAGTATTAAATACCATTTATTAATTCATAACAACTACAATAGTGAGAAACGTGAATATGTAACATGTGTATACGTTATGATCCTTGTCAACAATAAGAGATATAAAAGAAGAATAAATGTATGAAGTATTCATATGCATCTTTGTTGGACCATTCTCATTAATCAATTAATTTTATTTAATGATTTATTAACTACTACTGATTAATATATGAATTATTATATGTAGTTATTTACATATTGTAAGCTAAACAGAGAGAGGAAATTTGTACATCACATAGTGTATGAATAATATCATGAAAAACAAAATAGTTTGACTTGGCAACTAAAAAGTATGTTGTATGAGTTACAACTATTGATAACATCAATAAGTATATTTTTGTGACATGACAATAATAGGTAAAAGATTAAGCATATAATATAGTAAACATTGGAATACCTCTTTGCTGAAAGAGGAAAGATGAATGAGTTTTATATATAATATAACATAGTTGATGTGTGTATAAATATTAACCTTCATTTTATGAAGAATCAAAAATACTCACTTGATGAGCCAAAGGAAAGAAACTTTATCTATTATATTTTACCTTTTGAAAGACATGATTGGATGCGTGGTAGAAGGGAAAAAATTAGGAAATAAATTTCCTATTAGAATATCTTGTTTTTTTATTAAAAAGAAAGAGAGCAGGAGAGTAGATATATTTCTATATATTTATTTGGTTTAGTAAAAGCACCAAATATATCAACAAATCTCTTATGGAGATTTTTATTATTATTATTATCAACACTTGGAGTGAACAAATTTCTATACGTTTATTTCGTTTAGTAGGTAATACCATTGAAAAATATTTTTAGAACTTCAGGATCCAATTTTACTTTAAAATAAATTCTTTGTTTAGTACTCTAGATCCTAAATGGCTTGATTTTCATTATCAAACGTCAGGTTTAATTGCAATTAGAATTTACCATAATCTGAATTAGCTTTTCTAATAATTCAAAGCCTCACATATCAAATTTATATATTTGAGTTTTGATATATAAACCTTTTTTAAGAATGCAAACTTATATACATAATTTTTGTTTGAGAACTTCATGTCTTCAATATTAAATAAATACAATCAAACAAGAGGACTCTTCATAATTGTATTCGAACATGAGAATCATAATACTATTTCTCTTCGAGAAAATAGTATTTACCACATTTGTAATGTTATTTCAACATATATTTTTTATGTTATGCCTTCTGGACATATCAACATCTTCTTCTGGAATTGCTCACTTATTTTTTTCATGGCTTTATTTCAGCTTATGAAAACTTTAATTTTTTACCTTCGCACATATGAACTTCAGGTGCTTATTCTTTCATATAAACTTAATACGATCTTTTAGATACGTATTATCCTTATATTTGTTTCTCTAAGAAATAGTAAAATGTTTCTTCTGGAAATATAAATCATGTGGTAAAAATATTTCTATAGTTCTCATTCAAATCGAAATCCAAACAAAAAAATTCAAAACGAAAACCTTTTTTTACCAAACAATGGAATGAGATCTAAAAGTTTAGATCTACAATAAAATGAGATCTAAAATGATAAGATTAATAGAGCAAGATCTATGAGGTAATATATATATATATATGTATGTATGTATGTATGTATATAATGAAATCTAGAAAATTAGATCCATGATAGATAAGATCTAAAAAGAAAATTAACAGAATAAGATCAGAAATTACATTTTAGTCTATGGAACAACTTTAGTCTCAGATCAAATTTAAAATTTTCACAAAAAAATGGATATACATGAATGAAAATTAAATAAGAGATCCGATGATTAAAATCTACAGATATAAAAAATATCATATGAACATGACAGAAAAATCTACAAGGGATTTGAAAAATTAGAATTTAAAAAAAGATCTACAACAAAACAAGATCTGAAATACATGGACAAAAAATAAGATGTACAAATATAATAAAATTCGAATAATTAGATCAATGATACAATGAGATCTAAAAGAAAAAAATAAATAGAATAAGATCTGAAAGATTTGATCAATTAGATCAGAAAGATAGCTTACCATTTAGAAGATCCATAAGAGCTTCGTGCTGATAACATGTTATAAAATGAAGTAAGTAATAGCCATTAAAAAGAGAAGCCATTAAAGAGAGATAGAAGATATATTATTCATTTTTGAATATAGATATGTATTTACATTACACGGTCTCCTTTATATAAAGGCTTCAGAGCAAAGAGTTTAACTTATTCCACGATGTGGAACTAAACAAAACAATGTAAAAGCATATTCATTTCATGATTTACATATATTGTAACAAAATTAACATAATAGATTCACTATTCGATGTGCTCAAGTAGGTTCAGGTTTTTTATTCACAAAATTATCGCATAGTATGACTTTATGTTTACATGTGCGTTGAAATAGAAAATTTTAAACAATTATTTAGAGTAAACTATTTACGCATAATAACCAAAGTGTCTCGAAGTCAGTGGGAGCGATACTGAGTTTGTGAATTTTCGGATATGATTCGAGAACAAATACGAAAGTATCATTCAGAAAAGTACCAAAATTGAACAAGTTTTTGATAAAAATATAATATAGTTTGATTATTAGTTAAAATGCAGAGAAAGCATGTATTCATAAGAAAGGGCATTAAAAGGTACGTTGATATTTCTAAACTATAAATAAAGAACACATTGTTGATTTTTAGCGATGTACTTATTTAAAATTCAGCCTTAGTTATTTTAATACTCGACGTTGGATTTGTAAATAATGTCTTTTATAGTAAGTATAAAAATATTGGAATGTCCCAAATGATATGCAAGGACACCTTAAATATTTAATACAAAACATGTAAGAAGAATTCCTTATGTATTAGCAATAGGAATTATCATATATGTTATATGGTCTATGATATCATGCTTCGTTTGTGTATTTGATACATATATCAAATCCAAATTGATATCACTAAATGGTTTTTCGAGGATTTTTTCTTTATTTATGAAATACTAGATAATTGTTTATAGAAACAAAAAAATCCTTATAAAGGAGTGTCGGACTCAAATTTTCATAAGTGATATTGAGTATAATATGTCAATAATAAATTCAAGTTAAAAATCTTTAAGTTGAAAATCTTCCAAACGAACGACTGTGGCTAATTTAATGAAAGGTTAAGTGTATCGCCTTGAATAGCACTGAAAAAACAATGTATGTAGATATAAATGCACAAATTTATAACTAAGCTGAGGGTAAATCCAAATGCTGAAAATCCCGTAACATTGTTATACGATAACAATATCACGATATGGTTAATAATAGAATTTAGAGCTCACTAAAAGTCGAGTGCCATACTCCAAAATTTTCTATATGATAAAGGTAGTCTATCGGCATCGGAGAGAGTTGATTGACAAAGTAGAAAGTTAAAACAAAATAGAAAACCTGTTTACTGATGGATTGACCCAATTGGAGAAGTGGGAATGAGGTTCCATAATTGACCCCAAATACAAGTAAGAGATTGATAGAGTCAGGGTATGCCCTAGGGGCAATTATGTAATTTGTTACATATATCTAACTCGATAACTAAACTTTTTCGGAATAAAAGGTGTTTTCTTTCTATTATATACTTGACATAATGTGTTATATTAATCAATTAATTTAATTAAAAGTATATTCAATAGAAAATCCATAAATGGTATATTTTATGACAATATTTTCAAAGTGTTGTAACCATGAGTAATTTATCACAATAAAAATAAATATACCATTTTAAATATTCTTAGTCAAGATGTATCGAGACTGGATATCGATACATCCGTTGAGACTAGAGTAGATAATGCTCTTCAAATGTTAGGTAGAGTATTACCCATGACTATTGAGGACACCAAGGGGTTACATATTGATAGTTATTGGATAAATATGAAAGGACTTACTCAATAGTTTTCTATTGGTTAATATAACTAAGATCAAATTGTAACACCCCATAAAATCAATTATAAATAAATAAATTGGATATACTGATGTAAATAAGATAGGGGTAAAATTGGAAATTTTGCAAAAGTTGTAATTTGACCACGTGAGTTTTCCATTGTATTCGTGGTGAAATTCTGATTAACTGTCATATATAATATGCTGAAAATGGAGCTCAAACAAAGAAGTTATGGGTGTTTGAAGTTTCTGGGTTTAAAATAATTTAAATTGAATTCAAATTCAGATAAATATTTAATTCCTAAATTTGAAATTTAAAAGTTAATAGTAATAACCACCTAGTCCTTGAAAAGTTTGAACTTCTGATGGGTTGTTGATGGGTTCCATTTCAGTACAGCCTCAACTTTTGATGGATCTACTTCTATCCCATCCTTTGAGACAACATGTCCAAGAAATTTCGCTTCTTCCAATCTGAATTCACATTTACTTAGTTTTGAACCTAGTTTATTATAACAACTCACATATTTAAAGATAATATATTTAAATAGTAAATTTAAATATTAAGTCGTTATTGAATTGGAAGTCTAAAATGTGACATTTCACATACGACCGAATTAGGACTTGAGACCACTTCCATTGAGTTCGATCGACATTGCGAATCAAAATGAGTATAACAATCGATATATTTTGACTGATGGATTTTAAGATAATAGCCTGCGTTCAATTCGTAAATTGATCCAAAAAGCTAACTTGTTGTATATGATGGAATTAGGTCCCGAAACCTTTTTCATTGAGTCTGGAATGACATCCAGAATTTGAATAAGTATATGATTCGATATGTTTAGAGTAGATGATTTTCGAAGGTGAATAGTGTCGGATGGAGAAAGTTGTAAACTTAGCCATTTAGCCTATAAAGGGCATAATTATATTTCACCTTTTCATTTCATGTTATCATTTTCTTCTCCTCTCTAATGTCTTCTCTAATCTCCCCTTAATCACCTCTTAATCATCAAACCCTAAATCCATTCAAATAAATTCCTAAATTCAAATAAATATTGCCATAATCATCTCTTCCTATTCTCTACAAAAATTGTAAAGGGATTGGCATCAATCGAATATTTGGTGTTGATTTCTAAAGTTAAAGAGAGAAAATATTAGGTTTTGGAGATTAGACTTAGCTTGAGTTTTAGTACAGTGAGTGGGATGGTTCTCCTATTTAACTTAAGTGTTTTACTTTATATATGTATTTAATAATGATTATGAAGTTTCATAAAATGATTTGGAGAATGTTAGTAATGTAATTAGGCTTATATCTATGCCTTAAACATGTTTATATCATCACATAATTTATTAGAGACCCTAATTACTATATTTTGAAATAGTGAATAATCCCTAACATTGATTTGGGCTAATTGGGTGATTGCGTGTGATGTTATTGTTTGATTTGAGATTAATAAAATAGTGTAATGATGTGCATGTCATTAGAAACTATTAATTTATCCATTCGAATTGATTTGTAAAATGTTAGTAAGCTAATTTAAGTGGTTTGTGAACTCTACACTTATTATTAAAGTGATTAGGGACTAATGAAGCTTAATTAGTATTTATAAAATGGTTTTATGATTTTATAAAAAGAACATACTTTATCAAATAGATATGAGATTTTATAAAATGTTTAAAGTGATATTTTACTTTTATTGAAAAGATTAGTAGGTGAAAGTAATAATTGATCTAGTTATGGTTGATTGGCTCACTTGAACGTACGTGTGTGTGCACGTGCACGAGCGGGTATATGTATACGTATATTTGGGGCTAAGCAATAATTAAAAACCAATATTTTTTGTATTTATGACTATTGTGTGATTGTTTGTTAATATAGATATGTAATTATTTGATTATATAGAAATATAATTAATTACGGTTCGTTGCAGACATTTCATGTAGCGACTATCGCGTGCGCTAAGTTACGTGGGAGTATACCAGACCGAGCAATCGTCCCAATGAAGTCCTAAGTGTGATTTGTGTTAAGATGTATGTTTATGTGTACATGTGTGCAAAGGCATGTATAAATGAGTGTATCGACACATGTAAAAGCCACGTAATGGAGGCCATTTGTATCGTTTTGACACGTTAGAGGAAGCTTGGTCGCTATAATTGCCCATAGAACCCTACTCATGCAAAGAATGAATATTGGTATCAAGATTAGTTTCCGTATACTTAGAAATCCACTTCCAAAATATCAATAAATGTACCCAGGTAGATGTCCAATGGGATGGAAGCAGTTCTCATAGCAAGGCGACTCATCGGTCGAAGCGCGGAGGAAACAACGTGTGAATTGGCAATCGTTCATGGAACCTACTCCCTATTCAGGCTCATGGCCTAGAACCATCAATTTCAGTCTACTGACTTAGTATGTTTAGTCAATTGACCGAGAGGAAAAAGTCCTTCCTGGTCCTAGTTCAGTCAATTGAATGGTCCTTCAGTCGACAGACCGACTATGTATTGTGCAAACTTCAAAATGCGATAACTTTCGCATACGAAGTCGAATTAGAGTTAGGTGTAGACCGTTGTTCACCATTTTTTGAGGGACACAACTTATGAAATTTTGGTAGTTTTTGGAGTACTTTGATTTCAAGGGTCTTGTGGGACCCACCCTAACACATACTCCAAAACTGTAGATTTTGAGGGACGACGGAAGGTATACCAAAAGAGTATTATGTGACTGAGGTCGTGCTTTCCATGTATAATAGGATTTGGGTTAGTATGGGGTTTTGTTAGAGTTGTCCAGTGGGTTTTTAGGCTATGGCGACTGGAATGGCGATTCCATACATTATATACGTACTGAGTCCGTACTCTAAAATTTAGATCATAAAGTAATATCCAATTTGTTTGGTGTTGGCTTGTTGTGATACACCAAAGATGTGGACTTATGTGATCTACCCATGGGTATGAACTTATATGACCTACCCAGGAATTGACCTTATTGTGGTGTGCCTAGATTGTTGTTGATGGTCATGACACACTTGACACTGTCTTTTGAGACCGTGAATAGCTTTATCCTGTTGTGCTCGCTAGGACATTTTAGGTCCTATGTTCATAATCTTACAAACATTTGGTCTTAGCATTAGTGACCATACGCGTGATGGTGTACTTATCCGATCTTAGCATTAGTGACCACACGCGTTGGGGCATATCTTATCGATCTTAGCAGTAGTGATCATTGTTTTGTGATCATTTTTTGATCATGGTATATTTGTACTATGCTATTAGGTAGTTTTGGGATAGTGTAGTGCAATGGAAGATATTGTGCTAACTTATTGTTACAGGAGAAGATAAGGTTATGGTATAGTCCCCTACTTTTGAGATGGGTTTACCATACATGCTTGTAGGCAGTTCGGATTACCCCCGAGCCACGTTTGTAGAGAAGTCTGGCTGTGATTTTGTAGTTCCTGTTTATTTGTATACAGTTTAATATAGAGTATTATGAGATAGTTCACCTCACACCAGACTTTATGTTTGACTCGCATTTTGTCTTTGTCTGCTTATGTCATGACAACTCTCGGGTACTCGATTGAGTAATTCGAGAGTCGGTGCTTTTGGGGATAGGCTAACAGAGTGTGCAACGGGAGCATTCTTTTGGAGGCATGGAATCGATGTTTACACACACACATATACACTTTTTATTTTATTTGTACATGAAAGATCTATTATTTGTATATGAGACTTTTGTATCAGATATTCATTTAGAACTCCATGCTTTTGGGAGTTGATGTATTCTAATTTTCTATACTTTTATTTATTTGTCGGCTGCTTCCGTTAGTGCGATCACTTATATTTTGTTATTCCACTATGCTCATGTATATTTAGTGTATTATATGTTGTCATTTCGTTGTGAGATCTTATCGATTTCTTGGTTTAGTGTTTTGTTTTGATTTTACCCTGACAATCTGTCTGTTGTGGTATTCAAAAGTCATCCGATGATGTAAGGTGTTGATTTTCGGATATTACGAATGACGGGTTGTTACAATGATGTTCTTTTAACTTTTGAAGACTAGAATGCAAATGGTGCCTACGTTTCTCCTTTGTCTTAGAGTAGATTAGGATATCATCATTAAATGTAATGACAAATTGGTCAAGGTATAGGAGGAACACATGGTTCATTAGATCCATGAATACCACTGGTGCATTGGTAAGGTAAAAGGCATCACGAAGAATCATAGTGTCGATATCGTGTTTGGAAAGCTATCTTTGGAATGTATTCCTATTTTATTCTTTATCGATGATATCCAGACCTTAAATCAATTTTCGAAAATATTGTAGCTCCTTGGAGTTGATAAAACAAATCATCAATCCCAGGTAATGGGTATTTGTTCTTAATTGTTAGCTTATTAAGCTCTTAGTATTCAATACACATCCCAATGTTCTAGCATGTTTCTTTACAAATAACACTGGTGCTCCCCAATGAGATTTACTAGGTCTTATAAACCCATGATCCTTCATCTCCTTAATTTATTTCTTTAATTACTGATTGTCTGCGAGAGCCATGCGATAAGCTGCTTTAGCGATTGGGGTAGCACCAGGGATTAAGTTGATACAAAAATTGATTTCTCTTTTTGGAGGTAATCCTGGTACATCCTAAAAGACTTCTTTGAATTCCTTTACCATTGGGATTTGGTCTACTAATTGACCTATATCTTCAATATTAATCTGAGCTATATGATATAAAAGCATCTCTAAATTTATCAAATGAGTAAACAAATGTTCTGTTCATGAATAGAAAAACTTGTGCATTTGTCGTGGCAATTCAAAATAACCCAATATCTATCCCAATGATGGTATTAAAATGTACCATTGGGAAGATAATTAACTCAGCCATTGTATCATTATCCCTATGTTAAGGACATAGTTCTTACATATATTTTTAAGTTCTGTATTTCCTCCTACTAAATTGTCTACTAATAAAGGCTTAGTAGTCGCTCAATAGGTAATCCTAACTTAGTAGCAAATACTATGGATATTAGAAAGTATGTAGCACCAGTATCGAATAAAACTTTAGTTTGAAAGTTAAAAGGAGTATGGTACCTTCCTTATGCAGTTAAAACCCCGTGAAATCCCCGGTATAGCTCATAGCGCTCTTAGATCGCTACGCTATTTCAATTTAGCTCTATTAAATAGTAGATCCACTATAAGCTCCACTATTTTCCACTACACCCGCTAAGTGAAGGTTTTTAAGCACCCGTTTTAGCAACATTCACTACAAAAAAATCATCCTTTGGTTGCAGAAATTGGTGGCGCTTATTTGTAAATGTAAAATAACATTTTACCCCATATTATGAACGTAGCAAAAATTATTCCACCATCCCGCGCCTTACCAAATTCTTTCCGCCTAAATCTAATAAACGTAACCAAATTACATTTTCCCTATCATAATTCTATCATGCTTAGAAAATTTTCTAAATCCAACAAACAAAATTTCCCTACTCGCTTCAAAAAAATACACCTCGCCTTTCTTTTCGATTTAATCAATCCTCTATTTTCATCGTGGTTATAGCACTCGGTCCATGTACTCCTCTCTACATCGTCGCGGTAGCTCTCCAACATGATTTTCTCCTTGCGATGCCCTAAATAGGTATATTTAGGTTTGAATTTTATAAATTGATTTTATGATTCTAAATTGTTTGTATTGACTCAGTCGTAGATGTTTATGACTTTAATTACATCTTGATTAAAGTTTACGCATAAAATTGTCGGTGATTATTCGTTAGGTTTACGCAGCTCTAGATATTTACGACTTTAATTACATCTTGATTAAGTTTACGCATGTAATTGTTTATAATTCTAAAGGGTTAGTAAATGTGTAAATGTATAATCTGCCTACACTGTTTAAATAAATGGCAATCGCGTTCTATTAATAACATTTTTGATTTCTATATTCAGTTTATGCATCTTTATAGTCAAAAGAACGTAAATATTTACATACCAAGTGAAAAATAAAACAACATTTGAAAAATAAAACCAAATTTTTCTGAAGAAAGAATTTAGCATTTTGCTTTACTCATGAAATTCTCTCTTTTCCTTTCTCCTTTAACCTTAAAAGAAACAGAAAATGGTTGAAATTAATAATCGCATGGGTTTATAAACTTCTTTAAATTGAACAAACTAACTAAAACAAACAACATACTTGATCTTAAGACGACTAGTAGTTAGATGGTAAAGTTATTATACTGTAAGTTCTTGTTTAAAATTTTCGATTACTAATCTATTGATTTTCTTTTATTCAATATAAAAAGAACAATACATCTTAATGAAATTTTTATACATTTATTACGAATCTATTGTTAGAGGTATGAAAAAATAAAGATAAGTAAATCGTATTTGAGTAATTGCAAACCTGACCCTGGCATGATGTAACAAATGTTAGTAGTCCGTAAAGTATATATTCCTGCTTCTCTGTGATAAACCATGTCTTAAAGGGACGGATGGGGATCCCAAACTTCCCAATCCTTACACATTGCTTCATCATGTGTGTTTATGTTGTTTCTGTGCTTTGATTTAGTGCTTCTTATTTTCATTATTTTGCTATGAATGCATATTTATATCTTTCTATTTTTGGGTTTGTAGTTCTGAAAATTCTCTTGTTTCTTCCACCGTAAAGTACGATGCACACTCTTAGAATGTTATTTTTGCGATGTCTCTGCATTGGACTACTTTAGTTGCATTGGACCCAAAGTTATTATTTTCAACCACTTTGGTTACCTTGGATCAAGGTAAGCCCTGATTATATAGAAATAATGCATTGGTTTTTTGGTTTCCCATTCCGAGATTAAAATTAGTTGCCTATGTAGCAAAATAAAAGTTTATTTTTTAATGGTTCTTCTTAAAAAAATCTCTATGATTAAATTTTTATTTATTTTATTCCTTATTTTGAGTGTAAATGAAAACAAAAGACAAAAAATGCATAAGTTAATCATGTAGTTTAGAAATTTTAGCATATGGGCTATGTCCATGAAATTGATGCAGATTCAACAAAATTGAATCTTATTAGAGCTGATGGGATATGTGAATGAAACTGAAGCAGATGCACAAAATACAAAACTAAAAGTAAAACTACCAGGTTGAAGCACATAGCCTAGAAGCAATTAATGCATGTTTATCTGTCTTGAAACAAAATCTATAACTAGATTCTATTAAGCAGGTAACATTTTACGAGCTACCTTAATTACATAATTCATTTTAGCATAGAAATAGTTCAAATGCATTCATCCACAAAAGAAATTATTTGGATTATGCACGAGTACTTTTGTTATATTGGTCAACTTGCGGCCTTCTGTTTGTCATACTACAGAAGAATATAATAGTTACCTCATCTTAATTATATTGTTCATTAATTACATAACTATAACCATCAGTAATTAATTACAATATTCAGTACTTACACACTAAAATTTGTTAACTGTAATATTCAGCAAGTAAATAACATTATAAACATTTGTTTTTTCTTGTACTTACAGTCTGCACCTTCTGTGATTGTACTGACTTGGTCTTTTACACTGTTTGGATCTGACTTTGATTTAAATATTTTAGTCTGTAGTAAATTCATACTATAGATGAATAGGAAGTTTTGTTTATTCCAAGATCCAAAACCTCATTCAATTTGCAATTTTTTTATTAACATGGATTAATTTAAGTTTTCACATATTGGGACTCCCGATTGTTCTCAATTAGCATTAGTTTAAACTTTAGTTCTATAAGTGTGCCAATGGTGATTTATCCATTCTGTAGATGTTTATTATTCTCAGTTAGCACTCATAAGCAGTTAACATTACACTGAACCTTAGACAAAAATATATGGTTTTGGATTATGATTCAAATTCAAAACATATAATAAATTCATATTTAAAAAGAAAGCAATGAAAAATTTACTAGAAAAAAGGAGTCTGTTGCACTTCCATAGTGCAGAATGATAGTTGCATTCTGGATGTTAAATGTTGAGTCATCATTTAATACATATTTTGCTATCTTGAAAAAAATCCACTAATTACTATATATATCTTTTAATTGTTGTAAGATTGATGATTAGAAACAATTTATGTTTACACTTCCTAACTTAAACTGGTAGATAGATACCCAACATTCTAAAGTTATTTTCCACTGTTTTACATTATGTTCATCTTATTCAAATGCAAATATATAACTATCATACATAAATTATATTGTTTCTGGATTTGAATTGCCAAAAAATATATTTAAGGAATCAGTTATCTTAACAGCTGAACTAAAATGATGTTCTGTATAATCTGGGTGTTGCCCTTGCATATCTGTTGTATTTGTTTTTTGGGTTGTCTTTTCTTGTTGAGCTTGTTGTAGTTTCATATTCAGTTGCGAATAGTTCTATTTGCTGTAACTTCAATGTTATACGACTTATTACATACCTAGATGGAATAAGTTAACATATTACATACCTGGATGCAATATTACATCCCTAAGTGTAATAACTTCAATGTGTATAGTTATTTTTTAATACAACAGATAGCCAATTTCTTCGTCAAAATTTAGAAACTTATTTTTCTTCATATGCCAATGATGGAAAAAGTTGGGTTTCTTTATTCGGGTGATAATACAATGTTTAAATTGATATGTATTTTGAGAATTAAAACATGTAATCTAATATTAAAACTCAACTTTTTTATGCTTTTTACTTTTATTGTAGAACTAGTATAGAGTACTGATAAGGAGCATTGAATTTCATGCATGCTACAAAGAGAAATATAAGAAATGTAGACAAAAATATATGCCCCCGCAAATACTGTCAGAATATTAATCATTATGATGGTCACATCATCATCGAACGTTTAGTTATGAAAGGAATGGATCCTATATACATGAACAGTGTATCGTATAACCATGGCAAAGAGATAAATGTAGAGAAGGAAAAAAAGTCATTTGACCTATATGATTTATTTAAGATGATTCACTATGGATGAAGATATTTTGAAGCATGAATTTTTTTGATGGTGATAAAGATAGTGTTGATTCTAAAAGAAAAGAGGATGAGTTACTCATGAACTTGCTGATTCAAGAAACTCCATTGTATCCTAGTTGCACAGATAACATAAAATTATATGCCATCACCGTCTTATATAATCTTAAATGTGAGACTGACTTGTCTAATTGTGAGTTTGATCAGCTTTTAACTATGCAACATTTATTTTTGTCAAAGGATAACGTGCTTCCCAAAACCTTATATGAAGTAAAGAAATTTCTTAAAGCATTTTACATGCTTATGACAATGACCTTTTCAGAAAAGAATATAAAGATTTAGACACTTGTCCAAAATGTGGTTCTTTGAGATGGAAGAAAAATCAAGATACTGAAGAGATTATACAAGGTGTTCCAGTTAAAGTGTTGAGATACTTTCCATAAATTCCGAAACTTAGAAGAATATGTAGATCTCAAAAGATTGCAGAAGATTCAAGATGGCATTTTAATTATAGAAGCAACATTGGAAAAATGCATTATCCTATTGATTCTATAACATGGAAAATGGTGGATGAAAAGTACAAATCTTTTTCATCCGATCCATGCAATCTTAGGCATAGTCATATTACAGATGGATTCAATCCATTTTCCATGTTGAGTTCGAAATATAGTTGTTGTTCGGTAATACTTGTGACATATAATCTCTCGTCTATGTTGTGTTTGAAGAAGAAAACAATTATGTTAACTTTACTTATTCTAGGCCCAAAGCAACCCGGGAATGATATTGATGTATATTTGGTGCCTTTTGGTGGAAGACTTGCATCATTTGTAGTGTAATGGAGTTGATGCTTATGATGTATTTAGTAAAATATTGTTTAAACTGAAAGCAATTTTGCTATGGATGATTAATGATTTTCCAGCTTATGAAAATCTTATTGGATGTCATGTGAAGGGGAATTTTTTTTGCCGATTATGTGGTGTCAATAGCCATTCTCGTTGATTGAATCTTAATCAGAGCAACGTCTACATGGGTCATAGACGATTTCTACCTATTTCAGATTCATGGAGGAAACAAAAGGCATTGTTTGATAACATCATAGAGAAAGGTAGTGATCCTAGACTTCTAACTGGGAGAAACATTTATGCATTGTTGAAGGATTATCCAAATGATTTTGGAAAAGAAAAGGAAAAGTAAGAAGAGGAAGTGTGCTCATGATACAGAAGATGAATATGATGAGACTAACGATCCTACAAAAATGGACCTGTCAAGGTAGAAAAGAAAATCGATTTTCTTTGATTTGCCATATTAGTAGATTAGTAGCTAGTTTATTTACTTTTCATTATTTTAATAGAAGAAAAATAGGGTAATGATTATAGTTTTGGTTTGTGCAGGAACATCCATTATATCACAATTTAGATGTGATGCATGTGGAGAAAAACATTAGTGAAAGCCTATTGGGCCCGATGTTGCATGGTAATAAATCAAAAGATGGAACCTGTAGAAAGGATTTAGGGAATTGAGGAATTCGACATGATTTACATGCACAACCTCATGGGAATAAAACATATCTTCCACCAGCTCCATCTATATTGTCAAATTCCGAGAGAAAAATATTTTGCAAATGATTGCGCGATTTCAAAGGACCAGATGGCTACTGTTCAAATTTGAAGAATCGAATTTCATTGCAGGATTGCAAAATTAGTGGATTGAAGTCATATGATTACCATGTATTAATGTAACACTGATTGCCATTAGCATCGAAGGATTAATAGCAAAGAAGGCAAGAAAAGAAATAATTCACTTACGTTCTTTTTTCAACAAATTATGTCAACATGTTCTTGGTAGAGAGAAGGTAGAGCAAATCAATATTAAGATTATTGAAGTTTTATGTTGAGATTAATATTAGTTTAAAAGGTTGATTTGATTAGCTCTCTTTTAAACCAAATCATCAAAATTAAGGTAAAAACCTAATTTTAAGGCATAAACACTCAATATAAATTAGAAATATATTGTAGTCACCAGATCTAGTCTGCATAAATCATGATATTCTTCGGTTTCTTATATAAGATTAAACAATATTTCCTTTTCCTACACAAATGATACATGTACGAGAATAAATTAACTTTAAATATTTGGTTTAATATTTAATGAAGCTTTTGCACCTTCTCTATTTCTGTTATATCCCCCTTTATACCTGCTATAACTTTTTGTACCTCCACTGTTGTGAAACCGCTAAGCGCTTTAACTGTATAATACCTTTCATATGAGCTTGTTCAGAAACCATCGCATATACTCTTCCTTGATTTCCTTGTAGCACTGTATTATCCTACTTTAGCTTCTTGCAATTTCTGCTAATATGTCTAGGTTCGTTGCGATTGTAACACACTATTGCCTTTCTTGGACAATTGGAAGTAATATGTCCTTTTTCATTGCACTGGTAGCATTTCTTGTGATTGTTAGGTTCATTTTCTTATCTCGTTGATCCTTTTCTTCCTTCATTTTTCTTCTTCCAATCTAGTTTCTTTTGATTACTAAACATCCTTTAATTGTTTGGTTTTCTCTTATTTGAATTGTTTATTTCTTAACGGAACTCAACATAATCCTATTCCAGATTCAAAGCTTCGGGGACTATCATCTCATATATCTTGCGTCGATCACCAAAAATTTGGAATTCTGTTTCCATTTTCTCTCTTTCATTTTCTAGAAAATATTTATCCAATAATTTTTCCTTAAAATTTTCTCGTGTCGTCTTTCCCCGCCTCCCCCACCCCACAAATTAGTGTGGTTCAAACTAGTTCCCACCAATTTCGAGCTTCATCTAATAATTGGAAAACTGCCAGCTTTCATTTATCAACCTCGTTACATTCCAATACTTCAAAAATGTATCACAAATGTTGGACCTATTATTTAGCTTTAAATGGATCAGCATATCCAACAAATTTCTCTATTTGCAAACTTCTAGAATGGTCGAATAAATTATTAGATGGGGTATTTGAAGATGTCAAGGAGACATGTATGTTTGCTGAATAAAAGATGCAAACAACTCTATAGCATTTAGTTATGCGGAGGACCGAGCCTCTTGACTTTGAGTTGTTGAGTTATTTAGATTCACCATGACCTTCAATTTATAAATATTCTTGTTACAATCATGAATGTAAATCAAGTATATTTATCATGATTTTAGGCAAAAGACGTTTAATAGCACACTCAAGTCAAGTACACACAACTTTATCATATTAATTGTAAACCTTATATGTACAAACAAAATTTGGGTATTTATTCACAATCTTCCAAAATATGGATTGTACCATACGCCACTCAAAACTGTAGACTAGATTTAATTTCTTAATTCATGTTATTTCTAGTCTAGCCATCTATGTGTCGATGAAAAAAGGTCTACTGTATAGTTTAATACTTGAGTGGGTCCGGTAACATCTTGAGAGCAATCATTGGAGCCAACCGACTCTGACTCCTCCTCGTTATGTTGTATCACTTTCCTTTTTAGGAACCTTTTTTGTCTGACATTTTCTTCCAGTGGTAGAAGTGATCCTTGATGCTTTAGAAATTCTTGAGCTTTACTATAATCAGTCCTCTCCGCCATCTTTTTCGCCTTTTCTGTCGTAGATGGTACATAATTAATTCATTTGTAAAACTTCTTCATAATTATTTTCTCTATTAAATACTTCATACATATCATCAAGGAGAATCCTCTATGCCTTCCTCTTGCGCACTTATTTTTCCATTATTGGATAAGAAGCAGTTAATTGTTCGATAGGTTTAGTGGTGCACTTAACATGACCCCATGAATCTACTGTATCCCAAGTTTGTGGGCTTGCCATAATTTATAACTGCAAATAACTATAAATATGCCAACGAAATGTATAAATCTACTATTCCAATGAAGTCAATTGTGATGTTATAAAGTTTTCTATAAAGCATCACTTAAACCTAAAGTCAATGGTGATGCTGCAAAGTTTTCTATAAAGCATCACTTAAACCTACAATCTGATACCATAATCTGTAACACCCTACTCCGGCACCCTTGTCCGGAGTCAAGGATGCTATCTTTAAATCATGGTGCTATCACTGTAGTGTCATAACTTAACAAGAGTGTATTAGAATATAAAATCATTCAAAATACGTGATTTTAAGCAAAAGTAGTATTATACATTCATATCTTCATACAACGTGATTACATAAGATCCAAAAGTTCATCCATCACATAATTATACATATAAGTACATAAAAGAAACAATGTACATAATATAAGTCTTCACTTCAATGCATCCATCAAACTTCTATGGCCGAACTACTAACCATCTAAACTTGAAATGTTTAAGTGTAGCATCACGAGCAGCATTGACCCAGCGAGATAACTATCTAATCTAGAGTTGCATGTCATGTCATAATGGATCGTATTATTAAGCGTTTTCAAGTTTTATTGTCGAATTATTTCTTCAAGATAATACTATAACCAGAAAGATTTTTATGAAAAACACCATTGTCCAAGTGGTTAAGTGATTCGGCTTTGGTGCGAGAGGTCACAAGTTCGAAACTTGCGTAGCGTGATACGAATGTTTATTGACATGTGATATGTTGTCCCAGTGACATGTTGTATATAAAGTACCATTTTCAAAAAAAAAAAACTATAACAAAACTACATTATGATGTTCAAGATTAATTTTCCAATATTATCTATGAATAAACCAAACACATTTTAAATAGTAATTTTGGTATGAAGTTTCTTTTTATCAGAACCAAGATCATATTCATCCAAATCAGCACTAACACTCAATCTACTTCACATGGATCTAAACTGCACACTAAATTTGGATAAATCCTAGGAAATTTTATCATACCGTGACCAACATCCGAACACTAAGTAAGGATGTACTCTACTTATTGCAGTATTAAAACATACCATAGAGTAAGCATTACTCAAGATCTATTATTTTATACTGCACACCCAAAGATAACCATCATTAATGATCCATTCAAAATCTCTTCTATAAGTATAAGCATAGTATTGTCTAAAAATACTTTATATTTTATAATCATCTTTCAACATAGGTAACTCTTTTCTTTTGGAGAACCTAAACTTCCAAGTTAGGAAAAAGTATCATTTGATAATATTTGGAATTTTAAAAGAGTCGCAATACTAACACATATACATGTTTTAGTTCATCTATCTCCAAACTACATGAATGTATGTATAGACATATGTATGTATAAATTCAATTACATCAAGGGCATGATGTTTTTATGTTCATATAGTGTGAGATTTTGCAATAAATATCATTTGCTATGCTTTGTAAGTACAACTGCCATTAGAAAACGTATTCAAGAAAACTTTTGAACCTCTAAATCATTAACTAAGGTACTAAGAACGAAAATTTTAGTGTATGAGATAATCTTTTCGGAATACTTTATAGATCTTAAAGATACTATGTGAGTCAAAAGCTGTGGCTCCTAAATTAGAGGGGAGAGGCTAAGTTTATAAAGAACAACATTTTCAGTGTTCAAACATGTTTTTGAGAAAGTAAACTTCATAATTAAAATAATTCTTTACCCAATAAGTTATAGAGCTTCGAACCGGCTTTCCAACAAATTAAATGTCATTAAAAACGGTTGAATATATCAAAAATTATCACCTTTCAACTAAAAGGGTTTTAAATACACTACGACAAACTGAACCTTTAAACGCGTTTAAAAAATGCTATAAAACCTTTTAACAGCGTCTACGTTGTGTAACAACATGCCATTGCAGGTTAGAAACAAACCACAGCAATTCAAAAAATGCTATAAAAATTAAGTTTTTAACAGCTTTTCAATGGTGCTATAAAAATAGATTATAGCGTTTATGTTGAGAGCTAAATCGCTTTTCTTAGTGTTTGGCTTTTGATATCAATTATATTTTAAAGCAGTTATATCCTGCTAAGATAACTTTTTAACGACGTTTTATCATTGCTATGAATTCTTTTAACAGCATTTCTGGAGTTACCATGACAATTTTTTTAACGTTTCTTGTGTTGTTATGAGTGTTACTTACAGCGGCATTTCGTGTCGCTATGAGCGGTTTTTCATCCCAAGGAACCTTCATTTTTAAAACACTGTTGAAATTTTCCACAACGTTTTTTCAATGTTGTTGTTTTATTTCATAGCGTTTTTGAAACGCTTTCATCTGTTGTCATCACATTTCTATATATATAGGTTCTAATCATATACACAATCACAATTTATATAAAGCACGGCAATATAAACATATACATTTCACAATCAACACATATAGGTTCTACTCATTCACCGTTACTCACCGCCACCCACCCAAATCACTGCAACATTTAACCTGCATCATCAATTAAACTGCAACCTCAAACCAAAACCGCTTCCACACAAACAAAACCAACATTCCATGTTCACCAACTTGCCACCACAACCATCTCTCCTTTGCTACCGCAAACCGAACCACAACCTAAGTCAAACACTACAACATGAAGCTCCGAGCAAAACACTTGTAACTCTAGAAAAACTGCAAGTTTCATCATTCACCACCCATCGACTTCAACGCCAGCATCTCCCCTCACCAACCAGAAGCCTGATTTAACATATACACCTCTTCAATCATCCTCACACACCATCATAACTATCTCCAACCACTGCAAGTTCAGCCACTACAAAAAAATTCAACCGCGGCTTGAAACGACTGAAATAAAGCATCACCAAACTTGGACAATCTCCACTGACCCACAACCAAACGCCTCATCCAAAACCCAACCAACCAACCTCACCCTCAATCAGCAACACTACCCTAACCACTTCCTTCCCTCTGATCCGAACCTTACCACAACACAAACACAACCAAATACGTCTCCATCTCCAACAGCAATCACCACAGCCAGCAATCCAAAAATTGAAACCACCCTCAACAAACTCGACCACCAATCGAACAACCGCGACCCAAATTCCTTCCTCTACCAAATCTGCAATCTCACCTCGATCTCATGAATCAACCCGCAACCACAATCTGAACAACCACGACTCAAAAGCAACCACAAAGGAAAATTTGTTTTTGGAACTTAAGTTTTCTAGGTTGAGAATTTGTGCGGTATTTTTGAGTAGTTTATTTTCTGGGTTGAGTATTTTAAAACCCACCGAAGATGTAATCCCACTAAACAAGAAAAAATGCATCTCCCTTAGTAAGAAGAAGCCATAAACAACGCACAAAGAAAAAACGGAAATATAAAAGACATGATAGTCTAACTAAATTATGTCAATTAAAATCCAATAGTATGTGACCCAAATATAAAAGACATGATAGTGTAACAAAATTACATTAAGGTTATGGAAGATAGAGAGATCAAGAAGAAAAGAATGATATAAAACAACTATCACTTTTGTTATTATAAAAAATGGGTGGAGTGATGCAAAACGAATCCCAATATGTACTTCATTGCATCCATTTTAAAAAGAAAAACAAAAAACAAAATAAAACATTAAATATATACACACACCCCGAACCAACATACATACATACATACATACATACATATATGTGTGTGTATATGTATGTATGTGTAAGATTGGGTAATGGAGCAAACATCATAATATGTGCGCATACAGGTTGAACGGAAGTAGGAAATAAGGTTTATTTACATCTCTCTTTTTTATGCGTGGAGTTTACATTTATGTTTCAATCCCTAAATTGGCTATATTACTATTTTGATCAAATATGTATCCACGTTTAATATATGAATTTACAGTCTTTTTCATCTACAAAGATAGTTGTTCTATATAATACAAGTGGTAACAAACACCGCAACCTAGCTGTAAATTTTGCACTACATCCTCAATTCTACAGGACCACAAAAACTCTGATCAGGATAGAAAATTTTAAAAGAGCAGTTCTATTTATTTCCTGCAAGAATTTTTTTTTTTATGTTGCATTGTTATAGAAAAAATATTATATTTCGATACTTTATCAAACACTGACACTATGGACAACACTAAATTATCATGTACAATTACAATGTATTATCTACATACAATGTATTATCTTTAAAGTGGTTTCTCTTATATCAACTCTAGAAGCATGTAATCTTATGAACAACCATCTAATGATGTTTTATATTCATTTTTTTATTTCTATATGGAGCATGATTTTTATAAATGATATAAAAGGCAAAAGATGCGATAAATGCAACATAAAACTAATTTGGTTTTGGGAAACAATAGAGTGTATGATAGATTGTAACCTAGTTGCTAATACTTTGGAGATGCATTTGTACACTAAATTAGCGCAAGAGACTAGTCTAAAATGGGAAAGTTCCGATGGGATATCAATTTTTGGGAATCAAGGCAATGTTAGTGGTATTCAAACCCCTTAGAAGATTGTTAGTTCTAAAGAAATATTTTATAGCACAAATAACATCAGTGGAAACAATATCCCAACAGTGCTTGAAAATTATGGGGTTCAAACCATCCGGTATACCACATCTATCTAAATTTAAAGAGAATAATGTTGACTTCATTTCCTCATTCGTTACAAAGGTAACAAGGCTGGAGGCTTAGTGGTTAGAGAGGGTATGCAGTGGCATAGTGAATAAGAGGGAAGGACATGTTTACATGGACTGCTAGAAGCTAGTATTGAACTGAAATTTTCAATGGAAGCTTTGTTAACACAGTAAGGGTTTGTTTGAATTATACCATTCATATCAGTTAAAGAAAAAAATCATTTGATTGCACCGATGCACGACTCTCTTTCAAATAGACACATCTTTCATTTTGTAAAACTCTAAACAACATGTCTGATTCACCATTGCATTGCTGAAACTTTCATGTTCAATTTGACATATAGTTATCATATATTTAACAAGAAGGACATATAATATGGAGTATAAAGAAAGCTATAATTATGTGATTGACTTTATCCCTAATTTATGTTGTTTAAAAATATGAAAACAACCCACTAATTTGAAACTTAGTAGTGTAATTCAAACTTTTGAACATATATTGACATACAACATGATATGTACAACCGTGTTGTAGTATTACCATGTAATCCCACTTAAGTAACAAAAAAAATGTAGCTAAAAATACTTGAATGTACAAGCTGCCAAAATAAGTAAATTTTTCACTTTCAAACCATTTAACACATGAAACTGTTTTATGTCAAACAGAATTTGTTGAGAATAGATTGCGTTTACTCATCTAATGCAAATTAACGTAAGTTTGGATTTGTAACGACCCGGAATTTTGGGCAATATCGATTTAATAATCTGTGTAAATAATTTAGCTGGTTTGATGATTTTTCTTTATAAAATTGGCTAAATTAATCTTTTAAAGAATAATAAATTTTTAATATGGCAATATTGATAAGAACTGTTTTTCACAAGCTAATAAATTTTATTCTATTTATAATATATATTGTGAATGGAAATATCTTTTGTTTTAAATTAAAAATTGAATTTTCAAATTGTAATATATGTAAGCATATGTTATAATTTGATATTATTTTGAAAATTTAATTTAATCTATTAATAAATTATATGTGAATAAATATTGTAATTGAAGCTTTGTTTTAAAACATAATGTTTTTCAAAGGAAAATTTAGTTTAATTCAATGGTTTCAAATATAAGATTGTTATTTATTTTTAAATAGGATAGTTTAAAAAGGTTTTAAACAAAATTTTGCTTTGTCTTTCTTTTAAAAGTATTTAAAATATGATAGTTTGAAAAGAATTTAAACAAGCTATGTTTTGTTTAAAAAGATGCTTAAATTTTAAATGGTTGTAAATGTTTATGTATAAGTTTTAGATTTTTTTTTAAAATACATGTATAAGATTTATTTATATTATAATTAGTTTTCTAATATTTTCTTTAAAGGATTTAATGAATATTCACACATGTAAATATTCATTAATAAAGCAAATTTAACATGTTAGTTTATATTTACATTTAGATTAAATAAAAAAAAATTACTTAATGACATGTGTAAATACGTTAGCATACCTTAATAACACTTGTGAGGAGATTAAGTGGATAAAATGACAAGTGTTAATCTTTGAGAACAAGTGTCTTCATTTTATTTTATTTTATAAACATAACTCTTTTTTTCCTTTGTTTATCTTTCTTTCAAATGTTAATGGCAAAAGCAGAAACAAATTTCCAAAACCTGAAATTATTCTAAAACCCTGAAATTAAAATCAAAAGAAAATCAAAAGAAAATCAAATACTGTAATTTGAAATCCTGTGCAATTCAAATGTGAATCAAAAGCAAATTAAAAATCTGCAAATCAACATGCATCTGCAACCTGGAAATTTCAAAGCCTCAAATTGCATTTCAAAAATGATTTTCAACCTGCAAACTTCATATCTGCATTCAATGGAAGGTTCAACATTTTTAATCAACTCAGCAAGTTAAAGTGAAAATCTGCAAATTATTCAAGAACATGGAAATACTGCTCTACTGTGTTCTGCAAAATAATTTGAGGTGAGTAAACAATTTTTAAAAACAGTTTGATATGGTTTCATTGCCATGCATGTGATGATATTTACTTATATCAAAATTCTTTTGCTTGAATCTTAATGAATTGGTATGAATGTGTACTGAGCTTGCCTGTTTACTTACATTCAAACTGTTCTCTGTTGGTTACAGTGAATGTTTTGCTAAAAATTTAAATATCTACAATTATAATTCATATTAGGCTTAAGTATTTGAAGGAGAACTGTTTGTAATTGTATATTGAAGGTTATAAGATAGGTTCAGGATTTTTAAAATACAACAAATCATGTTTAAAATAAAATTAACAGTGAAAATCAAATTTCGGTTAAAAACCGATCATGGCAATTTGTAGTTTGAATTATACATCTAGATTAATGATAGAAAATGATGAATTTAGATGTGAAATTTGGAATTTTTAGTTAGGTAATTTGTGCGAAATTAGGTTTAGTTTGAAAATGTGATTTTGATGAATTACTAATTATCCATTCAATATTATGATCTGAAATTCTAATCGTAGCTTGTCTGTGGATCATAGATTATGGGAAAAATGTTTAGGAATTTTTCCATATTGTAAATTTCTCGAATTTGAGAGAAGTAGGGTTTTTGCAGTGAGTTTTGTTGCTTTGGGTACTGAGGCTTTTACATCTCGGGAAATGGATCGAACGCGATCGCGTCAGGGGGTAAATGATGATTTTGGTGTGGCGAATCTTCAGGGTGATCGGCGAAGTTCATCAATGATTGGTGCGGCGGCTATGGGGGTTTTTGGTGATTTGTTTTCCTGCAGTTTCGAACGTGAGGTGATATTTTGATTCGCGCGCTTATTCATGATTCTGGGTGTGGATTCAGGCTCGCGAGAGGAGAGGTGATGATGGACGATGGTCGCGATGATCAAGCTTGGCCGGAGTTGTTTGGGCACGTGCACCGTGCTAATGGCGTGTACACTGGAACTTGTCTTTGGAGAAGACGAAAGTAGCTCGAAGTCGCTTTCATAATTTTCGCGTGTTGACTCGAGGTAAGGAGTGGTGTGGGTTGTCTCGGGTAATATGTGTGTTACTGCTGGGTTTATCTCGGGTTATAGGGTGGTTGTGTTTTTTTTTAGTACTGTAGTTTGGAAGATAATGTTGCTGAGCTATAAACTTGTTATTGAATAAATTTAAGACAAGTGCTAAGTAACTCGAGTGAGTTGTTTTGGTCCTGTAGCGTTTTAGTTACAGTTAAAACCTGTGTTTAATTTAAAAGGAAATTAATTTACAAATTTTTTTTGAACTTGTTCTCTTTAAGTAAATGTTGATCAAACCTTTTAAGTATTAAGTGAATTTAAATATTGAATCAAGATCTCAAGTAAAAATTCTAAGTAAAGATTTAAAAACAAAGTTTCAAATTTATATTGAAATGGATAAGAAAATTAGATAATTAATGTGTTTTTAACTTTCAAAAATGATATCTAAATGTTTATTTCCAAATAAGGTAAATGTTAAGATTTTCAAAACCAAATAGAATAATTGGTTTTTAAGTTATAAAAATTTGATTAATTTCAAATAATTTATTTATGAAGATGCATAGGGTTAATTTATTTTTGTTATTAACTTGAGAATACTTGATTGATTATGATTTGTAATTAAGTAAAGAATTAATTAAGGTAAATGCTTTTTCTTAATTAATTAAAGATTTTGAAATATAAGATGTTAATTAATTATTTAATCAATTTTAAATAACTAGTTAATTATTTATTTAATTTTAAAATAATCACTTAATTTGGATAAATTAAGTGAGATTACTTAATGAAGTAATCAATGGTAAATTTTTGAATGAAATTAGAATGGTAATTATTTATATAAGTAATTAGAGAAGTTACTCATGGGGGTAATTATTTGAAGTGACTAATGGATAATCACTTAATGTTATCAATTGAAGAATTGATCAAGTTAATTGTTTTGAAGTTAATTAATTATGAAGTAATTAATTTATTTAAAGAATGGAAGATTGTTTAATAATGGAATTAATTATTTGTTAAGTAATTAATTAAGAAAGTAATTAAGATTTATTAAAGGAAGTAATTAGAGATAATTACTTATGTAAGTAATTAAGAGTTAATTACTTAATTATTTTAGTTAACTAATTAATGTGATTAATTAATTAATGAATGATATTAAATAAAAGTTAATTACTAAGTGTAATTAATTAATATTGTAATTAATAAAGTAATTAATTAAGGATTTATTTATTAATTTAATTGTTTAATAATTACTTAATGAAGTAATTAAGATTTATTAAAGTAATTAATTAAGGTTAATATAATTAATTAAGAAGTTAATTAATTAAGATAGTAATTACAAGTTGTTAATTATTGCTTATGATTAACGAGATGATTAATTACAAGTTAATTATTTAATTAATTAAAGGATTATTAATTAATATAATTAATGAAGTAATTAATTTGAGTAATTAATTTAAGTATGATTAATTAATTGTAATTAATTAAGGTTTAATGTAATTAATTATAGTTAATTAATTTATGAAGGATCATTAATTTTGTAATTAATGATAGTAATTAAAGGTTAATTACTGAATATGGTTAAGGATAATTACTTGAATGTAATTAAAAGATAATTAATCAAGGAAGATTAATTAGGAAGATCATTAGAAGATGATCAATGAATTTGATTTGTAATAAATCAATGAAGCGGGAGTTAGGATAATCCAAATGATTAAAGGATAGTAATTAATTTAATTAGTGATTAATTAAATTTATTAAGAGTTAATCAATTCTGCTATGGGTGATTGATTAGTATTGGATGGTTGATATTGAGTGATTGATATTGGATGTTGAATGATATTGGATGATTGATATTGGGTGATTGGTTGATACTGGATGATTTGGATGTCTATGAGATATATGATATGCTGCTTTGTGAGATGAATGTTGATATGAAATATCTATTGTGATAATATTATTCATCTATATGTTGTATCATCCTAAATATAAGTTAAATTATTTAAACCCTTAAGTACAACTTGGACATTAAAATGGCGTTTGGTTTCGGTGAGACCGGGATCGGGTTTCCATATTTGGATATCCGAAAACCACATCGATTCCAATTAAACGTTAGGTTGTTAATCCAAGTGGAGCAAGTGAAGACTCGAGGTGTAAGGGCTATACGTCAGTATAACTCTGTGGGTGATTCCGTAATGAGTTTGACGGAATAGTACTTATAGGTTCGAGACGGAGATTAGAGTGCAAGGGCTATGGTCATTGACTCTGAGGGTGATTCCAAAATGAGTCCAACGAGATAGTGCCTTCGGTTTCGTTCGAACCCGGAACGAACTTGTATGGATTGAATGCTTTCAGCACATCGTCAGGTGGACGATGAGCATTCTAAGATAGATGTGTTCTATAAAGGTAATCGCAGCCTCAAGCCTCATCAACCGGGAATGGCTAAAACAGGGAAGGTGCAGCAAGGCTTCGTGGGTAGCTCCCACTGGAGAGCAAAATTTACTCCTTTCTAGAAGTCCCTTTTTATTCGGCTGTGTGGGGCGGTTGATCCGGACAACCGCCGGGGTTGTCTTGTTCGGGACTGTTCAGTAAGGAATGGTCCCGGCCTTGTGTGGCAGGGGAGTTAGGGTGGCTCCTCGGTATGGTGATCTAGGCCACGTACTGTGACGGGCGGTACCCCAGTAGCTCTGCCATTGATGGAAACTCATTCTTCCTACGAGACCCTACGGTTTTGTTTGTATTACCCACTTTTGTGGCTAGTAGCTGGAATTTAATAGATGTAACAATTTCGGCTATTTCATATTTACTTGAAAACCCTAGACACTATTATAATATCACTGAATTTCCTATCAAATGTTTTGGTTAGCGTAAGGTAAAAACGTTTCCATGTTTATGTGTGGGAAGTCTTACGTGATACCTTTTCTTTCAAAGGTTTTCTTAAGTTAAGCAATTTTAACCCGTTTACTCACACCAGACCCCTGTCTGACCCGAGTGTTTATTTTCTGTTTTATTAAACTCTTGGGTACACATATTATGTATGAGTAGTCAGGTGATTCAGGTTAGCTTGACGAATTCTGGAGGAGATATGGAGCAGGAGGCTTCGACGTGTAGATATATATTGTTTCCGCTGAGTTTGTTTGGTATCTGTTTCTCTTGTATCTTGAGTTGTAAAGTTAGACAGAAGTTTATAACTGTCTATTATCTGTTGTTTAAGTTGTGTACTCTGATGTAATGAGATACTATGTAATATTTTATGTGTTACATTATATTTTATTCATTCCGCTGTGAGTTCTCTGATGTTGTTGTCTTTCTTCTTTCTCTTTCTTTTCTTATTCTATCCCTTTCTTTCTTCAAGATGATGCGATTTCCGGGAGATAGGAAGTCGGGTCGTCACAGGATTCTCAGAAACTTGAAATACATGGGGTAATCAGAATAAAATACATGGAGAAAAAATAATCTTATTTTTAGTTTTCATATCGAGTAAACAATATGTTGAGAGAAAAAACGGACACAAAACAATTATATGACTTGCTATAACAAATTGACACAAAACAATTATAGCACATAAGCAAACTATTACCTATGACTACACATAAATGAAAACAGCTGCATTATGAATGACTTCCTTATATACTTTTCATAAATGACAATTTAGACAAAAATATTGAGTAAATCACTTAACTATATGTGTGCGTATATATAAACACACATAAGCATGAATTTTTTGGTGCAAACTGACTGTTGTAGGCTCGGTTATGGGACAACAGTGAATATACTTTTCAAATTTCTTAACTTTCCCTAATTATTATCAAAAGAATTAATTTTACTTGAATAGCTCTAATTTTTACTAAGCTACTCAAACTGAATATGTTCTAAGTTTGAAAACATAAAAAAATAATTCAAGATTACTAGGTAAATTTTACTTGAATAGTTCTATTTTAATTATGCTACTTTTCTCAATTAAAACTAGTTCAATTTTGCAAGAAACTATGTCTATCCATTTATCAAAAAAAATTAATGCTATAGAAAATTTAATATAGATATAAAAAAGTAGATAAAAAATCGGCTAATTACAAAAAAATACAGGCTGAACTTACGTTGAAACAGTCGGCTACCGATTTGCTTCAACCGACGAGTGTATCGACTATAGCAACAACTATGATTAATGGCAACTGCAACGGAGATTCTTCCATTGGCTACCGATTTGCTTCCATTGGCTGTCGATTTCTTCCACAAAGATGACTACAATGGAGACGAGGGCAACTGTTGAATATGAGAGCGTATGATTTTTGTTTTGATGATAATAAACATATATATATATATATTCTTTTAAATGTATTTGTTAATGTACTATTTTATTTTTCACATAATTAAATAAATATTTGCTGAATAAAGTAAATAACACAAAATTTAAATTCAAACTTATATTTTATTCAAACAAATATTTATTACAATTTTGAATAGTACAAATTTGAGCTCTCACTATATATACACAATCTTTGATTACAATACAATTTTGATTATATCACAATTCATCACTTTACATTTGTACCTCACTACATATCACTCGTTCACTCATAATTATTCTTCAACACTATTCCAGTCTGATTCCAGCATCTGAGCAATCTGCAAAAATATACACTGACGTAGTAAAATTGAAAAGAAAATATTTTTGCAGTGTAAAATAAAATGTATTTTGAAAATATTATTTGCCTCAGTTAATTGGGTTATTCATCATCATTTAAATTTGAATTCATCATACACGAACAGCTTGTGACATGCACAGTGCATCACTGTACATGCCATAAGCACGTGCACACCAATATACACTTGATAAATGTATAGGGACAGGTGAGCACAAGATCAAACCCAAATCAAAAGTCGGGTTCAACTCAAGTGAAATAAATATTAAGTCATGATATCAGCACAAGGTCAAACCCGAGGTTTAAGCTAGATTCAACACAGGTACAAGTTCAAGAAAATGATCAAGACTACAATTACAAAGAGCAACCAGTGATCAATGAAGACTTGATCGCAATGACCACAACATAATTACACTTGAACCAACAGACTCAAAGAAAAATGCAATGACACTGCAGCTATGGTTCAAATGAATCAAAAGCAACAACTCAGTCAAGCTCCACACAAAGACACAGACCACAGTCATCAGAGAACAACATGTACACATTGACAACCAAGCAGCAATAACAAGTGCACCAACATTTACAACATACATATGTGCAGGATACATGTATGATACGATCAAAGGCTACGACTTCAAGACCAGATGCAACATGCACCAGTAAAATAACAATGAAGCATATATATATGTGTATGTATGTATGTATGTATATAAATGATGCTTAACAAATCACAAACTATACATGAAACAGCGGGTCGAATAAACAATGCAAGCTCAAATCGACGCATGTACAAAGTTGCAGCAATATGCATATGGTGAACATGCAATCAACCAAAACATCAAAATTTCATCAGCATAGACTTGAAGGAACAAGCCAATGTGACAGCAATGCATATAAACCAGACAAGATTATAGAGATGACATGATGTACACATATAAAACCGTGGACAATGCAAACAAGATATATATATATACATACATATATATATATATATATATACACACACGCAATGTCGAACATTTCTGTGCAATTAACAGTTTTATCGAAGCCGAAGTCAGAGAATATCAAAATTCAAGTCAAAGTCGTGTGCAATTGAATAGAGTCAATGTCAAGACGCAATTAAATGCAGCAGTAAAACCAGAGGCAACAGCAAAGCATTTTAACAAAATCAAAGTGGGCGATGCCAACTAAAAATCAAGCCATAATGACCAAGGAAGTCGAACAAGTCAAAAATCGAAGCTTGGTGGCCATGAAAGAAATCAAGCCGTGAGAAATAAGAAATCGAAATAAATATGAATTGGAACAAGTCAGTAATAATCTCAATCATCCAAATGAAGATCAATGGCCAAAGATAAAATAATTGACAAATTCAAATTAGTATAACTGAACGAAAATATAGGAATTCGAATCCTATAAAACCCAATCATCATCGACCGTAAAAGCATCGAGTTCAAGCTAGCTAAATAGTAAAACAAAAAGAATAAATCACATACCAGTCGAACTGGATCAAATTGAAGGAGCCGTGAGCGAGTCAAGTGATAAGTTGATTGCCGAAGCAAAGTGTAAAAAATCCATCATTCAATCAACAACTGAAGTCGGCTTCTTCAATCTCAAGCACAGGAAAACGGAACGTACAAAGACAAACGAAGCAGAAGACATTATTCTCAAAATAATACAGGCTGATAATTAAAAGGAAAAGGGAAATATTTTTAATTTATTGAGCCGGCATCCTTAGTTCCTTTTGGGATTAAAAATTTTAGATTAGGTTTTTGTTTTTAAATTGTTTTTAAATTTTGTATTTTCCTTTTAAACTTTTGTAAATTCTAGTCATGTGACTAGGGAATGAACTACGGTGATATAGTTCGAGAATTTGCAACTTAGTGGTTGAGCTACATCAGGGTTTTGAGCGTAGAGTTAGGTTAGTCGTAGCGGGTGTCGTGAGTTTACGTGTGTAAGCGTCTGACTACTTAATTTCTAGTAGAATCTTTTAGGGCATCACGTAGGCAGAGTTTTTCCGAAGCCGGGTAAATCTGTGTGTTCTGTTTTCTGCTTTTATAATTCTGTTATTATCTGTGCTGCTATTATTCGACTGTTATCTTGATGAAATTATTTTATATACTTCCATAGTAAATTTTTATAATTAGTAGCATCACTCTATTCACCATCCTCTAGGGTGAAATCCATCCTACAAATGGTATCAGAGCTAGGAACAAAAGCCATTTTTGTTTTAAAAAGTTTGATTTTTCAATGACCAATTTTTCTTGCAAAGTTGAATTTTTAAAATGGCTTTTTTTGCTGAAGGTCGGTCCAATATTATTCCTTCTGTTTTTGATGGAACTCATTTTTCGAATTGGCAATTAAAAATGAAATATTATTTAAAATCTGTTAATTTTAAATGTTGGGATATTATTGAAAACGAGTGTGATATAATAGATGAGAAAAATACTTCGATTAATGCTCTTGCTATGCATATACTATATTCTCATGTTAATCAAGATAATTTTAACTTTATATTTCATTGTGAAAATGCACAGGAAACTTGAAATACTCTTGATGCAATATATGGTGCAAAAGTCAACAGTGATGAGAAATTCCACTTAACCGACTCATAAACATGCTTAACAGGATTAGTAAAAGGCGGTAGTTATGAGGATGATGATGATGGAGCAGTTGAGCTGGCATTACTAATGAAGAGATTCAAAAAGTGGAACCGCAAATACAGAAATCCAGCTCTAAATCAAAAATTGAAAAGCAGAATAGCCAAAGCACTAGAAAACCCAGAAGAACGGAAGGTCGTCTGTCATAAGTGCAACAAACCCGGTCAAGTCAAGCCCTATTGTCCTCAAAATCGACACGGCCAAGAAAAGAAAATGAAAAGAAGAAGTTTTACGGCCACGTGGAATACAAGTAATAATAATAAAAGTACTAACAGTGAGAGTGAAAAAGCAGATCTATGTCTTCGAGGTAATATAACTAAAAGCGATGATGATGATGAGCCAAGCGAGGTATCAAAACTCACTCACTCAGAATTACTTATATATTTTCACAAAGTAATGGCTATTTTGAAAGACATATGGAGAAATATGTTAAACTTGAATCATAAAGTGATACTTTGATAGATTTAAATAAATGGCTTGATCAATCCGTTAAACACCTATCTAAGTAAGATCCTAAGTGTGATAAGTGTCCATCACTCCAAGAAGAGATTATAAAATCAAAAATTAAAATTAAATCTCTTGAAAATGAAATTCTGATTTTGAAAAAGAGTGAATATACTAGAAGAGAAAATTCTATAAAAAAGTGCACTCAATTATGAAATGAAAATAAATCACTTAAAACACAAGTCCAACAATTGTCTACAACTTTAGGAACATTTTCCAAAGGAGGAAAATTGTTAAATATTTATTAGAGAAACAAACTAATATTGTTAGACAAGGACTTGGGTATAATCAATCTGAACGGGCTAGAAATGTAATTAATCAAGTCAAATCTGAGTGCACAATCTGTAGAAAAATTGGACACAATCACAATATTTGCTGGTATAGACCCAAAAATATCAAAACCATTCCAATTTGGGTTCCAAAAGGCACAAATATAAAATCTCTGAAAGTCAAACAAATCTGAATGCCAAAAGGAACATATATAAATAGTTTTGGGTCTACACAGACATATTTTTCAAAATCATTTGCCACTAACAACCATGGACCTATAAAAATAAATAGGTCACAAAATCTTTTATCGTGTAGGTGTGGTGGCAGGCTAAGGAACTACAATAGTGTTACTTGGATTCTGGCTCTTCCAGGGGACCGGGGGACAAAGCAAAGTTCCTTAGCCTAGTACAGAGGTGGCAGAATCACAATAGGCAACAATGAAATATTATTGGTAAAGGTAAAACAGGTAGTGGTATATTCATCTTGAATAATATATTAAATGTGATAATCTACGCCATAATTTGAATTTAAATCAGCCAGTTATGTTATAAAGAGATGAATGATAATTTTGATTCTGACTTATTCAAAATGTTGGCCAATCATCTTTGAACCCTAGATTTGTTTGGACTAATGATGATGTTTTATTGATTGCTGATTACTCACGATACACGTGGATATATTTGCTTATCTTATTGCTTCGGGGTATAACACTATGGTCTCTTTTTAAGAGAATTTCAATTCAAATTTTAGAGAATTTCATGTAAACTGTTAAAAATGATTTTAAGAAATTTGTTGCAACTTTACGGTCTGGTCTATGGCATCAAACTAATGATAAATTTGAGTCAATAAGAAGTTCAGATGCAGATTACACTGGTAATCTAGTTGATAGAAAATTTACTATTGGAACGTGATTTATGTTGAGACATTTTGTAGCTGCATTGTTTCTCAAATAAAATATCTACATATTTTTCAATTCAAATAATCTTCAATTAGCAGATATTTTTCTTAGAAAACCCCTTCTAGAAAATCATTTTCGACCTTGTTTCAAATTATTCATTAACTAATCTGACCCCCTACTAATTATCTGACCCCCTACTAATTATTCAAATTATCTATTAATTTGATTTTAAATGACTACATTAACTAATCTGACCCCCTACTAATTATCGAAAAGGTAAATAGTTATTGAAAAATTTATGAGTGTCGATATTAATCATATAATATAACTTGAGATGGTATAATTAGTAAATTTCTTTAGAAATTAAAACAAGAGTTATAAAAACTTTTTGTTGGCAAAAATTCCATGACCATTTCTATTTCTACCATATTTCTATCAACCATCACTCATCAAAATTCAATATAGTATGTCAATATGTGGTATTTTAAACGGAAAATTATGGGCTTTCATTTTACTATATTTTTAGCAATAAAAACATCCAAAGTATTCACTCTCATTTAAAAATCCTCACGGTTATACATGGGTGAATTACTTGGAATTTTTTATTATGTGCTTCCACGCTCATTTAAAAGTCCTCACGGTTATGCATGTATGGAACACATATCAAAATTGATTGATTAAAAAGACAAGTTGATTCTAATCCCATTTAAAAATCCTCACGGTTATGCTTGATTAGAAGATACTTGAATTCATTTTTTAATAAAAATTGTGAATACTACTAATCTCATTTAAAAGTCCTAACGGTTATGCATGGTTAGTAGATATTTTAATTCCTGATATAAATATACCACAAATAGACACAACTATATGGTTTTATATCAGCACAAGGTCAAACCTAAGCTTTAAGCTGGATTCAATACAGGTGCAAGTTCAAGAAAATGGTCAAGACTACTATTACAAAGAGCAACCAGTGATCAATGAAGACTTGATTGCAATGACCACAACATAATTACACTTGAACCAACAAACTCAAAGAAAAATGCAATGACACTGCAGCTATGGTTCAAATGAATCAAAAGCAACAACTCAGTCAAGCTTCACACAAAGGCACAGACCACGGTCACCAGAGAACAGCATGTACACATTGACAACCAAGCAGCAATAATAAGTGCTCCAACATATACAACATATATATGTACATGATACATGTGTGATACGATCAAAGGCTACAACTTCAAGACCAGATACAACATGCACCAATAAAATAACAATGAAGCATATATATATATATATATATATATATATATATATATATGTATGTATGTATGTATGTATGTATGTATGTATGTATGTATGTATGTATGTATGTATGTATGTATGTATGTATGTATGTATGTATGTATGTATGTAAATGATGCTCGACAAATTACAAACTGCACATGAAACAGCAGCTCGAAAAAACAATGCAAGCTCAAATCGAAGCATGTACAAAGTTGCAGCAATATGCATAGTCAAGCCATTACAAAACAAAGTGAACATGCAATCAAACAAAACATCAAAATTTCATCAGCATAGACTCGAAGGAACAAGCCAATGTGACAGCAATGCATATAGACCAGACAAGATCATAGAGATGACACTGATGTACACATATAAAAATGTGGACAATGCACATAATATATATATATATATGCAATGTCGAACATTTCTTTGCAATTAACAGTTTTATCAAAGCCAAAGTCAGATAATATCAAAATTCAAGTCAAGCCGTATGCAATTGAACAGAGTCAATGTCAAGCCGCATTTCAAAACACAGCAGTAAAACCAGAGGCAACAGCAAAGCATCTTAACAAAATCAAAGCGGCCGATGTCAACTAAAAATGAAGCCGTAATGACCAAGGAAGTCAAACAAGTCATAAATCGAAGCCGTGGTGGCCACGAAAGAAATCAAGCCGTGAGAAATAAGAAATCAAAATATATACGAATTGGAACAAGTAAGTAATAATCTCAATCATCCAAATGAAGATCAATGGTCAAAGCTAAAATAATTGACAAATTCAAATTAGTATATCTGAACGAAAATATAGGAATTCGAATCCTATAAAACCCAATCATCATCGGTCCTAAAAAGCATCGACTTCAAGCCAGCTAAACAGTAAAGCAAAAAGAATAAATCACATACCAGTCGAGCTCGATCAAATTGAAGGAGCCGTGAGCGAGTCAAGTGATAAGTTGATTGTAGAAGCAAAGTGTAAAAAATCCATCATTCAATCAACAATTAAAGTCGGCTTCTTCAATCAAAAGCCCTAATTTTCAAGCACAGGAAAAAGGAACGAACGAAGACAAACGAAGCAGAAGACATTATTCTCAAAATAATACGGGCTGATAATAAAAAGGAAATGGGAAATATTTTTAATTTATTGGGTCGGCATCCTTAGTTCCTTTTGGGCTTAAGAATTTTAAATTAGGGTTTTGTTTTTAAATTGTTTTTAAATTTTGTATTTTCCTTTTAAACTTTTGTAAATTCTAGTCGTGTGACTAGGGGATGAACTACGGTGGTGTAGTTCGAGAATTCGCAACACGTGGCTGAGATGTGGCAGGGTTTTGAGCGTAGAGTTAGGTCAGTCGATAGCGGTTGTCGCGAGTTTACGTGTGTAAGCGTCTGACTACTTAATTTCTAGTAGAAACCTTGGGGCAACACGTAGGCAGGGTTTCGCCGAAGCTGGGTAAATTTGTGTATTCTGTTTTCTGCTTTTTTTATTCTGTTATTATCTGTGCTACTATTATTCGACTGTTATCTGTGCTGAAATTATTTTATATACTTCCGCAATAAATTTTTATAATTAATAGCATCACCCTATTCACCCCCCTCTAGGGTGAAATCGATCCTACGGCAACAAGGGCGACTTAACGCGGATGACTGCAAAAGGCGATGAAAATTTATTTTGGAGGAGGAAAATTTGTAATTGAACTTGGATCGAGGATTTAAAATTGGGGGAAAATTCTTTTATTTGGAGTACGTAAAAGGAAATATAAATGGAGGGAAGGAAATAAATTTAGCGCCTTAAATTTCTCATAGCGCTCACAACACTTAGGTTTCATAATTTATCGCTTGAGTTTTGTTACTAACGGCGAGCAAGCAAAACGCTGTATGGTTATGGTAAGAAAACAAACTTTTCATGTAGTGTACTTATTCAAAACCAATCAAGTCGGATTTTATAATTTTCATTCAACTATAGTTTTGAATTCTTAAACCATCAAACTACAAAAATTCTATGACATAAAAGTTTTGCCAACAAAATCATCTTTCCATATCATTTGACAGATCTCAAAAATATCATGCGAGTCAAAAGTTATGTTGTCTCACTGAAAGGTATCTAATTTGAATTATAAATTCTTTCTAAAAACTTACGTCACTTTGTAACGGGTTTTTGAGGCAGCAACCATTCGAACTTGACAAAGAGTATAAAAATTCTGTAGATGTTTAAATTATCTTTCCAACAAGACAAATTTCGATAAAATCCATTCGCGGAATCAAAAGCTATGCTCAATATGCAACATGGTGTTTTCTGTTGGTCATCGTATTCATTATGCCCAGAGAACATATCTGGTATTGCAGCCGATTTCAGTTATGAAAACGTTTGAATTTGAAAAATACATATAAATGAAAGTTGTTTATCTTTGAATTAGCTTTCAAGAATAGTGATGAAAACTAAAATCCGTCTAAATTGGCAAAAGTTATGGCCAAATCACTATAAGATGTTCAATTAATTCCGAACTACTATTATCTATGCTGAACGTTTTTACTTTCACATATGAAATAACATGAAAATGTATATTTAAATATTTTTTCTTATCCCATTGTTGTTTAAACGTAATATTTAATCCAATTTGACTCTCCTTACTTTCCTTAGCATTATATGTCTGAACTAAATTTATTTATTTATTTTGCAGTGGCAAATTTTTAAAACTAAGAGAAGAGTAGAGATGTGAAGTGATTTAGAAACGAAATGCTTTGCTTTTGTCTTAGATGGAGAGAATACTTCCTTATTTAAGGTGTAATGCTTTTCATTTAGACCCCATAATAATCTTATTTATAGAAAAGAAACTCCTTCCATCTCAAGCTATTTATCTCTTAAGATGACAAATGCATGAAAAAATAAATTTAGGTAATACATAAGCCTATTAACATTTGTCATTTTGTACACATATATTTACATGAACGTTCTTTTTTTGTTGTTGTTTTATACCCTTAAACTACATGTGCATAAATATAAGTATATGTGCTAATAGTTTATATATAAAAGTATATATAAATGCATGAATATATATTACAAATCTTTGTCTTTTTCTAACATATATACGGTTATACTTTTAATATTTTATGTTTAGTTTTTTATATTTTAATACATAAATATTTGTTTAATTTATATATATATATATATATATGTTTGCATATATGTATACTTAAGATTTCGATAGGTCTTTTCTACGTGATGCTCGATAACGGATCATCACATTATACTTATTATTATAAACAAAGTTGTTTCTTCGCACACAGGTATATTTTGATATAACTGTTACATACGATCATCATTAAAATTTCTACAAGCTTCTCAAACTTGATATTCGGGTTAGATTATAACGGTCTACATACATACGTACGTATAGTTTTGTGTGTGTGTGTAGTTTTAATACAATATAACATATATATATGACATTATAAAAGAGATAATTGTACTTATTAATATAAATAATTTTGAACTTAAATTTAAATTTTAAATTTCCAATCTAAATCTACATAATAAAATATCTGCTAATCTCAAATCCAAATCAATATATTATTTTTCTAAATAATATACACACAAACACACACATTTATATATTATACAAATATTTTTTATGCAAATACACACACACGCGTTCTTATATTTTTAAAATTTAGGAATTTAATATAAAATAATAATATATATATATATATGTATGTATTAAATGTAAATATATATATATATTTACACATTTAGCCAAAATAATATTTAATGGAATATATTTGTATTAAAACCTTATGGTTTTCAAAATTGTTTTTAAGATTTCGGTACGAAAATCGTTCAAAAGGAATTTTTTATGAAAAACAATTTCAAAATATATATATAATTTTATTATATATATACATTATGTGCACTTTATATAAAGGATATATATTATATTTTAAAATAAATTACATATAAATACATATGGATTTTAATTATATATACCAGTACGTTGGCACGTGCTTTGCACGTGTACGAATAAAATCTAAGCATCTTTTGATCGACATTCAGACACACGCACACATGTACAAACACAAATACACATGTATACATACAAACATACATATATATATGTGTGTGTGTGTGAATGTTGTGTGTGGATTATCAACAAATATATGTGTGTGTAGACCATATATTTTATTGATCCTCGGTGCATTATCATCATGAAGCTAACCGTAATGTCCCACATTTAATATAGTGGTCGTTATTATTTTTATTTTGTTTCAATTACAACCACAACAAGCATGAAAAATGGCCTAAAAATATTGTCAAATGCATATGTATTTTCCCCAAAACACAAAATTTTCTATAAATAATGATGCACGACACATCATATAGTTGTTTTTATGAATAAGAATATCTAAGCTTTATTTAAATAGTATATAGAAAGCAACATGGTTATATATTAATGGTAAATTATCTTTTATATATAAAAAATACATAAATATATCATTGTTATTCAAGCATTTGTATCATGCTTTGTATAAAATATATATAACTGAAGGTAGCAGATTACATAAGCAATAGTATTATATACCTTCTCTCAATGAAATTCATTGTCATTGTTATAGACTACATGTATAAATGCCACCGGCTCTTAATGTGATTATAGGTTGAGGTTTTATTCAAAAATGGTAAGAAATGAAGTATGATTCCAACTTTTACCAAACCTAAATATAAATTTGTTATGACTTAGTGTGAGTTGTTAACTTAAATTATATAAACTAATTTTACATATTTTGCAAGCACGTTGTTATTTGCAAAACATTTGATAGTTGGCACATGGAAAGTTATCTATCAATTAGAAGCATTGGATAATTGAAATGTCTGAAAAGTTATATGCAAAATTAGCTGTATAAACATTACATTGATAGTAGCTTGAGATCAAGAGCAACTGAAGAGCACACAAACAAAACAAAACAAAAAAATAGTAGGAAGAAAAGTATAATAAAGTTGCAGGCTCATGTTTAAAGACAAAAATATTCGTGAAAAAAAATTATTCACTATAATGATAAAATATTTTCTCATAGTAACCCATATAAACAAACATACCTCTTGTACTAGCTAAAAACTTTGTTTGTGTCATCTGTGCAATTATGTTTACACATATCTTATCTCCCATACAAAAAAAAACATTAAAGATTCTAAGAAAATAATAGTTACTACAATTTAATCCAGATAAATCCCTAAATTTATTTGATTCATAAAAATATGAAGAAATTAATGTTAACTGCCTTTTGCTAAGCATTCATATGTGGGCTATTCATGAATTCCCTTTGATTGATTTAAGATGCATGCTTTTCTTTTTATTATTATATTAATGTTAATTTTTCAAATTATTTTTCTAGTGGTCGTTAAATGGTTAAAAATAAAGATCCATGTAATTCTTGACTAAAATTTTAACTTTTCTTATGGAAAAAGAAGGAATTAGGAATGTAGTGAGAGGAAATTTGTTCTTTCTGGGAAAGAAAGTGGCGACTTTTAAATGATCAAAAATGAAGATTCATGTGATTCTTAAGTAAACTTTGAGCTTTTGTTACGGGAGAAGAAGAAATTAGGAACGTGGTGAGAGGAAATTTGTTGTTACTACTTAAGAAAGTGGTGATTAAGAATTACCAAATTATCCCTACCATGTAGCACAAATTTAGAGGATAAATTAGACATTTCAAAAGTTTCAAAACAAAGTATTTCTATTATATATAGATATATAATTGTTTTTGTTTTTACAAAGATATCATATATATATATATATTATATATATATATATATATATTACATACTTATATTTATATTTTAAAATCAATTTTAATTTAAAAGATTTTAGATTTTAGTTTAGAAATTTAAAATAACTTTATTATTTTTGGTCGAATGATATATGCACACCAGCACGCACATGCCCGCGCGCGCACGCACGCATATAATGCGTACATACACATACATACACATATACACATACGTACATATATATTCATCCAATGTTAACATCATAGACATATGTGGATTCATAATATTATACATACAATTTAAAGCACTAGGATGACATGATAAACATACACACACGCACACATATCTGTGTGTGTGAATGTAAATAAACCTCTTACTTTGTTATGGCCTAAACATTTAAACGTTGAACCAGTTGACTCCTTAAATCTGTATCCAAAACTTTCAGAGAGAGCTACCAGACTGATAGCACACAACCATCGATGTATAGTTTTTATTTAATTTTGTGTTTTAATTTCTAGAAACAATGGAGAATATGAGGGGGTATGGCCGGCCAGAATTAAGAGAGGAGGGAGAAAAAGTTAGAGACCCAAAAGTGGGAGTTAAAGGGATTTAAATAGCAGAGAGACAGAGGAGCTAAACGTGGATCCTGATCCACTATTTTGTCTTGCCGTTTCAATCATACTCAACCTCATTTTCATCCCCATGGACGGCCATCATTGCCCAAACTTGGGCCCCAAAACCGCATCAAGCATGATTAGATAAAATATATTTAAATATAATTCAAAAGTACATCGATATTGTATATCGATACATATGTAAACAACTTTTATATACGCACTATTTTTAATACTGATCTACAAAAAGTCGCAAATAAAATAAAATTTTATAATTAATCTTTCATAAATATTAATTAATTTATAATAACTATAATTTAATTAAATCAGGTAGGAATTGGAGTATTCAGCATTTTAGTTGTGTGACTCTCGGGTATAAATTTGGTCAGCGATGAATATTAAACAATTCGAATATTAACGTTTAAATGTCATCTTAGCTGGTGATGTGATATTGTGGCCAAATTTATCACTTACATAGTTTGATAAACCCAATTTTACTTATTTTAAACATGATCCGACAGTGACAATTATTTACATCAATTCTATTCGTCAAAACTTATCACATTAGGACTTATGGAATTTGGTAATTGTCAAAATTCCAATGTTGTCCATATTCAACTTTATAGTCCAAACATAAAGTCCATGTTCAATAATAACAACTGTTATTGACCAAATCGTTCTGGTCAAAGATTTGACTTTGGGATGACTTTAGTTGATCATGATACCAACCCCATATAAATAAGGAGACGAATTCTCTATTGAATAGTGTTTGACTTCCAATGCTTCTACTCGACTCATCTATAGTCGTTTGATCGACATCATGCCACGATTTAACTATAATCAAAGTGGAGATTCCGCATTGAAGCTCAACGATATTCTCGAGAGAATTGTGTAATATTGTCACATCGATATTTTCTATTTGACCTTAGTCATATTAACCAACATAAAACTATTGAGTGGATCATTCCATAGTTATCTAATAACAATCAGTACGTAATCTCTTAGTGCCTCCAGCAACCATGAGTAATAATCTATCCAACATTTAGAAAGCGCTACATACTTTAGTCTCAACAGATGTATCGATATCTGTCTCAATACATCTTGAGTAGGAATACTTAAAATGATGTATTTATTATATTGTGATAAATTTCTCATGATTAAACACCATGTAATTACTATCACAAAACATACCATTTATGGATTTTCTATTAGATGTACTTAAATTAATTAACAATAATGCATTATAACAAGTATATAACCAAAAGAAAAATACTTTCTATTTTAAATAATATTTTATTATCGAGTTAATAATTTACAATAAATTACAAAATTGCCCCTAGGGCTTAACTCTAACTCTATCATAAGTTATACTTGTACTTATCGATATACGATATCAATATGCATTTAGATAATGTTGGTTACTAAACGGGCTTGGAGATTTTAATCGCCCATGAAAACCATCATTTGGCCAACCATAAAATGGAAAAATGGGATATTTTTGGCATTGAATACTAGATCTAGCTCTAAGAATTAGTAAGAGAAGAAAAGGTAAAAGAATGAGAATTTGTCTCCTCTACGTTCCCTATTTAAATGGAGCCATACCTCATTTGTTTCTTCTTCTTGCTTCCTCCCTCTCTCTTTCCCATGAGCAACATGCTCCCTTCCACCCCATAGTCAAATTATCTAGCATAAAACAACATTAAATTAAATAAAAATAGTGGTACTCTAAATTGTTGCAAGGTTTGTTGGATCGGTTCTTTCTGAATCTAAGAGATCTCTTAAAATAAGGTGCAATTAAAGGTCATCCCCTCTAAGGTATATATCTTTATTTTATAATTTATCTCTCATACATTATATTATCCCTATATAACAATTTTGCATTTACATTTGTTGTCTTCTAAAGTTGACTGAGTTTATATATATACATATACATATACAAATACACACACACACATATATACACGTACACACACGTGTTTGTATGCATGCGTATGCTTGCGTATGTATGTGTGTATATAATATTATTTATATTGTTTGATATTGTTTATTTAATCTATAAATAAAATCCAAAAAATAATAATTCGATCGTCTTGAATATAAATTTATTTATTAATTTTTAGATATTAAAATTAATTTTTGATAATTTAAAAGTGTTATTTACTACTTTTAAATCATATATATAATATGTATTTTAAATGTTTATAATATATATACACACACGAATATATTTCAGTTCATAAAAATAAATTAGTTTTGGTCGAACATAATGTAATATAATATAGTAATATTTATACTTTAAAATTATTTAAATGGTGTTTGTATTAATTATATATTTAAATGTATATATTTTAATTATTAATATTAATAATTTTAAATTGGCTTTGTGTTTTTAAAAAATTAACATGGTCAAAATGAAAATAATTATGTATTTATTTTATTATTCATTTTGTTACAAAATACATACATTAATTCTTTTATGCACTTCTAAATAATTTATGTTATTTTCGACAATAAAGATATTTTATTATATATATATATATATCTGTGCGTGTTCTCATTTTAATCAATGAACAAATATTTTAATTGATTTTATAGATTTAAATTTGAAGTTTTAAATTATTTTAGTTGGTCGAAAACAAATATTTTAGACATTAAAATTTGAATTATATTTTATTGACTTCGCCAATCTAATCAAATGTATTTTTACTTTTCTTTAATATATAAATAATTTCAAAATTATATAAATATTTATATGTATTTTGAATAATGTTTTGACACAACCAATGCACATATATATGATGAATGTATAAGTTATAGATCCGTATCCCAACATCTATATATAAATACATTAACTATGTACACATTATTATGTTGCAGTTGCACGCTATAAACATATAACAGTATATTATGATATACTCATAATTTATATATTAATCATTTTTAATTAACTTATTAATTAATTAAATTAAAAAATTAAATAAAATTAGATTTATTAAATTAACTAGATTGGATCTAATACTACCCATTATACTTAATAGACCCATCATGATCCAAAGTACGACTATCTATTTCATCCGCTACATACCAGTTTGGATCGATCGGGGCATATCATTAACTCAATCGTTATCGCCCTAATGCTCTAGCATACTCTCAGCTAGACCGACCCACTCCCTAGCTGACCCCTGTTAGACCAATCCCCCTTTACCAAGTTGACCCACGTCATGAGACTAACCCAAATTTTGCTAACTCGAACCAATACTTTTCATCACGTTCGTCCCAATGGCATACTTCTCCATTTCAGAGTTCGATCTTCGATAATGTATGTAACAATACGCATGCAATGCACAAACAATGAATAATAGACTATTACCATACCATCTATAACATAACATGGATGACTTAACGACATTAAATAATGTATTCTATCATAACATAACATGTTTTAGTCATTGACCTACCATTTAACAATTAATTTAAAATGTGTTAATGATCCAAACAAACCTTAAATACATTTACATACCAATATTCATGTTAATAAGCTTGAAAAAACATAACGAGATATGGTACTGATTCCAGAATAAATTATATCCAAAAACAACTTCCTTAAACCCCTGCTGCAAATCCGTGAATCAATTATTAGGGTGTCCTGCATTGTATATGGGTAATGGACGCATATTAAAAGAAGGATAATCCCAATTGTGAAAAATAATAGAGGTGGAGTGGGGTGTGTGTGTGTGTGAGTTTGATCGCATGTAACAACAAAGGATTCCTTTTGTGAAAAGGTGTTGACCAAACTCCATGTTGCCCCCATGGAAGGATGTACAGTAGAATCCTATAATTTCGACATAGTATCGGAGCCGATGGCAATGCTTGTGATAATGGACAATGCGCAAGAGATCCGTATATCGTGGTAGCTACCAGTGTAGGCTTAAATAGTCAGACTTAAGCTAAAGCTAGACCATGATACGTTGTATCTAGAAGAATGACACGGGAACAAAGTCTCGATATGGTGTATGCATCATGTTGGCATATTGAAAGACGAGTAGATGGAAGTGAGCCAATGTGAAGATTTGTTGTGGTGTCTCGCACTGTGTGTGGGTAACGGATGCATATTCGAAAAGAATAGTCTCACGTCGTGAAAATTAATGGAGGTGGTGTGGTATATATATGAGTTTAGTCGTATGTAACAACAAGGAATTTCTATTGTTAAAAAAGATGTTGGCCAAACTCATATGTTGCCCCCACATAGGGATGTGCGGACTGGATTTCAATATGGTATCAGAGCCGATGGCAATGCCTGGGACAATAGACAATGCACAAGAGATCTGTAAATCATGGTGGTTAGCATTTTAGGCTTAAGTAGTCAAACTTATAGTGAAGCTAGATCATTGTACGTTGATCTAGTATAATGGCACGGGAAAAAAGTCTGGATATGTGCAGACATCATGTTGGCGTAGTGGAAGACGCATGGATGAATGCGAGCCAAGGTAGAGATTTGTTGAGTTGTCTCGCATTGTATATGGGTAATAGGTGCACATTGGAAAAAGAATAGTCTCACATCGTGAAAAAAAAAAATCAAAGAGGTGGAGTGTTTTATATATGAGTTTGTCATATGTAACGACAAAGGATTCCTTTTGTTAAAAGGTGTTGACCAAACTTCATGTTGCCCCCACGGAAGGATGTGCGGACGGATCCTAGAACTTCAACATGACATCGAAGCCGATGGTAATGCCTAGGACAAGGGATCTGTATATTATGGTGGCTAGCAGTGTAGGCTTAAGTAGTTAGACTTAAGGTGGAGCTAGATCATGTTACATTGAATCTAGTAAAATGACATGAGAAAAAAGTCTCGATATGGTGCATGTATTGTGTTGGAGTATTGGAAGACACGTCGATGGATGCGAGCTAAGGTGGAGATTTGTTGGGGTGTCTCGCATTGTGTGTAGATAATGGACGCATATTAGAAAAGAATGGTCTCACGTCGTGAAAAATAATGGAGGTGGTGTTGTATATATATGAGTTTGGTCAAATGTAACAACAAGCGATTCATATTGTTAAAAATGTGTTGGCTAAACTTATATTTTGCCACCACATAGGATGAGCGAAAGCGAACTGGATTTCAACATCAATGTCTCAAGAACCAAATTTGATTGCTTCTATGGCTAGCTATTGGCTTCCAATGCTGTTTTTTCCATAATTGATTATTATACTTTTCTACTATTTTTTCTTAAATAGATATTAATGGAGGTTCATCAGAGGGAACATGAAGAACTTATGTGACAATCTGTACGGTGGTTAAACCTAACTAATTTTGTTAATGGCATGGGTTTCTTAAAACTAATACGCTAGAGTCCATAGCGTATACGCTAATAAGCCAAAGTCTAAAGTTTGTATATAATGTCAAAATTATTATTATTCTAATTTATCATACAAAATTTTTGTAAAACACCCCAAAAACATATAATAAAGTAACCTCTATTTCTAAGGTACCATTCGTCTTCTTTCTTTGCCACGCTTTCATTTCCCATGCGTTCGATGCAGTAACGGTCTTTTTCCCCAAATAGCTCGTTGTGTGGAATAGGAGGAAATGATATGTTTGCGTTCATCACTTTGGAGGTGTACTGCTGTTTAGCCCCCAACAGCTATTCCTTTACTTCCTCCCTTCTCCTATATATTTCCTCTTTCATCACCTCAAACTCCACACCTCCAATACAATAAATCAACAATTTTCATCCATTAATATGACTATCCTTTTGGATATATTTTTACATTTCTGTGTAGTTTTCAAATTTAAAAATGTCGCATAATGCCATAAAGTGTCCACACAATTGATCATCTGAAGCTACTTAAGTTATGCTTAAATATGTTATTGGAGCATATGCTGCATATAGTAGTAATAAAAAAAGGTGCACAAAGCTATGGCGGAAAAGTTCAATCGCGCCGTAGAAAATATTTTGAACATTGGATCGATAGACGAAAGAAAAGTCCGACATAAATACGATAGTCTTAGAAGAGAATGAATTAAATGGAAAAGTTTGTGCAACAAAACTTGTTCTGACTGCGATATTCAAAGACAAACTATTAGGGACGATGAGGAATGATGGAATGATCATGTAAATATAATTTGTGCACTCGTCATAGTTTTTTGTTATATTGCATATGTTAATGTTTTATTATTATTATTTATGGTTTTACTTGCAGGAATTTTAACGGATTATTTTAAAATATAAAAGAGGACCAATTGGCATTTTGAAGTTGATTGCAACTATTATTTCAATGGACGAATGCAGCTGGATAAACAGCATATACGCCCGCTCTTAACGAAGAACCATCGCAACAACAAACCCCCATACGCAAACCCAATTTGATTGAACATGAGTTTTTTGATGGATTTTATAGCCAACTTGATGAAATTAGTACTTAGTGTGGAAAAAAATCCAAATTTGAATTGGCCAAGCAATCCTCTATTTAAATAAACTCCAAACGTTGTGTCATCTTCTGGTGCTAATAAAGCACGTAGTAGTGGAAGAAGACGTTGTGGAAAAACGATGAGAAGCCGGGCGAGATCATTGACCTCATACACAAGAAACACATGAAAAAATATCGTACGGATTCAGAAAGTCCGAAGACATGCAACAACATAAACAGCGTAGATTCCTTAGCAAATTCTGTAATCTACACAAATATGGTTGCTCACCTTCAATGAATTGGAGAATGAGAAAAAATTGATTTTGATGAAGCGCCGACAATTGTTTTGCAACCCGATAATAGAGAGATATTCAATGTTCTTAATGACGAGTAAGCAAAAAGTTGGTTGTTGTCGGTGATCGTAGATAAACGGCACGTGAAAGAGTCCCAAACGTATCTAATAAACTTGGGTGGTGTCAACAAATAAGATTTTCAAACCTTTGTAGTAATGTTGTACTTTCTATGCATTGCTTATAGTTGTATTTTTTAAGTTATTTTAATGTTTTTTGATTTTTTTTACTTTTATTTAATTTTAACTGCAATTATTTAACACATATTGCACAATAAAAACAATTAATTAATTAACTATAAATTAACAAAATTAAAAATCGCATCTCAAATACCTTTTTTCCATCATCAAACACAGTCCCCATTCAACCAATATTCCCGCTCAAATACCTCGTCCAAATGCCCCGCTCAAAACTCCACTTGTTTCGTAAAGAACAGACCCTAAGGTATCATCCGTGAAAAGAAAATGGCTTGTTACCATTCTCACACGTCGGACGCATCCGATGCGTTGGAAACGGTAACGGACCAAATGGCCCGTTGGTTGAAAGAGAAAATGAGGTTTACTTGCTATTAATATATGTTTAATTAAGTTAAAATTAAGTTTTTATAAATTTCAAAAATTAATAAGCTCTGCAAATGAGATCCGTTTGAAACGCGGTTTATTGCGTTGTGATCTTATCAAAGTGCTCTATATTATTGAGTTGATTTGAACTAAATTCTAATAACTTAAAATTTTATAATTTAATTAATTAATTAATTTCTATAAATAATTGATACATATTGTTAATTAAAAAACAAAAATTTAATTAAATATAAATTTATTTTATTTTAAAATATACATTTCAAAAACTCCGCTTAAATTTTTCGCTCGCGGCATACAAACCATTTTCCGTTTAACCAACTTCCCAGCTCAAATTCCCCACTCAAATGCTCTGTTACTATTCGCCGAGAACAGATAAGTCTTAAGGAATTTGCAGAAAACTTTGCAAATATCTGCATGATTAATGTTCAGAATTAATTTTCGAAATTCTTTTTTCATTAAAATTATGAATAAAAATGTAATTTAAAACATGTTTTGAAAATGACTTTTTCACGTGTGAAATCTAAAAATAAGGAACAACCAAAATTTCACAATTTCACTTTAGTTGGTTGATTAACAATTAAAGGTTAATTATTCAAACCTAATATAAGTTAACAGACACATTGTTACAAAATGAAGGAGAAAGACGAAAGTGGTTCGCTTGATTTTTTGCACATGCAATCGGATTACAGTGTTCATACCACTTGTACAAGTAAACACATGTGAGAGGCAGTGACACCTCAATAACAACATATAACTCACTCACATTGCAACACACCCAAAACACATAAGTGCTATAAATAAGACATATAGCTATAAAAAAACACCAGAAAAGATATGGAGAACGTATAAGAGGATCAAGGAGGAGCATAGTTAGAAGACACAAGGGTCGTCTGGACCGTGTTGTAGTCTATTACCTTTATTTAGATCATTCAAATCGAGCAAACTAAGATGGACAATGGTTTGTGGAATATTCACCTGTAGAGGAGATGGAGATGGAGGAGAGGTGGCAATATCAACAGCCTCGTCAGCAGGTGTGTAGGTGGAATCATAAGGCTAGCCGGGTTGGTATCATGCTACCATTACAGGGGCCACGATAGGCTCCTCCACTCGACATTCTCTAGCGGGGGGTTTCTGAATAGGGATCTTCAGAGGAAGGGGAAAAGACGATTTAGGAAGACCAGTCGTCGAAGAGTGTATACAGGAGGAGGCTATGTGTCCAAAAGATCAACATGTCATACAAATGGGGGGTTTCAATAAGAAAGAGACAACCACATGACCAGTAACATGCTTAGAAAGGAAGACGGAAAGGGAAGCAGGAAGTACTTTATTTGGGGTAATCTCAATCAACGCTCTAGCATAAGCTAGTCTAACCCTGCATTTGGTAGTCTCATCAAAACAAATCGGTTTCCCTAAATGGCCGACAAGCCAATCGAAGCCTTCTAAAGTTTGGTATAGAGAAGGAACATTGGTGAGCTTAACCCAAACGCGAATAGACTAAACTTGTTCTCGAGCCGAATCAATTGTGGAGGACCATTTGATGATAATAAAGATTTTATCAAAAATGATATATGGGTCTGATTCAAGGATTTTAGCTCTATCATATGGACAAGAGGATTCAAAGAAAAACAAGTCTTTGTCAAAAATTACTTTTAACATTTCCTTCAAGTCTCCAAATCCGAGGACGATGATTTTTTGATGGAAGATTTTTATCTAGAAAAATCCAAATCTTCCAGTAAGCTTTTCCAGCAACTTCACAAGGTGGAACAAGAACTTTGCCATCGCCTGGTTTGAAATTTTTGGATACGTACCTACCCGCATTACTGGACAAGGGAGAAAACAGAGATGCCCAATTGTTTGCATCAAGAGAAGAAACTCTCTGCTGTTCTCGGTTTGTAGCTAGCTTTATTAACCAATACTTGCTGAGAAAATTCAGGAATAATGTTTGAATTGGATCCAATGTGAGCTATTGGAATAGATGAAGAATTTGCCTGCCTATTAAGAGCCACATCAACAGCAGCATTGAAGCAAGGTATGAGTTCTGGAACATGAGTAGATTCACAACCATCAGGGATAGGATCAGGAACCAGATCACCGCCTACAACATTCGTGCCCATCAGCAGCTCCACCTGGCACAGGTCTAGAATACATTGTAATTCAGGCAGGATAGCAAAACTATATTGGGAGCACACGGAAGAGGTTGGATCTGATAAATCGACAGCGTTGGAGGCAGAAGCCATCCCCTTCTTTGATTTGAACTTGGGGAATTCACGTTCATCAAGCGAAGGGGGAAGACGAACAAGGTCTGAGCAATTAGCGGATAAATCCAGATCTGGAGTCGGCGATTTAATGAAGCCTGGTTTCATTTTGATGAGGGGTCTAGTGCGAACCTGAGAAATGAGGAGCAGCAACCAATGAGATGAGGCGTTGGGGAAGATGGAAAGAGCAGTGGCTAGGTTATGCCCCCATTAAGGAGCAGGAGATGAGGCGATGAACTTTCAGGACTTTTTTAAGCCTGGTTCACTTTAAATAGATTTGATACAGTTTCGTCTATTTCACCTGTTCATCAATCGAAATTCATGCAATTATTCTACAAACCAAATACGACATTGTATGCTTTGCTATCTTCTTTTGTTACAGAAAAGACCTTGTAAGAAAATAAAAAAGGGTAGAAAGACTATAATAAGATACAAGAGCTTTTCCTCGTTAAAATTTATGGAAGGTAAGATACTTCAAATCGGATTCACCCGACGCTTAGTTTATTCAAATACATAATGCTACATGGAGAAGAACACAATCACAGAAGTTGTGTAATATTACTAACAATCACACTTGTTTATCTCGTAGAACAAACTAGTAAATCATAATGCAAATCGACAGACTTTATAACTAAAACCAGTAACAAACATACTGAATACAAATATAATATCATCCAACCAAGTGATATTTTATCCCCTTTTCTCCGAGGTACAGGAACCTTACTTCTTTTTTGCCATGAACAGTCCCCACCTCTGTTCACCTTCTGAACTCCTCTTCAACTTTGCTTTCCAGCCATCTACTATATCATCGTAATCTTTCTGAAATTATAAAATAAGGCAATGAGAAACCATAATTCAATTGAGATATATACTATTTGTAACCATAAAAGACTGCAAACCTGTGAAAACTTTTTGATGAACGTGTCCTTATTTTTCTCAACTTTATCCAATTCCTTTTGCAACACCTCCAAAAACTAAAACAATAGTCAAGGAGATCAGCAATGCACACTAAATTACAATTATATGATAATACATTGAGATATAAAAGAGTTAAGTATAACCTGTTTGGTTCGATCTTCAGCAATAACCTCATGAAATCCAGCATCTTTTAGCATCTGATCAGTTCATCATTCAAATCAATTTAGTTGTTAGGCTCAAACACTTAAGCTACAACCGCATTGTAATGTATATATATATATATACATATATAAACATTCCAGTGATGGTGTCATTTTTTATATAAAAAGGCAAACTTAGTAATTAGCATTTACTGTATGTAACATGGAATTTGAGCAGACCTCGCCATAAGCTTCTACATCATGCAAATCGTATCCCCTTTGTTTTATGTACTCAGCAAATTCATCAGAGGGCTTTCCAGACCTTCGGCAGTAATCGCTAATAAGAACCTTTCCTCCTGGCTTCAACCACTTGAAAAAATCACGAAAAAGAGCTGGTTTGTCCTGAAAAGTTTAATGAACATATCAATGTTGATATGTCACATAACCACAGTATATATTAATACTGTTATTTTTGAAGAAAGGACCATATCAAACTTTGTTATTGTTTAATGCTTGTCAAATATGAACATCAGATATATATGATTTTACACAGTAAGCATATGAATTAGGATAATATGTATTACCTGAATATGAAGGATGGTGTCACGACTGTATATCACATCAAATGTGTTATCAGGATAATTTTTCTTAGTGCAGTCAGCAACTTCAAATTCAACTGAACATTTCCTTCCAATAGCTCTTTCCAGTGCGAATGAAACCATATTTATGGAAAGATCGATGCCAACCACATCAACATCGAAATTTTCAGCCATATAGAAATCACCTCCACCAATCCCACATCCCACATCTAGAACCTTCTGTCCTTGCTTGAGCTCAAGCTTTCCCACAAACTCTTTTGTAGTTTCTGTTCACACGTTTAAGTATACAAATTCCTAAGACCCTTTAAGATAACCAATAGATTGTGTACAAACTTCACAAGAACCATTTTCCTAGTCAAGACAAATGTACACTAAGCACATACCAATGCCTCCAGTGCTCACAAATCCTTCTCCAAAAACATATTCATAGCGTAATATTCCGCTTGTTTTATATTGTACGTTGTCCAAAAATCGCTGAAATCCTCTATCATTGTCTGATTTAACCTTCTGCCAAAGCCAGCATATCTGTATCGTTTTAAACACAACATTATTCGGCCTTGTATTCATCCATATGCAGAGTATAAAAAATTAGAGAGATAGATATACCTGATTCTGATTTTTCTTGTTTCTTACATATGCTCCAACACACTTGCAAGTAAGTTGTGTTAGTTCATAGGTGTTTCCCTCAGTATCATAGGTCCGGCATTCCTTAAATATCTACACACAGGTAAACCAAATTTTACCAAAAGAAATGATTATAATCAGAACAAATGAATTTGAAATGTAGTGATTAATCAGTTTCTTAATGTTAGGGAATCTCTATCTCTACATTTCACCTCAAACATGGGGAGGGTCGTATCATTTATCATCTTATCTAAATATTACAACAAAAAAAGAAAAAGAAAAAAAGGCAAGATTCTGAGAGTCGCTTTAATTGCATTGAAACAAATGAGCAATCAGCTTACTAAATGTGTATATTTTTACGTGAACAGTAAGATACAGATTTGTGAAAAGAGTGTAAAAATGGAAGAACAAGGGATAGAACAAAGAATTGAAGAACATGAACACTTGGAACACCAGGATGGTATGCATGTCTAATTACAACTGGATGATCTTTGCTAAAAACAAAGAAAGTTAGACATTACCTCAGTATAAAATTTAGGCTCACGATAATGTGTAGGGTTTACTTTCCTCTTGGAATCTCCAGATTGATGAAAGCAGGACTCCCTGAAGAAAATGTATCCACCAACTTTCAACCATTTCACCATTCTTTCTACCAGCTTTACAACCTTTCAACATAAACAGAACAATAAATATCTAGTAAATTTATAATATGATTCTAAGTTAATGTAGTAACATACTTTTGAAATTGTTGATCTTTTGTACAATAAAAGTAATATATTCTTGCATACAGTGAGACAAATAAATCGATCATCATTTTGTGCAAAAGATAGGAAGGTAGATAGCATTAAATGTATGAGTATTCATTTTGTTTTACTAGTACACAACGCACGTACGTGCATCTAATATCCAAATATATTTACTTTGGATGGATGTGTGTTTTAAGTGTAAATGTTTTTTTTGTCACAACATATTTCAAGTTGTTTTGTTGATGATATCGATGACAAATTGATAGTAAAATTCCGTTTGTGGATAGGTAAAAATGGTGGTGAGATTCCATTAACGAATGAGGATAATTTTGGTATTTCAAAAGGACACCGTGTAAATCACGTTGATTGAATTATCTTTATTAATAGTAGAATTATGTGTGTATCACCGGTAATTCATTTGCATGAATGTTGGCTTGTCATGTGCAATGTCAAACCTCTATCCTCAAATTATATGTTTTTTGTCATACTTGATTTCAGCTATTTATCAATAAACCGTTATCTTTCATATGATACAACGAATTCCACGAAATAATAATGTCACGATGATGAGTCTAGAAGATTAAAAAGAAGTTGAAGCCGGAATCTTCCAATGTAGTCCATTTAGTTGGTGATGTTGTGATGAATTATGTATCACAATTTATGTATAACATTAGCAATATTACAAAAATTTGCTTTACTGTCCAATATATGAGCCGACAGTGTATAACAATTTATGTATCACAACATCACAACATTAGAATATATGAGCTGACAGTGTATAACAACTTCTTTAGTTCGTGATTTTGTATCACAATAATGTATACTTAAATTGTGAGCTGTTGTGATGAATTTCTTTAGTTCATGTATGAGCTGTCAGTGCCCATTTTAATTGTGTTATATATGAGCTGTCGTCATTTGAATAGTTTCATTTGCGTGTTATCACGGTGCATTTATGGGCCATCCCCATACACCCTATAGGAGCTATTTTAGCAAAATTTTAGTTTATACGAATAGAATTTCTGGTATTTCAAAAAGACGTGGTTGAATTTCTATTCATGGAATTCTCGTTATTAGTAGTAGAGATTTGTGATTATTTTACAGACGATGTCTAACAGTTTAAACTACAGCTTATGTAACCATGTCGTTTAGAATTCAACTAACTCCGCAGAGATAGACAGCTGTTCAGATGTTATAAGATAACTCACCTCACTATCAGAAAGATACATCAGTAACCAATTTGAGAAAATTAAGTCGACAGATTCTGGCTCGATGTTCAAGTCAGGTGATGTTACATCAGCACATACGAAACTCACGTTTTTTAGATGACCATTTATACTTTCATTCTGCAGACAGAAAAATCAAACAGCTGATTTAAGTATTGAGCAGAGATTCCAGGTAAGAAACATGCATTCCAGCCAATTTCACTGATTAATAATAAATAAACAATAGACATTAGGGATTATACCTTCTTGATGACATTCTCAATAAAGTCCAAAGCCATGACATGACCAGCTTCTTTAGCCAATTCTCCAGTAAAACGGCCAATACCCGCTCCTAGTTCCAAGACATAATTTCCTTTGTATGGTGGAAGCAATGAGAGGATCTGCGCAAATGGAATTAATTTTATCTAATACTTCATGCAGTATCCTGATTAAAGGTATATTGTATTATCAGGATACATAGGGCATATTGATAACCAACAGAGAAGTAAATTATTAACGAACTCCCAAGAAGGGATTTTATTGTTATGTTATACAGGTTTGATTATGTTTATTAACATCGAGCTGTCTACGTACAGTTAAGGGGATTATGTCGGGAAGGTTTTAACAATAATTTATGTTGCTAAATTATTGCTTTTTATATTTATATATTTTTTCCCCTCTTATTTGGTACCTAATGCTGCAAAATTTCAAATTGAAACATTACATAACTAACGGGCTACCTAACAAACACGAAAAAGTATTCAGTTCAAGTCCCCAGTATCGACCAAACCCAATTGATCCTTTCCAACACAAAGTTGAACCTATGATTGGTTGTTACAATGCTAAATGAGTAATTTGTCATCTTATATAAAGGTGGTTACCAGCCGTTAAGAGATCACCAGATTTAATCTGTTATTTTTAGGTCATAAACTGAATATATGTTTTGTTTCCACAAAGAATCTTAAAACTGAATGTATCCTTTTCTTTCCAAATTTGACAGTTATTAATTAAAGATTTTTTTTTTAGTTAGCTAATCTGAATTATGCAGTGATGTCCCTGTCCACAAAGAATCTTAAAATTGATTTCCATGCTTTCTTAGAAAGAAAAAGAAAAAAAAAACAGCATAGTGATTGGCTAGGTTGATTTGGGGAAAGTGATGCGACTAACCTCACTATGGCACATATACGAGCTTGCAGGTAACCAAATGACTAGTCTTGACTAGGGCTTTCTCCATATCCATTATCTTTGTTGAAAACTGACTAAGTTTTGGGAGAAACAATAAATTGCTTATCCAAATGACTTATTCTACGCACTTCGATTTCCTATTTTAACACCCCGCTTCTTTATCAGATTTTAATATTTCAAAATTATCTATATCCTCAAAACACAACAGATTACATTCAAGGCAAACAACTATGAAAACAAGGTTCAATAGATCAAGGTTTGTGTAAAATCCTCGTTCGGTCCAAGTTAGGTTTGTGTACTAACCTCCCCCCGACGGAACTAGGTTCGTATAATAATGTAGGCAGAGTTGAGCGAGATTTGTTTGATAACCTAGCTTGGACCAAACCTGCTTCGTGAACCAACTATGTCATATTTGAACTTGGTTTTTTTTTTTTTAAGGACATATTAGTATAACTTGGAAGGCGAAAAGAAAAGAAAAAAGTAGGATGTTATATTTTTTTATAACCGAATCGGATGTGAAAAGAGGAAAGCGTGGTGGAAATATAACAACCCTATCCAAATAAGCCCTTTTTAATATGAGCAAAGAATGGGAAAAAACTTAATCTAGCCAACTCTCTGCTTTTAAGCCCAAACAATAAAGGCAAAAATCATACAATTACCTCAGGCCTCTCTTCTTTGTCAAGATCAGATGCTTTCGAATCGAGCATCATAGCTTCAACTGTCAAATCCTTTGAATGCTCAATCCAGTAACTCTTCTGCACCTCCCTCTCAGCTTCGGCTACAATATTCATTGATTATTTCAAAAAAACTCAGATCTACTTCACACAGTCTATAACCTTGATATAAATCAATATATTTCAACCTGGAATCACAACAAAGAACACTAAACCAGATAATAACCTACATTCCAACTCTACGTCACCACCATTATCAAGATTCAAGTGCAAAAAATAAACATACAGAAAACAAGTATCTAAACGCATATCCAAAATCTTACTGATGATGGCCGCCATTGTCTTGTGGAGATACAGATTATGGTTAGGAATAAGATTAAGTTAATTAGGGTTTAGTTAAGAGTTTTATTATTCGAAGATTATGATCCTTCAATGGCAATGCGAGATCTGGAAAAGCTACGAGATCGGCGGTTGAAGGATCGGCCTTTTTGTTGCATAAATTGCAAACCAGGAATCCGATGTTTCGGTATATGGGAAAAAACGGTATCAGGAAAGTGAGTTGGAATTGAATGGTTCAAAGTGAAGAGAGTTAAGGCGTTTATATAGGGAAAAGTAGGAGTGTAGGCTGCTTATGCACTGACATCTAGATTTGGAAGGTAAGATTTGTACTATTCGTATTTTTTGCTTGTAAGCCCCCCATTTATTACATAATTACTTTTTACATTATGGAAGAGCGGGGAGAAACTAGGTGTTCTCAAAGTATGGGGGCGTTGGCATACATACCAACCAATCAACCAATCGGAACACGTTAAATTCTGAGAATAAGTCGAAGCAACTTTTATTCGTACATGTTTGCAAAATGAACGTCAATATGGATTTGCAGGGCTCGCTAGAACATCAAAATTTGATCCATAGGATTTGCACCGGAAAGAGAGGTTTACTTTGCACAGTCGCATAACAGCAGCTGCTTATTTCACCCGTCAAGCGATTGGCTAGAAAGTTTGATGATTTAGTTATATCTTCAATTTTTGATTGGCTTCTGGACCATACTAATCATATTTCCGAGCGAGTATGGTGAACAGTTGCTACTAGACGATCGTTTTTTTGTGTTACTATTTACAATCACATGCACTTACTAACATCGCTTAAATGTTTAAAATTAAATCATATAAATTACTTCAAAAATCCACCTTAAACATAAAAATGGCCTAAAGATAAATGCAATCATTTATGCACAACTAAGCAATGTGCAGATAAAATGAAATATGTTCATCAAACATAATCATTTTCAAACTTATTAACAATTAATGAAAGAAGTAAATTAGATGAACAACGTAAGTGAAATTTTATCGATTTTAATTATGAGTTGATGAGTTAGATATTTGATTATATTCAGAATGTACGTGTAAATTAATATTTTTGTAATCCCGCTAATTTTCTAAGGACCGGACAATGATAACAAAATATATCTGATTGTATCATGCTACTTTCTATTACAATAGTTTTCGTAGTTCGTCTTTTTATTGAAACAACAACAAAGTAATGATGATTCAATATTTTTGATTAAAGTAATGATGAAGATTTCTTTCATGTTCTACTGTAGCATCAAATTTAAGCCGCTAAATATTCTTTAGTATGTTAGTCTTAGTTATTGTTAAACAATTTACAAAATAAAAGGAAAAATTTAGGTATAATTATAGTCGATGGCAACTTAGTATCAACCAAATTAATTGAATTCGTATGTATTGACATTGCATTAGATGAAGAAAAAAAATTAGCCATGGTGAAATTAGATGAAAATATTTTTTCTATTATATACTACTGCATAACCTATGTATTGCACACCATAATATTGTAAAAAATTAGTATTTTTTTATTTTAATTATCACTAAAAATGGAGTTCCACTATGTACTATATGATACGATAAATTTAATGAGATAAATGAATTATAAATTAAAATGATACATAACACTCAGACATAGGGTTGATAGTTCATTCTTGCTAATTACACATCCTTATGAAAACTAACGTCCAAAATCAAAAAATAATAATAATATATATGTATATAATTAATTTATGAGATATATGTTTATTATATATAATGAAAAAATAATTTTACCATTTCGCCAATACGAATGTTGTATACATTTTGAATTAACATTTTTTAACGATCTATTAAATGAATTAAAAAATATTTAATAATTAAATTTAATTGAATAATATAAAATGTTGGCAAACTTAAGTGATTATAATATAAGGAGTTGAATATTTACAATAGGAGAAAGCTGAGTGGAAGTTCTTATGTATTTCTACTTAGAAGAGCAGCTTATCCACATGCAAACCTCTATCCATTATAGGAAATTTCAGTTATTAAATCATTTTGACTTTGCAATTAACTATAAATTTCATGCTGTTGTAGAGGGTCCTATTTACAACTTTGTTAGTTGTAAAATAAAGTTCTATAGCATTTGGTTGAGCTATAAGTTGAGTGACATGTTGAAAATGAGAATGTTAATATAATTTAAGTTTTAAGAATGTGAGCTATGCGTTCACGTTGTAATGTGGTAGAATATAATTTATTATTAAAAAGTTGCTAAAAATGGATCCTGTCATGTGGTATATAATAAAACTTTTGAGGTAAATGAAGTATTAATTTAAAAAATTAATAGTATTTATGTGTACATTTTTTTTCTTACACGATTTATACATCTTTATATCTAAATAAAATGGTAATTTTATCATTTCACTAAATGCTGCATACATATTGAAATTGTCTTATCCTTTAATATTAATAGATGAATTAATAAATATTAGTTAATTGAACTTATTGTAATAATTTATATTTAAATTTACATAATTAGTTAAATATATGGATTTGAGTTTAAAATATTAAGAGAGATTTTAGAAGGCTTTGTAAGTGATTGTAAAAATAAATGTAGGAGTTTGAAGATAAAAATAGAATTTTATAGTGTAGTGTATGATAAATTCATTCGGATAGATGTGTTATAAAATAAATTTGTTGTTATGGTTAATGTATATAATATATGCTATGTGATTTATATATCTTTATATTTGCATGGAAATTGATTTTATCAATCTGTTAATGCGGTTATAGTACAAATACTGAAATTGTCATGTTTTAGAACTTATTTGATGAATTAACAAATATTATGTAGTTGAGTTCATCAAACAATAAAATTTGGATTATGTAATTAATTTATATACATAGACTTGAATGTAAAATATTAGAAAAGAACAAAAAAGAGACTTGTAAATGATTATAGAATTTTTTAAAATGTAGGTATTTAAATGCAATATGATGTGAAAGATCTAGTAGAACAATTGTAAAGTGATAGATTGTGTGTATTTGAAAATTAAAATATTTGGAGATAATTAAGGAGCAGAGAGAAAACTCATAAAATTAATAAGAAAGCTAGAAATTCTTTTATTTTAATATTATTTAATTGATTATGCTAACAAAAGCTGACATGCGAGAAAGAAAACAATGCAACTTTGGTTCACGTTGAGTCATAATATTCACTCAACTTCTTTTAAAAGTTGCATATTTGAAGAATTCCTCCATTCATTGAATCATGAACCGTCCAAGAGAATTAGGAGTATACCCTAAAGGCAATTATGTAATTTACTGTAAATTATCTAACCATGTAATCAATCATATTCGTAGTAAAGGTGTTTGTCTACTTTTATATGCTTTGCTATATTGTGATATAAATAATAAAGTAATTAATTTTAAGTATATTAATAAGAAAATCCTTAGATAAATGTTATGTGATTTTGGTTGCAAAAAGTTGCAATCATGAGTATCACAATATTAAATAATATTTTGTTTCAGATATTGTCGATCAAGATGTTTCGAGAAGGTATATCGATACATCCGTTGAGACCGGAGTGACAGAGTCGGGGATATGCTTTAGGGCAAGTATGTAATTTTGTTATATATATCTAACTCCGTGGCCGACCTTGTTCATAAATAAGGTAATTGATTTCTATTATATACTTTGTTATAGCGGTATAATTTATTTATTAATTAATTCAAAGTATATAAAAAAATCCTTAAATGAAATGTTATGTGCTTATAGTTGCAAATAGCTGAATCATGAGTAATTAATCACAATAAAAATAACATTTTATTTTAAATATTCATGATCAAGATGTTTCTTAAAATGATATCGATACGTTCGTTGAGACTATGTAACAACCTCATCTCAGCCGGCCTGAATTTTTGCTAAATCGAAACCTAAAGTCATCTCACGTTCCCCTTCCTACTAAATCCAAGTATACTAAAGTACAGATCGTTGGTGTTGGTATCCTGTAAATAACAAAAATATTAGAGCACTATCGATATAAACTCACGGTGGAATAGTAAAGTATAATAGAACATATGATTACCGACTGAAGTTAACACCTTTGATCTCTAGTGCCCTTGTTAATGTCGAGCATGCATAAGAAAATATGTCCTTTCATCATTTTCGTTTTATACCAGTACCTGCCCCTCTAAAGCTATCTTATGAGTTGTAATGAGGAGAGAGTCAGAACAATGTTATGGTGATTGGTAAATTACATACTTTATATATAACACTAGTTTATGTCGATTATCTTTCATTACTGTTATGTTTAATGTTTTACTTAATCATCTTGACTTCACGTACGCATATGCCCCCACCTACTCGAGGTAGACAGTAACAACATATGTGTGCGTAAGTACCACAGTTTCCCTTTGGACCAGTATACTTTCCCTGCTAGTATCTGTACTCGGCACTTCATCAGGATCCATTGTCAACGCGGTATCACGTTCCCACCGTATGCACACCAAGGAACTCTTTCAGTGCCTAATAACTACATTACAACTATTGAGCCGTATTCAGTCTCTTTTTGAATGACCTCCTTTAGAAGGTTATCTAGCATTGCCTCCTAACAACAAACAAACTAAAATACAACTGTGAGGTGGTGCATGTCCTAAACATGGTTATACTAGTTGAAGGTGTAGCTCGTTTAGGCGTAACCCTTATCCTTCTACTGACCCCTTAGGACCGATGACGATCTCGACCTATGTAACAGCTTATACTCCTCGTATATAGTACCAACCTCACTGTCATAGTTCCCCACCTTCGCTCACCATTCCATTTATATTGCCTAATGCAATCTAGGAAATGCCCACTCGGTTACTTAACTCGTACCCCCTAAAAGGTTGAAGCATACTCTATTTGTCCTTTGATACTTTGATCGGGACGAACCATCCTACTTTTGGTATTCCCTCCACATATACGCGAACATATAGTTCCACGGATCACACAATTGGATATGATATATATCAGTATAATGTATACGCAACCGCTGGCAGTCCCTGACGGCGGGCAAAATTCTTTTATGTAACACTACTGACCTCGCATTACAACCCTTATTAATGACTATATCATTTTATCTAAGCTATCGACTAAATTCAATAATTCCTACCCGTTATAAACGCATATTTGAAGCTATATAAATTTATTTAAGTATTACGCCTCATATGTTCAACTGTTGTGTTCGGTTATTTTTATACAACTTATTTCTTGTTTCATTTATGCCATTTTAAAATTGTGTATCGCTAACTTCTAATTTAATAGATAAATCATCTTTTACTACTTAAATTCCATCTGATACTATTAAGTATATTCTAATGTTCCCTTTTTAATTATTACTATCTTACTCTGATTATTATAATCTTCTTAATTGCTCATTTCGTTGTTTTACATGTACTTCGTTACCTATTGTTTATTTCTAACATATTGCATATGTTAGATTTATAATTGAAATTTTGTTATTATATCTACTTAGAATCATTGGTTATACTTAGGGATTTCTGCATTTTAATGCATTGTAATTACATCCTCCAAAAGGAAATGTAAACGCTGTAAATTTGCATAACTTACCTAAAAGAGAACTTGTGTTGCGTTTGAATTTACGAAGAATTATCTTTTCTGTTATTATTGAAATATACTGTACAAAATACAATAAATATCCATATTTTGTATACCTCTTTCTTTTAGGCATATTCTTGTTATTTCAAATGTTACACGATTGTTTATTTATAGAGCTGATAATTTATGGGAATTTACATTTCAACACCCTTCATTCCAATGAACTAAAATACATTTTGAATCCCGATCCAATTTATAATAATTTCCAATTCACATTTACTCACATATATTGTTTACCCAGCAATCGTGGAATTACTATGCAATTTCATTAATTTAGGACTACTTTTATCCTTACTTTTCAAATTCAAATAAATGCAATATTAAAACAAAGTTAATCATTCAAAGAATATATAGGCATGATATATCAATTCATTACACGTATATATTTAAGCCTACAACTCCAAAATTACTTTCGGCTATATAGGTACGAATTCACAATGACATAAATCCAATATTATATAAAAATATATAATTTTCTACTCACCTCTAAGCTTTCAAATCTTCAGATCTAAATCATATTATTCCCGTTTGACTCCTTTTTTCTCCCAACCGAATTATGTACCGTACGCACATGCATACTCATTAGGCATTTAGATCCAAGAAGATTTTTGAATTTAATTTAGATTTGAATTTATAATTTTACCGTGGATTTGGCGATTCGATTTGATCGTATTCTTCTCCTTTACTATTCTCCACTTGTATATACGTATACAGATTATAGTTTTATTTAGATTTAAGAATTTGCAGAGAAAAGAAAATGGCAGAGCCATGTCGTGCTTTAGAAAATATGAGAAGAAAAGTGAGAGGTTAGGCCCGTATTTATAAGGGTTTGAATCATTGTCGGCCGTTAGATTAGATTCGTTTAAATCTGGACCGTTTGGTCTAGTTTCAACTCACAACAGCCATAGCACTACCGGTCGACCGCTATACATCTACCAGTCAACTGCTAGCGGTCGATTGGTGGTGTTTATTTAGTTAACGATGCTTTGTTTCACTACAACAAACAAGGCCTTTAACAGCGTTTTAAAAACGCTGTAAAATCTTTTAATAGCGTTTTTCCGTATGTTGTATATCGACATGTAGTTATATGTCAGGGATATACAATGACAATATACAAACACTGTTAGATGTCCTTTTTAACAGCGTTTCCCTGGTGTCATGAAATATTTTACCAGCGTTTGGTTGGGTGCAGTTAGAAATCATTTTTAGCGTTTGTTTCGTACTGTGATAAGATTTTATAGCGTTTTTTCAATGCTGTGATATTTATTTACAGCGTTTCGTTGTTGCAATAGATCGTGCTTTATGTTTTTAGATACAATTTTCCGGCATTTTTAAAACGCTGTTAAAACTTTCAACGACGTTTTAAAAACGATGTGGAATGTTTCAACTGTTTTTAAAAAACGCTGTGAAATGTTTTAACATCGTTTTAAAAACGATATGGAATGTTTTAACAGCATTTTAAAAACGTTGTGGAATGTTTTAATTCCATTTCAGCAAACATCCACCACAATGTGCATATATACCACATTTCAAAATTAGCATATTATATCAATATCACATTTCAAAATCAACATATTATATCAATACCACATTTTGGACACATATTTGATAACCAACGTATGAAATTTCATAATCAAAATACACAATATTCTTACACCAAACATAAATAGTTTGTCATCAATAGTTCAAAAACAAAATATAAAACAAATAGCAATAGCAAAACAAAAGCAAGCAGTACATACATTAAAACCAAAAAGTAGTTCTAGCAGCAAAAATAACTTCGATCCATAACTCGTTGCAACCTTTTTTTGCATCACTGTCATCTATCTACCTGTAATGTAAAAGTAGTGCTTAAGAATCAATTCATCAAAAAAGTGTACAGAAAGTTAAATCGGATTCATAATGCAAACACTAAATATTCATTTTGTAAAATTGTAATTATCATTCATATCTCATATCATTATAAATCTGTACAAATGATAGTGGAGGTCAATGCACCTATAAGAAAAATTAATAAATTTATCTTTGTCAAAAGATAAATGCATTTCGTTGTGGATTAAAAAGAGAAATGCATTCTGTATTGGAGAAATTATTTTTGTGATAAAAGAGGAAAAATCACTGTAATAAAAATGATAAAATAATATAAATGCAACAGAAAGAAAAAAAGACTAAATTGATCCAGCAATTGGATGTGCAACCTATGCATTTGGACCAGTAAGAAAACAAAGCCTGCGCGGAACTGTAGGAGTATACACATGCAAAACCCATGAATCATGCACTGGCACAGTAGAGTTGCAGAAACATAGCAAGAGCATGCATGTAACAGTTTATGCAGTACTATGGCACATGTTGAACAAGTGAAAATCATATATTTAGGGAATAAAAGACCAACAGGCTGAAAAATCAAATTGTTTTGAACTACATCATGATGCAACCAGAGGGATAGGAATGCAGATGGTTCCCGATCATATTTGCATCAATTTAAGTTTATAATTTGTAAACTGAATGGCTACTTCAACTCCAAGATCATATTTGGACTCAATAATCCTTTTCTTTTGATAACTCGGGATAGGTTCGTACATCGGTTGTTGAAATAGATTCCAATTTCTTCAACTAATAATATGCTACATCGAAATTTGCTATCTAGCTCATTGCATGAAAATTGAATGTAGTCTAGGATTTAATTAACTTTATACTGTACAATTTGAACCAATTGGCTAGTTGGACAAAAGTAAGAAAGCTTATTAATAATAGAAACCTATTTCTTATAACAATAGTTTCTCCAATAAGTATACCAATTCCACTTTAAATTGAGTGTTTCCGTTATGCTCTTAGTATCACATTTCTAATCCAAACTTAATGATAACCAGGGTGATAAAATTGACTTTCCTAAACTTCAAAACTGCTAAATCAAGCTCTCTTGTTAAGATTATAAACATGTTGAAAGGTTATTAGTTTTAATCAAGAGGTTGCGCTAAAAGAGATATCATCTTGGTAATGGTTACCAAATCAAAGAACTGGAGTGCAAGTGGTACAATTACCAGACATCATGATTTGCAAAGAATATGGATGATTATTTACGTTGAAGGTTTAAGTTAGTTCACCATGCTGAATATGCATGATTTTAATGATTTATTAACCTTTATTAAAGCTATGCTTCTAAGATTATTTTTTCAATTTACAGACATATGCAAATTGTTGTTTTCACTGTATTTCATTATAGAAGAAGACTTGCAAATTCATGGTAGAAGAGCCAACACAAGAAAATAATTTTCCTCACAAATCTGCATATTTTACTCGCAAGGAAGCTCAAATATGTGGTATTGATTCAGAATGGGAACATTTCTTAGAAGTTACTCTTCAATTGCAAGTACTTAAGAGGAATAATATTGTTTCATGGGTCTTTTGAAGTTTTACCTACTAAAGCATAATGTATCTGATATCTTGTAAGATACTTATTTTCTTAAAGACTTGTTAAATCCATCTTTATAATTGTTATAAAACCTATAATAACTAGCACGAACATGTGCTACACGTAGCACATGGGTGAAATTAATATTTTTTTTCTTATAGTTGGCTAATGATGTCTATTACTATATAAATAATCGTAAAATAGAAATAATCTTAAAAATAGCAAATGGCTACCTCAAGAACTTAAAAATAATAGTTTTCGGCCTACTTCTTTCTTGAAATATAAATTAGTATTTTCACATAATAACTATGTGACACATGTAACAAATATTTCGGCATGCTTATTGAATGTTTATCTTAAATATTAGATTATAGGGATGAGTGAAGCAGTACAAAATAAAATCAATATTAAAGTACGTGTTGAGTTGGTGTAAGAGGTTTTTTAATATGGATTTAACAAATAATTGTCTGGATATACAATCTTATATCTTCAACCCTCTATTTATAATATAGTAATAATTCATTCTAGTGGTTTTAAGAAAACATTGTATGTAAAAAAATTGTTTACTATTTCATAATAAATTATAACATAATGTTTTGATTATTAAATTAAATTTGTAATAATGATTATGTATTACAAAGATCACTTCTCGGCTTTAATGATATTCATAGAATACATATTTCAAACTCCAAATTAATGTAAAAAAATGCAGGGTGCAAACTAAAATGATTTTACATCTGAAAATTGTGATGACCTGGAATTTTGGGCATTATAAATTTAATAAACTGTATTTAAAATTAAATTGATTTGATAATTGTCTTTTATAATTGTAATATAAATTGGAAAATTTATTATTTTAAAAGCAAATAATTATTTAAATTGGTAAATTTTAAAGCTAATAAAAGGTTTTCTATTTATAATGTTTATATTTGTATATATTGTAAATAGAAATCTTTGGTTTGAATTTAATAAACAAATAAAATCATGTTTTCAAATTCTAATATATTTTGGTAATTTGGAAATTTTGATTAAAATTAATATAAAACTTTTCAAAGCTATTTAAACGTTAATTTTATAGTTTTAAAATATTTAAGGAAAATGTTTAAATTATTTAAAATATATTTTTAACTTAAGTTAAAATTTAATAATAAGGTTTGATTTATTTTCTTTTTAAATATTGCTTAATAAATATGATATACTAATTTATTTTAGTAATAGAAGTAATATGATAATTTCTTTATAAATTATTTGAAATTAATAAATTGTTATTTTTAAATAATAATAATAATGTATTGTTTTTATATATAAAGATATATATGAATTTTAATAAAAATAAAATTGTATTTTCAAAATTGAATATATTGTTATAAATTGACTTTAATTTGGATTTTAAAATTTAATTTGAATTTGAATTTGAATTTAAAATTGAAATTCAAAAGATAGACATTTTTAAAATATTTGGATAAGCTTTTATTTAATATAATTAGTTTTATTACATTTTCTTTAAAACGAGATTCATATATACATTTACATAAAAATAAATAAATTAAGTAAAGGCTTTTATTTAACATTTAAAATAAATAAAATAATACATAAGACATGTGTTAATATATTAAGTGACCATGGTAACATGTGTTAAGTAATAAACAAGGGAATGTGACAAATGTTAAGTTTTAAAACAAGTGTCACATTTGATTTTTTTTTTTTTTTAAATCAATTCAGCCTTTATAAATACATATCCTTTCTCCTCTTCATTTCTTTTCTAATCTTCAATTCAAAAACTAAGAAAAAAACTTCAGTCTGTACAAATCTCTCAAAAATAGATCTGATAATCAACATTCTTCAATCTGTAATCAACTCCTCTAACCAGCGAATCAAACAATAGCTTGCATATCATTTTCAAAAAAAATCAATTCAAAAACCTGTTTTCAAACCTGTAACCATTCTTTCTCAAATAAAAAACCTGTACATTTTCAAAGAACATTTTCCTCAAACTAGAAATGCAAATCAAGATCAAAAATTTGTTAATCATTTTCAAAAATCAAACCATTAGCGTGCATTTCTTCAATATGTGATGAAGCAAGCTCAAATCAAAGCAGATCCATCTTTATTCAAATGTTAGTCATCACTGCAAGTCTCTCTAATAAGCATTACAATTTCAATAGCAAGTATTCTTCTGCATTATTTTCAGCAATACTAGTTTCTAGATCAAAGGAGCATTCAAGTTTAAGGTTTTCAAAAGCAAAGGGCAATGCAAGTTTCCAGTTTTAAAATAATTCAAGTTTTCAAAAAAAATAAAACTGCCCGATCATCTCTGGGAATATGCATGTCCGTGTGTATATTTATAAGAGTGTGTGTGTGTGTGTGTGTGTGTGTGTGTGTGCATGAATGTGTGGATATGTATAGGTTGTTGTATCTGTGTCTTGACTGTGCTTAGTTCCAAAGCTAAGAATTCAAACAGGATTCATTTTCTCTTGATCTAGTTTTTGTTAGGGTTTAGAACTTAAACAAATTTTGTCTGTTTAGTTATAAAGTAGGTTTTAAAATTTTATTCAAGTAAAAATAAATGAGAAATCTTGCTGGAAATCAAAAACAACAGAGCAAGTTAAATATAAGTGAAAATCCAAACATACTAATTCGATGTTTCAGGCATATAATCTGGAACTTCATCCAGAAACATGATTTTTAACATTAAAATCATAACTTTTAGTTTGAAATTGAATGAGCGGTTCATGTTGATCAGGATTGGGAGATTTGGGTTGACTCTGGCGATCTAGTTGATCGAGATGGTTGTGATTCTCACTGGAGATGCAGGAATGGTTGGAGGGTCTGGGAAAATGTCTGGGAGATGATCAAAGCACTGTGGCGACGGCAGAAGGTCGATTTTTGTTTTTAATCCTAGTTTTTATGGTGATCGGGAATTCGTTCATCACGGCTACTCTAGCGGATCGAGTTCATCAGAACTTTGGGATTTGAAAGCTTAGATGATAGCGAATGTGTGATAGGAAGCATAGGCACTTCGGTGATCGGAGGCGCGAGAGTGAGATGGTTCCAGGTTTTGATGGTTGTTCTAGGTTAGGCTTGAATGCTCGAATTAAAATTCGAGGAAGAATGGATGATCGGTTGATCGTGATAGGGTACATGGATGATCGTCGTCTTGCTGAAGGTTGTGGTGATGACCAGGGATGGTCGGAGCCACCGTGCATATGCACGGTGCATTTGCTTGTAACTGGTGAAGCCTGGGTTGAAAGGAAGGAGGTACTCGAGTTTACTCGAGTCAGTTGCGGGTGATACTCGAAGATGTGTGGGTTTTGACTCGAAGTCTTTGAAGGGTTGGCTATGGTCATTTGAATTATTACAGGTTTTTAAAATTTTAAAAATAAATTTTAAATTGAAAGTAAGATTTAAAAAAGTCTTAAATCAAGTTTTAGAAGTATGGATTTAAATTAACTTTTGCATCCTAGTTTTAAAATAAATAAAGTTTTATAAAATTAAATGATTTAAACAAGTTCAAATGTTTAAAGTATATTTTAAAAATGAAATGATTTTCCAATAAGATGTTTAAAACTTTATTTATTCTTTTATAAAAGTTTTCTCTAACCTTTGAATGGAAAGTTATATAAATTAAATTAACTTGAAATTTTAAGTTAAATAATTAATTTATTTTTAAAGCTTGGTTTTAAATATAATCAAGTAATTTAGTTTAAAACTTATCTTTATATAAGTTTCTTTTATATAAGATAAATGTTTCTTTACATTTGTTTAAAAAGGTTTATAAATTGATTTAAATTTGGTTAAAGTTTAAATTGTTAATCATTTTGAATCTTAAATTTTAATGAAATTTAAAAAGTAAATTTAAAGGTGAATTATTTTCAATTGCATTTGTAAATGACAATTAAGTCATTAATAAGAATAATGTTTTTATCTTAAAAGTTAAATTAAGATTTAATGATTTTTGATTCATTAAATTAATAAGGAAATTAAGGGTAATTAATTAATTTAACTAATTAATGATTTAGCACTAATTAATTAAGTAATTAAAGATTAATTAAATTACAGTTAAGCACTTAATTAATTAACTAATTAGAGATTAATAAATTGATAATTAAAAATTAATTATTTTGTAATTAATAATGGTTAATTAAAGCATAATTACTTAGGGAAAGTAATCAAAGAATTAATAATAGTTAATGAAGATCATTAACTAGGGATTATTAAATAATTAATTAATGTGATAAAATTTTAATAATTAATTATATTAAATAATTAAAGATAATCATTTGTGGAAATTGTTTAAGTATAATTATTTAATGGAAGTAATTAGAAGAATTAATTACTCAATGCAATTAATTAAATTAATATGATTAGTTTAAGTTAATTAATTAGTTTAATTAATTTAAAATAATCATTGGGTGATGGGTTAAGTATAATTACTTAATGTATAATTACTTAGTGAAGTAATTAGTGATGGTAATTACAAGATGTAATTAATTGAAGATTGAAAGTAGTTTTGGATTTAATTACTTAGTGTAATTAATAAGAAGGATAATTACTTAGTGAAAGTAATTAATAATTAATTACTTAGTGTAATTAATTTAAGAATTGGTTAATAAAGTATTTGAAGTTAATTAAGTAATGTAATTAATTAAGGATAATTAATTACCGATTGTGATTAATCAAGGTTGATTAATGAATAAAGATAATTAAAAATCAATTATTAAATATGGTTAATAATTAATTAAGAAGTAATTAAGGGATCATTAATTAATGTTATTAATGATGTAATTAAGGATTGATTAATTAAAGGGTAATTAATCAATAATAAGTTATTATAGAGTAATTAATTAATTGTAATCAATTAAGGATTATTGTAATTAATTATAATTGATTAATTAATGAAAGTAATTAAAGGTTAATTACTATAAATGGTTAATAAGAATTAATTTGTGTAATTAATTAAAGGCTAATTACTTAAAGTAATTTAGAGGATAATTAATCAAGGGTGATTAACTAAGATGGATAATGAAAGGATGATTAATTAATTGATTTGTAATTAATTAATGGTTAAGTAAGCAAGATTTATGTGATGAAAGTAATTAATTTAATTTATTTTAAATTAATTAGAGATAAAAGAGATTAATTTAATTCATTTTAATTTAATTATAGATGATGTGATTAATAGATCTTTGCTTATGGACGGTTGGATGATATTGATTGCCTTGAATGGTTTGATATCTCTGATAGGGGATATATGCTTATCTGTGATATGGATGCTTTGACTGAATGGTGATGATATGATGTATCTATCTGTGAGATTTTGAATTATCTATCTGTGTGAATATAGATAATGGAATGAATTTTTTTAACTTTAAAACAACTTGGACCTAAAAGATGGCGTTTTGGATTTCGATGAGACCGGGATCGGGTTTCCAGATTTGGATATCCGAAAACCACATCTATCCAAATTAACGATAGGTCGTGAATCTCAAGTGAAGATGAAGATTCAGAGTGCAAGAGTTATTGTCGTTAACTCCGAGGGTAATTCCAAAATGAGTGTAACGAGATAATGCCTTTGGTTTCGTTCGAACCTGGAACGAACTTGTATGGATTGAATGCTTTCAGAACATCGTCGGGTGGACGATGAGAATTCTAAGAGATGTGTTCTCTAAAGGTAATCGTAGCATCAAGCCTCATCAACCGGGAATAGTTAAAACATGGAAGGTGCAGAAAGGCTAATTGGGTAGCACCCAAGTAGGACAAGATCTTCCTATGTCTAGAAGTAGGGGTGGGCACGGTCGGTTAACCGAACCGATCGGTTAATTAATCGATTTAACCGACTAAATTATACGGTTCAGTTAACCGACCCGAATACGAAGCTAGATGGTTTATACTGACCGAACCATTTTTTTTGAACCGCGGTTAACCGCTGATATCGATCGGTTAACCAATTAAACTCCACCGGTTAACCAACAATTAATTAACTGCAGTTAACCGAATAACTAACCGCAATTAGAAGTGAAAATTAATCGAAACTGAAACAAACAAGTACCAGCTAGGCGATAACATAGTTATATTTCAATTCAGCATAATAACATATTAGATATTACTCACTAACTACATATAATAGCATATTACATATGAACCACTAACCTGAGCAAAAACATTCTGCATATTACATAGCAATATAGTACATATTAATTAAATGGTCCAGACTAGAGCAAAAACTCCAAGCATATTACACGGTACATATTACCAAGACAAAAATTACATATAATACTTACATTACCAAAGACTAAAATTCATAAGTTATTACAAAGCTAGTAAGTTGCTACAAAGTCGGAACTCAGCATCTCAGCAACTCAGCATTATACAAGAAAATTGATGATGAAACTCACCATGAAACCAAACAACTCAACACCTCAAGAAGTAGGAAAACTCCAAAAGCTCCAAACCGATGACGAAACTGAACCACTAATGATAAAACACATATGATAATCATAAAAGTGACGAGCTTATATGAAACATTGTAAAGGCATAAATTGTGTATAAGAGTGTGTGTGATTAGAATGTTTTATTACTAACTAAGCAATGGTATAAATATATAATTAATAATTACTCATTTCTACATATTAACAATATCATCATCAGTAGGAACATTGATGTTTTGAAGTCTCAGTATCAATAAATTCAAACACTAACACAATTTTGCAAATTAAATTTATATTCTTCCTTGTTTAACCTTACACCGGCATATTTCGTAATAATAAAATTTATCACAATGCCTTAGTCAAACTTCTGTTATTACTAGAAAAGAGACGAGGATATAAATTGATACTCAGACATTAAAACCTCAACTAGTATGCAATATGTTCTCTAGTATTAAATAATTAAGTTTGAATTCAAACAAGTAAGGTAAAGTTTAGATGCTCATACAATAGAATTGAAATTTAAAGACAACATAAAAGTGAACTGTATTTTCTGTTCCTAGTTATGAACAAGAAAACATTGCCATAGTCAAAGAAAAGGTGTAAAACAGTAAAAGAGCCCGAGGTCAAATACGATCTTCACCAACAAGTAATCTTCACTACAAAACTGGAAATAGCGTAAAACGATAGTGATCTCGACACATGTGAATTATAAAAGTACATTAAACAATTCTTTCATAAGTACAAATTAAATATTGTTTCTAACTATAATTGATTTTATCTAAAGTTGAACTAGGAGAAGAAAAAACGCATGTATGCTATAACATAAGGTGAGTTGCTTAAAAATAATATGAAAAATATTTATTAAATATTTATTAAACAGACTATGCCAAAAATCGATAATTAATTTTAAAATATGTTATGTTAAGACTACTTGTTTGAACTAATTTAGAAATGGTTTTATTAAGAAATTTTTCTTCTTCATGCCATCTAGATTCCACAACAGAATATTACATTTACATAAGACGTCAGATTGAATGTTATTATTAAATACCTTATAGTTATATACATCAACTTGTCCAACTTGATGTTAATTAGATTTTTTATATCTAAGGAGCAAATTCTATAGTTATACACCTTATAGCAAATTAAAAGATAATCAACAGAAAATGCTTCATCGTTAACAAGTCTCTGTAAAAGAATCATCAATGCTACAAGGTAAGTTATCATTATTTATCCCAAACTTTAATTCATTGGCTGATTTCAACAAATCCATACCAGCTTGTTCTAAAGACATTGCTCAAACAATTATTGGAAGAAAATGGTAATACAGTCTTTTTGTCAATAAATCTTAAACATAAAATTGCAAATCAAAGCATTCATTTATTAAGACACTATTTACACCAATTTACAACTTAATTACATATACATACTGAACTGGATTTGACAAGTAACTAGACTAGTAGAACTTAATTCGAATATGTATGGTAGATCAATAGAATCGAATAGAGTAATCTGTAGCTTCATTGATTTAGAATTTAACCGAACAGAGAAGTATACTCACATGCTTTTTCCCCTACCGTGAAGAGTTACGACTAACGTCAATCGTCGGCGATTAGTAGATGAGATAAGCACCAACCACCAAGTAGATCTAGGTTTTGATTTTTCTCCCTTTTTATTTTATCTAGATCTAGAAATGAATTTTTTTTCTAGAAAGGAGTATTAGGGCACTCTAACTATCGGTTTGGGCACGGGTTGTTTAGAAATGGGATAACGGTGGTTTTTTGCTGCGATAAAAAAACTTTGTTTTTGGTCGGTTAACCGATCGACCAGACTTTGTTAACCGTTAACCGAATCGAAAATGTTCGGTTATGGTCGGTCGGTTAACCATTAACGTCGGTTAATCGAAATTATCGGTTAAGTCGGTTAAATCGGTTAAATGCCCACCCCTATCTAGAAGTCCCTTTATATTCGGCTGTGTGGGGCAGTTGATTGCAACAATTGCCGGGGTTGTCTTATTCGGGACTGTCCAGTAAGGGATGGTTCCGGCCTTGTGTTGCAGGGGATTTAGGGTGGATCCTCGGTGCGGTGATCTAGGCCACGTACTGTGACGGACGGTATCCCAGTAGCCCTGTCATTGATGGAAACCCATTCTTCCTACGCGCCCTTACGGTTTTGATTGTATTACCCACTTTGTGGCTAGTATGCTGGAATTTAATGAATGTAATAATTTCGGCTATTTCTTGTTTATTTGATAACCTTAGACCCTATTATAATATCACTAGATTTCCTATCAAATGTTTTGGTTAGCGTAAGGTAAAAACATTTCCATGTTTATGTGTGGGGAGTCTTACGTGATACCTTTTGCTTTCAAAGGATTTTCAAAGTTAAACAACATTAACCTGTTACTCACACCAGACCCATGTCTGACCCGGAGTTTATCTTCTGTTTTCTTAAACTCTTGAGTATTCAAATTTTTACGAGTAGCCAAGGGATTCAGGTTAGCTTTGACGAATTATGGAGGAGCAATGGAATAGGAGGCTTCAGCGTTTGTAGATATATATGTGGTTCCGCTGTTTTGATCTCTAAGTCGATTGTCTATATGGTATTTGAGTTGTAATAACTATACATGTATTTATAAATGTCTAGTATGTGTTGTATATGCTGTGTAACTCTAATAGATATTGTATACTACGTAATACTTATGTGATTAATATAATTTATTCGTTTCGATGTTGAGATTCTGATGTTGTATTCTTTCTTTCTTCTCTATCTTTCCCTTTTCTACCACTTTCTTTCTTAATGATGATACGTCTTTCTAAGGAGAGAAAGGCGGGTAGTCACAGAAATAGATTAAATTTATACTTATTTTATGAAGTGCACACTTGTTAAAAAACAAAGAGATATTAATAAGAAATAGATAGTATTCAACCAAATCAAAAAAGTCTCGTATCTAAACAAAGTTTGAATTATACTTACTAGAAATTGATTCCATTATAACGTTCGCAGCAAGCCAAGCTATCGCAGTACCAACATCGTCTTCAATGACTTATAAATCGGACGTTGTTTTCTATTGACGTGCTTTGAGAATTTTTTCAATATCTACCCTATCCAATAATTTCCTTCCGCAACAATTTCGTTTGTCTCACTCCAACCCAATAGGTCACATGTGTTATATTGTTTACCATGTTTGTTCTATTATTAATCAAAAGAAAATTATATCAATAATGAAATTAAATGCCAAATATAATGATATCACACTTGTACTATAAATAACTTTTACATTTGATGCACATTTGCTTCATCCCGGCTTTCTTTTCTTTGTCAAACAAAAAAACAAAAACAATAGTAGTGATTATTTTGAACTAAGTTCATCCCAAAAATTCATTTATACCAAACTATAGTATAAATGTGAATAAACTTAGTTCATACCTGATTTTTCATAAGCATGCGAACAATCGCATCTAATTCTAAAATTTTATTTTGCATGTAGACCGTTTGTTTATTCTGAAGTTCAGCTTTAATAAAGTTGTTTACCAAGTAACAAGTTGGTAGATAAAAACAGGTATTGGATAGATCTAAAGACAACATATATATACAAAGTACCAGTTTGTGTAATTAGAAAATAAGAAATTCAAACAGCAAGTTGACGATTATTAAATGATAATAGGTGTCTTTAAATACATCAATGAAAAGATGTTCCTAAGAACGGCCGAAATGGAAAAACCACACATTGTAATACTTCCATTCCCTTCATCGGGTCAATATAAGAAAGAAACAATAATCCAAATCTAACAATATCACCTACGTTAAGAAAATAATAATGAAACAACCAAGCAAACAATTAGTACAACAATTACCATAAGATGGTAACTTGATGTAGATCTTGAGGAAGCTTTCCAACGACAACAAGGATGGATATATACTCCTACTCACACATCAAACAGCAACCATCCATCCGACAAATCATTTACTGTATAACATAGCAAATTTTTCCATAAATTTATCTTGACACAATTTATTGATATCAATATTTGAGTGGCAGGAACCTTTATTCGGGAGACATCAAAAGTACCATTGTTATGTGCAAACCAATCACAGATTCCAAGCATCAACTATAAATCATTTACTTGCTTTATGATTGCACAAACCTCTTAAACATTTACTTACTAATAGATGAAAGATGTAAACAAAAGTGCTCAGTGGAAGTTTGTAGATAGTTGAAAGTACTAAAAAAAATTTAATATATTTTCCAAATAGCAGGAACATAAAAAAGAAGGCGAACCATATCGGATTTTGGTTTTATGCACCAACTAATAAAATCTGTATTTTATACTAACAAATGTCATACATTACATCATAATTTGTCACCTATACTGTTATATGCTTACCCGGTGACTGGTTGAAAAATACAAATTCATCATTACATTAATTTTTTTATAACTAAAACCATTTACAACGTTATGTTCTCAGTATTCCTTCTTTCCCCTTTATGATTTTTTTGGATACTTCAGTAACAACCTTGCTTACTTTCAAAATACCAGTATATTTTCTTCTTAACAGATTGAATTATAAAACACTGTACCTCTAACTAACCCAAAATTATTTCTACATAGCATAGGATGTTGATGAAACTCAACTAAAGTAGAGACAGTGAAACCAAGCATCACAAATAACTCTTTTCTTCATCCAAGTAGTTTGTGTTAAATGTCAGTGCGAATGGTTTGCTTATGTATTTACTTCCTTTTTTCAGTTAAACAGTAAATGATATTACTAGAATATTAACAAGTATGTGGAATTTTTGATGGAATTTTCCATATACTAGCACGTCTTCTATTTTACATGTTACTTTACTTAAATCCATAATGGTTTTAGGCAAAATAATTCATGATTTTGATTGTATAATATAAGTGTTAACTGGTATAAACAAACAAATTGACTGTTTTTATTCATTGCCATTCATAGTGAATGTTATACTACTGATGCGGAAATTCACAAAAGCATGTCGATTACACTAGTTTTAGGTTCAAGAAAACAAAATGATTATCAGCAAGTACAAGAGAGACATATTAATCAACATAATCGTATTAAAGCTTACAAAAATGGGGTGAATCGTGAAGACGTGAAGTTGAAATCGTGCAGAATCAAGCTTAGAAATCATGCTATCTCTTATGAATCGTGAAGACGTGAAGACATGAAGTTGACGAATCGTGAAATTGAAATCTTGCGGAATCGAGCCTTGACGAATCATGAAGACGCGCTTCAATTTGGAATCGCCAGCTATCTCTTAGCGCCAATATTATTTAATCAGTAGGAATCACTTGGAATCGAGCAGAGGGTTGCGAAGCTTTTAGACTGAAGAGGGATTCGTGTCATTGAAGAGAGTGAAGAGGAGAAACATGAGTGAAGATGGAAGTGAACGAGAAAGAGGAAAATTGGATTTGGACGGCATTGAAAAAAGATGGAGGGAAATGCAATTGGACCGCACAAAATTTCTTTCACGTGAATAACAATGGCGTTAACGTTAATAACAATGGAATTGAGAGAAGTCATCCTCTACCCTAAATAACCACTAACTACTTAACAATAGCAAGTCAAGCTCTTATGCAGTCTCCACTTGCTATTGATATAATATTTTATTGTAGTGTAAGGATTTTTTTGCATTATGGAATGAAAGAAGTTGCCTATAACTATGTATGCTGTAAAACTGGAAGAGACAAAAACAAATATGATATTTGTACCAATTTTTTGGTGATTCAACAATATAATTTGATGCTTGGAGAAATCTGTTCATTTTTTATGAAGCATTGTCCCTTTAGTGGAGACCGAGCAACAAAGGAAAGATAATACAGAAATCTAAAGGATTTGTTAGTGAATTTTACTGTCATCCATGAGTAGGTAATTGTTATTATTATTTACTTCTCATATTCAACATAATAACACTTCCAGAAATTTGAAGAATTGTTTAAAGTGGAAGTAGAAGATGGTGCGTCAAAGGAATTGAATAAACATCACCAGTTCAATGAATTCGAAGAAATACTACAGGTCTGGCAGTTAGAAGTACATGGAGTTAGTGAGTTATAGCAGTTTTTTTATATATTAGAAACCAATTACTGCCACTAAGTACAATGCCATTCATAATTTCCTCGTAAATACAATGTTACTCATAATTCAAAAACCCAGTTGTTACTTTCAAACAAATAAACTAAATATTCACAATGGGAGTATAAATTCCTGAATAAAAAACTGATGGCACATGAGTGTATACATGTTAATTGATGACAAGTCAATGAAAACATGCTACTAAATGCATAAGGCACAACTATATGAGTAAAAAAAATGTAGAAATCAACTTTTCTTTCCATAAATTAGTAAATACACAATAGGTACTGTACTATGTTATGCAGATTCAAATAAAAACTAAAGGTGACAGTAAATTGGTCATTAAGTGTACCTGCTGTATAATACTTGCCTCGTTGTAAATCCGAGTAAGTTCGAAAATTGATGACCTGAAATCATATAGCTGAGCAACTTTAGCTATTAAATCTTACTGAAAATTTTGGTAAGCAACAACATACTACGCAACACTGTTTAAATATAAAAGTCTACTCAATTAAGTAATTACAGTATAAGTCGAACAGAATAATGGACATAAAAAGGCGAGTTAGATTTTCTTTACTTAGAAAAGGCTATCCATATGTTTGTTACCACATATAGCAAGCGTTAAATGAATCGGTGTTAGGCAAACACACATTTAATGCATCAATCCTACAATTGATTGAAAATATAGTATGCTGCAGCATATCTGAGACAAGAAAGATACACATATACTGAAGACAAGGATAATATTTTTAGTTGAGATAAAATGGCAGGGGTAATTATTTTAGTTGACAAATTAGTAACAAGTATCAATTACATACACATATACTGATGAAGTGGAACCTCACACCCTCTTCCGATGACACGTTATACTAAGTAGCATTTTGCAACTTAGTTGCATTTTTCAACTTAGTTTGCAAACTGAGTTGCAAAATGTAACTCATCTTTTCAAAACTGGAGTTGCAATTTACAACTTAACATTATGAAGCACATTCGGTGAGCAAGGAAAAAAAATATCAACGTAAAATACCAAAAAGACAAGCATAATATTTCGAATCCAGCAAAAAAATAAGTAGGTAAAAGAAAACTATTACCAGTTGAGGAAAGGGTCTGCTCCGAAATATGAGTTGCTGAATCTTTGATTGGGAATGCATATACATGCTGTGAAGTTCCACGATGGCTGGAGCACGTATGAGCTTACTGAGTGGATGTCCACTTGCTTGGAGGAGTTAAAGTGACAAGTTGACAATGATTGAATGGAGCTAGTGTAGCTGCTTTTATTGAGCTTGGTAGAGTATACAGTGACTTGATGCATGGCAAAAGATAGTACACATGCAGCCAGCTACATTCATGCGAACAGCAGAACAGTGTGATGCACAGTGAGGCGTTACAGGTGTCAGTACGTTGGCAACCTATCGTGCGAGAGTAGGCTTGAAAATGGATCACAATGGGACGTTGCAAGGTGCTGATATCACCGGAGCAGGTTAGTGAGAGTAATCACTTTTTTAGCTTATTAAAAAAAATTGAATATAAATCCAAATAGGTGTGGATTTTAATGAAAAAGTAATCACTCATGATCCCATCTATGCATATATTAGAAAATTAGGAACTATACAGAAATATAATAGACAAATTTTTTTTTTATTAATTAGCAAACAGTATTAAGAATGATATGTACTCTAATCAGTCTCTATAGACATGGCTTTTGTAGAGGTTCAATGAAATTGAAATGTAGCACACGAAACATAGCCTGACTATAACCATGAGTTCTATTAAATATGAATTCTCTTAAGAGTTTATATTAATGTTACTAATTCAAGATTCTAGGTGTTTCTTGTGCATCTCTTTGTGGCTAAAGCTACAACGACATGGATGTAGAACTAAGTACAGGGTTTAGTCAATCTATTACAAAGTCATTAAACAATGATTGTAGATGTTGTGTTTGTAATTACCAGGTGGCATAAATCGGTAAGAGTTTCCAGCAATAAAGAGACTATGAAATAATTTCACATGTACAACTTATAAAAACAAATGCAAAATCTATCACTTACCCGAGTCAAATTACTAACTTGGATATTGCACTTTTGAATAATTTCAATAACTTCATGCTTTGTTGCTGTTGCACCTGCAGAGGACGTTTTTACTTGTATTATCCTTCGGTTAACCAAACATACAATCAATGTATTTTTAGTTGCACATTAAAAATTTAAATGAACTCATGTCATCTGGCTCTATGTAGATTATTCAAGAAATACTATGTTATCATAGAAAACATTTGGTGGTGCTGGAGTCATAATAGAAAAAATTTACTGTAGATCCTCATGACAATTCAAACCAGTTATATCTCACCAATCGGTGAAAAAATGAGGAGATAAACAAATGAAAGTAAAGCAAAAGCCAATTTATATAATTACTATCGATTTGCCAAATTAAAACTAAAATTGAACTTGATGATGCTCCATGCGATCTATGCAATCATATACTGACAAATAGAATTACTACCAGATATGATTAATACACATCTGATAGTGTTGATACTAAATTTAAATGTAGCTCTATACAATAAAATGAAGTTAATCGTGTCAAACATATAACATTAGAACTTAGAATTAGACCGCTAGTATATGCAAAAATTGATATAAACCAACTACTTAAGAAATCCTGAGCATTAGAATATTATAGCTAGAATCCTTGATATTATTTCAATTAGGAAAGACAACTGAAGTACAAAAATAGCATCGTTGACATCAAATAAGGTCATTATCCCAAATAAACCACTGATATTTTTCTCCAGTCTTAAAATATCTTTATAAACTTTTAAGTTAGGCTCTAGCAATTTAGGAAAGCATTAACAAATTTACAGCCATAACATAAAAGTATTCTAAACTTCAAAATATAAACATTACAAAATTACCATTGAGTGTCCAATCAGATTTGTTATGAACGTTAACTTTCCTCTGAATTGTAATCTTCTCATCTGCTGTAAACCCTCCAAGTGATATTTTTACATATCCTTTTTCTTCTTCTCTCTTCACAAATGCACCAACACTTGCTGCTCTTCTGAGTAACTAACAAAAACAATAGTCACTACTAACTTAGTTTCTGCATTGGTTCATCATCGCAAATATTTTTCAACACATTCCAGCACCTATATAGATGGAAGTTCTATGATACCAGTGTTATACTACAATGCATTAAATTGTTCCTTGTGGCAAAACTCCTTCAGTAAGCATAAAGTGTGTTATTTTAAATGCATTATGTATATTGCATAAGTCTTAACAACAAAGTCTTTAGAAATGAATAATATTTTCAATTAGGAAAATAATGATGAATGCTTCAAACCAAAATTAAGTCAGTTGGATGAGAGATGGTACAAAACCAAACCAAAAATTATCATCAGTGACTTGTTCATGCTCTAGTCAAAGGCGGTTTTTATTTCTAGGTGGTAAACTGGAATGCCCATTCATTCGTATGCGTAACTTACGTTATTTAAATAAAAGTATTAACATGTATAAAATATAATACAATAGAAGTTTTAATATAGAAAAATAGTCATATAAGCATATACTTACGTTTATAACATACTGGTATCAAGTGTTTCAATAAATAAATGAACACATCAGGTGAAAACCTGGACATAGCAGGCAATGAAAAGCTAACCGTCTTTATAATATAATATGTGTTGACAAAAGCATTTAGTAGTAAATGCATATCACAGTTGATATACACACCTAAATGCATCCATATGAACACATGCCTACAAATAGAATCCATTCACACAATCTCATACATCCCCAAGTGCACGCGCACTAACCCTGTTGCGTACACAGGGAAATGCATGGATGCATGAGAAACCATCCACGCATCATCGTAAGCAAAGGTACACCATCCATGAACTTGTCCACCTATGCCCAAAAACTTGACCAGTCACACAGCAGAGTAGTTAATACATATATTGGTCATTTTATTATACATTAATATATACATAGATAAATGTAAAATGGTAAAAGTGAGTTTCAGTTTGGATATATATATATATATATATATATATATATATATATATATATATATATATATATATATATATATATATATATATATATATATATATAGCAACATATTTTCTTCCTTTCAAAACTTGGATTATATTTTCACTTCTTGGACATGGAATTTCATATGCCAAAACTCACCCATACATACTCACACAACACAAATTTTATAATAGAGTGTGTGTGTATGTGTGTATTTATTTATTTATTTGTTTACACTTTCTTTCATTTCATGAGCATTTCCATTTTCTATTTTATTTGATGGGCATGTACTTTCCTAGATTGACCCACGTATACAGCTTTAGTGCCACTGTGCATTACATATTTTATCGACATATTTCAAACAGCAGCTCTATGGTTTTACTTTGATTTATTTTTATATAATCTTCCTACTTTGTTTGTGGTCATGTATAGCTTTCATGAACACTTCGTTTCTTGTTCAATCAGTTTTTATGAGCTGTTCAACAACCTTGTGAATTGTGCATCATTATTAACTTAGATAAAATTGCACACCTTCATTTCCACTTCAAGAGAAAGATAATTTTGAATAATCTACACACATGCAATGAAGAATTTCCTTTGTTCTTCAATATTCTTTCCTTTTGCTTCCGTGATATTCATAGGAAGTGCCCTCTTCTTTCAATCACCAAACGAACATTGATTCTTTGTTTGCTATGTGATGTAGAAATGTTGAGAAGCTATGTTGAAGCTAAGTTAATTTGTATGATTTAATTTGAATTTAAATTGTATCAAAAGATGCGCGACACCAATGATTATTACGACAGCGTTGTGGGATTAAATCAATCAGAAATCCCCTTCACCATTATCATTTATAAAAGGTAAGTTAGGAAATATTGTTGCTCATCTCTTGGAGCTGTGCAGTGGGGTCTAGGGCTAAGGTCGCTTCCACCAACGAGCCTGTAACGGGGATAGAGACGAAGACAAACGAAGAGGAGCCTACACTGGTGACGACTGCGACAAAGATGGAGACAAAGACGAGCCTGCGCTAGTGACGACTACGACAGAGACGAGACGACTATGACAAAGACGGGACGAGGACGAACTTTTATATGCTAATTTGGATTGGGGAATTGATATTTTTAGGGAAATTATTCCTTAATGGGATTTCATTGAAATGGAGGGAAAGGAAAATATTTTACCGCCTGTAATTTCTAACAACGTGGTTAAAGAAATTTACATAAAATTGTCTTTACTTACAGCAAGCCACTCAAAAACGTCATGCTCTCATGCTAAGGAAATTAACTTTTCTTGTAGTGTTTCCTTTTTAATTTTATTTATTACCATTTTATACAAATTCGATTAACGTTAAACTTGCTTAAACATTAAGTATTGGTTAATGTTAATAAATGTAAATTAATTATGTTTATTTTCTTAATTATGTATATAATTATTTCGATCCGGAACATTCAAACGTTAATAACTTTTTCGTTTGAAATCTTATCGTAAAACCTTATGTATGGAAATCGATTAGAAAATTGCCACGAACGCAATGGTATAAATTTCGTAACCAAATTCTGACATTTATGAAACTTATATTTTCATCATTACTAATTATTATTTAATTTATTTTTAACTAATTATTAGTAAATCCACGGGGTGTTATAGACTATATTACGTAACACTCTTCAAATGTTGGGCGGTGTATTACTCATAGCTGCGGGGGTACCTAAGGGGTTACGCTGTAACAGCCCGCAAATCCATACCCCTTGAGTCAACACTATTCTACCAAAATCAACTCAAGTTGTACAGAAATACGAACCATTTGGGTTAAAGAAACAGAGGTAGAAGAAGAAAATAGAAAACAACAATAGAATCTAACCATCGCGGCGGAATAAAATATAATAAATAATAAATAATCTTTACTCAAAGATCAAATATATCAGTTTATGTATTACATCATCAGAGTACATCAATCACAGCTCAACATCAATAACATACAACTGGATACACAACAATTCAATACAGCAGAATATATATATATAAACAAGTACGGAAGTACGTATCGTCATCCAGCTCGTCTCCTGAGCTCCACAGCATCATATCATGTATCCTATAATACCCGGTCTGACCCGAGCATTACAGTTAAATAACACCCGAGTCAGTCTGAAATACCAGCGTGAGAAAATCACACTCAATTGATTATTAAAATTTTAAAAATCCTTTAAAACAAAAGCATCTCGTAAGACCACGCCACAAATAAACATGTCGGGTTTTTACCTTACGATAGCTAAAACAATTTTTGTAGAAATCCTCTGATATTATAATAGGGTCTATATACAAATACTTATAAAATAGACGAAATTGTTACATTCATTAAATTCCAGCTACTAGCCACAGAGTGGATAATACAAACAAAACTCGTACAAGGCTCGTAGGGAGAATGGACTTTCAACAAATGACTAGGCATTGGGGTACCACCTGTCACAGTACGTGGCCTAGATCACAGTACCGAGGAGTACGCCCGCTCCCCTGCAACACAAGACCAGGACTACCCCTTACTGGATAATCCCGAGTGAGATTACCCCGCAGTTGGGATCAGCAACTGCCCACTAAGCCGAAATAAAAGGGACATCTAGGCAGGGATGACCTCACCCTGCTTGGGTGCTACCCACCTAGCCTTGCTGCATAACCCCTGATTTTCAGTCATTCCCATTTGATGAGGCTTGAGGCTAAGCGTTACCTTTTTAGAACATATCCCTTAGAATGCCCATCGTCCACCTGACGATGTTCCGAAAGCATTCATCCTTACAAGTCCGTCCCGGGTTCGAACGAAACTGAAGGCACTATTGTTACTACATCCATTTTGGAAATATCCTCAGCATTAGTAGCTACTAGCCCTTGCACTTCACTGCTCCATCTTCGAATCCAAACTCGTTTCCCTCGAAACGTACAAACCGGATCGAAGTGGTTTTCGAGAAATAAATCTCGATCCATGGTCTTTTCGAAATGATCAACGTATTTGGCCAATATTGATAGTCGGTTATTTAATTCCCAAATTATTTATTAACCTCAAAATATCTTCACAAGATATATTTCTATTTTCAACCCTTTGAAAATAGTTTCAAATCATCTTTCTTTTCAGAATAAACTTTCCCAAATATTTTCTATCTCCACTGAAATTACCAAGCACAAAACTAGATTTTTAAAATAATTTTAAAACACTTTACTTTGAAATATACTTTTTAAAACATTAAAGTTAAAACTACTTCAAGAATTTGTTTAAAATACATACTATATGAATATTTGAAAATAAGGTTATTTAATAAAATATAAAACTAGATTTTCACTTTTAAAACAAAATACTAAGTCACTTTAGAATTTAATATTAGAAATGATAAATTTTCCAAAACTTGCTTTTTAAAACAACTTTAAAACTTTAAACTTATATATAAAAATTTACTTTGAAAACGTACTTGGTTATCTAGGGAGAATTCCAACTACAATCACTTAAATCAATTTCCCAAATTGATTTCCAATTTATTCCATTTGAAATAAATTTCTTTACTTTCTCAGTTCATTTCAAAATTCATTAATTATGGACTTTATTATTATTGTTATTATTTTCCGTTTGATTTTAAACCCTTTAACTGAAATATACAAATTTCAAGTTTTTCCCCAATTTCTTCTTTATTCTTTTTCAATAATTTAAATCTTAAATTTTAAATAAATGTTTTATTCTTTTAAATAATATCACTGAAGATTAAAATTCATTAATTTTCTGTTTATTCAAATTTTCTTTCTATGCTCAAGATTTATTTATTAGAATTTCAAAGTCACTTTATTTCATTTCCAATTCATTCTCAAATTTATTCAAATTTTCTATATTTATTTTACTTACAAATTCACTTCTTTATTTTCTTTCCAAATTCCAATTTATATATTATTGGTAATTCATTATACCCAATTATATCCAATCGAACCATAGCATTCAACATTCCAATATAATTCATCATAGAATATCAAATAATCATAACAAAGGGTATTAAATAATTTAAATAAATGTTGATGGATCCAGTTGGAGGCCAGTTGGATCCCTCCAACCTGTTTTCCTTGCATCCACAGACGTTAGCACAATATAAAATACCAATTCCAAAATATACCATACTATAACACATAAATCAATTCAACCATTCAAACAATTATTTAAATTTAATCATTTAAATTTAAAATCAGCTGAGTGAGATTAACTCACCTTTGATTTGAGCTTGCAATATACCCTAACTTGGCTTGATTCCTTCATGATATTGACCTTATATAAAAAATTTATGGTTTGTTAATTTATTAACATTTGAACTAATCGGTCAATTAATTTCATTTACCAAATTTAATTAAATCCTACAACTTTATTTAAACTAATTTCCCTTTTTTAAACTATTTTATTTTATTTTCAAAACTTCTATTTACTTTTTTTTCAAACCTTGTAAATAATTTTTTTTTCATATGCATATTTTACTATAAATTACAAGACAATAAATTTCCATACTTCAGAACTTTCTTTATGTTAAAATCAAATTAAGATTGACTTAAAAATAAGAATAAAAATTTAAAACTTCTTAACATCAAATTTTCTTTCTTTCATCTTTGCTGTATATAAACAGTAGAAATCTTCTATACTGTTTAAAATTTTTAACATTTATATATATAAACAAATAAAAATCTGGATTTAAAATTCCTATATTTATATATACATATTAGATTTAAACTTGAAATAAATTATGTAAATATACCTCTGCAATGCCTAAATCGATCTTGACCTAGCTGAAAATGCCACAGCTTCGACATGCTCGACGACCTGCCCCTCTTCCAAAATCGCAAGCAACGCCGATATGCACTGTCGTCGATGAGCTCGCATCAAATCACGAGCCTCCACGCTGAACTGAAGAGAACTCGTGGCTTCTCTCTGCGACGTCGCGGCTAACGACACGATCGAATCTCCAATCAGTATTGACGAAGACGGTCCCAACCCTCAAAGCAAACGCTCTCGGTATCGCCTCGAGTCGAATCGAAGTCGCGATTCTAGATTGATTCGATTTCGTGAAAGAAGAACAGGAAATATGGTGATACGCGAGTTTGTCTGTTAATAAAAATCAATTTTGTTGGATAAAATCTGAACGAAGGCAGCCATTTTATTCTTTGTATTTTTTTTTTATAATTTGGAAGGAAGAGAAGGGCTTCGGGATTAATAAAAGGAGGCTTGCGTTCATTTATTTCCTCGATCTGGTGCGTGGATTACAAAGGAAGGAAAACGAAAGACGTGGAGTGGTTGCTTGTAGAAGGGGAACAATGATTTGAGAGAGTTGAAGGGATTTAAAAGAAAGGCAGCTGAATGTCGGATTGAATGGGAATATATATAATTTAAATTCAAATTCAAAATGTCTTGATTTACGTAGCTTAAAAATCGTGAACTCCTATTGAGGCATACCGCTAGGCATTTATAATGTTATGCCCCTATTCCGAACACAATGGAAAAGGTTTCGAGCCCCAAGTCAATCGTATGGAGAAGATAGCGTTTTGGACCAGTTATTATATTAGATTTTCGATATAGGTTTAAGCGCGTTTGCATATAGTATGTTCACACAACAACTCCAAACACTACGAAAACTGAAATCCGATAATAATACAATATTACGGATCCAATGGAACTAGTTTCGTCGAATTCTGAGACTGTGCCTCGGAAGGCTATTTTTAAATTCAATTTAAACGATATATTTTTAAAACTGAACAAATCAGTGTAAAATTCAATTTTAAAACTTCTATTATCCTCAGTATTATCAATATAAATTTTACGAGCCTTCAAATTATTTTTAACAGGCTTAAAATTCTAGATTCAACAATTTACCCAACTTCAAATTATTTAATTCAAAATTTTAATTATCAAATAAATAGTGATATTTGAATTCAAGTTAAAATTACTCTATTGAATATTTAAAATCAATTAAATATTCCGATTTTAAATGTTCAAAAATTTCGGGTCGTCACATACGCACTGATAGTTAATGGATAACTATGTAATAAATCATCCAAGAGTTCCCTATTTGTTACAACTAGGTCAAATAGGAAACTTAAAGTGATGATATACATAGTTCCCTCGATTTGAGAATATTGTGTGCTTCGATGTGAATTCTCTACTTTGATTTTAGTCAAAGTGTGGCATGACATCCATCGAACGACTATAGTTGGGCCTTCATTAAAACATTGGAAGTAGAAAACTATTCAATAGAGATTTCAACTCCTTACTTGTATGATGGTTGTGTCACGATCAACTATAGTCAAGTCAAAATAAAAATCTTCAGCTAGAGTAGTATAGTTAATAATAAAAATTATTATCAAACCAAGGAATTTGTTTATGGACTAGCCAAGCTGTATGTAGACGCTATTGATATTTTGACCAAATGTGATATAGTGTTGAGAATGAGAATTGGTGTAAATAATCATTGCTAACTGGTACCGCTTAAGAAATTATAAAATGCGATTTTACTAAACAGGTCTATATGCGATGAATTTGGCCAAATTATCACACCACAAGGTGATGTGTGAACATTAATATTTGAATTATTCAATATTAATTGTTGGTTGAATGCATAACTCTGAGTTACACAACCGTATTTGTGAATTCTTCAAAAAACACATGATTTAAGTAATTTATAGAACGTTGTTAGTTAATTAAATTAATTGATATTTGAGAAATATTGATTATTAATTTATTTGACATTTTAGCATTGTTTGTAATTATTTTCATGTATAAGGAAAAGTAATATATATGCTCTTATCGATATACGATATCGGTATATATAAACGAGTTTTAAATATAGTTAATTGTTTAACAAGGTTTTGAAAATAATTACCCGTGCATGGAATGATGTGACATGCCATGCTAGAGAGATAGAGGAAGGGATATAGTTTTAAATAAAATCATATTTAAAATTTTAAAAATGGAGATTGAATTTGTTTTAAATGTATGAGTGTATCAAATATACCTATGTGTGTAATAATTACTTAATAACCTAGAGAAGGAAACCATTCATTTCTCTATCTAAAACTGATATAGATAATTGAGGGAAGTTTAGCTTTATTTGGAGAGATAAACCTTTCATTTCTCTCTTTAATTAAATTGAATGATTTACTAAATGTTATTAATGAGCAATTTATACATAGCATAAATCGTGGGTATATCCAAACATACTCTAGTGAGTATTCTGTAGGTGCAACAAATAATTAATGTATATGGTTAATACGAGCGTGTATATGTTTTGGGATTTACACATCAACAGACTCCTCTGTCCCTTTGTATTTGTCTTCGTGTTCCAATGTTTTGATTTTAAAATTTATATGTATAATAATATATAAGTTTACATATATACGTGTTAAAATATGTTTCCCTATATTATACGTCTTCAAATCAAGAATTAACGGTTATAATATTTGTTTTAATTAAGGAAAAATGCGAAAATAAATCATACAGTTTTACATAAAAGTCCATTTTTATTTGAGTTAAAATAACATAAACACAAGTATATATGTTTATATAAATAACAGCAGGTTATGTTACAAGTTTAAAATAAAATATGCATATCTAAAGACTGTAATTTAAGTATAACATATATGTTTATATTTAATGTTAACAAATTTAATTCAATCTTTTAAATTAGGTAGTGAATATGAAAGTTCAACTAAACACAAAGACCAGTTATGAATTCTAAAACAAAATAAAACTTTAGCTTTCATGAATATAATAACCAAAAAAATTACTTTCTAAAAAATAACCATAACATAAGAAATAAATTTCCAAAGTAAGTTTAAACAATCAACAAATACAGTTTATTTATATTTATGTATGCAAATTTTACAAAATTTTATATAACATAATAAGATAGTTTACATTTTCGATGAAAAATAATTTCAGAAAAATGAAAAAAATATTATGACTTTGGCACATACAAATTCGTTGTAAGATAATTCAGATCTAACTATACAAAGAATAAGGGTGAGCATTTATTGGTTAAAATCGAATAAACCAAACAGACCAATTAAGTTTGGTCATTTGGTTCGGTTTGTTAGTTAATTGGTTGGTTTTGGTTTCTATTTTTATTTTATTTTTTGGTTTATTGGTCGGGTTTAGTTTTCAATATTTGAAAATTGAACCAATCAACTAAATCAAATTTAAAAATTAATGTATGTGAACATGACAAAAATACTACTGGCACCGCTATTATTTATAACATTTCATAACAATATTTTATTCTTCTTTCGATTCATAGTAATATTTTTGGAAAAGGAGTATGCTTCTCAAAATGTTTGCATCGTATGTATTCAATTAATTATTTTAATCTTTTATTATATAAACAACCAAAAGATTCAATTTATTTTAAGGTAAACCAAACAAACCAACCAAATTGAATCAAATATTACTGATTTGGCTGGTTTTGTGTAAAAAAAATATTAGTTTGCTTCGGTTCGGTTTAAGTATCTTGAATGGTTGGAATACGACAATCGTAATAAATATATAGCCAATGAAGATGTAGGACAAAGGAAGATCTAAATTAAACCAGTATGATGATCATAGAAATAACCAAGGTGGGAAAAAGGGGGATATGAGTTATATTACAAGATGAACACATACTATAGAAGATATATAATATGAATAGGACCTAATTCATGTAAACATGATGAATATACAATTAAATAAATTAGAATGACCTAAAAATGAAGTCAATGGTTTACACCCTGAATGATGAACAAAGCTCATAGATTCAACTGAATCAATCTCTAGATCTTATAAGGATGAAGTTACAACAACCACCTTCTAATTTTTGATTTAGTTTGTATTTTATTTTGAAAATTTTAGTCCTATACCACCATGACAATTCGGCCTTTACTTGATGGGAGGGAGAGGGAATTTTTTTCAAGAGAGAATGAATTGAATGAAAGAAATGAAGGAAGATATTTTAAAGGAATGATTAAAACCTTTCATATTCCTTCCTTAATACATTCACTCTCTAATTATTTATTAAATAATTATAAAATAATATCCCTCTTCTACATGCATGCTCGGCCTAGATAGTGCCACATGGGCCATCAAAATTTTTCATGTCCCATTAGCACTAGTCTCGTTTAAATCCAATTTATAACTTATGTGTGTGTGTGTGTGTGTGTGTGTGTGTGTGTGTATGTGTGTGTGTGTGTATTAAATACAAACGGTATTTTTTTAAATATTTAATATTTCATAAATTTTAACTAATTTCATTTTGTTTAAAAACATACTTAGTATTTATTCTATTTAAATCCAATTTAAATTTTCTACTGATATCATATATCGATACCCATGATTATAACTTTATACATGCACTTAAAAAATACTAATGGCATTCAAACAAATTAAATAAAATAATTAATATTTCATAAATATTAATTAATTTATAAAAATTATAAATTAATTAAATCGTGTGGTTCATTCAGAGTACTCATCATTTCAGTTGTGCGACTCAAAGATGTAAATTTAGTCGGTGGTTAATATTGAACAATTCTAATATTAATGTTCACACATCACCTTGGCCAGCGATGTGACATTTTGACTAAATATCACTTATGCATCTTTCAATAAAATCCAATTTTATTCATTATAAGCGATTCCCGGTACTAACGATTATTTATACTAATTCTCATTGTCAAAACCATATCACATTAGGATTTATGGAATTTGATTTTGGTAGAAATTCCAAAGTTGTCCATATTCAACTTTTTAATTCCAAACACAAATTCTTGGTTCAATAATAATAATAATAATTAAACATACTACTTTGGGCAGGGACTTTGACTTCGAGTTGACTACACTTGACCGTGATATTAACCTCACATAATTGAGAAGACGAATTCTCTATTGAATAGTGTTTCACTTCCACTGCTTCAACTCAGACCTAACTATAGTTGTTCGATGGATGTTATACCATGATTTAAGAATAATCAAAGTGGGGCATCCATATTAAAGTTCCACGGTATTCTTAAGTCCAAGGAACCATGTAACATCATTATTTTGAGCTTAACTGTTTGACCTTAATTATATTAACCGACAAAAACTCCTGAGTAAGTCATTCCATAGTTATTCAATAACTACCGTAACCACTTGGTAACCACTTGGTACCCCCAACAATAAGTAATACACTGTCCAACATTTAAACATTGTTATGTACTCCAATCTCAACTGATGTATCGATATCTCATCTTGAAATATCTTGACTAGGAATCCTTTAAATGATATATTATTTTTAATATGATAAATTTCTAATGATTACAAAAATTCTAGTTATTATCACATAATATATCATTTAAGGAGTTTCTATTTAACGCACTTTAAATTAGTTACTTTATTAATTATATCATAATATAAAAATATATAATAGAAAGAAAACACCTTTTACTTTGAATAAGATTGGTCATCAAGTTAGATATATGTAACAGCTTACATACTGTCCCTGTGGCATAACCCTAACCTCATCATACCAGTCCTCTTCGTTCATATCATTTCTTATTTTCATTTCTGATCTTTCTCAAGCATTATAGCTCTTCAATTACATCTCTACAAAGACTATATAAACACCCAAGATCCACCTCTTTTGCATATTCATTGCTCGACTTCTATTGTTTGATATCTATTTCCTTCAAAATCAACTCATTCTCTTCCAAATTCAATAAAATATAAAACTTGTGATCATTCAATTTCAACACACTAAGATTCTTATATGTTTGGCCTCTTAAGCCTTTACATTTCCACTCAGAATCATTTGTGCTAATTATAGGAGTTTTATAATACGATGTTAGCATATCGGTGTAGTAAGGCATAGGAAAGTCAGATTTTATACTACTATTAAGTTTTTGAAGTTCGAGTAGTTGGCAAGGTTGAAGTTCTATTGTGGTGTCCTTGAGCACTTGTGTTAAAGTCCAGTTATATAGTTTTGGCAGTTGCAGAAACATGCTTCTCCGGATGAAGTGAGAGTTGTTTAGTGGAAATTCAAGAGGAAGTTATTAGACAAGATGTAGGATATGGAGTCTGAACCAATATAAATTGGTTGTGTTATCAACTTCACTATTTCTACTACATCTGCTTTTATATTTTTTGATCAAATACATGTGGCCATATCTGATCTCCTGCACTAAGACTTATCTTACATTGTTGAGGTCAAGTGACCCATAATTCCATAAACAATCAAAACAAATGGAGATTATAAACCACCAGAACCCTAGCTCATATAATTCAGTTTCACCTCAAAACCCTAACGCCTCAACTCTGCCTTATGGCTGTAGACTTCGCCTCACACATCCAATTTTTAATGGGTAATTTGTAAATCAATTTATTTTGGATTTTCTGTTTGAATTAGATTTGTGTGATTTTGTTTGAGGTTGTTTCTTTATTTGAGTTCAAAGTTGGGTAATTTTTTTGACGCTGCTATTTGAATCTAATTCAACTTATTAGAAACTGGGTAGCCTTCCTTCGTTGAGATTCAAAATTAGAAATTAGATCAAGCATAAGAAAAGTTTGTGTTTAGAATTTAAAATGCATATATTATTTTCCATTGATCCTGTATAATGTGAATATTTTATATGGATTAACAATTAACTTTAGTTAATCAGATTCATTCAATCCGAAACATATTCAATCTTATTTTGACATCTAAAAAGAATTTCACTTTAGCGAAAATTAAAATATCGGCATGTTACATTTAAATTGAATCTGACATTAGCAAAATAAAGTAGTTAATTTGCAGCTTTTCTAATAAGTAGTAGAGAAATTTTATTTTTGAATAGAATAGCTGACGATCATGACGACAACGATGATGATAATAGTAAAAAATCTCAAAGACAAACTCCTCCAACCTTCAAACTCCTTCAAATTGTGATCTCCCCAATCTCAACTTTTGGCTATGCCGCTTTAGGTGTAGCTCGCTCTCCATAAATAGTTCAATGTAACTAAATGTTGACCGTAACATTTTTGAACATAAACTTGGTTAAAGCTCTATTTTTAACTAACATATTGCATATATACAAATATGATATGTGCATATTTATTCTTTTGTAATTTCGATCATACAGATTATCATATATTTTTTAGTCGTTTGTTAAGCACGGTCGCGTGAAAGTGACTTGGTTAAAACATCTAAATATTATTGGTTGATGGAAGAAAAATGGGACCCACAATTATTTGTTAAAAAAAATGGTTTGACCAATACATGAGTATTTGTTGTAGTTGCTTTGGCATCATTCCCAACATGAGGTCAGTCGATGAGTGACCGTCCCAATGAGCCCAAATTTGGACTCACAGCTGACTCATGGGGTTGCTTTGGCGACCTTGTGAGCGAGCGAGTTGATCGGCATTAATAATGTTGGCTTATTTATCCGACATTACTTGATGCACAATGCTAAATAATGTTATTGGCAACTATTTTTTCAGTGTGATTAACGTTATACGTCAAGCTATCAGAAATTAATAATGTCGGATAAACTTCAACTATGATTTCATAACGCAGAGCATGTGGATTGCGAGATTAGGGGGTGTGTATCAATTCAAGTTTATCCGGCATGATAAATACCAGATAACTTGGCTGACGGTGCTATTGAAATTATGTCCGGTGGTGCACACAATGGGTATGTCACTCAACGTTGCTGATGTTGAGAGCAGTGACTTGTCCTAATGTTGGGACTGTCCCAACAGGTGGTCAATCATTGAGTGATTGACCTTTCGGGTCAGTGAGTCCAAATTTGAACTCACAATTGACTCGCGAGGTCGCTTTGATGACCATGCGAGTGAGTGGGTTAACCGACATTAATAATGTCGGTTTAGTCATCAAGCGCTATTAACGTTAGTAGCTTGATGCATAAAGATAGATTGTATTATTATTGTTTATTTGTTTGACATTTTAAATGTTGTACATCAAATTATCAGATATCAAACGTTAATAATGTCAGATGAAGTCGAGACTTGATTTCATAGCGCATAGCATGCAGATCGCGAACTTTGTGGTTGTGATTTAATCCTAATTTACTAGGTATTAACGGTGATGGATAAGTAGACTATTGAAGGGACTAAAATTATGTTTCTTGGGGAACGCTCTGGGCGACTCAGCCAAAATTGTTTAAGTGTGAGTCACCATTGTGGGAATGCTATAAAGCGACCTACCACATGAACGCGCTATTTTTTAATGTATCGTGATCCATTCTCGGATCTGATGATTCAGATTTTGGGGGAGTAAAAAACGGTGCAACAGACGGTGTGTATACGCGTAGGACCTTGGAATCTTAACTATTCTTGTTTGCATGCGCATCATCAAACATTTGTTCTTTCTTTTGAAATTTAAAAAACAAGGGCATCCACTATATAAAATGATTATAGGGCGATAGCAGGCTCATAAAATAGTCGACGTTGCTGTCTGCATTTTTGTTTGGTTTTCCGAGTATATCTTTTCGTGAACCTAAGAAGGCAATCTTCAACTCTCGTGACTATAATAAGATCGCTCAAGCAGATATGATGTGTTACGTCAATCATTGTTCAATTTTATTGTACGATCATGACAAATGTGGCATATCAATAATTGTTCTCATTGCCTTTTTTAGCTGAAGGCTACCAGATGAAAAAGACTGAAATGAGTAAAAGCAAATTTAATCCAGTAAAAAAGATTACGCAAAGGCAAGTAAGCGTCCGTGATTCCTGGATCTATCATTCCATTCGAAAAATTCGAAATCCTTCCGCATCCGTATCTAAAAGGCAGACAAATATCTGATATTTGAGAAAAATGTTACGAATGCAGATTTAGAGGTATTCGCATCCGAAAATTATTCATCTGTATCTATCAAGATCATAGTAAATATTTTGTGTATTTAGCACAATGAACGACTTGTGTATTTTTTATATTATAGAAGTTTGTATTATATGCATTTAATGTATATTAATTTTTTACAACCAAATATCGTCATCATATTTGTTTATTTTGCACATTTTTATATTCAATGCGATAGGAAAAAAATTATGTAAAACATAAATTTTCTATTTATATTTCTTGATTTATTGATCATTAGCGAATTAGATAATTATTCGATATCCGTCCGTATCCACGGATGCAGATATTCAAAAATGACTTCAGATGCGGATATGAACTATGCGCATCTGAAAGTATCCGTTACCAAGCCTAGAAATTACTATGGTCAAATTCATTCGGATCATCAAATACGTAGGTTTTTTCTATTGGTAGAATATACCAAGCAAGCGAGAGAAAATCAACGGAGCCCAAATATTGATGTTCTGCTGTGTCCAACCAATCACAACGTTTTTTTTGAATTTTGCACATAAGTACTCAAACAAAAATTGATTGAAGTTTTATGCAAAATTTCAAATGTGATGATTGGTTGGACACACCGGGACATCAATGTTTGAATTTGGATTTGGGTGATTTGATCCCTAAGCCTTAAGTACAGCCAAGAGGGACGATGGTAATCTTAAAGTATTAGAGTAGATATATTCTTAATCTACGTAGGTCGGCACCTTAAATGAAAATTAAAATGCACATTATTATTGAAATGCACTATCTATGGCAACCAAAATTGACTAGGGGTACTACTACCCTGGTCCTCAACTAGAGGATCTTAATCCATGTTGAAACCTACGTTTCGCGACAATCAAGTCCTAAAATCAAGTTAATTTACGTTTTTATCAAAAGTTTTTCAAAGACTAAATTTAAATTTTTACGTACGACTTTATAACTGTTATCAAAATTATTGTTTTTATTAAATTGCCTCATTTTCGTGTCATATTAAATTTAACAAAAGTTTTCGAGAACCACAATTTTTTTTTTATGTTTTCTACTTTCCAAAAGCTGAAACATAATTCAAATATCCACTGACATAAGGAATTTTCTTAGAAACGCATAAAATATACAAATCTAAGGCTTTTCTCAATTTTATGTGGTGTTACATTGCTTGTAAAAGTTAAAAAGTATATCAATGGAAGATCACCATCAGTTTAATGGTAAGACTTATGAAGTATGGATTTAAATATTTATCTTCGAATCTTCTGGGTATAGATTACTAATATTATTTCAAAAATATAAAGAAAGAATCAAGCATAGCTTCATCTACAACATAATGTAAGTTTGAGATTTTACAGTGGAGAATAAGAGTTAACGAGAGAGATAAGGGATTCAACCCTGAATGTGAGTGGAGAAGAAGTGCATGTGCCTTAGGAAGGAGATGCAGAGTTAAGGAGTTTGTTCATGAGAATCATGGTAAACTTTCCCTGTAGATTTATCATAATGGCGCTCTTTGAAATTGAATGCAGGTACTTTTTCTCGAATAGAAAGGGTTGAAATATAGAATTGCAAGGGCGGCCAATTGAACCTGGTGACGCTGGAACAAAAGAAGAAAACATTTTTTTTGGATACAAGAAGAAACAAGAAAATAAACACAAAAACAAACTTAGAAATTGTTTTAAGCGGAAGCATGACAAGTTTATTTTTTTGACCGAAAAACAATACTAATTATAACTAACATTTTATGTATAGTGTAAAACTGAATATAATAATAGTTACAATTAGCATTTTGTGTAGTGTAAAAGTTGAATATAATCCTAAATATAACAAACATTTGTCCTTCGGTCTAAAAATAAAACTTTATGTTTTTCGATCTAAAAATAAAACTTTATGTTCTTCGGTCTAATTTATTTTCAAAGTTTGTCATTTTCTTTTAACTTTTTGGAAACAGAAAAATTAAAGTATTGGATGATGTTTAAAGGTGGACAAGATTTTTACTTTTGTCACCGCCACTGATACTACGTTTTTAGCATGAGAACTTTTAAAGCATGATCGAACTCCACAAAATTCTCAAATGTCGCCCCATGGATGAACGAGAACGCAATCTTTGAGTGACAGGCGTACTACTTCAGCAAACCTAGCAGTCTTCTTTCTTGGGATGCCCAGGATTTTGAGTTGGTTAACATAGTCCATTATTGAAAAGCTTCCTTGCCGTAGATTGATGAATCTCTCTAGCTAGACGTCCCTCTTGGCTTCCTTTCCTTGATGAATTAAGTCTCAAACTGGGGCCTAAAGTCATACTTGAAAAAGAACGCGCAATACGATAAATGAGTGAATTTCAATTTTTATTCCGGCTATTTGAACACAAAATTAAATACAAAATAGTGACACAAAACATCCGGACAATTGGATTTTTGTCTTTATAGAAAAGATGGAATTCATGGGGCAATCCAATGATGAAAATTATTTGTGTCACCAATTGTGTCTATATTTTGTGTCTAAGTAGACTTTTCCACACACACACATATTTGTGTTTGTGTGTCGAATACACATACCGTGTATGGTGTATGTGCAACATATAGAAGTGTACACGGTTTAATATGCTCATATATAAATGTTAGGATTTATATCATGACGGACGCATTTGTCCTTTTATGTACATATTTGTTGTCCATACTTAATTTATTATTTATGCACATTTACACACACGCTAATACATACACACACGTGCACACATGTATGTATGTCTATAAAACATTTATATATCAATTTTGTTTATTTAAAAAATGTAAAGAAAATCAAAATGATTTAAATTAATATCCAAAATACCCTAAGGTAGTTTAAAATTTAAAACAAACCAAAATCTAAAGAAAAATACCTATTTTAAATTTAAGTTCGAGTTTCAAGTATTGATATGTCTTAATATATATATATATATATATATATATATTAATAAAAATTATTATTATTTTTTAAATAAAAACATTTCTAGTGAAAGAAAAAATCATTTGTTCATTATATGTAAATATATTTGCTAACTTATAACTTATGAATAAAATTTTATAATAAAAATAAAATATTTTAGAAGTCCATTTTTATTATAAAATAAAAATATAAAATATTTTATTATAAATATTTTAGAAGTCCATTTTTATATTTTATTATTTTAATATAAAATATAAAATGGACTTCTAAAATATTTTATATTTTATTATAAAATTTTATTCATAAATTATAAGTTAGCAAATATATTTACATATAATGAACAAATGATTTTTTCTTTCACTCGAAATGTTTTTATTTAAAAAATAATAATAATTTTTAATACAAATATGTTTGGATTTTCGTTTTAATTTTTTTAATTTAATGTAACCCGTACTAATCAATACAAGAGGCAGATCATTTTCCGACGGCTCCAGCTCGTCGGCAGCCGTCGGAAGCCGTCGGGTGTCGTTGGAAAAAGCTGCTGCAAAAAAAAATCCGCCGGTGAACAGATATTCCGACCGCTCTCGACAGGCTCCATCGACTGATTTTTCGGCGGCTTCCAACGGCCATCGGAAAACACATGAATGATCATGCTTTGTGCCGAAAGCCGTTGGGAGCTGTCAGAACTGGGCCGTCTCGAGCCGTTGGAATCTGTCAGTAATTTTTGCCTAATGGCCGTGGGGAGCCGTCGGAAAATCTGAAACAAAAAAAAAATTCTGAATTTCTGCTGCGATTTGGCCTTCCATGCACAATTCATAAATACAGTATATTTCACCCAACTCAATATACCCAACTCAGATATTCAATATGAAATCAAACCATAGAAAGATAATCAAATATCATAAAGAAATAAATGAAACATAATTCATATAAAATCAAACCAGACTTCGCTACCATAATTTACATACATCTAATTGTATAATATATGCATCAATCCTTCATCAACTCCTCACCATCAATTCCCAATTGTTACAATTACTACCACCAAATGTATCATCAAACAATATACACAACGGCTCAAATCCAACTCCATCAACTCAATGTATCATAAAACAATGACACAAATAAAAAAAACATACCCATCACTTTGGTCAATCAGCTCTAGAACCTCTAGAACCAGCAGAGAATGGAAAGCTCACAATTAGTGATTGGAAGCTTAGAGGAGGGATTTGGAGATTTTTGAAGGAAAAAATTCGTGTTGGAAATGAGAAAGAAGAAGGCTCGGGTGAGCCGTGTAATTCGTGAATTTCCGACAGCTTCCGACGGCCACCGATGGCCCGTCGGAAGCCGTTGAAAAAATGCTGTTGGAAGTCGTCGTTAGGTGCTGTCGAAATATCAGCCTTTTCTAGTAGTGAATTAATATTAAAATCATGTTTTTGTACATTAATAATTCAAAACTTTAAGATATATACTATATATATAATAATTATTTTAAATATATATATGTATGTATATATTAATAAATTAATCTGTATATGTACGTACTAATTAAAAATTATATTTTGAATTTTAAAATTACTTTAAAACATTTTTATTTCTATTTTTAATTATTTTTGAATGGTGGAAATACACACACGTCTATTTTGTGTATATGTGTGATCTATGTATGTATATTTGTGGTTTTAAACAATTTAAATATATATACATGTGTACAAAGTTGGACAACAAATACATACATAAATTCGCATAGTTTATAATATAAAATCAACATAAATAAGATAATCAACAACAACACACACACATGGGGTAGTTGTTAAAAAAGACTATTACCAAAACGTAGCCAATGAAGAGAACCTTGAATGTTAAATGTAACTCCTTAAGATCCAATCTTGACTCCTCCATAAATGTAGCTAACTAGAAGAGAACGCCACACCTTTGAAGTGGGTTTAACTTTATTGGAAAATGAAGGGTAAGGCACCCTTATATTTTTGCCCATGACGGGATAAGGTTTGTGGTTAAATCTCCACTAAAAATGAGAGAGGATGTATGTTTGTATAGGTAGTAGAAATGAGCAAAAAGTGGAGATCCAGATATCCCTTTATACCTCTTATTTACGCCAATTCAAAAACATATTTTTGAAACAAAAATTCTTCTCTTCCCTTCTAGTATGGTTGGCCATATAATGGCTTAATGGACCCATGTAAATTTCCAAATTTAATGTGTATTTATTCATTTTAAATCCAATTTAAATATTTATCGATGTCGTATATCGACGTGTACATATACAACTTTTTAACGCGTACTTTATTAAATATTGATTCAAATAAATCAAATAAAATTTAATAATTAATATTTCATAGATACTAATTTATTAAATTTATTAATAACAATTATAATTTACTTAAATCATATGGTATTTTAAAGTATTCAACATTGAGTTTGTGCGACTTAAAGATGTAAATTTAATCAAGGATTAATATCGAACAATTCAAATATTAATGTTTACACATCGCATTAGCTAGTGGTGCGACGGTTTGACCGAATTTATTGCTTACACATTTTTCTACAAAATCTAGTTTTATTAATTTAAGTGATAATGTAACACCTTGTAAAATTAACGGTAATTAATAAAGAATTACTAACGCTTAAAAATAGAATTTGAGCAAACATTGAAATTTAGCCACGAAACTGGCACAATTGTATTCGTGGCAATTTTTTGAGCAACTTTTATATTTGGTGTTTACGATCGGAGTTCAATCGAAGAAGTTATTAATGTTTAAAGTTTTCAAAACGAAAATAAAAAAAGGAAATAAATAATAATAATTGCATAGACTATCCGTCAACCCCCTCCTTGGACCGACCGACTACAAGTGGTCGACTGCCTATAGGCTACCGATAGATCAGTTGTAATGTGCTAGGTTTGAACCTTGGCCGAACGTTGTGGATTTTGTTATTTTAACATAACCGATATTATTGATTCGAGCGCCTATAAATACTAGCTCAGCCCCTCATTTTTCTTCTCATATTTTCTAATCAAAACAACAGAGCTATATCATTTTCACTTCTTTGCTATTTCTATTAATTGTAAAATTATTTATATATATATATATATATATATATATATATATGATCGGAGAAGGGCAGAAAATAAAAAATGAAGAAGAGGAGCGAATCAATACTGCGGAAAATGGTAAATTTCATTATTATATATCTATATTCCATTTCATCCAAAAAAAATTCTCATATTTGTATTTCTAATGGTATGTATATATTATGTCATAATATTTTTGGATTGGAAAGGAAAAGGAGTCAATTAAAGAAATGGATTTAGATTTAGAAGATTTGGAAAGGTTAAAAGGTGAGTGGGAAATTATATGATTTGTATGTAACATTGAAATTTATCTTGTTGAATTTTATTTAATTATTATGCATATGCAAGATCCATTAAGTTATAGGCTTAGGAAGAACATATTCAATTGAAACTTTTTCTACATATTCTTTAAGTTAGGTAACTGGAATAGAAAGGTATTTGCACCATATTATGGAAATTTGAAAACCAATCCCTAAATTTTTTGAAGTGGAATGTTGACATGATTGCAAGATACTCTAAATTTATAATAATTGGGTTGTAAATTGTTTGTATAGATTTAGATTATCCTAGTTTGATTTGAAATGTGAATTTCTATGTTTCAATTTATTGGGGGAGATTAAGGTAAAATTTAGTTGTATTTATCTGCATGTAATTTCCGTAAATTATCTATTTTGACGACTATATATAAAACCTGCATCGTTTGAAAAAATAAGAAATATACAACACGAAAGGAGATGTATAAACTATAGATGTTCTCCTTGTAGTTTCCACCATCTATTTCAATAAAAGAAAAGAATTAATTTCTTGTAATTTCAGACGGAGCAAAAGTTTAATTTTTAGGGTAATTTAGAGAAAGTAATAATGGTAATCCATTGTATGAAGGATAACTCTAATATATTAAAATGTGAAAATAAATGTTCCTTACAGAATGTGCATATAAGTATGTTTTGGAATTCCTAAGCGTGGGAATAATGAGTTAGAAATAGGAATACACACACATAACCTTGTTTGTCGATTATATGTGTATATATATATATAGCAGAGTATACGACAATATTCGTATTATTTATAATATATAGGACAATTAGTTATTAATATTGTAGTAAATTACAGGACTGGAAGGTGTATATGGAAAAGAGATGGTAACTTCAAAATTAGCAGGGTAATAAATATGCAGTTATTAGGGAGTTACATGAATTAAATATGGACATAAATGTGCTTCATGGGACCGATCAAGGAGTTTAATATGACATTTGTGGGAAATGAATTGGGCATAAAATGTTGAATTAGAATTAATAAATGTCATTAGTGATTGTCTAATTAGTATACAATGATCCTTTATTACGGACAACTGACATTTATAGAACGTAAGTGGAAAAATAGGGAATATACATAATAAGCCTATAGGATAGGAAATAAATGCTATGTGGCAATATAATTTTCATGGTATAAAATTATATAGCCTTATTAATACATTTAGGACGGCGTGAATTAGTAGGCCTGGCTTAATATTTAGACCTAGGATTATTGTTTTGGTTTAGTATGCGTTAGAAAGTGAGGTCAGTATAGTTACACAACATAAGTACACCCTTCACTTAGAGGCTACCAACAGTTGTGTATACTTACTACTGATGTGGAACATCCCCAATCATAGGACCCATAAGGAAGAGATATATGTTTGCATATAGGTAAGGGGTAATATACCAAGGGTTTGTCTCAGATTTGAAGTATTAAATGACTTAGTACCTTTGGGATGTCAACGTGTTTACTTCATGGTGGAAGGTATTAAATGACCTTAGAGTCTACCTCCTCCCTATTTAAGAATTATTAAATAACATACAATGATATCTTATAAGGAAATGAGGTCTACTATAATTCTAACAAGAGATATAAAGTAACTAGAATGTGCATTTTTCTTGACTTAGGTTTTTCTGATCGGGATTTTAGCTGTGGGAGGTTGGAGAGCTAATTGTTGTTGTAACCGTATTTAGTAGTAGGGATGACATATAGGCTATGACCACCAATGGTCCCAAGCGGTCGTTAGCAAAGATTGAGATTATCCCCCGACAGATTTTGCTTCCTACTAATGTGGAATCCATATGAGATATGCGAAGGCCTCATTATTTAATTAGTTTTTTATTTGTTGGAGGTGGGCTAGTTTACCTTAAATAATTCTTTGAGATGTGTTAGTAATACGACAGTTAAATTATAAAGCTGTATCTAGACATCATCAGTCTTATAGCAAGAACTGATTGACTAGCGATAACAATATAAAGGACTCGCTTAAGGGTTGATTTATTAAATGGCCGATGGATCTGCCTCCTCCCTATTTAAGAAGTATTAAGTGCCAATGTTATTTCCTAGGTAGTATAATGTTTAGATATATATGTATATAGGTATATATGTACAGTTATAGATATACCTTGAAGAAGGTTAGACATATCGTACGCATAGATGGAATTCCACGAACAGCCGTGAATAATGGACATAACAATGAAATAGAAACCAATCGACATAAATTAGTATTATAGATAAAATATATAATTTTCCAACCACTAGAACGTTGTTCTAACCCCTCCTTATTGCAACCCACATGATAGATCTAGAGGGACATGCTACTAATGCAAGACGGGAACTGTAGATGGTGAAGTCTTTTCATCCATGCTTGGGGCTAGCAGGGTAATCATATACTAAAGTAATAATATTGATTCCAAAGTAGTAGCCTTGGTTAGCATATATGCAGAAGTAGATGCGACCATATTTTGAAAAGATGGACGAGCCAACTATAAGTTAGAATAACGAATAGAGTTTAATTTGTACTCCTACACCAATTACCCAACGATGTGTAGGCTGTACCGTAAGCCGTTGACCAAGAAGAACATGAGCATGATATATAGAATGACTCTAGAAGCTGGATGGTACGTGACTACTTTGTTGGGCCTAAGCTGCCTTATGATTATGGAATTTGCTAAATAGCCGATTGAAGACGTATATTTCATCCAGACAGATGGGAAGTAAGAACCTGTATGTTGCAAGCATCTAGAAGTAAGATGTGAAATTTATTGAGAAAGTTCCCACAAAAAGGTGTGTGTTAATCACTATAAGATGATAGCCGAATTTTTAGTCTATACTCCAAATAAGAAGAGATTAAGAGCAAAGGGAAAAGAAGGAAAGTACGAGAGAAAGAACGAATAAACGTACATTTTTGAGTTCAATCCCATGTGAAGGAATTTAACAAAATGATTTTGAAATTTTCTCAAAACGTTTGAATGGTTTTTCAAAGGATTTATTTTGATAGAAGGACTCTACCAATGAAAAGTCATTGCTTTAAAAGGGCAAGAAAAATTAGAAATTCTAAAGGAGTTATCTAAAGATTTCTAGCAAAGTTTAAAAATTGACTGGCGAAACTTTTTTAATATAAAGGTTTTATAAAGGGATTTTTCGCTTTTACAAATGAAAATAGAGCGTAGGTTTGGCTCGATGTTTTTTCCTACTTTTGTAAATTTGGAGTTCCTTTTTAAAAAATTTCTAAGTGGTGGACAAATGAAAATGATACTTTATTGGAGTAAAGAAAATAGGAGGGTAAGATTGCTCAATACAGAAGATAGGAAGAATATTTCCGTATAATGAAAATACGGAGAAAAGCAGGTGAAATATATTTATACATATTTCTTTTCATTTTATTAAAGAAAAGCCCACTGATTAAAGCAGTAATGAGTCAATGGGGAAAACAATAAAATAGGAAAAGATTTATGTAAGGAGAAGCTACTTGAAGACAATTTAGGTTAAAGAAAGTTTAATAGTAGCAGTATCAGGAAATTTAAGTAGAAATAGAGTTAGGAATTTATATTAAAATAGAGATAGTAATCTAATTAGAAATAATATAGAAGAAAAACAATAGGAATATGATACGGAGATGGGTAGTTTCGATAAATATGTGTAGTCATGTGCTATTAAAATCTCTGCTATGGTTGCAAGTGGAAATAACATGAGTAGTAGAAAAATAATAGATGAAAGTTACCTTTATCTACTCCAATTTTCATTGTTTAAAGTTAGTAGAAGGTGTTTTTGAAAAATAGTTTGGTTTAATAATTGAGTTTTTGTTTGCAAACATGATAAACGTTTTGAATTTAAAAATATCACTTTTAAAGGGGCAAATCTCTACTGTAGAAAGTCTTTAAAAAAGGGAAAGTTGATTAGAACGAGAAATTTTTCATGGCTCCTTTTGGAAACCAAGCTATTTTTGAAAAATTTTCTAAGTTTACAATTTTTTAAACGTTTGGATTAAATACTTCGCGACTGCAAGATTTTCTAAAGAGTTGTAAAAAACCAAACCAATTTTTGATATGAAGCAGATATGGATGACTCCTTAGGAAAGACGAGGTAACGATCAAGACTATGAGTAAAACAACTATGAATGCTCATAGTGTAGCAATAAGGAATACCCGTTGAATATGAGGCATATTGGTATGAACCTAGGAATGTTGGATTAGAGATATGTGAAAGCCATAAGAAGAACTTTCAAAATAATAGGGAATTTATACTTGCATGAAAGATTAAGATAAAGGAGGTAGATACCAAAATTTAATAATATGATCAAGAGATTTAAAGAAGATAGTTGTATGATTGGAAAAGAGGGCAATGAAATGGAAAACATACATAGAGGATGTTGTTGACTCGAGGTTAAAGAAGGTAAGATAGGTGGTAGGAAAGTTATTCCAACAAACCAAATTTTGGATTTATTATTCTAAATGTGCATAGTTTATACTTCTTACCCACTGCAGTATGGGAATGTGCAGTTTATCCCATAATCGGACGAATGATTAAAGTAACGGATGGACCTAGTTTATTGGAAGCCGAGGTGGTGAGTTAAGACATGTGGATTATGGTAGAATAGCATACCAAATGTTCATCTTAATTGAGTAAGGAGTGATAGGGGCACAACATCATTAACACCAGTTGATGTTGGAGGACAACTTTTAGCAATTGTTTCTTTTAGGTTATTTAGATTATGATCGCTAGTTATCTCCCTTTGGATATTAATAAAAGTGTACGATAGGACATGAGATAAGTTCTTATTATATTATCGTGTCGATTTTCTAAACGAGCTTTTAACGCTACTATATATATATATAGGGAAGCAGTTTAAATAAGATCTTATAAGGATACTTAACTAGTGATAAAATCTGGTTAAATATGGAAGTCTATGAAATAGATTAGGAAACTAAATTCAACTAGAATACTTTGGTCCCAAAAACTTTAGAATTTTGGAAAAAATAAATTTTAGAAAACAAAGAAAAGGGAAAGGTTGTTGCGAAATCACGGATCACTATCACTATGTCTTAAAAGCTAAAATTTATAAATAGGTTTGTGCATTGTTTGTTGTTTTGAAGTAAAATGAAAGGGTTGCCGAATCCAAGATTAATTGCATAATACTAGGGTCAATCATAAACTTTAACTCATTGACTGAGTCCCGTTATGCTAAGATATGGCTTGATTTTTTCTAAGGATAGAGCAATGAATATTTTTAAAAATTATGTTTGAATGGTTTTGAATTTTTTCTGTTTAAATGCTTTTGAGAAGTTAGGTTGAAATGATTTTGGAAAATTTTATCTAAGTGCCTTTGAAAAAAATAGCATTTAAAAGTCTTTGGGAGTTCAATTTTTTAAACCATATTGCAGGTTTATTGAAAGGGAAAAAAAATGGCAGGAAATGAATTTTTTAATGCCTCATGTTTAGTGTAGAAAGGGTCAACGTGTTAGTAAAGTTGAATTTTATTAACTGACAAGATTGACAGTATACAAACATAGGGAATAACAAGTTAAAAAGCTATTTTAGCTTTGGAATTTCCATTTCCATACCTTGTTGATAGTGAACAAAAACTTACATTTAAAACTATTCTGTTATAACATCCCAAGATAAGCCTCTTTAAGAAAATTGTACTTGAAAAAGTTGGAAAAGTTTTAAGGCAAAAGAGAAGGTTTCAAGGTGCAATGGAATAGGTACCCATAAGAAAAATGAAAACGTAAAGTTCTTCATCTAAATTCCTTTTTCGACATAGGAGTATAGATTTAGAAAATTTGGATTTTTAAAATTTTTGAATGCTAGAAATTATGTGTTAGGTGTTGGATGGTAGGGATTGGATGCAAGTTGGTGGAATCATACTGCTGCTCGTAGGAGTGTGGAAATTGTTGTATAGAAACAAGGATTATTTTTTTTACTTTTGAAAACTTGCATACATATATAACTACCAGCATATATAGGTTGTTTGCATCATATTTTCAAAATATTTTTAAAAGAATGCATTCATATAGAAGGCCCTGATTTAGAATTATTCATGATGCATATCATATATGATGTGATACACCATGCACTTGTACACGTTTGGTTGCAACATGGCTGTATACTAATTGGTTGGATGGTTTATAATTCTTGCACACTATGTTATATGATTCAACCCTTGAGGAATTTCGGAGATGAAATACTTTTAGGGAGGAGAATGTAACATCCCTAAAATTAATAGTAATTAATAAATAATTACTAAGGCTTAAAAATGAAATTTGAGCAAACATCAAAATTTGACCACAAAACATTCACCATTTGTTCGTAGCGATTTTTTGAGCAACTTTCATATTTGAAGTTTTGTGATCGGAGTTCAAACGAAGAATTTATTAGCGTTTAAGTTTTCATAACGAAAATAATCAAAAAGGAACAAAAGGAATTAAATAATAATAATTGTATGGACCTTACCAGCTAATTCTCTTCTTGGGGCCGGTCGACCGTTGGCGGTTGACCACTTATAGGAGAGCGGTCGACCGGTTGTAAAGTGGCAGGTAGGGTTGAACCTTAGCCGAATGACCTAGATTTTATTATTTTAAATCTTACCGATGCGATTGATTCAAGTGCTTATAAATACAGGCCTAGCTCCTCACTTTTTTCTCATATTTCTAATCAAAGCAGCGAGGCCCTGCCATTTTCCCTTCTATGCTATTTCTATTAATCATAAAATATTATATTATATATATAATCGGAGAAGGGCAGAAAATAAGAAAGAAGAACGGAAGGAGTGATTCAATACTGAAGAAAAAGGAAAATTTCATTACTATAAGTCTATATTTCATTTAATCCAAATATCTTTTTAGATCAGTAATTCTAATAGCATGTATATATATTGTTATACATTTTTTTATATTGTAAAGGAAAAGGAGTCAAATAAATAAATGGATTCAGATTTAGGAGATTTGGAAAGCTTGAAATGTGAGTGAGAAACTGTATGATTTATATATAACATTGGAATTTATCTCGCTAGATTTTATTTAATTAATACGCCTATGATAGATAAATTGAGTTACAGCTTAGGAAGAATGTATTCAATTGAAACATTGGCTACATATTCTTTAAGTTAGGTAATTGGTATATGAATGGTATTTACACCCTAATCTATAAATTTAAAAATCGGTCCTCAAATTTGTTAAAGGAGAATGTTGATAAGACTGCAAGATTTATTTCAGATTTATGATAATTGGGTTTCAAATTGTTAATATGGATTTAGAAATACTCTAATTTAACTTGGAATGTGAATTAATGTATTTTAATTCATCAAGAGCATTCTGGATATAATTTAGTTGTATCTATTTGCATGTAATTTTCATAAATTATCCAATTCCACAATTGTGTATGAAAAGTGCATCGTTTGAAATAATAAGGAATATACCAAAATGGGAAGAGATGTGTACAGTACATATGTTCTTCTCTATAATTTGCATTTTTCTATTTCAATAAAAGAATATCATGCTTCATCGTCACTCATTCGTCCTGACCAAACAGTAGAATCCATCTCTCAGCATTTCTTATAGGTGGGGAAAATATACCAAGGGTTAGCCTTGGATTTGAAGTATTAAATGACTCGGTACCTTTAGGTATGTCAAGGGGTTTGCTTCGAGGTGGGAGCTATTAAATGACCATTGGGTCTTCCTTCTCCATAAGAATTTTTAGATTACCTACGACGGTACCTAATGGAGAAAGGGAGCTGCTTCAATTCTAATGAGTGGTATTAAGTAGCTAGAATGGGCATTTTCTTTAACTTACTATAGGTTGATTTAAAAGGAATTTCGACTGTGGGAGGTCGGCGGGCTATTTTATTATTTTTGTTGTGCCGATATTTAGTAGTATGGGTGGAACATAGGCTATGCCACTAACGGTCCTAAGTGGTCGTTAGCAAAGACTTGGATTACGCCCTAATAGTTTTCACTTCTTACCAGTGTAGAATCCGTATGGAATACGCAAAGACCTCATTATTTAATTAGTTGTTTGTTGTTGAGTTAGATAAACGTTATATAAGTCTTTAAGATCGTTAGTAATATGGTAATTAAATTATAAAGCCATATATAAGCATCAATGGTCTCTGTAGCTAGATCCAATAGACTAGCAATTATGTTACAAAGGGTCAGTTTCGGGGTTGAGGTATTAAACGATCAATAGTTTTGTCTCTTCCCCGTTTAAGAAGTATTAAGTGGCCGAGTTTTTTTTGGGTAATACAACATTTAGATATATATGTATATAGGCATACATACATACATACATACATACATACATACATACATATATACATATATATATTTGTATATAGTTATACCTTGAAGAAGGTTAGACATGTCATACGCGTAAATGGAATTACATGGAATAGCCATGAATAATGGACAAACACTTGAATAGAAATCAATCAACGTAAATGTGTTATGGATAAAGTATGTAATACTCCAGTTACTAGAACGTTGTTCTGACCCCCTCCTCATTACAAATCAAAAGTAGATTTAGAGGGACATGTTACCAGTGAAAGATGGAAATTCCCGATGGTGAAGTCTTTTTATTCATGCTTGGTGTTGGCAAGGCAATTAGATGCTAAAGTAATAATATCGATTCCAAGGTAGTAGTCATGGTTAGTATATATATTTTGCTATATTTTTCAATTCTACCGTGAGTTTATGTAGATAGCTCTTTGATATATTTATAATCATTACGTGTTATCAAAATCAATGATCCGTATCCAAATGGACTTGGGTTTCGATTTAGTCGAAATTCAAACCCATTAAGGTGCGAGTTATTACATGTGACTAGTAGTAACGATTATTTATTTCAATTCTCTCCGTCAAAACTATATTACATTAGGATTTATAAAATTTGGTTTTGGTCAAAATTCCAATATCTTTCACATCCAACTTGTATAATATAAAGATAAAATCATTGGTTCAATAATAACAATTATTATTAACTGAACTGCGAAGGCCAGAGACTTTGACTTTGAGTTGACTAAAGTTGAATGTGATACTAACCTCATATAACCGACGAGATGAATTCTCTATTAAATAGTGTTTGATTTTTAATGCTTCAACTCAGACCCAACAATAGTCGTTCGATGGATGACATATCACGATTTAACCATAATCAAAGTGGAATTCCCACATTGAAATTCAATAGTATTCTTAAGTCAAAAGAACTATGTGGCATCACCACTTCGAGATTCTATTTGACATTAGTTATATTAACCAACAAAAAACCTTAACTGAGTAATTTCATGATTATCCAATAACTATCACTACGTAATCCTTGGTACCTAACAACCATGAATAATACACCGCCCATCATTTGGATAGCATTACATACATTAGTCTCATGGGATGTATCAATATCCTATCTCGAAAGACCCTGACTAGGAATATATAAAATAATATGTTATTTTTGTCATGATAAATTTCTCATGATTACAAAACATTGTAATTACTATCACATAACATATCATTTAAGGATTTTCTATTTAATATATTTAACAATACAATTAATTATCATATCATAATACAATAAGTATATAATAGAAGAAAAACACATTTTATTTCGAATGAGATTTTATTACAGAGTTAATAATTTACAATAGATCACAAAGTTGTCCTTAGAGCATAGCCTTAACTCTATCAATCTCCCACTTGCACCGGAGGCCAATTATTGAATCTTAATTCAATCCCTTCTATCAGTTTGCTAGAATTGATCTAATTAGTCAATTCATGAATGAATCTGCTATGTTATTTTAATTATCTACTATGTCAACCAACTCTTCCTAATGTTAATAAACTGGCTTTATCATAATGAACTTTTCAGAGTATGTTTTTCAATTTCTAGTGAGCTCTAGGCTCTTTCATGGTCTATATCACAACATTGTTATTATATAATAATGACATAGGATTCTTAATACTTGGAATAACCCCTAGCTCGGTAATGAATTTTCGTGCATATATACATTACTTTATTGTGATGTTATTCAAGGTGATATACTTAGCCTTTTGATTGAATTAGCCATAAACTTTTCTTTGGAACATTTTCAACTTAAAGCTTCTTAACAAAGAATGATCAAGAACTTAGGATTTGCATATTGTACTCGATATCACTTATGAAGTTTGAGTCTGAATACTTCTTTACAAGGAGTTCATTGTTTCTATAAACAATTCTATTGTATTTCGTAAATACTCAAGAATACTCTAAATTACCATTTAACAATCTTAGTTCGGATATGATATCTGCTTTGTGTATCGATGTATGATAATTCCTATTGCTAATGCATAAGAAATCCATCTTACATACTGCATATTAAACATTTTAATATAGTGTATGAGTGTAGTTTTAAACAATTCCAACATTCTTTTGTATTGACTATAAAGGATGTTAGTTACAAATTGTTAGCACCAAAATTAGTCACTAACACCCAAAGAAAGAATTTTGTAGAGAGATCAATGAAGATAGGAAATTAAAATAGAGGAATATATGCAGAATTAATTGCAAAAACTAGAACACCGGATTTATAGTGGCTCGGCGTAACTTTCTACGTCCACTTTGAGTTTAATCTTTATTGCTTTTCAAATAATTGAATACAGATACAATCCGTACACCAACAACTTGAATATAAATTTTAACTAAAAATTAACGAGTCTTGAAAATGGCAGAGTCTCCTAGTGTTCTCGAAAAAAGGTCTATTTCATTATGCCCCTGCCCTTCTATTTATAGGCGAAGATAGGCCGGGCTTCCTTCGCGGGACTAGGAACAAGGTACTTCGGCCCGTAGTAAGTGACTTCTGCGCATCGAGCCAGGGGTGCCGAACGGCAGTTGCCGAGCGAGGAATGCCGGTCGAGAATTATCTGGTCAACCATCGAGTGACACGAAGTAACCTTCAGGAGAACCGATGTAAGTAGTGAGTTGATTCTCGAAGTGGAGTCATGCCGTTCACCCTTTCTTTTCCATGGGCTTGGTAACTTGTTAACACCTCTAGTATGCACCGAGCCAGGTATGCCAAACTGTCATGACCGGGCGTAGTTGCCGAGCGACATTGACCGAGCCACCTTACTCTTCCCCTCTTGGTTAAATGGCGAGTCTTCTCTCCAGGCCGAACGATGGCTTGACAGAACCGAACGTTGAGTCTTCCCTCCAGGCCGAATGATGTCTTAATAGCACCGAACGTCGAGTCTTCCTTCTAGCCCGAATGACGTCTTAACAGCACCGAACGTCGAGTCTTCCTTCTAGACCGAACGACGTCTTAACTGAACCGAACGACGAACCTTATTTCCAGGACGAACCGCATTTGAAGAGGACTCAGTGGGGTGTTCCTTCTTTTGTTCGGATCATACATAAACACTGCAACGTATCAAATTTAACAAACCCTTTAGATGTCCAGCCTCTGCAACTATTGTCTTGCAGCCAGGCCAGGATGCCGGGTAACATTTTCCCCCCAAAGTGTGTTGTGTGGAACAGCACGTCACACTTTGAATTAGTGACTTGTTCGTACTTTCGAAAGCCGAATGTGTGTAACCTGAGTACTGGAACATGATGGACGTAACATGGATCGGTATACCGATACCGAGCCATGCCCTCGGTTTACTTGTGCTGGGGTACACATGTCCAAGAACCTACTTCCCAACACACACCGACCGGTTGTACAGGATATAACTCGTTCACCTTCCCTTTTCCTCTATATAAGCTTCGGCCTTTGCTCTTTCTTCTTCTTCTCACTTCTACTCTAATTTCCTAAAAGCACTAGTTCACTTCTCCCCGAGCCTTACTTGCTACTTAGCCTTCCATCGAACTCGAACCGTCTACCTCGCTACTTTAATTACCCACTAATATGAACGAATCTCCAGTCCAACACCTCGAAGCCACCACATTTCCCGAGTTCTCTCCCTAGGTATGAATTTCTTTCCAAACTCGGTGTCGTATTGAGTTTCAGTGCTTATGTGAATAGTCCCCCCGCTAGTTTTAGGCCTTGGCTTGACTTTGATAGGCGTTGGTATCACTCGCTTAAGGGAAGCAACTGTCGTCCCTAAGCCTGGATATCGGGACTTAGGACGAGGACAGGAGTTGTTGTTTAGTGAAGGAAGATGAGTAGAAGAGGGTTCTAGAAATTCATGTGTGAATGTAGTTCGGCCAAAATCTAGAATAGTAGGGCGATAACTTGGTCGAGTGGGCCGGCTTGGTCTTGAGGGAGGGACAAGAAGGTAGGGAACTAAGAAGGTGGACGTCATAGATCCAGTGGGTCGATCGGCATGGGCGGTTAAAGAAGTCAGGAATAGTGGCTCGGTCTCACTTGGTGATGAAGGAGAGTGTGGTTTAACCACTTGAGTGTAGCGTTACGGCCCGATCTTAGACCACAAGGTGGTCCGGTATACCGAGCTAGTGTGGCTCGGTGTAGCTTCCCAGGCGATTCGGAGAAGAGAGAGAGAGAGAGTATTGGAGAGGAGAGCGAGTGACTCGATAATTACGACTATCTCCACTTAAGCTCAGCACATACCGAAGTCATATACTTCCATGCCTTATAACAGAACAATGAATAATGACAACAACTTAGGCGTTCAAGCATATCGAACTAATTTTGACCGATAACTCCCTAGTTTTAACAACTATAAACCTAAGTTCAACCCGATAAAAACAAATAATAGCCTTCAACATATAGTGCTAACGTCCGAGTTCAAAACTAAAACCGTCATAGGGCAGGCTCTCGGAGACGGTCAGCGATGACACTCTTCGAAGACGACAGTTCAATGCTTAACTTTACTTTATCAACTCTATAACCTTTAATCCGTTTACGCTTATACTCGAACGATCGCACTAATCAATACACCACATGGGGGAACACTTTCGTCGTTATGTCTAATATTGATTGTCTTTGAAGTATAGTTCAAACATGTGGTTATCCAAATCCAACGCTCAACGAAGATGTCTAGAAAGTCGAGCTCTTCCACAGTCTCAGATAAACCTGAGCCAAGCTCTCAATAGGAAGTAGTGGGTACTTCGAATCCATCCACAACTCCTGCATAGAATATCCCAAGTCCAACAGCTGCGTCTATTGACTTGGCTCCTGATGCCATAGATGGAGCAATCATCCTAGACAATTCGGCTGATTCTCAAGCTTCGAGAATCAATGAAAACGCTCTTCGCCAACTATGTTCAATCCACAGAATTCCTTTTGACGATGTACTGATCGCATCGGGACAAGATCGTCCTCACCTGCCTCCAGCTGGATATACGACATTCAACAAATTCATGTGCTAGGTTGGTTGCGTGCCACCTTTTAACTCCTTTCTCCATGATGTGTTGCAGTACATTGAGATCACCCCAACTCAGTTACATCCCAATAGTCACACGTTCCTTTACAACACGTGTATCCTTTTTATGAGCATCCTATTTAGGCTTCCCACTCCCAGTGATATTCGCTATATCTATCGTTTCAAGAGACGGTCCGACAGCCCGTCTTTTCTGTTCCTCGAGCCGCACTCTAAATGCCAAATCCTGGAAGGGAGTAAGTTCCTTCTCTGGATTAATATTTGTATGCGATAGGAAGTGCGTTCTTTCTAAGAATTTTCTCAATTCTTATAGGTAGCAGTCCACGTCCTGAAGGTTCCGGATACTCTGAAGCCGTCGAAGTTATTCGAGATGTTCCCGTGAGAGACCTGGACCACAAAATCCATCATCTCCAATGGAATGCCCTCAAGATTCGGGCTGTTGGTGGAAGGTCGCCGAATAAGTCTCCCCTATAGCGTCACTACAACCGGACCGACCTTGGATAAAGGCACAAAGCAAGCTGGGCCTTCGATGTCCTTGACAAGAGAGACCCCTGATATATCTAAGGATGGTGAAATTAAAGAGATTGGGGGTGTCAGAAGCACCGGGTGATAATGTAAGTCCTGCTCCGGAACCGGTGGTTGAGGCACATGGCACTGATGAACCGCCTCCCCCTTCTGTAACGACCCGGGATTTTCAAACCCGAAAATTCCAGATAGTTATGGAAAAGAAGAAAGAGATAGGAGAAGAAGAACAAAACACCAAGCTTCTCACAATCGCAGCGGATAAAATATAATAATAAATAATAACTGTTTACAAAAGAATATTATTTCTGTCGATTACATTTAATATACATCAGAGTTTCACATACATTCAATCACTGAATATATACAATTATCAAGTCTCCGATTAATAATAATATAAATACAGCGGAAATACTCTATACGCTGTTGCCATCCAGCTTGCCTCCTGAGCTCTAGAACGTACCTACCTGAAAATCTGTAATACTCGGTCTGATCCGAGTATTACATCAAAGTAACACCCGGGTCAGGCTGAAAACCAGCGTGAGTAAACCCATTTAACAAGGAATTCAAAGCAAACAACTTATATGAACCCGGGGCAACTTATATCAATATAATCAATTCACAATTTGCCATAGACAACACTTATTTCACATATCAACCTATAAAATATTCGAAGTGGTTTCGGATATTTCCTAATACCCGACTCCGGCCTCTTCAAAACTCATGTTATCCTAACCCAAATTATTCAAATGAAATACACAACATTTTATATCAGAGGTATCAACTCATTCAAAACATCCAATACCATTCCATCATCCATAAGCAAAACTTATCCACATACAAATCAATTTAATTAATTCAAATTGAATTTCAAATCTCAATCACTCAGATTCCTTCATTAATTAATTTCCAAATCAATTAATTAGTCAACCCATCATTATTCATCTTAATTAATCACCATGAATTAATTATCTTTCAAGTTCATTCAAGTAATTATCTTTAATTAACTGCACGATATTAATTATATTAACCAAAATCCATAAGTACTCTTAATTACTTTCATGAATTAATTAACTATGTTAATTGCATTAATCCTTAATTACTCATATTAATTAACTTCATAAGTCACTTATTATGGATTAAACAATCTTAATTAATAAATCTTTGATTACACCATTAAATATCTAATTTAATTATATGAATTAAACCCACAATATTAATCCTTGTAATCTTGCTTACTTACTAATAATTAGTTGCACGCCAATAACTTATCATTCCCTATATATCCCCCTTAAATTTATCACTAGTATAATTGTTTTTAAAGGAAAGGTAATTTTCTTAATGAATCTCTTGATAAATTTCCCTTCAATTACTTCTACTAAGTACTTACCCTTCTTATCAATTTCTCCAAGTAATTTAGATCTAAATTACTCCCATTTGTTGACCATCCATTAACTTATTACATCCAATAATTTCAAGTATCACTAATTACCTTACCAAGTAATCTTACTTTATAAATTACATTAAGTAATTATACCTACCAAATTTCACAATTGATTATCCTTAATTAATTAATAAAATTAGTTACCTTACATTTATCTCGTCAATAAATCATTTAATAACCCTTAACCATTGATCTTTCATTAGCTATATTCATTAACCAAGCCTTTAAGCACTTCTCTAAGTACTTAACTTAAATCAAACACTTAATTACAAATTAATTCGTTAACTAATTCTTAATTACAAACTATTTAACTTCTAATTACATCATCAATTTATAGACCTTAACTAAATTCATCTTTAATTACTCGAATAACTAATTCTTAAACATCGATTAACAATCCAAACTTATTTAATTAACAATTTATAATGGTAAATGATTTACTGATCCTTCCCAAACACATTTAAAATATTTTCGTTCAAATTCATTTAAACTTAAATTTTGTTTTCTTTCAAATCTATAACAGCAAATCAGTTATACAGAACGAAGATTACTCACCTTAGTTTTCTGATTACCATTTATAAATTCGACTTACCAATAAATCATTTTAATCCAAAATTTAATTATCAAAATTTTCTCAAACTTTTTCTAACTCTCTAAATTTTTGAATTTTTTTGCTAGCGTCTCCTTTGCGCGGCTAGCTCGGTGCAACTACAAAAGGCCTCTACGGGCTCCCAAATTCCAAAAGAAAACAAAAGCCAAGTGGCTACATCTAAAAACCCAATCCAATTTCATCTAGAAATTTAAATACGTACCTTTTTGTCGGGCAATACAAATTTATCTTTTGGAATCAAATCCAATTCCTTTTCCTTTTAATACTCGCATATCTTGTTTAACAACAATATTCAATCGAAACTTTACAAATCAATTTATACATTCTCTTATATAGGTTTCATATTTACTTCTATTCAAATTCGTTTTTCCTGTTTTAATATGAATTCAACTTTTTTCAATTTTGAATATTAATTAGTTTTTTTTATATTTATAACTGAGTTTTATTAGTTCCATCTACTAATCTATTCCAGTTTCATATTTAAAATCGTTTAATTGCTTAACTAAAATTTTCTCAAAAACTTTCAAAAATTTTCGAACTCCCAAAAATTTCGGAAAATTTTGGCAGAGTCTCCTTTGTACGGAGGAGCTTTTGCAATTTGACAAGAGATATAAATATATATACATCGACTCACCCGGTCGGAAAAAGCAAAAACAGTTCATATTTCCTATTTTTATTGCGTAGGCGTGTCTTATTTAGCATTTTAAGAATGCAGCTTATTAATTTAAGCAATTAGCGCAATCCAAACCAGCCAAACGGCCTCCAGGTACCTATACTTACTCAATTTAAATATGTAAGTGCCATATATAGAGAATTTATTAACATTCTACTTACTTTCAACTGTAACACTTCAATGCTAAAAGAAAGACATTCAAAATAACTTCCACAAGCAATTTATACGTTTTCCAACCTAATTCAATTGCTTTCAACCAACTCATAAGCCATTTCATTCAATTTTATTGGGTTACAACTCAATTGCTTATATTCAATTTTTTTTTAATCCAAACAAGCTCATATTCAATTTAATTAATTCTAAAATCAATTTATTAAATCTCAATCAACTCACAGAAATTCAATTACTTTAGTTTACGCCAAACAATAATCATTTTTACGCAAATTGATGATATCCACTTGAATAGATAATTACGTAAATCTTATAACCATTTTAAATTAATTTCCGACTCAATTTGTTTAATTCAATTCCACTTTAATTTATTCACAACCATTTATCGTTTAGCTCGACACATTCTATTCTTGGATACTTCTAGCCATTCCTAAATTAATTCAATCCAAGCTTTGTTTAATGTGCTTTCATTCTTATTCGAAGCCAAGCTTCCATAAATTTTAAACTTAAGTTAATTTACTTTTATTTGATTCTCATTTAATCAACTTCCATTAAATTCAGTTAGCCCATTCATTTTAAATTTTAATTTTAAATTCACCTTCTCAATTTATCAAAATAATATAGCACATACTTATCTTATTTATACTTCAAATTAATATGCCACCGAACTTAAGTTCAGTCTGATAATCCAATTCCAATCACAGCTTTGATTTAGTTTTTATTCTATCACAAACTTCATCCATTTATTATTTAACTCAATTAACCCATTTTAAATTCTTAATTTACTTGCTTAATTCGTTATCGAATTTATTTTACTAACATAAGGCCATTCTCAATTTATTTCTATTCATTTGGGTTTTGTTTTGCAACTCAAACTATTTCTATTATAATCACTTCTATTTCATATAACATCACTTCTCTTATATCCAATTTACTTGCAAATTTCATTAAATATTATTCAAATCACCCTTGAATTTTATTTGTAATTCAAACCAACACATTTTCAATCCAACTTTATTTTATTTTTACTTTTAGAACATCTCCTCTTATTTAATTCATTCTCAAATCCAAGTCGATTCTATCTACAATTCTAATTCATTCCCAAATTCCATTATTAATTTACAATCCGTTTATTTCAACCGAGTTAATTTTATTAATATACTCCATCAATTAATTATTTAACCAATTAGCTTATTTCCAACTTCTAAATCAATATTCGATTTTAATTACAAAATCACTTCATTAAAATTCCAGTTCGGATTTCCTTGATTTTCCAAAATTCCAATATCTTTATTTTAAAATTCTATACATGCTTTTAAATTCAGATAATACTATTTAAAATAGCTTTTAATAAAAATACTTTTATAACTCGATGCCTCAACCAGTCCATCCTTGTTCTCATAGAAATTCAGTTATACGTTGATTAGGCATAGGACTGAAAATCTACAAGTACTTGGCGAACCCGTTTTCAACATCCAGTGAAAATACTTGAATTTTTTTTTATTGAAATATAGAAAACAGTTTTTGAAAATAGAGGAAATATCTTTGGTGATAATGCTCTGGAAATGATCACCCCCATCCATGGTGGCAGTTAACCCGATGGTTACGTTGCCATCCCGACAAAATCCATGGATAACTGTAGGCCTCCGCGCCCCTCGATTACACCATGGAACCCACGACAGATCGCAGCTACAACTGGGGTTACGTAGCTATCACAGCAAAACCCATATAAGTGTAGGCATCAGCGCCATCTAATTTCGCTGCCAAAAATGAAACTTCTCCACACCGCTTGACCATAGATCGCAGTCTACCGATGTTGTGTTACCTTCCCGGCAAAATCAAGTGTAGACCGTTGGCACTCATCCTCCACACGATTTTCGCTATGGTCCCCACAGTAGATCGCAGCGACATCGAGTTACACTATCGTCACAGCATAACCCAAGTGCCCCCTGTAGGCATCAGCGCCCTCGACTTTCGCTACCCAATAATCCTCAGGAACTAGTTTTGTCCGGATTCCTCACAGAATCAACTTTAGAATCCTCCTTGGGCTTCAAGGCAGCACCACCCGGTGGCACTCCTGAGAAGTTCATTTCAAGGGAGCGTCTTTTTCCCCAGAGCCATCATCAAAACATTTTATACTATACACATATAGTATCCTCAAATCATACACCTTGTATGATATCATACAAGCTCCTTTACACAAAATCGATTATCCCAAAATCGATAATTCTCAAACTAGGCTTTCCAAATTCAATATTGATTTTACCCAAAATCAAAAGCCTTTCTAAATCCAAAGATTCCCAAAACCTTTTTCCAAATTCCTCATAAGATCCTTTATTTATATTCAGATATATACAATTTTAAAAACTTTGGATCTTTTCCAACAGGTATAAAACCCTTTATACTTCAAACACTTTCAAAAATCCTTTTCTTCCGGCAATAGATTTAACAAGGAAATATTTATCTTATATAATAAAGATATATATAACCTTATTTATTCAAATCAAATATTAAAATTTGATTACTCTTTCCAATATAAATATCATTCAAATCCGTACGATGTACACATATCATCAGTATGCTATATCAACCTGATCGCTCATTCAATCGCACAATTTCACTTTCGAACTAGGATCGTCCACCCGACTTTCTAGTGCGGACTCAGATCTGGTTTCTTAATTAGAAACCGCCATTCTCCTTGCATAGCTATAACTATGATAGCGAACATTCAGAACCAATCAACAATCCATACCAGGTTCGCCGTCGATAATCGAGTGAAAAATCCCAACTCGGATCAATAACTATCTCGAAATTCTGTGCTCGAATCTGGATCAAATCACTATGCGAATAGAATAATATACGTACATCATCCTACGTATTTATTTCCATTGATTATTAGCCAAATCAATCCCATTTCTATTCTCATTCACTTAAATTTTCACTCACTTATTCCCATTTCCCCTTAATCCCCATTTGGATTATTACTTCAATTCTTATCTCAGTTGGGTATTAAATCAATAACAGTTTGAACTCCGACCAGTTTATTTTTAGAAAATAGCTTGAAAATTTTAAAAATAAATAAGTAGTTGAAAAATAATTATTAGTTTGCAAAATAGCTATAAAATAGTTAACTAATTGTAAAATAGTCGAAAAATAGTTGAATAGTTTCAGAGATTTTAAATAATTGCGAAATAGTTGTAAAATAAAAATTAGTTTGTGAAATAGTTGAAAAATAGTAACTAGTTTAGAAACAGTTGAAAAATGATTAAATAGCTTCAAAAATAATTGTAAAACAAGTATAAAACAATTTGGCTTTAAGAAAGAAAGGTAGTATATACTTAATAGCTTAGAAAAATAAGTTTATATCAAAACAATTTATTTAAAATAGTCTAGAGTCAAACCGTTCAATTCCCAATCTCCATTCTCATCAATTCAATCTAAATCTCCACTTCCATTTAAATGTATTTAATCCCAACTCAAGTTGAACCAATCTTGATTCCTTTCCCAATTTAAATCAAATTCTATTTGATTTTAATCCTGTTCAACTTTAATTATAATTTCAAATTATTCCAATCAATTTGAATTATTATCAATTTAACCCATTTCAATTCAAATTATTTCAATATAATCCCATCTAATTTCCCATTTTAATTTTTAAACTTATACATCTTCAATCACCAATCCAATTAATTCAAACCAAATTCAATTTTGAACTAATTCAATTTCAATCTTGAATTTAAACTATCTCGAATTATGTAAATTCGAGTTAAATTCTCAAAGGTTGGTTTAACCTTTTAAACCAAATTAACTTTTATTCAAAGTTTTTAATCAATTTAATTTCTGAGTTCAATTTTCAACATTCCATTTTAAATCATCTTAACTTATGCATTTCATGGTTCATACAATTTTATTTCAAAATTTTAATTTATTATTCAATTTTAATCATCCAGTTTGAAGCCAGTTCTTAAACAAGTTTATTTTACAATTCAATTATTCAAACCTATTTTATTCTATTTATGCAATTCCATTTTTAATTTAAAGATTTTTATTTACAATAGGATGATATCACCCAATTTATTTTAAAACATCCATCCATTTGAAATTTTTAGATCTCAAACCTTTTTGAGATCACACAAATTCCCAATTCCAATCAACCATTTAACTTTTCAAGTTAAATTCCAATTTACTCAATCCAATCCACCTTACTAATAAATAAGAAGAACAAAACACCAGAAAGTTATGAAAAAGAAGAAAGAGATAGGAGAAGAAGAACAAAACACCAAACATCTCACAATCGCAGCGGATAAAATATAATAATAAATAATAACTGTTTACAAAAGAATATTATTTCTGTCGATTACATTTAATATACATCAGAGTTTCACATACATTCAATCACTAAATATATACAATTATCAAGTCTCCGATTAACAATAATATAAATACAGCGGAAATACTCTATACGCTATTGCCATCCAGCTCGCCTCCTGAGCTCCAGAACGTACCTACCTGAAAATCTGTAATACTCGGTCTAACCCGAGTATTACATCAAAGTAACACCCGGGTCAGGCTGGAAACCAGCGTGAGTAAACCCATTTAACAAGGAATCCAAAGCAAACAACTTATATGAACCTGGGGCAACTTATATCAATATAATCAATTCACAATTTGCCATAGAGAACACTTATTTCACATATCAACCTATAAAATATTCAAAGTGGTTTTGGATATTTCCTAATACCCGACTCCGGCCTCTTCAAAACTCATGTTATCCTAACCCAAGTTATTCAAATGAAATACACAACATTTCATATCAGAGATATCAACTCATTCAAAACATCCAATACCATTCCATCATCCATAAGCAAAACTTAACCACATACAAATCAATTTAATTGATTCAAATTGAATTTCAAATCTCAATCACTTAGATTCCTTCATTAATTAATTTCCAAATCAATTAATTGGTCAACCCATCATTATTCATCTTAATTAATCACCCTGGATTAATTATCTTTCAAGTTCATTCAAGTAATTATCTTTAATTAACTCCACGATATTAATTATACTTAACCAAAATCCATAAGTACTCTTAATTACTTTCATGAATTAATTAACTATGTTAATTGCATTAATCCTTAATTACTTATATTAATTAACTTCATAAGTCAATTATTATGGATTAAACAATCTTAATTAATAAATCTTTGATTACATCATTAAATATATAATTTAATTATATGAATTAAACCCACAATATTAATCCTTGTAATCTTGCTTACTTACCAATAATTAGTTGCACGCCAATAACTTATCATTCCCTAAATATCACCCTTAAATTTATCACTAGTGTAATTGTTTTTAAAGGAAAGTTAATTTTCTTAATGAATCTCTTGATAAATTTCCCTTCAATTACTTATACTAAGTACTTACCCTTCTTATCAATTTCTCCAAGTAATTTAGATCTAAATTACTCCCGTTTATTGACCATCCATTAACTTATTACATCCAATAATTTCAAGTATCACTAATTACCTTACCAAGTAATCTTACTTTATAAATTACATTAAGTAATTATACCTACCAAATTTCACAATTGATTATCCTTAATTAATTAATAAAATTAATTACCTTACATTTATCTCGTAAATAAATCGTTTAATAACCCTTAACCATTGATCTTTCATTAGCTATATTCATTAACCAAGCCTTTAAGTACTTATGTAAGTACTTAATTTAAATCAAACACTTAATTACAAATTAATTCGTTAATTAATTCTTTATTACAAACTATTTAACTTCTAATTACATCATCAATTTATAGACCTTAACTAAATTCATCTTTAACTACTCGAATAACTAATAATTAAACATCGATTAACAATCCAAACTTATTTAATTAACAATTTATAATGGTAACTGATTTAATGATCCTTCCCAAACACATTTAAAATATTTTCTTTCAAATTCATTTAAACTTAAAATTTGTTTTCTTTCAAACCTATAACAACAAATTAGTTATACGGAACGAAGATTACTCACCTTAGTTTTCTGGTTACCATTTATAAATTCGACTTACCAATAAATCATTTTAATCCAAAATTTAATTTATCTAATAATTAAAATTTTAAACTAACTTTGTATAGATGTTTCAATATCTAAACCCCTACTTCTGTTTACAGGTCCTATAGGGTTAAAATTTTATTTTTGAGTGATCAGTTATGACACTTGCTAAATATGATGGAATGCATTGAATTTACAATGCTAATAACATGTTGTTAAATGTTGTAGTCAGACATTTCAGCAATCAATAACAGTCACAAAATGTAGAAACAAAAATATTCATTCCTACAGAGGTATGAATGCCAAATCAAGTAATCAAGCTAAAGCATACTCACAGTTTTGCCGACTATGAGTCCACATCGCCTCGCGTCCCTTGATTTGATCGCAACCGCAATCCCCAATCGACTGTCTTTCAAAACAAAGTCGAATTCCAGCTCCAATCGAACAAAGCTGCGGCCTCGACACTCGCGCCGCTACCTGCTGCTGTCAAACCTTTTTTGCAAAACCACGGCATCCTCCACAGCCCTCTTCACGTCGCCGCGCTCGAGCTCTGCTTCCCACACGGTCGCGTCAACCCAAAACAAGAACAAAACCCTATCTCGCAAACCACAAATCGTGCCGACAGAATTCGTCCCAAACCCTCCTCGCGCACGAGAGCGCGCGTGTGCTTCACAACTTCGAGCGGCCCTCCCCTCGCAAGCCTCGACCCTCGCGATTCGGTCACCATTTTTTTTTATGATTTGGTTAAAGAGAACGAACGAACGGTGATTTAGTTTCTACAGCCGGGAGAGAAAATTGAAAGTGAAGGAGAAGCGGCCATTGGTTTTTTTTTGTTTTTCATTTCACTGAGTTTGATTTAAATTTCATTTTGAAGATTTGAGAGAAAAAAGGGAATAAGATATAGGTTGGAGGAAGGCGTCTTGAGTACACGTGATTAAAGGAAGAAACAGGCGTATTGGGGAAGTTAAAACCTTGATTTATCATATTAAAATATTATTAAATTATAAATATCTCACTTTACGTATCTCAAAACTCCGAACCACCATCGAGGCGTGCCGCTAGGTGATTATAAGGTTTTACCCACGTTCTGAATACGATGGAATGCGCTTTGGAGGCTAGTTTGATCGTATGCGCGAGTTACAGAAGTAAACGGTCAATTTTAAATTAAATCGATTAAAATAGTTCTACGCGTTTCGAGATGCCAGGGTCAAACGACAACTCCGATTGCTACGAAAATTGAAATCCGGTAATAACTAACTATTACGGATCCAATGGAACTAGCTAGTTTCGTCAAATTCCGAGACTATGCCTCGGAAGGCTATTTTTAAATTCCAATTTAAACGATATATTATTAAAATGGAACAAAACACTTCCAAACTCAATTTCAACACCTTCACTACCTTCAGTGTTATCAATATAAATTCTATAAGCGTTCAAATTATTTTTAACTGGCTTAAAATTCCAGAGTCAGCATTTTACCCAATTTCAAATTATATGATTCAATATTTAAACTATATAATTCAATGATTCAATTATCAAGTAAATATTGATATTTGGAATTCAATTTTAAAATTAACCTTTAAATATTTTAAAATCAATTAACTATTCAAATTTAAATTGTTAGAAATCCCGGGTCATCACACCTTCAAAGGGAAAAAAGAAGCTGGCTTACAAACTAAGGAAGAAGATGGTAGAAGGAACCTCAAAGGTCACAATTACTCCAATGGAGAAAGTACGTCATCACAATACTTAGAGGGTTCACTGAAAGGTTTATTTGACCTCACTATTCCCGACGATTTGCTCAATTACGGCTTCAACGATCCAAAAGCCCTAAAACTCCATTCGCTCGCCAGTGGCGATGAAGGCGTTCAAACCCATAAAAACTCCGATAAGTAAAGCTAAAGAAACTGGTCCATCAGGGGGAAACACTAGGACGCACATAATAACACTTACACTTCACTTTGCACCTATACTTTAGCCATCAAGTTATTCTTGCTAACTCGTGGGTGCAGGTGACATGGGACGCTCCCACGGATTCGACCGCCTTGATGGGTCATCTATTTTTCATTATTCTGACCGGAATTTGGGCTCCGACAAACGTCGAGATAGGGATAATGACAACGATAGGGACTATCGCTCCCGGGATTCATCATTTCGAAGGAAAACTTACAATCAGTCTTCATACCTTCACGATCCTTCCTCTAAACCAGAATAAGGCAGGGAGAAATCTGGCCATAAGGGGTCCCTATCCGATACTCACCGCGACCAACACTCTGGTTCATCTAGCATCAGGCAATCCTGGGAACTTCACGAAAAACCCGTAGTCTCTAGACAAACTTCTTCTGCTCCCGCACATGATCCTCGATAGCGGAAAAGCTAACCGTGCTTAAAGCCACGTTTCCAAAAATATGCTTCGACGGTCTGAAGTTTCTTCCAGCGAATCATCATATTTCGAGGCATGTTAAACAAAGTACCATTGCTTTCAACAATGATGTCTACGTTTAACATGACACATTTGTTCATTTGGCAGAAAAGGTTTCAGAAGTCTCTATCGAATGACAACTTGAAATTGATCGCTTGAAACTCGAAGCCATCCATGACAAAAACATCATCAAAGCCAAGAATGAAGAGCTTTCCTCATACAAGTCTCAGCTTGAAACTGCTCAGAAAATGTTAAAGACACAGTTGAGACGGTTAATCGTCTAGAGGCCGCACATAAAGAAGGAGATCGATGAAGCGGTTCAATGCTGTGGTACTTTAGCTTTAGAGAAAGACTCCGTTCAGAAGAAGAAAGACGTGTTCGCTCTACGAGTCAAAGAGTTGGAAGTGCTACTTCTCAAAGAGAAGGAAGAAAAGACTGCTGCTTAGGAGGACTTGCAAAGATACTACGGCGAGATTGTTACTACATAACTCCTAAAGTCAAAGCTCGATAAAGAACTTTCTAAGGCTGAGACGCTGAAGGATGAAGCCCATGAGGAGGGCAAAAGAATAGCGTTTATGGAGATTGATTCTCGCCTTGAGGCGGCTGCCGAGGCTAGTAGGGAGGAGATTAAGTGCATGTTTGATTCGCATATAGCCGAGTACATTGTTCGAGTTCTCATGCATCGTAACCTATCATTTCTCGACGAGGGTTACCTCGAATCTTTGGCCGAAGCATAGGAGACTGTAATATAGATCAAAAAGTTTGAGTCGGGCACTGAAGAGTTTGACGAAGAAGCTTTAGTGAAGGAATTTCTCTGGGGGAATGAGCCTTCGGACTTATCTGCAGCGAAGGTTCTTTATGGCTGAGAATCCTCCTCGTCAAAAGGAAAGAATGACACTGCCAGTCCGTCTGGAACCGAGTCTCCAGTTCCTTCCCCTACCCAACCATCTAGTTGCCCATCACTTGACCCTTCTGAGCAGCACATTGGTTATGACCCAGAAGATCCTGACCTTGATGTTCATGTTCTATCTCCCATTCCAGAGGGTGAAACTCTCCGGACAGTTGAGAGTCAGCAAGAAACCGGTACATAACTTTTCTTCTCAAAATTCAAAGGGTCGTCATTTTCGACGAGTAGTTAATGTATTCTAACATTTGTCTCTTATGATTTCGTGCAGGCCGTTCTGATCCCAAGCCAACTCCTAGGAGCGACATCGCCACGTAGAAGGAGGAGAAAATGGGAGAGGCAATTCAAACGGGAAAAATTCCCTGACCCGACGCTCAAGTAATCGAGGCGCTTAACGAAGATAAATCTGACCGTCGCCCGTCGAAGAACATGATGAGGTTGAAATTACCAGCGCCTTTGGACATACTTCAAAATTGAGCGCGGAGGAGCAGCTTATGGAAGAGAAGAAGAAGAAAGTCGAAATCAAGGTCGAGCCCCAAGTAGTGGAACTAGAGGATCCCTTGAACATGCCTTCGAAGGTCATTCTGCCTGGTGGGACCAGGCTACTGGAAGTTCCTCTTCCTTCCTCGGACACCACTTCCCTTGCAAGGAAAGCATCGAGAAAACGCATAGGGGAGGAGTCATCTGACAAACCGAGGAAGGAGAAGAAGCCAAAGAAGTAGTTATCATGATCGTTCAACTAGAGTTAGCCTAGATTATGTAATTATTTCTATTTATTTTTGTAGCCAATGTGAATAGACTTTTGATTTCGAGTTTAGGAGGAATTGTAGCGGAACTTTGTTTTGGAATTTGTGAATAAAATTTAGTTTCTTATGTTTTTCTATGACTTTCGCCTTTCAGCTTATTGTATAAATCGTTGCCATAGCTTCAGTTCTCCTCCATGTGACTCGAATTTTTTTTAGAATCGTAGATCTTCTATCCCACGCTTCGAGCACTTAGAATACTTTTAGTCCGCACTCTGGAGACTTAAAGAATTTCGAGTCGTTTATGCTATAGTCCGCACTCTGGTGACTCAGAGTACTCCAGTCCACACTTTGGGGACTTGGAGATTTTAAGTCGTTTATAGTCTAGTCCACACTATGGAGACTTAGAGTACCCTGGTCTGCACTCTGGGAACTTGGAGATTTTAAATCGTTTATACTCTACTCCGCACTCTGGGGACTCAGAGTACTCTAGTCCGCACTCTGCGAACTTAGATATTTCAAGTCGTTTATACTCTAGTCCACACTCTAGGGACTTCGAGTACTCCAGTATGCACTTGGAGGACTTGGAGATTTTGAGTCGTTTATACTCTAGTCTGCACTCTATGGACTCAGAGCACTCCAGTCCGCACTCTGGGGACTTGGAGATTTTAAGTCGTTTATACTCTAGTCCGTACTCCGGGGACTCAAAGTACTCCAGTCCACACTCTGGGACTTGGAGATTTTAAGTGGTTTATACTCTAGTCAGCACTCTGGGGACTCAGCGTACTCCAGTCCGCATTCTTGGGACTTAAAGAATTTAAGTCATTTATACTCTAGTCCACACTCTGGGAACTCAGAGTACTCCAGTCCGCACTCTGGGGACTTAGAGATTTTAAGCCGTTTATACTCTAGTCCGCACTCTGGGGACTTGAAGATTTTAAGTTGTTTATACTCTAGTCCGCACTCTTGGGACTCAAAGTACTCCAGTCCGCACTCCGAGGACTTGGAGATTTTAATTTTTGTGCGCGTTCATACGCCAGACAGAATAATATAACCTTAATTTTTTTCCCATGGAATTGTCACACGGAAACATCAATAATTCATTGAAAAGATGGTTTCAAACCTTTATTAATGAAAACAAAATGAATTGTCCTGTTACATGCTGAAAACGAAGAATCAACGAAATAAAAATACACTGGAAATAATTGCAACCAAATTGCGAAAGAAATAGACTAAATATAATAACGTCGCAGATGCTCGTCCATGCTTGAGGGAGTGTCGCGCCATCAACAGTCGCTAGCTTGAAAGTTCCCTCTCCAAGTCTCCATTCAATGACGTATGGACCTTCCCAAGTGGGATTCATATGTGATGGGACCGGGAAAACTCGCTTCAAAATGAGATCGCCCACATTAAAGATTCTCGTTGGACTTTTTCATTATAATATCGAATGACTCAGTGCCTATATGCAGCCGCCCTTAAATCAGCTTCTTTACGTTTTTCATCAACGAAGTCCAGTGATTCCACTAAGAGATCCCGATTCGTCTTAGGTTCATAATGAGTTACCCGATGTGAAGGAACTTCAAGTTCCATGGGTATAACGACTTCCGTGCCATATGCCAATGCAAATGGAGTGTGGTCAGTCGTGGATTTGTGGGTGGTTTTGTAAGCCCAAAGTGCTGTTGGAAGCTCATCCACCAACTTGCCTCTAGCCTTTTCCAAATGCTTTTTCAATATGGACTTGACTATTTTGTTTACGGCTTCTACTTGTCCATTGGCTTTTGGATGAGAAACTGCTGCAAACCTTTTTTTCAATGCCATATTTTTGAAAAAATTCTTTGAACTCATTTTTGAAAAAATTCTTTGAACTCCCTACTTTCGAACTGATTTCCATTGTCCGTAATGTTAGTTCGCAGGAGGCCAAAATGGCATATGATGTTTCGTACAATGAAATTAATGACCTTTTTGGTGGTGACTGTAGCTAAGGGCTCTGCTTCCAGCCACTTGGTAAAGTAATCGACCGCAACTATTGCGTATTTTGCACCACCTCTAGAAATAGGCAAGGAACCGATCATAAACATTCCCCAGATTGCAAATGGCCAGGGGCTAACTAACTGTATGAGTTCCATTAGTGGAGCTCTCAGGATTTTCGCATACTTTTGACATTTGTCACACCACCTTACATAATCTACAACGTCCCGATTTACAGTTGGCCAATAACATCCATAGCGGAGGATCTTTTTTGTTAGCTTCTGCCCCTCTATATGGCCACCACATTCTCCTTCGTGAACTTCCTATCGAACTCGCTTTATCTCCTCGTGGGCAATGCAACGGAGTAAGGGGGCCGAGAATCCCTTTTGATACATTATCTCGTCTTTCATTACATATCGCAAAGCTTTGCGAACGACTTGTCGTCTTTCGCTCTTTTCTTCGGACAGGACCCCGTGTAGCAAGTATTGCTTGACTGGGGCTATCCATGACTCCTTCTCGATTTCTGTTTCTAATACGAAATCTACCTCCATCACATTTAAACATGGAGCATGCAAGGTTTCGATGGGAGCCAATCCCATTTACTGTGCATCGCCAGTACTTGCAAATTTGGCCAATGAATCGACTTCTCTGTTTTGTTCACGCGGGACATGCGAAATATCGTAATATTCAAGGTCTGCCAATAGTCTGTGAACCCGGGCAAGGTACGGAGCAAGCCTCAACCCCTTCACTTGGTAATCTCTCGGCATCTGGTACACCACCAATTGTGAGTCCCAAAAGATTTCAACCGATTTCACTCCAAGTTCCCTGATAAGTTTCAAGCCAGCAATCAATGCTTCATACTCAGCTTCGTTATTTGTAGCTGGAAAATTTAGCTTCAAAACGTAACAGATTGATCGGTTTTCGGAAGCCACAAGAATTATATCGGCCTCAAAACAACGGTCGTTGGATGCCCCATCGGTGTACAGTTTCCATCGAATGAGGGGAATGACATCATGACTGTTTGGTTCTTATGACACGGTGAATTCAGCGATGAAGTCAACTAGCGCTTTCCCTTGTATGGCCCTTCATGGCAGGTAGGTAATATCGAACGGACTCGACTTAATTTTCCATTTTGGCATCCTTCCAGAGGGTTCTGGTCGTTGGAGTACCTGTTGCAAGGGTTGATTGGTATAAACACTGATCAAGTGTGCCTGAAAGTATGGACGAAGCTTGCATGATGCAATCACTAAGCACTAATCCAGTTTCTTAATTTTAGGATAATTTTTTTCTACCGCCGTTAAACGTTTACTGACATAGTACACCCGCTTTTGAACTCGGTCCTCCTTGCGAACCAAAGACATACTGATGGCATGTTGAGATACGACCAAGTATACATACAACACTTCATGGTCTACGGGTTTCGACAGCACCAGGGGACTTTCCAAATGCCTTACCAGAGCTCAAAATGTGTCCTCACAGTTGGACGTCCATTCGAAATTTCTTTTTCCTTTCTTTATTACATCGAAGAAGGGAATGCACTTATCAGTGGCTTTGGATATGAATCGACTCAACGTGACCACTTTTTCGTTCAGGCTTTATACTTGCTTTATAGTTCTGGACACTTGTATGTCTCGAGTAGCATGAATCTTCTCCGAGTCAGCTTCGATTCCCCATGCATTAACGATGAAACCCAAAAACTTTCCTTATGCAACGACAAAGGAACACTTCAGATGATAAATTTTCATTCCATAATATCTGAGTATATCAAACATTTCCGCTAAGTCTCGAATGTGGTCGTTTGACTGCCGTGACTTCACGAGCATGTCATCCACATAGACTTCCATTATTTTACCAATCTAGTCTTTAACATTCGATTCACCAGACGTTGATAAGTTGCTCCCGCATGTTTCAATCCGAAAGGCATCACTACATAGCAATATAGCCCAACCTCTGTGACAAAACTAGTGTGTTCTTGGTCTAGAATGTGCATCAGGATTTTATTATATCCCGAGTACGCATCCATAAATGACAATAACTCGTGTCCTATCGTTGAGTCGACCAGCAGATCAATTATGGGTAGAGGGAAACTATCCTTATGCGTGCTTTGTTCAAATCAGAGTAATCTACTCATGTTATCCATTTCCCATTTTATTTTCTCACTGGCATGGGGTTAGACACCCATTCAGGGTAGAGGGCATTGTGGACGAACCCATTGGCTTTGAGTTTGTCCACCTCCTCTCTGAGAGCAGTAGACCTCTCCGGGTCCATGCCTCTCCTTTTCTGCTTTACTGGTACGTACTTCGGGTCTATGTTCAACATATGACTCGTAATGGTAGGAGAAATCCTGCACATATCAGAATGTGTCCAAGCAAAAACATCCAGATTCGCTTGGAGGAAATCAGTGAGATCCTCGGTCATCGAGGGGTTGAGTTGTGATCCAATCTTAAGTACTCGCGATGGGTAACCTCAGTTGACTGGAATGTCAATCGTCAGTTCAACCGATGTTGTTTTTGTTTTCCTGGGTTCCTTATCATCATCTCTCAGATCTATGTTTCTATAGATCCGATCGTGTTGCCCGAGCCAGGGATCGGGCACTACTTGTCAATTTTCAGTGACTCGGGTGTGGATGGAGTTGTCTGCAACCTTTCCTTTCTCTCCTTGCTGGGCCTCTTTCAGCTCAGCCACAAAACACGCATGACCGGTCGCCTGGTTGTCATGCACAACACCAACTCCTTTGTCCGTCGGAAATTTCAAAGTTAAATACCAAGGGGCCAAAGCTGCCCTAAACTCTGCTAGGGCCGGTCGACCCAGAAACACATTGTACGGAGAATTAACATCCAAAATGATGAAAGGTAGGATTCGCACCCGCCTACGTTCACCTTGTCCAAGTTCAACTGGCAATTCAACATAACCCACTGCATCGGTTGCTGCACCATTAAAGCCATGGATACGGGCTTTAGACGGTTTTAAATCCTTTGTCCCCATCTTCATTTGGTCATATGCTTTTTTGAAGATGATGTTAACAGAACTTCCACAATCAATCAAAATTCTTTTCACAAATGCTGGCCCGATTGTCGTGGAGATTACTATCGGGTCAAAGTTAGGAGCCTCCACCTGATCGGCATCTTTGCTCTTGAAAACAATATCATCCGTCATTGTTGCTGCTACTTGGTCGGGGACCCATCCTTTGCATTTGAACAACATTCAAAATCTACATGCCTTAGGGAGTTAGCATATCGCTCCATTTCCTGCCAATTCTTATCTACAGGGTGAGGTTCACCGACTATCGTGTTTATGACAAGTCTACCTACAGTTCGAGCAGGTTCCTCTGGATGGCGTGGAGCTTGCTCGCGACCGGGGTCTGATGTTCCTTTTCTACCTTCCTATAGGTTCTTTACAAACTCCTGCAAGTTTTTCTGTTGAATCAGCTTTTCTATGACATCGTGGAGGTGTCTACACTCCTCGGTATTGTGCCCGTAATTCTCGTGGAAGCGGCAATACTTCCCAGTCCGCTTTTGTTCCTTTGTGGACTCTTTTGGGCGTGGCTTTCGGTATTGGAAAGTATTACAATTCGATAGGTAAATATTTTCCAGAGATGAATTCAAAGGAGTGTATTCTTTGTAAGTTGGAATCCTTGGTTTTCATTTTCTTGCTTCCCTTTTCTTTCTAGGATTTCCTCCTCCGGACCCTTTAGATTGCCCTGACTTGTACTGGACATTGACCTGGACCTTCCTGGAGTTATCACCAGATTGTTTTACAGCAATGTTGCTCTTCATAGTTTCCTTGCCAGGCCTTGGAGCTTTATCTCGCCTTGTCCACCCGCCTTCCTCTCTTCTTATGAATTGACGAGCCTTTGAATAAAAATGCTCTAGCGTAGTCGGAGGCTTTCTTGCCAGCCAATCGCCAAATGTCGAATCTGGATCCACTCCTCGCATCACATCCATCAGAATGGCATGGTCATTTGGGTTGCTAACTTCAGTAGCCGCGATGTGGATTCTCTGTAAATACTCCTTTGACGACTCCCCCGGAGGCTGAATCACACTAGACAAGGACATCATATCCTTGGGACGAGTGGCATGAATCCTGAACTGTTCTACAAATTTCGTCTTCAATCATCAAAGCTGGAGATAGATCGCGGAGGAAGTCGGGTGAACCACATGGTAGCAATTCCAGATAAAGTTATTGGGAAGCATCTACACTTAGTTGCATCATTTTCTCCACTGAATCCATCATCCATTCATATCTCATCACATGCTGTTGGGGGTCAGTCTTCCCTTCGTAGGTCGGAATAGTTGGCATGTTAAACTTCCTGGGGTACTTGGCTTGTAGAATAGTATCTATGAATGGAGTATGAGTCCTAGATATCCCCCAATCATCATTAGTCAAGCCTTGATTTTCTCTCATTAGTTGTCTAACCATAGCCGATAGGTCCGGGGTTTGTATGGAAGATGGCAGGTTAGAATCTTTTCTACGAGATCGTTCTGGTTGGTGTCTCCTCTGTTGGCGATCTACCAAACGTGTATCCTGGGTACCAGCTTCATTAGGACCTTGGTGGGCTAGCCGTCCATCTTTCATTCGTGCTCCAAATTCTAAGTTTCCTGCTCTAGCTTGGGTATGATTTCCTTGATGTTAGTGAGGTGCCATCGCCCCAGGTAAGGAACCTGGACCATCCCTGATTGATCGATCAGCAACACCTACTTATGTTGTTTCAGTTCTGCAGCGTCTACACTTGGGGGGTTCATCAGTTGAAGTCGAGCTGTCGAATGAGGAGTAGGGAGCAGGGCTACCTCCTGTGTTCTGATGCTGTTGTTGAGTAAGCTAAGTCATGAGGTTGGCGTTAGCTTGAATTTGTTCGTTATGTAGTCTCCTGCTTTCCATGAGTTCCATCATTAGGTCATTGAACTCCTTTCTAGTGACAACTTCCATTTGGTTTTGGGTGGCGACAGTCCCTGCGCCCGGATTAACTTGTTGATTGCTAGGTCCTACTTATTGGATGCTAGCGGTCTCATTGACGTCCGCGTTGTGCGAGGCTGATCGTGTATGAGGTCTTTCCATTGTAGAGTTATTGGTAGGAACTCTGAGTAGAATTAACGGACTTCCTATGAACGATTTGGACCTCCTTCGGGGGATTTCTTCAATCCAGTAGCTACAAAGTAGATCCTAATAACCTGAGAATGCGGCTCTCGGTGAAAGCACCAAAATGTTAGCACCAAAATTGATCACTAACGCCCAAAGAAAGATTTGTGTAGAGAGATTAATGAAGATAGGAAATTAAAATAGAGGAAGATATGCAGAATTAGTTGCAAAAACTAGAACACCAGATTTATAGTGGTTCGGTGTAACTGCCTACGTCCGCTTTGAGTTTAATCTTGATTACTTTTTCAAATAATTGAATACAGATACAATCCTTACACCAACAACTTGAATATAAGTTTTAATTGAAAATGAATGAGTCTTGAAAATGACAGAGTCTCCCCGGTGTTCTCGAAAAAAGGTCAATTTCGTTGTGCCCATGCCCTTTTATTTATAGGCAAAGATAGGCCGGACTTCCTTCACGGCCCATGAACTAGGTACTTCGGCCCGTAGTAAGTGACTTCGGCGCACCGAGCCAGGGATGCCGAACGACAGTTGCCGAGTGAGGAATGCCTATGGAGAATTATCTGGTCGACCATCGTGTGACTCAAAGTAACCTTCAAGAGAACCGAAGTAAGTAGTGAGTTGATTCTCGAAGCAGAGTCATGCCGATCCCCCTTGCTTTTCCATAGACTTGGTAACTTGTTAACACCTCTAATATGCACCAAGCCAGGTATGCCAAACTGTCATGACCGGGCGTAGTTGCCGAGAGACATTGACTGAGCCACCTTACTCTTCCCCTCTTGGCTGAACGCGAGTCTTCCCTCCAGTCCGAACGATGGCTTAACAGAACCAAACGTCGAGTCTTCCCTCCAGGCCAAACGATGTCTTAACATTACCGAACGTTGTGTCTTTCTTCTAGGCCGAACGATGTCTTAACAGCACCGAATGTCGAGTCATCCTTCTAGGCCGAACGATGTATTAACTGAACCGAACGACGAATCTTATTTCCAGGCCGAACCGCATTTGAGGAGGACTCAACAGGGTGTTCCTTCTTTTGTCCGAGTCATACATAAACGCTGCAACGTATCAAATATACCAAACCCTTTAGGTGTCCAGCCTCTGCAACTATTGTCTTTTTGCCGGTCCAGGATACCGGATAACACAAATCCAATGTCAAGTGTTAAACAACTAGCCTGATAACTTTAACTTGATATGTCATTAATAATCATAAGTTTGTTGCTCACTGTTTTTTAAATATTAAAGTTACTTTATGTTTCTTTCTTACAGACAGTAGATACATACTCTTTTTTGCATTTGATCGAAAATCGAAAATCAAATTATATGATTTCTCTGTCAAAATAGTTGCTTAACTCTGATACTTATCGACTGATAGTTTCATATTATTCCTCAGATTATTTCTACTAAGCCACAGACTTAAAATCGCTTCGACTGACTTCGAGACACTTGGTTGTTATGTGAAAATCCTTATTTAGAATTTTATATTTCAATACACATATACCCAAACTCAAATCGTGCTGGACGATAATTTTGCAAGTTAACTCCGAATTAACTTAAGTTCATTAAATGATGGACTTATTACGATAATTTCAACAATTGAAAGTTTCGATGTTATTCTTATCAATGTTTCTCACTTTATTCTAACTGCATTGGTTTTGTTCTTAAACAAATTTGTGGCTGATGGATTATATTCCTTCGTGTATAACTATCAAAATCATATTTTAATACTGCACTTAAAATATATTCAGGATTTGCGGACTTGACGTCATCCTCACCTTCCTCCGGCATACCATATGGTAGAGTCAATACTGCTAATGGTTTTATTGACATCGAGGATAAACTATTCCGGACATTATAAGAAATTCATAGTTTCTCTTTAATGTGTGAGAATACTCATTAGACATTATAATATGATGTGCCTGTTTAGGTTTGGTTAATTTCATTTCATCCCTCGTTAACAATTTTATCTTTGGACCACTTCCATCTATTTTATTACCAATAATTTCTAAAAGAAATTTCTTCATCATGAAGTTAGAGTTTCTTGAAACAACAATTATTTCTCAGTGCAACTAAAAAAATACTCATAACATTTATAAATTTCCTTTATATATGCAACTGATTTGGTTTAATTTCATGAAACTTATGTTTAACATACAAAATAATCAATCAATATTGAATGGTCCCAAACTCTTTTGGGATGGTCCATACAATATCCTCCATAAACAATTATTACGTAATGTTTCTTGACTGACATAATCTGTCAACTCCTTGACCTAGGATATGTAGGGGTTTCCTACAAACTCTTATCTTATATGATATCGTAAACTATGATTTACATGGAATTAATTTTAATCTTATGTACTACTCTTAAGTACATGACCTAACAGAAAGAAGTTAACCATACTTCACTCATTGTCAATCGTACTTTATTCAGCAAAGTCTGGTTACTCCTTATCGATGCATCATTATGTATCATAGGAAGGAGTGACTATTGAGATCTAATTCTTATTCAATTTTAGATATATTTGGAACTCTTTTCAATATACTCACATATTCGATCAAATTGAATCATTTTATTTTCTTTTGCACATTACATTACTTATTTCCATTTTATATACTATAAACTTATTATAGAAAAACAACGTGTATCAAAAATACACGTAGATTTCAACGTTAATTCAGAATTTTAATGAAGCATATAGAAATGTTTTGATGTCATTAGACTTACGACTGCTTACATCTATATGTACTCATCAACTCTTACATCTCTCCCGCAGAAAGGGTGTTTTTCGTTTAATCATTTGAGATGTAATTCGCTTATACCATATGATCCATAATCATGTGATTAAAGAATTATTTCTAAAAAATATGGTTTAGTCCATAATTTCAAAATAATTGTAAAAATTAGATACTTTTGTATTTTCTAATGCATTACTTTGTTATGAAACAAATACCATTATTATAGATTTATCTTATAACGAATATTCATAATATTCACATTGAAATAAATCCATGTTTATTTCAGTAAATATAGAAAAATTTTATTAATTTATAAATAATATTTGGTATATTTACGAATTTTTTTCCGTAACTTGATGTGACCACTAAGAAGTGTAATATGGTATGCTCTCATTATCATCGCTATTAATATAACAGCGTATGAAATATAAAACTCCATTCAACCACTTATTACGGGATTTTAGTTTATTCAACGAAACTAGTTTACAGTCGAGAGTTCTAGATCAAATATCTTAAACTCGAAGAAATATCTTTTATAGAATACCAATTTTTACATGAAAATACATGTAGAATAGAAACAATATTTTTCATTTCATACTAAATATCTTTTAGTATTTTATACAGGACTTGTTTTCAATGTTTCTTCATAGAGCAAAAGTGACCATTCACTCTCCTCATCCCAGTGTGCCTTGAGTTGCATCCACTCTCGTACATTCGCTTTTCTTTCCAAATGGTCAAATCATTCAAAAGGAAACTCTTAAAACAAGACCATAACGAACTCTTTACAAAAGTGTATTTAGTCATCCTTAATATTTAAGGATATTAAATAAGTTAAACTTTCACGTAAACTAATAAAAATAAAATTTCAATGATCGAGTTCTAGGTGTATTTTGTAGCTTTTTGTCTAGTGCTACATTTTACACAATAAGATTCTTATTACAATTGATCATATTGAATGTATGATCTCACATCATGTTTTACTTGCTCACTTCGATGGACTAATTTCATCGAGGTTTCGTACGTACATTACTAATTGCCACATTTCACCATATAACATCAATATGTGATCAAATATCGGTCGAATAATCATATCCTTGTATTGCTCTTAGAGTTCAAAACTCATAGGAGACCATACATAGTCTTAAACAAATAAACATCTTGGTAATCAAAGTATGAATGTTTTAGTAGCCGTGTAGTTAGGCGTCTGCATAGGTCTTGAGGTGACAACATGCCAAAAGATTTATTGGTAAATATATTTTATATTTTGATGTTAATCTTAGTTCGTTAATTTGTATTTTTTAATATTTCATCAATTATATTAATTGTACAAATTTATTGAATAGATTGGTTAAATTATACATTACACATGTTCTTTTTTTTTGAAATGGTACTTTATATAAAACAAATCCCATGGCAATTTATCACGTGTCAATAAACGTTCGAATCACGCTATGCAAGTTTCGAGCTTGTGACTTCTCGCACTAAAGCCAGATCACTTAACTATCTAATAATATTATTATATTATTAGATAGGCTAAATGTTACATTTCATGTAACTACCCGGAATTCATCGTTTTAATTTATGAATATTTAATTTAATTTAAATATTCAATTAATGGATTTATTAGATAAATAACCCTCTTTTGAATTTATAATTAGCAATAGAAAATTTATATTTAAAATTTGGTTTGCATTAATAAATAGTTCGTTGGAAAATTGAAAATGTGACCGAAACACAATTTTTGTATTTTTAGCTTTTATTGAATAACAAGTATTTTAAGTTATAATACTTTGATTTTTTTTAAAACAACTTTTAAATATAACATACTTTATTTTCAAATGTATATATATTAATTATATAAAGTATTTAAAAATGTAGAATATTATTTAAAATTCAAATAAAAAAGAATAACGTGACATGATATGAAGCTTATGTGTAAAAGTGGGTTTAGTACATGGGATTAGCCTAATATCCTCTATATTTTCAAAAAGCAACCTCGTTACCCAATGTACACTTACATATGCGCACTATGATGGTTAGGAGGAAGTTATGTTTGAGTTGAAAATGATATTTTATTTCATTTATTTATTTTAATTCATTGATAAGCCTCCTTATACATATACACCTACATCTTCCCTCATTCTTGTTTCTAACTTAGATTACTTTTCTCCAATTTCATCTTTTAGTTCAAACTCCATTTTTAATCTCCTCTTCTTTTTAAAATTTTAAAGTTTAAAAAAATCTCATCTTTATTTAAAGATCCTAATTTTAGTTCAAGATTAGATCTTAAGAGCTTAAAGCAAGTTTTCAACAGCATGGAACAAGAAAAATGAGATTTTCTACACCTTGTTTTAAATTATTTGAATGTTGTTTATCTTGTTTAGTAATATCGTTGATTTGAAACCATGTTTGAGAAATGATGTTAAAAATTATAACTTGGGTAGATTTGGATGGTAATAGGAAAAAGTTGTTACTGTAACATGATATTTGTTCTTGTATTTCTAACTTTCATCCCCACTTCACCTTATAAAATCATCTCTCTCGAATCGTCTTAAATTTTCAATTGCCATAAACTACAAAATTTTATGTTTTGAGCCATAATTTATTTTAAAAAAAGCCGTTGAATTTTTAATCGAGTATTTTGTGAAATATTGTAAAATTACAATAAGTAGTTCAAAATATCAGTTTTTCGTCGACCACAAATCGACGAACGACCTATATATTCTTGATCAACGTAGCGAATCTTGATTTTTAGTGGTGTTTCATAATTTTTAGAGTTGTGGTTTGGTAGAATTTGTTTTTGATCATATTTGGGTTAAAAAGAAAATTCCGGCAAACCATGGTGGTAGGGCCCGGCGTAATCCGTGATGATCGGGGAAGTGAATTTTGGTCGCGTCTTGTTTTCTTTGAATGACCTGAAGCTCTCGGCCATGGAGGCCAAAACGAGAATTGAAGGCGCTAGGGGTAGTGGAGGCAGGTCAGCTGAGAAGTGCAGGTGATGGCAGGGTCACGGTAGCTGTCGGAGCAGTGGTGCACCGTGCATGCATGCACATGGATGTGCATATCCTTCTTGTTTCCATTTTTTCGAAATCGTGAGGCTATATTGTATTCATTTCTTGTTCTTGGGGAAGAAGAGTGCCTCGAGCTACATCTGTGTGATGGGTTTTGGGCCGTATGGGCCCGTTTGGGAGTGTTGGCATATTAGTATAATATATACATACATATAAAAGAATTTTAACATTGAAACTTATAAAACCATTATTCTTCTTAGAATCCGATTGGCTCGCGGTTTCCAGCGTTGAGTTCATATTTACATATTGAACACACCTATATAATCACTTGATCCATTTGTTGCAGTATAATTTAATGGTAAATTGATACTGGCAATGTTTAATTACATCATTAGTAATTATAATTAATCTTTGACATCCTATTAGCAGAATAAAACACAGTTCGGCTATACTTAAGTTGAATTGAGTATATTGGACATTTATTTAGCAGAATTAATCATTGTTCTGCTACTATGTAAATTTGGACAGTTAATTACATGCATGTTGAATTATATTGAGTTATTATCCATCGATTGGTCGTATTAAATTTATTTACATAGTTGTGATTATGTAAATATCTATGTTGTGACTTGAATGTCGTTATCAAATATAGTGGTAGCCTGTTTATGTACCATTAAGATTGCAATGCCTCTTTCCAAATTGGACAAGTTATGGCTTTAAAATCAAATTTGAGTTTTATAACAATTTAAAGTGAATTGTTAAGTTAGTCAATAATGTTTAAATTTGTTAATTATTTATGATTTATAGTTAATTTAAATTAATGATGTTCAAAATTAATTATTATTTAAATTAATAAGGTGAAGTTAAGTAATATTTAACTAATAGTGATTTAAGTTAATTATCCATTTGATTATTAATATGTTAAGTTAATTATTATTTTAAACTAAAAGGGTTTTAAGTTTATTTCTATTAAAATAATAAAATGTTTAAGTTAATTATTATTTAATTAATAATTGTTTGATATTAATTATTATTTTAATTAATATTGATTAAACTAATTAATTCTTTTAGTTAATAACGTCTTAAGTAATTAATGATGTTTAAAGGTTAATTAACTATTTTGAAGTCAAGGTATTTAGGTTAAATAATTACTTTATTAACAAGGTTTAGATTATTTAATTACTTTATTAGAGGGTACTTAAGTTGATTAACTACTTAATAGTGATTTTTAAACTTAAACAATCATTTATGAATTGTATTTAAAGTTAATCAATTAATTTAAAAATGGAGTTTCAGTTAATTTAGTTAACTTAAGAATATGCTTCTAAATAAACAAATCTCTTTTTAGAAAAGGGTTTTAAGCAAATAAGTTTGTTTTCTAAAGAAATATATTTTGAAAAGAGATCTTGGATTTTGAAAAGAAAGATTGGGTTTATAAAGTTTTGATTGGATCATTTATTTTAACCAAGTTATGAATCAAATATATAAGAGCTTCTTAATTTTGGTGGTAGAAAAGCAATTCCCTACTTAACACTGAGAGACTAGTTGTTTAGGGATTCATAATTAATTGTGTTTCAAAGACTTATAATTTGATCCGTTAAAAATGAATTTGAAATAAGAAATATTTCTTAATTGGTTTTTGAATATATTTATAATAGTGAGATAAGTATATGAATTATTTTAAGTAGATAATCAAAGGGATTTAATTAATAAGAAATTAATAAAATGAGATTTAGTTAATAAGAGATTAATTAAATTGGGCTTAGTGGTTTTCATGAGAAATTAAACCTATGTTTGGATTGTGTGTTTATTTGATAGTTAATTAACCGATTATCAAATCTGGACCAAATATAACTTCGAAAATATCTAGGAGAAACACTTGAGTTATAAAACACAGTCATCTTCGATAACGCTATATTGTGCATATAAATCTCGTTTTTTTTCTTCTATGGCAAATGATGAGGAAATCTGTCCACTAATGGTTAAGATTTGATCTCCGCTCTTATCTTAAGGTTTGATCTCCGCTCTTATCTTTTGTTTGATTATTTTCGAATGAACCGGGGTTGAGTTTATCAGAAATTATTGAATGTTGTTTCGAAGAGACTAAGACTAGGTAAGAATAAATTATCCGAAAACCACTTCGATCCAACTTAAGAATTGTGTTAAAACATCTTAAAGAGTATGAAATCGAAGATGGAGCTTTTGAAGTGCAAGAGCTACTTGTTATTAATCTTGAGGGTGATTTCAAAATGAATGTAGTAGATGTAGTGCCTTCGATTTCGTTCAGTTCCAGAACGAACTTGCATGGACGAATGATGGCATTCATTATTGCTTGGAGGATAGTGTTAGCATTCCAAGTGGGAAGTGTTAAAGGTAATCATAACCTCAAGCCTCATCAACCCGGTAAATGACTAAAGCAGGTTTATGCAGCAAGAGTAAGTGATCGCTCCCATTAGAGTATGATCATTCCTTATCTAGAGTCGATACCTGTGTATGTTTCGGGGCCTATTATGGTTGTTTGATCGCAACCAAGGGTGATCATATTCGACGCTATCCATTGAGGGGTAGGGCCGTCTTGAGTAGCAGAGGTGCAAATTAAGTCAGCCTCGTGTATATTTTATCTAGAGATGTATGGATTCGATGGGTAGACCCTTACCATTTCATAGTTGGAATCCATTTTCCAATACGAGCTTGCAGATTTAGTTGTACACCTATTATGCTGGAAGTTAATAAATGTAACAATTTCGGCTATAATTAATATTTATTTGTATCCTAGACACTATTATAATATCACTGGATTTTCTATTGAAAATGTTTTGGTTATCGTAAGGTAAAAACCCATCCGTGTTTATGTGCGGCGTGGTCTTACGAGTTACCTTTGATTTTAAATGGCTTTACAAGTTATAATAATAAAGTTCATTGTGATTTGAGTTCTCATGCTGGTTTTACCAGACTGATCCGTGCGTTGTTTTCTTATAATGCTTAGGTCAAACCAGAGCATATTTCCAGATTAGCTTTGGATGCTTTGGAGCTCAGGAAACGAGCTGGATGCCTAAGACATATCTCTCTTATATTACTTTTTATTTCCGCTGAATTGTTGTCGTGTTTTATCAGTATTTGTAAGGACGTGCTGTTATAACTGTCCAAGCTGATGATGGATTGGTGTCGTGCTCTGATTTATTTATGTATATTGAAGTTGAGATTTTTCTTGTATAACGATCATTTTATATTATAGATTATTTGATGTGTTGCCTGTTATCTAACAATCTGTCTTTCCAACACTCCCGTGCTCGGCACGTGAATACCATGAATGTAATAGTGTCGATTCCTGAGGTTCGAAAAGACAGATCGTTGCATTTCGTTTAACTAACAAGCTCCCAATAAATTTTTATATTTCTCAAAACCTTAAGAGAAATATAGAAGTCTTTCAACTTGTTTGGTGGTTGCTAGGACTCGCATGCTTTGGGATTCTAACCATGAGGAATATTAACAAATCAGAGGTCCGCATACGATGTGTAACATTTTATTGATTGTGTCACATACAACTCTTAATCCGTGGTCTTTGTCCTAATCTCATTTCACCTTTAAGGAATATCAACAAATCAAAAGAGATTATTCACTCATACTTCGTAACTGGTAACGCAAGTTGCAATAAGGCTTTAACAACGGTCATCTAACCATCGTAATATGCGATAATAGGGTTGGAGCATTTAACAACTATTTTAAACCATTATGAATGACAGTTGTAATATAAGTATTTTACAACCGTTTATACAGTTGTATAAAGTCTTTTACAACTGTTTTTGTATGTTGTTAGAAAAATGCAAAAAATAAAATAAAAATAAAGCATTTGTGCAGCGCACACTGGTGGATTTAATATAATTTTACAACTAAAGCTAACAATGTACAACAACAAAAATCATCCACATTTACTAAAAATAACAAGAAATTTTCACATTCCAAGAAAACTAAAATGATCCATATATTCACACTATTCATAAACTCTTAGCATAGTCACATCATTCTATTACTTAAAGAACTATTCACACTAGAATAATTGATAAATTCGTATGAAACCTAGAGTAAAATACAGTAATAATGATATTATCTAATAGTTTTCATCTTTTCAAACACATTTTTAGTTGATGGCAATATCAAATATCAACTTGCAAGTGCTCCACAGCCTCTTTCTTCAAGTCACATAATGTCACCCAACTTGGATGAAGAATCTTAAAATAGTACTCCGAGTAACCAATCTGGTAAACAAATATAGGTTTATACATAACAAACACACACTTACCTCATACATAATATGCTATAATAGAAAAACCAAGTGGTTGTAACGGGATGGTCCATTACCTTCTGTCTCCGTGAAGCTGCCAATCAATTTTGCAAAAACCCTCCAATTAAGAGAGAGACCAGGTGATCTCCTCCTGGGTGCAACGAAATAGAAATGATAATGCATCAATCATCTTTGTAAATTTTCAAATAAAAGTCAGTGTTGAACCTTCTAGTCCACTTTCACGATGCTACAATTAAAAGCACTTAGTTGTTTTTTGATACTCGCTTCTGTTGAAGTTGAATCAAATGAAAGGTAAACAAAGAAATATGAAAAAGTCGTAAATAATACCGAACGAGAGTCGAATTTATCTGTTTATATCAGATAGCAGCTGCAGCAATATCATCCCAACCAGAAGTTTAGTGGCAACTTCTGTTGGATCTGCTGCTGTATCCCATGATCCCATCCATCTACTACAGGCGCTGGATCTGCCCAGTCATCCCCAGTAACCGCTGCATGAACTGGAGTTAGAACATGTGCATTATTCCAATCTGCACTAGCACCACCCCATCAATCTGCTGCTCCCATCCCTTGATAATCTGCATCTGCACTGTAACCAGGACCAGGCAACACTGCTTCAGCTTCTTCATTTTCCTTTGCCTCTTTTAGGTCTTTATAGAAGAACAAATCGACCATCGAATCCTACTTGTGTCCAGGAGCTATAGCACCACGCATCTGAAGCACCATTGTAGCTAACAACCAAAAAAGGCATCCAATACCGTATTTACCATTGTTATTTGCTTTTATGCCGATATCGACATGCCTTGTTGGTGAATCATGCCTCATTGGTGAATCGGTATGACAAAAAGCAATAGTTGGGATATTTCCAAGGGGTGCTTCCTTGATTGGCAGTTGATCATTTCTAGGGTTAATAAAAATAGGCAGCCGAGGCTCAGTGAATGATGTTTGTAGCTGATGATGAAGGTGCCAGCTGCGTGCCTCCCAGCTATAGGGTGGCCTCCAATGTATTGCGCACACTTAGAATGGCCCTCTGACCATATGGCATTGAAGATGAACAATTATATCTGGAGGGTTCTCAATCACAACAATTACCCTCGTGGCAAAATAGAGCGTATCCCATGTTTTCCCAAGGCCGATGATGAAGTCAGATCTACGCTTAAAGACGTATCACTCCGTTAGAAAGTCCAGTTCTTTGGTCCAAGATGAACATTGGAGGTAAGCATTATCTACACATCTTGTTCTTTCGGGTTAAAGAACAAGCCACCATAATTATTTTCCTTTATATGAAAGAAAATGCCTTGATCGCCCTAAGGTTTTTGACTGAATTGGCTTGCCTGAACTACATATAGTTGAGCATGACAAAGCAATCATCACACAGAAATATACACCGTTACATAACCCAACTTCCATCAACTCTAAGTAGCTTGTTTGGAGCACCCAATACAACAATGTCCATCCTAGCCTGACGAATGGCTCCATCACACATCGCACATGGTTCAAGCGTCATAATAGTGTGGTTTGCTGGATATATTACCAAAATAATTTTAACCAAAATAATTTTAAGAGTTATGTGTATGTGTCATTTTTACTCTGTATTTTATATGTTTAACTATGCATCTTAGTGCTAGAAACATATTTGGTAAAGGCATTACAAAGCGACTTGTCTGTGTCATAGATGGGAGATATACTAGTCTTAAATATGAATTGATCGTTTGCACACATAATTAACCATATTTCCCAAATTTTTATTTCAAAAACACATTAAAGCCTAATACTAGCGCAGAACCTTTGCAAATGCAACTTGGTATAACATTGTTTTGATAAAACTAAAAAATAAAAACCATACATCTAGATTATCCTTCCTATTTTACGCACTTAAGAAATACATGTTCAAAGTTAGTGTGAAGGAACACGATAAAATTTGATGTTTTATGCATCCAAGAGGACGATTGGAATTTTGAATGATATAGTGCAGTTATATGTTTGGCCTGTAATTCACTTATATCACAAGCACCTTACACATTTATTTACTGGCAATGCTGATCTAACCTTCCAAGCTCATTAATCAAGAAATCTATTCTACTTTCCATAACCCGTAGCATAATCCACACTTTGACAGCCATGATTTTTCAATACGAAAGAGCATACATATGAAACATACAAATTCCATACATAAGTAAAATGGGAGTAAACTCGAAAAAAGTAAAAGTGGAAGTAATATCGCGAGGCGCCGGGACTTAAGGATATTAGAAGCCTGACTTGTACAAATCGTTTCAGCATGTGCAGTAGAATCTCTCAACTCGTCCACTCTGTGCATGATTAAAATGTAAGTTGCTGGACAATTATACAATCTAATTTAATATAATCAAATGCACAAATCATAACAGATTGCCGCTATGTTAACCCACAACCTGACAAACAAAAAAAACTGTAAAATAAATAAATTGATTTAAATTGTAACATTTAACTTGCTTTCAATGACTAGCAAAACGCAAAGTTGTTTGGACAGATGAATCTAAACTTAGAAAGTTTCTGGTGTAAAAGATGAAATAAGTCATTAGCATTTTTCTCTTCCTTATTGATTATCAATTTATTTGCTACTTTCAATGAAAAAATATAAGTTGTTACCAAACATGTCAAACACCCTCTTCATCCAGTTTATCAATTTTGAATGGTGTTCTTTTGACCAACCACATATAAAATTTAGCTAATATTAATAAACAGCCCTTAAAACCAATAACATAAGCAAACAATAAAAATACAAACAACAAAACTAACCAGTGATTAAATCCTCTAATGAAGGTTGTGACGAAGTAGTGCCGATATTAGTAGATGTTTCTTTCGATTTTATTGTTTGATTAGTATCAGCCTCTGGTGCATCTGCAACGATCATAGCTTGATCCATTATAGTTAGTCAAAGCTTAAATTATATCAAAGTGATTACTTGCCTTGATCCTGCATATATGAATCCATGTTTGAGTGTTGCTTTAGAAGAAAATAACATGAGAAATTTTTACGTGAGTTGATTTCTGCAGAAAGTCCAAGTAATACATTTGTACAAACATGTGGAATGTGTGGACCAATACAAGCTGCATCTTCCAAGTTCTTAATCAAATTAAGATGAGCGATGCAGGAAAAAAATTGATTTAATTCAACTTGCAAATTGCAACCACGAGCAAGTATCTTCCTATTCTGAACCAAAACAACACCAGCCGGAACCTCCCTTGAATCTGCAGCCTTCTTAGCTTCCAAAAGAGTTGCTCTCATCAAATGTTCATCAACCAGTCGTTGCTCTCTTTGTCACTTAAAATGCTTCTTCCCATTCTTCAAATTGTATTGTCATAACTTGTTTGCTTCTCTGAAGTTTTCTCCTATTCACTCCCCCTTCACTTTCCTATTTATTAGTAGTCTCTTATAGCTTAGGTAGTTCGCTACTCGGCATGTTAACGCTTTCGATTCCCAGAACTGATGAGGGAGTCAATGCAGTTGTCAAAGTAAATGACAGAGTGAATGTACAGTCGGTTCGATAAAGCTTTGAAAATTTTATTTCGGTTGGGAGAGGCGGGGAGAGGAGTGGCGTGGGACTTGAATTTGGGGAACGAGGCTTTCGTGAAGGAAAGAATTGCGTATTGAGTTTGAACTGGCCGGGGCCTGAATTTTTCTGAACAGCAATGGCAAGTACATGTATTATTCAACACACACCCCATCAAATGAATATGATTAGAAAAACACATAATGTTAAAAAAGTATTAAACAAAAATATGAAATTCCCAAAATTTAGATTTACTAAATAAATGGAATATTTTCAAAATTGAACCTAAGGTAATATACCAATTAGGTACGCTGAAAAAACTCGGTTTAAAACAAGTAGTTAAAAGAGTAAATTTCTCTAGATAACGACCAAATAATAATTAAACTATTAAGTGAAAAAGATTTATAGCCTTATAGACTAACACATAAATTTATTCACATAGGTTTAATACAAATTGTATTTAAACCTTTAACTCTTGAAGGACTGCCAGAAAGCTTTATAGCTGCTCTAAGAGATGGTAGAAATTTAGATTGGAAAAAATCATTAATGAGATTAATACAGTCAAATCTGGCACATGGTCAGTCTTTTTTAACGTTTATCCAAATTTACAACTCTCTTTTTCTGATATTAATATTTTAGAAGGTATTACTTTAAATGTTAAAACTCATGAATATAATTATATTGCAGGATCCGAAGTAATGTGTATTTGCTATATAATTTATTATAAACCTTTATATACTCTAGATCCCCAATGTAAATTGGTTGATAAACCTTTAAATGAAACTATTTAAATAGAAACAAATTTTAGTCAGTCTAATATAACTACAAGAAGGTCAATAAAATGGGAGGAAATTCCTCTTCCAGAAATTTAAAAAATAGAAAGAGCCGTTCCTTCGCAACCAATGACAAATAATAATATTACTAATATCATACAAACCCTTGAAGGAATTATTCAAATGTAAACTGACAATAATCTTTCTAGACCTAGTTTTAGTAACATATATTTATTAAGAACAAAATCCTTTCACTCTCATATTTCACTTTTTGATTATACTGTTGAATCTCCATCAAGAATGTCCACATCTCAAATTAGAGAAACGGAAAGAAAATCGTTTAATGATGGATCTTTAAAGATAAAATTGTAGAAAAATTATATATAAATAGAAATAATATTATTAAAGGTATTTATAACAATCAAAAAGCGGATATAACCGAATCAGAAATGAATTTCTCTATCTACTGGATTATATAACTAAAATAGATTTTAGCCCTGTCTCTCAGGCCAGACAAAGAATTAAATTTGAATTTAATCTTTCAAAATGAGAACCATTTAGGAAATGGTTTTTTAAAAATATTTCAAAAGAAGAACATAAATATTTTCAAGAAGAATTCTATAAATTCACAATTGAAAGAAATATAATGTTTTCCTTTATCTCTTGTTTACAGCAAATTATATTGAACAATATATTTCTGTAATAGAAAGAGATTATAAAGTGTCAAATGGAAATCTGCTAAAAGCAGTATATCCTCCTCAACAATCTTTTCAAATAGAAAAAATGGGAAATACTTAAGTTTTAATGAATTTTCTAAGATATTAGAAAATAATACATTACAAATTACTCTAAGACAAATAAACCAAATATTTACACAACAAAATTATGCAAATCTTTATTTAGCTGTTATTGGTGAACAAATTACTTCATTGTATAAAAAAATAGAAAAAAAATACTGATATTAATAATATATAACTGAAGAAGTAAACGAAGTGATTGCAATTCCAAGCCTTCAACCACCCCTAGAAATTAAAGGTTTAAAGTTAAAAACAGAGTCAGAATTAGAAAAGGCTTTTAAATTAAAATCCGAATCCGACTTAGAAAGATTTATAAAGGAAGAATGGATAATCTCAGATTAAATACTCTTGAAGAAGTATCTTCGAAACAAAATAATAGCTACCACACAACCCAAGATGAGATAAATAAACTTGAAAAATATGCATATAAGCCTTCTCAAAAATTATTTTACTATATGAGACCTTCTCCTATGGATACTTTACCTTAAGAACCAAATTTTATTAGTAAAAATAGTTACAATGGGAAAAGTATATATGAATGGAACATTGACACATTCAATGAAAAACAAATATTTAATGCAGCTCATCGTATGTTAATGTATAATACAGTTTGCAAAAATAATAGCATTTATGTTGTTGCCGTTGCAAGAATGATAGTCGCTAGTTGTACTGGCCAACTTAAAGGATGGGGGGGGGGATAATTATCTTTCTACATCTCATAAAAATGAAATTTACAACACAGTAAAATAAGAAGATGGACAAATGGTCCAAAATGCTGTATATACTTTAATAGTTACTATCTAGAACATTTTATTGGAAGAGTATCAGATAATAATGAAAGTGTTCGTACACTTCTACAAAATTTAAGGTGTAAAACATTAACCGATTTTAGGTGGTATATAAAGATGCGTTTTTAAATAGAGTAATAGAATTACCAGAGAGTAATAGCTCTCATTGGAAATCAAAATTTATAGATGGACTCCCCTCCTTATTTGCAAAAAGGGTAAGAAAGTCTCTAAGAAAGGATAAAATAAATATTCCTTACAAAAGTTAAACTTATGGTAAGCTTATTGGAACATGCATCCAAGAAGGCTTATAATTATGCAATGAAATAAAATTAAATCAACAAATGAAACATCACAATTTAACTTAAAGGAATCAATTAGGATAATTTTGTAGTCTATTTGGGATGGATGTTCCAAAGATTAAAAAGCCTCATAAAAAAGGTAATAAATTTAAGGAATCTTTTAGAAAAAAGAATTTTTTTTATTCTCATTAAAAGATAGAACAAAAAGCTCAAAGAAAAGAGGAACGATTAAATAAAAAGAAAAATAAAATTATTCACTGTTATAAATGTGGAAAAGTTGGACATTATGCTAATAGATGCAAACTAAAAAAGAAAATTGATAGTTTACAGATTCATAATGAATTAAAGGAACATTATTAAAACTTCTGCTAGACTCTAGCTCGGAAAATAATTCAAAAAAAGAATCTGAAAATGATTCAGATTATTCGGTTACTTCTGAAATTTAAAGGTTTTAAAGAGAAATCATCAGAATCTGATGAATGATGTGAACCTTGTGGACAGGGAAAGCCCTGTCTAAACCCAATAATAGAAAGAGAAGATGAAAATGATGAATTTTATAATATCCTCTCACAATTCCAAGATTTAAATATAAATGTATTAACTAATAATAATATTATAGAATTTTTAAAATTAGTTAAGGTAACCAAAACTGAGATAAAAAATGATAGATCAAATGGAAAATATTCCATAAACAAGCAAAAATAACGAATCATTAACAGAGACATTTCAAAATATCGAAAATTCTAAAAATCCATATTCTATGAATGAAGTTCATAAAATTTTAAAAGAACGACAAAAAATTGAATATCCTACTACTATAAAAGACCTTAATAATGAAATCAAAAATCTTAAAAAGGAAATCCAAATCATAAAAAATGAAAATAGAAATCTTGATTATAGAGTCTCTTTTTTAGAACAGTTAAAACAAATTATCCCTATTGAAAACAATCAAATAAATTGTTCTCAAGTAAAACTTCCAGAACAAGAAGGATTTCTCTCAAAATTGGATATTGTAATATCCAAAACTTTTTTATTAAAATAACCCTTTTAATTGATAACCATTTAAAAGGGAGTTAATTGCACTTATAGATAGTGGTGCAAACATGAATGCGATTCACGAAGAAATAATTCCAGCTAGGTATTTTCATAAAAACACTAATTCATTAAGTCATGCAGGCGGAGGAAAACTTGATTTTAAATTTAAATTACTACATGCTTATATATGTAAAAATAAGACTTGTATGTATACCTATAAGCTTTTTACTAGTAAAATATATTACTAATCAAGTCATACTTGGAACACCATTTATAGATAAAACCTATCGTATAACAAATATTGATAAAAATGGAATAAAAACGGTATTTACAAAGACAAGACTATTACTTTTGAATTTATAACTAAACCCTTTACAAAGGTCTTACATGAAATAAAAGATCTTTTGACACAAAAGACCTGACATTTAAATTATCTAAAACAAGAAGTTATTTCTCTTAATATAGATGAAAAATCCAAAATTACAAGAAAAAAAAATGATTTATAAAAAAAATTTCTATAGAAATTTGTAATAACCATCCAAATGCCTTTTGGGATAGAAAGAAACATATTGTTAATCTTCCATATGAAGAGAACTTTGATGAAAGAAAAATCCCTACTAAAGCAAGACCATGTCAAATGAATTCTGAATATCTAGAATTGTGTAAAAAACAAACTGAATCGTTATTACAAAAAGGTTAATAAAACCATCCCAATCACCTTGGTCATGTACTGCATTTATGTAAATAAACATAGTGAACAAGAAAGAGGGGCATCTAGATTAGTAATAAACTACAAACCTCTAAATAAGGTTTTGAAATGGATTAGGCAACCAATTACTAATAGAAAGGATTTACTAGATAGGCTATATGATTCTATCATATTTTCTAAGTTTGATTTAAAATTTGGCTATTAGTAGATCCAAATTTCAAAATCTGACCAATACAAAACTGCTTTTAATGTCCCAATTGGACATTATGAATGGACAGTAATGCCTTTTGGTTTGAAAAATGCACCTTGGAATTTTAGAAAATAACGAATGACATTTTTATTCCATATAGTGAATGTTTAAATTGATGACATTCTGGTATTTTTAAAAAATATTGAAACACATTTTAAACACTTAAATATTTTAAAAGAAATTATTGTTCAGAATGGCTTAGTAATATCAAAAGCAAAAATGTCTTTGTTTCAGACAAAAGTGAGATTTTTAGGCCATAATATTGAAAAAGGGAAAATAATTCCTATAAATAGAAGTATAGAATTTGCTTCAAAATTTCCTAATATAATAACTGATAAAACACAGCTACAAAGGTTTTTGTGTAGTTTAAATTATATCCTCTTGTTATATTAATTTAGCCACAGATTGTGCCATCTTATATGAAAGTTAAAAAAGAATCCAGGCCCATGGACAGAACATCATACTAAAGCTGTTAAAATAATAAAAGAAAAGGTGAATATTTTCCTTGTTTAACGCTTTCAAATCCAAATTAGGATAAGATAATAGAGACAGATGCATCAGATCTAGGATTTGGTGGAATTTTAAAACAAACATGTCCAAAAACAAAACAAGAATATCTTGTCAGATTTCACTCAAGTAACTAGACAATAGTCCAAGGAACTATGTAACCATAGCCATGGAAATTCTTGCTATTGTTAAATGTATTTTAAAATTTCAAGATGATTAATATATTCAAAAATTTATTATAAAACCCGACTGTAAATAAGCTAAATATATGTTTAATAAAGATTTAAACATGATGTATCAAAACGGATGTTTTCCACATGGCAAGCTTACCTAGCGCCTTTTGATTTTGAAATCCTTTATAAAAAAGGTGAAGAAAATAGCCTTCCTGATTTTTTAACTCGTGAATTTTTGCAGGATAATGATCCCCGGAGGAAGGGGTAATTCCTCTTACAGAGGAAAAGGTAGAGGAAATATCCTCCTAGCCCAACATGAAAATAAAAAAACTATTTGCTGAAAATTTAACAGCCACTTTAGGGAATAATAATCCCAATGATCCTCTGTTCAAGGAAGTTTTAGAATTTAAAAAGAAACAAGGGGCTAATAGCCAATCTACCTCGTCATCATATACCAGCATAACTGGTAATGAAGACGTTAAGGAAAATATACCACTTATTCTGAAAACCCATATAGAGAAATCACACTGCTCTTAGAATTTGATGATGTAAAAAGGGAGAATGATCACTGGAACCTACTATAGAGGTACCTTGATACTTCACCATTTACTGTCACGACATATAAGCAAAGGACGTATTACGAGGCAATAATAAAAGCCTTCGAAACTTGTGAAATAACCCATTTCAATGCAGGTGACCCGAATGTTTATAGTTTTAGTAAAATAATTGTTAAAAGGCTGATAATGCTTGAAGAATGGGGTTTATACACCCTCAAAGAAAAAGAAATGTTTTTACCTTATAAGAAAATATCTATTAGGTATAACTACTGGAATTATGCAAAAGAACTACATAAAGTATTTCTCTATGAAAATAATAAACAAAAACATTCATAGTTTATAAAAATCTACGGGGAAGTTTGTAAACGACCAATACCTAATTATTTTATGGACTGGTGGACAAAATATGGACCACCACTTGATATTCTCCCAGGAAAATTAAAAGAATTATATACAGAATAGGTAGATGTTTCACCAAGATTAAGCAACCTTGAAAAATATCTAATGATATCAAGAGTAGGCCCACAATATTTCTTCATTGAGTTTTCTATTCCTTGGATTTGGAAATGGAAAATTAGATATACCAACAAAGAAGTTCCTTGTTTACATAGATGTTTCTTTACAAAATTCCGAGATAAATTAACCAGAATTGACAATAGTACAGGTCAAATATTTGTCTAAGAAATGATACCAGAAATAGAGAAAAAGATAGAATTATATCAGGAACATGAATCCATAATTCAGCATAAGGAAGCTTCAAGCCCGTTCCAACATATTATCAGAAAATTAAAAATGCGAAAAGGTACATTCACTAAAGAAGAAATTCTTTATGCCTATTTTACAGAAATAAAGAAGGATTTAATAAAAAACATTGGTAAGGAAGATGCAAATTCAGATACACTAATAGCTTCATCAAAAGCTAAAGACATAGCCTAGGAAGAACAATTCTCAGATCTAAATGATGGAGATTTTGCGGAAATATTCAGCAAATTGGAAAAGGAGGTCCATAATATGGGAAAATACAAAGGAAAAATGATTCTGGATTAAGAATGTTGGCAAAATAATAATTAATCTTTTATAAAGTAGAACAGGTGGCTGGATGCTTTTATAAAAAGCAGCGCAGGTGGCTAGTCTTTATAAAGTGGACTAATTGCTTTTATAAAAAGCAACACAGGTTGTAACAACCCGCATATTTGTCAATTTTTTATATTTAAATATTTTATTTAAATATTTTATCGATACTCGGAATTTAGTCCGAAAAGCTACTTTTCGCATACGGTCGAATTAGGACTCGGGACCACTCCCATTGAGTTTAAAATGCCGTTTGCGACCTTTTTGAGTATAAACTTTGATATATTTGGAGTTAGTCAAAAATTTGACCTTTTTCACATTGGGTTTGAGTTTGGGTTCAGCCCACTAGCCAACTTATACTCAAAACTGAAGCACTCTTCCCCATTCACCCTCACTTCTTCCTCTTTTCAGTTCTAAGGCAATAATGGTGGGAGAGAGTGGAAATTAAAACTCCAAAACCCTAGTTCCTCTTGCAACCTCAAATTCCTAGCTCCAAATTCAAGAGAACCCATTGGTAAGCATTCTCTTCTTCTTCTCCAACTTATTCTCTTACCAATTTCAGAAATTCCTAAACCTAATTTTGGGAATGTTCTTGTTTTGAGCATAGATTCAAGCTCATTTGGGTTGTGTTGAAGAGAGGTTGATTCTCCATTTGCTTTCAAGCTTCTTCTTGGTTGATTTTGTAAAAAGGTGAGATTTTTTTCTCACATCTTTGTCTATAATTATCTTCGATTGTTAGGTATGAATTCCTAACGTTTATTCGTGTGCAATTGATTTTGGTTTGGATCGATTTCGTGTATATTCCAATTTTTGGTGTATTGGTCTAATTTATGAAAATCCTATTATGGATATTTGGACATTGATATTTGAGGCGTATCGAAGAGCCGTTTAGGCTGGGTTGTCGTTCGACGTAATTCCTTAGTCATCGTCATTTGCTCGTTCGATCGTTTTCGATATTCGTTTGGCCATTTTTGGCCTAGGTTCAGGGAATGCCCTGAACCATTCATTCAGACGTCTGAAACGTAATATTCAGACGTCTGAATATTGTTCTGAGAAGATTTCCATTCCCAGATTCAGACGTCTGAATATATGGTTTCAGACGTCTGAATTGGTTCATTTGGAACCAGAAAGGAAATAGGCTAAAAAGTGCCTATTTCAGACGTCTGAAACACTTGATTCAGACGTCTGAATTGTGTTCTGGAAATCTTTATATTTCCAGATTCAGACGTCTGAACCACTTGTTTCAGACGTCTGAAACTGCAGTGTTTTGCCTGCTTGCCTATTTGCTTGAGAATTCCAACTTTAATCGATTCGTGATGATTCCCTTCTGTTATTATCACTTATTATCGACTTTGATGACATTTTCTTCGTGATTTTTGGGAATATCCATTTTGATGGATTCGGTATTGATTTCTTTGGATTTTATTCACATCTTCGAATGTGAATTTTAGTGATTGATTGTTCTTACAATCTTCTTTGTGATTTGTCACTTTAAAAATATAAAGGTTTTCTATACTAGTAGTAAATATCAAAACCCTTTCATCAAAACGATTTCAACACTATTTTATTACAAAGCTCGTTTTCTCAAACCGATTTCCAATCTATTAGTATATACAAACCTTTACCTCACTCGTATGAGAAATCTAATTAAACGACTTAGTAAAACAAGTGGTATGAAACGCTTGCGTTTACTTCGTCGGTTAATTCTTGGACTTGTTCGATTGAACTTCTTGTGACAATTTTCTAGTGGAGATCTACAATTTGTTCGTAAATATTTAAGTTAAGCTAGTGGTTATGGGACATGAAGCTAAGCTCATATATTTACTAGCTTACTGTAATTGACACTTCTTGATGATCATGACGATCATTTTTGTGATTTAGACTAGCAATGTGCGATGTCTCTTTGTCTGCGAGGGAGACTAAACCCCGTTTGTGTGAGTTTCAACTCACATATGTGGGGTAGCGCCCCATGGTCTTCGGGCCGTTCGTGTGTCAAAAATTAATGGCTAGCTACCATGAGATAGCGTCTCGTTCATGTGATACATATGTTGGTGAGTTTTCATGCTCCCGTTCTTGTGATAGGCCTCCCCCCTATTTTGTGTGATTTCTGGATTTCGTGTGTCGAATTCTGGAATTTTCTTCTTCACCTATTTTTGTGATTTCTATTGATATGATTTATCAATTTTTGTGCATAGGTGAATTCGTGTGTCATTGACTGGATTTCTTGAGATGATTTCTAGAATTTATGCTTCACCAATTTTCGTGATTTCCATTGATAAGTTTTATCAATATTTGTGCATTGGTGAATTTGCGTGTCATGGACTTTTGTGATTGACATTGATATAATCGTCAATATTTATGGTTTGGTGAACGAAATAAGGAGTATGACATTTCCTTTGATTCTTGTGTAGAATTTGTGATATTGATTAATCTTTTGTTGATTTTCAATTACTTATATATATATCACAGCTTGGCATTGTGATTATTATGTGCTTAGTCATATCTCTTACTCTATATCGTTTCATCTGATATTTATAGTTAGACTGATCCGTTTATTATTTTCTTATTAAATAATACTCGGATCAGACCGAGATGTTTCGGGTGCTTCTGCTTGACTTCTCCCCAGGGATTCATTACTCTGACTTTTGGCAAACTACGTAGAATAGTAGTTTATTTTGTTGTATACACTTGATATATAGACTCATAGTTGTATTCTTTTGTATAGCACGTGTTGCTATTCTTTTTATTATTGTGGATCATTTTTGACCACTACTCTGATATACACTTTCATGTGTTAGTTATATATTCATATCTTCTTCCGCCTTTGTGATATGAATTATCTGTGACTGATTTGTGTTATGTTTATTTCTGTATTTGTTTCCGAAGATTATTATAGCCACTGTGTAGTAGCTTTGAGTTTGTGTCGGTGTGTCGGATTTCCCTCTTGATAAAGAAATGCATGTTATATTATCTGACATACCGAGGCTCGCGCAAAGAAATTACACGGATGGTCGCTCCTCAACAGCCTTATTCTCCGTGCTAGCTGACAGCATTCACCCGTAGTGTTCTTGGCTAGCGTGGGTATAGAGGTGGGGCGTCACACAGGTGGCTAGCTGATAGAAGACAGATAAGCTACTCTAAAAATTCCTTTTCGGATTCAAAAATTTTGAAGTCCGAAGAAAAATGGATTTGAATTCCATTTCGGTTCCAACCTCAACTGTAACGACCCACCTTTTTGGACAGTTTAAATCGACAATAAACTACACGTGTCTAATTCAAACCATTCAAAAGGGAGGATTGTTAATGGGGTAAATAAGAAAATAAAAGAAAAGGAGGAAAAATAAGACACAAAATCTCGCAGCAGAAGGATGAAATATAATACAAAAAAATAAATACATAAATAGTTCATGAAACTATTTTCAATAAAATCGGAATTTACACTTTTTCAGGCAGAATAAGCAATTACTATAATAATAGTATATACAGTCCTCGACTCCGTCTTCGTCTTCAGAAATAAGTGTCTTCACTAAACTGAAATACTCGGTCTGACCCGAGCATGAAGTAAAACAAAAACACTCGAGTCATGAGTAACATTCTTACGTAAGTAGGTAAACTCAAGTGAAATGTAGAAATAACTCAATAAGTGAAATACTTAGGTTTAAATAAACATCATCTTTCACACTATAAATCGTTTCAGTTCAAATACCGACTTTATGTTCATTTCCAATCGATTTATTATTAAATCTAACTTCAGATTTCAATTTTTCTCTTAAAGCTATTAAGTTGTAAATCAAACAAGTTTAAATCCAATAAAAAAAATTGACTAAATTTCAATTTCATAATTTTAAGTTCAAACATAAATTTAAACTTATAATATTCCAATTTTATTTCTAAATCTATTTATTTAAACCCAAAATTGTTTTATATCGGGTATACATCATTTCAATCCAAAGTGATCTTTTTAAAGAGAACTTGAAGTTGAGAACAATAATAACATATATAACATAACATGTCACTGATCAACATGCGTGCATAATTAACAACTTAATATATATACATGCATAACTAACATATTACATGTGTTACATATCGTAAACAACATAAGTGAATATTTCAAATTCTAACATGTCATACACTAACATGACATATAAACATATAACACGACGTATATACAAGGAACTTGCAAGGTGAAATAACATGACATCTCATTTTTTTCAAACACAACACATTATTTACACATAGCATAGGTGACATATTATTAACATAGTGTGTATAACATATAATTTTATTAACTAACTCATTTTTTTAACAAAGCATATGTGACGTATTTCAATACAAGGCGTATAAAAATTTCTAACATAACACATTTTTTTTACATCTCTATGTGGCATACTAACATACATATGTTGAAATCAATCAAATCAACATAATATACTATTTGTGACATATAAAACAACATGTGCATGTGAATGTTATAACACAAGTTCAAGGGAACATAACAACATATATCACATATTCATATCTAAAGCAAACATTTCAATCAATGTTATTTACCTAACAATAAAAATGTTAATCGTGAGTGATTGCTCACCTTTTGAGTTTAGAGAGTTTTTGATAACACAAATTGATAGATTCTAGATGAAATCCAAACACGACAAGCTAACCAATCCTATCCATAGCAACAATCCAATAGCAAAGCAAATCACGACAACGCAAGTCGAACAAATTGAGTTTTTTTTAGAGAGATGAAGCAAAGGAGGAGTGATGCAGTTTGGCGTTTGAAGAGAGAAGGGATGGAGTTTGAAGTTTGAGAATTTGTGGATTTAGGAATTTTGAAGTTTTTGTATTTACGAGGAAGAAGGAGAAAGTGTGAGCATAAAGCTTCAGATAGAGCAATGAGAAACAATCTGTACATACTTTGGTTTTGTTCTCTAGTGGAAAACCAAAAGAGGCATGTATTTAATAAAAGAAAGCACTAAAACCAAAATGTGGAAATAGTGGCAGGTGTATTGAATAATAAGGAAATGAAGGGACCACTTAGGATTTAATTAATTGCATGTTCCACTCAATTAAATATAATAGCACCAAATATAGTTTTTATACTCCCATTTTAAACAAATTAACATATAATAAATAAATTTGAATATAACAACCAATGTAACGTTACACAAAATAAAAGATAATCTGAAACTCAAATTCAAGTTATACGAAATATTAATAAAATAGTATATATATACAAATTTAATAAGAAAATATATAAAATAAAACATTTATTGGCTCATATTACCAAATTCGTTGGGGAAGGATTGGAAAAACACTAAATTAGACACTCGTGCGTATTCTTTTTGTTTAAAGCGTGCAGAAGGTATAAATGTCGGAAGAAAGAGACAAAATAATGAGAATGAGAAGAAATAAATTTGGAGGAGCAGCATAGTTTTTGAATGGAGGTAAAAATACAGTAAGCTTTTCAAAGAAACGATGTGGTTATGTGTTTAATAAATATAAACATGAACATGCTAGCATGAATGACGCATGTGCATTAAATATGAATTGTTAATACATGAATTAGTGCAGGCAAAAGTTATGAAAAAGAATGAATACTAAAAGTTGTAACATGCAATAATAAATGCTTAGATGCAAATACAAGAGGTATATAAAAATTAGGCCTAATAAAGTAGGTGGAAGAATGTATATCTAATAATAAGAATGAAAAATGAATATACAGAGGATAAATGAAAGTTTTATGAAATAAAGAGAGAGGTTTTTTTTTGAATATTTGAAATGTGAAAGTGAACAAGGCAAAAAAAAAAAATGAATGAGATAGTAGTTAGAAAAAAAGCAATAGAATATGAAATATGCATGAATATGAATTTGTGGTGAACATCACTTTTCATACTTCAAAATGAATATAATGCCACATTAATCCAATATGGAAATATATCTCAATTCAATTAATTTCGTTAATCCCAAATCAACTCAAATTTACGCCTATTTAAATTTTTTATTAACATACAAAAAAAATTTAAACACACCAGCCAAGGTAACGGGGACCACCGCTACATAAAATAAAAGATGAACCATGATTCCAAATTCAAATCAAACTCGGCGTTTTTCTCAGCGCACAATCATGAACAGAAAATATTTAATTTATTCTAAATTCTACGATTAGCATTATACCTCTATACTATCAAAGACTACTATTTAACGACCATAAAATGTTGCTTCAATATTCAATTTTTCTCTTTTATAAAATTACGCTTACTTTGAAAACAATAACATTCATTTTGTCTTCATTAAAACATCCCTTTTATTATAACAATAACATATGTTTCTTTCGGTAAATCCATTAATTACAATTATTGTATTTCTTTTTTTGCCTTTTTAATATTGAAAGATTCCAAATCGACGTAATTGTAATTAATTTCAAAATTACACTTTAAAGTGGATCCTAATAAACGTATACTTCTTTCATTAAACATCATTAATTTCAGTTAAATTCTCTTTCCCTTTTATTCAAAGATTCCAAGTTAAATTAACGGCAATAAATTTCAACATCAGAATTTAAAACGGAACATTATTAATGGATAAATAATTAAAACAATTGAAATCTTTTTACGGTAACTTAAATACATTTATAGAATTGTTGTTTACACATAAGATAATTAAAATAATTGGATTCTTTCTATAGTAACTTAAATACGTTCACTACGCCATAGATGGCCTTCTGCAACATTTTTGCAAGGTGTTGCCAGGTAAAATGTTGCGATAGCTATACAATTTTGGTCCTACTGCAACGTTGAATTTTTGGTGTTGCCTTAGCCATAAAAATGTGTTGCTCTAGCTAAACAAGTGTAATTGATGCAACATTTTTTTATAGTGTTGCTATAGCAGACCTTTGCATATCTTTCGCATCGATCCGCGCCAATCTACCAAGGCAAATCCTACGTTGAAGAACGTGACACCTCATCAATCCGAACACCACTCCTTGATCTTTTAGAGCCGCGAAGAAAAAGGTATCCTAAGGTCAAGACTTGTCCCTAAGAAAAAATAATCCAAGATACCTCTATATGGGCCCAGCCCATTAAAACTTCAACGATTTAACATTCCATTATCCAGGAAACCCTAGCTGGACCATATATCAACCCTTCATCTTCCGTCAGAATCATCTAGTCTCCATCATCTTCTGTCTTCCTTGCTCATAGAGTATCAAAATTTTACTATGTTTTCCCTTGTTCTTCGTTTTCGATTTAACAAATATTCTATAGAGAAGCAATTTTTTTAAATGATTCTCGAAATTAAGTAGTCGAGCGGTAACAATCTAGGTGAAGTCATGCATCATGCTTGAATCTAGCGGTGGCTGGTGCGGTTACTCGTTTGGAATAGCGATCCTATGTGTTCCTGACGTTGCAATCTTTATGCTATTTCGTTTTACATTTGGATCCAGATTTTGGTTTCGACAATCACTATATTTATGTTTCGTTTCGATTGGCTATTCAGGTTTTAGCTCTCTACCTTTCTTTTAAAGATCTTCCTTTTCAAAATTATGTATATTTATTCACGTTGTTAGCACAAACTATTGCAAATCTTCCATCCGGATTGGTAGATCCGACCACTTTTTGCCAAAAGCAAATAATCAGTGCTAGTTTATTTGTATTATTTTCAAATGAAGTTAAAGCAATCAGGATTCCTAATTTGTTAGGATCCAGTGGCATGTATGATATCAATTTTTGATTATTCCAAAAAATAAATTAGGCTGATTGTATGCTTGTGGTTCTGTTAACATTATGTTATGATACATATAAATTTGTTATGGAATTAGTCTCGGTTCATATTCGTTTGTACTACAGAGAAAGTAATGGGTGATTGATTTTTAACGGAATGATGTTAACATTCTCCCTTTTTCATCAACTTTCAGTGTCTCATCTGCATGGAATCGATTCAAAACTATAAAGTAAAAAAAGATTTACGGTTTCTAGTATCAAAGTGGAAACTGTACAATCATTTTATATTTTACTTCTATATTTTAAACCCCAAATACCTTAACAATGTGATATCCTCAAATCTGCTTGTTTTAGTAGTCGGGATAATATTCCTGAACCTTTTTATGGTGTCTTTATGGGTTAATTATAAGTAAGACATTTCATTGCATTTTGATTGGTCCTTTTACATTAGAAAAGTCTGATAGTTTATGTTATGCTGTATCATTCTAACACTTGCTATATCAGCTGTATTTCTATTTTCTTTCGTCTCATAGTGCATTGTAACTGCAAGTCAGTCAAATTCCTAGATATTTTTTTTACCAAGGGCAGTTCACATTTGGATTGTCACTGTTGTAGCTGAATGCTGTATACTAATTATTCTGTATTCAGTTTTAATTTTGTTAAGTACTAGTGCTGGGTCTGTGGCATGTCATGCATGGGTTTTGTTTGTGAATATAATTGTTTGAAGATTGGTTAGTTGATTGCTCTGCAACAAGTATCATGATGATTTACATTGTGTTTGAACATGTTGATTATACACGTATGATTTCAGCTAATTGTGGGTTTCGTTGTGCCCAATAAAGTGGCATTATGTTTTGGATCAATATTTAAGTTTCAAAATTGCAGACCAAGTAGGAAATTACAACCTTAATTATAAGTTGAATTTAGGATTTCCTGGTGTGCATTGTGGTTTTTAAGGCTTGAGTTATTTAGTTGAACATTGGAATGCAAGCCATGCGTGTAGCTAAAGCCAAATCTTGGTCTGTGCCACTTACGTATAAATCTTGGTCGGATGTTCCTGAAAAGTTGAAGAAATCTCTATGGGATTATTAAGGTAATCTATTATTAACTATAATGTTGTTGAATTTTACTTTAATAAGTAATATTGATCTATTAACTATAATGTAGCTGAATTTTGATTTATTTATTATTTTTTATCTTTGATTTATATTTAAGCAACGGTATATTATTCCGGATGAATGTGAAAACCGGGTGTTGAAGTCTATTCATGACTGTTGGAGGGGGTGCAAGAGTCGCATAAAAACAGCTCATTATAAAGCTTATAAGACTGATGAGGAGAGGCTAGAAAACAAGCCGGACAACATCCTAGTGGAGGATTTTAAAGTGCTCTGAGGTATTGGGCAGATGATGAGATTCAGGTATACGTACATCTTATTTATTTCGCAAGATAAACGAGTACTTTTTTTTATGAGATAAACGAGTACTTTGTTGCCAAGGTAAATTAGAAGGTACAAGAGAATTTGGCTAGGGTGCTTAAGAAATTAGGTGATGCCAACCCGGAGATGAACATCAATGTAGAGGATCTAACTTCCACAATCATGTCCAGTAAGACTGATAATCTGACTGGAGGCACAAGCTCTTAAGTCTCATTTATGAATTGTTATGTGTACCGGATATTTTGGGGTAGCTTTGTAGTATTTTGGGGTAACTGACATGAATTGTGATGTGTATTGCTGTATGAATTGTTATATGTACTGTGTATTATGCAAGTGTTTTATGTGATATTGTACTGTGTATTATGCAAGTGTTCTATGTGATATTGTACTGTTCTATGTGCTCTTAGTGTCTCTTCAGTATAGTGTTGCAGTAGCTTCAGTATGGTGTTGCAGTAGCTTAAGAATAGTGTTGCAGTAGCTTCATAATAGTGTTTCCACCGGGTTATAAATGTTGCTTAAAATAATGTTGCAATAGTCATTCAAGGTGTTGCCATAGGGATGGACCCAGTTGGGTCGTGGGCCCCATATTGTGGGCCCCACAACTTCAGAAAGTTAATATCTATAGCAACATTTTTGGAATGTTGCTACAGATACCTATGGGTGTTGCCATGGACCTAAATAGGGTTCTATTGCAACAATATTACTTATGTTGCCTTAGATAGTCAAAATGTTGCCTTTGAGGTCTAAGGCAACGGCAAAAATTGCATCACCCTAAAAGTGTTGCCATAGACCTACGACAACATTTTTCGGGCCTGAGCCAACATTTTTTTTGTGTTACAGAAGGCCATTTATGGCGTAGTGGTTTATAGAATTGTTGTTTACATAAGATAATTAAAACAATTGAAATCTTTTTTTTACAGTAACTTAAATACATTTGTAGAATTGTTGTTCACATATAAGAGTTATAAATTAACTTGCTTAAATACTATCAATGACATACAAACAACAAAATTTATATTTATATTTTATTATTGTTGATAATTTCACCAAACTTCAATAGTTTAAATACGATTAAATTTAGTAGAGTTCTTAATTGAATATAGTTTCAATTAATTCAGCTTTATCTTCTCAATTCCCGAATAGTTTAACTAATTAAGTTTTATTAAATTAAAATTTATATTTCTTTCCTTTTATGTAGAATCCAATTATACTAAATTTTATTAACAAATTAATTTCAATAGGTTGATATGTAAGATGAGCGAAATCAAGACTAAAGTTTAAATAATTTTAAATACATAATTATACATTTATTGTTTACAAATAGATTAGAAGTCAATTTACAATTAAAACCCAATTCTAGTTAATTATAAATTGATTTCATGCTTTACATAATATTAAATCTATCCAATTAAACTTTTATTAAACCATACGTTTGAAATCACATAAAATAGTTGTCACTTTATTAAATCAAAATCAGATGTTATAATTCAAAGTAAATTTTATTTAAAATCATAAAATTTTAATTTCTTACTGTATTAAATTCTAAAATTTGAATTTCCTTCTTTTCGAAAAATACGGGTCGTTACATCAACCATATAAAGAGAGGTGCTTCTTGTGAAGAAGGCAGACTTCATTCTTCCATTCTCTGCTCTACTTAAAAACTTTCTGCCATTGTAAATGTGTAATATTAAAGTGTGTAAAATTAGGAAGATCTTACTACTTCCACTTATGCTATCTTTTGTAAGTTTTTATTTTCAAGTTTTTGTATTAATATATTGAATTAGCCTGAATGGCGGGATAATTTAGTTATGTGTTGAATTAGTTCTGTTCTATATGTATGTTTTCATGTGTTCAAATGTTTAAGGAATGCATAATAAACTGAGAATATCATTCACAGGTTAAGAACAGTATCAGAGGATAGTAGTTTCTGGCTATCTTCCAAGTCCATTTCAGAACCATGATAAGGCGCTTTTAGGACTTTATTTAAATCAGAAATTATTGTCAGATCAATACTTGACTTGTAAAATATTCCCATATTTGTTCTGGTCTTTTTAGTTTAATTTGCAAGATCCTGAAAACATTGTAGCAAAATTCGTACTGTAGCAATATGCTAGAATAACCCTTTACTTTGTAAACTGCCTTAGTGTATTGCGTAAACAAACTAATTTTGCCCAGCGTTTTTAGAATGGTATCGGTGCCAATCTGGCTTGTCATCATATGTCAGCGTAACTGGTAATGAAGAGGTTGAGGAAAATATAACTACTTATGCTGAAAACCCATATAGAGAAATCATACCGCTCTTAGAATTTAATGATGTAAAAAAGGGAGAATGATCCTTGGAACCTACTACAAAGGTACCTTGATACTTCATCGTTTACTGTCACGACATATAAATTATTAAATATTATTCGTTAACTATTGATAATTAATTATATATATATTATTATTTATACATTGTTAAATATTAAGTATATATTAATATTTATTTATTTATATTAGTGCATTATTATCATTAATTATTAAGCATAAGTTGGTTGTTATTAACACTTAGTTATAGAAAATTATTAACTATAAAAAATAACTATAAATTATTATTTATAAATTATTTATTAACAATAATTCATTATAATAAATTATAATTTATTAACTTATAAATTATCATTTATAAATGACTAAGTATTTGTTATTATGTACTAATTATAAATTACAACTATAAATAAATGTCGTTATAAAATACTTTTTTACAATCGAAAAAAAAGAAAGCAGTTAAAGAAGTTTATTACAACCGTTAAACAAAAATAGTCTTTAAAATCAACTTTATTGAATTTTTCAAAATAAATAGTTGTACAAAATACCTATTGCAACTGTCATTATTTGAAGGTTGTAAACAAAAAGTTGTAATATAGTCATATTTTGTAGTGCATTTCACAATCGCCTGAGTATAAATGCACATTTCTTGAGGAATATCAACAAATACAAACATATATCTTACCTCGTCTAGATAGTACTATACATTACATCTTCAACTTGAGGAAGATCAACAAATAAAGAGTATGAAAGTAATTTTTAATATATAAATGGTATGAGATAGCATCTGTATTAAAGATTCATAAACTTTAGTATATTTACTTGAGTTATATCCATTTGTGAAATAATGTACTTCTTATGAAATACTCTCGTGATTCTAAGTGTCAAACATATTGAAATCACAGTATATGTACAGTACGTATATATTGTCAGACAAAAATGACCATTTTGCCCCTGAATGAAGATGAAAATACGATGGTTTGAAAATAATCGAATTTTGATTTTAAACATGTTCAAATGCCCAAATATGATGTTTATTTAAATAGAAGGAGATAAAATATGGATGTAAATATATGCACATTTACGTGCACATCAAATACCCCCACACTTATCTTTTTTATTCGTCATGAATAAAGAAAAACTAAGATAAATTCATTTTCGTAGAGAGCACGATTGGATTGAGCGTATGCAACAAGCCGTTAAACCTCTGGGTGTCCCCAGTAGGACGAGTGTTGTCTCGTGAGGGTTTTCAGCGGATACTACCCACAAAATCCAATGCAAAGTGAAAATATTTACAAAATGCAAGATTTATTTATAAAAACATGAATGCGAGTTTTTGAAAATATTTACAAATGAATGGTTTACTTTTAAATAAACACAAATAAGTTAAATACAAGTTTTGGTCATTGTCTTGAAAATTTAAGTCATTTACACGTCAAAATTTCAAATAAAATCAAGTTCTCATAACAGATAGGCCATAGTTTGGCTAGTTGTTTCGGTTGATAACACAATGTAATTATAAAATGAATCCTAAGTTGATTATCAAAGTTTATTAAAGTGTTATTTTGATTTCTTTTCAATAACAAGTTAAATCAAACAAGTTAAAATAATGCTAGGATTTCAATTGCTTGCTCTCTCATTATTTGCAAGAAAAATTACACACCTAGCTCAGGTAAGCTGAGGCCAGATATACCACCCATGCATTGCCTTTCGGGCTTATGTAAGGGGAGTACAGAGCATGGCGAGTGCACACACTTTCGTGCATACACCTATCAACTGTAGGCGGTTTTTATTAAGTTTGTTCGTTTTTTTGGCTTGTGTTCCATACATGCATAACCGTGATGACTTTTAAATGAGTATGAAAACACATAATCAAAGATTTCAAGTAATTCACCCATGCATAACCGTGAGGACTTTTAAATGAGAGTGAATACTTGGATTATTATATTTTTTTATATTTTTTTAAGAGAGAGAGAGTTTTGCAAAATCATCTTAGCGCCATTTTACTTAGAAGACAAAAATGTTATATCCTAACTTTAAATTCATAACTTTTTAAACAAAGATTTTCAATTAGATTATACTTCATAATTAACATAGATGAATCTTCCTATATACTAGTTAAACCATTGTTATTTGTAATCAAACTTTATTTTTATTTTTGTTAAGACAAATAAATTTTCAAAAATTTCAATTTATTAACCTAAACTTATACTTATCTCATAGTGTTTCTTCAAAAATAAATCAAAATGGTAAAAAGAAAATGCTTTTGAGATTTTCTTTAAGTAAGAAAATAAAATTTCAAAGATGCCATGAAAAACTAAAAATGAAAATGAGACTCTCCCCCACACTTAATTTTGACTGTGTCCCCACAGTCAATGCATGATATAATGAGTGTAAAGGGGAAAAATATGTACATATCTACAAAAGAGGGTTAACATTCTTACTGGACGTAGCTTGGCTCATGTAGGATCATGAGCTCCTCCTCTTGATTATTTGGAAATTCAAAGAAAGGTTTCAAACGATGATCGTTGACTTTGGAAATTGATCCATCCCTGGGGTTTTCTATTTCTATGGCACCATGTGGAAATACAGTTCGTACCACAAATGGTCCAGTCCATCTTGATTTAAGTTTCTCGGGAAATAAATGAAGTCTTGAGTCATATAAAAGAACTTTCTGGTTAGGCGAAAACGTTTTCCTTAGGATTGACTTATCATGAAAAACTTTGGTTCTTTCTTTGTAAAATTTTCTCATTTTCATATGCATCGTTCCTAAGTTCTTCTAATTCGTTGAGTTGTAGTTTCGGTTTTCGCCAGCTTTTTCAAGATCAAAATTTAAGTTCTTTATTGCCCATAACGCTTTGTGTTCAATTTCAACAGATAAATGACAAGCTTTACCATAAACTAAACGAGATGGGGACATCCCAAGGTTAGTTTTAAAAGTAGTACAGTAAGCCCATAGCGCGTCATTCAATTTTTGAGACCAATCTTTTCGATTTTTGTTAACAGTTTACTCTAGATTTGTTTTATTTGTCGATTTGAAACTTCAACTTGACCACAAGTCTGAGGATGTTATGGAGTGGATAACTTGTGGGTTATCGAGTATTTTTTTATTAAAGTTTCAAAAGAATGGTTGCAAAAATGGGTTCCGTTATCACTGATTATTGTGCGAGGTGTGCCGAATCTCGAAAAGATGTTTTCTTTGAGAAATTTCACAACAATTCTATGCTCGTTGGTTTTGCAAGGAACGACTTCGACCCATTTTGAAATGTAATCGACAGCGATAAGGATATATAAGTTTCCAAAAGAATTTGGAAAAGGTCCCATAAAGTCGATACCCCAAACATCAAAGATTTCGATCGTAAGAATGGGGTTTAGAGGCATCATATCTCGTCGAGAAATTCGTCTAAGAATTTGACATCGATCACAAGTTTTACAAAATTCGAATGAGTCTTTGAAAAGAGAAGGCCAATAGAAACCACACTGAAGCACCATTTCCGCAGTTTTTCGAGGATCGAAATATCCACCGCATGCTTGATCGTGGCAAAATGAAAGAACACTCCAGATCTCATTATCCGTAATGCAACGTCGGATGATATGGTCGGGACAATATTTGAACAAGTATGGATTGTCCCAATAGAAATATTTCACTTGGGACATGAATTTGAATTTGTCCTGTTTGGACCAAGATGAGATAGTTTCTTTAGTGACTAAGTAGTTCACTATATCAGCGTACCATGAAATCGATAGAAATCGAAAGAAGTTGTTCATCGGGGAAGTTTTCATTGACCAGCAAGGAAGATGGTGCGTTCGGAAGACGAGATAAGTGATCGGCTATGACATTATCAGATCCCTTTTTGTCTTTGATTGTAAGGTCAAATTCTTGAAGTAAAAGGGTCCAACGAATCAAACGGGATTTAGCATCCTTTTTGGCGAAGAGATATCGAAGCGCGGAATGGTCAGTATAGACCGTAATGTGTGAACCTATCAAGTGAGGTCGAAACTTTTCAAGCGCAAAAACGACAGCTAGAAGCTCTTTTTTGGTTGTTGTGTAGTTGAGTTGAGCGTCGTTCAAGGTCATACTCGCGTAGTAAATGACATGAAGGACCTTGTTGATGCGTTGTCCCAAGACAGCACCAACGGCAAAGTTCGAAGCATCACACATTATTTCGAACGGAAGATCCCAATTGGGTGCGCAAATGATTGGAGAAAAAATGTGTTCGTTCTCAAGACATTCAAAAGAAGCGATACAGTCAGAGTTAAAATCGAAAGGAACGTCTTTTCCAAGAAGAGTCGTCAAAGGACGAGCGATTTTGCTAAAGTCTTTCACAAAGCGTCGATAAAAACCAGTGTGTCCAAGAAATGATCGAATGTCCTTAGCAGTTTTGGGAATGGGTAGATTTGCAATGACATTGATTTTTGCTTTATCTACTTCAATGTCTTTATTTGAGATGATATGTCCAAGGACTATGCTTTGTTTAACCATGAAGTGGCATTTTTCCCAATTCAAAGTCAAATGTTTTTCTTTACATCGATTTAGAACCAATTCGAGATGATGTAAACATTAGGAAATAGAATCGCTAAAGATAGAGAAATCATCCATAAACTTCTAAAAAACGCTCAATCATGTCAGAAAAGATTCCAACCATACATCATTGGAAAGTCGCAGGAGCGTTAGAAAGTCCGAATGGCATACGTCGATAAGCGAAAGTACCGAATGGACACGTGAAAGTCGTTTTCTCTTGATCTTCCGGAGAAATTGGAATTTGGTTATAGCCGGAATAACCATCAAGGAAGCAGTAGAATTCGTGGCCGGCTAAACGTTCGAGCATTTGGTCGATGAAAGGAAGGGGAAAGTGATCCTTATGTGTTGCGGCATTTACTTTTCGATAGTTAATGCAGACATGGCAACCCGTTTGAGTACGAGTTGGAATAAGTTCGTTTGAATCATTCTTGACAACGGTTAGCCCAGACTTTTTTGGTACAACGTGAATTGGGCTGACCCATGAACTATCAGAGATTGGGTAAATGATTCCATTGTCAAGAAGTTTAAGAATTTCATCACGGATCGCATCTTTCATTTTTAGATTAAGCCTTCGTTGCACATCACGAACAAGCTTGACATCATCAATTAAATGGATGCGATGTTGAACAAGAGCGGGACTAATTCCTTTTATATCGAAAATCGACCATCCAATTGCTTCTCTGTTTTTCGAAAGAATAGAGAGTAACGAGGTTCCTTGATCAAGAGAGAGAGTTGCGGAAATTATGACGGGCAACGTTTCGTCTTTACCTAAGTATGCTTACTTAAGGTGATCGGGAAGTGGTTTGAGGTCCAAATTTGGAAGTTTTTCGATCAAAGAGTTGGGTTGAGATTCAGACTCAACTTGAAGCGATTCAAAGGGAATAGTGTATTCAATTTTGTTGGGAATTTCAAGAAACAATTTTTTGTACTCGGCTTCGCAGTCATTGTTAAGGTCAAGTGTCTCGTTTTCGAAGTTTTCGTGAATTGCACTAAATTCCAACATTTCATCACAAGGTTCATTCGATTGGCTTTCAAGGTTGAAAATGTTAAGATCCAAAGTCATGTTTCCAAAAGAGATTTTCATCGATCCGTTAGGACAATTAGTTAAGGCATTTGAGGTGGCTAGGAATGGTCGGCCTAAATTCAGTGGAATTTGACTCGGGGGATTTGTCACGGGTTGTGTTTCGAGAACGATAAAGTCAATAGGGAATATGAATTGCCCTACTCGAATGAGCACGTCCTCGATTTCTCCCACGGGCTTCTTAATCGAACGATCAGCAAATTGAAGCGTAACTTTTGTGGGTTTGAGCTCACCTAAGCCTAATTGTTCGTACACGGAGTATGTAATCAAATTGAAACTCGCACTTAAGTCTATCAAGCATTTTTTGATCGTCTTATCTCCAATTGTACTAGAGATCGTAGGACAGCCAGGATCTTTATATTTAACGGGCATGGATTGGGACAAGACTTCACTCAAACTGGCGGCCAAGAAGACCTTTTTGGGCACTTGAGTGTGTCGCTTTTGGGTGCACAAGTCCTTAAGAAATTTCGCGTAAGTGGGGACTTGCTGAACGATGTCAAGAAGCGGGCGTTCACTTTTACTTGTTTAAAAATTTCCAACATCTTTTCCATTTGGTCCGAGTGTTTCTTTGGTCGAAGACGATGTGGAAATGGAACACGATACTCGGTATGTGGGTCTATTGGAGTAGTAGAAGAAGAATTTTGATTATCATTCGATTCGACGTTTGGCTCCATGTTCTGTTCTGAGTCGTTCGTTGTTTTAGAAGTGTCGATAAAAATTTTCGGTGAATCATTTGGATTAATGACTTGATTATCGATTTGTTTACCCAAACGGAGAGTTGTGATAGCATTCAACTGGGTGACGTTGCTATCTTGAACAACATGGGCTTGATTTGCATTTGCGTTTTGATTTCTAGAATTTGGAAGGGGCTGGCTTGGGAATGTTCCTCATTCACGTTCACTTGTAGACGTGGCTAATTGACTCATTTGCATTTCGAGTTTTGCAATCGATTGGTTTGTGTTTTGCATATACGAAGTCAATAAATTTTGCAAATTGCTGTTTGATTGAAGGCTTCGAGTAGTCGCCTTAGCCAATGTTTCAAGAGTTTTCTCAAGTGAAGTTAAACGTTTATCGTCTTGTGGAGGATGAGAAGAATTTGGTGGAAAATTTGGTTGTTGCGGTTGATTATGAGACGGTCCCGCAAAGTTTGGTTGAAAATTATTGGGCTTAAAGGGAGGACTCGAAGCATTATTCAGAAATGCTTGAAAATTGGGACGAATCGTATTCATGTTGGGATTGTTTTGGCTCCATGAAAAATTCGGATGATTTCTCCAACCAGGGTTGTATGTTGGAGAAAACGGGTTGTTTTTTGCTTTATTGAAAGCATTGATTTGTTCGATAGAGTTGGGACACTGATCGGCTATATGATTAAGATCATTGCATTTATTACACATCGGTTGGGAAGCTTGGTTTGTTTGATTCGATGATAAAACTTTATCGAATTTTTTAATCATTGCGTCGATCTTAGCTTCCAAAGTAACAGAAGATCCTATTGAGTGTGCGCTCGATCGTGAGTAGATTGATTTTTCGTTCGAGCGTTCCTATTGAGACGACTTTTCAGCGAGGTTTTCAAGAAATTGCCAAGCATCATCATGATGTTGGGCAAGAAAATTGCCTTGGCACATTGATTCGAGCATCGTTCGTGAGCTGTTTCCGAGTCCATCGTATAAGATTTGGCAAATCGCCCATTTTTCAAAGTTATGATGTGGATATTTTATCAAAAGCTCTTTGAATCTTTCAAAATATATTCCAAATGGTTCCCCCTTGAATTGATGAAAATTTACAATTTTGTTTCGAGTTCTACTTGTGTTTTTCCAAGGGGTAGAACTTTTTTAGGAAAGCTTTTACCAATTCTTCCCACGTTTTAATTGAGTTCGAAGGTAAGCTATACAACCATTTTTCAGCGTAATTCGTAAGAGCGAATGTGATTAATCGAAGTTTGATTCCATCATCGGAAAGTCGTTGTAGTATAGTGGTGAGTATACCCGCCTGTCACGCGGGTGACCCGGGTTCGATCCCCGGCAACGGCGCCAAAAACTTGTTCATGACAAAAATTCTATCGGTTTAGAAAACTGTCGAACGAATTTAAATTTAAAATAACCACAAGCGCACGGTGTACGAATGTAGCACGTGGCGAATACGGGTCGATCCGCAAGGAGTCGTTAGAGTTTTAAAAATCTATTCAATCAAATTAGACCAAATGGAGGAGAAATCGTTGACTAGAACTAAAATGAAGCTAAACTAGAATTAAAATGTGATTAGTAAACTATTGAACTAGAGAACAATTTAGAGGCAAATCCACTCTCATATTTTTGTAAATCAACAATAAACAAATTATGATCTCTAACTTTGATTATGTGAAATATTGTTGTATTTATCATAAGCATGGTTTGTTTATGTTATTTATTAACATAAATCAAACCATCAAACTATAATGCAACAAATACCCACTTATAATTCTCATGAAAATGAAGCAACAGCAAAAGCTATTTTAAGCATGATCTATTTACTATTGTATCTAGTAATATAGATCATCAAATTTCACTTTAATTTCACAATCGAAAATGGATTAGCAAATGATGATGCATTTTGTGTTTATGTTGAATAAGAATAACTCATTTACATAAGCAATATAAGCTATCAAACTTACTTGTATAAACTTGCATCAAAATCCACTTCAATGAAGCATAAACCAAATGAGATCATGAATCATAAAATTTTGAAATTACATAAAGTTAGAGAGCTTCATCACCTCTAAATTGAAAGGGTTTAGCTACTCATTTATGACATTGAAGCAACACAAGTAAGTTTCAACATTAAAAAGAAAAGAAAATAGAAAATAAGCAAAGAAAGCAAAAGAGACTAGCTACTAACTACTTGCATAAATGTAAATCTAAGCCATGAACATAAGAAGAAAGAGAGCATAGAAATAAATATTAACAATAAAACTAAGAAGAGAATGTAGAAAAGAGAGAAGAAAGAGGCTTGGAAGCCATTATTATTTCATAGAACATTGAGCTTACACTTTGGTTTCTTAATTTGCTAAGTAAAATGAAAGAGTAGTTGATAGTTTCATATACATAAGAGAGCTATATATACATGCATAAAACCCTAATTCTATTTTTAGGGGGCTACCTAAAATGCCCTTTAGGAAGTGTGGCCACCAAGTAACCATTAACCACTAATTAATCCATCATTTGTTGTGCATGAAGCTTTATCCTCCACTTAATTGTCTTTTAGCTCATAATTGTACATTTAGGTAAGTGGGTGGGGTCCTCCATGATCTTGAACTTGAATTATTTTCTCTTCATTCCTTTGTATTTCATTTGTGCATGCATGTATTTTCATATAAGCCTCTTCCATATGCATCCAAATTCCTACAAAAATTATCAAAAAATGGCCAAGTAAAAATTCTTAAATTGACTCATGCACAAAAATGACCATTTTGCCCCTGAATGAAGATGAAAATATGATGGTTTGAAAATAATCGAATTTTGGTTTTACACACGTTCAAACGCCCAAATATGATGTTTATTTAAATAGAATGAGATAAAATATGGATGCAAATATATGCACATTTACGTGCACATCAGTACCGTACGTATGTATTTGCTTCTTAAATCTAATTTGAGTTCACCTTTTACTATATGTTCATATTATATAAATTTAACTCATGTATAGTAGTTTACAATTTTAATTATTATACATTTATATTCTTATGTGTAATTTTATATTACTCATATTAATAAAATATTATTTAATTAATTAAAATAATTAATTAATTTAACTTAATTCACTTTAACAATTTTAAATTAAATATATGTGTGTGTATACTATAGCCACGCATATATATCATAATACGTGAAAATTATTTTACTTGTTAATCAACATTTAATTTATTTATCTAATTAAAGCAGTTTTAAATTTAATTTAATTAGTTTCAAAAATTATTTGTTAATTACCTTAAACATTTTAAGATAAATTTACTCATATTATTAACTTTTAATTAATTATTTATGTAATTAATCTATCTAATTATTATTATAGTTTTCAAAAGTAGTTAATTATTTTATAAGGCCCTCTTGAAAAATATTTTATAACATTTATAAACTTTAAACTTAACACTTTAAATTAAAATATCATTAATAATTTCAGAATGGATTTTGAAAAGTAGCCCAAAATAAAAAATCAATTCTGGCTATTATATTGAAGATAACCTTTAGGCTTACTTCATTATTCGAGCTAGGTTAGTAGCTATATGGCAGAATACCTGATTATCCAAACCCAACCTTCGACACTACCTTTCAAGAGACCTTACTAAATAGGTAGAGTTTAATAAGTTAGCCCAAATACTACTAACTTAGATCGCATAGACTTTCCGGCTCCAATACCATTTAAGGAATGGGCCAACACGTAGTGAGATAAGTGGGTGAATTTAAATAAAAATTGAATTTTAGATCTAATTGGGTTTATGAAGTCTAAATTAATTTAGAACCAATCTAAATAAATTTAAATGAAATATTTATTTTATTTTATTTGTTTATATAACAAATTGGATTTTTTTATGTAATATATACATTGTATATGTATATCACGTACACATAGATGTATATAAAGCAAGTGGGGCATATAGAAATGTACATGGTTTAATGTGCATGTATATAAGTGTTGGGATTTACCTCGCGAATAAAATGTTGGCCCTTTAACACATATTTGTTATCCATAACTAATTTATTATTTATATTCACTTATATATACATATGTACATACATAGTATATACATAATATATGTATATAAATTTTGTTATTTAAAATATGTTAGTCAATTCAAATGGATTTAAATTAATATCCAAAAATATCGTAAGATAGTTTTAAATGTAAAACAGATCTAGATATAAATAAAAATCTCTATTTTAAATTTAAGTTCAAGTTTCAAATAAGTATGTGTATATAAATGTATATTTATATATTCATTTATATATTGGTTTTAATCTGACATTAAAAATATTTTATATGTTGAAATAAACTTTTAAAATATTTTGTATTTTAATTTTAAATGTTTATTCATAATTATAAGTTAGTAAATTTATTTATATATAAAAAATAGTTTATCTCTTTTGGCCAAAGTGCTTTTATTTTTAAAAATATTTTTTTATATTACAAATGCGTATGGATTTTGATTTCAATTTCTTTTATTTAATGTAATTCATAAGGATTAATATTTAAAAAATATATTTTTTTACACTTAAAATTTAAAACATTAAAATATATTTACATATATTATAATTTATATTACAAATATGTGATATATATATATTACTTTAATTGCATATATGTTTGTATATAGTAATAAATTAATTAGTATATGTAAATACTAATTAAAAATTATATTTTGAAATTTAAAATTAGTTAAAAATATTTTTATTTCAATTTTTTAAAAATCGTCGATATATATGCATACATGCATACATACATACATACATACATACATACGTATCTCTGTGTGTGTATGTAATATGTATCTGTTTGTGTATGAAAGAGATCTATATATGTATATAATTTTCTTTTAATCAATTTAATTTTTTATACATATGTACAAGACTAGACAGCAAATACATGTACAAATATGGTTTATAACATACAATTAATATAGCCGATATAAACAACATATATATATATATATATATATATATATATATATATATATATATGGAATAACGTAGTCAATGAAGAGCATCTTGAATGTTAAATGTAGCTCCTTATGATCCAATCTAGACTCCTCTAGAAATGCAGCTAACTAGAAGAGAATACCACATCTTTGAAATGGATTTAATTTGATTTGATTTAATTTGGAAATGACGGGGAAAACACCCTTATATTTTCAACCATAATGGGATAAGGTTTGAGGCTAAACTTCCACTGAAAATGAGAGAGGATGTATGGCTGATATAGGCAAAAAATGAGCAAAATGTGAAGATGGAAGGATGTATGGTTTTTATAGGAAAAAAAATGAGCAAAATGTGAAGATACAGATATCCCAGTTTACTACTTCTCTATGCTAATTCAAAACCAGATTTTTGAAATAAAATCTCTTCTCCTCCCTTCTAGTATGGCCGACCATGAAATGGGCTCAATCCACTAAAGAAATTTCTAAATCCAATCAGTATTTATTCATTTTGAATCCAATTTAAATGTTCGTTGATATTGTATATCAATACGTACATATATAACTTTAATATACATATTATATTAAATAAGGATCCAAATAAATCAAATAAAATTTAATAGTTAATATTTAATAAATATTAATTAATTAAATTACTTTATAATAATTATAATTTAGTTAAGTCTTGTGGTTTTTTGGAGTATTCAACATTCGGTTTGTGCGACACAAATGTGTAAATTTTGTAAGTGATTAATATCAAACAATTTGAATATTAACGTCCATATAGCACCTTAGATAATGTTGTGATAGTTTGGCCGAATTTATAATTTACACATTTTTCAGTAAAATTCAGTTTCACCATTACACATTTTAAATCCAATTTTAAGTCATGCCTAGTAGAAACAATTAGTTATACCAATTCTCTTCGTTGAAACTATATCACACTAGGACTTAGGAAAATTTAGTTTTGGTCAAAATTCTAAATCATCTACATTCAACTTGTATAGTCCAAACAAAGTCCTTGGTTTAATCATAATAATAATTATTGTTAACTGAACTACTCTGACCGAAGACTTTGACTTTGAGTTGACTATAATTGACTGTGATACCAACTAAGGCGACAATTCTTTGTTGAATAATGTTTTACTTTCAATGCTTCAACTCAGACTCAACTATAGTCATTCAATGGGAATTATGCCATTATTTAAATAAATGTGCATATTAAAGTTCGATAGTATTCTCAAGTGGAGAGAACCATGTAATATCATCACATCAAGGTTCTCCTTTTGACCTTAGTTATATCAACCAACATCAAAACTATCGAGTGAGCCATTTCATAGTTTTTCAAAAACTATTAGTACGTAAGCCTTTGGTTTCCCTTACAGCCAGAGTAATACACTGCTGCCTATTATTTGCGGAGAATTACGTACTCTAGTCTCGATAGATACATCGATATCCCATCTCGAAACATCTTGACTAGGAATATTTAAATAACATGTTATTTCTATTGTGATGGATTTCTTATGATTATAACACATTATTATTACTGTCACATAACATATCATTTATATATTTTCTATTTAGTATACTTAAATTATAAAATTATTTATTATTTCACAATATGACAATAATAGTAAAATGAAAACATTTTTTAAATAGGTACTTTATTTACTACAATCAAAATAGGAAGGTACAAAAAAAGAGGTCATTAAGGGAATAAACTGCGGCAAGTATTACAAGAGAGACATTTTGATGCACGTGCATCATTCCAGATATGTTTGCACCATGAGATTTTGTAGTTAGTGTATCTAATATCTTTCGAGTCTGACAAAAACAAAAATTTCCCATTTTATTGTCGGTCTTGCTGTAGTGAAGAGGAATATTAGTAATTTATTTTGTGACATGAGAAGGCAACTAGGGGTTATTTTTTCTCCATCGTCCATTGGAGATGAGAGAAGAAACTTTCCTGTTGTGCCCACCGATGAGTGAAATATGGTCTCTTCCAACCAGATCAAGTACATATTTCCCATTAAGCCATGGATCGAAACGTTTATGAGAGAAGAAACTTTCCTGTTATCTCCATTAACCACCTTCCTTTCAATCATATCCTTGATTTGTGATCCAGTATTAAGCAATAGTTTCCAAGTATATGATGCATTACTATTTTGAGCAATGGTCCAGAAACGTTTATTAATGCAACACTTATTTCTCATCCAAGGGGACCATAAACATTCACCTTGTATGAATTTCCATGTTAATTTCAACGCAATTGCCTTCATTAAATCTTGTTGTTTTTTTCAGCCCACTCTTCCTTGGATTTCTGATGGCATAATTTATCCCATGACATTTTTTTGTTTTTCCAAACAAAGTTTGCACAACTTGAATTTTATTTATTTATTACTAGTATTGGCATTTGATAGAATTGGATGCAGAATAAAATCATAGGGTATACATAGTTTTAACTAGTCGAATTCTACCAGCTACATTCAGTATCCTATTTTTCCAACTATTGAATGTTTTGTGGATTTTACCACAATTTGCTGTAAAATAAGAAAATTCCAATTTATAAAGCTAGAAGATTCCCTATTTGGCCATTTAATATTGGTGATTTAGCTTTTGAGTTTTGCCACTTGGCTAAAATAAAGTGTTGTCTTCTTTTCATTCATTTCCAAACCCATAATATCTTTTATATTTTTCATAATTTTTGTTACGCTTTTTGCATTTTTGATGCTAGATTTTGCAAAACTAAAATATCATCAGCATATCATAAATGAGTGAGAATTGGTTCAATAAGAGGAATTAGGTTTAAATTTCCCTTACAATATTCCAAATCTAATAAGATTGTAAAGTATTCCATTGTAGTAACAAAATGATAAGCAAATAATAGGTCTCCTTACCTTTTGCCTCGGGAACTACCAAAGAATCCTATAGGGCTTCCATCTAATAGAATTGAAAATGTGGTGGTAGATATACGTTCATATATCAAATATGCAAATTATTTAGAGAATCCTATACATAACAACAATTGATATATGAATACCCTATTGATTTTCAAAGACCTTATGTAAGTCTAGTTTCATGCACATATTTGGTCATTATCATATTGAACCCCACTACCATTTTGTATGCTAGGAGAGAATTCTCTAAGACGATCCTCTTTAAAATGAATGCATTTTGATTGATTGAGAATGATTTATTGAGGTATTACTTCATTCTACTGCATAGCAAATTTGCCAAAGTTTTGCAGGTTACATTACATAAAGATATTGGTCTATAATCTAATATAGACAATGGGTTTACAGTTTTAGGGATCAAGCATATAAAGGTATGATTAATTTCCCTGTTAATCTTACTTGACTGCTGAATGCCCAACATTGCTTGAAAAACGTCATTTCTGATTAACTCCCAATGCGTGTTATAAACTTTGAGTTGAAACCATCCATCCCGGGTGAACTGTTGTCATCAATTTGAAACACTACCTTTTGAATTTCCTCCATTTGATGGGTCTATCCAATGCTTGTTTTGCGTTACCTAAAATTTTGCTACATGTGATGTGAGGTAAATTATAGTTTGAAGGAACTGAAATGTAATAACCCATTTGTTAATTACTAAATTAATTAAGTTCAATTATGGATAATTAATTTTAATTGTGTTTTATGAAATTTAACCATGAAATTAAATCTAGTATTTGAGAATAATTGATTTGATTTATATTAATTAATCTTAAGATACAATTAGGAATTTTATTAAATTTCCTAATATTAATAGAAATTGAATTTTCTTAACTTGTTGCATTGGTTTTGGAAAATTCATGGAAAATCAAAATATGATAAATAAAGCATTGTTTAGTGTAAATTAGTGTTTTATAAGTGATTGAAAAAAATATAAAATTAGTAACACTTCTCTTAGAAAATTTGTAACACCTTGCTATTGGATCCATATCTCAACCCTCTTGGCCCGTATAGGTGATATTAGTGTGTAAGAAATGAGAAATGCATACATTTCTTTTCTCATTTTACTTCATCCAGAAACCTGTAAACTTCTTCCTCTTCACTATCAAACCATAGAAGCTAAATTAATCCCGAATCTAAATCAAATCAAAGGGACTTTGGCTAATTCTAGTAGAAATCATAATAATGTAATCTCTTCCATCCTATAATTATGGTTTTAGTTTCAGGATTCACTTTGGTTAATAATTTCGTTTTTGCAAATTTCTGAGTTTAACCTAGTCTAAATGATGAGAGAAGCTAGCCTAGGAGAATCCGGATTTCTAGCATCAATTCAAGTCTATATACGTGAGTTAAACTCACACTACTATCTTTAAATGGAAGTATGTTCACTGTTTGGTAACTAGTTAAATCTAGGATTGATTTGCTCTCAATTTCTTATGTTAATTATAACTTAAGTTATGCAATTCTTAGATTGTTGATACCATCATCTTTTGATCTCCTTTAACATCAATTTGAAGTTGAAATATATGCTTGCATGTGGTAAAATCAGTGCGCTAGAGTTAGACCAATCCCCGTTGAAGAGGTCACCAACAATAAACAACCGGGAAAGAGGAAAACTGAAGCTGAGATAGCTCCAGGTTGCACCACGACCAGTGGACCAACGGGGCACCACTGGTGGCATGCACACTAGAAGCTATTTCAGCTCCAGGTGCCGCCCCGACTTTCCCGTTGCTTGCCTCATTCATTGCCTTGTTTGTTGTTGTTGATTACTTGTGTTTTGCGTATATTTGTTGTCCTTTCAATGTCTATTTCCACCGATTTGCTAATCTATGAAATAGGTTTAGAGACGATATAGAGTTAGAACTTTATGGACCAATTTCATGGCTATAATCTTGTGATGACCTAGTACTTTGTTGTAGTGAATTCTCTGATGCTCTATGGAATTTGAATCACTTTGATTCAATGGTTTGGGATTTTATGAATTTATATCGGTTTTTAAATAAGAATATACATAACTTTGTATAAAAATAAGTTTTGTAAAGAGAATTTATTTAAGTTTACAAATATCAAACTTGTTTCTAAAATAATCTATTTTTTTATGAATTAAGTTTTACAAATAGTTATATATATAAATTGTATATATAAATGGTCATGGATCTTTGAAACATGGTTTTGGAAATATAAACCTAATTAATTTCTAAATAAAATGGTTATACGTAACTATAATGGATTTGGAAGAGTAAGAAATATGGCTTTATAAAATAAATAGCTACTTAAATGTGTGTGATGTATGGTCTTTAGAATATGGTTTGGGAATAATATAACTTTATGGAATTTGAGGCAACCACACATACACTAGGTGTGTGTATATATATATCAAATGGAATATATGGATTACTTTTTCTAATGATAAATAAATTATTTTTGGGAAAATTGGATTTCTAAATTATAAACTCTTATAAGATAAATGTTTTGAGAATCTTAATTCTATAATGTGCTGAGTACTAATTATCGACTTGGTATTACCGATTGGTTAAATGCTCTCGAGTAACGCTTCATTGATTATAGTATAACTCATTGAATTGAATGTTTAAGTGGAACTTACTAGTCGATTAGTGAATACTCAAATTTCACCAGGCAGTATGAGATGCCTTGATTAAATTCTTTTAATCACTATTAGGAAGTATTTAACACTTTAGGATTGTATTCTCTTTTGGTGTTCGACGGGGCCGATAGATCTTTAAGAGAATATAGTTCAAGTTTTCTAGTAGTACCTATAATGAATGTGATTTACTAGCTTCTAGTAAATACTTGAATTTCCATAGGCAGTATGGGATGTTTTGGTTAAATTCTAGTAATTACTGAAAATTATAGTATTTGGCACTTTAGAGTATACTTCCTTTTGGTGTTCAGGGGCCAATAGATCCTTAAGAGATATACTCATGGATTTTTTTACGATCATAATTATATAATAATAATGAATAATCTAGAATTTTTGAGCCATGGCTGCTACGATCATTTTGATCGGTGTGGATGACCTTGAGATTGATTTTGATTCTATTTTCATGGTATGACTGGTCCTTAGTATCAGATCGGTATGAGTGATACCACATTTGTTTGTTTGCCACGATATGGACAACCATTAAGATTGGTATGGATGATCAGGGCGATCGATATGGAATTGGTTTTTTCATGTTAGAAATATTATGCTTTATTCTGTAATTCTGTATTTAGTGACTAATCTGTGTTCGGGATACACACACACACATACATATATATATATTCTTATATCTTGTGATCGATTCGTAGTTAAATTAATTCCTTGACTTGTTATATCTTAGACATCTGGACCTATATGTCATTGATTCTTGTGTTATTTTTTGTTCTTGGACTTTTGGATATTTAGAGAAAGTTTGACCCGTTTAATTTATAATACTTAGGCCAGGCTGAAACTTTTCAGATTACAAAGAAGCAGACCTTTGGATGGTTGGACTAGCAGGGAGATAAACCATTTTCACTTTCAGTTTATCTTACGTAGGGTTTTTTTGTATGTATATAAGATGTATATTAAGTTGGAGATTTGTACCGGATGTATATTATATGAGTCTAGTTATATATTTTGTAGACTCATAGTTTGTATATGTATATGATGTTTATTATTCCGCTGTGATCTTTGACTGTTATATATATGATATACTATTATGATTCTGAGAAATCTTGTGTAGTTATTACTTTAGACTAAGACTATACACGTCAAATTTTATTCTAGATATTAAGTAAATCGTAAGCATGACGTGTTAGTGTTAGTTTAAAGTTATGTTCACATTTGTTTGCCCTTAACAAGCCATATTCCCCGTATTGTCATACAATATTATTTATAGTGTCCTTTAATAATATGGGTTTAATAGTGAGGTCATTACACTGAAAGAACCATAACTATAGTGTTTTGATGATGACAATCAAACAATAATGCTTCTAATAATCTTCATCAAGTACAATATTGATTTATTAAGCATTCGACGAAAAGACAAGAATAAAAGCACATATAAGAGGATATTTTGCTTTAGGATAATACTATGGGAGTATCTGAGCTTTAGAAAACTAACAATGATCTTAACAATTTTACTAGAACATAAGATTTACTCAATTATAGACCAAAGAACTCAAATCTGAAGGTGTAAGCAAAAATACAAAGAGTCGGTCGACTGAATGGACCTCCCAATCGACTAAGAGCAATCAACTGTTTATTTATTTAGTCTAATGATTATGGATATGCTCTCTGGATTGTTTTCGATAAAGAGTCAGTCGATTAAACTACATATCCACTCAATTGAAGGCATAGTAAACAGCTTTTTCATAAAAAGGTGTCTTCACATCTCTTCACGCCTACGATTGCTTCCTTTCAATCTTAGATACTTCTAAAAGGTTATAACTCTATTTTAGCATCTCTACATCACTTATAAAATTGTAATTCCCCTAATTTTTAATAACATTATTCAGAAGATTTAATTAGATAAATTAAATAGAATAATATAAATAATTAGAGTGATAAGGGGATTGAGATTTGAAAATAAATTTTAGGGCCATGCTTAATTACTTAAAGGAGCTTAAGGATGACTTATAAGTTAATTAATTTACACAAGGGCATATTGGAAAATAGCCGCACCTTATTAGCACAACCCTTATACGTGTCTACGACTTTACCATTCATTCGCATTCATTTTCATTTTCATTTTTCATTTTTCACAAAAACAAACAAAAGAGAAGAATAGCTGGCCATTGCTAAGGAAGAAAAGAGAAGAAAATTAAGTCAATGCTAAGGATTTAAGCAAGGGGATTAATCTCAATCAAATCTCAAATTCCTTATCTTAATCAAGGTGAATAATATATATATATATATATATATATATATATATCATCTCTATTTTTTATGATCATTTGTTTTCGGGTTTAAGATTAAATTAATTTTTATGATGGTTTGGATGGTGATATGCTTGGATTATAACTTGTTTGTTCTAAATAAAATTATTTAAATATGATTTGATACGGTTTTAAGGATAAAACCTATTAAATTTAATTTTGAATGCCATGAGAAAATTTTATGTCATGTAAAATATGATTTTGGAGCTAAGTTTCAATTTTTGTTATTATCCAAGCTATGGAAAATTTAATATGAATTTTCAAAGGAAAATATGGTTAATTAGGTTTATAAATTTATTTCAGATATTATTTTGAGAAGAAAGTGAATTTATATGATTTTTGGGGATGTTTCCAAAGAGATTTACTATGAGAATTAAATTATTTTGAAAAGAGGACCTAAATGATTTAATTATCTTGCTTAATGAAAGGGCTTATTTGTTAAATTAATTTTGGTTTAGATCTGAAATTATACAGCAGTTTTTTTTGTAAAGAAATTGAAAAGTTGTGGAAACCAATTACATGTTTAAAAGTAGACAGGTTAGTTTGAAAGTATTTGCTTTAATTGCCATTAAATCGGTTTTCACCCAGAAAAGTGGGTTCTGCCTCTTTTAGAAACACCTTTCGATTCATAACTTCCGCCTTCAATCATGTCAAAACCCATGAAGCTGAAACCAATACACAAGGTATTAACATCGGTACATAGTGGATTGAAGAAAGGCGGAGGCATGGTGTCGAAACGTATCTTCCCATGGGAATGAAACCTTTGTCTTGTTTTATAAAGAAATGTGCTTGCCTATTTTACTAAATGCTTTTGAAGGTGTCAAAATATATACTTTCAGGGGTCTTTTGAATAGCTTTCGAAAGAGGGTTGCCACCTTACTATTTAAAGTAAAGCTTTCGAATAAGTTACTTACTTTCCAAACTAATCATTTTAAAAGAGGTAGTTTCGACCTAGCCGAAACCCTTATGCCTACCTTATGCCTTTCGTAGGAATTAAAGATATAGTTGCTTTCAAAAAGTAGCCTTTGTTTTGAAAATATGAGCCACTTCCTAAAAGCTTTTGAAAGGGTTCAAGGGTTTCGGAGGCAATAGCTTCAAAAGAGGGTTTCGATGCTATCCTTCAGTTTTTATCTTAAATGTTTTGAAGCTTTCGAATGGATGGTTCTGAAGCCATCGACTTTTTCCCAAACAATTTTATATAAAGATCAATGGTTTCGAGAGGGTACTTTCATATGTATTCAGTATGACCCAAAAGATATTTAAGGAAAACCCACTGGTTTCGAAAGGGGTACTTTCAGATGGTTTCGAAGCTAAGCTTTTATAGTTGAATGGAAATACTTTAATACATTCGAAAGGTTTTGAAAGAAAGCTTTTAAAGTGTTTCGAAAGTGCCTACAGTTTTGAAAAGCAGATTTTAATGCTTTCGAAAGTAATGATTAAAGGTTTCGGAAGCCTTAATTATCAAAACAAACAACTCATTCTCATTTTAAAGGAAAACCATGGCATAATAAAAGAGTTCCGAGATGATTTTAAGTTTGCGGTTTTGAAGAAGTTTCCTTGACTAATAGGTTAAAGGGATTAACTAAGTTTTATATAAAATAATTAAAAGGATATTAAACCACAGATGTTGGTATTATTATTTTATTACGTTTACTTCTTCATATATATATATATTCACATTGTAATGGACCCATAACATATTTTGGGGAAAAAGGGCAGAATAACAGGCTAGGTTGACTTAGTAGTGAATATAATTAACTCTTGATGAGTAGAATTGCATCCAGAAGGTCAGATGGACCAGAATGTAGAATGCCTAAATATTGAAGTTGTCAGATAGACAAGTTCATAGTAAACCCATGAAAACTATGTTTAGGAAAAGTTATTAGCAGGGGCCAATAGGTTCATAGTAAACCATGTAAATTATGATTAGGTTGATTTATTGGTAGGGGCAAATAGGTTTATAGTGAACCCATGAAAACTATATCTGGATTAGGTTATTGACAGATGTCAATAGGTTCGTAGTCAACCCATGAAAACTAGAATAAGAGGGAAATTATTGGAGATACCAATTGGTCCAGGGACCCATGAAACAATAAAGTTATTGGCATGGGCCAATAGGTTCTCAGTGATTCCATGAAAACTATGAAATCAGACAGGGAGTCCTTAAGTATTAAACAGGTTATTTGTCAGCCCATGAAAACTTATAGGTTTATAGTTACCCTAAAAATTATCATTGAGATAGATAGTCAAAATGAATGGGAATGGGTAATCCAGAATTGATTTACTTGTTTTGCATATCATCATAATATTTTGAATTGCTACGTTTTAAGCATTGTGGATTTAGGAGCAAAGTATATGAATTTATAAAAGTTTTGAAAGATATTAGTGAGGGGAAAACCCGTTTCGCTAAGCGATGTGGTCTCACTGGATATCTAAATGGTTTGAGAAGGTAGATTACTATTAATACCAGGCTTTATGTCTGACTTGAAGTTTATGTTTTCCCCTTAAACTCTTGGATGCTCAATTGATTTTGAGTATTTTGAGAGCTGAGGTTTTCAGGTATCTATTTGACGAATAAGCTTCTGGAGACATGTAGGAGGCATGATAGCTACTTAGAATTCTCTTTTATTTTGATTCTGCTGTGTTGTTGTTGTAAAAGAAAAGTTGTTTAATTGCCTATATATACTCTCATCCAAAGGAGCATCTTCATATGTCGCTCTTGGCATATGTTGTAATAAATATATTTTATCTAAACGTGGTTCTCGTATTCGGATTATGTAATGAATTTGAAATGCTTTGAAATGGAATGGGAAAGTTTGTTGATTTTAATTTTTTCCATATCCTTGCGTTTTTGTTGTACCAATCTATTTAGTATTACCGTATTTGATCGTCGTGGATTAATAACTACGGATGGCTGTAGCATCTGTAGCCGCTAGTTTCGAGCCTCCAAGTGGGGGATGTTACAAGTTGGTTCAGAGCGAGATTTATGGAACTTAAAAGAAATTTAAACCTAAAAGATTTTCAAACATAATCCAATGAATCGAAAAATAAGATCGGTGTTTGAGTTAACGCTATAGTAACGTACTTGTATTTGTTGTATATATAAGTATGTATTCTCCTCTCTTTTAGACTGTTCTTCAGTATCTTACTACGACTCGTATGTAGATTTACGATAAAGAAGATACAGAGGCAGGAAACGGAAGAGGAAATATCGAAGGTGGAAGCACCATAACCCATGGAAATGTTTGGCTCACCGGGAGGAACCCGGGTCGATAGGCCAATGCTAACCAAAATGTTGATGCCACTGTGGCAACTGGAAATCCACTAGTGGATATGGGGGTGATGTTTCAGTTCTTCGTCAATATGATGCAAGCGGGAGCAGCTGCTGGTGTTGCTGGAAATGTTGGTGGAGCTAATCCTGTGGCTCCAGTTGGGAATAATTATGTTAAGTTGAGTAGGGATTACGCCAGTCTTGATGGGAAGCCATTCATGGGAACAGAAGATGCTACCGAAGTTGAAAATGGTTGTTGCATTGTGAGAGAATATTTGTTGATTTGGTTTTAGATGATGAGCAGAAGAGGAGATTAGCCTCTAGGCAGCTGCAAGAGTCAACACTTCATTGGTGGGATAGTGTTACTGCTGAGGTTCCGGAGGAGGAATTGACTTGTGCAGATTTTAAAAGGAGATATGAATAGAGATTTTTATTTGAAGTTGCTAAGTCAGCGTTGATGAGAAATTTTATGGATTTGGTGCAGGGAGAGATGTCGGTAATTGAGCATGCTACTAAGTATGATGAGTTTCCCAATATGGGTATGCTACTTTAGACACCGTCATCAGAAGGAATGAGAGGTTCATTCGGGGATTGAGACCTGAGCTTGCTCGGCGACCCTGACACATAACCGTGATCCTTGTAATGTATTTGTGGAGATGGAAATCTGCAATGAGGAGATGCTTGATATTTGTGCGAGAGAAAAGCCGGTTGAAACCCAGGTTTCTTAGGGAAAAAAGAGAAAGTTCTTTAAGGAGAAGGGAGCCCAGAAGGAGGAGGCATCCAAGAAGGCAAAGGATGATTTAGTTTGCTTAAATGTGACAAGAAGGGTCATTACGCTCATGAGTGTCGGTCAGGCAAACGAAAGAAGGCTGTAGAAAAGAAAGGCGTGAAGTGCTTCAACTATGACCAAATTGGGCATTATAAAAACCAATATTTAGAACCAGTTAGGACAAACAACGGAAAGGTTTTTGCTATTGGACCATCGCCTGCTAGGTTAACTGCAGCTAAAAAAGGAAAGACTGTGATGGAAGGTACACTTTTGATTTAGAATATGCCAGTTAGGATACTATTGGATACTGGTGCATCAAATTCATTTATATCTCAGAATTTGGTTGATAGGTTATGCTTAAAACCCACAAATATAGTTACTTCCTTAAGTGTTGTGAATCCAATAGGTGGGTATGAAACACTGGGGATGAGATGTGACCAATTAGAACTTGATTTGTTAGGTCATAAGTTTGTATGTAGTTTGTATGTTTTCAATTTCATAGATTTCGAAATTATTTTGGGTATGGATTGGTTAAGTAAGTATGAGGCTAGGAATTTTGCCAGGATGGGGAGATATCACTAAGACACCCTGATAGTCATAACCGAATCCTATTCTCAGTGGAGAATTCTGACCGAAGTAGTTCTGCTTTGCTAAGTGCTATGGAAGTGGAAGAAGAGTTAAGTCGAGTTCTTGTAGCAGAGAGTTTGCATATGTCTTTGAGTCAGTCATAGAACTACCACCGAAACGATCTATTAAGTTTTGGATAGATCTTGTGCCAGGAGATGATTCTGTAAGTAGACCACCTAGCAGGATGACATTGACCAAGATGATGGAATTGAAGGTGCGGCTAGTAGATCTAGAAGGAAGTAATTTTATTAGACCTAGCAGTTTGCCTTAGGGAGCAGCCACGGTATTCATGAAGAAACCAGATGGGTCACTGAGGATGCTTATCGACTATCAAAGTTGAACACGAGGACGACTAAGAATAAATATCCTTTGTCGAGAATAGATAATCTATTTGATCAGTTGTGTGGAGCTAGAGTGTTTTTCTACTTGGATTTGGCGACAGGTTTCCATTAGTTAAAAGTGGCGGATGATAGTATTTCTTTGACAACATTTCAGACAAGGTATGGTTCGTACGAGTGGTTAGTAATGCCAATCGGGTTAACGAATGCACGTGCTTTCTTCGTGGATTTGATGAACTGAGTTTTTCGAGAGTACTTGGACAGGTTTGTCTTGGTGTCTATGGATGACATTTTAGTGTACTCTAAGGATGAAAGAGAGCATGAGATCATCTTAGGGTAGTACTTGAGACGCTGAGGCAACATCAACTAAATGCGAAGTTTTCCAAGTGTCAATTTTGGAAGAAAGAGGTCAAATTTCTTGGTCATGTGATTTCAGAGAAGTGGTTATCAGTCGATCCAGATAAGATCGAAGCTGTTAATAGTTGGAAGAGACCAAAGACAATGACATAGATTAGAAGTTTTCTTGGACTTGCTGGCTATTACTCAAGATTCATCAATGATTTCTCACGGATAACTGCGCCTTTGACTAAGTTAACCAAGAAGGAGGTGAAGTTTGTCTGGTTCGACAAATATGAAGAAGCATTCCTTAAGTTAAAGTATTTTTGGACCAACACACCTGTGTTAGTAGTTCCAGACGAAACTAAGGGTTTGTGGTGTATACCGATGCATACGGAACTGGGTTAGGAGCTATGTTGATGCAGAAGGGTAAAGTGATTGTCTACGCTTAACGACAGCTTAGACCGCATGAAGGGAGATATCCTACTCATAATTTGGAGTTAGCTGCGGTGATCTTCGCATTGAAGATTTGAAGGCATTATCTCTTAGGAGAGAGATTTGAGCTATACACAGATCATAAGTTATTAAGGTATTTATTATCTCAGAAGGAGCTGAATATGAGACAGCAGAGGTGGCTGGAGTTTTTGGCTACTTATGATTTTGGTATAGAATATACTCCTGGGAAAGGAAATAAAGTAACGGATGCTCTTTGCAGAAGACATCATAATGTGATGTTAGCTATATTAGCGAGTGGAAAGATTTAGAAGCTTTGACTACTTGTAGCATGTAGTTAAGATCAACTACTAGTTCTAGTTAGAGCTTCCCCATGTTGTCTTGTTTAGAAGTTCGGCCAATGTTGATCGAAAGAATTGCTTTTAAGCAGAAAGAGGATCCGTTATTAGCCGAGAGGATCAAAAGGCTTGAGGTAGGATCAGAGATCGACGATTTAATTTTTTTAAATCTTGATCAAAGAGGATGGTTGAGAAAGAATAGACGATTGTGTGTTCCAAATGTTAAGGACTTAAGGAAAGATATTCTTGGAGAATTTAATCTATCTATGTTTACGATTCATCCTGGAGTGACTAAGATGTATCAAGATATGAAGAGGAGCTTCTATTGGAAAGATATGAAGAGGGATGTTGGCTTGTGAGTTAGGCGGTGTGCAAACTATCAACAAGTGAAAGCCGAATATCAGAAGCCGAGTGGATTGCTTTAAATTTTAGAGATTCCATTTTGATAATGAGATTCAATATCCATGGATTTTTAGATGGTTTGCCTTGGTCAAATAGGAGAAATGAAAGTATATGGTCATAATGGACAAATTGACCAAGAGTTTCCATTTCATTCCAGTTAAGTTAACCAGGACGACACCTGTTTTAGCTAAGTTGTTTGTAACATCCTCTACTCGGAGGTCCAAAACAAACGGCTATGGATGTTGCAGTCATCCATAGTTATTAATCATGGATGACCAAATCCAGTAATATTAGATATATTGATACACAGAAACACATGAATATGGAAAAAAATTAAAACATTAAACAAGTTCCATATTCCATTTCAATACATTTCAAACTAATTACATAATCATTAAACACGTTAAGAGAAAATATATCTATTACAACATACGCCAAGAGCAACATATGAAGATGCATCCTTAGATGATCAAAGTATATATAGGCAATTTAACAATTTTGCCTTTACAATAACACAGCAAAATCAAAATAAAGGAGAACACTAGATAGCTAACATGTGATAACCCGGATTTTTGGACATATGTAATTGATAAAATAATTGGATTTAATTTGTAGAAATATTTAATTATAAGTTAAATAAATAATTCTGATAATATATATATATATATCGAGATAAGTATCGGTTTAATATAGTATAATTATTTAAAATTTGCATAATTATTATTTTCAAACAAATTTAACATGTGTTATTTTAATACATATACATGAGTCAATTTAAAATTAAATTTGAATTTTCCAAAGAAAATAAGATAAGTGTTTTGTGTATATATATATATGTATATATATGAATAGATTGTAATTTGAATTTGAGTTTGAAATTCAAAAATACAATGTCTTAAAAATAATTTGGACTTAAAATAATATATATGATTTTCATTAATGTGTATTTAGTTTATTTCAATATTAATATAAAGAAATGTATTAATAAAGATATAAAGTTATATTAATATATATATATATATATATATATATATATATATATATATAAACAAAAGATAATAATATAAAGTAATGTAAAAAAAAGATATATACATTATATAATAACAATTCTCATATAAAAGACAAGTGTTAAGATTTTAACACACAAATTAACAAATGTAAATCATTTAACATAGAAAAATACAAGTGTAACAATTGTCATATAAATTTGAACAAGTGTCATCTATTTCAATTATTTCTAAAATAATAAATAAAAAGAAAATGGGATTATATAATATCTTTACTCTCCTCTTTATCATTTTCTTTCACCTTCACATTTCAAAACAAAAGCCTGTAAACCAAAATTCAAATCTAGATCAAAGAAGAAAACAAAACCTGCAACCTAAAACTAGAAAACAAAATCAAAGAAAACTCAACAACAATCAAAATCTGGTAATCAAACACAAGCTACAGCTCATAACAAACAATTTCAGATCAAAGCAAGAAGATTCAAGATCAATACAAATCAAAGTAAACTATGCTCCAGTTTTAAATACAAGAACAGGTTTCAAAATTTCAAAAGCCTGTCCCCTTTCTTCAAAACACAGGTGAGTAAACAGTTTTATTTAAAGATTTGAATATGTTTAAAATCAAGATGCATGCAGTATTTACTTAAAGTGAAATATGATATGTGTTTGAATGATTGTTTAAACAGGAATGCATGTGTATATGCATGTGAATGTTGTTGTGCATGTCTGGAACAAATAAGTTTGTTCTATTCATTGTTCTCAGGTTCTAAAAAAGGATTGAAAATCAATTGCTCTTTCTCTGATCTGTTATGTAATATGATGTTTAAATAAATATTGTTAAAAACGACAAGATTTATGTTTCAAAAATATTTGAAGTAGGAATTGATGACAGTTTTAACTAGGATATAAGAATTACAGTAAAACTTAAATATATCAAAATTTTGAGTGAATAATTTGTGAATTCATGTATATAATCTGTTTTATCATTGCAAACTATGATTTTTAGAAAAAGAATCATGATTTTTAAGATGGTAATTCGAGAAGAATTTTGAGTTAAACGTGATTTGGGTTTATGCCTTTTTTTGATGATCGCGATGCTCTCGAGTGTCGGGGTTAAGACTGGAGATTGTTCGTTAATAGGTGATCATGGAAAAATTGTTCAGAGAGATTCTAGATCACCAGAGTGATCGGGCTAAGGCAAACTAGGGTTTAAGCATGGGTTTGGGTCATGGTTGATTTAGAGGCCAAGGCGGCGGCGGCACTGCATCGGATTGGATCAGATATGGGGGAAATGGAGCGCGAGCCTCTGGCAAGGGTGTGGGTTCAATGGCGAGCTCTCTAGGAGACCGGAGTTCGGTGATACAAGGTGGTTTTGGTGACTAGGTTGTTCCAGGTAAGTGCTCGTCGATCTCGTTTTAGACTTTTGGTGTTTGTCGTGGATCATGGGAAGTTGGCTGGTATGAGTTTGTCGACGTTGACTTGTCGGTGGTGGTCGTAGAGGTCGAAGCATCGCCGATGGACGGTGCATGTGCACAGGATGTTCTATGCACCAGAGTTTAAGTTTTGCGACGGAGGAATTTTTCTTCGGGTTTGTCTCGGGAAGAAGATGGCTATCTCGAAGTTTGATTCGAGTACGTGAGTGTTAGCATGTTTTCATATTTTTTAAACTTAAACCAAAACCAAAGTTTTAAAAAGAAGGAAGTGGATTTTACTCGAGTCAGAGCTCGAGTGTTTTCTGGGTTGAACCCGAAGCAGGATTTTAACAGTTTTTAAAAGTTTTATAAAAGCAGGTTTAAAATTTTAGATTGAATCTAGTTTAAACTATTATATGATAAATGTTTTTAAATTATTTGATTAAAGGAGGTTATATGATTTGTTTAACTTAAATTTGTTAAGTTAATTTTTAAGTTATTTTAAAACTTAATTTAGAAATAAAATTAAATAGTTAACTAAAGAGAAAATGTTTTAAAATTTATATGATAATGATATTTAAGTAATAAATAAGATAAATGATTTATCTTAAAAGTTAACAATGTTTTAGTGAATTAAGATTAATTAAGTTAATAAGGTGATTAAAGAGTAACTAATTAATTTAATTAATTAATGATTAAGGATTAATTTATTTTCAATTAAGAGTTTTTAGATAATTAATTAGAGATTAATTAATCGATAAATAAGAATTAATTAATTAAGTAATTAAGATTAATTCATTTATAATTAGAGATTAATTAATTTATAATTAAAGATTAGTTAAGTTGTAATTAAGAATTAATTAATTAAGTAATTAGAGATTAATTACTTAAATGTTAATTACTTAATTAAAGGATAATAATTTAAGGTTAATTAATTGAGGATAATTAACCAATGAGATTACTTAATGAAGTAATTATGAATAATTAATTTAGATTGATAATTAAAGAATGGTGTAATTAATATTAATTAAGCAAGGTTAGGAAATTAATTTATTTGGTTTAAATTAATTGTGTGATTAATTAACCTTGCTTATGGGTGATTGAATTATATTAAATGCCTTGAATTGGTTGATATCTCTAATATGAAATGTTTGTGATATGATATGTTTGGGTTGATCAGTGATAATGTGGTTATCTATCGATGATGAATTGCTGTGTGAAAGAGACATCTTTATTTAAAATTGAATTATATTCACTTAAATAACTTGGGTTAAGATGACATTGGATTCGAAGAGACCGGGGTCGGGTATTAGTAAATACCCAAAACCACTTCGATTTGTAATCTTCAATAATTCTTTATAGATCTGATATGTGAAATCGATAGGCTGGATTGGAATAATTTAAGTAACCGGACCATTTAAACTAAGTTTGGTACTTAGATATTGATGTATGATATAAGCGTTGGCTTTAACAAGTTAAGAACTCGTTGTAGGGTACGAGTTACCCCGGATTTTAAAATAAGTTTTATATCTTAGTATTTTATGTTAGATGGGTTTACTCATGCTGGTTTCCAGCCTTACCCAGGTGTTACTTTGTTGTAATGCTCAGGTGACCGAGTATTACATCATTTCTGGTTAGGGCTTTCTGGAGCTTAGGAGGCGAGCTAGATGGCAGGAACGTATAGAGTTTACCATTGTATATTCGTGATTGTTGTGATATTAGTCTGAGACAGGTTGATATAACTGTCTAGTCTATTTGTAAATGGTTGTAAAACTCTGTTGTATTTTTGTAATAGTAAATTATAGCTTTCTTGTATAAATACTATTATGTGATATTATATTTTAATCCGCTGTGAACGTGAGATGCTGCTGTTTCTGTTCTTCTTCTGTCTTCTTCTTCTTTCTTTAACAATCTAAAAATTCCAACGTTCGATTGCTCGGCACTTCTACAGTGAACGTACTAGTGTCGACTTTCCGAGATGGAAATTTTGGGTCGTTACATTTTGGTATCAAAGCAGAAGGTTAAGCAAGACCATTAGCTCAAGTGGGTTTACTCATTAAGGATAGGGTCAATGGTACCCTAGAATGAGTTGAGTGTAATATATATGAGGGCGTATTTGTCATTTTCTTATAAAATGATTTAAAAAATGATTTTTATAAGTTTATATTTTGATATATATAAAGTAATAGTTTTTCTAATATATTAAGGTAATTGGTTGTTGTATTATTATTTGAATTAAAATAATAATAAGAATTAAGTGGTAATATAAATACAACAATTTGAAATTGAATGAAGATAAGTTTGAAATGAATCAAAACTGAAATTAAAATCTTGAATTTGGAGAAGTGTTTTCAGAATAAGATAATAATGAATGGGTTTCCAGATAGGATAATCTTGGTTATTATCATAAATGCTTGTTGTGTTTAATAATGAAATATTTGTTAATGATTAAGCAAAAAGGAATGTTTTAAGGAAGTAAACATTTAGGTGAGCATGACTTATAAATTGGAAGTGAAGATAATTTAAATTGTGAAGTTTTAAATCTAAGTCCAGAAAACTGGGAATTTGTTTCATGTGATAAAAAAATAGTATTATTTGAATGAAAGGGTCCGGTTTCAAACATGAGTTGTTTGAAAATTTTAAAGAAATTTGTTTGAATTAAAACCAAAGGTGTTTTAAAAATTTAAGGTATAACTTACTGTGTGAAGGAAATAAATATGTATATATATGTGGAATATACATAGTATTAAAAATAATTTGGAATAAACTCTAAGTGTTGAGTTTAAAATTTTCCTTGGAATGTGATGTGAAAACCCAAAGTGATAAGTTTTTGAACTTATAAGTGGGAAGATTATAAATATGAGGTTTAAATTTGAAATGGGAATTCAAATTGGAAAAAGTTGACAAGATTAAACTGAATTGAATTTAACTTAAGGAAAGTTAAATAAGTTAGAACAAACAACCTGAATTGGAAATTTCAGATAAAATTGAGATTTAACTTGGGAAGTTAAATGGTTGATTTTAATTGGGAGCATGTGTGATCTCAAAATTGTTTGAAATCTAGAAATTGGAATTAGATGCTTTGATGAATGTTTTAAATAATTTGGATATTTTGACTTATCTTAATATCAACCTATTGTTATGTATATAATCTTTAAACTGTGAATTGGATTGGTGTAAAATGGATTAAAAAGTGGATTGAAATAGTCTTTATATCCATTACTGAAATTAAATAAAAATAAAGCCTTATTTTGAAACTATCTAAAAGCTTGATTCTTGAAATTAAATTGTAATTATAGAATGGGATCACTTTGAACTTAAGATTCAAATGTTAATGATGAACTTGCAAACTAAGACTATTTAAGAATCAGTTTCAAAGTTTGAAGTTAAATTTGGATAATAAAGTGGATTTCGAAGATTAAGTTGTTTCTTGAACTCTTATTTGAACTTTGAAATAAGTTAAGTAAAGGTAATTTAAAATGAAATTTTGAAATTTGGACTCAGAATTAAATGGTTTAAAATTTTAAATTGTTAATTTAAAAATAAAGGTTGTTTAGATTTAAAGGATTAAATCAACCTTTAAAAATTTAACTCGAATTTATGGAATTCGAGATGGTTTTAAGTTGAGATTTGAATCGAGTTAGTTCAAACTGAATTTGATTTGAATTAATTGGAATTGTGATTGAAGATGGATAAGCATAAAATTCAAATGGAAAATTTGAATTGAATTAATTTGAAGTGAAATTGAAGTTGAATAAGTTTGAATTCCAAATGGGAGTTAAGTTGAATTTGGGATAGAAATTGAAGTTAACTTAAATTGAATTGAAATTGAATCAATTTAAATGGAAGTGGAAATTGGAAAGTTAATTGGAAATGGGGATTCGGAATTAACCAGTTTTGTTCTGAACCATTTTTCCAAATAAACTATTTTAATATAAACTGTTTTAAACCTATTTTTCTAGCTATTTACTATACAACCTTTATTTTTAAACCCCAAACTATCTTATACTTGTTTTACAATTATTTTAAAAACTAACTACTACTTTACATCTGTTTTACAAAATATAACTATTTTGCAACTATCCCACTAGTTTACAATTATTTAACTACTTTACAACTATTTTAAAGTTGCTTAACTATTTTACTGCTATTTTGCAACTAATAACTATTTTACAACTACTTATCTATTTTAAAAATTTTCAAGCTATTTTGTTAATAAAAGTCGGTCAGAGTGCAATCTGTCTATAATTGAATACCAATTGAGATAAGAATTGAAGTGTTAGCCCAAATGGAAATGGGAAGAAAATGTGGACGAGTGAATAGAATCAAAGTGAAGGTGAATAGAAAGAATTGATTTAGCTAATGATCAATGATGATAAATACGTAGGATATGCGTATATTATTCTATTTGCATAATGATTTGATCCAAATTTGAGCATAGAATTTCAAGATTGTATATCGATCCGAGTTAGGATTTTTCACTTGATTTTCGACGGCAAACCCTGGATATGGATTTTTGACCGATTCTGGAAATTCTCTACCATAGTTGTGACTATGCAAGGAGAATGATGGTTTCTGATCAAGAAACCAGATCTGAGTCTGCACTAGAAAGTCGGGTGGATGATACTAGTTCAGAAGTGGAATTGTGTGATCGAGTGAGCGATCAGATTTGAGGTTGCGTACGGATGGTATATGTACATCGTATGTTCTTAAATGAAATAGATGTTGAAATTTTGAAAGAAATAAGAAATGATTTTTGAAAGAGAAGTATATTTTGAGAAATATATATGAATAAAGGTGGAAGTTGATATCTTTTGAAATTCACTTTTTGAAAAGTAAGTTATAAGATAAGTAACTTTATAAGAGAAAATCAAATTTGAATATTTGATTTGGTGTGTATATATATATATATATATATATATGTTATGTATGATAAGCTCCCCACATGATTGAATCTAGAACCAGAAGAAAGGGTTTTTGAAAATATTTGAAGTATAAAAGAGGAATCTATATAAGTGATCCACAGATTATTTTCAAGTTGGAAAGGATAAGTTGTGTGTGTGTGTATAGTTTTTAAGAATGATTTTGGAAATGGCTTTTGAACCTATGGATTTTGAAAGGCTTTTGATTTTTGGAAAAATCAATTTTGGGAGTTTGGAAAGCCAAGTTTGGAATTATCGATTTGAGATATCGATTTTGTGTAAAGGAGATTTTAATGTAAATCATAAAGTGTATGATTTGAAAGATACTACAAGTGTATAATATAAAGTATTTTGAGATTGGCTCTGGGGAAAAAGGCGCTCCCATTGGAATGAACTTCACTAGGAGATCCACGGGGTGGGTATCCCTTGATCCTTAAGGGGGAGGCTCTAAATTGAATCATGGAAGGAAGTCTAGACAAACTGAAGTTCCTGAGGATTTTGTGTTGTGGGTAGTGAAAGTTGAGGGTGCTGATGCCTATATAGACATTTGGGTTATGCTGCGACGACAGTGTAACTCGATGTCACTGCGATCTACTATGGACCATAGCGGATGTAACGACCCAGAATTTTTAGAAATTAAAATTTGAATATTTAATTAATTTTAAATATTAATGAGTGAATTTTTAAGTCGAATAAATTTTAATTTGAATTATTGGATTTAATTGAATAATTAAATCGATAATTTAATATGTTAAATTATGGAAAATATAGAAAATAGGGTTAGATATGATTGAAAATGATTTGTAAAATTTTATTTTATCATGTTAGAGTTAGAAAGATATTTTAGAACTTTTAAAAATTGAATTAAAGGTTAATTTGTGAAAATTGAATATTTTAATATTAAAATCGACTAGTGAAAATAGTCAATTTTTGAACAGTCTCAGAATTGAACGAAACCAGTTCCATTGGATCCGTAATAGTTAGTTATTACCGGATTTCAAATTTTCGTGTCAATCGGAGTTATCGTTTGATCGTAGCAGCTCGAAACGCATCGATTTATTTTTAATTTTAATTTGGCGAGTTAACATAGCCATTTTTCAAAAAGTCTCGGATTTCGACGAAACCAGTTTCATCAGATCCGTAATGTGATATTATTGTAAGGTTTCAAATTTCAAGTCAATTGGATTTACGGTTTGTCCGTTACAAATTAAAACGCCTAGAAATCGACTTAAATCGGTTTAATTTAAATTGAACGTTTGTAGCCATAACTCGCACAGATGTCCGAATTAGCTTTCGAAACCTGTTCCATTATGTCCGGAACGCGGGATAAACCCTAGAAACGCTGGTTACGGCACGTAAATCGGAGTTCGGAATTTCCGGATGAATAGCGTTCGATTTTTCTTTATAAATAGCACCCACCTCTTCATAATTTAGAAAAAAAAAAAACCTAATCTAAAACCCTAGCCGCCACCTAACAAATGAATGGCCAGAATTGTCTCTCACTTCTCCCTCAATCTCTCTCAATCTACAAAGATTTAGCCAAAGTGCTCAACTACAAAGTCGAAGAGCTCGACGAGAGCTTCGATTCCATACGGTGATGATCGGAAATGGTGCAACGTAGGAGGAGCTATGGTGGGCCGTTTGCAGCAGCTCACGCACGTTTTCCTAGGCACATGATGAGGCCGAGCTTCATGATGTGGATGGTGGAGGTAGCTCTCGCGAAGAGCTTCGATTTGCAAGTGGTTTGATGTGATTTCGTCGAGTATTGGAGGAGTATTATTAAACCCTAGTTGTTGATGAATGGGTTTGTGGTGACGGCCTCAATCTGTAGATAGAACGTGGAGAGGGAAGAAGAGATGGACGGTGGAGATGAGGGGAAGCAAGATCTTGTGGCCAGAAATTGAATAGGTTTAAAATATATAAAGTTTGTTGTAAATTAGCAAGTTTAAATACGTGTAACTTCAAAAATTCATAACTTTTTCATACGAGGTCGAAAAAATGCAAACTCAGTTGCGTTGGAATCGTATGGACGAGCACTACGCGATGGAGTTAGTTTGGAGTCGTTTGGAGTTAGTGAGAATTTTGGGTAAAATTAAACGTCCGTTTAATTTTATTCGAAATAAATCGCTAAAACGGAATTTAAAATCAAGGTGAGAACTTCTCACTCAATCGAATCAGTTTCGATTTTGTTTTAAATAGTTAGATTTAAAATATTTGAATGCATGTTTGAATGATGATTGATATCTATTTATTGTTAAAATAGACATTATACGCCGTTAGTAAGCGGATGTTATTTATTAAAAACATATACCGCGAATATTTCATAAACAGTGAAATTGGTATCAGAGCTTATGGTTAAGCGACAACCATGATTCTGTTGTTTTCTGTTCTGTTCCGTCCTATTTTCTTCTGTTTTTTTCTTTTTCCTCTATTCTCTTTTTCTTCTATTTTAAAATGTTCTATCTTCTTTTCTGTTTTCTATTCTCTCTAATTTCTATCTTCTATTCCCTCTATCTTCTACCTTTTTCTTTCCTTCTCTTTTCTTCTTTTCTTTTTTTTAAAACCCATAACTATTCGGTTTTTCGGCAACGAAAAATCGCAAGCGTTACAGCGGAAGTTGTGCGTGCCGTGAGAGCCAACAGTCTACACTTGATTTTGCCTTAATCGCAACATAACATCGGTAGACTCTGACCTATGGTGACATAGTGAAAGTCGAGAGGTCGTGAGAGCTTAAGGCTACATTGGGACTTGACTGATGTAGTCTACGACCTATGTGGGAGTGGGGAAGTTTCATTTGGCAGCGAAAATCAAGGGCGCTGATGCCCACAGTTACATGGACTTTTGTCGTGATGGCAACTTAACTCGTGATGTAACTGTGATCTGTGGCAGGTTCCATGGCGTAATCGAGGTGCGCGGAGTGCGTATAGTTATCTATAGATTTTCCCGGAATGGCAATGTAACCATCGGGTTAACTACGACCATGGAGGGGGTGATATTTCCAGAGCATTGTCACCAAATATGTTTTCAACATTTTCAAAAATATTTTCTATATTTTTACAAAAATATTTTCCAAGTATTTTCGCTGGATGTTGAAAACGGTTTTGCTAAGTACTTATAAATTTTCAGTCCTACGCCTGATCAACGTATGACCGAATTTATGTGAGAACGAGGATGGGCTTGATGGGACATCGAGTTATAAAAAGTATTTTTATAAACTACTTTGGAATATTATGTAGATTTTGAAGTGCTTTTAAAATTCTATATAAAGGGTTTATAGTTTAAAATGTTCAACAGGTAATTTATCTGATAATAAGTATTTAATAAATTCTGGCTTCGTTCTTTTTCGAGGACGAAAAGATTCAAAGGGGGGAGTAATGTGATAACCCAGATTTTTGGACATCTGTAATTGATAAAATAAGTGGATTTAATTTGTAGAAATATTGATTTATAAGTTAAATAAATAATTCTGGTAATAATATATATATATATATATATATATATATCACGATAAGTATCGGTTTAATAATCCTCATATATAATTATTTAAAGTTGGCAAAATTATTATTTTCAAACAAATTTAATGTGTATTATTGTAATACATATATATGAGTCAATTTAAAATTAAATTTGAATTTTTCAAAGCAAATAAGATAAGTGTTTGATCATATATATGTGTGTGTGTGTGTGTATGAATAGATTGTAGTTTGAATTTGAGTTTGAAATTCAAAAATAAAATGTCTTAAAAATAAATTAGATTTAAAATAATATATATGATTTTCATTAATGTATAATTGTTTCAAATTATTTTCTTTAAAATTGTAACAATATTAATATAAAGAAATGTATTAATGAAGATATAAAGTTATATTAATATATATATATATATATATATATATATTAACAAAAGATAATAATATAAAGTAATGTAAAAAAGGATATATACACATTATATAATAGCAATTCTTGTATAAAGGACAAGTGTTAAGATTTTAACACACAAATTAACAAATGTAAATCATTTAACATAGAAATATACAAGTGTAACAATTGTAATATAAATTTGAACAAGTGTCATCTATTTCAGTTGTTTCTAAAATAATAAGTAAAAAAGAAAATGAGATCATACAGTATCTTTACTCTCTATCATTTTCTTTCACCTTCACATTTCAAAACAAAAGCTTGTAAAACAAAATTCAAAATCAGATCAGTAGAAAACAAAACCTGTAACCTAAAACCAGAAAACAAAATCAAAGAAAACTCAACAACAATCAAAACCTGGTAATCAAACACAAGCTTCAGCTCATAACAATCAAGTTCAGATCAAAGCAAGAAGATTCAAGATCAATGCAAATCAAGTAAACTAAGTTCCAGTTTTAAATACAAGAATAGATTTCAAAATTTCAAAAGCTGTTCCCTGTCTTCAAAACATAGGTGAGTAAATAGTTTTATTTAAAAATTTAAATCTGTTTAAAATCTAAATGCATGTAGTATTTACTTAAAGTGAAATATGATATATGTTTGCGTGATTGTTTAAATAGGAATGCATATGTATATGTATATGAATGTTGTTGTGCATGTCTGGAACAAATAAGTTTGCTTTGTTCATTATTCTCGGGTTCTAAAGAAGGATTTAAAAATCAACTGCTCTTTCTTTATCTGTTATGTGATATGATGTTTAAACAAATATTGTTAGAAACGATAAGATTTAAGTTTTAAAAATATTTTAAGTAGGAATTGATTACAGTTTTAACTAGGATATAAGAATTACAGTAAAACTTAAATATATCAAAATTTTGACTCGAATAATTTGTGAATTCACATATATAATCTGTTTTATCATCGCAAAAAATGATTTTTAGAAAAAGAATCATGATTTTTAAGATGGTAATTCGAGAAGAATTTTGAGTTAAACGTGATTTGGGTTTCTGCCTTTTTTTGATGATCGCGATGCTCTGGAGTGTCGGGGTTAAGGCTGGAGATTGTTCGTTGATAGGTGATCATGGAAAAATTGTTCGAAGAGATTCTAGATCACTGGAGTGATCGAGCTAATCCGAACTAGGGTTTAAGCATGGGTTTGGGTCATGGTTGATTTAGAGCCCAAGGCGGCGTCGACATTAGGTTGGATCAGATATGAGGGAAATGGAGCGTGAGGCTCTGGAGAGGGTGTGGGTCCAACGGCGAGCTCTTTAGGCGATCGAAGTTCGATGATACAAGGTGGGTTTGGTGACTGGGTTGTTCCAGGTAGGTGCTCGTTGATCTCGTTTTAGATTTTTGGTGTTCGTCGTGGATTCTGGGAAGTTGGCTGGTACGAGCTCGTCGACGTTGACTTGTCGATGGTGGTCGTGGAGGCAGCATCGCCAATGGACCGTGCATGTGCAGGGATGTTCTGTGCACCAGAGTTTAAGTTTTGGGATGGAGGAATTTTTCTTTGGGGTTGTCTCGGGAAGAAGATGGGTTATCTCGGGGTTTGATTCGTGTACGTGGGTGTTAGCATGTTTTTAGAAGTTTTAAACTTAAACCAACCAAAGCTTTAAAAATAAGGAAGTGGATTTTACTCGGGTCAGAGCTCGAGTGTTTTCTAGGTTGAACCCGAAGTAGGATTTTAACAGTTTTTAAAAGTTTTATAAAAGTAGGTTTAAAATTCAAATTGAATCTAGTTTAAACTATCATATGATAAATGTTTTTAAATTATTTGATTAAAGGAGGTTATATGATTTGTTTAACTTAACTTTGTTAAGTTAATTTTTAAGTTATTTTAAAACTTAATTTAGAAATAAAATCAAGTAGTTAATTAAAGAGAATTTTTTTTAAAATTTATATGACAATGATAGTTAAGTAATAAACAAGATAAACGATTTATCTTACTAGTTAATAAGGTTTTAATGAATTAAGATTAATTAAGTTAATACGGCGATTAAAGAGTAATTAATTAATTTAATTAATCAATAATTAAGGATTAATTAATTTATAATTAAGGGCTTTAGATAATTAATTAGAGATTAATTAATTGATAATTAAAAATTAATTAAGTAATTTAGGTTAATTCATTTATAATTAGAGATTAATTAATTTGTAATTCAAGATTAATTAAGTTGTAATTAAGCGTTAATTAATTAATTAATTAGAGATTAATTACTTAAATGTTAATTACTTAATTAAAGGATAATAATTTTGTTATCCCGCTTTTTGGTAAAGCCGTGATTCCAAAAGATCGATCGAAAACAAAAGACAGTTCGCCTCAAAGATTGGTTATATTTTGCTTCACTGTGGATATCGCTGAATTTTATCCGAGTCCGGATCAGGCTACAATTGATAGGACATGACAAGCAAAGCCATAAAAGCCTGGATTCCTAATTTCAAGTCAATCCGAGTTCGTATGCTCGAGTTATGATCGATTCAATCTAGAAGAAACGGCCCAGCTTTCGTATCCATCGCCATTGTTGATTTCGTATCCATCATCAAACTCCCATTCGAATAGAGCACTTTTGTATCGATCAGGTTTTAGCAACTTCATGTCCATCGAAGTTCGATCAAGTTCGAATCCATCGAGGTGCCTCGGTTCGACTCGATCTCATTCGAGTCCATCGGCTCCTCCTTATTCGAATCCATTGGCATCTCTCTACTTCGCATCCATCGGCATATAACCTACTTCGTATCGGTCAACTCCCATGAGTTCGTATCGATGGACTTCATACCCGTCAGCAGATGATGCGCTTCGTAACGAACGGCCAGTGTCTTCTTCGCATCCATCATAGAAACATACCTTCGAATCGATCAAGGTGCCTTGATTCGTCTCCATCCAGATACCTTGCTTCGTATCCATTGAGGAAGCCACTCTTCGAATCTATCTGGGCGGAGTAATTCGTAACCATCGAGTAAACAAGCTAAGGTGGCGTGTCATCCCTCGATACGAACAGGCCGAGATATATTGAGTCGACGCGGTCAACTCGGAATAAATACCGGATCGAGGCGAAGTATGCGCTCCACGTCATCATGAAAGCACATGCCATCATCGATTCGAAGCAATCGATTCGAAGAGATGGATTCGAACCAAACAGCCTAACAAAGAACATCATTTCGTATGGACGATAACTCATGATCCACTGATCCAAATGCCATGAAATTTTCACAGGAGCTTGCGTACATGCTGAGGAACGTCTCCACCAAATTTCTGCTCGATTGGAAATCATCTTGATCGATATGAAATGATTTCATATCGATCGTAGATCGACTCGAAACTTTCTGAGATTGGTCGCGTGGGCCCACTCACGCCCCAGAAGAAGTCTCCCGAGATTTGAGCGAAGTCTCAGCCTCCTACGCCTATAAATAGAGCCCCAGAGCCTACAGAAAAAGGATCTTTTGACACTCAAGCGCCCAAACTCTGCCGAATTGAGATCTCCATCATCCTACGTCATACTTTTGCTGTTGAATTCGAATTTCCAGTTGTAACTTGCTTTTGATTGCTGTAACAACTTGCAATCATTGAAAGAAAATCAATAAAACTACAAAAAACTTCATAGTGGACGTAGGCAACAAGCCGAACCACTCTAAATTGCTTGTCTATGCACTTACTTTTCTGTTGATTGGAGTTTTTGTTAGATAATACTCATTTTTAATTTATATTCTTCATTATTATCTCTTCGAAAACTTCCAAAGAGTGTTGTGACCAATTTTGGTGCAAACAAATTTATGGTTAATTAACTGAGGATAATTAACCAATAGGATAATTACTTAATGAAGTAATTATGGATAATTAATTTGGATTGATGATTAAAGAAGGTTTAATTAATATTAATTAAGCTGGGTTAGGAAATTAATTTATTTGGTTTAAATTAATTGTGTGATTAATTAACCTTACTTATGGGTGATTGAATTATATAGAATGCCTTGAATTGGTTGATATCTCTGATATGAAATGTTTGGGTTGATCAGTGATAATGTGGTTATCTATCGATGATGAATTGCTATGTTAAAGAGAGCTTCCGTGTTTAAAATTGAATTATATTCACTTAAATAACTTTGGTTAAGATGACATTGGATTCGAAGAGACCGGGGTCCGGTATCAGTAAATACCCGAAACCTCTTCGATTTTTACTCTTCAATAATTCTTTATAGATTTGATATGTGAAATCGATAAGCTGGAATGGAATAATTTAAGTAACTGGACCATTTAAACTAAGTTTGGTACTTAGATATTGATGTGTGAAATAAGTGTTCGCTTTAACAAGTTAAGAACTTGTTGTAAGGTAAGAGTTACCCCGGGTTTTAAAATAAGTTTTATATCTTAGTATTTTATGTTAGATGAGTTTACTCATGCTGGTTTCCATCCTGACCTGGGTGTTACTTTGATGTAATGATCAGGTCAAACCGAGTATTACAGCATTTCAGGTTAGGGCATTTTGGAGCTCAGGAAGTGAGCTGGATGACAGAAACGTATGGAGTTTACCGCTGTGTATTCGTGATTGTTATGATATTAGTCTGAGACAGGTTGATATAACCGTCCAGTCTATTTGTAAATGGTTGTAAAACTCTGATGTATTTTTGTAATAGTAAATTACAGCTTTCTTGTATAAATGCTATTATGTGATATTATATTTTGATCCTCCGCGAATGTGATATGCTGCTGTTTCTGTTCTTCTTCTATCTTCTTCTTCTTTCTTTAACAATCTGAAATTTCCGGCGTTTGATTGCTTGACACTTCTACAATGAACGTATTAGTGTCGACTTTCCGAGGTCGAAATTTTAGGTCGTTACATATCATGTCTCCTGCATGTTGGAAGCTTATTCGTCTAAAGAGGTACCTAAAAACCTCAACTTTCAAACTACTCAAAATCAATTGAGTACCCGAGAGTTTAAAGGGAAAACATAAACTTCAAGTCAGACATAAGGCCTAGTATGAATAATAATCTACCATCTAAAACTATTTAGATGACTAGTGAAACTACGCCGCTTAGCGGAATGGGTCTTCCCTTTATTTGTATACTAAAACCTTTATAAAACAATATACCGTGCTTCTGCATCCACAATGGTTAAAAAAATTCGAACAATGTGATGATATTCAAAACAAGTTAATCAATTCTGGATTACCCATCTCCATTCATTTTGACTATCTATCTTAGTTATAGTTTTTAGGGTCACTATTAACCTATTAGTTTTCATGGACTGACTAATAACTGGTTAAATGTTTATGGACTCTCTGTCCTATTTCATAGTTTTCATTGGGTTACTAAGAATCTATTGGCCCATGCCAATATCTTTACTGTTTCATGGGTTCTCCCTGAACCTATTTGTAACTCCAATATCTTTTCTCTTATCCTAGTTTTCACGGGTTGATTAGGAACCTATCAACTTTTGTCAATAGCTTAATCCAGATATAGTTTTCATGGACAAACTACAAACCTATTAGCCCCTGCCAATATCAAATCATAGTTTTCATGGGCTAATATGAACCTGTCTTTCTGACATCTTCATTTATACGTAGTTTTCATGGGCTTACTACGAACCTATTGGCCTCCGCCAATATCTTTTCTGATACACAGTTTTCATGGGCTTACTGAGAACCTATTGGCCCCTGCCAACATCTTCCTTTAATATTTTAGCATCCTATATTCTAGTCTTCCTGACATTCTGGATGCAATTCTACTCATTCAGGAGTTAGTTTATATTCAATACTAGGTCAACCTAGCTGGTTATTCTGCCTTTCCTCAAAATACAGTTATGAGTCCATTACAATGTGAATATATACATATATAAAGAAGCAAACAAAATAACTTGGTTAATCCCTTTAACATATTAGTCAAGGAAAACTTCTTCAAAAAATCCATTTCAAAATACTTTATTTATGCCATGGTTTTCTCTTAAAAATGAGATTGGGTTATTTGTTTTAAAAACTAAGGCTTTCAAAACCGTCAAAACTTTGCTTTTGACCTCAATTGATAACCTCCTTCGAAAACATATCTTTTCTAAACATTAGGCCTCTGCCGTTGGAAATACTTTAAAACTTCTCTTTCAAAACCTTTTGAATGTAATAAAGTATTACTTATTAACACTTAGAAGCATAATTTCGAAACCATTGAAAGCACCCCTTTCGAAACCTTTGAAAGTATCCCTTTCGAAACCATTAGGTTTATATTTAAAAATATCATTTGAATTAAATTGAATATAAATAAAAGTATCTCTTTAAAAACTATTCTTTATCATATAAAAATATTGGGGAAAACTTGATGATATCAGCACCGCCCTTTCGAAAGCTTCAAATCATTTAAGCAAAACACTGAAGGATATCATCGAAACCCATTTCGAAGCCATTGCCTTCGAAACCTTGGCCCCTTTCGAAAGCATTTAGGACGTGGCTTGGAACATCTTTAAAACCAAAACTACCCTTCGAAAGCATTGATGACTTCAATAGACTCGAAAGGCTAAAGAACGACAGCAGGGCTTGGACTAGGTCGGAACCCCTACCGTCGAAAGCATTACTTTACAAATAAAGGAACTCTGATACCAAGCTGTGACGCCCTACCCGAAGACCTACATTAGTAAAGAGATTTACTAAGTAATCCTATCTACTAATGCAGAGAATAGGGTTGGTTAAGGGCGACCATCATAGTAATACGTTAGTTAAGAGCTAAGCATGTCAATTATGTCTCGATTTTTTTTTCATTACCTCATAGCTTAGTCCCTAACTAATGAACACTATGGTGGATTCAGACCATTTTAGAAATAATGTAATATACATGCAGATAGAAAACATTAGTCACAAAACAGTAAGCCCAGATCAGAGTATAATATAAATACATACATCACCATACATCTCTATAATAATACATCATACATAAATATCTAGGATTACTGAATCACATATACACCCATCCCACAAAATAATATACAATAAGATAACATAAAAGCAGACGACTCTAAAATGACATCCAAGCCAAAATGATAAGTTCAAAAAAGCTATCAAGCTGATATAAGAAGTGAAGCAATCCAAACGAACCTGCAACTCGGTCTGACCCGAGTGAAAAGCACAGGGGTCAGGTAAGCTATACTTATCAGTAGTAAGGATCTCAGTAATAAGTGGAAGGGTGAGAGTCACTCCGTTGTTGCCAACGAAACGACATATTATTCATCATATCATTCATAAGAAATGGGACATCAGTGATTCATCTATCTATTTCAAGGAAATTAAATAAGTAACATGCATATGGTTTTTCTTAGGGACATCTATAAGTAAAGTGGATAAAGGGTGAGAATCGTATAATAACTTCATAAAGAAATATCTAATCATCATAATCTATCATAAGAACTCAATAAAAGTTAAAGGCAATCATAATTGAAATCACCATATAACATAATATAAATGTATCCTATATCTTACTCAACGCCGTATTCAAATAACAATATCACAAAAAGGTGAAATCGAACATAGAAAACTTCATAGAAAATTGCACGTGTTTTTCATCTTGACTAGTACTACTATTATTTGGTACCATACGGTATGATGACTTGGGGTCATTAACATCTTAGCATGGTGATCATCTTGATTGACTATAGTTGAATATCGCGATGACATCCAAATCATAAAATCCGAGGAAAACATCATGATGATTGGAATCTAGTAATGACATTAAAAACATAATGATTCCAATCGTATACTCGGTTCATAGTACTAATAACATCTTAAATGTGTCACAACTTCTCGAATAGGTACCCAATGTGCATTTATGTACGTCCCATACCATAAATTTGCACCAATGGTTTACTAATCGTCAGTCGATTCCACATTAGAAAACATTCGTAAAAAATCCAAATCAAACATACACTGTCTCATCTCATTGGCGAGTGTAAAGCATCCAACTCATGGTGTCTTATACTTTAATGAGTTTAAAGTGGCATCGAGACTTGTCTCATTTCATCGACAAGTAAAAATCCATCTTAAACATCAAAACCATTATTAATTCATCATAACAATCCCGCCTCATGTCTTCGGCAAGTAAAAATATCATAAAACAGTATTTTAAAGCAGATTCGACAGTACAAGTCCGATATTAAGTGATTAGGCGAAAACACATGTCCCATACCACGTATTTTTGCCAAATCGTTTATTTCTCATTCTTATATGCCAAAAATCATCTAAATAGGCTAGAATATATTTATAATAATTTTATATAGAAAATGGGATTTTTAAACAATTTTTAGAGATTTTTAAATAAGTTATATAGGAAAAATCCATTTATCAATAGAATTATCTACTTATAACCCTTTAAAATGTACTTAAAACATTTGTTCAATTAACTATAATTTATAAATAATTTTCAGATACTTATTCGAAATCAAAATCAATTAAAACCATCGAATTCTTCAAATATCGACATTTGTCGATATTTAAATTGAAATAGAATTTAAATAAAATGTAAATTATAAAAATAAAAATCAATCCAATCCATTGTCAGATGAAAAGAGTTATACATTCATCATCAAACTAATTCATACAATATATATTCAAAATCATCGAAATATGCAGTGAAACAGTTAACGAAAGCGCAAATACGAGCAAAAGAACAATCTACCAAGCAACTGAGTTTTTGGCTGACTTTGGATAGTAATTTGGGGTATCGAAACAATATATATTTTAGTGAAATTTTGCTGTGTTATACTACAACATGAGGGCTATAACCTTTCGAAAATTTGGAGCAATTCGTTGCAAACTGAAGGAGTCACGATTTTTCGAACATAGCACTTTTCAGCAAGCAAAATAAAGCAAGATTTTTCGCTGTTTTGAACCAACGATTTGCTATAGCAAAGCAATTCAAAATTCTATGAAAATTTCTAGAAATATTTTACATTCCAACATCTTCATTGTATCATAAATTGGGAGAAATTGGCTGTAAATTGAAGAAGATATGATTTTTTGAAAATGATGCTTTTTCGGCCAACAAACAGAGATGGATTTTTGGCCGATTTCAACCAACAATTTTCTATATCAAAACAATTCAAGATTCAATGAATGTGTTTCGAAATATTGTACAGTCCAGCTACTATAAAATATCAAAAATTGGGGACAATTGGCTGTAAATTGAAGAAGATATGATTTTTTAAAAATGATGCTTTTTCGACCAACAAACAGAGATGGACTGTTGGCCAATTTCAACCAATAATTTTCTATATCATAATAATTCAAAATTCAATGAAAATATCTCTAAAATTTTTACAGTCCAACTACTATAACATATCAAAATTTAGAAGCAACTTGCTGTAAATTGAAGAAGATATGATTTTTTGAAAATGATTCGGCCAATAAACAGAGATGGATTTTTGGCCGAATTCAACCAAAATTTTCTATATAAAACAATTCAAAATTCAATGAAAATTTTTAGAAATATTTTTCATTCCAACCGCTACAACATATCAATAATTGAGATCAATTGGCTGTAAATTGAAGAAGATATAATTTTTTTTAAATTGGTACATTTTCGGCCAACAAACAGAGATAAATTTTTGGCCGATTTAAACCAATAATTTTCTATATCAAAACAATTCAAAATTCAATGAAAATTTTCAAGAATATTATACAGTCCAACTACTACAACCTATCAAAAATTGGGAGCAATTGGCTGTACATTGGAGAATATATGATTTTTTGAAGATGGTACATTTTCGGTCAACAAACAGAGATAAATTTTTGACCGATTTCAACCAATAATTTTCTATATCAGAACAATTCAAAATTCAATGAAATTTTTTAGAAAAATTTACAGTCCAACTACTACAATATAGAAAAAACTGAGAGAAATTAGCTGTAAATTGAAGAAGATATGATTTTTTGAACATAACATTATTTCAGCCAACAAAACAGAAAACCAATTTAACAAATTAGGCATTTCAAGCAATAAATTAGACATTTCAAGCAATAAATTAGGCATTTCAAGCAACAAATTGAAGGCAAAATTTGATATTTTGCTTTAGCTTGCTGTAAGAAAACTCTTACCTTGCTTACCGAATAGTTTTAGCAAGATATAGCAGCGATTTAGGAGAAAGTTTTGATCTTTTGAGGTGAATTGAGGCTCTAAACACCTGTAATTGCTAAAACAAATACATGCAGAGAAAAAGGAGAAGAAAAGGTTATAGACAACTGATATTTCAATTAAAGAATTTAATGAAATCTCTTTTGTATTGGATTGTGATTACCATGCTATTCTTAATTTGGAAGATTCTCTTTGTAGTTAGCAACAAAAATTGAGTAGAAATAGATTTTTTTTTAGATGAAGATGGCCATCAATATTATTTTTTCCTTTCTTTTACTGTAGGTTTATTGAGAAGATGAAGCCAAAAGAAAGTACGTACAGTTTAGTTTCTCATCAGAAAATTCTAAATAGTCGGCTAATGATCCTCCTTCTACCCAATTGATCCCAAGAGAAAAATTAATTAGTGAAAATCAAAACTATGTATATATGTTACTTATTTTGACATTATACACTCATATTTTCAACATTTAAAGTCATATAAAATGCATACATCTTCTCGTATTGAATTTAAAAGAAGAAATATGAAGAAAATAAGTATTTTATTAAAATAAAAGACGAAATACGGTTTCATTCGAAAGCTCTTACTTTTGAAACATAAAATAGCAACCCCTTCGAAAGTTATTAGAAAATCCCTTTCGAAAGCATATGTTTCGACTCATTCGAAAGCTTTTATGAACAAGGTAGGCGCTTTTTCTGTGGCAAAAAAACAAAGGTTTCAACCCTATCAGAAGCAATGCTTTCGATACCATGCCTTCCGCCTTCCTCCAATTCACTACGCACCAATTTGATTGATGCCTTGTGTATTGGTTTTGGCCTAGATGGGTTTCGACTAAGTTGAAGCGGAAGCATTGGAGCCGAAAGGCACTTTTGAAAGAGGCAAAACCCGCTTTTCTGGGTAAATATGTTTTAATGCCAATTAAAGCAAAAACTTTCTAACTAAACTACCTATGTGTAAGCATATGATTGGTTACCACAACTTTTCAAATTCTTTAGAAAAATTACTGCCGCTTAATTCCAAATCTAAACCAAGATTTATTTAACAAATAAGCCTGTCCATTTGTAGAACAATTAAATCATTTAGATCCTGCTTTCAAAATAATTTAATTCTCATAGTAATTCACTTGGGAAAAATCCTAAAAATTACAGAAAATCACTTTAATCATGTTATCTGACACATAAAAATTCCAGACCCAATTTCTTCCTGAAATAATCGAAATTAAATTTAAACCCCGTTTTATCATAATTTCCTTTGAAAACTCATAATAATCTCTCCATAGTTTGGAAAATTATCAAAATTAAAACCCAACTCCAAAACTATGTTTTATACAACATAATTTTTTTTCATGGCATTCAAAAATAATTTACAACTGGTTTTTTCCCTAAAACCGCATAAATCCCCATTTAAACAATCTTGTTTAAATCAAACAAATTATAATTCAAGCATATCATCATCCAAATCATCATAACAACGAATTTAATCTTAAATCGGAAAAAATATGATCTTAAAACTAAATAGAGATGGTATGAATTATTATTCACCTTGATTAAGATAAGGAGATTGGATTGAGGTTGAGATTTATTCCCCTTTATTTAATTCCTTAGATTAATTTGAATTTACCTTCTTTTCTAACAATGGCCTGCTCCGTTTCATGTCTAAGCTTTACGTTTTTGTGAAAATGAGAAATAAATGTGAATGAATGGCAAGCCGTGTATATATATAAGGGTTATGGAATTAAGGTTTAACTATTACCCAATCTACCTTTATGCAAACTAATTAGCCTATAAGTCATTCATCCAAGTGCAGTCCTTCTCATTGTCGATCCACTGAACTTTATCCAACTTGACCATCTTGTTCCTCAATCTTTTCTTATCTCTCGCTATAACCTGAACTGGTTATTTAACAAAAGACAAATTAGGCTCTACAACAAAATCTTTCAACCCTGTTGGAGGAATATTACTCTCTGGATCATGCACATACTTGCGAAGATCAAACACTTGAAATACATTATGGACACTTGCCATACTGCTCGGCAACTTTAATCTACATGCGAGCTTTCCAATCCTCTCTATAATTTGGAATGGACCAACATATCTCGATGTTAGTTTTTCTGACTTTCCAAATCAGACCACACCCTTCATTGGTGATACCTTAATGAAAACCTTATCTTCAATTGAGAACTCCAGGTCTTTACGCCTCTTACCAACGTAACTTTTTTGTCTGGATTGAGCTTCCTTCATCCTTTCTCGGATCTACTCAATCTTCTTTGATGCCTCACTAATCAAATCTTGACCTAAAACTAATCTATCTCCAATCTCCAACCAACATGCTAGTGATTTGCATATGTTAATCCTCGAGATGATGGTTTTGATGACAACAACCTAAGGGCTTCTTATAAAATATAAATACTAACATTATAGTTTAGATATATATGTATATGCAGGATATAACCATGCAGGTACCAAGAATGAAGACTGTACAGTATAGAGATTCAAGATTGTAGATACCAAGATTGAAGACTCACGAGTTTCAAGATATCAAGAGTTCAAGATTTCAAGAATACAAGATAAGTATCGAGTCTAGAATTATGTCAGAACTTCTTGAAAGCACTTACATCTTTATTTGAAATTTATTCGTGGAATGGAATCCACTTCGAGCCTGTTAAAGGATGGAACCCTAGTGGAATGGAACCCACGACAATATCTAGTGGAACATATAGTGGTCCAATTTTGATCTACACTAATTTTATGAAAATTCTTTTCAAAAATATATATCTTGTTTTTTAAAAATGTTTTCAAAACTTTCTTTTCAAAAAGACATCTCTCTTGGTTTTAAACATTTTAGCCTCAAAACTATTTATCATTTTTTATATTTTGATTTCAAAATTCTCCTTGATTTTGAACTATCTCTTATTTTAAATATTTAGCTTTTAAATATTTATATATTCAGTTTTTAAATCACTTTATAAATTATGATTATTACTTTTATATGTTTAAACTATATTCAAATATATTTACAAAGTTTAGAAATTGTTTTGACAAATTATAGAAACCAATTTTAATAAGAAAATCAAAATCATCAATTTTGCCTAGAGCATGTTGACATCCTTCAACCCCCCGTGTCGATATGGTGCCTATTAAATTCAAAATCCAAATTTTAAAAGAAGTGTATATTCGTCATATCCTTTCACGAACAGATATGGCTTATGATCTTCTATAAATACCAGTAGTTCTAAACGAATTTTTAATCAGATTTCATTTGTTTTCTCTCCTCTTCGTCTTCCACATTTATTTTGAAGAATCCCAAACTATACTCTGCTGAAACACTAAGTGAATCAAACTTGATTATCTCTTATTTGATTCTCTGCCACTCTCTCCATAAGATCTCAGTGCTATTCAAAGTTATAAGATCTTTTGTAAATCAAACTATCGAGTAAAAGGTGCGGCGGAGCCTTGAAATCAATTGAGTGTGATTGTAGCCATGGAAATCAATTAGGTGATCTTGTAGTCTGGTTAAATCAAGAGAGTTGCCCTGAACTCGAATACACGAGGATGTACCTCGTAGCCTTGAAATCCAGGGTGTAATCTGGGAGATTATTTTGAAAAGAAATCCGTACGCCTGTACGGGAGTGGACGTAGGCTAACTCTGAACCAGTATAAAATCCTGGTGTGCTCTTTCCTTTGCGGCTTTTATTTAGTATTTACATCTATGTCTAATTCTATGATTATATATGTGTCTGTGAATTATATTTGTTGGCGATTAAATTACATAAGTTTCAGAAAGATCTAGAAAATCCATAAAACACTATTCACCCCTCCTCTAGTGTTATTCCAGCCTTAAGATCCGTAATCCTCATTTCTCACATTTGGTATCAAAGCAAGGTTTTCAAAGTTTTCATAATCTGAATTTTGAAAAAGTTTTTAAAATGGCTACCAACACTAATTCTATTAACACTATCACTGGTTCATTTGTAGAGGGTTAGTCTACTGCCGAACCACCACTTTTTAATGGCAGTAACTATGCATATTGAGCAGGTAGAATGAAAACATATTTATAGTCAATAGGATTAGACACTTGGAATATCACACAAACTGGATATTCTGAACTCACAATTAGTTTTGCACGGTGGACTGCTGAGAAAAAGACTATTGCATCGAATGATTCCAAAGCCATGAATATTTTATTTTGTTCACTCGATAGGAATGAATTCAATAGAGTATCTTTTTGTAAGTCTTCATATGATATCTAGAAAACTTTGCAAGCCACTCATGAAGGAACAAGCAAAGTCAAACAAACCAAAATATCCATAGTCACAAATCAGTTTCTATTATTCAAAATGAATTTTAATGAGTCCATTTCTGATATATATAGTAGATTTCAGGACAATGTGCATTCTCTAATATCATTGGAATTTTTTTTTTCTAAAGTGGATTAATTCAGAAAAATACTAAATTCTCTTACTTTGGAATGGGATCAGAAAACTCTTGCTATCGAAGAAGCAAATGATATCGGTACTTTAAAGATTGAAGAATTGATTGGAAATCTAATATCATTCGAAGTACAAATGCAAGGGAGAAGAGGCAGCAAGGCATTCGAAAAGAAGTCAATTGCATTCAATGCATTAATAGATGGATCAGAATCGGGAAGTGATGATGATGAAGAAATAGCTTTCATGACAAAGAATTTTCGAAAGTTACTGAAATACAGGAAGTTGAAAAACTTCAAAAAGAATGATCACAGGAATTATGGAAATCATAATGAAGTACCAAACCACGTCAAATGTTTCAACTGTGACGAGCCACGCCATCTCAAAAGAGACCGTCCACATCCTGATAAGCAAAAGTTTCCTGTAAGCAACGATTATACAAAGAAAAGGAAAGAAGCGTATATCGCTATATTAGACGACACAGACTGAGATTTGTCTTCAACCGATGATGATCAGAAAGCAAAAAATTCAAATATGTCCTTTACGGCTATTCATGATTCCGTTGATCTCGGAGATACAAATCTAGAAAAAGGTACACGTTTACAATATATTGATTGAAATTGTTTTGCTTAAAATTGTTTGATTGCTTCATTATTTTTTGAAACTATGTATTGTTTGAATTTTAATTTTTTAACTTTAATTTTTAATATTATAATATTTTTTATTAAAAGAGTATTATTATATTTAACAATTACTCCAGAAAATATATAGACATTAAAAATAATATACTTTAATATATATATATATATATATATTAAAGTATACAAGAAAAGATAAGTCACATGAATTCTCAAACTCATGCCGACATGGTCCTTCCCATGATGTGGACATCCCTGTAAGAAATTTGAAATTCAAATTTGAATTCAAATCATTGAGCTTTCATCGACCTTTTCACCAAATCCAATGTTTTAGAAAGGTACCTCTTGACCATAGAACATGAATATTGAATATTTATTTATTTCCCTTATCCTATCATATCTTTTCACTTTCATTTCAAAATTCAAACTCTCTTTTACTCTTTCACACTTTCTACTCTCTTCAAAAATGGCTTCTTCAAGCGCTCCATCCACAATGAGGTTGTCTAACCATTAAAGAGTATCTCTATAAAGATCCAGAAGCAATCAAGGCTTATATAAGCTATGCTAATTACAGAAAAGTTCATACGGGAAAGTTCATATGGGAAAGTTTGCTATCTTTAGCAATTTCTCTACATATGAAATCAATACTCTTCTTGAAGAGACCCATATTCTTAGTATTTTTGACAATTCTGAAAATGATTTTATTTGTTGTCCAAATCTTTTTAAAATGTTTTATGCGAATTTGAATCGTGGTGTTCATGAAGGAAATGAAAATGAAATTTGGAGTAGTGTTAAAGGCACTAAAATTGTTTTAAATTGTGAAATTTTGGGCAACATTCTCAATTGCAAGAATTCGAGAATGGATCTTTCCACTTTTAATATTGATGAACATGATCCTGAGACATTTCATTACATTTTCGAAGGAGATGACAACTTTGAAATTGAAAATCGTAACTTTCGTCCAAAAGCACGTATTGTCAATCTTCTTTTGCAACATACTATTACTCCTAGATCGGGAAATTTCAGTAACCCGACTTTAAAAGTTTGTAAAGCTATTTTTTCTATTTTTGGTCATTATGACATTAATTGGGCGCAAGTGATTATGGATGAACTTCGTCCTAAGAATTTAGAAATGGGCGAGAATACTTTGTATCATGAAATCTATCTCACTCGGATTTTTAATTATTTAGGTGTTGATTACAAATGGGAAGAATTTATTTCAAGAAGTGTTTAATCGTGCCAATTTTTCTCTCATGAAAATTTCCTTTCATATTTCAACAATATGAATCTCTTGCCAAAAAGGATGAAAGATTGGAACATGAAGATATGGAGAAAGAAAATGAGAAAGAAGAAGAAGAAGGGGAGGTAATGGAAATCAAAGAAGAAAATGAAGATTCCTTCTTGGAAAGTATTCAATATCCTATCAATACTAACAATCCTTCCCACAAAACACTTCTCAAAAATCAAAAGATCATAGTGGAAATTCAACGGATTCTCAAAATATCCGTTATTAAGAAATTGGATAAAATTACCACTAATATGAACAAGTTCTTTGCTAAAATTGGTCAGAAACTTGGCTTATCATCATCCTTTAGCACATTCTAAGAATTATGATGTGATGTATTAGTTTGTTTTGTATGAGCTTGTATTGTTTTTTATCATATTATGTAGTATCTTATGTATCACTTATGTATCACCTCATCTATTAATAAAAATCATCTATCTTATGTTTTTCTATCTTATCATGTCTTTCGAATTTAGATTTTAGTATAGTATATAAGTTTATATACATACTTATTCACAAAATAAAATAAGACATATAGGTTAACATATCCATGTTGACATACCCCTACCCGCTATGTCGACATATAACTGTCTGATTTAGTTTTTTTAATTTTGAAATAAAAATAACTAACTTGTGTCTATTCATTTTAAATGAATTTCTATCTATTTAAACACCTGTTTCTTCCAGAAATTTGTAATCTCTTCAGTTCTACTTATCTCTATTTGCATCTCTTCATTGCTTATCAAAAATGGCTTCCTCTTCTCGAACTCTAAGTGATAATCTTGAAGAAACACTCAATTCATTCAAGAATATACTTACTTTTATTCTCCGCAATCAAAGGCACTTAGAACTAAGTCAAATGTAGATGATAAAAGAACAAAAGAAGCATTTCGATGCCCTCCGTTGGATGACTTCTGCCCTAAACAAAGATGACCTTGATGCAAATCCTGAAGGAACTTTGATTCTAGATAATAAAGATTGGGAAGATATTAAAAAGGATCCTATCTTTGGAGAAGAAGGATGGGTTGAAGTTTGTAGAAATATTTGATCTCCTTCTAATTTAAATTGCTTGTTTTTGAATTGTTTGATTTGATTTGCGTTGATTAAAATTTATTTGGTTTGAGTGATTTGTATAACATTACATGAAACATAGTATATATTGGGTTTAAACTTTCATATTTAGCATGTCTTTATTATTAACTCATGTTATTTTATATATACTCTATCATAGTTTGTCATAGGTACTTCAGTATAAGACTAAGGCGGAGTTATATCAGTTTAGGATCGGTTTTTGTTGATGACAAAGGGGGAGAAATATAAAATATAGTAGTTAGAGTAGTCAGGCTTAGATTATTGGGGAATTATTAGTTTTAGGGGGAATTATAGTAAAGTGAAGTATATTATATAAACATAGGTTGTCATCATCAAAAAGGAGGAGATTGTTAGTCCTTGAGACGATGGTTTTGATGACAACAACCTTAGGACTTGTTATAAAATATAAATACTAACGTTATGGTTTAGATATATATGCATATGTAGGATATAATCATGCAGGTGCCAAGAATGAAGACTATACAGTATAGAGATTTAAGATATCAAGATTGAAGACCCATGAGTATCAAGAGTTCAAGATTTCAAGAATACAAGACAAGTATTGAGTCTAGAATTATGTTAAAACTTCTTGAAAGCACTTACATCTTTATTCGAAATTTATTCATGGAATGGAATCCACTTCGAGCCTGTTAAAGGCATGGAACCCACGGCAATATCTTGTGGAACATATAGTTGTCCTATTTTGATATCACTAATTTTATGAAAATGCTTTTCAAAAATATGTCTATTGTGTTTAAAAATGTTTTCAAAAATTTCTCTTCAAAAAGACATCTCTCTTGGTTTTAAATATTTTAGCCTCAAAACGATTTTTATCATTTTCTATATTTTGATTTCAAAATTGCCCTTGATTTTAAACTATCTCTTGTTTTGAATATTTATCTTTTAAATATTTATATACTCAGATTTTAAATCACTTTATAAATTAAGATTATATATTAAAAATTAATTTTATATGTTTAAATTATATTCAAATATATTTGCAAAGTTTAGAAATTGTTTTGACAAACTATAGAAACTATTTTTAATAAGAAAATAAAAATCATCAATTTTACCTGGAGCATGTCGACATCCTTCAACCCCCCATGTCGACATGGTGCCCGTTAAATTCAAAATTTAAATTTTCAAAAGAAGTCTATTAGTCGTATCCTTTCACAAATAGGTATGGCTGTTGATCTTCTATAAATACCAGTAGTTCTAAACAAATTTTTAATCAAATTTCACTTGTTTTCTCTCCTCTTCATCTTCCACATTTATTCTAAAGAATCCCAAACTATACTCTGCCGAAATACCAAGTGAATCAAACTTCATTATCTCTTGTTTAATTCTCTGTCACTCTTTCCATAAGATCTTAGTGTTATTCAGGGTAAGATCTTTTGTAAATCAAACTTTTGAGTAAAAGGTGCGATTGAGCCTTGAAATCAATTGGGTGTGATTATAGCCTTGGAAATCAATTAGGTGATCTAGTAGCATGGCTAAATTAAGAGAGTTGATTTGAATCAAATACAGGAGGGTGTACCTCGTAGCCTTGAAACCGAGGGTGTAATCTGGGAGATTATTTTGAAAAGAAATCTGTACGCTTGTACGAGACTGAATGTAGGGTAACTCCGAACCAGTATAAAATCCAGGTGTGTTCTTTCCTTTATTGCTTTTATTTAGTATTTGCATCTGTATCTGATTCTATGATTATATCTATGTCTGTGAATTGCATTTGTTTGTGATTCAATTACATAAGTTTCAAAAAGATTTAGAAAATTCATAAAACACTATTCACCCCCTCTAGTGTTATTCCAGTCTTAAGATCCGTAATCCGCATTTCTCACAGCATGGCCTTCCATAAAAAGATTCGAAAGGCATCACTTCTATACTAGTCTGATAACTATTATTGTAGGAAAACTAAATTAAATGTAGTTGGTCTTCCCAAGATCCACCAAAGTCTAACGCGCAAGCTCTCAACAAATCCTCGAGTACCTTACTGACTTTCTCTGTCTGCCCATCCGTCTGAGGGTGATATGCTGTATTCATCTTGAGCTTGGTACCTAATACATCCTGTAGACTCGTCCAGAATTTTCTAATGAATAAAGCATCTCTGTCATTGACTATGCTACTAGGAATCCCATGTTGTCTAACTATGTTTTTCATGAACAACATAGCTAAAACAGGTGCCGTCCTGGTTGACTTAACTGGAATGAAATGGGCACTCTTGGTCAATCTATCCACTATGACCCATATACTTTCATTTCCCCTATTTGACCTCGGCAACCCGTCTATAAAATCCATGGATATTGAATCCTATTTTCAAATTGGAATCTCTATAAGTTAAAGCAATCCACTCGGCTTCTGATGTTTGGCTTTCACTTGTTGACAGTTTGCACACTGCCTAACCCACTAGTCAACATCCCTCTTCATACCTTCCCAGCGGAAGCTCCTCTTCATATCTTGATACATCTTGGTCCCTCGAGGATGATCGTAAACTTGGACCGATGACATTCTTCAAGAACTTCGTTCCTCAAGTTCAACATTTGGAACATATAACCGTCCCTTCACTACAAGAAAAAATTAATTAACAGCATTATACATCAGTGTTTGAAGCAATAATGCTGTTTTAGGCCAATAGAAAAACGTAATACGCTGTATAATTAACCCAGGCTAAAAATAAATGGCGGGTTTCCAATTAATTTTAGAGGTCGCGTTCTTTCACCATTACTTCCCTTTTATTTCCCCCGCTTCACATAATCTTCTCCTTCCTCCCTGGAAACCCTAAAATAGCTCTACTCTTCTTCTGATTCTATTTAGTTGTATAAAGATCAGATCTACCAATGTCTTACGCGACAAAATATTACTCTTCATTCGCTCTGCCTTTCTTACCTCTACCCAAATGTATCTATATTTTTTTGCTTTACTTCATCGCACTTCAAGCCTTCCATGCCACCCTCACCTACCCTACATCTGCAATTTATGCATTTGTACCACTAGTATAGTTCCGATTGTTGGCTAAATTTGCATGGAGAGACGCATGACAAACTTGAGCATCCGCAGCAGATCCACTCGATCCAATTTTGGACTTCATCACCCAATTCAGATTCCAATTTTCAGGTATTACTCGTTCTACTTTTTTCTAATTTTAGTTTGTTTGAAATTAATATTGTTTTTATTCTTTTAGCTATTTTCTGCTTTTAACTTGCAAGAATACAAATTCATTAGATTGAAAGATGGAAGTTGAGAGATTGTATAGGATATGAGGTCAAGGAAGTTCAAATTTATACGATTCCTTATTTAGTAGATTAAATTGCAGGATGTTGGTAGTGTGGGTAAAACCAAAATAACTAAACTTACTCTCATTGTCTCAAAGATTTGTTGACTTCAGGCTATCTATTTCAGTTTCTATGTTTGCATGATAATGTTGTACGTTACTTTATAACTTTAATCTTGAGGTTGATTTAGACTATATATTTTATTTATTGCCCAAATTATGGAAGATTAAACAACTCTTTGCAAAATTTCATCTAGTTCAATTCATTTCATGATATACACTCTCTTTTGCAGTTTTCAATCAAAACCAAACACTTAAGTCTAACTAACCCATTTATTAGTATAATTTTAATTTTGTCAACTAAATTAACAATGCAGATTAAACTTAATATGATATTTTCATTTTTCGCTCCTGTATATACTCGCTTACAAATATGGTAAACATGAGAAAAAAAACCATGGAAATATGATTATATGCGTAAGTGCATGTGTGCAGTGGTTTGGTATGTAACACTCCCTCTATTTTTATTTCGTTTTTTTAAAACAAAAGGTAATTGCGTAGTATAAGAAGAAGGAAAAAAATATGCTAGAGTATTGATACCATTTCTTCATTGATACTTAATATAGAAGCAACATTCCCATATCTGTTGCAATAATTCAGAGCATGCCACACCTGCAGTTTTGAAAAAGATGTTGAATTTGACACCAGCGAACCCATGAGACATGAAATATAAAGTAAAACTCATGGTTATGAGACCCTTATATGGGAACATGCACTTAAGATCTTCGTGTACAAAGCTGATTGGGCTGACAAAGAAGGTCTAGATTGTTTATATGACTGGACTGCAAAATAAGTTATTAACAGTCTCTAAGTTGTAAAGAAGTGGTCTATTTTAAATAAAGAAAAAAAGGAATGAGGCATAAATCCTAGCTAGTGCATGTTTGCATTTCTAGAACTTCCTAAACCCGTAGCTTTGTTTATATAGGATAGTGGTAAGTCAGAATAAGAACATATCCCAGCTAGTGTAGGCTATGTAGACCTATACATGCATTGATGATTTTATTTGTTCTAGTTTTTCCTTTGCATTATTTTTAAAGGTACAAGAAGTTGCTGTATTCCTAGTCATGATGAGTTGTACATCAGTCTTCATGGTATGGGTTACGAAGAAGGAATGTACCACAGTTCTTGCAACATATTTAGTAGTCGTATTATGTTGTTAGAAGTTGGTAGTATTAACATTGTTTAATGCATATGTTTCTTCTATTTATATCTAACTATAGGTTCCGCTTCAGATTTTGACTGGCATTAAAATATATGCAACTTCTTTTACTCTTTCAACCACATGTTGTTGTACACAACACTTTAATAACTTTTTACAGAAATGAAGATTTATGTTTAATATTTTAGTGTAGTCTATGACACAATGGAAATCACCATCGCATTTTTCATGATGCAGATGAATTGGGATGATATGCAAGCGGAAATTCTAAAAATATCTACTTGACTTAACCCCTGTTTTGGAGAGGGGAACTCAAATTAGAGTTTTCAGATTAAGGAACGGGTTTATTAGATTGAATTATATTCTCCGTGCTTTGAAATGATTAACCAGTTTCCTGATTTATCTATGCTTTGAAATAAGTTTAAATATGTCATCATGGGACCTGAATCTCTATCGATTAATGCATGGAATCAAATAATAATCTTTCTGATACTGGAGATTTGCAAGATGAAGCTGAGAGTTTGGAAACTGATGTGAATTAGCATACACCAAGGTAGGATGAACTTAAGGCATAGATTGAACAGACTTGCAAGCTTTTGTTTCTTGGAAAGACAAAACAGGTTCAGAGACTTGCACAATAGCATATGCATTATCATGTGCATCAAGGATTGATAGTGAGAAGGTGACAATAGATGTGGAAACTGGTTGGGCATACTATCTAAAATTGACCGATAACAAAACAGTGTAATAAAGAGTTGCTTATAAACTTGTTTTTCTCTGAATCGGGCATGAAGGAAAAGATGTTTTAGCTGAATTGACCAAGGAGATGGAAAGACAATATCTTGATATGTATGTTACAGCACTGGTAATTGCTCTTACTTATATTTTCCTTTCTTTTTTCTTCGCTTGTAAATTTTGATCTATTGCTGTAATTATGAGATGTGAAATTACGGTGTTGATGTAGGTCAATGATACCATAGGAATTGTTTATTTTCTTGTATGCATTTGTGTTAATTTGGCTTTATCATATCAAGAAAATGGTTCCAAATAGATCGTGAGAATATAATAAGTTATTGGATATATAGGACATGGACTACTATTCATTTGTTTCTCACTATAAGAAAATTAGCTACTTATGGCAGCCATGTACAACATTTAAATGCTACGTGCTGTAGTTAGGCTAATGGAAATAATATATAGCTAAATATCAATGCTGTGTAGAAATATTAAGCAGAATTTTATGGCGGGTTCACAAATATTTTGATGCCTGCGTTTTCATTATTTACTCACTACAACTTCACCTGTTTCTTCCCCATCTTTCCTAAGTATCATGAAAGCCCTTAAACAAATATATTCTTCCAAGCCATATCCCCTTACTGCTGTTTGTACTTGAAACTTCCATGGTAGATAGTTTGTTTCATCCAGTTGGGTTTGAATTGACTGAGGTTGTGGACTCACTATGATCTTTGATATGTTTTCTGCAGTACTTGATGGTGCAGGATCTGATCTTGAGTTTGCAGATGTTGATGAACTGTTATCTATGTCCCCTTCGGCCATGAATAAAGTTCAAGAAAGAATGAATAACAAGATATTAAAATGAAAGAGAGAACCAAGAACTTGATTCGCAGACAAATGCTGAATGAAAGCAAAATTTTCAGGTGAACTTGCCTAATTTCTTGTATTGGATCGGAGAGCAGCCAGTGATCTTGATCATTGGCAAGGCTTGATGATGATCTCAGTTTCAGTTTTCTTGATTTTCTTAATAAAAAAACTGAAAGCAGCCAAATAGTTGAATGATGATGATTTTATGATAACTCTTCTTGGCATGGCTTGATGATGAACTAAATGATTTAATGAATTCAGAGAAGTGAAACTATAACAGTTTCAGATGATGAGTGCAGAACTCTGATGATCTGCAGCCAATCCAAATGATGAGATAATCTCTGATGAACCTTGGCAAAGTATTGATCTGTTGTTAAACAGTTCTCAAAAGCTCGGATACCATATTTGAAATTGAGATAATGTTTGATATGAAATCAGAATGTTGTTTGATTCAATCGTATATTGCTTTCTGTTACATACAGCCATCGGTTGCTATTTATAAAGAGCACCGAGATATGTATGTGGGTAATTGGGCTTATACATAATACAACCCGTTATCCAAATATAAGATAAAACCCTACATTGTATTAACACAGCCGCTCATTTCATTTCGTTGCTTATGTTTCTTCATTTTCTTCTGATAGTCCTGATTCAAATCAAATCATTCAGAACATACAAATTGTATTATTCATAAAATTCGGACTATAGCATAAATATAAAGCAAGTTTGTGCTACTAAAATATTGAACTATGCTGAAGCTACAAAGTTACATTACATTGGGATTGTAACAACCACATCTTACTAAGCCAAAATGCACAAGGATACAACAAAAATATAATAATTACATACCTTAATAAGCATAATGTTTCAAAATCATTTCATACCAAAAATGAAGCCTAACGAAACACCTACTATGTCCAACACAACTCTAATACTGATTTTGTTGTCTCATGCATTGAATTTCGACATGTAAACTTAATCACGGTGCTTTATACTTGTCCCGACCCTTTAATGGCTCATTATTATTGATAGGAGGTCTGCGGCGAGCTTTCTGGTGGTAGTCTTTGTTCACCTGTTTCTTATAAGCTAAATGAATCTGGGATATAACTATTGAAGAATTTAGCCCTTAAACGAATTTGCATTCAGAACCCTAGGTAAGGGTAAAATTGTTATTAGATATGTTTTATATCAGTTTGTTATAGTTCAAAGTTGAATTTAATATTTCTACAAATTATTTCCTTTACCAACTTGATCTGCTCAAATGTTTGGTCTGCTCATCTGATGTTGCGTATCTTTTTACGAATATTTTAGTAAACAACTTGATAGTTTGTAGCTTTCTTAATAACTTATTCTTTTTTCTCAAGGTGCTATATAATTAAGGTACCGTTCTTATAGGTTTGAGCTTGGAGTTAAATATTAAGTAGATTCTAGGAGAATTAGTTTTGCTACAATGAAGTTCATGAAGCTTGGATCAAAGCCCGATTTATTTCAGACAAATGGAAAGGATGTGAGGTAAGGATTCATTGTTAATTTGCTACGGTTAAATTTAGATTTACATCAGCTTGTTATGCTAAATGCTGAATTTAACCTATGAATATCTGCTTGCTTGTACTTGCATGAGAGTTTTTAACCTATAATTCTTAGCCCTATGTAATTCCTTGCATTGAAATTCATATTTTTTGTTTGCATTCTATTTAGCATAGAGACTGTTTATATTTCAAATTTCTAACTGTAGAATTTTTATATAATTTATCTGTAAATTTCTATCTATTAAAGATTTACATTAGCTTGCAGCAAATTAAAAATATATATTTTTAGCCCATTTCACCTATCCTAGCTAATCATATAAACTAAAAATATATGGGGTTCAGGTCGCGGTGATGGTCAACAGTTCGTATTGGTTTTTTGCGATTTTTTTTCTTTGGTTGTTTGGGAGAAGTGAGGAAGGTGATATTGTTGTTGACAGACACTAGAGGTTGTGAGGTTGTGAAGTGAAGTAGTGGAAGGAGGAAGATGGTCAGGGGTGAAGTGTGGTTTGGGAAATGTTTACGGTGAGTATTGAAGGTGACAGTGTGGTCGTTGTTGGCTGAGGAATTTGCGGTGGGGTATTCGGTTGGAATAGTGGTCGAAAGCAGTGATTTCGACTTTGATGAGTTTTCTTCAGGTCGCCTGAGTATTGGTTGTTGGTGATTCGGGTTGAAGACAATGGTCAGAGATAGTTTGGACTAGTGGGTTGCAGGTAGCAAGGCAGTTGACAGTAAGTAGGGGGTGAATGTTGAATGGTGATGATGTTGACTGGGTAATGGAAGTGATATGAGATATGCACAGATTTGGCTATAGGCAGAGGGATAAGTGGTGGAACAATATGTGATATGGTTTGTTGTGAAGTTTTGATGTGGTCGAGGATGAGGATGGATCTTGCAGAGGTTGTAGTAGAGGTTATATGGTGGTGCACTGGTGTGCAGGGGATGGTTGGCTTTGTAATAAAGGGGTGGTGGCTGACAGTGTCGTGATTGTTGATGGGGATGTAGAGAAGTGAGATGCAGGCAGTAGTGTGTTGGCGTTGCTTCAGGCAAATGATGACAGGCTATTTGTATGGTAGTGAGTGGAAGGTGGTATGCAATAGGGTGGTGCACAGTTTATAAAGGCAGTAATGGATTGGCAGAGTAGAAGTGAAGGGAGTATTGTGTGAAGTTGTAGGAAATATGCTGTTGTGGTGATGATTTTGAAACAAGGAGCAGCAGTGGTTATGTGTTGAAGGGGGGATGGCAGCAGTAAGTGAAACAGTGACTTGAAACATCCTTTGACTTAAAAGTGAAACAGCAAATGCACAGGGGTTTGCACAGGTAGGTGCACTTCAGTTGTATCAGTGATGTGGTGATTGCTTTGTTGATGAAGTTGATGTAGTGATGACTTTGTTTGCTGGTGAAGTTGGTTGTTTTGGAGTGGGTGGTCAGGTTGGTTTGTATGAAGTGTTGAAGTTATGGTTGATGAACTGTCAGACGGTTTAACATACCATATATTGGCTAGTTTTCGGCTTAACATATCATATAGTGATTTTTTGGCGCAGTTAAGCATTTTAGCATATGAAACTTCAAATTTTTAGATGGCGTTTACTCACTGACTTCAAATTTCTTCATTGCAGGTAATTAAAAATGGCGATGACACATTCTTCTTCCGGAGCAAGTAGCAAGCATATGAAACTTTTTAGATGCACGTTTTGTTGTTGGCATTTGGTGCGGACTTATTGTATTGATATTATATTTTTGTTTAACATATTACGTGTCTTTGTTAAACAGAATTTGCGGCAACTTGGTTTACTTTGTTATTTTTGTTTATGGATATTATTGAAACTTGGTTTATGGATGTCTTTTGTTTATTAATATTGTCTTAACTAGTTTATGTAACTAATTAATAGTTATTAGAACATGTCATATATACTAGTTGCTTCAATATACTCAAAATATAGTTCTGGAAGTGGAATATTAAAGGTGTTATATAAATAGAAGACAGCGTCTGATTAATGCTGTCAATGAAGAAACAACAGCGTTAAATTCGTGCTGTAATTATCTTTAAATAGTCAATAACAGCGTTTAGTACATGTTGTCGAAATAGTTGATGATTCAATAACAACGTTTATAAAAAGCTGTTGTAAACAGTAAAAGTAGAATTAAAACATCTCCGACAACTAAATTATTAACGCTGTAGAAACATAATACAACATGTTTGAAAACGCTGTAAAAACATCATTGACAGCTTGTACGAAACGCTGTCAAAGTGATTTTTCAACAGCGTTTATCAAAAAGCTGTTGTAAGTTCTGCATATACGACAGCATGTCGTTATACAGCGTTTGAACTAACGCTGTTGTATCATATTACAGCGTTTATCAAACGCTGTTAAAAGCCTTTTGTGGTGTAGTGCTTCTTTCTCTACCATCCTCTCTGGTCAAGACTAAAGTCTTTTAGATCATCGATCTCAGTTCCTACTTCAAGCATTCTAATTTTCTCAGCTAATACTAGATCCTCCTTCTGCTTAGTACCAATTCTCTCGATCAACACTGGTCAAACTTCTAAATAGGACAACATGGTAGTACTCTAACTAGAACTAACAGTTGACCTAAAGAGCACACTACATGTAGTGAAAGCTTCTAAATCGTTCCACTCTGCCAACATAGCTAACACCACATTCTGATGTTTTTTTTCTCAGTGCATCCACTGCTTTATTACCTTTCCCTTAGGTATACTCTATACCAAAATCATAAGCAGCTAAGAACTCCAGCCACCTTTACTATCTCATATTCAGCTCCTTCTGAGAGAATAAGTACATTATAGACTTATGATCTGTGTATAGCTCAGATCTCTCCACTAAGAGATAATGTCTCCAAATATTCAATGTGAAGATCACCGCAGCCAACTCCAAATCATTGATAGGATATCTTACTTTATGTGGTCTAAGCTGTCGTGAAGCGTAGGCAATCACTTTACCCTTCTACATCAATACAACTCCTAATCCAGTTCCACATGCATTGGTATACCCCACCAACCCTTGGTTTTCGTCTGGAACTACTAACACAGGTGCATTGGTAAACAAATGCTTTAACTTAAGGAATGCTTCCTCACATTTGTCATACCAAACAAACTTCTCCTCCTTTCGGGTTAGCTTAGTCGAAGGTACTGTTATTCGTAAGAAATCCTTAATGAATCTCCGTAATAGCCAGCAAGTCCAAGAAAACTTCTAATCTCAGTCACCGTCTCTGGTCTCTTCCAATTATTAACAGCTTCAATCTTATCTGAATTGACTAACTACCCCTTCTTTGAAACTATGTGACTAAGAATACCAACATCTTAAGCACAACTATAAGATGATCCTCATGCTCCCTTTCATTCTTAGAGCATACCAAAATATCATATATAAACATCAACACGAACCTATCCAAGTAATCTCTAAAACCCGGTTCATCGGATCCATGAAGAAAGCATGCGCATTCGTTAACCCTAATGGCATTACCAACCACCCGTACGAACATTACTTAGTCTGAAATGTTATCAAAGGAAAACTGTCCTTTTCCACTCTTAACTGATGGAAACCTATCACTAAATCCAACTGGAAAAACACTCTGGCTCCATACAACTGATCAAATAGATCATCAATTATCAAAAAAGGATACTTATTCATCATCATCCTCTTGTTCAACTTACGTTAGTCGATAAATATCTTCAATGACCCATCTAGTTTCTTTACGAAAACCACGGCCCCTCCCCAAGGCGAACTACTTGGTCTAATAAAATTCCATCCTTCTAGATCCACTAGCTGCACCTTCAATTCCTTCATCTTAGTAGGTGCCACTCTGCTAGGTGGTCTACTCACAGGTTCAGTTCCTAGAACAAGATCTATCTGAATCTAAACAGCTCGTTTCAGGAGTAGTCTTGTAACTGGCTCAAAGACATCTGCAAACTCTCTTGCTACTTGAACCCGACTTAACTCTTCACCCACTTCCATTGCACTTAACAAAGCACAACTACTCCGGTCAGAATTCTCCATTGAGAATATAATTCAGTTATGATTATCAGGATGTCTTAGTGATATTCCCCATCCTCGCAAAATATCCCAACCTCATACTTGCTCAATCAATCCATACCCAAAATGATTTTGAAGTCTATGAAATAGAAAACATATAGACTACACGCAAACTTATGACTTAACAAATCAAGTTCTAACTGGTCACATATCATCCCCAGAGTTGCATACCCTCCTTATTGGATTCGCAACTCTTAAGGAAGTAACAAGGTATGGGGTTCTAAGCATAACCTATCAACCAAACACTGGGATATAAATGACTATGATGCACGATATCAAATAATATCCTAACTGGAATACTCTGAATCAAAAACGTACTTGCCATCATAGTCTGTCCTTTTTCAGCTGTAGTTGGCGTAGTAGATGATGGTCCAACAACAAAAATCTTTCCCTTGTCCACACTAACCGGTTCTAGATACCAATTCTAATAATGCCCAACTTGGCCACAGTTGAAGTACTTCATATTCTTCTTATCTGTAGCCTTCTTCCCCTTGCCCGACCGACGCTCGTTTGCACAATGGACCTTATCTGCCTTCTTGGCAGCATCTCCCTTCTGAGCTCCCTTCTTCTTAAAGAACTTTCTTTTTTTCCCCTGAGAATCCTGGGTTTCAACTAGCTTCTCTCTAGCACAAACAGCAAGCATCTCCTCATGGCAGATTGCCATCTCCACAACCACATTACAAGGATCACGGATACGTGTCAAGGTCACCAAAGCAAGCTTAGGTCTCCATCCCCGAATGAACCTCTCATTTCTCCTGATGTTAGTTCCCAAGTAGCATGTCCATATCGGGACAGCTCATCAAACTTGTAGCATACTCGATTACCGACATCTTTCCCTGCACCAAATCCATAAACTTTTTCAGCAACACTGACTTAGCAAATTCATATAAAAACCTCTATTCAAATCTCTCTCTAAAATCTGCCCAAGTCAGCTCATCCTCTGGAACCTCGGTAGTAACACTATTCCGCCAATGAAGTACCGCCTCTTGCAACATTCTAGAGGCCAACCTCCTCTTCTACGCATCATCCAAACCTAAATCAGAAAAGATTCTCTCGCAATGTAACATCCAATCCTCAACTTCTATGGCATCCTCCATTCACATAAATGGTTTCCCACCTAGACTGGTGTAATCTTTGTTCAGCTTAACATAATTATTCCCAACTGGAGCCATAGGGCTAGCTCCTCTAACATTACCAGCAACTCCAGCAGAAACTACTGCTTGCATCGTATTGACGAAGAACTGATACATCGCCTCCATATCTACTGGTGGATTTCCAGCATCCATATTGGCATAAGCATTTTGGTTAGCATTAGTCTGTCGACCCAGATTCCTCCTGATAGGTTGAGCATTTCCATTCGTTGTGGTGCTTTCTCCATCGAGATTTCCTCTTCCATTCCTGCTTCCATATCTTATTTCTCGTAAATCTGCATATGATCCTTAGTAAGATACAGAAGAATGGTCTAAGAGAGAGGGGAATATGTACTTATATATAAATGTATATCAAATACAAGTACGTTACTATAGCGTTAACTCAAACCCTGATCTTATTTTCAGATTCGTTGGATTATGTTTGAAAATCTTTTAGGTTTAATTTCTTTTAAGTTTCATAAACCTATGCTCTGATACCAACTTGTAACATTCCCTACTTGGAGGCCTAAAAATAACGGCTACAGATGCTGCAGTCATCCATAGTTATTAATCCTCGGTGATCAAATACGGTAATGTTAGATACATTCATAAATAGAAACACATGAATCTAGAAAAAATTTAAAACATCAAACAAGTTCCACATTCCATTTCAAAACATTTCAAATTCATTAATAATCCCACAATCGTTAACCACAATCAAAGAAAATATATTTATTAAAACATACACCAAGAGCAACATATGAAGATGCCCCATTGGATGATCAGAGTATATACAGGCAATTTAACGACTTTGCCTTTACAATAACATAGCGGAATCAAAATAAAACAGAACTTTAGATAGCTAGCATGCCTCCTGCACGTCTTTAGAAGCTTATTCGTCTAAAGAGGTACCTGAAAACCTCAACTCCCAAACTACTCAAAATCAATTGAGTACCCGAAAGTTTAAGAGGAAAACATAAACTTCGAGTCAGACATAAAGCCTGGTACGAATAATAATCTACCATCTCAACTATTTGGACATAAAGCCTGGAACGTGTTTTCCCCTCACTAGTTCCTAAAACCTTTATAAAACCATATATTGTAATCCTGCATCCACAATGGTTAAAAAAAATTCAAACAATTTGATGATTTGCAAAACAAGTATACCAATTCTGAATTACCCATCCCCATTCATTTTGACCTAGAGTTCTCAGTTGGGTAATCTAGAATTGATTTACTTTTTTTGCATATCATGATATTATTCGAATTGTTTTTAACCATTGTGGATGCAGGAGCAAAGTATATGGTTTTATAAAGGTTTTAGGATACTAGTGAGGGAAAACCTGTTCTTCTAAGCGGCGTGGTCTCACTAGACATCTAAATGGTTTCACTACAAGAAATTTTATTTTTAGTGGCGCATGAAAAATTCTACCAAAACTTATGGTAGCATTTCGATAGACGCTGTGATAAATCCCGCATAGTTGCATTTATTTCAATGCCACTATAAATCCTTTTATTGCATCGTTTCTCAAACGCCATCATAAATCTTTTTGTAGCATTTTAAAAATGCACTGAAAGATTTTTTGGCGCTACCGATAGGTTCCAACTTTACCCCTACTTTACGATTGCATTTACCCAATGCCACTATATGTATTTATATAGCGTTTTGAAACGCTACTAAAAGTTGTTGATCACTTTGCACCATTTTTTCATGCTATTATTACCTGTTAATGGTCTATTTTGTTTCTATTATATCAATCAACAATCGCTCACATAATCATCATATTCAAACAGTTAAAAAAACATATTAATCATATAATCAACTAAGATATCCTTAACCATTCTAATACCATAGTTTTTCAATAAAATATCCAAACTCACTTACAATAACCATTCGTATACAAATTTACACACTTAGTACTAATAAAATGTTATACCAATTGGTGCTAACAAAACGCTTGATTACCCAAAATTCTTTGTTGCATGCACAAGTGAAAGCTAGCACCATAATAGTCCAACATTGCTATCTTCGAAAATCCAACGCCTGCACAACTGAAAGCACAACATATAGTCAAAAAATTATGTTAATCCGTAGGACTTCAAATCTCATATCAAACATCTACAACATTGTACGAATATGTTATATTATAAATAATGTCATATAAATAATCAAAGTTATAAACGAAATGAAATAAATAAAGTCCAATCATACAGTTATATATAAAATGTTGTTAAATTAGTTATTTTATTATTATTTATAAAATTTAGTTTATTTAAACTTAGTTAATTTTATAAAACTTGTTTAATTTAACAAAGCCTAGTTAATTTTTATTAACTTGGTTAACTTAATTTATTATTATTACTATTCAAACTTAGTTAACTTAATTATATTATTATTATTATTATTATTATTATTATTATTATTATAAACTTAGTTAAATTTTATAATTAAGTTAATTTATCATCATCATTGTTATTTATAATTCTTTGTTATTTATAAAATTTAGTTAGCTTAACTTAGTTAATTTTCATTAACTTGGTTAACTTAGTTAATTTATTATTATTATTACTAAAACTCGGTTAATTTAATTATATTATATTCCAAACTTAGTTAATTTTTATAAATATAGTTAATTCATCATCTTCATAATCATTGTTATTGTTTATAACACTTTGTTAAATTAGTTATATTATTATAAAATTTAGTTAGCTTAAACTTAACTAATTTTATAAAGCTTGTTTAGTTTTAACAAAACTTAGTTATTTTTTATTAACTTGGTTAACTTATTTAATTTATTATTATTATTATTATTATTATTATTAAAAACAAGATTAATTTAATTGTATTATTATTATTATTATTATTATTAATATAAACTTGGTTAATTTTATAAACTTAGTTAATTCATTGTCGTTGTCATCATCATAATTTATAAAACTTTGTTAAATTAGTATGGTATCATTATTTATAAAATTTAGTTAACATAAACTTAGTTATATTATTATTACCATTATCATTATAAACTTAGTTAAATTTTATAAACTTAGTTAATTCTTCTTCTTCATCATCATCATCATTTATAAAACTATGTTAAATTAGTTATATTATTGTGGCGTAAAAATTAAACAAAAAGGTTAATACAAACGAAAATAAAACTATAATAACAGTATAGTAACATCCACATTATCCCAAACTACCTCTATGCTAACATGTCAAAAGAAAAAGCTTTTTATATTTTGAAATCTCCTGCATATTCCTCTAAAGGAAGAAAATCACCATCAGTACAGGTGAAGTAAATATACCAATAGTCTGTATGCTATAGTATAGACAATAAGAAAGATTGGATTACTTTCACAAATGGGCATCACAGGAAGCACACCCTTCCTCGACAACATTAGTAATCTGAAAACCTAAAATCTCATGGTCAATGCCAAAATGTAAGGTGCATTAAGTAAGATGTTTGTACCTTTTTTGTGTTTTGGTCTCTGTTACGACTACAGCGATTCCTTTGGTATTACATAATTTTGCATTTTTGCTCCTCATCTATTCATGTTTGGTTTCATTTAGTAACGTCTGAATAGCGATATATATATAGTATACTTAGTTAGTGATGTATAATGAAATTACTAACCTGAAAGCAGCCTCCATATTGAATTCCATCTTTGTAATGGATGGTGCTACTGAAGTAATAAAACCATTGTTGGTTCCTAATGCTAGCGATCCAAGTCCAGCGGTGGAGCCTTATTCATACATAACTTAGTGCCAATAGAAATGAGTTCATAGGCTCACATAATCACAAACATAAATTATCTGCAGATATATAAGAGTTGTTTTAGAAATCATAAAACCAAAATAGCCACATACTTAGAATTGCCTTCACTCAGAAGTCATGTAATTGTAGGCTAACATATACATATACGGTCCACCCTCTCACGATGGGTGTACTACAGTGAACATGAATATTTGCATTTAAATGCAATAGTAGATTGTTCTCTAAAGATATGATACTTACTCAAATACACTTGCATTTACATGCACTATTCACGATCCTCTTTTCCTATTAAGGCTCATATCATTGTAGTGCCTATCTATCCAACCAAGATCCACTCAATATCAATCTCAATGTATAGTTCAGGATTTCTCACAGTGCAGTGCATATCCACCCGCTTTAAACCAGATCATAATGCAGTGATTGTCCACCCATTTTATCCTCATATAACTTTAGCATTTCTCTACAGTGTTGCCCATACCTTCATAGCGTATATAGTGCAGGGGTTTGCTTTTCCACTCAAGCATCGCTTCTCACTACTTCAATTTTCACTCTTGCGCCTACATATTAGCTTAGTCACTTGAACCGTTTCCTATACATTGCATTTGATCGCTCAGTGCTTGCAAGCTTTCACTATCAAGCTGTTTGGAACCTACCTGGTAGCTGCTCTTGATTCAGGACCGTCGATCCCCATGCAAGCAATGTTCACCTTGCAATGCTTTTTTCTACTATAGTGTTCACTACATTAGAGATCCCTCAGCCTATTGTCGCACTGCATCATTAGTCGGTTTGCCTTTTTCCTACAGTTTATAATTAGACATATGCTTGTAAATATTTGTTTTTTGCTAGTTCTCTTTTTGTTGATCATCATATGATGATCCCCCACTTTTGTACTTGCTACCATCGTACAAACAATTATATATGTATTTACTCTAATAGGCAATAAAATAACGAGTGCTCTCCTCGTAAGAGGACCACTCTTTCATTAAAAAAAATCCAGTGGCGAGGCCAACCTAAAATTTAAGATAGGGCAGATTTTTCACTACAGTAAAAACCATATATATTTATAAGTAAATGTACACCAAAAAATCAATTTTTTTTAATTTACCATAAAAATTGAGGTATGCTAAGAAGACATTCCAACTAATAGCCATTTAAGTCTGTAGTATTTGGTTGACTTTAAATGATATGAAGGTTGAAATATTACCTCTCCTCCTACTTGGTATGGGAAGAAGATAATAACCGCAAACACATTCCAATGAAACAGAATGAATCATTGCGTGCTTCTTCATCTGCTTCGAAGTTCAAGTTAGTACGACATTTGTTAAATTCCTCTGTTTCGAGAAAGATATATGATGACTGACTTATTTACTGCAATTGTGTACCAAATCCTCCAAAATCATATTTATGGAGAGATTGTTTGAGTTAATGTCTAATCCTCACGGACTTAAACTATTACAACTGAATCCAATTTAGATAGATCTATATGCTTGAAGTAAACTAAATTAGTTGTTGACTGTTTAATTTTATCATAGTACTATGAGTTATGGTGCAATGAGACATAAAACCAAATTCATAATTTAATATGCCTACTCATATTATGCAGTGCTTAATCTCTAAATGTTATTAAGTGAAAAATTATCGAGTGAGAATAGAATTCAAATTTTAAACATATGAAAAATTGTATATCACAGTTTCGTTACCTTGTTCTCATCAAATCTATTATAGTAAGAATGTAAATGTTATCTAAAAATCTAACATTGAAGATAAACTAACAAGTAGTTCAGATCCGACGATGGATATTAAAGGTGCTATGGTATATGGTGATAACTAAAATGATTGCCTAACAAAAGAATGAGTAAATATGCATACCCTCCATCAACAGTTTCATCCATGCAAATAAGAATTAAGTTCATGAACAGTTTCATTCACACCATGCCTGAATTGTACAAAAAACAGAGAAGGACATGCCAATATCCACATCTTAAATCAGTTCAGGACATGCCAATATCCACATCTTAAATCAGTTAACCAATTCAAGCAACCAGCTCTAACAACATAATCTAAGAGATAACCAATTTATATTTTGGGTAAACAAAAATCAATTCAAGCAACAAGTTCAAACAACTCAACAAATTTTGAACTCAATTCAAACAACAACCTCAAACAAAATTAATCTAATCTAGTTCAAAATGGAAATAGAAAATAAAATTGGTTTTTAAATTACCTCATAAGAGTTGAATTGTGCAAGGTAGAGGACGAATTTTTCAGCCATATTTTAGGTGCTAGGGCTTAGGGAGGAATCGATATGAAGATTAATTGTGCAAGCTAGAAGATGAGGAATTTTGCGACCGATATATATAAAATTGGTAAAAGAGGATAAGAGAGATTTAGTGTTGAAGCATTTTCGAACAAATTACAATTTTTTTTTGAGTTTTCACCGTTCTTTCGTGAGGATAAAGAAAAGGTTAAAGTTAAAAAACATATAAGCTGCTGCTTAAAATTTTAGCAAAATTTTAGTGAATTGTTGGCGGGAATTAATAAGTAGCATTTCTTTGTTTTTTTTTTGTATTTTAAAATGATCAACGGTTGCACTACAATTAAACGCCACAAATTTCTGCAACTAAAGGCTGATTTTCTTGTAGTGTTTAAGATAGTAGATGATTATTCATACCAGGCTTTACATCTGACTTGAAGTTTATGTTTTCCCTTTAAAAGTTCGGGTACTCAATTGATTTTGAGTAGTTTGAGAGTTAAGGTTTTCAGATACCTCTTTAGACGAATAAGCTTTCAGAGACGAGCAGGAGGCATGATAGCTACTTAGAGTTCTCTTTTATTTTGATTTAGATGTGTTGCTATTGTAAAGGCAAAGTTGTTTAGTTGCCTATATGTACTCTGATCATCCAATGGGGTATCTTCATATTTCGCTCTTGGCATATGTTGTAATAAATATATTTTCTCTGAACATGGTTCTCGTATTGGAATTATACGATGAATTTGAAATGCTTTAAAATGAAATGGGAAAGTTGTTTATTGACTTTAAATTTTTTCCATATCCATGTGTTTCTATTTTATCAATGTATCTAATATTACTGTATTTAGTCGCCGAGGATTAATAACTATGGATTACTACAGCATCTGTAGCAATTAGTTTTGGGCCTCCAAGTGGGGGATATTACAAAAATCCTCTAATCATCCCCGAATCCACACACAATTCTACGCTTTGAATTCTATGCCTAAAACTTTCAAACCCAAAAGCAATAGTCCAAACTTTAAAAGATTTGTATGATTCAGATAATATCGACTAATGTGCTTGTCGTTGTTTTATAATGATAGCTACATCTAGTTGTTTTATAGATGCATGTCGTTGTTTTATAATGCTAGCTACATCTAGTTCTTTAGACAGGGAATGCTATACTAAAATTCAATAGTAAAAACAATTGTTATCTTCCTAAGGAAAGTCCAACACTCCATATCCATATGTATTATAAGAGTTATGATGCTTTGATACATAAAGATTGAATGAACTAAGCTTGTCTCAATAGAATAATACCACATGCCGAAGGAAATAGCCCATTAGCAAGTCCAAAGCCCGAAGCACCAACCTATAGCAATAAGAATCAACGACCGTAACGGGCAGCGAGATAATATGTGGCTCAGATGCAAGAGGCCGTTTAGGTGGGAAGGCAACTTATTAATTTGCACTTCTTAAGAATAATGCTAGATGCTCAAAACAAGCTCCAATTATAGTCGCACAGCAAGCAACCTCAATACTCCAAGGAGAAGATTCTCCACCAATACCGTTACAGCTTGCTGGCTATAAATAGGCATAATCCTAAGCACAAGGATCTTCTGGAATATCAAAAGAATAAAACTATATTGTACTTTCCTATATTAGAGCTCTATTCAGGAACTCATTAAGGTGGAAATGCCTAGATTTAATGTAATTAGCCTCTCGGCTATATAAGAGTAACAAATAAGGAAAGGACAGTGGGCGTAGGGATTTTCGGCCCGAACCACTATAAAACTCTTGTAGTTATTTTTCCTTTCTACACTTTACCTTCTTCTCATTTATCATCAAGATTCTATACCTCAACATCTCACAACTCCAGTCTAATTATATTACATCTCGCTAATCTCATAACCAAGACCTATAACTTAACCAGCTTTTGGAGCTATACCTTTAGACCATGGGGTGTTAAAGTAGATAAAATTCAGCACCAACATTTTTGGCGCTAGAAGGAGGGCACCCTTGAACCTCCGACCTTTGTTCTCTCTTGGAAAAACCTAGTAATGTCATCCCTCCAACCATGACTAACTTCGAGAATGGGAAGCTAACCCAGAGTTACCCCTCAACCTTCATATTCAACTCATCGAACAAGAGAACAATGAAATATTGATCACCCTCATTTCGGAAAAAAGAATGAAAAAGAATATGGTCTTGTTTATGAACTTCAAGCTTCTCAGTCCAAGTAGTTATCGGGATATCTCTAAGAACCACTACATGAGTCATCCTAGTTCCAAAAGATTGTTAAGGCCCTGGATAGAGAAGTTAGGGATCTTTCCATCGAAATGTTGAAATACGAAGGTCCGGTTCTTTCCAACAAGAGAGCCATCCTGGTTACCCTAGATGATAGGTTTCAAAAGAAGTTGAAGCACGATCAAAATCTTACCCCCACTCAATCAAAGCGTGTCTCGAATATTCGTAGAAATTCGTGATGATATCTCTTTCCCAAATTGACACCCCATTAAAGAAAGAAGACCTAAAGAGTAAGAAGTATTACACTTACCGCTTGATGAATGGGCATGAAAAGGACTAATGTCAAAAGCTCTCTTACGTGATCGAAAAATTCATACAAGAAGGGAAGTTAACTAAATTTATCAAACATTAAATTAAAAATCATGTTTTAAAATTATTCACTTTGTTTTGTTTTTATAATTCTAGGATAACTCCATGTAACCCTTGTAAGATGAATGCATAAGTTGTTTCTTTTTACAAGGATGAAGTTGCAAGAAGAATTATTTTCATAAGTCAAATTCCCACAGACAAATAAAGGACCTCGGTTCCATTGAAGTGCTTATCTCGGTTGTAACCTTAAAAATATCTACTCCAAGAGGGACACCTCATAGTCTTGGATCTTTGAAAGTTTAGTTGGTGGGTCTCGTTACATGCTTCTTTAACATAACCCTCTCTTAGGTTTCAATTCTGGGGAATATTCAAAGTCTCTGTATTTGCAGTATCTTTAAGTGTGTTTTCTCTCTTAAGAATTTTCTTAGGCCATGCTTACATTTAGAATTTAAAGACTGAAATTCATTTATTGATTTGATGAGATCAATGAAGAATTTCATTTTTTCTAAATATATACATTGTAGTCATCTTTTCCAAACTTGGATTATAGTTCCTGTTAAATAATATGATGTATAGACTATATGATTCCAAAAATCTTCTGCAAAATAGTTTGAAAGCATCTTTTTCAAAAAAAGTATATGTATATATATTTCCCTTTGCCAGGTTACAACTAGCATTAAATATAACCAATTAATTTAAAGTAATGTTATATGGCCAACACCAGCCAAAAGTGGTTATAGATGACCAACCCTAGCCAAAAGTGGTTGTAGATGGTCGACGCCAGCCATAATTAGTTGTAGATTGAGACCCGATGATAATAGGTAGACCTTGCCATAAGAGCACCCCCGTAATGATGCGCAACAAAGTGTAAGGTCAATATCACCTGGGTTTAAATAGACTTGAAAAGTAGATTGCATGCTTATAGTGAGTCATGGTCAAAAGGAATCATGCATTGGGTAGATTCCCAATTAGAGTATAGTGTTAGGAAGATCCCCAATAATAGTGAGCCATGGTTAAGTAGTACCACGAACTACATAGGTTTCCAATTAGATTAGAATGTTCTATAGATCTCAATAAAGTAAGCCATGGTTAAGTAGTACACACAGTGGGTAGATTCCTAGTTAGATTAGAACGTTGGGTAGATTCCCAATGATAGTGAACCATGGATGAGAAGTGCCATGAGTTGATTAGATTCCCAATTAGATTAGAATGTTGGGTAGATACTCAATAATAGTGATCCATGTTCAAGTAGTACCATACACTGGGTATATTCCAAGCTAGATTAGAATATTGGGTAGGTTCCTATTAGCGCCAAAATTGGTGACTAACACCCAAATCCAGATGAAAACACCAAATCACGCTCACAAATCATAGATAGTATGTATGTAAGGAGTATAAATATGTAGAACAGTAAATATTAAAGAGGAAGCAGTAAGAACAGAGGATTTATAGTGGTTCCGCTGACTCCGGCCTACGTCAACTCTAGAAATTTCCTTTTTATTGATGTTAGAATCAATTAAAGTTACAATCCATAGTTTTTGGAAACAATGGTAGAGAAGCCTTAGTATAAAAGATGAAGGGAAACAAAATGATGATCCTTTTTATGAAGCCCCGCTTATTGTATTTATAGGCAAAGCCTGAGTTATTAGGATTCCTGAGTGATATGGGCTCACTAAGACCATAGCCGAGCCAACATCCTTCATCATGACCGAACCCAAGTCCACAATAAGCCGACCGAAAGTAGCCAGGGTACTTACTCGGAACAGACGTATCCAAGACTCGAAGCAAACTAGGCTAGAACCCAAAGCAAGATGATGCCGACCCAGAATGCTCTTCCCATGCCAACTCCATGTCTTGCTTGCCGACCCACCCACTAGGGCCGAACCACATATGGCTGATCCATGCGTTCAAATCTCCACGAAGCCGAAACCATCCATACTGAGCCACTTTAACCATGGCAACCGGCACCACCAAGACCGATCCACTCCACCACGCCAATCCACACCATCCATACCGACCCAAAGCATCAAGGCCGATCCACATCGTCTAGACCGACTCAAAGCATCAAGGCCGATACAGACCACCATGCCGAACCACACCATCTAGATCGACCCACACCATCAAGGCCAATCCATTGCGTGCCGAAACACCTTAAATCACCGACCAACTTTAAATCACCGACCCACTCCAATACTGATCCAGGCCCGACCGACCTATCTTGGCCGATCCATGCACGAATTCCTATCCTTGACCAAGCGGCACATGCCGATCCACCTAGGCCGAGTCATATACAGCGAACCATCTATGACTCACTGTCTATCCATCTAGCTGGCTCAAACCCATCATATTCCAGTCTCGACAAATGAGCAGTCGATTTAATTAAATTAGCCTGTCCATGGCCTTTCCAAAAGGTGGGTTAACATTTGCCCCCTAAAACATGCCTTGCTATTGGAAGGTGTGTTTTGAATAGCCTCAAATCCGATCCATTTTATCAAGTGCCATTGCCGTATTCTTATTCAAATCTATGACTGCTCTGAGTTGATATCCGATTCCTATCCAGTAACCAAATCCTTATCCTATTCCATATCTATCCGAACCCAACAAACAAGTTCTAATCCATCCATGTCCGATAACCAATAACTACATCCATGACCTCTCTGGGTCGGTATCCAAATCCGGGATTGCTCCGGGTTCATGCCTAAACCCTTAGTTGTTCATAGCTAATATCCAAATCTGTAACCTCTTTGGGTTCTTGCCAAGCGCAAGCCACACCTGACGGCCTATGTCAAGTTATGCCATGGTGTTTCTAGTTTAGTGTCCCTAAACGTTGAGTAATACCGTGGCTTAAGTCCTAAGTCGAATCCTAGTCGCTCCGAAGCCTTGCCGAGTATAGTCCATACTCGACGACCTGTGATTGTAACTGATAGGTGATATGGTGCTAAGTCCTTGGCGACTCCTGGTCTCTCTGGACCCTTGCCGAGCATAGTCCACACTCGATGACTTTTAGCTAAAATCAAGAGGAAAACCCAATTCGAATTGCAAATCCAACCAGAAAAATAGAAATCCATATAAAAAATCCAAATCAAAATCCAAATCAAAAATCAAACATCCAAACCAAAATCAAAACAAAAAAACCAACAAAACGGGGAGTTCAAACCCAACTCCAAAACCAAAGCGGAAAAAGCAAGTGTCTAAGCCAAAAAGAAAAAAAGATTTCACAAACCAGGGCATCACGGTTTATCATTGTCTCAGAGTATGCCTAGGGGTTATCTCCGTCCCGTACATGAAAATTTGAAAAGCCCATCTGCTGGCCTCCCTCTCATACTCGTCTCTAGCAATATAATGTTCTTTATCAACCACCCCGTCCTTGGCTTTCTTCAACCTCTCATCCCTTTCCTTCAAGGCTTGAGAGTCTCAATCTTACGATCCCTCTCTCCAGCAGTTTTTCCTGATTCATCTACTTGAGCATTTACCTTTCGAATTTGGGCTTTCAGTTCCACAAACTCCTTTTTCATTGCTTTAGCAGCAACCACTGTCACCTCTATTTTTAGCCACCTATGCTGAAGGGCGGAGATTTCTGAAGTAAATAGAGTAAGGACACATATGAAATTATAAGCTAACATGAGAATTTTTACCGTGATACTCTCCGTGAGGCCATAGTAGATTGCTTTTTGATTCTCGAGGCAGAAGTCATAGATCTAACATGCACTTCGTTAATAGCATTGATAATATCATCTTCAAAAGTAGCTCCAACTATTTCCATTACCTGCTTGGTCTTCTTAGAAAGTAAATCCAAAGCTTCCCCTTGGCACACTCAGCTTTAGAGGATCCGATAATCTTTTGCTTCTTAAGCCGCAAGTACTCTTATTAGAAAGCATCAATGGAGGCCATTTCTTAGGCTCGTTCCCATCAACCGGGGGGCTAGTATTTTTAGGAGAAGGAACCACTACAAAGAAGAGAAAATGGAAAGGCTAAAATTAAATCAAGGCTAAGTTATACTAGGAAAAGGAAATATATTAGTTCAAATAATTAAGGGTGAAACCTTCAGTTTCGCTTTCCTCTGGACTAGATTCTGCTTCTTCTTTGCTATTAATGACTATGGTAGAAGCTTTCTCGTACTTCCTAGATGGCGCAAGTCCAATTAATTTAGCAGTAGGAGGTATCATACCCGTGGCTTTCAATTTGCGTTCCGTAAGAACTAAATGTCGATGTCACTGTAAGGATAGAATTTTCATAACTTTTTTATACCTATCATTAAAGTGATTAAAGATCACTGGATCACTATTCTTCTCGGGTTTCACTATTTGGGATTTAACGAAATAAGGAGACATAACTTAGAACACAAGTAAGATTAAAAAATCCAAAGACATGCCAGCATTATTAAAAGATGCGATGATTCAGTTAGAAGAGGCCTTAACATGGAACCACCGATGTGGTGTTAACCTGCTGAATGGGTCCTGTAGAGGTGATGGCCTTAGGAATTTGATAAAATACATGGAAAATTCCCCAAATGGATTTGGACTCTAACAAGTTGAACATGTAGTTGATCTTGATAATAGGTATAGCCTCTTTCAGAATATAGGATCTCCATGACAGATAAAGTTGTGTAGGAGATAGTTGAGAATTGGAAGGGATTAATGTGATAAAATCCTAGAATGTCGACAAATAAAGGCACTAGGGGTAGGAAAATCCCATGTTCTAAATTCTCCATAGACCATACAAAATACCCTTCTGGAGGATTGTTATAATGTATCCCAGACCAAGGAGCAAGCGTCACGACTCCTATGATCCTAAATGAAGACAAAAACTCATCGAGTTCTTGCCGAGTCTTAATAGGAGCATCCATTTATAATCTAAGAAAATAGGAAGGATGTCGAAAGAGGAATCAAAGAAAGCTTGAGAATGTTAATAGCAGTTTCATAATTTGAATAGGTGAAAGGTGGAGAGATAGAAAAGTGGTTGTTTATATTAAAAGGAACAGTACAGATTGAAGAGAGAGAGATAAGTCTTTCTCACCGTAGATCTCATCCAACAACTGCCTATAAATGGAATGTCAAATGATTTCCATAGATGTCAGGTCGTCCTTGCACAAGAAAAGAGAGGTTCTTTTTGAAGATAGTTGCTATCCAATATTTTGACCTAGCTATATTCGAACTGATTGGACAAGTTAGATTCGACCGATGTCAAGAGGAGTAAGTCTATGGCGATGATTGTGGGGTCTAGAAATCAAGTACAGATGGCGATATGAAGCCCTGACCAAATGGAATTGAGAGATGCAATGAAAAATGTTCGAAGTGTGGAATATGGTTCAACATATAGGAGGGATCAGCTATAATCAACCCCTAGCATAGGAATCGATGTGTTTCAGGAAGTAAGCGCGGTTCAATAGGAAAAAAATTAATATCTCAATACCATAAGTCTAATGCTTATGAAATGTTGTAAGTAAGATACGGGTACCTTAGGGAGCCTAACCTAGGGATCGCATCTTAAAAGGATGGAGTAAGAGGGATCATTCTTCTTCCCTCAATAGGGATTGGCTGAAATCAGAAGGCAATCCATAGTGAAGTAAAGATCGAGCAATAATTCAATTTCTGCTAATCAAATTGGCATGAAATTTGTAGGATAAGCATGTTTTGAAATATGGAAGCTACCTTAGGGATCGCACCTGTAAATTCCACTAAAAGAAGGATCATTATTGATCCCTATTATTGTGATTTGAGCAATGTGATCCCTCTTACGAGTCCATATGGTTTGGGAGATCCTTTTGTCGAATTTTTGAGGAGATATTTGGCCATCTTCATCTATAAATACAGGTTTGGTTGTTCATTTTCGAGGATTTTATGCTGCTAGTTGATTTGTACTCTATTGTAACTAAGGATTTCACTGATCCCTATTGTACTTAGTTTTTAAAGTAATTAATAAAGAAATCTACTCAAAGTAGACGTAGGCAAACAATGCGATATCATTATAAATCTTTGTGTTTGTGTTCTTGCTTTGATTTTCTTCTATTAAATTAATTGATTCCTCAATTTTCATTTATATTCTTCATTTATTTCTCTTTAAAACTTCTATTGGGTGTTTGTAACAACCTTTGGTGCAAACAATAGCCAATCTACTACTAACACTTGACTCACATTTAATGCAAGACCAGAACCCGAATCTTCAAAATTCAATCCCGAATGACCACTTACAAATTCCTTACCATATGTATAATTTTGACCACATGGTCTCAAATTAGATTTTCCCTCTCGGCATCAAAATAGTTTCACCTATCACTTAGCCTAGATTGCTTCAAGCGATAAGCATAGTTTTCAAAAGTTTTGACCTCATTGTCTCAGGTTAGATTTTGCCTCTCGGCACCAAAACGATTTTGGTTACCACTTTGCGTAGATGGCTTCAAGTGACATGCACATTTTTCAAAATTTTTGACCTAACGGTCTCAAGTTAGATTTTTCCTTATGGTGCCAAAACCATGTTGCTTACCACTTAGCCTAGAACGCTTCAAATGACAATCATAGTTTTCAAAAGTTTTGACCAAATGGTTCCAAGTTAGATTTTTCCTCTCGGCACCAAAACCATTTGAATTACCTCTTAGCCTAGATGGATTCAAGTGACAAGCATAATTTTTAAATTTTTTGATCACACGGTCTCAAGTTAGCTTTTGCCTCTTAGCACCATGCCTATGACTTAGTCTAGATGACTTCAAGTGACAAGCACAATTTTCAAAAGTTTTGACCTCGGGTCTCTGATCAGATTTTTTCTTTTGGAAACAAAATAGATCCGTTTATAACTCAACCTAATTAGTCTCAAATGGCAAGCACGGTTTCCATAAGTTTTAACCTTACGGTCCACGTTTAGATTTTGCCTCTCAACGTTCAAACATTTTTCACTTGTTATCTGGCCTAGATGGCTTCACACAAAAATATGATTTTGGAGTTGTGACCTCTACGTCTAAGATAAATCTTCACCCTTCGGTTTTCAAAACCTTTAAATACTCATCACTTGACTTAGTACTCCATTCAAAACTTAGTATCGTGACCTCTTCTGTGCATATAGTGCAGACTGAACCTGGAAGATAATCAAGAAATGTAAACCAAACCTGTTCACTTCAAATTTCACTCCATATTTCACATGTGAAATAAATTTTGAGAGCCACGTGCTATACCAAAAATTGTCAATAGTAAAAATGATGATCACCTTCCTAAGGAATGTCCAACGCTACATATACATATGTATTATGAGAGTTATGATGATTTGATATATAAAGATTGAATGAACCAAGCTCGTCTTGAAAGAATAATAACATAGGCCGAAGGAAATAGCCGATTAGTTGGTCTGAAGCCCGAAGCACCAATCTATAGCAATAAGAATCAACGGCCGAAATGGCCAATAAGATAATGTGCAGCTCAGACGCAAGAGGCCATTTAGGTAGGAAGACAACTCATCATTCTGCACTTCTTAAGCAGCAATGCTAGATGCTAAGAATAAGCTCCAATCCTAGCCACACAATAAGCAATCTTAGCAATCCAAGGAGAAGATTCTCCACCAATGGCATTACAACTTGCTAGCTATAAATAGTGAAAGTTACTAAGGATCGTATAATATGGAATATTAACTATGTTATCTACTAGTGCGAAATATAAATATAAAAGTAAATAATAAAGTAAATGACAATAGAGATTTTTATACTGGTTCGAACTTCCTGTTCTATGTCCAGTCCCAGACTCATTCTGGAATACAACTATAAACCCTCACTTGACCTGGAGGAACATGTATTACACTGCCTGAGTAACCGACCATGACTTTTGCCACCTTAGCAATAGAATAGGACTTCAACCGTCCGAGCAATCAAATAGGACTTCCAATACAAATAGTAAAAAAATTTCTGACTAAGTATGCTCTTAAGTAGCACTGATAAGTCAATAACATACACCCTTCCTATAATCTTCTCCTTTGTGGCTACATCATGTAATTCATGAAGATAGGAAATTTATTCAATCACTAATGAAGTTTACTTGAATGAACAAGTGATTAGAAAAAAAATGTTGAATGGAAATGGAAACATTGTTTAGACAATAAGAGTGGGAATTGGAATTAGAATTTGTTATTAAAATATTGATTTCATGGCCATATGTAGTGATTAATATTTGCAATCATTTGTGAAAAATAGCCATGAAAGAATATGGAAGCAACTCTTGGATGAAGAGTTGCTTCTATTCAATGAAATGAAATGTCTTTTCAAAATATAGTCGTCATGAAGATTTAGCCGTGTGAATGGAACAATTCAGCTAGCTGGATCGATTAAAAATCGAATCAGAAGGAGAACAACGCAAAAGTCATGCAATTCTACTGTCTAAATCATCAACTTCAGCCATTTGGATATTCAAGATCAGTTGTGCATGTGCACAACATTCAATCGACTGAACTAGACTGTACAGTTAGCCGAATTTCATGCTTTTTGCAATATTAAAGAATTTTTAGAAAAGCTTTTGTATATGAACTATATTACTAAATTTTTTAGCATATGAACTATGATTTGAAATTTTTTAAATTTCATGTGCATCCACATACCACTTCAGAGAGATTTTAACATGAATTTCTACTAGGCTTAGACCGTAGACTAAATATATTATGGTAATCCCAAAGCACAAAGATCTTCTGGCGTATCAAAAGAATAAAACTACATTTTACTATCATATATTAGAGCTCTGTTCGAAAACTCATTAATAGGGGAAACATCTAGATTTAATGTAATAAGCCGCTCGATTAAATAAGAGCAACTACATAAGAAAAGGACAGTGGTCGTAGGGACTTTCAGCCCAAACCACTATAAAACTCTTTGTGTCATTTTTCCTTTCAATACTTTGCCTTCTTCTCGTTTATCATCATAATTCTATGGCTCAACGTCCCGCAACTCCAGTCTAATTATATCGCATCTTGGTAATCTCATAACCGAAACCTATAACTCAACCAACTTTCGAAGTTATACCTTTGGACCTCGAGTGTTGGTGTAGATGAAATTCTTCGCTAATAGGAAATTTAATCCCCTTACAATCCAATTAACAAATTCATAGAGAACTAAAGGTCTGCTCCTAATTTTTATGTGAGCAGGAGCACTCATGCTATATTTTGTTCATTTTATCTTTTACCTTTTGATTGAGGCAAGTGATAATGTTTCTCCATGCAAGGTTATCGGTTACATCCACTGATTGCATCATAGTAAATTCGAACGACATCTCCTCTTATCGCTATTTTCAGGGTTGCTTGGATCTAATGTAAGATCCAATACTATCAGATATCTAGGGTGATTTATTGTCAGGCGCTGCAGTGTTGTTCAACATCTCTATTTATTAATCGCACATTTCTTGGTCAGTTGCTATTGAGTGGGATAGATCATCTTGTATGTTGTGGTTACTCTCTGCTTTAGTTGTGATGTTTTTCACATTTGTTTCAATTTGTAACTTATCTCTTGAATTAGGACTATTTTTTGCAATTGTATTATTTATTTGATACGAAGTGGGCATTTGTGCATTATTTGAACTATATTCTGACAATATATCTTCGTTTCCTGCACTTGAATTAATAAGTTGTGTGGGTTGCGGAATTATGGATCATAAGGCTAACTGAACACTAAAGGGGAGTGAATAGTGTTTTTAACTTATGCAAATCTTTTTAATTTTCACTCAAGGTTAATATTAAATCACAGATTAATAACACAAAATTATACTAACAATCAGTTACAGGTGCAATCATAGATAAAATAAAAGTAATAAAATAAATTAAGAGTTAGAGAGATGACAATAGGTATTATATACTGGTTTGGATTTCTCCTACATCCAGTCCCATACAATTGCTTATACAGATTTATTTTCAACTACTAATCTATAGCTAGGTAGAATGCAAGCCCAAATACAATCTTGATTTGGAGGTGGTGAGACACACTCTCCTATATTTTAAGTCTCGAGTAAACTCACTCGATTTGATTGGGCTGCAAGAACATCCACTAGATTTGAGCGGACTACTAAGTACACCCACTTGATTTGAATGGGCTACAAGGACACCCACTTGATTTGAATGGGCTACAAGCACACCCAAACAAACATAAGTAGAGTTGGTAATTTCTTGAAAGAAAAATTCTTATACTTTGGATAAAATGGATTATATGGCCTCTTGAACTGTAGTTTGATCTTTGAAATAAGAAAGAGACGTTTCTAGAATAGTAAGAAAGTAGTATTAAATCAATATATGAATTAATTCTATATGATTTAAAGGGAACATAGTATATTTTTCAATAGAATTTTCAAGATAGTAAAGAGTGGGAAGAAAGTAAGTAATTAGTTGTTAAAAATTCATTTTGCACTCCCTTATATATAGTAAATGAACAGATGTATCCATCCATGAAGGATGTGTCGAATAGACACTTCCATTCAATGTTTGAAAACCCATTTGGTGGCATGCATGTTAACAAATCATAGGTATGTATATCAACGTGTGCTAATTAAAAATGAAGATTGGTTTTTTAAAATGTTTTGAAAATTTTATATTTTATAAAATATTTTGAACATCGATTTTAAATATTTTTGAACTTAAAAAAAACCTTTATAAAGTATTTAAAATATATTTTTGAAATTAAAGTAATTTATTTTTGTTTAAAATATCAAAGATCATAAATTGGAGATAAAGATCAAAAACTGCTATCGAGGACATTAACAATATTTACTAATAATTCTATACACTAAATTTTAGCATTGAGATCTTTATTTTTTATCTTTGAATTCATGAGTCTTCGTACCTTTATCTTAAGTGTTTCTACTGTTAGTCTTCGATTTAGCATCTATGTAATATTCTACACTATATACCATGTAACTTCTGCATTTCTTTCTCTATTTGGCCCGCCTCATGAAAAATGAGAGTCCTCCTGATTCGAAGTAACTACGAAAGGGTCGGTCAATAGCATAGCTCTTTCTTTCCCGGGTCTCCTGGCCTTCGCATTCCTAATCCGGTAGGGGGCTGTGTTTGCCCCTCTAAAAACATTAGTATCTTATATTTCAAATGGTTGTTGTCATCAAAATTAATAACTGAGGTATTAACAAGTTGATATGGACCAGAATTTGTGTATCACCTGAATTGTGTAGAGATAATGTATATGTGTTTGATAATGTTTCTAAACACTTCAACTCAATATCTCTTGTATTATTACGATCCGATGTAGTTGAGTTGTCTGTGCTTTTCCGACCCAGTGGCACATTGAGATGAATTGATGCGTTACCGCACTTTATTGGCCCAATGCAATTAATTTCCATGTTTTCATCCATTTGTGAATTATCTATGTCATTTTGTCTTATCATTTCCACTATTGACTCTATTAGGCTCTAGGTTGCTGCTATTTTGGCCACTTACACTTTTTTCAATGTGCACTACTTCACCAGGTGGCCAAAACATCATCAATTATGGTAGACAATGGGTTTCCATTCGTACTTTGCTTGTTGGGAAAACATTTCATTATTTTCATTCATAATTGTAACTTCATTTAGGAATTTAAAATCGTTAATGATTTCGACAAAAATCTGACATATGAAATTTTAATAATACCTTTTGGATAATGGTCCATTTTTAGCAGATTGTGTAACAACTTGTATTCTACATATTGAAGGATCGTAGAGTATGGTATTATATTATCTAGGATTGTACGGTTCTATTACCTTGGAAAATGCTGCTAGAGACATTTTCCATCCTTAGGACTTTTATCGAACTTTTGACCTTAGAAATGTTATATAGCCTATAACTTTTAATAGGAACAAGTGGGGTCTAAGACCACTTCCATTAAATGAGGACGATGGTTTCTCTTTCCATAGAGTAGTCATAATAGGAAAACATAATTATTGTTAGGGACATATGGTTGTTTGAAGTTTAACTAGATTTTGGATAGCTTAATAAGTAGTTAGCGAGTTAATAGTTAGGCTCAAAGCTCATTTTGGGATTAACATGGGGATGAGGCCGATGATACCTCTCTTCGTCATTCCACGCTTCATAAAATAGAGAAAACACCCTCATTAATTACTTCTTAGTCAAAAATCCACTTTAAATCTTACTTTAATTATCCAAAACTTATCATTAATGAGGGATTAGAGAGATTAGAATTTGGATTGAAGATTTGCTACTGGTAATCAATTGGTGCTGCTATAGATTCTTGAATTTCATGCACTTTTGGACTTGCCTTGGCTTGCTTTGGATTTAGGTTAGTGGTTAGGACATCTTACTTACTAATTAGCCATTATACATTTTAAAATGTTGTTTTAAAATGATTTTTGGATCCTAAAATGTGTTTTAAATTTTAACTAATCACGTTTGTATATTCATAACGATTTAGAAAAGTTCTGTAAAATTTTTATTCTTATGTATCTCCCTTGTTCTTATGGTTATATTCTTAGATTTAGGCTTCACTTTAGTATGTATGGATGTATGGTTATTAGGACATATCGTACATAATGATTTCTTGAATGTATGATGTTTGTTTGACTGAAAATGCCGATCGAATGACGATTTATTCATAGGAATAAGTTGTGGATCAGTATTGATGGATCAATGATGAACCATAGAATTACTTAGCCCAAATTTGGTGCGATCCATATAGGGCAATAAGGAAGTCCTCATAAAGCTATTTTTCAAGTTTCAAGTTATCTGGAGTTCGTTTGCTCGAGTTATGGCCGTTTAAAGACAAGTCAGTAGTGGTTCGAAGGCTATGGTTCAGTGGAAGGTTACTTTAAGGCATGGTCGAGTCATAGGATGGATCACTTCGAGTCTTGGAGAGGTTTTCTTTGGGCCATAAACGATGACAAAGAGATCACGTAGAGGTGAGAAATTCCTAATCGAGGGATCGGTAGTGCTTGCTTTGAGTCAATAGAGGTATGGATCAATAGTGCTTTCCTTGAGTCAAAAGAGGATAGATCCGTGCTTACTTCGGGTTAAGCATGAGCTATACTTGGAGTTGCACTTTAGAAGGGTTTGTCCAAGCGAAGGATCGGTGGCCATGGATCGGTACCGATCCATGGTGTATCATTTGCTAGCGACGATTTGGTGAAGGGATGGCTAAGTGCTCGAGCATGACCTAGTTGTGTGAAGTGTTGGATCTGGATGGGCATGAATCAGTGGCAATGTTTCAGTGTAACGGATTTGGACTTCAAGTCTTCATATGTTTGCTTCGAGATGTGATGGTGTTTGCTTTTAGTCTTGAGTTTGTGTTCACCCAAACTTGTGACAAACCAAATGTAGCCAAATATGGCCAAGTGCAGCGGAAGCGTTGTGGACCCATAACTTACAGGTCCCGAGATTACTTTGAGTCATGTGATGGAATGCTTTGGGTTGCTAGTATGCATGGATGGATTGGATGAGAAGATGGAAGGGAATTCTGAGTGATGGATCAGTAGTCCTTTCTTCGATTCAAAGGAGAGATGGATCACTGATTACTTCGAGTCACAAGTGGTTGCTTGGGAGCATAGGCCAATACCGTAAAAGGAGGAAAATTGGCTAAGGCATGGATCGATAACCATGGCTCAGTACTGATCCTTGGTGCATCGATCAATAAGGGTGATGGTTCGTTGAAGGGGTGGCTAGGGGATGGAGCGGGACTTAGTTGTGTGAAGTGTTAGATTGAGGTAGGCATGGATTAGCGGTGACTTAGGTCGGTGGTGATGGTATGAGTCTTATGGATTAGTAGAGATCGTTCGGTATAGGGATGTCTCGAGTGTGTTCGCTCTAAGCTCGTGCCAAACCAAACACTTTTCCAAATATGGCCAAGTGTAGGGTCAATACCCATAGGAGTTGATGACGATTTTTGACGATGACAACCCATGATTCGATGATAATGATTCAGTGATAGGAAGTGATGGCTTCGATGACGGATAGCTACACTTTGAGATGTAGAGTTGAGGACTATGAGTCGATTGAGGGGACTGTTGGAGGTAGGGTACATGATATATGATAATATTCTGTGGCTGATGATGATTTTAGAGAATTACCCATCCATGACGACTTCATAATGGGAGTTGTAAGATCAGTTCTAGGATGTGCTTTGCTACAGATGATGGGTTCAAAGGGATTATTACTAATCGAGAGTTTCCAAAGTTCTCATGAGGTGGTGTATATACTAGCGGTGTGATGGATCCTGAAATGTGAGGGTTCCTTATTTTCAGCTGAGAGGTTTATTTCCTCAGACTGACTTGATGGTTAGTTTAGTTCCTTCCTATTGAGTAGCATGGATTTGAGTATCGTGAAACTGGGATGTTAACAATCATTGATAGTCAAGTCCTCAAGCATGATGGCTTAGGAGAGTTATCAAATATTTAAAGTACTGAGTGAGTGAGTGTGAGGATGGATGATTGATGCTTTATTTGCTTGATTGCTTATCACCAGGGGTGTCACATGATGCATATGTTATTAATGTAGATATTTGGACGTCCCTTAGTACTTTGATGTGTAGTACACCCACGATGACTATGATATCGAGTAGCATATATCTTTTGTATGTGCTAACTCTATGGATGCATGGATAGGTTAGGTATGATTTTCCATACCATTTGTCCTAGCATATGGACTTTATAATATTTAAGATTTTCTACCGCTCACACCAGACTTTTGTCCGATTTCCTAGATTTATTCAATTATTGATGTCTCATTGGAAGGAAACCACCACGAAATTACCTACACTTTCCATAATATTCTGAGTTGAGTTCCCAGTGAATTTGATTTGCTTTGCCAGCTTTTTTTGTCGAATGCCCAGTTAACTAAAATATCCAATGCTTTCCTGAGCGCACCCAATGCTAAGCTATTTCATTTTCCAATAATTTTCTACTACAACTAATTCTTTCTAGCCCAAGACACAATCTAATATTTAATATAGTCACACATGCTTTGTCAAATAGGAAATATCAACAATAAATGTCATCATAGGCAATTAGCATCACCAAAAACAACTATTACTGCATAAACATAATTGAATCAACATAAAATGCATGTGACAAACATGAAAAAATGACAAATGTCTCTCAGCTCACATTGATAGTTTTTGACAAATTTCTTTGTTAACTACAAAGGTTAAAGGAAAGGGGATTTGGTTGGGCTAAAGCAATCCTAGGCTAAGTTTCTAGGAAGGCATATGTTTCATATAGAATCCACAAAAGTCTTGCACATGTCCAATATCAATGTTAAAGTCATATCGCATGCAATGTAATAGTTCAAAAGAGTGCCTTCAAACTTGAGATTTTGAGTGCTTCTGAAATTCGAAGTGAGTTAGAATGTGTAACGACCCGAAATTTTCAAACCCGAAAATTCCAAATAGTTATGAAATAGAAGAATGAGATAGAAGAAGAAGAACAGAAACACCAAACATCTCACATTCGCAACGAATAAAATATAATAATAAACAACAAAAGTTCACAGAAGAATACTATATCTGTCGATTACATTTAAATACATCAGAGTTACACATATATTCAACACTGGACATAAACAAATCAACATGTCTCAGATTTACAATATTATACTATAGCGGAAATACTCTACACATTCCTGCCATCCAGCTCGACTCCTGAGCTCCAGAACGTCCCTACCTAAAAATATGTAATACTCGGTCTGACCCGAGCATTACACTAAAGTAACACCCGGGTCAGGCTGAAAACTAGCGTGAGTAAACTCATCCAACATGGAATACAAAGCATACAACTTATAGAACCTGGGTAACTCAAATAAATTTACAAAGTCACAATTTGTTATAGACATAACTTATTTTCAAAATAAGTTTTCTAAGTGCCAAAATTTAGATTAAATAATCCGATTCATTTAAATCCATTCATTCCAACCTATCAATTTCTCGTAACAATTTATAAGAAATTCGAAGTGGTTTCGGGTATTTTCTAATACCCGACCCCGGTTTCTTTGAGCCTCATGTCATCCTAACTCAAGTTATTCAAATGAAATAAACAACATTTCATATCTGAAATATAAACTCATTCAAAGCATCCAATACCATTCAAAGCATCCAATACCATTCAATCATCCATAAGCAAATTTGATCACTTCCAAATTAATTCAATTGATTCAAATTGAATTTCTAACCTCAGTCACTTTGATTCCTTCATTTAACATTAATTGATTTCAAATCAATTAATTGGTCAACCCTTCATTATTCGTCTTAATTAATCGCCCTGGATTAAATATTTTTTTAGTTACATTCAAGTAATTATCTTTAATTAATTTCACGATATTAATTATTCTTAACCAAATCAATAAGTGATCTTAATTACTTCATAAATTAATTAATTACTTCATAAATTAATTATATATATTAATTACATTAATTCTTAATTACTTATAGTAATTAATTTCTCATAAGTCCTTATTTATTGAGTTGATTTAATCTTAATTAGTCAATTTTTAATTACATCAATGATTATATAAATTAATGATTTCCAATTATATTTTAATTTGTTTTAATCTAAATCAATTACTTTAATTCAACCATAGTATTAGTCATTCTCGATCAATCTCAACCTGTAGTTATCTACCCTTTTATTTACTTCGTTAAATAATTTTTTTTTATTGCAAGGCCGACGGGGTTGGATGGTCCCCGACCATTTTATTGCAGCACCGAAGAGAACATAACACAACAACAACAAAGAGCATAGAAAACTGAGAATAACACGGCACTACAAGCACTAAAGAAAAAAACGAAAAAGGGAAAGAATAAAAAACTATAACACAGACAACTACAAGGAGATGGACACCATTATACCAGGGTCAAAGGCGAAAAGCTTCTTCAGGGAAGTGTTAACCTCATGCATGATCCACAGCTTGAAATTAGCTGCAGTTTTTGCATTCACAACATCAAAAATTCTACAGTTACATTCTTTCCACACCACAGATATAAAACTTTTCAGTGCAACACAGAAAATCCTCTTTCCTTCATGCCTGTTACCTGTGTTCGCATAAATTTGTTCCCATTCAGCTTGATTATCATGCAAAGGACAGTTACTGTGCAATACCGACATGACTTCGAACCACAGAAGCTTAATGACTAAACATTCGAAGAATAAGTGCTCCGTAGTTTCTGGTAGTTCATAACAGAATGAGCAATAAATATTAATGTTCAAACCAATACTGACAAGCTTTGCCTTGGTTAAAATTGCCCGGTTCAATATCTTCCACATAGTCAGGTTCTGTCTATAGCTACTATCTTTACTCCATGTTCTCTTCCACCATCTCCAATTACGGTTTGCATTATTCTGCATCAAGAATTCATATGCACACCAATTTTAAATTTTCCTATTGTCTCTTCCCACACAATTTTATCAGCAGAATCAGGTAGCGGGATAAAGACTTTGATTCTGTCCCAAAGCTTTTGCACCCTTTGATTCGAAGAAAAGGTCTGAAGCCTCTGATAGTTGTCAAGCACATCTATGACCATAGTTTGAGAGTGGACTCCAGTTTGTTGAATCTCACTGTAAGTAAGTTGCCTTCGTAGTATGAATCCCTGGTCAAGCCATGGATCATCCCAGAAGTTGACTTAATGTACATGGTTGGTATTCATCTGAATCAGAGGAAGAAAGAGCTCCTTAGTCTTGTGTATGCTCCGCCACGTCCAACTCATATTTTAATTAATCTCTTGATTAGTTTCACAAAGTAATTATATTTTTTTTATTTCAATAAGTAATTATTTACCAAACCATCCAAGGATTATTCTGAATTACTTACACTTGATTAATTAACTTAAAACTTAATTTACTAATTAATTCAAACGCTTAATTACTAAATTAATTAACCCAAATCATTAATTAATTGAATTAATTAATTATCCATTTTAATTACCTTACTAAATGAATCACAAATCATTAAGCCCTTATTAACTTTAAAATAAAACATTTTCTTATTTATGATTTAAGTCCAAAACAATTTAAAACCCAAATACTTCGAGTCAAACCATAGTTAACTCGAGAACCAATCAAAACCAAAGTCTAATCATCATCAGTGCACATTCAATCAATTCAACCATTCAATCCATTTATTAAAAAAAATCCAACAGAGTGAGATTTACTCACCTTTGCCCTCTTAAATTTTGCAGTCTGATCCAACTGCTTGATTCCTTGATATTGACCTTCAATGAAGAAAAGAGAGACAGACCCAAGCCTCGATCGATGAGCCTCCCAGCCTACCGCTGCGCCCAACCAAACTTGCGTTGCCGACTCGAGCTCCAGATCTCAACCCCTTCGCCCCATTCAACATCCAATATCCCAAACTCGCATCAAGAACCACCGAGCTAAACGCAAATGCCTGACTTACGTGCTGGACGTCGCTGCGTCTTCCCTCCCTTAGAACGTCGCTGCCGCCCCCACTATAGTCTCTAGCCAAATGCCCAGGCTCACCGCCACTGCTGCCATTATAGCCGCCGCCGAGCTTGCTAGCAAAATGCTCGCCTCCCTCTTTCTCTTTTATTTTAATCGGGAACTGGAATTCGCGATTTAAGGCTAAGGAATGGAGCGTGATTACAAAATAAAGGATAGATTGTTTTGGGTTTTCATCTGAAAATGGATTTCGAAAATATTGATGTACAGGAAGAAGGAAGTTCGGCCTCCCTTTTCTTTATTTTTTTTCTTTCTCGTTAGTTTGATTACGGTCTGGAACTTGAGGGAGACGAAGATAAGACTTAGATTGGGGGAGGCTTCGTGAGTACGATTGTTGAAAAAAATATCTCTGGCTAATGTACTTCAAAATTTATCATATTATAAAACTTTCAAAACATCCCGTTAATTGCCACTTAAAATTTTAAACTCCTCTTAAGGAATGCCGCTAGGTGATTATAGGGTTTTACTTGTATTCCGAATGCAATGGAATGTGTTTCGGAAGCTATTTGGATCGTGTGGAAGTTAGCTTATTAAATCGATTTAAAATATTAAATTATCGGTTTTAATTTCGACGCGTTTCTCATCCATACGAGCAAGCGGTAAATCCAAATGCTACGAAAATTGAAATCCGATAATAACTAACTATACGGATCCAATGGAACTGGTTTCGTCAAAGTCTGAGACTGTGCCTCGGAAGGCTTTTTTTAAATATCGATTTAAACAATATATTATTAAAAGCGAACAAATCACCTTTAAATTAAATTTCAACCATTTTGTTATCTTCAGTATCATCATTATAAATTTTATAAGCCTTCAAATTATTTTTAACAGGCTTAAAATTCCATGTTCAACACCTTATCCAATTCCGAATTATATAATTCAATAATTTAATTATCAAGTAAATATTAATATTTGGAGTTCAAGTTAAAATTAACCTTTAAATATTTAAAATCAATTAAATATTCCAATTTAAATTGTTAGAAATTCTGGGTCGTCACATTCCTCCCACCTTAAAAGAATTTCGTCACCAAAATTACTAGTTAGGAAGAATGGTCCAATAGCCGTTTACTTTTCGCCCAAAACCAACAGTTTTACATCTTACCAACTATCTTTTATAAAAGACCCCTTATCATTCTTACTAACTTTCCAAAACCTTCTATTCCGACAACGTTATTTACTCCACTTGTTCAAATTTCAATATAAAACCAAATTTTGAATTATCAAAATTTTCTCAAAAATTTTCTAACTCTCTAAATTTCCGAATTTTTTTGCCAGCGTCTCCTTTGTGCGGCTAGCTCGGTACAACTACAAAATGCCTCTACTGGCTCCCAAATTCCAAAAGAAAACAAAAGCCAAGTGGCTAGATCAAAAACCTAATCCAATTTCTTACACAAATTTAAATACATACCTTTTAGTCGGGCAATTCAAATTTATCTTCTGATATCAAATCCAATTTTCTTTTTCTCTTTATAATACCTACGTAACTTTCCGAGCAATAATATCCAATCACACCCTTTTCAAATCTTTTCATACATTTCCTTACAGAAGTTTTCATATCTATTTTTATTCAAATTAGTTTTTCCATTTTCATATGAATTTAATTTATTTTCAATTTCTGAATATTAAATTTTTTTCTTCCGTTTATAACTGATTCATATCAATATTTAAATTAGTTTCATCAATTAATTTATTTTAGTTTCGTATTTAAATCATTTTGTTGTTACAAAAATTTTCTAACTCCCTAAAATTTTCGAATTTTTTTGGCAGAGTCTCCTTTGTGTGGAGGAGCTTTTGCAATTTGATAAGAGATATAAATATTTATACATCGACCCACCCGGTCGGAAAAAGCAAAAACAGTTCATATTTCCTATTTTTATTGCGTAGGCGTACCTTTATTTAGCATTTTAAGAAAGTGGCTTATTCATTTTAGCAATTAGTGCAACCAAATCCAGCCAATCGGCTTTCCGGTACCCGTACTTACTGAATTTAAATATGTAAGTGCCAAATATAGAAAATTTATTAGCATTTCATTTACTTTCAATAGCTAAACACAAGCATTACATAAACAACAAGCACCAAACGCTTTTCATAAGCAATTTATATAACTTTAAAGCTAATTCAACTGCTTTCAACCAATTCATAAGCCATTTCATTCAATTTTAATGGTTTGCAACTCAATTTCTTACATTCAATTGATTTTTAATCCAAACAAGCTCATATTCACTTCAATTAATTCTAAAACCAATTTATTTAATCCCTATCAATTCATAAATTTTTAATTACTTTTGTTTACGTCAAACGACAACTATTTATATGTAAATTCGGCGATACTCGCTCGATATCTATTTTAGTTTATAACTACTTCAAATTGATTTCAACTCATTTTATATTTAATTCCATTTCATTTCTAATTTATTTACCAACCATACATTGCATTTCATTTCATCTCCGCATTGGATTCATTCAAAACAATTTATTAAGCTTGGCACATTCAAACTTATAAATTAATAACCATTTTCAAATTAATTTAACCTAGACTTTTATAATCTTTCACTTTTGCTCGAAGCCAAACCTCTATTAATTTTAAACTTAAGTAAATTTACTTTCTTCAAATTATTTCAACTTCATAACTTAAACTCGCATCATTTGCAAATAAATTTTCTTTTCACCTTAACTTGATTTTATTTCATTCAAATCTCATTTCAATCTACAAATTCATTTGATTAGTCATTATAAATTAAATTCCCAAATTAAATTCATTCACGACTGATCTAACTAATTACAATTCCATTTTCAATTTATTCTACCTATCGGGGTTTTATTTGCAATTCAAACCATGTCACACTTGAATTTATTTGTAATTCAAACCATCACTAATTGATCCAACTCTATTTTTATAGCATCTCCACTTATTTAATTCATTATCAAATCCAAGTCGAATTCTATTTACAATTCGAATTCATTTCCAAACTCCATTATTAATTTACAATCCATTATTTACCCAAGTTAAATTTTATTAACATACTCAATCAAACAATTATTTAGCCAATTAGCTTACTTCCAATTTTTGAATCAATATTCGATTTTATTACAAAAATCGCTTCATTAAATTTTCCTGAGTTCAAAATTTGTTTTTCATATTTCCAGTTTGGATTTTCTTTCATTTTCCAAAATTCCAACACCTTTATTTTAAAAAAATTAAAAATGCTTTTAAATTAACATAATACTATTAAAATAACTCTTTATAACTCGATGTCTCAACCAGTCCATCCTTGTTCTCACAGAAGTTCAGTCATACGTTTATCAGGCGTAGGACTGAAAATCTATAAGTACTTGGTAAACCCATTTTCAACACCTAGTGAAAATACTTGGAAAATAATTTTATTTAAAATATAGAAAACGGTTTTTGAATATAGAGGATATATCTTTGGTGAGAATGCTTTGGAGATCACCACTCCCATCCATGGTCCCAGTTACATTCCAGGGTTACGTTGCCATCACAGCAAAAGTCCATGTAACCGTGGGCACTCCGCGCCCCTCTATTACGCCATGGAACCCACAACAGATCGCAGTTACATTTGCATCACAGCAAAAGTCCATGTAACTGTTGGCTCTCAGTGGCACATATGATTTTCGCTGTCAAAATGAAACTTCCCCACTCCTACATAGGTCGCAGTCTACCGATATAAAATCAAACGCAGACTGTTGGCTCTTAGCGGCACACACGACTTTCTCTATGTTACCATAGGTCGCAGTGTACCGATATAAAATCAAACGCAGACTGTTGGCTCTCAGCGGCACACACGACTTTCGCTATGGTACACACCACTCATAATCCCCAGGAACTAGTTTTGTCCGGACTCCTTACAGGATCAACTTTAGAACCCCCCTTGGGGCTCAAGGCAGCACCACCCGGTGGTACTCCTGAGAAGTTCATTTCAAGGGAGCGCCTTTTTCCCCAGAGCCATCATCAAAACACCTCATACTATACATATATAGTATCTTTCAAATCATACACCTAGTATGATATCATACAAAGCTCCTTTACACAAAATCGATTATCCTAAAATCGATAATTCTCAAACTAGGCTTTTCAAATTTTAATATTGATTTTACCAAAAAACGAAAAGCCTTTCCAAATCCAAAGGTTTCCAAAACCCTTTTCCAAAATCCTCGTAAGATCCTTTATATATATTCAGATATATATAATTTTAAAAACTTTGGATCCTTTCAAACTTGTATAAAACTCCTTTTATACTTCAAACACCTTCAAAAATCCTTTTCTTCTGGCAATAGATTTAACAAGGGGAGGTTTATCTTATATAACAAAGATATATAACTTTGTTTATTCAAAATCAAATATTCTAATTTGATTTCTCTTTTCATTATCATTTTCACTCAAATCCGTACAATGTACACTTATCATCCGTACGCTATACCAATCTGATCGCTCACTCGATCACACAATTTCACTTCTGAACTAGTGTCGTCCATCCGACTTCCTAGTGTGGACACACTGGTTTCTTGAGTAGGAACCGTCATTCTCCTTACACAGCTATAACTATGATAGAGAATATCCAGAACCAATCAACAATTCCATATCCATGATCGCCGTCAAAAATCGAGTGAAAAATCCCAACTCAGATCAATATAATCATTTTGAAATTCTGTGCTCGAATCTGGATCAAATCACTATGCGAATAGAATAATATACGTACATCCTACGCATTTAATTTTATTTATTTTTAGCCAAATCAATTCTCTTCCTATTCACATTTCGTTTAATTTCAATTCACTTATTTACAATCGCTTCAATTCTGTTGAATTATCACTTCAATTCTTATCTCAGTTGGGTATTTAATTAATAACAGTTTGAACTCCGACCAGTTTATATTTAGAAAATAGCTTGAAAATTTTAGAAATAGATAAGTAGTTGAAAAATAATTATTAGTTTACAAAATAGCTATAAAATAGTTGAGAAATAGCTAAATAGTTTTAGAAATTTTAGATAATTGCAAAATAGTTGTAAAATAGTAATTAATGTGTAACATAGTTGAAAAATAGTAATTAGTTTAGAAAACAGTTGAAAAATGGTTAAATAGCTCCAAAAATAATTGTAAAACAAGTATAAAATAATTTGGCTTTAAGAAAGAAAGGTTGTATATATTAAATAGCTTAGAAAAATAAGTTTATATTAAAACCATTTATTGAAAATAGTCCAGAGTCAAAACTGCTCACTTTTCCATCTATTTAATTTAAATTTCAACTTAAATTGACCCAATTCCAATTCAAATAACTCCAAATTCCATTGGACTTGATTTATTCCCAATTCAAGTTGAATTAATTCTCAATTTCTTTCCAACTTCAAATCAAATTCCATTTGATTCTTACTTATTCAACTTTATTTACAGTTCCAAATAATTCAAATAAATTTGGACTAATTTCAAATTGAATCCGCTTCAATTTCAAATCATTTCAATTCCTGCTTGAATTTAATCCCAATTTCCATTCAAATTTTAAACCTTCAGATTAATAATCTTTCCACTTAAGTTTAAAATTTGCTTTACTTTTGTTTCACATCATACCACATTCCAAAGAAAATTAAAACTCAACCTTAGAGTTAATTTCATACTTATTCCCTTTACAGACCAGGCTACTTTTAAATTTTTAAACCACCCTTGGTTTTAATTTCAAAACAAATCCCTTAAAAATCTTCCAAACATTTCTTGTTTTAAAATATGACTATATTCGAAATAGTCTGAATTATATTATTTGTTATTTCTTTAACTCTTAGAAACAATTGATTGTTTCTAGACTTAGGTTTTTAAAACGTCACAATTTTAAAACCCACTTTAATTTAGAAGTTATACTCATCTTATAAATGTACTTCATTTGGCTTACCTAATAACAAATATGTCATTATTAAACACAATAACTAATTATGATAATACTCAAGGTAATCATATCTAGATACCAATTCGTTTTTATATTATTCTTACTTCTATAAATTCAAGATTAAATTTCAGTTTGAATCCATTTCAAACTTACCTTTATTTAAAGTTTTTAAACAATTTAATTTCTAAACTCAAATTCTAGAATTTCATTTCAATAAATTTAATTTGGTTGTATTTCTGTCACCACTTAATTTAATTCCAATTCAAGTTTTCAGTTTTGTTGTATTTTATATTACTTCTTAATTTAATTCCATTTATTCATCATCCACTCAGCTTAATATTTATAAAAGGAAATATTGCTATATATACCATAATATATTTTTATATAAAATCATTTAAACCCTTTATATATGAAAATAAAAGTACGCTATCATATATATAAATACACACACACACACACACACACACACACACACACACACACACACTCAACTCATTCTAGAGTACTTTGGACTCTATTTAATGAGTAATCCCCACCAGAGCCAAGGTTCTCGCTTAACCTTTCAGCTTTGATACCAAATGCGACGACCCAAAATTTTCGAACCTGAAAATTTCGGATAGTTATGAAAAAGAAGAATGAGATAGAAGAAGAAGAACAGAAACACCAAACATCTCACATTCGCAGCGAATAAAATATATAAATAAACAACAACAGTTTACAGAAGAATACTATATCCGTCGATTACATTTAAATACATCAGAGTTACACATATATTCAACACTGGACATATACAAATTGACATGTCTCAGATTTACAATATTATACTACAACGGAAATACCCCACACATTCCTACCATCCAGCTCGACTCTTGAGCTCCAGAACGTCCCTACCTGAAAATCTGTAATACTCGGTCTGACCCGAGCATTACACCAAAGTAACACCCGGCTCAGGCGGGAAACTAGTGTGAGTAAACCCATACAACATGGAATACAAAGCATACAACTTATAGAACCCGGGTAACTCAAAGCAATTTACAAAGTCACAATTTGTCATAGACATAGCTTATTTTCAAAATAAGTTTTCTAAGTGCCAAAATTTAGATTAAATAATCCGATTCATTAAAATCCATTCATTCCAACCTATTAATTTCTCATAACAATTTATAAGAAATTCGAAGTGGTTTCGGGTATTTTCTAATACCCGACCCCGGTTTCTTCGAGTCTCATGTCATCCTAACTCAAGTTATTCAAATGAAATACACAACATTTCATATCAGAAATATCAACTCATTCAAAGCATCCAATACCATTCAATCATCCATAAGCAAAGTTGGTCACTTCCAAATTAATTCAATTGATTCAAATTGAATTTCTAACCTCAATCACTTTGATTCCTTCATTTAACATTAATTGATTACAAATCAATTAATTAGTCAACCCTTCATTATTCGTCTTAATTAGTCACCCTGGATTAAATATATTTTTTAGTTACATTCAAGTAATTATCTTTAATTAATTTCATGATATTAATTATTCTTAACCAAATCAATAAGTGATCTTAATTACTTCATAAATTAATTAATTACTTCATAAATTAATTATCTATATTAATTACATTAATTCTTAATTACTTATAGTAATTAATTTCTCATAAGTCATTATTTATTGAATTGATTTAATCTTAATTAATCAATTTTTAATTACATCAATGATCATATAAATTAATGATTTTCAATTATATTTTAATTTGTTCTAATCTAAATCAATTACTTTAATTCGACCACAATATTAATCATTCTCGATCAATCTCAACCTGTAATTATCTACCCTTTTATTTACTTCATTAAATAAATTAATTATTCCTTAATTAACTATTTTAATTAATCTCTTGATTAATTTCACAAAGTAATTATATTTTATTTATTTCAATAAGTAATTATTTATTAAACCATCCAAGGATTATTCTGAATAACTTACACTTGATTGATTAACTTAAAACTTAATTTATTAATTAATTCAAACCCTTAATTACTAAATTAATTAACCCAAATCATTAATTAATTGAATTAATTAATTATCCATTTTAATTACCCTACTAATTAAATGAATCACAAATCATTAAGCCCTTATTAACTTTAAAATAAAACATTTTCTTATTTATGATTTAAGTCCAAAACAATTTAAAACCCAAATACTTCGAGTCAAACCACAGTTAACTCGAGAAGCAACCAAAGCCAAAGTCTAATCATATTCAGTGCACATATAATCAATTTAACCATTTAATCCATTTATTAAAAAAAATCCAACAGAGTGAGATTTACTCACCTTTGCCCCCTCAAATTTTGCAATCTGATCCAACTGCTTGATTCCTTGATTATTGACCTTCACTGAAGAAAAGAGAGACATACCCAAGCCTCGACCGATGAGCCTCCCTGCCTACCGCTGCGCCCAACCGAACTTGCGTTGCCAACTCGAGCTCCATATCTCAACCCCTCCGCCCCATTCAACATCCAATATCCCAAACTCGCATCGAGAACCACCGAGCCAAACGCGAATGCCTGACTTACGTGCTGGACGTCGCTGTGTCTTCCCTCCCTTAGAACGTCGTCGCCGCCCCCACTGCAGTCTCTAACCAAATGCCTAGGCTCACCGCCACTGCCGCCATTAAAGCTGCCGCCGAGCTTGCTAGCAAAAAGCTCGCCTCCCTCTTTCTCTTTTTTTTAATCGGGAACTGGAATTCGCGATTTAAAGCTAAGGAATGGAGTGTGAGTTACAAAAGGAAGGAAAGATTGTTTTGGGGTTTTCATCTGAGAATGGATTTCGAAAATATTGATGCATAGGAAGAAGGAAGTTCGGCCCCCTTTTTCTTTATTTTTTTCTTTCTCTTAGTTTGATTACAGTCTGGAACTTGAGGGAGACGAAGACAAGACATAAATTTGGGAAGCTTCGTGAGTACGATTGTTGAAAAAAAATATCTCTGGCTAATGTACTTCAAAATTTATTATATTATAAAACTTTCAAAACGTCCCGTTAATTGCCATTTAAAATTTTAAACTCCTCTTAAGGAATGCCGCTATGTGATTATAGGGTTTTACCCGTATTCCGAACTCAATGGAACGTGTTTCGGAAGCTAATTTGATCGCTTGTGGAAGTTAGCTTATTAAATCGATTTAAAATATCAAATTATCGGTTTTAATTTTGACGCGTTTCTCACCCGCATGAGCAAACAGTAAATCCAAATGCTACGAAATTTGAAATCCGATAATAACTAACTATTACGGATCCAATGGAACTTGTTTCGTCGAATTCCGAGACTGTGTCTCGGAAGGTTATTTTTAAATATCGATTTAAACGATATATTATTAAAACTGAACAAATCACCTTTAAATTAAATTTCAACCATTCTGTTATCTTCATTATCATCATTATAAATATTAACAGGCTTAAAATTCCATACTCAACACCTTACCCAATTCCGAATTATATAATTCAATAATTTAATTATCAAGTAAATATTAATATTTGGAATTCAAGTTAAAATTTACCTTTAAATATTTAAAATCAATTAAATATTCCAATTTAAATTGTTAGAAATTCCGGGTCGTCACAAAATGTAAGAATCACAAATGTTTGGAACTCAAAAGCAAGCCATAATCAAGTCTTCATTATTCATATACTATACAATTGTTGAATGTACAAGGTCCTATGTGCAAAAGTTTGAGTGTTACAATCAGTTCTAAAATCCCCAAATCAATTTAGGGTTACAAATTTTAAAATATAAGTAATGAGACAAGAATGGTTTTCCCCTTCTCCCATAACCATATGTCAAAATTTATAGGGATGGAAGTGTGGCATAACAGCTTGAATTTGGCATGCATGATCGTCGACAATGTCAATGGCGCATAGCATTAGGCCTTGACCAATGCTGACCTTTGGCATTCCTAGGTGCATAATAGAGCTTCGACCTCATCCTAATAATAATGAAGGCATTCATCAATTTGAAGTGACATCAGTATGAAGCGGAATTGACATGGAGCATCGTCGATATGGAGCGGCATGGTCATAAATTAGTCTCATCGGCCTTGATTGCTCTGCGAGTACTGATAATTCTTGGCATTGATAAACATGTGGCATTGAATAACCTACGCCCTCATTAACTATGGCATTAGATAGCCTGAACATCATACATTGGCGGCGTTGTTCATTTGCGGCCTCAATCTCCGTATGACATTGTTAGCTTACGACGTCAAACACTTAAAACATTAGGAAATAGTTGGAATCAATGTTCTATGACATTGATCTAGTTGATATTACTTCAATTGCGGCATCAGTCCAACCTATGGCATTAGCCATAGGTGGTATCAATAATGAATGATGTTGACGAAGAGCGATATTGATGAGTTACGATATCTATTCTTTCTTTATAGGTGAATGGAAGCATTAATAGAATACGTCATCAATAAGATGCAACATAAACTACACCGCCATAACATAGATGGCCTACGGTATCGACTATATATAGCATAGATTCCATCCACCTTTATTTGGCAATAGAAGATTCTTGACACTAATCATTCAATTCTATAGATGGATGCGACATTGTATATGATTCTTTGTTGATGAGATGCGACATTGTATGTCTTCGTCGTCGATCCATTTTCCTACTTTATTGATGAGATGCAGCGTTGCCAATTAACCTTTTGCTGATGTGCAGTGGTTTTATTGGTTTTTGGCACTGCCTTTGATAACTCACGACCCACATTCTTTCAACACCACTTGTTGATGCAGAGTTACGACACTATTTCCAAGCCACATACCTTCGGCATTAACATTAGTAGTAACATATTCCCCCAAGTATAAAGATAACATTGACTTTTCAAGTCAATATCTTTAGCATTGGCATTTTTACCTATTGGTATTCTTGTTTGGACCTATCCGTACATTTAAATTTGACCAATGAAATCCGATTGTCTTCTTCCTCCAATAAACACCAGAGCTTTTCCATCGTTACTCTTTTACCTGCAATTTAAAAGCTTAATCAAACAAATTTAAATACACCAAATCATTTGCTAATTCCAGTCTCTCGCAAAAATCAAGGTACATATTTTAGTCTATTAAATAGTTTTTCATTTGAATAACCCTTAGGGATCAATTTGGGGATTTTTAGGTTCAAGTTAATACTTAGATTTTGATATCTAATGGAGGATAGTTAATTTTTGTAATTCTGGCTGAATTGACAATTATTTATTCTTAAGTTTGGTTTGTTATATCGTTCGGGAATCTTAATAGGCATATTAGGTGATTTAGATTTATTTGCCTGAGAGCTTTTAGTTCAAGGACAAAGTAGATAGGTTCTGGACCCAAAACTCGATTTCTCTTTATTTCGTTGTGATACTGATGCCCTACAATATCAGCATGATATTCGATATTCATTAACTTAACCTTATTTATCCCTTTGGCAATTAATCTTAAAATTTAGGAAGTATATTCTATAAGTCCCTTATACCGTTAGTATTTAGGGGTGCGATGTTAGCTAAAATTGTTGTCATGTCTATTTGTCATTAACGTAGGGTTTTACAAGTGAATTCGACAACCTTAGAATGCATTATTGTTTATTTATAACAACTGGTTTTTGGCATTGGGATTCAAACTCTATGCAACATAGTAGTCTCGTGATGTAATCATTGTCGTAAAAGAGTTTATGTAGGTTATCATCTATAGATGCATCATACATAAATTCGGTAGCAAATGAAAGAATTGTCGTTCAGATTCAATAGTCATTTGTGGGGTCGATGTACGACGTTGATACCTTACTGTGATTATCTCCTACATTCTTACATATATTATACACGATGTTATTACTTTATGGCATAGTTATTGTATTTAATTTTGTAGGTTACTTGTTTATCTAATACTTTTATAAAATTAGTCGAATGAAATTACTTGGCGACGCAAGTTATTTTACCATTTCGAACTTAATTATCGTCGCAATGTTATATCATAGTTTTATAGTGTAACTAATGCGACCTTGGTCATTAATTTACCCATTCAACGTGGGTTTAGTGTATTATGTTGTACTTAGGGTATTTTTAAGTTAACTCTTATTCAACTTTCATGCAAATTCCCATAGATTCATTTTCTTATCATAAGTCTAGCAGTTACTTGTGCATTTTTAATCAACCTGAAAGATACGAATTTAATATCAACTATTCAATGGTCAATAATTTGTTGCAAATGTTTAGTTAGAATTTAAGCTTTTAATATTTTGATGTAATAGACTATATATTAGATAAATCATTTATATGCTTTTTGACTTAGCATATAATAATCTATCGTTATAATAAGTATTTGCATTTCTCAAGTTTGGATTAATATCACCTGGTAGGCAGATGAAAGACCAAAAGACAAGTAAGAAATCCATCAAACAGACTAACACAGGTCCAAAGCTTCTCCCTCTACTAATAAGAAAAGGGATCATTTCTTGAATCCATCATATATCACTATCTAGGATGAAGCTGAGTCTATCTTGAGTAAGTTTGGCATTACTGGTACTGAAGTTATTCCAGCTAGTCCAATTGGCAGCATTTATAATCCTCAGAAGGTTATTATGCTTTTACCCAAATCCACATCTTGCGTACCGTCTACCTTCCCTTTCCTAACTTTCTTTTGAGATATTTGGAGCGTTCAAACATTGCTCCAATCTAGTTTGCTCTAAATGCATACACTTACCTAACGTGCCTAGAAGTCCTTGCTTGGGAAATCCACTTCCTTCTTTGAGTTGAAATCCCCCATTCTATAGTTTTCCCTGTAAGAATTGGTAATCCGTAGGAAAATCCATTGTACCACATTCAACCCCTTTCGTAAAGCGTAATAACTGACATTGTCAACAAGACCAAAGAATAGGATATGTAATTCTTCTACGTTAGGTGTTATTCCAACATCAGGGGAACTTTCTCTATTGCCAGTAAGTTTCTTTTCCTTGTTGCTCACATGTGTTTGTTATTCTTTTCTAATGAATGCTTTCTTTTAGATCCTGCTCCTAAGCAACTAAGTGATTCTACCAAAGAAACTGTCAAAGCTTTAACTCAAGCATCTAAAACTATAGGCAGTAGGCTTATGTTGCTATTATAGTCAAAGCTCCTTGAATATTCTATAATCTTGTATCATCACAAAATCATGGGAGAACGTGCAACGATTAAACGTAATGGTCAGGGAAAATGATTGTTGGTAATGGCAAGCCAAGATTATTTTCTACTAATTCTTTAGTTCATCTTGATCCTTTTGGTGAGCTTTAGATACGACTACTATGAAATACCTAATGTCATTGTTTTATAAATATGTTTTCTTAGTTTTAGGATTATTCTCTCTTGTCGTTGCTTCTAAAGAGAAGGAAGTTGAAGATTATGCTTCTAAGAAGAGGAAGAATATAGATGAGGTTCCTGCACTTTCTCAGTTGAGTAAGCCTACTTTGTTAAGGATGCCGCTGCCAGAGAAATTGAAGCATTATAGATAAATATGGGTGAAGATGTCATTATTGATATTCCATCTCTTTGCCCAAACAAAAGGCCCAAACTTACGGGGGATTTTACTCCTGTTATTGTAGATGAGGAGGAAGATATCAACATTGATTCGAGTTCTGAGGCGGTGAATTTGGAATCTCTTGGGCATATAGCTCAAGAATTTACTAAGGTGGCTCACTCTCTGGGTCCTCTCCTAAAATTTACTCTTCAATCTTCTACAATAGCTCTAAGTCGTTTGTATGTTGATCTTGGGCTGTCTCCTTATCTGAAGGATATTCTTCCTTCGATGATCTAGGTTTACTCTTCTATTGCCAATTTTGATGATCAAGTTCAATTAGCCATCTAATCTCCTTCATTGCAACCATCATTTTATTCCAGGGACCATCTCTTTATTATTCTTAAGCAGCTTTTATTAATACACATTTCCCTTTATTTGGTTAATCTTCTTTATCTTCACAAATCTTGTCTTGGCTTAAACTTGTTGTACATTCCAGGTAGGAAATAACATGCATCTCCTTCAAGAGGCTTCTCAAGGGCCTTCTAACAAAGTAGTTGAGCTCAAATGATAGATCTCTTCGGTTAATCACAACATAATTGATATTGCGTCAGCAAGAGATGAAGCTGTTACTGAAAAAGAAAAGCTCATCTCCTTACTCAGTGAGGAGAAAAATGCTAAACAATTGCTAGAGAACGAGGTGGATGAATTGAAAGCAGACCTCGAGAAGGTCAATAAAGAGAAATCCGAGCTGAAAATAGATTTGGACACCGTCGACGAAGAGAAGGTCGTGTTGGTTGATAAGAACAAATCTTTAGAGGACATGCTATAAAGGGTAACTACCATCTTGGCCTACTCAAACAGTACTAGTACCAATGCCAAGAAGAAAGCTGCCTCTTTTATTAATAATGCTCTTTCCAAAATTACTGAGAAGTGCTACGAAGATGCTTTGCTTGCGGCATATGCTGACAACCTTTGTAAATTCCCAGGCTTATCAGACTTTCCATCCCTCTTGGATTGGAATGAAAAGTTCAAAAGAAAATTCAGCCTTAGGCTGAGGAAGGACAAAGAGTGTAACGACCCGCCTTTCATTCCAAAGAAAGACGCAACATTAACAAGAAAGAAGGAATAGAAAAGAGAAAAGAAAGAAAAGAAAGAAACAGACAACATCAGAATCTCACAGCGGAACGAATAAATTATATTATATCACATAAAACATTACATAGTATCATATACATCGGAGTTATATAGCTAATACAACACGAACTAGGCAGTTATAAACATCTATCTAGCAATTACAATTCAAGTACATCAGAGAAAACAGATACAACTCAAACACAGCGGAATCACTATATATATCTACACGCTGAAGCCTCCTGCTCCATTTCTCCTCCAGAATTCGTCAAAGCAATCCTAAAACACTTGACTACTCATACATAATATGAGTACCCAAGAGTTTAATAAAACAGAAAATAATCACTCGGGTTAGACATGGGTCTGGTGTGAGTAAACGGGTTTAAAATTGCTTAACTTTAGAAAATCCTTTGAAAACAAAGGATATCACGTAAGACTTCCCACACATAAACATGGAAAAGTTTTTACCTTACGCTAACCAAAACATTTGATAGGAAATCTAATGATATTATAATAGTGTCTAGGGTTTTCAAATAAATAGAAAATAGCAGAAATTGTTACATTCATTAAATTCCAGCTAGTAGCCACAAAAGTGGGTAATACAAACAAAATCATAGGGTCTCGTAGGAAGAATGGGTTTCCATCAATGGTAGGGCTACTGGGGTACCGCCTGTCATAGTACGTGGCCTAGATCACCGTACCGGGGAGCCACCCTAACTCCCCTGCAACACAAAGCCGGAACCATTCCTTACTGAACAGTTCCGAACAAGACCACCCCGCAGATTGGTCGTCGCCAACTGCCACACAACCGAAATATAAAGGAACCTCTAGACAGGGGTAAATCTCACCCTACTTGGGCATGACCCACTTAGCCTTGCTGCACCTCCTTTGTTTTAGCCATTCCCGGTTGATGAGGCTTGAGGCTACGATTACCTTTATAGGACACATCAATCTTAGAATGCCCATCGTCCATATGACGATGTTCTGAAAGCATTCGATCCATACAAGTTCGTTCCAGGTTCGAACGAAACCGAAGGCATTATCTCGTTACACTCGTTTTGGAATCACCCTCAGAGTTAACGATGATAACTCTTGCACTCTGAATCACCATCTCGAACATAAAAGTACTGTTTCCGTCAAACTCATCACGGAATCACCATCAGAGTTATACTGACGAATAGTTCTTACACCTCCAGTCTTCACTCTTCACTTGAGATACACGCCTAACGTTTAATTTGGATCGATGTGGTTTTCATAATTCCAAATTTGGAAACCCGATCCCGATCTCATCGAAATTCAAACGCCATCTTAATGTCCAAGTGAATTTAATTTGAGCGATTAATTCAATTCATCATTATCTATATATATACAGATAGATATTTCACATATCACAATAGATAATCACATTCTCATCATAAACAGAGAACCCAAATCATCATGACAATAGATAATCATCACAAACAGATAATCCATATTATCATACTTTCACTAAGCATCCATATCATATAGATACTAATCATCTCATTACTGAGATCACAATCATCCAAAGAAGCATCAATATCCATAAGCAATGATTTATTAACCATCATCTATAATTAATTTAAAATGAATTAAATTAATTACATCTATCTCTAATTAATTTAAAATAAATTAAATTAATTAACACATCTATAAATCCTACTTATATATCCACTAATTAATTAACCAAGTAAATTAAACATTCTCTAAGTATTCAACTTGATTAAACATCTTTGATTAATCATTATCTAATTACAATAAGTAATTAGTCTTAATTAATTTCACAAAATTAATTAACCTTAATCATAAGTAATTAACATTTAATTACTTCATTTATTAATTAACTATAATTAATTACATTTATCCTTAATTAATTAAAATAATTAATCACTTAATTATTAAATATTCCTTAATTAAACAATTATTAATTACATCATTAATTATATTAAATAATGATATCTAATTTATATTTAAATTAATTACTTTATTTAAAATTAATTACATTTACTAATTAAATTAAAATACAATTATTAATCACCAATGATTAATATCAATTAAGTAATTAACTACCCTTAATTACTAATGACAAATTAATTATCCCATAATTAATTATCTTCATTAATTAATCCCATGATTAATTACAAAAGTAATTACCCAAATTACTTCATCTCCACTGATTACATTCCAGTAATTATCATTTATTACTTCTCTAAGTAATAATGCTCCATTAATTACATTAAGTAATTACTCTTATTAAACCATCAAATGATTTACTTAAATTAATTAAACTAAATTAATTAACTTAAATAAATCACATTATCAAAATTAATTCCAATAAGTAATTAATCCCTTAATTACTTTTATCAAGTAATTATACTTAACAAATTACAATTGATTATCTTCAATTAATTAATCCAATTAATTATCAAAATTAATCACATTAATTAATTACTTAATTATCCTTAGATAATTATCTTTATTAATTAACAACATTTTCTTTAATTACTTACTTAATAAATTTATCTTAGATTAATCCTTATTAATCATCTCTAATTAAAAACAATCTAAACCATTATTTAAAATCAAATAAATAAGTAAATTCCTTAATTAATTCTTTTATTATCTTAATCATTCTAAGATAATTCATTTTTCATTAACATTCAAGTGAATTTAAAACATTACATTTCTAAATTTAAATTCAAATTTCATTTTAAAATTTAAGATTTAAAATGTTTAACTATTTAAAACATTATCCAAATTTAAATAAGCTTATAAACCTTAAATATAAATGTTAAAGAACATTTATTACTTATATAAGAAAATTTTAAAACTAAATTACTAAATTTTATTAAAAGATATCAGGCTTAAAAATAAATTATTATTTTTAACTTTCCAATTAAAGTTAAACACTTCATAATTTTTATTCAATTATTAAAGAAAAGAATTTTGTCAAGTTTAAACATTTCATAACTTTAATTCAAATATTAAAGAAAAGAAATTTTGTCAAGTTTAAAACATTTATTTGAAATCAAATTCATTTTTAAATTCTACTTTAAAACATTTTAAACTTGATCAACATTTTTAAATTTGCAAACTGATTTAAATTCAAGAATTTGAATCTATAGTAAACTTGAACTATATTTAGACTTGATTTTAAAACTTAATTTAAATTTGGCTCAAATTTAAAATCTTCATTTTTAAAACTTTGAATTCAAAAGTTCCTTTGAGTTCAATTTCAAACTTTGCATTTTAAAAACTCTATTTAAATCCTGCTTATAAATTTTGAATATCATTTAATTTTAAAAAGAACAAAACTGTCAGGTTTAATAACCTGAAACCAGAACATACCCGAGACCCCTAACTAGCCACTTCGAGTTATTTCTCTAAATGCTCTGAGACAAAAACACAAATACCCAAGTAATACTTCGAGACACAAGCCTGCACAAACCAAAATAGTCCACCAGAACCAAAATGTGCACGGTGCATATGCACCGGCATTCAGGCCATCTACAGTCAACCTCACCACGTCGCCGATCATCCTCTGACATGATCATGACCTTCAACTATCCCACTGCAGCTCGAAATCACAATCAAGATAACCAAGCCAAACCTGGAAACTCCACTGCATTCAAAAACCCATACCTGTCAACATCATATAATCTCACCTCCGACCATCAACATCGCTGCGACTCCGGCCAACCCTCCATTTCCACCCTCTCTGCCAAACTCCAAAGCCTCGCAACACTCGGTGCAATAGAGAGACAGAGAAGCAACCAAACTTCGACCCCCCTAAAAACTAGGGTTAGAATCTGGAAACAGCTATCGCCGTCGCCACCACCATCTGGCCATATACCTCCCAATTTTCCTTCACTCATCCATCTGCCCTCCACCTCCAGGAAGCACCATAACAACCCTAAATCTCTAGGCAAACAGATAATCCAAAAAACTCCCAATTTGATCAACTCAGTAATGCTCACTCTCCAGTGAATTTAAAAATGTGATTTTTGTTTTAAAATTCATAATTTCATACTTGCATTCAAGTTATAAACTTGTTTTAATAATTTAAGAAGTTTGACATACTTGCTTCTTGAAAATATTGACTGTTGTTAGTGTTCCAGAGGCAACAGTTCTTATTTTCTCTTGATTATAATACGTAAACATAAATCTATACTAAACTAACAACTTCATTTACATAACATATCCTAATTGAGAATCAATTCAAGAGGTATTGGGTTTTTTTCTTAAAATTTTAGTTTTATAAACAGAACCGGTGATTAGGTACCTATAAACACTTATATATATAATTATATATATAAAGTGAATATCTATCACAATAAAATCATACAAAGCAAACTCATTTCTACAATCCACATGCAAAAGATAATTTAAAACAACTTTTCAATTATGAGGTTACTCACTAAAAAAAAAGACGGAGCCATTTTCTTCTTTTTTACCTACAGCAGTTTTGATTTTTTTTTTTTAAAACAAGTTTGAATTAGAACTTGAGTTTTTCTGAAAGGACTTGTTAGCTTTGATTTTTTTAAAATGTAAGAACTGTTTAAAAAAAAGAAAAGAAATTTACTCACATTTAATTGAAGAAGCAGAGAATGCTCAGATGCATTTACAATTTCCTGGAACCTGATTGCTAGTTGAAACCTGGGTTTTGCAATTTGCTGATTGAAGTTGCTTTTACTTGTTGTTGTAGATTTATAAAACTGCATGCTGCCCCATTCTTCTTTGCTAGAGTATGAGTTTGAAGTTGAATTGAACTTCAACAGATTACAGGTTTGAAGATTGAACAGATTGTTGCAGATTTTTGAACATGAATTGGTTTTGCAGATTTTTGATTGAATTTGGTTTTGCATTTCTACTTATAATTTGATTTTCAGATTCAATTGAAGATAATGGTTTGATTCTAAATAAATTCCTAAGTTTTCTTGTCTGTAATAATTAATTTTAAAAATAAAGTAATACTGCCACTTGTTATCTTATAATGTAGATTAATTTACAAGTGTCCTCTTATTAGTTAAATGTCTACACATGTTCAATTTAATATAAAAAAAAAATTCTTTAATTTGTGAATGTTTTTAAATTCATTTCTAAATTAATTTCTAATTTAATTTAACATGTTTTAAATGTTTAATTACATTTAGCCTTATATGTTTACATATAAACTTCCCTTATAACATTACACATTTTAATGTTTATTTGAATATTTTAAAATAATATTTTTAAAACTAAATTTTCAAGAGAGAAAATTTAAAAAGAAAAAGAGTATTGAATTCAATTTTATTCCAAAGTTTTCAAACTAAATATTATACTCTAATATAAATAACTAAGTCTATTTCCAAAGAAAACAATTTTTAAAATAAAACAAAATAAATTTTTATTATAAAATACAATTTAAACTATTATATTTTTAAACAAAATAAATATTTACTTATATTTCTTTTGAAAATATAAGATAGACTTTTAAATTAACCTTCGAAAAGTTTCAATACTAATTTCAATCAATTTAATCAATTCATAATTTATACACATATATATTATAAATTTGAAAATATCCATATTAAATTTAAATTTAAATTAAAATCAAATTTTCTATTTACAATGTATACACATATATACATTATAAATAAAATATTCTTTAAATAAGCTTAGAAAGATAGTTTTATCATTTAAATATTTTTAACTTTTGAAAAGAATAAAATTTCCCAAATTAAATTATCAGTATTGAAAAGAGTATCATTTATCAAACTAAATAATTATTAATTTTCAAAAGAAAATTTCTGTTTGAATTAGATTATTAAATTAATATTTCACATTTTAAAATAATTATTAATGGAAATTATTAAATAAATATTGCCCAAATTCCCGGGACATTACATTCTTCCGCCCATAAAAGAATTTCGTCCTCGAAATTTAAAAGCAAAGGTAATTTAATAATCCCATACAAATTTTAGTTTTAAAATAGCAAACATATGCTATCAACCAAATACTAGCAACCATTGCAGCCAATTCAAATAAACAATTCTAACTATACAGACAAAATTCTGGATAAGATTCCCTAGAGTTTCCTAGGTATAAATACCAGGACACTCGCTCAACAAAATCTAAACTATTTATACCACACGGATCTAGAGCTCCTATGTATCTAGATCTACAAATCTAAACAGGAAACTGGACTACAGACAAATCCTGATCAACTTCCAAATCTCTCAGAACTACTGATTCTAAAACCAGTGATAAACCATACACGTATTCTCTCAGAGATACGTGAAAAACATAATGAATTCCAGCCGCCAAACCTGGCAATTCAATCCTGCAGACCAAACACTTAACCCTTAAGAGAAAACGGAAAGATCCAATACTCTTATTCACATATCTCTCCTATTGATCTTGGGCTGCCTTCAACCTTCCTGATCAATCCAATCTTCGCAGATGCCTCACAGAACAAATCTGGACAAAGAAATAAACGATCTCTAGATCCTACTCAACAAAATGGTTCTCTCAAGATATATCAAAATCCACCACACAAACTCTACTACATAAATATTAGAAGACTTCAAACATACTACTCCTATTCGGAAAACAGAACAGATGCACAAGACAATCAAGCCTCCAGATCCAAATGAATTTCCTGTAGAAATCCTCTGATCCAAGACAAAACACAAATTCCCAATGAATCGAGTGTAGCTTCTATTCTGGAATAGCTGCCATTATGCTTCCACTGCACAACTCCGATTTGAGAATGCTGTGGATGAACACAAGTACAAACTTGATCAACCTATCCTGGAAACATTGTTCATCAAATTCCATAAAATCTCAGTGATCTATCCGATTCGATCACAATACCACAACGAAAATTCAATCAGAAATCTTGCTCCGATCAATCCTGCCAGCTTAAACAGATCTCTCTCTCAAAGAGCCCTCCTACTAATGCTGAACCACCGGTAAAGTTCCAAGAACCAAGTCGAAACATAACTTAATCTCTTGATGCGGATGCAAATCTTGACTCCTTCGAAGATATCCAGAGAAATCACACCACTTTGATATCTCAAACATCCTGTAGAGATGCTTCAATCCAAACAAAGATTACGCAGAGAACTTCCGAACCATCGCAAGTCACTTTTGCGATTCTACTCAGTTCATATTCCAAGAAACTGTTCTCTCTTCAACAATCATAACAGCTAAAGCCTTCTAACCAAAAGAAGAAACTAGTGGTCCACCTTTAACCACAAACTTCACACCCAGTTGAGCTTCCATAAGAAATGGACAATCTTCACCATCTGCCCGGCCTACTGACAAAAGAATCACAGAGACTTCTGAACCATCGAAGAAACAGTCCTCACTGCTGCCACTGTTGGCAAAGACAATTTTATCCAAAAGCTCATCGAATCACAAAGCTACATCAGCCCCTTCCATAATAGAGCCTTCAGTAGACAGATATCCCTCAGGAAACTCGAATCAAACCAAGCACAAAACACTCTGCCAAACTAAGTCTCAAACTCAAATACAGACAGAACTCCTTCCTACGGTTGCCAAGATTCCATCACTGCTTCAACACTTTCGACTGATCCATACTCAAGAAAAACCACTTGCATGAGTGCAACCAAGCTTACTTTCCAAAGATAAACTCCGAACCTTGAAAAGATTTCCTTCAGAGATCGGTGAAATCCTTCACACCAAACTGTAAAACTACTCAAGAAGCCCTATACTGCCCTAGCAGATTCACTTCCAACCTCAAAAATTCGGACTCCAATCATTGTAGTTGTGTTACACACACTACTAACCTATCTACCTTTATTACTTACATTGGAAAACCTAAACGGGTAACCCAATCAAATAGGTAGAAATATATATATATATACATATTCAAAATGACAAATACGCTCTCTCAAGATAGACACCACTCCAGAGTCTAGGTATTCGCTCAACCTAGTGCTCTGATACCACAATGTAACGACCCGCCTTTCATTCCATAGAAAGACGCATCATTAAGAAGAAAGAAGGGATAGAAAAGAGAAAAGAAAGAATCGGACAACATCAGAATCTCGCAGCGGAACGAATAAATTATATTATATCACATAAAACATTACATAGTATCATATACATCAGAGTTATATAGCTAATACAACACGAACTAGACAGCTATAAACATCTGTCTAGCAATTACAATTCAAGTACATCAGAGAAAACAAATACAACTCAAACATAGCGGAAACACTATATATATCTACACGCTGAAGCCTTCTGCTCCATTTCTCCTCCAGAATTCGTCGAAGCAATCCTGAAACACTTGACTACTCATACATAATATGAGTACCCAAGAGTTTAATAAAATAGAAAATAAAAACTCGGGTCGGACATGGGTCTGGTGTGAGTAAACGGGTTTAAAATTGCTTAACTTTAGAAAATCTTTTGAAAATAAAGGGTATCACGTAAGACTTCCCACACATAAGCATGGAAAAGTTTTTACCTTACGCTAACCAAAACATTTGATAGGAAATCCAATGATATTATAATAGTGTCTAGGGTTTTCAAATAAATAGAAAATAGCCGAAATTGTTACATTCATTAAATTCCAGCTACTAGCCACAAAAGTGGGTAATACAAACAAAACTGTAAGGTCTCGTAGGAAGAATGAGATTCCATCAATGGCAGGGTACCGGGGTACCGCCCGTCACAATACGTCGCCTAGATCACCGTACCGAGGAGCCACCCTAACTCCTCTGCAACACAAAGCCGGAACCATTCCTTACTGAACAATTCCGAACAAGACCACCTCGCAGATTGGCCGTGGTCAACTGCCACACAACCGAAATATAAAGGGACCTCTAGACAGGGGTAAATCTTGTCCTACTTGGGCATGACCCACTTAGCCTTGTTGCATCTTCCTTGTTTTAGCCATTCCCGGTTGATGAGGCTTGAGGCTATGACTACCTTTATAGGACACATCAATCTTAGAATGCTCATCGTCCACATGACGATGTTCTAAAAGCACTCGATCCATACAAGTTCGTTCCGGGTTCGAACGAAATCGAAGGCATTATCTCGTTACACTTGTTTTGGAATCACCCTCAGAGTTAACGACGATAACCCTTGCACTCTGAATCACCATCTCGAACCTGAAAGTACTATTTCCGTCAAACTCATCACGTAATCACCCTCAGAGTTATAGTGACGAATAGTTCTTACACCTCGAGTCTTCACTCTTCACTTGAGATACACGACCTTACGTTTAATTTGGATCGATGTGGTTTTCAGAATTCCAAATTTGGAAACCCGACCCCGGTCTCATCGAAATCCAAACGCCATCTTAATGTCCAAGTGAATTTAATTTGAACGATTAATTCAATTCATCATTATCTATATATACACAGATAGATATTTCACATATCACAATCGATAATCACATTCTCATCATAAACAGATAACCTGTATCATCATCACAACAGATAATCATCACAAACAGATAATCCATATTATCATACTTTGACTAAGCATCCATATCATATAGATACTACTCATCTCATTACTGAGATCACAATCATCCAAAGAAATATCAATATCATCCATAAGCAATGATTTATTAACCATCATATATAATTAATTTAAAATGAATTAAATTAATTACTTCTATCTCTAATTAATTTAAAATAAATTAAATTAATTAACACATCTATAAATCCTGCTTATATATCCACTAATTAATTAACCCAGTTAATTAATCATTCTCTAAGTATTCAACTTGATTAAACACCTTTGATTAATCATTATCTAATTACAATAAGTAATTAGCCTTAATTAATTTCACAAAATTAATTAACCTTAATCATAAGTAATTAACATTTAATTACTTCATTTATTAATTAACTATAATTAATTACATTTATCCTTAATTAATTATAATAATTAGTCACTTAATTATTAATTATTCCTTAATTAAACAATTCTTAATTACATCATTAATTATATTAGTTAACGATCTCTAATTTATATTTAAATTAATTACTTTATTTAAAATTAATTACATTTAGTAATTAAATTAAAATATAATTATTAATCACCATTGATTAATATCAATTCAGTAATTAACTACCCTTAATTACTCATAACATTTATCCCATAATTAATTATCTTCATTAATTAATCCCTTGATTAATTACAAATGTAATTACCCAAATTACTTCATCCTCACTAATTACATTTCAGTAATTATCATTTATTACTTCTCTAAGTAATAATGCTCGATTAATTACATTAAGTAATTACTCTTATTAAACCATCAAATGATTTACTTAAATTAATTAAACTAAATTAATTAACCTAAACAAATCACATTATCAAAATTAATTGCAATAAGTAATTAATCCATTAATTACTTTTATCAAGTAATTATACTTAACAAATTACAATTGATTATCTTCAATTAATTAATCCAATTAATTATCAAAATTAATCACATTAATTAATTACTTAATTATCCTTAGATAATTATCTTTATTAATTAACAACATTTTCTTTAATTACTTACTTAATAAAATTATCTTAGATTAATCCTTATTAATCATCTCTAATTAAAAACAATCTAAACCATTATTTAAAATCAAATAAATAAGTAAATTCGTTAATTAAATTCTTTTATTATCTTAGTTATTCTAAGATAATTCATTTACTTATTTAATGACTTCATTAACATTCAAGTGAATTTAAAACATTACATTTCTAAATTTAAATTCAAATTTCATTTTAAAATTTAGGATTTAAAATGTTTAACTATTTAAAACATTATCCATATTTAAATAAGCTTATAAACCTTAAAAATAAATGTTAAAGAACATTTATTACTTATATAAGAAAATTTCAAAACTAAATTACTAAATTTTATTAAAAGATATCAAGCTTAATAATAAATTGATGATTTTTAACTTTAAAATTAGTGTTAAACACTTCATGATTTTTATTCAATTATTAAAGAAAAGAATTTTGTCAAGTTTAAACATTTCATAACTTTAATTCAAATATTAAAGAAAAGAAATTTTGTCAAGTATAAAATATTTATTTGAAATCAAATTCATTTTTAAATTCTACTTCAAAACATTTTAAACTTGATCAACATTTTTAAATTTACAAACTGATTTAAATCCAAGAATTTGAATCTATAGTAAACTTGAACTATATTTAGACTTGATTTTAAAACTTAATTTAAATCTTGCTCAAATTTAAAATCTTCATTTTTAAAACTTTGAATTCAAAAGTTCCTTTGAACTCAATTTCAAACTTTGCATTTTAAAAACTCTGTTTAAATCATGCTTATAAATTTTAAATTTCATTTAATTTTAAAAAGAACAAAACTGTCAGGTTTAATAACCTGAAACCAGAACATACCCTAGACCCCTAACTAACCACTTCGAGTTATTTCCCTAAGTGCTCCGAGACAAAAACACAAATACCCGAGTAATACTTCAAGACACAAGCCTGCACAAACCAAAATAGTTCACCAGAACCAAAATGTGCACGGTGCATATGCACCGGCGCTCAGGCCATCTCCAGTCAACCTCACCACGTCGCCGATCATCTTCTGACATGATCACGACCTTCAACTATCCCACTGCAGCTTGAAATCACAATCAAGATAACCAAGCCAAACCTGGAAACTCCACTGCATTCAAAAACCCATACCTGTCTACATCATATAATCTCACCTCCGACCATCAACATCGCTGCGACTCCGGCCAACCCTTCATTTCCACCCCCTCTGCCAAACTCCAAAGCCTCGTAACACTTGGTGAAATAGAGATACAAAGAAGCAACCAAACTTCGATCCCCCTAAAAACTCGGGTTAGAATCTGAAAACAGCTATCGCCGTCGCCACCACCATCTGGCCGTCTACCTCCCAATTTTCCTTCACCCATCCATCTGCCCTTCACCTCCAGGAAGCACCATAACAACCCTAAATCTCTAGGCAAACAGATAATCCCAAAAACTCCCAATTTGATCAACTCAGTAATGCTCACTCTCCAGTGAATTTAAAAATGTGATTTTTGTTTTAAAATTCATAATTTCATACTTGCATTCAATTTATAAACTTGTTTTAATAATTTAAGAAGTTTGACATACTTGCTTCTTGAAAAGATTGACTGTTGTTAGTGTTTCAGAGGCAATGGTTCTTATTTTCTCTTGATTATAATATGTAAACATAAATCTATACTAAACTAACAACTTCATTTACAGAACATATCCTAACTGAGAATCAATTTAAGAGGTATTGGGTTTTTTTCTTAAAATTTTAGTTTTATAAACAGAACAGGTGATCAGGTACCTGTAAACACTTATATATATATATATATATATATATATATATATATCACAATAAAATCATACAAAGCAAACTAATTTCTACAATCCACATGCAACAGATAATTTAAAACAACTTTTCAATTGTGAGGTTACTCACTAAAAAAAAAGAAGACGGAGCCATTTTCTTCTTTTTTCCTTACAGCAGTTTTGATTTTTTTTTAAAACAAGTTTGAATTAGAACTTGTGTTTTTCTAAAAAACTTGTTAGCTTTGATTTTTTTTAGAAATGTAAGAACTGTTTTTTGAAAAAAGAAATTTAGTCACATTTAATTGAAGAAGCAGAGAATGCTCAGATGCATTTACAATTTCCTGGAACCCGATTGCTAGTTGAAACCCGGGTTTTGCAATTTGCTGATTGAAGTTGCTTTTACTTGTTGTTGTAGATTTATAAAACTGCATGCTGCTCCATTCTTCTTTGCTAGAGTATGAGTTTGAAGTTGGATTGAACTTCAACAGATTACAGGTTTGAAGATTGAACAGATTGTTGCAGATTTTAGAACATGAATTGGTTTTGCGGATTTTTGATTGAATTTGGTTTTGCATTTCTACTTATAATCTGATTTTCAGATTCAATTGAAGATAATGGTTTGATTCTAAATAAATTCCTAAGTTTTCTTATCTATATTAATTAATTTCAAAAATAAACTAATATTGCCACTTGTTATCTTATAGTGTAGATTAATTTACAAGTGTCCTCTTATTAGTTAAATGTCTACACATGTTCAATTTAATATAAAAAAGAAATTTCTTTTATTTATGAATGTTTTTAAATTCATTTCGAAATTAATTTCTAATTTAATTTAACATGTGTTAAATGTTTAATTACATTTAGCCTTACATGTTTACATATAAACTTCCCTCATAATATTACACATTTTAATGTTTATTTGAATATTTTAAAATAACTAAATTTTCAAAAGAGAAAATTTAAAAAGAAAAAGAATGTTGAATTCAATTTTATTCCAAAGTTTTTAAACTAAATATTATACTCTAATATAAATAACTAAGTCTATTTCCAAAGAAAACAATTTTTAAAATAAAAATTAATAAATTTTTATTATAAAATACAATTTAAACTATTATATTTTTAAACAAAATAAATATTTACTTATATTTCTTTTGAAAATATAATATAGACTTTTAAATTAACCTTTGAAAAGTTTAATACTAATTTCAATCAATTTAAGCAATACTTAATTTATACACATATATATTATAAATTTGAAAATATCCTTATTAAATTTAAATCTAAATTTAATCAAATTTTCTATTTACAATGTGTACATATATATACATTATAAATAAAATATTCTTTAAATAAGCTTAGAAGGATAATTTTATCATTTAAATATTTTTAACTTTTGAAAAGAATAAAATTTCCCAAATTAAATTATCATTATTGAAAAGAATATCATTTATCAAACTAAATAATTATTAATTTTCAAAAGAAAATTTCTGTTTGAATTAGATTATTTAATCAATATTTCACATTTTAAAATAATTATTAATTGAAATTATTAAATAAATAATGCTCAATTCCCAGGACATCACAAAGAGACTCTCTAAAAATAATTCCTATCGAGGAAGAGGTCGATGCCGAAAAATGGCTAACTTTTGATGACCCTCCAATCGTTGAAGAGACCAATCTGATGGGGAAGAGGATGATGCTGATAATGATAATGATGACAATGATGATGATCATGACACTGATAATGGCGATGATGGTGAGGTAATTATTCTGGAGGACCACATGGCGGGGAGAGGGATCAGGTGATCCTAACTTAAACTTGTATACTCATGACGCGGGCTTTTTCGAAATCCATGACCCATAGTATGCTACAAGTAAGGATTCTGCTCTAAAATATGGCACTCCCCTAGTCATTGGCCGAATGGGAAAACTAAGACTCCTATATCCCAAGTTCCGGCCTCCTAAATATGGAGCTTTAATTTAAACGTCTAAGGCTGTATTCTTAGCTAGTAATTGATAAGCTTACAATTTTAGTTAAGGAAAAAGAACATACACCATTACGAGATTCTTCATGAAAAGAGGTGGATAAGACGAACAAATTGCATAGGAAACTTGAATGGCAACATAAGGAGTATAGTGACTTATTAAATAAATATAAACCCCTTTATGGTGATATTGTGTGGTTATAGTTTTTCAAGGAGAAGCAGACTACTTCTCTCTTGAAAAGAGCTTGCCTTCATCAAGACAGAATTATGAGTGAGAACACCAAATTAATGACTCTCTTTTGGATGTTGATTGATGATAAAGATGCTTTGGTGGAGTTCCTCTACAATGTTTACTTCATTGGCAAGTTTGTTGACTTCTCTTACTTAGGAAAAAAATAGCGGAGGTTTAATTAGACGTCTTCATAAAAGATATTTGGACAAACATGAAGTTACCCTCATCCGGAGCTTATTAGAAATTGCCTAGGGTTGTCAGCGTTCCTCTTACTTCTACTTCTCTTTCTCTCAAAAAGATTAAGTATAAAAAGAAAAGATTTTTCTTCGAACTTTATGAGAAATCAATATTGTATGAACCCGAATAATTGTATAATTATAGTACGTAATTCAAGTAGCTTATAAACTTTATCGTTTTTGTTTCTCTATTATTAGTCTGATTTTAACATATTGTAAAAATTAAGGAAATCTTCGGTAGCCCTGTTCCCTTGGGTAAGTTGTCAAGTATAAGTGCGATTATAAGGAAAACCTTTTGCACTCATAATGTCTCATTTAGCAAAACATTGCTTTCTTAGAAATCTACAAAAAGTTTACATGCGATTTCCTCATTTTTGCTTTGATTTCTTGGGTGATGAGAAGGATAAATATTTAGTGAAATTCGAATTTATCATGTAAAATTGATATGTGATCATGGTAGCTCTCCAGTTGAGGAATGAGACTATCATCAAATCCCTCTGGTTAATACCCTGGAGGAGGTTAAAGATTATTTTGATTCTACTCTTGCCTTATCTGCTAGGTCATTTGAAAAGGATAAAACTGCTATTTCACAACTTTAAGAGTTAGTTGAATATTCAAAAATGGAATTATGATATAATTTGAATCTCCTTATCATTTGTAGATCTTTTACTGTTATGAATAAAAGTGATTACTTTTCGTCTACTAATTTCCACTTCATTTATTTTAAATAGGAAAGTGAGTCAGAGCTTGCATCTGATCACATAGATGTACTTTCCCAGCTTCATGATATCGAAGATAAACTAATGGCTGATATTGAAAAGAGATGGCCTTTTCAAGACATTTTAGCTTACAGATTCCGAATAATCCAGATGCGCAAGAGTGGCATAGGAAATATTATAAACTAAAATCAACATTAGTAACTGCAAAGAAAAGTCATCTAGCTTGGAGAATCAAATTAATGAGAAGAACAAAGAGTTTTAGGAATTGAAAGAAAAGATAGAATCGGCCTTAGGATCTAGGCCCTTGAAGGGGGTTGAGGCAGAAATGGCAAGATTTCATCAATGGCTAAATGTCCTTAAAGTGGAATTAATGAAGTGTCAAATATCCTACCAACCTTTGGAACTTATTGCGAGCAGAGGCAATTCTAGCCTTCTTACTCCTACTCTTGCGATGACGACAAGATTTAAATCCTTTGCCAGCAAAGAATTTCCTACTCTATTAAACCCACATCCAGGTTTAAGCACTGAAGAAATTTCCAAATGGAGCAAATGGATCAAGTTTGAATGCATGCAAGTTTTCAACAAGAAATGGGATGAAAAGGTCTTTCATCATCTTGATGATTATGAAGGTCAAGTTAATAAGCTTGAGTGCGATAAACATACTCTTGAATAAGAGATTAAATATTTTAAGGGTGCGGTTCAAATCTTAAAAGGAGCTAATATGACTCTCCAACATGCATTGAAAACTCAGTTGATTCAGTTGACAATGGGGCCCTATTAGGAAAAAAGAGAAGAAACTTAAAGAGCTTTTGGATGTGGCTATTCGCTATATTACTGACTCTTTGTCGGTTGTTGAAGGTTTGAACAGGATTACATGGAGCCTTGTTCCTTAATGAAGGATTTCTTTAAATAGATTCTCTTGTATTTTTAACTTTGCATATGATATGTCAAATTATAAATAAATTTGTATTTAAATGAATGTTACCTCTAATGCATCGTATGTACTTTTTCCTTTTGGGCTTTTATGTTTTCATTTCAGTGCCTTAACATGGTATGTAGCTTTGAATCGAATACCGACTCTTATTTAAAATTTCTTGACGATTAATATCTTGCTTTTTTGTATTTTGAGCCTTAAGCATTCAACTTTCAGTTAGTATGAAGACCATAAGTTTTGACCTTGCTGTAAGAATTTTCCTCTTCATAGATTCTGATAGCTTGTTTAGTAATGAAGATTTCCATTTGATAAGAAAGTTGGATTTCAGTCTGAATTTATTGAGAGCTAATTTAATAAACCTCCACGGTCAGAAAATAGTCCAAAGAACCATTCTGATGTGGTTCTGATTATAGTGTGAATAGAGGACTAGAAAACCATCGAGCAGGAAATGACCAAAAAATTCATCTAACAATAATAATAGACGACCAAAAAATTCATTTGGAAATAATAATGGAAGATCAAAAAAAATCCACTTAGCGATAATAATAGAAGATCAAAAAATCCATTTGGCGATAATAATAGAATACTAGGGAATTATCCGGTATCTGGACAGTGCTTCGGCTATGGAATACAAATGGATCATTTTGACAAATCTTCCTCTAGAGGATTAATTGATTGATTTTGTTTAGAAGCGCAAATGGCTTATATTTGATAGATCTTCTTCTAGATGATAGCCTTAATCCTTATTTTGAATCGAGTTGGGTTTGAATTTGATTGATCTTCCTCTAAAAGATTATTTTTGATCCATTTTTTTAGATAGAGTGCGATTGACTCGATTTTTCTTTGTTACCATCTTAGGTTATGATTTATGTATTTTGTCCAGTGCATTTGGTTGGCTTTCTTAAGTAGAACCAAAGACTTACCCAACCTCCCTCTAGGAGGCGCTTTACTAAGGCCTTAGAGATGATACTAATGGCTTGTCTGGTGCTTTGGGTAGCTATCTCAAGAAGAACCAAGATTTATCCAAACTCCATTAGGAGGCGCTTCAGTAAGACCTTGGTAATGGTACTGATGGTCGATCTGATGTTTTGGTCAAGCCAAAGGCTTACTCTGTCCTCAATTTAGGAGACGTTCAAGCCAAGCCGCATAGGCAATGGCAGAAGGCCTGCAGGTGCTTTGGTCAGGCCTTTTTAGACGGGACCAAAGATGCACTCTGACCTGCCTCTAGGAGGTGCCTTAGACAGGCTACAAATGGCAAGAATAGGGGCTTGTGCTTTGACCAGGCCATGTAAGTAGCTTTCAAATGCTTTGGCCAGGCTTTTTTAGACAAGACCAAAGGCTTACTCTGATCTGAGGTGCTTTGACTAGGCCTTCTTGTCAAGAATAAAGGCTTTTCCTTTATTTAAGGAGAGTCTTACTATTTTTTATGGTTGATCTAGTAGATATGCTTATTATATACAAAAAATCTTCTTCTATTAATGAATATTTAACACCTTCATACAAACACATTGAGCTTTCCTTGCCCTAGAAAATTGTTGATTATTCCTTCCAAGATTTGACATTGATTCATGTCCTGCCCATTAGAACGATGGTAGTAACAGTATCATCCTTCGAGATTTTTTCTCCTTCTTTGGTCGCTTCTTTTGCGAAGGCCAATAGTTAAGCTTCTCCTTGGTCAAGAGATAGATGTTCTCATAAGAAGTAGTAATCGAGTAATCCTTAGAGAGCCATAATCTTTTAGCAAACAATCCTCATGTTGGCATTTAGTTATTTCTTTGCTTAAGACAGATTCCTCATCTTTGATGACTAATTTCCTTTTTAGGGAGACTTGTGCTTCATCTGTTTCATAAGGTTGGTCAAGCACACTCCTCCATTTCTGGTAAACCGTACGAAGTCCCTTTCTATTTCTTTTTCGAAAATAATCCCTTTGGCTTTGAGTTGAATTTATGTTCTTATTTTCATGAAGATGCTATCTTTTATACTGCCACCCTAGGGAGAAGATTAGTGTTGGCCCCGTATAAAATGGATTTTCGCTCCATTTTTTTGGATCGTAAGGAGCTACTTATCTCTTTTTATCTTCCATTACTAGTAATGCCATAAGTCCTAATATTTGTTCCTCATTAAGCCGGATCGCTTGTAATTTTATAGGTTGGCCTAGTTATTTAAGGCTCAAAGGATCCTTGTTTGGAGATTCCAGTACGTCTAATTGGTATGACTAATCAAAGCTTTGTTGAAGTGATCAAAGGTAGGTCAGTTGGAAATGGGATCTGCTTGGTAGGGATAAGTCTTCCAAGCCCTACGTATGCAAGTAAAGGTAATTCAATGGAGTTAGAGGCTCAAGCCCTCGTTCTAGCCTTAAAATGTTAACCAATTTCTTCGTTAACTCCAAAGTGTAAGGGAGGTAGATTTGGTTGGGTAAACCAATCCTAGGCTGAGTTGCTAGGAAGGCATATGTTGCATATTCTGAATCCATGAAAGTCTTGCACATGTTCAATATCAAGGTCAAAGTTATATCACATGTCATGTAATAGCTCAAAATAGAGCCTTCAAATTTGAGATTATGAGTGCTTCTGGATTTTGTAGTGAGTTATGATGTAAGAATCACAAATGATTTGGAACTCAAAAGCAAGCCATACTTCAAGTCTTCAATTCATATACTATGCAATTGTTGAATGTACAAGGTCCTATCTACAAAAGTTCTAGTGTTACAATTAGTTCTAAAATCCTCAAATCAATTAAGAGTTACAAAGTTTAAAATGTAATATATGAGACAAGAATAATTTGCCCCTTCTCCAATACTCCTAGGTTCCTATTTATAGGAGTGGAAGTGCGACATAAAAGCCTAACTTTGGCATGCATGATCGTTGGCAACGTCAATAGCGCATGGTGCTAGGCCTTGACCAATGATGACCTTCAACGTTCCTAGGTGCACCATAGAGTTTCGACCTTGTCCCAATAATTAAGGCATTCATCAATCTAAAGAGATATTAATATGAAGCAGAATTGACATAGAGCGGCATCGATATGGAGCGACACTGTCGTGAAGCAGTCTCATCGGTCTTAATAGCCTCTGCAGGTATTGATAATTCTTGGCAATGATAAACTTGTGGCATTGAATAGCCTACGCCATCATTACCCTATGGCATCGGATACCTGGAACATCATACATTGGCAGCATTGTTCATTTGCAGCATCAATCTCCCTATGACATTGTTAGCTTACGATATCAAACACTTATGACATTAGGATGTAATTAGCATCAATGATCTATGATGACATTTCTTAAATTATGGCATCATTCAACCCTATGGCATAGCCATAGGTAGTATCAATGATGAGTGACGTCAACAAAAAGTAATATTGATGAGTTACGATATCTATTTTTCTTCATACGTGAATGGAAACATTGATAGAATACATCACCGATAATATGCAACATAGACCACATTGTCATAACGCTGACGGCCTATGGTATTGGATGTATACAGTATAGATTCCATCTAGATTACTTGGCGATACAAGAATCCCGACACTAATCATTCAGTTCTATAGATAGTGTGTGACAGTATATGATTCTTTATTGATGAGATGTGACATAGTATGTCTTCAATGTTGGTCCATTTTTTGACTTTATTGATGGCATGCAATGTTCCCAATTAACTTTTTGTTGACGTACAGTGTTGTCTTTCGACATTGGCTTTGATAACATACTACCTACATTCTTTCAACATAACTTGTTGATGCAGAGTTATGACAATGTCGCCATGCCGCATACCTTCGGCATTAACGTTGGTAGAAACGGTAGTATTCAAACAATAAAAAAAATTCCATCACATGCTTCCAACAAATAAAACGAGTCATACATGGTATCCATATAATATAGCGTGAAAGAAATAAACTAAAACTCACACATCATGCCATAAGTCACTGCGAACCTATGTTGTTGCATCTCCTGCACCTTAGTGGTAAAGTCTGTCACCAACCTTAACGGCTGCTAGATGTTGCTCATCTCGCTCATCAGGCTCTACTGACCTTGAATCTTGGCATCTCATGTATGGGTTTTAAGCTCGTATATTCTTTTCTCCTCCTCGATGGCGGTACAAACACTATCGGTGTTGTACTTGCAGGGATGTATACATAAAACCAAAAATATTTGATTATTTATATTATTAAATTAAAGGGTAATTAACTTACATGACATATATGATTGAAGTTAATTAAGTTTTGAATGTTTGCTAAAACTTGGCATGTGTGTCCATTTGGAACTCACCATTCTCTTCTGTCGATATGACCTCTCAGGATATGCAGTTCACGTCCTCAGCAGACACCTCTTTCCAATTGTTTTATAGTTCAAAGACATAGGCTTCATATGTTTCTTATTGTATATAATTATATATTTAGTGTCATATTCATTACATATATTCAAAAAACTTAATACCTTAAAATTTGTACATGAAGGTGGACCATGTGTCAACCCACTTGCTTTTGGAGCCATACGCTACTATGATTTTGTGCATGCAAGTGTATACCTTCACATTCCACATGTGGACCCTCTATTTAACTTAAGCATCTAAAAAATTAGAGATAAACAGAGTAAAAATGAACTTTTTATAATATATTTTACATTTTTTTAAGTAAATGAATTATCAAATGATTCCTATGATGTGTTGCTCTCCATATCCACCCATATGTAATCTATGATTTCATAGGTGATTACAAAGTTTTTCTTTATTATTCCTTCACGTCCATTCGCTCCAGGTACTGCTCAAAAATTTTCCATGCCATAGTTGAAATATAAGGAGGTCTCTTCCTAACTCTCTTTATGTGAAAGAAAATCTGTCCATACTTCATATATGCCATCGAAGCTCGTAATCATCGCACAATAGCCATTGTAGTTTCAGGTGTGTAAACGAATTATTACTATAAAAGCGACATTTATTTTTCCATTAACTATATGTAGAATACTTAAATAGTTAACGTATATATGAAATAATATTATTTTACCACAAACTTATTGTACAATTGAGTCTTCGTATCAGCATCAGTGCTATTGTGAGTAGGCCATAAATATGTAGCATAAAACTTCAAAAGGCCCATGATACATTAGGAGGTGATATTGGTATCTGAGAACTTAAACATGTTAATGCATATATTCTATGTTAATATTTTACTATAATACAGAGATATAACGTAATATGAAAATGCTATAAATTTAATACATGCTATTAGCATTGCAATAATAGAAATCTGACCCATGGAGATTGTGGAGCCAATATTGGTGTGCTACCCAGATAACCATGATTGGGCATCCTATGACGAAGATGTATCATGCTAAGAAGCCTCTAGTGATGCTTTTACCAAATAATGTCCAACTCCATGACCATCGTGATTGATACTAGGACGTCCATGAGAAGTCATATACTAGGACGTCCACGAGAAGTCATATCCATTACAAGAATAAAACATATACTATAATATATAAAAGATAAGATAGCAATTGTATGAATGTGTACTTCCAAACAATTATATGACCCTATTAGTAGAGCATATTCAATTATGATTATATATATACATACATATATGTATGTATGTATGTATGATTTGAGAACATATGGAATCACGTGCATTGAATAGTAATCGAAAAATATTAGTTAACAAAAAAATGAACTTTTATATACACTTGAAATTCCAAATAACAAATTTTAATGATGAACAATTACAAAATTACAGTTGATTGATTATATTAAATTTGCGTAACAAGAAATCATCATACGACCAATCATGATCACCATCCTCATCATCAACAATTAAATTATCATCTTGATAGTCAAACCCATTTTCTTCCACATTGATTTCTTCATAATCATCCTTATGTACTCCGACCGTATCATAGTTTTCATTAATAAAGGATCTTGTTTCTCATTTTATTCTATAATTTGGAGTAGTTTTTTGGGTTCTAGGTCATTTTGATAAGCTTGTTTATTAACTACAATGATCACGATTAAAATGTTCAAGTAGTCTTAATGCCTAAAATTAGATTCAAAGCCTTCTACTCATTCACACTAATTTCAGATGTCAAAATGGCGAGTCGTTTGGGTGAATAATTTAAAACAACAATTCTACACATTTAATATATCTCACAACGGTAATTAAACAACAATATTTTTCTTCGAAACATATATAAATTGTAAGGACAATATTACAAATAGCAGATATTTTATTTTTTCCATGTCTATATTATAATCATGAGTTCTTCAATATATAATCCGAAAGCATGACTCATAGACTCACACTATTCCATTCTCATTGCCTTTACCTAAAAACATGAGATATATATATATATGTGTGTGTGTGTGTGTGTGTGTGTGTGTGTGTGTGTGTGTGTGTGTGTGTGTGTGTGTGTGTGTATGTATGTATATAGACATATACAACATAGATATGCATAATATTAAAAATAAAGAAGAAAAAAGGGAAAGGTTTCGGACTATGCCTAACTCTACATCCCTTAGCCCAATCTAAGGAATACGATGGATATTACATAGAAAAAGACTACCTACGCACCCTTCTAGGATCCAAACCATGTACTTATATTTCCATACCTTGATCTTTCCTTCTCCGAAGGTCACATACATTAGCATAGGTAACATTCATCATTAGCACTTCCACATAATATTAAAAGCATATCTATCGTATCAACTATAATACAACATAGGGAACAATTCTCATGTTTCTTCACCTTATTAGGGAAGTTATAGGCTAGCTTGGACTTGGTTGTCTTAAAGATATGTCCTTTATAACAACCCATTGGGATAATTAACAATAAATATTAAAATAGATTTTTGGAATTTAATTTAAATAATTTGAATTTATTTTAGAATATCAGAACTTCATAATAACATAATTAGTGATAATTAAGAGTATGATAAAGAATATTTTAATACAATATAGGTTTAATTTAATACAACAGAGGTTTAGTAATTTATTAATTATTTGGAATTTGAAACTTGAATTAATTATTCTCGATATAATGATAAATTAGAATTTTATAAATATTAAGTTTATTTTGATAAGTGAAGTAGTTTGTCAATATTATTTTGGAATTATACCGGTGAATGCTTTAAATTAGATTATTAATTAATTAAAATTATGGAAAATTGTTTTTTATAAAATAAATAAAGTTGTAATTTATTGGAAAGTAATTTTGTACAAGAAATTATTTAGTAAAGTAATTAAATTATATTGAGCTTGAATGTATTTATATTTCATATAGCATTCAAAAGAAAGAAAAGAAAAGAAGTGAAGCCCAACGTCCAACTACTCAAACCCAAACCCTCACTCTTGTCTTCTGATGTTTCATTATCTAGAGATTTCCATCTCCTGATGCTTTTAACGCAAGTATAAATATACCCTAGCCTTTAACATTTAATAACTTTAGAAAATTGTCTCCATTCCCTAACTTTACCAATTCATAATCCAAATGAAAATCCAAACTAAATTTGCAAATTAGAATAACTTTAAATCCTAGCTTCTCAACATCTATACATTAATTCTCAATCAAATAATTAGAGCTGAGCATCATTATGTGGGTTATGATGTATTTGCTATTGTTGGAGTAAGGAGTAGGTGTTTGTGATCGTGAGTGAGTATGATGTATGTGTTTATTTAAACATGTGGGCGTTGATATATAAATATGCTGAGTGCGAGAGGCCGTTGTTATTTTAAATTACAACATACACACACACATACATATATGTTTAATATTATATATGATTACAAGTATAGTTAAAGTTTATTAAATTAATAAGTGATTTCAATGGTATTATTTAAATGGAAAAATACGTAATTGTTCTTAACTGATATATTATGGTTTTCAAAGTATCTTTTTATGAAACCTTAATATAATTCTAGTTTTGAAAAATGTATCTTGTTAATTATGAATTTATAAATGGTATTTAGTTATAAGAAGACTATAGAATTATTCTTGAATTGATATTTAGTTTTACAATCTATTGAGGGTTATCAGATGAAAGAACGAGATTTTCTAATGAATCTACATTACTATTCAATATTACAAAAGACTGAGAAATTTCTTATTACTATATATGATAATTAGGTTTAGTTAATTGTCTATTTAGTTCTAGGATATATTGTTAATATCTGTTTCCAAATATTTATTCTGTCGTATAAGATTATATGTTATGGTGGGTTATGGAATATGATTTGTTTATTTTATACCTATATGTAATTTTGGATAAGTTATTTATCTTGTTTGTCGGAATATTACTTCTTCTTATATTGAATTGGACTATACGATTGATTCACTATTGATATGGATTTTTTTAGTAATTTGGTATGATGCGATGACATCCTTTTAGTTTGATTTATTGATGCTTATTGTGTGCGATGAGAAATTAGAACAAACCGTTTATTGATATTGTTTGGTATGGGACTTTTAACAACATTTTTTCGGTTATTCTTTTGGACTCGTTTAGAATAAATAAGGACATATGTGATGTATAAGCTTTATAAAAATGAACTAGCAACACGCGGTGGTAAAGGACGCCGTTGTGTTATTTATTTGGTTATCCTTTGCTTGTGGATAACACTCAATACAGGGATACGATGTGTGATATTCATTGCGGTGAATATATCATAATCATATATTGACCATGTGAAGTCATGTATCAGCGATTACATCAAGCATTGTGTCGGCACATGTATTCAGCTATTTATTAGCATATGTATAGTGCCATGTGTCGGTACATGTATTTAGCCGTGTGTCAACATATGTATAGTACCGTGTGTTAGTTTATGTGTATAGGTATGTGTTGGCTATTATATATTTACAATATTTTTCTATCACTGTCTAACTCCTTTTATGTTTTGGGAGTGAACAGGATTGACTAGTGTCCACCCTAGCGGTATGATCGCAGTGGTCATGCCCCAGATCTATGATACTCCAGTTACATGTGTCACCCTCGTTCTAGCCATGTATCGGCAATGTTATAGTCATATGTCGACAATATTTATAATCATGTGCCGGCAAAGCATTGAGCAATGCGCTGGCAATTGCAGAGCTATGTGTCGGCAAGGGTTAGTGCCTTTTGTCACCAAGGCTAGTAGGCTGTTATCATTAGGGGCAAAGCAGAGTCATGACTAATGCAAAATGTAGTTTTACATCATGTTTATGACATAAGGTGGATAGGGGTCACGATGTTCGTCGAGATAACCAAGACCATAGGAGCCATACTGGGTGGGCATATGTGTTGTGTTTGTCGGCTATGTGTGTAGTCTAGTAGAGCATGTGTTTCTGTCGGTCTCCTATCAGGTTTTGGGGTATAATGATATAGATAAGTGCTTATTCTCCTGTTGGAGATGATAAATTACGATTATACTAAAGGCTGTGTCCTATGTATGATCAATATCTGTATCCTTCTTTGGTGTGTGTCACCAACTACTATTTATTTCATGTGTTGTCTTTTATATCTCATTAGCGTGTGTCACGAACCACTATTCATTAGCATGTGTTTCCAACTATATTTTTAGACATGTATCTTCGACTATATTTGCTTAGCAACAACTATTATATCATAGGCGTGTGTCACCGATTACATGTCTTTTTGGCGTGTGTTGCCATTACTGTGTTTTGATTCTAAATGTCTGCTTATATTGATATTATGGATTTTACAAGGATTTGAATGTTGATTTCTGGATACGTGTGATTCACCCATTTATGTCGATTCTATGATTTCTATATTGATGTATTTCTATGTGGATGATGACACCTTTCAATATCGATGTTGATTGGTTTCGTTTGGGTTTAAGATATTTAGATGATGTGATGCCTTGGTGATTATTTATGGCATTATACACAATTTCTATATTTATATGCAACCTTTGGCATATCGTTTGATGATTTGATTGTATTAGTGAGTTATTATATTATCATTCCTTGTTACATTTAGTTACCCTTATTAGACACTTGATTAGACATAGTCTGACCTGTGTATTATTTTATAATGTCCTGGTCAGTTCGAGACATTTCAGGTACAGGAACAATATGACTAGCACTTGTTTTATTTGGCTTTGTGGAGGACTATGTTGGGATTATTACTTGATACTAATATGAAATTAAATAATTGTATGCATATATATGATATTGAGTTGTATACTGTTAGTTTATTACACTATACTGAGGTAGATATCATTTGAGATATTTTCTATTTATACAGATCATTACGTTATGTGTTATATGTTATTTTTTTGACTGACTCTGTATTCTATACTATCTTATTTATATTTTGTATTGTTCTGTCCTGTAGGAACACATGTTTATTGCTTTGTAACGATACTATGTATGTATAGTTGAGTTATTTATTTGACGTTTCAATACATACTAGTGTTAGTTCAAGGGAATATTCATGTGCGTATCTCGTATAGCCTTATTCTTTGCATTTCTAATTGTAGTATTATTCTGTAATACACTTGGATAGTATAGGCATAATGGAGGAGTGTTATAAATTGGTATCAAGGCAGGTATAGAAAAATTCATCGTATAACAGAGACATGAGTCATTGGCCTAGATAAGACTTAGAGTACCTGTTTCTTTTGGGTGTGATCGGTAATTAGCATATATTATAAAGATAATAAGAGTATACAAACATATTATACAATGGTTACCGGGGTAATCATCTGGGATGCATTTGTGTGTGTGTGTATATATATTTATTTACTTCTTTTTATAAAGTATAAAGGAGAAATTGATTGATCTAGGATGACATGGTATAAATTAGTAGAGTTTGATCCATTGGTGATCAGAGTGCGTAGCGAGAATGAATAGATTACCTTCCGCCGAGAACCTTAGAGGGTTGTTTATATTTATGCATGAATGGTTACTGTTTACTTGTATCAAACTGTAACTTTTGGCATTAAGTCCTTACAGTGTCTTAAGTAATGAAGTTACCGCAAGGAACTTTTGAAATATATATTTTATAACATTGTATTTTATATGTATATTTATAGAAAAATTTATTTATTCGATTATTTTAATATGAAATATCAGTCTTACTTTTGGAAATATTAAATTTTATAGTTTGACCAAGGTATTTATATTATAAAATAAAGAGAGTTTTAAAACGAAATAGTACTTTAGAAGAATTTTTCGATAAGATTTGGATTATTGTAAGATATTTCGAAGTTTACTTGAATTTTAACAGTGATTGAATTATGTATAAGATGATTTTCTATTGATAATGAGTTTATAAAAGGAGAGTATTTTATAATTGTGGAATTATTAATTATGTCATAGATTACTTCTAAGTAAATTGTGAGGATGCAATTTTTGTTAAGGGATGAGTCTATAATAACCCAATTTTTGGGATAATTAATAATAAATTTTAAAATGGACTTTTGGAATTCGATTTAGGTGATTTGTATTCATTTAGAATATCGAAACTTTATAACAAGATAATTAGTAATAATTAAGAGAATGATAAGAAATATTTTAATATAGTAGAGTTTATTAATTATTTGGAATTTGAAATATGAATGAATTATTCTAGGAATAATGATAAATTAGAATTTCATAAATATTATGTATATTTTGATAAGTGAGGAAATTTGTTAATATAGTTTTGGAATTGTATCAGTGAATGATTTTAATAAAATAATTAATAATCAATTAACTAAAATTATGAAAAATTGTTTTTATGAAATAAATAAAGTTGTAATTTATTGGAAAGTGATTTTATAAAAGAAATGATTTGGCAAAGTAATTAAATTTTATTGGGCTTGAATGTATTTATATTTCATAAAGCAAACAAAAGAAAGAAAAGAAAAGAAGTGAAAACAAAACCTAACCACTCAAACCGAAACCCTCATTCTTGTCTATGGATGTTTCATTATCCAGAGATTTCCATCCTCTGATGCTTCTAACGCAAGTATAAATATACCCCAGGCTTAAATGTTTAACAACTTAAGAAATTTATCTCTTTTCCCCGATCTTCCCCTTTAATTATAATTAATGAAAACCAAATTAAATTTACAAATACGAATAAATTTATATCCTAGCTTCTCAACATCTCTACATTAATTATCAATCAAATAGTGAAGTTGAGCATCAATTTGAGTAAAAAGTAAATATAATAAAGAGAAAAAGGTGGAACGGCAAAGGAGCAAGAAAAAGCTAATCAGGCAAGTGATCTTTTTCCATTAAGGTGACTACTTTTATACTCATAACTATGTCAATATTGCTCGCTGAAAAATCTTAATTAAGTTGAGCATTTGTAAATTACTCTATATTGTAACGACCCACTATTTTGGACCATTCAAATAGACAATAAAACCATACATGTCGGACTTGAATAATTCAAAACAGTAGATTGTGATATAATTTAGAGCAAACAAAACCAATCACAGAATCACATAAACAGATAAATCAGAATAACTCGCAGTGGAAATAAAAATAACCATAGTAGTTCATGAAGTTACTACTGACACAGAGTCACAAAACAAGTACAAAATCCAGAGTCTGAAAAGTAAGTACAATTGAAATCCTAAATACAAAAATGTCCACTAGTACATAAGATGATTAGAAATACTGAATAGAAATAGTTAACAACTAGATAGATAGACAATCTTCAGCAAATCCTAGCTCCAGAAGGTGAATCCAAAGCTGAAATACTCAGGCTGACCCTAGTGTTAAGAAATAAACACAAACACTCGAGTCAGGACATACATACTTATACAATGTAAACCAACTCAAGTGAACTATAATAGAAATGCACAAGTAACTTAAAGGATGCTTGGGACCTCCCATCCTTTAAGGATCCGTTAAACTATTTACAATGTAGTAGTATACGCTATTATAATAATGTCTAGAAGTAAAGTATAATATATTTAAAAATAGCATTAAGGCATTACTCATATCCCCCTTAACACTTTTTATAGTGCCAGTAGTCTATACAGTACTGTAGTCCCTCCTGATCGGGAAGGCACCAGAGAATACTCCATAGGCATGATACAAATCAAAACTCGTACAAGGCGTGCTAGGATAGGTGACACAGCACAACGAGGCAATGCCAGGGTAGATATATCAATTGTGCATCCGGACTGGTGGTAGCGCGTATCAACCACTACCGTCCACCTCGAGCCACACTCCCAAAATCAAAGGTACGCGCCATATAAATCACAAAGTAATAGAATTGCATATGAAGAAGTGTGTTCGATCAGAGGAGCTACCTCAGTAGTCCGGAATCGCTCCTGTTTTAGCCACCTTATGCCAGATCATGGGAGTCAGGTCCACGTACATACCTTAAAAGAACGTCGCCACCATCCTACTTCATTCCTGAATCTTCACCGTGTACATGGTTGTAAAAGTGGTTTTCGGAGTTGGCAGAGTGTATGACAACTTTCGATCCCGGTCTCTTTAACAACCGAACGTTATTATTACCCATGGATATTTACTTCAAAACATTTCTATTCCAAAACCATTTTAAAACCATATGCTATTACTTTCCGAAAATAATATCCATTTTCAAAAATTGGTAATATTTCCAAATCTTAGTCATAACACTTTAAAATGTTATCTTTTAGAAATCATACCACTTTCAAAGCCATTCACTTGTTATAGCATTTTAAAAATGTAATAAGTTAGGAATTATAACACTTTCAAAATGTTACCCTTATATAATAGAACTTTAGAAAATGTTACAATTTGAAGATAGTAGCACCTTTAAAACATAACCTTGAAGTAACATAGCATTTTAAAAATGTTATCTTTATAAATACAACACTTTAAAAACATAGCTAAAATACCACAGCATTTTAAAAATGCTACAAATACTACTATAACATGTTTAAACATACTATTTCAATTTTTATCACAGTTTTATTCATACAAAACCTATCTATTTCATAATGAAAATCTATTATTATCATCCAAATTTCCATATTAACTTAAATATAAATTATTAAGTTATTTATCACGATAAAATCTTTAATTTAGTTTTAAACCAAATATTCACTTATAAAATTCCAATATTTCATTATATTAAAATCATTAAATCAAATTGTTAAATTAAAATTTCATATTTTTAAAATATTCAAATTACTTAATAAATTTTAGAAAATTATTAAAAATTAATCATGGGCCTGTATAATATTTTCTAACTTAGGTCAAGTGATACGTATATGTATCATTTCAATCCGTAATTTAAAAATAAAAATCCAGGTTCTATTATTTCAAACCCGCAATCCCAAGTCAAATAAAATGAAATAAAAATCACTTGAGCCTATCATTTCATCTCATAATGATTTTTTCCTATTCTAAAGTCCGCTCGGGTATGTATCATTTCAACCCATAGTGATTCTATACTAACAGGAAACTTGCAGTGTGAGAAACAGTAAATAAAATAAAAAGTATAATATGGCATATCATACCAGGTGATGTAACGGGTATAACATCAGGTTATAACATCATAATATCATATAACAGCCAAGCATATCACTACTACATATCCACTTGTCATTATTTCACAATTATATAAGTAATGTCGAGAGTGATAAAATCACCTTCTAAAGCTAGAGATAACAATTCAAGACACACAGCTGAACTCCGAAAAGAACGATACAACACGAATTAGATTCGAATGGATGGAGAGCCAAGATTCAAGTCTTGTAAACAAACAAATATGAATATACATAAATATATGATTAAACACAAGATTATAAATTAAAACAATGTGCAAATATGAATCAAAATTGAAGCAAAATGGCTTAACCACTACAAGTGGGCTCGGCCGCCATCAAAATGACTAGACCATCATCAACATGGTTCAGCCATGGTTAGATCTAAAGCAAATAGGTTTGGCCATGGCTTGAAATGAGGCATGGCTATTGTGTATGTGAAGTGATGGCAAGGCAAAATCAATAGGAAGGCAAAAGGCATGGTATGTTGATCTTTTGGGTTCGACCTATGCTAACATGGCTTGGCCATGGTACTAAGGTATGGATCAGGTCAGATCATCATCTTAAATGGCACGACTATGGTGAGGTATTTGTTATGACAAGGCAAAATAATGGAGGAACAAGGAGTGGCCGAGAATTGCAAATAGGATTTGGAAGAAGTGGTGGAGATCGGCTAGGGTTTCAAGGCAATCTTGGTGATGGATTGGATCTAGGGTTCACGGCAAGGCAAGGGGGAGGTGATGAGGTGGTGGAGGCCGAGCATAGGTGGTGTAAAGGAGGAGGTGTGGTCGGCTATAGGGGATTATGGTGATGGCCGAGCTTTGTTTCAGAAGCAAACCAAAAGAAAAGAGAAAATAAAATGAAAAAGGAGGAGAAGAAGACATGAAAACTTACTGTAAAAATTTTCCTCAGGAAATATAATGAGAAAGAGATGTTTTAAGAAGTTTTATACGTGAATTGAAAAGTAAATGAGAAGTTTTGAACGCTAGAAAGGTAAATGCTTGAATGGCTAGAAAATGGAAGGGCTTTACTTCATATCCAAGAAAAGAAACCTAAGTCTTTTAGAATTTCCAAGCCCAAAAATTCAAATAAAAATCAAATAAAAAGTCCAAAAAATAGAAAATAGAAAATAGAAAATAAAATATAAATAGAAATGCTGTAGAAAATATAGAATAGAAAAATAAACAGAAAAATGCTGAAAATAATCGCGTGTAAAATGCTGAAATTTATTAGATTTTAAAAGTATATAATAGAATTTTACGAAACGGAAAGCAGAACCAATATCAAAATCAAATTCAACTTCAAAGAAAAAGATTAGAAATTTAAAATTCAAATTTAAAAATTTCAATTGAAAGTCAAAGTTTGACCACGGCTGACCAAAATATAAATTTTTTAGAAAATCTTTATTTTATTTTATTTGGAAAGATAATTATAAACAAAATCCAAAAATATATTGGACGTTTCTAAAATTTCAAATTTAAATGATTTAAAATCAAAGTTTCAAATAAAATTGAACTAAAATATTTATAAAATTTATAGGGTGTAACACTCTCCCCCACTCGAAACTTTTTGTCCTCGAAAAGGAACAAGACACGAAACAAGGAAAGATAAGATGGAAACGCAAATAGTACCTGAAACAAACAACTCTGGATTCGAAGCATACATGCTCTCCTCCGTCTCCCAGGTACAATCCTGATCATCCGTACTCCACTGCACTTTGACCAGTTGATAGATTTCCTTCTCAGCTGCTTCGTACCTCTTTCGATAATACGAAATGGCTTCCTCTCGACAGTAGGTTAGGCTCAATATCCAAACTCTCGAGAGCAGAAGGCTAGACAATCAAAGACGGATCACGTAGATATCGACGAAGATGTGAAATATGGAATACATTATGCACTCCATAAAACTTCTCAGGAAAATCCAAACGATAAGCTAAAGAACCAATCCTTTCTGAGATATGGAAAGGACCAATAAACCTATGAGCATGCTTTCCTCTCCGACCAAACCAAATCACATTCCTCGAAGGAGAGACCTTTAGGAAAACCAGATCACCAACAAAAACTCCAAACTCCTCCTACGCCGATCGCATACTTCTTCTCCCTATCCTGAGCACTCCTCAACTTCCTCTTAATCTCCTCAACTTTCTCAAAAGCCTCCAAAATCACATCAGGACCAAGAACCAAATGGTTACCGGATTCAATCAAGAAAAATGGAGATATGCAAGGTCATTCGTAAAGAGCAGCAAACTTAGACATTTCGATACTAGCATGAATTCAAAGACGAAATGAGATAGACAAAAGATTAAGATAATATTAAAATAGAAGACTAAAACTATACCTGATAACTGTTGTTATAGGTGGATTCGACATGATGGAGATGATCTTCCCAAGATCCTCCATAATCCAGAACACAAACACGAAGAAGATCCTCAAGAATCTGATTCACTCTTTTTGTTTGACCGTCGGTCTGCGGATGGTAAGCAGTGCTTAGATTCAGATGAGCACCTAAAGATTCCTGTAAAGCTTTCCAAAACTGAATAGAAAAAATAGGATCTCTATCACAAACAAAACTGATAGGGACACCATAAAGACGAACAATCTCCCTCATGTAGATTTAGACAAACTAGAAGCAGAAAGAGTAGGCTTGACCTGAATGAAATGAGATGACTTGGTCAATCTATCCATAATAACCCAAATTCTCTCATTACCCCTTCGAGTCCTTGGTAATCCATCATTAAAATCCGTAGAAACTTGTTCCCATTTCCAATTGGGAACCTCAAGGGGCTGCAATAAACCAGGGGTTTCTGATGATCTTCCTTGACTTGCTGACAAGTCGCACACCTACTAATAAAGATAAAGATATCTCGCCTTATACCTCTCCACCAATAAAGCTTCTTCATATCCTGATACATCTTTGTCACACCAGGCTGAATAGAAAGTCTAGATCGATGATTTTCTCGAAGTAACTCTTGCCTCAATCCATCAACAATCGGGACACAAATCCAATTATTAACCCTCAAAATACCTCTATCATCGATCTAAGCTCCACTAGCATCAGGACTACTACTACAACTCTGCTACGAACACTCCTTCATAAGCCTAAGCATCTCATCCTCATCCTGCTTAGTAATGATACGGTCTAAAAGAGAAGAAGTAACAACAAGCTGACACAACGAAGCCTTCTTCCTACTCAAAGCATCGGCTACAACATTAGCCTTCCCAGGGGTATGGCTAATGTCGAGATCATAAGAAGTAAGAAACTCAAGCCACCTAACTTGCCGCTGATTCAAATCCTTTTGGGTGAAGATGTGCTTTAAAGACTAATGATCTGTAAAGAGCTCAAACTTAGCACCCAAAAGATGATGCCTCCAAAGCTTCAAAGAAAAAACCACAAAAAGCTATTCCAAATCATGAGCTGCATAATTGGCCTTATGGGTCTTCAACTGGCGATTGGCATAAGCAATGACCTTCGCATCCTGCATCAGAACAGCTCCCAAACCCTCAGGACCAGCATCAGTGTATACCGTTAATTCCTCATTTCCATTTGGAACGCTAAGCACTGGTCTGAAGTAAGCTTACGCTTTAACTAATTGAATGCGGTTTTACACTTATCATTCCATATAAAATTAGCATTCTTACGAGTCAAAGCTGTAAGAGGTGCAGCAATCCGAGCAAAATTCTCAATGAATCTCTGATAATAATCGGCAAGGCCCAAACGCTACAAATATCAGATGGAGTCCTAGGAGTTTCCCAATCCTGTAACAGAATAGGGAGATATAAGGACCATAGAAAAGATAGAATGATCAAATTACAAAAAGAGAGGAAATGAAAGAAGACTTACATTGATCGTAGCAATCTTAATAGGATCAACAGAAAATCCATTACTAGAAATAGTATGCCCACGAAATCAGACTTCATCCATCCAGAAATGGCATTTCAAGAATTTAGCTTTCAAGTGATGACTCCTAAGAGTTACCAGAACAAAGCTCAGATGGGATTTATGCTCTTCCTTAGACTTAGAGAAAACAAGAATATCAACGATAAAAACTAGAACAAATTTGTTAAGCACATCACGGAAAACACGATTCATCAAATCAACAAAGAAACCAAGAGCGTTAGTCAAACCAAAAGGCATTATTAACCATTCATAGAAACCATTCTGACGCAGCGGATAATACGAAATTTAGATGGAACGGTGAAAGTAGAAAACGGTGGATTGAAGATACTGAAATGCCCAAATTCGTTGATCACAAAGATACCGAATTCTAGCTATCTTCGACACGTTGATCGCGCACGATACCGTGGAAAAAGATCTACAATTCTTCAAACGTTGATCAAGCGCACTTGATACCGTGAATTGGCTTCAACGATCGTTGATTCGAGCGCACTCGAATAACCGAAAGTGGAGATAGGAGATCACACTCAACTACCAATTTAGTGAAAGCACAAAGCTAACAAACAAAGTTTTATTCAACAATAATCCAGTTTTTACAAATGATCCACGCGCCTATTTATAGGCTTACCACCCGCGCCTCACTAGGTCACACGCGACCTAACATTGTTACACGACCTAACTTAGGTCGTCCATTACTTATCTCATAAAAGTCCACATGACTTACGACTTACTTAGGTCGTACGCGACCTAACAATACAACACAACACGACATATCAGCACAGCGACTTAACAACATAACATATATACAACTCAGCGACTTACCAAACACAGCGACCTAACAAATACAACGACTCACGGCTTAGCACAAATAGAGACTTACTCGCGACTTACGACTTACAATTTTCAACACAATATACACAAACACGGACGACTTACGACCTAACAAAGGTTGCGACCCAAAAGCCTCAACGACTTAAGAGAATAGCTTCTGCACTACTTCGCGCGACCTAACTAGGTCGTAACTCGTTGCAGCGACTTAAAACTTCAGCGGCCTTCAATAGAGCGACCTAATTCTTCACATGAGTCAACTTCAGTAGGTCGTTGGTCATAACTCGTTAGGTCGTTTGGACGAGCTACCAACGTATTAGGTCGTAAATTCTCTGCACCTTCCTTCTTCGGTTCTCGGTTAGGTCGTGAGCGACCTAAAACTTGATCCTTAGGTCGTGAGCGACCTAAACCCGCTGCTTCCTCCGAACGACCTAAAACCATGTTAGTTCGCGCTGCATCATCCTCCCCTGGTTGACAGAAATTCGAACTCGAATTTTCACTACCTTCTTCCACCACAAGTTCATTTCCATAATACGGAATTAAGTATTTGACGTTGAAAACATCTGAAGTATGAACATCATCAGGTAATTTCAATTGATATGCATTCTCATTGATTTTCTTCAAAATTTCTACAGGACCAATCGTTCACGCCTTCAACTTATTGTACGTTCCCACCGCAAAACGATCTTTTGACAACACTGCATAAACCAAATCACCTTCCTCGAAATTCACACTTCTCCGCTTCTTATCCGCCAGTCGTTTATACTTTTCATTCGATGCAAGCAATCGTTCATGAACAGTTCTGTGGCACTCCTGTAACTCATTCATGAAGTCACTAGCCCGCTTAACAACTCCCTTCTGATATGGTACTGTTGTCAAATCCAATGGCCCCTTCGGTAAGCTCGAATACACAATCTGGAATGGACTGAAACCTGTACTTCGGTTAACTGCGTGATTGTGTGCAAATTCATCTTGACACAACTTAAAATCCCAACTCTTCAAATTGACTTTCACAAGACATCCCAATAAATTTCCCAACGATCGGTTAACCTGTAACGACCCAACTTCCTATCTCCAGGAAATCGTATCGCTAATAAGAAAGAAAGGGATAGAGAATAGAAAGAAAGAGAAGAAAGAAGAACCAACACATCAGAATCTAAACAGCGGAACGAATAAATTATATTAATAACATAAAATATTTACATAGTATACAACATTATCAGAGTACACAGATATACAACTCATACCATCACAATGCATCCAATACACCCATATCACACAATACTAACCTCATTTCTGAGATTCAAACCATTCAAGTCTAACCATATCATTCATTCATAAGTAAAGATCTATAATCACACCATCTATAATTAATTTAAAATGAATTAAATTAATTATTTCTATCTCTAATTAATTTAAACTGAATTAAATTAATTACCTATTTTTAATTAATTTAAAATAAATTAAATTAATTACTTCACCATTTAGAACTTGCTTACTTAACCATTAATTGATTATCAATCAATTAAATCATTATCACTTTAATTAATCACCTTTGATTAATTATCCTTTAATTATATCTAAGTAATTATCTTTAATTAATTTACAAATTAATTATCCTTAACCAAAATCAGTAATTAACCTTTAGTTACTTCATTGTATTAATTAATTACTTCCTTCATCACTTATCATTGATTAATTAATCTTAATTAATTAATCCTTAATTACATCATTAATTAAATTAATTAATGATCCTTAATTAAATTTAAATTAATTACTTATTTAAATTAATTACATTAAGTAATTAATCTTAATTAAAATCACAATTATTAATCATTCTTGATTAATTACATTTAGTAATTAACTAACCTTAATTACTTTCTTAATCACTCCTAGATTAATTATATTTAATAATAAATTTTACTGATTAAACATCCTTGATTAATCACATTTGTAATTAATTACCTTTAATTAATTACATCACTTAGTTATTTCAAAAGACTTAATCAATGCTTAAATTAATTACACTAAGTAATTAATTATTAATTACTTCACAAAGAAATTACCTTCCATATTAATTACACAAAGTAATTAATTCCAAAACTCTTCACTACATTAATTAACCTTAATTAATTTCAAATCTTTAATTGATTAAACAAATTAATTAACTAAATTACTTAAATTATCTTACTGATTTTATTGAAACAAGGATTATTTAATCTTAAATTTACTTTAAAATAAAACATTTCTCATTCATGATTACTTTATCATTAATAAAGTAACTTAAAACAATTTAACTTAAAATTGATTTTCACATTACATTTTTAAATTTAAATTTAAAATGAAACAAACTTAACTTAAACAAAGTTTAAAAACATTTTTAAAATCTTTAAAATCTTATGCTAAAGATTTCCCATTTTATAAAGGAAGTTAAAATAAATTTAAACCCCAAATTCATTTCAAAATACAAATCATATTTAAATATGTTTCAACAACCCAATTTGTTTAACATTTAAATTTCTTTTCAAACTTCCTTTATTTTCATAATAATGTTCCAAAATTGAAGTTAGATTAAACTTATGTTTAAATCTTTACTAAAATTCAAAACTATCATAAATTCAAATATTTAAACTCCTTATAGTTGTTAAACATTTTAATTTATAAAGTTTAAATTAAATTTCAAACTGAAATCCCCATCTAGTTTAAATTTATACTTTAAATTCAGTTTAAAAAAAAAAATTTGAATTGAAAACACAGGTTTTCAAAAACCTGCAACTCAGGAAATAAACCCGAGTTTCCCCTTATTTGCTTCGAGACGCAAACCTAATTACTTCGAGCAAAATTCGAATTTACCCGAGTAAAACCCAAGTAAATAAAGCACAGTAATACCCAAACCTTCCCTGACACCAACTTCATCACCATGCATATGCACGGTGACTGTAGCCACCTCCGGCCACCTCCCAGGCCGTGAACAAGTCACCGACCTCCCTTACATCACCTCACGACCATCAAAATCACTCAACCCACTCGAAATCAGATTCGAGTTTCCCCAATTCAACCTGTCAGCATCAACAGGCTTCCCTTCAACCAAACCTGGAAACCCTCATTTTCCCCCTCCTCCGACCACCTTGTCGACAGCTACTCCGACCACACCTGCATCAATACTCCATCTACCATCACCCCAAAAATCAAGACACTCGGTCACCTGTAGTTTCCTCCCGATCAATCAAAGCAGTGCCCAATAAAACTAGGTTTAGCATTCCCCTTTTCCAGATAAAACAGCAATGCACAAAAATTCATCACTAAAAATTTGCAATTTGATTTTAAATAATCACAATTTAGTTTTAACTTTTGATTCAAACACCTGAAAATATCAATCAACTGGATTTTGACAGATTTTAATTTACTTTTGTTATAACTTTGTTTCCAGTAAAATACAGGTATATTCTTTTTTCTTCTTTTCATCTTAAACAAAATCTTAGGCTTATCATTGATGATATATTAATCATGCATTTACCAAATCTCTTATATTATCAAAGATAAATTTTAAAAACGCTTAAGTTTCTTTTAAAACTTGGATCCTGGAACTTAGAAAATACTGTAAATATCACAAAACAGAAACTATACTAAATACAATTTTATTTATCGGAACAAACATGCACTCCATATCAACTTAAACTTTAAAATTTTTGAGGTTACTCTCAATATACAAATCAACATACAACCAGATCCATACAAGTCATCAATCAAGCAAAAATTTAATATTTAAGTTTTAAACAGAAAGTGTTACTCATAAACACTTCATTCAACATACTATCAAGTATATAACACAAGCATATACATTTCAGTCATAAAACCAGTACAGATTATACTTCAATTCTATTTTAAGAAAAAGAAGTTACTCACAAACATACCAATCAACATGCAATTCAGGTAACATTCACAACATACTTATTTAAACAACCAACTTATAAAAATTTTAAAAAGTGTTACTCACCTGAGATTTGAAGATGAAACAGAGCTCAAAATTTTGAAAAGCTTTATGCTTCTTATTTGAATTTCAAAAACCAGTACCTTGCTTTAAAACTGTAATTTGCATGCAGACAGTACTTGATTCCCAGATGCTTTTGAACCTCTTTAATTTAAATGCTTTAAATTTAAAAAAACTTGCTTCAGACCTCTGTTTTAAAGAATGCAGGTAAGCCTTTCTGTTGATTTCCAGAATGCAGAAGGCAAAAACCCAGATTCATTTGAAATTGCTTGAATTTGTAAACTTGCAGTTGCATGCAGGCTTCAGGTTTAAAGGATGCAGACAATCATGTTTTGATATGAATTCAGGTGGCCGGCTTGATCTTGTTTCAATTGGAAATGCAGGCTTTACATTTGCTATTGAAAAGGTTTCAGGTGCAGGCTTTTAAAAATGAATTTGGTTGCTGAGGAAAATTTATACAGAGGATTGTAGGCTAACATGCAGGCATATGCTTTTGCATTTGGAAATGGAATTTACAGTTGCATGTTTGAAAAATGGATTATAGGTTGGAGATTGAAAACAATTTGTAGGAGGTGAATTACAGGATTAAACATGGAAGTTTTTGAAAAGAAGAGTTACAGATTTGATTTTGGCTGAGAAAATTTCTTCACTTAGAAAAAAAATGAACAAAGAAAGAAATGAGGGTGAAGAAAAACATATTTTGTATAAGTGTGAATGATTTTTTAAAAAAAGATTAAAAGAAAATCAAAATAAAAGACACTTGTAAAAAGAGATAACACTTGTCAAATTAAGTAATTAAATTTTGTACACTTGTCTTATTAAGTTCTTAAGATGCTAACACTTGTTTAATCCATATGTTACTTATTATTTTTAATTTAAAGATAAAAAAAATCCTCTTTACTTTATTAAATACACATATAAGTAGTTTACATAAATGAAATGATATGTATTTCTTTTTAATGAAATAAAACAATTTATAAAACATGAAAGCTCACTTACAAAAATTAAAATAGGGTTATTCATATATGTTTATTCATTTGAATTTCAAAATGAATTTCAAAATGAATTCAAATTCAAATGCTATTTATACATTTTAAAAATCCAATGTTAAAACCAATTTAAAACTAGTTTATATTAACATATTTTTAATTTTGACAATAAAATTTTTGTCTTAAATACTATCTATATTTGTACATTTATCATTATTATTTGAAAATAACATAATTAACAATTTAAATTATTTATAAAAGAAATTATAAATAACATATCTTATTTATCTTAATTACATACATTAATGTTTAATATATAAAGGGTATTTAAAATTTACTTATATAATTTCAAATTATAATTATTAGGCTATATTTTCAAAAAGAAATAAAATAAACTTTTGTTTATCATTTTAAAATTTAAACTATGTTTAAAGTACAATTATACAATTTAAAACAATTACTTTAAGTATTTTAAACAATTAATCATTTATTATATAAAATAAAAAAAATCTTCAAATTATCAAATGAATATTGGAATTTTAAAAACCATATTTTATTTGTTCATTTAATTTCAAACCAAACTTATCCATTCATAATATATATATAAATATATATACATATATTATAAATAGGAAAAACAATTATTAGTTTTTTTTTAAAAGATAAAGTTCATCAATTACACATAATTACACATTTATTTATTTGGATTATTAAATCAAGTTAATTTTTTTATTAAAATTTTATCAAATCAATATAATTTTAAATACAGATTATTAAATTGATATTGCTAAAATTTCTGGGATATCACATAACCACCTCCGTTTGTCCATCAGTTTGCGGATGATAAGCGCTACTAAATTTCAGCTTCGTTCCGACCATCTTCCACAAACTTAACCAAAAATGATTCAGAAAACGAGTGTCTCTATCTGACACGATAGACTCTGGTAACCCATGTAGTCGATAGATTTCCTTAAAATATAACCTAGCAACATGAACAGCATCCGCCGTCTTCTTGCAAGCAATAAAATGTGCCATTTTCGAAAACCGGTCAACCACCACATAAATGGAATCGTTACCCCTTTGAGTTCTAGGCAAACCCAAAACAAAATCCATGCTCACATCAACCCAAGGTTTAGTCGGTACAGGTAACGGCATATACAATCCTGCATTAGTCGTTGTTCCCTTCGAAACCTGACAGATATGACATCTCTCCACAAACCGTTCAACCTCTTTCCTCATTGACGGCCAAAAGTAAGATTGAGAAATCAAGTGCAACGTGCAATCCCGTCCTACATGTCCTTCCTCATGCAACTCCTTGATAATCTTCATTCTCAAGCCGCTATCTGGTATACATAATCGATTTCCTTTAAACAGATAACCATCCACCAACACAAATTCATCAGCACTCCCCTCCTTGACTTTTTCAACAAATTTCATAAAGTAAGGATCTTCTTCAATCATCTCTGGTAATAATTCAGACCCTGTCACCTCAACCTTCATTGTTGTCAACAAATGATTCCTCCTGCTCAAAGCATCAGCGACACGATTCATCACTCCTGACTTGTGTTTCACAACAAAAGTAAACTATTGCAGATACGCGACCCATGAAGCGTGTCTAGCTGAAATTTTGTCCTGCCCTTGCAAATGCTTCAAAGCTTCATGATCCGTATAAAGAACAAACTCCTTTTGAAACAGATAATGTCTCCAGTGCTTCACTGCTTGAACAATTGCGTAAAACTCAACATCATAAGTACTATATCTCAACTTAGCTCCAGACAACTTCTCACCGAAATAAGCAACTGGTCTTCCCCTCTGACTCAAAACTCCACCAATCCCAACTTTTGAAGCATCAGTGTGTAACTCAAACAACAACTGAAAATCCGGTAAAACTAGAATTGGTCTGACGTCAATAGTGTCTTGATCTTCTCAAAAGCAACCCCTGCTTCTTCTGACCACGTAAACTTCTTTCCTTTCATGCAATCGGTTACAGGTGCCATCACACTGCTAAAGTGTGAAATGAATCTTCGATAAAAAGATACCAAGCCATGAAAGCTCCTTACTTCAGTAATTGTCTTGGGTTGTGGCCAACTTCTGACAGCTTCCACTTTACTTTCATCCACTTGAATACCTTCCTTCGACAGAATATAACCCAGAAACAAAACACTGTGCGTCATGAACACACACTTCTTTGTTGCGGCTAAAATTTCTCCTGTCGTAGAATCAACAGTACTTCATGCAAATGCTAGACATGTTCTTCCATACTCCCACTATAGATCAAAATATCGTCAAAGTAAACAACCACAAACTTCCCAACAAATGGTCTGAAAATCTGGTTCATCACTCTCATAAAAGTACTCGGTGCATTCGATAAACCAAACGGCATAACCAGCCATTCGTATAAACCTTCCCTTGTTTTAAAAGCAGTCTTCCACTCATCACCCAGTCTTATACGAATCTGATGGTATCCACTCTTCAAGTCAATCTTTGAAAACACAACAGCCCCACTCAACTGGTCATTCAAATCATCAAACCTCGACATAGGAAATCTGTATCTCACGGTAATATTGTTTAGAGCCCGATTGTCCATACACATTCTCCACGTACCATCCTTCTTTGGCACTAATAAAGCTGGCACAGCATATGGACTCAAACTCTCCTGAATACGCCCCTGTTCTAACAACTCCTCCACCTGCCTTCTCAACTCCTCTTGTTCCTTCGGACTCATACGGTAGTGTGGTCTGTGTGGTAATACTGCCCCTGGCACAAGATCAATCTGATGTTGAATATCCCTCAACGGTGGCAATTCCGTTGGTAACTATTCAGGAAACACATCATTGAATTCTTCTAATACCGGCTTTACTTCCTCTGGGATTTCAACAGATTCAGTCGTTTCACATCCAATCAACAAAAATACCTCTGGACCTTCCTCTACTTCTTTATTAAATTCTTTCAAAGTCAACAAAGTCTTCAGCTCCTCAATTACCTCTGATTTGCTCTCTCCTTGCTGTCTCTTCTTTGGAACCAAAATGATCTTAACACCTTCAAACATAAAGCTGTAGCTATTGGTCCGACCGTCATGTTGCACCGCTCGATCATACTGCCATTTCTTCCCAAAAGTAAGTGACAAACATCCATCTCCACAACATCACACCAGATCTCGTCTTTATACTTCTTCCCAATAGAAAATGGAACTTGAACGCGCTTGTCCACCTTCACCTCTCCTCCTTTTCTTAGCCATGCTAACTTGTAAGGATTTGGATGCTTCTCCGTTTTTAGCTTCAACTTTCTCACGGCTTCGGTAGAAATAATATTGTCACAACTTCCGGCATCAATCACAAATTTACAAACCTTCCCCAGAATAGTGCACGTTGACTGAAATATGTTACTCCTCAACCAACTAGCCTCTTCTTCCTGCTTCGGTATTAAACAAGACCTCCTCATCATTAGATTACATCCTTCATCTCCTGAAGCAGTATCCTGTTCATCCTCCTCAACTGGACTAGAATAACCTTCACCAACATCCTCACCTTCAACTTCAGCAATCATAGTTTGTTTCTTCGGCTTCGGACATTCATTACTCTTGTGACCCACTTCCTGGCAATTATAATATTTAAAACTGTTGTTGACCTTTGCCTTCGCAACTTCGTTCACAACTTGTTTACTAACAGCTTTCGAAACATTGGAACTCCCACTAGTATCTTTGTTTTGAATATTGGAGCTTGTAAACACACCACCTCCACGTCTTCCCTGCTTCTCCCAAGCCAACGCTTTCTGATGTGCTTCAGCTACAGATCTAGGATCAAACATATTAACCATGTCTTGAATCTGTATTCTCAACCCTCCAACAAACTTAGCAGTTAATTGTTCCTCTGTCTCCATAATGTCATTTCGAGCAATCAGTTGATAAAATTCATCAGCATAATCATTAACAGTCTTCGTCGCTTGCATCAGATTCTGCAACCTTTGATACATAAGTGATTGATAATTGTAAGGCATGAATGTAGCCTTCATTAACTTCTTCATCTTCTCCCAGGTAACAATCTTTGACTTCCCCATTCTCTCCCGTGTAAGTTTAGTTTGCTGCCACCATGCTAAAGCTCTTCCCCTCAACCTAGTAGCAACCAACTTCACTCTTCGATGCTCAGGAACCTCCTTGAAATCAAAGATCTCTTCAACATTAGACAACCAATCCAGAAAGTCTTCTGCTACCATTCCACCTTTGAATTCTGGAATTTCCATCTTCATACCCGATTTCCATCGACGATCATCATCTACATCCCGATATGAATTTTGAACTTGGTCTCGATCTCGATAATGAATGCTAGCTCTATCACCATCTTCATCATGATCAAATGTACGTCTATATCGATCTCGACCATTATCTTCCCTTTGATCACGCATGTCTCTTCTACTATGTCTCACTTCATCTCTATATGGCTCATCTTCAAACTCACATGGAGTTCTCCTCTCTTCATGTCCATAGTCATGGTGATCTCTCCTTGATGAAATTGATATTTCTCTTCTTTCTCTAAAAGATTGTGGTGATACCCTTCTCGCTTCCGTAACCAATGGCGAAACTCTGTTTCCTCCATGGTTCGAGACTGGTGACCTTCTCCTTTGACTTTGATTCAAGTCATTCATCAATTTCTCTAACTTCCCAATACCTTCATCAAATTTCTCATTAATGTGTTGTTCCATTTGCTCGGCTTCTTCTCTTCTATACAACGCTTCAACATTTTGATGGCGGTTAGCTCTTCTCGGAGGAATTTTCAAATCAAACAATCAAACACAACTTCAAAAACTTCAAAATAAACTTCAACTCTCGGCTTGGTTCAAACAAAATGATACACGGCTCAAACTTCAACACTAAGTTATGCTCGGCCTTCACTTCAACAAGTGATACCAAAATGATGGTTCAACTCTCGGCTCAAACACTTCAAACTCCTTGGCTCCAAGACTCAGCTTAGCTATGATTGGCTAAGTCTAGCTCTGATACCAAACTGACGCAGCGGATAATACGAAATTTAGATGGAACGGTGAAAGTAGAAAACGGTGGCTTGAAGATACTGAAATGCCCAAATTCGTTGATCACAAAGATACCGAATTCTAGCTATCTTTGACATGTTGATCACGCACGATACCGTGAAAGAAGATCTACAATTCTTCAAACGTTGATCAAGCGCACTTGATACCGTGAATTGGCTTCAACAATCGTTGATTCGAGCGCACTCGAATAACCGAAAGTGGAGATAGGAGATCACACTCAACTACCAATTTAGTGAAAGCACAAAGCTAACAAACAAAAGTTTTATTCAACAATAATCCAGTTTTTACAAATGACCCACACGCCTATTTATAGGCTTACAACCCGCGCCGCACTAGGTTGCACGCGACCTAACATTGTTACACGACCTAACTTAGGACATCCATTACTTATCTCATAAAAGTCCACACGACTTACGACTTACTTAGGTCGTACGCGACCTAACAATACAACACAACACGACATATCAGCACGGTGACTTAACAACATAACATATATACAACTCAGCGACTTACCAAACACAGCGACCTAACAGATACAACGACTCACGGCTTAGCACAAACAGAGACTTACTCGCGACTTACGACTTACAATTTTCAACACAATATACACAAACACGGACGACTTACGACCTAACAAAGTTTGCGACCCAAAAGCCTCAACGACTTAAGAGAATAGCTTCTACACTACTTCACGCGACCTAACTAGGTCGTAACTCGTTGCAGCGACTTAAAACTTCAGCGGCCTTCAATAGAGCGACCTAATTCTTCACACTAGTCAACTTCAGTAGGTCGTTGGTCATAACTCGTTAGGTCGTTTGGACGAGGTACCAACATATTAGGTCGTAAATTCTCTGCACCTTCCTTCTTCGATTCTCGGTTAGGTCGTGAGCGACCTTCATTAGGTCATGAGCGACCTAAAACTTCATCCTTAGGTCGTGAGCGACCTAAACCCGCGGCTTCCTCCAAACGACCTAAAACCATGTTAGTTCGCGCTGCATCACATTCTCAGTGCGGAAAGCAGCCTTGGGATTACTTTTCTCAGCAACTCTGTGCTGGTGAAAACCTGTGGCAAGATCAAGCTGAGAGAAAACAATAGCTCCATAGAGCTGATCAAACATATCATTGATGCGAGGCATAAGATATATGTTCCTTATAGTGAGCTTGTTCAGCTCCCTATAATCAACACACATCCTTAAAGAACCATCGGACTTAGTGACGAAAACCACTCCTGCTCCCCATTCTGAATGGCTAGGTCTTATCAGACCCTTGGAGAACAAGTCCTCAATTTGCTTCCTAAACTCAACCTTCTTGTAGAGTGTCATTCTTCTAGGAGGAAGAACTACAGGTCGAGCTCCAGGAATAAGATCAATACAGAAATCATTTTCCCACTTAGGAGGTAAAGAAGTGACTTCACCAAATACATCGGGATAGAGTTTGACCACTAGAGTCAAATGAATATCACCAGGAGGAGAATCAAGAAAATAAATAAAGCTGCTAGCACAATCCTAGGGTAAAATACGCTGGATCACCAAAGCATTACCAAAATCATCAACAAGAGAAACAGTCCGGGTTTTACAAGAGATAACGACATTATGACTCTTCAGCCAATCACCTCCAAGCAATAGATCAAAAGCATCAGAACCCAAAAACATAGAAATCGCCACTGAAACGATGATAAAAATAGAGGAGTTTCACTTGGTAACAAATTCTACTAAGGTTTGCAGGACCACCAATAGGATTTTTAACACACAAAGTCACAGGAGAAAACTCGAGAGAAAGGAGATGCTCAAATTTATCACAAAGCTCCACAGAAATGAAGCTATAGGAAGCTCAGTATCAAATAGAACACGCAGGAGAATAAAACAGAGAAGAAGTACCCTGAAGTGTACCTTGGTTATCACTAGGAGCAGGAGCAGGAACAGGTGCAGGTGGAGTAGGTGAGGAAGCAGAGGTAACAACAAAGATACCATAGGACTTGCCCTTCTGCTAAGTAGGACAATCCTTCTTGAAATGGCCAGGCTACAGACAAATATGACTGAGATCACGCCTGGTCAACTGAGCTGGAGGAACAGCATCACCAACTAAAGTGGGAAAACTATTAGCATAGTGTCCCTTTTAATGACATCTGAAGCAAGTAATGGAAGAAAGGTCGACAGGCTGCCTCTGAGAAGAAGAAGATCCCAAACCTGGAGTCTTGTTCCAAATTTTCTTCTACTAAAGAAAGTTAGACTTCCTCTTCTTAGAATTACCAGAGAAAGACTGAGATGTAGCAGAACGAGCAAGAGGAGGATCCTTAGAAGTAGAATTCTCATATCTAATGGCCATATCATTAGACTAGTGAAAGGGCTATGCACATGAGTGATGAGGCGATCATAATACTCCGAGCGAGCATCAACTATGAACTTCTCATTCATCTTGAGAGGAGTGTCAATCAGATTATGGCCAAACTTAGAAAGTTTATTGAACTTCCTCTCATACTCAGCAAATGACATATCACCCTGCTTGGGATCCATGAATTCCCGATACAGCTGAGATTTCCCTGCTTCGGGCATCCACTTCACAATAAAAGCATCCCTAAAGCATGATAAAGAAACATAAGACAGATTTCAAAGAGAAAATGAACCAAATTCAAAAAAAGGGAGATGATACCTAAACTGCTCCCATGAAATGTCAGCCTCAACAGTGTGAGCTGTAACAGACTCCCACCAATCCAAGGCTACTCCCTTTAACTGCCAAGCTGCCAAATGACGCTTTTGAGCATCAATGATCTCAAGATTGGAGAAAATTCTCTCAAATCCCTTCAACCATTGTTGAGCCTCAATAATGCTCTTTGATCCGGTAAACTTGGTGCCACCAAGCTAACTGTATTCCTTACAGAGAGTAGTGAACCTAATTGGTGCACCAGGCTCAAGAACTGGGACAACACCACGACCCCTACCTCTAGCATTTCTACGACTCATCCTGAAAATCAAGAATGAATTTTAGGACAGAGGTGATTTAGAAACAAAGACAAGGTTATATAAGATAAGATAAGATTCAACTAGAATTTAATATCCTAAACATAGAAATTCCTAACTAGGTGGACAAGGAAAGGGAAGAAGTTTGGAAATTTTGGTTTAAAAACAAGAAAAGTTCATATCAAAATAGTCTTTGAAAATACTTTGAAAAATCATTTTATACTTTAAAATACGTTCTCTCACAAAGAAATGATTCTAAGATTGATTTAACTCATTCTAGGGTATTTCTACCCTATCTCTAATGAGTTTTTGCTCCGCAGGCTAAGGTTTGTCTAAAACCAAAGCTCTGATACGAAATGTAATGATCCACTATTTTGGACTATTCAAATCGACAATAAAACCATACATGTCAGACTTGAATAATTCAAAACAGTAGAATGTAATATAATTTGGAGCAAAAAACAAATCACAGAATCATAGACACAGATAAATCAGAATAACTCACAGCGGAAATAAAAATAACCATAGTAGTTCATGAAGCTACTACTAACACAGAGTCACAAAACAAGTACAAAATCCAAAGTCTAAAAAGTAAGTACAATGGAAATCCCAAATACATAAATGTCCACTAGTACATAATCTGAATAGAAATACTGAATAGAAATAGAAAGCAACTAGATAGATAGATAATCTCCAGCAAATCCTAGCTCCAGAAGGTGAATCCAAAGATGAAATACTTAGGCTGACCCGAGCATAAATAAATAAACACAAACACTCGAATCTGGACATACATACTTATATAATGTAAACCAACTCAAGTGAACTGCAATAGAAATGCACAAGTAACTTAAAGGATGTTTTGGACCGCCCATCCTTTAAGGATGCGTTAAACTATTTACTATGTGGTAGTATATGGTATTATAATAATGTCTAGAAGTAAAGTATAATATATTTAAAAATAGCGTTAAGGCATTACCCATATCCCCTATAACATATTTTATAGTGCCAGTAGTCTATAAGAATCGTTGTCCCTCATGATTGGAAAGCCACCAGAGGGTACTCCATATGTACGACACAAATCAAAACTCATACAAGGCACCCTAGGGTAGATGACACGACACAACGAGGCAATGCTAAGGTAGATATACCAATTACGCATCCGGACTGGTGGTAATGCATAGCAGCCACAATCGCCCACCTCAAGCCACACTCCCAAAATCAAAGGTGCGCACCATATCAATCAGAAAGTAATAGAATGGCATATGAAGAAGTGTGTCCGATCAAAGGAGCTACCTCATTGGCCTGAAATCGCTCTTATTTTAGCCACCTTATGCCAACTCACGGGAGTCGAGTCCACGTACATACCTTAAAAGAACGTCGCCACCATCCTACTTCATTCTGGAATCGACTTCATTCTGGAACTCCACCATGCACATAGTTGTTAAAGTGTTTTTCGGAGTTGGCAGAGAGTATGAAAACTTCCGATCTCGATCTCTTTAACAGTCGAACGTTATTATTACCCATGGATATTTATTTTAAAACATTTCTATTCCAAAACCATTTAAAAACCATATGCTGTTACTTTCCAAAAATAATATCCATTTTCAAAAATTGGTAATATTTCTAAATCTTAGTTATAGCACTTTAAAATGTTATCTTTTAGAAATCACACCACTTTCAAAACAATTCACTTATTGTAGCATTTTAAAAATGTAATAAGTTAGGAATTATAACACTTTCAAAATGTTACCCTTATATAATAGCACTTTAGAAAATGTTACAATTTGAGGATAGTAGCACCTTTAAAACATAACCTTGAAGTAACATAGCATTTTAAAAATGTTGTCTTTTATAACTACGACACTTTAAAAACATAACTAAAATATCATAGCATTTTTAAAATGCTATGAATACCACTATAACATGTTTAAACATACTATTTCAATTTTTATCATAGTTTTATTCATACAAAACATATCTATTTCATAATGAAAATCTATTATTATTATCAAAATTTCCATATTAACTTAAATTTAAATTAATAAGTTATTTATCACGATAAAATCTTTAATTTAGTTTCAAACCAACTATTCACTTATAAAATTCCAATATTTCATTACATTAAAAATCATTAAATCAAAATTTTAAATTAAAATTTCATATTTTTAAAATATTCAAATTACTTAATAAATTTTAGAAAGCTATTAAAAATTAACCATGGGCCTGTATGATATTTTCTAACCTAGGTCAAGTGATACGGATATGTATCATTTCAATCCGTAATTTAAAAAAAAATCCGGGTTCTATCATTTCAAATCCGCAATCCCAAGTCAAATAAAATGAAATAAAAATCGCTTGAGCCTATCATTTCAGCTCATAATGATTTTTTTCCTATTCTAAAATCCGCTCGGGTATGTATCGTTTCAACCCATAGTGATTCTATACTAACAAGGAACTTGCAGTGTGGGTGATTCTATACTAACAGGGAACTTGCAGTGTGGGAAACAGTAAATAAAATAAACAGTATAATATGGCATATCGTATCAGGTGATGTAACGGGTATAACATCAGGTTATAACATAATAATATCATATAACAGCCTAACATATCACAACTACATATCCACTTGTCATTGTTTCACAATTATATAAGTAAGAATGTCGAGAGTGATAAACTCACCTTCTAAAGCTGGAGATAACAATTCAAGACACACAACTGAACTCTGAAAAGCACGACACATCACAAATTAGATTCGAGTGGATGGAGAGCCAAGATTCAAGTCTTGGAAACAAACAAATATGAACATACATAAATATATAATTCAACACAAGATTTTAAATCAAAATAATGTGCACATATGAATCAAAATTGAAGCAAAATGGCTTTACCACTACAAGTGGGCTTGGCCACCATCCAAATGACTAGACCATCATCAACATGGCTCGGCCATGGTTAGAACTGAAGCAAATAGGTTCGGCCATGGCTTGAAATGAGGCAAAGCTATGGTGTATGTAAAGTGATGGCAAAGCAAAATCAATAGGAAGGAAAAAGGCATGGTATGTTGATCTTTTGGGTTCGTCCTATGCTAACATGGCTCAGCCATGGTGCTAAGGTATGGAGGAACAAGGGGTGGCCGAGGCAAGCAAATAGGATTTGGAAGAAGTGGTGGAGATCGGCTAGGGTTTCAAGGCAATCTTGGTGATGGATTGGATCTAGGGTTCACGGTAAGGCAAGGAGGAGGTGATGAGGTGGTGGAGGCCGAGCACAGGTGTTATAGAGGAGGAGATGTGGTCGGCTATAGAGGATTATGGTGATGGTCGAGCTTTGTTTGAGAAGTAAACCAAATGAAAAGAGAAAATAAATTGAAAAAGGAGGGAAGAATACATGAAAACTTACTGTAAAAATTTTCTTCAAGAAATAAAATGAGGAAGATTTGTTTTGAGATGTTTTATACGTGAATTGAAAAGTAAATGAGAAGTTTTGAATGGCTAGAAATGTAAATGCTTGAACGGCTAGAAAATGGAAGGGCTTTTCTTCATATCCAATAAAAGAAACCTAAGTCTTTTAGAATTTCCAAGCCTAAAAATTCAAATAAAAATCAAATAAAAAGTCCAAACAAAATAGAAAACAGAAAATAAAATATAAATAGAAATGAAGTAGAAAATATAGAATAGAAAAATAAATAGAAAATGTTGAAAATAATCGCGTGCAAAACGCTGAAATTTATCAGATTTTAAAAGTGTAAAACATAATTTTACGAAATGAAAAGTAGAACCAATATCAGAATCAAATTTAACTTCAAAGAAAAGGATTAGAAATTTAAAATTCAAAATTAAAAATTTCAACTGAAAGTCAAAGTTTGACACAGTTGATCAAAATATAAAATTTTCAGAAAATCTTTATTTTATTTTATTAGGAAAGATAATTATAAACAAAATCCAAAAATACATTGGAAAATTCCAAAATTCAAATTTAAATGATTTAAAATCAAAGCTTTAAATAAAATTGAACTAAAATATTTATAAAATTTATGGGTTGTTACATATATCCTTATTTCTATCCTCTCACTTGTATCAAACTTGATCACGTAGTTTGTACATAGGGAAGAGGATATAGGATATAAAACATTGACCAAGAAAAAGGAAGAAGTAGGTGATAATAGAATTGGAAACGCCAATGCATCACCCGAAACCAGAGTGGCCTCCAAGCTGCCACCGATCGGTCGATCAGTTCGACCAGTGCGCATGTAGAGGAGGTTTGCATGAGCAACCCGGGATCTGTTCGCAAGCATGTGTCCCTTTATGCATAGGTATACCGTTTGATTGCATATGTATATGTGGGTATTGCGTGAGTTTTTCCATATGCTCTGTATTAATATTGGTGAATGTGTTGTACACTATTGCGTATCGTGAATTGGATGGAAGGGGAAGGAAATATATAAATACAATTTTATACAGGTTGTGTTAATGAGTTGTGTGTTGTAGACAGCCTGCGTGTATGCATATATATGTTACTATGCATGTGTCAGTGTTTGTGTGCGTGATGTAGTTATGTGCGTGCATGCGTTTGCTATTGCTAGAGTGAGGAGCAGGTGTTTGTAATTGTGAGTCGGTATGTTGTATGTGTTTGTTTAAACATGTGTAGGTGTTTTAATGTATAAATATATTGAGTGTGAGAGGGTGTTGTTATTTTAAACTAAACCATATATGCATACACACACATATATATGTTTATACATTATATACGATTACAAATATAGTTTAAAGTCTATTAAATTAATAAGTGATTTCAATGGTACTATTTAAATAGAAAATACAAAATAATTCTTAATGATATGTTATGGTTTTCAAAGCATCTTTATGAAATCTTAATATAGTTCTAGTTTTGAAAACCATACTTAGTTTATTAAGAATTTATAAATAGTATTTAGTTATAAGAAGACTATATAATTATTCTTAAAAGTGATATTTAGTTTTATAATCTATTGAGGGTTATATCAAATGGAAGTAAGGGATTTTATAATGTATACTACACTATTATTTAACATTACAAAATATTAAGAAATTTTTATTACTATATATAATAATTGGGTTTAGTTAATTGTCTATTTAGTCGTATGTATATCGTTAATATCCATTTCTAAATATTTATTCCGCTGTATAAGATTATATGTTGTGGTGGGTTATGGAATATTAATTTGTTATTTTATAGCTCTATATAATTTTGGATAAGTTATTTATCTTGATTCTCATAATTTTACTTCTTCTTACATTGAATTGGATTATATGAATGATTTATCATTGATATGGATTTGTTTAGTAATTTGATATGATATGATGATGACATCCTTTTGGTCTAATTTATTGGTATTTATTCCGTGTGACGAGAATTAGAATAAACAGTTTAGTGATGCCTTATAGTATAGGACTTTGGGTAACACTTTTTTTGTTATTCTTTGGACTCGTTATACAGAATAAAGAAGGGTGAGTGTGATGTATGAGCTATGTATTAACGAACTAGCAACACGCGGTAGTGCGGGATGCCATTGTGTTATTTATTTGTTTATCCTTTGCTAATGGATGAAACTCAATACGTGGATATGGTGTGATACTCACTATATATTATAGTTATGTGTTGACCATGTGAAGCTATGTACCAATGACTAAATCGAGCCGCGTCTTATCATATGTATTTATCTATGTGTCACCATATGTATAGTGCCATGTGTTAGTACATGTATTTAGCTGTATGTCAATGTATGTATAGTACCATGGTATGTATAGTACATGCAGAAACATAGGATTTTAGAGTGGTTCGATGTACGGCCTACGTTCACTATGAAGTTGATGATTTTATTGATATTTTCTTTCTGATTACAATTGAAAACAGTGGATTACAGTGATGGATTTCAAGTAAAACAACAGTCTTGAAGTGCGAAAATGGTTTCGGTAGAGTCTGAACATCAAAGAGCCAAAAGATCCTCTTTCTGTAGGCTCTAGGATGTTATTTATAGGCATAGAATGCAAATATCTCACTCAGATCTTAGGAGACCTCTTCTGGCACATGAGTGGGCCCACTTGACCGATGCCACACGGTTTCGACTCGATCCGTGATCGATACAAATGAATTTCGTATCGATCAAGATTTGACCCAATCGAATTGAAATTTTGCATGAACATTCCTTAGGTCGTACTTAAGCTCTTGTGAAAATTTAGTGGCATTTGGATTTATAGGTTGTGAGTTATGATCGATGCAAATCCGAGTTTTTGGTGGGCTGTTTAGTTGAATCGGTACATTCGTATCGACCAGTTCGAATCGATGTTGCGCATGTGCCTGCAAGTTGACGTAGCGCTTGATTTTAGGATCGATCCGAAGTTCATGCCGAGTCGACTGAGTCTCCCCTATACACGTGCCTTGTTCGAAATGATCAGCAGTATGTTATTCGTATCGACCAGTAGTTGCTCTATTCGTATGGATCATTCTGCTCTGTTCGTATCGACCGTAATTGCTCTGTTCGTATCGATCGATACGAAGTAGCGGCTTTGCTTGGCCTTGATGGATACGAACAGTGGCTTCATGATGGATTCGAAGTGAAGCGCACTGGTGGATCGATACGAATGGTTGACGCTTGATGGATACGAACAAGGTCCTTCTTGATTGATACAAATAGTGCAGTTATGTGATGGATATGAAATCGACCGATGCAAAGAGATGGATTGTGGCTTGATCGATACAAAATGATGGATACGAACGAGTTGGTTTCCTTGACATGTATCGATCATATCTTGAGCATACAAACTCGGATTGACTCATAATTTGGTACGATGGCTTTCATAGCTTTGCTTGTCATGTCTTGTCAATTATAGCTTGATCTAGACTAGGACAAAATTTACCGACATCCATGAGGAACCTGTGCATAACCAGTTTTTGGGAAAAACTTTCTTTGGATTTCTAGCCAACTCCTTGGTATCATAGCCTTGCCAAATGGCGGGATAACATTTGCCCCCCAAAGTACGTCTTATGAGAACATGACGCGCTTTGGAAAAATTGCAATCTTCATTTTGAAAAAGTTCCATCTGACTTGTTGATCAATTGCTGTCTTTTTGCCCAAAGATATAACCTTTGACTAATTTTTCAGCAATACAAATTGTTGACTGCCAACTATTGTATTATGTGCTGTTGTAACCGATTGTTGTAAGATAGTGATCAACTGTTTGTTGTTGTAATTGTTCATCAGGTGGGCATTCGACCTATGAATTTCGAAAATTGAAAAATAGTCCACATACATGCATATATTTAACCTGATTCTCATTAACGTTTGCACGTTCACTAGTCATTGTCAGTTTTCTCGTATCAAATTTCGTATCGATCCTCTCCAAAATCGATGTGAAATTCGAGTTGTAACAACGCTTGATGGTTGTTTTAGAATGTCCCTCCGTATCGATCCTCTCCTAGATTGATGTAAAAGGTCGAAAGGTTGTTCCCATATCGATGTAATTCGCATTGATGGATACGAAATAAACATTTTGCATTGATAGATACGAGTTTTGGCAAACTCCACAGCAGTGGGTATGAAGTTGTGATTTCGCATCGATGGACTTATGAGGGATGCGAATAGAGCATCTAGTTCTCTGGGTATTGTTCGTATCGACTGATAGAAGTCTTTATGGGTTGTATGTTGATGGATACGAACAATGCAGTTCATATCGATGCATCTGAACGGAGTCGAAAATAGTGGATACGAACAAGTGTTTCGTATCGATAGATATGAGCTCCTATGATCTCTATGTTAATGGGTACAAACTGTGCTTGCTTCGAGTCGATGATGAATGGATATGAGTAGATCGCTTTGCATCGGTTATACGAACCATCACTCCCTTGATTCGAACCCATATAGATACATTCTAGAGTTAGAGAAATATCACTTATTTTCTTCTTTTATTCTTGTCTTCGCATCGTTCCAGAAACTCGAAAGAAGAAACTCGCTTTCTTATCGAAACAAACACCAATCCCTTCGAACGAACTGCCAAAATTAGGTAACTTATCGAACAAATTTAATCTTAGTATGGTGAGACTCGAATTCTCGTGTCACTCCATTCAAATTTATGGCCAAACTTTGGGCAGAAGAGATGGTCTTGTACGAGGTCAAGGGAGGTCAAGGATGTTTTTGTTCAGAGAAGAAGAAGAGAGAAGGGATCAATGGCTCTAACTTTGTATCGATGGAAGAGAAAAAGGGCTTGGCTTCGTATCGAGTCTGGACAGATTTGTGCTAGCGAGTCATTGATCAATAAAATGGTGAACTTCGTGTCGATCTTGGGGTGATAGTGGTTCGCATCGATCAGAACTGATCGATACGAAATTGAATAGCTTCCAGTGGATACAAAACCTATGACAGGAAATCGATGCGAATTTCGTAGGTTGGAATCAATACAGGCTGGTAGCTTCTGATCGATACGAACTTCGTCGCATCCTGATCGATGCGAAGCTAACGTGACTTGATCGATACGAAGCAAAGCGAACAGATTTTCTATCAATTTGAAATGAAGGCCTCGAACTGATACAGAATGGAATATCGATACAAGTGTGTCGATGCGAACAAATCATTCGGTCCTAATTTTTGATCAGCACGAATTTGAAATTTGGTGGTGGATTACGAATTGAACCTTGATGACTTCGAAAACCCTCGTACTTTTGAACACCCGACTCCGACGAGCTTCTGCCCTGCATATCTGAACTTAACTTCTCTTCACTGCATGCTTGACTATCTTCTGAAGCTCATCGATGGAACCATAACTTAACAAAATTTTACTGAACTTTAACTCAAGTCGATCTCTAAAGTCTGGATGGCACGGTTATAACGGTCAGTGATGACGGTCACTCCAGTTGAATTTCGAAGTCTTGTCGTTTGCATTTTTTCTTATACTCTATAAAGCTTCTCAAGTAACATGTAGCACTGTACTTGCACATTCACACACTTCACATTGGAGGATACACGGAATTATTATCGTCTAATGATCGTTTTTCATAAGTTAGTTAGTTATGGAGTCTACAAGCTCACAATAGTAGGAAATTCAGAATTCGCTTCCCTTAACAATAGAGATACCGGTCATCGCGACTGAAGTTGTAGACCCAGCTCCAGATGAGCTACCAGGTGCTACTTTTATTGATACAAGATTCTATTCCATCAAACGTCATCGAAGACATGCTGGGATGGATATGCCAAAGGCATGGTTTTTCATTGGACGACGTGTTATTGCCGGGGCCAAATGACAGACCGCATGCTCCACCGGAGGGGTTTACTACTTTCAATCGCCATGCATGTACAGCTGGAACACTTCCTCTGTTTAACCAATACACTAGGGAAGTGCTATATTTCTTCGGAATCACCCCTCTCAGTTTCACCCCCAACGGATACGCTCTTGTAAAATAGGAACCTAGCCTAGCTCGACAACTATCTGACACACTTATACGATGTCTGGGGTCGTCTAGTTGAGGATGATAAAGCTGCCCATCAGGGTGAAACGATCGATGAGTTCAAGCTTGAGAGCCGAGTACTGAACGAGGATGAAAGAAAAATTCTCTATGATGCTATGATTTCTTATGAGAAGGAGAAGCTTGGCACCCAACATTCGGAGTTGGAGAAGGTTCTGGTGTCGAGCACCGCGATACAAGTCCTGAAACCCTTGTGCTGACTCAGCTTGAACTGACCTCTACGGCTGAAACTCAATCCGTTCTTGCATGCAATCCGGATCAACCGAAGATACCTCAAGTTAGCAAGCAACTTCCTAAGATCGTTCAACCGACAACAAGTCAAATTAGGAAGGTATTCTGAACGTTTCATATACTTGTTCACGATTAGAAGCTTCACTTGCAATATTTAATAGTAGCTTTTTTTGTTTCTTTCCAATGATTGGTGCTACATCAGTTGTGCCTCCTGCCACCACTCAAGAATCGCATCAAGCACTGGAGGCTATCATCAATGAAGCGGTCACTACGAGAAATACCACGTCAATTGGCAGAGCGCAGGGGAGCACACTTTTCTTTGATGAATAGATGATGGAGGAACTTCTTAGTCATCATAGTATCCCCTTTATAGATCTGCCATTTGTCAAGAGTGGAGGCATACCGGCGACTAGTTCTTCAAGTCTAGCTGCAGATATTCCAGGCGCTGTGCAAAAACCTCATAAGGAAGAGATTATAGCTGAGATAAATGCCGAAATGGAAGTAGCAGCTTAGACCAGCTCCTATAGTGGTGGAATGGCTGGACCTGGCCCGGCTCCGCTAAGGATGATATCTCCTGGTGGTATGGTTTTTGACACCAGTGTACCTATCCCAGCTCCTATAGTCGATCTGATCCCTTTGACTCTGCCATCTGGTAGCATTCCTATGCATGTGAGTTCGAAGGAGGAAGTGGACATAATGCCGCCCACTGGAGATCATTCGCTGAAAGACAAAGGCTTGAAGAGAAAAATCACTAGCAGCTCCAGCGTGTCCACGCCGAAGAAGAAGCCAAGAAAGAAGAAAGAGTAGATATGCCTCTTTGGCTCATTTTTGAATAGATAGGAATTTTCTTTGTTTTTTCTGTATAGGCCGTGTATGGATGCGGGTTCGGCCCTCGCTAGTAGGATTTTGGAAATAACTTGTACATAAATTTCTTTCTCAAATAGTTGAAATGAAATTTCTCTTTTGGCTTCAACTCAATAATTGTGTATTTGCTTAAGTGTTCCAACACTTGGATTTTGTTCAATGCACTTGTGAACTTTCGACATTCTAGTTGAGTTTGTGTTTATTTGTCAAGTCTCAGAATTAAGGACATGTGTCCTAACCAGAAATTAAGTTGAATTTTGATGTTGCACTGCTTCAACCGATGGTCGATACATAAGTTCTGCCACCAGTTTCGGGGATGAGTTGTGAAGATCGGCCAGCGATTGCACTTCGCCTTCATTTTCGTCGAGCTTAACCTCATTGAATCGATGCCGAGACAATTAAGAGTTGAGCGGTCGAATCACACTCGCTCACTTATTAATGATCACATCCGCACTCCGGGGATTTGCATTTCTATGTCGGCGGTCAATCACGCCTGTTAAAGCTTTAAGTATGTGTCCATGCTCTGGGGACTTAAGTTATTTTACGAATGGTCATTCACACTCGAGTTATGTGTATACTCTGACCACACTCTGGGGACTCGTAATTATTTACGGTCGATACTCTGGTTCACACTCTAGAAATCCGGAGATAGTCGACGTTTGTACTCTAGTTCGCACTATGGGAACTTGAAGTTGGTTGATGTTTATACTCCAACTCACACTCTGGGAATTTGGAGTCGATGTTTATACACCGACTCGCACTTTGGAAATTCGGAGTTCGTGTTTATATTCCAATTCGTACTCTGGGAATTTGGACATGGCCAACAGACTGGCAGTCACATCTGTTTAGGCTTTTTGGATTCCGTTCGCACTCCAGGAACAATGGATTTATCAGGATCATGGATGGTCGATTCACATCCATACCAAGTAAACAAGTAAGGTCGTTAAATGGATAGGTCCATCCTCCTCGAATTTGGTTAGGATACGGTCGAAGTCGTTAGGTAGATGGATCCACCCTCTTCGAAACCACATTCATAAGTTTATATTCCAGCTCGCACTCTGGGAGATTGGAGTTAGTTAAAGCATTGTCATGTGTCAATCCTTCTTTGGCTTCACTGTGATGGCTTGCCCTGAGCTCAGATTTCACTTAGTGAGTGGCCGGTCGTATCACAGTCACTCCCTATTTGTATAAATCCCACCGTATGATGGAACTTAGCTCTTCATGCATCATGATGGTTGTATGACCCATTCAATAAATCACAGCTCTGGCTCGAAGAGATAGAATTTTATGAAATGAGAAAATACGGCAAAGTCAGTTGCCATTATAAATTCAAATTTTGAAATGCAGAAACAAATTACAAATGAAAAATATATTAAATAAATAAAGCCTGTCATGTGTAGTAGCGACGTAGACTCTCGCTGTTCCAGGCTCTTGGCAAAGTAAGACCGTCAATGGTCGATAACTTAAATGTGCCATCACCGAGCTTTCGTTCAATCACATACGGTCCTTTCCAAGTTGGTTTCATATGCAAAGGAACCGGGTAGATTCTTTTGAGGACGAGATCGTCGAGCTCAAAGGTTCGGGGTCGAACCTTGGCATTGTATAATCGAGCGACTCGACTTGGGTATGCAGTTGCCCTCAAATCAGCCTCTTCGCGCTTCTCATCCAACAAATCAAGGGATTCAACAACTAATATGGCATTTATCTTCGGATCATAGCAAGTCACACGATGAGAAAATACTTCCATCTCGACTGGAATAATGGCCTCTGAACCATAGGAAAGAGAGAATGGAGTGTGCCTGGTCGCGGCCTTGTGGATTGTTTGGTAAGCCCATAAAGCCATAGGAAGTTCATCAACCCACTTGACCTCGGCCTTTTCCAGTCGTTTCTTTAGAATAGACTTTATAACCTTGTTAACAGCTTCAACCTAGCCATTCGCTTGAGGGTGTGCAACTACAGAGAATTTCTTTCGAATGTGGAATCGTTTGTACAATTCCTTGAATTTAACACTGTCGAAATGGGTTCCGTTATTAGTGATGATGGTATATAGGAGACCAAATCGGCAAATAATGTTGCGGACTACAAAACTGATCACCTTCTTTGTCGTGATTGTAGCAAGAGGTTCAGCTTCGGCCCACTTGGTAAAGTAATCAACTACGATGACGGCATACTTCGCACTACCTTTAGCAAGAGGTAGAGAGCCAATGATATCAATGCCCATACTACAAACGACCATGGACTGATCATTTGGTTATCTAAGTAGATGGGGCTCTACGAATTCGAGCATGCTTTTTACATTTATCACATTTCCTGGCGTAATCTACCACATCGTAGTTTACAGTCGGCCAATAATATCCGTGCCGGAGTACTTTCTTAGCGATAGCTTGCCCCTCGCTATGATCGCCACATTCTCCTTCATGCACATCATATAATACTCGCTAAATTCGACGTGGGCGATACACCGAAGTAAAGGAATAGAGTACCCTCTTCTATACATGACTCCATTCTGAACAGTGAACCACGAGGCTTTTCGAAGAATCTCTCTCTTCTCAATCCTATGATCAGGTAGTGTTCCATGCTCGAGGTAATTTCAAAACGGAGTCATCCACGACTCCTTATGGTAAGTGATTTCAAATATCCAGTCTGTCTCCATCTGATCAATGCTTGGGGAAGATAACATTTCCATAGGAACGATTCCCATTTGTTGTGCTTTTCCCGTACTTGCTATCTTCGCCAATGAATCAGCCTTTTGATTGAGCTCATAGGGTTTGTAGAAGATGGCATAATAATCAAATTGATTAAGTATCTCCTGGACTCGAGCTAGATAAGCAGCCAATCTTCGATCTTTTGCCTGATATTCACCATAAACTTGACACACAACTAGTTGTGTATCACAATAATTTCCACAGGAATGATTCTCAAATCTCAAGCGAATTTCAATCCAGCAAGCAAGGTTTCATATTCAGCTTCACTATTGGTCGTATGAAAATCAAACTTTAGAGAAAAACATATGGATCGACCTTCAGGGGTTTCAAGTACAACTCCAGCACCCGAGCACCGATCGTTTGATGCACCGTCAGTATGCAGCTTTCAGAGATACTTGGGAGATTCGCGGGTTTAGGGGAAGTCCTTTGGGATGGTAAATTAGGATATGAAATCCGCTAGGACTTGTCCTTGAATAGCTCGCCTCAGAGTGTAAGTAATATCAAAATGGCTCAGTTTAATATTCCCTTCGAGTAATCTACCAGACGTCTCAGGCCAGGCAATGACCTATCGTAACGGCTGATCGATGTAAATAGTGATAGAATGATCCTGGAAATACGGACAGGAGCTTCCTTGAGGCAATAATGAGACTATAAGCTAACTTTTTCTACCTTCGGATAATTTCTCTCAGCTCCGGTTCGTCGTTTACTACCATAGTAGACTGGTTTTTGCACTCGGTCTTCCTTTCGAACTAAGGAAGCACTGATTACGTTTTCTAATACGACCAAGTAAGGGTACAATGGCTCATGATTAATTGGCTTTGACAAAATAGGCGATGTGGAGAGGTGCTGAATTAGTGCTCGGAATGCGCCCTCACATTCCGTGGTCCATTTAAAATTCCATTTCCCTTTTCGAATCAAATCAAAGAAAGGAATGCATTTGTCGGTGGACTTTGAAATGAACTTGCTCAGTGCTACTACTTTCCCGTTGAGGCTCTGGACTTGCTTTATAGTTCATGGAGTCTCAAGATTTTGATCGCCCATATCTTTGTAGGATTTGCTTCGATTCCTTGAGCGTTGACGATAAACCTAGGGAATTTTCCGGATGTGACCCCGAAGTGACACTTTAATGAGTTGTGCTTCATCCTATATTCTCAAAGGATATTAAACATTGATTCCAAGTCTTTAATATGATCAGTGGAGAATCATGACTTCACCAGCATGTCATCTATATATACTTCCATGGTCTTTCCGATCTGGTTAGCGAACATTCAATTAACTAGTCATTGGTATGTTTCCCCAACGTTTTCAGTCTGAAAGGCATGACTTTGTAACAGTAGAGTCCTAGATCGGTTATGAAGCTGGTATGTTCTTGGTCGGGTAAATGCATGGGTATCTAGTTGTAACCAGAATATGAATCCATAAAGGATAATAATTCGTACCCAGCCGTTGAATCCACGAGCTGATCAATTAAGGAATTCCACTTTCTTTTGGACAAGCTTTGTTCAAGTCTGAGTAGTCAACACACATTCTCTATTTCCCATTTGGCTTTCGGACAAGTACGGGATTGGATACCCACTCAGAGTATAAGGCATCTCGAACAAACCCATTTGATTTTAACTTATTGACCTCTTCTTTATGGGCGGCAGATCTCTCTTGATCCATATCATGCCTTTTTTGCTTGATCGGGATGTACCACGAGTAAATATTCAATGTGTGGCTCGTGATGTTCGATGAGATCCCACACATGTCAGGCGTCCAGGAAAAACGTTGAGGTTTTCCCGAAGAAATTCAATTAATTTCCCTTGCATTTGTTGGCTTAACTGAGACCCAATTTATAACATTCTATCACTATCGTCAATTGGGACATCAATCGTCAGTTCGGCCGGAGAAGCTTGACTGTCTTTACTTTCGTCTTCACTTTTATTGTCTCTTGGGTCAAGGTCTCTTTCGAATTGGTTGGGATGCCGGGGCCTGGGCCCAGGCACAAATTGTCAATTATCAACAAAACGGACGCATCGAGATTCCTCTATGCCCTTTCCTTTCCCCTTTCGCTGCGCCCGGCGTAGCTTAGCAACATAACAAGTCATCTAGCAGCCTGATCTCCTTGAACGACTCCAACCCTATGATCGGCGGGAAAGTTTAGAGTCAAACACCATGGGGCAATGCCTGCCCTAAATTCAGCTAGGGTCGGTCGGCCCAAAAAAGCATTATATGGCGAATTTATGTCCAAAACAACAAAATGCAGTATCCGGACTCTCCCGCGTTCTCCAACTTCCAACTCACTGGTAGTTCCACTACTTCAGTGGGTATAATAGCGCTTCCATTGAAACCATGAATTCGAGACTGGCAAGATTTCAAATCTTTACCATCCATCTTCATTTGGTCATAGGCTCGCTTGAACATGATATTAACAGAACTTCCACTGTCGACCAAGATCCAAGCAGGACCTACCCGGGATGATATGGTAAGTGGATCAATAGTGGGGGCTTCGACCTCGTCGGTGTCTCTATTTCGAAACATGATGTCGTTAGTCATCATCTTCTGTTGTTTGGCCGGAGCCCTATCGTCAAAACTACTGCAATACTCGAAGTCCGCATGCCTAATAGAGCTGGCATACGACTCCATTTCCCTCTAGCTTCGGTCTACTAGAGGAGGACCACCACTTACAGTATTTATCACTAGCCTCCCGTCGATATGAGCGGGTTCCTCTTGTTTGCCTAAGTAGGTAAATTATTTTGATTCGATGGGCCCGCACCTCCAGACTGTGGTGCCTACATAAACTATTCTAACTTCCTCTCTCTAATCAACTTCTAAATGAGATTTTGCAAAACACTCATTGTATTGTGGCCGTAAATCTCATGAAATCTATAAAATTTCCCTATTCGAATATGCCTCTCCGATGATGGCTTCGGAGCGGGTTCTAGTACTATATAGTATTGTCGGTTTATAGATATACATTCTCCAACGACATATTTAGAGGAGTGTAATATCGAACATAGGAGATCTACGTCGTGGACCACGGTTCTGATTCGTTTTCTATTTTGATTCTCATTACCTTTTTACCGGGTCTGTTTATTCTGGGTATTCAATTGCGCTTTTCTAAAGCTCTCCCCGGACTGTTTAACTACAACATTACTTTGGATTCCTTCCATGCTCGACCCTGCATCATCCTTCTTCGTAGACTATTTCGCATCCTCCCTTCTCAAGAATTAGGCTGCCTTGGAATAGAAACGGTCCAATAACGCAGGTAGTTTTTCGGCCAACCATTTGCCGAATTCAGAATTGGGATCAATCCCCTTAGTCAATGCCATAAGAATGGAGTTATCATTAGGGTTGCCGATCTCAGCACACGCAGTATGGAATCTCTCTAAATAATATCAGAGTGTCTCTTCAGGAGCTTGAGTGACACTAGATAGAGTGTTAACATCCTTCGGCCTTATGACATGCATCCAAAATTGCTCAACAAGCTTGGTTGCCAATTGGTCAAAACAAGAAATAGATCGAGGTGGCAAAGGAGTGAACCACATAGTATCTATTCCCCCTAGAGAGATCGGAAAGCTTCGATATTTAACTGCATCCTTAGCCTGTGCAGCATTCATCAACCACTCATACTTCAGGATGTGTTAGTTGGGATCAGAAATTCCTTCATAGACTGGTAAATCTGGCATCCTAAATCGCCGAGGTGGTTGAGCTAAAGTATTTCATCGGTAAAGGAAGTATGACTCCGGGAGATTCCCCAGTCGTCATTTGTGAGGACATGACTCTCTTGAATCATTTAACAGATCATTATGGGGATGTATGGCATCTGTACATTTTGTTCATGCTAGGCCAAGGTGTGATCGGCTTCCACAATGCGAGGTTTGACCGATCGCGGTCGACGGTCTGTATCTCGCCTCCTTGGCTTGAAGTTCTCTGGAACATAGGGTTCGGAAGTATGTCCATGTTGACGATGGTTTGGATTTGGCTGATTCTGGGCATCAACTCTTGGTTCAGTAGCAGTGGTGGTAGCGCAGTTGTCTATGGTGTAATGAGGAACAGTATCTCCCTCAGAGGATGGTCCTGTCTGGTAGCTGGTTGATGGGCCAACTCTGGGTTGCCCAATGTTCAGAGGTTGATGTTCGGTAGCTTGAGTGTAACTCCTGTCTAGTCACGGGAGCGTAGATTTATGATGGTAATCCGAAGAGCTGAACTATCCATGGATGAATAAGAGGCTTGATCCATCCTGGATCTCCTATGCCTTTGGCAATTTAACTGGTTGGTTAATTCTGCATTGGCGCGCAATTGTTCAGTAAGTGGTTGTGGACTCTGTGTCAACTCTTGGAGTAGCATTTGAAACTGTTGTCTGGTGACAGGGCCTGACGTATCTGACGGTCCGGCAACATTCTAGTTGGATGGAGGCAGCTGCACGGGATTATGTATGCCCCATCCTTCTTGATTTGCAACTGTAGAAGCAGTCCTTGTGCTAATCATGGTGGATGATGAAGTCCTTTCCTAGATTTGACGCAAATCTGAATAGGTTGGAAGGATTTTGAACTTGAGATATGGATCTTCTTCTTAGATTTGTGCAATCTGGTGTTGATAGTAGATCCAAATAGTAGGAGAAAAACTATATTTTCTCGATGAAAGAACCAAAGTGTTTGTACCAAAATTGGACGCAACACTCTTCGAAAGTATTTGAAGAGATATAAATGAAGAAAAGAAATGTAAAATGAGGATTATCTAATAAAAACTTCAAAAGCAAATGAGAAAAACATGCAGAAACAAAGGATTTTAGAGTGGTTCAGCATATGGCCTACATCCACTATGAAGTTGATGATTTTATTGATATTTACTTGTTGATTACAACTGACTACAGAGGATTACATCGATGAATTTCGAGTACAACAGCAGTCTTGAAGTGTGAAAATGGTTTCGGCAGAGTTTGGACGTCAAAGAGCCAAAAGATCCTCTTTCCACAGGCTCTAGGATGCTATTTATAGGCGTAGGATGCAAATATCTCGCTCAGATCTCGAAAGACCTCTTCTGGCATGTGAGTGGGCTCGCGCGACCGATCCACGTGATTTCGACTAGATCCGTGATCGATACGAATGAATTTCATATCGATCAAGATTGGACCCAATCGAATCGAAATTTTGCATGAATATTCCTTATAGGTCGTACGTAAGCTCCTGTGAAAATTTCGTGGTATTTGAACTTGTAGGTTGTGAATTATGATCGATGCAAATCTGATTTTTTGGTAGGCTGTTTAGTTTGAATCGATACATTCGTATCGACCAGTTCGAATCGATGTTGCGCACGTGCCTGCAAGTTGACATGGCGCTTGATTTTAGGATCAATCCGAAGTTCTTGCCGAGTCGACTGAGTCTCCCCTATGTACACACCTTGTTCGAATCGATCATTAGCATGTTATTTGTATCAATCAGTAGTCGCTCTATTCGTATTGATCATTTTGTCTGTTCGTATCGACCATAATTGCTCTGTTCGTATCAATCGATATGAAGTAGCGGCTTTGCTTGGCCTTGATGGATACGAACCGTGGCTTCATGATGGGTACGAAGTTACGAACAAGGTCCTTCTTGATGGATACGAATAGTGAGGTTATGTGATGAATATGAAATCTACCGATGTGAAGGGATGGATTGTGCCTAATTGATACGAAATGATGGATACGAACGAGTTGGTTTTCTTGACTTGTATCGATCATATCTAGAGCATATGAACTCGGATTGACTCGAAATTTTGAAGGTTGGCTTTCATAGCTTTACTTGTCATGTCTTGTGTAACGACCCGTAAATTTAACCGGTTTTAATAACGGGTTTATTTGAATTTTTGAAATTTTAAACGATAAAATTTTGAAATAAAAATTTAATATTTGGAATGCATCTAGTTAAACATAGCAACCGGTAAATTTTCGTCCGAAAATATGAAAGTTTATTTCGTGCGTAAAATTACGTCAATTTAATCAGTTAAAAAGCGATGAAAATAAAACGTTTTCAAAACCAAAATATTTTTACATAGAAAAATTCTAAACTATCTTTTGAGCAAGTTGTCAGTTTGTCGTTTTTCCAAATTCGGACATCTTTGGCTCCGTCGATCTTAATTTTCTGCGAATTTTATGCATTATCCGTAGTAGAAAATTTGAAATTTTTATAATTAAATCATACCACTGACATCTTTATACCGTTGTGACCGTCTCGTCGTGCTGATCTCTACGGTATATTCAACACTGTGTTTTGGAGTCCAGTACGCCGTGGAAACTGCGAAACGGTCATCCGTATCGGTACTGTTTTAAACTGTTGGAATTCTTTTGCCTGTTGCTTAACCACCGTGTAAAATTTCAATGGTCATTTGCATTTAATTTCTTGAATTCAACATATAACTTTTACTATTCAATCTAGGGAACCTTTGCTCTGTTCTTTCACTTCTTCTTTAGTACCTACGTTTCCAATATAAAGCAAAGAATTATGTCACCTGACTCTTTTGTTTCAGACCCACTTTTTACTTTCCCCTGTCATTTTACCATCCCACCTCTTCCGTTCTTCCACCACTTTCTTCTCATGCTCCTCACTCGCCCGACCACCTCCTACCCGCCTCTTCTCCATCAAACGCTGGCGCATCCATGCAAGTCACCTCTCCATCGACTCTGCCATTGACAACCCCAACCAGATCGCACACATCACCCACGCTTCCAATTCACGGCCGACTACCAAACTGCCCTTAGCCGAAGCTATCCACCACCACAAGCCTGACCGCATCCGCCGCCTTTTGCAACTACTTCAAACGCTCTGCCCAAGTGCTGCCTCACGTCAGCGCCTCCGCCATCATCACCGAAGCAAAACCACCATCTCCACCGCCTTCTAACCAAGCTCTGCCGTGGCCCTCTCCGCCTATCACTCCTCAGCCCGCCACTCATTGACCTTGCCTTCGCCTCCTCCACCCATTACCACGCCATAGCCTTCCACCTTTCAGTCGTCCGTCGCTCTAGAGCTGTAAGCCCTTGTGTGAACATATAAATATATACACGCATGCTTCTTAATATTTATTCAAGCTTGTTTGACAAACCACTTTTATCTCTGTAAAGTTTTCAGTAAAGTATTTTTGTAGAATCTAAGTTTTATAATATATATAGATAGGCTGGGTTTTATTTTGTATTGTATTTTAAGGGTTTTAAAGTATATACGTTTAGGACATATTTATTTCATATCAAAGCATATCTTTTTGATGCTGAAACAAGCCTGTTATTTGTTTATGTTGTATAAATATTCATTTTACACAAAGCTGTTTTGTTGGAGACAGTACAAACTTGTTGTGTATATAAGAGTTTTATAACTTATATATATTTGTAGTGTCATATGAGCTTATACAGATTTAAATTGTGATTCGTTTAAAGTATATATAAATATATGGCTATATACTAGTTTAAAAATGTCAATATGTGTTACATTTATTCACGTTACAGTGTCTGTTCATCTTCTTTCGAAAATATGCAAGTTATATAACAGTTGTTTATATTTAGTATATAACAGTTAAATATATGTATTAATTCATTTTGAGCTCGGCTTGTTTATATAAGTTTATGTGTCATGTATTAATTTATACAAGTAAGTTATGAATATTAATTAGATATGTAAGTTTTATGTTTTCTCTGAATATACATATTTCTATTGTACAAGCTTACTGTGTATATTATTTTATAAAAGGAATACTATTTGTTATGTATTATAAGTTTACTTTTATTTTTTTCTGAACAGCAGTTAGCCTCATGTTCACGATATCATATCTCACTCATGTTTTATCGGAATGGGTTGATTCTATTTTTAAAAAAGAGTCGAATTTACCTAGTTTATGCATGTCAAATTTTAGCAAAATCCGACATCGTTTGATTAGTGGTCGAGGATCTAGAAGTTTGACCCAGGCAGCTGTTCTTTTGTACTTGAAATTATTTTACACTGCTGCAAACACGACCTGAGTTCATGTTTGACGCATCGTATCTCTTCCGTTTTACGTCGGAATACAGTGATTCCCTTTTTGTTTAAAAGATTAAATTTTCTACTTTCTGTATATGAAATTTTAGCATCATACGAGGTGGTTCAGTCCTCTGTTTCTTACCTGAAAGTCATACCCAGAGAGGTTTTCAGACCTGAACATTTGACAGTCGCAACATGGCCTGAGTCTATGTTCGTGACATGGTAACTGTTCTCGTCTCTTGTCCAAATCAAGTGATTCTTTTGCAGTTTGAAATACAAGTTTTGATCTTTATTCATACCAAATTTCCGACCATTTCGATCTCGGTAGCACATAGAATTATATTGTTAAACTTTGACGCAGGACATGTTTTGTAATTATTGTTGTGTTGAATGTTTGATTTGATTTCTTTTAAATGTTGTATTTAAGAAAGATGATTTTGGATTTTGTTGTTAATAAAATAATAATAAATAAATGATAATATGTTGAATTTAAAAATATATGTGATTTAATTGTAAGATGGCATTAGAAATGCATATCTATGGAATTTTATCTGTGTTAAATTAAATATCGATTTGAAAATATATGTTTAAAATTGATTTTTTTTATTTTATATTTTATGTGTGTAATTTTGGAATATAGTTATGTATATATGTTCACTGATACCATTTACTTTCATCGCTCCTATTCTGATTTGATTTCGACCATTCATATTTAACAGCTTTGCTAGTCGATTCGTGCCAATCTAGTTATTCCGAAAGTCGTGCTTACGATCCGTGACTCAATTTCGTTGTCTATTCATCTCTTTAGCCTCGAAAGGTGAGCCATCACTCACGATTAATATTCTTTTATTTATTAAATTTGATTTCAATTGAAACGACAATTGAAATATGCTGCTGTTAGTTGTTTATACGGTTATGTCTGCTATTACTTGCATTTGTTCACCTATGACACCTGACACCATTATCGGTTAATTATTTATGTGATAATAATACAGTTTGGTTGATAATTGATTTGATTGATTGTTGTTTGAATTGGATGTTAATTGTGGTGTTAGGTGATAACTAATTTGCAAGTTAAATTTGATGTAGAATAGTTAACAATTTAAAATGGATTATATATGACGAACTTTGATTTGTTAAACTTGACCCCGCCATATGTTAAAGTTGATTAGTTAAACTGGACCCTTCATATGTTAACTTTGATCAGTTACATCGACCCTTTAATTGTCGTAGAATTTGAATAAATTATACTTTGAACCTTTGAATGTAGTTTGTATTAATCGTTGAAGTATTAAACTGAAATTGAAATTGAACGACAAGTGAAAACCATAAGATAATAATCTTTAATCTACATGAAATGATAGTGTAGATTCTAGAATTTATTTATATTAATTCGCACAAATAACAATGCGAATTAATACGATTATTTCGGGATTATTTGAATTGATCATTGGATTGTTATCGATTGTTGTTGTTGCTTGTTTATTTACTTTGACACCATCCCAATTATCACACTGCAAGTTCCCTTTTGTTATGCTTTGATTTGAATTGAATTGGAATCGGGTTGAAATGATAAATACCCAAAGAACTTGACCTAGGATAGAGAATTAAATAAATCCGATTGGCCAATAAATTGAAAAGAAAAAAAAAATTGATTTTATTCGAGCAAAGAATAAGTTTTGAAATGAAGTTCGAATTTGAATGTTATGAAAAGGAAATGTAAAGATTAAGAAATGAAGCAAATATTAACGTAGAATTTGATGAAACAACGTTGTTTGAAATTTAATTATTTAATAATTAAATTTGGAATTACTAATAAATAATTTGGAATTAGTGATAATTGAGTTTTGAAATTATTAAGTTTGAAATCATTTAATAATTAAATTTGAAATTTAATTAAGTTTGAAATTATTAAGTTGAATTCATAATCAAGTGGAATGATTTAATAATTAAGTTTGAATTGATAATCAAGTTGGTAATTATTAAGTTTTGAAATTATTAATAATTAAGATTGAAATTATTTAATAATTGAATAAGATTGAATTAATTGATAATTGAATAAAAATTGAATTCTTGGATAAGAGAAATTGAAATTTTGGATAAGTGGATTTGAACTTCGTTAATAAATGAAATTGAGTTTCTTTATTTATTAATTAAACTTTGGAAAATTTAAGTAAGTTAATAAGTGAAATAAAACTTCTCGAATATATGAAATTTAGTTTCCTTATTAATTGAGTTTTGGAAATTTGTAACTAAGTAAAGAGATTAGTGAAATTGAATTTCTTTAACAGGAAATATAAATGCATTTTTTTAAAATTAATGCAAGACTTGTAATTTAAGAATTTGATTTGACGAATTGAATTTAAGAAAATTTGTAAGTTTGTTGTAATAAAATTGAACTTAAGTGATCGATTTAAATGAATTGGAATTTAAATGAAAATTGTTTTAAATGATAAATTAGCTTAGCAAATATTGAATGAAATCGTAAATGAATTGAAATTGATTTTTGAATGAAAATTAACAATTTAAATGATTTCGGAATGAAACTTATATACGAACTTGAATCAATATTTGTATTGTTTAAATAAAAGTTGAAATTGAATTGTAAGATTTTGAATTGGTAATTTAGAAGTTTTGAAACGTAAACTTTGGAAATTGATTTAGAAAGACAAACGAAATGTTGATTTACGAATTGAAATCGAAATTGAAATTGATTTGGTTTGAAATATATTAAACGACCAATCGGTGTAATAATTACGAAAGTTATTAAAGAAACTTGAATCGGTTATGGATATACTCTCTATCTAAACCGAAAACCACTTTAATAACTATACGCGGAGTGTGATCCAGAATGAAGTGGTTGGATTGATGTACGTGATGATTGAAGAAAGAGAACGATAATGGATAGCCTTGACACTTGTGTCAAATTGGAAATGACTAAAACAGGAGCCGTGCCGGGCCAAATGGGGTTAGCCACCTCGAGCGGACACACTTCTTCGTAACTACTACTCATTACTTGTGATTGATTGGTGCACCCTCGTACTTTTCAGGAGTGTTGTTTCGCGGTGTTGTGATCGGTGCGGCGATGCGTTCTCACCAGTCCGGATCAGGCGAACGGTAGTTTCACTACCTTGGGTATTGCCTCATGTGCCTTGTCATACTTGTATCCCTATATACGCGACCACTACGAATTTGTTTTGTGTTATACCTATGGAGTACTCCCTGATATCCCACCAGTTTACGGTGGAGTTTACAGTGCTGTATAGATTATGATGCTTGTATAAAAATGTGTTAAGGGGGATAATGGTAACGCCTTAACACTATTTTGATACTTTATATTACTGATAGACATTATCTATTTAGCGTACACTACTACATAGTAGATAGTTTAACGGATCCTTAGAGGATGGTGATTCCAACATCCTTTGAGTTACTTGTATTTCGATTTCTATTTCACTTGAGTTGGATTTATTGATATGAGAATATTAATCCTGACTCGAGTGTTTTGTGTTTTGCTTTACGCTCGGGTCAGACTGAGTGTACCAGTATTCAAGACTCACCTTTGGAGTTGGAGCTTTGCTTGAAGATCCAGCCATCTATTCTGCTTTCAGCACCCGATGATTCTAAGGATGTATTTTGATTTGTACCTGATGTATCGTATTGTTCTTCTGTTGTAAACTCTGATGTATCTTATATATTTATATAGTAGCTTCATGAACTACCATCTCTTTTACTTCCGCTGCATATTATTACTCTGTGTCTGTGTTCTGTGATTATTTATTTACTGCATGTATCAGTTTTGCCAAATTTAAATTAACAATTCGGTATTTTGAATTATTCAAGTCCGACATGTGCGGATGCGAATAGTCCAAAATAACGGGTCGTTACATCTTGTCAATTGTAACTTGATCTGGACTCGGATAAAATCTACCGATATCCATAAGAAACCTGTGCATAACTGGTTTTTGAGAAAGCTGTTTTTGGGTTTCTAGCCAACTCTTTGGTATCACGGCCTTACCAAAACGTGGGATAACAGTTGGTATATGTACATAGTTGTGTGGTGGCTATTGTATATTTATAGCATTTGTAACACTGCTCAAAATAGTGATTATAGTCCCACATCATGGAAAACCACTATGAAGGGAGTGCTTATATACTGAAGCTTACACCTTGTAATAACGTTGAAGCCTTTTGTGGAACAAAACCCCACACCTTGGCTTGGCCAAGGAGGCGCAGGTGAATAAGTTAGAGACAATATCTGTATTAAGTGATATGCGGGCTGTAACACCCCACCTTTATGTTCATATTAAAAAAGGATATTTCTATGTAATATGGTCTGCTAATGTAGAGAATAAGGCTGGTTAGGAGTGATCACCCATAGTATTGCTTTAGGAGAGTATCGATATATCAAATTGGTGAGTGTGTGAGAGTGTTTGTGTATTTCCTTACAATAGTGGATTCAACGTATACGATCTAGGCGTGCAATAGTAATATAGTGGCTTAAAACAATTCAAAACAATATAAAATATCACAGATTACAGAATCACAATACGCGACAGAATAAATTACATATCATATAATGGTGGTTATAAGTGATCCATTGGATACATATAATGTACAAATGATATCCCAAAATAATATACTTGTACACAAAAGGAGTCTCTATCCTGACAACTAATGACACATCACACCTCCATGCATCCCAAAAATTGGACATGACTAGAAGCATGAGTGGTTAGGTGAAAGAAAAATACATAACATAGCACAGAGACTAAGGGCAACAACATAAAATGATTAAAATATCACAACGGAAGAAAACTTTCATTAATTATAAATTTAATAGCAAAATAGCTTCATTAAAAATAACATTATCCCAAATTTATTTCTGAAAATAAAAGTACCAAGTAGTCTCCACCAGAACATAAAACATAACAAAGTTCACAATATAGGTCTCCATATATAGACTAAAGTACGGAAAAGACAAATGAAGTACATGAAACAAAAGAAAGAAAAGCAGAAGATAACAACTGCTCCAATAACCCTCTAAGCTACAAAGAACTGCAACCCATACCTGCTCTCCTGTGGTTTGGGGAAAATAGAAAAATAGGAATGGGTCAGACATAAAGTCTGGTGGATGAGAAATAAGACGTAGAAGAAAGAATAAAACAGTTTGATTCCAGGTCTTCCTCGGATATCGCAGATGGTGAATAATATAATGCAGTGGATCCTTCTTAGATACAGTTCCTAAGAAGCCAAAGTCCATGGTCACTCTAGGAAAGTCAACCATGCAGTAATACTAAACGTTAATCGGTCTGTCGGACCTGCTGTCCTTACCTATCCACCTGCTACAACGTGAAAGTCGTGCTCTTCACCCATCCAATGTGACTAAATGCCTCTTACGTCTGATAGGCGCTGACTCAAATAAACTTGTAGGACCTCGAAGTTGCCCTCAGGCTCTACCAAACTGGACTCCTATCCTCTTGTCTCCTTGGTCACCAACGTGGACTTGCCTCTTTCCAAAGCGCCGGTCCTCCGAAAGAGCGCCCGTAGCTGGGTCGGCTATGCGAAATCCTCCAACGATCTGCCTAAAGAAGCCTACGTCGTAGCGTACTTGTGCTGTTCCGTCCACGTCAATCAGCCTGAAGAAGCCTTCAATTGTGGATGCTATCAACCCTACGTACTAGCAACCTATAAAAGGTAATAAACATCCTTGCGAACCTACTTGCCCACTCCTAGTATGTACAGCCAAAACTATATTTTGGTCTTAACTACATGAAACACCTATCCAGACCTTTACAAAGATTGCCTACCAAATCGCTTCCTGATTAATTAATTTGACGTTACAGTTTACATACTCTTTATTTCCATTAATCGGCTTTAGGCCATTTTTACATCCGATTTGGTTATTTCACAATTTCCCCTTTTCTTACATAAATGGTATTTCAATTTCACGTTCGTTCAGTCTGTATGGTTTGTTTATAAAATTTTTTATACCATTTTGTTATAGATTACACTAGCCTTTAGGGTCCATTTAATTTACATTTTTTTCTCCTTAATTTACGTTCTCCTTTTAGAGATTTAATCTGTACAAATTTTTTTATCCAATAGCCACAATCCATTTAATTACACAAAATTCTACTTTTACATTTTTAAGCCACATATGAAACAAACAATTATGCCAATTAGACTTCCCAGTTTGGTTCCAAAACCATATTCAAAATTATGTAATTATATCAATCAAAACCATAATTTTATTCAAGTAGCGTATTCTAAATTTATTCAACTAACATGTTCTACCATTAGAAATTGAGTAAGAATTCTAATTGAATTTAATTAAACCAATCTTATTACGCCATGAAATGTGAATAACAATTTATTTGTTCCAAATTTCAACCCAAACATGAATTAGAATTGAGAAGTGGAAGAAGATATAATAATTTACATAAATTTCAATCTTATTTATGCCATAAAACATGAATACACAATTTATATGTCCCATATTTTAAACCAAATATGAATTAGATTTGAGAAGTGGAAGAAGAAGAATAAGTTGCAATAATTTACATCTATTCTCAATTAATAAAAGAAATTAATTCATATTAACGTGCCAGAAAAGAACTGAAATTGAACTACTTTATTTTTCTATTTCAGATTAACTCCCACTCACCTAGCACTTGAGCTTGCATAAATTTGGACAAAACTATGCTTTATCTTTCTCCTTTTGATTCTTCAAAATTCCCCAAATTGCTTGAATATATATAATTTAATTTGGTATAGATTTATTTATTTAGTAGAAAAAAGGAGGAAGAATAATACACACTAATTTTATTGTAGAATTATGGCGAGGGTGAATTAGAGATTAGGTTTAGGTTAGATGGTTTGTTTATAGATTATTTGAGTGAATATAATCCATTAGATTATTTTAGATTAAATCTAATTCTTTCATACACTTAATGGCTATCCATTATATCCCATACACATCATTCAACCAATAAAATTTAGTCATCTCATCCTTTTACATCACTGGGGCAAATGGAAAGCCGCCATATGTTAGAAACAACGCCGAAATACATAAGAAAATCGATAGAAACGGACCAGCTAAAAAAAACGTCGCTTCGGATTTTGGGTGACAACACGACTTGATCCCTGGTCACTAAACATCCTTTACCACAGTACCAAATGCACTTTTAATTTATTTTTAGTCATATTTCGTGTTACAGCTAAAATAACTGAACATGAGTCTGCATGAAATGATGATAAAGTACATCTAACTAGCTCCTAAAAGGTTCAACTCTAGAAGTCATCAAATAGAAGCACCTGAAACATCTCGGTTTGACTCGAGTATTATAATAATAAACAGGCCAGTCTAGTTTTAAGTCAAGTCAATGTGAGATAATGATGATAATGGTGCAATAATACACAATAATAACACATAGCCAAATAGCATTGAATATGAAAAATAATATCATCATTATCAAATATTATTCACTAAAACCCTAAAATCAATTTTTGCTTCTTAAAAAGCAAATCCCAAGATATTTTAGTGAAAATCTGAAATCTCATAGAGTCTAAATTGATAGTAGAAATCTAGAAATAGAAAAGGGGACGACACCTAAAAATACTCCAAGATTGATGAGTATGAAAACTCACCAAATACACGTGTTACCTCAAGATGGGCATGAAAAACCCATAAACTACAAGATGGACATGAAATCCTATAAATCTCCAAGATGGGAATGAAATCCTATAACTTCAAGATGGGCATGAAATACTATAAACTCCAACGACGAGCCTATATACCCAGCCGAAATTATGGTGTTACAACCATAAAGCTTGGGTGGAATTATGTTCATGAGCCAGCGAGGGCATTGGACTCTAAAAGGGGGAGATTGTAGCACCCCTCAAAATGGGAATTATAATCCAACAATGTGGAAAACACAATGAAGTTGGTGCTTATATACCAAAGCCTACACCTTATAATAACGTCGAGGCCTTTTTAGGAACATAACCCCACCAGCGTGGCCTATGAGACGAAGGTGACTAAGTTGTGGACAATACCTGAGTTAAGTAAGGTGTGAGCTATTACAGTGTTTGTCTATTACTGTCCAACTCACTTTATGTTTTGTGGGTGAACTAGATTGGCTAGTATCCACCTTAGCGGCCTAATCACGGCGGTCGCACCCTATATCTGTGACACCCCAGTGTCTTGTGTTGGCATTATTCTAGCCATGTGTCAAAAATGTTATAGTCATATATTAATAATATTTATGGCTGCGTTTGCAATTTATAGAGCCATGTGTCGACGATAATTAGCCCCTTGTGCTACCTAGGATGTTATTCTATTACCACTAGGGGCAAAGCAGGGTCATGACCAATGTAGAGCGTAGTCCTACAGCGTGTTTATAATATACGATGGACCGAAGTCACGATGTCCGTCGAGATAACTAAGACTATAGGAGCCGTGCTGGATGGGAATGTGTGTCGTGTTTGCCAGTTACATCTATAGTCTCCAAGAATATATGTGTCCGTCAGTCTCCCATCTAATTTTGGTGTGTTGGGATATAGAATAGTGCTTATTCTCCTTCTAGAGATGATAAACTGTGATCATACTAGAGACTGCATCGCGTGTATGATTAATCCTTATATCTTTCTTTTGCGTGTGCCAAATACTATTTATTTAATGTGTTGTCTTTTATATCTCATTGGCGTGTGTCATCGACCACTATTCATTGACATGTGTTGCTAATTATCTTTTTAGACATATGTCGTCGACTATATTTATTTGGCGCTAACTATATTATCATAGGCATACGTCGTCGATTACATCTTCCTTTAGAATGTGTCGCTAATACTATGTTTTGATTCTAAATGTCTACTTATTTTAATATTATGGATGTTATCAGGATTTGAATGTTGATTTCTGGATATATGTGATTCACCTATTTGTGTTGATTCTATGATTACTATTTTGATTTATTTTCATATGGATGATCATATCTTTCGGTATCAATGTTCATTGACTCCATATGGGTTTGAGATATTTGGATGATGTGATGGCTTGATGATTATTTATGGCATTATATATATTTTCTATATTTACGTGCATCCTTTATCACATCATTTGATGAAATTGATCATACTAGGGAGTTATTACATTATCATTCTATGTTACATTCAGTTATCCTTATTATATTTACTCGATTAGACATAGTCTGACCTGTGCATTATTTCGTAATGCTCGAGTCGGTCTGAGGCATTTCTGGTATAGGGATGATATGACTAGCATTCATTTTATCGGGCTTAAAGGGGGACTATGTTAGGATTATTACTTAATACTTACATGACCTTGGATCATTATATGCATGTATATAATATTGAGTTGTATATTGTTGGTTTATTACATTATAGTGACACAAACGTCATTTAAGATATTTTGTATTTATACCGATCATTATATTAGATGTTATATATTATTGCTACAACTGACTCTATGTTCTCTATTGTCTTACTTATACTGTGTATTGTTCTATACTAGAGACACATGCGTTTACTACTTTGTACCAATACTGTGTATGTATATTTAAGTTATTTATTTGATGTTTTAATACGTACAAGTGTTAGTCCAGAGAAATATTCACGTATGTATCGCACATAGCCTCATTCTACGTATTATTTGACAGTATTACTCTATAATACTCTTGGATAGTATGTGTATAGAGGTGAAACGTTACATCCTTCCTCATCGGTTTGAAGGGTATGTGTGAAGTTGAATTCTCTTTTCCACGCAGCATGTTGATGACAAACTTCTACCCCAACTTTCCCTATCATTTGGGATGGTGGTAGTTTTATCATCCTTTGCTTTTAAATTTCCTAGCCTCCTACACTCTAGTGGATCTACTAACATGATCACTAAATACTTTCATACTCGTGTAGGGGTTTCTAATATTCTTAATTCATAATACCGTCTCCCTCTTTATCTCTGAGCATGCTACCATTAATAGAGCTTCTTTATTTGTAACTTCTATTCTCAATTCTTCAAATTTGAATATTTTTTGTAGAGATACATAGATATTCATTCTAATTTTGTTTCATGCAGGAACGCATGCTTATATTGAGTGGTGATTCCCTACTAGCATTGAATTATCAAAATTTTTGGGACGAGGGGTAGATCTCACCATATCTACATCTCCATAACCACCTCACTGTTGTCCCAATTAGATAAACTACAAATAATTTGCACCGTGTGCAGGACTCCCAATCTTTAAAATATCCAGGGGATATTCAAATGTACTCAGATGTCTTTTGGGTTTGATGAACCATCATACTTATCTATGGCCAGACCTCTAAAGCTGTCAGGAAAGTCTGACTTGATAATCTCCCCATGAATGATGAGTTGATCAGACCTTTACGTTTCCTCTCTTCAGACCGTTGACCTACTTTGGAAGCTTCTCAAGTTTGCCTTCTAAGTGTCTTATTTTTTTGTCTTTGCATCCCTTTTTACTAGCCCTCCATTTGAAACTGGACAGGATTTGCCTTCCACCCCCACCTCCTACCTCCCTCCACATAGTATGCTCTCTGCATTTCTTATGCAGTAAGGTATAGATATTGGATCATTTTTATTTGATGTTGGGATTTTCTTGGATCTACACTTTGAGGTTCACTCTACCGCTCCAGGGCCTAGCTACGCGGTTCATATTGCCAAGATGTCATTTTTATCAGTCAGCTATGTAGTTTGTTTGATTGGTTATTCCTAGCAGTAAGATGCGGATTATTATAAGAGCGAAGGTGGCAAGAGATGGGTATTGGGCCATGTTTCTACAACCAAGCCACTCATTTGTATATTTAGGCTACTACTTCGTTGAGGGCTTATAGGATGCGATTTTCTAAGGTGTTATGTGGTGGGTCCATAAGTAGTTTTGAGGATGTTAGGTCAGTTTTAGGCTTTGTTTTGTTGGCTTTTGTGCCGTTTCAACTAGTGGATGTGGGGGAAGGGGGTTGATGAGATTATGTGGAGTAACTGGGTGCATGTTTTAGAAAGGTGATAGTTAGATTTGTGATTGAGCCTGCAAAAAAAATTATAGGGGTTTTGGCCCTCCTTGCACGAAATTGTAATGATACTTTTAGATCTCACAACGCCAATATAAAGCAAATTGTAATACCCCACCTTCTTATCCATACTACCAAAGAGTATTACTAGATAATACTATATGATAATACAGAGAATGATACGAGATTGGACTTGCACATGTGAATATTCCCATAGGCTAACACTAGTACATATTCAAACATCTAATAAACAATTCACATTATGTACCCAATATCAACACAAAGTAGTAAACATGTGTGCCTTCAAGATTGAACAATACATAATATAAAACAGAAAACATAGAGAACATAAAGTCAATGATGCAGCGAAAATATATAATATAAAATAATACAAATCTAGGTGGGATAAATAAGTCAAATTCCCACCGACTCATAAATAAATACAATGTATGTCCAATATACAACAATATCATACATACATAAGATATCTCAGTACATAATGATATATAATAATACCCTACCTTCCATTCAAGCCGATTATCCATAAACCAATCATCTTGTCCCTCAACCTGAAGTGTCTCACACTGACTCAAGTATCATATAAATAACAAACGAATCAAACTATCTCTAAAATTCAAGTGTAATTATATTGCAATAATAGCATCACATTAGATCATAAAGCTATGAACAAGTAATATCACTCATTTAATAGTCAAGTCAAGTAACATACTAGAAGTATAATGTTAAATGGGTGAAACGATCTATGCGACCAAATATCATTAAGAGATCATAAATTACATAGGACATGCTCTTAGCAATGCCTAAGATTGTAAAGTGGACATGCCTAAGGTCCATCATACTCACATATATGATAATGAATAAACAAACATCTGAATCAAGCATACACAAGAATACAAATATGGCACATCCTCGGTAATCAAGGTCATCTTTCAGCTGACCATAAAAGATATGTGCACGGTCCAATTCCATGCTCTCACCATCTCTAGCTATATTCGATAGCGATATAATTAATGTGTATAAGGTTACACAACTACATGGACATACAGTCTATTAAACAATCAAAGAGGTCTATAATCACGTAATGATCATCTTTACTTTCAGACTTATAGTAATCGACTTGGCTCTCAGCTAATGGAATAATCATACGGTCTGTCAAACCTCTAATAATCTATACAATTCTTAATATCATAAGTAGTCATCTAGACTCTCAACCCTATGTGCTCTGAACATCATAAATATCTATTTTGGCATTGATTTTAACAAATGATCTTATTAGCTCTAAGCCATATCTACATTGATCTCATATAGGTGAATAAATAGTGTCTATATTGCCAATAACCAAATAGAAGATTAACAGCTCTCAACCTTCTCCAGGGTCCATCTTCACACACTCTTAGCGCTATTCCAACAATCATCAATTACCTTGATGGCCATCATGACATAATATCCATCAAATGCAAGATAACACTATAGAATGGTCATGAACTTGCGAGTGCTTCAATGATAACTGACTGTTGGCCAGTGTGACATGGAGCAGTTGCTCTTAGCCATAAATACATCAAAAAGTGTGTCATAGATTCAAGGAGCGACCTCGTAATTCTATGTCTAGGAAGGATATTAGCCATTCTGGTTTACTTCACGTCATATAATAGGAGCATACATATAAAAGATAGACACATTTATAGCTCTCAACCTGCTCACTCTCGGTTCTCATCAGCATAAGTATAATACCCCATAGACTCAACCTTATCGAGTCACACCTACTTATAGAGAGTAATAAAACAAGTATCCAATTAGGCATCCCATACCACCTGGTGTTACTCGAACATTTACTCAATGCTCGTAGACTACACTCACATGTATTATTATATATAATAGGTTCAAGAATAATTGAAGAAATATTATAGATTGCCCACATCCCAAATGGTACTATAACTCTATTTATTCTAATTCCTCATTTCAAAGAATCCATACAAACGTGACACACATTTTATTTAGAAAGAAATGTAATTATATTTATTTATAAAAATGTGTCTATAATTGATTGAAGCATTTATAAATTTTATAAAGATAAAATAATTATTTTTCAACCTTTCCTTAATCATAATTGAATTTTAATATTTATAAATTACTTCCGAAAATCCCATTTCTAATCTTAAATTTTTCAAAGTAGCTGTAAAACCAATTATTACTCTTAACAATCATTTCTTAGTTTTCGATAATCAAATATTATTTTTAACTAAATTTTTATACTATTCATATCAATCTTCGTTATTCCAAATCTCTAAAATATATTTTCCAAAACATAAAATTCTATTTAAAATTCATGAAATATATTATGATAATTGTACATAATAATTAGAACCCATTTCTTGTTTTTTCAAGTATTTTATAGAAGTTCTAAATTGTTTTAAGATCAAAATCTAATTACTTTAATAAATGAATATTTAATAATATGATTAATATCAAAATTCATATAAATAAATATATTTTCAAAATAATTTCTTTATCGTAGAGTATAAAAGTTACACATCAACTCTATTTCTTTTAAATTTATAACTAATAATTTTATTTATTTTATATTATACACATGGTTTTAAATATTGACTAGTTTGTGCAACCGATGCACCTGTCGACCGTTATCGATCGACCGAGCGGTCGACTGGTTGCCTTACTGGTCAGTTTCCTGGTTGATCATCTTTTGATCAATTCAGGTGTTCTCCTCTCCTTCTTGCTATCATCTCTTCCAATTCAATACACACACAACAATATTCATATATACATCAATCCAAACACAACATACATACATATATAATATGATGATTTAAACATAGATCTGTGAGTACAAATAATCACTTGAAGCTTGTTATCGTAGTTTGTTTAATACTTCTTCCTCCTCTCTTCTCTTCACTGTAAATTTCAGAATTCCCTTCTTAGGACTCTAACTTGCTTGTACTTGGAAGTGTAGTAGCATGTTGAGAAGCATATATTTAAATCTCACAATTTTTAGAGTTTTATTTAATTTTGTAACTATCGCCTTTTATACCCCCAAACGTCAACACTAAATATATTCATGGTATTCACATGTCGAACACTCAAGTACAGAAAAGATAGAAAGTTAGTGTAAAAGAAAAAAAGAAAAGAAAAGGGATAAGAAGAGGAGAACAAAAACAGTAGAATCTCACAAGTACTGGTATTTTCTTATAAGAAAATAACACCCAGATCAGTCTGGTAAACTAGCATGAGAAACTCAAATCATTTGAACTATTTAATGTTATAAAACCTTTCAAAATAAAGACATCTCATGAGACTGTGCTGCAAATAAACACTGGATGGGTTTTACCTTACGATAAACAAAACATTTCATAAGAATATCTAGTGATATTATATTAATATCTAGAGCGTGTAATATCAATTATAATATAGTTGAAAGGCTTTCATCTCACATTCTAACATATTAACATACATCTAAAACTGCTAAGGTGCATTCATATAAATGGATCTTCGACAGAGTCCTCCTCAGTAAACTAAGACCGATCTCCTATGACAAGGATCAAAATAGACAAGGATCAAAATATTTTCGAGCATCGTATATCTCTGGATAAAATATACCAAAAGAAAAACACAACTGGCCTAAAATACTAACAGTTTGATGAACAACATGAACTAAGTATCAACAACTCCCTACGCACGACATCTATAAGCATACTCTAGATAATGTAGTTGATGTACCCCTTTGGTTTAGCTAAACCCCAGATTGTGTAGCCTACTTTGTATTTAGTCATTTTCCCGATGTCAAGGCTACGTTTGGCATCTTTCACGCGAGTCTTCATCACTCGAACAAATCACCGATCCCCAAATGGATTCCAACATCTCGAATATATCTCAAAATCACACATGGATTCCAACATATTGAACATAACCACATATGGATTCCAGCATCTCGAACGGATCCCTCCCAAAGATAGAATACATACCTCAGTCTTGTAGCGATTTTCGATAAGTAAAACACTTATCGACCCGTCTCTCCAAGACCGAATTGGTGAACTTGGTATACTCAATAATAATAATGTGAATGATTGCATAAGAGAACTAAGTCTCGTATACTTTTCATAAGCAAGTAAACACATAGTCGCTATTAATTCATACAAAGCACGATCAAGTCACATAAACGACCTTTAATCCCCTTTTTATTTAATTTATCATTCATAAATAAAAACCTCTTTTGTTAGTAAAACTTCTTTATCTAATAATACTTCTTCATTTGATTCAAAACTTCTTTTTCTTAAATTAAGACTACTTATGAATCTAAAACCATCTTCCTTTAATTAAAACTTCTTTTAATTAAACATCTTCATTAATTGAAAACCTTTTATTAATTAAACTCCACTTATTTAATTAAACTTCTTATAAATTAAAACTTAGCTTATTTAATTAAATTTATATTAAATTAAAAATTTAACTTATAAAACTTCTTGTAAAGACTTAGTTTCCCTTTATAAAAGATATATGCTTGTATTCTACTATTCATGTATTCACTATTCATGTATTTACTATTCATTTATACTATGCTAAAGCATTTACTATTCATTTTATACTATTCAAAAATACTCATATACTTATCTCAAATGGTATAAGCATATTCAGAATTCATTAACAAGATCTACTTATTTAAAAAATGATCAAAGATATTAAAAACAAATGTTACTTAAACATTGTTACTATAAACTTCTTCTCCTTTATAAATTAAACTTTAGTTTTTCTATCTTTATATAAAAGAATGCACACATGTTAGTATCTATAAAACTTCATCATTAAAGATCTAGGTATATTTATAAGGGTTACAGTTAATTGTTATTTCAACATTTGTCACAACAAACCCAAACTCATTCACACTTAACCATTCCATTAAAATTTACTTTTAAAGATTTAATTACATCTAAGGGTTTAAGACAATTGTTATTTCAACATTTTCATAACAAGCCTAAACCCTTTTTACTTATAGTTACCTTTAAAATATTCAGCAATAATGGTTAAAAACAATTATTACTAAAACATAGTTAACTACAACCCAAAACCAAAATTATACTTATCATTTACTTTAAGACATTTTTTAAGGTCAAACTCAGACTTATTAATTATGGTAAAACACTTTTAGTTAATTTCACAAAATCATTTATTTTAACTTGAGTATTAAAATCCAAACTTCCTTTATTATATTTATTATAAATACTTAACTTACCATTTAATATATATATATATATATATATATAATAGAAATGACTTTAAAATGAAAACTAACACGTTAAGATACTTTTAAAATAAAATATATACTATAATTATTTATATAGAATATTATGTAAAAATAACCAATTTGGAAATAAATAGAAAAACCAAAATAAACATGTTTTAATTTATAAACTACTTACTTTTAAAAATTCATAATTATTATTAAAAATACATTTAAACAACAAACAAATTTTATGATACTTTAACATAAGTTACAAAAAATATTAAAAAGATTAGAGAAAAATAATTAATTTAAATATCATTTTTTACAAATTTATACTTTCAAATAGCAAATATAGCATTTCCAGATATGCTGTCTAAAGTCTGTAACATGTTTTGCTACAACTTTTCGCCTACTTTTCGACGCTTTAACAAACGATTTTTGACCCAATCTTTTTACTATTGTTAGTATAATTTGGTTACTTTGAAACTACGAAGAAAAATCATGAAGAATATCTTTTAATTATTTTATAGAAATTTCGGAAAACAAAGTTTTTTCCAAAGTGCTCGTGTAGCGAATATTTCACTATAAAATTTGCCACTTTATTCAACTAGTTACCAAATGATTTAAGCTTTAAAATTATTAAAATAAGAATAATATGTTATTTACTTGTTAAGTTGGTGAAGAAACCCCTAAGGAAGTCTCTACAAAAATAAACGTTACTTCCCAAAAATAAGGAATTCAAAAGTGTCGATATAGTGGCTATTCTTACTTCAAACTTTCATAGCGTTATTCAATTAGTGTCACAACTTTCCAAACTTATCCTTTACTCTCTAAAGCACATATGGAAGTGTAGATAACAACCAAAATAAGTTATATAAGGATATATTTACAAATCTCTAAATTACATAGCTTAATGTTAAGGAATTCAATGTGTGTTTATAGCGATTATCGTTATATGGAAAATTTTATATTTAATGTCCAAATATTCTAATATATGTCTTTACATATGTTCATTTAAAAAACATAAACCAAGGCCTTTCAAGCACAACCAATACACAAATAATATGTTATTCAAAGCATATAAATATGAGCTAATAACTTTACTTAGTTAGAGTTCATTATCATAGTTTTTAGCAGCAGATTAACAAATTTTTTTAACAAGCAATTTATCAAGTTATTGTTTCCGTTCAAGATAACATAAATCACATTTATTCAAACCTACCACTATCATCTTCCTATTGTAGGATCGATTTCACCCTAGAGGGGGGTGAATAGGGTGATGCTATTAATTATAAAAATTAATTGCGGATGTTTATATAAAATATTTGCAACACAGATATATCAGAATAGCAGCACAGATAATAGCAGAATAATAAATGCAAAAATAGAACGACACAGAATTCACCCAGCTTCGGCAAAACCCTGCCTACGTGTTGCCCCCAAGGTTTCTACTAGAAATTAAGAAGTCAGACGCTTACACACGTAAACTCGCAACACCCGCTATCGACTAGCCTTAATTCTACGCTTAAAACCCTGCCACAACTCAGCAACTGAGTTGCGAATTCTCGAACTACACCACCATAGCTCGTCCTCTAGTCACTCGGCTAGACAATACATAAGTTTAAAAAAGGAAAATAAAATTTTAAAACAATTTAAACACAAAATCCTAATATGTAAAACTAAAGCCCAATTAATAATATAAAAGAGTCGGCCCAAAATAAATATCCTTTCTTTATTTTAATATGTCGGCCTGCTTTCTTCTTTGTTTGAAGAAAGAATGGCAGCTTCGATCTCGTTCCTCTTTTGCTCTGAAATTAGAGCTTTGGCCTTGCGTTCGCTCCTGTGAGATTAGTTAGGGCTTCATTCTTATCTTCGCTCTTGTGAGATTTACTAGGGCTTCGGCCTTGTCTAATTAGGGCTTCGGTTATCGAAGAACCCGATTGATTCTTGATCGATTATATTAGTTCTTCTGATTTGCTTTGGCAATCGATCGTCTCCTTGCTTTGAATACGGCTCCTTCGATTTAGTTTGAGTTCAACTTTGAATATGGTATGTAATTTTTATTTTTGCTTTTCTGTTTTTCTTGCTTGAACTCTATCAGATTCGAGTTGTTAATTTGATTTTTGGTATCTGTTTTGCTCGAACTTAACTGATCAATTTGCCGATGATGTTCATCGTTTATATAAAGTTTGAACCCCTATATTTTCGTTCTTATATTTTATACAATTTTGTCAGTATTTTTGCTTAAATTCATCTCAGCCACTTGATGTTGCTTGGATGTTGATTATTTCTCTGACTTTGTCAATGTCCTATAATTTGATATGTTCAAAGTTGTATTTTTTTTCTGGTAACTTGATTCACACGGTGTCGATCGATTTCATGGCCACCACGGCTTGACTTGATTTGATGATGTATTCTCTGATTTTCTGAATACCATGGCTTTGGGTTTCTGCATTTGAACCTAACATTGTTCGATTCTTTGCCTTTGACTCGGCTGTTGCTTTGAATTATTTCTCTGTGACCATTATTTTTGGTTCGAACTTAATGCTATGACTTTGGCTATTTTTGAAATTCCTTGCGACATTATTTTGGGTTTGACACTGTTGTTTCATCGGCCAATTGATACTATTTTGATTTTGGCACTGTCTTTATTTTGTAATTCACTGTTTTATGTTTGCACAGTAGGTTGAGCTGGTAACATATTGTTTACTTTGTAGTTGTGCATATGCCTTGTAGAGATGTTGCATTCTGGTTTGCATTGAGTTGCACTGCACTGCATATTTATCACTATCTGCATATATGTTGTTTGATATGCGGTCAATGATTATGTAGCTTGCCTGGTTCATATAAATGTATACAAGTGTGTCACACTGTTTTCATTTGAATCTGTAGCTATATCTCGAAGTCTGGTCTATGCCTTTATGTGGAGCTTGACTGAGTTGTTGCTTTTAATTCGACGCATAGGTGCAGTGTCATTGCATTCCTCTTTGAGACAGTTTGCATTTCAGTTGTATTGTGTTTGGTTCAATCTTGTACCACTTGTGTCTGCACTATGCCTGGTTCAGGTTGAAGTGTTGTTTTATTTAGCCTTGTAGTTCATGTGTACATGAATATGTACTTGTTTATTTGATTTTTCATTTGCTTCTATACTTCATGTAGAGGCTGCACTTGATCTGACCACTGTTTCTATACTGCACTGTCTATTGTTGCATTGACTTTATATATGTCGTTGATAAAAACTACTACTTGATGCTTGCATATCATGACTGCACAGTTCGCTTTATATTTAGGTTGCTGCACCATGTTGTTTGCCATGGATATTGTGTTCATGCATTCGTTGTGTCATGTCTTTGGTGTGTTTCACTGTCATGTGTATATATGTGCACTTGTTTGGTTCATTTGGTTACAGTATTGTGGTTTGTTTGTCTCGAATGTACTTGTTATGTGCAAGTCAACTTTGCATATATAATATATGCATTGATCTTGACTTGATTTCATGTTGCATGTATGCACCTGCATTTCCGTTGCATTGTTGTTTATTTTTCTTGGCCATTCACTTGTAAAGGCTGCTGCTCCTTCGACCCCCGGTGCATTGAACTTGTATATGGTTGTATCCATATTTGTACCTTATTTTGATTGGACTGTCCAGCCTTTCACTTGAGACTGTATGTAGCTTGTGTGGCCTTTGTTTCACTTGAGAATTATTTCCATTTTGAATTTCACCTGTGTTGAATCCAGCCTAAAGCTCGGGTTTGACCTTGTGCTGATAATGTGACATTATTATTATTGCGCTTAAGTTGAACCCGACTTTTGATTTGGGTTTGACCTTGCGCTACTTGTCCCTGTAACTTTATCAAGTGTATATCGGTATGCACGGCCTTGTGGCATGTACAGTAATACACCATGCATGTCACAAGCTGTTCGTGTATGATGAATCCAAATTAAATGATGACGAACAACCCAAATAACTGAGGCAAGTATTATTTTAAAAATTACATTTTCTTTTACACTACAAAATATTTTCTTTTCAATTTTACTGCGTCAGCATTTATTTTTGCAGATTGCTCAGATGTTGGATTCAGTGTGGAATAAAGTTGAAGATAAATACGAGTGAATGACCGATATGTTGTAAGGACAATTATGTAAATTGAAATATGATGTAATCAAATTTGTATTGTAATTGAAATTGTATATATATAGTGAGAGCTTGAATTTGTACTATAGAAAATTGTAATAAATATTTGTTTGAATAAAATATCTGTTTGAATTCAAATTCTATGTTATTTATTTTATTCAGCAAATATTTATTTAATTATGTGAAAAATATAATAGTACATTAACAAATACATTTAAATGAATATATATATGTTTATTATCATCAAAAAAAATCATATACTCGCATATTCAATACCTATGAACATTCAATCAAGCATAAAATCCTCCTTCCATACAACCCAAGCACAAGCCCAAGCTCTTCCTTCCCATCAATGCTTACAGCCATAGCCCCCCTCCTCCATCGCCATAAATGCTCACGGCCAATGAAGGATTTCCCTTTTGATCCATCATTTATTTAACCTTGACTTGATAATATAAGTTGTCATGTTGTATTAAGGATATAGAAAAGTTTGGAGGAGAGTTGATTTGCATAGATTTCTAGAAAACTAGAGAGGAGGAAGAAGAAGATATTAATTTTTGAGTTTGTTAATTGGTAAGAAATGAAGAGAAACTTAGGTGCTTATTTATAGGCTTGAGAATGAATGGCTAAAGGCTAAGCATACCCTTCCTTAGCCACGAAGAAAAAGGACTCTAACGTGAAAATCCATGCCTTAGTACACACACATCATACTCTTACACAAACCATACTCTCCTTGATTTAGGGGTCCTTAAGTACTACTTTTACTTTTAGCAATCAATTATTAGTCTAATTAATTTTGCTTAGGATTATTTGAAGATTTAATTACTTGTTGAGTTGTTCATATGTTATCATACTAGTGTACAAATATTCAAACAACTTTTTTTAACAAAAACTTGATTCTCAACAAAACGTGTTTTGATCACAGTTTTAGTGTTTATTCAAAGTGTATATTTTTATAAACAAAATTAAAAAAATGAATTTTCTACCATTATTAATTAATTACAAAGGCGCAAATCAGGTTATTACTTAATCAATTATTCACACTACCTCAATCAATTTGAAGAGTCCTTTCCCGAACTCTCCAACCAAACAAACATAGTATACAAATGTACAAAATCTCGTACGATGTACATATGCCATCTGTATATAATATCAAATTGGCCTACCAGCTCAATCACATAGATTCCACTTCCAAACTAATTTATCTCGCTTGACTTCTCTTGTTTAAATTCTAATATGATTCCCTGATTAGGCCCTTCCATTCTCCTTTCATAGCCACATACTATGACAGAATACTTCAGAATCACATTAAAAATGTATATCAAGTGATCACAGTCAAGAATCTAGTAAAAAATCCTAACACGAACTATTGTACATCACCTCGAAATCATGAACTCGAATCCTACATCGAGAACTGTCATGCAAATAAAATGATCTACGTACACCTTATGTATTTTATTCCATTGGTTTTTTAATGATACCAATTTCTTTGCAATTCTCATTTATTTACACTAAGTCATTTCTCATATAATACTAAAATAATTAATGCACCATTTATTAAAATAATAATTAATTTTATAAACATTTCATAAAGACTTATCTACACCTATTAAATGTTTCATTAAAACAAAATTTCATTTTAAAACATCCAAGATTTAAATTCATTATCCATATAAAATCTAAATATATACATAACATTCTTTTACATTTCACTTCCTAAAATTTCAACGAAGGACCAAAATAAATTTCGATCTTATAATTGAGTCAATCTTCTAGACTTGTTTATTCATCGAGTTAGGCAAGCAGCTAGGCAGAATAAGACTCTAGTATCCAAACTCAAGACTAGATTTGTTAGTTGGCCTAATAACATTGAATGTTCTATTTAACAAGGATACTTAACAATTTTAAACTTGTTTTAACTTACTATCTTTTCAAATTAAGAGTTATAAAATTCAACATTTATAATTTTACAAAAATACATAGCTTCTATTTCTATATTAATTTGAAAATTTTCGACTGTCCAAAATCATCGAAAATTTTGTTTTATTTCCATAATTGAAAACAACAAACACCAAGCCATAGTAAGATGCATAACCAAACTACTCTAACACATATGATGCATGCATTTATAGTATAACTTAATAAAAACTTAAGAATTAAACACTTTTATTTTAAATCATTGAGATAATAATGTATACGTATATCTTTTTAGATATCAGATCATAATTTTCGAGGTTAAACCAAAATCATTATTAAAACTAAATTCCACAATATATTCTGTAAAATCAATGAAAAATATTTATATAGATCGAGTAACAACAAGACGATACAAGGGATTAAGTCCTACCAAGAAGTATCATATAACCCTTTTACTAACAAGGATAATACTTAAGAGGAGTGCTTACCAACCAAACACGTCACTTGCTAATTTTAATTCACTTTCGAGTCAGTCGATCTGGCTAACAAAAAATATTTTATTTTCCAAATTGATTCGTTGATTTTGAGAGTAATCTCGAAGTTGAACAACTATAAAAAACATCCTTTTAAAAGATAAGTCCTTTAAAATACCTTTAAATAATACTATTATTATGATAAACACCATTGTCCAAGTGGTTAATTGATTCGGCTTTGGTGCAAGAGGTCACAAGTTCGAAATTTGCTTTCGAACGTTTATTGACATGGGATATGTTGTCCCAATGATTTGTTGTATATAAAGTACCATTTCAAAAAAAATACTATTATTATTTTCCCTAAAACCTTAAAACCCATTTTCAAAAACTAGGACTAAAGTTCTTAAATTCTCAATTTAAATTCTTTTTGTTTATAAACCATATTATATTAAGTTACTTTCTTATACAAAATCATGTCATAAGTATTTATCTTTTAAATATCTTACCTTTCTTTTAAGGCTATAATAAACAACTTTTATTAAAGTTAACTTTGTAACCCGACATTAACATCAAACACCTTATCGTCAAACTATATTCACAAGGTGTTCATTTCAATGTTCTCGTGATTTCTATCTACCTAACCCATGTATCAAAAAGGTAAAATACTTATGAACTGGTTAGGCACGAAACAACAATACTCCTAAACTGGATGAGCATGATTTAAACAGACAATAAATGATAATAATTGAATTTCATCATTATTTAACAAACAAACACATCATAAATAACTAAATAAATTTTCGAAAACTATTCTTTTTATATAAAATATAATTCAAGGTAAAATTATTTCATCTACCAATTTCAAAAACAATATCGTGTTGCCTTGTATTGTTCAAGTGTTCAGGAATCCCTATCGATACCACAATGTCTCATGTGCTGACCAAAATTCATAACCAATCAACGGATCAATTAACACAACACAAAACAATTTTATGGCACTAACAAATATGCACTCTCATATATAAATATAGTCAACTCATAATAGGGCATTTTATTACCTTATCTGTTAAAGAGTTATACCCTACCAAAGGCATGGTTCTCGCTAAACCTTTAGCTCTAATACCAAGCCGTAATGATTACCTTTTCAACCCTCAAATGTTGACACTAAATACATCCATGGTAGTCGTGTGTCGAATGCTTAAGTACCAAAAAGACAGAAAGTTAGGGTAAAAGAAAAAAGTAATAAAGAAAACAAATAAGAAGAAGAGGAAAAAAACATCAGAATCTCATATGCGCAACGATAATATATAATATTTCAAAAAGATTTTTATGAAGGAACAATGAATTGATACAATAATGAAAGCAAACTAATCTATCATTAGCTTGCATAGTTATAATAGCCCATCCTTACAATTTATGATAAAAAACAAAGAATGCGGCGAAATTAAGAATACTATGGTAGGTAATCATCCAGCTCCTCTCCCAGAGCTCCAACAAACATCAATGAAATTTGGAAATATACACGAGCTGAACTGAACATGAAAAGAAAATAACAACCTGATCAGTCTAGTAAACCAGCCTGAGATACTCAAATCGTTTGAACTATTTAATGGTATAAAACCATTCAAAATAAAGATATCTCGTAAGATCATGCCATATATAAAAATAGACCCATTTGTAACTTTTGATGACAAAACCATTCACAAGAAAATCTAGTGATATTATAATAATTTCTAGGGAATAGCTGGAAGGCTTGCATCTCACATTCCATGATATTAGAGAAATCTAAAATTGCTAAGCTGCATTCGTCTAAATGAATTTTCCACGGAGACCTTCCTAGTAAATTTAGAACGATCTCCTATGAAAAGGATCAGAAGATACCTTTCTAAGCGTCTAATATATTTAGATAAAATATACCATAAGGAATACACAACTGGTCCAAAATTTAAACACTTTCGTGAACAACATGAACCAAGTATCAACAACTCCCTGCGCACAACATCTATAAGCATACTCTAGATAATGTTTTTGACGTACCCCCTGGGTTAGATAAACCACAAATTATGCTTTATTTAGTCACTTTCCAAATGCCATGACTATGTTCGGCATCTTTCACATGAGTTTTATCACACGAATAGAACTTGAATCCCCAAATGGATTCTAGCATCTCGAATAGATTACGAAACCACACATGGAATCTAATATCTCGAACGGATCTCGAAACCATATATGGATTCCAACATCTCAAACAAATCTCTTCCCAAAGATAAAACACATACCTCAGCCTTGAAATAGTTTTCGATAAGTAAAACACCTACCGATCCCGGTGTCTTTGAGACTAAATCGATGAATTTGGTTATACTGAACAATAATATGAATGCTTGTATAAGGGAACCAAGTCCCGTATACTTTTCATAAGCAAGTAAACACATAATAAATATTAATTCATACAAGCATGGTCAAGTCACCTAAACAACTTTTAATCCCATTTTTATTTAATAAATCTTTCATAAATAAAAACATCTTCTATTAGTAAAATTCTTTATCTAATAAGACTTATTCATTTGATTTAAGACTTCTTTCTCTTAAATTAAGACTTCTTATTAATCTAAAAACATCTTCCTTTAATTAAAACTTCTTTTAATTAAACACTTCATTAATTGAAATTCTTTTATTAATTAAAATCCACTTATCTAATTAAACTTCTTATAAATTAAAACTTACCTTATTTAAATAAATTTTATTAAATAAAAATTTAACTTATAAAACTTCTTATAAAGACTTTACTCCCTCTATAAAAGATATATACTTGTATTTTGTTATTCATGTATTTACTATTCATTTATACTATTTATGTATTTTCTATTCATTTATATTATTTGTAACAACCTGAAATTTTATCATTTTGATTTGTAAATATTTAGTTTATATTAAATATTTAATTCATGGTTTTAATAATTAAAATACCCTCATTAAATTTATAACTAATGTTAGAAATTTATTTTTGAATTTGATGTACTAAAATAGGTAGTTCAATGAAAAATAGAAAATATGAACGAAAATCGTTATTTGGATTTTCGACTTTTCATCGTCCAAAAGTTGTCCAAAGGGTTGTAAATATTTTAGTAAACATATATACTTACATATTAATAATAAAATAAGTATGGGTAGTAATATAATATGGCAAAAATGTGTTTACTTATGTAAAAGGAGGAGAAGTGACATATTTTTTCAAAAACTTAAATAAAAAGAAAAAAAAATAACGTCACGCTATCACTTTACATCATGGTACAAGGGGAGTGTAATGTACGTTGGTCATAAGGGGGAGCCTTGGCACTTACATGTGGAAGTGGAGAAAGGAGGTGGATGGTGATGATGTGGCCCAAAATGGATATGGGGTATGTACTAAAGGGCTTTTTGGTAATTTAATTGTTTCACTTTATACAAAAACAATTGCAAAATTTCTCTCATTTTTCCATTTCATTTCTTCTTTTTCAAACTTCATCCTCTTCTATCCTAAGTTCAAAATGCTTTTAACGACTTTCTTAGTTTCAAAATTTAAAAATCATGTCATTTTCTACTTTTAAAACTCTTAAAAATCATTCAAAAGCCTTTTCTTCTCTTCCAACACATTCTCCTTCTTAAAACAAGCCCACACCTCCCTTAACCACCTTAGGCCAAGCCCGCATACTCTCAAGGCTGAACCCAAATTCATTTTTCAAGGTCCAAAATCAAGTCTTTTGCATAGTAAATCCAAAATCTATGGCCTATCTAAATTGCAGTAGGGGTTTGTTGTGTTTCCGTGAGCTTTTGGTGAGTAAGCTCAGTTTTAAATTTAAAACTTTTAACTATATATGTTGCTAGTTATTGCATTGGTTGTTAGATTGAAAAATAATGTTGTGTGCATTAAATATGTGTAATTATATGTAGTGTGTGTGTATGGATCTTGGAAATATAGTTTGTATGTTAAGTGATGATGGGAAGTTATGATTTTTACTTATGTACTATAGATAAAGCATGTGTTGTAAATGTTGACTTGTGTTAGTTAATGTATGCTAAAGTGAAGTTAGCACTTAAAGTTGTTTGTTGGGACATCGAATCCCTTGTATTAAAAACTTGTTTTACTTATCTATTTTTAGAAAAGTTTTATAAAGTTTAAACTTTACTTTTATTTTCCAAATCTGTATACAAAGATACAAAGTTAGTTAAAACATAGAAGGTAATGTCGTGGGGGCTAAGTTGGTTTATAAAAACAAGTTTTAGGGTTATGGTATCCATAGTGATAGTCGCTATATATGGATGCAGTTCATAAAACGAACACCTTTGTGTAAATTAAAAGTGTTTCCTTTTAAGTATTCTTGAAAAAAGTTCTCCAAAACATATTATAAGTATTAAAGGGTATATAATACTTATTAATTAAGTAAAGGTTTGATGATTATTTAATTAACTAATAAGTTAACATAATTAGTACATAATCACTAATTAAGTGAAAGTATTTAGTACTTAACCATTAATTAAGTGAGATGATTATAATTTGTTAATAAATTAAAGATCGGTTAACTATTAATTAAAGGTTAATTATTTTATTAATTATGATTTAAGTAAATTTTAATATTAGCTATTAATTATGTAAGGGTTAATTATTATAATCAGGCAAGCTTAATTATTAATCAGGCAAGCTTAATTATTAATTAATTGTTAACTGGTTAAGATTTAATAAAGTTTTAATTGATATTTAATTATTATCAAATCAAGGTTATAACTCATTTAAGTTAATTAAATAAAGGTTTTAATTTTGATTACTTTATTTCCATGGATCGGGTTTATTTAAAAGCGGCTTTCTTTTATAAGTAAATGGGTTTGAAAAATGGAATTCTCTTTGCCTGTGTCATTAGGTAGCCAAAAAAATATGAATACTTTATTGATGAAATTTGTTTAGTAGAATAAACTATAATTTTCTATAACTTAATTAAGTAGATTATTTGGGCATCTATTTAGTAGAACATATCCCCTTTTAGCTATTATATTGATTGGATGTTGAATTGTAGGTCGGCCAATAGATAACCATACTGGGCCTACAAAAAATTCCAATCTTATTCGGTATTTAATTAATTTAAATCAAATTTAAATATTCACTGATATTACATATTAATATTTTTATATATGCACTTTACTAATACTAATGGAGTTCAAATAAATAAAATAAAACTTAACAGTTAATATTTGATAAATATTAATTAATTTATAATTATTATAATATAACTAAATCAGGTGGTATTTTGGAGTATTTATTATTACAATTGTGCGACTCAAAGGTGTAAACTCAATCGGCGACTACCTCGAACAATTCAAATATTAACATTCACACTTCACGGTAGCTTGTGAAATATTAATATTTGAATTGCTCAAATATTAATCACTGATTGAATTCACACAATCCAAAACACCACTGGATTTAATTAGTTTATAATATGTTATAAATTGATTATATTAATTAGTATTTAAAGAAGCATTCAATACTATTATATCTAACATTTTAGATGTATTTAGTAAATAAGGTAGCCTTTAGTAATGTTTTGACTGCTATTCGTTATCCATTGGTTGCGTATACAAGATTTATATATGTGTATATCGGTATACATTATCGATAAGATTTTAAACTGATTTAAATAGAGTTAATTACTATTGGATTTTGATACCCGTTTGGTCCATAATGGACCGGGTATAGGCTGGCCATAACTGAGAGGGTAAAGTGGTCTTACGACATGGGTAAGAGGATATGGTGGAAGATATTTCTACCAGATCCCCTATTTAAGTGTACCTAAGTCTCCCCTTTTCTTTTTACCTTTTTGCTCCACCTCTCCTACTCCTTGGCCTGCATTATCCTCCCCTCATTACCACTCATAGCCAAACATACATTATCCCAGATCAAATACAAAATTCATTTAACTAGTGACATTCTTAAGCTTGCACCTTTAGATAGGGTTCTAAGAGATCTAGTATATGATTTGAATTGAGTGTGAATCAAAGACTACTTCTCTTAGCTAAATTCTTAAATTTATATATATTGATTATTTTATGCCATAATCTCTTGTAGAACAGTTTTATAAGTGCAATGGTTGTCGCTTAAAATTATCCGATTTTATTTCTAACTATATTATCCATATTATTTAGTATTGTTAATTGGATATATATATATATAATCAAAAAAAATCGACCTTGCATAATATTTATTATTTATTTTACAATTTTTCTAAATATTAGAATATTTTTAAAAAAAATTACTACCTTTTAACATATATATACTGTACATATTTAAAATATTCATAAAAATACATATAAATATATCCTACTTCAAAGTAATTAACTTTTTTCTAAACTGTTTTAAATATAATATAGTTATATTTAAATTTAGCAATCATTTAAACAATGTTTACATCATTTTAATAGGTGTATGTATGTATTTATTTTTTTAAGAATAATAACTAAATTAGTTTCTATTCCTTTTTAAAAAAATATTCTAGACGAAAATAGAATTAATTATATATACTTTATTTTAATAATTATTTATTACAAAAATAAGACTTTTGTGCATTTTAAATAGTTTATTATTATAAAAATTTCAACATCATAAATATTTAGTAAAATATAAATATATTTTTAGATAATTAAAAAATATTTTTATTTGATTATTATAAATTTAACTTTGAATTTTAAAATAGTTGGCTCCATCAAAATTAGATATGTTGGATATTAAATTTAAATTCAAATTTCAACTACTTGGTTAAAGTTTTATTAAATTTACTATTATTTTAGTTTATTCTAAAATTATATAAATATTCAGATATAGATTTGAAATATGTTTTAAGATAACTATTGTATATATAAATGGCACATGTATACGTTATAAATGTAATCCTAATATTTGTATATGCATGCATTAACAATCTACGCATTATATATGTTGAAAAATGATATACACTCATAAGTATATAATGATGTGCTTGTTAATTATATAAATACTAATTATTAGATTCATTAATCGAAAAATTTATAAAAAATTGAACTGGATAATCCAGATTGGATCTAGTAATACCCATTAGAGCTTATAGGCATACTACGATCCATATATGGAATTTTTTTGAAATCTACCTATTCACTCACTATATATCGGTCCAGTTCCTATAATGGTATTAGGGCCCAAATGTTCTATGTAGTCTAGTTAGTAACTATAGGTCCAATTAATAAAGTCAACTTATCCGATGGGTGTTTAGAGCAGTAATGCATTGACTTGAAGTTGAAGAATCAAATATTCTCCCCTCCTTGGATACTGGCCTGACACAATTGGTGGAGTAAGTCCAAACGGTTGACCCAACTGTAAAGGCCCGAATTGATTTGAGTCTTGGGCTAATTTTCAAAACTTAGTTTGATAACTTAAAATATACTTTGAATTTTAAAAATTAAATTTAAAATATAAAATATAACTTTCTAAAAGTTATAAAATATTTTTCAATTTTTTTGAAATTAAATTTAATATTTTTAAAAATTAGATAATGTAGTTAATTGGGTTAGTTAAATGAATGAATAAAAGTTAATCAATAAAAGAATAAAATATAGGTATATGTATATATATTACTATAAATATAATAGTTCATTGAATTCTTCACATTTCATTGAATTCTTAATATAATATTTCAATATATATAAATATTTTAAATTATTCAAGGTAGATTAAAATAATATTTTTAATTTACTACAAATATATAATTAAAATTATTTTAATTAAATAAAATATTTAGTTAATATATAAATTTATTAATTTTTAATCAATAAAGACACACACACACACACACACATATATATCTCTATGTGTGTAAAACTATATATGTTATAGTTAAAATTCATCTTAATTTGTTTAGAATGAATAAAATAAATATTTGAATTTTAAAATAATTTAATTAATTTGTTAATTAAATTAAAAGCCATTAAATATGATTTAGTAATAATATACATTAGAATATCGTATAAGATAATTAGATTATAAACTACTATAAAAGAATTAAATTTATATAATTTTAATGTATAATATAAGTGGAACTGTAAGAAATCCAACTTTGATTTAAGGAATAAATACTTACATATTATGCATAATTGTGATTTCAGATGTGTTCAACACTTAAATCACAAGGGTATTTCATAATAAATACGTTATTCCCTTAATCGATATCAATCGAATAAACGTATATATTAAAGATTATGAATTTCTAACATAAAGAGTTTCCTCTACCATTTCTATATTAATAGATTATTTTCATGCTCTTTAATTGTTGAGAAAACTCAAGCCAAGGTTGTTATATGTATAATATTAATATAAGACTATATGAGGCAAGATACATGCTCGTATTTGTTCCTCACACTCAAGGTATGTGCATTATACTTAGGCGGTCATGAAATGGTAGGTACAATTGAATATTTTCTTTCGATTTGTTAAGAAAGCTCAAGGTCGAGATGAAATTTAGATAAAGACCATAGGTTAGGAGTCGTTATAATACAATCAATAAGGAGTTATCTATTGCTTATAAGTTCATGATTTATTGAGCAGACTCAAAGTTAGAAACCAAAGAAAGCGGGTCCTAACACTTACTATAGGAATCAAAAGGATTCTATATTTCTCTAGGAATTAATAAACATAAAAATCAAGTGGGAGCCTAATTAGAAAAATGTAACGAATACATCTAACATTTCTAATATTATAAGAACATGTGCTATATAAAATTAAAATAATATATTTTGATAAATTTGGGCAACTAATATAATTGATAAAATGTTTACAAGTTAAAATATATAAATGAGCCGAACTAAGATTGATGTAGAAATACCAACAAACTCGTTATTATTTGTCATGTTGCCAATTCAGGACCCATGCAAGTGCCAAATTATACGACTACTAAAACATTTGTTTCTTAGACTCTAAGTGTTTTTTTTCTCAAGACTGTGTATCGCTTATATAATTTTGACTTTTGAGAAATATAAGAATATGGATGTTTGATGCATATTCAGGCATAAATGTTATATGGTGAACAATCCTGGTTCGTAATGCATGAAAACTCGATGAAATTAATTTAGTCGAAACGAGCAAGTAAAGCATGATGTGGGATCATGTATTCAATTTGATTAACAACAATAGGATTTTATGGTGTTAGATGTAGAACTAGACTAAGAGCTGAAATGTTGAATTGGTAATTTAATCATTGAAATATCAATTTGATCAGTTTACAATAAGTGAAACTTATTTGATATCCTTAAATATTAAGGATGACCAAATGCACTTTTGTAAAAGAGTTTAGTGCGATCTTCCATTAAGGATTCCCCTTGAATGGTTAAACCATTAGAAAGGAAATTGAATGTGGAAGTGTGGATGTAACTTAGGCATAATTGGCAAGAAGAGAGTAAATGGTCACCTCTGCTTCATGAAGAGACATTGGAAATGAAAGTTGTATAAAATACTACTAGATATTCAATATAGGATAAGAAATGTGATTTCTATTCCAAATGCATTCTTCTTGTAGAAAATTGTTTAAAATGACAGTCGTTTCTTTGAATTTAAGATATTTGATCTGAATCTCTCGACTGTAAACTATTTACAGCAAATATTTTGGATACTTTTATTAAGTGGTTGAATGGAGCTTCATATTTCATACGTTGTTATTAGTAATAGTGGAAATAGTGGAGCAAGCTATATGATACTTACCAGTGGATGCACAAATGTACGATAGATCGTCATCGTATATATACCTGTTTAACCAAATTTTCCACAGTCTTTGAACGGACTAAAACGAGAAGATTAGACTACAAACTAATAAAGGAATGGATTCAAAAGCTGGAAAACTATTAAGGACGAAAAAAATAAAGGAACTTGACAATTTTTGGCTAAGTATTAAATATGCAAAACCACTCGTCAAAAACCTCTAATCGGGAACCTCTTATTAAAACCTACTTTCGAAATCCTTTCGTCGAAAACCTCATCAAAATCCTCTCATCACAAATCCAAAACTTAATGACTGAGAAAGTATGAAGAAAGATCGAGAAAGCAGGTAGACAAAACCTCCCACGATCAATCGAAACTAGTCAGTACTGAGAGCTTATTATCGATGTTGGGACATAGATGCTCACATCTACATACTTGAACTTGGACCTAGACTTGATATTTCATGGGCCCCTAGTTCTGCTAGACAGTTTCCCAATAAATAGAAGACCTAGAGCCACTGGAGATGGACTTTTTTTGGCATTTGATTTCTCTTCCTTCTTCTTCTTCCCTAAATACTCCAAAACTCCCAAATCCGAGATTCACTAGATTATGGTCGGAGTTGTGTCATAATCATAGTATTATAGAGAGGATCAATCAAATGAAAAGATTTAAAAGGATGTAAGCTAGAATATTTGCTGGACTACTATAAAAAATTATGTCTTTTCTACTTCTTTCATGTTTATTTCATTAAAGCTATACATTTTTTGTGATTGCAATTGCTTATGGGGTGTTTGTGCCTTTTTGGTGCAAATAATACCATGTATTATTAATGAAATAATAAGTATTTTCAGTATTGATTGAAAATAGACATAATTTCAATTTAATAAGAATATAATGGGTATTCATTATATGGTAAATTTATCCTAATCATGGTTATCTGTTTACATAACCAAAGTGATGCGTTGGTTATAGATGATACCAAAGTATCTAAAATTTTACAATTGTTTTGGAATTATAGACTAAGATATATATATTCGCAAAATAATTCTTTAATCATATGATTATGAATCTTACGATATCGGTGAATGTATCTCAAATGATTAAGGACAAGGCACCCGTTCAGTGAAATTGACAGAAGAGTTGGTCGACTCTTCAGATTATACATATGGCTATATGCAGTTCAAAGTCTAATAGTACCAAAAATGGATCCATTTACTTTGTTAAAATTCATAAATGAATTATCATAGAAATGAACGTATGTATTTAATACATAAGTGGTGTATTTATCATGGGTTAATTGAATATAAATGGAAGTAGAAAACATAATATGCAAGTGAAATAAAAGAATTCAGTTTGATCAAATACTCGAGTATATTGGAAAAAGGTTCCAAACCTACTCAAAATTGAATAAGATTGGATCGCAAAAGCGACTCCTCCTTATGATACAAAATATGTATCGGTAAGGTGTAACCAGACTTTGTTGGACAAAGCACTTATCGATGATGAGTGAAGTTGAGCTAACTTATTTCTGTAAGGATGTGCACTTAAGACTAAGTATATAAGATTAAATTTTATTTCATTTAAAGCATAATTTATGGGATCATATTAGATAAGAGTTGATAAGAAACCCTAACATATCCTAGATCAAGGGGTTGATCGATTGTGTGAGTCGAGAGGTTGCACATAATACTTGCTCCTAAGGTATCTTATGTGAACCACCCCAAAAGAGTTTGGGACCAACACACATTGGTTGACTAATTTATGGTATGAACAAAAGTAACGTAAACTCAAAATTGAGTTAGTTTTATACATAAAGAAGTTCATAAAAATTTTCTGAATGCTTGTTCTGTCATACCGAGGAACATTTTCTATTTCAATAAATACCAATTTCATGATGAAGGATTTTATTTAATAAATTATTGATAGTAAAATGGATATGGATTTGATCCAAAGATATAAAAAATTACCTAAGATGAAATAAAATTAACCAAGCCAAAATAGAGTGCAGTCATTAAAATGTCGAATAAGAACTCTCGCATATTAAAGAGAAACTACTAGTTCCTTATCAATGCCAAGAAAAGAATTTCTTCAATTATCAATCAGTCATGAAGCATATAGACTCTGCCACATGGCATTATATGCAAATCCGAAATGAATTCTAAGTACGTTTTCTAAATATGATTTTTATAGTTGTACCAAGAGGATATGATCGATTGGCCATAAATGTGTTTTCAAGGAGAAGTCACAATGATATTGGAATGTAGTATGCAACACTGATGAAAATAGCATTTTAAGTTTCAACTATTGAAATTAGCATATCAGATTCAACATTCAACATGCTTAGATTATTAGGATTTTACTTGTACATTATCGCTCGATATAATTTTGAGTTTTGGTACATATATGTTGAAGTAGAAATTTTGAATAGCGAATTGGATTATGCTATCTGAACATAACAACCAAAATGTCTCGAATTTAGTGGGAGTGATATAGAGTTTGCGCATTTCAAATAGGACCCAAGAACTTATACATAAGTGTCATTCGACAAGCATTAGAATTAATCAGTTACTATGATAGAGAAATCAAACATTTTGACTTTTAGTCAAAATACAAAGGAAGCGTGTGTCTGTAAGAAATTATATTAAAAGGTGCTTAGATATTTCTAAACATAAATAAGCAGCATGTTATTGATTGTTTATCACGTACCTATGTTAAAAAATAGTCAATAGTTTGGTTGCTTAATGTTATATATAGGATTTGAAATGACATCTTTATAATTAGTATAAAAAGATGTCAGGATTATCCAAATGATATACAATGACACCATATTAAATTTTTAAATATGGATTATATAAGAGGGATTTCCTATGCATTGGCAATAGAGTTTATCATATATGCTATGTTGTCTACTATATTGTATTTCTCTTATGTATAAGATACATTGAGCTAATATCGAATCCGAATTAAGATCACAAAATTGTAGTTATGTGTATCCTCTTATTGACAATTATTTTATTTATAGAACCAACGAACACCTTATGAAGGAGTGTTTCGATTCGAACCTCGTAAGTGTTACGAAATATAGTATGTTAATCCTAATTCGTGTCCAACCTTAGTAAAAGAGCTTTGAGTTGGAAATGTTCCAAACGAAGGGTTATGGCCAGTTCAATAAAAAGTTAAGTACATTGCCTTTGATAGCACTACATCAAAAGATGTGTATGTATTGTACAAATTTATAACTTAGCTATGGGTGATTTCAAACATTGAGAATCCCAACATTGTTATGCAACAATCTAGTGGTACAGAATGCAAAGTAATCCTATGGCTGAAGTAGTCAAGTCATATACTCTGAAAGGTTCAACATGATAAAGTCAGTTTATCAATGCAGAGGGGTGTTAACCAACATAGTAGATAATTAAAACAATATAGCATAGTTTTTTACCAAGAGACTAATTCGAACAGCTTGCAGAAAATGAATCGAAGGAATGGGATTATGATTCCATAATCCACCCCAAGTACAAGTGAGAGATTGAGAAAGTTAGTGGTATACCCTAAAGGAAATTACTTAATTTGTTACATATATCCGACTCTATAAACAATCATATTTGTAATAAAGGTATTTTATTTTTGTTATATAGTTTCGCATATTTTGATATAATTAAGTAATTAATTTAAAGTATATTAATTATAAAATTCATCAAATAATGTGATATGTGATAATTGTTACAAAAAGTTGTAATAATGTGAAAATGGTTACAATATGGAATAACATATCATTTCAAATGTTCCTTGTCAAAATTATTTAAGAAAGGATGTAAATACATCCATTAAGGCTAAAGGATCCAACACTCTCCAAATGTTGGGCAATATATTACTAACAGCTGCTGGGTGCACCAAAGGGTTGTGCGCTCATAATTATTGAGTAACTATGGAATATCCACTTGAAAGTTTCCAAATTATTAACAACTAGGTGAAATAGAAAATCTAAAAGTAATCATATTACATTGTTCTCTTGACTGGAGAATACCATTGAGCTTCAATGTAGATGCTCCACTTTGATTATAGTAATTCATAGAAAAACATTCATCGAGCGACTATAGGCGGGCTCGAGTTGAAGTGTAGGAAATGAAACACTATTTGGTAGGAAATTCATCTTCTCGATTGTATGAGATTAGTATCATGGTAAAATTTAGTCAACTCAAAGTCCAAATCTCCGGCCAAAGTAGTAGAGTTAATAATAAATGTTATTACTGAACCAAAATCTTCGGTTAGTATCATGATACTATAATTTTACCAAAGCCAAAATTTATAAATCCTAAAGTGATATTGTATTAACGAAGGAAATTGGTTTTACTAATTGTTACTAATATATACCAATTAAAAACGTAAACGGAATTTTATCGATAAGATCTATACACGATGAGTTTGGCCAAACTATCACATCATTAGCTAAGGTGACTTGTGAAGATTAATATGTGAATTATTTAAATATTAATCACCAACTGAATTCACCTATGTTACTGCAAGAAAGTTTGTTATTAATAACACTACAAGATAACACATTATTCTAAAGACTTTTTCTATTTTTTTTATTTTAATTTAATAGTTTTATTCTATAACATATAACACTTTGCTAAAAAGCATCCCCAAATAAATCACCCTGATTCCTAATATTCTATCTCTTTCCGAACCCGATCGTAACACTTTGCTTCGCCCATTTTTAGTTTTATTCCAAATTCAAATCAAAACCTAAAAAGTAATCTAGAACTCTAAACTGAAATTATAAACATTCTCAATCTTTAATGCCTCTCAAAATGCTCTAAATTCCATGTTGAGTTGAGTCATAGAAGTCGGGCTATTATGCATGTAATTCGATATGAGGTGCATATGTGGAACCTTAAATCGATTTGAGGTGCGCAGAGTTCAATTTTGTTCTTCCACTTTCATTGTGCACAGTCATTCTGTTTCGATTTTGTTTCAATCTTTTTTTCACATATCTTTATTAAGGATTATTTAATAGGCAGAACTAATTGATGAGATAAGTGAAAATATCTTTATTTGGTTTGTGGTCCTCTCATCGAAACATTTGGATTTCTTAAAAGAATTGGAGATTGGAAAAAATAGAATCAATTTAACAAAACTTTCTAAGAAGTTGACATTTTTCTTTTTTGTATACATGTTAATTGGATTTGTATTTTAGTTAACGCAAGCTAAGCCTCCAGCTAAATTAATGCTTTGACATAAAAAGGGTAGATTAGTACTTATTTATTCGGTTTGATGGATATTTGTATAGCATTAATTTGTATGTCTATTGAATTGAATTTTTAATATTATTTGGGTGAAGAAGAAAGAAGTTAGGCTAAAGTCCCCGTTTTGAATATCTAGAATTTTGCAAACTTATTAATGCATCAAAATCTCAAGCACAAACCAATAAGCTACAACTACCAATCTTAGATCATAAACTCAATAATTCCATTAAGAATCTATTTAGTTAACTAAACTCAAATTAATCAGTTTATTGTTTGATCCAAAGTATTCATCTCACATTATGGTTCAATGTTTAAACTCTTATAAATAAAATGCCAAACTATAATTATAAGTACTTACTAAAAATAGGACAACACATAATGAGATGAATGAAAAGAGATACATGTTGAGCACGATCAAGTAGGAAATCAATAAAATTAAATATTCTATATTATATAAACAAGCCATTAATTGTCATCCATTCAAATGGCTACTAAACAACCAAACGTAAACCTGACAATAAAGCAGTAATTTTGCTTCTATTTTTTTAGCAACCATTTATCTATTATACAAATACAAAATGGAAAAATGATTTGGCTTGATAAAAAAGACATTGAAATGAAATACACTATGGAATTGAATCTTTATGTTGTTCTTTAAACACAAATTGACATCGCACAATTTACTTCTAAAAAACATGCAGATACAAATTATTAATATTACTTTAAATGTAATATGCTTTCAAAACATATGCTTTTTATGGAAAATATTACAATGTATTCTTTCACCTTTCTCTAAAATTTAGCTGACCCTTTTGTGTAATCGTTTTATGATTGAATTTTCTGAATTCCTAATTATCTTGATCGTTATGCATATGCTTTAAATTCTAGAAACTTAATTATTTCCACATTATATATGTCGATGGAAAAGGAGTGGGTTCATTTACATATGTAACTAGATAATACAATATTTTAAACCTTGTTTAATTTCAAAAATAAAAGCTATTTGATATTAAAAATCAATATTTATGTCATTTTTATTTTTTTGTTTGAAAACTACTATGGAATACTGGCAAGGGATTAGATATTTTGTGGATATTGCAAAATAAATTTAAGAAATGCAGGGAAGCTTTCATATGTTTGCTTAAATTGCCAAAATCTTAGTCGACATCATGATGACGCTATCATTGAACATTTAATTATAAGGGGATGGATACTACGTAGAAAAGCAGCAGCATGTTGTACAATTGCAGTGGACAATTATATGTAGGCAAATAAATGAAGTTGGATAATTCATATGACTTACTTAAAGCCATTCAGTATGAAGATTAAGTTTTTTGAATCATACTGTTTTCTGATGATAAAGAAAATGAGGATGTGCGAAAACATGAGGTTGATTTACCTAAGAATTTTAAAGATGTAGAAATCTCATTGTATCTGAATTACATAGATCAAACCAAGCTATCCACCACCACTACATTGTGTACAATCTTAAATGTGAGGTCGGATATCTGACAATTGTATTAATAATATTTTGAATATGCTACAGCGGTTGTTGCTGAAGAATAATGTACGTCCTAATACTTTATATAATTGAAGAAATTCCTTAAAGTATTTGGCATAGGATTTGAAAAGATTCGTGCTTGTAGAAATAATAGTTTCCTTTCCAGAATAGAGTACCAAGATTTGGATAGTTGTCCAAAATGGAACTCTTTGAGATAGAAGATGAATGAGGACACAATGAAGATTATGCTAGATGTTCCAATTAAAGTGTTGAGATACTTTTTAATCATTCCAAGAGTTAGGAGAATGTATAAATCTCAAACAATGACGGTATACCTAAGCATTTCAATATTAAAAGTAGTGATGAAAAAATGTGTCGTCTTGTAGGTCCTATTACATGGAATGTACTGACGAGAGGTGGATATCATTTCATCCGATCTATGCATTCCCAGACATGGTCTTGCTACATATAGGGTCAATCCATTTGCCTCATTGAGCTCCAAACATAGTTGTTTCCCAGTAATGCTTATGACATATAATGCCTTGCCAATGTTGTGTATGAAGAAGGAAAATAGTATGCTAACATTACTATTCCTTGTCCCAAGCAACCTGAAAACAATACTGATGTAAATTTAGCACCATCGGCAGAAGACTTGAATCATTTATGGTATAATGGAACTGACATTTATGATGCATTTAGTAGAACAATTTTAAATTTAAGAGCAATTTCAATATGGATAATAACCGACTTTCTGGCCCATGGAAATATTGGAGGATGTGTGTAAAAGGCAAAAAAGCTTGACAATTATACAGTGTCAATACTCATCATCGAGGGATGAATCGTAATCAAAAGAGTGTTTTTATGGGACATAAAGATTCCAATATCCTTCACATCCATGAAGGAAAAAAAACTTGGTTTGATAACACCATAAGGAAAGGTAACTTTGCCGCCTTTCACTTCCAATGTGGGATGGTTGTCAAATGAAAGAAAAGAAGTAAAAAGAGAGAAAGAACAGAAGAAAATAGAAAGAAGCATCGATCAATCATATAAACTATCGTATATCTTATAGTGAATCGGATAAAATATAATAGTCATCACATATATAAAATAGGCGAGACATACTACAAAAACCATAAAATTCGAGTACACATGCTCATACGATTACAAAACAGTAATAGTGTTTACATAACTGATAAATAAACTCAACCGATAAATTGCCCATAATAATAGTAAGTTAAACACTGCCAAGGCTCCACAGTGTCATATAGTGGTATATGCAATAACAAACTCAAATATATGTATGAGTAAATGTTACCTCTTGCTAGTCCATTTGTAGAACTCTATATGCCATCCATATCTGTTCTCTGGTCTACTCATTTAAGAGTACCCGAGATAATAAAAAGCAAATCATAAAACCTCATGTCAAACAACGGTCTGGTATGAACAATAATAATAAAAAAATACTATAAAATCGATATAGTATATGCAACAGAGGGTATACGAATCATACCTGACATGTCCCTTCAACATAAAAGTTAGGACATAATGCCAATAATTTGCTACTCTACAATCTCATAACGGGGTACTCCATACTATGTTAATTATCAGGGTGCCTAAGTATACCTATCCATAATACCTACATCATGTGACATCCCTAGAATGATAGGTGACTAGTCAAGAAACCATAATAAATATAACATCCGTTAAACAATACTAACTGTCACTCAATGTGCTCTGGATATATGATAACTCATATAACTTCCTTACTGCCAGAGACTAATGGAAATCCTAGTTTTCAGTTGTACTCTCGTATAATGTAGCCCAAAACTAGATACATATCTCATAGCCAAAAGCTAGAACTTGACCCAAAGCCACTGGCCCAGGGTATAAAGATCCACTTAACTGATCAGCGGCCCCACTCATAATACCTCTACTTCGAGTACAATAGAAAACACTCCGAGTATTAACAAATCCTTAGCACATGCACATCCATCCGAGCCCTCCTTTTTGCTCAGTTCGAATTTGATCCCTTCATTTGCTCAATCTAGTTTCCATTATTCCTAAAGAACCCTTCCACATTCCTCCATCTGCAGATCCCTCCAATATCATGCCACTATCTTTGGCATTTACTTCTTACATGAGTCATAAACCAAAGATACAAAGCTTCTACCATGTTGTTACATCGCTATCAAACCTAAAGCAAACGAGCCAACACCTCCATCATGACTAATAGAGTCCTAAAACTATGAACCTCGAAACCTAACTCCATATACTATCGAATAACCATCCGAATACCAAAACTGCCATGTCGAGGCGTTGCATCATCGCCTCATCATCGAAAATGCTCGCCATAAAGCAATAATATCACGATCCCTAGTCGGTCACATTAACCAACCAACATACCACGCTCCTTAAAACCTCCTCACCATCCATGTCAAAGATCAACCAAATCGCCAATCATCTATAGTGATGGGCACTGACCATTATACAGTGGTCAATACCAACCACTTTGGTCATGTACTTAGCCAAAAATGAATATGTACAAACCAAAAGAAAATGTCTGGGTCCATCCTAAAGTCTAATTCTGTCCAAATCCATCGTCTTCCACCTTCAGATCAGTCGGCGTGTATCCTAACACTCTTTTACGACTTATCCCGTTCATTGTGTTTTCGATCAACGTGTGTGAAACCCTAACGCATCGAATATTCCTTAATTCTCAATCACTAATAAATCAGCGTTTTCAACCAAAAACAAGCAAACAAGCATACATGCAACCAACAAGCATACATACATCCGATATAGTATGCACACATGTATAATGAATCTATATCAACAAATGGGCGAATTCATATCAAAATACCTAAATCTAGTAATTCCCTAAACATAAAATATCAATGGGAAAAATGTAATATCTGATATAAAACCATTTTAAAATACTTTTGTATTCTTTTACAAAAACCAAGTATGTATTTAAGTATAATAAAATCACATTTAAAATTAGAAACCATTTCAAAATGTCATCTTAATACTTTACTAAGAATCATAGTATGGTGAGAAATATCACTCGATTCAACAAAAGCTATCCAAACTAACGCCAAGGTGTAGAGCTCTTCATCACGAGTGCAACATAAGAAACAGCATCCAAACCGGACTTCGTATGCAAAAGATAAGAATCACATAAGAATCGATATTAATTAAATAATTAATTTACTTAATTACTAATTATTCAACCACTAACCTCTCACCCTAAATCAACAATTCCTCTTTCCTATACATGTGCTCGTACATGCATAAGCAAATCCACCATGCTCCCCACCTTCTCTCTTTCCTATCTCGGCCGTTACTCAATGAAATCTCAATCTGTCTTCCCCAACGTGTTCCATTATGCAATCTCTCTGCCATGCACTCGAAAATATCAAGCTTGACCACCTATTGATCATCGCAACCTGATGGTGCGTGTCACGACAAAAAATATGTCGCACTCCCCGATCTCTAACCACACATCCACAAATCGACGCCATCCACTCCCCTTTGCATGAGAATCGTAATGCCGCTCTCCGATTCACCTGAATCTGCCTATAGATCCACTTAATCGAAACACTAGATTAGCCCAAGAATGTCAAAGTGGCCAACCATAGCCGCACCTTAGATCGAGCACATGGATTCGAAGCTCTCCTCGCTCCAATCTCAAGGAGTCTGGTGTCGTAATTTATTATTGAGCGGATCTCACAATTTTTATTTTTTAATGAAATTAGAAGGAGAGGCCATTATTTACAACGAGTGAATGTAACAATAAAAATGAAAAATGAGAGGAGGGAAGGAATTGGTGATCTATATGAATACAAAATTTAATTTATTTAAATTCTCATATAAATTGTCGTACGTTTCAAGCTTGTACGATCAAACGACGCATTTGATTACGACGAAATCCTTCTACATACGTGACCTCATTTTTTCGATTCGAATGGTATAATTCTCGTTGCTATCTGATATTGCACCCCAAAATGATAATTTTGTGCATTTCAAAATCGTTTTGGCCATTTGATCGTCCGATCTCCAAATATAGTGGTGCTTATACTCATTTTAATTCGCAAAGTCGATCCGGACTCAACGAAAGCGGTCTTGAGTCCTAATTCGATGTAGGATGATTTTCAAAGGAAAGAAAAGTAGTAAAAAGAGAAATAGAAGAGAAGAAAAGAGAAAGAAACATCAATGAATCACATAGTCTGTCATATATCTCACAATGCATTGATTAAAATATAATAGTTATTGCAGATATAAAACAGGCGAGATAGTAATAACTACACGTCATGGTTTTTAATCTCCTATATATCACCCGCGATCTCCTCCGAGATCTCCTTTTCACACTTAAACGAGACGAGACATCAAATCTCCTACATATCTCCCTCGACACTTATCTCGTTCGAGATATTCAAATCTCACCCGAAATATGGATCAAAATCTCAATCCGAGATATCACATGAAATTATGCTTTTTTCTTAGTTTCCATAATATTTTTTATTTTCATATTGATTCAAAAGAAACTACTCAATTCAATTATAATTTACCAACTTCTCGAACATATTCTTTACTTTTAATCTTAATGAGTCATAGTGAAAGTTTCACTTCTTTATTATGTTCAAATAAAGGAATATTATTCAATCATTACCAAATCAATTAAGCTAATCAAGGTACCACTCTTCTAAAAATATTTCTTTTTTTCCATATAAATCAAGTATGTTACCATTTTTAGTTTTACTAAGAAAGTTATAACCGCTAAATAAATTTTTGTTACATCAATTTTAGACACATAAGTACATCCGAGATATTCTCGAGATGCATTGTAAGACCCGGGATGTCAATCCGAGATGTACCCCTGATATGTACTCACCTCGTCCGAGATCTCCTCCTATAAAAGATAACTTGTATAAAAATTTCGAGACGAAACGTGACCCTAATCCGATATTTAAAACCTTGCAGTGCATGTATCAAAAAAATAAGAGTACACAGGCTCATACAATTACACAACAGTAATAGAGTTTGTACAACCGATAAACTATCTCTAATAATAGTAAATCAAACACTATCAAGGCTCTACGGTGTCATACAATCGAATATGCAATAATAAACTCAAATGTAAGTATGAGTAAACATCACTTCCTGCTAGTCAATCTGCAGGATTCCATATGCTATCCACCTATTCTCTAATCTACTCATTTAAGAGTACCCGAGATAATAAGAAGCAAATCATAAAATCTTGAGTCAAACAATAGTCAGATGTAAGCTATAACAATCTCAAAATACTATAAAAGTCAATATAGTATATGAAACAAAGAGTATATGAATCAAAACTGACCTATCCCTGAAACCAAAGAGTTAGCACATAATATTAATAATGCTACTCTACAACCTCATAAAGGAGTACTCTACACTAAGTAAACTATCGGGGTACCTAGGTATCCCAATCTACAGTACCTACATCATGTGACATCCTTAGAGTGACGGGTGGCTAGTGAAGCAACCACAAAAAACATAATATCCATCAAACAATATTAAAATGTGCTCTGGATATATGATAACTCTATGTCCTCCTTACTGCTAGGTACTAATAGAAATCATGCTTTTCAGTTGTACTCTCGTATCATGTAGCCCAAAGCTTGACATATTTCTCATAGCCCAAAACTAGAAACTAGACCCAAAGCCACTTGTGCAGGGTATAATAGATCCACTCAACTGATTCATGGGCTTCCCCACTCGTAATACCCCTGCTTCGAGTACAACAGAAAACATTCCGAGTATTAACGATCCCTTGACATATGTATATCCATCTGAGCCCTCCTTTTTTCTTAATTCGGATCTAAGCCTTACTTGCTCAGTCCAATTTCAATTATTCTCAAGGAATCCTTCCACATTCCTCCACTCCATAGTTCCCCCTAATATCGAGCCACTATCTTCGGTACCTACTCCCTACATGAGTCACAAACCAAAGTTACACAACTTTTATCATGTTGTTACATCATCATCAAACCTAAAGTGAATGAGCCAACAACTCCAGCACTGTCGAGTAACCATCCGAAGTACCAAAACTATCTTCTTGAAGCGTTACATCATTGTCTCACCATTGAAATTGCTCGTCTTTGAACATTAACATCAAGACCCAAAGTCGGTCGTAACCATCATATGACGCTCCTCGAAGCCTCCTCATCGTCCATGTCAAAGATCGACCAATCGCCTATATTAATGGGCATTGACCATTATACAATGGTCAATACCAACCATGTACTTAGCCAAAAATGGATAAGTACAAACCAAATGGAAACGTCTGGGTCCATCTCGAAGCTCGAAGCCCGTCCAAATTCATTGTCTTCCACCTTCAGATCAGTTGGCTTGTATCCTAACACTCTTCTACAACTTATCCCATTCATTGTGTTTTCAATCAACGTGTGTAAAACCGTAACACATGAAATATCCTTAACGCTCAATCCTCGATAAATCGCCATTTCCAACTAATAACAAGAAAACGCAACCAACAAGTATACGTACATCCAATATGGTATACACACAACATGTATAATGCATCATCAACCAATAGGGGAATTCATATCAAAAATAGCCCAAATTTAGTAATTTCCTAAAAATAGCACGTCAATGGAAAAAATGTGATATCCGATATAGAATTATTTTAAAATGATTTCATTTTCTTTTATAAAAATCGAGTGGTGTTTAAGTTATAATAAAATTACGTTTAAAGTTAGAAACAATTTAAAAAGTCGTTTTAATATTCTACTAACATTCATAGTATGGTGAGAGACAATTTCACTCACCTCAACAAAAGTTGTCCAAACAAATGTTAAGGCATAGACTCTCCATCATAAGCTTAACGCGAGAAATCGCATCCAAAACAGACCTTGTATGAAAAATATAAGAATTATATGAGAATCAAATTTAATTAAATAATTAGTTTACTTGGTTGTCAATTAATCAACCACTAACCTTTCTCCCCCAAATCAATAACTCATCTTCCCTGTACATATGCTCATACAAGCACAAGCAAACCACCATGCTACATACCTTTCTTTTCCCTATCTTGGTAATTACTTAATGAAATCTTGAACCATCTTTACCATGTGTTCCATTATGCGGTCTCTCCATCACAAATTTGACAACATCAAGCTCAAACACTTATTTATCATAGCTACCGAATAGTTCGCAACACGACCAAAATAATGTCGCACTGCATAACCTCCAGCCGCACATCCCCAAATCGAAATCAACTACTCCTCTTCGCATGAGAATTGTAATGTCACTCTCCAATTCGCCTAAATCTGCCAATAGCTCACCTTAATCAAAACCCTGATTAGCCTAAGAACGTCGACCTAGGCAAACACAACTGTACCTTAGATTGAGCACATGGATTCGAAGCTCTTCTTGCTATGATCTCAACAAGTCTGGTGTTGTAATTTATTGTATTTCACTATTTTGATTTTTGAATGAAATTAGGGGGAGAGACCATTCTTTACAGAGAATGAATAGAACAATAAAATAAAAAATGAGAGGAGGGAAGGATTTATTGATTAATATATTAATATAATATTTAATTTATTTGAATTCTCAAGTAAATCATCATACTTTCAAGTTCGTATGATCATATGACACGCCCTATTGCAACAAAACTCATTTGCGTACATCGCCTTGTTTTTCTAGTCCCAATGGTATAAATCTCATCGTTATCTAATACTACGCCCACGATGATAACTTTATGCATTGTAAGATTGTTTTGACAATCGGATCATCCGATCTTCAAATATGGTTATGCTTATACTCATTCTAAGCCGCAACGTTGACTCAGACTCAATGGAAGTAGTCTCGAGTACTGATTCGATCGTACGCATATTTTTTTGGTTCGTCAATTAATTAACAATTCAATATTTAAATAAATTACTTAAATATCCTATTATTGAAAATACTGTTATTACAGTAACATACAAAGAATTCTAATAGGAAGAATCATTCACTTACTTTGAAAGGCTTTCCAAATGTTTTTGGAAAAGATAGGAAGAAAGAAACAAAAAAGCGGAAGTGTAAGAAGAAGTTAAATTTTGAGTCGAGTAAAGTAGTAACCACAATAAAAAATATGAGGGTGATAGGAAAAATTAGCTATTGATATGGGATAAAAGATCAATCACCTTTGATTTTCCATATCGGGTGGTTAGTATTTAAATTATATTTTCTCTCATTGACCTAACTATAATTATTTTATCCCATTGAAGTATTATATTGTTGATATTTGTATGAACTTCCTTGCGACATAATTTAGATGTAGTGTATGTTGAGCACATTGTTGCATGATAATAAATCGAAAGGTAGAACTAATTTTAGAAATAATTTGGAGGGTTAATGGCTTCGACAAAGTCTTTATGGACAACCTCATGGGAATGGAATTGTTATTCGAGTTGCTTGCAAGCATAGAGTGATTCGACCCGCATCGTTCAAATAGCCAACACGACTACAACGATGCACATGTTAGCCTATATGTTCCCATGACCGGTTTATTTTGTTGCCCACTAGGTTTGTTCAGCCTCTGTCTCGGGTAATAATGGCTAGCCTATGCACCTTAATTCCCTAACACCCTGACTTTCCCAATTAGCATGGCCCACAACCAGCCCAAGCCAACAGGCTCCCTTAAGGAGCAGCCCGCTCAACATAAGCACATGTATCATCCATGCATCACCTCGTAGTGTCCAAAGGGAAATGATGGTACATAAGCAGCCCAGCCTATGAAGTGCTCCTCAACAATTAGATAGCCCATCCATTTAATCAAATGTCAACCAAGTCCTCCACTTCTTTTCGACCCCATATCACCTTCCCTAACCCACACCCATTAAAGCTCCTTTGCCTTTACATGAAAGGGTTTTGCCACGGATGCTTAACTGCCCCTATAGGAAGAAGCTTCGCATGCATTGTTCCCAAAAAAACTGGCATAAATGACACAACTAATCTAACAAATGTGTCACTATGTAATAACCACTCCATGTCCATTTCTACCACCAAAGAAACTCTGCTAAACAACTCCATGATCCCATGTTGCCTACCCCTGCACCAAGCATGCTAAAGGTATAGTCTTCTAACTGCCACCACTTGCACCATACTAGTTAGATAATATCTAAACTAGCATGATAATAAACCAGATGCTCCCATCGATGCCCTAGAGCAAATTTTAGGTCTTTCTTGTGTAATCTCAATCATTCAAGCATAACTTCAACAACTATATATGCACTAAGACATTTATTCTAACAAGGGTTGACAAAACAAGCTCTCAAGCATTGTATTTTCCTATTATTCTCTTTTGCAATCACAACTATTGTAAGTGAACCTAAGTAATAAGAAATTCCTCGTATTTGTTGTATATCAACTTAGATCGAGCCACTCTAAATCTTGTAGTCTTTTTCTAATTTCACATTTTACTTCCTCATTTTCATTTTAAATCAAGGTACTAGTAAGCAACCTTTGCTAATATAACTCATAGTCATGACTCCAAGATTAGCTAAATTTTTAGTTAATATTTTTATGCTAGAAGGAATGCTTTCCCTAAAAGCTCTTATCTTTCTTCATTTTTACTTCCCTATAGGCTCTTTTCACGTCTTTACCATGTCAAACCTTGATGAAAACTAAGCTGATAACTCTAATGGTCATGATACCAACAAAGCTACTAGGGCAAGTGTTGTCTGTCCTATTCGTGGACAATGCAATGACATGTGGCTTAGCATGATAAATAGCTTGACCAACATTGGATAGGTTGCCCATGATGTGAATGAACTCAAGGCTTGGGTGGATGCTTAAATTGTGAACTTCACCCCAACTGTCCCTTTGATGACTAACTGCATTGCCATTCAAACTGTTTGCCTAATGCCTATAGTGTAATGAACACTGCTCATGAGAGGGTCATTTGGAAACCCCCATTTGGGTTGCGTTATATCCCTGTAGAGAAATCCATGCTCATGTAAAAGGGTAAGAACATAATGTTCCATAACCAGAGCCTGTAGTATGCCAATAGGTCCAGTTGGACCATTACTTCCCATCAGTGGAAAGATTATCTGCATTTAATCAAGTTGAGGCCATGGATGAGGCACGGGACCATAGCTTGGAACGCCTTAATGGCAATGGGTGAGAAAGAAACCCTGAACCTAGAGATCCATTTGTTCACTACCTTTCCCATAGGGAAATGCCCAAGCATTGGTCATAAGAGAGACAGATCCACCAACCCTACGCTTCTAGAAGAAGGTCCCAACACTATCTAGAACTCATCGCTCACCTTGGACATACCATTGCCTTAGATCTTCTACACTAGTTGGACATTAGAGATTTTTCCTTGTAAGATGACTGCGCCATCAACGGTAAGTGGAGGACAATCTCCGACGGGAACTGGTAGCTCTACACCGGTAGATGCATAAAATACATCTGACCATATCACAGCTTTTTACACCATATCATAGCTGACCATATCACAACTTTAAACTCCATTACCCATGCCAGATAACTTTCCACCCATACCAAATGCTTACTTTTCCCCTCTAACCTCATCAGATTAGCATTTCGCTAGTTCCTTCATCTCCAAGCTGGCAACGAACACTCTTTGGCCCAGCTATATTCTAACTTCAAAGATCACTTCTTTGCTTCTAGAACTCGAATGATAATGGCGATTGAGCTGGGTAATATCCGATAAGGTCCCAATGAGTCCCTACGCTCATATGTTAACCGCTTCACCATGCATACTATACCTCTAAGAAATTAGAGCAAGATGCAATAGCTTCCGTGTTGACTAAGGCCCAATTACTTCTTGCTTTACAAATAATGGAAGAAAAAATATATCTAGTGAATAGATATGCTAAACTAGAGCAGGAGCTAGGGAATAGGCTAGAGTAATCACAAGAAATGGTAGTCAACTTACAACCGAAGGGATGAAGAGTCCGTAGTGAATACGATACCTTAACTAAAGAAGAGCTCGCCTCAAGAGTCGACTCGTGCAAGGGGAGCGGACAGGAATAGCTCAGCAGTCGCATTATATTTAAAGATGGGGTACCAATTGTGAATGTCGAAGGGGCCATAAAAACAACCGGCCTCTTCTTTAATAAACTTCCTATAAAAATGAGGGTGCAAGAGGTCGATCTCTCCGAGAGTGACGACGAGAGTAGGAAAGGTAACAAGGATGATGTCCACGATGACAACAATCGCTGAAGGAATGGTTAGTATGAAATATTAAGAAACACACTGAAGATAATTCGCCCTTCAAAACCAAGTGTGCTAATTATGCAACTTTAAATTGCGATATGGAAATGATATATTTTTCCATGTGCAACCGTGCGTCGTTTCAACGGCCACCTCTTTCTCGAATCGGGCGAAGGGAGGATCTTAGGGGCAATGGAAAATATTATGAGTTCCACTAGTTCAATGACCAGTCCAATAATGATTGTCGGTACCTTAAAGATGAGATAAAGCAGTTAATCTATGAAGGCATATTAGTTCATTATGTGGGGCAATAGGTAGAACGATGCAACCCTCGACTAAATCCACCCACATTACCCCGATGGGAAAATTACACAATGTAGCCGCAGTCGAACATAGAGATACCGTTAACTTGTGGCGGTCCGCATACGAATGGGAGTAGTAGAAGGGCACAAGCCTGGTACCGAAGAGAGCTTGCTTCTAGTGGTCAAGTATACTCAGTAGATCTCCAAGCCCAAAAGGCCCCTTGGGTCGAGAAAGATGTAGCGCTTTCGATACAAAAGATAAGAAAATGGTTTGCTTCCTCCGTCATGACCCAGTGGTCATATACATCAATATTACTTGTACCGGAGTACACTGAATTTTTAGTGATGGGGGCAGCTTTATTAACTTGATGTTCAAGGATGTTTTTGACAAAATGAAGCTTTCCACCTAGAGCCTCGCTCCATGTACTCTACCTAATAATGGATATATGGGTATTGGAATTGTACCCTTCGAAAGAACTTTGCAAATAGTCACTTTTGGGAAGGAAACTCTTACGACAAGATTTAGGTAAGATTTGTTATAGTGGACTTTCCAAATGCATATAATTTTATGATAGATAGACATGTGCTGGCAGACTTAGACACTATTGTGGCATATTAGCGGCTCATAGTGAAGTTCCCAGTCACGGAAGAGATATGATGCATCCATAGAAACTAGTAAGCCATCAAGGATTGCCACATCATGTCTTTATATCAAGTTAAGAAAGGAGGGCTCATGCTGCAACGGGAGCTAGCAACATTCAGTGGCGAACACCTAAGAGAGCATGAGACTCCTGTAATGCTCCCATTTATGTTGGGGTCATGCGCAGCCTCAAAGTCAAAGAACCCATAGTTTCCATGCCTAATAGTGACATTCCCAAGGGAACAGAAGAGCCATTCAACACTTTCGTTCTAGTTGGCTTGCCCAAAACCCAAAGGTTGAATCATTCGTAGCAACCATAATCTCCGAAAAGACCCTAAATTCAAACAATACTTCTGTCCAGCCGGTACCAGAGTGCCTTTTTGACCTAGGACATATTCCCTTGCTAGCCCGAACAAGACAAGAGAGCTCCTTGCAACATGGCATAAGCATGTTCACACCAATTGGTATGTGAGAGCATAAGACAACGCTACGTTTTCCCTTTCGATGCCAATAAACTCATCTATGAGAGTCGAGGTAGCTATAACTCTCTGGCTCATGCATAGATATCCATCACGGTCGAGGATGTTATTAAGTACATAAGATGTGTTAGACTAGTGCGATCTCAAAGAATGCGCAGAGGATAACAATAATGATCATGTAACATCCCACTATTTGAAGGCCCAAAAATAACGGCTACGGATGCTCCAGTCATCCATAGTTATTGATCATCGACGACCAAACACGGTGATAATAGATTCATTGATATATAGAAAAACATGAATATGAAAAAAAATAAACTTCAAACAGAATCACATTTCATCTCAAAATATTTCCAATTCACTACATAATCCCAATATTCGCAAATGACATTCAGAGAAAACATATTTATTACAATGTACGCCCAAGAGCGACGTATGAAGGTGCCTCTTGGATGATCAGAGTTTATACTAGCAATATAAAAACTTTGCCATTACAAACATCATAGTGGAATCAAAAGAAATGAGAACTCTAAATAGCTATCATGCCCCATGTACGTCTCCGGAAGCTTATTCGTCTTAAGAGGTACCTGAAACCTTAACTCTTAAACAAATTAATTGAGTACCCGAGAGTTTAAGGGGAAAGCATAAACTTCGAGTCAAACATAAAGCCTGGTATAAAAATAATCTACCATCTCAAATCATTTAGATATCTAGTGGGATTACACCACTTAGGGAACATGTTTCCCCTAAATAGTATCTCAAAATCTTTATAAAACCATATACTATGCACCTACATCCAAAATGGTTAAAACAATTCAAAATGGTATAATATGATGATATGCAAAACAAACGAATTAATTTTGGATTACCCATCAGCCATTCATTTTAGACTATCTATCTCAATAATACTTTCTAATGTTACCATTTAATGGGCTGACTAATAAGCGATTAAACATTTAAGGACTCCCTGTCCAATTATATAATTTTCATGGGATTACTATGAACTAATTGGTAACTCCAATACCTTACTCTTATCCTAGTTTTCATGGGTTGACTAGAATCCTATTGGTAACCCCAATATCCTTTCTTCTTACCCTAGTTTTCATGGGTTAACTAGGAAACTATTTACGTCTGTCAATATTTCATCCGAATATAATTTTCATGGGATAAATACAAACCTACTAGCTCCTGCCAGTATCCAATCATAATTTTCATGGGTTTATTATGAACATGTCTATCTGACATCTTCCTTTGTATATAGCTTTCATGGGCTAACATTGAACTTGTCTTTCTGCCATCTTCATTTATACACAGTTTTCATGGGCTAACTATGAACTTATTGGCCTCTGCCAATATATTTTCCCACACACAGTTTTCATGGGCTTACCGAGAACCCATTGGCCCCTGCCAATATCTTTCATTTATGTTTTAGCATCCTATATTCTAGTCTTTCTGACCTTTCAGATGCAATTCTACTCATTCAGTAGTTTAATCAATTTATTTTCACTGCTAAGTTAAACTAACTGGTTCTCCTACCCTTTACCCCCAAAATGTAGTTGTGGGTCCATTATAAAGTGAATATATTCATATTAGAAGAAGCAATATAACAACATAGCAATACCATTCTTATGGGTTTAAATTAAAACATAGTTAATCCCTTTAACCTATTACTTTATCGAAGACAGCTTCTTCTCAAAACCATTATTAAAACTACTTTAATATTGCCATGATTTTTTTCTTTTAAAAATAGAGTTTAGGTCATAAAACCTTTCCATGCCTTCGAAAGCCTTAAAATTTTATCTTGAAAACATTAGGCTCCTACCTTTTAATGCTTTAAAATCTACCTTTCGAAACCTTTCGAATACGTTAAAATATTAGCATTTAACTTTAGAAGCTTAGCCTCAAAACCAGTTGAAAGTAGCTCATTCCACACCAGTGGAAGTAACCCTTCCAAAATCATTAAATTACCCCTTTTGAAAGCATTGGGTTTATACTAAAAATATAATTTGGTTCAAAGTGAATATAAATGAAAGTAACTCTTTCAAAACCATCCTTTATCGTATAAAAACATTGGGGAAAACTTGATGGTGTCGGCACCATCTCTTTCGAAAGCATAAAATTGTTTGGGTAAAATAGTGGAAGGTTGGTGTCCCCTAACCCCTTTCGAACGCTATAGGAAGTGGCTTGAACTTATGAAACAAAGTATCCTTTCGGCAACTTTGATTTCTTCAACACCAACTAAAGGTTAAATAACGGCAATAGGGTATCGACTAGGTCGTAACGCCTTCTTTCAAAACATCTTTCTTAAGTAAGGAACCCAATCGAGAGAAATCTTATGTTAATGGCAACCCTTTCGAAACCTTTTAAAACATTTTTTTGAAACCAAATGCTTCAACCCTATCGAAGGCTTAAAACAAAACAAAGGCAGGCGCTTTTCTTTTAAACACAAATCAAGGTTTCGACTCCTTCAAAAGTCATGCTTTCGACACTTTACCTTTTTCCTATCAAGTGATACCTTGTGTATTGGTTTCGACTAAGATAAAGGCAGAAGCTTCTGTGTCGAAAGGTGCTTTCCTAAGTAGGCGGAACCAATTTTCTGATGTAAACCTGGTTTTTACTACTTTAAACAAACTTTTCTCTAACTAACCTGCCATGTGTCAACACTTGATTGGTTGCCATAACTTTTCCAAATTCTTTTTCAAAAATAATACTACTAATCCAGATCTAAACTAAGGCTAAATTAATCAATTAAGCCCTTTCAATTTTTGCAAAGATGTCCCTCTTTTAAAACAATTTTTTTCATAGCAAATCACTTTGGAAAAATCCCCAAAATTTACTTTGATCATGTTATCTAACATATCAAAATTTCAGACCCAAATTCTCAATATATTTTTCAAAATAAGTTATAAACCCAAATAATCATATTTTCCTTTGAAAATTCATAATAATCTTTTCATTGCCTGGAAAATTATCAAAATTGAAACCCAACTCCAAAATCATGTTTCTCATAACATAAAATTTTCCCATAGCATTTAAACAACATTAAATCTCAGTTTTGACCTAAAACCGTGCAAAAACCTTTTAAACATTCCTGTTTAAATCAAATAAATCATAAGTCAAGCATACCATCATCCAAAATATCATAAAAATGTATTTACCCTTAAATCCAAAATATATGATTTGAATCAAAATAGAGATGGAATTATCATTCACCTTGATCTAGATAAGGAGATTGGCTTGGGATTGATTTCCTCTAAGCTTGATTTTCTAGCTTTTAATTTGATTTCCTCTTTGTTAATGGACGGCCATTCCTTCTCTTTTGATTTGTGTTTTAATTTTTGAAATGACGCAAATGGGAAGAAAATAGTGGGAACGAAAATATGTAAGGGGAAGTTATGGACTGTGATTTCCAATAATACCCTAATGTAATTTGTTTAACCTAAAAACCCTTCTTAAGCCCATTAGTTAGTTTATTAGGCACAACCTCAATTAATTAATTCAAGTCTCAATCCCCTTATCACTTACATTTATATTATTCTATTTATATTATCTATTTAAATTTCTTGAATAATGTTATCAAAAATTAGAGGTGTTACAGGCTCCCCTCCTTAAAGAATTTAGTCCTCGAGATACAGTACAGATTAAATACGAGACATAGCAATCATCTGTAAAGATTCCTAACAACCATACTGTTCTACCTGAATAGGAATTATCTATATAAATTTAATATAGACATACCCTCAAAGAAATAGGAAAAATATATCGAATCTGGTCCTTTGTCTCTCAAGTACAGTCCTTCTCGTTGTCGCTTCACTGAACTTTCACCAACTTGACTATCTTGCTCCTCGATCTTTTCTCATCACTTGCTACAACCCGAACTAGTTGTCTAATAAAAGTCAAATCAGGCTCTACTACCAAGTCCTCCAACTCTATTTGAGGAATGGCAGCCTCTGGATCATGCACATACATGCGAAGAGGAGACATATGAAATACATTGTTGACACCTGCTATACTGCTCAGCAAGTCAACTCTATATGCGAGCTTTTCAATCCTTTCTACAATATAGAATGGACCAACATATCTTGGGGCCAACTTTCTCGATTTCCCAAATCATACCACATCTTTCATCGGTGATACCTTAATGAAAAACCTGTCACCCACTGAGAACTCTAGGTATTTACGCCTTTTATACGCGTAACTTTTCTGTCTGGATTGAGCTTCCTTCATCCATTCTTGGATTAACTTAATCTTCTCTGACGCCTCCCATACTAAATCTGAAACCAAGACCAATCTGTCTCTAGTCTCCAACCAACATGCAAGGGATTTGTATGGCCTTACATAAAATCTTCAAAAGGTGTCATTCCTATACTACTTTGGTAACTATTATTATAGGAAAACTGAACCAAATATAGGTGATCCTCCCAAGATACGTCGAAATCTAACACACAAGCCCTCAACAAATCTTCAAGCACCTTATTGACTCTCTCTTTCTGCATATCTGTCTGTGGGTGATATGCGGTACTCATCTTGAGTTCAGTGCCTAACACATCCTGTAGACTCTTTCAGAATTCGCTAGTGAATAAAATATCTCTATCGCTGACTATGCTACTAGGAACTCCGTGATGTCTAACTATGTTCTTTATGAACAACTTTGCCAAAACAGGTGCCATCCTGGTCAACTTTACTGGAATGAAATGGGCATGCTTGGTCAACCTGTTCACAATAACCCATATACTCTCATTTCCTCTGCTTGACCTTGGCAACTCATCTATAAAATCTATGGATATCGAATCCCTTTTTCATACTGGAATATCTTGAGGCTGAAATAACCTACTCGGCTTCTGATATTCGGCTTTCACTATTGAAAGTTTACACACTGCCTAAGCCAACTTCCCTTTTCATGCCTTCCCCATAGAAGCTCCTCTTCATATCTTGATAGATCTTGGTCCCTCCAGGATGAATCGTAAACTTGGATCAATGACACTCCTCAAGAACTTCTCTTCCCGAGTTCTCCACATATGGAACACATAACCGTCCCTTCTTTCTCAACCATCCTCTTTGGTCAAGAAAAAAATCTTTCAAATCATTAACCTCGGTTCCAACCTCAAGCCTTCTGATTCTCTTAGCTAATAATGGATCCTCCTTTGTTTTGAAGTAATTCTTTCGACCAACACTGGTCAAACTTCTAAACAGGATAACATGACAGTACTCTGATTAGAACTAGCTGTCGATCTTAATTGCACACCACAACTAGCCAAAGCTTCCAGATCCTTCCACTCTGCCAACATAGCCAACACCACATTCTGATGTCTTCTGCTAAGAGCATCTGCTACTTTATTACCTTTCCCAGGTGTATACTCTATACCAAAATCATAAAAAGCAAAAAATTCCAGCCGCCTCTACTGTCTCATATTCAATTCTTTCCAAGGGAATAAGTATCTCAAAGACTTATAATCGGTATACTACTCAAATCTCTCCCGCGAGAGATAATGCCTCCAAATCTTCGAGGCAAAAATCACTACAGCCAACTTCAAGTCATGAGTAGGATATCTTACTTTATGCGGTCTAAGCTGCCTAAATGCGTAAGCAATGACTTTACCCTTTTGCATCAACACTGCTCCAAATCCAGTCCCACACGTATCTGTGTATATTACCAACCCTTGGTTACCATTTGGAACTAATAACACTGGAGCATTGGTCAACAAATGCTTTAATTAAGGAATGCTTCCTCTTGTCTGTCAGACCAAACAAACTTCACTTCCTTCTTGGTAAGCTTAGTCAAAGGCGCTGCTATCCACGAGAAATCCTTGATGAATCTTCGGTGGTAGCTAGCAAGTCCAAGAAAACTTCTGATCTCGTTCACTATCGCCGGTCTCTTCCAATTGTTCATGGCCTCAATCTTATCTGGATCGATTGATAACCCCTTCTCTGAAACCATATGATCAAGAAACTTAACCTCTTTCTTCCAAAAATGACACTTGGAAAACTTTGCCTTTAGCTAGTTCTGCCTCAGTGTCTCTAGCACAACTCTAAGATGATCTTCATGCTCTCTCTCATCCTTGGAGTACACCAAAATGTCATCTATAAACACCAACATGAATCTATCCAAATACTCTTGGAAGACTTGATTCATCAAATCCACAAAGAAAGCAGGTGCATTTTCCAACCCGAATGGCATCAGTAACCATTCGTATGAACCACTAGTTTGAAATGCAGTCAAAAGAATGCTGTCCTCTACCACTCTTAACGGATGGAATCATATCGCCAAATCCAACTGGGAAAATACACTTGGCTCTACTCAACCGATCAAACAGATCATTTATTCTTGGCAAAGGATACTTATTATTTATTGTCCTTTCGTTTAGCTTACGATAGTCGATACACATCCTCAGTGACCCATCTGGTTTCTTCATGAATACCGCAGCCGCTCCTAAGGCAAACTTCTTGGTCTAATAAAATTCTTTCCTTCTAGATCCACTAACTACAACATCAATTCCTTCATCTTAGTCGATGCCATCCTGCTTGGTGGTCTACTCACAGGTTCAGTTCTTGGCACAAGATCTATCCGAAACTCAATAGCTTGTTTCTGTGGCAGTCCTTTGACTGGCACAAACACATCTGCAAACTCTCTTGCAATTTGAGCTTGGCTTAGCTTCTTTCCTGCTTCCATTGCACTTAACAAAGCACAACTTCTATGTCAGAATTATATACTGAGAATATAATTTGGGTATGACTATCAGGGTGTCTCAACGATATCTCCTCATCCTGGAAGAATATCCTGGCCTCATACCTTCTCAACCAATCCATACCCTAAATGATTCCAAAATCTATGAAATCGTTCACATACAAACTGCATGCAAACTTATGACCTAACAAATCGAGTTCTAACTAGTCACATCTTATTCATAGAGTTGCATACCCTCCTATTAGACTCGCAACATTTAAAGAAGCAACAAGGTATGTGGATTCTAAGCATAACCTATCAACCAAACACTGGAATATAAATGAATGTGATGTACTGGTATCAAGAATATCCTAACTGGTATACTTCGAATCAAAAATGTACCTTCCATCACAGTTTTCCCTTTATAAACTACAGCGGGTTAGCTAATGATCCAACAGCAAAAACCTTCCCCTTATCCACCCTAGCTGGCTCTAGACACTGGTTTTTGTAATGCCCAACTTGATCACAGTTAAAGGATTTCACATTCATTTTATCTGCAGCATTCTTCCCCTTTCTTGTCGGCACTCATATGCGTAATGAACCTTCTTGTCACATTTATAGTAAACCAAATTAGTCTTTGCCTTCTTGGTAGCATCCCCTTTCTTGGGTCACTTCTTCTTAAAGAATTTCCTCTTCTTTCCCTAAGGTCCATGCGATTCAAATAGCTTCTCTCTAGCTGATATAACAAGAATCTCTTCATGGAGAATGGCAATATCCACCACCACATTAGAAGGTTCTTGGATATGGGTCATGGTCATTCTAGCAAGCTCATCTGTCAGTTCTCGAATGAACCTTTCATTCCTTCTAACATCGGTGTCAACCAAAGCATATCCATACCAAGGTAGCTCATCAAACTTAGCACCGTACTCGACCACTAACATCTTTCCTTGAAATAGATCCATGAACTTCCTCATCAATACCGACTTAGCAACCTCAAACAATAACCACTGCTCAAACCTTCTCCTGAAATGAACCTATGTCAACTCTTCCTTCGAAACTCCGGCTGTCACACTATTCCAACAATGAAGTGTTGCCCTTACAACTGTCTAGAGGATAGCCTTCTCTTTTTCCCTTCATCCAAGCCTAGATTAGTACAGATCCTATCACAACTCAGTAGCCAATTCTCTACTTCAACAGTTCCAATAAAAGGTTTTCCACCCAAAATGGTGCAGTCTCTACTTAGCTTAGCATGGTTATTCCCAACTAAAGCCATAGGACTAGATCCTGCAACATTACTAGTAACAGCGGCTTACAAATGATTTTTTAACAACTATACACCATCCTTGCATCTGCTGGCAGATTTCCAGCATCTACATTGGCTTCAGCATTTTGATTAGCGTTAGCTTGTCTACCTTGATTCCTTATGGTATTAGGTTGAGCATTTCCATTGGTTGTGACGCTTCCTCCACCTAGATTTTCTCTTCTGTTTCCTGCTTCCATATCCTCTTTCTCTTAGATCTGCATACGAGCCTTAGTAAGATATAGAAGAACGGCCTAAGAAAGAGGGGAACACGTACTTATATATATATATATATATCAAATACAAGTACGTTACTATAATGTTAACCCAAACCCAAATCATGTTTTCAAATTCGTTGGATTACATTTGAAAATCTTATAGGTCTAACTTTCTTTTAAAGTTTCATAAACCTATGCTCTGATACCAACTAGTAACATCCCCCTACTTGGAGACCCAAAACTAACAGCTACGGATGGTGCAGTCATCCATAGTTATTAATCCTCGACGACCAAATACCGTGGTGTTAGATTCATTGATACATAGAAACACATGAATATGGGAAAATTTAAAATTCAAACAGAATCACATTTCATCTTAAAATATTTCCAATTCACTACATAATCCTAACATTCGCAAACCACATTCAGAAAAAAGTATATTATTAGAACATATGCTCAAGAGCGATATATGAAGAAGCATTCTTGGATGATCAGAGTATTTACTAACAATATAACAACTTTACCATTACAAACAACATAACGGAATCAAAGAAATGAGAACTCGAAATAGTGTCATGCCTCCTGCTCATATCCGGAAGCTTATTCGTCTTAAGAGGTACCTGAAAACCTCAACTCTCAAACTACTCAAAATCAATTGAGTGCCCAAGAGTTTAAGGGGAAAACATAAACTTTGAGTCAAACATAAAGCCTGGTGTGAATAATAATCTACCATCTCAAATCATTTGGATGTCTAATGAGACCACGCCACTTAGCGGTACGGGTTTCCCCTGACTAGTATATCAAACCTTTATAAAACCATATACTGTGCTTTTGCATCCTCAATGGTTAAAACAATTCAAAATAGCATAATATGATAATATGCAAAGCATATGAATTAATTCTGGATTACCCATCCCCATTCATTTTAGACTATTTATCTCAATAATAGTTTCTATGGTTGCTATTAACCTAATAGCTTTCACGGGCTGACTAATTACTGATTAAACATTTAAGGATTCCCTGTCTAATTTCATAGTTTTCATAGGATCACTATGAACCTATTGCTAACTCCAATATCTTACTCTTATCCTAGTTTTCATGGGTTGACTAGGAACCTATTAATAAACCCAATATCCTCTCTTGACTAGAAACCTATTGACATCTGTCAATGTTTCATCCGGATATAGTTTTGATGGACTAACTACAAACCTACTGGCACCTGACAGTATCCAATCATAGTTTTCATGGGCTTACTCTGAACCCGTCCATCTGACATCTTCCTTTATACATAGTTTTTGTGGGCTAACTATGAACATGTCTTTCTGACATCTTTGTCTATGCATAGTTTTCATGGCTAACTATGAACCTATTGGCCTTTGCCAATATCTTTTCGCATACACAGTTTTCATGGGCTTACTGAGAACCTATTAGCCCTTTCCAATATCTTTCACTAATATTTTAGCATCCTATATTTTGGTCTTCCTGACCTCTTGGATGTAATTCTACTCATTCAGAGTTTAATCAATTTATATTCACTATTGGGTTAACCTAACTGGTTCTCCTACCCTTTATTCCCAAATGCAGTTACAGGTCCATTATAAAGTGAATATATTCATATTAGAAGAAGCAATATAACAACATAGCAATACCACTCCTGTAGGTTTAAAATAAAACACGGTTAATCCCTTTAACCTATTTATTTATCAAAGATAGCTTCTTCTCAAAGCCATTATAAAAATTTCTATAATATTGCCATGGTTTTTACCTTTTAAAGAGAGTTTGCGTCATAAAACCTTTTGATACTTTCAAAGCCTAGCTTTCGACTTTATAGGATAGCTCCTTCAAAAGCCTTAAAATTCTATCTTCAAAACATTAGGCTCTTGCCATTTAATACTTTAAAATCTACCTTTTGAAACCTTTCAAATACATTAAAGTATTAGCTTTTAACTTTAGAAGCTTAGCTTCAAAACCATTTGAAAGTAATTATACACCAATGGAAGTAACCCTTTCGAAATCATCAAAAGTACCCCTTTCGAAAGCATTGGGTTTGTACTTAAAACATAATTGGGGTCAAAGTGAATATAGGCAAAAGCAACTCTTTGAAACCATTCTTTATCATATATAAACATTGGGGAAAACTTGATGGTATCGACACCATCTCTTTCGAAATCATAAAACATCTGGGTAAAATAGTGGAAAGTTGGTGTCGAAACCCCTTTCGAAACTATCACATTTGAAACCCCTAACCCCTTTTGAAAGCTATAAGAAGTGGCTTGAACTTATAAAACAAAGTATCCTTTCGACGGCATTGATGTCTTCAACACCATCGAAAGGTTAAATAATGGCAGTAGGGTATCGACCAGGTCGGAAACCCTTCTTTTAAAACATTCTTTCTTAAGTAAGAAACCTAGCTGAAAGCAATTTTAAGTTAATGGAAACTCTTTTGACATCTTTTTAAATCTCTTCCGAAACCAAACGCTTCGACTCTGTTGAAGGCTTAGAACAAAATAAAGGCAGGCGCTTTTCTTTTAAAAACAAACTAAGGTTTTGACTCCTTCGAAGGCTATGCTTTCGATACCTTACCTTTTGCCTATCGCCAATCCACTGCGTACCATCACAGTTATAACTTGTGTATTGATTTTGGTAGGGTAGGTTTCGACTAAGATAAAGGCAGAAGCTTCTGTGTTGGAAGGTGCTTTCCTAAGTAGGCAGAACTAATTTTCAGATGTAAACCTGGTTTTTACTACTTTAAACAAATCTTTCTCCAACTTACCTGCCATGTGTCAACACCTAATTGATTGCCCTAACTTTTCCAGATTCCTTTTCAAAAATAACTGCCATTAATCCAAATCTAAACCTCGGTAAATTTAATCAATTAATCCTTTCCACTTTTTGCAAAGAAGTTCCTTTTCTAAAACAATTTATTTTGCGTAGCAAATCACTTTGGAAAAATTTCCAAAAATTCAATTTAATCATGTTATCTAACACATCAAAAGTTCGGAGCCAAATTCTCAATAAATTATAAACCGAAATAACCATATTTTCCTTTGAAAATTCATAATAATCTTTCCATAGCTTAGAAATTTATCCAAATTGAAACCCAACTCTAAAACCATGTTTCTCATAACTTAAAATTTTCCCATGGCATTTAAAAAACATTAATTCTCGGTTTTTACCTAAAATCGTGCAAAAACTCTTTAAAATAATCTTATTTAAATCAAATAAATCATGAATCTACCATATCATCCAATGTATCATAAAAACAAATATACCCTAAATCCAAAAATATATGATTTAAATCAAAATAGAGATGGAATTATTTTTTTACCTTGATCTAGATAAGGAGATTGGATTGAGATTGATTTCCCCTAAGCTTGATTTTCAAGCTTTTAATTTGATTTCCTCTTCTTTAATGGCCGGCCTTTCCTTCTCTTTTGATTTGCATTTTAATTTTCCAAATGACATGAATGGGAAGAAAATAGTGGGAATGAAAATATATAAAGGGAAGTTATGGAGGGCAATTTCCAGTAATACCGTTATGTAATTTGCTTGAACTAAAAACCCTTCTTAAGCCCATTAGTTAGTTTATTAGGCATGGCTTTAATTAATTAATTCAAGTCTTAATCCTTTTACCGCTTACGTTTACACTATTCTATTTAATTTATCTAGTTAAATCTTTTGAATAATGTTATCAAAAATTAGGGGTGTTACAGATCCAGTCAAGTCCTATATAAGAGACTCAAACCCCAATGGTGGCTTGACTACCCCACATAAAGCAATCTCCATTGATACTGATGATCCATTAAGGTCATCAAAACAGGCATATAGTAAGCCCGGAGAAAAGGGATGAGATGATCGGTTTTCTAAAGAAAAGCAAGGAATTTTCGCCTACCATGTCCTCAACATCAACCCAGCAGCTCACTTCGTTTGTTAAAAGAGGCGGTTCCTCAACCTCGAATGTTATAGGGCATTCAAAAAAGATGTAGAAAAGCTAATCACAAATGGATTAATTCATGAAGATATATACCCAATCTAAATAGCCAGCTTAGTAATGGTTCGAAAACCAAGTAGGGTGTAGAGGACTTGTATTGGTTTTACAGAGGATAACAAGGTCTACCCAAAAGAAAATTTCCCATTACCCTGCATCGACTATCTTATAGACCTGACCGATGGACACAAGCTTCTCAGTTCATAGACCCCCATGCCAGGTACAATCAAAATTCCATGCATAGGTCAGATCAAGGGAACACCACCTTCATCATCGATGTTGAGTCTATTATTACCGGGCTATGCCATTCGGCCTCTGCAACATAGATGCAACATATCAATGGATCATCAACCCAATGTTTTCCTAGTAAATCGACCGATCGATGAAGGTCTATATTGATGACATGCTAGTGAAATCTGAATAGGCCAGGTGGTATATAAAGAACCTGACCAAAACCATCAACATCTTCAACAGATATAATATAAAGCTCAACCCTTAGAAGTTTTCTTTTGTTGTTCGATTTGGGAAGTTACTTGGTTTTGAGGTAAGCGCAAAAGGCACTAAGGCCAAGCTCGACAAAATTCAAGCAATCTGAAACAAGCAGATCCTCCTACAGTCAAGCAAGTGCAAAGCTTGAATGGAATGATTACATCACTAAGCCGCCTTGTATCAGAAGCCATTGACCAATGCATACCCATCTTTGACTTGGTCAAGAAGGGAAATTCATTTGCATGGAACAAAGAATGTACCAAAGCCATCGAAGACTTGAAGATGCATCTTTCCAAAACCCTTATATTTTCTAAACCCATAGACGGGGATGATTTGTAAGTTTACCTTATAGTAACCGACCATGTGATTAATGCTGCCCTTGGTCTTGATGAGGAGAAGGTGCATGACCCATCTACTATAAAGCAAGAGGTTGATGGGCCTGGAATAATATATTCCAAATTAGAAAAGCTATCCTTCTCTTTTCAGACGTGCATAGGAAGCTACCAACCGTTGAAACAAGCGTTGAGCCGGCCTGACATAGCGGGCCAACTCATAAAATATGGTATGCCATTCCACCCTTGCATGTTAATCAAAGACCAAGCGGTGACCGACTTCATAGTAGATTACTCCACCAGGACATCAGCGATGAAGAACCAACAATTGATCTGCAAATAGTGCAGTTATATGTTGATGGAGCATCCAATGAATAATTTAATGGGGTTGGCATGGCCCTGGCCACACCCAAAGGCAAAGTATTATGTTTTGTCATCCTCCTAAGCTTCTAGGCCATGATGAAGCCAAGCATGAATCCATCCCGATCGATTTAAGGATGATTAAGGAGTTATGGGTAGAATTCTTATATGTGTTCAGTGACTCTTTGCTAGTTGTCAGTCGGATCGTAGAGAACTTGCAGGTTAAGGACAAAACATTGGTCATCTATGTTTCATAAAGCATGAAACTTATCAAAACCCTCACAAACTTCAAGTTGGAGCTGATCCCCCATGAGAAGAATACCAAGGTCGATTAGTTGGCAAATAAAGCAAGCAATCCAAAAGAAAGCATCCAACGTGGCGTGGCATGCCCTTTGCTTCGAATTAGGGGCAACCGCCATGGATGTTGATGAAGTTCAAACTGATTGCTTGACGACCCCATCGCTGAAATACCTCACGGGTTGTGAACTACCCACTGATAGAAAAGATGCTTAGGAAGTCTTACAGAGGGTTCCCCAATACACTATCACAGATGGAAAGTTCTTGTGATAGGGGTATTTGACATCCCTCCAGTGGTGTATAAAAACATGAAAGCCGACTATATATTGGAAGAATTGCATGAAGGCTTCTATAGAGATCATGTCGGGGGGAAAGCCCAACAGAGACGGAGATTCACCAAGGATACCATTAGGCCACTATTATCAAGGATGCAATAAGTTATGTTAAGAAGTGCAACCAATGTCTGTGGTTCACCGATATTTTGAGAGCTTCTCAAATCTCCTAACTCTCATGACATCCCTCTAGCCATTTGACTCTTAGGGTATTTACTTAATTAGAAAGCTCGCTAATGCTAAAGGTGGATGCAACCATGCTATGGTAGCCATTGAGTACTTCCTAGAGGTTGTGTTATAACCCTCATTAGGGTCGCAATGCCTAAGATTCTGAATTTCATGATTAGGAACATTATTTGTCACGTCAGACTTCTAAAGAAAATCATCACAGATAACGACACAAAGTTAAAAAATGGTCTGTTCTAAGGATTCTACGAATATAATAAAATAGAGAAGTGTTTCTCCCCTGTCTCCCACCTATAGGAAAACGGGAAGGTTGAGGCTGTGAGAAAGACCATCAAGACAACACAGAAGAAGTACCTAATAAAGGCGAAAGGGAACTTGGCGGAAGACCTTCCACTCATACTTTATTCCTACTGAACCTTAAACCGTATATTAATCGTGCACTACCATTATCTTTAGCCTACAGATATTAAACCATACTACCCATCTAAGTTAACATACCATCTCCAAGGCATCTCACACATGACTCAAAGAAAAATAGAGAACTACTCAAGCTTAACTCTTTAGATGAAAGAAGGGCAGAGGTAGTGCTCAACATTCATACATACAAAAGAAAATTAGCCAAGCATTACAACATAAGGGTGGAGCTCAAGGTCGGAGACTTAGTACTACATCGACTATTTGCACGCACTAAAAAACCGACTGAAGGAGTATAAGGGTCCCATTGGGAAGGCCTGTATGTGGTTAGCGCCATGTTAACCTACGATGCCTACCCCTTTTCACAACTAGATGATACACATGCCTTGCACCTGGAATCCAGAGCATCTTCGAGCATATGATGTGTAAAGCCTTGTAGAAGAAATGATAAAGCTAAAGAATTTTGCAATAATTATAAGGAATAGAGTCTTGTAATATTTTAAGTGTGTAATGTACCAGAGAATCAATAGGGCTATCTGGAAATGATATGTCATTAGGCCCTCCTCTACAACCGGCGAATACCGCATCTAAGGCTCTCCATCAAGGATGTGCTAAATAATGCTCTCTTACCATTTTTTCTACTCCATGAGGATGCGCTAGCTACTCAATGCTCTTGTCCATGCCTAAGTCATCAATGAACCGTTGGCGACGCTACCCATGCTATGGTCCCGATTCATTCGCACATGATGTTACGAAACACTTTAAATGGGAAAGGAACTAGTGCAATGAAGACATTGTCACCTACACTATAAACTCAAACCTAACATCCGAAGTGCTGCTCCATGAGGATTTGTAATCCATTCAATACTCCCATCAATGTCGAAGGCATCAATGAACCAATAGGAAGGCTCCCCATGCCACGGTCCCAATCATTCGCCCATGACCCTTTGGTGGGGCTGAGATCTTGCAACAAGGCAGCATAGTTACCTATGTTGTGACCTTAAACCAAGCTTCCTTAGTGCTGGCCTACTTGAACACCCAAAGTGATCTTATCAAGGAAAGCCGAACTCCCAACGAACATCAAATACGACAAAGATGGATTAACATGAGCATCAGGTTGAGGATTCCCCATCACCGGTTCACATATGCTATACAAAGCTACGGTTAGGTTACCTTAATGGAAGATAATTATGTTTGGTTTACTACTTCGATGTTTTCCTTGTCTATTGTTTGATAAACTGAACATAAATGGCTAAGTCTATGTGTTAACTTAACAAGGGTAGGGATATTTGAACTGCCTGGCATAGAGAAGATAAAAGCTATGTAAAAGCAAACATGGTTGAAAGTGCATATGTGAAATGCTAATAAAGAGATGGAAGGAAAACACAGAATATTGAAACAAACAAACAAATTCATCTCATCAACTTTCACCATAAAAGATAGAGTTCAATATTTCAAAATAAAAGATGTTATTTCATTTCACATATCATTAAAAAAGCAGGCCATGCCTGGTCAGCACATTAACAGAAATGAAAAGGTACAAAACGAAACAAGGTTGACTTTTGCCTTGGAGCTCATAAGGGTGGGTGCTCCATAGTGTTATGACAATCATTTCCTTGGAACATAAGGGTGGGAGCTCATAAGGGTGGGTCCACTACTGATGGAACATTTTTGGACGGCTAGCTCGAGCCGATTTTCAAGGAGGTGGTCCGCTCCTTAGTCAAAACTGATGGGGAGCCCTACCTTCCACCTCTATCTCTTAGGCCAACTCCCGCCTCACCTCACCATATTTCCTAGATGCGAAAGCTGACCTCCAAAGGAAGGTGGTAGTTGCCTGTAAACATTAGCTTCAACATCTTTATCAGCCTGTCGTTCCATTCCTCATCCTTGTTGTTTCTTATATTCACCTGTTTCTCCAGAGTCACACAAGCCAAGTGTTATTGCAGCGTGCCACTCATTCTATCCCTCTGTGGTTAGGTCTTCCAGCTCCTACCTAAGCTACTTCCTTAATTTATTCATCTCTTTTTCTTGCTCCCTAACGGCGACGTCCTAGCCTTCTCGGCTATGTGATGTGCTCCTTCAACTCCATGGTCCATCTCCCTAGCTCCCTGACCCTCTTCTCAACATCAAGGGCTTGCTTCTCGAGCTCTAGCATACTCCTCTCCACTCGTTGACGACTCACCATTTTTGTAACACCTCGTGAAATTAATAGTAATTAATGAATAATTAATGAGGCTCCAAAAATGCACTTTGAACAAGTGTTGGAATTTAGCTATGAAACTTTCACCATTGTGTTGGTGGCAATTTTATGAGCAACTTTCACATTTGAAGTTTCGCGATCAGAGCTTAAATGAAAAAGTTATTAGCGTTTAAAGTTTCCAAAGTACAAACAATTTAAAATAAGAAAAGGAAATAAATAAAAGTAAATATGGGACCCCACCGATCGATCCCCTTACTAGGGCCAATTGAGCAGTAGCGGCCAATAGAAATGATGAGGGCTAAGGTTCACCCTTGGCCGAATGACCTGGATTTAATTATTTTAATCTAATGGATACGATTGATTAGAATGCCTATAAATATAGGCCCGATCCCTCACTTCTCTTCTTATATTTCTGATCAAAGTAGCAGAGCTCCGCCATTTTTATTGCTCCGCAATTTTTAAAATTTATAAGATATTATATATGTGTGTGTATGTATATAATCAAAGAATGGCAGAAGATAAAAGAGAAGTAGAGAAGAAGTAAATCAATCCTATGAGAAAGGTAAATTTGATTATTATAAATTTATTTTCTCCTTAGCGCCAAATCTATTCTCAGATATGTAATTATAATAGTATGTATATACCATATTATACATATTCTTTTGGATTAGAATGGAAAAGGTGTCGTATAAAGAAATGAATTCAAATTTGGGAGACTTGGAAAGCTAGAAGGGTGAGTGGAAAATTATATAATTTATGTATAACATTGAAATTTATATCATTGAGTTTTATATAAATATTATGCCTAAGCAAGATCTATGGAGCTATAGCTTAGGAAGATGCAATCTCATATATATTCTGTAAATTAGGTAATTGAAATAGGAACGGTATTTACACCCTAATATGAATATTTGAAAATCAATCGCTATTTTTTTTAAAGTTGAATGTTGATAAAGTTGTAAATTTATTTCAAATTTATAGTTGGGTTGTAAAATGTTAGTATTAGTTTATACTGGCCTAATTTGGCTTCAAATGTGAAATTCTATGTTTTAATTTAATGGGAGCGGGGTATGATTCAATAGTATCTATTTACGTGTAATTTCCATAAAACAAAAGAGATGTGTAAAATTCGAGTATTCTTCTTCATAGTTTGCACTGTCTATTTCGATAAAACAAAGGAGATAATTCTTTGTAATTACAAACGAAGCAAAATTCTCGCTTTTGGTTAGTTTGTGGAAAGTTATAATGGTAATCATTTTTGAAAGAATAACTTTGACAAATTAAAAATGGGAAAGGAGTATTCTGGTTTAGGGATTAATAATTAGAAATAGGAATATATGTATGTATGTATTTGTGTGTGTTTGTGTATGTATAACTGTGCTTACCACTTAAAAATAAAAAGTATATTTGTACAGAATAATATATGCATTAGTTATAATTAGGACGTTTAGTGTAACGTCCTCCTATTTGGAGGTCCAAAACTAATGGCTATGGATGCTGTAGTCATCCATAGTTATTAATTCTCGGCGACCAAACACAGCGATAGTAGATACATCGATAACAGAAACACAGGAATACGGAAAAAAAAATAAACAGAAAAATAAGTTCCACATTCCACTTCACAATATTCCAAATTGATTATATAATCCAATTCGTAGACCACGTTCAGATAACATATAATTGTTACAAAATACGCCAAGAGCGACATATGAAGATGCCCCCTGGTAGATCTAAGTATATAGATAGGCAAGAAAACAATTTTCCTTTACAAAAAAACACATAGCGGAAATAAAAGAAGTCGGTAACAAGTCTACCTCCTGCACGTCCTCGGAAGCTTTATTTGGCTAAAAGAACATATGGAAATCTTAACTCTCAACTCAAACTCACTCGAGTACCCGAGAGTTTAAGGGGAAAAACTTCGAGTCAGACATAAAGCCTGATGTGAATAATAATTTACCCTCTCAAACCATATGGATACCTAGTGAGACCACGCCGCTTAGCGAAAAGGGTTTTCCCCTCACTAGTATCCTAAAACATATATAAAATCATATACTGTGCTCCTGCGTCTACAATGGTTAAAAACATAGTATTTCAAAACATTATGATGATATGCAAAACAATTAAATCAATTCTAGATTACCCATCCCATTCATTCTGACTATCTGTCTCAGTTATAGTTTCTAGGATTACTATTAACTTGTTAAAATGTTAAGAACTATCTATCCAATTACTTAGTTTTCATGGGATCACTAAAAACTATTGGTAACTCCAATACCTTATTTCTTATCCTAGTTATCATGGGCTAACTAGGAACCTATTGCTGACTGCCAATATCTTAATTCGAGTATAGTTTTCATGGGCTAACTACAAACCTACTGGCCCCTGCCAGTATCAAATCATAGTTTTCATAGGCTGACTATGAACCTATTAGCCCCTGCCAAAATCATACAGTTTTCATGGGCTTACTGCAAGCCTATTGGCCCCTACCAATATCTTTAATAATATTTTTAACATCTGTTAAGTTATATTCACTACTAGGTCAACCTAATGATTATTCTGCCCTTTCCCAAAATACAGTTATGGATTAATAACAAATGGAATAACATTTCAAATCTTTATTTACGCCATGGTTATTACTTTAAATTGAGATTGGGTTTATGTTTTGAATTCAAAAACATCTCTTTCCAAACCTCTGGATAGCCTCCTTTTGAAAGCAACGATCTATTTTCAAAACGTTGAGTACATACCATTCGAAGCTTTTAATAAGCATTCTCTTTCAAAACCTATTATACCTTTCAATGGTATCAAATTAACTTTTAAAATATAGAGCTTCGAAACTAATGAAAGTACCCCCTTTCGAAAGCATTGGGTTTGCTCTTTAAAATTCATTTGGGTCAAAATGCTAATATAAGAAAGTATCTCTTTCGAAACCTACATAATTTAGTATGGAGAAAAATTGATGGTGTCGAAGCTATCTAGTTCGAAAGCAAAGGTCTTTAAAAATCAAAACTTCGAAGGTCTGGGTTGAAACTGCCTTTCGAATCCTACTCCTTCGAAACCCCAACCCCTTTCAGAAGTAATTAAGAAAAAGGTTTGGTTTAAAGTAAAACAAAGGAAACTCTTCGAAAGCATTACAGGACAATATGGTCGATAGGTAGAGTAGTGGCCAGGCTTCAACTAGGTTGAAACCAACCACTTTAGAAAGCTTTTAAAGAAAAAGGAATCCCTTCGAAAGCTAGTACTTTGGAATAACGTGGCAACCTGCTTCAAAAGCTAAACAAACACCCCTTTGAAAACAAACGTATCGACTTAGTCAAAGGCTTTTAAAAAAACAAGGCAAGTATTTAACTTATGGGAAAAAAATAGGGTTTCGACCTCATCGGAAGCCTACCCTTTGACACTAAAGCTTCCGTCCATTTTCCAATCCACTACGTACCTTCTAGGAGATACAGTGTGTATCAGTTTCGCTTATAAAGGTCTCGACTTTGATGGTTTCAGTTATAATGGGGCGGAACCAAAGATGTCAGAAGGTATCTTCCGTTAAAGGTGAAACGCCTTTTTCTGATTTAAAGGCTGAATCAAACAACTTTAAGTAATTTCTTCTTAACGACTTGCCTAGTTGGAAAACACTGATTGGCTGCCATAAAACTTTTCAATTATTTTACTTCTAAATACTACCACATTTATTCAGATCCTAAATTAAAGATTTAAATGCTAAAACCTTTCCAAATAACATAAATCTAACATTTTCAGAAAATCCCCCCCCCCCCTTTAAAATAATTTATTTCCTCTAGTAAATCAATTAGGAAAAATCCCCAAAAATCGCAGAAATTTGCATTAATCATGCAATCAAACATATTAAAATTTTAGATCCAATTGCTTCCTAAAATTCAGCAAATAAATATTTAACCCAGTCGTATTATATTTTCAATAAAAAATTCATAATAAAATTTCCATAGCTTGGAAAATTCTAAAAATCAAAACTCATCTCCAAAATCATGTTTTACTTAATATAAATTTTTTCATGGTGTTTCAAAATCAATATCTCATGGTTTTACCCTTAAAATGATAAGAATTATATATGTAGAGAGTAATTGTTTAAATCAAAAAATTCATAATTTAAGCATATCATCATCCAATATTTCATAGAAATGAAATAAACATAAATCCGCAATCATAGGATTACATAAACCAAAAGGAGATGGAATAAATTATTATTCATCTTAGATTTGGTAAGGAACTTGAGATTTGTTGTTGATTAATCCTTCCTAGCTTGATCTTTGGCTTTAGATTAAAATTCCTCTTTTCTTCCTTGGCAATGGCCGGCTTTGATTTAGGTTTTAGATTTTGTGACCGTGAGAAAAATGAAATGTGAATGGCCATAAAGAAGAAATAATGGCCATGTATAATTAATTGTATAATTTACTAATATGCCCATGTGTTGTTTAATTAATGTTTAAACCAAATTAAAGCCCAATTACTTTGTTAACAAACACGGCACTATTATATTATTTAATCAAATCTCAATCTACTTATCATCATTATACTATTTAATTTATCTAATTAAATCTTCCGAATGATGTTATCAAAAATTAGAGATGTTACAGGCTCTTCCCTTTAAAGAATTTCATCCTCGAAATTCATTAAGGACTAATACTAAACATAGCAACCATCTGTAACAACACCTAACAACCATACTAGTCTAACTGACTAGCTACTATCTATACAAATCTAATATAGACAAACCCTTAAAGACGATCAGGATAAGTATCTCTAATCATGTTCTCCGTCTCTCAAGTACAGCCCTTCTTATTGTTGCTCTACTGAACTTTCACCAACCTGACCGTCTTGTTCCTTAATCTTTTCTGAACTCTAGCTACAACCTGAACTGGCTATCTAACAAAAGTCAAATTAGGATCCACTACCAAATCATCCAACCCTGTCGAAGGAATAGTAGTTTTCGGATCCTGCACATACTTGTGAAGATGAGATATATGAAATACATTATGGACACCTACCAAACTGCTCGGCAACTCTATTCTACATGTAAGCTTTCCAATCCTCTCTATAATCTGAAATGGACCTACATATCTTGGGGTTAAATTACCCGACTTTCCAAATTGTACCACACCTTTCATAGGTGATACTTAATGAAAACCTTATCTCCAACTGAGAATTCTAGGTCCTTACACCTCTTATCCGCGCAACTCTTTTGTCTTGATTGAGCTTCCTTCATCCTTCCTTAAATTAACTCAATCTTCTTCGACGCCTCTCTAACCAAATCTAAACCTAAGACAAATCCGTTCCTAGTCTCCAACCAACATGCTAGTGAGTTGCATGGTCTCCCATACAAAGCTTCAGGCGGCGACATTCCTATACTAGTCTGATAATTATTATTATAGGAAAACTTAACCAAATGTAGGTGATCTTCCCAAGATCCCCCAAAATCTAATACACAAGCTCTCAATAAATGCTCGAGTACTTTGTTGGCTCTCTTTGATGCCCATCTGTCTAATGGTGATATGCAGTAATCATATTAAGCTTGGTACCCATCACTTCCTGTTGACTCTTCTAGAATTTACTAATGAACAATGCATCTCTGTCACTGACTATACTACTAGTAACTCCATGCAGTTTAACTATGTTCTTCAGGAAAAACTTTTCTAAAATAGGTGTCTTTAGGGTTGACTTAACTGGAATAAAATGGGCATTCTTGGTCAATCTGTCCATTATTACCCATATACTTTCAGTATCTCTATTTGATCTTGGCAACCCATCTATAAAATCCATGGATATCGAATCTCATTTCCAAATTAGAATCTCTAAATGCTATAGTAACCCACTTGGTTTCTGATGTTCAGCTTTCACTTATTGACAGTATGCACACTGTCTAACCCACAAGACAACATCCCTCTTCATGTCTTTCCAATAGAAGCTCCTCTTCATATCCCGATACATCTGGGTTCCTCCAGAATGAATCGTAAACCTGGATCAATGACATTCTCTAAAAACTTCTTTCCTTCAGTCCCCCACATTCGGAACGCACAACCATCTCTTCTTTCTTAGCCACCCTCTTTGGTCAAGGCTAAAACCCTTTAAATCATCATTCTTAATTTCACCCTCTAGTCTTCTGATCCTCTTAGCTAATATTGGACCCTCCTTCTTCTTAGAAGCGATTCTCTCAATCAATATTGGTCGAACTTTTAAACAAGACAACCTGAAGGAACTCTAGCTAGAACCAGCAGTCGATCTTATCTGTACATCACAACTGAATAAAGCTTCTAAATCTCTCCATTTCGTCCACATAGCTAACACCACATTCTGATGTTTCCTGCTAAGGGCATCTGCTACCTTATTTCCTTTTCACTATGTATACTCTATACCAGAATCATAAGCAGCCAAAAACTCCAGCTACCTTGTTGTCTCATATTCAACTCCTTCTAAGGAAATAAATACCGTGAAGACTTATGATCGGATATTACTCAAATCTCTCTCCTGAGAGATAATGTATCCAAATCTTCAATGCAAAGATCATAGTTTCCAATTCCAAATCATGAGTAGAATATCTAACTTCATGCGATCTAAGCCTAGATGTGTAGGCAATGACTTTACCACTCTGCATCAACACTGCTTCTTCTTGGTTTGCTTAGTTAAGGGTGCTGCTATTAGCAAGAAATCCTCAATGAATCTCCGGTAGTAGCCAGGACGTCCAAGAAAACTACTGATCTCAGTAACTGTTTCCGGTCTCTTCCAATTATTCACAGGTTCAATCTTTTTTGGATTGACTGACAAATCTTTCTATGAAACCATGTGACCAAGAAACTTTACTTCTTTCTTTTAGAAATGACACTTGGTGAACTTCGCATTTAGCTGATTCTGCTTCAGCATCTCAAGCACCAATCTAAGATGGACTTCATGCTCTCTCTCATCCTTAGAGTACACTAGAATGTCATCTATAAATTCTATTACAAACCTATCCAAGTACTCTTAGAAAACTCGGTTCATCAATTCTACGAAGAAAGCAGGTGCATTCGTCAATCCAACTGGCTTAACAACCACACATATGAACCATATCTAGTTTGAAATGCTATCAAAGGAATACCGTCCTTCGCCACACTCAACTGATGAAAACCTGTCGCCAAATCCAACTGGAAAAACACTTTGGCCCCACTCAACTAATCATATAAATAATCTATTCTTGGCAAAGGATACTTATTCTTGATGGTCCTTTCGTTTAACTGACTACACATTCTTAACGACCCATCCGGTTTCTTTACGAACATCGTGGCCGCTCCCTATGGTGAACTGCTTGGTCTAATAAAACTCCATCCTTGTAGATCCACTAGCTATACCTTCAATTCCTTTATCTCAATTGGTGTCGTCCTAGTAGATGGTCTACTTACTGGTTTAGCTCCTGGCACAAGATCTATTATGAACTCAACGGCTCTCTTAGGGGGTAATCCAGTGACTAGCTCAAAGACATCTGGAAATTCTCTTAACCTGACTTAACTCATCACCTGTCTCCATAGCAATAACCAGAGCACTAACAACAGTATTCCCTGCTGAGAATATCTCTCGTTTATGACTACTAGGATGTCTCCGTGATATTTCTCTATCCTGGCAAAATATTCTAGCCGCATACCTACTCAACCAATCCATACCCAGAATGATCCCGAAATCTACGAAATCAACATCATGCAAACTGCATGCAAACTTATGACCTAACAAGTCAAGTTCTAACTGGTCACACCTTAGCCCTAGAGTTACATACCCTCCTATTGGATTCGCAACCATTAAGGAATTAACTAGGTAGGTTTTAGACATAATGTATCAACCAAACACTGAGATATAAATAAATGTGATGCTCCAGTATTAAAAAGTACTCCAATTGAAATCTCTAAACTAAAAGCGTACCTTCCATCACAAAGTTTCCCTAATCTGCTGTAGTAGGCCTAGTTGGTCCTACAAGAATTTTTTTTCCTTTGTCCTTCCTAAATGGCTCTGGACAATAATTCTTGTAATGCCCAACTTGATCATAGTTGAAGCATTTCACATTCTTTTTAACTGCAGCTTCCTACCTATTTCCTGACCGACATTCATTCGCAAAGTGACCCTTCTTGTCACACTTATAACAAACTACCTCAGCCTTTGACCTCTTAGCCATGTCTTCCTTCTAAGGTCCCTTCTTTTTAAAGAACTTCCTCTTCTTCCCTTCAGAACCCTAGGTTTCTAATGACTTTTCTTTAACTAGATCAAGAAGCAACTCCTCATTACGAATAGCCATTTGCACTACTGTACTGAAAGGATCACAGATATGTGTCATGGTCATTCTAGCAAGTTCGGGCCTCAGTCCTCGTATGAACTTCTCATTCCTTTTGATGTCAGTATCTATAGGAGAATAACTATATCTAGACAACTTTTCAAACTTAGTAACATACTCAACTATTGACATATTTCCTTACACTAGATCCATAAATTTCCTTATCTCCTCAGATTTAGCGAACTCAAATACAAAGTTCTGCTCATAACTCGTCTAAAAATCATTCCAAGTTAACCGTTCTTTTGGAATTCCGGTAGTGACACCGTTCCACTAATGCAGTGCTGAGCCCTACAACTGTTTAGACGCCAACCACTTCTTTTGTCCATCATTCAGCCCATATCAATAAATATACGTTCACAATGCAACAGCCAATTCTAAACTTCTATTGCACTCTCTATTCCCAAAAATGGCTTCCTACCCAAACTAGAGTAATCTATACTCAACAAAGCAATATTCACAACTGGTGCCACAAGATTTGCTCCTCCTCCGTTTCTAGCAACTCCAGCAGCAGCGATACCAGCTTGCATCAAACCCACTAAGAACTGATACATCACCCAATATCTACTAGTGGATTTCCAGCACCCACATTGGCTTTAGTACTTTGGTTACTATCATCAGTCGGTCGACCTGGATTTCTCCAAGTAGTGGGTCGAGCATTTCCATTAGTTGTGATGCTTCCTCCATCGAAATTTCCTGTCCCGTTTCCTGCTTCTGTATTTCCTTTCTCATAAATCTACATACGAGCCTTAGTAAGACACAGAAGAACGACCTAAGACAATGAGGGATACATACTTATATATATAACTATATATATAGAAAATACAAGTACGTTACAATAGCATTAACCTAAACCCCAATCTTATTATCTGATTCATTGGATCATGTTTGAAAATCTTTTAGGTTTAAGTTTCCTTTAAAGTTTCGTTAACCAATGCTCTGATACCAGCTTGTAACATCCCTCTATTTGGAGGCCCAAAACTAAAGACTACGGATGCTGCAGTCATCTATAGTTATCAATCCTCAGTGACCAAACATGGCGATATTAGGTACTTCGATACACAAAAACACAAGAATATGGAAAAAAATTAAACAGCAAAATAAGTTCCACTTTCCATTTTAAAATATTCCAAATTCAATATATAATCCAAATTCGCAGACCACGTTCAGATAATATATAATTATTATAAAATACGCCAAGAGTGACATATGAGGATGTCTTCTTGGTAGATCTGAGTATATAGATAGGCAAGAAAACAATTTGCCTTTACAAAAAAATACATAGCGGAAATAAAAAGAACTCTAATAACAAGTTTGCCTCCTATACGTCCTCGGAAGCTTTATTCGGCTAAAAGAACATCTGGAAACCTTAACTCTCAACCTACTCAAAATCAATTAAGTACTGAGAGTTTAAGGGGAAAACAAAAACTTTCAGTTAGACAAAAAGCCTGGTATGAATAATAATTTACCATCTCAAACCATTTGGTTACCTAGTGAGACCACGCCGCTTAGCGGAATGAGTTTTCCCCTCAATAGTATCCTAAAGCATATATAAACCACATAATGTGCTCCTGCATCCACAATAGTTAAAAACATGGTATTTAAATACATTATGATGACATGCAAAACAATTAAATCAATTCTAGATTACCTATCCCCATTCATCATGACTATCTATCTCAATTATAGTTTCTAGGATTACTATTAACTTGTTAAAATGTTAAGAACTATCTGTCCAATTACTTAGTTTTCATGGGATCACTAGGAACCTATTGGTAACTCCAAAATCTAATTGTTATCCTAGTTTTCATGGGCTAACTAGGAACATATTGGCTAGCTGCCAATATCTTAATCCAGATATAGTTTTCATGGGCTAACTACAAACCTACTGGCCTCTACCAGTATCAAATCATAGTTTACATGGGCTGACTATGAACCTATTGGCCCCTGCTAATATCATACAATATTCAAGGGGTTACTGCAAACTTATTGGCCTCTGCCAATATCTTTAATTAAATTTTTAACATCTGTTAAGTTATATTCACTACTGGGTCAACCTAACTGGTTATTCTGCCCTTTCCTCAAAATATAGTTATGGATTAATAACAAAGTGAACAACATTTCAAAATCTTTATTTATGTTATGGTCATTACCTTAATTTGAGATTGGGTTTATGTTTTGAAATCAAAAACATATCTTTTGAAACATTCGGATAGCCTCCTTTTGAAAGCAAAGATCTCTCTTCAAAACATTGAGTACATACCTTTCAAAGCCTTTAATAAGCATTCTCTTTCAAAACCTATTATACCTTTCGATGCTATCAAATCATCTTCTAAAACATAGAGCTTCAAAACTAATGAAAGTACCCCCTTATGAAAGCATTGGGTTTGCTCTTTAATAATCATGTAGGTCAAAATGGTAATATACGAAAGTAACTCTTTCAAAACCAACATAAATTAGTTTTGGGAAATTTTTTGTATCAGAGCGATCTAGTTCGAAAGCAAAGGTCTTTAAAAATCAAAACTTCGAAGGTCTAGGTCGGAATCCCCTTTCGACCCTGTCTCCTTCCAAACCCCAACCACTTTCGAAAGTAATTAATAAAAATGTTTGTTTTAAAGTAAAAATAAAGGCAACTCTTTAACAGCATTATTGGACAATATGATTGAGAGGTTGAGTAGTGGTCAGTCTTCGACTAGGCCGAAACCAACCCCTTTCGAAAGCTTTTATTTAAAGAAAAAGGAATCCATCCCCTTCGAAAGCTAGTACTTTGGTGATAACATGGAAACCTGCTTCGAAAGCTAAACAACGTTTCAACTTAGCCAAAAGCTTTTAAATAAAACAAGGCAAGTATTTAACTTATGAAAACAAAACAGGGTTTCGACCCTATCGGAAGCTTACCCTTCGATACTAAAGCTTTCGCCCATTTTCTAATCCACTTCGTACCTTCTAGGAGATACCATGTGTATTGGTTTCGCTTATGAAGGTTTGGACTATGATGGTTTCGATTATAATAGGGTAGAAAGGTGTCAGAAGGTATCTTCCATTAAAGGCGAAACCCCTTTTTTCGATTTAAAGGCTGAATCATAGCAACTTTAAGTAATTTCTTCTTAACAATTTTCCTAGATGGAAAACACTGATCGGCTTGCCATAAAACTTTTCAATTACTTTAATTCTAAAAATTACATCATTATTTGGATCCTAAATTAAAGGATTTAAACGCTAAAACCTTTCCAAATCACCTAAATTCGACGATTTCAGAAAAGCTCCTCTTTCAAAATAATTTATTTCCCCATGTAAATCAACTGGAAAAATCCCCAAAAACCGTAGAAAATCGAATTAAACATGCAATCAAATATATTAAAATTTTAGACCCATTTCTGAATTTCACAAAATAAATATTTAACCCAATTGTATCATATTTTCAATCAAAAATTCATAATAAAATTTCCATAGCTTGAAAATTGCTAAAAATCAAAACGCATCTCCAAAATCATGTTTTACTTAACATAAAAAATTTCCATGGCGTTTCAAAATCAATATCTCATGGTTTTACCCTTAAATCCATACATTATATAGAAGGTAATTATTTAAATCAAATAGTTCATAATTTAAGCATATCGTCATCCAAAATTTCATAGAAAAGAAATAAAACATAAATACAAAATCATAGGATTGTATAAACCAAAAGAAGATGGAATAAATTATTATTTACCTTAGATTATATAAGGAACTTGAGATTTGATGTTAATTAATCCTTCCCAGCTTGATCGTTGGCTTAGATTAAAATTCCTATTTACTTCCTTAGTGATGGCCAGCTTTGATTTAAGTTTTAGATTTTGTGACCATGAGAAAAATGAAACGTGAATGAACATAGCAGAAAAGTAATAGCCATGTATAATTAATTGTCTAATTTACTAATATGCCCATGTGTTGTTTAATTAACCTTTAAACCAAAATAAAGTCCAATTACTTTGTTAATAAATAGGGCCCTATTATATTTTTAAATCAAATCTCAATCTCTTTATCATCATTATTTTATTTTATTTTATTTATCTAATAAAATCTTCTGAATAATGTTATCAAAAATTAGGGATGTTACATTTAGTTATAAATAACATAATAAATTGGGAGGTATATATAGAAAAGAGACAGTACCTCTAAAATTAATAAAGAAATAAATGTGCAGTTAATAGGGAATTATAGGAATTAAATGGGGACACAAATGTGGTTAATTGTACTGGTTAAAGGTTTTAGTATGAGATCTGTAAGGAAATGAAATATGCGCAATAGGTTGAATTAGAATGGGTAAATAAACATTATTATAGATTGTCCAATTAGAATAATAAGCACTATTAATTATGGACAATTAACATTTATAGAATATAGTAAATAAGCGTATAAGATAAGAAATAAATGTTGGAAGGCAGTATAATTTTCATAGCGGAAAATTACATAGCCTCAATTAAACGATTAGAACAATCGTGAATTAGTGGGCCTAGTCCAACATTTAAGCTCGGGATGGTTGGTTTGGTTTAATGGGTTGGGATGCGAGGTCAGTAGAGTTAGACAACATAAGTCTACCATTTAGACTCTATTAGAAATTGTGTATACTTGCTACTCATTTGGGACATCTCCAATTGTAGGCTCCGTGTGGAAGGGACATGCATCGGGGGTAAGTAGGGAAAAAATATACCAAGTGCTCATCTCGGATTTGAAGTATTAATTGATCCGCTACTTTTAAGAAATGGGTTATACTTCATTTTTAATAGGAATTATTGACTAACTGAAAGGGGAATTTTCCTCTACTTACATTAGGTTGGTCTAAATGGAATTTCAATTATTGAAGGTCGGTGGGCTGTTAGCATAGTTGTCGGACTGATATTTAGTCGTACAACTGGCATATAGGCTATGATCACTGGTGGTCCTAAGCAATCGGTAGTAAAGACACAGGTTATGCCCTGACAGATTTCATTTCCTACTAGTGTGGAATCCATATAGGATACGTACAGACCTCAAAGTTAGTTAATTATTTGTTTGTTGGAGGTGGGCTAGTTAACCCTGGATGAGTCTTTGAGATGTGTAAGTAATAACGTAAATTATATTATAAAGCTATATCTACGGGTTATCCGTCTTTGTAGGTAGGACTGATGACTAGCGCCTACATTATGGATGGCCCGCTTTAGGTTTGAGGTATAAAGTGGTTATTAGGTCTGCCTCCTCTTTATTAAAAAATAATTTAGCGGTCTCGGCTTTAGGTTAGTATACATTTAGATATATGTGTATATGCACATATATAGTTATACCTCGGGGAGATTAGGCATATCGTATGTGCATATAGGATTGAATGGATTGGCCATAAATAATAGATAGCAATTAGATGGAAATCGATCAGCATAAATTAAGGTTATAGGTGAAATGAGTAATTTTCCACTCACCAACGTTGTTATAACCCCCTCCTTACTGCTACCTACAAGATAGATTTTAAGAGACATGCTACAAATGTAGGATGGGAATGGTTGTTGGTGAAGTCTTCTTATTCATGCTCAGCGCTGACAAGCATTAGATATCCAAGGAATACTATTGATTCCAAAGTATTAGCATTAGTCGGTATTTATGTTCTACTATATTTTTCTATTCCGCTTTAAGTTTATATTGATTGCTCTCTAATATACTTATGTTTATTACAGGCTACCAAAACCAATGATCCATACCCTAATGGACTTAGGTTTTGATCAAGCCCATTAAGGCGGGGGTTATTACATTTGGTATCAGAGCTTAGGTTAGTCGATCATAGGAACTAAGATACATTAAGAGAACGTATTTGTATTTTTACCTATATATGTTATATGCCAAACTCTATAAATTCTCACTATAGAAGTAGTTGCAACCATATCCTGAAATGTAGATGAGGCAACTTTGAGTAGGAACAATAGATAGGGTTAAATTTATACACCTACCATAATTACCCTATGAAACATTGGCTGTACCACAAGGCATTAACCAAGAAGAGCATGAGCATAACATATAGAAGGATCCTAAAAGCTGGATGGTAATTGACTCCTTTGTCGGACCTATGCTAGCTTATGACAATGGATTTCGATTGATTACCGATTGAAGATGAACATTTCATTCAGATAAATGGGAAGTTAGAAACTGTACGTTGCAAATACCAAAAGCAAGGCATAATAGGATTAGTGCAGTTCCTGCAAGAATGTGTACATAAACCATCACAAGAAGATAGCCGGATTTTTAGTTTATCTCTTATAAGAAGAGGATAAGAATGAAGAAAAAAGAAGGAAAGTCCAAAAGAAAGGACAATTAAAGTCCATCTCTAAGTTCAACCCCATGTGAAAGAATTAGACATTTTTCAAAATTCCTTAAAACGTTTGAATGGGTCTTTCAAAGGATCTATTGGGAAGTTATTTTGAAAAAAGGCAAGGAAATTTTGAATTCTTAATTGGTCGAGTCAGAAAGTTTGGATTTAAAGATTTTTGATAAAGGGATTTTTCATTTTTGAAACATAGTAGGTTTGACAGATGATTTTTTCTATTCTGCAAATTTGGAAGTTCCTTTTAAATTTCTTTCTAAGAGGTGGATAAATGAAAATGGAACTTAATTAAAATGGAATAAAGGAAGTAAAAGGGTAAGAACATCCGATAATAATGGTAGGAGGAATATTCCTGTGTAAGGGAAATATGAAGAAAAATAGTGAAATAGATTTATATAGCTCTTTTTGCATTAGTGAAGAAAAGCCACAGAAGACGAGCACGTTGCAATAAGTCAATATTGGGAAATATAGATATAAATTGCATTAAGGATTTTAATAGCATTAGTAATCTAGTTAGGAATAATATAGGGGAAAAGCAATAGGAATAGGATAGAAAGAATGGATAAATTCTATATATATATATGTGCTGTACTTGCGCATATATTTTAGATAGAGGCTTAGATGGATGTTGCAATTGCACATGTATTATGGAAGTCCCCCTCTTATAATATTAAAATCTCTGCTAAGGGTGATGATTAAAATCTCTGCTAAGGGTGAAAAGGAAATAGTATGAGTAGTAGAAAAATAATAGAATGAAAGTTATCCTTGTTAACTCCAGCTTTAATTGATTAAAGTATAAAAGATATTTTTGAAAAATGGTTTGGCATGACAATTTGGTTTTTAAACATATTTTGAGTTAAAAATCCAACTTTTAAAGAGTAAGTCTTTTTCGTAGAAATTCTTTAAAAATGAAAAATTTTCATGGCTCTTTTTTGGAAATCAAGCAAATTTTGAATTTGATAAAAAGGGTTTCCATGTTTATACTTTCAAAGACAAAAGTTTTAGATTAAATACTTCATGATTGGGAATTTTTATTTTTATAAAGAATGCTGAAAAAATAATCCATTTTTTGATATAAAGTAGATAAGGATGACTATTTAGGTAAGATGGGGTAAATATTAAGGATATGAGTTGCTCATAGGGTAGCAACAAGGAATCCATGTTGATTATGAGGAATACTAGTATGAACATGGTAATATTTTATTAAAGATGTATGAAAGCCATACGAAGAACCCTCAAAAGAATGGGGAATGATATTAAAGTACAATTTTGCAAGTCCTAGGGTGTACTCGCACGAATGGTCAAGGATAAGGAAAGTAAATATCAAAGTTTGAAGAAACTTTCAAGAGATTTTGATTGAGAGAAGTTAGTAGTATGATTGGATAAGAGGGTAACGAAATGGTGAACTCACATAAAGGAACTTGGTTGACTCAAGGTTAAAGAAGTCAAGATATGTGATAAAAGTTATTTCACCAAGCCAATTTTCCAATGTATTTTAAATATGCATAGTTTATATTTCTTATCCAATTAAGTATGGGAATACATAATTTAACCCATAGTCGGGTTTAATAATTGAAGTAATGGATGGATCTTATTCATTAGAAGCTAAGGAGGTAAGTTAAAATGTGTGGATTATAGTTGGATGTCATGTTGGAAATGTCCATCTTAATTGATTAAGGAGTGATATGGCCACAACGTCATTAACAGCAGTTTATGTTGAAGGGAAACTGCCAACAATCATTTTTCTTTTAGGTTATTTAGTTTGTAATCGCTAGTTGTCTCCCTTTAGCTATTGAAAAAGCATACGATATGGTATGAGACATGTTTCCATTTTATCGCTGTGTTGATCTTTTGGATGAGCTTAGACCGCTATACATATATTGGAAAATAGTGTAAATAAGGAAACCTTACAAAGACATTTATCTAGCGAGAAATTGTAGGTGAGGCTGGAAGTTTATAAATAAATTAGGTTAGCAAATGCTTTAATCCCAAAAACTTTAGAATTTTGGTAAAATAATTTTTAGCAAGCAAAGGACAAGGAAAAGTTGTTGCAAAATCATGGGTCATTATCCCTATGCCTTAAAAGCTAAAATTTATGTGCATGCTTGTATGTTTGTCATTTTAGTGTAAAATGAAATGTTCCCCAAATCTAGGATTAACTGCACATGGCTATGGTAAATCATATGCATTAAATCGTTAAATGAATATCGTTTACATTAAGATGTGGCTTAATTTGTTTTCAAGGACGGTGCAGTAAATGATTTGAAAAAAACTGTATTCGAATGCTTTAGAAATTTTTTGTTTAAATTCTTTTGAGAAGTTAGGTTCAAATGCTTTTGGAAAATTTTGTAATGTGGTATTAAAATAAAATTAGTTTTTAAATGCTTTTGGGAATTCGATTTTCGAACTATTTCGTAAATTTGATTGGAAGGGGAAAGATATTTTAATGGAAAATGATAATTATCTAATTTTCAAGTGCCACATACTTAGCGTAGGGAGGGCCGACATATTAGTGAATATGAACTTTACTATAACACCCCATATTTTTAAATAATCAAATAATCAAGTAACGATGAACAGTGAAAATAAGCATTTTTGAAATTATCAAAATATGGCCTCGAAACTTATACCACTTCGTTCATGGCAATTTTCCGATCAATTTTCATATATAACTTGTCGAAATCCGAGTTAATATGAAGAAGGTACGAGAAGAACATGAAATCGGAATTAAACGAAACAAAAAAGAGTAAGACCCAACGGGTCAACCCATAGCTCGACCCACAAAGCATAAGGGTCAACCCTTAGTTGACCCACAAAGCACATAGGTCAACCCGCTAAATGTAAGGGTCGACCCACGCGTAACCTTGGGCAAGAAATTGTCCACGGACGTGCCGAAGTGTTATAGTCTGATTTTCGTGCGATCTAAATCGTGTTTTTCTGGATCCAACGATTCGCAGTGAGCCTTTGACCTGGTTGCACCAGATTCAATCCAAAAATCTGATGGTCTGAGATTCCCAAACTCCACTATAATAGAACCCTAGGCCTAGATATTTTCTCACAATCGGATTTTCTCCCAATTGGTTTCATTGCCTTAGGCTAAACCCTAAATAGAAAATATTTCTAAGGAGAATATCCTTTTAATTAAAATATTATACACCTTAGAAGGAGATCTAGGTAGGCCATGGAGTAAATCTAAGGACGAAAGGTGAGTGGATTTATATTATATCTCTTTTATGTTTATGAAAAATAATATCGTTAGATTCCAGTTAAATATTTAATTCAGCATTTTGACTAATTTCAGTAATTAGTACTACTAGTTAGTTATGTTGAAACTATTAACTTTATAAGAGAAGTGTACTTATATTTAAATGTTATTTAAATGGAAAAAGAAAGGAATCGAATTAAATATAAGTAATACTAGGCTTAGAAGTTGTAGAGAAAGGCATAAGCCTAAAAGTGAGAAATTTACAATAAATTATGCTAAAACGGGAGAAATGAATCAAAAAGGGAAAAATCTAATAACTTGATTTGGAAGTCAGTGATAGATTAGTTGGTTGGTTTAGAAAAGGGAACACATTCAATTGTTTAATATTGTAAAAATAACGATAAACGTAATTGCGATAATAAAAGCAAAAAAATAGAATTAGTGCAAAATAGAGACATTACAGTATTTTACATTACCCAATAATTAAAGAAACATAAAAGAAATATCTTGCAGTTATGAGTTATCGTTTATAGCAATATTTAGTATTAAAGTATGGAAATGGATTTTTAGTACAATTTTTATAACCAACCAAATAGAATAGAACCACTTTAGAATAAAAGAGAATAATGTGAAGCATTAAAGAAATTAAAGAAGAGGAAATAATCAAGTTAATTATTTGTCAAAACTAGAAACAATAAAAAGAAAATGTGACTAGATCTGCATTTATTGCACAGATAATAGAGTAAAAAGTAAAGCAGTTATTATGATAAGTAACTTATGACAGTTGGACGTAGTCCCAAGTTAAGACTGTTATATAATATAAGAGAGCTTAAGAGAATTTAGTGTCATAATAAAAGAAGATAGACTGGAATAGAAAAGAACACTTTCAATTACATTTATAATATGTACGTTATTAAAGAAAGAAAAGAATATAAAAGTGACTATTGCAAGTATAATTATAACACCTAGGTTATAATTAAAAAGAAAGAAATAGAAGAGGCTTGTTTATCAAACTTAGATCTTGGATTAAGTTAATAAGCGAAATAATAGAAGTGGCCAGTACTGGCGCATTCCCATTCAGGTCTAGGACTAATGGTCTCACACATGGGCGGGGCTGGGCATGCTGATTAGGGTAAATAAGTAGCCAATAGAATAAGAAAAGTAAATTAAACGTATAGTAAAAAATTAGACGTAGGCTCTAATAAAATAGTAAGGTGCGGTTGGAGCAGCTTGAAAGAGAATCTGGATAGAGAGCCTAACGAAGCAGTTCATCATAGATTTTTAACCGATAAAGAGCACGTCCAACTTAGTTATTTTGGGCTAGAAGGAATTACGAGACTTCAACGGGACATGTGGATACTCTAGGATGACCCTCTAGGGTAGGCCTAAAGAAGCTGCACCCTTGGAGGCAGGTCTATAGGTGTTCCATCAAGAGAGTATGCCTTGAATGCTTTTATATTGCAGGCCTAACGAAGCGGACCTTTATAGGCAGTAAAGAGGTTGATCATGGAGTAGGATATTCGTATGGCATCGTACTCTAGTTTACGAGTAAGTTATAGTGGGCAGGACCCAAAAGGATAGTAGAATGCAGAGATCATCCATCATCAGTTAGAGCGAGTTCGGGAAAGACTTGAGTTAAACCAACAGGTCGATGATTCTTTCACTACCGAGACATTGTATAAGGGGCATAACCAATTGGATGTTTAGATTGTTTGCAGTAGGGCACAACCACTTAGCTCTTGAAAGGTCTTTCGATTAGTTGAGGGGGGCTGCGTGGTGCCATAGCCATGATGAGAAAAGAGACAGATCAAATAGAATATATGTATTGTAGGCCTAACGAAGCAAACCTTTATAGATATAGAAAATCCCTGAGCAAGTTCGGTACAAGGTAGACCTTGTTGTTGGAATTCATGGAGTAGACAGAACGATATTGTAGTCCTCAAGGTATGTACTAGGTGGTATATTGTGGATGTCCAAGCACTAGTATAAGCTAGTGCGGATGTAGTTTCACATTTTCATAGTAGACAATAGAACATCTGTATTGTAGGCCTCAAGAACTATCCTTTACAGATGTAGTTACATACGCTCTAGTAGCGAGACGATGGGTTCTTTTCGAGGAGGATACAAAAGGTACTATGGATAGTACCTAGGACCCATGCAGTGTATGGGCATGTAGCTACATATATATTGGTTATTAGGTCTTAATCTACTAGGGAGTAGATGGGTATGATTCACGCACAGAGACAAGAGTATTATAAACCCAATAAACCTAATGTAACAAAAAATGGAAATAGAATGATATATGTAGAATTATACTTAGAAGTGTATAACGAGAACTTTAGTTCTGAACTCCTCCCCATATCATCCCACGGGTTAGATAGATAACAGAGATTTTCTAGCTTTGAGACACTTATTTAGAAAGTCTTATTACCTTGGGGGGTATTTACTTACTATTATATTTTAGTCAGTTCCGCTGTGAGATATTTATTTGAGCTCTGATATATTTATCTTTGCTTATTTGCAGGATACCAAACACCCAACTCGGGCTTCAGTGATTTGGGTTTTGGCCTTTTTTCGAAAAATCCAGACCCGTTGAAACTTGGTTTTTACATTTACATTCTATAAGGGTGATAGTATACTAAACATAGATAATAATAAGGGAAAATGCTGATTTAGCATTGGGATTCTAATTCAATACCTAGCTGATAGTGAAATGAAACTTGCATTTAGGATAATTCCATTATTACATCGAAATATAAACCTTCTTGTACTGATTGTACTTGGAAAAATTTGATAAAACTTATGGGCAAGTGTTCCAAAATACAATGGAATAAGTATCCGAAAGAAGGGTGGAAATGTAAAATTATCCATTTACATTCTTTTTTGGGACAAGAATATATGTCTAATTTTCAATATTTTTGGATGTTAAAAATTACATGCTTGGTTTTGGATGGTAGGGATGGGATAAAAAATTGGTTGAACCACACTTCTACTTGTAGGTGTGTGAAAAAGGATTTTTTTTTTTTGGAAGCTTGCATGCATATAGAACTGCCAGTATATATATATATATATATATATATATATATATATATATATATGTTGTTGCATCATATTTTCAATATGTTTTCAAAAGTATGCATTCATCTAGGAGACGCCGATTTAAAATCATTCTACATACATGTTTGCATGTTGTGATACACCATGCACTAGTATAAGCTTGGCGGTAAAATTAGTTATGCACTAATTGGTTAGATAGTTTAGATAGTTGCGTGCTATGTTACATGATTCAACCCCCGATGAATTTCGAAGGCGAAATTCAGTTAAGACGGAGAATGTAACACCCCATGAAATTAACGATAATTAATAAATAATTAATAAGGCTTCTAACATGAAATTTAAGCAAACATAGGAATTTGACAATGAAACTTGTACCATTATGTTCGTCGCGATTTTATAAGTAACTTTTATGTTTGGAATTTTGTGATCGGAGCTCAAACGAAAAAGTTACTAGCGTTTGAAGTTCTGAAGAAGAAATAATATAAAATGAGAAAAGAAAATGAACAATAACAAATGCGGAACCCACCGGTCGATCACTTTACTAAGGCAGGTCGACTGGTCGGCTGATGGAGACTAGGGTTGAACCATTGCCGAACGACTCGGATTTAATTATTTTATTCTAATGGATACGATTGAACCAAACGGCTATAAATACATGTCTAACCCTCACTTCTCTTCTCATACTTTCTGATCAAAGCAGCGAAGCTCTTATTTTTTTCCTTCTCCACTATTTCTAAAAAAATTAACAAACACACATACACACAACTGGAGATGGCTAGAAATTAAAGAAAGGAAGAGAAGAAGCAAATTAATACTGTAGAAAAAGAATAATTTCATCATTATTAGATTATATTCCCTCTAACCCCAAATTTCTTCTCAGTTTTGTAATTCTAATACTATGTATATACCTTTTGCACATATTCTTTTGCATTAGAATGGAAAAGAAGTCAAGTGATGAGATGAATCAGGATTTGGGAGAAAGCTAGAAATGTGGGTGGAAAATTATATAATTTATTTATAATATTGAAATTTATACTGTTAATTTTTATTTAAATATTATGCCTATGCAAGATCTATGGAGTTGTGGCTTAGAAGATGAAATCTTGCCTACATGTTCTGTAAATTAGGTAACTGAAATAGGAATTTTATTTACACCCTAATCTGAAAATTTGAAAATCCATCCCCAAATTTTGTTAAAGTTGAATTTGAAAAAGTTGTAAATTTATTCCAGTTTTATAGTTGGATTGTAAAATCTTAGCATTAGTTTAGATTGCCCAAATTTAACTTAGAACGTGAATTTCTATTTTCTAATTTATTAGGAGTGGGGTACAATTTACTTTTATCTATTTCCATGTAATTTTCATAAATTATTCTATTCCAAAAATATGTATAAAAAGCGAGTCATTTGAATTAACAAGGAATATACCAAAACGGAAAGGGTTGCATAAAGTATGGATATTCTTCTCCATAGTTTGCACTGTCTATTCCAATAAAAGAAAAGAGATAATTCTTTGTAATTATAAACGAAGCAAAGTTCTTAATTTTGGCTAACTTATGTAAAGTTATAATTGTAATCCATTTTGGAAGGATGGCTCTAATAAATTAAAATGTGGAAAGGAACTTTCTAGTTTAGGGATTAATAATTAGAAATACATACACACATGTATAACCGTGCTTACCATTTAAAAATAAAAATACACTTATATAGTGTAATATATGCCAATACTTGCGCTAGTCATGATTATGATGGTAGTTATACATAGCATACTAAATTAGGAGTTGTAGGTGAAAAAGAGATAATAACACTAAAATTAATAGGGCAATAAATATGCGATTAAAAGAGAGCTGCAGGAATTAAATGGGGACATGAATGCGGCTAATAGGACCGATTAAATGATTTAATATGGCATTTACGGGGAAATGAATAGGTTGAATTAGAACGAATAAATAAATATTCTAATTATCCAATTAGAATAATATTGACCGTTTATTATAGACAATTGACATTTGTGGAATATAATAAATAAGCATATAAGATAGGAAATAAATGTCGGAAGGTAGTATAATTTTCATAATGGGAATTATGCAACCTTAACTTAATTATATGATTAGAATAAGCGCAAGTTAGTGGTCCTAGCCCAACGATTAATCTTAGGATGGTTAGTTTGGTTTAGTGGGTTGGGATGCGAGGTCAGTAGAGTTACATAATAGAAGTCTACCCTTCACCTAGAGGCTACCGATGGTTGTGTGTACTTACTACTGATGTAGATATATCTAACCATAGGACCCGTGGAAAAGGGTATGCATCGCAAATAAGTAGTGGAAAATATATCAAGGATCTGCCTCAGATTTGAAGTATTAAACGGTCCAGTACTTCTAAGGAAATGTGGTCTGCTTCATTTCCAATAAGAGGTATTATGCAGCTGAAAGTGGCATTTTCCTTGACTTACATTATGTTAGGATAAATTAGATTTTAGCTATGGAAGGTTGATGGACTATGCCAGTATTATTGTTGGACCGGTATTTAGTAGGAGAATCGGCATATAGGCTGTAACCAACATCGGTCTCTAGCGATCGGTAGCATTAACGCAGTTTATGCCCTAATAGATTTCTCTTCCTACTAATGTAGAATCTATATGGAAAACGCACAAACCTCAAAGTTAGTTGGTTGTTTATTTGTCGGAGTGGGCTAGTTAACCCTTAGTTGAGCTTTTAAGATGTTTTGGTAATACAATAAATTATATTATAAAGCCATATCTAGGGGTCATCAATCTCTATAGCAAGGACCGACTGACTAGCATTTATGTTATGGAAAGGGGTTGAGGTATCAAATGGTCATTGGGTTCGCTTCCTCCCTATTAAAGAAGTGTTAAGTGATCAATATTTTTAGGTAGTATACGTTTAGATATATGTATATAGGCGTACATTTATATATAGTTATACCCCGAAGAAGGTTAGGCATACCGTACGCGTATATAGGATTAAACGGGTCGTAAATAAAAGGCAAAGCACTTAAATGGAAGTCCATCTGCATAAATTAATGTAATGGATAAAGTGTGTAATTTGGCCAGTCACCAGTACATTGTTCTAACCCCTCCTCCTTACAACCCACATGTTATATTTAGAGGGACAAGCTTCTGGTGCAAGATGGGAACTGTTGTTGGTGAAGTCTTCTCATTCATGCTGGACGCTTACAAGGTAACTAGATATCCAAGGAATACTGTTAATTCCAAGGTTGTAGCCTCATTCGGTATTTATGTTCTATTATATTATTCTATTCTACTATTTATTTATATTAAACGCTCTTTGATATACTTATGTTTATTACAAGTTACCAAAACCAATGATCCATACCCAAATGGACTTGCATTTCAATTTACTTGGGATTCGGTCCCATTATAGTGCGGATTGTTACAATTTCATCCTCCACCTTCTCCTTTAAGGATTGCATCCCGGCGTGAATGCAAAGGTTGGCAGTGAAGCCTGCATGGTGAATAGAATATTGAGTAAAAAATAAAAGGGGGAGGAAATTGGAAAGAAAAACTACTAAATATTGGGATCCTTACCAGGTTGGTGTCCGTCAACTGGGTGTCCACCACACTTCAAATAGTAAGGCACCCAGCCCGACTGGGGAAAATCTATGTTGGCCAAGGCCTTCAAAGCCACCTCGACCATTAAGTGCACTGGTATCTACGAGATGATCCCATCATCATCCTCGACTATCCTTAAAATGGTCGAACCTACGACCTCATATCTCAACCCCTTAGTAGGAACCCAACAACCTGTACTTCCCCAAGAACTTGAAAGCCAGTCCACTTCTAGAATCCTCTGGCTCGTCTGTGCGGGTCCTCCTAGACTAACCCCCTCTTTGTCTTCAACTTGGTTGCACGGTTAGCTACCTCCACTATAATCTGCATCGATTATGACGAGCGAGATTTTCGACCCTCGAAAATCGACACTAATACGTCCATTATAATGCGTGCCGAGCATTCAAGTGCTGGAAAAACCAATCGTTAAGGGTAAGAAGACAATGAAGGTAGAACACAATCTTGTACAAATGGAATAACATATATTATCTCAATTTATAATCTTTACAATGGAAATTTTAAATACATACATCAGAGTCTATCCTAATCTCATCCTGGACAATTATAAATCTCTATCCCTACTAATGTTGAATACAAATGGTAAACAAATGCAGTGGAAATAGAAATAGATAACCATCTATAGAGGATTCCAAAATGTTCCAAGCTAGACCTGAATTACGTGGTTACCTGAAAAAATAAGGCATCTAGAGTTTAAGGAGAAAGAAAATAAACTTCGGGTCAGTCATGAGACCGGTATGAAAAAACTCAAAACACGGATATTTTGGTAGAAACAAAGGGTATCTCATAAGATCACACCGCACATAAACAAAGATGAGTTTTTTACCTTATGTAACTAAAACATTGCAAGTGAATCCAATGATATTATAATAGTTTCTAGATTACAAATACGTATTAATCATAGCCGAAGTTGTTACATTGATTAAATTCTAGCATAATAGGTATACAACTAAGTCCAAAGGCACTTAACGGAGAATGGATTCCATACAACGATAGGAATGGGACTACCTTTCCTAGAATACATCTCCAGAAAAATGTACCGAGGACCCACAGACGATCCTTTGCATTTGGCAAGACCAGCCTACCCTTTCTAGTGATCAACACAATGATCCTGGATAGTACCGAATATGACATCACCCCGGTCGTTCTCGATCTACCCGTGGCATTTACATACACAAAAAACCTGATATATAAAGGATAATCAAGAAAGATGGTGACCATACCCTAATGGGTATGACAGATATAGCCTCACGGCATATCCTGTTTTAGCCATTTCCAGGTGCGAAGCTTAGGTTAACATATTTCCTTTTACAAAACAAATTCCACTTTGAATGCCATAATGTCATTTCCAATAACACAATATTGACTTTCATAACAGTACAACCCCCCAGTTCGTACACCTCAGGGAAGGGTGTTAAGTGTAAGAGGGGTTCCTCCTACACCACCAAACAGATGTATGTTTGAAAAAATCAATGTACGTGGTCTTAGAAATTCAATGTCAGTCACTTGTCCACACAAGTTGTCCAAAAGCAGGACAAACCGAAGGCACTCCTCATACTACATCCTGTTTGGGAATCACCTATTGGATTAGTAGCAAGCAGTCCTTGCATCGAAGATCAACATTATAAAGATCCCCATCTTTAAAATTATTGTCTTTAACATGTCTTCACTTTCTAACGCATGTATTGGTTGGAAGTGGTTTTCAAATAGGAATCACCCAAATTTGATCATGGTTTTTCCGAACCAATATCGATAAAAGATGTCCAATAAGTGGGTGATTATTATTCATTTAATCAATATCTTTTATTCGAGTAAAATATCTTCTTAGAGATATATGTCGTTTAACCATTTTCTTTTTCAGCCTATACGAGATTATTAAGCCTCTTTCATCAAATCCTTTGGTTAATTAAAACCCCTTTTATCTTTGGGAATACCAAATCACTTCTCTTTAATTACTTAGGAATAATATTGCCATATTCTATTATTACTATAATTCCTATCTTAATGAAGATTTCATAATTCCAAACTGTGACGAACCGTCTTTCATTCCACAGAAAGACATATCATCAATAAGAAAAGAAAGAGATAGAAATAGAAAAGATAGAAAGAAAAGAACAACAATCATCAGAATCTCACAGCGGAAACGGAACAAAATATAATATTACACATATCCATTACATAGTTTTACATATCAGAGTACACAAAATAATACGACTTCATTACGTCTGACATTTATAAGAGTTTGCCAATCCATACAACCCAATAACACAACATCAAAAGTCACTACAACGGATAGAGATAGATAGTTACGTCTGGACTCCAGCTCCAGCTTCCAAAACATTTGCCAATACCGACCTAGTCACTTGGCTACTCATAAATATTTGAGTACCCAAAAGTTTATGAAGAATAAAATAAACTCCGGGTCAGACATAGGTCTGGTGTGAATAAGCAGGTTAAAGTTGTTTAACTTTAAAATCATTTGAAAACAAAAGGTATCACGTAAGACTCCCCACAAATAAACACGGGTAAGTTTTTACCTTACGCTAGCCAAAGCATTTGATAGGAAATCCAGTGATATTATAATAGGGTCTAGGGTTTTCAAGTAAATAGAAAATAACTGAAATTTTACACCTATTAAATTCCAGCTACTAGCCACGAAAGTGGGTAATACAATCAAAACCGTAGGGAAAATGGGTTTCCATCAATGGCAGGGCTATTGGGGTACCGCCCGTCACAGTACGGGGCCTAGATCATCGTACCGAGGACCACTCCCGATCCCCTGCAACACAAGGCCGGAACCATCCCTTATTGGACAGTCTCGAACAAGACAACCCCGCAGTTGTGGCCAACAACCGCTCACACAACCGAAATAATAAAGGACTTCTAGACAGGGGAAAATCTCGTCCTACTTGGGCATGACCCACTTAGCCTTGCTGCACCTCCCCTGTTTTAGCCATTCCCGATTAATAAGGCTTGAGGCTACGATTACCTATACAGGGCACATTTTCTTAAAATGCTTATCGTCCACCTAACGATGTGCTGAAAGCATTCAATCCGTACAAGTTCGTTCCGGGTACGAAAGAAACTGAAGGCATTATTTCGTTACACTCATTTTGGAATCACCCTCAGAGTTAACGACAATAACCCTTGCACTCTAAAACTCCATCTCGATCTTCACTTTGAGATGTCATGACCTAACGTTTAACTTGGATCGATGTGGTTTTTGGAAAATCAAATTTGATTCCCGATCTCGGTCTCATCGAAATCCAAACGTGTGTTAAAGGCCAATTTGTTTAAGGTTTAAACAATTCAATTAAATTTTAAACATTGAATTCACACAGCATTATCCACAGATAATAACAAACATCTATCACAGATATATACAATATCTCATCACAGAATATCTCAGACTATCATCTAACGGATATCAACCAAATCCAGATATTCAATTCAAAATAATTATCCATAAGCAAGCATATCTCTAATTCATATTATAATTAATTTAATTAATTCAAATTAAATTAATTACGTAAGAATTAATTAATTTACCTTGCTTAACCGATCATTAATTAATTAATCGCAATCATTTAATTAATTAATCACTTCTTAATTATCCTCATTATCAATTAACCAATCTTTAATTAATTAATAATTCTTCAATGATCAATTAATAACTCCAATTATTCATTAATAAAAGTTGATTAAAAATTAACCATTCCTTAATTGATTATTAATTAACCCTTATTTAACAATTAATTAATCTTAATTAATTGCTTAATTAGTTACAAATTATAAATTTTTTTAATTACTTAATTAATTGTAATTTATTAACCTTAATCATTTAATTAATTAAGTCTGAATCACTAATTAATTAACTATTAATTATAAATTAATTAATGTTTAATTACTTAATTAATTAACCCTAATTATTAAATTAAATAACTCTTAACTATTAATTAATTAATCACTAATCACTTAATTAATTAATTACTAATCATTTATTAATTAATTACTAATCATTTATTTTCAATTAAATAATTAGTTATCAATTAATTATAATTATATAAAATTTTAACTACTTAATTAAAGTAATTCTTAATTATCAATTAATTAAACCATAATTAATTAATTAAACCTTAATATATTAATTAATTTAAAATTATTACTTAATTTAACCTTAATTACTTATTAATTATTGTAATCTTAACCATAAAACTTAATTAATTTTCAAAACAAAACAATTTCATAAATTACTTAAAATTATTACATGTTTAAAACATTTCCAATTTGTTTAAAGCTTAATTACTTTTAAAAGTTAAATTTAATGAATATAAAATCATCTTAAAACTTAACTATCAAAATATAAAATACTTTAAATTAAAAAGTTTAACATCTATCATAAGCAATTTAAATAAATTTTATATTTTAAAATTTGAAACAAGTTTGAAAACTTTAAAACATCACTTGCGTTTGGTTTGACCCGACCAAACTCGAGATCAACTCGGGTTCAAACCCATTCTTCTTCCTTTCCCTTTTCTTTAGTTTAATTGTTAAACTTAAATTACACGAACCTGGAAAGAAACAACACCCCCCATCCTTGGCACGAGCAACTACAACATCTACCCGTGTACAGACGCGAGCCAGAACCTCCTCTACTCGATCACTACTTCGAGTCGCACAACACTAAACCCCCGCTGACACAACACCGACACGGTGCACGTATACGTCGCGCCAACACCGCCGCCACCACCAACGACACCACACGCAAGCCCCACGTCGACCACAGAAGCGACTCCCACCGTTGATCAGCCATCACGTGACCCAAATCAAAAACGAAGACGATCGCACCATTCCTAGAACAGCCCCTTCATCAGAAAATCCACCAAAACCATCAACCTCGACCATCAATCACCACGAAACTCCGGCCACATCACCGCAATTCCTCCACGCAACTATCCCCAAAAACACTCGCAACTCGATCCACCACAGAATTTCCTGTCACGAAATTTCGAACGCGACCCAAAACACTATGCTAAACCCTACAACCCCCAAATTCCAATTCCTCGATGAATGATTACCTCCTCCCCTATTTTTCTTGGGTTCACCGATCACTACACATGCTCCAACCCAAGCCACGACCTTCGGAATCCACCCAGTCACCAGTATTTGCCCCGAAACTAAATTCCGGTCATCTCAATATTACTACCCTAAATCCAAACTATAAATCATGATTTATTTTAAAAATCATGTTTTTCTGAGTTGATTCAAGATGTAAAATTTAATCAACTAAATACAATATTTGATTTTAACAAAATTTAAATTTCCTACTGTATTATCCAGGATTCAGTAGATTTTCAAACAAATTCTATTTGAATAAAATTTTAAGCTTTAATTCATGTTTAAATAAACATACTGCATTTGAAGATTCAAGCTTAACAGTGATTTGAAATGGAAATTTTGAATTTTGTTTGGTTTTTACTCTGTAACTTGGGAAAACAAAGAAGCGTCAGGAAATTTTCAAGCATGCACAGTTTAATTACAACATGTAAACAAAGATCTTACAGAAATATGAACATGCAAAACATCAAACATATCTAAAATTCACATGCATAAATTTTACTTAAATTTTTTGATTAAAAATTTACTCACATGTATTTTTTCAAGCAGGGACCAAAATTTGGAAATCTGGGAAAAAGAATGACTGTAGATTTTAAACTTGGAATTGCTTGATGATGTTGCTTGCTTCTAAATTTTGAATTCAATCAGCACTTAAGATCTGAACTGAGGAGGGCCTGGATTTGCTTATACTTGAATTTTACAGGAACTTGATTTTTGCAGATTTTTGTTTTGTGTTCTAGTTTTTTGCAGATTTGGGAGTTTGAAATTAAAATTGGATTCTTGTTTGTATTTCTAGGTTGAAAGAGTAAAGATTAATGAATTTCATATTTGTTAATGAAGGAGTGATTTTTCTTCTTTCTTTTTTTTTTTAGAAAATGAGGATGAGAAAATTTTAGATGATGAAGATGAAATACCCTTTTATAGAAATAATTTTGTTTTATAAAAATTAAAGAAAATAAATTAAAAATTATGACACTTGTAATACTTTCTAACATTTGTCATTACACAATGTTATCCTCTTAACACGTGTTATTAGAGTGCTTTATAGTTTAACAAATGTAATCTTCATGCAAAAATGTATTTTAAAATGTATTTATAATTAATTTTCTAAATTTGAAATACATTTTTAATTTATATAAATCAATTCTTCTATAAAAAAAATATAAAACAAATTTTATATTTTAAATAAAATCATAGAAATACACTTTTTAAAAATCAAAGTATAATTTAAAATATAAATAACCCTATTTTGAAATTTTCAATTTAATAATTCAAAAAATAAAAATTTCAAATTCAATTTAGAAATCAAATTTGATATGAATACAATTTTAACAAATCCATTTCCATTTGTATATATTAATTCCATTTAAAAATCAATATATATTTACAATCCATTTATTATTATTGTTTAAAATAACAATTTTATTAATCTTAATTTAATTTATTAAAAAGATTATCACATTTAAATTGGGTTTGAAATTCCGGAATATCACATTCCTCCCCCCTTAAAAGAATTTCGTCCCCGAAATTTAAACAAAGGATAATCCAATTTTTTTCATTTTGTTTCAACAATTCAAGCATACATATGATCCATACATAAGAAATCAACAAACAAAACATCCAAACAACAATACAACCAATACAAACATCATTAGTTATCCGTACACATATCCGGATAAGCCTTCCTAAATCTATCCAGAGTCACCCAAGTACAATCTCTGGGATCCTCACTCCGTTGGACTTTAACGAGCTTCACTATCTTGCTTCTGAGTTGCCTCTCGTCTTGATCAAAAATTCGAACGGGATGACTGACAACTGATAAGTTCGGCTGAACCTCTAAGTCTTCCTGCATAGCTGACTCCACAATAAGAGATGGATCGTGCACGTATTTTCGTAGATGAGATACGTGGAAAATATTGTGAATTCCAGCTATCCGGGCCGGCAATTCAATCCTGTATGCTATGGCACCAATCCTCTCAAGCACTCGGAATGGACCAATATATCTTGGGGAGAGTTTCCCTATCTTCCCAAATCTTACCGCTCCTTTAATAGGGGAAACTTTGACAAACACTAAATCACCAATCTCGAACTCCAATTGTCTTCATCTTTCATCTGCATATTTCTTTTGACGATCCTGAGCAGCTCTCATCCTTTTCTTGATAAGCTCAACTTTAGCAGATGCTTCATGGATCAGATCTGGTCTAAGCACAAGACGGTCTTTCTACTCTATCCAACAGGCTAGGGATCTACACGGTCTTCCATACAGTGCTTCATAAGGAGCCATCTTAAAACTTGCTTGGTAGCTGTTATTATAAGAGAATTCCACTAGATGCAGATGGTCCTCCCACAATCCACCAAAATCCAATACACAGGATCTTAGCATATCTTCTAGAATTGATTAAGCCTCTCCGTCTGCCCATCTATTTGGGGATGATATGCTGTACTCAATCTCAAACTTGCTCCCATAGCCGATTGCAAAGCCTCCCAGAACTTGCTGGTGAAGATAGGATCTCGATCACTTACAATACTGACTAGAACACCATGCAATCTCACTATCTCTCTCAAGAAATTTTTTACGAGAGAAGCTGTAGTACGAGTTGCCTTAACTAGTATAAAATGAGCGCTTTTGGTTAGACGATCATTAATCACCCATATTTCTTCATTTCCCTTCTTGGTTCTAGGCAATCCGTCGATGAAATCCATCGAAATCATCTCCCACTTCTACATTGGGATCTCCAAAGGTTGTAACAAACCGGCTGGCTTCTGCTGATCTCCTTTAACTTGCTGGCAGATAGCACAACTATTAACGAATCTAGCAATATCCTTCCTCATACTCGGCCACCAAAAAATCCTTCTCATATCCTTATACATCTTTGAGATTCCTAGATGGATATTTAATCTGGAATGGTGACTTTCTGACAACACCTCTTGTTTCAACCCATCCACATTCGGCACACATAGACGACCATTAATTCTCAAAATACCTTGATCGTCAATCTCGAAATCAGGATATTGTCCCTCTTTGTTTCCTTGAATAATTTTCCTTAAAGTTTTATCCTTCATTTGCATGTTTATTATTCTTTCCTGAAGAGATGGAAGAACTTCCAAAAGAGATATAACTGCATTCCTGCTAAGAGCGTCTGCCACAACGTTTGCCTTTCCTGGGGTATACAAAATATCCGAATCATATGATGATAAGAATTCGACCCATCGTCGCTGCCTTAGATTAAGATCTTTTTGAGAGAAAAGATATTTCAACGGTTTGTGATCCGTGAATAACTCAAACTTTTCTCCTAAAAGATAGTGCCTCCAGATCTTTAAAACAAAAACAATGGCCAACAGCTCTAGATCGTGCGTAGCGTAGTTCCTTTCATGTGGCTTCAACTGCCGACTCGCATACGCAATTACCCTACAATTTTGCATTAGAACTGCTCCCAATCCAACAATACATGCATCAGTATAAACCTCAAACTTGCTCTTTCCATCTGGAATAGCCGACACAAGAGCACTTGTCAACCTTGCCTTTAGATTCTGAAAAGCCTCCTCACATTTAGGTGTCCATTTAAATTTAGCTCCCTTCCTTGTTAGCTTTGTTAGGTGTGGAGAGATCTTGGAATAATCCCTAATAAACTTCCTGTAGTAATCGGCCAATCTCAGAAAATTGCAAACTTCTGTTGGTGTTCGAGGCTGCTTCCACTCCAGAATAGTCTCAACTTTTGCCGGATCTATAGAGATTCCCTCACCAGAAACAATGTGCCCTAAAAAAAATTCTTCTGATTTCCAAAAGTAACACTTAAAGAACTTCGCCTTCAGAACATGCCTTCTCAGAGTTTCCAATACTATTCTCAAGTGCTGCTTGTGCTCTTCTTCCGACTTAGAGTAAACCAAGATATCATCGATGAACACCAAAACAAACTGATTCAAAACATCTCTAAAGACTCGGTTCATCAGGTCTACAAAGTAGGCAGGAGTGTTGGTTAACCCAAAAGGCATAACCAACCACTCATAGAAACAATTAGCCCCCCTAAATGCAGTTAAGGGAATGATGTTCTCAGCTACCCTTAACTGATGGAAAGCTGATGCTAAATCCAACCGAGAAAAAACTGGAGCTCCATAAGCTGGTCGAAGAGATCATCAATACGAGGAAAAGGATACTAATTCCGAATGGTCACTTTGTTCAATTCTTGATAGTCTACACACAACCTTAGCGACCTATCCGACTTGGTGACAAATACCGCAGCCGCCGAACCCCAACAAGAAAAACTGGGTCTAATCAAACCCTTCTCTAACAGATCTTGAGTTTGCTTCACTAGTTCCTCCCTCTCCCTAGTAGCCATCCTCCTGCTAGGTTGAATTATGGGTACTGCTCCAGGAACCAAATCTGTACGAAACTCTATTTCTTGGTGCGGAGGAAAACACTTAACTTCCTCGAATACGTCTGAGAATTCCTGGACTACTTCAATATCTTCAACCTCCTCTTGAGAAGTCTCAACTCCATGTAAAAGACTACTCAAGTGTATTCCAGAGTTATCACACATTACTCTGGCAATCCTACCCAGATTAGTTTCCAACGAAACTGTTCTCTCATCACAATTTAAGACAGCCTTAAATTTATCAAGCCAATACATCCCCAATATAAGGTCAAAACCCTTAAAATCCAATACATAAGGGTCACAGGAAAAACTACGGGACAGATAGGAGATTCTCACATCCTTACAGATCCTATCTAATTTGGTTACCTCTCCTATAGGATTAGATACAAAGATGGGATTGTCTACGGTACTAGGGGTAAGAAAGGAATTCTCTACAGATTCCAGAGAAATAAAACTCAAAGAAGCACCAGAATCAAACAAAACTTTTAATATATTTGCCATCTAAAAGTAAGGTACCTCCTAATACTCATTTGCCCTTAGACAAGTTTGATGGTGCACCTTCCAAAGAAAATACTTTATTCTGCTGGACTTTATGAAGGAGCGGGCAATCTTTAATCATATGTCCTGGTTGATGGCAGTTGAAGCAAAGAGACTTCTGAACTAAAGTTAAACCTGGTCCACTATAATGCTGCCGCTGTTGCTGTTGCTGAGACCCTCTTCTGGGACACTTATTCGCCAAGTGATCTTCTTGCTGACAAACATAGCATTTGCGTGGTCCATTATTGTTTCCAGACTTCTTTTTGTTTTTCCTCTTCCAATTAGAATTGATTTTTCTCTTATTAGGGTTAGAAGAATTTCCTCCTGATGCAGCTACTCGCGCCACTGACTTCTTATTCATCAAGTCCTCATATCTTAATGCCACATCAATTAGCTCCACAAAAGATCCTTTCAAGTGTGCTGTCATCCTTTCATGAAACTCTGGCAATCCTTGGACAAACATCTCGTTCTTTTTAAGAGAAGTGTCTATAGCCCTGGGCCATAGCAAGATAACTCATTGAATTTAGTCTCGTACTCAGCTATAGTCATGTTTCCTTGTTTTAGATTCAGAAAATCCCGATAAAGACGAGTTCTCCTTGTTGTAGGTATGAACTTCTCCTCAAACAACTCCTTAAACTCTTTTCAAGACATATCGTCCTCCGAGACATTAGCTGCCACTGCATCCCACCAGGCTACAGCACCACCTTGTAATTGCCACGAAGCCATTATCCTCTTCTGCTCATCCGATAATTTCATGGTCTTAAAGATTTTCTCACACGAGCAAAGCCATGCTTGGACCTCTATTATAGTTTCTGACCCTTGGAATGGTCTTCCTGCAAGATTAACGAAGTCCTTGCATAATGCAGCAAAACTTACTAGAGACAGTACTGGATTAACAGCCTCATTATCAGTCTGTTCTCCCCTATTACAGGTTGATGCACTTCCTACAACCTTTCCCCTTCTGCCTCTTGAACTCACTCTGGCTATCTGGACAGGTAACCCAACCAATTTAGATAGGGATATAGTTATATAAGAAAATTATAAATACGCACTCTCAGGATAGATACTACTCTAGAGCCTAGGTGTTTCTCAAACTATGCTCTGATACCAACTGTGACGACCCGTCTTTCATTCCACAGAAAGACGTATCATCAATAAGAAAAGAAAGAGATAGAAATAGAAAAATAGAAAGAAAAGAACAACAATCATCAGAATCTCACAGCGGAAACGGAACAAAATATAATATTACACATATCCATTACATAGCTTTACAAATCAGAGTACACAAAATAATATGACTTCATTACTTCTGACATTTATAAGAGTTTGCCAATCCATACAACCCAAAAACACAACATCAAAAGTCACTATAGAGGATAGAGATAGATAGTTACGTTTGGACTCTAGCTCCAGCTTCCAAAACATTTGCCAATCCCAACCTAATCACTTGGCTACTCACAAAATTTTGAGTACCCAAGATTTTATGAAAAATAAAATAAACTCTGGGTCACACACGGTTCCGATGTGAGTAAACAGGTTAAAGTTGTTTAACTCTTAAATCATTTGAAAACAAAGGTATCACGTAAGACTCCCCACAAATAAACACTGGTAAGTTTTTACCTTACGCTAACCAAAGCATTTGATAAGAAATCCAGTGATATTGTAATAAGGTCTAGGGTTTTCAAGTACATAGAAAATAGCCGAAATTGTTACATCTATTAAATTCCAGCCGCTAGCCACGAAAGTGGGTAATACAATCAAAACCGTAGGGTCTCGCAGGGAAAATGGGTTTCCATCAATGGCAGGGCTACTGGGCTACTGCTCGTCACAGTACGGGGCCTAGATCACCGTACCGAGGACCACTCCCAATCCCCTGCAACACAAGGCCAGAACCATCCCTTACTGGACAGTCCCGAACAACACAACCCCGCAGTTGTGGCCAACAACCGCCCGAACAGCCGAAATAATAAGGGACTTCTAGACATGGGAAAATCTCGTCCTACTTGGGCATGACCCACTTAGCCTTGCTGCACCTCCCCTGTTTTAGCCATTCCCGATTGATGAGGCTTGAGGCTATGATTACCTTTATAGGACACATTTTCTTAGATTGCTCATCGTCCACCCGACGATGTGCTGAAAGCATTCAATCCATACAAGTTCGTTCCGGGTTCGAACAAAACCTAAGGCATTATTTCGTTACACTAATTTTGGAATTACCCATAGAGTTAGCCACAATAACCCTTGCACTCTAAAACTCCATCTCGATCTTCACTTTGAGATGTCACGACCTAACGTTTAACTTGGATCGATGTGGTTTTCGAAAAATCAAATTTGATTCCCAATCCCGGTCTGATCGAAATCCAAACGCGTCTTAAAGGCCAAGTTGTTTAAGGTTTAAACAATTCAATTAAATTTTCAACATTGAATTCACACAGCATTATCCACAGATAATAACAAACATCTATCATAGATATATACAATATCTCATCACAGAATATCTCAGACTATCATCCAATAGATATCAACCAAATCCAGATATTCAATTCAAAACAATCATCCATAAGAAGCATATCTCTAATTCATATTATAATTAATTTAATTAATTCAAATTAAATTAATTACTTAAGAATTAATCACTTTACCTTGCTTAACCAATCATTAATTAATTAATCACAATCATTTAATTAATTAATCACTTCTTAATTATCCTCATTATCAATTAGTCAATCTTTAATTAATTAATAATTCTTCAATTATTAATTAATAACTCCAATTATTCATTAATAAAACTTGATTAAAAATTAATCATTCCTTAATTGATTATTAATTAACCCTTATTAAACAATTAATTAATCTTAATCAATTGCTTAATTATTTACAAATTATAAATTAATTTAATTACTTAATTAATTGTAATTTATCAACCTTAATCATTTAATTAATTAAGTCTTAGTCACTAATTAATTAACTATTGATTATAAATTAATTAATGTTTAATTACTTAATTAATTAACCCTAATTATTAAATTAAATAACTCTTAATTATTAATTAATTAATCACTAATCACTTAATTAATTAATTACTAATCATTTATTAATTAATTACTAATCATTTTTTTAATTAAATAGTTAATTATCAATTAATTATAATTATATAAATCTTTAACTACTTAATTAAAGTAATTCTTAATTATCAATTAATTAATCCATAATTAATTAATTAAACCTTAATAAATTAATTAATCTAAAATTATTACTTAATTTAACCTTAATTACTTATTAATTAAAGTAATCTTAACCATAGAACTTAATTAATTTTCAAAAAAAACAATTTCATAAATTACTTAAAATTATTACATATTTAAAGCATTTTCAATTTGTTTAAAACTTAATTACTTTTTAAAAGTCAAATTTAAATGAATATAAAATCATCTTAAAACTTAACTATCAAAATATAAAATACTTTAAATTAAAAGTTTAACATCTATCATAAGCAATTTAAATAAATTTTATATTTTAAAATTAAAAACAAGTTTGAAAACTTTTAAACATCACTTGCATTTGGTTTGACCCGACCAATTTCGAGATCAACTCGGGTTCAAACCCCTTCTTCTTCCTTTCCCTTTTCTTTAGTTTAATTGTTAAACTTAAATTACACGAACCTAGGAAGAAACAACACTCCCATCCCTATCCTTGGCACGAGAAACTACAACATCTCCCCATGTACAGACGCGAGCCAGAACCTCCTCTACTCGTCACTACTTCAAGTCGCACAACACTAAACCCCCAGTGACGCAACACCGACACGGTGCACGTGCATGTCGCGCCAACACCGCCGCCACCACCAACGACACCGCACGCAAGCCCCACGTCGACCATATATGCGACTCCCACCGTTGATCAGCCATCACATGACCCAAATCAAAAACGAAGATGATCGCACCATTCCTGGAACAGCCCCTTCATCAGAAAATCCACCGAAACCATCGATCTCGCCCATCGATCGCCACGAAACTCCGGCCACATCACAGCAATTCCTCCACGCAACTATCCCCAAAAACGCTCGCAACTCGATCCACCACAGAATTTCCAGTCATGAAATTTCAAACGCGACACAAAACACTATGCTAAACCCTACTACCCCCAAATTCAAATTCCTCGAACGATTACCTCCTCCCCTATATTTCTTGGGTTCACCGATCACTACAAATGCTCCAACCTAAGCCATGATCTTCGGAATCCACTCAGTCACCAGTATTTGCCCCGAAACTAAATTCTGGTCATCTCAAAATTACTGCCCTAAATCCAAACTAAAAATCATGAGATTTATTTTAAAAATCATGTTTTTCTGAGTTGATTCGAGATATAAAATTTAATCAACTAACTACAATATTTGATTTTAACAAAATTTTAAATTTCCTACTGTATTATCCTGGATTCGGTAGATTTTCAAACAAATTCTATTTGAATAAAATTTTAAGCTTTAACTCATGTTTAAATAAACATACTGCATTTGAAGATTCAAGCTAAACAGTGATTTGAAATGGAAATTTTGAATTTTGTTTGGTTTTTACTCTGTAACTTGGGAAAACAGAGATGTATCAGGAAATTTTCAAGCATGCACAGTTTAATAACAATATGTAAACAAAGATCTTACAGAAATATGAACATGCAAAACATCAAAAATATCTAAAATTCACATGCACAAGTTTTACTTAAATTTTCTGATTAAAAATTTACTCACCTGTATTTTTTCAAGCAGGGACCAAAATTTGGAAATCTGGGAAAAAGAATGACTGCAGATTTTAAACTTGGAATTGCTTGATGATGTTGCTTGCTTCTAAATTTTGAATTCAATCAGCACTTAAGATCTGAACCAAGGAGAGCTTCGATTTGCTTATACTTGATTTTTACAGGAACTTGATTTTTGCAGATTTTTCTTTTGTATTCTGGTTTTTTGTAGATTTGGGAGTTTGAAATTAAAATTGGATTCTTGTTTGTAATTCTAGGTTGAAAGAATAAAGATTGGTGAATTTAAGATTTGTTAATGAAGGTGTGATTTTTCTTCTTTCTTTTTAGAAAATGAGAAAGAGAAAAATTTAGATGAAGAAGATGAAATACCCTTTTATAGAAATAATTTTGTTTTATAAAAATTAAAGAAATTAAATTAAAAATCATGTTTCTAACTTTTGTCATTACACAATGTTATCCTCTTAACACATGTTATTATAGTGCTTTATAGTTTAACAAATGTAATCTTCATGCAAAAATGGATTTTAAAATGTTTTTATAATTAATTTTCTAAATTTGAAATACATTTTTAATTTATATAAATCAATTCTTCTAAAAAAAACAAATTTTATATTTTAAATAAAATCATAGAAATACACTTTTTAAAAATCAAAGTATAATTTAAATATAAATAACCCTATTTTGAAATTTTCAATTTAACAATTCAAATTCAAATAAAAATTTCAAATTCAATTTAGAAATCAAATTTGATATGAATACAATTTTAACAAATCCATTTCCATTTGTATATATTAATTTGTTTAAAAATCAATATATATTTACAATCCATTTATTATTATTGTTTAAAGTAACAACTTTATTATTCTTAATTTAATTTATTAAAAAGATTATCACATTTAAATTGGGTTTGAAATTCCGGAATATCACATAAACCATATCTTTAATGGATCAAAAACAATGTAATCTAAGACATCGTTCACTGTAAACCCAAATTATTAGTAATTAGTAAAAAAGGACTCATAGAAATAAGACTATTTATAATCAATACTAATTCCTGTTTCAACTTGTACTATTCATTAAAACATTGAAATCACCTTTTGATTTCACACAGGTAGTATGAGTTACCTCCTCGGAATTTAACACAGAGTTTAACTAGAATGTTTCATATGCTTCCAAACTCTTTATTATTTTAAAATATTATTTATCCTTTGGAAGAATCCAAATCTCATTTTTTCTTATCTTAGGAAGATGCGATCTGAATAAATCAAATTAGCTAACCCTCCATTGGGCCAGTCCGGATAGATAGTGAGAGTAGGAAACTGGTTTTTCCAACTCAAGCCTAGAGGTCGTCTCTCTATTACCCATAAGACGGTCAAGTCATTTGATCGACTCTAGCCTCAATATTTTTTAAACTTCTTAAATTTCCTTTAGAATACTTGATTATTTATTTGAAAAACATTCATAAAAGATTTTGGACGAAAAATCCAAGGTTTATAAATAATTTCCTTTTAAACAATTATTTGAAATTCCTTCAAAATAATTGTATAGCTTCCAAATCACCTTAAAAATACTTAATTATCCATTTGAAAAGACTGATTAAAAATATTCGGTAAGAATAATTAAGCTAAAATCCTGATTTTTAAAAGTTACCAAAACCATCACAAAAATCACTGTAAAAAGTGTTTTTAAAGTTGCTTTGATCAAACACTTTTTCCATTTCATATAAGTCTATTTTTACAACTTAGGTCCCTTTTAAAACATTTTAAAGTATTAATAGAATTTGTTTCATATTTTCAAAGATTAAAATATCCATTTTTAAAGAATTTACCACTTTGGTTTCCGAACTGCAAAAACGTGACGTTTTTGAAAACTTGGTTTGGACATATCTCAAACTCTACTAAATGAAATCATGATTTTTCATTTGAAAATTATAACCCCAAGGGTTTGGAAAATACTTATTTCAAAGAATTTTGACTTATAATTCACCCTACACATTCATTTAACTTTTTGGATCGCGAAATCGCGAACTTCTTAAATGTGATGGCTTATTTTGACTCTAACTTCGTATCTTTTAAAAACTTTGCCGAAAAGAGTTTTAATGTTTATAAAACATTTATAAACCATTTTAAACCATTTTTATTCATGTGTAAAGAGGGCTACCTATGCCGTAACACTTTTATCATTCATAAATAAAAGTGTTCTCTTTGTGTAAATTCGACGTGTATTTATCATGAATTGTTTCCACATACAAGCAAACATATTATTGCATCCAAAACATGGTGATCAAACATAGTAAACAAGCATGAAAAAACTTACCATATCATCATATCATTCAATAAAATAAACTAGAAGATTTTCTCATGATCGATTTCCACTTTGCCAAAAAAATTCTGAAGGTTCCCGAATTGATTACACCGGCACTCCGACAGCACTTCCTTCTCTTTTCCATGCCCTAGAGCCTCTATGAGTGCTCTACCATGCCTTGGAAATGGGTGGAACTAAACCATCATGGTGGTGCTTAGGGGGACCGTGCACTTATAGGAGGAGGGGAGTGTTTTTGACTTGTTTTGAAGTGGATTGACTTTGTTTACGTATAGAACTATTTTACTTTCTTTTTTCTTTACTTTATTTATTATTTCTCTAAGATAAGTAAGTCATTAAAGAGCATTAAAGAGATCAAGAAGAAGGAAGAAGAAGAATGGTTTTATTGTGAGAATTATGAAGCCTTAGGGTGGGTAATTATAGAAATTTTTTGGAAAATATCCACCGACGCATTATGAGCCATCACCTCACCCATATGCACCCCCTTTCATCACTTTGGCCGAACCGACACCTACCTATGGGCTTTCCTTTTGATTGAGTGATGGTGAGTTTGCTTTTTGACTCCTAAAGATGAACCATTCGTTTGTATACATATAGGGAAGCTTATGTATATACATATTTAGATAACTACAAACCCTTGATGTGACTAATTACGCATATATGTATGTACATGCATGTGTGTATGTGTATCAAATAACGTTGCCATGATTTGAAACAACTTCCATTCGACAAATGGTCGAAAATCTGAAAGCCGAGTCATAGTACATTTTCACTTTTTAATCAAACTATTTATTTATGTAAACAAAACTTGAAAATATATTACCTTTTAGAAAATGAATCCCACTTTGAATGTTACATTTCCATTTCTATTAACACACTATTGATTTTCACTTAAGTACAATCCTCGAGTTCATACGGCTCGGGGAAGAGTGTTAAGTGTAAGAGGGGTTACCTCCTACACCACCAAACAGATGTACGTTTGTAAAAATCAATTTACGTGGTTTTAGAAATGCAATGTCGACACTCGTCCATACAAGTTATCTAGGAATAGGACAAACTGAAGGCATTCCTCCTACTACATCCTGATTGGGAATCACCTCCAGGATTAGTAGTGAGGAGTCCTTGCATCGAAGATTTTGAAATGAAGATACCACTGCCACCGTATATATGATATGGGAATTAACCCATATGTCAGTGGAATAGTCCTACATTATGAAGAAATCTGTCTTTAAATTCATTATCTTCAACATGTCTTCACTTTCGAACACATATATTGGTTCGAAGTGGTTTTCGAATAGGAATCACCCAGATCTGATTCCGGTTTCTCCGAATCAATTATTGATAAAAGTTTTCAAGTATGTGGGTGATTATAATTCAATTAATGAAGATCTTTCATCCAAGTAAAATATCTTCTTAGAGAAATATATCTTTGAACCTTTTTCTTTTTCAGCATATGTAGGATTATTAAACCTCTTTTGTTAAATCTTTGGTTAATTAAAACCATTTTTTATCTTTGGAAATACCAAATCATTTCCCTTTAACCACTTAGGAAAATATTTCCATATTCAATTATTAGTATAATTCCCATCTTAATGAAGATTACACAGTTCAAAACATATTTTAATGGGCCAAAAACTCTCTAATGTATGACATCGTTTACTGTAAACCCAAACCAGCTAGTAGAGTTAAAAGAGATCCATATAAATTAGACTAATTATACTCAATAATAATTCCCGTATTCAACTCGTACTATTTGTCCAATAAAGATGAAATCACCTTTTAAATTCATAGGTGGTACGAGTTCCCTCTTCAAAATTTAACAAAGAGTTTAACTAGAATGTTTCCTATTCTTCAAAAATCTTTATAATTTCAAAATCTTGTTTATCCTTTGGAAAACTCAAAATATTTTTTCACTTATCTTAAGAAGATGCGGTCCGAGTAAATCAAATTAGTTATCCCCTCCATCGAGCCAGTCCAGATAGCTAGGGAGTGCATGAAACTGGTTTTCCATACTCAAACTTAGAGACTATCTATTTGTCACCCATAAGGCGGTCAATTCATTTGATAGACTCTAACCTTAATATTTTTCAACCTATATAAATACTTGATTAATTATTTGAAAAACATTCGCAAAAGGTTTGGGAAGAAAAACCTAAGTTTTATAAACAATTTCCTTTCAACCATTTAATTTAAACTCCTTCAAAGTAATTGTATGACTTCCAAACCACCTTCAAAATACTTAATTATCCATTGAAAATATTTAATAAAAATATTAGGGAAAATAGTTAAGCTAAAACCCTTATTTTCAAAAGTTAGCAAAACCTTCGCAAAAACCGCTATGGATAGGGTTTTAAAAGCTTTTTTGATCAAACCACCTTTTCCATTCCATATAACTCTATTTTTACAACATAAATCCCTTTTAAAACATTTGAACATATTTATGGAATTTATTTCATATTTTTAAGGATTAAAAATATTCATTTTTAAAGAATTAACCACTTTGATTTTCGAACTGCCAAAACGCGACATTTTTGAAAACTTGATTTGTACATATCTCAAACCCTACTTAATGAAATATCAATTTTTCTTTTTTCATTTGTAAATTATAACCCCATCGGTCCATAAAATTCTTATTTCAAAGAATTTCGACTTATAATCCACCCTACACATTCATTTAACTTTTCGGATCGTGAATTACGAACTGCCGTAACGCGATGGCTTATTTTGAGTCTAATTTCAAATCTTTTCAAAACTTTTCCGATTTCAGTTTTTATGTTTATAAAACATCTATAAACCATTTCGAACTATTTTTATTCATATTTAAAGAGGTTTAACTATACCGTAACACTTTTATAATTCCTAAAAGAAAGTGTTTTCTTTGTGTAAATTCGATGTGTATATATTGTGAATTGTTTCCAAACCAAGCAAACATATTATCGCATTCAAAACATGATGATTAAACATAGTAAAAAAGCATGACAAAACATATCTTATCATCATATGGTTTAATAAAATAAACTAGTAGAGTTTCTCACGATCGATTTCCACTTTGCCAAACTTTTTCTGAAGCTTCTTGAATTGATTCCGACGGCACTCTGGCAGCGCTTCATTCATTTTTCTTTGCTCCAAAGGCTCTGGCTCTCCACATTGCTCTAGTGGAGCTTGTCCATGCCTTGGAAATGGGTGGAACTCGACCATCATGGTGGTGCTTAAGGGGGCCATGCACTGATAGAGAGGAGGGAGTTTTTTTCGACTTGGTTTGAAATGGATAGACTTTGTTTATATATGGAACCATTTTACTCTCTTTTTTCTATTATTTTTCTTCCTTACTTCTCTAGGATAAGAAAGCCATTAAAGTGCATTAAGGAGCTCAAGATGAAGGAAGAAGAGTTTTGGTATGAGAATTATGAAGCCTTAGGGTGGGTATTTGTAGAAATTTTTTGCAAAATAACCGCCAACGCATAATGAGCCATCGCCTCACCCAGGTGCACCCCCTTCCATCACTTTAGTTGTACCCACACTCCCCTATAGGCTTTTCCACCTTGATTGAGTGATGGTGATTTTGCTTTTTGACTCTTAAGGATGAAGCTTCGATTTGTATACATCTAAGGAAGCTTATGTATATACATATTTGGATATTTACAAACCCTAGAAGTGACCAACTATGTATACATATATGTGTGTGTGTGTATGTACATGCATGTGTGTACGTGTGTCAAATAACGTTGCAACGATTTGGAATAACTTCCTTTGATGAAAGATCGAAAATCCGAAAGCTGAATCCCAATCACGTTTTCAGATTTCAATCAAATTATTTAACTATGTAAACAAAACTTGAAAATAAATTTTTCATCATCTTTAAATAATTGAAACAAGATTATTTAAGCTTTAAAAGCATATTAGATAATATTAAAATGCATTTATAAAAATATGACGTCAATCTTCAAAAATGCGACAAATTTTATATATCTTAATAAAACAAGTATGTATATTTATAAAACTATTATAAATCAGTTATTATCACTATATAATAATTAAAATGGACCATTCATCATTTAAAAATAATTACTTGGATATTTAATTACCGAAAATACCAAAATTTTCTCTATATGCTCATTAATGAAAATGATGACATCATCCATGACATCATAATTATTTTATTTTCAAAAGTGGAAAATTATTTTTATTATTTATTATTGTTTAAGTAGTTAATAAGTGTGTAAAAAAATCGTATTTTACTTTCTAAGGTAAATAGCTGTTTATCGATAAATTATTTGTAACGACCCATAAATTTCGATAATTGAAGATGGTTAATTTAATAAGATTCTATGATTAAATATTGAAAGAAATAAAAATTGATAATTTAGTAATGAAGTAATAACTAAAATTAATGGTAACAATGTTAACTGAAGCTAATTTAACAATTTGAACGAGAAATTCTGATAAATGAATAATGTAAATGTTATATTTGGTTTATAAAATTTAATATAAAAAACAAATGTAAATATTTAATTATAATGAGATAGATAGTTAATGGTAATTGAATAAATTCAGTATTATATAAGTAATTATAAAATTTGTGGTGAATAATGAATTCATAAGTGTAAATTAAAAGTTATGGTAATGATTGTTATAATTTACCTATTTATTTAATCTATTAAATCAAAACGGGAAATCAATTAGAATCAAAAGAACTTTAATGTTACATTAATAAGACGAAGACAATAATTGAGATTGTGAATGTAACAAAATGAATAGAAATGCTAATTTTGTTCATAAAATAATAATTGATGTAATAAACGAGTGGAACCAAGATAAAATAATTAATTGGATTTAAAATCTTAATTGATGTGTGAAATTGAATTTTTTTAAATATAATTGTATTGTAGTAGTTAATATAAATAAAAGACGAAAATGTAATCTATTAGTGAAACAAGGTATCAACAAATATTAACTATATTATTTGAGTGGTAATTGGTTGAATATAAAGTCTGAAAATCAAGATTTATCAGTTTATTGGAATTTAATGCAATTAAATGAAATTAACTATAACGTAAATTGAAATTTAGATGAATGGAAAATTATTAATGTATTAGGGTATAAACCAATGTTAATTGTACCCTTGAGATGACAATTGATTGAATAACAGGATTTAAAATCAAATAAATGGATTTATTGGAATTTCAATTGATAATTTATGAATTTGCTAAAATTGAAATTAAATGTTGTAATTGGTAAATTAATTAACTTTGGATTGATATCTAAATTGATTCAAGTATTGTAATTGTTTAAGAAATCAAAAATGATAAAATTTGTTAATTATAGAATTTGAATTAAAAGGGTGAATTAATTAATTTAATATTAATTTATTTAATTAACTGAAATATAGCCATTTTAGCCATTGACTTAGATTTTAATAAAACCAGTTTCATTGGATCCATACCGGTGAATTTGTAGGGTTTCAAGTTTCGTAGCGATCATACTTGTCGTTTGATCATACAAGCTCGAAACGCCTAAAAATCAATTTGATTGAAATCAATTTGAAATATGCTGATTTGAACATAACATTTTCATACGATGGAATTAGGACCTGAAACCTTTTCCACTGAATTTAAAAATATTGAAAACATCTATTTTGATATACGGGTAGACCCATTTTCGTTCCGAAGGAAAAACAGGTTTCCGGGTCGTTTATCATTCCAATCCAAATCAATTTGGTCCATTGATTCTATTTTTCTGATCTGCTTAATACATTGTTATGAACCCTAGGTTTTTTCATTGTCTGTACGTACATTTCTTCTTTACTCCTCATTCCAACGGTAGACAAACAAACTTAACAATTCAATTTCAAAGCCAAATTCAAATCAAAAATTCAAACTCCTCAAACTATATCATATTTTATATCGATTTGAAGCTATCAACGAGCGCAGGTCAGTTTTTCTATTCGTTTTTCGATTTGGATTTCTGTTTGGGCAAAACTCGAGGAAATGATTTTAGCCATTCCTTTGATGATTGATCGACAGTCATGATTCGTCGATTCGAGGATGTGGTCGTGTAGAGGGTGGCGCAAGGAGTTCATCCAAGCAGATTCGTCAATGAATCGACGGTTAGATGGGCGTGGATTTCGATTTTGGGTTCGATGTTAAGGCGGCGGCTGGGGGCTATAAGGGTGATCATGGGTTGTCGTGGGGGGCTGTTCAAAGGGTGACGGTTCGCCTCGTGGTGGGGGTGGGGTTGTGAGTGGCCCTAGGCGTCGGTGGGTGATCGTGAAGATGGTTGCTGCCATAGATCATTAGGGTTTGAAACAAAGTTTGGGTGGTAAGGTACACGTAAGCGAGCTAGAGGACGTGGCGGTAAGTGATTCGCCCATTTTATTTTATTTATCTAATGTTCTAACATACTTAATTTTCTCATACGAGGTCCAATTCATCCGTGGTTTCTTACGTTGGGATCGTATTGAAATTTCAAACTTTTTGATACTTGTTTGGATGAATTATGAGACTGTTTGAACCGTGGGCTTAAATTGGATTTAAATTCAAAGGTGAATGTTTTGACCCACTCACAACTTCTAAAATTTCTTATGTTTTTTAAATTAAATTTATGATGTGATAGAAATTTATTTATGGTTGTTTGGTATAATTTGAATAGTCATCTCGGTTAATTTGAATTTATTTGAATTAAATCATTATTTAATTTATTATTGAATTTAAATTGTCAGTTAAATACATGTTATTGATTTTAATTCATCCATCGACGTTTATTGATTAATTTGGATTATGGTTGTGATGGATGATTGATTGTTGATATTGGATGAATGGATGTTGTATTTGGTATTGTTATAATACTGTAAGTTTACTAGGGGTTGAAACGATAAACCCAAATGGTTTTCATTGATTTGAAATGTTGACTTTTGGTACTGGTTGAAATGGCATATACCATATAATTTTTTGAATTTGGATTTTTATTTGGAACGGAATTATTTGGAGGGTTTAAGTTAATTCAACTTCGAATTTGTTTAAGTTAGATGATAAGGTTTATATTTCGAATTATTTGAAACCTTTAAATAATTATATTCAAGTTGTACACTTGATAGGAGATGGAAAATCCCGTAACATCTTTGAAGTCGTTGCACTCAAATTTCATTTAGATTAATTTTACTTACATAAGATCTTATAGTTCTGACTCAAGTGTTTTGTCTTTTCATTATGTTCGGGTCAGTCTGAGCTTTCAGTGTATTGAAGACTATTTTCTGGAGGACGAAGATGAAGTTTCAATATATTATTGCTATTTATTGTTCCACTACGTTCTGTGTTCTATTGCAATATTTTTTCATTTATGATGTATGTATAACTCTGATTTGAATTTCTAAAAGTATAAGAAAATGTTATTTGTAAAACAGCTTCATGAACTTTTTATTTGATTATTATATTTTGTCGATCCGTTGCGAGATTCTGTGTTTTATTTTTCCTTCTTTTCTTATTTACCTCATTAACAATCCTCCATTTTGAATGGTTTGAATTAGACATGTGTGGTTTATTATCGATTTAAACCATCCAAAAAGTGGGTAGTTACAATTGGTATCAGAGCCAGGTTTAGACACACGTTAGCCTATTGGGGTTAACTCATTAGAGATAGGGTAGTAATACCCTAGAATGAGTAATCTGAGTGTATATACGAGAGCGCGTATTTATTAGTGTTATAAAAATGTTTTATATAAGCTTTGAAATGAAATAATTTTCCTAATGTTATATGTTATATATAAAGGAATAAATTTTATAACTAATATAGTTATTTGTAATGTGTTTGTTTTATGAAATGGTAATATCTAATTATTATCATTTATTATTGACTTGTTGCATTTAATCAAATTATAAACATTGGCTAATTATTGTTGATTAAATTAGTCGACTAAACACTAGTTTATTAATGGTGTATTAAAGAGAATAAAACGAATAATTAGGATATTGTTCGTGAAATTGAAATATTATTGTGCTTTTTGTTGTGAATTTTATTGTTTGTTGACCGGTAATTTCAATTGTTGAAAAAAATGGAATATCTGGATATTTTGGGATAATCGAAACCTTTTGAATTAATATATGAGTAGGAACTTAGAAATTATGTTAAATTATGCAGTTGAATTTGACAGCCCTAAATTGAAAGCAAATAAAACAAGGTTAATTTGTTATATATAAGTTTAGTAAATGAATAGAATTGTGATAATTCTTGGCATGTAATGCAATAATATACAAGTGTAAACTTGAAGCCTTAGAATGTTTAAATTGACATTGCGATTAAGGAAATGTTGTAAAGGAGAAATTTTTTTTATAAACTAAATTAACCTTTATGGAATGTGTCACAAATAAATTGAATGGTAAAGGTGAAACTAAATGGGATAAGCAAATATGAATGAAAAGTGACTGATTTTAAATAAAGCCATGACTTGTATATTATTATGAAATAAATGGACGTTGCAATAAATGATTATAAATAAAGTTGCGATTACTTTAAACTCGAATAATGTTTATAAAAGGAATTAAGTTTTGATAATTTGGTTATAAACTTAAGAAAATTCCTTATGAAATGATTTGCAAGTAAATGTAGTATTAAATGAGAAATATTACATGTGAAATGAATGTAATTTAAATTGAGGAGAAATATAAGCAATATATGAATATATTAACGTTTTGTGTCAATTAGAGTATGAAACCAATATTAAAGTATGAAGTGATATTTGTGTTAACCAATGAGATTTATAATGAAGTTAAATTGAAAATAAAATTGTGATGAAACATGTTGGAATGGATACGTAAGTTGTACAATATATTCGCATAATTAATTTGATCCAGATTTAAGTAAACAAGTTCTATGTGAATCACACCACTTCGTGTAAGGATTTTTCATTCGATTCTTGATGACGAATATTTGATATGGATCTTTGGTTTGATTATAAAATTCTCTATTATAGTATAAGGCCATGCAAGGAGAATGACGGTTTCTAGTCAAGAAACCATATCAAAGTCCACATTAGGGAAGTTGAATGGATAATACTAGTTCGGAAGCGAACTTGTGTGATCGAGCGAGCGATCGAATGTGATTCTGCGAGATGATGAAATATGTACATCGTAGTTCCAATATTTTTCAAATGCTTTGATGCCGAAATTGAAAGTTGATGGGTTGGATATCTTTGTAATTTAAATTGGAATTTTCTTCTATGCAAAACTACTATTTATTTAAAACCATTTTTTGAAACTATTTTATTTTATTTTTCTTATACAAACTATTTAAACTATTTTATTTACAAAACTATTTTATGAACTCTTTTATTTACAAAACTATTGTACAAACTATTTTACAAAACTATTTTTATATACAAAAACTATTCTAAATTCAAAACCTTTTATAAAGCAAAGATGTTCAATCCTATATGGCTTTCATACATCGAAATTGATTTTGGAAAATTTTTGATTCTTGTATAAGACAGACTTTATACAAGTATAAGGTGATTTTCAAAACTATTGACTTGGGAAGGTATTCAACCTGAAGAGATAAATCTTATATATAACGGAATTTATATAAGAATGATTTCATATATTTGAGTTTATTGATTTTAGAAAGTACCTTATTTGAAAATGATATTTTATAAATAATGGAATTTATATAACTGCAATATTTGAAGCTATGATTTTGAAAGGGTACTACATATGGTATATGTAATGACCCGTAAATTTTATTTGTTTTAATAATATATTTTATTGAAATTTTGAGAAATTTTAAATAATAAAATTTTAAAGTATAAACTTGATATTTGGAATACGTCTACTAAAGCATAGTAAATGGTAATTTTTCATTAGAAAATATGGAAGTTCATTTTATTTTGTAATCTTATTTAAATCCAAATCAGTTAATATTTGATGATAATAAAATGTTTTTCAGACCTGGATATTTTTATATAATAAATTTGTAAATCATCTTATGAGTGAGATGTCATATTTCGTTTCATTAAATTTGGACTGTTATTGCTCGTTTATCTTATTTTTGGAAAATTAGCAACATTTTGGTACCAATATTGATTTTTGACTGGATAATCATACCACCAATGTCTGTATACCAATTTAAAGTACTCATCGTACTGATATCTATGGTATATTCAATTCTGTGTTTTGAAATCGGATACATAGAGGAATCCATGTAAATGGTAACCGTATCGGTAATCAGTTTGAGTCTTTTGGTTTCTTACCCATTTCATATTCCACCGTTCAAAGTGAGCAGCCCTTGCTTTTAAAATTCATTGAATTTACTGCTAAACAATATTTTGTTTCCCCGGTTTAACACTTTCTTGTACCAATTCATATTAAAAATTTATAACATTTATATTTAACTATGTTAAGTCTCCTCTCCGCCTCTGCCTTTTCTTTTCTCGGGCTATGCTCATGTTTTTGCCTTGTTGCCCCAAAGCCTCGTCCCTTCCATTTTCCATGAACTCTCCACCCACGTGTTCTCTTTCCCAACATTTTTCCTCTCCTCTCCATGCGCAAGCACACGCCACTTCTTCACGCACAACCTCCTCCTCAACAGAATTCCAATGGCCGAAGCCAGCTGTGAACTTCTCCATTCCTCCACCAAGTCGATACAATCACCATCTCCTACCGCTTGTCAGCCCATCAACGAGCCTAAGCTCCATCATCATCATGCTGTCGTACAACCTAGTCGAGCACAGCCAAAATTTTGAAAAAAAATTGGTACGCAGTGTTCGTTTTCTTAGCTGCTCATACAAATATATATAGCATTATCTATTTCATAAAGTATGTATAATATGTTGTATTTGGATTTTTGAACATACATACATACATACATATATATATATTAAGTTACAGTAAAATATATAAGATTTTGTATAAGTTCTGTTTTATAAAAAGGTATGTGAACTGTAAACTGTTGCATATATATAAGTTATATAAAGTTGTATATCAACTAGTGCTATAAATATAAGTATGTTTGGATATATATATACACACACACACACACACAGAGTTCTTTGCTTTCTTTTGTAAACTGTATATATATATATATATGTATATGTATATAAATGTTATTTATCATGTGGCATTTGCTGATTGTTTACTAAGCATTTGATGTACGTATGTGTGTGTATATAATGTATAGGTTTATATTATGTCGTATATATATTTATATTATGTTGTTAGTATATATATGCGTATAGGCGTGTACATGTTTGTTTGTATATGGATTCATTTTAAAGTGGTGTCTGGCCTTGTTTTATATATATAGTATAGTGAAACTAGTATTATATATATATTTTGACAGTGAGTATATTTATACAAATTATGCTTTGTTAACATTCTGGTATGTTATGTTTAGATCTATTATATATTTAATTCTGTTAACTTTATGTCAGTTATTGTTATACAATATTTTAAAGTGTATATGTGTGTGTGTGTTGGGATATAAATAGGTGCTTGTGTAGTATATTTTATTTTGAGTGTATTATATTACACTGTTTAAGGTATATAAGTTATAGATTCTAAGTTATATAAGCTTATATATATGATTCAGTATTATGCTATTTTTCCTTGACTGATTCTTAATATATTTATTAAGGAATATATTTTTCCTTGACTGATGTGAAATATAATATGTATGTATGTTTGTCTTAATGGATGTAAGTCTATATAGTTTTATATATGTGTATATATATATATATATATATCAGTATGTATATATATGAATATACGTAAGTTTGAGTTTTCAAATTTTATTGATTTTAGAGAAAAATATATACTGGTATGTTGATTTTAGTTAATGGGTTAAAATATATATATATATATATTTTGATTTCAATATACATATATATATATACATACATGTTTAAAATTTAAGACTAATATAAAAATGTATATATATTTTAAAATTGAATATTTGGTTTAAGAAAAATTATAATGTAGTATATATTTTGTTTCAGTCTACATCAAGCAGATTTTGATTCATTTCAACTCCTTATCTATTAGCTTGTCCGTCGAATTTGCACCACTCTTGCTTTGCTTTGGAATTCGTGCTTGGATTCGTAACTCATTCTATTGCCTGTCATCTCTAACCTCGAAAGGTGAGCAATCACTCATGATTAACGTTCTTATATTTATTAAATTTGATTTCAATTGAAATAACAATTGAAATATGCTGCTGTAAGTTATTTGCATTGTTATTATATGCTATTATCTGTATTTGTTCACCTATGACATCTGACACCGTTATCTGTTACTTATATTTATGATATATGCCTGTCATATTATCATCATATCTGTTATCACTCTGCAAGTTCGCAGTTAGTATAGAATTCACTATAGGTTGAAATGATACATACCCGAATAATCGGTAGAATAGGAGAAAATCGTTATAGGTTGAAATGATAGACCCAGCGATTTTCATCTTATTGAATTTGGAATTAGGGGTTGAAATGATATATACCCGTATTTATATTTAAATTGCGGATTGAAATGATAAATATCCATATCACTTGACCATAGGATAGAAAAATATATAAAGACACCGTTGGTCAATATATATATATATATATATATATATATATATATTGAAATGATTTCCAAGTTTTTGAAATTTGAATTTATTTAAGAATTATACTCAAATAAGTTTGATTTGAAATCTAATAAATTTTTAGATTTTAAAGATATAATTTTATAACTTGATTTTTGATTAAAAATGATTTAAGTGAATATTTCAAAATTTACGTAAATTGGAAATGGTATATTTAGTTTTATTTAATTTTGAAAGTTAAAGTTTTATTTAAATTTTATTTGAATGATTAAGTAAACATTTCAAAATAAATAATAGTAAAGTGAATTTGATATATATATATATATATATATATATATATATATGAAAATTTCAAATCTAGTTTGAAATGTTTGAATATTTAATGCTTTGAAAATGTTGAAATTGAAATGGTTTATTTTGTGGTTAAAATATGTATTTGAAATCGATGTAATTTGAAATGGTTTATTGAGAAACTGAATAAATTGAAATTGGCGATTTGATTAAATTTGAATTTTTGGAATTCGAGTTGATTTGGGAAAATTGAGGAAGCTATTTTTTATCAAGTATTTTATTTTTAAATTATATTTAAAACCATTTATATATTTTATTTTGTAAATTATTTTTATTATAAATTATTTTTATTGTAAACTATTTTTAATATAAATTATTTTTAATATAATCCATTTTAACTTATAACTCTTCTTATATATACTATTTTACTTTATAAATTATTTTATTTTATATACCATTTTAATTATCTAAACTGTTTGAGTGGTGGAATTTAGGTTTTCAAAGTTATGAATTTCAAAGTATTATGTTTTAAAAGTGTTATAATATCAAGTGTTTGGTTTCAAAAGTGTCATAACTTTAAAAGTGCTATGATTTTTGGAAAAGGGATATATTTGATATGGAAATGATATCGTACTTAGTTTTGAAATGGAAATGATATCGTATTGATATGGTTTTGAAATGGCAATGATGTTTTGGCTTTGAAGTATGAACAATTTTGAAATGACCGCAGTGTTATAATAACGTTTGGTTGTTAAATAGACCGGAATCGGAAGTTGTCAAACTCTCTACCAACTCCAAAAACCACTTTAACTACTGTGTATGCAGTGGAGATTCCAGAATGAAGTAGGATGGTGGCGGCGTCCTATATGAGGTATATACATGGACCCGACTCCCGTGAGTTGGCATTAGGTGGCTAAAACAGGAGCGATTCTCGAGCCAATGAGGTACCACCAGCCCGGATGCGTAATTAGTATATCTACCCTGGCATTGCCATGTTGTGCCATGTTACCTAACCTAAGGCGCCTTGTACGAGTTTGATTTGTGTCTTACCTATGGAGTATCCTTTGGTAGCCTCCCGATTTGGAGGTATTACGGTACTGTATAGACTACTAGCACTATAAAATGTGTTAAAGGGGATATGGGTAATGCCTTAACGCTATTTTAATAGTTTACTTTACTTTAGACATTATTATAATAGCGTATATTACTACATAGTAGATAGTTTAACGGAACCTTAGAAGATGGTTATCTCAAACATCCTTTGAGTTACTTGTATTTCAGTGGTTATTTCACTTGAATTGGATTTGTTGATATAAGAATGTTAATTTTAACTCGAGTGTTTTGTGTTTTACTTTACGCACGGGTCAGAATGAGTGTATAGCTTTTGAGACTCACCTTTGGAGTTGGAGCTTCGTTTGGAGATCCATCTATATTTTTCAGCTTGCAGTTATTCAGTTGATTCCAGTGATGTATTCAGATCTTGTATCTGACTATTGTATTTGAAACTTTTATCGTGTCTTATTTAACTCTGTTATATATATAGTATCTTCATGAACTACTATTCTTTTGTTCCCGCTTCATTATTGTTATATTACTCTGTGTTTGTGATTCTATGATTATTTATTTACTGTATATGCTGAGTTTTGCCGAATATAAATTAACAATCTGGTATTAAAGGCGTTATTTAAATATTTAAATGATATTCATAAATGCAGCAAGAAATTTTACAAATGAATTTTTTAAAAGTATTAAAGTATTAAAGATAAATTGATTTGCAAATGAAGCTTTCGAATGAATATTTCAAGTAAAATTTATGTAAGTTTCTTCGAATGTATAATTTAAAGATATTATATAAATGGAAAAAAATTGATTTGCGAAATTTATTTATAGTAATATACTTGACAAACAAATTTGAATCTCTATTTTGGAAGTATGAATTGAAATATTTACTTAATTTCGAAGTACTAGTAGTAAATTAATTGGTTTATTCACTGTTTGCATTCTTGTATTAAACCATAATAAATGTTTTTCCATGATCTGAATATTCATTTTATGTTTAAAATTAATTATAAGATATAAAATTTTATACTTTGGTTTAATGTTTAATGTAAGATTTGAGTATACTATTAGTTTCAGATTAATAATCTTGAGTTTATACTTATTTTAAAATAACGAGTCTAATAAATTTTTGGATTTAAGGAACTTTATTTTAAAGCTTATTATAATGTTTTGGTATAATTTTTTACCATTGTTTTAGACTTTAGAAAAATCATTACATAATGCTATGAGGATGTTTTAAATATATCTTATATTTTTACTAAGCGATTGAGGTTAAAAGTTTTAATTGAATTTTAGATATGTAGAAATATTTCTTTTCTCTTCAAGGGCAAATACCAAAAACTTAAATTTTTATTCAATAATCGAATTTAGCTATAAACTTAAGTAAGGCAGTAGAAGCTTAAGTAATATTTTATGAAATGAATCATTAATGACTTAAATCCTTAATGGAAAACAAATTATATAAGTGATTGACCTTTATATAAATAAATGAATGGAAAAGTAAATAATGAGAAGAAAATCTTCATTATTTAAGACAATTCTTTCATTTCCAGGAATTTCTTTTTCAACTCCTTGCCTCCTTTAAGACAATCTTCTCACCCCTGGATTGTTTTGGGTGATTTTAACTCCTGCTATGACTATAATGATAAATATGGTGGAATTCCTCTTATTCCTAGAGATCTAGATCCTCTCAACCTTGCTGTTTTTGAATCTGACTTGATCTTGGTTAACAAGTCAGGAGCAAAGTATTCTTAGAATAAAAGTAGTCGTAGTGGTGTTCGTACCTACACAACTATTGATCATGCTTTCTGTAATTTCCAAGCTATCAACCATTGGCCTTCCCTATCTGTTTTCCTTCCTCAACCCATAATGTCTAATCATTCCCCTTTAATTTTAACTCTTGGTCACCATTTTAGAAAGGAAAAGTGAAGTTTTAAATTTTTTAATGCTTGGGTTAAACATGAACACTTTCTTGTTTTAGTTTCTCAAGTCAACTCTGAATTTTCTTGTTATGGTAATCCAAAGTATAAGTTTTGCAGGAAGTTAAAAAGAATCAAACAGGAGATCAAAATGTGGGCTTCTACCACTTTTGGTACTGGTACCCTGCTGTCAACTACACTAAAGGAACAGCTGAAGATACAATAAGACTATATGATGGAGCATCCTCTGGATGTTCATGCTGCTGCAGAAGAAGGCAAGCTATTCAAGGAGGTCAACAATGCCCTGTACATGGAAGCTAGCATGAAGAAGCAACAACTGCATAAAAGATGGATAGATGAAGGAGACAAAAACACTAAGTTCTATCATGAATAATTAAAAGTTAAGCATGCTAGAGATAATATTTTTAGTATTTTTGATGAACATGGAACTCTATTTTCCACTGCAGATTCTGTTGATAAGGCACTTATAGATTACTTCTCTAATCTGCTTAGTAACACTAATGTTTCATTCCTGACCTTGACCAAATTTCAACACTTGCTCTGCCTAGCATATCTATCCAGGAAGCTGCTTCCCTTATTAGGCCAGTTTAAAATCAACTCTCTTCTCCATGAATCAGCTATCTTTTGGTGGGCCTGATGGTCTTAATGTGACCTTCTTTATCTCTATTTGGAGTGTGCTAGGTGGTGATTTCTGTAAAGTTATTCACAATTTCTTTAACAAATGCAAGTTACTTGGGGAAGTCAATTGCACTAATATTGCTCTTATCCCCAAACTCAATCCACCTACAAGTGTCTCCTCTTTTAGGCCTATTTCATGTTGTAATGTAGTTTACAAATGTATCTCTAAAATTCTTACATCTCGTCTTGTCAGTGTTCTGCCCACTGTTGTCTCCAGCAATCAAGCTGCCTTTATTCCTACTAGGAGTATTCTTAATATTGTTCTTCTTGCTCAGGAATTATTAAAAGGTTATGGTAGAAGTAAGGTGCCCCTAGCTGCTGCTCTTAAAATTGATATATCCAAAGCTTATGATTCTACTCACTGGGCCTCTAATGTTAGGATAATGGCTGTGATGGGATTTCCCAAAATATTTATATCTTGGATTTATGTGTGCATTTCCACACCTTCATTCTCTGTTGTTTTGAATGGCAGACCTGTGGGTTATTTCAGTAGTAGTAAAGGCATACGTCAAGGTGATCCGATATCTTTTTTATTTTTGTTGGTTATGAAGTATTTACTGTTATTCTATGAACAAGATACACTCAGAACATAATTAAGTTCCACCCAAAGTGCTCTCAACATCATATAACTTCTATTATGTTTGCTGATGATGTTATGTTGTTTACCAAACCTGAGTTACCATCCTTGAATGGATTAATTGAGGCAATGAAGTCTTTCTACTGTATGACTGGTCTTTCAATTAATCAAGCTAAATCTTCTATGTTAGTTGCTGGTATTAGTGTGGTACAAGCTGCTGCATTACATCAACACATTGGTTTCTCTTGTATGGACACTGACATGAGGTATCTTGGTCTTCCATTAATATTAAAAAAAAAATTCAAAAGCTGACTGTTTACCACTTTTCAGCAAAATTACTTCTGTTATGTCTGCTTGGGCTAATAGGCATTTGTCCCAGAGTGGTAGATTAGTGCTAATTAAATCTGTTGTTTTTTCCTCTCTTGTCTAGTGGGCATGTACGCTGATTCTTCCTGTCAAACTATTGAATCTTGTTAGATCTGCCATGAATAGATTTTTTGGACTGGTAGTATACACAATAGGAAGCTGATGCCTTGTTCTTTTTCCAAATTTGAAACTCCCTTGAGACTTGGTGGGCTTGGAGTTGTTGATGTCAGGAAGTGGAATATTGCAGCAATAAGTAAACATTTTGATGACCTCATCAACAAGAGAGGCAGTTTATGGGTTAACTGGACATGGCATCACAACATAAAGAATAATAATTTTTGGTGTATGGACATTCCTCAGAACTGCAGTTGGAATTGGAGAAACATGTTGAAGCTGAGAGAAGTCTCTCTACCTATGATTCAATATCCCGTTAATGCAAACTCAGATGTTAGCTTCTGGCATGAACCATAGGTTAGCAAAGGGCAGATTCTGTCCAAGGTTTGTGATTATTCTCAGACGTTGCAGTCAGGAATTCACAAAGATGCAAAGGCAAATGAATCTATTCATGAAGGGAATATAGTGATGCCATATAATAGCAATCAGTTGATAAGGCAGCTGTGGTGTTAGATACATCTGAATTACTTGCCTGCAAAATTAGGCTCTGTTGTTTGGGATATGAAGTCTCACTCTGTTAAAGGTGTTTACAATCTTGTAACTGCTAATGTTCCATTGCCTGCTTCCATATGGGGCTCTGTTATATGGACAAGTGACTCAGTACCAAAAGATAACTTGATGTTGTGGAAAGTTATAAATCAAGCTTTACTTACAAGAAGTTTCTTGAACAAGTATTGTTTGGCCTGTTCATCACAGTGTCTGTTCTGTGATCTGCATGAAGAAACATCTGAGCATATTTTTTTTGATTGTCCTGCTCTTCACTTCATGTTAGATAGAATTAGTTCAATTTCTGGGATTAACTTAACATCCATTAACTCTAGTATTGACTGGAATATTATTTATAAAGCAACTAGGTGCAGGAGGAATGATGGAGGTAGGGTTCTAGCAGTTTGCCTGAAAATTTACATGAGTGTGATTTGGAGAGAAAGGAATGCTATAGTTTTTGAAAACCAAAGAAAGAATGTTGAAGTGCTGTGGAATGAAGTTAAGTATGGAATTTTCTGGCATTTGAAGAACAGTAAAAGAGCATACCCACATGACTTGCTTCTTGGTTGGGCTTGACTCTTGTTGTTTTTCCTTTGTTATTTTCCTTGTTCTTTTTTTCCTTTCAATTATGTACCTTTTATTATGTTGCAATAAAACTGGTAGGGACCCAGTTAACCCCGTTGGCTTTGCCAAAAAAATAATGAGAAGAAAAAAAACCAGCAGAATAAACTAAAGTAAATTTAAATTAGAATTTCAATTATTGTAATGGAATATTATAAAGAAAAACTTAAATAATGAAAATGTTCAATGAAATTTACATTTATAAATAAGAAATTTGATATGAAAATAGTTACAAACCTAAGTTATAATTGTAGTACTACCAAATAAAATGAAATAGAAAGTGAATATTGTAAGCAAAGAATTACAAACTTAAGTTAATGTTTGAAGCTATTGATAACTAAAGTAAATGATAATATGAATACTATATTAAATTTGATGATTGTAACTTCAAAAATAGTTGATTACTTTGATCCCTTGTGAAGATTGTTTGTTTGTTTGCAAAAGATTGTTGTTATGTTGTATTGATTTATTTTGATTTCATATGATGATGGTATGCTTTTGGTTGAAAGTGATTGTTGTTATGTTATGTGGATTGTTTGTTTATTAATTTAAAACAATGTAATCATTTCACTTCTATATAATTATTAACCTCTTTGGACTATACAAGGGGAATAAGGTTATGGAAGCAATTGCTATTGCTTCTGGTTTCATAAAATAAGCATTATTTTCCCGTCAAATTGGTACGTTCTCGGATTACGGTTTTCTAGCGATATTATGTTGTTTCTCCCGGTTTTGGAATATATTATTCTGAAAATATATGGTATATATTGTTAATTTTGAGATTATTATTTCTCCCGAACCTCTTCGTACAAAGGAGACTCTGTCGAAATTTTCCCGTTGAATTTTGGACTTAGAAATTTTTTGAGATGTTTTCCAAACTTTTATTTACCTAAATAAGAAAGGTTTGATTGTTAAAAAGTATATATATTATATTTAATTTATTTATTTTTGTAAAGTAATTGTTTATAAACTTAATATTTTAAATAAGACAGTGGCTAATTAATTTCTTCTTTCCCCTTCGGGGACGAAAAGTTTTGAGTCGGGGACAGTGTAGCGACCCGTAAATTTCGATAAAAATGGTTAATTTAATTATATTCTATGATTAAATATTAAAACAAATAGAAATTGGTAATTTAATAATGAAGTAATAACTAAAATGAATGGTAACAATGCTAATTGAAGCTAATTATTAACAATTTGAACGAAATTCTAATAAATGAATAATGTCAATGTTATACTTAGTTTATTAAATTTAATATAAGAAACAAATGTAAATATTTAATTATTGTGAGATAGATAGTTAATGGTAATTGAATAAAATCAGTATTATATGAGTAATTGTAACATTTGTTGGTGAATAATGAATTCATAAGTGTAAATTAAAAGTTATGGTAACGATTGTTATAAGTTACCTGTTTATTTAGTCTATTAAATCAAAATGGAAAATCAATTAGAATCAAATGAACTTTAATGTTACAATAAGATGAAAACAATAACAGAGATTGTAAATGTAACCAAATGAATAGAAATGCTAATTTTTTTCATAAATTAATAATTGAAGTAATAAAAGAATGGAACCAAGATAAAATAATTAATTGGATTTAAAATCTTAATTGATGTGTGAAATTGACAAAATTTCAATATAATTGTATTACAGTAGTTAATATAAATAAAAGGAGAAAATGTACTCTACTAGTGAAATAAGGTATCAACAAATATTAACTATGTTATTTGAGTGATAATTGGTTGAATATAAAGTCTAAAAATCAAGATTTTTCAATTTATTGGAATTTAGTGCAACTAAATAAAAATATGTATAATGTAAATTGAAATTTAGATGAAATGGGAAATTTCTAGTGTATTAGAATATAAACCAATGTTAATTGTATCCTTGATATGACAATTGATTGAATAATAGGATTTAAAATCAAATCAATGGATTTATTGGAATTTGAAATGATAATTTATGAATTCATTGAAATTGAAATTAAACGCTATAATTGGTAAATTAATTAACTTTGGATTGATATCTAAATTATTTAAAGTATTGTAATACTTTAAGAAATCAAAAATGATAAAATTTGTTAATTATAGAATTTGAATTGAAAAAGTGAATTAATTAATTTAATATTAATTTATTTAATTAACTGAAATATAGCCATTGTTGCAACTGAATTGGATTTTGATGAAACTAGTTTCATCGGATCCGTAACGGTGAATTATTGTAGGGTTTAAAGTTTTGTAGTGATCGGACTTGCCGTTTGATCATACGGGCTCGAAAAGCCTAAAAATCAATTTGATTGAAATCAATTTGAAATAAACTAATTTGAACATAACTTTTTCATACGATGGAATTAGGACCTCAAGCCTTTTCCATTGAATTTAAAAATATTGAAAACATCTATTTTGATATATGGGTTGACCCATTTTCGTTCCAGAGGCAGAACGGTCTTTTCGGGTCATTTATCATTCCAATCCAAATCAATCCGGTCCATTGATTTTATTTTTCTAATCTGCCTATAAATACGTCGTTATAAACCTTATGTTGTTTCATTGTCGGTATATGCATTTCTTCTTAACTCCTCATTCCAACGGCAAACAAACAAAATTCCCAATTCAAATTCAAAATCAAATTAAAATCAAAAATTCAAACTCCTCAAATTATATCATATTTTATATCGATTTGAAGCTCTCGAGAAAGCAAGTCAGTTTTTTTGTTCATTTTTCGATTTGGGTTTCTGTGTGGCCGAAACTCAAGGAAATGATTTCGGCCGTTCGTTTGATGATTGATTGACAGTCACAATTTGCCGAATCAAGGATGTGGTCGTGTGGAGGGTGGCGCGAGAAGTTCATCTATGCAGATTTGTCAGCGAATCGACAATCAGATGCACATGGAATTTCGATTTTGGGCTCGATGTTAAGGCGACGGGTGATCGTGGTTCGTCGTGGGGGGTTATTCAGAGGGCGGCGGTTCGCCTCGTGGTAGGGGCCGTGGTCGTGAGTGGCCCCAGGCATCGATAAGTGATCATGAAGATGGCAGCTGTTATAGGTCATTAGGGTTTCAAACGAAGTTTGGGTCGGTAGGGTTCACATAAGCGAGCTAGAGGACGTGGTGGTAAGTGATTCGCCCATTTTAGTTTAGTATAACTTTAGCTATCCAATGTTCTAATATACATAACTTTCTCATCGATTTTAGTTTAGTATAACTTTAACTATCCAATGTTCTAATATACATAGCTTTGTCCAATTCACACGCGGTTTCTTGCGTTGGGATCGTATTGAAATTCCAAACTTTTTAACCCTTGTTGGATGAATTATGAGACTGTTTGAATTTTGGGCTTAAATTGGATATAAATTCAATTTAAATTCGGAGGTGAGTGTTTTGACCCACTCCCAACTTATAAAATTTCTTATGTTTGTTAAATTAAATTTATGATATGATAGAAATTTATTTATAGCTGTTTGTATAATTTGAATCATCATCTCATTTAATTTGAATTTATTTGAATTAAATCATTATTTAATTTATTAGAATTTAAGTTGCTAGTTAAATACCTGTTATTGATTTTAATTCATCTATCGATGTTTATTGATTGATTTGGATGATGATTGTGATGGATGATTGATTTTTGATATTAGATGAATGGATGTTGTATTTCGCATCGTTGTAATACTATAATTTTACCAGGGGTTGAAATGATAAAGCCAAACGGTTTTCATTGATTTGAAATTTTGTTTTTGGTACTGGTTGAAATGGCATATACCATATAATTTCTTGAATATGGATTTTATTTGGAATGGAATTATTTGAAGGGTTTAAGTTAATTCAACTTCAGATTGGTTTTAGTTAGATGGTAAGATTTATATTTCTAATTATTTGAAACCTTTTAAATAATTATATTCACGTTGTACACTTGATAGGAGATGGAAAATCCCGTAACATCTCTAAAGCCGTTGCACTCACATTTTATTTAGATTAATTTGACTTACATAAGATCTTTTAGTTCTGACTCGAGTGTTTTGTCTTTTCATTACGCTCGGGTCAGTCTAAGCTTTTCAGTGTATTGAAGACTATTTTCTAGAGGATGAAGACGAAGTTTCAATATATTATTGCTATTTATTGTTCCACTACATTCTATGTTCTGCTGCAATATTTGTTCATTTATGATGTATGTATAACTCTGATTTGAATTTATAAAAGTGTAAGCAAATGTTATTTGTAAAACAGCTTCATGAACTATTTATTTGATTATTCTATTTTTCCGATCTGCTATGAGATTCTGTATTTTGTTTTTCCTTCTTTTCTTTAATTTTCTTATTTACCTCATTAACAATCCTCCCTTTTGAACGGTTTGAATTAGACATGTGTGGTTTATTGTCGATTTAAACCGTCCAAAAAAGTGGACCGTTACATTATTTTGGTCATATTATCGATATTTGTCTAACGAAAATCCAAAATCCTTATTTTTGGGAAACAAACTTTAGAAACAAGATCACTATTATTATTGATCGTAGAAAACATGTTTATTTACGTTTAATAAACCTATATTTTAGTATTTGAAATTAACTAAATATTCCTAATCAAAGTGATAAAATTATGGGTCATTATACTGGTAGTGTTAGATCATGTATAGGGTGGACATATCCCCCTTCTTATTCCAGTTTGGGGGCTAGTCGGTATCTACTACTAGGTGTTGGTGTCTATGCAAGGAAGCGAGGCCAGGATCTGAGATAGGGTGCTTCCAGGTGGTAGTGGAATCAAAAGTTGGTGAAAGGTTTAAGCAAACCACAAAAAAACCATAAAAAAGGAAGAGAGTTAGAAACATTTCAAAGAAAATAGAGGCAAAACAAGGCAAGACTAAGCTACCCTCATGAGAATGGCCCCCGGTCACCATCTAATTAAAGGCGGTCAGGAGGACACTTGTTGTCACTGCTAAAGCGCACCCTTTTAGAGTTTTGTTTATCGGAGGGGGGCTATGTAATTTATTTGTATGATGATGGCCCTACATCACTGCACCCAACATACCTCTAGAGTGCACTATGATGGTGCTCGTTCGATGTAGGATGATTTTCAAGGGTTGAAAAGAACAGAAAAAATAACATAATTTATCGTATATTTCACAGCACATCGAATAAAGTATAATAATCATTATGGATATAAAATAGGCGATACAGTAATAACCGATAAACCATATAAATCAAAGTACACAGATCCATATAGTTGTACAATAAGTGATTGATTTTGTAAACTTAAAATAAAATCAAATAGATAACTTTCTTTAAATAGGCAAAAGCACTAGTAAGCTCCATAATGTCGCATGGAGGAATAATATGCAGTAATAGCAAAATATAATAATCCATGAGAATGTAACCTGTTACTCTTCACCTGTCCAGCTCCACATTCTTACAAGACCTGATAACCCTAATCTACTTATTTAAGAGTACTCAGAATAATAGAAAGCAAAGCATAAAATCCCGAGTGAGACAACAGTCTGGTGTGAGAAGTAGAAAATCTCAAATACAATAAAGTCAATATACTAGGACAAATGGATATGGAGAATCATACTTAAGTCGTACTTGCATCCAAAGAATTAGCCCATAACACAGGATATATGTTGCTCTGTATCATAATCATCATGGGTGTACTGTACGACACATTACTAATGGGTGTCCAAAACATCGATGATATCCACTCGTGTGACGTCCTTAGGGTGATAACCAATCAAAGCAAACACAGGATCCATCATCCATCTCACATTTACTCAATCAGTGTATTGGATATATGATACTAGTATGACCTTCCCATATAGTCAAGGACTACTCAATGTCCCAAAAATAGCTTAAGGTATAATGGATCGAAACATTATGCGATATGGGGGACCTCGTATGCCCAAATAAGCATCCTCGCTTAGTCCGGCTTTATGAGTGCACATCGAAATATCTGAGTATCAACGATCCCTTTATATACCTAATCCGTATCAAAGTACATCCTGGAACCGTTCTTACAACTCCCATCTAAATTTATTGCGGTTTAGGACAATTCTCGACAATTATTTTTAGTCGTAGATATCATCATTTATCTTTATAACTCTCTGGCAGTTCCTTTAATCCGACTCGTAATCCTCTACTATATGTCTTAAAGTACAGTCATCCCATCATCGAAGTCATCACTCCCCATTGTCATCTCCAAAGCATGCATCATCATCGTCGAAAGTTCGGCACCGATTTCACAACTCGATGTCGACCTAGGCCTTAGCAAAATTTGGCTATGCACTCAAATTAGCTCGAAGTAAAGGCAACATGAACTCGAAGCAATCGCTAATTTAGCTCGAAGGAACCAAGAACATGACAAGAATCCAAGGTGAGTGTGAAGGCCTAAAATGATACTCGAAGCAATGATGAAAAAGACCCGAAGCAACCATAGTGGAGACCTAAATCGACCTTGATCTTCCCCTTCACTGAACCAAGCTCCACTAGCGATTCAAGCTACACTGATCCATGTTCTACCACTAATCCATGCTCCATCATCGATCCAAGCTATACCAATTTATGCTAGCCGTTCCAAGCCTATAGATCCAAGAAACTTAGGCTATTTTATTTTCTAAGTGGAAATCTAAGTAACCCCTATGTGACCCGAAGCAACTTCCTCCAAAACTCAAAGCACTTAGCTCCAATACCCAAAATACTCCTCTACCAATCTAAGGCCTTCGTACACAACCGTTCCATATTTCCTTCAACCATAACTTGAGCCAAAGAACTCCAAATGACCCGAAACTAGAAGAGGAGCTTTGTGAGGCCTTCTTTATTACCCTATAAAGTTTGCATCGGATTTGAGTGAAGTTGAATTCTTGGATCATCATCGATCCATGACAATAGACCTAATTCTAAAATGCCATTTGATTAGAGTTTTCAACTAAACAAACATCATACATTCAAGCAATTAATTTATAAACTGTATTTGTAACAACTAGGTATTTTCATCCATTCGCATCCGCACATGTCGGACTTGAATTGCTCAAAATACCGTGTTGTAAATAAAATTTGGCAAATCTCAGAATATATAATAAATACATAATCACAGATCACGGGCACAGAGTAAATAATAACGCAGCGGAATTAAAAGAGATAGTAATTCATGAAGCTATTATATATAAATAAGATACATCAGAGTTAATAAGATACAACAGAAGAGTAACAAGGTACATCAGGTACAAACTAGAATACATCGCTGAAATCACTGGATACAGAAAGCAAAATAGATGGCTGGATCTTCAAGGAAAGCTCCAACTCCAAAGGTGAATCTTGAATGCTAACTCACTCAATTTGACTCGAGCGTAAAGCAAAACACAAAAACACTCGAGTCAGGACATAAATACTTATGAACTGTAAATCAACTCAAGTGAACAGTAACAAAAATGCATCAGTAACTTAAAGGATGATTGGGATTGCCCATCCTTTAAGGATCCGTTAATCTATTTACTATATAGTAATATTGCGCTATTATAATAATGTCTACAGTAAAATAAACATACTTTTAAATAGCGTTTCGGGCTACCCATATCACCCTTCACACATAATAGTCCCGGTAGTCCATCCAGTATCAGCATATCTCCAGATCGGGAGACTACCCTAAATACTCCACGGGCTATGGGAGAAAAACAAACTCGTAATAAAGGCTCGGTATGGTAGGTGACACGTCACACAAGGCAATGCTAGGGTAGATATACCAATTACGCATACGGGCTGGTGGTAACGCAGCAGCCACATACGCCCACCTCGGAACACACTCCCATATCAAAATCGAAGGATGGCCATCTAATCAATCACAAGTAAGAGTATAGTATCGAAGGAATGTTTCCGATCGGAGGAGTGACCTCACTTGGCCCGAGATCGCTCCTGTTTTAGCCACCTTATGCAAACTCACCGGAGTTGGGTCCATGTAATGTACCTCAAGATCGTCGCCACCATCCTACTTCATTCTGAAATCTCCACTACGTACACGGTTGTTAAAGTGGTTTTCGAAGTTGGCAGAAAGTATGACAACTTCCGATCCTGGTCTCTTTAACAACCAAAAGTTATTATAACATCGTGGTCATTTCCAAATAGTTTATACTTCAAAAAAGATCAAATCATTTCATTTCAAACTATATTCCTTTCAAAATAGTTTATACTTCAAAACCAAAACTTTTTTATTTCAAAACTATTTATTCAATCAAAATAGTTTATACTTCGAAACCAAAACATTTCAAAACATATATTCATTTCAAAATCATAATACTTTCAAAGTATAACTCTTTTGAAACCAAAAATACTTGAAACAATTACACTTTGAAAATCATAACAAATACTTGAAACAATTACATTTAATGTGTATGATTTTGAAATGTTATGATTTTCAAAGTGTAATTGTTTCAAGTAATTTTGGTTTCAAAAGAGTTATACCTTGAAAGTATTATGATTTTGAAATGAATATATGTTTTGAAATGTTTTGGTTTCGAAGTATAAACTATTTTGATTGAATAAATAGTTTTGAAATAAAAAAAGTTTTGGTTTCGAAGTATAAACTATTTTGAAAGGAATATAGTTTGAAATGAAATGATTTGATCTTTTTTGAAGTATAAACTATTTGGAAATGACCACGATGTCATAATAACTTTTGGTTGTTAAAGAGACCGGGATCGGAAGTTGTCATACTCTCTGCCAACTCTGAAAACCACTTTAACAACCGTGTACGTGGTGGAGATTTCAGAATGAAGTAGGATGGTGGCGACGATCTTGAGGTACATTACATGGACCCAACTCCCGTGAGTTGGCATAAGGTGGCTAAAACAGGAGCGATCTCGGGCCAAGTGAGGTCATTCCTCCGATCGGACACATTCCTTCGATGTTATACTCTTACTTGTGATTGATTTGATGGCCATCCTCCGATTTTGATATAGGAGTGTGTTCCGAGGTGGGCGTATGTGGCTGCTGCGTTACCACCAGCCCGTGTGCGTAATTAGTATATCTACCCTGGCATTGCCTTGTGTGTCGTGTCACCTACCATACCGAGCCTTTACCATGAGTTTGTTTTTCTCCTGTAGCTCGTGGAGTATTTAGGGTAGTCTCCCGATCTGGAGATATGCAGATACTGGATGGACTACCGGGACTATTATGTGTGAAGGGTGATATGGGTAGCCTGGAACGTTATTTAAAAGTATGTTTATTTTACTATAGACATTATTATAATAGCGCAATATTACTACATAGTAAATAGATTAAGGGATCCTTAAAGGATGGGCGATCCCAATCATCCTTTAAGTTACTGATGCATTTTTGTTACTGTTCACTTAAGTTGATTTACAGCTCGTAAGTATTTATGTCCTGACTCGAGTGTTTTGTGTTTTGCTTTACGCTCGAGTCAGATTGAGTTAGTTAGCATTCAAGATTCACCTTTGGAGTTGGAGCTTTCCTTGAAAATCCAACCATCTATTTTGCTTTTTGTATCTAGTGATTTCAGCGATATATTCTGGTTTGTACCTGATGTATCTTGTTACTCTTCTGTTGTATCTTATTAACTCTGATATATCTTATTTTTATATAATAGCTTCATGAATTACTATCTCTTTTAATTCCGCTGCATTATTATTTACTCTGTGTCTATGATCTGTGATTATGTATTTACTGTATATTCTGAGATTTGCCAAATTTTATTTACAACGTGTCATTTTGAGCAATTCAAGTCCGACATGTGCGGATGCGAATGGATGAAAATACCTGGTTGTTACAGTATTCAAGAAAACAAATATTCATACACATCAAATTAGAGCCAAACTGTAAGGGTTAGAAAAAGGATGAACTATAAGAACTAGGGAGATCCATAAGAACAAAAATTCAATCAAGTTTGTAAAATCATTTCAAATTGATTTATGTGATTAATTGAGGTTTTAAACACGTTTTAGGGTTCAAAAATCATTTTAAAACATCATTTTATGGCGTATATTAACTAATTAGTAAGTTTAGTAAGTGAGGGGTCCTAACCACTCACATAGAATCCAAAGCAATTCAAAAGAGCTCAAATCTTAGGATGAAGAGAAAATCTAATATGTTCTTAACAGCAAATCCTAAATCGAAGAGCTAATTTTGCTAATCTCCTTCTAGTGACAAGATTTGGCTAATTAAAGTAGCCTAAAAAGTTATTTAGGGCTAGAGAACATTAATAGTGGCTTCTCTAACTATTTTGGAAAGCGTGCAATGAAAGGAGAAGCTCATCTGTCCCTTATGGGTACTAATCCGAAAGTAGGCCTTAGTCTTTGCCACTGATCCCTTTGATTACCCCCTAAGTTGTCTTAAAATCAAGTAAAACTTCAAACAACCATATCTCCTAAACCATAAATCTGTTTTCCTATTATGACCATTCTAATGAAAGAGAAATCATCATCCCGATCTAATAGAAGTGATTTCAAACCCTAACTTGGCTCCTATCAAAAGTTATAGCTTACACAAAAGTTTCAAGATTAAAATTCTTCGATAAAAATTATAAAAATAGAAAATGTCTTTATTAGTCATTTCCCAAAACTATTAGAATCATACGACCCTACATAAAAATAATATTAATATTTTACGATCCTCTGATACGTAAAACACAGGTCATTACAACTTTGGTTGGAGACCAATAGGTGGGGGGGTTCCAAGGAGGAGCCCTTGCTTGTTGTCATATCCAGCACCTACGCTCAGTCACCTCACTGCCTCTAGCATCTCAAGCATGCTACAGTAACATGAAGACCACTCAATAACACGATCATGATCTATAACCATAACATCCTCCAAGAGTGCTAGATCGTAAGCCTCCCACTCACCATTATCACCCATACCATTCTGACCCAGGCCGGGACGATGGCCACTTCTTCTTCCTGTATATCCACCATCAACCTTATCATCGGTCTCTCGACCCTTGAAGGCCTAGCTGGCTGCCTACTTGGAGCTCTAGCTAAAGCTCCATCACCTCGCACTGTTTGTCCCAAGAACAACCCCATCCAATGGAGGTTCTCTTCTATTAAAATCATTTCCAAGTTTGTGGTGTAGCGGATATGGTCCTCATAGATGGCATTGCATTGGCAAGTTTTGGTAAGTTGCACTATGAAAAAAGAAGAATGGTTTACTGATTATTGGAAAAGTTCAAAATGAAAATGCATTAAGCAAGGTACATATGGGGCATATTGAACCTCGTATTGTGAGGGTCGGATTGACCGTGGTTGAACAAAAGAAGAACAGACCTCGATAGGTATGCCTTGCTTGAAAGGCCATAGAAGAGAGTGTCTCGATCACCTAGATATAGTAATATTTCCTTGGGTTATTCCTGGCCTTCCTGCATTGCTTGAAGATTAGCATGGTCAGAACTCGATCGATCCCCGAAATGTTCATGTCATAATAGATGATGAAGAGCTCTTCCAAGATTTTGTAACTATCTTGGGTGAGTTGCCACAGTGCTAAATGATGAGAGTTCAAGAACTTGATGAAGTAAGGGTGGAGGTGAAGTATTGCCCTGGTTTTCATTTAAGCAAGTGACCAGGCAAAATATCCCATTGGGATTTGTTTGACTCAACTCACAACTAAAGCATAAAGAGGTATGATGTTCGCATAACCATAGTTGGCCAAGGAGTGGGTTAGATCAACCCGGTCCCCTCGAACCTTATAACGTCCTAAAAGAAGAGTATGTTGCCCACTGGTAAAAGTGGCCTCCGCCAAATGCAATCAACAACGACCAACCTATATTACTGAACCACTCTAACCTACTTAAAATCTTATTAGACTCGAGGGCAAGTATCTCCCCTACCACTAGTAAAAGCAACACATAGCCTTGCAACAAGTCCACTTGAACCCTAACCTAAGTCATGCCATATGGGTCGCAGCACTATAAGCTTACCACCTAGTCCAACCTACGGATTCAGGCTCAATACATCATCTTCCTACTCTAAACACAAAGGGTGCAGATCAATAATATTGACAACTCTAAGTCCAGTATGGTCTGCTCAGTTCTCAATGTCAAACTATCGCCATTGATGGCACAATAATGGTAGTTGAATGCTGCACGCAGTGGGAGTTAATTACAAAGTTCATGGATGCAACAATGGTGTTCAAGTTATCACGATAGTAAAAAATGAAATGCAACATGAAAATGAAGAAAGAACAACAACGTGAACCATAAAATCAATCCAAAAGCAAGAAAAATCCTATTTTAGAAATAATATGGAAAGCATGATGAATCACAATCAAAGATAATCACTAATGATTATTCGAGTGCACAGTGGTAAGTTGAAAACGAAAACGAAGAAGCAAAGCTCTATAAAGATTTAAATGGTAGAATTTTTGAAAGATCAGTAAAGATGGGAAGAGAAGAGGAACTGATAGGCAGTAAGGAGCAATGCGGACTGTTGGTTCAGCCACGCAGAAACAATCTCATTCATTTAGTTATCATCAATGCATTTGTTAAATAACCACATCATAAGTGCACAATATCTATGCAGCGTCTGGGAAAACAAACCGCCTTCACCAATGACCCAATGCAACATGTGAGAGCATTAAATGCATGATTGACAAGCATGCCCCTACACATAGGCACGGGCTTGGGAGCAGAATGTTATTCACTTATAGGCATAGATTAGGCTAACCTGTATCATTTAAATAGCCCACATTGCTTATTGGCACACATGTTGGCTTATCTTTTGGCCCACATATTCCCTTGACCTGGCGTATTGTGTAATACCCCGTAAAATCAACCGTAATATAAGTAAATTAAGAGAAATTAAATTAATTAAGGCAAGGATAATATAAAAATTTATAGAAGTTGGAATTTGACTATGAAAGTTATTCCTTTGTGTTCATGGTTAAACTCTGACTTATTTTCATATATAATATGCTGAAAATGAAGCTCAAACGAAGAAGTTATGAGCGTTTGAAGTTTTTAAATTTAAATTAATTTAGTTCGAATTCAAATTCAAATAAGAATTTAAATCTGGGATTTGAATTTCAAAAATTAACTGTCGGTTTACTTGGAGGTTAATTTAAATGTTAAAGTTAACAATTAACGTTAAAATTTAGTTAGGGAATAAAATAATCAGGCAACGGAAACAATCAAATGTTTCCAAAACTAGACGAAGAGGTCGACCCCTTGACCTCTACTGGTTAACCTCTAGCAGTCGACCAGCGGTATAAGGGCAGTCGGCCGCTCCTATACGGGTGGCAGCTATGGTTTTATATTTTAAACACTCTAGATTTATCCATTTCCACTTATTTTCATCCTATGGTTCTAGTGCATTTCAATTATTATAAATAAGACCCTAGACCCCTCAATTTTATTCACAAATGTTTGGAAATACCAGTGAAGCTCTGTCAATTTATCGCTTTTTAGATTCATAAAACTCCGTTAGGGTTTTAAGTAAGAAATCATAATCTATCTTTGTTTATTATTTAATTTCTAAACCTCTTCTCCTCCAGCCTTTTTGATTCTAATATACATACATACAGAGACGCAAAAATCCCTTGTTGTATATATTAAAGAGAAGATATCTAAAGGAGATTGTAGCGGGCATTGCAAATCCAAAGAGAAGCAAAGCTACGGACCAACTACGAGTGGAAATATTAGTTTTTTTATTTTAGTAGTTGAATAGTATAGTTTTTATTTGATATATTCCTTGGGGAGTTTTGGACTATGAAAACATCATATTAAAATCTCCAAATTCCTTCAAAGTGAAATGTCAATTCTTAAGATTGAAATCCAAATTATTTTGTGTTAAAATAACGGAGTTTTGTCGATTTTGCAGTTTATGTATGCAACCTTCTATTACAAGTAATTTGGCTATAAGTTCCTACGAATAGTTGGACTAATGTGACAAGTTATTATGAGTATGGGTCATAATTCGAAGGGTCTGCTTCAAGATTTTAAGGAATTAAGTAGTTGTTTTAAGGACCCTCTCTTTTCCTCAAATGGAATATTAAATAGCCAAGGGGTTATTTATTAGGCACATTAGGTGGATCTCGATAAGGGTCCACTTCGAGGTAAGGTACTAAGTCACTGATTGAGGGTCCGCCTTTCTGCAAAAAAGAATTAAGTGACTCGAGAGATTCCATGAAATGTCAGCTAGATAGTTACTATTCAGGAGTCTGCCTTGGGAATAAGTATTAAATGATAAGGTCTGCCTCAATTGAGGCCTTAAATAGCCAGAGTCTACCTATTTTTCAAAAAAATGTATTCAGTGACTTGGGCACTGTCTCTTATATTGTTAGACATTTATGATGTGTTATTTGAGTTATGGTATTTAGGAAACCTACTTCAGGAATGGAAGGCATTAAGTGGTTGGTTGAGGACATACCTCCTTTTTTTATATGAAGTATTAAATGGTTCGGTTATGTAAGACATGTTCTTATTTAAATTATACCGCCTAAGTACTGAAATATTAACGCTCGAGATTACTATTCACCAAACACTTATTGTTCTGACTCCCTTCCTATTGCAACATAGGTTAAAGAGGAGTTGATAATGCTTGAAGATGGCGAGAGTGAAGCTTGGGGTAGTTATTATCTATCATTTTGTTTTATTTTCTATTGTACCTATGAAATATATTTTTTAACAAAATTTTGTAACGGTTTACATTTTGTCATGTATTATGACTTTAGAAATGATTTTAAATAAACTGGTACAATTACTATTATTATATTTTATTCCTTCCACTTTGAGTTCTTAAAGAGTAGATATATAGCTTTTTTTATTTATACCAACCAACGGCTAACTTTAGAATGGGACTAAGTTTCGATGGGCCTTTCATGGGTCGGAATTTAAGTTTATTTCGAAGCGGGTTGTTACATTTGATATTAGAGCTTAGGTTATCTGATCAATGGGAAAAAGTACACATATGTTGTTATTTTGAAAATAATTTTCAAAAACCTTACTATATACACACACACATACTTATTTTGAATTTACTCCGGACTCTATATGTTTCGACTAGAGAAGTAGTTGCTACCATATTCCGAAAGGGTGGGTGAAGCAACTACAAATTGGAAAAATAAATAGAGTTGAATTTATAATTCTTTGTTAGACATAGATTTCCTTGTCATTCTAAACTCTACAAGCATATTAAGTAAATTTATGAGACCATCGAGGTAATGAGAAGATAAGGAAAAAGTTAAATTGGTAAAATTGATTAGGTAAATTAATGTCTTTAGGAAACGTCCGCCAAGAAAATAACCATTTAATAAGGACAAAGTGACATTTATGAGAGTAGTAAATATAAATGTTAGGTAATAGTTAGTTGTTATAAGGCATAGTATTCATATGCAAGTGATGAATATAGTAGTAAAACAAGCTTCCGTAAGAAGGTGAGCACTATCATCACAAGGAGATAACCATATTTTTTTAAGATGATTGAGTAGGGAGTTCAAAGGGAAAAACAATCAAAGCCAATTTTTAAATCCTACCTCTTGAGAAAGAAAGTGGTAAAAATGTTTTTGAAAAGTCCTTGAATGTTTTGAATGAGCTTTTTCAAAAGATTATTAAGTGAAAATCTTGTATAGTAAGTTGAATTTTTTTGACAGAGAGTGATTTTTGATAGCTTTGGAAATATACTACTACTCTTTGTAAAATGTTTAGAAAGAGGTGGAGAAAGATTTTTAATTACTTGAAAGTTGAAAAAAAAGTTTCATTTGTTAACTTCTCAATCTAAAATATGTTGAACTAAAAGTTTTCAACTTTTGGATTCTCTATTTTTGGATTCTTTTGTTTTTTATGAATTCTTCTACTTTATGAATTTGGAAGCTATTATTTTGAAAGTGCAAGCAAATTTGGAGATTTATAATTCATAAATAGTTGAGTCAGAAAGTTCTAACTTAAAAGAGTTTGCATTCTTAAAGTTCTTAATTTAAGTTTATTTAGCCAAAAGTTATTGGTCCAAATATTTTTAATAAGAGATTTTCTTTTGAGAAATGCATAGTTTTACCGACCTTATAAAATTCAAGGTTCTTTTCCTTAAGTCTCTTTTTTGAAAGGGTGTATAAATGGAAAAGGCACTTGATTAACGTAAAATAGAAAGAATAGAAGGTTAAGAATATCCGATAAGGTTGATAAAAGGAACATTCCCACATAAGGAAATACGAAGAATGATAGCTGAATTTGGATAGCGATAAAATTGCAAATTTTAATCCACTAATAAAAAATATAGAAGATGAGTAACAAGAATAAGATATGAGTTATCTTTGTCTACTCCATTTTCCAATCCTTTAATGTTATAAAAGGTATCTTTGACAATTGAAAGGATTTTAATGATGATTAATAAACGAGTAAGGCATTTTTTGTAAGGCAATTGTGTACAGATGAGAATTTTATATGTGCATTTTACCTAATTCAAATTCACAACTTGTTTGAATAAGAATATTACTAGAATTGATAAGAAAAGGATTACAAGGGAGTTTAAGAGTTTGAACAATGTTACAAAAAGTATTTTATCAAATAATAATATATTTTGAGTATGAGACAATAGATTTTATCTAAACTTTAGATATAACTGTTATTTTGGAAATGATAAACTATGTAACTAGAAGACTCTTCGGAATAATAAAGGTCTAATTTATTATTTTAGAATGATAATTGATTTTTGAATGTTTTGTTTTAAAGATCCTATTTTCAAAAGAAGTAAGTCTTTATTACAATAAGACATTAAAAACGAAAATTTTCCACAATTCATGTTTGAAAAACGCAGTCTTTGAGTTCTATGAGTAGAAAGTCTAACTTTTAAAGAGATAAATCTTTGATGAAGAAGGTGTTAAAAAGAGAAATTATTTTGCTTCTATTTGGAAATAAGAAATTTTTAATTCTTGGTAAAGGTTTCTAAGTTCATATTTTCAAAGATGAAAATTTTGAGTTTGGTACTTCAAGTTTGTGAAATTTTAAGATTTACAAGAAATGAGGTAATTAATGCAAATTTTGAATTTGATGAAAATAGTTTATTTAAAACTACTTTGTATGATTAATAAAATTATGGTTTATAAAGAATGGTTTTTATGGAATAGATAGGGATCATAATCTAGGTAGGATAAAAAAAGGTTGTTAGGATATGAATAAAACAGGAATAAAGTGTACAACCTAATCTGGAAATTTGAAATCGGTCTCAAACCTCTATTTGAAGAAGTTGGTAGTGTAAAGATATTCCAGATCTATATTGAATTATAAATTAGGTTGCCTGTACAATATGAATTTCTATAATTCAACTTCGGATCAGTTTCCGTGAAATTTTCATAAATTATCCAATTGCGAAATACATTTAAAAGCATATTGTTTAAAATAACAAGGAATAAACTAAAAAAGAAAGAGATGTGTAAGGGATGGATATTCTTTTCCGTAGTTTAAAAACTTTCTATTTCAATAAAATAAAATAAACAACTCCTTTTAATTTCAAACAAAGCATAAAAAAATCTCACTTGGGGTTAATTTATGAGAAATTATGACTGTAATCTTTTCAGAACGATAGCTTTAATAAATTAAATTATGGAAATGAGTATTCTAGTTGTAGAAATTATTAGTTACAAATATATACACGTACAGCCATGCTTAATGACTAGAATATTTATGCATGTATATACAGCATAGATTACGACTATATGGATATTAGTTAGTAATTAATGGATTAGGAATTATGGATATTAATTACGATTTTAATGGGCAATAAATTTGAAATTAATAAGATGAAAGTAAGGAATTAAATAGAGAATAATTAGGAAAACTTGATATGGCATTTATGAAATAAATTTGAGTAATAAATGGATTTTGGAAACTTGAAGAAGGTTAATGAGATTAAAGAAAGATTAATTGGGAATGGTCAAATTTTGATGATAATGATCAACTGCTATAGATAGATTAATAGAGGAAATGGATGGACCACATTTATTAGAAAATGAAAAAGAAATTTAAAGGAAATGGGTAATGGTGAAACGACATTTTAAGAAATACCCATCTTAATTTACTAGGGAATGTTAAGACCTCAACACCATTTATACCACTTGATAATAAATGGCAGCTTCCAACTAAATTTTCTTTTAGAGTTCTCGGTTTGCAGTCGCTATTTGTCTCCTTTAGCTATTGGAAAAACGTATGATGTGGTATAAGATATATGTTTGTTTTATTCTTGAGTTAACTTTATAATATGTGTTTAAACTACTTGATAATTATATATGTTGGGAAGCAAAGTAAATAGGGAAATTTGATGGGGACACTTAACTAGCGATTTACCATAGGTAAGACTGGAAGCTAATGATGAAATTATGTTAGCAGCTTAAAGTGAATAAATGTTTCAATTCCAAAACTTTAGAATTTCGGAAAAAATAAATTTTATCTCATAGACTATCGCCATTTGTGTAAAAGATGAGGTATACAGGAATGTGAAGATAATTTCCTACTAATCAAGGATAAATAAGAGGGTGGAAGAATTTTCTATTAGAAGCAATTAAGATGCATCATCTCCAATGCAGCTACATGAAGTTGTCTTTTGCATCATTAGTGATAGGGAACCTTAGTTTACTAACAAATTTTAAAGGAATTTGCCAGCAGCTTTAGAAACTTCGTTAAATCTAAGCTACACTTACCAGCTGAAGACCAACGTACAAACTGAAGAAATAGATGGGAATTTGGAGGATTTATTGAGAGCATGCATCAAGGACTTTAGAGAACATCAAGAGAAGCACCTACCCTAGGTAGAATTCACGTATATTAGTAGCCGTTGATAGATGATTGATATGGCGCTCTTTAAGCACTTTTTGGAAGATCGTAATCGCCAAATTATAGGTGGGAATTAACCGACAAATTTTACTCATACCAGATTTGGATTACGAGCCTTTGGAAAGTCAGAGTTGATTAAACAACAAGTGAAGGTCGTAAGATTGGATAGTTGGAATAGTTGGCACCTAGATCTATTGGGCCTTTCTCAATATTAGGGAAAAATAAGAAAACTTTTATGTTGGCTAGAGTCCATTAAGTTTTTCATGTTTTGCATTTGAGAAAGTACCTTTATAGCATAGTAATTGTGGTAGAGCATAATCAATTAGTAGATTTTAAGATGGAGCCAAAGGGGTCCCATGCCACTGCATGCATTGTGGAGTACAGAACTAGGAAGCTCCACAATAAAGAATCTGATTGGTCCAAGTACAATAGGAAGAAAATCCGATGGAAGGCATGAGAAATTCTCATCCTATGCCTTTCATTGGTAAATTTTCTCTCCTAAATTAGGATTTTGGTTGCATCGTAGTTGCTAGATTTGATAGTAGAATATGATTGCCACACTTTTACACCATCACTTTATACTCATGTAGAATTTTTTATGTATGTTTAGGGTATTTGCATACATATTTGCATAACACAATAGCATACTCATGCTAGGATTGGGCTCTTTTATGTCTGCAGTACATAATCACACTGCACTTTGGTTGGGTAAATAGTTTTGTAGATAACTTAGTTGTATGACATGAATGTTATTACATGTTAGTTGTTCACATCTTGAAAGATTTCAGGACGAAATCCTTTTTAAGGGGAAAGAAATCCTTATCTAGCTTTGTTTATTATTTAATTTCTAAACTCCTTAGGATCGAAACTGCTTTTTAAATACTCTAACATGAGTTAGTAAACACTTGTAAAAAAATGAAACAAAAATACTTAAATTTATATATCTTTTCAAACCTTCAAAGCCCAAAAATCAAGGCTAAATGGGATAGTTTTGCATAAGTGAATTTTGGCCACTGTTTGAGATGTTAACTTCTTAATGTCAAAGCTTTTAATAGCAATAAACTACATATAGAACATTATATATATAGAGAGAAACCGCTAAGGATCTTTCTACGAAGTTTCATAGAAATCGCCGAAAACATGGAAATTCCAAACTCCATCTATAACGACTATCATTATAAGTGCACATTCAAATCATCCGAGTTTGGTCTAAACCCAAGTCCATCTATAACCTATATGCTTTGTTCCAAGGTCTTATCACAAGTCCTTTCAAGTCCATTCCATGTCCATAGATACGATCATATATGCATCTTGTTTTCAAAAAATCAAACCAATGTTTCCGACAATGTCAACAACAATTCAACAACTTAAACACAATCAAAACACTTATATATGTTACATTTTCCATTAAAAGATGTGTGTTAACTCACCCTTGACCTCACAAACAACCAAGATCCAAACCCCCAAGTTCAAACCTAATGTTGCAACCACCTTCTTCCTTCGTTTCTATCTTTGCCTTGCTTTTTCCTTCCTCCTCGCTCAATATTTCTCGTGGCCTAATGAGATATAGCGAGTGTGGCTTTGCTTCTTCAACTTCCAATTAGGTGGAAGGTGTTGCAATATTCCATCAAGACTTCACTTCAAATTTGAGATGATTTGGACAAGGTTTGCAAAAAAATTCTTTATAACATAAGAGAAAAAGAAGACATGGAAGTTGCCTGCTTGAAGCTTTATGAATTTGTAATTATAACTCTGTGGTATACCTCTCCTTATATAGGCACAAGGATGATGCTCTTTAAACTTGCACTTAACCCCCCCTCCCCTCCACCATGCCATGGAAGACCCACCTCCCATCAATTCTCCTTTACGTCACTTCTACTTTATGCTAATTACTATTATACCCCTCTTATGATAATATCTCTTATCATAATGGAAGATTATAGAATGTTCCATGCTTCATGAAGAGGTGTGCATTTGTTAATTGGTTTCTAATATGTTCATTTGATCATTAGACAATTGCACAAGAGCTCAAACAACTTATATCATTTGAAAAGTTGTTTACTAATAAACCGATTTCTAGTCACATTATCAATTTTCCATCGAAAAATATATGTTTTTTAATAAATTTCAAAATCATGTTTCTTATCATTTTTAATGAATTAAATGATGTCTAATAAGGTTATAAAATTATATTTATACCATTTAATTATATTTCAAAATTTTATGATATTTTAAGATGAAGTGTTTGAATTTTCTGGTCGCTATATTTTCTCGCACTTACAACATTTCATCTTCGAAATTCTAACAAGAACGGTAATCAAAGGAGATATAAGAACAAGATATACATAGCACACCGTTGAAACTATATGCAAACTAAAATGCAAACCAAAATGCATACTAAGTGACTCCACCTCAAGCGGTGAGTACACTAGAAAAGACCACAATAATAAGATAAGACATAATCCCAGTCTATAAGCAACCCTGCATGGATCTCCTTCAAACTATCCTCCTTCTTCTTTGTACCATCTCGAACATCCTTGCTCTTTGGTACTTGTAACCTTAGCAGAGAAACAAGCATACAAATACTTAAATAACATTCATAATCACTAGCAACCAATGCTCATGGTTAGTCCAGGTTCAAAACTCTCCCATCGTCCAAGGATGATAAGCAATCTACTAAGCATACCTTAAGCTCAACACCCTTAGGTCAATACTTAAACAATTATTCATGCTACCTCATAATAAATCGAAGAGTCATTCTCTAAACTCTTCAAAATCCAACAAACATAGTATATACTATAGTAAAGCATGAACAATGCACATGAACTATCTGTATGCAATATTAGATTATATCACTTACTCGATCACATAAATTTCACTTTCAAACTAGTATAGGTCACTTAACCTCTCTAGTGCAGACTATGATCTGGTCCTTGATTAGAAACCTCTTTTCTCTTTGCATCGCCATATATTATGATAGAAAACATCGAGATTGTATCACAAATCCATAATAAGTGTACAAATCCATAATAAGTGTTCATCATTAAGAATCAAATGAAAATTTCTTGTTCGAATCAGTGTAAACCACCTTGAAAACATGTACTTGAATATGGAATTAAGAACAGTCGTGCAAATAAAACGATCTACATAAAACTTACATATTTATCCTATTGAATTCTTAACCACGCAATTTTTTTTAATCACATTCATTTATATAATTAGTATGTCATTCAATACTAAAACCATTTATGAATCATTTCATAAAAACCTAACTTCATGTTTATCACCATTTTTTGACTTAAGTTCACATTCATATAATACTCCATTACATCCTGAGAGTATAAACAAACATCAAATTTGTTTTACTTAACAAGGATGATCTATAAGTTAAACTAATTTCAACTTACTACCTCCTCAATTCATGTGTTGTATCATTAAAAACACTTAACTACAAGATGTATAACAATTCAAAAGTTCCCGACTATTAAAAACTATCAAAAATCCCATTTCGTTTTAACAAAAGAAGACTACCGAACAACATATCATATCATGATGCACATACCATACATTTGTTGTTTAACCAAAATCGTTCCAAAGCGGTATTAAATACTTCGTATAACAATACTAAGTATCATAATCTAAACCAACTCTCAAATATTTACTTTCAAAAATGCTAATATTATTTTCTTCAAAATCTTCAAATATATTTTCACAAATACCAGAATTTGAGACAGAATTTAAGTTCTCAAATTCTCTATTTAAATCCTTTTTGTTTGTAAACCATATTTATAAACTATACTTATACAAAATATCTTTCTTATATAAATATTTTCATAAATATTTATTCCTAAAATATTCTATTTTTCCCTTTTGATTATACTAAACATCTTTTGCTAAAATTTGACATATAGCCTAATATTATCATTGAACGCCTTATAGTCAAACCGTGAAACTTAATTCACAAGGTATTCATTTCAGTGTATCCACAATTATTGTCTACCCAACCCATGATGTAGAAAGGTAAAACTGCTCATATTAGTTAAGCATAAATCAATAACAAACAATGCTCCTAAACTGACCGAGCATGAATTAAACAATCATCAAGTCTATGGGATATGAATCAATGAGAAACACTAGAGTCAAACAAGCACGAATAGGAAAGTTATAACAAATGGTATACCCTTAAGAACCCGCTTCCCCTTCTCTATTATAGGAATAGCAAAGACCTTAGGCTACTCTCCTTTTCTAAGCATAGGATAATCTCTAACAATATGACCAGGCTAATGGAAATTGTAACAATCCATTGGTGCAAGCTGTGCCCTTAGCTTCGGTGCCTTAGCTATCGGTGCCTCCACTAATGGCTTCTCCACCACTTGTCCTCCTCCATCAGACCTACACTTGTTAGAAAAGTGACCCTTATTTCAACACTTGTAGCAAACAAGGGTGGACCTATTCTTTAGCAAATGAAACTTATGCTTGTTGTGTTAGACTCTCGATTTTGATTATAACAACCAATATAAAATGTTATGTGTATATTAAAACTATCTTTGCAGGATATTTATTGCAGATTCATCTACAGATGTTTATAGCTGTATATTATGTGTCTAGAGTCTCTTTATTACTTAGAAAATTTGTTAAAATCTCTCCTTACATGATATATATATATATATATATATATATACACGAATATATTTACACACATGCACGCACATGCTCATACATGCACAAAACAGCAAATTCAAACGTTTGAAACCATTCATTCAGACGTCTGAGTACTAAAATAAGAAAATTGTCTTCACAATATTCAGACGTCTGACCTAAAATATTCAGACGTCTGAATGTGGTCAAAAATGAACTATTTCCTTGCTGTTTACGTTTCAATCTAATTCAGAAGTCTGAATTTTTTTATTCAGACGTCTGAATATCCGCAATTGCTTTTTTCTTGAAAAGTCACTTCTTTTCACCAAGAGAAACATTTTTTTAAATCGACAGTTGCATCTGTTCTTTTCAACATAACTTTTCATTTAAAGATGCAACTCTTTATATACTATAAATAGATTATAGAATTCAACAAACAAATCACCGAATTTACTTTTAGCATTCTTGAATTCTCATCTATTCTCAAAGCTTTCAAACAGCACTCAAATTACTTACTTTGATCTTTGATCACTTTGTCATCCATAATTCTCAAAGCACATCACTGTATATCATTAAGGAGAAGATTATAGGAAGAGTGTACTCAATTGACTTACCAGTGTTATTTAAGAACACAATATAGTCAGATACCTTTGTTATTTGTATTGAAGTCCTATTTGGTTACTTAGGCGGGTGAATTCCTGTTCAATTGCTCAGGCAGTGTAAACCGGTTCCCCCGGGTTAATTAAGGGTTGCTGTAGTTGAAATTCCAGAAGGAGTCTGAGACCGGACGTAGAACGGGAAGTTCGAAGCAGTATAAAATTTTTGGTGTGCTTTTTTTATTTTTACTTAATTTACATCGCTATAGTTTATTTCTGCACTAGTTTAATATTATTCCATATAGCACGATCCATATAGTTTTTTCATTTGGTATCAAAGCAAGGCATCTTATAACCATTACACAATATCTGATATTTTGCTAATATGGAAAACAACGCCAGCAGTACCAACACTGTCACTAACACTAGTTTTATTGAAGGTCAATCCACTGCACGACCTCCATTTTTCAATGGTTTAAATTATAACTATTGGTCTACTCGTATGAGAATTTATATGCAATCTAATACTTTGAATCATGGAATATCACACAGAATGAATATACTCTTCCTATTGGAGAATATTCCACTTGGTCAAACACACAAAAATTAGATGCTACTGCCAATGCTAAAGCTATGAACATGTTATTTTGTGCACTATATAGAAATGAATTTAATCGTGTTAGCATGTGTCAAACTACTTATGAAATATGGAGAATGCTTAAAATCACTCATAAAGGAACTAACAGAGTCAAACAAAGCAAAATCTCCATGCTCAAAAATCAGTTTCAAAACTTTAGAATGAAACAAGATAAGTCTATAAATGATATGTACTCTATATTTCAAGACATATATCACTCATTGTTAGCACTAGGAGAAAAGTATACAGATTTTGATATAGTATCAAAACTCCTCAACTCACTCACGGATGAATGGGAGAGAAAAGTTTTAGCTATCGAAGAAGCTAACGATATTTCTACCATAAAACCGGAGGAGTTGATAGGAAATCTATTGTCTTATGAAGTTAATTTACAGGCTAAAAGAGTACAGGCACAAGACAAAAGGAACATAGCTTTTCAGGCTGAAGAAGAAGAGAACCAAGATTTAGATGATGAGAATTTAGCATTCATTGCCAAAAATTTCAAGGAATTCTTAAAGTATCGAAAAAACAACAAATTCAATGATAAAAAGAATTTCTCAAGCAAACCATCTACATCACCTTTGGAATGTTATAATTGTCACAAGAATGGACATATCCAGAAAAACTATCCAAACTAAAGAAGAATTATTCCAACAAGGCCAGAAAAGATAGGTATAAAAAGAAAGCATTCTCCGTCACATGGGACGACTCAGATTCCTCATCATTAGATAGTGACAGTGATAATGAAAATGAACAAGAAAATGTATGCTTCATGGCCACAGAAAATGAGGTTAGTGATTTGACTTTTGATGATCTAATTGAAATTAATTCAGACCTTTTGAACACCTTAAAAAGTTTCAAAAGAAAATATAAAGAAGCTCGTGAAAATCAGAACAAAGGAGAATTCGAAAGAGATATGCTTAAAGATAAGAAGAAAATACTAGAAGAAGAACTTGAAAAACTTCAAGAATCAGACTCTAATACTAATTCTCAACTTACTTTATTAAGTCATGAAATTTAAACTCAAAAAGAAAAGAATAATGTTCTTGTCTCTGAAAATCCGAGTTAAAAAAAAAGTAAAATTACTTGAACTAGACAATACTGTGATAAAAAGTAAGTTAGAGAATATTACTAAAAATGTTTCTAACTTCAATAAAGGAAGAGAAAATTTGTCTAAAATTATTCAAAATTCTTAATCAGTATCAAGTAAAAAGGGGTTAGGCTATGCTAAAAAGTCAATAGCTCCATCTAGAATAGAAAATAAAAGGAAAATTGATTTTAAACCCACAATCACTAAAGAAAATTCAAAAAGGACAAATTTAAAAAATATAAAAATATGGATTCCTAAAGCAAACAATAGTTTTATTAGGAAGAAATATATAAACACCTTTTTAGAAATTGTTCATAAAAATAAAGATTACATTTTTAAATGGGATACTAAGCCCTCTTGGGTTTGGTTTCCTAAGATTTAACTCTTAGGACCCTATTGAAAAAGTGGGTACCAATATTATCTCTTATTTTTTGTAGGTCTCACTCAAGAAAAGAAGAAAATGGATACTCGACAGTTGTTGCTCAAAACATATGACAGGAGACAAAGATATGCTATCAAATATTACTTACTCAGATGGAGGCTCCTTCACTTTTAGAGACAACTCCAAAGGCTATATCATCGGTAAAGGCGATGTGAGAAATAACGGTATTTCAAATTTACCTCTTATTTTAAATGTTTTACTTGTCAAAAATTTAAAACGTAATTTACTTAGTATCAGCCAATTGTGTGACAAAGGATTCAATGAAAACAAATGTAGTATTTTTGATCAAAATCAAAATCTTATCTTTGAAGGAAATAGAGACAGAAACATCTATGTTCTGAATATGAAAATAAAACATAATTCTGATTTGTGTTTAATAGCAAAAGAAAATGATCCTTGGTTATGGCACAAACGATTCTGTCACATTAACTTCAAAACTATAAACAAACTCTCTAAAAATGATTTAGTGAAAGGTCTACCAAAAATAAACTTTAAAATTAATCATAATTGTGATGCATGTCAGTTAGGAAAGTTAACTAAGTCATCGTTTAAATCTAAAAAGGTCATTTTAGCTCTACAACCACTTGAATTGCTACATATGGATTTATTTGGACCAACACAAGTACAATCCATTAATCATAGTAGATATGTGTTTGTTATTGTTGATGATTTTTCTAGATATACTTGGACTATTTTTATGAAAAATAAAAATGATACCTTTGATAATTTCAAAACTTTTGTCAAAAGAATTCAAAATTTTAAAGGTTTGAAAATCAAAAACATAAGAAGTGATCATGGAGGTGAATTCGAAAACGAGGCCTTTGAACATTTTTGTAAGAAAAAAGGAATATTCCATAATTTTTCGTTTCCTAGAACTCCACAACAAAATGGAGTTGTAGAACGTAAAAATAGAACCTTACAAGAATGCGCAAGGACTTTGTTAAATGGAAGTACGTTACCCAAACATTTCTGGGTTAAAGCAGTTGCAACAGCTTGTTATGTTTTGAATCGTGTTTCTATTCGACGTCTAACTAAGAATACTCCTTATGAACTTTTTAATGGACGAAAACCAAATATTTCTTATTTTAAAGTTTTCGGTTCAAAATGTTTTGTTTTAAACACAAAAGATCAGCTGGTAAATTCGATCCAAAATCCGATGAAGGAATCTTTTTAGGATATTCGGATCGTAGCAAAGCTTATCGAATTTATAATAAAAGAACAAATATCATCGAAGAAATACTTCATGTATCTTTCGATGAAAATTTTATACAAATCCCAAGTATAAGAGATGATGAAGAATTTCCTGATAGTATCACAAACACAGAAATTTCAAATATTGAAAATAATGAAATCATTGATCACAATAACAATGAATTAAGATCTCCACCTAGAATATTAAGAGATCACCCTTATGTTAATGTTATTAGAGAACTCAATTCATCTGTTAGAACAAGAAGTCAATTAAATCAAATAAGTCATGTAGCTTTTCTATCTAATACTGAACCTAAAAATATTAAAGAAGCATCTACCGATGAAAATTGGTTGATCGCTATGCAAGAAGAGCTAAACCAATTCGAAATAAATGACATTTGGGATTTAGTTCCACGGCCTAATGATCAATCAGTTATTGGTACAAAATGGGTTTTTAAAAATAAAGCAGATGAACAAGGAAATATTACTAGAAATAAAGCTAAATTAGTTGCTCAAGGATATAATCAGGAAGAAGGAATTGACTATGAAGAAACGTTTGCGCCAGTCGCTAGACTAGAAACAATACGAATCTTACTAGCATTTGCATGTTTTCATAACTTTAAATTATAACAAATGGGTGTCAAAAGTGCTTTTTTAAATGGTTTCATAAAAGAAAATGTTTATATTGAACAACCTCCAGTATTCATACATGAACAATTTCCTAACCATGTCTATAAGCTTATAAAGGCTTTATATGGTTTGAAACAAGCACCCCGTAATTGTTACGATCGTCTTAAAAGATATTTAATAGACTCTGGTTTTGAAATTGGAAAGGTTGATCAAACTCTTTTTATTAAAAGAAATAAACAGGATATTTTAATCGTTCAAATATATGTTGATGATATTATTTTTGGATCTACAAATGAAAGACTTTGTCAAGATTTTTCTAAAATAATGACTAAAGAATTTGAAATGTCACATATGGGTGAGTTAAATTATTTTCTTGGTTCACAAATAAAATAAGTGGAAAATGGTATTTTTATTAATCAATAAAAGTATTGTAACAATCTAATTCAACACTTTGGTATGGAAAATACTTCTACCAAACCAACTCCTATGAGTACAACCATACATCTTGATAAAGATGAAAATGGTAAAAGTATTGACCAAAAATTATATCGAAGTATGATTGGATCATTACTTTTAACAGCTAGTAGACCTGACATAATGATGAGTGTTTGTTTATGCGCATGATTTCAAGCAGGTCCCAAAGAATCACATTTACGAGCAATGAAACGCATACTATGGTATCTTAATAAAACCAAGGACTTTGGATTATTCTATCCAAAGGAATGTCCTTTTGAATTAGTGTCCTATAGTGACGCTGATTTTGGAGGAAGCCGGACAAATAGAAAAAGTTCAAATGGGACTTGTCACTTCACTGGACGATCTCTTGTATCTTGGTTTAGTAAGAGACAAAACTGTGTTTCATTGTCGACATGTGAAGCAGAATATATTTCTGCAGCTCTGGCGTGTGCTCAAGTTATCTATATGCAACAAACACTACAAGATTTTGGTTTTAATTTATGTAAGTCAACTATTTATTGTGATAATCCTAGTGCCATAAATCTATCTAAAAATCCTGTAAATCATTCATGAACAAAACATATTGACATTCATCACCATTTTCTTCGTGATAATATTGAAAGAGATTTAATAAATTTAGAATATGTATCCTCTGACAAACAATTGGCGGATATCTTTACAAAACCGTTAAATGAAAATACTTTCATTAATTTAAGACGAGAACTTGGTATCGTCTCTCTTAAAGATTTATAAGTTCAAATTTGTTAATATATGTATATATGTATCTTTTTTTTAAAAAAAATAAGTAAATAAAAAAAGGGGAGAATTCATAGTTTCTTTCAAAAGAAAATTTAAAAGTGTAGCCTAGCACTCGAACTTAAGACCTCATACTCGGTAGTCCTCTACACTACCACTTCACTCCCTATTGTTTTTTGAAATATGAGGATGTCATTGAATTCATATTTACCTTCCGTTCTCTCCTTCTTTTTCTATGGACATTATTTCTCTAACCATACATTGTTTTCTCTATTTTTAAACAAGCTTCTTCCTATATATTGTCTGCATTCTTACAATTCTTTTCACCAATAAAATCATTTGATTCTTCAAAAATTCTACTCAATCATGTCATCTCAAAATAACTCTGTGTCATCTAAGCTATATTACACCTTTCGTTCGTCGGGATCGGAGAATCTACCGACTCCTACTCCTATATATGAACCGGTTCCGATCGTTCCGCCCTCTACTCATACTGGATATACTCCTCCAGCTAAGAAAACAAGACAATCTCTTTTTTTTCAATCACCATCCACAAAAGAGAAAATCAATGATATTCATCATTATCAAAAAAGAAACATTAGACTTACAACGTGAATTATACTATGAGCAAAAAGTTAATGCCAAACGGCTTAGCTTTTTGGAACAAGTAGCGTTAAAGTTCTGTGGTTCTTCATCAAAAGATTATGTTCATCAACCATCTACAGCTTGTTCTCCAAGTCGTCGCAATCCTTGGGAACCATCACCATAACGTCCACCAACAACTCCAAATTCTTGGGAACGTGGTAATAGATGGTCTCCGCTTCAACCATATGTTGAGAACACGAAAGTTGAAGAAATTTTTTATCACACTCCATCATCTTCTTCAAAATCTATTTAATCATTTTTTGTTGTTAATATAAATTGTTATGTTGTCATCTCATTCTGCTTATTCTAATTTTGTAATATTGAAAATTATTCAATAAATATATTACTTTTTATTCTCTCCATTACCAATATATGTTTCTGTACACAATTCAGACGTCTGAATTGGTTTAAAGACGTCTGAATGTTTATATAAAAAACCTTTTTCCTTTGATTCAGACGTCTGAATCAAAAATAACAGACGTCTAAATTAGCTCCTTTTTGAACTAAATCCTTGCGGGTTGCAATTCAACTCAATTCAGACGTCTGAATTGAATTATTCGAACGTCTGAATCCCTTCTGAAACAAATTTTTACACCTTCCTTATTTTTTGCTTATTACCTTTTCACCCCTGCCTTTTCATCATCTATATAATAACTTTTTCACTTCTTTACTTCTTACTTCAGAACCCTAGCCCCCATTTTCATCTCACTCAAGCTTTTAACCTTCCTCTAACTTTCCAATGACACCAAGATCAAAAAGAACAAGAGAATCAACTTCCGGACCATCCGAAGACCAAATCCGGCAATGGCTATGGAACGATGTTGCTGTTTCTCGGTTCAATTCCATGAAGAACTCCAACATCTTCGGAGGAGCATTCATGAAATTCCCGAACTTCGCAGCATATCGTACTAGAGAATTAGTAGAGCAATTTCACTTCGACAGCTTGATTGGGTATACTCCTAACATGTTAAGATTAATCATCTTATGATTAAACTTTTTCTTGCAAACTTAAATTTGGATCATCAAAATCCTCAAAACCGTCAAGATTGTGTTTGGTCATTAGTTTGTGGTGTAAGAATCTTCTTACCTTACAAAGACTAGGTTATATTTTAAATTGCCCTTATCAAGGAATTGATATTAATGAAATTGAAGTTGATATGGAACATCGTGATGAAGTTCACATCAATTTTTATCCGACGAACTCATAAATATGGGCATTTTAAAATCTACCTACTTAAGGCCACAAGCTAGGCTAATTCAACGTGCTTTTATTCGCTCTTTCCAACCAAGAACGGGTAGCTATGAAAAAGTGTATAAAGAAAACTTTCAAGCACTTTATTCTATCTATTCTAATCAATAAGTAAATTGGGGGGAAATTATTTTGGATGAATTCCAAGATATCACAATCCGAAGGAAATATAGAACTATTCATTATGGTGCCTATATTATGCGCATTCTTCTAAATATCGGTGTACCAATGCTTGATTCCGATTTTACAAGTATTAGTGAGTTAAAAGCTAAAACTTTGGGGTTGATGGGTCTTCCTATACGGCCTCCTTCTGAACAAATCATTTCCTTCCAACAATGGTCACAAAATATTCAACAAGGTGTTCCTCAACCTCGAGACACTAGTATTGCTTCTTCTTCCCGTACCCAACATGAAGAAGAAGAGGAGGATGATGACACCATCCAAAAAATTGGCCCAGATACTTCTTCAAGACAAGCCATCGTCACTCTCTCCCGAAATCAATCAAAGATTCATCGGGAGATAAAAGCGCTTGAGAAAAAGACGGAAAGAAATTCAATTCTATTAAAGGCTTTCTCAATAAGATATGGGATCGAATTTCTTGTTCCGGCTCTACATTTACCCAAGCTTACAATCCACCTCCATTTGAATGGTCTTGCTCAAGCTCAAGCTCAAATCACAATGAACCATCTCTTTCAAGCCAATTTTAAATTATCTTGGTTTATTTTTTTATGTTTACTTGTCACTTTAATTTCTTTATGTTAGTTGTATGAGAACTGTCTAAAACATTATTTCTTTATGTACTATTTCTCTATTTGCCTTAATGAAATGTTTTATCTATTATCATTCATGTTCTTTCTTTTTGTCGATGACAAAGGGGGAGAAATTTGTAGTGTGCATATTGACAGGGGGAGTATCTAGTCTATTAATTTTATATAGTTGTTATCATCAAGAAGGGGAAGAATGTTAGACTCTCAATTTTGATTATAACAACCTATATAAAATGTTATGTGTATATTAAAACTATCTTTGCAGGAGATTTATTGCAGATTCATCTACAGATGTTTATAGCTGTATATTATGTGTCTAGAGTCTGTTTATTACTTAGAAAATTTGTTAAAATCTCTACTTACATGATATATATATATATATATATATATATTTACACACATGCACACACATGCTCATACATGCACAAAACGTCAAATTCAGACGTACGAAACCATTCACTCAGACGTCTAAGTACTGAATTAGGAATATTGTCTTCACAATATTCATACGTCTGACCTAAAATATTCAGACGTCTGAATGAGGTCAAAAATGAACTATTTCCTTGCTGTTTACGTTTCAATGTAATTCAGAAGTTTGAATTTTTTTATTTAGACGTCCGAATATCCCCAACTGCTTTTTTCTTGAAAAGTCACTTCTTTTCACCAAGAGAAACATTCTTTTAAATCAACAGTTGCATCCGTTCTTTTCAGTATAACTTTTCATTCAAAGATGCAACTCTTTATGTACTATAAATAGATTATAGAGTTCAACAAACAAATCACCGAATTTACTTTTAGCATTCTTGAATTCTCATCTATTCTCAAAGCTTTCAAACAACACTCAAATTACTTACTTTGATCATTGATCACTTTATCTTCCACAATTCTCAAAGCACATCACTGTATATTATTAAGGAGAAGATTATAGGAAGATTGTACTCAATTGACTTACCAGTGTTATTTAAGAACACACTATAGTCAGATACCTTTGTTATTGTATTGAAGTCCTATTCAGTTGCTTAGGCGGGTGAAGTCTTGTTCGATTGCTCAGGCAGTGTAAACCTGTTCCTCCGGGTTAAGTGATGGTTGTTGTAGTTGAAATTCCAAAAGGAGTCTGGGACTGGACGTAGAATGGGAAGTTCGATCCAGTATAAAAATTCCTGGTGTGCTTGTTTTATTTTTACTTATTTTACATTGCATATAGTTTATTTCTGCACTAGTTTAATATTATTCCATATAGCACGATCCATATAGTTTTTTCACATTGTTCCATGCTGATGCAGAAATAGATGGCTTTGGAGCCAAGCACTCAAATCTTAAATCCATGTTCACTAAACCCATAAAAGACCTCATGATGTGATTAGTCATGTCCCTTTGGAAATCAGGATGCATACTTTTGATGAACATTTCATCCTTTAGTTGTGTGTCTACTATCCCCAACCTAAATAGAAACAATGCAACGAACCTATTCTCATACTTTGCCATGGTCACGTCTCCATGTTTCAGATCTAAGAAGCTCCTAAATAACAAATTTTTTTTGGTTTTCGGAACAAACTTCATCTCAAACTCATCTTTGTAGTGGGACCAAGAGAAGTCATTCTCTTGGACACCAGCTGTAATAGAAATCTACCAATCCATGGTTGCATCTATCACATGTTACAATGCCAAGCTACGCTTTACTGCATCATTTATCTCCATATCTCAAAATATCTGATCACATCATTTATGTAGCGACCCTAAAATTCAAACATTTCGTCTTCGAATATCGAAACATTCTGAAATATAATTATTTATTATAAATATGATTTTATATCCTTGTTAAACCTCAATTAATTAATGAATAATGATAAGAAACTTTTTTTGGAATTTTTTTTAGAAAATATATTCTTCGAAAAGAAATCGATAATGTGATTGAAAATCGGTTTATCGATAAACGGTTTTACGATCGATATAAGTTATTCGAACTATCGTGCACTTAACTAATGATCGAATGAACATATTAGCAACTAATTAACATACACATCTCTTCATCGAGTTTGGAATGTTCTAGAAAGTTCTAATGGATAAGAGATATAATCATTGTGAGGGTAAATTGGTAATATGCATAAAGGAGAAGTGATATAAAGTTATCATGTGAGAAAGAGGCTCATTTGTGACATTCCATGAGAGGTAGAAAGATTTAGTAACCCTTTGCACAAGCCTATATAATTTAGGGCATACCCTTAGTAACCATTCACAAAAATAACAAAGCTTCAAGTGAAAATATCCATGTCATCATTATCTTCTTCTTCTTAAATTCCAAAAGCAAATTGTTTGCAAATCATCTCCAAATCTCCTAAAACTTGGAGTGAAGCCTTATCACCACATTAAAACACCTTCTATTAAGTTATATTGTGAGAAAGAAAAGCCACACTCCTCTTAGCATAAGGCCATGAGCAATTGTAGAGGTTAGGAGGCAAAGGAGCAGGGCAAAGAAAGAGAGGAAAGGAAGGAAAAAAGGTTGCTAACTTGGGTTTGAACTTGAGTGCTTAAGCTTGGTTGTTTTTTGGTTAAATGTGAGAAAAATTACCACTTGGATTAAAAATATAACTCATATTTTCTTGTTTTTTATTGTGTTATAGTTGTTTAAGTTGACTAGGACATATATTGAAAACAATGGTTCTGATTATTGCAAGTAAACTATATATAGACTAACAGAATAGAATGAACTTGGATGAAATTTTATGACATGTAAAAGGGCCTTAAATAAAGCACATATGTTATAATTAGGCTTTGGTTTAGATTGGACTCAAATTTGAAAGTGCACTTATAGCGATAATCGCAACAAATGCAGTTGTGAATTGCCATGTTTTTGGTGAATTCTATGGAACTTTGTAGAGAGATCCTTAGGGTTTTCTCATCGTATTTATGATGTCTTGTAAATATGTTTGTTTCTATAAAAAACTTAAATAGTAAAAAGTTAAGTAACATCTCAAAAAGTGGCCAGAACATCACCAGTGCAAAACTGCCCCGTTTAGCCTTGATTTTTGACTTTAAAAGGGTTAAAAAGATATATAACTATAATTATTTTGTTTCATTATTTTTATACGTGTTTACTAACTCGTATTAGAGTTTTCAAAAGTGGTTTGAGATATGTATGAATTTTTAAGAATTAGTGGTGAATTTTTAAAGAAGAGATGTTAAGTTGAAACATGTCATTTTCAAGTTTTAAAGAAAATTATAAGCTGTTATTTTCAAATAATATTTTGGACAAGTATTTCAAAACCTATCATAAGTATTTTCAAGTATTTTAAAAGTATACGCAAATGTTTCTGAAAAATGGTAAGAATTTCTTAGTGGCTATATAATAATTATCTGATTACTTGTTTCAAAATTAATCAACTATATTTAACATTAAAAGCCAGCGAAGTAATGCTTATTTATTTATGAGAGTTAAGATTATGTCGAGTAGGGATGAAGTAATAGAGCTTTAACCTACCGGACTTGCCTCTTGATTGAGGAAAAATAAGTTGGAAAATTTCGGAAACGTGTTAATCATGTTAATTTCTTATTCTTTATGGAAATCATTAACACTATACTTAACACTAAAAGCCGACAAGGTAGAATTTTCTATTTGTGAGATTTAAGAATGAAGTGTCTAGGCCAGGCTTGATGTAACCAATGCTCAAACTTACCTGGCTTTACACTTGGATGAGGAATAGTAATGTTGAAATGTCGGAAATGAGTTAAGCATATGAATCGTGATTTGTATAAACAATTGTTTTTGACTGAATAGTCGATTAGTCGACTATCAAACTTGTGCTAATAGTAACTTAGGAAGTACCTGAAAGGTTTTCCGCAATTTCATACCAATGAGAACCCCAAGGGAGGAGTATTGGTACAAAATGCCTCTAGCTTTCACTTACTTCGTAGAGAATCAGAATTGAGTTAACTATAAATTCATCAATTGGTTTTGAAGAGTTTGGGATTGGTAAGTGTTCTACTTATCGAATACCACTTCAAAACTAGTATGAGTTCTACATTTTGGAAGCGGTAGCAAAGAGAGTCTTCATAGAGATTCGAGATCCATTCAAGATGTAAAAAACATGTAGCTGTCTGTGATCTATTCAGAATATGGGAATCCATATGTGATTTCGACATCTGTTGAGATATGGAATCAATTGTGTGGTTTTAAGATCTATTCAAGATGTAAGGATCCAATTTAGGATCCGTGTTCTTTTTATGTGATGAAGACACATGTGAAAGATTCTGAACATGACCTCGACATCGAAAATGGCTAAAGAAAAGTAGGAGCATAGCTTGGGGTTTTCTAACCCACGATAGGGAATTATCAACTCCATATCTAGAGTATGTTTATCGATATGTAGGTATCGTGAGTTGATGGTATTCAGGATCATGTCTTTACACGTGGACAGACTATGTCTACCTTAATGGCATATTTTATCTAGAGATAAACGATGCTCAGAGGTAGGTTTTGACCTTTGTGTAGAAGATTGGATTTCGGATTGATCGAAAGATCTACATGGGAAATCCAATATGCAAACGTACCTTAGCGGTTTTAAATGTAATTTAAATATGTTGTGGTATCTCCAATGTAAGCTCGTATCTATTTGATATTATTTATATTCTATACCTTTGACATCATCTATCATATCACTATGTTAAACTTAATGAATTGTTGGTTTCTTTTGAGGGGAAAACTATTATGGGAATCTGTATGGTGTCAACATGTATCTTGAGTTCCCTTATATCAGACTTATGTATGATGCTTGTTTTTTTTTCTTTCTGTAATCCCTTATATACTTTAAGTAGGCTGAATATGGCAGGTTTTAACTTGGACACTTCAGAGTTCAAAAGATGAGCTGGAGGTGAGGCTTCCATTATCTATCTATTCTTATTTCTATTGTTCCATATTAGCTATGCACATATATCAACAATGTAAGGACAGGCAGTTAGAGTTGTCTAGGTTGATGATAGTACTTAGGTTTTGTAACCCTAAGAATCATGTATTCAGAGTAACACTTCGTACGTACTTTTGATATTATAAATTATCCTTACATTATGAGATTCTGATGTTGTGTTCTTCCTTTCTTGTTCTATTTCTTTTTCTTTTTTACCCTAACTTTTTATCTTTCCAGCACTTGGATGTTTGGCACAAAGATATCATAAATGTATTAGTGTCGACATTCGAGAGTTAAAAAGTTGGATCAGTACATTTGGTGTCAAAGTACAAGGTGGAGCGAACACCATGTCTTAGGTTAGGTATGGCTTATTAGAGATAGGGTAAGCGACACCGTAGAATGAGTCAAGTGTATACGAAAGCGTATTTGTATTTTCTTTATATTTATACCCCCTTTTCAGCTTTTCTTAGGAATAATATCTTTCATTGCAATAACTCTAGCCTTTCATATCCTAAATATATTCTACTACGTTCGGGTTATATATCATGAGTACTAGAGCTGCTAATGTTCAAGGAGGTAGAGGTGGTCGAGGTAGTACCGTCGGAAATTATGGAGATCGAGCATCAAGGAATGTTGCTTTAGTCATGGAACCAATAGTGGATATTGTAGAGGAGGTCATGTAGGTCAGGTCATAGGTGAATTTTTCATCACTCTGCCACAATTACGAGAGGCAAGGAGGTAAGAGGTTTGGTAGTTCAGAGACGATCATAGAAGTCTAGACTTGGATCAAATTATGTGATCAAATATTTTGGGATACGGAGCTAGACGATACGATTAACCGTTGGTTGGCATCACGACATCTGACGGACATAGCCACGTATTGGTGGAGTTCTATCACTACCGATGTCAAAGAGAATGACTTCTCTTAAGCCCAATTAAGGAGGGATTCGAGATAAAGTTTATCCCAGAAGCTAGGAAGACTTTGTTGTTTAGGAGCTTCCTTGACTTGAAGTACGTGGCCATGACAGTGGCCGAATATTATAATCGATTCACTGTGTTGTCTAGATTTGGGCCTGGTTTGGTAGATATACCCTTGAAGAGAAATGAGATCTTCACCGTAGGGATGCATTCGGAGTTCAAGGTAATATAACTAATCACATCTTAGGGACTTCTATAAACTTGGTGAAGATGGGATTAAGGTTTTAGAGCTTAGCACCAAAGATAATTAATGCTACACCAGTTGGAAATAGCAAGCAAAAGTTTCTGTGCCTAGGGATATTTTTGGTTTCGCTTGTTATAAGTGTGGGAAGAAGGGGCATCTTGCACAGAACTATACAACAGTTGGGGAGAAACAAGTACCAAAAGCGCAGTTGGTTAAGGCACCTACTTAAGGTGCCAAAGATAGAACCACGGATAGCCAGGTCATAGTTTGCACCAAGGAGCTACTACAATTGCCACCGACCCGATCATCTAGTTAAAGACTGTCCAATGCTTCGTAAGGGGAACGGCCTAGAGTTTTTACTTTAGCTTCAGAACCTTCCACTTTCGTCGTAGCAATGGGGAAGCATGTTCTGAGGCATTCCATCTGTTTTTGGAATTTCTATTTGTGTCTTATTTGATACTGGTGCTTCTCTTAGTTTCATATCTTGTACACTTATTGATAGATTGGAACTTAAGACAGTTATAGCTTTAGATTCTATTTGTATGTCGAACCCTATTGGGGGCTTGGCCAATTTTAGTATGGTTTGCTTAGGAGTTTTAATTTCTTATTTTAACCGATCCTTCTTGTGCGATTTTATATTTTGGGTTTCATAGGATTTGATATTTTCTTGGAACGGATTTATTGTATCGGAATCATGTAGTCCGGATTGTGTTAAACGGACTATATCACTCAAAAGGGGGGAAGGGAAGGTCTAGGTAGTATCTTGCGAAGAGCATAACTCGCTTATGACTAGTTTCCTTTATTCTCTTGATGTCGTGAAGGGGAGGTTAGGTTTGATCTCTATTGTCCGGCAATTGATGGATGTTTTCGAAGAGGTGTCAGGTTTACCACCTTATAGAAAGATAGAATTTCATATTGATTTGGTGAAGGGTGCAAAGCCTATTATGTTGCTTATTCATAGACTTTCCCTGAAGGAGACGTTGGAGCTAACAAATCAAGTTAATGATTGGTTGCAGAAGGGCTTGATCCAACCAAGCCATTGAGTTGAGAAGCACCTAGCATCTTCGCTACGAAGGCGGATAATTCCTTAACACTATGTGCTCATTACTACGAGCTCAACAAATGAACTATTAGATGATTGGTGACTTGTTCGATCAGTTTCATGGAGCTTAAGTGTTTTCTCAGCTTAATCTTATTGCAAGGTTCCATCAGTTGGGGGTGGTAGAGGAGAGTGTACCATGACTGGTTTTAGATCTAACCAGTTTTATTGGTGGTTAGTTATGTTGTTCAGCCTAATTAATAGTCTAGCATATTCTGTAGACCCAATGAATCCGGTGTTCCTCGATGTGTTGAATAAGTTTGTCCTTGTTTTTATCGATGATATTATAGTCTATTCCGTGATCAAGGAGGAACATTCGTATCATCTAAGGATTGTTCTAGGTATACTAAGAGAGCTATGTTGAAAGCTTAGTTATCGAAGTGTCATTTTTGGCATTTGGAAGTTAGGTTCTTAGGTCATGTTGTTTCGACAGAGGGTATTTTGGTTAATCCTATTAAGGTTGTGGCCATTCAGGACTGGAAGAGGCATGAAAGCATAATAGATATTAGAAGCTTTATAGATCTAGCGGATTATCATAGGAGATTCATACAGGATTTCTCAAAGATTGCCTCTTGCTTAATGAATTTGACGAAGAAAGTGTCAAAATTTTATGAATGGATAAATGCAAGCAAGCATTCTTAGAGCTAAAGGAAAAGTGACTAGTGCTTTTGTTCCTTCTATGTCAGATGGAGGTGAGGGTTTGACTGTTTACATTGATGCATGTGGAAAAGTTTTAGTGTTGTGTTGATGCAGCATGGGAGGGTTATCGCTTTTGTGAGTCGGCGGCTCAAACTGCATGAAGCGAGGTATGCAACTCATGACGTGGATTTGTTAGCAGTAGTATTTGGGTTAAAGATGAGGAGGCTTCATTTTGGAAAGTTCGAGTTATATGCAAACCATAAATCTAAAAAGTATCTTTTTTCGCAAAAGGACTTGAACATGAGGCAGCAAAGGTGGTTGTAGTTTCTTACGGCCTATGATCTGGATATTTTGTATACCCTAGGAAAAGCGAAGTCATAGCTGATGCGCTCAGTAAGAGGTATGCAGTTATGGAAAATATTGAGGTGTTTCCCACTCCATTTAGTCGTATCAAAGAGAGTAAGCTTAGAGATCTTCATTTTTCTAGGGTAGCTAAAAATGTAAGTAAGCATGAGGCACCATAGAGGTGACCGGGATTCGAGGTGGATGCCATGGATATTGAGAATGAATGGTAGGTATGTGTCCCAAATGTTGATGGGTTTAGGCAGGAAGTTCTAGTGGAGAGTCCTATTCTAGCTTGACGATTCATCCTGGGGTCACTAAAATGTATCAATGCATGAAGAGGACGTTCTAGTGGAAGGGCATGAAGATGGTGTTTCTATCTTTGTAAGTATGTGTGCTAATTGCCAACAATTGAAAGGTAGTCACGAGAAGGTGGCTGGACTGCTTTAACCCCATGAGATTCCTAAATGGAAATGAGAGAAGATTTCCATGGACTTCATTGATGGATTGCCTAGGTCGAAGGTAATGAGGGTGTGTAGGTTATCATGGATCGATTGGCTAAGAGCACGCACTTCTTACCAGTTAAGACTATGAGAACGGCTTCTAGTTTGGCTAAGTTATATGTTAAGGAAACCTTTAGATTACATGGTATTCCTTGCAATATCATGAGTGATAGCGATTCGATACTCACAAGCCAATTCTGGAAGGATTTGCATGAGGCCTTAGAGACCAAGCTTAATTTGAGTACCGATACCATTCACAAACAAATGGACAAAAGAAAAGAGTAAACTGAGTAGCGGAGGAATGCTTAGAGCATGCATTTTAGATTTTGAGGGTTCATGGAAAGAACACTTACCACTTGTTGAGTTTTCATACAACAATAGTTATAAGGCCAGTATTGGAATGGCACCATTTGAAGTGTTGTATGGAAAGCCTTGCAAATCCCCATCGTGTTGGGTAGAACTTGGAGACCATCTTGTGCTCAGATCAAATATGATTCGAGAGGCATCAGATGTCATAGAGATTTGGAAGAGAATCAAAGAAGCCTAGAATTGATAGAAGAGATATGCAGATAAGAGGTATGGATATTTTGAGTTCCCAGTTGGAGATTTTATGTTTGTAAAGGTTTTTTGATGAGAAGCATAGTCCCATTTGGAAGGGCTACGAAATTGGCTTCTCGACATATGGGACCATTCCCGATTCAGGAGAGGATTGGTACACTCACGTATTGAGTGGAGTACCGATTAGGCTATTAGATGTGCATAATGTATTTCACATGATGCATTTGTGTAAGTGTGTGCATGATCCTTCGATGATATTGGAAGCATCGCAGCTGGAGGACTTAGGGATTAAGCCAAATTTAACTATATTGTGGCAATATGTTCGTATTGTTGATCGAGATATGAAGCGATTGAGGATTAAGGTTGTGAAGTTAGTCAAGACACAATGGAGCGAGGATGATTGGGATTGCACATGGGAAAGAGAGGATAATTTGAGAGCGTCCTATTTAGATTTGTTCTTAGACTAGAGATTTCTTATCTCAGTGTCGTATATATTTTGTAGTGTACCCACCGCTTGAGGTGGAGTCACTCGGTATGCATCTGGATTGCAGTTAGTTTGCATACAATTCAACAGTATGCTATATTTATACCTGGTTCTTCTATCTTTTTCGATTATCGTTCTTATTTGAATTTCACCCATGAAATGTTCTTAGTGGGGGAGAATGTAGCGGCCCTGAAATTCAAAAATTTTGTCTTCAAATATTGAAACATTCTAAAATATAATTGAGTATTATAAATATGATTTTTTAACCTTGTTAAACCTTATTTAATTAATGAATAATGATAAAAACTTTTTTCGAAATTATTTATAAAAATATATTCTTCGAAGAAAAATCGATAACGTGATCGAAAATCGTTTTACCAATAAACATTTTTTCGATCGATGTAAGTTGCTCGAACTATCATGCATTTAACTAATGATCAAATGAACACATTAGCAACTAACTAACACGTCGCATCTTCATTGAGCTTGAATGTTCTAGAAAATTCTAACGGATAAGAGACATTATAATAGTGAGGGTAAATTAGTAATATGCATAAAGGAGAAGTGACATAAAGTTATCATGTGAGAAGGAGGCTCTTTTAGAACCTTCTATAAGAGGTAGAAGGTTTTAGTAACTTGTTGCACAAGCCTATATAAGCAAGGGCATACCCTTAGTAACCATTCACAAAAATTACAAAGCCTTAAGTGAAAATATCCATTTCTTCGTCATCTTCTTCTTAAATTCCTAAAGCAAAATTTTGACCCTATTCTCATCACGAGTACAAAATACCTAGCCGAACATCGAAATGCGATCTCGCCAGTGAGGATGCCGCCACAACGATGCTAGGCTTACTTTTTGGACAAGTCATCCCTGGTGGAAACGCTCACCATTAGTAAAGGGCACGAACTCATCGATCCATAAGGTTGGTAGCGGGCTAATCACCCCCAAGCGAAGGGCGGCCGATGTGCCCTTTGCTATTGGGTCATTGCTTTGGGGGAATATGGATTGAGATGGGTAGGAATGAACGAAAGCGCTTGCCTATGGTAGGGAGTAAGGAGGGCTGGAGTAGACATGATGACTTGCCCACAGTGGGAGATGGCAGAGTGATCTTAGGGAGAATTAAGTACAGAAAGTAAATACATAACGACATATAGTGGTTCGTGTCATGCGACATACGTCCACTGTGATGTTCCTTTACTATATCGACCTCTTACAATTTATGGACCGTTACAAGAGAATAATAAAGGAGACTAAACTAAATATTACAAAAGTATAATATCCTAGTTCGAGGGTCTTGCGAGGAAGAGACATGAGGGAAGACCTACCATGTGGGCTATCCCTTGAGGAGGAGTATCGAAGATGAAAGAGCTCTTGAAGGAGGGGATGCTGGCCGTAGTCGGAAGGTAGGCACTAGAAAGATGTGCCGCTAGCTGGAGTGATAAGCTTACAGTTAGAGGCAATAATGCTAGTAGAGGTTAGTGGGTAGAGTGGTAGAGCTTGATGGAGGCTCTCTCTAATGGAAGTCGGACGAAGCCACCATTAGAGAGACTTTGAAAGAGGAGAGAGTTGGTGAACGGGGATAGGTTGGAGAAACCTTTATGTCCATCCCTTATGTATTCTCTTTTTTTCTCGTCTCTCATCATATGGCAAGGCATTGGATATATACAGAGGATCTAGGGTGTGAATAGATGGTCGAGATTGTGGAAGGATAGTGCAGGAGAGGCTTTGGGCCATGGATTGGAGGGGACGTAGGATGGAAGCCAGCTGGAAAGTAGGTTAGAGCACACAGCTCGTATTGCTTACCAGTTGGAATGAAGGGTCTATGGCAGACCTAGGAAAGGTAGCAAGCTTTAATAGGTAGGGTTGTAGGCGTTCTGATCGGCCATTGGAAAAGTGGAGGAGAGGAAAGGGATACACATGAAGTACTATTGACAGAGGAATGATACTTTTCTCTAATAGCTTGTATTTTGAAGCAGTTGGACCAAGAATGGTTAGGGTACTTCGCAGTAAGATGTTTAAGGTTAGGCGGGTGATCTTAGCTGGTAGATTTAGAATTGCTAAAGATATAAGGTAGTCGATCCACCACGATCGGGCCGATCCTTGCGTAGGAGTAATTAGGCCACATGAGATAGCTAGTCCGGTGTCGGCTTTGAACAACTTGGGCATCCGACAGAGGCCAGATATGCAAGGCCTGGCTGCCTGTGTGTGGAGAGGGATATCGATGGACAGTCACGTGAGTGCAGAGCTACTTCTTATAGTTGGATCATGCCAAGGACGGTCTTGTGCCTTAGAGGGGGTAGGAATGCCGTTAAGGAATAGCGTTGCATGGAAGGTGTGTACTTGACGCATGGATTGGGATGAAGGATGTAATTGGGCAGGTGCCAAAGAGGCCTAGGCCAGCTCTGGCTGCTACGGAAAGGACGCCAAGGAAGGCCCGGAGGTGCAACCTTAGGTTTATGCTACTATGAGAGATTAGATGAATGCTTTAGAGGATCATCAAAATGTTGGGAGCACTTGGTCCTTTATTTTGGAAAGCGGGTCGCTAGAGGGCATCGTCCGACCGTTCCAAATGGAAGAGGAGAAGACGCTCAAGAAGGTGGTCGGCCTGGTATGTGGGAATGACACCGGAGGAGCCATGTGTGGGAACTGCAGGAGGCCTGCTGAATCTAGTAGACGTGCTTCGAGGCCCAGCATGTTTTTAGGATCCTGTAGGAAGTGGTGATGGCAGAGCTTCCATCTGCATGTCTTCAGATGCGAAGTAGGTACGATTGGCCGCTGAGGATGATAGATTGGTTGCCTATTGATGGAGGTAACCAGCTGGCTGAGCGAGGATCCGGTGACGGATCGACTTTGGGAGCTTTTCCAGGATGTTTTTGTTTATCCAAAATTTTGGGTAATGTTTTGCCCCCGAAGTCAATCCTTGCTTACAAGGGCATACTTGAATGCTTCGGGCTGATCCGGATCCATAGGAAGACCTACCAAGAGGGTCGTCCTTAGAAAAGGCTTTAAGAAGAGCTTGTGCAAAAGGTAGTGCTATCCACCCGCAACTTGGAGTTGGTCACTGGAGGCGATGCTGGCTGCTTCTGACTAGATCCTAGGATGACGAGGAAGACTGACCATAGCTAACTAATGAACTGAGCGGCGGGATGCCACTGTGCCGTGGGCATGCTGATTGAGAGGCTAGCTGGTGTGTCCACCTCCTTGCTAACTGCATGTTAGGGTGGACACCAGGAGGATATCCCTTGCCTGGCCTAGAGTGGTTGGGGAATTGCTCGATTCAGAGGAAGTGTACAATGCAGCCTATTAAGTCACTAGTTTCTTCTGGTTGGTTTGGGTGTCCAAGAGCTGCGGCGTTTAGAGAGCTGATGGAGGACGGCCGTAGATAGGGAAAACTACAGGAGTGTTGGTGAAGGACTTGTCTGAGGGATCCATGTCGTGTCGGCTCTGAGCGAGCATCGGGTAGCAGTCGGAATATGCGTTGCGAGCGCTTTACTGGTTTGACGTTTCCTAGCATGAGTTGAAGCACGTGTCCCCTCTGGGATCTGCAATGGTGATGCACCACTGATTGAATGGAGAAACGATCTCGCGCTGAGTCAAACCTGTGCAGAAATGGAGCAAGATGGCCCACTTACTGTTTTGGGTGAATAGGATAGGCATGATTAGATGCATTCCATAATCTCTGGTTGTCCTCATGATACCTCGAATGTGTTATGGCTTGCTTTCATCAGACTCTCCTAGGCAGTGGTGGTTTCCTCCGAGTCCGGAGGAGGATGTTGATCGGGATGTGCAAGAGTGTTGGTGTTGCCTGAGTTGCTTGGATGGAATGGCGGAAGAAGTGACTACGCTTCTAGACTCTAGCTCTGACTAAAGTAGGGTGTGCGGATGCCAGGATGTTGCGGGTTGCAAAAGCCTTGTATGCTAGCTTTGGAGGGAAGCCGTGGCAGCCCTCAAAGGGGGCAAAAGAGCTGCTACTCGCTGTTCCGCTCTTGGGGAGTGTTGCGTGAGAGAGAGGAGGAGATACTTGTAAACCTAAAGGATTTTTTAGGATTTCCCTTCAATGCTCAAATCCACTACCAATGGTCTCAGGATGAGGCCAAGATTTGGAATTCAATGCTGCTGTTGGTGGTGCAGGGAAGATGCTCCTCGGCTTCGGACTCCATGTCCCGTCCTTTAGGTCGATAGGTACCACCCATGGGTCGCCTGTCGATACTGCAAGGGAGAAGGAAGGAGAGTGGGGGGTACTCTATCGACTAACACAGTACTAGGAGATTCGTGAAGTGCACTGTGAGGATGCGGGGGGATAAAGGACATGAACAGGACCGCTTCTCGAGGGAACACGAAACTGTGGCCGCTTCTCTCGAGTGAACATGGGACTATAAAACGGAATTCTGAATTCTCATCTTCTGGCCAATCTTCCTTTTTTTGGTTGGAGGGCGGAAGAGGACCAGGAGAATTTGTGACTGAAGCTGGGATGTCGACCGATGCGGGTTGATATCGCTGCCGTAAGGCTTTTAACGTAGTGGTCGTAGGATCGGGACCCACGGTGGGCACTAGAATGTTGACCTGATTTTTCATCACGAGTACGAAAAACTCTACTAAACCTCGAAATGTGAACGCACTAACGAGATTTACGTCGGACCGACGCTCGGCTTACTTTTTAGATGAGTCGACCTCGGAAGTAAGGCTCATAGTTGATGGAGGGCACAAACCCATTTGAGCAAAAAAAGGTTGGTTGTAGGCCCATCAACCCTAGGTGGAGAGTGGCTGGATGGGCCCTTTGTTGTTGGTCCGTTGCTTGGGGGATATGGATTGAGTCGGACAGGAATGAATGGGGGCACTTGGGGAGTATGGCGGGATAGGGTGGATAAGGAGACTTGCCAATAGCAGGAGACGACAAAGTGATCTAATGTACACATAGATGTACATATTATTACTTTCATAATTAATCTACTTTTGTTTTAAATAAATGTCATAATTTTTTGTTTTTACATGTTTCAAACCAAATTTCAAAAATGCTTTCAAGTCATCATTCATGCATCAATTTGGACATAAAATGGTAATTTTATGCATGTATTAATTTGAGAATATTCACTTGCATATTTTATTTTTATTCGTACAAATTTGGATTAAAAAAACGAAAGAAGTTTTCATGGAAATATGCGTGCACAAAGATGGAAGAATAAAGGAATGAAGAAATAAATCAATTCATACATCATGGAGGGCCTCACATACTCACTAATCATAAATTTCAATTAGCAGCTAATGCACATATTAGTGGGGCCTAAAGCTACATGCATATTTAAATGGAGGATTATGCTCATGCTAATGATTACTTGGAGATTACATTACCTAAAGGGAAATTTGGGTTTCTTCCAGAATATGGATTAGGGTTTTATGCATGTATAAATATCTCTCTTATGTTCATGTAATGAATTGTTATCACTTATCATACCTCAAACCAATGAGAAATAAAATGGCTTCCTAAACCTCTTTCTTTTTCTACATGCACTTTCATTTTGTGTTCATGTTTACTTACATTCTTTCTTCATTTTCATGTTAGTAGACTAGCTTTCTTTTTTATGCACTTAGTTTACTTTTATTTTTATACAAGTAGTTTAGTTCTCTTTTCTATTTTCTTTAGCACCTACTTTCTTTGCTTGTGTTTAAATGTTGAAACTTGCATGTGTTGATATGGTAACACAAATAAGTAGCTAAACTCCTTCAATTTAGCGGTGATGAAGCTCTCTAAAATTATGTAAATTCAACATACTGTGTGATTTGATCTCTTTTATGCTTCATGAAAATTTAGTTTATGATGTAAGTTTATTAGTGAATTTGATAGTCTATGTTGTTATCATAGATAGGCTATTCTTATTCAAACATAAACACAATTTACATCATTGACTAACTAAGTGATTTTTGATTGTAAACTTAAAGTAGAATCAAATTTTGATGATCTATGTTACTAAATACAATAGTAAATAGATCATACTTAAAATAGCTTTTGCTTTGGCTTCATTTTCATCACAACTGATAAGTGGTTTTATGTGTTCTATTACATTTTTATTGTCCAAGTTATGTTAGTTAATAATACAAATAGACCATACTTATAATAAATACATCACTATTCCCTCTTGAGATCAAAATAAAGAGATCACAGATTGTTTTTGTGTTGATTTATGTAAAAATATGAGAGTGGATTTGCTTCTAAATTGTTTTCTAATCTCATATTTCTAATCACTTGTATTTCTAGTTAGTCTTAGCATTTCTTTTTAGCTTAAACAACTTCAAACTCTTTTGTTTAATTTGATTGAGTAGAGTTTTTAAATCATTTCAATTCCTTACGGATCGATCCGTAGTCGCCACGTACTAAAATCGTACTATTTACGCTTGTGGTTATTTTTATCATAATTTTTCGACGATTTTCTAAACCGATAGAAAAATCGTGGATTCAATAAGTTCTTGGCGCCGTTGCTTGGGAATTAATTTGATTTCATTTCTATTCGTCCAATTATTTTTCGTTTGATTTTTGTGCATTTTCATTTTGTGTGTTAATTTTCATAAAAAGAAGAAGAATTTTTTGTTGTATGTGATTTTTGTTTTCATTTTGTTTGTTATTTTTCTATTTGCATTTGTATTTAAAATAAACATACACAATTACAAAAATATATATTTTCTTTTCATTTACAATTTGCATTTCATTTTCTTACAAGTTTACAATTTACAAAAGAAAAATAAATTGCATTGTAATTGTTTGCTCTTCTCCCCGCCCTTTCCTCTTATACCATATACTATGTACATCCTCTTTAGTTGCTTGACATTCAATACAGCAAGCTCCTTCCTCATCACAACCATCAATAGTCATTCAACAATACAACAACATCTCATCACAACATCTCCTACAGCTCTCCATCCTCAACTCTCTGAACAACTGCCCTAGAACCAGTAGCCCCTTCATAACATCTCCTACAAATGTCATTACCATGCTCACTACTGCCATACCACAAACAACCCACTACACTTCAAAGCCAACTATCGTACATCCTCCACTTCTCATATACATACCTGACCATTCCACGGCAAACTTTAAACATCATAACAGCCTCTTAGTTGCCTCTGCCCACCCACTCTCAAACTAGCAACATCCCGTACCATTCAACACAACCTTTCCACAAAACTATCGCCAACAAGCCAGTCTACATATCACTTCCACCAACCATCTACCATTGTATTTACTACTGCTTTGCACGGCTACCACCATCAGCTTCCAGCAACTGCATATTTGCATAACACAACAACATATATCTCTTGCCAACATTATTACTCATCACCTCACTGCTTCAACTACTCCAACTTCACTAAATAGTCATACTCCATCATAACCTCACAGTTCACATCGTAACCAACAGTACATCCCTCCTCTATACCTCACCTCCTGATCATCTCTAGAATCACCACATAATCCTCCTCTATACATCACCACCTGGTCACCACTGCAATATGGCAAACCACCACCACCTACTTCTATACACTGCAACCATCATCCCCTTCCATCAACCACATCCACTTACCAAACCAAATAGTGATCACACACTTCAACTACATCACTGCGGTTATATCACTCATCATCTCTGTTTGTACCAAAATTGGGCATAACACTCTTCGGATGCGATTGAAGATATTAAAATGAAGAAATTAAATGGAAAAGGAGGCTAATATAATAATCACACCGATAAAATCATGCAAAATAGGAAAAGACAAGAAATTATAGTGGTTCGACATTGTAGCCTACGTCCACTATGAATGTGTTGCTGCTTATTGATGATTGACAAATGATTACAACAATACAACACTCTAACACACAAGTTACAATGGAGTTATGGCAGAGTAACGATATAGCAGGGTCAAAAGTTCTTTTTCTATAGGCATAGGGGTGATATTTATAGGTGTAGGTTTGAAATATCTATACCCGAACTCGAAATACTCCTTCTCACACGTGGGTGGGCCGGCCAGATCGATCAGGGGTCATTTGAGATCGATTCGGATCGATCCCCATCTCGTTCGTATCGATCAATATGGGCTCTATTTGACATGTAATTGATCCGAGATATTCTTATAGTGGTAAATGAGCTCCTTTGAAAATTTCATAACATTTGGACATGTAGATTTTTAGTTATGATCGATCCAAGACTGGATTTGTAGTTGGCTGAAGCGTGCGTATTGATGCATGTTCATATTAATACTCCATCATACCGATGGGTTGCGTGTCGATCAGTTGTTCGTTGATGACGTGGAGTGATAGTTTAGGAGAGATCCACATTTCATGCCGACTGATCGTTTCTCTTGGTAGACTATGCTTTCTTCGTATCAATTTAGAGTGATTCCTCTCGTATCGACACTTGTACACACCTTTGTATCAATGCCTGGGCATGCCTTCGTATCGATGCCTATATGTTACTTTCTCGTATCGATCGATGGTTGCTGGTTTCGTATCGATGCATGTGTTATCGATACGAAATAGATGGAAGGGGATCGATACGAAGTGCGCAGCATTTGATCATATGGTTTAGGATTGATGATATTGGCTGATGGATTTGAAGGGGGTGTTACGAAATAAAAGTGCTTCTCATGAAATTTGATAGATCCAAACTTGAGCATACGAACTCCGATTGACCTAAAATTTGAAATGTTTCCTTTCATTTCTTTGTTTGTCATACCATGCTAATTGTAGCCCGATCCGAACTCGGACCAAATGTCCACAGTGGACTTGTGCATAAAATGATCTTCAGGATGAATTGTCTTCAGTTTCTAGTTAGGTCCTTGGTGTCACGGCCTTGCCAAAAAGGCGGGATAACATTTGCCCCCTAAATTACATCTTATGTGAACATGATGTGCTTTGAAAAGCTGCATTCTTTATTTCAAAAAAGTTCTATCCGATTTGTTGAATAGTTGTTGTCTTTTCGTCAAGAGATGCAGCCTTTGATTGATTTCTAGCATTATAAACGTTGAATTGCTGACTGTCAATGATCATGTAGTGTTTTGTTATAGCTGAAGGCTGAGTGCTAATGATTTGTTGTTCGTTGTTCTGGTTATCATTAGGTAAGCATCCAATTCCTATTAATTTTGAAAATCGAATGTTAGTTTGTCATACATTCACGTACGTCAACTTGACTCCAATTCACATTTGCACGTTTATGGGTCATTGTTAAGTTCTTTCGTTCATTTTTGGATCGAGTTTCGTATCTATCCTCTCCTGGATCGATGGGAAATTCAAGTTGTAACAATGAGTGATGGTTGTTTTAAGTCACTCCTTCGTATCAGTCCTCTTCTAGATCAATTTGAGATGTTGAAATGCATGCTTCGTATCGATGGCTATCAGTATGAAATAGATAGCCCTTGGAGATGATTCATATCGATGGATATGAGGTCTTAGGGTCTTGGAATAGATGCATATGAAACTGACGCTTTGTATTGACGGAATTGATTGTCATACGCTTGATCTTGCAGCAACTTTCGTATCGGTGAAACTTTGGCCGCTTCTACCGGTTGTTGCTACTGGGATACGAATCGTTTTTCGTTGGTTACGAAGGCATATAAATACCTTTTGTACTTAGCTAAATTTTCTCACTTGATTTTACTTTTATATCTGCTTCGTATTGACTAAATAGAGAATAAGTATTGCAACGCCTTCGTCTCCAAAAAAATAAATTTTAATCTCTAAACCAATCCTTTTGAACAGATAATTAGCTAATTAAATCCATCTAAAATGACGAGAATTGAAGCTCGATGCCATTTCATCCAAGACCATGGTCGATTCCGACGTCGTTGATGTCGAAAATGGGCTGGAGTGAAATCAAGGAAGTAGTAATGAAGTTTTGGTAGCTTGAGGAAGAAGAAGACCAGTTGATTGGGATGATGGAGTTACTCGTATCGATGGTGGATGCAGGAAGCATATTTGTATCGATTTGGAATGTGGAAGTTTGTATCGATCTGGAAATGATGGATGGAGGGAGCAACTTTGTATCGATCTGGAATAGTTGGAGTTTGTATCGATCCGAAGCGATCGATACAAAGCCATGGTCGTGTGATCGATACAAAGCCATGGTTGATGATCGATACGAAGCCTTGGTTGGTGATTGATACGAAGCTGGGCTCTTATGGAACGATCCAAGTTTGAACTTAATGGATAGGAGACTTCTACCTATTTGAACACTTGATTTCGACGAGCTTTAGCTTTGCATATCTGGACTTAACTATTAAACAGCATATTTGACTATCCTTCGAACCTCGTCAATGGAACTGTAATTTGACAAACATAACGAACTTTAACACGGATCATTCTTCGAAGTCGAGATGGCACGGTTGGGACGGTTAGCGATGACGGTCACTCTGGTTGAAACTCAAAGTCATGTCGTTTTAACATCCTTTGAACGTGTAGAAATTTAAAGTATTATGTCACACTGCATTACACAACACGTCATGTACTTCACACCGGGGGGAACATGGGTTTATTGCCATCTAATGATGATTTTTACTGAGTTCAGTAGTTATGGATCCTCGAAGCTTCGAGCTATAGGATATTCAGAGTCCTCCACTCCCTGGAATCGAAGTTCCACGCATTGCAGCAGATATAGTTAGACCCGCCCCGGATAAACTGCCGGGTGCAGTTTTAGTTCTAAACTTGGAGGGTTCTGTTCGTTCTAAAATCCACGAAGACATGTTAGGCAGGATCTACTTTAGGCACAGATTACCTCTAAATGATATTTTATTGTCGGGGCTAGAAGATAGATCCCACAGTCCCTAAGAAGGTATACCGCCTATAATTGGTTTATATGCACGGCCGGGACATTGCCCCTATTTAACCAATTTATTCGGGAAGTATTGTTATTTTTTAGGATTGCGCCTTCTCAATTGCATCCAAATGGATATGCTCTACTCGACAGCTTGTATAATATCTTCATACAACATCTTTTCCAGCCCTCGACAGTCGAGGAAATTATAGATATCTATTTAACGTCAAAAGTTGCGGGGACAACCCATTGTTCACCTTTTTAGAAGCAGTCACAAACTGCCAAGTAGTGGCATAGGCCTAGAGTAAATTAAGTTACTTTAAAACCAAGTGGTTCTTCGTTCAGTGTCCACCAGGATTTGCCAAATGGTGGCTAGTTAGACTTAAGTGTCCCAACTTCTTTGTTGAATAACTGGATAATATAAATTGATGCTAATACTTTACTTCTTTACAGCTTTGATTCCACGGCCCGAATGAGCGCAATTAAGAAGATAGTAAGGATTCTATAATCGATGTCGATCGAGCTTAGAGAAAACGATGAAGTCCTTATCAACGAAAACTTAATCGTCGTGGGGATGACAGAGGGAGATCAAAGCATCGGGCTAGTAGGAGTTACCAAGGTGGCTCTGATGAAGCAAATCCTATTTTGTCCCCGGTTGGGGGAGTTCAAAGTGCTCCTAGGGACATAATCATTGAATAAGGCAATGACGAATGCACGCCAGCCATGGATGAGCCTACAGTGGCGCCTTTGCAGAGTCTTCGATCATCTGAGTCAAAAAGAAAAGGCAAGACTCTCGCCTATAAATCCCAAAGGTGTAAAACTGTTATGGTATCTCTACCTGCTGCAACCTCTATATGTCGAGAGACTTCCCCTCCGCAAATGGAGAGTTCTTTGAGAGGATTATCTAACATTTTATTCCACATGACATAGCTTCATTCCAAGACCTTGGATTAGAGGGATTCCCTTCCCCGCCGCGAACTGGCGTAGGCTTAACTCCTTTAGACATAAGGGAGCCAACCCCTATGAGTAAGGCTACCAAAATTGGTCAGTTAAGGGGGAGGAGTTTTCACACACATACGCACACTTCACGGCACCACACAACTTCTAATCACATGTTCTCTAATCTCTGGAGATGACTAATTCCGCTTCTCTTTTCATTTTACAAATACGATGGTAAGGCAGGGGTTTATGCTTGGCAGTCTTCGCTCCAAACGCTCCGGCTCCGGTAGACAACCCTCCGAGGCTGCCCACTAAATAGTGCTTGCTCATACTTCAAAGTCTGGGGAACAATGCTGTATAATTGAGGCGGAAGCTCCCATCGTTACAGAACCGGCCACTATATAACCCACTAGAAAGGGAGCCATTCGGATTGCTAAGTTAAAACAAGACTTCCCAAATATCTGCTTTGATGGCTTCCACTTCCCTCCGAACTTGAAACCGATTGCCAGTGACGTGAAAAGAATAGTACAGGACTACATGCATGATGCTTATAGCCAGTACTAGGAATGGGTGAAAGCTACGGAAATGCTTCGGCGGTAGCCTTCGAGCAGGCTGGAGACCGATCTCGCTTAGAAAATCGAATAATAGAAGTGCTCAATAACAAAGCCGAATCTTCAAGGAAGTCGAAGATGGAGGCTGATAAGAGAGCCGATGAGGCAAAACAGTCTAGGGAAAGAATGCGACAGACATATATGGACTTGGTGGAAGAGATAAGCCATCGGAATACTACTGTCATGGCAGAGACAAACGCAGCGCTGAAAGAGCTTAACGAGCTAAAGGAAAAATTTGCTGAGGCCATCAAGGATAAGGATGAGGCTAAAAAATCTATCAAAAAGGCATGTAAGCAGGAAATGATACTCAAGGATGAAAGGGTTGTGGCGAACTCAAAGGCCCAGGAAGCCGAGGCCAGAATTGAGAATGAAATTAAAGCGGTGGAGGCCAGGATGGAGAATGAATTTGAAGATCTCCTGGTCACATACAACATCAATGTTTTAAGAAAACTCAATCTAACCTGGCTTGATGAAGATTTTCCTTTCCAATTGTATAAGGCTTGGAGCCGTTTGGTCGAGGATGAAAATATGACTCACAACACTGCAACCATCGATGAATTTGAACTGAAAAATCAAATACTTGTTGGAGATGAGCGAAAAGTCCTCCATGACACTATTGTTGCTCTCAAAAAGGAAAAGCTTACTGCTAAGTATCCATATGTTGGAGAAGGATTTGGATTTGAACATCATAAAGCAGTCTCCGAAGCGCTCCAAATCTCTCAATTTGAGTCTACTTCTTCTATTAATCTTCCAGCCGTTCCAGGATATGACCCTGACTAGAAGCACCTATCTACGATACATGAGCGCGGCTCTAAAGGGACATGGCCTAGCACACAAATCAATATGAGGTAGGCGTTCTGAACACTTCTTCCGTTCATCCAAATGCAGGAGCACTACTTGAAGATGTCACTAATATTTTCTCCTATATTTATTCAGTTATAGATGCCACATCAATAGATCCTCCTGCAACTCAAAAAATGCATCATGAGCTGGACGCTATAATGATGGAGGCCATAACTACAATGGTCGCTACATCGGCTGGGGAGACATATGAAAGAAGCTGCGTGCTTGATGAACAAATGCTGGAAGATCTCCCCAGTCATCCTAGCGACCCAAACAATGAAATGCCCTTCAGCATAGAGGGTGATGTGATAATTACGGGCTCCACTGGCCTAACCAGCAGTATTCCCATGGGCATTTGCATGGAACGGGCCGGTCGAATAATGGCAGAGATTAATGCTGAGATCGAGCAGGCCAAGCTGTATCATAGAGTTAGTGGCATGGCGGATCCTAGCCCGGTTGCCATACTTGTCATTTCTCCTAGTGGTACAGTCATTGATACGGGCGCTCCTCCGTCTTCTAACATCGAGAGTGCCACTATTTCTCAAGCTCCGCATAGAGAGAATACTTCGGTCCATGTGAGTTTCGAGGAAGAGACTGCTCTGATTCCCCCAGCTGGAGACAAGCAGCTGGAATAGGCATGGGAAGGAAAGGCTTGAAGAGAGGACTAGGTGGCAGCACAAGCGGGTCTACACCAAAGAAGAGCAAGAAGGATAAAAAATCAAAGGCGTAGACTTGCGCTTTTGCTTTTTCCTTTTGTAGATAGCTAGAATGGGCTTTTTCTTTTGGTTTTGTAGGCCATGTATAAACGCGGGTTTGGCCTCTGCTTATAGGAATTCTTTGAATAGGTTCTTTGCACTTATCTTTTTCAAAGAATAGTGGAAATAAAACTTCAATTTGATTTTTCCATCATAACTCTGTGTTTATTTTTTTAAGTGTATTAGCACTCGTGTTTCCATTCAATGTACTTGTGAGGCTTTAATTTCTGAGTCGAACTTGAGTCTGATTGTTAAGTCCCAAAGTCAAGGCATCGGGTCATAACCAGACGTCAAGTCGAGTCCCAATGTTGTGGTGTCTTGGTCAACGGCCGGCACTTCAGTTATGCCCCTAGTCTTGGGGATAAATTGAAGTAGTTGGTCAGGAATTGTCTTCCGCCTTTGCTAGTTTTAATTTAACCAAGTCAGAACAAAGTTAAAGTGAAATGAGTTTGAGTGGTCGGATCACACTCGCTCATTTGATGGTATTTGCATCCGCACTTTGAGGATTGAACTTGTATGCCGACAGTTGGTCATACCTGCATAATGCTTGCAATTATATCTGCATTCCGAGGACATAAGTTAATTTGCAAGCGGTCGGTCACACCCATTCAAGTGTTTGGAATCATATCCACGCTCAAGGGACATAAGTTGATATATATGTGGTTGGCCATGCCCGTTTAATGCATATACTCTAGTCCGCGCTCTCGGGGTCAGAGTCAGTTGATGGGTGGTCAGTCACACCAATCTAATGTTTAGGATTATATCCGCACTCCGGGGACATAAGTTGTTTCATGGGCGATCAGTCACACCCGTTTAGTGTTTATACTTCGGTCTGCACTCTCGGGACCAGAGTTAGTTGATAGGTAGTCGGTCATACCTATTTAGTGTTTATCTCCAGTCCGTGCTCTCGGGACCAGAGTTGATCGATGGGTGGTCAGTCACACCAACTTGGTGTTCATACTCTAGTCTGTGTTCTCGGGACCAGAGATGATCGATGGGTGGTCAGTCACACCCATTTGGTGTTTATACTCCAGTTCACGCTCTCGGTACTAGAGTTGATCGATGGGTGGTCAATCATACCCATTTGGTCTTTATGCTCAAGTATGCGCTCTCGAGACTAGAGTTGATGATGGGTGGTTGTCACACCCATTTGACGTATATACTCCAGTTCACACTTTGGGAATCTGGTGTCGGTCGATAGACGGTCAGTCACGTCTGTTTAAGTATTAGGACCTCGTTCACATTCCGGGAACAAGGAGTTGATCAAGGTTATGGACGATCAGATCACATCCCCCTTGATATCGGGTTTTGGAGTTTTGTACTTCAGCTTGCACTCTGGGAGCAAGAGTTCGTTAGAGGATTGTCATGTTTCAATCATTCTTTATTTTATCGTTGCTTACCCCCAAGCTCGGGGTTTCACTTGCCGAGTAACTGGTTGGATCACCATCACTCCATATTTGAATGAGTCTCACCGTAGGATGGGACTTAGCTCTTCATACATCATAATGGCCATAAGATGCATTTCAAGAATTGCCACTCTGGCTTGATGAGTCTGCATTTTATTGCTGAAATAAGAAAGTACAGCAAATTCAGTTGCCTTATTACAATTTCAAATTCAAAAAATGCATAAATAAACTTCAAAGAAAGCTGACTAAAAATGAATAAAAGCTAATTGTGTGTAATAGCGACGGGGACTCTCGCTGTTCCATTCCCTTGGTAAAGTGAGACCGTCAACATTTGAAAGTTTGAATGTGCTGTCTCCAAGTCTGCATTCAATGACATATGGCACTTCCTATGTCGGTTTTATGTGTGAAGGGACCGGATAAATTCTCTTAAGTATGAGATCGCGAACTTCGAAAGTTCTGGGACCACGGTCCTTAAGGAACTAGTTGTCACACCTAAGCCATGGTTCGGGCGTTAGTTGTCAATTTTTTGAAAAACGGACGCAGGGAGATTCCTCTACACCCTTCCCTTTCTCCTTCTACTGCGCATCCCTCAGCTCCGTAACATAACAGGCGCGCCTAACCGCCTGATCACCATGCACTCTCCCGACCCTATTATCAGTGGGAAACTTCAGAGTTAAACACATGGAACAATCACTACCTTGAATTCCGCAAGGGCCGGTCGGCCCACGAAAGCATTTTAGGGGAAATGTATGTCTAACACCACGAACTGCAACATCCAGACTCTATAGAGATCTCCAATACCCAACTCAACTGGTAACTCCACCGTCCCAGTAGCATAGTTGCGCTTCTGTTAAAACCATATATACGTAACCAACATGGTTTCAGATCTTTTGCCTCCACTCTTATTTGGTCCTAAGCTTGCTTAAAAAGAATGTTCACAGAGCTTTCACTATCGATCAAGATTCTCTTCATCCAAGCAAGACCTATCTGGGCTGAGATGATCTACGGATCGATAGTGGCGGCCTCGATTCAGTCGGCATCACGGTTCCTAAAAGCGATGTCGTCTGTCGTCGTCCTCTGTTGTTTTACAAGGGGCCCATCATCAACATTACTATGGCATTCTAAGTCCACATTCCTAATTGAACTGGCATATGACTCCATTTCCTTCCAGCCCCGATCAGCCGGATGAGGACTACCACTCACAGTTTTTATTACCAACCTCCCACTAGTACGTGGGGGTTCTAAGGGCCTACCTTGGCCTTGGCCTTGGTCTTGATCCGGGTTAGATGGGCCCACACCTCCATCCTGCGGCGCACGAACAGACTATTTCAACTTCCTTTCTCTAATCAATTTCTCGGTGATGCCTTGTAAATTATGACACTCGTTAGTATTATGGCTGTTAATCATGGAATCCATAGAATTTCCTGGTTTGAATTTGTTTCTCAGATGATTGTTTCAGAGCTGGCTTCTTATACTGTCCGTTATTACAAATCTGCAAATAAAAAATTTCCAGTGATGTGTTTAGGGGAGTATACTGGTTGAACATGGGAGCTCTGTGTCTCGGTCTGCGATTTGGGTCTCTCTCCTTTCCCTGACCTTCGTTACCCTTCTGTTGACCTTGCAAATTCTGAATATTCAATTGCACTTTGCCAGAGTTCTCACCGATCTATTTCACAACAACATTACTGTGAATGCTTTCAAAACTGGGCCCCACATTATCTTGCTTCCTAGATCGTCTAGCGTCTTCTCTCCTCAGAAACTGGACTGTCTTAGAATAGAAACGATCCAATGAAGCAGGGGGTTTCCTAGCCAACCAATTGCCAAACTCAAAATCGGGATCGATCCCTTTGGTTAATGCCATCAAAATAGAATTATCATTGGGATTGCTGATCTCAGCACAGGTAGCATGAAACCTTTCCAAATAACGTCTAAGTGTCTCTCCTGGAGCTTGGATAACACTGGATAAGGTGTTGACATCCTTTGGCCGTGTGATATGCGTACGAAACTGTTGGACAAAATTTGTAGCCAACTGATCGAAACTTGAAATGGATCTGGATGGTAGATGAGTGAACCACATAGTTGCAATCCTTCCCAAAGAGATAGTGAAACTCCTACACTTGACCGCATTGTCAGCCTGAGCGGCGTTCATGAGCCATTCATACACTAATATATGCTAGTTAGGATCTGAACTTCCTTCGTATACGGGCAAGGTAGGCATCCCAAATAAACGAGGTGGCTCAGCATAAAGGATGTCATTGGTGAATGGAGTATGACTTTGGGAGATTCCTCAATCGTCATTGGTAAGACCTTGACTATCTCAAATAATTTGGAGGATCATGGTTGGAATGTCAGGTATCTGGATGTTCGGGGCTAAGGCATGGTCGGGTTCCATGTTGCGAGGATGGTATGGGCATTGTCAATGGTCCTTTCCTCGCATCCTTGGCTCCCAGTCTTTGGGAACGTCAGATTAATGAGCATGGATGTGTTGACGAAGGGCTAGATCTGGCTATTTCTGGATCTCAGTTTCCAGATCTATAGAGGCGGCAGCTGCATGGTCATGGATAGTGTGATAAGGAAGCACCCTCCTCGGGAGGAGGGTCCAGCTTGGTGCCCTGTAGAAGGACCAACCCCAGCTTGTCCGAGATTCACAACATATTGATGCTCGAATGCTTCTGCATAATTTCCATCCAACCGATGGTGTGTAGATCTGTGGTTGAAGTCAGATGAAGCCGAGCTTTCAGTCAAGGAATGTAAGACATGATCCCTCTTAAATCACCTTCGCCTTTCCTCGTTTAGTTGGTTTGCGACCTCTGTGTTGGCATGGATCTGCTGGGTGAGCTCTTAACAGCTCTGAGTGATCTCTTACATGAGGATCTGGAACTCCTCTCTAATCACGGGACCTTGTGGATCTGAAGCTCCAGCTGATGTCTGGCCTGCAGTAGTCAGCTGCGTGGGATTTTTCCTATCCCTTCCTTCTGGATCTGCAGCATTTGAAGCAGTTCTAGTAGTACGCACCATGGTTGATATAGCTCTTTCCTAGATCTTGAGTAATCTGAGTAGAATGGACGGAACCATAAGAAAACAGATCTGGATCTCCTTCCTAGATTATAGCAATCCAACAACGATAGTAGACCCAATGAATCAGAGAAAAATGGAGTTTTCCCAGTGAAAGCACCAAAGTGTTTATACCAAAATCTTACACAACACTCTTCGGATGTTATTGAAGAGATCAAAAACTTAAATGGAAAAAAGGCTAATCTAAGAATCACACCAATAAAAGCATGTAGAAATAGAAAAAGACAATAAATTATGGTGGTTAGATGTTGTAGCCTACATCCACTTTGAATGTTTTGCTGTTTATTGATGATTGACAACTGATTACAATATACAACACTATAACACTCAAGTTACAATGAATATTTTGCTGTTTATCGATAGGTTGCGTATCGATAAGTTGTTCATCGACGACGTGGAGTGATAATTTAACGGAAATCCTCATTTCATATCGAGTGAACGTTTCTCTTGGTTGACTATGCTTTCTTCGTATCGATCTAGTCTGATTCCTTTCATACACGTACTTGTACGCGCCTTCGTATCGATGCCTGGGTACGCCTTCGTATCAATGCATATGTTACTTCCTTCATTTCGATTGATGGTTGTTGGGTTCATATCAATGCATGTCTGATCAATACGAAATAGATGGAAGGGGATCGATACAAAGTGGGGAGCAGTTGATCAGATGGATTAGGATCGATGATATTGGCTGATAGACATGAAGGGGGTGGTTGCAAAGGGATGGATGTGAACCGGAAGGATACGAAGTAAACGTGCTTCTCATGAAACTTGATTGATCCATACTTGAGCATACGAACTTCGATTGACCTGAAATTTAGAATGTCGTATCATGCTAATTGTAGCCTGATCCAGACTCGGGCCAAATTTGCCAGTAATCATAGTGAACCTGTGCATAAACCGATCTTCAGGATGAATTATCTTTAGTTTATACTCAGGTCCTTGGTGTCACGGCCTTGCCAAAAGACGGGATAACAATCTCTTTCATAACATATTGCCGACTTCTCTACCTTCTTTGCATCAAACATTCACCCTACATCAAGCATCAAACATTCATACTTTCACAACCATACCAAACATACCACCATCCTATAACACTACCCTTTCCTTGTCAACAGTTCATACAAACAAGCTACCTACTGCCATCAACCACCCTTCCTCTGAAACAACTCCTACACACAAGCTATCAACCAATTACCTCTAACAACCTGCTTTGACTTCACTTTGCTGCAATCAACCACTTTTCTACTTCAACACTTCATTCGCCATTGTGCAACCATTTACATATTGCCATTTCACATACATCTTCCTGGATTAGTTCTTCCCCAAAGCTCGAAACCGCATGGTACATCAGCATAAAACTGCCCAAATACTCCAAAATTAAACTCACTGAAACAAACTGCCAATGCCATCAGCCTTCGAGTTCGCACATCTCCAATCACCATATTTAGTCACCTGAGATAATTATGCAACCTTACTCGACCAACCGCAAACCATTACCTACATAACAACAATCGAACATACTTCAAACTCGAGCAATTGAACGTGGACTTGGATTTATGTTTTTTCAGGAAAGTTCGAGTTGATTTCTTTTTTTTGGTAACAAACGAACGATTTGTGTTTTAGGAAGTTGATTTTTTCTTCTTTGTGATTTTAGCAGCTTGGGTTAGTAAGGTTTTGGGGCAGGTTTATTTTGTATTGTGAATTTCTTTTTGAAATTTCCTTTGTGAATTTGTTTTGTTTTGTTTTCATTTCAATTTATCTTAAGTTCCATCCTTATATATAAAAAAATGTATATATCTTTGTAACATCCCAAAATTTTATCAATTTAAAATTAGTAATTTATTTGAATTTTTGGAATTTAATTTGGAATTAATTTGAAAATTTCAATAACAAATAAAATAAGTATTGATTTGTATATATATATATGGGTAGATTTGAATTTGACTTTAAATTTGAATTTGGATTTTGAATTTAAAATTTAATTAAATGCCTTATTAAAATAATTTGGATTTTAAAATTATATATATAGGAAATTTATTTAATGTATAATTGGTTTGAAACATTTTCTTTCAAAATTGTATATAATAATAATTAGGAAAATGTATTTATCAAACAAGGAAATGTAATTAAAAATCGATATAAAATATAAAAGGACAAGTGTTAAATTATAAATACATTATGAACATGCAAAGTACAATTCGAAGAAAGGTAGTATGAGAATTAACAAGTGTAATCTATCAAAACAAGGAGATTAACAAGTGTCATTTTGTATTTTTTTAATAAATCAAAATAAGAAAACATAGTTATATAAACCTCCTACTCTCCTCCCTCTCATTTCTTTTAACATTTGTAAACTACAAAGAAAACAGAAAGAAAACTTATATAACTTTCTCAAACCAGAAAAGAAAGAAAAAAAATCATCGAACAAATTTAAAAACAAATCAAGCAAAAACCTGTAAATTCAAACACCCTTTTCAATTCAAAGAATAAACCTCGAAATCATCTCAAACATTAAAGCAGGTATTTCAACTTTAATACTTAAGCAAATTCAAAGCTTAACTCAACAAATCGAAGTTTCAACATCAACAACAAAGATCAAAACAGAGGAACAATTTCTAGTTTTTCAAATTTAATCAATTTCCAGACTCCCCTCTGTTCTCACACATTAGGTGAGTAAACTCTTGATGACTTGATCTGTCATATGTTGTTTGTGAAGTAAAGCTGTGAAAATGATTTGAATATAGGAAAATATGTTGCATGCATTCAAAAATGTATATACATTGATGTGCATGTTTGAGTTACATGCATGTTTGCCTCTTTTATTCCCAGGTTTACAAAACCTATTCCAAAATTCGATTTCTTCTCCTTAGATCATTTTTAGACTTTAAAATTTAAACAAAAGTTGTTTATTTAAACATGTTTAAGTTTTAAAAAATAGATTCAAGCAAAAGAAATCAAAGATTTCTCTAAAAAATTGATAATACAGGAAAAATTCAAAATGTGTTATATTTCAAACATCATGAATTCTAGTTTCAGGTATACTATCTGAAATGATTTCGAAAACAAAGATTTTTAAAAGTAATACCATATTTTTTAAGTACATATTCACTGATAAATTCGAGGACGATCGAAATTGTGTTAATATCAAATTCTAGTGATCGGCAGCGGGATGGGGATCGTGATCGTGTTTGGAGCTTGGTGGATGGTTGGGCATAATCAAAAAAATCCTCGATGAATTTATAATTCACCGAGGTAATGACGTGATAGAGATTTAGGGTTTAGGACTTGAAATGGGTTGAGGTCGGAAAGTTAGTCACTACGTCGTCTCTAGGCCATCGGGGTTTATCGGACTTAGGGCATTGGAAGCATGAGTAGCTGGCAGAGTTTAGGTTGGAGTTTCGCGACCTCTGGTGGTCAAAGGAGGAAGGACGAAACGATATCTGATGGTCTGGTTTCATTCCAATTTGTGTCATATAGCTTGATCAAGTACTCATCGTCGATCAGGGGATCTGGGTGGTGTGGTAACTCGTGGTGCTTGTCATTTACTTGATGATGGTCGTAGCATCGTCCAGAGTTGATCAGAGCGATGTGCAACATGCACATCTTTGGTTGTGTAAGTATGAGGGATTGAGGAAGAAGGCTATTGACTTGAAGTTACCTTCGGGAAGCTCATGTGCTGGCTCGAGTCCTAGCTCGAGTAAATTCATGTGTGTGCCAGGATTAATGCTTAAACAAAATTTAAGTTTTAAAAATAAAAGCATGTGGGTAGGCTTTGAGAAAAACTCGAAGCAAGTGGCGTGTTAGCCTGGGTGATGACTCGAAGTAGCTCTCGGGTTTGCTGCAATAAAAACAGGTTTTACTTTAAATCAAAAATTAAAATTTTAACATTTTTATTCCATGATTTAGATTAAGTATTGGACAAATAAGGGTTTTAAGTAAGATATTTCTAAAAGTAATTAAGTTTTAATTTATTTAATTTTGTAAAATTAATTATTTGAATTAAGATTAAATGTTATTTTTACTAACCTTAATCTTTTGAATTAATGTGTTAATGATAATTAATTATAAAGTTTATTAAGTAAAGATTTTTTATAATAATGGAATGATTAATTAGGATTAATGATTTATAATTACTTAACAATTAAAGAATAATTAATTAAAGGTTAGTTAATTATTAATTAAAGTTAATTAATTTATAATTAAAGATTAATTAATTAAGGTAATTAATTGAGCAATAATTAATTAATGAAGGTAATTAAGATTTAATTATTAATTAATGAAGGATTTAATTAATTAATAATTAAGGATTAATTAATTTAAAATTAAGAATAATTAATCATTAATTAAGGATAATAAAAAAATAATTATGTGATTAATTAATTATAATCACAAGATTAATTCATCTTAATTGTAGATGATTGATTATTATTGAATGCATTGTATTGATTGATATCTTTGATATGTGATTGTGATACCATGTGATATAAATTGCTTTGTGCCGACTGTGGTATCTATGTTTTGTTTCTGCGTGAATGTGAAAACCCACTGACCCGTAAAACGGCAATTGAATTTCGATACAACAGGGAGTTAGATTTTAGTTGGTTATCCGAAACCCACATTGAACTTTAATAGTGAATCTTTGTGATTAATATATCCTCGTGTTTTAAAATAATCACTCACTATTTGGTTAGCCGGGAGAGGACTTTGTGTCATATAACTCATTCCAAATAATGATACGAAGAAATGGATAGTATTTGAAGATGGTGGTGAAGACCGGGAGTCTTCGAGAATGATAGGATAACCTGTCGAATGACTCTGCACTGAGTTGCTCCCATATAGAGATTTCCATATGTGATGGGGAGTCCTGTCGGGATTATGGATGCCTAGATTGCATGGGACTCTTTGAAGTACCTTCGGTTCTGGTCGAACCCAGAACAGACTAATATGATTGTATGTCTGATATTACACTTTGAGATATAAAGCTGATTTCTTTCAAATACATTTCTGTTCATGGCGGAGAATTTATTCCCTTAGCTTAACACCCTTCTCTAAGGCGTACGAGCTCAAAGGTTATGTAGTTGATGGTTATTAGTGATATACTCCCAATTTGGTAGTGTGGCATGCTGAGTGCTGCTGATTATCTGTTGATCGAAGTATGGCTTTTGTGAAAAGCGTAGCATTGTCGACGAGACTTCATCGAACCTTACAACCCAGAAATGGTCGAAACGGGAAGGATGCAGCAAGGTTATTGGGGTGGTGCCCCTTAGGGTATGTGCACTTCCTTCTGGATAGAGGTGGTATCATGGTATGGAGCCCAGATACTTAACTTATGTGGATATTGTAATTACGTTGCTGTGTGGTTGTTGTTGTTAGGGCCTGGGATAAAGGTCGGTTACGACCGGGGGATGGCACTCGTGACAGTTAGTTACCTAGTTACAGAGGTAACCCAGTCTTGTGTAGGCAGAGATCCGGTTAGGTTCTTGGGCGTCCCTCCAAAGGTGTACCCATATGGCACAGGAAGTTCCTTAGCCTGACCATTGTGGAAATCCAATCACCAATACGCGTCCAGTACGGTTTTAGTTGTAGAACCTGACATTTAACATGGTAGCTATAGTAGGCATAATATAATGGTACGTATGTTGGCTAAGATTAATATTATACTTTCGAAATGTTTTTTTCACTATGCACTAATAATATTATCAAAATAATTTTATTATATTAAACATATTTGACTATCATAAGGGGAAACCTCCTCTAATTGTGCGATTGCATTGTGTGTGTGCGGGGAGGCCTTATGGTTGTTTCATTTTCCAAAAGCATAAACAATTTTCTTATATAAATTGTTTTTGTACAAACAACTGTTTTTTTTACTCATACCAGTCCCATGACTGTCCTGGAGTTTATTGTTCCCTTCATAAATTCTAAGTGCCCATAATTTCCACACGGCAGCCTAGAAGCAGATTATCCGTGTTTCGGAGCTAGCTTGGATTTAGAAGTCTTTTGGAAGCTATCAGATTTTGGAAGCTTTTATCCTTGGAAACCTTTTGAAGTGTTTGGAGTTTTTGGAAGCTTTTTGGATCTAAAGGTGCTTAGGTTGGGATTCTCGCTCTCTTTCTTTTGAAGACTCTCTTGAAGTTGTGATAACTATGTTATTCCGCTGTGGAGTTACCATTTTGTTGTTTATCATATGTGTAGTACTCTAATGTTGGTGTTAAACGTTGAACCCAATGTTGTATTTGTGTTGTGATTAATGGAATCATCTTTTGTTTTCGCTGTTTATTTTCATCTAATGTTGTTATAAGATCCATCCGAACTGGAGTTCAACATTTGAATCTCCCGCAATCGAATACAAGTGAGGTACTTGATGTCGATTTTCAAACATTGCATTTTGGGTCGTGGCAATCTTGTTTTTAGTTTTAGGTTGCAAAAGCAGAAAAATCAAAAGGAGGAGATTGGCTTGCCAATAATAATAATAATTGCTTTACTTTCTTATAAAAAATTGCCGCTAAAAAAATAAAATAAAATTGCTAATAATTATGCATACTCTGGTATCGTATTCTAATCTCCAATTTTATTTTAGTTGCATTGTTGGTTGCTTTCATTTGCATTCATATATATAAAAAAAATTCAAAAATAAAGACTAATTTCCGTCGTAGTTGCATCACTAACTCGCGTTTATTTTTAGTTTTGCATTCATACCATCTTATATTATGTTCTAAAGCCAAAACCCAAATCCATATAAGGTAGGGGATTTCATCACCCCTTCTTTGGTCCGCAAATTGCATTTCATCTTAAAACTTGACTAATAATAACGGTTAGACTTCGGACTTAAGGGAGTCACGTGCTCACTTAGGGCTTAATTATATCTTGACAGTTGTCTTCTTTGAACAATTTTATTTCATGGTGTTTAGGCTACGATAGAGCAATAATCAATTACACATAACCGTGATTCATAAATATTATACTGATTGTTTCTCTGAAGGTACTTAAACATTCGGCTGCATTGCTACAGTGATTTGTGGTGCACCAATAACTCCTGGCCATTGCCCGGCTAGGAAATATTTTGTTGGATCAAGACAATGTATGCTTAGTCAATTTTAGGTTAAGAGCTACTAAGGACAAAAAATTAGTAATTAAATTCTTGCATTCATTTAGTTGCATTAGTTCATGCATATTTTAAAAAGAAAGAAAAAAAATCCAAAATCCAAAACCAAAAAAAAAAAATTGTAAACTTAAATTATTTTTTATTAAAAAATCCAAAAACAATCCTTTTTAAATCTTCTCCTTTGAAATTTTTTAATCAAAATAAAAGAAATCCAAAAAAAACAATTTCTCATTTCATTTTCTAAACTTTTCTTCTTTCTCTTAAATTCGATTCTAACTTCTTTCTTTTCTCGATTTTTAATTGTGCATAAGCACTTGGACTAGTGACACAATAACGAACACTTGGACTCGCGGCGCAACAACTAATCGTTTAACTCAAACAAACCATCCTGCTGAAATGGCAACGAGAACGCCCCTTGAACTCTTATGGATAGAATCTTTGTCGATAGAGTTTATACTCCTTCTTGAATCAAGCTACCTATTTATGGGTAATCATTTTGAAATTCATTCCAATAATATTGCCACGCTTCCAAAATTTGACAATTTTGAACGTCATGATCCTTACATTTCCTTAACAAAATACGAACAAGTTTGCGCAATCATTAAACTACAACGACTTTCTAATGATAGAATCAAACTTTTATTAATTCCACTTGCTCTTACCGATTACACTGAAAGATAGTTGTACCGCTTACCATCTAATTCGACTAAAATTTGGAAAGAATTCGTTAAGGTTTTCTTTAAAAAGTTCTACCCCTTGAAAAAACAACTAAAATCCGAAACAAAATTATTAATTTTCATCAATTCAGCGATGAACCGTTTGGAAAGTATTTTAAAAGTTTTAAAGAGCCTTTGATAAAATGTCCACGTCGTAATTTCGAGAAATGGACCCTTTGCCAAATCTTATACGATGGACTCGAAAACAGCTCGTGACCATGCTTGAATAAACGTGCCAAGACAATTTTCTAGCCAAACATCACGATGATGCTTAGTAATTTCTTGAAAACCTAGCCGAAAAATCATCACAATGGGAACGTTCTAACGAAAAATCAATTTACTCATGATCAAGCGCACACTTGATAGGATCACTTTGGCTTTGGAAGCTAAAATCGATGCAATGATTAATAAATTCGACAATGTTTTCTCATTAAACCAAATGAATCGAGCTTCCCAACCATGTTTTATAAATGTAACGATCCGAGCCACATTGCCAACCAGTCCCTAATTTGATCGAACAACTCAATGCTTTCAATAAGTTTAAAAATGACCTATTATCTGTACAATCCTGGTAGGAGAAATCATCCGAACTTTGCTTTGAACCAAAATAATGCCACCACGAATTTGGTTCATCCCAATTTTCGAGCATTTTCAAATAATGCTTTGAATGCTCCCTTTCAACCCAATCATTTTCAATAAAAAAAATCGTGTCCGTCTCAAAATCAACCTCAACAATCTTTTTCTCCCTCTCCCCAAGATGACAAACGATTAAGTTCACATGAAAAAAGTCTTGAAATGTTGGCTAAAGCAACGACTCAAAGCCCCTAATCAAACAATAATTTGCAAAATTTGCTAGCCATATATATGCAAAATACGAGTCATTCTACTACTACTACACTTGAAATGTAAATGAGTCAATTAGCCATGTCTATAAGTGAACGTGAGCAAGGAACATTCCCAGGTCAGCCAGTTCCAAATCCCAGAAACCAAAACACGAATTCGAATCAAGCCCATGTTGTTCAAGATAGCAAGGTAACCCAAATGAATGCTATCACGACTGTGAGTTTCGGTAAACAATTCGATAATCAAGTTGTTAATCTAAACGATTTACCGAAAACCCCTCTCGACACTTCTAAAACAACAAAGGAATCTGAACAAAACGTGGTGCCAAACATTGAATCAAACTCCAATCCAAGTTCTTCTCCTACTCAAGTAGACCCTCCTACGAAGTATCGTATCCCGTTTCCACATCGTCTTCGACCCAAGGAACACTCTAACCAAATAGAAAAGATGTTAGAAATTTTCAAACAAGTCAAAGTTAACACCCCACTTATTGATATCGTTCAACAAGTCCCAACTTACGCTAAATTTCTCAAGGACTTGGGTACCCAAAAACGACACACTCATGTACCCAAGAAAGTTTTTTTAGCCACCGGACTTAGCAAAGTCTTGACCCAATCAATTCCCATCAAATACAAAGATCCTGGATGTCCGATGATCTCATGCATGATAGGAGACAAAGCAATTAATAAATGCTTACTCGATTTGGGTGCAAGTGTCGATTTGATTCCTTATTCAGTTTACCAACAACTGGGCTTGGATGAACTTAAACCAACAAAAGTAAATCTTCAATTGCCAATCATTCGATTAAGAAACCTGCTGGAGAAATCGAGGATGTACTCGTTAATATCGGTCCGTTCATATTCCATGTCGATTTCATCGTTTTGGAGACTCAAACCATGAATAATCCAATGAATCAAATTCCATTGGTTTTAGGTCGACCTTTCTTGGCCTCTTCAAACGCTGTAATCAATTATCGAAACGATTCACTAAAAATTTCTTTTAGATACATGGCTTTGGATCTTAACATTTTCAATCTTGAAAATCAACTAAACGAACCACATGATCAAATGTTGGAAGTTAGATCCATTCAAGAAAATTTCGATAACGAAACAGTTGACCTTAACCAAGAACGCAAAACCGAATACAAATAACTGTTTCAAGATGAGCCTAGCAAAATTGAAAATGTGCTTCCTTTTGAGCCCATTACCATCGAATCAGAACTTCCACCCAATTCTTTGATTGAGAAATCCTCGAGATGGATCTTAAACACCTTTTCGGTCACCTTCAGCATGCATATTTAGGTGACAACGAAACATTTCTCGTCATAATCTCATCGACTTTCTCTCTTGATCAACAAACTTCCTTACTTTCAATTCTGTTGAAAAACAAAGAAGCAATTGGATGGTCGATCACCTATACAAAGGTAATTGGTCCCCCACTTTCTCAACATCGCATCCATTTAGTTGACAATTCCAAGCCTATTCGTGACGTGCAACGAAGGCTCAAATCGAAAATGAAGGATGCGGTTCGTAATGAAATTGTTAAGCTTCTCAATAATGGAATCATTTACCCAATCTCTGATAGTTCGTAGGTTAGCCCAATTCATATTATGCCTAAAAAGTCTTGACTTACCATTACAAAGGATGACTCTAACAAAATCATTCCAACTTGCACTCAAACAGGTTAGCATGTTTTCTTCGATTATCGAAAATTAAATGCTGCAACACGTAAGGATCATTTCCCTCTCCCTTTCATCGACCAAATATGAACGTTTAGCCGATTACAAATTCTACTGCTTTCTGAACAATCATTCCAGCTATAACCAAATTTCAATCGCTCCCGTAGATCAAGAGAAAATGACTTTCGCGTGTCCTTTTGGTAATTTTGCATATCGACCTATGCCTTTTGGCCTTTGCAACGCTCCTGCTATGTTTCAAAGATGCATGGTCGGCATTTTTTCTGATATGATCGAATGCTTTCTTCAAGTGTTTATGGACGATTTTTCTATCATTGGAAACTCTTTTTTCCAAGTGCTCACACCATCGAAATTGGTTCCTAAATGATGTAAGGACAAACACTTCATGTTAGATTGAGAAAAATGTCATTTCATGGTCAAACACGATATTGTCCTTGGACATGTCATTTCGAACAAAGGTATTGAGGTAGGTAAAGCAAAAGTTATGTAATTGTAAATCTACCCATTCCCAAATCTATCAAGGACATTTGTCCATCCCTTGGACATGATGACTTTTATCGACGCTTTGTGAAAGATTTCAGTAAAATCTCTCGACTTTTGACGACTCTTCTTGGAAAAAAAGTTCCATTTGACTTCAACACTGACTGTGTTTCTGCTTTCAAACGTCTTTAAAACAAACTCATTTCTGCTTCCATCATTTGCTCACCCAATTGGGATCTTCCCTTCGAAATAATGTGTACCGCTTTGAACTTTGCGGTTGGTGCTATCGTAGGACAACGCATCAAAAAAAATATTCACGTCATCCACTACGCTAGTATGACTCTAAGCGATGCTCAACTCAATTACATGACCACTAAAAAAGGGCTTCTAGCAGTAGTTTTTGCGCTTGAAAAAGTTCCAAACTTATTTAATTGGCTCACACATTACAGTTTATACTAACCACTCTTCTCTTAGGTACCCTTTCGCTAAAAAGGATGCTAAGTTTTGTTTGATACGTTGGATACTTTTACTCCAAGAATACGACCTTATGATCAACGGCAAAAAAGGATCTGACAATGTTATAGCCGATCACTTATCACGTCTTCCAAACGCAGCATCTCCTTTACCGATCAACGAGAACTTTCCTGATGAACAACTTTGTTCTGTTTCTGTCGATCCTTGGTATGCAGACATAGTGAACTATTTAGTCACCAAGGAAACTCTTTTATTTTGGTCGAAACAAGATAATGATAAATTTCTTTCCCAAGTCAAGTACTTCTATTGGGATGATCCATACTTGTTTAAATACTGTTCCGACCAAATCATTCGACATAGCATCCCAGATTACGAAATTAGAAGTGTCCTTTCATTTTTCAATGACCAAGCTTGTGGTGGTCACTATGGTCCAAAGAAAACTAAGGAAAAGATGCATCTGTGTGGCTTCTATTGGCCTACGCTTTTCAAAGACTCATTCAAACTTTATAAAACTTGTGATCGTTGCCAAATGTTAGGAAGAATTTCCTAACGAAATATGATGCCTTTGAACCCCATTCTTACAATCGAAATTTTTGACGTTTGGGGTATAGACTTTATGGGAACATTTTCCAATTCTTTTGGAAATATGTACATTCTTGTTGTTGCTGATTATATCTCCAAATCGGTCGAGGCCATTCCATGGAAAATAAACGACAATAGAATTGTTGTGAAATTCTTTAAACAAAACATCTTTTCGAGGATTTGCACACCATGCACAATATTAAGCGATACGGCACTCATTTTTGCAATCGTTCATTTGAAACTCTAGTGAAGAAAAACTCGATAAGCCATAAGTTATCCACTCCGTATCATCTTTAAACTTGTTTTCAAGTTGAAGTTTCAAATCGATAAATAACACAAATTTTGGAGAAAATCGTTAATAAAAATCGAAAAGATTGGTCTCAGAAATTGACTGACGCGCTTTGGGCTTATCGGGCTACTTTTAAAACTAACCTTGGGATGTCTCCATTTTGTTTAATTTATGGTAAAGCATGCCATTTACCGGTTGAAATTGAACATAAAGTGTTGTGGGCAATTAAGAACTTAAAACTTTGATCTTGAAAAGCTGGCGAAAACCAAAAATTGCAAATCAACGAATTAGAGGAGATTAGGTGATACATATGAAAATGAAAAATTTACAAAGAAAGAACAAAAGTTTTTCATTTAGAGTCAATCCTAAGAAAAATGTTTTCGCAAAACCAAAAAGTTCTTTTGTATGCCTCGAGACTTCACTTATTCCTTGGAAAATTAAAATCAAGATGGACTAGACCATTAATGGTTCGAACTGTTTCTCCACAAGGTGCAATTGAAATACAAAACCCCAGGGATGGAACAATTTTTAAAGTCAATGGTCATCGCTTGAAACCATACTTAGAGTTGCCAAGTAATCAAAAGGAGGAGCTCAGGATTCTTCATGAGCCATACTACGTCTAGTAAGAAATGTTAACCCCCTTTTGTAAATATGTACATATTTTTTCCGTTACACTCATTATATCATGCATTGACTGTGAGGACACAGTTAAAATTAAGTGTGGGGGAGTCTCATCTTCATTTTTTTTCATGGTTCATGTTTTTTCTTTCCCTTTTCAAAACCTAAAAACATTAAAAAAATTACATTTTTTTCTTTTTAGCATTTACTTTTGGAGAAACACTACGGAATAAGTATATGTTTTGGTTATTAAAATGAAATTTTTTAAATTTATTTGTCTCAACAAAAATAAAAATAAAGTTTGATTGTTAGTAACTATGGTTTGACTAGTATATAGGAAGGTTCATGGGTGTTGATTATGAAGTATATCCTAATTGTAAATCGTTGTTTAAAAGAGTGGTTTAGTTAAAGTAAAGGCGATAACTTTTTTGATTTTCTAAGTTAAATGGTGCTAAGATGATTTTGCAAAACTCTCTCTTCATAAAAAAATAACAAAGAAAAAAGAACAAAAAAGGTTTTGTGAAAATAAGAAAGACCTAGAGTCATGTGTTCACATGCAAGTGTGTATACTCGCCATGCTCTGTACCCTTCTCACGTAAGCCCGAAAGGTAGTGCAGGATCGGTATATATGGCCTCAGTTTATCTGGGTTAGGTGTATGTAAATAAATTTAATAAAACTAACCACCTAGATTCATGTGTTCGTACACAAGTGTATACACTCGCCATGCTTTGTACTCTTCTCACATAAGTCTGAAAGGCAGTGCATGATCAGTATATCTGGCCTCAGTTTATCTAAGTTAGGTGTGTAAATATTAAAAATCTTAATACTTTTCAAAAATAGAGGGAGGAAGCAATTACAATCCATGAACTATTTTCACTTATTTGATTCGATTTGTTATTCAAAAGAAATAAAAATACCACTTTGAAAAACTTTGTTAATCAACTAAGGATCCAATTCATAGTTGCACTATGTTATCAATCGAAACAACTAGCCAAACTCGAGTCTAATTGTGATGATAACTTAACTTGTTAAAAGGTTGATGAGTAAAAGGACTAAAATTTCATGATGATAACCGAAACTTATATTTAAATTATATATGTCAATTTAAATGTAAATTCTTCATTTGTAAATATTTTGCATTCAACCCTCTGTAAATAAATCTTTCATTTAGGAATTTTTCATGTTGCATTTGGATTTTATGTGTAGTAATCATTGAAAACCCTTACGAGACAACACTCGTCCTACTAGGGACACATAGAGGTTTAATGGCTTGTTGCATACACTCAATGCAATCGTGTTTCCTATGAAAATATATTCATTTTAGTTTTATTTTATTCAAGGACGAATAAAAAGATAAGCGTAGGGGTATTTGATGTGCACGTAAATGTGCATATTATTACTACCATATTTAATCTACTTTTGTTTTAAATAAATGTTATAATTGAGTGCTTTTACATGTTCAAATTTTAAAAATGATTTCGATTCGTCATTCATGCATCAATTTGGGGGTAAAATGATAATTTTGTGCATATATTAGTTTTGAGAATATTCACTTGCATATTTTATTTTATTTTATAGAAATTTGGATGAAAAATGAAAGAAGCTTTCATAGAAATATGCATGCACAAGGATGGAAGAACAAAGGAATGAAGAAATAAATCAATTCATGCATCATGTAGGACTCCATCTACCCACTAACCATAAATTTCAATTAGGAGCTAATGCACATGTTAGTGGGGATTAAAGCTACATGCACCTTTAAATGGAGGATTATGCTCATGCTAATGATTACTTGGAGGTTACATTTCCTAAAGGGAAATTTGGGTATCTTCCAAAAATATGGATCAGGGTTTTATGCATGTAGAAATAGCCCTCTTATGTTCATGTAATGAATTTTTTATCACTTATCATATTATGTAAGTTGTATCCTCAAATCAAATGAGAAATAAAATGGCTTCCTAAGCCTCATTCTTTTTCTATATTCTCTTTCATTTTGTATTCATTTTTATTTACATTCTTTCTTCATTTTCATGTTAGTAGATTGGCTTTCTTTTTATGCACTTAGTTTAATTTTAATTTTATACAGGTAGTTTAGTTCTCTTTTCTATTTTCATTAGCTCTTCCTTTCTCTTCTTGTGTTTAAATATTGAAATTTACATGTATTGATATGATAACATAAGTGAGTAGTTGAACCCCTTCAATGGGTAATGAAGCTCCCTAAAATTATGTGAATTCAACATATTATGTGATTTATGATCTCTTTTATGCTTCATGAAAAGTTAGTTTATGATGTAAGTTTATTAGTGAATTTGATAGTCTATGTTGTTATCACAAATAGACTATTCTTATTCAAACATAAACACAATTTACATCATTGACTAACTAAGTGACTTTTGATTGTGAAATTAAAGTAGAATCAAATTTTGATGATCTATAGTTACTAAATACAATAGTAAATAGACATACTTAAAATAGCTTTTGCTTTGACTTCATTTTCATTACAATTGATAAGTGGTTTTATGTGTTGTATTATAGTTTTATGGTCTAAGTTATGTTAGTTAATAACATAAATAGACCATACTTATGATAAATACATCACTAATCCCACTTATGATCAAAATAGAGAGATTATAGATTGTTTATATATTGATTTATGTAAAAATATGAGAGTGGATTTGCCTCTAAATTGTTTTCTAATCTCATAATTTTAATCACTTTTATTTCTTGTGAGTCTTTGCATTTTTTAGCTTAAACAACTTCAAACTCTTTGGTTTAATTTGATTGAGTAGAATTTTTAAATCATTTCAATTCCCTGCAGATCGACTCATATCGCCACGTACTAATATTGTACGCCATGCGCTTGCGGTTATTTTTATTACATTTTTCGACGATTTGCTAAACTGGTAAAAAAATCTTTGATTGAACATGATTCTAGGGAGAACTAAGTACAAAAAGTAAATACAAAACGATATATAGTGGTTCAGTCCAGTGCGGCCTACGTCCACGGTGATATTCCTTTACTATATCGACCTCTTATAACTTACAGACTTTTACAAGAGAATAATAAAGGAGACTAGACTAAATATTACCGAAGTACAATATCCTAGTCTAAGGGTCTTGCAGGGAGGAGATTTAAGGGAAGACCGACTAGGAGGGTCGTCCCTTGGGAAAGAGTCTCGAAGATGGAAGAGCTCTTGAAGGAGGGGCTGCTAGTGGTGGTCGGAAGGTAGGCGCTAGAAGGAGGGGACGCTAGTTGGTGTGATAAGCTTTCTATTAGAGGCGATGATGGTGTTAGACCATGGTGGGTAGAGTGGTAGTGCATGATGGAGGCTCTCTCTAACGGAAGTCGGGCGAAGCCACTATTAGAGAGGCTTTGGAGGAGGAGAGAGTAGGTAAGGGAGATGGGTTAGCGAAATCATTCTGTCCGTCCCTTCTTTTTCTCTTTTTTTCTCATCTTTCATCATATGGTGTGGCATCAGATATAAATATAGAGGATGTGGGGGTGTGAATGAATAGTCAAGATTGTAGAACAACGGTGCAGGAGAGGCTCTGGCCATGGATTGGAGGGGACGTAGGATGAAGCCAGCTGCAAAACAGATTCAAGCCCACTGCTCAGATTGCTTACCAACTGGAAAGAAGGGTTTATAGAGGACTTAGGAAAGGCGGCGGGCTTTAGTAGGTAAAAGTGCAAGCATTCTGATTGGCTATTGGAAAGATGGGGGAGAGGAAAGGGTTGCGTAGGGAGTACTATTGGCAGAGGAACAATACTTTTCTTTGATGGTGTGTACTTTAGAGCATTTGGACTAGGAATGGTTAGGTACCTCGTAGTAAGTTATTTCTGTGACGACCCGCCCTTCTACAACCAGAAAGACGTATCATCATTAAGAAAGAAAGGGATAGAAATAGAAGAGAAAGAGAAAGAAAGAACGACAACATCAGAATCTCACAGCGGAATGGAACAAAATATAATATATCACATAATATTACATAGTTTTTACATATATCAGAGTTATACAATATCAATATGCATGACAACCATACATACATCTATCACTATATACATCAGAGGTACAATACACATCAACTAATACAGCGGAACTACATAAATAGCTATATACGTCTGGAAACTCCTGCTCCAAGCTCTCTAGAAATCAAAGTCCAAAACCTATCACTTGGCTACTCATAAAAATTTTAGTACCCAAGAGTTTATAAAAAAACAAAATATAAACTCTGGGTCAGACATGGGTCTGGTATGAGTAAACGGTTTAAATTGTTTAACTTTGAAAACATTTGAAAATAAAGGTATCACGTAAGACTCCCCACAAATAAATACGGGTGAGTTTATACATTACGCTAACCAAAACATTTCATAGGAAATCCAGTGATATTATAATAGTGTCTAGGGTTTTCAAGTAAATAGAAAATAGCCAAAATTGTTACATGATTAAATTCCAGCTACTAGCCACAAAAGTGGGTAATACAAATCAAAACCGTAGGGTCTCGTAGGGAATATGGATTTCCAACAATGGCAGGGCTACTGGGGTACCGCCCGTCACAGTACGGGGCCTAGATCACTGTACCGAGGATCACTCCCGACCCCCTACAACACAAGGCCGAAACCATTCCTTACTGAACAGTCCCGAACAAGATAAACCCCGCGGTTGTAGCTAGCAACCGCCCACACAGCCGAAATATAAAGGGACATCTAGATAGGGGAAATATCTTGTCCTGCTTGGGCATGACCCACCTGACCTTGCTGCATCTCCCCTGCTTTAGCCATTCCCGGTTGATGAGGCTTGAGGCTGCGATTACCTTTATAGAACATATTCCTTAGAATGCTCATCGTCCGCCTGACGATGTGCTGAAAGCATTCAATCCATACAAGTTCGTTCCGGGTTCGAACGAAACCGAAGGCATTATCTCGTCACACTCATTTTGGAATCACCCTCAGAGTCAACGACGATAACCCTTGCATTCTGAAAACACCGTCTCGATCTTCATTTCAGGATTCACGACCTAACGTTTAAATTGGATCGATGTGGTTTTCGGAGAATCAAATTTGATTTTTCCGATCCCGGTCTCATCGAAATCCAAACGCCATTTTAAGGGCCAAGTTGTCTAATTAACTTAACAGTTTAATAATTTAAATTTAACTATTGATTTAACATAGCATTTATCACAGATAAAACATATACAAGCATCATAGATGTAACACAGCATATCACAGAGTAACATAGATATCACAATCAGATATTCAATCACAACAGTCCATAAGCAGTCACCTTTAAGTCTTATTTGTAATTAAATCAATTTAGAATTAATTACCTGAGAGTTAATCACTTAACTCTATTTAATTAATCATTAATTAACAATTAATTACCTATTTCATTTCAAATCATCTAATTGATGATTCTCTAAATTTATTATTAAGTCTTAATTTTATTTCACCCCATTAATTAATTACTTCTTTAATCAAGTTATTTAACTTTAATTAACCATTCCTCAATCATTAATCAATAACCTTAATTGTTATTTCATAAACTTTAATTGTCCATTTATTAATTACTAATTTCTAAATTAATCATTATTAATTCTAAATTAACTCATTTGATTTACTAACTGTTTCCCATTCATAAATTAACTTTAATAGTTGATTACAAATTTATTTATTAATTATAATCCATCACCAATTATAATTAAAATTCATTATTCTTAATTCTTAATTAAAATACTTAATTAATTAACAATTATTCATAATTAAATTATTTGATTAGTTAAATATTCATCATTCATTAATCAATTTAGGTAGTTAAATGTAATTTATCTATCACTTAATCACCCTTTACCCATACTTAATTACAATTATAAAGAAGTAAATCTTAATCACCTTCTAATAATAATTCATTTAAATTTAATTACTCAATGTAGTTAACTCTAAAAAGTCCTTTTTAAATTTTAAATTATTCATTTATTAACTACAAACTTAAAAGTTAATTAAATTTACACTTATCCTAAATTAATTAAAATAATTTAAGTGTTTAAGATCATCATTAAGTTTTTGACTAAAATACTTAAAACTTGAACAAATTCTTAGGTTAGCCTTTAAACATTTCCTAAGCTTAAATTGTTAAGACAAATTTGTAAAGAAAACAATTCTAATCAACCTCTACATCACTGCAATACTGCAGCTTGACCCAACTCAAGTCGCCCAAGGTAAACCCGAGACCCCCCCCCCCGCTTCATACTCAAGAATTACTTCGAGTTCTCCACTCAAACTTCCCGAGTCTCCCCTGATCATCTTCTTCTTCTTCATTTTTTTTAGAAAAATGTTAAACTAAGTGAAAGGAAACAACCAGTATCACACTTGAATCGACAAGAAACAAAACCCGAAGCTCCTCCCCATTACACTCGAGAACGACCCGAGTAAAAAAACAACACTGCCCTGAAACGACCTGCTTCCAAACGCCACCGTGCACGTGCACGGCGGTTCGGCGCACCTCTGACAACTCGCACCATTTCCAGCAAACTCCAATCCATCTTCTTAATCGAACACAAATCCAAAAAATCGAATAAAGGTCAAAACTTAAAAATTTGCCTACAGCTAGAAAAAAATTGCAACAAACAATCAGGAGAAATCGCCTGGCCACCACTGCAGGGATCATCGGCATCGCCCATACTACGTCTACGCCTTGACAACTCGATCATCCTCCCTCTCCCACACTCATGTGGAGCTCGATCATGTTTTGGAGGCGCAATCGATGATTTACAGAGAAGTACAAAACACTCAATAAAAACCCTAAATAAATCTCGTGTTCGATTTTCGATCAATAGAAAAATTAATTCGTATTTTTCTCGAGTTCATGGCTGTATAGACTTGCTTCAATCCAAATTTCAACATTTTCCATTGATTAAATTTCCTGGAATTGATAAAAATGTAGTTTTATTTCAAATTCGAACTGCTCATGAATTACAAATTTAAAAATCTTTATTTTTGTGTTAAAAATCATAAATTCCAGTAGACACTCATGTTATCAACTTGAATTATCTTTCTATAACAATTGAATTTATCAATAGATTTCTTGATTACCTGTAAACCCATCCTCCAGCAGATTTATTCACTTATCATATTTAATCTTACTTTGAAATCTTATCTGGTGTTTTAGTATCTCGTTTGATTTAAAACTTTACAACGATTTAGATGAAAAACAGTAGAGTTTAAATAATATCCAACCTTAATCTATAACAGAGAAGATACTATGCAGATGACATATACACATACACACATCCAAATAAAAGCATGTACAAACTAAACTGGTTAAAGAATCATGAACCAATTTATTAACTTAAACTTAAAACAAAATCTTTGTTTACTCACTAAAACATTCCTGAACAAGAGCAATCATATTCCATGAAACTGCAGTATGAATATGCTTGAGGCCTGAAACTGTCTGTATATATTTTTCTTTGGTTTTGTATTGAATTTAAATTTTTGAGTTTGCTTGCTTTATTATTTGTTTCAGGTTTCCTAAGTTCCTTTTTCTCAACGAACTGAAAAGAAAATGTATTCATATGTATATACAGAAGATAAGAAGAGATATAAAGGGAGGCTCAACTGGTCAGGTATTTACTTAGCTTTGTTCGTTTTTAATCAGATTTCATTTATTACAAAGAAAAGATTTGCTATATTTTCTTTGAACAAAAGAGTGGCTGAGATGATAGCAAGTACATATTTTGCTTCTTAATAGGTCTACACACTATAATTATTTTTACACCATCATCATTTTGTAGTTAACTTACGGCCTGTACATAACACTATATTTGTACATAAACATATACTTGTAGGAAAACTTGTTCTTAAAGGCTTGTAAGAGAAGATATGTTCATATTAGTTTACATATATTTAATGTTTTGCTGATTCTTGTATTTTGAAACAAAGATATTTCTATATGAATTTGAAGTGGATACTTGTTTTCTTGCATTGCACATGTTTACACAGCAACTAGTTACTATCTTTGTTAAAGATCAATATTGTGCAAATGTATGTATATAGGTTATGAAAATAATTTATCTTCTTTCTAAGCTCACCTTATATGATTCATGTATGATTTTTATAGTTATAGTTTACATACTCCTTTAGTTTTATTTTCTATTTGTAGTTAAATTTCCAAACATTAATTTCTAACATTGTATTTGTAAATTTTATATTTCTATTTATATCTTATATTTATCATTATGTTTTATATTTATGTTTTTATATTCATATCTAAGTATTGATAGGATTTCTTATGTTAAACATTATTATTTATATTACCCTTTTATAAATATTATATTAAATATCGATAATATACAACCTTTTGTTTTATTGACCAATACAGGATTTATTTTAGATTTTCAAATCAATTTTTCTTTACAGAGCATATATAACTGCTAAATATAAAAGATCTCCTCAGTTTATAAATTCGAAAAGCTTGTACTTAATTTAAATTAGATTAAATATTTATTGAAATATATTGCCAAAATTTCTGCGTCGTTACATTCCTCCCCCCTTAAAAGAATTTCGTCCCCGAAATTTAAAACAAAGATAATTTTAAAAGCTATTATTCCAACCGTTCAAACATACATATCATTCATATATTAACAACAACCAAACAGTCTATCCTAACAAACATCACTAGTTATCCGAACACAAACCCAGATAAGCTTCCCTAAAATTATCGAGAGTTGTCTCTCGATGATCAACAATCCGAACTAAATTCTTGATCACGGTCAAATTTGATTCAACTTCCAAATTCCTGAATTACTAGTTTAACAACTAATGATGAATATTGAACAAATTTCCTGAGATATATGGAATACACAATAAATTCCAGATATCCTCTCTGCAATTCAATTCTGAAAACTTACAGTATTAACTTTTTACAGAATTACAAAATTAATTTTAATCAGGCCCGTACGATGTACATATATCATTCGTACGCAAACATCAAATCCGATCGCTCACTCGATCACACAATTTCATTTCCGAATTAGTATCGTCCACCCGACTTCCTAGTGCGGACTCAGAACTGGTTCCTTGATCAGAAACTGTCATTCTCCTTGCATAGTCACAACTATGATAAAGAATTTCCAGAACCAATCAAAATCCATATCCATGGTTCGTCGTCGAAATCGAGTGAAAAATCCTAACTCGGATCGATATATAATTATCTCGAAATTCTGTGCTCGAATCTGGATCAAATTGTTATGCAAATAAAATAATATACGTACATCCTACGTATTTATATCCATTGATTGTCAACCATATCAATTTCTTTTATTCACATTATTCTGATTCTATCCACTTGGAATAAAATTTTCCCAATACCAAATTTTACTTAAGAATTTCACCATTCATTTCTCAAGCATTATATATATTCTTATATTATTACTCTACCACTTTAGCCTTTATATCCTCTTATATCTACTTATTTCCAATTTGAATTTCTAATTCCATGTGAATTCAAATTTTCTTCAACTCTGAATATTTAATTTTATTGACTATCTTACATTTATAATTGATTTTTATCATTATTTTTAAATTAGTTTCATCCTCTAGTTTATTCCAATTCCTAATTTGAAATAGTTTTGTTGCTAATTTTTTTTTATATAGTTTCAAATTTTGAAAAGTTTTGGCATAGTCTCCATTGTTTAGCATTACGTATTTCCATAAGCACATATGTATAGTTCCAACACTTATTACAATTACTTCCAACCAATTCTCAATTCATTCTCTTCAGTTTAAGTGATTTACAACTTACTTGTTTAGATAATAATCCATTTGAGCAAAACAAACTCATATTCATTCCAATTGGTTTCAAAGTCATACTATTTTGCTTCTAATTATTCATAGAATTTTATCTAATCTCATTTACTCCGAATGACCCATTTTCTTATGCAGTTGGACAATATCATTGCAAATAAACAATCACTTAAGCTTCATGACAAATCTTAAATTGATTCCAACTCAATTTACACTTGACTCCATCACATTTAATTTATTCACAATCCTTACATTGCATTTTCTTTCATTTCAATCAGGTTTGATTCCAAACCATTTTATTAAACTCGACACCAATATTTTAAATAATTATTTCACAATTTACTTAGGTCATTTATTTCCTCAAACTGTTCCACCTAACGACTTAAGTTTATTCTATTCCACCAATTTTTCATTTAAATCTTTGATTTGATTTTTCTTTAATCAAATCCCAACTATTTACTAATTAGTTTATTCTTTTATCCCTGCTTAAATTTACATGAACTATTTATTATTGAGTTTATAATAAAGTCATTTAATTGATGCTTGAATTAGATTTGGTTTACTCTGACACCAATTCTATTTTAATCCAATTCAATATTTACTTGGTTCATATTTACTTATTTACGTAGGAATTTTATTACATTCAATATCACCTCACAATTTCAATCATTTTACCTTCAAATTTTATGTCCAATTAAGTTCATTTTCAACTTCAATTCCATTTAACTTATCTCAGGTTAAGCTCAAGTACATTTTCTCCATTTTTATTTACCCAAATTAAATTTTAATTCCGGGATTAAAATTCCCAATTTCATCTTATAAATGTCAACTTTACTTTAAAGCTCAATAGTTGATTCATTTAAACTTTTCACGTTATCTAAATAGAATTTCTTAGAATTCTATTTGCCCGGTTTTTATTCCCAAAACCATTTTGAAATGATAACTACAAATACCCACTTGGTATATCAAATCAATTTTCAAATTCCAAACACTTGTTTTCACCAAAACAAATTTTTCCCTTCGAAATTTTTAAAACAACTTTTATACCCAACAAGTCCGAACAATATCTTGATAGCAATCCATCACTTTAGAAACTCGAAAATGAATACTGATGATGTGGCCATCATCATCAGGATTATTTTCCAGCGACTGAAGTGAGTTCAGTGCTTCCTTACTTTCACAATTTCCTCTTAAAACAATTTCCATTCAACAATATTTTCCAAAATAATATCCCATCATTGCCTTCAAATCTTTGGGAAAACATTTCAAACATTTCCAAGATTTCAAATTCCCAAATCCCTTTGTTTAAATTCATTTAAACACCTTTCAAATTTACGGGACTTCAATTCTATTTTAGTCAAGTTTTAATTATATTCCTTTTTATTTAAACCTTACTTAGATAATTTTATTTGGTTATAAACCATTCCAATTTTAAATTGTAGTATTAACAACCAATCATCCAAATATATAATAATTTCAGAAAAATATTTCTTTATATCAAAATATAATTTTGGGTAAAATTATTTCATTTACCCTACTTTAAAAACAATACTGTGTCGGTCAATCTTGTTTAAGAGTTTAGGAATCCCTATCGATGAAATGGCGTCCCACACATCGACCAGAGTTCATAAACACTCAACAGATACATCAACACGATATAAAAACAATTTTATATTCACTAACAAGTACGCGCTCATATCTATTTATACACTCAAACTCATTTTAGAGTACTACTGACTCTATTCCATGAGTAATTTCTCACTAGAGCCAAGGTTATCACCAACCTATGCTCTGATACCAACTGTGACAACCCGCCCTTCTACAACCAGAAAGACGTATCATCATTAAGAAAGAAAGGGATAGAAATAGAAAAAAAAAGAGAAAGAAAGAACGACAACATCAGAATCTCATAGCAGAACGGAACAAAATATAATATATCACATAATATTACATAGTTTTTACATATATCAGAGTTATACAATATCAATATGCATGACAACCATACATACATCTATCACTATATACATCAGAGGTACAATACACATCAACTAATACAGCGGAACTACATAAATAACTATATATGTCTAGAAACTCCTACTCCAAGCTCTCTAGAAATCAAAGTCCAAAACCTATCACTTGGCTACTCATAAAAATTAGAGTACCGAAGAATTATAAAAAAACAAAATATAAACTCCGGGTCAGACATGGGTCTGGTATGAGTAAACAGTTTAAATTGTTTAACTTTGAAAACATTTGAAAATAAAGGTATCACGTAAGACTCCCCACAAATAAATATGGGTGAGTTTTTACCTTACGCTAACCAAAACATTTCATAGGAAATCCAGTGATATTATAATAGTGCCTAGGGTTTTCAAGTAAATAGAAAATAGCCGAAACTGTTACATGATTAAATTCCAGCTACTAGCCACAAAAGTGGGTGATACAAATCAAAACCGTAGGGTATCGTAGGGAAAATGGATTTCCAACAATGGCAGGGCTACTGGGGTACCGCCCGTCACAGTACGGGGCCTAGATCACCGTACCGAGGATCACTCCCGATCCCCTACAACACAAGGCCGGAACCATTCCTTACTGAACAGTCCTGAACAAGATAAACCCCGCGGTTGTAGCTAGCAACCGCCCATACAGCCGAAATATAAAGGGACATCTAGACAGGGGAAATATCTTGTCCTGCTTGGACATGACCCACCTAACCTTGCTGCATCTCCCCTGTTTTAGCCATTCCCGGTTGATGAAGCTTGAGGCTGCGATTACCTTTATAAAACATATTCCTTAGAATGCTCATCGTCCGCCTGACAATGTGCTGAAAGCATTCAATCCATACAAGTTCGTTCCGGGTTCGAACGAAACCGAAGGCATTATCTCGTCACACTCATTTTGGAATCACCCTCAGAGTCAACGACGATAACCCTTGCATTCTGAAAACACCGTCTCGATCTTCATTTCAGGATTCACAACCTAACGTTTAAATTGGATCGATGTGGTTTTCGGAGAATCAAATTTGATTCTTCCGATCCCGGTCTCATCGAAATCCAAACACCATTTTAAGGCCAAGTTGTCTAATTAACTTAACAGTTTAATAATTTAAATTTAACTATTGATTTAACATAGCATGTATCACAGATAAAACATATACAAGCATCATAGATGTAACACAGCATATCACAGAGTAACATAGATATCACAATCAGATATTCAATCACAACAGTCCATAAGCAGTCACCTTTAAGTCTTATTTGTAATTAATTCAATTTAGAATTAATTACGTGAGAGTTAATCACTTAACTCTATTTAATTAATCATTAATTAACAATTAATTACCTATTTCATTTCAAATCATCTAATTGATGATTCTCTTAATTTATTATTAAGTCTTAATTTTATTTCACCCTATTAATTAATTACTTCTTTAATCAAGTTATTTAACTTTAATTAACCATTCCTCAATCATTAATCAATAACCTTAATTGTTATTTCATAAACTTTAATTGTCCATTTATTATTTACAAATTTCTAAATTAATCATTATTAATTCTAAATTAACTATTTGATTTATTAACTGTCACCCATTCATAAATTAACTTTAATAGTTGATTACAAATTTATTTATTAATTATAGTCCATCACCAATTATAATTAAAATTCATTATTCTTAATTCTTAATTAAAATACTTAATTAATTAACAATTATTCATAATTAAATTATTTGATTAGTTAAATATTCATCATTCATTAATCAATTTAGGTAGTTAAATGTAATTTATCTATCACTTAATCACCCTTTACCCATACTTAATTACAATTATAAAGAAGTAAATCTTAATCACCTTCTAATAATAATTCATTTAAATATAATTACTCAATGTAGTTAACTCTTAAAAGTCCTCTTTAAATTTTAAATTATTCATTTATTAACTACAAACTTAAAAGTTAATTAAATTTACACTTATCCTAAATTAATTAAAATAATTTAAGTGTTTAAGATCATCATTAAGTTTTTGACTAAAATACTTAAAACTTGAACAAATTCTTAGCTTAGCCTTTAAACATTTCCTAAGCTTAAATTGTTAAGACAAATTTGTAAAGAAAATAATTCTAATCAACCTCTACATCACTGCAATACTGCAACTTGACCCAACTCAAGTCGTCCCAGGTAAACCCGAGACCCCCTCCCCCCCGCTTCATACTCGAGAATTACTTCGAGTTCTCCACTCAAACTTCCCGAGTCTCCCCTGATCATCTTCTTCTTCTTCATTTTTTTTTAGAAAACTGTTAAACTAAGTGAAAGGAAACAACCAGTATCACACTCGAATCGACAAGAATCAAAACCCGAAGCTCCTCCCCATTACACTCGAGAACGACTCGAGTAAAAAAACAACACTGCCCTGAAACGACAACCTGCTTCCAAACGCCACCGTGCACGTGCACGGTGGTTTGGCGCACCTCCGACAACTCGCACCATTTCCAGCAAACTCCAATCCATCTTCTTAATCGAACACAAATCCAAAAAATCGAATAAAGGTCAAAACTTAAAAATTTGCCTACAGCTAGAAAAAACTGCAACAAACACTCAGGAGAAATCGCCTGGCCACCACCGCAGGGATCATCGGCATCGCCCATACTACGTCTATGCCCTGACAACTCGATCATCCTCCCTCTCCCACACTCACGCGCAGCTCGATCATGTTTTGGAGGCGCAATCGATGATTTACAGAGAAGTACAAAACACCCAATAAAAACCCTAAATAAATCTCGTGTTCGATTTTCGATCAATAGAAAAATTAATTCATATTTTTCCCGAGTCCATGGCTGTATAGACTTGCTTCAATCCAAATTTCAACTTTTTCCATTGATTAAATTTCCTGGAATTGATAAAAATGTAGTTTTATTTCAAATTCGAACTGCTCATGAGTTACAAATTTAAAAATCTTTATTTTTGTGATCATAAATTCCAGTAGACACTCATGTTATCAACTTGAATTATCTTTCTATAACAATTGAATTTATCAATAGATTTCTTGATTACCTGTAAACCCATCCTCCAGCAGATTTATTCACTTACATATTTAATCTTACTTCGAAATCTTATCTGGTGTTTTAGTATCTTGTTTGATTTAAAACTTTACAACGATTTAGATGAAAAACGCTAGAGTTTAAATAATATCCAACCTTAATCTATAACAGAGAAGATACTATGCAGATGACATATATACATACACACATCCAAATAAAACCATGTACAAACTAAACTGGTTAAAGAATCATGAACCAATTTATTAACTTAAACTTAAAACAAAATCTTTGTTTACTCACTAAAACATTCCTTAACAAGAGCAATCATATTCCATGAAACTGCAGTATGAATATGCTTGAGGCCTGAAACTGTCTGTATATATTTTTCTTTGGTTTTGTATTGAATTTAAATTTTTGAGTTTGCTTGCTTTATTATTTGTTTCAGGTTTCCTAAGTTCCTTTTTCTCAATGAACTGAAAAGAAAATGTATTCATATGTATATATAGAAGATAAGAAGAGATATAAAGGGAGGCTCAACTGGTCAGGTATTTACTTAGCTTTGTTCTGTTTTAATCAGATTTCATTTATTACAAAGAAAAGATTTGCTATATTTTCTTTGAGCAAAAGAGTGGCTGAGATGATAGCAAGTACATATTTTGCTTCTTAATAGGTCTACACACTATAATTATGTTTACACCATCATCATTTTGTAGTTAACTTACGGCCTGTACATAACACTATATTTGTACATAAACATATACTTGCAGGAAGACTTGTTCTTAAAGGCTTGTAAGAGAAGATGTCTTCATATTAGTTTACATATATTTAATGTTTTGCTGATTCTTGTATTTTGAAACAAAGATATTTGTATATGAATTTGAAGTGGATACTTGTTTTCTTGCATTGCACATGTTCACACAGCAACTAGTTACTATCTTTGTTAAAGATCAATATTGTGCAAATGTATGTATATAGGTTATGAGAATAATTTATCTTCTTTCTAAGCTCACCTTATATGATTCATGTATGATTTTTATAGTTATAGTTTACATACTCCTTTAGTTTTATTTTCTATTTGTAGTTAAATTTCCAAACATTAATTTCTAACATTGTATTTGTAAATTTTATATTTCTATTTATATCTTATATTTATCATTATGTTTTATATTTATGTTTTTATATTCATATCTAAGTATTGATAGGATTTCTTATGTTAAACATTATTATTTAGATTACCCTTTTATAAATATTACGTTAAATATCGATAATATACAACCTTTGGTTTTATTGACCAATACAAGATTTATTTTAGAATTTCAAATCAATTTTCCTTTACAGAGCATATATAACTGCTAAATATCAAAGATCTCCTCAGTTTATAAATTCAAAAAGCTTGTATTTAATTTAAATTAGATTAAATATTTATTGAAATATATTGCCAAAATTTTCGGGTCGTTACAGTTTCGGTTAAAGCATGCGGTCCTATCTAGTAGGTTTAAGATTGCTAAGAACATAAGGCGGTTGGTCCACCATGGTTGGGAGGTTCCCTGTGTACGAGTAGTTGGGCGACACGAGATAGCCAATCGGGAGTCGGTTCTATAGGACCCGGGCATCTGGCGGAGGGTAGACATGCATGGCCCGGTTGCAGTCGTGTGGAGAGCGAAGTTGATGAATAGTCAAATAAGAGTGGAGCTACTTTTGATGCTAGGATCGTTTTGAGGGCGGACCCAGGCCTTAAAGAGGGAGGAAGGCCGCAAAGGAATGGCGTTGCATGGAAGGTGTGGTACTTGGTGCATGGATTGGGTGAAGGACGGGATCAAGCAAGTGTCGAAGAGGCCGGGGGCTCTGACTGCTAAGGGAAAGGATTCCAAGGACGGACCGGGGGCACAACCATAGGCTCATGATTCTATGAGAGATTAGTTGGCCAGTTTCAGAGGATCGTCAGAATGTTGGAAGCGCTCGGTGCCTTGTTGAGAAATGTGGGTTGCTCGACGGCTTCGTTCGGATGCTCCATGTGGAAGAGAAGAAGACGCCCGAGGAGGTGTTGTCCTCGTATACGGGAACGACATCGGAGGAGCCATGCATGGGAACTTTTGGAGAGGATGTGGTAGGGTGCCGTGCTGAATCATGCAAACACTTCGGGGCCTGCAGTTGTTTCAGTATCCTACAGGAAGTGGTGATGGCTGATGGCTAGGTTTCCACTTGTGGTGTCTTCGGATGCGAAGTAAGCACGATTGGCTGCTGAAGATGAGGGGTTGGTCACCTATTGATGGGAGTAACCAGCTGGCTGAGTGGGATCCGACGGACAAACCAGTTTTGCGAGCTTCCCCAAGAAGTTTTTGTTTACCCAAAATTTTAGGTAATATAAATCATTTGCAAATCATATCCAAATCAGCTCAAACTTGCTGTGAAGTCGTACCACCACATTACAACACCTTATACTAAGTTAGATTGTGATAAAGCAATGCCACACTCCCTCCATATCACAAGGCCATGAGCAATTGTAGAAGTTAGGAGGCAAAGGAGTAAGGTAAAGCAAGAGAGGACGGGAAGGAAAGAAGTTTGTTAGCTTGGGTTTGAAGTTAAGTGCTTAAGCTTGGTTGTTTGTTGGGTTTAAGGTGAGCTAACTCAGCAGTTGGATTGAAAATATAACTTATATTTGCTTATGTTTTGTTGTGTTAAAGTAGTTTAAATTAACTTGGGCATATGTTGAAAATAATGGTTTTGATTATTTCTTTGAAAATCAAGTGACATATGCATGGTTCTAAATAGAGTTGAATGAACTTATTCGATATGTGAAAAAGCCTTGAACAAAATACATAAGTTATAGATGGACTTTGGTTTAGATCGAATTCGGATTTGGAAGTGCACTAATAGCGATAATAGCTATAGATGCAGTTGTGAATTGCCTTGTTTTTGGGAATTCTATGGACCTTTGTAGAGAGATCCTTAGGGGTTCTCAACATATTTATAATGTTTTACATGTATATTTGTTGCTATCATAATTTTAAATAGTAAAAAGTTACCATCTCAAAATGTGGCCAAAACATTACTAGTGCAAATCCGCCTGTTTAGTCTTGATTTTTGACTTTTAAATTTAAGTATTTTGTTTCATTCTTTTTATAATTGTTTACTAACTCATATTAGAGTATTTTAAAAGTGGTTTGAGAAATGTATTAATTTTTAAGAATTAGTTGTGAATTTTTAAAGAAGAGGTATTTTGTTGAAAACATGACATTCTCAAGTTTTAAGGAAAGTTATAAAGTTGTTGTTTTCATGTAATATCTTGGATAAATGTTTTAAACCTATTACAAGTATTTTCAAGTATTTTAAAAGTACATACAAATGTTTTCGAAAAGGGATTAGAATTGTTTAGTGGCTAAATGGTTAATTATTTGATTACTTGTTTAAAAAGTAATCAACTATGCTTAACACTAAAAGCCGATGAAGCAAAAATTATCTATTTGTGAGGGTTAAGATTGGTGCCAAGTAGGGATGGAGCAATAGCTCTCTAACCTACCAGACTTACCTCTTGACCGAGGAATATTAAGTCGAAAAATATTGGAAATGTGTTAATCGGTGTTTATGGAAATCATTAATACATTGCTAATGCTAAAAGCCAACGAGGTAGACTAATCTGTTTTTGAGATTCAAGAATGAAGTGTTTAGGAAAGGCTTGATGCAAATATGCTTAAACTTAACTGGCTTCACTCTTGGATGATGAATAGATAAGTTGGAATGTTGAAAATGAGTTAAGTATATGAATCGTGATTTGTATGAACGATTGTTTTTGACTGGATAGTCAATTAGTCGACCATCGAAATTGACCTAATAGTAACTTTGGAAGTAGTCGAAAGCCTTAATGATTACAGACTAATGAGAACCCTCGGGGAGGAGTATTGGTATGAAACATCTTTATTTTTCACTTAGTTCTGAGAGAATCGAAATTGAGTTGACTGGAAATTCATCGATTGGTTTTGAAGAGTCCAGGATAGGTAAGTGATCAACTTACCTAATACTACTTCAAAACTAGTATACAAGTCCTTCTATTAGGAAGCAGCATCATAGGGAATCTACATGGAGATTTGAGATCTGTTTAATATGCTCGAACACATGCAGTTGTTCGTAATCTATTCAGAATGTGGGAATCCATGTGTAATTATGAGATCTGTTGAGATATGGGAATCCATGTATGGTATCGAGATTTATTAGAGATGTCAGGATTGGGTTTGTAATTTGTGTTCTGTTCGTGTGATGAAGTCTCATGTGAAAGATGTTGAACGTGACCTCAACATCGGAAATGGCTAGAGTAGGAGCATAGCTTGGGGCCAACTGTGACGCCCACCTCTATGCTCACAATAACAAAGAGTATTAAAAGAAAATACTGTCTGTTATTACGAAGAATAAGGCTGGATAGGAGCGGTCATCCGTAGTTAGGCCTTACACTAGTATTGGTTATCTCGATAGGAATGGTATATATATATATTTTTCTTCTCTTTTTTATATACTCCCATCGACACATCCAATTCCAATATAAAACGAACTACGATGGTTCATAATAGTTTGGGACAATATATATCATAACAACACAGATAAGCTAAATGCGGAACACAGATAGTATCAAATCTCATATATATATATATATATATATATATAACTGAAGTCAGTTACAATACACGTGATACAATACATATGATACACTACAACTGTCGACACAGGATGTTACATATACAAGTACATTAATATAATTAATATACATGAATACACATCATCCTATACTATGACAACAACTACTCTAAAAGATATAAAGAGACTTCATAGCTCAAGCAGCAACCCAAAGCAAGATATCTACAACCTGAAATAACTTGGTCTGACCCGAGTATTAATTGGTATTATCAACTCTAGATCAAGAGTATTCTTATCGATACGAGGGCATCGAAAGTTGATGATATTTGGGATCACGTGTTTAGATGTGGATCAGCTATGTTTACCTTAACGGTGTAGTTTATCTTGAGATATACAATGCTCGGAGGAAGTTTCTGACCCTTATGTAGGAGATTGGGTTTTGGCTTCATCGGTGGGATCTCCATAGAAATTCCAATATGCGAATGTACCTTAGCGATTTTAAATGTAACCTAAATATGTTATGGTGTGATGAATGCAAGCATCATAGCTATTTGATATGATTTATATTCTATACCCTAGACATTATCTATCATTTCAATATATTACACTTAAAGAAGGTTAGTTACTTTTAAGGGAAAAACTGCTATGGGAATCCTTATGGTCTTAGCAGCTACTGTTACATGTTGCATGCATCTCATGTTCCTCCATACCGACTTATGTCTGATGCTTGGTTTTTATTTTCCTAAATTCCCCACGTGCTCTTTCGAGCAGGCTGAGTATGACAGGTTTTAACATGGATTCTTTAGAGTTTAGAAGATGAGCTAAAGGCTTCCATTATCTATCTATTACTATTTTTGTTGTTCCATATCAGCTATGTACATATATCAGGAATATAAGGACAAGCAGTTATAACTATCTAGGCTGGTGATAGTGCTTAGGTTTTGTAACTTTGTCAATCTTAAAAAAAAAAGAGTAACCATTTGTATTGTTCCTTTCATAATATAAATTATTATTTTTCTATGGGATTTTGATGTTGTGTCATTCCTTCCTTGTTCTATTTCTTTCCTTTTTTACCCCACCTTCCTGTCTTTCTGGCATTTGGGTGTGGCACATGAATACTGTGGATGTATTAGTGTCGAAATTCGAGGTTTGAAAAGTCGGGTCATTACAATTTGATCTAAGTTTGGATTTCTATAATTGTCTCCAAGCCATAAACCTCTTACCCTTCAACCTCTCATAACCACCATAGGGTGAATTAAAACTCATCTGAGGCCTGATTTGTGCGACCTCTTCTATACCATTCAACCTTTATCCCTAAATTGGAGCAACATTCCTAGGTTCTCGATCCTTGTTGTTCATGATAGTCCTACCCCAACTACCTCTAATATTGGCAGCTATAGTACTTATAGTTCTTACTATATAACCAAGGCAAAACTTCTTTAGGAAACTAAAGAATAGAGTTATTCAAAAGAGAGGATAATGAAGAAAGAGATGTTGTAAGGAATAATTTTAAAATTCTAGTTTTCCTAATAAAATTCACTCTCATATGTATCATACACTCAACTCATTCTAGGGTGCCACTTACTGTATATCTAATGAGCTAACCCAATCAAAGCCAAGGTGTTCGCTCAACCTCGGGCTCTGATACCAAATGTAATGACCTAACTTTTCGACCCTCAAATGTCGACACTAATACATCAACGATATTCATATGTCGAACATCCAAGTGTCGAAAAGACAGAAAGTTTGGTTAAAATATAAAAAAGAATAGAACAAGAAAGGAAGAACACAACATTAGAATCTCACAATGGAACGATAATAAATCATATCAAAAGATTAGTACAAAGTGTTACTTTAAATACAGAAATTTCAGAGTTACTATAACCTAAGTACTATCATTAGCTCGCACAGTTCTAACTATCTATCCTCATAATGTTGATATATACAATATAGAAATGCAGTGGAATTAAGAATACTATGGTTAGTAATAATCCAACACTTCTTCATAAGCTCCAAAGCATCCATAATTAAATCTAAAAACATACACAGGGGTGACCCAAGCATTATAGGAAAATAACATCCGGGTCAGTTTGGTACTAGCTTGAAAAACTCAACAAATAAGGATGACATATAATAGCACCTTTTTAAGACCATATAGATTATCATAACGGTTTCCACTCAAATAAAACCAAACATTTATTAAGTTTAACATATAGTGATATGATAGATAATGTCTAGTGTGTAGCACAGAAATCATACCAAATAGCTATTGTTTGAACGCCACAAAAATAATTGGTATACAATGAATACCACTAAGGAGCGTTCATATATGGATTTCTTTCCATAGAGACACCCTTAGTAAATTAAAGCAGATATTCATGACAAGGATCAAAACTATCTTCTAAGCATCGTATATTTGTAAATATGTTATACTCTAAGGTAAACACAACTGGCCAAATGATGAACTGTGTGGCACCAATTATATCCAACTCCCTACACCCAACAACCAAAAAATACTCTAGATTTAGAGTTGATATACGCTCATGGGTAAGCTAAACCCAACATTTTGTGCATCCTACTCAAGTTTCAGTCATTCTCGATGTCGAGGCTACATTCGGCATCTATCACACGAGTTCTTCATCACTCGAGTAACACATGAATCTCTAATTGGATTCCTTCATCTCATGCAGATCATTAATCACTATATAGACATGAGCATCTCGAAAAGATCTCTCCACATATGTTCCCCACATAAGTCCTCCGACGAATGCTAACACTATCCTCTCTCTTAGAATACTCCTTAAGATAGACAATCCTCCATGATAGCACCGTTCGAAATGGTAATCCCTTATACTTAACCTTAGGATAAATAGTTCAATTCTATAACGTTTAACTTTACAACCGCTTCTGGAACACAGATTCCATATATGGTTTTCACTACACCAAAATAGTGATTTTGCAACATTTTCTATTTGTTAATTTCTAACACTTAAAAATGTTACATCCTACTGACAATAAAAAAGTGTCAGGATACCAGAAAAAGTGTTGGAAAATATAAATAATGTTTTTTATAAACTTTCAAACACATCAATTATAATTTACAACACAAAAAAGTGTTAGAACAGTTGGTAAATTTGTAAATAACTCACTTAAAATTGGACCCTTATGTAATCTTGCATATGTTGGATTTTCTAACGCTTTCCCCTTCCATCACCCCTATCGGCCGCATAATTTTTAATTAGATTAGGGTTACCCTTCGCCCATTCCATCACCATTTTATGATGCTTTCCCATTCCCATTCCATCACCAGCGTTTGACCATTTACACATCCTCCAAGCTACCAAACATCCAACTGTTTTCTTCCCTCATTGCAAATACCAAACACCGCTTCTTTTTTGACCCATCCAGCCCTACTTATGAAATGCTACATCATTCGTCTAAGATTTCTTCGTCTATCGCTCAGAGCCACACCTACGACCCAAACAACATCGTGGATTTCACAAAGGTACGTCAATTTAATGTTCCTCTTACCCAAATTAGCAGAAATCAGTAATTAGGTTATGTACTTTGTTTAATTAATCGCTCAAAATTGGTTATTATATAAGCATCTACATTATGTACCGTGTGTCTCGTAAAGATGCAACTAAATTATTTAAGTTTGGTGTACTTAGTTGCCGAATAAAATAATGTATACCTTAGTCCGATAAATTATTTAAGTGTGGAATGGAAGGGGGGTTGTTGATTCGAAGTCACGAATTGGATGAGGTAATAGTTGGGATTCAGGGAATTAGATGTGATTGGAAGTCACAGATTTGCTGATTTGGTTGGTAATTTGACTTGAAGGCATGTAGGAGATGAATGGTAGTGAAGATGGTGAAGACGCAGTGAGGTAGAGTTGCAGTGTTTATGTGATGAGGGATTTTTTGTTTGGAAGTGAGGTTGTTGAGGCTGTTTCGCTGGGTGATTGAAGGCGATTATGTTATGAGGCAGTGGAATGATTTTTGGCATTAGCAGAGGGGAATGTGATGACAGAAGGATGGTCACTGGTTTGTTGTAATGAGTTGAAGGGGTGGTAGTTGGATGGTATGGGAAATGAATGGAGGTAAAGCGGGTTGAAAGGCAGGTTGAAGGGAAGTTTTATAGAGTATGGTCATGGTGTGTAGTGGTCAGGGTGCTTGAATTGAAAGCAAGGTGCAGGTAGAAGTGTGATTGAATGCAGTAGTGAAGGTGATGGAGGCGCAGTAGCTTGGAAGTGTTGTGGTTGATGTTGATGAAGGAGCTACTGATGGTAACAGTAGTGAAGTGCAAGGGAAGATGTCACTGTTATGAAGTGTCTGAATATTTGCTTATTGCTATGAAGTGTAGCAGTGGTGAGGAGGATGTGATGTATGGCAGTGTGTGGAGTCTGAATTGTAGTTTGATGGAAGTGATATGGTGGATGTTGATAAAGGAAATTGAGTTGGTTGAAGTAGTTGTAGTGGTTGATGGATGAAGAATGTAGAGGAAGGAAGTAGGGTGATAAGTTCATTGCAGTAAGGAAGTGGTAGTTTGGTTAGATTGTGCATAGTAAAGAAGTATGGGTGATGGTGAATGGAGTGGTATGCAGTGGTTAGTTGAACAGAGGGGAGTATGAACAAAGGGCAGAGCAGCAGTTGTAGGAAGGCAGTGAGTTTGAAGATGGTATATTGGGGTAGTGACTGTTTGCAGTAGTAATATGTTTTGTCAAGTTTTGGGGAGGTTGTGGTAGAAGTGGTAATGCAATAGTAGTAAGGTGGCAGAGGTCGGGTTGTTTGTTGGATTTGAAGTTGGTTGGCCGAAGTATTAAAGAGAGTAATGGCAGCATTAGTTGTATGGTGGAGGTGAATGGATTATAGTAGCAATGTAGTTGTGGTGAAGTGCAGTGGTACTGTGGTGAGTTGTTTCTGGTGATGAGAAGGATAATAATGGAGGATGTGGCTGATGAATGTAAAAGAATGTGATGAAGTTGTAGAGAGAGGAAGCGTGATGTAGACAGTAGGAGATGTTGTTTGTTGTGGAGTGCTGTTGAAGATGGCGGTGATGACAGTTGTATGCGGTTATGAAAATGAAGTATGAATGACATAATTGCAACATAAGTACAAATAGTTTTAATGCAACTAAACAAAATAATAGGTGGAAAAATAACTTGAAATTAAATTTAAAACGAACTACGAATACTGAAATTTACATATAAGGCCAATGTTAGTATGATTCTGTCAGATACTTCAGAGAGATTAGAATTGTCAATCTGCAAACATTCAAGAGACTCAATTGCATTATAAAGAGCTGCTACTGCTCCATCTTGTTTATTGAAATTGTTTTATGCCTGGCAGATGTCACTTTGAAATCCCATGCTCGCCTAAATGTTTCTGAGACCCCATTAGCAATGCTCTTACTGTTACGTAAAGTTTGATGCTTTCTAGCATGTTATACATGTTGATTTAATGCAACGATTTTAAACTTTATTGCAAAGGAGTGCCACAAAAAACAAACTTTATTGCAATGGCTTTTCGTCTCCTTGATTGCTTTTATCATTTGCCAAAGAAATACTACTATTTTGAATGATCTTGCTGAGATGAACAATGCTCCTTTCACAGGTTAGTTGATATCAGCACTTTCTTTTGTTCAGTTTTGATGATATTATGCTTTGAGATGTTGCTGCATTCGTTTTGTTTTGATATGAATTTTACTGCAAAATCTTGCTTCTTAGTCGGTAATTTTCTTGTTTTCTTTAAGCTTCAACACCTCCTCCATGTTGAGAAGTTGGTCAAAATATCTATGTTCACTGTATAATTATCTGCCTGACGTCTTTTCAGCAAAATGAATTTGTGATATATGATAAATTTCTGGGAATCATGCAGTGGTTTTTTTGGTTATTGAACATACATACACATACAAGGTATAAGAAAGCTAAAATATGGATCCCTCCTTGTATAAATATAGATACATATGTACATGTGTATGTCCATGTGTAAAATGTTGACTTCAATGTATAACTACCTTTGTCTCATTTCCCTCAATCTTTGTGAGTCTTCACGTGTCTTAAAAAGCAATAATGCAGTATTCATTCAACTGTAACTAATTATATCCTCCCTTTTCCCTAACTTCCTAGTTCCTTTACAAGCATTTGAAAAGAAATGAAGTATACATTCTGAAGCTTTAAGCAACAATAAAAATTGATCTAATAAGCAAATACAAGCACAAAAGCAACGACATGTGTAAAATTCACTCTATATTGTTCTTTACTTTACAGTATTGCATATGGGATCAGTACAAGGAACTGCATACAACAGAATTAATCTGTTTGATGAACTTGGCAAAATTTGTTGCGGAGATGTTGTCTCCATTCTCCTTTGCTTTAGAGATGCTTTTATTGCCATCTCTGTAAGGCGAATGCCATACTCTGCTATTTTTGTTATTATATTGCTGCATCCCTATACAGCGATTCAGCTCTATTCTGCATCCTTGAATGAAATAAATAATGTGCTACTAGTTATCCATTCGGATATGCAACAAATGATTAAATCAACTGATTGAAGTATTTGTGTAGATTTTTACAATTGAAGGCAAAACAAAATGTATTAATTAGCACACAACTAAAAAACCATTAGCCTAGACAAATTTAATATAGCATAGACAATTTCTCATATAGTCTCCCAAAATCATCATAACAGATTGAAAAAATGCTCCTGCTAATGCATCAGAATCATACATCTATTACATGTAGCCAGCTTGCAAATCTCGTTGCTGAAATACCACATGTCAAACATAAACCAACAAAAAAAATGCAAAAAATGGATCTTAGGCTTTTGCACATCTTTCTTCAACAATCATTTAGCCAGTGCCACTTCTTCTTATACATCTTAATCTTTCATTAGTTCTTGCAGCTCCATCTCATTAAAATTTTGAGATTAAAAAACAGTTCATGGTGCCTGCTATGGTTTCAAACTTAGACATACAAATAATAATGTTACACAACTAATGTAGCCTTTTATTTTGGTGCTAAACAATTTGATGCTGCACAATTCATGGTGCATGCCATGGTTTTAAACTTAGACATACAAATGATAATGTTACCTTTTATTTAATGTTACACAATGAATGTATCTTTTTATCTTAATTCATATAGCCTTTTATTTTGATGCTAAACAGGTAATTGAACTGTGCTACTTGACCAGAAAGAGAAAGATGAAGGTCAGTGAGGTTGAAGACTAAAAGTATGAATTTATATATATACATATTTTTTTTAATCTCTATGTTCAGTAAAATACCTGAAAATCATTTGGATTCTTTACACAAAATACAATTTTATTAACAGTCAAATATCTTTCTTTGTATGACTGTAAAAGAAAACGAGAAAAGTAATCTATTTAAATTATAATAGAAAATAAATAGAAAAACCATAATTAAATGTAAATAATGAAGTTCAAAATTGTAATCCAATAAATTTGAAATCTTAAGTCAGGTTTGCCTCAAGCTTCAGTCTATGATAACAAGCAAGAACCGAAAGCAATTAAAGACTTCGGTTACATGAAAGTAATGGCGTAACCTAAAGACTTTGGTGGACAAATGAATTCATTCTGCAACTTGTTTACAGAGTATAAACATGAAAGTTATTCTTACTCTTGCCAGTGCGGTGCATAAATGCGCAATTATGCGCTTATGCTCAGCAGTGCACTGCTGCGCTGCTGCCTAGCTATAGTGCAGATGCACTGAACAGGGCACAAATGCATTGCTGCGCAGCAATGCAGAAGCACTGAACAGTGCACAAACGATAATTGTAGCATGATATGGTCAAATTGTCAGTCTAGTTTTGCATGACATAGCAGAAAAGACAAGGTCTTCTAGATTTTCACCTATGATATTACTCAATAGTTGTTTACTTTTCCTTGATCATTTCAACTTCTAAAAATTCAGCTCTTAAACTTGTATATTATTATTTGTAGTTATAAGAATAACTAGTATATTATGCAGTCACAATCTAACCGTGTTTTAAATTCTAGATAACATGTGAATAACACAGTTTTTGTCAATAATTAATCAGCAAGCACTATCAATAATTACCGGACATTGTTAAGTGTAACTTTATAAATAAGTTCGTGTCCCCAAAAGAGGGAGAGAAAAAACCTACTACCTTGGAGCAATTATACCGCCAAAACAAATGGTTTTGGATATCAGAAGAAGAAAGGGGACTTGATCAAAGATTTGGTCACACCTCCATAAGCTCTGGGTTCACCATTTATTACAACCTATACATGCATAACTGATGTAATAGAAAAAAAGAATAACATGTGTATAAAATTCAAATGGTTGGCTTATAGAAGACTAATATTGTGATCACCTCCATATGAGCTTCCATGTATTGCACCTGCAAAACATGATGTAAACTCATAAGCTATAGCTTTTGCGCATCTGTATTATGCCTGGCAACTGAACTGGGCACAGTGCTCAATTGTTGCAACTGAGCACTGCTCAGTTGCAAATGCAACTGAACTGAGCACTACCTAGTAGCATTTGCAATTGGAAACAATGCTCAGTTGTTGCAACTTAGCATTGTTCTCAGTGTACTGGGTTTTTAATATTAGGTCTCAGCGCTTTGTAAAACAAATATTCCTCCGTCATGACACAAATTATTATAGAACTGTCCGTTCCTAGAGTATAATGCAACATGTTTAGCGTGAACACTACTATCAACTTTACATATTTTGAACGATAATTTATATAAAATCAAGACCCAAATTTATATTAAATAATGCATGTAGCAAAATCGATGCAAATTGGGTTTGCAAACTCAATTCGCAAATGCTAATTGAGTTTGATTAACATGTATTTTGCATACTAAGTTTGCGAATTCATAAATACAAAAAAAAAATTACAACGTGAGTTGTAACTCAGTCTTTAACCTTTTGATTTTGAAGGTATATGTTTTTATCAAGTGTTTATATTAAATGCAGGAACTTAAAGAATGACGCTTTGGATTGTTGTATTGGACGTTGAAGAATATTCAAAACCATTAGAGTTTGGAGTGGATGATCAGGAATGGTTAGGTTAACCGTAATTTAAACTTTAAGTGTATTCTGAAGAAGAAAAAATTGAAGCTTATGTTGTAATAATATCTGAACATATGACATTGTGGTATTTTAGATATGTAAAGAATTGTTTATGATATATTATACTACATTTGCAGAGCGTTTAAACTTTGCATTGAATATGTATGATGAATTATTTGTGATATGGAAATCATTATTTGCAGAGTCTTTATATGTAAACATTGCGTTTAAGTTATATATATATATATATATATATATATATATATATGTTACTAAATAATCATTTTCCAACACTTATAAGCGTTAGCGTATATTTCTGTACCAACACTTATAAGTGTTATTGTATATTTCATTACCAACACTTATAAGTGTTACCGTATATTTCTGTACCAACACTTATAAGCGTTACCGTATATTTCGTTACAAACACTTATAAGCGTTACCGTATATTTAGGTACCAACACTTATAAGTGTTGGTAATACATATGTTTGTAACACTTATAAATGTTACAAATTTGGCCGCTCCATTCCTCACAGTCCATTAGTAACACTTAAAAAGTGTTACTGAAATTATTTGTAACACTTATAAATGTTAGAATTTGCCTGTTTTGGCGTAGTGTTTGAAGTGATTATGGGTTTGAGTCATCTCATATAAGTCCACTCTTCTCGCTTACTGTACTCTCCAAAACTAATCGATGAATTCCTAGTTAACTAAATTTTGGTTCTCTAAGAAGTAAGCAAAAGCTAAAGACATTTCGTAATAATACCCACCTCTCAGGATTCTCATTGGTATGAAATTGCAAAGCCTTTCGATAACTTCTTAAGTCAATATTAAGTCAGTTCAATAATCGACTAATCGGTTGTCTAGTCAAAACAATTGCTTATATAAATCAATATTTGTATGCTTAACTCGTTTTCGACATTCCAACTTAACTATTCCTTGTCCAAGAGTGAAGCTAAGTAAATTAGAGCAATAGTTTCATCAAAGCCTTGTCTAGACACTTCATTCTTGAATCTCACAAATAGGTAAGTCTACCTCCTTGACTTTTAGTGTTTAGTATTAATGATTTCCATAAACAAGAAAGAAATCAACACGGTTAACATGTTTTTGACTTTCTATTCCAAAGAGGAAAGTCGGTAGTTTAGAATTCTATTGCTCCATCCACACTTGAACATCAATCTTAACTTTCACAAATAGATAAGCCTTGCTTCGTTGGCTTTTACTGTTAATGTAATGATCTTAAATTTTGAACAATTTAATTTGTAAATATTTAATTTATTTTAAATATTTAAATGATAATTTGACTTAAATTTCAAATTTTCAGAATGAATTGGTGATTAAAATTTAGAATTTAATCTATTTAAAAGTTGAATAGAAATTTAAATTTTGACTTTGAAGTTGAAATTTAATATTGAACTTATATTTTAAATTTGGATTAATGATTTAGAAAAATAATTTGGATTTAAAATATGAAAATAAATAAAAAAATATATAATATATATATATAATAAAATAAATAAAGAATATATACTAGTTAAGATTTTTTACAACATAATTTTAACAAAAACTAATTAAATTTAAAAGAGAAAATAAAATAAAATAAAATAAAATAAAAATAATAAAAAAAAAAATAAGTAAACATTACCTTACTTTGAGCATTCCTCCATACCCATGATACATGCCGTGTTCCATGCCTTTCATCACGTAATTGCACGTCGTCCCCTATTCTTTTATACCCGACCAAACCCCTTTACCTTTCTTATTCAAACCCTAAACAAAATAAAAAGAAAATGAAAAAAATGGCGGCCGTGTAATCGTCTTCGTCTTCGTCCTTGGATACAAATTAGGGATTTGTGAATTTGGGGCTTCAAGCCGAGTTCGATTCTTCGTTCGTCTTCAATTCAAAATCTAGGGCTTCGGCTTCATTCTTGCTTCAAATCTCTTGCGTGCTCTTCATTCATTTGCAAGGGTGAGTCTTTTGGCTCACGATTTATTTTAATGCAAGTATTTAAATTTGTTTGAATTTGAATCTTGGTTGCATGCTATGATTTGGGGGTTATTTGTTATCATTGGCTCGGTTACTTGAATCTGAACTATTTGGGGCTAATTACGGTCTCTTGCTCGATTTGCTTGAATTTTTAAACTGTTGAGAACAGATTTTACCCAAAACTTGTTTTTTTTATTTAAAAAAAACAAATGCTATTTGGTTTTGTTTTTTTTTTCTGATGAAAACAGATGCTATAAGATTTTGTTTTTTTACTGATGAGAACAGATACTACAATTTTGTTTTTTTTAAAACAGTTTATGATTGATGAAATCTGTTATATGTAGTATATATTGTTTGCTTGAGTTTGAATGTAAATGTGTGCATATATCTGGGTATTCTCTGCTTCAATTAAATGCGAGTAAACCTTTATTTATTTTTAGAATTCAAACTGTAGTATCATTTTTATTATGTTGGTGAGTAAGTTTCTTACCTTTAAAAAAAAAACAGCTTTCTTTAGAAATCAAAAGCAAACATAAATGAAAGAACTTATGTCTCTTTATTTACAGAAATCAAACTGTTTGAATAACACTGTTCTGTTTTGTTTAAGAAATAATCTGAATAAAACCACACATGCATAAAAGCTTAAGATATCTGTGTATGGATAGAGATAAGAATGTTGTGATGATTTTATGTTAATAATTGTTCTGAATACACATATGAATATGTTTTGATTTTCCTGTAGCTGCAAATACAACTTGTTTGTAAACTAAGGTAACCTTTAATAGGAAATACCTTAATTCTTGAATTGTTTCAGTTAACAATGATTGTGTAAGTAAATATGTTAGTACAAATTTAGGTTCTGGAAACCATGAATTAGTTAAAATTAGATGAAAATCTAAAACTGTTGCCTCTGACATAAATATTAACAGTGAGTATTTTTAATTAAGATCAGGATACTAACATCCTTAATTATTTTATTCAAGATTTTAATATTTATGCATGTTAAAAATCAGGAAGCATAAACCAAATTTCACTTTTTAAATAAACTGTGTTGATCACTTAGCTGTTTCACTGGTACCTTTCATTTTGAACTGTCCACTGCAGTCTCCTCATTTATGCATTTAGACTTGACCGTTGTACTTGTAGTTGCATTTCATGTTGTTGCCCTCATTTGTAGTCTGCACCACCATATGCTTTTGTAGCCTGATCTTTGTTGAACATGTGTTTTGCTATACTGTTCACTTGAGTTTGAATTTGCTGTCTCATTTTGAAACAGTGCAGTCCCTTTGTTTTGAGATATATGCATGTTGACTAGTTCACTTGCTCATATATGTTGATAAACTGATGCATTTCTTATGGTCTATTTGTTTGTTGTTATGAGCTTAATGAGTTGTGCTCATTTGGTCTGCACTCTGTAAACTTTGAGTTGTATTTGTGAACTTTTTGTTGCTTCGTGTCTTTGGGCATTTCTGAGCCTCTGTCTTGTTTTCCTGCTTTCGACACAATTATTTCTTTCCTTTTCTTATTCCACCTTCTGCTCCTCTTCCATGTTTTTTTTAAATACATACTGAAAGTGCAAAACACAAAACTTGAAGTCCAAACCAAACTGGTTCCAAGAATTTAAAACAATATCCCCAAAAGGGTCTGTGCTAGCATGCACGAAGTAATTTTATGTTTCTACAGGCAAATTATTATTGCCTCATTTTATAGACTTAACAAATAACTGAAAGATGTAACACAATTTTAGTCAGAACCAACAGTTGCAGGAGCACTGCTGCCTTGCCATATTAATTTTTATATGTTCATCTCCAATGATTTCATTTTGTGATTTAAGTGGCATTCCATCTGCTAATATTTGATGTTTCATGACACTGTTAACTCAGCAGCGAAATTTCCAGTGTTAATGCATGTAGTTGCATTTATTTGTTTTATGGATATTTGCATTTATTTGCACCAAAAACTGCATATTTTCCGAAAATACTTCTATATGTGTTTCCAGAAGCCACTTGTTGCCTCTGTTACCTCTGTGGCCTCTGTTGCCTGTGTTACTTCTGTGTTACCCCTATGTTGCCTCGGGTTTGCCTCTGTGTTGCCTCGGGTTTGCCTCTGTGTTGCCTCGGGTTTGCCTCTGTGTTGCCTCGGGTTTGCCTTTGTGCTACTGTGTTGATCACTGAGTTGTTTCACTGTACTTGCTTCACTACCTGTGCACGATCCGTGTGCATTTTTGCTGCTGCTGCATGTTGTTTGTTTACTGTTTTGTTCAAATTGGCACTGGTTTTGCCTTGAGCATTTTCATTTCAGTGATTTGTCTGATTTGCGCTCGCACGCGTGTCGGCGAGGCAGTGCACATGTGTGCAAAGTACATGTGTGTACTGCAGCCACACGAGATCGACAGATTTAAAAAAAAAAATTAAAGTTGTTAATATGAAAATCCATAATAGATTTTGAATTGATTCATGTGATCCATTTTATTCAGTTCATTTCAAATTTATTTACTTGAGTTAAGATTAATCCTGACTCGAGTGTTTTTGTGTTTTGCAATTAACGCTCGGGTCAGACCGAGTATTTTTACAGCTTGAAGATTTTCAGGCCGCGGAGTTAGAGAGAGGGGGATTAAAGCACTCTACTAAAGTTTTCAGTAAAAATTTTCTTGTATTTAATAAAAGATATATTCCGCTGTATAAAGATTTATGCATTGTAAAAACTCTGATATATGTATGTAAGAAAAATTCAATTATGAATAATATTATGATTATTCTGTGATTCTGTGGCTGATTCTGTTTAAACTTTATAAACTGACTAACAATTCGTCATTTTGAACGTTTCTAGTTAGTTTAATTACCGACTAGAGGCGGTCAGAGCGGCGGGTCGTTACAAAAGTGGTATCAGAGCTTTGGTTTATTCAAAGCTCAGTTTATGATGTTTAATACGAATAGTTACTAGAACCACTATAAAGAAAGTGCTTTTCAAATTTAAAGAAGTATAAAATTGTTTTCTTTAAAATAAAAGGTATTTTGAAAGTTAAAATTATTTTGAAATTCCCCTCTCTAAAATGTGAGTTTGCGATAGTTTATATTCGGTGAGGTCTCGTTAGACTTGAGTTTCAATCGTTCAGAAACTCATTATCGAATTATTGAGATTTATGAAAAATGAAATATGAGTAAAGTGAACTAATAAATTAGTAAATTGGTTTAAATCGGTTTAAATCGAATAACTTGAATATTTCGAGTAATAATTGTGAAATAAATTGATATGTTAATTTGGTTATAATCAAGTGGATTATTGAACTATAACTTGGAAATTTGATTCTAAATTCTTTTGAGGAATTGTTTTCAAATGTGAAGAACGAATTGGTAAATGAATGGATTATAAGTATTTAACTTATAATATGAACTTTTGGGTATATAACTGAGTTATATAAATTGAATTGAATAGAATTAATAAGAAGATTTATAAATTGAAGTTTTATAAATAGGAAAAGAATTTATGAAGATTGTTTATAAATTCAAAATCAATTGAATTTGATAAGTAAATTGTTATAGCTTATTAAAGGAGATATATCCACGATTTTGGACAGTGGGTAATCCTTTAAAAATAAAAATAAGTTATAGAAATGATGAAATTGGTTGACAAAGTATATTCACGATTTTGGACAGTGAATATATTAGTGAATAAAACAGATATGTTTTAGGGAAGTGATATTATGGAATGAAATTTAATTGTTGATTTAACTGTATGAATCAAACTACTTTGATGTGAAGTTTATATTTTAAGTTTAAAACTATTGTCTAAAATAGTAAATGTGGAGATATGAATTTAATGGAGCTAAATTGATGAACAATTTACTAAAGAACTAGTTGACTATTTTTGAAATAGGAAGCAAATACAAAGTTCAAATAGAATTTAAATTTTGAATTTGAAATTGTCAACATGATAGTCCATTATAGGTTTAATAAATTCAGTGATGAATTTGAAATTAAACGTGCGGAAAAAAAATTAAATTAAGTGAAAAACTTAATATTGAAAAGTTTGAAATCGGTTTAAAACCAATATTGTGAAAAGTATGAGGAATTCAAACTATGAATTAAGTGAAGTTGAAAAAGTTAATAGTTTTAAAAGAGTTTTAAAATGAATTAACTATCGAATACATAGATTTCAACACACATTGTTGAAATAGACGTTTTTCGAGAAATTAAGGAAATGGTGGACTATAACTCTGTTGTTATAGTAAATGGTTTCCGGAAGGAAATGTTATTTATAGTATTGGGATTTATATATTTATCTTAAATCCGAATCCCTATACTAGTGATTTTGAGTTGTCGTAACGATGTTTTACGTAACATTCGTTTTAACTCAAATAAATGTGATTAAAAGAATGATTTCCTTAAAGAATGGAATATATACTTAATTTTGATTCAAGTATATTGAATATTTTCAAAGTGTTGAAAATGAAAGAATTTGTGAATTACTTATTTTTGAATAAGTATGGAAATATTTTCCAATGTGAAATGAAAGGTTTGAAATTTTATCTTTTAAAGATAAATTGAGAAATGAATATTTGAAATTTGTTTCAAATGGCTAAGTGTGAAAATTATATATCTTGCTAAAGATATTATTTTGAGAAATGTGAACGATTAGTTCAATTTGGAAATTTTTCAAAGATTGAATCTAGAGTTAAATTGAGTTTAACTTTGACACCAAAAACAATATAAGTTCAGCTTTGAATTTTGGATAGTCGATTGGGATTGTATGTCTAATATTGTGAATTGATGACATATCATTTGATCTCTATTAAATATATATCTGTGGTGGCGGAGAATTTATTCTTTTAGCTTAACACCCTTCTCTGAGACGTACGAGCTTAGAGGTTATATATCGATAGACATCAATTATATGTTGAGAATTGACGATGTAACGTGAAATCCAAATCGAATGTGAAATCGATAATGAATTGGATTGTGAATGTGAATTAGGTTAGAGATAACCTTAAATTTTCAAATCGATTGAGAGGAAAATTTTAAACGTGATGGAAAATTTTGAATCCTCTATTTGTTGTGAATGTGAAATGAGTTTTCGTAACTTATATATGTGAATATAATCGAAAACTAATCAGTTTAGAAAGTCATTATTATGGAAATCCGGTGTAGGGTTACATAGATATGATAAGTACGAAATGTGAATGAAGTACTATATGTATATGACATATGTTTTCTAAAAACTGAGGATATGGAAATGTACCTTCCAATTTATTATGTGTGAAGGTGATTGGAACTCGGTGGAGTGTCCATTGTAGATCGTAGCTACGTAGAATTCCCTTAGTGGAATGTCCAATGGGACTGATTTGATATCCCATTGTGTTGGGATTATGTGATATCCCATTGTGTTGGGATTATGTGATTGATGCTGGCGTAATTCGAGGGGTGTGATACCTAAAGTTACAAGCGATTCCATTGAGATAGTGGCGCAACCGCCGAGTAAACTGCGATCTGGGAACCGAAGCGTAATTCGAGGGGCGTGATGCCTAAGGCTACGAGCGATTCTACTGAGATAGTAGCGTAACCGCCGTGTGGACCGCGATCTAAGGCGACAACCTTGGCGAAATTCAGGAGTGATGAGAAATCTAAGTTACAAGCGATTCTACTGAGATAGTAGCGGAACCGCCGGGTGACTGTGATCCATGGGGGAACGGACTTTCCATATCCATTTTTAAAAGAATTTTTAAAAGATTTTTAAGTATTTTCACTGGGAGTTGAAGCAAGTATATTTAGTACTTGGAGATTTTTAGTCTTGCGCCTGGCCAGCGTATGCCTAAAGTCTGTGAGAACGACGATGAACTTGTTAAACTTTGAGTTATCAAGTATTTTCAAAACTTTGAATAGAAAATCAATAATCTGAAATTAGAATTACATGATTCTAACTTAATGAATTAAGGAAGAAGATCTTTTTAAATATCTTGAAAATCCACAGTTTTGGATAAGCTATATTATGCAAATATTTAGCATAAAAGATTTCAAGTTTAAAAATCTGAGTTTTGTAAGTCAAAAATTTGATAAAAGACTTTTGTGTCTTGATTATTGAAATCGATGAACAAAACTAGTGAAATGAAATAAATGGAATGAATCCTATATTTATTTATGAGTTTGAAACTGAGTGAAATTATGTAGGATATAAATATCGGTGAGATTTTAGCAATCGTTTTCCTAACTTATAATTTCGGGACGAAATTCTTTTAAGTAGGGGAGACTGTAATGATCTTAAATTTTGAACAATTTAATTTGTAAATATTTAATTTATTTTAAATATTTAAATGATAATTTGACTTAAATTTCAAATTTTCAGAATGAATTGGTGATTAAAATTTAGAATTTAATCTATTTAAAAGTTGAATAGAAATTTAAATTTTGACTTTGAAGTTGAAATTTAATATTGAACTTATATTTTAAATTTGGATTAATGATTTAGAAAAATAATTTGGATTTAAAATATGAAAATAAATAAAAAAATATATAATATATATATATAATAAAATAAATAAAGAATATATACTAGTTAAGATTTTTTTCAACATAATTTTAACAAAAACTAATTAAATTTAAAAGAGAAAATAAAATAAAAAAAAAATAATAATAATAATAAATAAAAAAATAAGTAAACATTACCTTACTTTGAGCATTCCTCCATACCCATGATACATGCCGTGTTCCATGCCTTTCATCACGTAATTGCACGTCGTCCCCTATTCTTTTATACCCGACCAAACCCCTTTACCTTTCTTATTCAAACCCTAAACAAAATAAAAAGAAAATGAAAAAAATGGCGGCCGTGTAATCGTCTTCGTCTTCGTCCTTGGATACAAATTAGGGATTTGTGAATTTGGGGCTTCAAGCCGAGTTCGATTCTTCGTTCGTCTTCAATTCAAAATCTAGGGCTTCGGCTTCATTCTTGCTTCAAATCTCTTGCGTGCTCTTCATTCATTTGCAAGGGTGAGTCTTTTGGCTCACGATTTATTTTAATGCAAGTATTTAAATTTGTTTGAATTTGAATCTTGGTTGCATGCTATGATTTGGGGGTTATTTGTTATCATTGGCTCGGTTACTTGAATCTGAACTATTTGGGGCTAATTACGGTCTCTTGCTCGATTTGCTTGAATTTTTAAACTGTTGAGAACAGATTTTACCCAAAACTTGTTTTTTTTATTTAAAAAAAACAAATGCTATTTGGTTTTGTTTTTTTTTTCTGAGAAAACAGATGCTATAAGATTTTGTTTTTTTACTGATGAGAACAGATACTACAATTTTGTTTTTTTTAAAACAGTTTATGATTGATGAAATCTGTTATATGTAGTATATATTGTTTGCTTGAGTTTGAATGTAAATGTGTGCATATATCTGGGTATTCTCTGCTTCAATTAAATGCGAGTAAACCTTTATTTATTTTTAGAATTCAAACTGTAGTATCATTTTTATTATGTTGGTGAGTAAGTTTCTTACCTTTAAAAAAAAAACAGCTTTCTTTAGAAATCAAAAGCAAACATAAATGAAAGAACTTATGTCTCTTTATTTACAGAAATCAAACTGTTTGAATAACACTGTTCTGTTTTGTTTAAGAAATAATCTGAATAAAACCACACATGCATAAAAGCTTAAGATATCTGTGTATGGATAGAGATAAGAATGTTGTGATGATTTTATGTTAATAATTGTTCTGAATACACATATGAATATGTTTTGATTTTCCTGTAGCTGCAAATACAACTTGTTTGTAAACTAAGGTAACCTTTAATAGGAAATACCTTAATTCTTGAATTGTTTCAGTTAACAATGATTGTGTAAGTAAATATGTTAGTACAAATTTAGGTTCTGGAAACCATGAATTAGTTAAAATTAGATGAAAATCTAAAACTGTTGCCTCTGACATAAATATTAACAGTGAGTATTTTTAATTAAGATCAGGATACTAACATCCTTAATTATTTTATTCAAGATTTTAATATTTATGCATGTTAAAAATCAGGAAGCATAAACCAAATTTCACTTTTTAAATAAACTGTGTTGATCACTTAGCTGTTTCACTGGTACCTTTCATTTTGAACTGTCCACTGCAGTCTCCTCATTTATGCATTTAGACTTGACCGTTGTACTTGTAGTTGCATTTCATGTTGTTGCCCTCATTTGTAGTCTGCACCACCATATGCTTTTGTAGCCTGATCTTTGTTGAACATGTGTTTTGCTATACTGTTCACTTGAGTTTGAATTTGCTGTCTCATTTTGAAACAGTGCAGTCCCTTTGTTTTGAGATATATGCATGTTGACTAGTTCACTTGCTCATATATGTTGATAAACTGATGCATTTCTTATGGTCTATTTGTTTGTTGTTATGAGCTTAATGAGTTGTGCTCATTTGGTCTGCACTCTGTAAACTTTGAGTTGTATTTGTGAACTTTTTGTTGCTTCGTGTCTTTGGGCATTTCTGAGCCTCTGTCTTGTTTTCCTGCTTTCGACACAATTATTTCTTTCCTTTTCTTATTCCACCTTCTGCTCCTCTTCCATGTTTTTTTTAAATACATACTGAAAGTGCAAAACACAAAACTTGAAGTCCAAACCAAACTGGTTCCAAGAATTTAAAACAATATCCCCAAAAGGGTCTGTGCTAGCATGCACGAAGTAATTTTTATGTTTCTACAGGCAAATTATTATTGCCTCATTTTATAGACTTAACAAATAACTGAAAGATGTAACACAATTTTAGTCAGAACCAACAGTTGCAGGAGCACTGCTGCCTTGCCATATTAATTTTTATATGTTCATCTCCAATGATTTCATTTTGTGATTTAAGTGGCATTCCATCTGCTAATATTTGATGTTTCATGACACTGTTAACTCAGCAGCGAAATTTCCAGTGTTAATGCATGTAGTTGCATTTATTTGTTTTATGGATATTTGCATTTATTTGCACCAAAAACTGCATATTTTCCGAAAATACTTCTATATGTGTTTCCAGAAGCCACTTGTTGCCTCTGTTACCTCTGTGGCCTCTGTTGCCTGTGTTACTTCTGTGTTACCCCTATGTTGCCTCGGGTTTGCCTCTGTGTTGCCTCGGGTTTGCCTCTGTGTTGCCTTGGGTTTGCCTCTGTGTTGCCTCGGGTTTGCCTTTGTGCTACTGTGTTGATCACTGAGTTGTTTCACTGTACTTGCTTCACTACCTGTGCACGATCCGTGTGCATTTTTGCTGCTGCTGCATGTTGTTTGTTTACTGTTTTGTTCAAATTGGCACTGGTTTTGCCTTGAGCATTTTCATTTCAGTGATTTGTCTGATTTGCGCTCGCACGCGTGTCGGCGAGGCAGTGCACATGTGTGCAAAGTACATGTGTGTACTGCAGCCACACGAGATCGACAGATTTAAAAAAAAAAAATTAAAGTTGTTAATATGAAAATCCATAATAGATTTTGAATTGATTCATGTGATCCATTTTATTCAGTTCATTTCAAATTTATTTACTTGAGTTAAGATTAATCCTGACTCGAGTGTTTTTGTGTTTTGCAATTAACGCTCGGGTCAGACCGAGTATTTTTACAGCTTGAAGATTTTCAGGCCGCGGAGTTAGAGAGAGGGGGATTAAAGCACTCTACTAAAGTTTTCAGTAAAATTTTTCTTGTATTTAATAAAAGATATATTCCGCTGTATAAAGATTTATGCATTGTAAAAACTCTGATATATGTATGTAAGAAAAATTCAATTATGAATAATATTATGATTATTCTGTGATTCTGTGGCTGATTCTGTTTAAACTTTATAAACTGACTAACAATTCGTCATTTTGAACGTTTCTAGTTGGTTTAATTACCGACTAGAGGCGGTCAGAGCGGCGGGTCGTTACAATAAGCATAGTTAGTTACTTTTCAAACAAGTAATCAAAAAATTAACCCTTTGGCCATTAAATAATTCTAACCTATTTCTGAACCTCTTTTATACTTTTAAAACCCTTTTTATAATGATATATATGTACAGTAATATTTTTACCAAAACTTAATATTTGAATAAACAAGTCAAATATATTTTATTACATAAGATATAAAATAGTTAACGTATTATCTAAAAGCTATATATGCTTAAAAATTATTTTAAAATCCTTTATAACACTTATAATAGGTTTTAAAATGTTTTCTTAAAATATTACTTGAAAATAACAATTTCATAATTTCCTTACAAAGTTGAAAAAACAAGTTTTTATTATAAAATCCTCCGCATTAAAAAGTTACAACTAATTCTTAAAAATTCATAAATATCTCAAACCACTTTGGAAATACTCTAATATGATTTAGTAAACACTTGTAAAATGAAACAAAATACTTAAATTTCATAGCCAAGGCAATTTCAAACTGCATCTACAGGGACTATGGCTATAAGTACACTTTCAAAGCTGAGTTTGATCTAAACCAAAGTCCATCTGTAACCTATGTGCTTTGTTCCAAGGTATTTTCACAAGTCACACAAGTCCTTTCAAGTCATTTTCAATTCCATAGACATGGATCATTTATACATCTTGTTTTAAAAACAAGAATCAAACCAATGCCTTCAACAATGTCAATAACAATTCGACAACTTAAACACAATCAAAACACAAATATATATGTTATATTTTCCATTCAAAGAGGTGTGTAAACTCACCTTTAACCTCACAAACAACCAAGATCCAAACCTTAGTTCAAACCCCACCTTCCAATCACCTTCTTCTTCCTTCCTTCCTTGCTTTGCCTTGCTTTTTCCCTCCTCCTCTATCAATATTACTCATGACCAAATGGGATAGGGTAAGTGTGGATTTTCTTCTTCAACTTCTAATTAGGTGGAAGGTTTTGTAATATTCCATCAATGGTTCACTTCAAACTTGATATGATTTAATATTTGCAAAAAAATTCCTTTAGAACATAAGAGAAGAAGAAGACATGTAAGTAGCTTGTTTTAAGCTTTGTGAATCTGTGAGTATAACTCTATGGTATGCCTCTTCTTATATAGACATAAGAATAGTGCTCTTTAAGCTTGAATTTAACCCTCCATCATGCTATGGAAGACAAACCTCCCATCACTTCTCATTTACATCAATTCTCCTTTATGCTAATTACCATTGTACCCCTCTCGCGATAATATCTCTTATCCTAATGGAAGCTTCTAGAGTGTTCCATGTTTCATGAAGAGGTGTGTGTTAATTGGTTTCTAATGTCTTCATTTGATCATTAGACAAGTGCATAAGATCTCAAACAACTTATATCAATTGAAATCTATTTATCGATAAACCAATTTTCAGTCACATTATCGATTTTCTATCGAAGAATACGTTTATGTAAAACAATTCCTTATCATTATTCATTAATGAAATGATGTATAATAAGGTTATCATATTCATGAAACTTAAATATTCCATAACGTTATTATATTCGAAGACGAAGTGTTTTAATTTTCGGATTGCTATGGTTTACAAAAGTAAATGGTTCGACAAGATATTGATTTGGCCGAAAATTATTTTGTCGATAAATGGTTTTTTAATCAATAGAAGTTGATCAAACTTGTTGTTCTTATGTGATTTACTAATGTTTCATTAATTATCAACTAAAAATAATTTTCTAATAAAGGGTTCTAGAAGGTTTTAGAAGATATTTATGGAGGAGGGGTAGTTTGAGAATTTACTAAGGAAGGAGCAGATATTTTGTAAAGAAGGATAAGGTGTGAAGTTGTGCACATGGGGGGGTGTTTTAGCCAGCCGCTTAAGGGCATTTTGGAGGTCATTTTTCCTTAGCTAAACTCTACAAACATATCTTTTTTGGTTAATAACTTCTTTGACTTAGTTTTGTGGAAAATGATTAAGTATTTCCACCTCTTTTCTTTGCTTCAATCTTCATTTCCTTAAGCAAATCAATTCCAATCCTCCTGAAATTTCAATCATGGCTATGAAGACCAAAGTTGAAGAAAAAGGAGAAAAAGTGTGCAACCACCTATGTCAATAGCATCTTGAAGGTATAGGAGGCATGGGATTGACTTATGAAGGCAAAAGGTGGAAGCTTTGGCTTATAGGTAATGGTAAGTGGTTCTGTTGTTCTAGTGCTTATGCTTGGTTGTTAACAAGCTGATACGGTGAGTTATCTCACTACCTTGTATGCATATATTGTGTATATATGGTGTGTAAAAATATAAAGTTAAGTAATTTGATTACTAATGCAAGTTATAACTTTTGGACACCTCTTGCTTTTGGAAGCAATTGACAACTTTATATTCTATATATTCACTACTATCACCTACTTAAATATGTATCATGGCCTAGACTTTGTGTTTACATGTTTGGATAGCTTGTGTGTTGAATTGAAGTGTGTTTGAAGTGTTTTTATTGGCGGTGGTCGCTATAAGCGCACTTTGAAATCCCTTGCTTTAAGCTCGTTTAAATTGATGATATGTTAGTATATTATGACATAATATATGTTATTTGTTCTCCATAGATATTTTTTGTGTGGAACAATAAGGAATTAGTTTGGAATGCTGTATAATTTGTGTAACAAAGTTATGAAAGTTAGAGACGAAATAGTAGTTATAGATGCACTTTGAAAATGCCATGAGTCGATGATTTTAAGTTAATTTTGAAAGACATTCTTAGGAGTTTCTTTACTATTTTAGTAATAAATTTATGTCTAACTCTTATTGTAAAATTTTCTAACTTTAAAACATTTCACAACTGGTTGAATGAAGTTAAAATAGTTAGAAGCAAAATAGTGTAATAAACACATTTTGAAAAATAACTTATTTTCGGGATTATTATTATATTTTAAAAGATATCTTTAGCGGTTTCTTTTCATGGGTTCTAAGTAGTCCAAGTACACTACTTACTATAGAAAAATTGGATCTTAAATCATTTATTAAGTGGTAAATACTGACTAAAAAGTTCATGCTTTTTATATGTAATTCTCTATCTAGGATTTTCTACAGCACTCATAACTGTTATCTTTGGTCTATAGCACCATTCTGAGTTTGTTGCAATATTTTGTTTTAATGTAATATTTTAGCTAGGTTGTCATGTTTTAAATAGTTTATGAGCTATTATCATTGTGAAATCTTTTTAGGAAAGTCTAATTACATGAATTAAAGTATAAAAAAGATTAGAAATTTAAATACATTTTTAAAAATTAAAAACCAATAATTAAAGAAAAATATTTTCTTTACTGCATTTATAAAATAAGGGTTTTTAATAAATTATAAATTTTACTATTAAGTAATATTTTGTATAGGTATTTAAAACCCATTTATAAGTATTTTTTAAATTTAAGTTTGAAAAAGTTAAGTATTTTATAAAATAATGGTGGTTTTGATTGTAGCACTTTGTTATAACAAATGGGTTTGAAAAGTTAATCAGAAGTACATTATCTTGTTAATAAACATACTTATCTTTAAAGGAATATTTTAAAGAAAATACTAAGTGTAATATGGTTTTGGGTTTATAGTAACAACGTTTTTAATAACATTTGTTTTTAACCCAACAAAATATACTTTTGGAATATATTTAGATTTTTAAGAGAATGTTTTAAAGATAATGTTAAGTATAAAATGGTTTGGATTTATAGTAACAATATTTTAATAGATTTTTTTAACTCATTTAATTATACTTTTGAAAATATGAAATCATATTTAATATTCATGAATATTCTTATACCATTTGGGGCAAGAATATGAATACATTTCCAAGTATTAAAAAGGAAAAAATGAATAGTAATAGAGTAGAAATGAATGTTGAAATACTAATATACATGTATATATCTTTTGTATATAAGCATTTAAAATATATATGCAGGTATTTACAAAGAAGTTTTAATTAGTAAAAGAATTAATTAAATAAAAAAGGGACTAGAAGTCGCTTATATGATTTAATCGTGCTTTGTGTGCCCAAATCGTGCTTTGTGTGACTAAATTGTGCTTTATGTGTTAACTTGTTAATGGAAATACTTTATCCTTTAATTAGCACTAAAAGTCAACAAAGTAGATTTATTTTATATGTGATAATTAAGAATGATGTTCGACTAGGGTTTAGAAGTAACAGTGCTCTGACCTACCACATCACTCTTGAATGAGGGATATCATAAGTTGAAAAAGTCAGAAACATGATAAGTATATGAGACTTGGTTTCCATATCGCCGATTTAGTTTTGAAAAGTTCAGGGTCGGATAAGTGTATTACTTACCGAAAACCACTTCAAAATATATATACGTGTTTTATGTTTAGGAAGGGTTGTGGAGTGGAATTCTATAGAGTTAAACTATTTATCCTAAAGCTAAGTCTAAGGAAGAGGTCAAAATTAGCATTCGTTGGATGGCTTATGCGAGATCCATGGAGAGATTTATGAACTGTTCAAGATTTTGGAATCCAAAGAGAGGTACGAGATCTCTTCAAGTGATGAAGACTTATGTGCTGAGATACTGAACAGGATTTCACCATCGGTAATGATAGAAAACAGAGTAGGATGTATAGCCTAGGGTTTAGCTAACCCATGAGGATACATCAACTCCAAATATCTAAAGATGCTTTCGATTGAGGCATACGGTAGTTCAAGGTATTTAGTATCATATGTTCGAATGTGGATCAGTTATGTTTACCTTTGTGACATATTCTATCCCGAGATATGTGTGGTTTCATAAGGTAGCTTCTGATCCTTATGCAGAAGGTTAACTTTCGGTTTTTACCGAGGAGACCTGCACGGAAAACTTTGTGCGAATGTATCTTAGCAGTTTTAGTCGCATTTCTAATATTATTGTGTTGTGAGATGCAAGCAGCATAACTATTTGCTGATTTATATTCTATTCCCTAGACACTCTCTATTACATATCCATATGTACATATTAGATGGTTATGATTCTTTTGAGGGAAAACCATTATAGTTAGTCGAATGGTCTCAAAAGACGTTATGGTGCATCATAAGTCCTGAGTTTTTCATTCCAGGCTTTTGTTTGACTCGTGGTTTTATATTTTCCTTACTTTGTCCAGTTTTCTTTCTAGTAGTTTGAGAAATATAGGTTTTCATTGGTATTCTTTGGAGCTTCAGGAGACTAACTGGATGCTTCCATTTTCTTACTATAGTATTTTTTTCCATTGCACTACTATTATGTATATATCAGCAATTACGAGGATATGCTGTTATAACTGTCCAGACTGATGATAGCATTTAGGATTGTAACTCTGAAGTGTTATGTTCTTAGAGTAGCACTGCGTATTATCATTTGGTATTATATATTATCGTTCCGTTATGGGATTATGATGTTTTGTTCTCTTCTCTGTTGTTCTTTTTCTTTGCTTTTAATATTTACCCTAATAATCTGTCTTTTCGATACTTTGGATGCTCGGCATAAATACAACGGATGTATTAGTGTCAACACTTGACGGTTGAAAAGGTCGGTCGTTACAAAATGAATGAGTATTTAATTTCTAAAAGTCATGGAACAAAACAATTTCAATTCAGTTGTTTCTAAAGCACACTAGACACAAGTTAAAACAATGGTAAAAAAGAATTCAAAACAAATTGACGTAGTTAGTGATTAAGAAAGAGGGTAAAAGATTATAAGACATATTAGATAGCAACCTGGCTAATGGAGAATTAGCCTCAAAAAATTTCACCATCAAATAAAAATGTTAAAAGAATTACAAATCAATATTAGTAATATGAAACAAAAAGCAAAACTTGACTAACAGAAGGAGATGAAGCAAAAAAAATTATGCTAGAAAGTCGAGTAGAAGACATATTAATAATTAGACAATACTTATGAAATCAAGGGAGATCAATTAATGAATTTAGTAAAGCGGCAAAGGAAGCTGTTAAATATTACGAGGAATTATTTAATAAAACAAAATATAAATATTCATATCTCTCATATAATATGTAAGAAGAAAGTGAATAACAATCAACTGAAATTTTATTAGATGGAGTTAATAAGAAAGAAATACAAAAATATTTAACTTAAATGGTAATAAAAGTCCCGAGCTGGATGGTTTAATTGAAAATTTTATAAAAATCATCAGGAAAAATTAAATGAGAATTAATGAATGTAGTGAATGAGTTTATAGATCAAGGGAAGTTGCTTAAAAGTTTTAATCCCAAAAATTAAAAATCCAAATAGTATGAATAATTTTAGACCAATTTCTAGCTGTAACTATATATATAAAATAATTATAATAGTTTAAACCAATAGGCTCAAATAATTTCTACAATATATAATTTCTGAAAATCAAATGCATTATGTTAGGTAAGCTTTTATATGAAAATTCACCGTTGGCCCATGAATTGGTGGGAAATATTCATAGTAAAATAGGCAATAGTATATGCATTAAAATAGATATACAAAAAGCTTATGATAAGGTGGAAATTTATTTATTAAATGATGATAAAAACGGGTTTGATAAAAAAAATTATGAATTAATATACGAATGTGTAAACTCAGTAACATTTTCTATACTAATTCAAGGGCAGCTAGTAGGTTATATTAAAAGTAATAGAGGAATTACACAAGGTGCTCCTCTATCACCATATTTGTTTACATTAGCAATGGAATATTTCATCATATTAATGGAGATAGAAGAAATTAAGTAGAACATTAGCTTAATAAATATGGTAAAATCAAGTATAACACATCTCATAGTTGCATATTATCTTATTCTACTTATCAAGGTTAATAAATCTAATGTTAATAAAGATATTTTTGAGTTGTTGTATCAGTATGCAAGACTGTAGGTTAATGAATTTAAAAGAAAAGTTTATTTTAACAAGCACTGCAGCAATAAAAAGGAGGTATTAGAAAGCTTAATTTAGTAGAAGGAAGTCTGCCAATAAAGTATATAGGGTTGCCACTCTCTGTAAACCAAATAAAATCTAATGCTACTTATGCTACTTATCAAGGATAATAATTCTAATGCTAATAAAGATATTTTGAGTTGTTATATGAGTATGCATGACTATAGGTTAATGAATTTGAAAGAAAAGTTTATTTTAACAAGCACTGCAGCAATAAAAAGGAGGTATTAGAAAGCTTAATTTAGTAGAAGGAAATATGCCAATAAAGTATATAGGGTTGCCAATCTCTGTAACCAAATAAAACATAGTTAATGCAATATAATTTTAGATAAAATCAAAGACAGAATGATGGCATTGTCAAGCAAGTTATTATCTATTACAGACATAGTTGAATTAGCGAATACGGTGGTCTTTGCAATAATAATATATTGGATGCAAACCTATCACATTCCATCAGCAAAAGTAAGTAAAATAGAGATATTATGTGCAAACTTTATATGGAGAGGTGGTTATTACAAAATGAGTTGATAAAAATGACCTAAGAAAGGAGGAATAGGCATAAGAAACCTCAATGATCTTGGCATAATATGTAGTTTAAAATTATTATGTAGATTGATTAGTAGTGATTTGATGTGGGAAAGGTGGATCAAAATCAAAAGGTGGATCAAAAGCAAGTACATCAAAAAAGGAACTATATGGAACATAGTAATTAAGACATAGCAATCAAACTCAATGAAGCAAATATAGAAACATGGAGAAATAATAAAGAAAATCAATAGAATAAACTTTAAAGATGGGTCAAACTCGAGTATTTGGTTTGACCCATGGTGCGATAATGAATTACTAATAAACATATGGGAATGGAACAACTTAATTATCATGGGTAATGCGAAAGCTACAGTGGCAGATATAATTAACAATTATCAACGGCAACCAGAAAAGCATGTAACAACAAGCATGTACTGCAATAACAACAGAAAGGTATCAATAGATGAAAGTGTAGAACAAGACAAGTGGGAGTAATTATTAAGTAAAACGAAAGGTTTTCTTGTGAAAAAAACTTGGGAATACATCAGAGGAAAACAAACAGAAGTAAACCGATCTTACATATTGTGGGTCAAAATCAACTGCCCAAAGATGGCATACTGTTCATTTTTCGCATTTAGGATAGATTACTAATTAAGGTTAAAATCAATAACTGGGGAAAAGTTGACAATCTAGTATGTTTATTATGTCAAAAAGATGTTGTAACATCCCGCCTTTCGCAGGTTTTAAATCGACACACATGCCAATTCAAACCATACAAAAGGGCGGATTGTTATGGGGTAAATAAGAAAAACGAGAAGAAAAAAAAGAAAAAAAAATCTCACAGCGGAATGATAAAATATAATAATCAAATACACAGTTCATGAAGCTGTTTAAAAAATATATAATTATACTTATACAGTATATATATCAGAGTACACATACCAATAATAACAATGCAGCGGAATACGGTGTATAGTGGAATATAATAAATAATAATAACAGAAATCTCCGTCTTTGTCCTCCAGAGCTAAAGTCTTCGGTCCTGAAACGCTCGGACTGACCCGAGCGAATTGAAAAGACAAAACACTCGAATCAGAACTAAAAGATCTTATGTAAGTTAAATCAACAGGAATAAATATGAGTGCAGTAACTCAAGAGATGCTCGGGATTTACATCTCCTAAGGATCCGTTAAACTATTTACTATGTAGTATTATTCGCTATAATAATAGTGTCTATGGTAAAATAAAGATACTTTTAAATAGCGTTAAGGCTTTACATTTTCCACCTTAACACATAATAGACCCAGTAGTCCATCCAATATCATAGTCCCTCCTGATCGGGAAGCCACCAGAGGATACCACACGGGCTACGGGAGAAATCCAAACTTGTACAAGGCGCGATAGGGTAGGTGACACGGCACAAGTAGGCAATACCAGGGTAGATATACCAATTACGCATCCCGGCTGGTGGTAACGCGCAGTTGCTACTACCGCCCATCTCGGACAAAATCCCCCTAAAATCAACGAAATCAAAAGTGGCCACCGAAACAATCCAAAGTCAGAGTATAATATCGAAGAGGAGTATCCGATCAGAGGAATGACCTCATTAGCCCGAGAATCGCACCTGTTTTAGCCACCTTATGCCAACTCACGGGAGTCGGGACCACGTAATTACCTCAAAGAAAAACGCCGCCGCCATCCTACTTCATTCTGGAATCTCCACCATGTACACGGTTGTTAAAGTGGTTTTTGGAGTTAGTAGAGAGTATAACAACTTCTGATCCCGGTCTCTTTAACAACCAAAAGTTATTATAACACCGCGGTCATTTAAAAATAATTATACTTTCAAAACAAGAATATAATATCCATTTCAAAACCATATAAATACGATATCATTTCCTTTTAAAACCCAAATCAATATGATATGATTTATTTCAAATATATTTCTTTTCCAAAATCATTCCACTTTTAAAATTTATAATACCTCGAAACCAAATACTTGAATTATAACTTTCAAACGTAATACTTTGAAATCCATAGTTTTAAAACCATAACTTCCAAAACTTAAATGGTTTGGATATTCAACAGTATGTAAATTAGTTGATTTTAAATTACTTTATAAAGTAAATAATTTCCACACCTTTACCATTTATTCACTTTAATTTTATTCTAAACCCATAAATTTAGATTCACTTTCAGTTTCAATAAAGCACTTCGATTTCAATATATTTCAAACTTTGAGTATTTAACAATTTTAAAACTAAGGTTGGAAATTTCTATTCAACAATTTATTGTCTTATTATTTAGTTTTGAAATATTCACATAACAAATCCATAATAAAACTCAAATTACTAACAACTAAATATTTCCTTCAATTTATTTATACTAGAAATATTCATTTAATTTATCTTGAATAAAAATCCAGTTATAAATGTCATACCTTTAAAATTTCCAAGTTTAATAAGTTCACATCAACTTATGGAGTTTAATCTTTAAATAAGCTCAATTCCAAATAAATTTCCAATTTATCTTCCAATCTTAATTGATTTGAATCATTTAAAACTCTATATATATACAATATCTTAAACCTATACTTAATCATATAATATAAATTAGCAACTCCATTATTCAACTTATTCATTTTTATTTAACAGATTTATACATAGCTTAAATTCAACAATTTAACCATATATGTATATATAAAATAAAATTTATATAATTTTAAAATTTAATATTTATTTAAACCGTATCCTATCCAAACCATAGAAATCATATTCAAAAAAAAATCATATATAGACCGACGGTGTCTGTATAAAATTTTCTATCCTATGGTCAAGTGATACAGATATTTATCATTTCAATCCGTAATTTAAAATAAAAATTACGGTTATAAATCATTTCAAACCGCAATCCCGAATGAAATGAAATGCATAACAACTTGCAGTCTATATAAATAAACATCCATTCATCCATCAAAATCATACATCCATTATCACAATTATCAACCAAATTCAAACATTACATCTATATATAACATGTGATAAATAAGAGGCATTTACTGGCAGTTTATTTTGCAAAATAAATCAACTGACAATTTAACCGGTAGTTTATATACACAATAAATTTACTAAAAATTTAACTATCAGTTTATATGCAAAAATAAATTTAACTAAAATTTAACTGTCAGTTTGTATGCAAAAATGGATTAAATAATAAGTAAATTAAATGAATGCAAATTAACTGAGATAATGATGAAATAGATGCCAAACAGCTATAAATAAATTTTAAAACACATCATAAATCAATTTAACAAACATAAGAAATCTTAGAAGTTGTGAGTGGGTTAAAACACTCACTTTTTGAATTAAAATTCAGTTTAAACCCAAAAATTGAATAGTCTTCAAATTTGTCCAAACTAGCGTCAAAAGATCCGGAATTTTATTACGATCCTAACAAAAAAATCGCGTGTGAAACAGAGTTCGTATGAGAAAGTTACATGCGTTAAATCGCTTGAAAACAAAATTAATTTAAACAAACAAATAAACATACCTAACAAAAATATAAGCCACGTCAGCAAAAGCTTTAGCACGCTACAGGACCTCGTTCTTCTCCAGTACGAAAAATGAAAAAAAAAATCATTTTTATAAAACAATGCTTTTGGAGTTGCAAGAATAAGAGCTTTTGAATATGAGGTGTTAGGAGAAACAAAATGTAGAAGAAGGAATAAGATGTAGGTTATTTATAATTAGAAAATGAATGTGGAGGGACAAAAATAAATGTCACGATTTATTATTAAAGCTTCAGGTATTAATAATAGATAAGGGAATCTACGTAGGAATGGAAAAGTTTGCAAACGAAAGTAGAATTTTGTACGCATTTAGGTTTTTATTTACGCAAAATAAAATATTTATACTTACTTAAAAATGAGAACGTTCAATGTTGTTTTCTCAAAATGATCTTTTATTTCCATTAAAACACCCTTTTTGTTTAGCACAAAACGTGTGTTTCTTTTATTAAATCTATTAATTGCAATCAACGTTTCCTTTGTTTTTAATTGAAACATTTGAATTACATTAATTGCAGTTACTTACAAAGTTAGATTTTAAAACAGACAACTAAAATGGATAAAGAAATAGAACAATTGTTTATTTAAACACGTTTATAAATTTATTGTTTATACACAAGCGTAATAAATAGATTATTTTCTTAATCTTGTAATCAGTCTGTAAGCTAAAACACGGTTCAAATAAACATATATTTCTTTCTTTAAAATCAATCTTTCTTTTCTTATTTTAATGAAATTAAACGTACATTCACAGATGAAACATTCATTTTATTTGATGTAAAATTTTCTTTTTATTAAATCAAACTTTCCCTATATTTTCACAAAACATATGCTGCTTTTATTTACACCTATTAATTTACAATTAGTATTCTCTCTCCTATTAATTGGAAATTTTCAATTACATTAATTCAGTTGATTAAGTTTCAAAATGGACTAAATGAATGTAATGAGAAGTATAACAATTATTTCCTATCTAATAGTAATTTAAACATATTAATACACTATTCGCTATAAACAGTAATTATATATATTTCTTACTAAATAATTGTTTCTCATCTCTACAATCAATCTTTCAGTTGCCAAACATTTTTACTAAATGAATGTTTACTCTTTTACTAAACTTATTCATTCTTATTCTTTATTAACATTTATTATTATAATCACCGTTATTAATTACATTCAAACAATGTCATTAAATACACCTGACGTATGTTATCATTTTTTTTTACTGTAATACATATTATTAGTAGAAGTTCAAATTAAGATCATAGACATATCTCTTAACATATGTTAACAAAAATAAAATCATAAATTTTTATTATTCTACCACTTATATTCCTTACTACAATTAGCCTTTGGTATTCCTATCCATTAGTTACACAAATAACATAGTTAATATTTGTTTGTCTTTCACTACATTAATACTCCTATATACATCTTAGATTTGTATCAACGGTTATTTTTTTTTAAATGTGAATCTTGTCAATTACGCGTATTAATTAAGGTTTTAAACTCAATTAACAAAGTTTCCTAAGTATAATCCTTTTTTACCAAATTTGACAATCCCTAACCATTCGTACTACATTCCTTATAAATGTAATATTTAATAGATTTTATTTCAAATTAACATACAACTTAATTTCCCTTAATTGAGATCTGATTCCCAAATTTTTATTTAACATACTAAATGAATAAATAACCTAAATAAAGGGTCACCTGCTCACTTACTTTCATTTATAAGTTTACTACTTGCCCACCAACTGGGTAAAAATCCCATATATAATACTAATTAATTTTCAATAACATTGCATTATCTAATTACCATAAATTTGTTCAATATATACTCCTTTTTACTTACAAATAATTTATGTTCTCTGTAAATTCTCATTCACTCTTCCGTTACTAAAATTAAAAATCATTAAGTAACGTTTCCTCCATAACAGTATTAAAATTACTTAACATTCAAGAGGACTTTATTTCAAATAAATTGATTGACTAATAAATTAGGTAATATATAATAATTGTTATTATACCGTTAAGATTTACGCTTGTTCTCTTCTATTTGGTTTATAGCCTAAGATAATATAACCAATCTAACTCCATAAATAAACTTATTTTATTCCCCAAACTATACATAAATTTATTACCTTTTACATCCCACTATAAATCAGTGTAACCATTAATACCACCCATATTATCATTCCTTACACAATACTAATCTTATTTAATTACCACTAACTATCTATTTTGTACAATAACTAAATGTTTACATTTGTTACTTATATTTAGTTTTATAACCAAACGTATCATGCTTAAATAAAATGAATTGGAGTTTCATTTAGATTGTTGACTATTGACTTGTATTAACATTGTTTCAGTCTAAATTTAGTTATCATTCCATTATAAAATTGCAATATTTTATTTCTTTCGATATTAACTCATAAAATATTATTAAAATAACAAAAATTTAACATCGAAAATTTATGGGTCATTACAGATGTAAAATCAAGTACACACTTATTCTTTTAGTGCAAGTACGCAAGTTATTTATGGACCAATGCTAAAGCAATGTTAGGCTTGAATATTAATAGCACCATGGAGTTAAAATCGAAAATGCAACAAACTGGCAGCCAGTTTAAGCAAATCAAATTCGAAAGATATGACACACCTAATGATCACTACAACAACATATCGCATATGGAAAGAATGCAATAACAGAGCACATAACAATAAAGAATTAACAAAAGAAGAGAAATGGCTGAATATACGCAAAGACAGTAACATCAATCTGTCAAAATTAAAGAAGAAAGCAAAAGGAAGGAACTTATTTGTAGAGTTCGGTCTAAGCAGTGGAATACGAGATGTGGAGGACCATTTAATCTCGCCAAAACATCCAAATCGGTGTCAAAATCCAGTAACAGTTATTGTCCTAATTAGAACACACTCGTCAGCGTAGATCTGCAGCTGCTCCAAAAATTAATGAGCCTCATCGAGATATGGAACCCGAAACCACTATATATAACCCACACAGCATTTTGGATAGAAGCAGATATAGTGTTAGAAGATACATGCAAACCATCAAAGATCTTAGATATATCAACCTGCCTTTTTAACCCTCAAAGTCGACACTAATAAAACAACGATATTCATGCGCCAAGCATCTAAGTTCCAACGACAGATTTTTAGGGAAAACTAAAGAAAATACAGAAAAAAATCTCACATCATGACGAGTAAAATATAATATACGATAGATCTTTTCAAAAGAAAAGCAATAATATACATACATCAAATCAGAGTAATATTAACCTATCATTAGCCCGAATAGTTATAACAACCTATCCTCACAGATGTTGATAAATATAATCAACCAATGCAACGAAAAATACAAATTACGCAAGTATGTCTTGGAGGCCTCCAACTCGTCACCTAAAACTCCAAAACATCCAAAACTAGATTTAAAAAATATGCTCAGCCTGACTTGAATCAGTTTGGCAAACCAGTGTGAGAAACACACATCAAATGGATTTTAATATTATAAAAAAATCAAAAAATAGAGATATCTCGTAAGTCCACGCCGCACATAAACAATGATGGGTTTTTATCTTAAGATAACCAAACATTTCTATAAGACATCAATTGTTATTATAATAACGTCTGTGGTTTAAAATAAATATGGAATATAGCTGGAGTGCTTGCATCTCATGTTCCAACATAGTTGGACGCAACTAAATCCGTTTGGTGCTTATTGGAGAATGGATTTCATATAATGGTAAGGCACAAGGGTACCGCCTCTCACAGTACAACTAAAAAAGAATGTACCGAGGGCCTCACACGGACCCTCGCCAATACAAGATCAGCCTAACCCTTACTTGATAGTACCGAATATTTTATCACCCCGGTTGCTTTGCAACCTTTTCTGCGAACTCTTATGCATAACCAAATCCATATATATGTGTGTGTGTGTGTGTGTGTGTGTGTGTGTGTGTGTGTATGTGTGTGTGTGTGTGTTTGGAATGCTGATGACAATACCCTAATGTGTACGACCCACATACCTTGCCGCATATCCCATGTTTTAGTCCTTTCTATTGGTGGAAATTAAGACAATGTTTACCTTTTATATAGCAGTCTCATCTAGATTGCTAGCACTGCCCTCAGATGACAATGCAATGTCGGCATTCATCCATACAAATTGTTCAGGTTATGAAAAAATAGAAGGCATTACTTCTAGCACATCCATTTTGAAATCACTCTTAGGATTAGTAGCAAGTAGCCCTTGCTCTTCAAAGAGCTCCATCTACAATTTCATCATTTTCAACAACTACGCAGTTTGAGCGCTTATGGCAGTTCGAAGTGGTTCTCGGATAACTCACATTTATCCAATCCCGATCTCTACGAACCGAAAATGATGATTTTAAAAACTAGCCAAGATTTGATAGTCGGTTATTTAACATATAAACAAACATTTCAACCAAAGATTTAATTCCATTAGAAAAAGAAACTAGTTAAAGCACACAAGCAACCACTTGGCCTCTTTTGTTAATTCTTTCATTGATTAAAACTACTTTGTAAATTCCTGTATACAAAATACCATTACAAAGATATATTCACAAACCTTCTCTACCATTTCCAATATTTAGGAAGTATTTATATGCTTATCTCAACTGCATAAGTATGCTCACAAAACATTTCACTTTCAATGATTAGAAAATTTTCCATATACATATATCAACGGTATAAGTATATTCACAAAATGCTACATTTCCAGTACTTAGAAAATGTAGTACCCATATACTTATTCGACTGTATAAGTATATTTGCAAATCATAAGAAAGATTATATTTTTCAAACCATACGTATTTGGGTCACAACAAATGTCATTTAAAACATTAATAACACTAAAGCCAAACACTTTCCTTTTGGTGAAAGTAAATAGGTCGTATAAATACTAGACCAAATATACTTAACACCACTGTCCAATTTCAAACAATACTATCCCTTGATTAACAATGATTGTTGAAGAGTTTCGGGGATTGAGGTACGTGGTTTGAAAATGATTGTTGAAGAGTTTCGCGGTAACTAGTTTGAAAATGAGATTAAGGTAAATTTGTTTTATCAATGGATTTATTGTAAGATAATTTGGTGTATATAATTTTTTGAATATATAATTTGATATCATGAAAGAGAGAGTTGCAGTAACCTTGAACCTTAGTCTGCATATATAATTTTATGTACAGGAAAAATTGAAAGAAATTAAGGATGATCCTTTTATGATTTCCTATCTTAAATATACGCCATTTACTTTTGTGAGCGACAGGCTATCGCAGGACTGGTATTCATGTATGGCACCAACTCGTGGGAAAAAATAGCAGAGTAATTTAGTAAATAAATGGAAAGAGCAGCTAAAGAAGTTAAGATGAAAAAATCTTTGACTATTTTTCATAAATACACGCATGAGATTTACAAAAGTATGCTTTAGAATATATAAGAAAAAACATATATATATATATATATATATATATAAAAGAATAATCATACAAGTCTACTTGTTATTAATAATAATAGATTTATGGTGCAGTATGATTATTTTTTCTTATACAATTTTTTGGTTTTGTATGTATACATCAAATATGGGCTTCGTCATTAGCAACACCTAAGAATAGGAGTTCAGCGAGAGTTGAAGAAAATTTTGCGGCAATGGAATTTATCTGCATTTTCATGTGGGTATTTTTTGCTTTATTTATAATAAAAATTGAATTTCTTATTAATATGCATACCTTCCTTCAATGTTGGACAACATTCGATTTACCTATGGATTACAGCAATGAGAGGCTTAGCTGATTAGTTGTGGAACACATAGGTGTACAAGTGTAACAACCCAAAATTTAATCCATAATAAATAATTCGTTAATTAATTAGATAATAAAATAACTTTTTGAAATTATTATAATTAAGCCATGGAAGTGGTGCCATTGTGTTCGTGGTAATTTTCTGGTCAATTTTCATATATAGAACGTCAAAATCTGAGCTAATATGACCAAGTTATAAAATAAACAAAATAAGCAAAAAAATAAATGTAAAATACCGGTCATCGGCAGATCGACCTGGGAAAGGGGGCGATCGACAGCTCGATCGGCCCACCTTGCCTTTTTGCAAGTGAATGTTCGTTCATTCGAACGATCCAACATCTATTGAACGTGTATTTTGCATCGTTTAAACTGATATGGTCCTTCCATTTTTGCATCTGATGGCCCCTATTCAGCCCAAGACGTGGTTGCGTCTTATTCAATCTCCAAATCCAACGGTCCTAGATCCACTTCTTTCCCTAAATAGACCCCTCAACCTAAAACTTCTTCTCACTCTAGATTTTCTCCAATTTGGTTCACCTTTCTTGGAAGGACCCTAAACGGAATAATTTTCCAAGGAGAAAATCGTTATAAATTAAATTATTTCACAACTCCAAATGGATCCAGGAAGACCAAAGGAAGAGCTTAGGACTGAAGGTGAGTGATTATAATTATTTTAAGATTTCTTTAAGTAATTTAAAATAATAGGGTTTCCAATAGTTGTAGTTTTACTATGATTTTTGGAATAGCTTTTTAGTAGTTTATTTACCGTTTTCAGAATTATTTTTCAGTCTATTTCCTTTCAGCTATTCTTTTTGGTAATTTAATTTATTTCTGTTAATTATAGCTGTTCCGTTTATTAACAGTTTATTTACAGTATTTTAGTTTATTTATTGTTATTTATACGTTATTTACATCTTCTTTCTATGCTTTGGATTTTCTTCTATTTTCAGTTTTCTTTTATTCCTCCTTCTTCTTTGTGTATGGATTAGAATAGGATTAACGCGAATATGGATTAAATTATAAGAAAACTGAAATAATGGAATATAAGATGTAAATTTCAAAGACTGTAATATACATGAAATTGGATTGAAATTATGCATAATTATGACGTTAATTGAACTGAATTAATGAGATTGGCCTAGTTATAACTAAATATTATAACTAAAAAGAGTAAAAGATGAAAGAAACTTATTTTCACACTTATACCTTGGGTTAAGTAATAAACATGATTATAACGTAGGTTATAATAAGAAATAGAACAAAATGAAGCTTATTTTTAGATTTAGGATAAATTAATAAGAAAAGATAGTAGGGATAAATTGTAAAGGCATATTAAAAATTATTTATCTAAGTTAATAAGCAAAGATGAAACTAGGACTTGTACCAAATAACATTCCCTATTAGACAAAAGGTGGTCCTATATTAGCTTGAAGTGAGATGAGGGCATGCTTATGCTAAGAATGGTAGTAATTGGTTAAATAGAAGTCCAAATCACGGGGGATTTGGATAAGAGACACAACTAGATATTGCTTGGATGACGGGCTAGTACCAACAGTATTTACCCTATAGGTTCTATGGGCACACGGTGATCTCACGTTAGCCTGAAGTAGGATGAGGGGAATGCTTATACTGGAGTTCGAGGTAATAAGAAGACCCAATAGGTGGATAAAAAGGTAGCATGGGCATGGTGGCAGTTATGTGTGCGACTTCCATTCGGGTGCTCAGTAATTGCTATGAGTTCCAAGCGCTTGGTATGGGTGTCTTTTGTAGACACCATTGCCTTCTGTGTAGGGAGCTATATATGTCGTCTGAATCCATAGTGGGTGCTTTGTGCACCTTTCATAGATACCATTGGCTGCTATGTGGGGAGTTGTATAGCGTTTGGTCTGCAATAAGGTCTATGGAGTAGTAGGCCGATCAAAAAGGATAAAATTAGGGTTACATCCTCATTACAGGATTAGGAATTCAGCCAAATCAAAGCAGAAATCAAGGACAAGTGCAAGTAATCAAAGTTAACTTATCTTATAAATTGAACAATATTTATTCGTACTTATTTCCAGTTTATTTTTTCCTATTTCGTTTGTTATCCTTATTTATGTTAGAACTGTTGTAGAGTCTGTTACTTTTATCTTGCTTAAAAACTCTAGTAATTACTATCATTCACTAGATTTTTAGTCTGACACACTCCTCTACTTCTCCCTCCCCCCTCCCCGGTTGGCAATCAAAGGAGAAGTTGGTAGATTGCTCTAGCTTGGAGTTTTCTTAAAGGAGATTTCTACTATGTATTTCTTTTATTTTTAGCATTTTTTCTTTCTATGTATTGGCTTATTATGAGGGATATTATGCACTCTGATTTTTTAGAACTATGAGTTTCATGAGATATATTGGATTTTTATACATGTATGTGGTATTTGGTATTTGACTTATTTAGGAAGCAATTATGAAGTTTTGTTTTAATTCAGTTATTATTTTAAGTTTCTGCTATTTTTATCTATATTTGTCTTGTGAATCTTAGTCTCTGTTAACTTTAGTTATAACTACAATGCACCACGCCTTTTAATGTGTCCTTTTGGGTATATGAAGGGTTGTGAGGGTGTTTCGATAAGCAACTGAGCCCCATCAAGGTCAGTGTAACGACCCGTAATTTTCGATAACTAAATTTGTTAGTTTAATAAGATTTTGGTAATTTAATATTGAACAAAATAAAAGTTTGTGATGTACTAATAACTAAAATGAAATGAAATAATGTTAATTAAAGTTAATCATTAACAATTGAATGAAATCCTAATTAATTGAAATAAGTTAAATGTTATGCTTGGCTATGAATTGAATATAAGGAAACAAATGTAGATATTGAATGAATTAATTAATGAAATAATATATGATCGATGGTAATTGAGAAAATAAGTGTTAGATAGGTAATTGTAACATTTTCTTGTAAATAATGAACTTATAAGTGTGATTAAAAGTTAATGGTAATAATTAATATATGTTACCTATTTATTTAGTCTATTAGATTTAAATCGGAAATCAATTTTAAATAAATGTTACAGTAATGTTATTTAATGCGATAACTGAAAATTTTGAATATAATAAAATGTATGGAAATGTAAATTTTATTTACATGACAATAATTGATGTAATCAAATGAATAGAACCAAGATAAAATAATTAATTGGGATTTTAAATCATAGTAAATGTGTAAAATTGACAAAAATCCAATAAAATTGAAATATAGGAATTAATACAAATAAAAGATGGAAATTGTAGCATATTAGTGAAATAAAATATCAACAAACATTACGTATGCTATTTGAGTAACGGCTGATTGAATATAAAGATTGAAATCAAATAAAATCAATTTATTGGAATTAAATTTTAATTAATTGGATCAATTGCAGTTGAAATTGAACACGGTAATTATTGAAATAATTAACACTGAAATTGACATGTAAATTTACTTTAAATTATTATAAATGTCCAAGCAATCAAAAATGATGGAAATTGTTAGTTATCAAGTTTGAAATAAAAAGGCGATTTGATTAATTTAATTATTAATTTATTTAATTAATGTGAAAATAGCCATTTTGACCACTGACTCATATTTCGACGAAACCAGGTTCATCGGATCCGTAATGGTGAATTATTGTAGGATTTCAAGTTTCGTAGCGATCGGACTTGTCTTTTGATCGTACGGACTCGAAACGCCTAGAAATCAATTTAATTAAAATCAATTAGAAATAAACTGATTTTAACATCTTCTTCATACGATGGAACTAGGACTTGAAACATGTCCCATTGAGTTTAAAACTATCCAAAATATCTATTTTGATATATGGGATAACCCATTTTCATTCCGGAGGCAAAGCGGGATTTCGAGTCGTTTATCGTTCAATCAAATCTTGTCCGTTCTTTCTATTTTTAGCTATACCTATAAATATCCCATTATAAACCCTAGTTATTTATTATTTTCACTTGTCTGTACGTATATTTCCCCTGCATCTCCTCATTTCAGTGGCAAACAAACCAAAACCAAATTCCTAGATCAAATTTCAAATCAACTTGAAAATTGAAAATTTAACTCCTCCAAACCCTATCAAATTTTATATCGATTTGAAGCTCTCGACGAGTGCAAGTCAAATCTATGATTCGTTTTCTGATTTGGATCATGGTTTAGCCAGAAATTGGGTATTTTGTTTAGGCTGTTCGTTCGTGGTCGATGGATCCGATGGTAGATTTTCATCAACGGGAAAATCGGGTTGTGCTTTACTGTAGAGGACGTCGAGAAGCTTCGATCCATGCCGTTACTTGGTCGAGTTTGTCTATGGGTTCGCCATATATCGACTTGCAAAGTATCGTGTTCATCACGGCGGTGGAGGGAGCAGGAGCCTCGACGAGCGTGCGCATGGGGAGGGGGCTGTGTTCGGTCGAGGTTGGGAAGTTCAGCAGTGCACTCCAATCATGGTGGATGGCGACGAGTTGGTCGGCGTTTTAGTTGAAAGCATTGCGGCGGATTTCGTTCGAAACTGGGCGAGGCTTGGGTTTGCGCTGAGATAACTAGGTGGCGTGTCTAATTTTAATATTATTTTATGTAACGATCCGAAAATTTCGATCCAGAAAATTCCAGATAGTTAACGAAAGAAGAAAGAGAAAGAAGAAGAAAACAGCAACAAGTCACAGAATTCTCACATTCGCAGCGGATCAAATATAATATCAAATAAGATATCAGTTATACAAAGAAAACTATATCTGTTAATTTACATTTAAATACATCAGAGTTACACAAATACATAAATATTGGACAAAACAATCATGTCCAGATACTACAATATCATAGTGGAAACTCTCTATACGTCCCTGCCATCCAGCTCGTCTCCTGAGCTTCAGAACGTCCTTACCTGAAAATCTGTAATACTCAGTCTGACCCGAGAATTACATCAAAGTAACACCCGGGTCAGGCTGGAAACTAGCGTGAGTAAACTCATCTAACATAAAATACAAAAGTATGCACTTATATAAACCCAGGTAACTTATGTCAATTTACAACTTCACAAGCTGTTGTAGTCATTACTTTCATCACACATCCATTTCTAAGTACCAGAACTTAGATCAAAAGGTCCAATTCAATTAAATCCTTCCATACTAGCCTATTATTTCACATATTAATCTATAAAGAATCGAAGTGGTTTCGGGTATTAACTAATACCCGACTTCGATCTCTTCGAATTTAGTTCATCTTAACACGTTATCCGGTTAAATACAATTCAACTTTAATTATCGAATAACACTTTTTTTTCACAGCAATTCATAATTGATAGATAATCACATTGTCATTGTTTTCCAAACATATCATAACACAAAGCAATTCCTATCAGAGATATCAACCAATCCAAAGCACTTATCATCATTCAATCATTTATAAGAAAGATTTATCTCTTTCATTAATTACATTAACTAATGATTCTCTAGTTACTTCCATCAGTTAATTATTCTCAAATTTCATTTAATAGTCAACCTTTAACTTAATTACTTTCATCAATCAACAATGATAAAATCATAATCAGAAATTAACTTCCTTAATTTCTCTATCAATTAAACTAACTCCTTGATTATATTAAACCTTTAATTAACCTTTAATTACACTGAGTAATTATCACTGAATTTCTTCCATCAAATAATTATTCTTTAATTACTTCCCATTAAGTAATTTCCTTTATTTAATTACATCCGGTAACTAATTTCTTCACTAAGAAATTACACCTCATTAATTACCTTAAGTAATTATACCTAACCCAACATTAAATGATTAAATTTAATTAATTAAACTGAATTAATCAACCAAGATTAACCACATCCAACTAATTAATCATACTGAATAATTAATTCCTTTAATTATTTCATTAAGTAATTATTCATAATAATTCTTTATATTAAGTAATTTACCTCTTAATTACTACTTACTTAATTATTTCTAAATTAATGAACCTAGATTAATCAATCTTTAATTATCTACTTAATGATCTTATTTTCGATTTAATTAACCCTAAAATAAATTAACTTTTAATCCTTCATCATTTATTAATGAAGATCTTAATCAAATTTAAGATAAACCTTTTATCTTATTTAATCTCTAATAAAACTTGAAATCACTTATCATTATAATATGAAAACATAAATCTCCTTTAATTAACTTGTTGATTACATATTTAAGTTTTAAGTAAACTTAAGATTCTTCTTAATTAATTTAAGTAAAATATCATATAAGTTCTTAACCCAATATCTAAACATCATTATACTAAAGATAACATTTCACTTCGGGTTCAACCCAGGTCCTACCCGAGACCTTCCCGAGAAATTCTCTTTTTTTTATTTATATAAAACTTAGTTTAGTTATAAATCCAAAATCTGCTAACTTTATACTTGCGCCCATACTTGAAGCCAAACCCGAGCAGTCCTCTATCTTCCTTCCTCCCTTAACATAATTCTGGACTTCAAATAAAAAAACTACTTTACAGGCAACACTTGCGTACGAAACCCAAAAAAAAACTCGAGCCATCACAAAACTTTCTCGAGGTTTCCCACCATTTGCTTCGAGTCGTCACGAAACCTCCAGTCCCAAGCATACACACTGACACGCGTTCACGTACACATCTGAACGCCATGGCTTCAACCAACTTCGCCGATGTTGCACGCTCTCTGATCATCTCCAAAGTTGCCACAAACACTCATATTTATTAACTTGCTTCAGAATCCAAATTGAACCATCCAGCATCCAATCGAAACCAAACTTCGATGACGAAAACACCTCGCCATGCCGATCTAATCCATCAGAGCCATCACCGATGAACACACACCATCACCAAAGTTCCCTACATCGACTCCCCCCCATGCGATTTAGTCCGATCCTCTCTCGTCGCCAAATGAACCCGAGGCTCAACATTGCTTAAACTAGGTACTTAAACCCTATTTTATCGCCCACAAACATCGATGACGCTGTAGTCATCACTAGAATTATTTTCTAGCGATAGAACTGAGTTCAGTGCTTTTTATCTCTTTTAAAATCCGCCTTTTTTGAAATATATTTCTATTCATGCATACTTCCAAAATAATACAATTATTATTTTCCCTAAAATTTTGAAAACAATTTTCAAAAACACTGGGATTTTCAATTTTCGAATTCTAAGTTTAAATCCTTTTTATTTATAAATTCTATTTATAAATCATACCCATATCAATTTTCTTTCTTATATAAAAATATTTCACAATTATTTATCTTTGTATAGATTATAATATATAACCTTTATTAAAAGTAAAATTTAACCCAACATTATCACTGAATGCGTTGTTGCAAAATTGTGAAACTGAATTCACAAGGTGTTCATATTTAATTTAACCAAAACAATAAATGCTATAAACTCTCTAAGCATCAACAATCATCAGTAATCAATAATCAACGCACTTAAACTGCACGAGCATAATTAATCAAACCATAAATGATAATAGATGAATATCTGAATATTATCAATTCCTAAAAACAAACATTTCATAAATAATTATATCAGTTTCTAAAAATTATTCTTTTATGTATACAATATAATCTAGATAATTATTTTATTTACCCATTTTAAAACAATACTGTTTGATTTGCCTTGTTTAAATGTTTAGAAACCCCATTGATACTGTTGTTCCTTCTAAATTGACCAGAATCCATAAAATACTTATCGGATAAATCAACACAATATAAAAAAATTTATAGCACTAACAAATATGCACTCATATATATACTCTCAAACTCATCCAAGGGTCTCACTTACCCTATCTCAAATGAGTTTACTTCACCAAAACCTAGGTATTAGCTCAACCTAAGCTCCGATACCATGTATAACAACCTGCTTTTCCGACCCTCAAAGTCGATACTAATACATTCATGTTATTAATGCGTCGAGCATCCAAGTGCCTAAAAGATAGATTGTTGAGGGAAAAAGACAGAAAAGAATCTCACATTGTGACGAGTAATATATAATATACAACAGATCTTTACAAAAGAAAAGTTGTAATATACATACATCAAATCAGAGTAGTACTAACCTATCATTAACCTGAACAGTTATAACAATATGTTCTCACAAATGCTGATAATAATAAACCAATGCAGCTGGAAATAAAATATATGCGAGTATGCCTTGGAGAACTCTGGCTCGTCTCCTGAAGCTCCAAATCATCCAAAACTAGTTATGAAAAATATGCTCGGTCTGACCTAAGTATTATAAGAAAATGACCTCTAAAAAATGTACCGAGGGCCTCACATAGACCGTCTACCAACATAGGACCAGCCTACCCCTTACTGGATAGTACCGAATGTTTCATCACCCTGGTTGCTTAGCAACTTTTTTCCCGAATGCTCTCATGCATAAACAAATCCATAAATATATATATCTAGAAGAATGATGACAATACTCTCATGTGTTCGACCCATATAGCCCTACCGTATATCCCCTGTTCTAGTCATTCCCTATTGATGAGGCTTGAGGCTACGTTCACCTTAAAAATATAGTTATACTAATACAATTTCTTACGCTATAATTAATCTTAGTTATTAGTATTATAATTATACTATTTTTACATTTAATTTAATTAATTTTTAAAAAGAGAAACCGAGATAAAGTAAGAAAGTTTTCTTTGGGTGGGAATATTATATAGCAATCCCACCTGGAATGCTAACACTGCCCTTCAAGCGACAATGCAATGCCAGCATTCATCCATACAAGTTGTTCGGGTTATGAAAAAACCTAAGACACTACTTCCACTGCATCTATTTTGAAATCACCCTCGGGATTAGTAGCAAGTAGCCTTTGCACTTCAAAGAGCGTCGTCTACGATTTCATCATCTTCAAGATGTACTCAATTCGAACGCTTATGCCAGTTTGAAATGGTTTTTGGATAACACATATTTATCTAATCCCAGTATTTGATAGTTTTAAAAACTGGCCAAAATTTGATAATCGGTTATTTAACTATCAAATAAACAAATAATTCAACCAGAGATTTAACTCCATAAGAAAAACAACACTAGTTAAGCACATAAGCAACCACTGGGCCTCTTTAATTAATTATTTCATTAATTAAAACCACTTTGTAAATTCTTGTATTAAAAATACCTTTACAAAGATATATTCACAAATCTTCTCTACTATTTTCAATACTTAGGAAATATTTATATACTTATCTCAACTATATAAGTACACTCACAAAGCATTTCACATTTATTAATTAGAAAGATTTCCATATATTTATATCAACGGTATAAGTATATTCACAAAACATTACGTTTTCAAAACTTAGAAAATGCACTCATATACTCATCTCAACTGTATAAGTATATTTACAAATATTAAGAAAGACTTCATTTTCCAAACCATACTTACTTGGGTTAAAATAAATATCATTAAAACATTGATAACGCTAAACCCAAACACTTTCATTTTGATGAAAGTTAAGATCGTATAGAAACTAAACTAAATATACTTAACGCCACTTTCTGATTTCAAATGTACTATTCCTTGATTAACAATGAAATCAGATAAGTTGAAAAATTATTCTTGCCTCGATATATATTCATAATTATCAAGATAGAGACGAATTTCCATACCTTCGAATTTGATATTAAGTATGAAAGGAACATTTTTCATACCACCGTAATTTAAAATCATCATTTATGGAAATGGATTCTCTATCTTTTTATAAATCTCTTTCTATAAAAATGCTTTTATAAAACTCCTTATATTTACAAACCCCTTTTATAAATATTATTATAATCTATAAAATTCCCTTTATAAGTAAAATTATAAACCTCCTTCTATAATTTCTAAATTTATTTAATAAACTCATTTATAAATGCAACAGCCCGCAAATCCGTACCCTTTGAGTTAACACTATTCTACATCAATTTACTGAAGTGGAACAGAAATATGAACCATTAGGGTTAAAGAAGAAGAGATAGAAGAAGAAGAAACTAAACAATATCAAAATCTCACAGTCGCAGCGGAATAAAATATAATAGTAAATAATAGATCTTTACACAAAATGAAACTATATATGTTTTATACATCATATCATTAGAGTATCTCATACAAACAACATTTACCAGTCAGACAATTCCATACAATCACAACAGCGGATATATATATATACAAGTACGGATAATACGTCTCGGACTCTAGCTCCTCTCCTGCTCCAAAGCATCCTGTCCTGAACATATAATACTCAGCCCGACCCGAGTATTATAATGAAATAACACCCGAGTAAGTCTGGAGTACCAGCTGATAATAATGCACCCAAATTGATTATTAAAGTTTCAAAAATCCTTTTGAAAACAAAAGCATCTCGTAAGACCACGCCACAAATAAACATGTCGGGTTCTCACCTTACGATAGCTAAAACACTTTTTATAGAAATCCTCTGATATTATAATAGGGTCTATATACAAATACTTATAAAATAGCCGAAATTGTTACATCTATTAAATTCGAGCTACTAGCCACAGAGTGGGTAATACAAACAAAACTCGTAAAAGGCTCGTATGGAGAAGGGATTTCCAACAATGACTAGGCACTAGGGTACCACCTGTCACAGTACTTGGTCTAGATCAGTGTACCGAGGACCACGCCCGATCCCCTGCAACACAAGGCCCGGACTACCCCTTACTGCATAGTCCCGAGTAAGATCACCCCCCGGTTGGGATCAGCAACCGCACCACTAAGCCGAAATAAAAGGGACATCTAGACAAGAATAACCTTACCCGGAAATGGGTGCTTCCCACCAAGCCTTGCTGCATATCCCCTGATTTACAGTCATTCCCAGTTGATGAGGCTTGAGGCTAAGCGTTACCTTTTAGAATGTTTCACATAGAATGCCCATCGCCCACCTGACGATGTTCCGAAAGCATTCGTCCATACAAGTCCGTCCCGGGTTCGAACGGAACCGGAGGCACTACTCCTACTTCATCCATTTTGGAAATGTCCTCAGGATTAGTAGCGACTAGCCCTTGAATTTTACTGCTCCATCTTCGACCCCGAACATGTTTTTCCACGAAACGTACAAACCGGATCGAAGTGGTTTTCGAGAAATAAATCTCGATCCCGGTCTTTTCGAAACGATCAACGCATTTGTCCAATATTGATAGTCGGTGATTTAACTATCAATTAACATTCACAAACATCCATCACACAATAAATAATTGCCAACATTATTTATTTTCCTCATAAATATCTTCACGAGATATAATTTTCCTTTTCAAATCCCGTTGAAAACACTTTTCAAACTCAATTTCTCATGGAATAAATTTCCCAAATTGTTACTTCCCTTGAAAGTGTCCAAGCACAACTCCTTAAGATTTAAAATAATTTAAATACTTTATTCTTGAAAATACATTAAAACATTCATATTAAAACTTCTTACATACTTGATTCAATATATGTATATATATATACACACTTTTGAAAATATCTCAAATCAAACTGCTTTAGAAAGTATGAACTAAATTTAAAATAAAGTTCAAAATAAACTCTTCAAAATAAAGTTAAGTCATACTAAATTTAAAATAAAGTTGTGGAACTCTATACCATTTCTAAATAATACTTTGATTAATTATCTTTAAAATAGAACCATTTTATAAAGTATAAATAATAATAATATTCTTTAAAACATAATTCTAATTACCCTTCAAAAATAATTGCTTCTATAACTACTTTGATATATGTTCACTTTTAAAATTCTTACAACTTAAATAATTTTCTTGAAACCATTCTTTAATATAACTTCAAACTCTAACGTTTCAAAAATCTATTTTAAGAACGTACTTGGCTTTCAGGGAAATACATTTCCATCTCAGAATAACCAAAGAATTTCTTTTATCAATCCAACACGTTTTATCCCAATCCAATTTTACTTTCATCCCGTAAAATCCTTTCCATACTTTAAAAATAGCTCCTTTTATTTCAAACACATTGCTATTTCTTGGAAATCACTTTCAAACATACGTTTAAAATATTTAAAATAAGCTCTAGAAATTATTTAATTGAAAATGATACTTAAGGAAATATATATGGGTTTCCTAAGTTTTTAAATAAAATTTAACTTTTAAAATAAGGACATTAAATCAAATATTCGTATTAAAATTTCCTTTTGAAAACTTAATACTACTTTAACTTTTTAAAAATAATTAAATACCATAATTACTTAATCAAATATTTGCTTTCACTTAAAAAGATTTTAAAATAATATTTCTTTCTAAAAATATTCTAAACATATTTAAACTGCAAATTTATAATTTGAAAGCTTTCTTAAAAACAAAATAAAATTTCCAGGACAAAGCACACTTCCCATTCTTTAAAATAAATCTCGCTATTATTTTAAACAATTCACATTTCCTTTATAGATCACATTTTCAAACATTTCAAATTATCAACAAATTTCTTGAATTTAATTCCTTTTAAATTCTTTACTTAAGAATTTCCTTAATTTCTTTAAATCCAATTTATTTATTTATATCTAAATTTTTCAGGTTGTATTCATCCAATCATAGTACAACACGATTAAATATCCAATTTATCTATCACAGTAAATAAACGAGCATAGTATAACAAGATCTAAAATAATTTTGTCACAAAATATAAATGTAATATATTGCCGAATATAAATAAATTTCTATTTGTGAGGAATCCAGTTGGATCCCTCCAACCTGTTTTCCCTGCATCCAAAGATATTATCTCAACAATATATATCGATTCAATTTGATAATAATTATCATATTCAACCAATCAAGCAATCATTTAGATATTGACTATTTAAATTAACTAATATTCTAGATGTGAGTGAGTTAAACTCGCCTTGGGTTTTCGACCAGCGTTCATATTTAAATTAAATCGAACGACGTTCGATTTAACCTAAATTTTTTACTTGCTCGGAATGATTCCAAAGCTGCTCTACTGCGTAGAACGCGCCTCTGCGATTCCGGCGTCGCCAGTTTCGTCGAAATCTGATAACGTATGTACTAGATATGAATTTTCAAAGTTTGAATATAAAATTTATAAACAAATTTCCTTTAGTTTAAAATAAAATCTATCTACTCACAATCGTGACCGTACGTTCAACCTAGGAAATCACCGTCGTCCCTCTATTTCTTCCTCATGCGACATCTCCAGGGTCTTTGAACCCATACGCGAACTAGGGTTGGGAACTGCACCTCCCTCACTCAACTACACAACGATCGGGACCCACCGTTCCGTCCCGCTATCCCCCTCCTTTGGTCGACGAAAACCCATCTCCATCGTTGGATCTGGGGATCTCTCCATGATCTACAACTTCCCTTTAGAGAGTTTCAGAAATTAAAGCACAGATTTAGAGAATTTCAAGGGGAAAAGAAATGATTTTCGGCCATAGGAAAGTTTGAAGCGGCGGCCGAAAAAAAATGGCTAGGGCATGGTCATTAAACACGCTTTAACGTTAATTAATATTATTTTATTAATAAAATTTTCAAATAACAAGCTTATACAAACGAACTCCAAACAACGCGTGCCGACAGGCGTTCTTAAGGTTTTACCCACGTTTCGAACACAATGGAACGTGTTCCAGAAGCTAATTCGATCATATGCACGAATTACGGAAATAAACGATCAATTTTAAATTAAATCGATTAGAGTATTCTCTATGCGTTTTAAGCTGCCGGCGTCAAACGACAACTCCGATTGCTACGAAAATTGAAATCCGATAATAACTAACTATTACGGATCCAATGGAACTAGTTTCGTCGAATTCCAACACTATGCCTCGGAAAGCTATTTTAACTCGTCGATTAATTCAAGCGATTTACAAAATCGTCGAAATCGTTTAAAATTTCACTTTTAAAACTTTATTAACTTAATTATAATTCATATAGAATTCATAATCACATTAGAAATCGTTCTAATTCATTTTAAATCAAAACCTGAATATTTTCATTATTATATTATTAAATTCCATCATTAAATTAATATAAAATTCCAAATCTTAATTTATCAACTCTTAATTTCATCCAACAATCCAATATTATAATTCAAACCCAAATAGACTTAAAATATATTTTAGAATCAAATTTTATATCATTTACACGCAAAATCACCAATTATCCAATCCTAATATTAAATTATTATTATTCAAATTTATAATTGAATTTCCTATATATTAAATTTTGACTAATTCTACTAATTTAATCTAAATCTTTTTACTTCAAAATTCAAATTATAATCTATATCAACATTTAAAATGAGTTAAATGTTCAAATCTAGCGACCCAAAATTCCGGATCGTTACATTCCTCTCCCATTAAAAAAATTTCGTCCCCGAAATTCGCTAAGGTAGAAGAATGTTCCTAATCCAATAACAAAACCCACTTAGTGAAAATTCCAAATTCACTTTGCCTAAACTCTTTAGTTTCAAATCGAAACTGCTAGTTTCGACTACCATTCCAAAATCCTTTTTATTTTAATTGTTATTTGAAATCAATTTGTCGTTAACGAAACATTTTCAAAAATTTCAAAAAAAATTCTAACTCCCAAAATTTTCGAAAATTTTTGGCAGAGTCTCCCTATACGGAGGAGCTTTTGCAATTTCACAATAGATATAAATATATATACATCAACCCACACGGTCGGAATAACCAAAAACAGTTCATGTTTTCTATTTTTATTGCGTAGGCGTACGTTTTATTAGCATTTTAAAAGCATGCGGCTAATTTATATTGCATATACGCGCCCCGACTCTATCTACTGCCTCCCGTACCTATACTTACTCAAACAAACACATCATTTTTGAATAATATAAGAGTTTTAGTAACATTCTATTCATTAAACTAAACCAAACTCATCAATTTCAAAGTTTAACCAAGCAAACTTCATAATTTTACAATGTTAACCATATTTTATCAGTACTTCAAAGATTTCAATCACCTTTTTAAATTTCTTATACAAGTCCAAACTTCATTTTATTCCACTTGAATGATTTACATTCAAGTTTAATATTCTCAACCCATATTCACATCAATATGATTACGTGTGTATCACTTGCATCAATTTACTTTAATTCAATTTCTAATTGATTCACAATAAAACTCTTATTCTTAATTTTGATATACTTACATTTCCTTCATGATTCACTTGTATTAATATACAAAATCACTTAATACAACTCCAATCCATTCCAATTTATTCAAAAACCAATTATTTACTTACTTTAAACTATTTACCTCCGTTTACCACAAAACGACAAATTTTCAACGCAAATTTAAATGTTATTCATGTAATAACCATTACTAAAGCTTATAGTTATTTTAAATTAATCTTAACTCACTTTATATCAATTTTATTAAATTCTGCATGGTTCACAATCCGGACATTCTTATCACATTGCAATTATTCAATTTCATTAACCAATTCAAGTTTATATTAATATCATTCCATTCGGGATTATTTACAACCCATACATCCTTATTTTATCACAATAATTAATTAAAACCATTTCACTTGCAATTCAATTTCATTATCTAAACTAATTTCATTCGAGACCCCTTATAAAGCCCGATCATAATTGTTTTCCCAACTTGCTTAGGTTATTTCAATTTCACAAAATTTTCATTATCTTCTTAAATCAATTTTATTTCATTCTCATTTGATTCTCATTCAATCAAATTCTAATTCATTTACAAATTTTAATTCAATTTGTTTACTCATTCACTCCATTTACAATTTTAATTCATCTCCTCAATTTATCCCGAATTTCATCAATAATGTGACCACTGAAAATCAGGTTGTAGGATCTAGATTAACCCTAGAGGGGGGCTGAATAGGGTTATAGCAAATTTTCTCGATTTAAACACAGAAATAAACTGCAGAAATAAATATGTTGAAAAGTAAATCACACACAAAATTTACCCAGCTTCGGCAACCCCTGCCTACTGCTGCATTCACAGATTTCTATTAGAATTAAACAGTATCACGCTTACAACAACTCTACTAGACTCGCAGACCCTTTTGCTCCCGCTCACAAACACTCTACTAGACTCGCACACCCTACTCCCGCCTATAGAGTTTCGCTCACTCGCAAACACTGCTCCCGCCTATAGAGCTTTGCAAACTCGCACTCCCTGCTCACTGAACTAATTCTAAATAGACAATCTGACACTACCTAAACTCTAGGTGGTGATTTACAAATTCTTTGACACGAAAAGAAAAAAACAACTTCAAAAATAACCGCAGGAGCAAAAAATTAAAATACGAATGTGAATGCGTAATTTTTGCTCAATTATAAAAACTAAAAAAACCCCTTTTATAAAATTTAAAAGCTAAACCCCCTTTTTAATAATTAGGCCGGCCCACTATTCTTTCAACCCGTTCCCTTCTTTTGCTTGTGAAAAATGTCGGCCTCTCTTTGTTGAATTAGGGCTTCGGCTCTTTCTCGAATTAGGGCTTCGTTCTGATGCTCGATTCTCTGATTTGATGGCTTGCGTCGCTTGTTCTCTGATATTCGATTGTGGTTAACTTTGAAATTGTGAATTGTTGCAGCTGCTTCTTCTGATGACCGAGTTCGTTGAATTTGCGGTATGTAATTCTTTGTTTGCTGGTTCAATTGCTTGCTTTAACTTGATTGCTCTTGATTGAACTCGATAGTCGATGATGTGAATTTGGGATTGGATTTATATGAATTTGAGACACTTGAATTCGTTCGAATTAACTTGATACTTTCCTAAATTCTTAATTGCCTGAAGCGCACGTCGTTCCTGATTTTGTTACACGTGATACTCACGGCTTTCCTGATATGTTTTAACTTGATAATCACGGTTTTGATTTCACGCGTTCGATTGTCACTGCAGAAACTTTCCCCTTTTTCATTTCTGACTTTTTCAAAGACGTATTGATACGCTGTCATCAATTCGAATTCACTGGTTCTTCCATGATTTCGACTTCACTGTGAATTGCCACTGCTTCTTTTGTACTACTTCACCATGTCACTTGGTACTGCTGTTGCATGCTTCATTCTGATTCACTTGCACCTGTACACGGTCATTGCATTTGCTGTTGCACTTTTGTGCTTTGTGTCAGTGTAGTCATATACATTCATTAATGTTGACCTGAAGTGTATGTTGGCAACTTGTGATGTTCTTGTAATTGAATTTGTGTACTTGATGTCCACTATTTTCACTGGTTCCTCTGGTCTGCACTTGAATTTGAAGTCGTTGTTCACCTGTACTTACACTGTCTCTGGCTTCATCTGTAGTCTTCAAACATTTGTATAATTCTCGACCATTATCACTGCTGACTTCATTTGGTCTTTGTTCTCTTGTAATGTTGTACTGTCTTGGTTACATGCATTTGGTATTGGCACACATGTAAACTTGTGTATCTCTGACCTTTTGGTTGCAATCTTGTGTTGGTAACCATCTTCAAGCATGTTGCAGTTTGTAGCTTTCATGCATTTTCTTTGACATGATTTACTTCACCTGTACTTGGTCATTTGTGTAGTCTTCGAGCATGTTGCCACTGTGTCGTTGTTTTGCATTGTTCATGTCATGTTGTTCATGTGCATATATGTTTACTGAGTTTGCATTTGTTAGTTTAGTCATGCACTTGGTATATGTACTTGTGATAATATGCATTTATCCTCCTGTACATGTATTCTGGTTCTTCATGTAGCTTGGTACTGGCTGCATCACTGTAGTTTGCTACTGTATCATTGAGTAGCTGTCGTGACTTGTCCATTCTCGAGTGTTCATCCCTGCTAGTGATACATTTTCTCCAGTGGCATGTGGTATTTGCTGTTATGTTGTTTGATGAAGAGAATGGACTTACATACTTCATGTAGCCTTTTGCTTCATGTTGCCTTCAGTAGCTTCACTGCAGTTTCATTATGATTGCTCTATGTGTCTGCACTTGTGAACTTTGTTGCATTCATGTCTTCGACTGTTTGGTCTGAACTTGAATTTCTGGTTGGAGCTGTGCACACGAGTTGGCGAGGCAATGCACACGTGTATGAATGTACACGTGTGTATTGCAGCCACTTATGATTACCTGTCCCTGTAATATCTATGTGCACTACTTTGTGATGAAATCAAGTGTGAATAATGACGAACAACCCAAATAACTGAGGCAAACCATTTTTTCAAAAATCGTATTTCATTTTATATTGCAAAAATATTTCTTTTTCAATTTTACTGCGTTAGTGAATATTTTTGCAGATTGCTCAGATGCTGGATTCAAACTGGAATGCAGTTGAAGACAAAATACGAGTGTGAGTGATATGTAGTGAGGTTATAAATGTAAATTGAAATATTTGTGATGTAATCGTGATGTAATCAAAAATGTATATGTATAGTGAGAGCATGAATTTGTACTATTCAAGATTGTAATAAATATTTGTTTGAATAAAATTTCTGTTTGAATTCAAAATCTATGTAACTTGTTCTGTTTGAATTCAAATTCAAATTCTGTATAATTTATTTTATTCAACAAATATTTATTTAATCTATGCAAAACAAAATAGTACATAACCAAATACATTTAAATGAATATATATGTTTATTATCATCAAACAAAAACATATAAGCGCATATTCAACAATCTCCCCCTTTTGATGATAACAAACATATATTTAAGATTTTGACCGTGTTAAATGTATTTGACCAATTATATACTCTAATTGCTCCCCCTATTTAAATGCTTCCTCTCTACATGATGCTCCCCCTACATATATGCATACAAATAGAAATATAGTCAAATGAGCCTAGTTGCATATGGAAAAATTATTTGACCTTTGCTTGATTCTATTTTACAAAATCTTAACTTTTCTCTCCCCCTTTTGTTATCAGCAAAAGAATAATAGTGTGAGAGAAAAATAGAGATAAAGTGATCGATATTAATCCAACATTAATCTCAAATTGAATATAAATATTAAACTTCAATAAGAATCAAACAAAAAACCATAACTACCCTTGTTAGACGCATATTCCAATTTTAGAAATGATGGATATGGTGTTCGTATAAAATCATACAGTTGAATCAACTTGTGGTATTTATATCAGGAATTTGAATATCTATTAATCATGCATAACCGTTAGGACTTTTAAATGAGATTAGTAGTATTCGAATTTAATTTTAAAAAAAACGAAATCAAGTATCTTCTAACCACGCATGACCGTGAGGACTTTTAAATGGGATTAGAATCAACTTGTCTATTTAAACAATTTAATTTTGATATGCGTTCCATACATGCATAACCGTAAGGACTTTTAAATGAGCATGGAAGCACATAATAATAAAAAAATTCAAGTAATTCACCCATGCATAATTAAATGAGAGTGAATACTTTGAATATTTATTTATTTATTTAAAAAATATGACATGAAAAAACAAATGATTCCTGATTATAGTACCACATATCGACAAACTATATTGAATATTTGATAAACCATGGTCGATAGAAATAATGATAGATATAGAAATGGTCATGGAATCTTTACCCAACAAAAAGTTTTATGATTCTTGTTTTAATTCCTAAAGAAATTTTCCAAATATACTCTCTTGAGTAATGTATGTTAAATATCAACACTCATCACTTTTTCAATCACTATTTATCTCTTTGATAATTAGTAGGGAGTCGGATCAGTCAAAATTTGTCATTTAAAATCAAATAAAATTAACTAATCTGAAAAAAATGGTCAAACAATTATTTTCTCGAAGGGGTTATATGAGAAAAAAAATTCTGCTAAATGAAAAATTATTTCAAGTGAAAAATATGCAGATATTTTCTTTTAAAAAAAAACGATGCAGCAAATGAATAAATCACGTTCAACTCGTAAGTTTTCTATCAACTAGATTACTAGTATGAATTGCATCTGAATTTCTTTTTCAATCCAAAATATCACTAACTGGATTTGGTAAATCATACATGAAGTGTGCATCAAAAATTTCAAACCCAATTTTAGCAACAATTTAAATGACATTCTTTGGATTTTGAATTGAAGCCATGTTCACACTCAAACAAATATCATGGTGTTAATTTCAGAAACCATAGGATAAACAATTATATTCATGAGTAATCAACAGTCAATCAACATCTTAATTATTTCGAAAACAATTTCTTGAAGTTTCAACAATTTCTTAAAATCCTTTTTCACATGAGTTTGAAATCGTGCAAATTTACAAGCAGTGATCAAAATGTCAAAATATGTCTAAGTGTAGCACGAGTAATCAAGGATCAATAAGATACCATCATTTGACTAAACAAATTAAATTCAATGATGAAAGGATGGTTGGTCTTCTTTTAAACACAAATCAAAGTAAGAACAAGTCAAAAGAAATCATATCAATTAAGAATAAGTCAGAATTAAAGACATCATCTCATTATCACAATTTTGGATGATTTAATTTTACGTGATTGCCCATTGTGATTCTGTCACCTTTATACTAGGCTAAGGAACTTTGCTTTGTTGCCCGTTGTGTTTCTGGAACAGCCAAAATCCAGAGAAAACCGTTGTCGTTCCTTAGCCTGCCACCACACCTACACGATGAAAGATTTTTGTGACCTATTTCTAGGTCCATGATTGTTAGTGGCAGTAACATTATGAATAAACAAACCCTTTGGAACCCAAACTTGTTTAGACTTTTCATTCTTGTTCCAATAGACATGAAATTTGTTTGTAGAATTCTTAGGAACCCAAACTTGTATAAATTTTGTGTTCTTGTTCCTATGACTACAATTTTCAGAATGATGTCCAATTATTTCACATATATCAAAGACACTTTTCCCTTTTGCATTATCCTCAGCTTGTGTTTTCCCAAAACCAAGTCCTTTTCTGTTGTTAGCAAAAATTTGATTTCCCAATAGCATGTTGAAAGATTTTTCGCCTCTTGAAAAGTTATTCAAAGATTTCTCAAGATCTTGGACTTTGGTTTTTAGTGTTGTATTTTCAGTGACAAGTGAGGTGCATCGATTTATAAAATCCTTTTTCCTAGTGTCGATGGTTTCCTTAAGATTCAAGTTTTCTTTTTCAAGATTCTCAGAGTTATTCTTAAGTTTTGTCAATTCTGAATCTAAAACTTTACATCTTTTACATTCTAGGTTTTGAATATTTTCAAGTTCAGTTTCTAACCTAAAATTTTTACGGGCAAGTTCTCTCCTATCAGTTTTCAGTTTTTCAATTTTAGATTCAAGAGCATCAACTACTTTAGTAAGATCAGAACACATAAAAACAAGATCTCTATAGGAATACTCACCTTCCTCACTAGATTCCTCTGAGCTTGAATCTGAATTTGATTTCGCCATAAGACACAAGTTAGCCTCCTCTACGCTGCTATCCGAAGCTTCTTCTCCTTCTTCATCATCCCAAGTCGCTGCAAATACCTTCTTCGCCTTTTTCTTTCCTTTGTTGTTTTTGAGAAGTGGACATTTTGGTTTGATGTGGCCAGGCTTGTTGCAGTTATAACATGTCGGTTCATTATCAGAATTGTCAGAATCTTTTGGCCTATTACGATTTGTTTTCTTCTTGCGTGGCTTGAATTTCGACCATTTTCTAAGATTATTGACAGCCATTGCAAGCTCTTCAATTGGATCTTCTTCATCGCTTTCTTCTTTGCTCTTTAAGGCAATCGTCTTTTTCTTTGGTTCGGAGTTGTTGCGCTCTTCCTTTGCTTTTAGCTCAAGCTCATATGTCATCAAGTTTCCAATCAACTCCTCCATGCTTAGCTTACTCAGATCTTTCGATTCTTGGATTGCCGTGACTTTTGCCTCAAAGTTCATTGGTAAGACTCGTAGTATCTTCCGCACAAGCTCTACCTCAGTGAATACCTTCCCAAGTGCTCTAGCGTTGTACACCAAAGTTGAAAAGCGTCCAAACATGTCTTTTATGTTCTCGCCTTTGTCCATCACAAAGTTCTCGTATTCATTGCTGAATAGGGCTAGACGAGACTCCTTGACTTGAGAAGTTCCTTCGTGTGTCACCTCCAAAGTGTGCCAAATTTCCTGTGCTGTTGTACAATGAGAAATTCTATTAAATTCATTTTTATCAAGAGCACATATCAAAGCATTCATGGCTTTAGCATTTGTTGTTTTCAATCTCTTATCGTTAGCATCCCATCTATCCTTAGGTTTAGGAATCTCAGTACCACCAACGATTATAGTGGGAGGTTTATAGCCAGTTTCAATAATATCCCAAACATCATAATCAACGGAACTAAGATAAATACTCATCCTAACTTTCCAATAAGCATAATCATTCCCGTTAAACATGGGTGGCCTAACGATAGATTGCCCCTCAGAAAAAGCATTATTTGACGGATTCATGACTCTAGAGTTAAATAAAATATATACCGGGCTCTGATACCACTTGTAGGATCTAGATTAACCCTAGAGGGGGGGTGAATAGGGTTATAGCAAATTTTCTCGATTTAAACACAGAAATAAACTGCAGAAATAAATATGCTGAAAAGTAAATCACACACAAAATTTACCCAGCTTCGGCAACCCCTGCCTACTGCTGCATTCACAGATTTCTATTAGAATTAAACAGTATCACGCTTACAACAACTCTACTAGACTCGCAGACCCTTTTGCTCCCGCTCACAAACACTCTACTAGACTCGCACACCCTACTCCCGCCTATAGAGTTTCGCTCACTCGCAAACACTGCTCCCGCCTATAGAGCTTTGCAAACTCGCACTCCCTGCTCACTGAACTAATTCTAAATAGACAATCTGACACTACCTAAACTCTAGGTGGTGATTTACAAATTCTTTGACACGAAAAGAAAAAAACAACTTCAAAAATAACCGCAGGAGCAAAAAATTAAAATACGAATGTGAATGCGTAATTTTTGCTCAATTATAAAAACTAAAAAAACCCCTTTTATAAAATTTAAAAGCTAAACCCCCTTTTTAATAATTAGGCCGGCCCACTATTCTTTCAACCCGTTCCCTTCTTTTGCTTGTGAAAAATGTCGGCCTCTCTTTGTTGAATTAGGGCTTCGGCTCTTTCTCGAATTAGGGCTTCGTTCTGATGCTCGATTCTCTGATTTGATGGCTTGCGTCGCTTGTTCTCTGATATTCGATTGTGGTTAACTTTGAAATTGTGAATTGTTGCAGCTGCTTCTTCTGATGACCGAGTTCGTTGAATTTGTGGTATGTAATTCTTTGTTTGCTGGTTCAATTGCTTGCTTTAACTTGATTGCTCTTGATTGAACTCGATAGTCGATGATGTGAATTTGGGATTGGATTTATATGAATTTGAGACACTTGAATTCGTTCGAATTAACTTGATACTTTCCTAAATTCTTAATTGCCTGAAGCGCACGTCGTTCCTGATTTTGTTACACATGATACTCACGGCTTTCCTGATATGTTTTAACTTGATAATCACGGTTTTGATTTCACGCGTTCGATTGTCACTGCAGAAACTTTCCCCTTTTTCATTTCTGACTTTTTCAAAGACGTATTGATACACTGTCATCAATTCGAATTCACTGGTTCTTCCATGATTTCGACTTCACTGTGAATTGCCACTGCTTCTTTTGTACTACTTCACCATGTCACTTGGTACTGCTGTTGCATGCTTCATTCTGATTCACTTGCACCTGTACACGGTCATTGCATTTGCTGTTGCACTTTTGTGCTTTGTGTCAGTGTAGTCATATACATTCATTAATGTTGACCCGAAGTGTATGTTGGCAACTTGTGATGTTCTTGTAATTGAATTTGTGTACTTGATGTCCACTATTTTCACTGGTTCCTCTGGTCTGCACTTGAATTTGAAGTCGTTGTTCACCTGTACTTACACTGTCTCTGGCTTCATCTGTAGTCTTCAAACATTTGTATAATTCTCGACCATTATCACTGCTGACTTCATTTGGTCTTTGTTCTCTTGTAATGTTGTACTGTCTTGGTTACATGCATTTGGTATTGGCACACATGTAAACTTGTGTATCTCTGACCTTTTGGTTGCAGTCTTGTGTTGGTAACCATCTTCAAGCATGTTGCAGTTTGTAGCTTTCATGCATTTTCTTTGACATGATTTACTTCACCTGTACTTGGTCATTTGTGTAGTCTTCGAGCATGTTGCCACTGTGTCGTTGTTTTGCATTGTTCATGTCATGTTGTTCATGTGCATATATGTTTACTGAGTTTGCATTTGTTAGTTTAGTCATGCACTTGGTATATGTACTTGTGATAATATGCATTTATCCTCCTGTACATGTATTCTGGTTCTTCATGTAGCTTGGTACTGGCTGCATCACTGTAGTTTGCTACTGTATCATTGAGTAGCTGTCGTGACTTGTCCATTCTCGAGTGTTCATCCCTGCTAGTGATACATTTTCTCCAGTGGCATGTGGTATTTGCTGTTATGTTGTTTGATGAAGAGAATGGACTTGCATACTTCATGTAGCCTTTTGCTTCATGTTGCCTTCAGTAGCTTCACTGCAGTTTCATTATGACTGCTCTATGTGTCTGCACTTGTGAACTTTGTTGCATTCATGTCTTCGACTGTTTGGTCTGAACTTGAATTTCTGGTTGGAGCTGTGCACACGAGTTGGCGAGGCAATGCACACGTGTATGAATGTACACGTGTGTATTGCAGCCACTTATGATTACCTGTCCCTGTAATATCTATGTGCACTACTTTGTGATGAAATCAAGTGTGAATAATGACGAACAACCCAAATAACTGAGGCAAACCATTTTTTCAAAAATCGTATTTCATTTTATATTGCAAAAATATTTCTTTTTCAATTTTACTGCGTTAGTGAATATTTTTGCAGATTGCTCAGATGCTGGATTCAAACTGGAATGCAGTTGAAGACAAAATACGAGTGTGAGTGATATGTAGTGAGGTTATAAATGTAAATTGAAATATTTGTGATGTAATCGTGATGTAATCAAAAATGTATATGTATAGTGAGAGCATGAATTTGTACTATTCAAGATTGTAATAAATATTTGTTTGAATAAAATTTCTGTTTGAATTCAAAATCTGTGTAACTTGTTCTGTTTGAATTCAAATTCAAATTCTGTATAATTTATTTTATTCAACAAATATTTATTTAATCTATGCAAAACAAAATAGTACATAACCAAATACATTTAAATGAATATATATGTTTATTATCATCAAACAAAAACATATAAGCGCATATTCAACACATGTCACTCATTGGAATTTATTTATAAGTCAAACCCTCACTATTTTAATCTAATTCCATTATTCATTCATACTCTCAGCTTTTTATTGCCAAAACTAAATCTCATAGTAGAACTGGATTTTCATTTTTCTTTTCAAAATTTTCTTAACAAACCACCAAAATTTCATCCATGCCAACACAAATTTCATTTAATTTAGTTTACACTAAATTTATCTTCAAGCTTCTTTTATTTAATTCAGCTTATGCTAAATTCATTCTCAAACAATTCCTTTGAATTTAGTTGATTGAGAATTTAGTTTATTCATTGTCATTCTTACTTAACTCAATTCTTTTCTCGAATTTAATTTGAGTTTAATTGAATTTATTCAGCCAACTTAAACACATGCTATTACCTTTACCATTGTATTTAAAACAACTCCCTTTGGATTTTGTTGGGTTAAAATTTTATTCATACAATATCATTCTTACTTATCTAAACTAAATTTCCTTTCAATTTAATTCTTTTCCAATTTAATTCAAGTTAATTCATACCATTTCCTTTACTATCTTAAATAAGAACATAATTCTATTCAAAATTATTTGTAGCACAACTGAATTTTGATTTTAATTCGATCTAAATTCAACTCAATTCCATTTAATCGAAGTTAAATCCAGTTCAATCCAATTTTAATTTTTCATATACAAGTTCAAAGCTTATTTGCTAACTTAAGTTCATTCACCCTTTTATCCTTTATATTTTCTTCACCTTATTTCAATTCACATTTCATCTGAGATTAAGTTTGAATTCACTATACCATTCAACTATTTCCCATTTGTGATTATAATTCCATTTCCTATTTATAAGTCCATCAACTTATTTACTTTAAGGTTTATATTGCTCATTTGAATTATTTTCATCTTATAATCACAATCCCAAATTATATATATATATATATATATATATATATATATATATATCATTGAATTCTTAAGGATACAAATTTTCTTCAGTTTAATCCTTTGCACCATTTTAAATTCACAATTTCAGATTATTAGTATAGCTCTTAATTGCTTAAGGAGACAATTCATTACACAATGACCTACGGTTACAAAGTCATTTTACATTTCAATTTAATTCTAAGTCCAATTTATTTAACTTATCCCAAGCTAAATTCAAATTTTCTATTCACTTCAATATATTTTATTGACTTCCTTTACTCGAGTTAAATTTTAATTTCAAGATTAAAATTTTCATTTCCTTCTTATTAATATCAAGTTCACCAAATAAGTCCAATCGTTGATTTACTTTAATTTTACACATTATTTAAATAGAATTTTCCAGAATTCAATTACCCAGTTTTATTTCAAAACCATTTTGAAATAATAAATAACTCATACTCTCCTGGTATATCAAATCAAACTTCCAGATTTCTAAAACAATTTGTTTTTACCAAAGCAATTCCCCTTTTTGAAATTTCCAAAACAACCGTTATACCCAACAAGTCCAAACAATATCATAGCCAACCACTTTGGTAGCAATCCATCACTTTAGAAACTCGAAAATGAATTCTAATGATGTGGCTAGCATCATCAGGATTATTTTCCAGCGACTGAAGTGAGTCCAGTGCTTCCTTACTCTCCCAAATTCATTTCAAAATAGTTTCCATTCAAAAATACTTCCCAAAATAATATTCCATCATTGCCTGCAAACCTTTGGATCACATTCCTAAGATTTTGAATTTCCAAACTTTGGGTTTCACCACATTTAAAACATTTTTCCAAAATTTTCGGGATTTAAATTATGGTTTAATTCAAATTTAGTTATTCTTCTTTTTGTATAATTCATACTTATAGAATTTTATTTGGTTATAACCATTTTTAAATTTTAGATTAAATTTTAGATTCTTAGTTGATCAAGATATCCACATCCAAACAATCAAATATATAATAATTTCATAAAATTATTTCTTTTATACCAAAATATAATTTTAGGCAAAATTATTTCATTTACCCACTTTAAAAACAATACTATGTCGTTTTGTCTTGTTTAAGAGTTTAGAAACCCCTATCAATAGGGTTGTACTTCCCGTACCGACCAGAATTCATAAACACTCAACCGATAAGTCAACACGGTTAAAAACAATTTATATTCACTAACAAGTACGCTCTCATATCTACTATTACACTCAGCTCATTATAGAGCACTACTGACTTTGGTTAATGAATAATTTCCCACCAAAGCCTAGGTTGTCGCCGACCTAAGCTCCGATACCAAGTGTAACAGCCCGCAAATCCGTACCCCTTGAGTCAACATTATTCTACATCAATTTACTCAAGTGGAACAGAAATACGAACCATTAGGGTTAAAGAAGAAGAGATAGAAGAAGAAGAAACTAAGCAATATCAGAATCTCACATTCGTAGCGGAATAAAATATAATAGTAAATAATAGATCTTTACACAAAATGAAACTATATCTGTTTTATACATCATATCATAAGAGTATCTCATACAAACAACATTTACCAGTCAGACAATTCCATACAATCACAACAGCGGATATATATATATATATATATATATATACAAGTACGGATAAAATGTATCGGACTCCAGCTCCTCTCCTGCTCCAAAGCATCATGTCCTGAACATATAATACTCGGTTTGACCCAAGCATTATAATGAAATAACACCCGAGTCAGTCTGGAATATCAGCTGATAATAATGCACCCAAATCGATTATTAAAGTTTCAAAAATCCTTTTGAAAACAAAAGCATCTCGTAAGACCACGCCACAAATAAACATGTCGTGTTTTTACCTTACGATGGCTAAAACACTTTTTATAGAAATCCTCTAATATTATAATAGGGTCTATATACAAATACTTATAAAATAGCCAAAATTGTTACATCTATTAAATTCCAGCTACTAGCCACAGAGTGGGTAATACAAACAAAACTCGTAAAAGGCTCGTAGGGAGAATGGATTTCCAACAATGACTAGGCACTGGGGTACCACCTGTCACAGTACCTAGTCTAGATCAGTGTACCGAGGACCACGCCCGATCCCCTGCAACACAAGGCCCGGACTACCCCTTACTGGATAGTCCCAAGTAAGATCACTCCACGGTTGGGATCAGCAACCGCACCACTAAGCCAAAATAAAAGGGACATCTAGACAGGAATGACATTGCCCGGAAATGGGTGCTGCCCACCAAGCCTTGCTGCGTATCCCCTGATTTACAGTCATTCCAGGTTGATGAGGCTTGAGGCTAAGCGTTACCTTTTAGAATGTTTCACTTAGAATGCCCATCGCCCACCTGATGATGTTCCAAAAGCATTCGTCCATAAAAGTCCGTCCCGGGTTCGAACGGAACCGAATGCGCTACTCCTTCTCATCCATTTTAGAAATGTCCTCAGGATTAGTAGCGACTAGCCCATGCACTTCACTGCTCCATCTTCAACTCCGTACACGTTTTTCCATGAAACGTACAAACCGGATCAAAGTGGTTTTCAAGAAATAAATCTCGATCCCGGTCTCTTTGAAACGATCAACGCGTTTGTCCAATATCGATAGTCGATGATTTAACTATCAATTAACATTTACAAACATCCATCAAACAATAAATAATTGCCCACATTATTTATTTTCCTCAAAAATATCTTCACGATATATTATTTTCCTTTTCAAATCACGTTGAAAACACTTTTCAAACTCAATTTCTCATGGAATAAATTTCCCAAATTGTTACTTCCCTTGAAAGTGTCCAAGCACAAATCCTTAAGATTTAAAATAATTTAAATACTTTATTCTTGAAAATACATTAAAACATTCATATTAAAACTTCTTACATACTTGATTTAATATATGTATATATATACACACTTTTAAAAATGTCTCAAATCAAACTGCTTTAGAAAGTATGAACTATTCTCTTCAAAATAAAGTTAAGTCATACTAAATTTAAAATAAAATTGTTAAACTCTATACCGTTTCTAAATAATACTTTGATTAATTATCTTTAAAATAGAACCATTTTATAAAGTATAAATAATAATAATATTCTTTAAAACATAATTCTAGTTACCCTTTAAAAATAATTGCTTCTATAACTACTTTGATATATGTTCACTTTTAAAATTCTTACAACTTAAATAATTTTCTTGAAACCATTCTTTAATATAACTTCAAACTCTAACGTTTCAAAAGTCTATTTTAAGAACGTACTTGGCTTTCAGGGAAATACACTTCCATCTTAGAATAACCAATGAATTCTTTTTATCAATCCAACACGTTTTATCCCAATCCAATTTTACGTTCATCCCGTAAATTCCTTTCCATACTTTAAAAATAGCTCCTTTTTTTTAAACACATTGCTATTTCCTGGAAATCACTTTCAAACATACGTTTAAAATATTTAAAATAAGCTCTAGAAATTATTTAATTGAAAATGATACTTAAGGAAATATATAGGGGTTTCCTAAGTATTTTAAATAAAATTTAACTTTTGAAATAAGGATATTAAATCAAATATTCATATTAAAATTTCCTTTTGAAAACTTAATACTACTTTAACTTTTAAAAATAATTAAATACCATAATTACTTAATCAAATATTTGCTTTCACTTAAAAAGATTTTAAAATAATATTTCTTTCTAAAAATATTCTAAACATATTTAAACTGCAAATTTATAATTTGAAAGCTTTCTTAAAAACAAAATAAAATTTCCAGGATAAAGCACACTTCACATTCTTTAAAATAAATCTCGCTATTATTTTAAACAATTCACATTTCCTTTATAGATCACATTTTCAAACATTTCAAATTATCAACAAATTTCTTGAATTTAATTCCTTTTAAATTCTTTACTTAAAAATTTCCTTAATTTCTTTAAAACCAATTTATTTATTTATATTTAAATTTCCCAGGTTGTATTCATCCAATCATAGTACAACAAAATTAAATGTCCAATTTATCTATCACAGTAAATAAACAGAGCATAGTATAACAGGATCTAAAACAATTTTATCATAGAATATAAATGTGATATATTACCGAATATAAATAAATTTCTATTTGTGAGGAATCCAGTTGGATCCCTCCAACCTGTTTTCCCTGCATCCACAGATGTTAGCTCAACAATATATATCGATTCAATTTGATAATAATTATCATATTCAACCAATCAAGCAATCATTTAGATATTGACTATTTAAATTACCTAATATTCCAGATGTGAGTGAGTTAAACTCACCTTGGGTTTTCGACGAGCGTTCAAATTTAAATTAAATCGAACGACGTTCCATTTAACCAAAAAAATTTACTTGCTCGGAATGATTCCAGAACTGCTCCACTGCGTAGAACGCGCCTCTACGATTCCGGCATCGCCAGTTTCGTCGAAATCTGATAACGTATGTACTAGATATGAATTTTCAAAGTTTGAATATAAAATTTATAAACAAATTTCCTTTAGTTTAAAATAAAATCTATCTACTCACAATCGTGACCGTACGTTCAACCTAGGAAATCACCGATGTCCCTCTATTTCTTCCTTACGCGACATCTCCAGGGTCTTTGAACCCATAAACGCGAACTAGGGTTGGGGACTGCACCTCCCTCACTCGACTACACAACGATCGGGACCCACTGTTCCGAAGGCCATTGCCGCCTCAACCATCGCCCCAGATGCGGCGAAGCTTGGTCAACCTAAGACCTCGAAAAATGAGCACAATCTACGAGCGAACGCAGCCACTATCCCCTTCCTTTGGTCGACGAAAACTCATCTTCACCGTTGGATCTGAGCATCTCTCCATGGTCTACAACTTCCCTTTAGAGAGTTTCAGAAATTAAAGCACGAGAATTTCGAGGGGAAACGAAATGATTTTCGGCCATAGGAAAGTTTGAAGCGGCGGCCGAAGAAAATTGGCTAAGCTTTGGTCATTAAACACGCTTTAACGTTAATTAATATTATTTTATTAATAAAATTTCCAAATAACAAGCTTATACAAACGAACTCCAAACAACGCGTTCCGACGGGCGTTCCCAAGGTTTTACCCACGTTCCGAACACAATGGAAAAGTGTTCCGGAAGCTAATTCGATCATATGCACGAGTTACGGAAATAAACGATCAATTTTAAATTAAATCGATTAGAGTATTCTCTATGCGTTTTAAGCTTCCGGGGTCAAACGACAACTCCGATTGTTATGAAATTGAAATCCAGTAATAACTAACTATTACGGATCCAATGGAAATGGTTTCGTCGAATTCCGAGACTGTGCCCCGAAAGGCTATTTTAACTTGTCGATTAATTCGAGCGATTTTCAAAATCGTCGAAATCATTTAAATTTTCACTTTTAAAACTTTATTAACTCAATTATAATTCATATAGAATTTATAATCACATTAGAAATCGTTCTAATTCATTTTAAATCAAAACCTGAATATTTGCATTATTATATTATTAAATTCCATTATTAAATTAATATAAAATTCCAAATCTTAATTTATCGACTTTTAATTTCATCTAATAGTCCAATATTATAATTCAAACCCAAATAGACTTAAAATAAATTTTAGAATCAAATTTTATATCTATTTACACGTAAAATCACCAATTATCCAATTCTAATATTAAATTATTATTATTCAAATTTACAATTGTATTTCCCATATTTGAAATTTAACCAATTCTATTAATTTAATCTAAATCTTTTTACTTCAAAATTCAAATTATAATCCATATTCAACATTTAAAATGAATTAAATGTTCAAATCTAGCGACCCAAAATTCCGGGTCGTTACAATAAATATCCTTTATACTTTTATAAAACTTCTTTGATAAAATAGTCATTTATAAAACTCATTTTATATTTTCCTAACTTTATTTGCAACTCTTTATAAAAACTCCAAATTCATTTATAAAATTCCTTTTATAAATTTCTAATATAATTATACAACTCCTTTATAAAACAAACTCCAAATATAAACTAAACTTAAAAATATAAAACAAAACTCCATTTATGTTAATAAAACTCATATACTCTCCATAACACGATCATCTCATATATTACAACAAGTTCACAACTGTGATTTATTTCTCCCATTAATCAAATGAAAATATTATTCCCTTCATAAAATACCATTTATAAACATATTCCTCCATTTATAGAATACCGCTTATAAACCTCTCTTAAATTCATAAATACCATTTTAGGTGCGTTCTTTTATATAAAATGTTTCATAAATATTTATTCCAAAAAAAATAATCTTAAAACGTATGCATATCTCCGTACATTAGAAAAGAATAATAAAAGAAATCGTAGTAAAACAGAGAAGTACAAAAACTGTTTTTCAATAAAATATCACAGAAAATCCAAAATGTTAGATTAAAAATCATTTTTCCAATCGGAAACCATTTCCAAATAATACAATAATTAGTAGTACTTTTCACAATATTATATCAAGGTCAATAGTTACTGTAACACTTAACCAATGTTATAACTATGTTTTTTCCGAAAAAGGTTCAACTTTTAACATATATCAGTTCATATCCAGTATGGCCAAACTATCAAATTTTGACATTTAACAATCTATATAACAAATATTTAACTGAAACAATGTCAATGGCTATTTAACTAAAAATTAAAAATCACAATGTTGAGAAATTTGCATTTCTCTACATATTTTCTTCATATTTCATTTTAAATGACATCCGCTTTTCAAAAGCGAATAATTGACCAAAACAATCAATAATTTATCCAAATACAAACAGTAAATTTTATGTACTATATAACATATTGATTATCCAAAAAGGTGAGTCTAACTCGCCGAAATTTCAACGAACGACATGGCGTTTCAGTTTGTACTGAGATCGAACAACGTTTGATTTTAGCTCAAATTTCACTTGCTTCAATTTCAACGAAACTATTTCCATTGCGTAACTGTCGTCATTACATGTGCAATGAAATAAACTGTGTCTCGATTGGACCTCGTATGAGAGAGATACACTTTATAAGGTTTTGAATTAATTGAAATTATTAATTAGTTAATCAAAAAATCATTACCCTTAATTACACTGTAAATCCATCTTCCCTAAATAAAAAGAAACCTCCTACCTAAATATGTCGTGCATCATCACCGTGCACGCATGGATCGTCCACCCATTCCTGTCATCTATCTGACCAAACGAGACCACCAACGTTCCTTTCTCTGCGTCCTCGACTCACTCGATCCGACTACCTTGCCTTTGCACCTCTTACGCAAAACGCATCATGTCCCCTTCCTCCCTCTACCTGAACAAATCGCAACCCTCGAGCCTTCAACGCACACCACCAAACTCGGCCTCCAGGTGCTTCTCAACACGGGAAAGGCAAATCCACACTTTGATGCGCCTCACATCGACTGGATCGAGTCCAAACCTAAACTCTAGCATACAAAAGCTCATGTCTTTACTGTCGACTTCCCCAAGCACGCTCGAGCACATCAAAATAGGTATAGAATCATAGACCAACTCAACCGGGGTCCAAAGTTCTAAATTTTATAATTTTTCGTGGAGTATTTTGGTTAATTTGAATTTTTGAAGTAAGAGGAAAATGCGTTCATTAAGCTAAATCTCTAGCTTAATTTAAAATGAAATTTTCGATAAGTCGCCACATAGAATTTTGTTCGTGTATGGACCGCGAACGATAAGGCAAAAATACGATCTCATACAAGAATGCAATACGATCCCCAAACATAATAATATACGCTATTTATCTTATTCCGTAAAATCATAAACATTCCGTCGTTTGCTGAAAATCGTCAAATAAATAATTTAAATATTTTCCAAGTTAAAAATTATGAAAAAAATCAAATAAATTAAAATAAAAATACATCATTAAAAATCGATTCGTTATATTAATAATTTATTTTCTTATTACTTATGAAATTAGAATCAAAATTTGAATAGTTAAATAAATTAAATACCCCATTTGAAACGTTAAAATTTTCACTGTTATATTAGATTTGATTAATTCAGTGGGTCTAAGATCTATACTAGATCTGATGTACGATCAATCTTTTGAAGTTCATCGGCATGGATTGGAGAACAAACAATATAGAGATAAAAGGAAAACCCCAAGTGGCGAAGTAACAAACGTGAGAAAACCTTAAATCAGAACTTTTCATATTTGGGAAAAGAGTGAAAGAACACTAGCAGAAGTACGAACATGATGAAGTAAAAGAGTATGATTGGAGAAATTTGTTGAAGAGAAAGAAATAGGAGAGAGCGATAACATGAAAACGAGAAATTATCAAATGAGTAACGCGACGCTAGGGTTTGGGATAGAGAGCATTATGTTTTAACTGAAACGGGTATGTTTAGACCCGATACCTGTTTTGTATATGGATTCGGTTTAAAATTTCCTTTTTTAAAAAAAACATAAAAAAAAAACAAGAAGGTCCATTTTACTAGTGTGTTGTTAAAAGCATAAATGTACTGACTAATACCATATTTTTTTTTTAATTAACATCAATTAATCATGATGCTTCCTAATACCACTTTTATTTCTTCACTCAACCATGAATCACAGAGCTTAATTACTTCTTTCTCTCAGTGTGCGCGTTTTCTTCATCATTTCTAAAACCTAAAACCCTAATACCCAACTCCATCGCGTCATTTATTCTTTTTTACTTATTTTCTTCTTCCGTCTTTGCCATTGCTCTCTAACCCTAACTATCTAAAATCTTCAAATTTCAAAATCACATTATCAAAATGGATTAAATTTTCAACTTTGGATTGTTAACCAACCTTTCTAAGAAAGAAGTCGACGTAGCGAATAGTCAATGTTCTAAGAAAGAAAATGAGATGAATTTAAATTAATTTTGTAGTTTTTTCAATTTTGCAATTGTTTATTTTTTTTCTTTAGTGTTTGTTCAATTTTTTTGTAGAGATGCTTGATTTTTCTCGATGACTTGGATTGGTTTTTTCATTGTTGCAAAGTGAGAAATACTGCTTTATTGTAGACAACCAAGGAGGAGGAACAATAGAGTTATATAAAATGGTAGTCTTTCGTATATTTGATGGTATAAAATAACATGTATGACAAATAGATATGATACTCTTTAAAAATAATATTAACATGTATATTAATCAGTACTTATTCAGTACTTTTCTATGTGCTTGCGATGCTTTTAGCAAGTACTTTTACTATTACACAAGGTGATGCTCAAAACAATAATCCCGGTTCAATAATATCTAATACAGCATCATTTTTTCCATAACTGTGATCAATTTAAATTTAAACTAAATCCTTCAGTTTACTGGAGAAGCACTTCAGTATTTACATCAGTAAGAAGGAAGAGAAGTATTTCGCATCATAATTACACAATATGAAGGTAGAAGTACTGTAATTGTTAAAGTTTTTAGAAGGCACAACTTTCTTCACTTACTTCAATTTACAATATTTTACAGAGTAGATGATCGTAGCAAAAATGGAAAAGATGACGATAATTATTCTTGCCTGGGGATCCATCTGCTCCACCAAAGACTCTTTCTTTGCTGGTTTATTTCATCCATGCTTTCGTTAAGAGTTTTTATTAATTTTCTCCGTAGACGAAGGGCAGATGCAAGTGCATTTCTTTGTGGATTTCCCCTCTTTGGCTCTATTTCCTGTTTACTCAGGTAAATCACCACAATAGTCAGTTTCGATCAGATAGATTGTTACATAGTACGATTTCTATCATTCTGTAATCTTAGATATACATATAGTCGTGTCATATACACCCCAACGGAAACTACAATTTACCCACTCTTCATTTTACCCAGTATAGTTTAATTGGGTGCTACATATTACCCATACTTTGTTTTATCCTACCCAAGCTAATTCGGTGGTGCACAATGGATAAATGAATATAAGTTACGGCACATAACCACCATTCGGTGTAACTGGACCGTTAAAAAAATATAAAAAAAATCAGTTATTCATATTACCCAGAGTCGGTCGGCAGTCGTCTGCCGACCGACTCTGGATAATATGAAGTACATATTTCATATATTTTTTTTCCTTTTTTTTCTTATGCGGTAAAATGTAATTCCTGTTGGGGTGTATACAACGCGACTCTATATTTAGAAATCAACTTTATAACATGGTGCTTATACTCACCATATGATTGGTAGAGAGTATATAAATCATTGTCAGGATGTAGCCAAAACGTAGACAATGTGGAGAGTACAGATACACACTCCTTAGGAAAGCGTGGGCTAAGCATTCTTTTCTTTATTATTTCATTAGGTTTCTGATATGACAGTATATCTAAGAAAAGATATTGTGTAAACACTGTTCATTTCAATTATGGATACCACTGCTACATATGAATGCAACTCATCATTAGTCATGGACTATGGTACCGGGACCATTGGTACCACCACTACACATGAATACAAATTACTCCTGTTTTTTGTTTTTGTAATGAAATCCCCACGAGGTACGCATGAACTTATACATCACACTGTCTTAATTATTGTCCTACTGCTAGGCTATTCTTATAGAGCTCGTGCAACGGTGTGAGACATTATAATAGCAAGTGCTTAAACAAAATACTACTTTAAATACCAAAGCAGAAGATCAAAGTCCAGTTAACCCCTCGCACATCAGGCACTGGTTCATACAACGCCTTTGTTGTGTTTTTTTTTTTTTTTTTTTGGTGGGGTGTTGGGGGCGGGGCGGGGGGTTAAAAATGGCTTATGTTGTAGTTGCTAAAGGAACTTACCCTAAACTCCTGAAGTTGAGCTTCGGTGAAACCACCTTCCTTCTCTGTTCCAGACCTCGCCATACGTCCAACAACCCAATTGGCAGCTTCGCTATAATCTTTTTGAGTAGCACGGAACAGCTGAAGCCTTAAATTTTGCATAACAGAAAGTCCTAATAGCCCTTCTCTATTAAAGTATGGATGCGCCAGTGCAGCTTTAGCACTCGTTCTCTTCCGTGCTTTATATCTAACCATCGATGTCAGAAGCTCCCATCCGATCCCACCGTCTAAATCCAACATTTCAAAACCCTTTCGAACATCGGGTCCTGCACGTGGTTCCACTAGATTTCTCCATGCAGTCATGTCATATCCGCACCTTTTGAATTGTCTATTGAATTGAATGAGGCCACTATCTGTTCTTAATGATGGAAATGCCTGCAAGTATTGAGTTGTCACAAGTAAAACTAACATTGAACCATAAACCATTAAATTTTGCTAATAACATTGGCCAATTCTGTTTAAACTCCAAAATCATTGGCTGAGCATCCCCAAAAAATTATCAACATTAGAGGTCATATAATATCATTTAAACATTATATTACTATTCTTCTTCATTGTTATCATTTTTATTCAATAGATTAAGAAGTCTCTATGGGATTATTTCATTGTACCACGCACAAGCCTTACAATTTCTATACGTTAGTTTACAAGATTCTTTCATGATACACATAAGTGTCATACATGGTCCTTTCATGATACAACAATAAAAGTGACCCATGGAATTTGCAACATCTCTACATCTGTTACTTAAATCCAATAATTAAGATAAATAACCATTATTATTCAAAATTCAATTTTTTATCCTCTTCAAAATTCATAACATATATGCGATGATTTGGGATGTTGTATTTTGAAGTTTTTAGGATTATCTGAATTATGTGTAGTAAAATGGAAGATGGAAAAGTGATATGCGGAGAAATGTAATTTGGCTACTAGTAGTTTAAAAATATATTAATAGGTACGCTAAGCATATGCAGGGATTTAAATAATTAGTTCGTTAGCGTTAGAATATCCTTACCATCCATATTAAGAAGATTTTTTATTTTCATTCCAGAATAATATTGTCATGTTACACAATAGTATTTCAGTTGACATTAAGGGTATATAGCATCAACAAAACATGTCTTTGTTGTAGTATTGAGAGTTCTCCAAGTAAATAACATGCATAACACAAATAAATCTTTGTGTTATGTTATGGCCAGTACAATTTGCTCATATAAAAATTTGGGTATAAGTGTAAAGCTTTCGGTTGAACAATAGTCTTACCATTTGCAAGAATATAAGTCCCATGCTGTAAATGTCGAATCTATCTGGCAGATTCATCTATTATAAGAAGAAGAATACAATGTATCATTAAAACTAATAAACACACCGATTTAGATGGCATGCGTAAGAGAAGAAACAGATAGCTGCGTTTTTTGCAATTTTGAAGCAGAACCTGCCATAGAACAGGAGAGAGTGCAGTTGCAACTGGAGCAGATGGTGCAGATGGTGTTTGTGTACTCATTATATATTGCTCAGGTGCAGCATATCTGAAAAAAATAATCAACAACTATAAGGCAAAACATAAGAATATGTGCTTGCTAGTTGCTATCAATGCTGATAGTTTCAAATCATAGTGCGTGAATTATTTTCTTACGACCATGTTAAATTTTGCTAAACACCGATTACCTTGGATCCAGGAGGAACTCCTTTGGTATGTAATTGATGCCCACCCTCAAATCTGCAGCTGCTCCAAGATCAATAATTTTGAAAGCACGAGACCCTGTTTTATATTATACCCAGGAATGAGTAATATAATGACAGTAGAGCATACTGTGTAGATATCTGTAATCTCATAGACACATATGCACGCATGCACGCACGCACAACATTTGAACTGGACATGGGATTCATGGTTTCAAAGGGTATTACTGTCATTCTTTATGTCATGTCAAACAATCATTTTTCCCACATCAACCAAATGCATGAGGTCTACCACAAGAACTATTTACCTTCAGAGAAAATAATATTTTGGGGTTTAATGTCTCTATGAACAATTCCCGTTGAATGAAGCCCATCCAGAGCAAATAAAAGTTGTCGTATGATTGTTTGTATAATTTTATTCTCTCTTTCAATACCCTTTGGCAAATCAGGATTTTCTCCAAGTATTTTTCTCTCCACCTAAGGAAAATACAATCAAACTAATTGGTGGTTTAAAAGAAAACCATATGTATTACTTGTTAGATAGACTTTTGAGGAGACTATTTGAATATCTTTTTTTATTTCTTTTACTGGAAATTAGAAAATTTATACCAACATTTTCTCACATTGTAAGGGAAATCTTTGCTTGACATAAGATCAGCAAGTGTATCTTCGCCCTCAAATCGCCAAATTAGCCAATACTCTTCTGCTCCTTTGCCTTTTGAAGAACTCTAGGAACAAAAAATATGTCAAATACTAGCCATCTATCAGAGAAATTTGAAATCAAGGTAATAAGTACATAAGTGTGCACCTCGAGGAAACCATAGACAAAATCAGCACAGCTATTAGCACAAGCTCTACGCACACGTTCATTCATCCAGATCTCTACTGCTCCGTACTCAGTTGCCTTCTTAAGAACCAAATCACCTTGCTTCAAAATTATAAGTAAACATAAGTCCATAATATTCAATATGCATCTATCAATTTGCAACTCTTTGCATTCAGAGGTGCATCATAATTAGATATCTGGAATTTAGTCAAATGAATGAGAACTAATCGATGTTGAGTTAATAATCAACAGTATTTGATAAAAGGTTCAAGGATCGAGAGGTCATAGTAAGAATAATATTGTGCAATGTGAAAAATAATTTTAAGGCTGAAGGAAGGCGGAACTGTAGATGAACATCTCAAAAAATTTCAAGCTAACATGAATCAACTGATAGCCTCCAACTACAAGTTAAATGATGAGACACAAACTTTGATATGTTTGACATTGATGTTGATAAGTTTATTACCGGAAAATCAAAAACATAATCATGGTTTCATTGAACAACTCAAACTCGGATGGAGTTGTTTCAATGGATTTGTTGGTTAACAACTTAATCAATACGAAAATGAGAATGATAAATCATAATGATGAAGAGGATGGTCACAAGCATTTTGAAGAACTCAATTTTGCATGTAAGTGAAACAAACGGGTCAAATGAAGGAATTATGATGGAAAAACGATCACCTTAAAGAAAGAAGATGATCATCCAATGAGAAAGGCATGGAAGGCTACTTCAGTGAGAAAGGCATGGAAGGCTACTTCACATACTACTATTTCCAAAAAGCGAGACATGAGCAACGTTTTTGCAACAAACTAAAGAGGGCTAAACAGCTATTGAAAGTATTAAAGAAAGTGATAAGCGAGCATGTAGAAGACAATAATGAAGAAACGTTGACATGGGAGACGATGAATCTGTGTTTGTGTTGATAAGCAAAAGACAAAGAATGTGTTTGGTTCAGGTGTACGCTTAAATCATAAATTATAAGGACAAAACGGTAAAGGTAGGATCAGCCAACGATCGTGAGATGGATATGAAAGGTGTCAGGTCAATCAAAATAAGAGCATTTGATGAAAAAGAAGAATGTTAACCAAATTATACGCATTTCAAAGATCGTAAAACTATATTAATTTCAATTGAACCATTAAAGAAGAAGAGATGTGAGATAGATATAGGATATTTTTTCTATAATGGAAACCTATAACGTGCGAGAAGAAGGGAACCTCTCCAACTTTATTTTACTTCCTTTTGGGGATGTGGAAGTCATTTTTCCCCTCGAATGTTTCACCATCTTCTAACTCTACTGTTGTAATCTCTCTACAATCAGATGTAAACAAAGTTTATAGAAAAGAAATTAGCAATAATAGAAGAAGTGGATGCATACACCAAGTTTGTGGCAAATCATTATGAAAACTCTGCATGTTATTACTTTTTGCCGTATATTTTATTTTTTATTTGTTGCCTATGATATGAAATATTTTATTTCTCTTTGTTATTGCACTTGAATTGCCTAAGAGGATTATAAAATTTTCTCATATAAAACGATATCTGGGTTATCGTTCCGAAGCCAAAGATCTACCGAATCTACTAATTTACTCACCCGCAAACAACATGAACACTACAATTGCAAATGTTTTAGTCATACTCAAACATATCGTAGGTAAATGCACTTGAATTGCCTAAGAGGATTATAAAATTTTCTCATATAAAATGATATCTGGGTTATCGTTCCGAAGCCAAAGATCTACCGAATCTACTAATATTTGCTCACCCACAAACAACATGAACGCTACAATTGCAAATGTTTTAGTCATACTCAAACATATCGTAGGTAAAAAGGTGGCATTTCATTCTACACGAGGAAGCAAATTATGATGAATGTACTCTTTTCTTTGCCTATAAAAATTCGAAAATTTCGATAATTTTTTTTAAAATTTGATGGTAGTTGCAACAATTACCTGACGGGAAATAAAAGTATCTTTATAATTTTGATGAAAGTATCCAAATTGAAGTCAAAATTGGTGATGACAAACACCTTGAAGTGAAAGGAATGAAAGATGACCTCATGCCCAAAAAAAAAAAAGAATCAAGCCAGTGGCCAATATCTTATAGTCTTAAACACATTTTATCAAGTGTTGGGCAACTTCTTTAGAAGAAACATAATGTGGTGTTAAACGCGAGATATGCAAGATCAATGGAAACGATGATGCTCTCATTGCAAAAGCAAAGATGACTCCAAATATGATTTTCTCTTGAATTTATCTTACTATCAACATTCTTGTCTTAGCACCCTTGCAAAAGATCCCATGTTGTTTTGGCATTTTCGATATGGGCATTTGAGTTTCACTCTTCTATGTCATATCGAGCCGAAAGCAAATGGTGAGAGGACTGACAAATATAAATCAGAAGGATCGTCAAATTTGTGAAATCTGCAACACTGGAAAACATCACACGGTTCAATTTTCAAAAGGAAAGCGTGTAGAGCCACAACTCCCACTGACTTACTGAATGTTAATCAACGTGGACCAATGCAGACAACTTCTGCTGAAGGTAATCATTACTTTCTCACTTTCATAGACGATTACAATAGAATGATGTGGGTGTATTTTTTTGCTTGGCGAGGCAAGTGGAGCATTTGAGCAGCTTTAAGACTCTTGTTCAGAAGCAACTAAGATAGAGGATAAAAATTCTACGGTCCAATCATGGGGGACAATGTGCCTCTTTGCGAGCTTCTAGCAAGAGAATTGAATCCAGCACCAACAAATTGTTTGCTACATTCCCCATCAGAATGTATTCTTAGAGAGAAAAAATAGAACAATCATGAAAATGACTTGAAATGGGTTGAAAACCAAGGAGATGCCAAATAAATTTTGGGCTGCAGATGTGAAATGTGCGGATTATCCTCTCAATCGGGCAACAACTATAACTGTTCAAGATACGACTCCTCAAAAGGCTTGGGGTAGTTTTGAACCTTATGTTAGACACTCATAACGTACTCAAAAGCATCGGTTATACTCATTTACAATGAAAAGAGAAGCGAGTTGGATGATAAATCTGAAATGTGCATTCTAGTGTGACATAACAAAACTTTATACCATATTTGCTTGTATAATTTCATTTCTAAAAAGTCAATCATCGGTAGACAATGAAGAAGACTCATGGAAGTGGAATCCTACCATATTTTGTTATCACATCTTAACCTTGATAAAAAGAAGGACCCACAAGATGAAGCTGCTGAGGAGACTAAGCAAGATTGAAAAGTCCACTTCGACACCACGATGAAAATCAACCCGATCAATCATCCATAAGGTATCCTTCTGGTGAAATATGTGATGGCCAAAAATGTCGGTATGCATTTTTTCCTTGTGTGCAAATATAGATCCAATCAATTTTGAAAAAGCATCTAAAAGGGAAAAAAATGGAGGGATGCTATCGATCAACAAATTTTATTGATTGAGAGAAACATGACCTGGAAACGGGCCAAGATTCCCAAAAAAACTCTTGAAGTGAAGTTTGTAGACAACGCAAAATTGAACCTAAATGGTGTCGTGGAGAAAAATAAAGCAAGACTTGTTATTAAAGGCCACAAGGAAAAGCATGGAATCAATTATGAGAGATTTTTGCTCTGATAGCTTGCAAGGAGACCATTCAGTTGATGTTAGCTTTAGTTGCTCAAAAGGCATGAAAGGTGAACCAATTGGATGTCGAATTAGCCTTCGTTAATGAGATTCTTGAAGAAGAAGATTGCATCGAGCAGCCATCGGGTTACCAGAAGAAAGAAGAAAAGGACAAGGTTTGTCGCCTTAGGAAAACATATGGACTGAAGCAGGCCCAATGGATCGGTACAGTCGGACTAATGGTTTCCGCGTAGAGCATGGGTTCAAGAGGTGTATATACTAGCATGCACTATACATAAAGGAAGAAAGAGTCGGCAATTTTTTTCATTGTTTGTCTCGATGTTGTCGATTTGTTTTCACAAGCAATTATGAGAAAATGTGAGAAGAGGTTATAAAGTGCATGAAGAATGAATTTGAGATGACTGACCTGGAACTACTTCATTATTAATCTCTCAAATATAAATATGCATGAAATTTGTTGAAGAAGTTCCAAATGGATAAAGCCCATGCAGTGCCCCCTATGGAATCAAACTTGAAGTTAAGCAGAAATGACGAGAGCAGTGATATTTATGCTACTACATACCAAAGCTTAGTTGGAGGTCTTAAGCATCTAGCAGAAACAAGGCATCGCCTCATATTTGCTCTTAGCTCACTGAGCCGATTAATAACTTCACAGAAGAAGAGGCATTGGGAGAAACTATAAGAAAGTTGAACAACCCTCCTTGGTTGGATACAACGATTAGGGAGACATTAATGATCATAAGAGTGCATCTTGCTGTGTATTCAAAATTGGTTTTGGCACAGCACAGTTTCAAGGTGTTCAAAGAAACAAACCATTGTTGCTCTTTCTACTACCAAAATGGAGTATGTTGCACCATGTAGAAGAGGATGTCACAATCTCTCGTTTAAATGGATAATACTAAACAATTTCTATAATGTCATATTTATATTTAGTAATACATTCATGAATATGAGTAACCTCTAGAAAATAAAGAAATATAAAAGTGGTTTCACGAGAATTTATTTCGATTCATGTATTAAGTCCCTATTGCACGCTGTATAAAGAGAATCTAGTCCTTTCATTTGCAATCAAGCAACAAAGTAAGAATTCATGGAAATAAGAAAGTTCGTTTTTATTAGAGCAAATTTCTTCTCTTAAGTTTACATTGCTTTCAACAACAGCGACATCAAAGTTTCAGTAACCAGGTGATATATTTCAAAATGTTATCGATGCCCAAGTGATCAATGGTTAAAATATGCCACAATGTTGGAGTTTTGGCAAAACGGATGACGCATTTAACAAAAACCAAAAAAGAAAAAGGAAATTGCCCCATTTTACGACTATAATGAAATTTAACCCAATACTCAATTACACATTTTCCAGCAAACTTCCAAAACATAGTTCATACCTTAAGGGGCTTTTGGGAGGAAACCTTATAAACAACACCAAAAGCACCCTCACCCAACTTCTTCCCAATTTCAAAATCATCCTTCCTATACTTCTGCCTAAAAACCCGTTCTATAAAAGCAAGAACAAACATATCGAAAAAGCCAGGTGCAACTCCAGGAGTAGCCCACAAGTAAGAAACAGCAGTCAAGGCTAAAGCTACACCAGGGGCGGTAATTGTCAAAGCATTTGATCTAGGCAGTGTACTCCTGTAAATTATGTCACCGCACTCCATCACCGTACATGGCAAACCAACTCCGACACCTAAGAACAATTCTGATAACGATGATTTTGGAGTTAATGACAAATTGGGTTTTCTAGGTTTGGAGTGAAGTTTTGATTTTCGGTATATGGGCTGCTGGTCTGAAGTCAGGAACGAGGAAGAAAGTGATGCTGTTGCAGCCATTGGTGTGAAATTTAATTTACCTTTCTTGATGGGATTTATGAAATCTTGTGATACATTGGTTGTACACGAAGAATGATAGTGTTATCTGTAATCTGTTGCTTATTTCTCTATTTTTTCGATTTAATTGTTATTTGTATTTTCAGTGGCAGGAATAATTCTGAGAGATTGGTGCTAAGTGAGCTACTGAATTAGAGCCAGTAGTTTCTCTTTTCCGTTTGGGTTTTACAAATACGAGTATGCAGGCTTAAAGCCCGTAATTGCCTTTATTTGCACTTGTACATATTGATCGTACAAAGAAATTATAAAATAAAGTGGATGACAATGGGTTTCAGACGGGGGATTCCATCCCGAAATAAACGAGATATAACCATTGAAATCTATCGTTACAAATTTTAACATAAATTTGTGTTCAAATAATTCTTTTTCAAATAAGAGTCACTCATCAATTGTATATAGAAAATCCACATGTTGTTGCTATATGATTACAAAAGGGTATTTCACTTAAAAGGCTTTCTAATTTAATGTAATGAGTTTTCAAGATAATATTTCAAAATAATTAGTTTCACTGAAAAATGATTAAAAAAATTAATCAAACGAAATTAGACAAAAGGACAAAGTTAAAAAAGAATTCTAGATATCATATTCGCCTTATCTCCTTACAACTATCGCTGCCTTAGCCGTCCTTCGACATCACCATCTCGCAGCACTCTACCCTTCTCATCACCATCACCTTCGCTGTCGATAGCATCTTCATCTCGAAATCCAGAATCACCACGAAGCTACCACCAACGAATCTCATCCGCACATTATACATTATGCCTCGTCCCATCACTACAACCCCAATCGACCTCCTTCACCACTAAACCGTCTTCAACAATCACCTAAAAAATAACTAAATACGTTTCATTACACATAATTGTCATATTATATTTTACATAACTGTCTTTACATTTTCGTAAACCCAAAACGTACCTACATAGGAGTCAAATATAAATAGAACATAGATAATGGTGTCATGTCCGACATATAAAGATGGCGATATTATAAACATCGGAAAATAAAACAACTTTTATTCCCAACTAAACATCATACTTCGTCTTCTGAACTCTTTATTCGTGTTTCCAAATCAACTTGTCTATTCCTATATCTCAACCAACTAAAATGAACACCTATGAGTTTGTAGAGAAAACAATAATAAAAAAAGGATCGGACATAAAGTCTGGTATGATTAATGTATTACCCAAACATATAGCATATAGTGAGACCATGTGCTAAAGCATGGAATGGGTTTCCTCTCGCCATTCAATTACATTAGTTCATCAATATGAATCATAATTACAACCATTCAATCATGCATAAGTGTGCCCTACACTTGCTTGCATGGCAAGGTTTTATATTCAGTTAATTTAGCTTGCCTCTTAAGCCTTATTCTTATTAATTTAGAATATGACAAAATTTTAAATTGAGCTGATTTTTGAAAACTTATTACCAAATAGCACAGGTTTTAGCCTGGTCAGCATCCACATTAGCAGTTTTGTAACTGCTAACGCGTATGCACAACTATGAGTTGTGCGTATGGTGAATTAATATATATGCAACTCATAGTTGCACATATTCAAAATATTTAGGAATTAAAAAACGCAACAGTGAGTTGCGCATAAAAGTTACATGCTGGCGCAACTCATAGTTGCGCCTGCACAGATTCGCTGTTGCCACATAAAGGCAGCAGCAACCTCATCCATCCATTTCACATCTTAAAACACCTTGACTCCCCATTATTTTCTCTTGAACCCATCTCCCCCAAATCCCAAATTTTGATTTTTTTTTTTCAATTCCACTCGAAATTAACAATTTTCTTCGTTAGTCTTCAACTATAACAAATATATCACAACGCAAGCAGGATCTTCATCAACACAATACGATTTTGGTATTGTTTAAACTCTAGATTTATTTTGTTAGTTTCTAATTAGCGTATTATTTGTTTCTATTTGCAATAAACATTGTCAATTAGCTTGTTTTAGATGTTAGTTTTCCAATTCGCACAAAATCGATCATATACTGTAAGCGATGTTAAAATTTTGAGTTTTTGTTGCATGAACTTTCAAAATCCGAAAGCGGATCTGTCGATGGTACCATGTTATATTTGCAGGATAATCACTTCACAAACGTTGAAGACTTAATGAGAGTAATTTTTTTATTTTATACGCACAGTCAATAGTTTAAGAATTTTAGCATTTTGAATTATATATACGTTATAATTCTTTATTTTGTAGACTTATCGACTGTTTGGATCATTCGCAGAGTTTTAAAGATCTAATGGAGATGGTTGATGACCACCGAGTTCTACAATTACTTTATTAAGCAGTTTCTGGCATTTCATACAAATAAAGTATATCGGATTTTATAAGTCTTTACTTACAGCATTATGCGATAGATGACGAGACATGTACCTTCCATTTTTCTATTGGAGAAACGACAATTACTTTACAAGATGTTTCTATTTTGCTCGGCTTTCGTATAGAAGGCGGCGTTCTGAATTATGGTGGTAATATGGACATCGATGATGTTTGTCACCGTTTGCTTGGTGCGATTTCATCCCTTGAAGCTGTGGTTAATAGAAGAGAATTAAATGTCCAATGGATAAATGACCTTATAATTGGCTGAGAGATTATCGTCGATTCATTTTTTTAAGCAGCTAGAGCAGTTCACAAAGGCTGTCATATTGCTTCTTATAGCATCCCTCTTTTTCCAAACCAGTTAAAGGGTCGAGTAAGCGTCAAATGGTTACACATGCTACAGGACTTTGCCACTATTTCTGATTATTCGTGGGGTAGTGCGGTTTTATATGCTTTGTATAACGAGTTAGATAATGTGACACTAAGGAAGTTGAATGGGTTAGCTGGTTGCCTAACCCTTCCACAGTAAATAATTTTCACTTATAATTGTACTAATATTCGCAAAACCTTATTTAACGCTGATAATGTGCAGGTTTGGACTTGGACACGTATTTTTATTAGTCGTCCAAATATTCATGCCAATATCGCTGCTGGATTACCTTACAGGGCCAAGTAGATGGTCGGGAGATAGACGTTGAAGAGATAATCCAACGCGTTATCCCACATTTTATCACAATGAGTTCGACGTTATGGAGCAACATAATTTTGATTGGATGCCATACACAAATGAGATTGTACAAGATTTGCCGCCAATTTGCTTGGATGGAGAACAAACTTAGTATTCATGGTCTTAATAGTTACTTCTACAGAAGATGTACTGATGGACTGAAATACACATCTGCACTCATGCCAATGTATGAAGAAATGATGGAAAAATATGCAACAGAAGCACAAAGTATGAGCATTAACAGGTTCAGCTTGACGGACTGGCAAGTAACAAACATAAAGGCATGTAACTACACCGTAAATATTGCCAATGACAACTACAGTTATTCATGTAATATTCCTATTCTTGCCAATTTTCCATGTTCTCATGTTTTGAATGCATGTGTACGATGTAGAGGAGGAGCTAACAGAGCTTACCATGATCTTATTTCGTCGTGGTTTACAACAGATAGTTATAAACATAGTTATTCTCAAATTATTCATCATGTGCTCGATAGTAGATATTGGAATGTATTTGAAGGCTCAATTATACAACCGCTGCCTACACGAAAAATACAGAAAAATAGAGGTCCACAAGAATTAGGGGATCATGGACGAAATGGGTAATAGAAGACATAACAGATGTGAACAATGTGGTAACTTGAGTCATAAAAGAAGAACATGCGGGAAGCAGTAGCTAATTTTCTTGCTTTTACTTTTTATGTCATTCATGTATTGTAGAACTTTTATTTTTATTCTATATACAACCTGTTAACTTTTGTCGAACATAGATGTCCATTGCTATGTTCTATGATTGTAATTTATTATGTATACAGCTTTTGTACGCAATATCCATTGTACGTAAAGTGAAACAAAAAAAGTAATATATCAAACATTAAATAACCATTACAACAACAAAGTACAACATTAAACATTGCATAACAATTCGACAACATATACATCAAATATTGCATAATAATTGCAACAACCAAGTAATAAAACAACATAGTGATACAACAACCATTAAAAATGCATACACAACTCCATTAAACAGTCCGATACACAACCATTACATAATAATTACACTAACCATAATAGAAACTTTTTCAAATTGGATTTAAGGGCTGCAATAAGTTTACCTGATGTCATAACATACAATTTTCCTTTTCTAATCACCTCACTTTGGCTTGCATCTCTAGTGCATATTCAACTACCCTAGGGGTCAAGGGACAATCTAACCATTTGAAGTATTTACAGCATTAAATACTATTCAGGTTAGTTATACGATTTAGGTAACCAGCACATGCGCAAAACCGATGCCCGACATTTGTCTGAGCATTGCATATAACTACCTCACAAATATCTCCACAATGACAAATTGAATGTGTTGTTTGTCTCACTCGACCATCGCGATTAATTTCTCTCCCCGATCTTTCATCAGGTTCATCTAAGCAAATAAGATTCAACAACAGCACCAATATTTTGAGTAACTGTCTTAAATTGAGTTTTAGAAACTATTTCAAACAGAATTTCAAAAACAATTCAGATTCAACTTCCAATTGTTCACAATATTTCACTAATACTCACAAGAGATCTTCCAATTATCCGACCGGTTCAACTAGCTTAATATGAACGGTGTGGAACTAAAAATCAACAAAAAAGATAAAACATTTCCAAATGGCACTAGATTCAAAAAAAGGGTTTAGTCAATTACCCTGCAAAGGTTATTGTAGCTTTGTTTTAATCGATTAATGATGTAGAAATATGATGATTTTAAGTAAATTTGAAGAATAAATTAGAGTTTGATGATTGAGGGGTTTTAGGTTCAGAATTGGGAAAGTTGGAAGGAGGAATGAATGGTATTATGAATGTGTGGTGTAAAGTGTGAGTGCTACTCTTTTTATGTACAACATGATATATATGCACGACTTTGAATTATGCTACACAATTTATTATGTATACGCAATTATGAGTTGCCCATATGTTATTAATTGTTAAACGCAATTGAAAGCTATACCGTATCACTATGCAAACAAAATGGAAAAGCGTCATTCATAGTTGCACTTTTCCATTCGATGTATACTTTGCATTTGCACAACTAAGACTTAAACTTATATTAATTCACCATATGCGCAACTCAAAGTTACGCATATACATTGGTAGTTGCAAAACTGCTGATGTGGATGCTGGTTGGGCTAAAACCAGCTCTATTTGGTAATAAATTTTCAAACTAACTCTAAAAACGAAATAGGTACGAAAATTAGCGCACTTTGCAAAAAAATTCTTTAGAATGTTCTGTTGACTTCGCATTCGAGCTTTACGCCTTTTCCTCTGTATAATATCATGAACAGACATCTAAGCTGACACATAAAGCCTTACACTACATCATTTATCTAAGATTAAGATATTCGTTCGGCTGTCATGCTTGGCCTTGCACCCTTTTCTCGATTTAGTGGCGTGAAAAGGCTTTTGAATGTCACCTATGGCCATACATCAAAGTTCTATTTTAATGTTGTGAACGGACTTTCATATGCCACATATGACCACCCATCGAAGTTTTCGTTTAATTTCGTGAATAGGCTTTTATGCCACTTACGGCCTTATACCAAATTATTCGTTAATGCCATGAATAAGCTTTCGGATGCGACTTATGACTTCATACTTGATTCTTCATTTAATATCATGAATAGGTTTTTGGATGCTACTTATGGCCTTACATCGAATCCTTTACTTAATGTTGTGAATAGGCTTTTCGATGTCTTTTTTGGCCTCATACCGAATCCATCGTTTAATGTCATGAATATGCTTTAAGATGTCCTATATGGCCTCACATCGAATCCTTCGTTTGCTGTAATAAAAAGATTATTAGATGTCATTTATGGCCTCACATCGATTGTTTAATGTCATTAGTAGGCTTTCTGATGCTAATTATGGCCTTACACCGAATCGTTCCAAATTCTAAATGCACCTCTTGGCCATTTCAAGCCTCGATACCAACTTTCCTTCGAAAGTCGGACGATCTCGGTCTAACTCTTTATCGAAAATTAACACTACCCTTTTTTGCCTAGGGAAGCATAGTTTATACATGAGTTTGTTTCTTCACACCATATCGTCTCCACTTTAGGTCATGAAGTTGGATCTAGACCAGTACACACACTACAAGAAAAACCATTTACGGTCGCAAAAAACAGTGGCATTTTATCGTAAATGCAACCAAAAATATTTTTTCCAAAATATGTTTGTGACTAAATTTTTTTTGTTCCGCTCCTTAGAAAACTTTTTCCGCCTAGCCAAAAATAAACGTGACCTGAGTCATTGTTTTCCATCTCTCGTATACTTAGAAAACTCTCTCCCCATTTCGATTACTTCTGCATAAACTTTTTTCCCTTTTCAATCCTCGCGACAGCCAGCAATCGCTCAAATTTCATCAACTGAAGATCAAGTTCCCTTTTCATCGTTCACTCCGTCCTTGCTCAACGTCCTCGCGGCATTACTCAGCATCCTCACGGCAGCCATCAATCGCTTAGGTATATTTAGGTACGAATCGTCTAAATTAATTTTGTGATTCTTTTTTGATTTAACCCTAATTTGCATGCATCGCTGCCTAATTTCTAACTGAAATTGTTGATTCAACCCTAATAACAAAGATCTTTTATTCAACCATAGTTTACACCTTTATATATGTTTGTTTTTTTATTAAATGAATAAAAACTTGGCTATGTCCAGGGTTAAACTGTGTAATTATTTTACCGTTTTAACCAAAGGATAAATTATGTATAGCAAGTACGAATAATCACAAAATTGAATCATGAAGATATTGAATATCAACATGTTTGGACATGGAGATTCTGGCTACACCCATTATTATTGTGTATACACACACACACACACATAGAGAGAGGAATAAAAAAATATTCAATCACCTGGGCTTGAAATGGTTCTTACAGTGAAGTATGAGTTGCTTTTAGCAATCACCTGGGCTACAAGCGTTGTAAATCAACGTAGAGTTTTGCCTCTATGATATCCTAAATCGTATTGCTTAAGAAATTATAATGCAGTGAATTTTTAACATCTTACTTTCAAGAACATGTAGACTAAGTGATATCCCTTGTGAAATACCGGTATGTATGTGTAAAGTCATTGAGATCAAATCCCATTAGACGCTAATTAACCACGTTGGAAAAAAACATAATGTTTACTGTAATGCTTGAATGCTGAGAAGTCTCTGATTTATAGTGTACTGATTGAACAAAACGAACATCAACAGAATCATCACAAAATAGCATAATTTCAATAATATATATCATATTCATCTTAAACATTTATTTATCCATCATCTGTATGGTCTATTCACGGAAGAAACTAGTTGCTTTACTAGTAGCATACTAAAGAACAGGTATGTAGCCAAGAGCTTTGAAGTAAAATCCATCCAGTCACATACATATATAACTAGTAAGGAAGGAATATTTTAAATTTTTGAATATTTGTAGCTAATGAAATAGGATTGGAATTCGATTTAAACAAATACAAAAAGCTCCACGTTTCTGCAACCTTCAGCATGGAAAAATCATATAACGTATTCTCATTGTCAAATTACAAAGAAATCGTTATCTTTCGTTATGAACTCTCTCCTGAAAACTTCTAAAATATCGATCTCATCCATGTGCTTCATAGGTTTTTTGGCTGATTCCACGAAAATAATGAGTGATTCCATCATATCATTGAGACTCCTCTTCTCTCTATATTAACAAAATTTCATTGAAACGTCATTGAACAAAGTTTTATTTGGCTAATCTTTAGAATGAGTGGGTGGCCCGATATTAAGAAGTAGTGTTAACGTAGTAAATTATTCTTTTAAAATTAGTATCAGACATAGGAAGAGGTGTCACCAATTTCTACGTCAAAGATTGTGAACTTATTTGCCTTCACATGTCGATGATGGAAAAAGATTGGGTTTTTTTAAACAGGTGATAAAACAATGTTTAATTTAATATGTATTTTGAGAATTAGAACATGTAATATAATATTAAAACTAAATTTCTTTTTTAGGTTTTTAACTTTTGTCATAGAACTAGCGTAGAGTACCGACAAGGAGCAATGAATTTCGTGCATGCTGCAAAGAGGAATGTAAGAAGTGTAGAAAAAAATTTATGCCCTTGCAAAGATTGTCGGAATCTTAGTCGTCATGATGATCACATCATCATTGAACGTTTAATTATTGGAGGAATGGATCCTAAATACATACACAGTGTATGGTTTAACCATGGCGAACATATAGTTGATGAGAAGGAAACAAATACGTTTGACGTATATGATTTATTCAGGATGATTCGCTATGAAATGAAGATTTTCTGAATGATGATTTTTTTCATGATGATACAGATAATGTTGATTCTCAGAGTAAAGATGATGAGTTACTTAAGAACTTGTAAGATGCAGAAACTCCATTATATCATGGTTGCACAGATCACACAGAATTATCTGCCATCACCATCTTGTTTAATCTTAAATGTGAGACTGGATTGTCCGATAGTGGGCTTAATAAGCTTTTAACTGTGCAACATTTATTTTTGCCAAAGAATAACGTGCTTCCCAAAACCTTATATGAAGTAAAGAAATTTCTTAGAACATTCGACATGGGTTTTGAAAAGATATATGCTTGTGAGAATGACTGTTGCTTTTTAGAAAAGAATACAAAGATTTAGATATTTGTCCAAAATGTGGTTCTTCGAGATGGAAGAAAAATCAAGATTATGAAGAGGTTATAAAAGGTATTCCAGTTAAAGTGTTGAGATACTTTCCAATAATTCCTAGATTTAAAAGAATGTATAGATCGCAAAAGATGGCAACAGATTTAAGAGGGCATATTAAAAATACAAGCAAAGATGGAAAAATGCGTCATTCCATGGATTCTATGACATGGAAAATGGTGGATGAAAAGTATACATCTTTTTCATTCGATCCACGCAATCTTAGGCTTGGTCTTGCTACAGATGGATTCAATCCATTTTCCATGTTAAGTTCGAAATATAGTTGCTGGCCGGTAATGCTTGTGGCATACAATCTTTCGCCTACGATGTGTATGAAGAAAGAAAATATTATGTTAACTTTAATTATTCTAGGCCCAAAGCAACCCAGAAATGATATTGATGTATATTTGGCACCTTTGGTGGAAGACTTGCATCATTTGTGGTGTATTGGAGTTAATGCTTACGATGCATTTAGTAAAACTTTGTTTAAATTGAATGCAATTTTTCTATGGACGATTAATGATTTTCTGGCTTATGGTAATCTTTTTGGATGTCAAGTGAAGGGGGAAAAAGCTTGCCTATTATATGGTGTCAATACCCATTCTCGTTGGTTGAATCATAGTCGAAAGAGCGTCTACATGGGTCATAGAAGATTTCTACCTACTTCAGATTCACGGAGGAAATAAAAGGCATTGTTTGATAACACTATAGAAAAAGGTAGTGCTCCTAGAATTCTTACTGGGAGAAACATTTATGCATCGTTGAAGGATTATCCAAATGATTTTGGAAAAGAAAAAGAAGAGAAAAGTAAGAAGAGAAAGTGTGCTTATGATACAGAATATGACTATGATAATATTAAAAATTCTACAGAATTGGAGTTATCAAGATGGAAGAAAAGATCAATTTTCTTTGATTTGCCATATTGGAAGGTTAGTAGTTAATTTATTTATTTTTCATTGTTTTAACATAAGAATAACCCAATAATGCGTTATAGTTTTGGTTTTCGCAGGAACCACCATCACATCACAATATAGATGTAATGCATATGGAGAAAAATATCGGTGAAAGCCTACTGGGCACGGTGTTGCATGGTCATAAATCAAAAGATGGAACCAACTATATAAAGGATTTAGAGGGTTGGGGAATTCGAAATGAGCTTCACGCACAACCTCGTGGGAATAAAACATATCTTCCACCGGCTCCATACATGTTATCAAATTCCGAGAGATAAATATTTTGCAAAAGATTGTACGATTTCAAAGGACCAGATGGCTACTGTTCAAATTTGAAGAATTGAATTTCGTTGCATGATTGAAAAATTAGCGAATTGAAGTCACATGATTACCATGTATTCATGCAACAGTTATTGCCAGTAGCATCGAGTGGATTAATGGCAAAGAAGGCAAGAAAAGTAATAATTCACTTATGTTCTTTTTTCAATGATTTATGTCAACGTGTTCTTGATAGAGAGAAGGTAGAACAAATCAATGTTGAGATTATTGAAGTTTTATGCGAACTTGAAAAAAAAATTCCACCATTTTTTTTTTTGATATAATGGTACATTTGTCCATTCATCTTAGAAAAGAAGCACTAATGTGTGGTCCGGTTCATTTTCGTTGGATGTACCCATTCGAACGATATATGAAGACACTTAAAGATTTTGTAAGAAACTATGCATGGCCAGAGGGATGTATTGCAGAATCCTATCTTGCAGAAGAATCCATGATGTTTTTCAATGAATTTTTGAAAAAATCTGGACATATAGAGGAGAAAGAAGCTGGAAATGAAGATTATGAAAGCAATGTAATACCTTAGGGACGTCCGATTTCAATGTCCAAGACAGTTACGTTGTCAGCTAATGAGAAAGAAATGGCTCATTTAGCCGTGTTAATGGATATGAATGTGGTTGAACCATTTATAGAGTAAGTTTATGTTACATTGTTTTAATCATTTTGATGTGTTCGTAATGCTATTTATAACTTATAATCGCTTATTTTATACTAGTTTGCATTTGGAGGAATTAGAAATTTTAGACCAGAGCATGAGAAAAAATGTGACCTTACTTTGGGATATACATACAAAAAAATTTGCCGATTGGATTAAAAGGAAGGTTAGTTAGATTCCAAATGTATTCTCATTTGGGTACTAATATTACTCTAAAATATTCATGCTAAATGGAATTTGTTGTAGATACCTATTCCTCCAAGGATCATGATGACATGTTAAGATGGATTGCTTTGGGTCCGAAGAATGATGCTTTGTCTTACAAAGGATATGTTATCAATGATCAACGTTTTCATATAAAAGATGTAGAGAGAGAAAATCAGAATTGCGGGGTGACCTTTGATGTGACTACTATGTCTAGGGCAAGTTCAAATGATATGTCCCAAGTGGTTGATGTGGTCACTTATTACAGAATATTGACAGATATAATTTTATTATATTATCATTTGTTTTATATTCCAGTTTTTAAGTGTCGTTGGGCGTATAAAGGAAATGAAGTAAAAGTTGATGATGATGGGTTCATTCTTGTAAATTTACATCAAGCATCATTTTCAAGAGATCCATATATACTTGCATCTCAAGCAAGACAGGTATTTTATTCAAGAGAAAATGATGATTTTATTTGGTATGTTGTAATGAAAGCACCATCAAGAAGTTTTAATGATTTAGAGACACATGATTGCATCGAGGAAGATATCCAAGCCGTGGAAGATTATGAAATAACCGAAACTGATGATGAAGATGTTAGCTATGTTAGGGAGGATTGCGAAGGCATAATTGAGTAGATTATATGTTCACCTACTAAGTCGGATCCATATATTAGACTAATGCATTAGTCATAGTTGTAGACTCATTTTACTCTCCAAATGTCTCTATTTTTATTTTGCAAGTTGTGTTACTCATTTGTATTTATTAAATTCACTATCAAAACTTGTTTTAGTAAGAAATGAAAGCATGGATTCAGATTTTATTGTCTTGTTACTCATTTTGCTGGATTCATATAATTTATTCGTTGAATTAGAGTAGCAAACCATTCCAGTCCGTTTGCGGTTCTAATTTGTGATTGTTATTTGTATGAAGCATGAATATGTGACACAATAAACTACCATCTCAGGCAATCTTGGCCTAGTTCATTGTCTGTTATGTGTTTGTAATGGAATAGCCCATAACTATTGGTTTTTTGAACTAAAATAATATAAATTATATCATGCAAATTTTCATCTGATAGTTCTGAGATAATGCTTTTCTATTCCTGTTTTCAATTGTTCAGTTGGTACTTGAAGAATTAAAGTCAGCAAATTTGGCTCGAGGATTTCTAGGCCCCCATTCTGTTCATCCTGAAATCGGGTATTTTTGAATATATTAAAACATTGCATGATAATCGCGTCTGTACTTAACCATGTTGAAAATAATAAATGTGTATGTCTTGTTCGATTAACTATTTAATAACCTACTTGAACAAATTTACACCATATTTAATGTTATATTTCTTGTTTCTTTTTTAATTTGTTTACTTCATCCTTTTTGCATTTGATCTAGTCTATATTTGTTTTAAAATAACTCAAGCTTTCATTTGTAATGATGTGTGGATGTAACAAAAAAATCGGTTGCCTTGGATATGTTTTACTGATTAAGTTATTTTCAATCAGGATGTTTCTAATAACAAAACAACTTGGATGCATATCCTGTTCCTAAAGTCTGTGTTTATAAGTACTCAATGTTCATAAAATAATACATATCATGTTCTAAGTTTGTTTCCAAAGAAGCACAAATCTTCTGTGAATAATATGCATTTATGGGTCCAATTTTATTCATTAGCCTACTACAGTTTGTCATGGACAGTATATATTTTTCTCATCTGCATAGTCAAAGAACTGATTTTCAAATCATGAACTGGAGCTGGAAAAGGATTGAACTTGCTTAACATGACTACTCTATAACAGTTTTTTGTTTATACACATATACTACGTTAATTTTTTTCATGTTAACATATAAGGTCTAGTAAGTTTCTACATTAATGTATTAAAAAAGAATATTGATCTGATTACAAAAAATTAATCTTTCGTTAATTAATTTGTTCATTATATTGTTTAAGATATAAAATTAACTTCTAGAATACTTCAAAATATAACATTAAAAAGATTCGGAGATCATGTATCTGCAAACTAATTATTAGGTCCAGATTCCTCTAGCGAGTAGATGGTAAATAATGAAAGTTTTAAGTATCTCATATTTTGTTTCATTTGCAGAAAAGAGATGTTTTCAAGCTATGTACGTACTCGTAACCATAAAAAGACTGATGAGGAATCCCAGAAGCATAATTCAAAGCGGAAGTATAATTCAAAGCAGAAGTATAAGATTCCAGCCAGTGCTTGCAGTGAAGGTGAAAAATGAGCAGTCAATGCTAAGAAGCAAGCCAGTGTTTGTAATGAAGACGAAGAACAAGCACTACATGATAACACTTCTGACCCAAATGGTGAAAGGGCTTTGTTAGATGGAGAAGACCCAAATGATGAAAGGGCTTTGTTAGATGAATAAGAACCCCACCTAGATAATGAAATTCTTCCTGACCAGACTGATGCTGCTGAGGTGGAAATTGAGAGAGCAAGTGATGCTGAAACCGCAAGTTCGTCTCGGAAAAGAGGCAGTAAGGTCAAATAAAAGCAAAAAAAACTCTCGTTAAACAGTCATGATCGAATTGAAGTTGATTTCAATGATATAAGCGTACCAATAGGGCCAGGGTCAGTATATTTATCCTCTTTTCTTGGACCGCTTGTGCGTGAGTAGGTTCCATACACACTTGATGATTGGAGGAATCTAAGTGAAGAGATAAAAGTTCTTTTGTGACGATTGCTTCAGGTATGGAGCAGGTTCCCTACTGCATATGCTAGAGAATCTATTTATCAACATTTGTCCCTGCTTCTGTCTATATTTATTTCATAGATTTATCAAGCAACTCATCTTTCTTCTTCTCCTACCACTTACTTTTCAAAGTATAAATCTGGTTTTGGTTTTTCCAATTCGCGGTTTTTAAATTGCCTATAATAAACAGGAATTTAAATTACACAAGCTCTAGTAGTTGAATCATGTAGTTTAAACATTTTATCCTAAATTCTGTTGAAGAACCTTAATTTGTTAATTTGAATCATCATTAGTGCAGGTTCATATTATGGGTTATCCTCTGAAATTCAATTGTTCATATTTCTGGTTTTTTAACATTTAGTAGATGAATAAATTAGAAATGAATATTCATATTTCACGGAAGGTTCAGAATGATAGAGATTTATGGGTCCAGATGATTATTTCTAAGGAAAAAATGTAAACATGATTTGAATTATGTGTTACAAATCATAATTTGAGTTATCTACTAAAGTACATCAGTACGAATTTGCTTGCTTATAAAATTAGTGAATCATTTTTTGATAAACTTTCATTGTTTTCTAATTATTATTTTTGAGTAAATAATGTTGTCATAGATTATTGAATAGAATTAAAAAATTTAAACACCAATATCCCCGCTCACTTGAGATTGAAATCATACCAATTTTGATTTTGAGTGACATTGCTATCATCTTCAAGTGTACAAATCCTATGGATATATTTTAGGTGTCTAATGTTAGGACCAGGTGATTAGTTCATGATTTTCAATTAAGATTTCTTCATAATTTAGAGACCATAAAGTCATATACTCACCAATTCTATACTGGCTTGATGGCATACCGCTTCTACATAGCATGTTTCTTTATATTCACCTACTGTTAATATCATGTTTTCATGTATTGTTGCAGGTTAGATTTAAACTGGAAGAGGAATGGCAAAGAAAAGCCGTATTTCAATAGATGGGAGTAATCTGGAGATCCTCAAAAAGCAAATTGGTTCGAAAATTAAATAAAGCAGAGAATGGAGAGGAAAGACTTAAACTGAAACCTACCAACATCAAAAGCATGAATGAATAGAGAATGTTTGTGAAGGTCAAAACAAGTCCGGAGTTTAAGGTAACATTAAGATATCTGTAATATGCTTTTGCTTACTAAATTATAACATCTTTCAATATTTCTAGAAACGAAGTGAGAAATATTTGGCCCTTAGGGTTAATCAAGTTCCACACACATCAGGTCGTAGGGGAATGGCTAGATTGACCCGAGGACATGGTTAGTTAGTTAAGTATAGCATTATTTAATATTATTTTATATCTGCCAGTTTATTTGTTTAATGTTATTCTAAATTTAGAAAAAAGGAAGTCCAAATCCATCGTCCATAACTAGAGCTGACGTTTGGATTAAATCTCACATTGAAAAAAAATGGTGAACCAGTGACCATGGATGCTGCAAATACTATTGTAAGAATTTTTTATTTTATCGGTATATAAAAAAATTTTCGAAACTATGATGATGTTACCATCGTACATTATCTGTATGTATTTATTTATGTAGGCGGAGATTAAAAAATTTGTTAGCCGATCACAGTCCAGTTCGTCACAGAATGTCAATGGAGATGCTCTTGCAAATGTATTGGGACAGGATAAACCAGGATGGTTAAGGGCACTGGGATGGGGCTGCACCTTAACGAAGTTAGCTGTGGCCTAGTCTAGAGATAAACAACTATCTCAATGTCGAGAGGAAATAGCAGAATTAAGGGGTATGGTACATATGCTGGTGGACCAAAAGGTAAACTTTTAAAAGTAATTTATTAAGTAGACATGGAATGATATTTGTTTTGGTGTCAACTATATAATAATTTGATGCTTTCTTCCTATTTACATTAATGATTGATTTCCGGTACTATTATTTTGGCACACAATTACAATTTACAAACAGTATATCGTATGTTCACAATTACAATTTACAAATAATATATTTCCAGTACTATTTATTTACATTAATGTCGTCTGTTCACATAAATCTTTGGCATCCATTTTGAGTATCCAAACAGTATATATAGTATGGGTGTTCCTGCTTGTTTTTCATTTTTTCTCAAATAAAACTCTAAACAAGTTTTGGGTGCACATGTCATCTTGATACTTGATCACTGAACATAAAAGGTAAGTCTATGATGAACAAGGTTTACTGATGCACCTATAATTTATTGCAAATATGCATAGCATCAAAGTATATATAAAAACATTGTAGTAACTGGGAATAATAAAACAGTGCATAACAACTAGTTTTCTGTTATATAATAATTTTGAAAATAATGACTTCCGACACACATGTTTGTAAATGATGCTACAACAACTGGTTTTTTGTATGTACTCTGCCATTAAAACTTGTTGGACTGACTCTAGTGACATTTTAAGTATTGTGCATATCCACTTCAGTGCTCCTAAGATTAAAATATCATAATATCAGTGCTTTGTTGGAAGGTAAAGAAAGTTTGAAAGAAGGGAGCACGCCTGAATTGGTAAAAATGATAATTATATTACTCAAGAGATAACATTTGGATTTTAGTTTTTGATCCAGTAATTGCTATAATTTTCTAGAGCAATGACAATGTATGTTCGGTGTTGAATTGGGATGGAACCTCTACAGTTGTTGCCGATGGGAATGTGTTGTCCATGGACCCAAATGAGGTTATCAATGGCATTCGTCTTAGACCAAATACTGTGAGCGTTATTATAGATTTCGTGGAAGAACCAAATGCTTACTTATGGAGGCCTACGCCTGAAATGACAGTATTAGAAAATGCTGAGAATAAGGTAGTAGCATGGCCACTAAATTGCATTAAGAGGCCGTTGAGAGGACATCTGAATGAAGTTAGTACGGTAAATTATATAATTTACAATATTTACGTCGATCTTCCACAAATTTAATTTAGAAATATGTCTTGTACAATATTTTCACTTAATCACTGAACTCTTGATTTACGCTTCTCCTTTTTAGAGTCACAGCAGCGCCCAAGACGACAAATGCAAGATTTATGGTTGGAATGAGGGTGAAGGGGTAGTTGCCAAAGGAAGAATCTATGCCAGAGATCCACAACATCTTGTTAATGGTATTCTGCTCGGTCTGGCTGCCTCTGCGATTAAGGTGGACAATGTAATAAATGGAGATGCATATTTTGTGGTGAACCACAGTTGATATGTCATGCGTTAGAGATGCAGTTGGTAGGAAAGTAGCATGGCTAAAATCAAAAGTTGAAGTTAATAAAGATGTAGTTGGTAAGAACGTAAATTATGCGACTTCTCCTGTGACACCCATAATCGCGAAGAAACTACAACATGTAAGCAAATATGCTAGAAATATTTTTTACTTTGTATTTTATTTCTTCTGTTTGAAATATGCACCACTGTGTTGTTGCATTTTGTATGCTTTGGTTTCTAAAACAAGTACACAGTTTTCAATATGCACTGTTTGAAATATGCACCATATTTTTTCCAGTCGATTGGAAAGCTGATAAAAGATAGTAAATGCAAGTTGATTGATGTGGGTGAAACGAACGAAGTAGTGGCTGAAGGAACTATCACTTCAACTGATCCAATATCGATGGTCCATTGTCGTCCATTGGGATGTGATGTTGTAAAAGTTTGGGTTGAAACTGTGAGAGTTTTGGATGCAGTGCTATGGAGACCTACATCGGAGTTGACGTGCATGGAAGATGCCTTTGGCGTTCCCATAGCTTGGCCGATGGCAAAAGTCATTATGGAACCAAATTGAAAGGTATGCAATTCTTTATGTACTTGAAAACTTCTTGCAGAATTATCACCATGGATAACCAGTAGCAACAAAATACTTAAACCATCAACTCAAATAATTATAATGCCTAAGTAATTTGAAAAGGGGCTGCCTTCAAATTTATTTGAAATTTTCCTCTAAATTGCCTCATTATAACCTGCTTGTAGATGTGTAATGAGTTGTTGTACTTGAATGATTTATGTGAATATGCAACAATGTGAATAAGTTGGAATTTATGCTGGAATTTACTATGATCAGGCTTATCAAAATATAGTATTTATCTTTAATATATTAACTGTAATTAGTCGGTGGTTTAATCCATCAGTAGCCATAAGTTATAACGACTAACTGTACGTACTTAAAAGATAATTTATGATCCTAAGTTTCCAGTCATTTTACATACTAGGACCATATTATATCATTATCCTATATTTTTATCAACAAATGCATGTATCATTATGAATTTTTTGAATCTGTGTTTGGCTGTATCCATATGGGTCTGACAGACTTCCTACACATACCAAATTTCACTATCTAAAATAATTCACGTACACTTATATTTTCATCTGTGTTCTAGTATATGAAAATTTGTGTTTGAGTATATGAAAATGTACAGGCGGAGATAAAATGTACAAAACATTGATGACAGATCTTCATTTTCTTTTTATTCTTGGCCAAAACTAACATGCACATTATTTTAGTTTTCATATTCAGTTGTGCATATTTAGTTGTGCATAACTTTAGTCTCATTGTTTTCTCAGTATTGATGGTCCTGTCATTATTATCTCACTATTGATTATACCTTGAGTCTCACTGTTGATTATATTTTGTTTACAGGTAGGCGTTTCTGAAGAATGAGCAGTAGCAGCACTAGTTTATCGTACTTATTAGGTAGTTTGGTTGTTTATTGTACTTGCTTAGTTCAGATGTTTATGGTACTTCAACTCCAGCATTAACATATTGTTTGCGGTACGTAGTTCGGTTATGTAAACTTCTATGAACGGTTAACATATTGTTTATGTTAGTGCTTTTGTTTATGTATTTTGTGGTTTTTAACTGTGTTTATGTTTGAATGTGTATGTGTATACATGTTTTGCGATTGAATACGTAGTTAGATTGTGTTTATGTTTCAACGTTACGGTTGATTGATATAGTAGAAACAAAATAGACCATCAACAGGAAATAATAGCATGAAAAAATAATGCAAAATGATCATCAACTTTTAGTAGCGTTTTAAAAACGCTATGAAAATACATATAGTGGCATTGAGTAAACGCAACCGCAAAGCAGGGGTAAAATTGGAAATTCCATTGGTAGCGTCAAAAAACGTTTTGGTGGCGTTTTATACACGCTACAAAAAAGAATATAGTGGTGTTTCATAAATGCTGCAGTAAAAGGATTTATGGCAACGTTGAAATAAGTGCAACTAAAAATCAGGTATTTTTAGTCGCGGGCTTTATAACTGCGTTCATCAAAACGCTGCTAAAACTTTTAGTTGCGTTTTATATACGCTACTAAAAATCAAAATTCTTGTAGCGACAGCGGAATAAAAGGGAAAATTTCAAAAAAATTATTCTATTTGGATCTTTATTGGACCTATGAAGTCTAAATTTATTTAAAACTTTTATAATCTTTTTAAATAAAATCAATATTTTATTTATTGCATAATTTGTATTATAAAGTATATATGTGTATCATACACGCATATGTGCATACTTGCATGTGCAACATAATAAAGTACAGATGCTGTGACGGCCCACATTTTGGGAGTTTTAAATCGATAATAATACACACATGTCTGACTTGAACAATCTGGAGCATAGATAATCAATGGGTTAAGCAAGAAAAATAAGAAAAGAAGAAGAAAACAAACACAGAATCTCGTAGCGCAATGACAAAATATAATAATCAAATAGACAGTTCATGATGTTGTTTACTATAATTTATACAACATTTATCAGAGTTATATATATACAACATAATAAATAAAATAATGTAGTGGAACAAACAATGATGGAATAATGCTAGTAGTAATACTATACCAAATCTTTGTCTTCGTCCTCTAGAATAAATCTCCAATAAGCTGAAAAACTCGGGACTGACCCGAGCGTAATCAAAAGACAAAATACTCGAGTTAGGACTAAAATATCCTTATGTAAGTCAAATCAATATCGCATATAACATGAGTGAAATAGCATCAGAGATGTTTATGGGATTTCACGTCTCATATCATGTGCATAACGTGCATGCAATAACTCAAGAGATGTTGCGGGATGTTCCATCTCTTAAGGATCCGTCACATATTTATGTGTAGTAATACGCTACATATACAATGTCTAATCAATAAAATAAATATTTTTATAAGCGTTAAGGCTTTACATTAATCCCTCTTAACGTGTTTTTAAGCATTGTCATATAGTTTGCGTATAAAGTACCAGTAAACCGTCGGTGGATAGAGATGCGCTGTGATACGACAACTCTAAACCAAAATCGTAGTGGTCTCATATGGGGATAGAAGTATGACAAGGCACGTGAGGCAATGCCCAAGGTAGCATACTACTAGTTTACCCTTCTCGGCCGGTGGTAACGCATCATAGACATGATCGCCCGCCGTATCCAACACTCCCAAAATTCGAGGGTGCGTACCAATCAATCACAACGTAAGTGATGGTAATACGAAGAAGTATGCCCGTTTAGGGTAGCTAAAACACTTGATCGAAACGAATCATGTTTTAGTCATTTCAAATTGGCACAGGTGCCAGGCTAATCTATCATCGTTTTCTTTCTTCAAATCCAGCTAACATACGCCAAATCCAACCACTTCGTTCTAGATCATCACTCCACGTACAAGTTGTTAAAGTGGTTCCGTTATCGACAAAGAGTATGCTCATATTCGGCCACGGTCTCCTTAACAACCAAACGTCGTTTTACACACAGGTTGGTACTTTCATATTTCGAAAACAATTCATACTTGATATCAAAATATCATATTCGCTTCAAAATCAAATCTATTTTGAAATCATCCTATTTATTCAAAATATACCATTTCATTTCAGAATCATTTTCGCCTTAATATCTAGGTTTCAGTTCCAAATTGTTTCAAATTTCCACTTGGGTTATAACTTCAATTTAACCCAATTCGTATTTAAATCCATGATTTAAATATAAACTTTCTAGTCTTTGACCAGTTTGAATTTTAGACAAATAGTTTAAAATTTTAATTTTTTTAAAAATAGTTTAAATAATTAAAATAGTTTGATGTAAAATGATTCAAGTTTTTAAAATGTTTTATAAGGTAAAATAGTTTGGAAACAAAAATAATTTGAATATTTTAAAAGGTAGATTTTTAAGTAGTTTATATTAAAATAATTTATTTGAAATAGTTTCAAAGTCAAACTGATTCAATTTCAATTCAAATAAATCTGACCTTCATTTTGAATTAATTCAATTTCATTTTCAATTCCAATTGATTTCGATTTCAATCCTAACTTGAATAAATTTCAATTCATTTCTCAAATTTAAACCATTTCAATTTTTATAAATTAGAGTTCGATTTTCAAAATATCAATTTAAATAACTTAAATTAAATTTTACTTTAATACTCAATTCAAGATTCAAATCTTTAAAATAATTCAATTCGGAGGTCAATTATTGAAATGTCGATTTAAATTACTTTTACTTAGCAATATTTCGAAGTTCGAATAAAAGTCCAAACCTTTAAAACAACACAATTTTCGAATTTCAAATCATATTTCAAACATAACTTCAAAATCTAACTTTGATTATTTAAACCATTTCTGTTAATAAATTTAAATTTCCATATTTCGAGCTCACGTTCGAAAATTATTCAATTTTCTATAAATTTGATTTTTATTTCTTTTAATCCAAAATCGTTTGAATAATTTCAAATCAAAAAACTTTAAATCATTTAATTCAACCAATCCAGTGTCCGTATATAAATATCTATCCTATGGCCAAGTGAATCAGTTATTTCAATATAATTCAAGGATGGATATATATCATTTCAACCCAAATCACAGTGCCATAGGTATATATCATTTCAACTTATTTCTTAATTTATTCGAAATAATTCAGTTTACCATTTTATATACCGTACCTAATATACATGATGATAACAGGATATATCAAAATAAATCAACATCCAATTCACCCGAAACATCTACCAATAACATCCATCAGAATCAATATCCAAATCAGCCAATAATTCACAATATTTCCATGGTTATCGATATCAAGTATTTTACTGGCAATTAAATTCCAAATTTAAATTTAACTGACAATTTTAATTTCTACAGTTAATGCAGGTATCAATTTATACGTCAATTTAACCGCCAAATAACAGTCACTAAAATAAATAACTTCATGATATCAAAAACGAACATCAGAAATCTTTTTTTTTTACGTTGTGAGCGTTATAAAACACTCATCTTGAGTTTTCAAATTTAAATCAAATTGAACAACGTTCGATTTAACCTAAAATTTTTAACTAGCTCCAAATGACTTCAAATCAATTCCATGGTGTAGTGCTCAACGCTACGATTCCATTGCCGTTTGTTTCGTCCAATTTGGACCTCGTATGCAAGATAGAACCCGCTGGAGATAGAAATCAACTAGCTCAATCAATCACATGGATCTTTCAATGAGCGAAAAGATCACCACCGACGACATTTCCTTATTTTGGGACGTTATGGCAAAAGACTTAATGCAGTTTATAAGATTACCAATTTTAAACAATATAATAAATTTACATTTTTTCTTTTTTTTCTTTTATTTACCCAAAATTATCCAGGCCGTTCAATTCCTGGGAACAAGGTCTAGCAATGAGTTCGTCTCCTTTCTCCTTCCAGTTGAATGCAAGAGAACCCACCCGTCGCCGATGCTTTCTCCCTTACCGCTCCTCCTCCTTCCATCAAGAGGACGATCTGACATGACCACCGCGAGCGCTCGCCTTAACTCCACCCCTAGCCCAGTGAGGTGCTCCCTCATGCCGCCATTCGCCACCATTTCCCCCACAACCCACGCGGGCTCCTCGAGCCACTGCCGTCACCTCCGACCGATATAACCAATCATCACCATTGAGTAGGCCAAGCACGATGCCGCCGTCATTTCACTAGTTGAGATTGAAGGCCATAGGGGGATGGATCGAGAGATTTAGAGGGAGAAAGATTGTTTAATTTTGGCCATTGAAATTATTGGAGGTGCGGCTGTGAATTTGGCTAGGTATACTGTGCGTATGCTTATATATACGTGCATACATATATTTTTTATTTTTTTGCTGTTCACATGCTTTTCCGGACGAACTCCAAACAAAGTGTGCCGCTAAATGTTCACAATGTTTACCCCTATTCCGAACGCAATGGAACTAGTTTCGAAGCCTAATTCAATCGTATGCAGAAGATAGCTTTTTGGATCAAATTATTAAATTAAAATTTCAATATCAACTCTAACGTGTTTCTATCACGTACGACCAAATGATAACTCTAAATGCTAAGAAAGTTGAAATATGATAATAATACACTATTACGGACCCAAGAAACTAGTTTCATTGAGTTCCGAGGCCCCAGAATGCTATTTTTTACTCGTCGATTATAATATGAAATTTTCAATTTGTAACTATTCACTTTTAAAATCAATTTTAAAGTAAATGGTCTTCATTCTCTATTGAGTAGAATACATATCAACTTTTAAAATCATTTTCATTTATTTTTAATTCAGGGTTCAAGTACTTGAAAATTTCAGTATTAAAATGAAACAATTTAATTATCCTATAAATCAATATAAATAAATCATTAAGTTCTAAACAAATTTTAGTTATCAACATCATTTTATTTCTATCTAAATAATTCATAATTACTATTCAACTTTAGTTATCGATTATAAACTTAATTAACATATAGAATTTCATTTCAATACTCGTTATCGCCAAATCTTAGGAATTAGTTTATCTCAAAATTTTATTCAAGTTCATATCCAATAACTTACATTCAAAATCATTAAATTTTTATTTTTAACCATTTTTATTCAAAAATTATACCAAATTCCATAAGTTAAAGTAGTTAAAAATGCGGATCGTTACACATGGTTCAACACACCCATGTGTAAGTGTTGGGATTTATGCCGCAATGAGTATGTTAGCCCATTTATACACAGGTGTGTTGTCTAGTATATATATGTGTGTGTGTGTGTGTGTGTGTGTGTGTGTATATGATAATATATACATTATAAAATAAGATATATTATTATACATATAATGTAAGTGGTTATACTATATATTTATTTATATACAAATACACACACGCATACACTGTATTATAATACAAAATAATTGTTAATTACATGATTAAATAATTTTATATTTAGATCTAGATAGGCTTGATAATTATAGTGACTACAAAATTCAAATTTAATATATTAAAACTTAAATAAATATCTATATATTCTTAACGTGCATTAAATATCAATTTATGTGTATATACACACACTTGTGTTAAAATATTATCTATAAAACTATATATACATAAGATTCATACATATGAATATATCTAATGTAGGTTTATTATTATATATATGCTTTAGCGTACATGAGTGTAAAAAAATTCTTTTTTTTGGTTTAATATTGTTTTGGTTATTTTTCTTATTATTAATTTATGCACAAAAAAATTGAAAATAATACAAGCTAATATATATTCTATAAACTATTTTTCATGTATGTATTTTATAATTTTATACCTATACATATCTACATTAAAAATAGACAATGTTTAAAATTACATATATACATATATATATATATATGTTATTCAGATTCAAAAAATATATTTTTAAATTCCATGAACTTCATATTATATTTATAAATTAATAAAATGCATATAATTTATATTATTGTGTTTGAATTTAAAAGTTTGTTTATTAAATAATCATCTTACAATATTAGTATATACAAAAAAACCTTTTTTTATAAATTTATAGCCGTGGGCTATATATATATATATATATATATATATATATATATATATATATATATATAAAACTATTATTATACACATAATTACATTATCATCAAATGATGATAGCACCAACATATATAGATTTGTGATAGTTTCTAACTGCTAGCATTTTACTTGATAATTAAATAAGCATTTATATATGTTAATAAACAAGTGATGCTTAGAATTCGCACCTTGAAAAGATGAACTAAACTCCTTGAATCTAGTTCCATGTCCAGAACTTGCAGCTCCGTAACAGCTTTACCACCTGACGACTATATTTGATTTCATTTTGTATTTAAGATGCTTGGAAATTTGAGGAGAGAGGAATGATCATTTTGGCTAGCAAGATAATGGTATGGAGGCTCCTAAAAGTCATAGATGGGTTAGAGATAATTAAAAAGGAGATCCTAAGAAGTAAAAATCACACCAATTCTCCTCCCTTTTAATTCAAATTCCAACCTACCTTAGCCATCAGTATGGTCGGCCCATCCTTGCTTCTACCATGGTTGAAAGTGGCATGCCACATATGGGTCTTAATCCATTTCAAGCTTAAAAAATATTCGTCGTTTAATATTGTTTAACATGCATCAAGTAAAATTTTATGACTAATATTTCGTAAATACTAATTAATTTAATTAATTTATAACAGTTAAAAATAATCGAAGCGGGTGGTAAAAGGAGTATTGAGAGTTTCGATTGTGTGACTTTAAAGTGTGAATTTGGTCAACGATTAACATCGAACAATTTGAATATTAACATTCACACTTCACTTCGCAAGTGATATGACATTATGGTCAAATTTGTTACTTACTTGGTTTCGATATAATCCAATTTTACTTTATTAAACATTATTCTGTTGTGATAATTATTTACACTAATTCTCTTCGTCAAAACTATATAACTTTGGACATGTAGAATTTGGTAATGATCAAATTCCAATATCAATCATATTCAACTCTATAGTCCAAACACGAAATCATTAGTTTTATAACGACAATTATTATTAACCGAATTGTTTTGGCTAAAGACTTTAACTTGGAGTTGACATCAGTTGACCATGACACTAACACATATAATTGAGGAGACGAATTCTCTCTTGAATAAGGTTTCACTTTCAATGATTTCACTCAATCCAACTATAGTCGTTCAATGGATGACATGCCACAGTTTAACTACAATCAAAATGGAGCTTCCATATTGAAGATCAACAATATTCTTAAGTCGAGAGAACTGTGTGATTTCTTCATGTCAATATTTACTATTTTATCTTAGTTATATTAACCAACATAAAACTATCAAGTGGTTCATTCCGTAAGTATCCAATAACTATAAGTACGTAACCCCTTGTTGCCCCTAGCAATCATGAGTAATACACTGCATAAAATTTTAGAGAGCAGTACGTATTCTAGTCTCAAAAGATGTATCGATATTCAGTCTCAATACATCTTGACTAGGAATACTTAAATGTTATGTTTAATTTCATTATGATAAATTACTCATGGTTACAACATTCTATATCTATTATCACAAACATATCATTTATGAATTTTCTATAAATATACTTCTAATTAAATTAATTAATTAATATAACACACTATATCAAATATACAATAGAAAGGAAACACCTTTTATTTTAAATAAAATTAGCTATCAAGTAAGATATATGTTTCAAATTGCATAATTGCCCCTTGGGAATACTCCTAACTCTACCAATATGCCACTTGCACTTAGGGTCAATTATGGAATTATAATCCCATCTCTTCGATCATTTTGATAAGAACGATTGAGTTAGCCTCTTTGTGCATCAATATGCAATGTTGTTCTAATTATCTCCATGTCAACCAACTCTTTCTGATGTTGATAAACTACCTTTATCATGTGTAACTAATTGCAGTATGTTTCTCTACTTATAGCGAGCTCTTATTATTGCCATATAAGAATGATGTAGTATTCCCAATACTTAAAATCTGCAACGACCTTGAATTTTAGCCATTTGAAATTCGTATATTTAATTGACTTGAAATATTCAAAAGTAAATTTTATAAGCTGAATAACTTATATTTGCAATATAGTGATTTAATGAGATAATTAAATTGTTAATTTAATGGGGCCGGCTATTTGAACAAAAAATTAAACATACAATGATGATACAAAATTAAACATCCAATGGTGAAGATTCTTTGTGTCACCAATTATGTTTATATTTTGTATTTAAATAGACTTTCCCTAATTTAATATTTGAAATTGCAGAAATAATTGAAAATTGGATTTAATGTGAATAAAAATAGTTTATAAAGTTGAATTAAATTTTATTTGAATTAAAATGATGTTTGATAACTTTTAAAATTGATTTAAAAGTTAAATTGTAGAAATTGAATATTTTAATATTTAATTAACGCGCAAAAATAGCTATTTTCATACAGTATTGGACTCCGATGAAACCGGTTTCATTGGATCCGTAATATTATATTATTGTAGAATTTCAAATTTCGTGTTAATCGGATTTATGGTTTGTCCGTACGAAGCTAAAACGCGTAGAAATCTGTTTAAATAAAATTTAAATAGTCGATTCAAAAACCTACCTTCCAAATATGATAGAATTGGTTCTCGATATATATTTCATTATTTTCAAAACAGGGGTAAAACATTATAAACATCAGGCAGCATGCTTCGTTTGGAGTTCGGAAAAATTTCGGGTGAATAGTTTTGTGAAATTTTCTATAAAAGGCCACCTATTTTTCTAATTTTCACAAACCTAAATCTTCTAGGGCAAGCCACCACTTCAGTTTCAATGGTCGAAAATGGATGATCTTCTTCCCTCGATCTCTTCTAATCCATTCACTTTCATCAAAAATCTTCAACTACAAAGATGAAGAGGGCGACGAGATCTCTCGGATCAACGGTGGTGATCGAAAATTACGCATCGGATCGACAACAATATGCTCATGTTCATGTTATATTTTGGCACGATTTCCTATGCATGTGGTCGACTGAGCTTGATGATGCTCGGCGATGATAGAGGTGGCAATGGCCGTTCGAATGGTAGTGGTTGATCGAGCTAAAGCGTGGAGATGGAGGCTCGATAATTCAAATAGGAACGACGGCTTTTGGGTTCATCGTGTACGCATAAATCTAGGAGGGGAAGAAGAAAAAAATGCGGCCAGGATTTGATCAAGAATAATCGACGGTAGAGATCTATTTTAGGTCAAAATAAAATAAAATTAGAAATTGATTTTATATATAAATTCGTACAATCTTTAAAATACAATAACTTCTTCATACGAGGTCCGTTTCACACGAAATGAATTGCGTTGGGTTCGTATTGACGAGAACTAAATTATAAAGCTAGTGTGGATTTGATTGGAGCTAGTGTAAATTTGGGTAAAATTAAACGCTTACTGCAACTGCTATTAGAACCAACGTGAGTACAACTCACTCTTTTTGACTCACTGATATTTTTATATAAGTGGGAACAAATATTATTTATGACGATGATAATTGTTCGGATGAGATATGATATGATATATATATTGATTAGTATTTGGATATATTCTTGCCTATTGGAGTAAGTGAGGCCCTATACGTTCCCATGTATGAGCGGATGACACTTTGTACACGCGTCGTCTCAAAGCGGACATTGTACATATTTTCTAATATGTATATTTGTTGCAGATTACAGGTTGGAGGGATCCAACTAGATTCCTCATCACTGTTGATTTATTTATGGATATTGTGATATATGTTGTTATCATATGATGTATGATGTTTTGGATGTCAGGATTGTTATATTTAGTGTTGTTGCAGCATTGGGCTTATTTTTGGAATTAAAAATGTTAAAATAATGGATTTCAAATTAAAAAGGATTTCAAAGTGATTTTGAAAATAGATGTTCTATTGAATTTTGAATTGTTAAAGGAATGAATTTATTTTGAATAAGTAAAAGTTATAATTTTTATGTTATAAAAAAATATGATTTTTGGGAAATATAATTAATATTTGATTTTTGGAATATGAAATGAACTATTTTGTAAAATAGTTTAAACGGAGATTTTTGATTTATTATAAATTGTATGTACATAAGATTTATAAAACTGAAATTTTGTAAATCAAAATGATGGAATTGTTAAGGAGTATTGAAAGTATTAAAATGAAGTTTAAATAAAGAGATTTATAAGTAATTAACATATAATTTGGATTTTGGCATATAAAAGAGATTAATAAGTTCGGTTAATAAACGAATTTTGTGTATTGAAGTTTTTATGAAATATATTTAAATATTGTTTTATAAATCCGAAATCAATTGATTTTAATAAGTTAAATATGGAAGTTTATTAAAGGAATTTCATTCATGATTTTGGACAATGGATAATCCTTAAATAAATATGTAGAATTAATTAATTTGGTAAAAGAAGCTATATCCACGATTTTGGACAGTGGATTATCCTTTAATAAAATGTGTAGAAATATTGATTTGGTAAACGAATTACATTCCCGATTTTGGACAGTGAATAATCTTTTAAATTAAAAACAGGTTTTGTAAAGTGATCTTTTAAATGGAGTGAAATGATTTAAAGATGTTTTAAAATGTGTTAAGTATCGAATACATAGATTTCAACATTCAATGTTGAAATAAACGTTTTCGAGAAGTAAGGAAATGATGTCCTATAACACCGTTGTTATAGTAAATGATTTTCGAAAGGAAATATTTCGTATAGTATATGGGATTTATATATCTATCTAATTTTCGAATCCTATACTAGTGATTTTGAGTTGTCTTAACGATGTTTTGCGCAACATTCTTTTTGACCCAAATAAATGTGTTTAAAGAGAATTTTTCCTTAAAGAATAAAATACATACTTAATCCATATTTAAGTATATGTAATATTTTTTAAGTGTTGAAAATAAATTGATTTGTGAATTACTTATTATTAAATAAGTATATGGAAATGTTTTCCAATATAGAAAGTTGAAATGGTTTGAGAATATTTTTTTTTAAAGATAATTTGAAGTGAATATTTGGCATGTAATTAATTATGTAATTAATTAATAAAAAATTAATTAAAAGGGCCTAGTGATTGTACATGGTGCTAAATATTTGTTTGTTTGCTTTGATATTTAAAAATCGACTATCAAATTTGGCCATTTTAGTTCCTCGACTTGATGTGGGAACTATTTAGTCATATATTAGTAAGTAGGCTTCCGTGTAGGCTTGATTATCATTGGTGTTGAGGATGTTGATTCATATAATGCAGAGTATTACTCCAATGTATCGAGCTTTCTTATTAGCCGAAGGATAGTAGGTTGAAAGTTGGAGACGTGATAAGTCTATGAGACTTAGTTTTTGTGCAAGGTTGAGAAACTCTTTTGTGTTGTTGGTGCGAAGAGATCAGGATCGGTTTATCCGATAACCACTTCGGACCAACGTATATGTGACAATTGTGCAGGTTGCTTGTGATGATATTGATATTTAGGATTTTCATAGTAGGGGACTGCTTGTTGATCGTTTGTGGTTAAAATCCCAATATACATATAGTACCCGTGGTCTCTTCATTATGAAATATCCAATGCAAGGACTATTCGCTACTAATCCTAGGGATTTTTCGACAAGATGTGGTAGGAAAGTACCTTCAGTTTGTCCTGTTCCTGGACAATTTGTATGGATATTTGTCTGACATTACATAGATTACGATTACATTGGTTTTTACAAATGTACATCAGTGGTGGCGGAGAAGGCAACTTCTCTTCACTTAACACCCTCCTTGAGACATATGAGCTTAAGGGTTGTATTTTTGTGGAAGGCAATTAGTAGTCAACGGAAATGGCCGTGTGGCATTCAAAAGTGATGTGATTGTTATTTATGAATGGTAATCGTTACCTCGGGCCTCATCAATAAAAAATGACCAAAACAGGGTTAGATGCGGCAAGGCTAAGTGGGTCACTCCCAAGAAGGGTATGATCATCCTTTTCTAGATATATCTTTACATGCGATGACGTCGTGTATCTGATTATTGTGGTTTGTATGCTAGAAGGCCCTCGAAAAAGGTTGGTAGTGACTGGAGGATGACATATTCGGTACCATCTAGTTATAGAGGTGGACCGGTCTTATGTTGGTAGAGGAACTTTGTGATGGTTTCTCGGGACATCCATTTAGAGGTGTACGCATCGGAAGATAGTCCATTCACCTGGTCATTTGTATGGAAATCCAAACTCCATTACGTACCCGCCATTTTATTTGTAGAGCCTAGTATGCTGGAATTTAATAATGGTAACAATTTCGGCTATTTTGAATATTATTTGTATACTAAACACTAGTATAATATAAGAGGATTTGATATGAAATGTCTTAGTTATCATAAGGTAAACACATGTCTATGTTTATGTGTGGGCTTGTGTTACGAGATACTTTTGTTTTTAAAAGAAAAGTTTGCTAATTTAATAAATTCAGTTGAGTGTGTTTCTCACGCTGGTTTACCAGACTGATCCGGACGTTCTTCCCTTTCAATGCTTGGGTCAGGCCGAGTGTATTTGCAGGTTCAGATTTGGTGCTTTTGGAGCTTCAGTAGGCGAGCTGGAGATCTTCATTTTGTATACACATATCTGTTTTGATTATTCACTGCATTGTTGCTTTGTTGTTAATATTATCGGCAATTGTGAGGATAGGTTATTGTAACAATCCAGGCTGATAACTTATGACTGATTTTTGAACTCCGATTGATGTATGTATATACAGTTTTTGTTTTGTAAAGATCATTGATATGATATTATATGTTTTCTGCTACGATGTGAGATTTTGTATTGTTCTGTTTGGTTCTATCTTCTCTCTTTCTTTTCTTCTCTTCTTCTCTCTTCTTTTCTTTCTCATGACTTTCCGTCAATCTGTACTTTTTAGGTCAGACATGTGTGGTTTATTGTCGATTCAAAGCGTACGAATTTGCGGGTCATCACAAAGTCACCCCTATCCCAGTTATAAATCTGTGCATTCATATTTATATACATTGCTTTTATTTCGGTACTATTCAAGGCGGCGTACTTAGCCTTTTCATTTAATCAACTACAATATTTCATTTGGAACATTACCAACTTCAAGCTTCTTAATTAAGGTTCTAACATGAATTTCATATTGATATAATATTCTCAATATCACTAATGAAATTTGAGTTTGTACACTCCTTCATAAGGAGTTCTTTGTTTCTATAAATAATTCTCTAATATTTCGTAATACTTAAGAGTGCTCTAAACTACCATTTAGTGATCTTAATTTGGATTTGATACTTGCTTCATGTATCAAATACGTCAAGAAATTAGCATATTGTAGATAATACAACATATATAATAATTCCCTTTGCTAAAGCATAGGAAATGCATCTTACGTATTTCTTATTAAGAATTTTAATAAGATGCCCTCGCGTATCGTTTGGGATGTTCCTAACATCCTTTATACTTAATATAAAAGATATAATTTACAAATCCTATATCGGGCATTAAAAAACCAAACTATTACTAAATTTAACATAAGTATATCGTCAACATTCAGCATATGTTGTTTACTTATAATCTAGAAATATCTATGTACCTTTTTAGTGATCATTTCTTATGGATACATGCTTTCTCTGCATTTTGACTGAAATTGAATTGTTTAATATGCCTATCAAAATACTTATTCAATTTTGATGCTCAGAGAATGATACTTTCGTATCATTTCTTGGATTATATCTGAAAACCCACAAACTCAATATCGCTCTCACTAACTTCAAGACAATTTGGTTTTTATGTGAAAATAGTCTCTAAATCATTATTTAGAATTTTCCATTTCAACACATATGAACTAAAACACAAAATCATACCAAGCGATGATTTTTTGAGAAAATCCTAATTTTCATAAGCATGTTAAATCATGAATTTTTATGCTAATTTCATCAATTGAAGTTTATGATTTTATTCTTATCAATGTTGTTCATTTTATTCCAACTGCATTAATCTTTCTCTTGAAGATACATTGATGGTCGATGGATCTTATTTGGGTACCACTATAAAATCATATTTCGATAACATACTTGGAATGCATCATGCTATATGGAAGAGTCAATACAGTTTAATCTACAACTAAGGATTATCTACTCTCGATATTGATAAGAAACTCATAGGTTCTCTTTAATGTATGAGAATATCTATTAGACACTGGAATGTGATGTGTACATTTAGGTTTTCTCAATTTTATTTCATTTCATATAATCTTTTTTATCTTTAGATATATCCAAATCCATTTTATTACCAATAATTTCTCAAAGAAATTCCTTTACTGTGAAGTTGGTATTTCCTGAAAATAGTTGTTTCTTGGTGCAACGGAATATGTATTTATAATCTCTTTATGAATTTCCTTACATATAAAACTGATTTGGTTTTAGTTTACGCTACTTATGTTCAAAACATAAGTTATTTATCCAACGACGATCGATCCTAAAATTCTTTTAGGGTGATTCATGTAGGATCCCTCGCGTACAATTATTATATGTAGTCTTTTGACTCACACAACCTGCCAATTCATTGGCCTAAGATTTGTTGGGATTTCTTATAAACCCTTATCTTAAATGATTTTGTAAACTATTCTTTAGACGAAATTAACTTTAACCTTGTGTACTACTCTTAAGTACACGGCCTTATAGAAAAAAGTTAACTCAACTTCACTCGGCATTAATCATACTGTATTCAACAAAGGTCAATTGCTTCTTATCGATACATCATTATGTAGCATAGGGAGGAGTGACTTTTGGGATTGGATATTTATTTATTTTTAGGTACATTTGGAATTCTTCTAATATACCCACATATTAGATCAAATCGAAACAATTTTTTTCTTTTGCAAGTTAGTGATAACTCATCGATGAGTATAATAAAGTACGTGGAACATTTTGGTATTAATAGACTTGTGGTTGCATACATCTATATGTATCAATCTGAAGAGTTTATAAACTCTTATGATGCAACTACTGAATGTGTTTTGCCCCTTAATTGTCCGAGATATAATTTACTAGAACCATATGATTCATAATCATATAATTAAAAATTATTTTTAAGAACTATAGTTTACTCCATAATTTCAAAGTAATTGCAAATAAATTTAAATACTTTTATATTTTCTAGTGCATCACAAATTACCAATACTATAGTTTTATTTTATAACCAATATTCATAATATTCATATTGAAATAAAACCATGCCGATTTTTAACCAAATATTGAAAAATAATTATTATTTCATAAATAATGTTTGGTTCATTTTACTAACATATTTTTTCATAACTTGATGCGACCAATAAGTATTATATGTCTTGCTTCTACTATCTCTGCCATTACTATAATAGCATCTGAAATACAAATCCCTATTCATCCACTTAATATATGCTATTTTTTCATTCACTGTAACTGGTTTACAGTTGAGAATTTCTAGATCAAGTACCTTAAATTCAAAGAAATGAACTTCATTGAAAATAATGTTCTATGTGGAACTATATTTAGAATAGATATCATATTCCTTGTTTCTTATTAAGTATCTATCATCGTACAATTCTCATTTCCAATGTTTCTTTGTGAAGCAGAAGTGACCATTTGCTCTCTTCATCTCAACCGTGCCTTAAGTTACAACTACACTTGTACATTCACTTTCCTTTCTAAATGGTCATACCATTCAAAGGAATCTCTTAAAACAATATTGTAAATAACACTTTACAAAAGTGCATTTAGTCATCCTTAACTTTTAAGAATCTTAAATAAATTGATCAAACTGAAATTTCTGTGATTGAACTCTTAGACTATCTTGTTGCCTTTGTTCCAATGTTACATTTGAAAACACAAGATTATTATTATTATGATTAATGATATTGAATACATGATCTCAAATTAAAGTTTACTTACTTATTTTAATGAACTAATTTCATCGAGGTTTCGTACATTACGAATTGTGACCATTCACCATATAACATTTATACGTGATCGTAATGAATTAAATATCCATATTCTTGTGTTGTTTTTAGAGTTTGAAACTCATTATAGACAATTTACGGTCCTAGGCAAGTAAACTCGTAACTGATCAGATTACGAACGTAGTTAATGGTTGTATAATTAATTAGATGCATCCCATGGGTCAACATGCAAAAATTTGTCGGTAAGTATATTTTATATTTCAATTTGTCGATATTAATTTGGTTCGTTTGTATATTTTAATTGAATAAACATTTTATCAATCATATTAATTGCACAAATTTATCAATATAAATTATTATAATCTTATATAGAAGATGTTCTTACAGTATTAGAAATGTTGAATGTTACCATTTCATTTTTCTAATAGCTTCCACTAGTCTTTTATGTTTCTCTAAACCCTAAGATGAAGCATAGAAGTCTTTTGACTTCACTAGTGGGTATTAGGACTCGTCATAAAATTTTGGGATTCCGACCATGAGTTTACGAGTCATAGTCCCATAAACGATGGATAACTCATTGTCGATTGTATACAACTCCTAATCCATGTTTCCTTGTCCTAATCTCATTTTGACCTTAAGTTCACGTAGTAAATCGAAAGAAGTTATTCAATTATACCTATCATTTTGCAACGACCTAAGTATAGTATATGTACCTTGAGTTTGCTCAACAAATACTATGGTTAACTTACCTTGTTTATTCGATAAATTAATAATACTATGCATAACTTCTCTAACTTGAGTTTGCTCAATAACCAGAGAGTATGCACATAATTTACTAATATATAGATGTAGATGACAACACTTATATTAACGATTCATAATCTTTAATATGTTTAATTACGTGATAACGAATTATGGAATAATGTATTTCTTATAAAATATCCTCGTGATTCATGTGTCGGACACATCATAAATCATAGTATATGTACTTTTACTGATGTATTTATTCCATAAGACTATTTAGGGCTTCTTTAACGTTCTTCCTTTTGACTACACATTTATAGTATATAAGTTTTATTATTATATAACTTTAATACTTTATTTAACTTATATAATATTTATGTATAACATTATATCAATTAAATATTATTTAATTAATTTAGTTAACTAACACTTTAAATAATTATTATTTACTCAATAATAACATATTATATTGAAAATATATCTTATAACATTTATAGCAGTACATATATATCTTATATATATGTATTTTGATTTATTAATTAAAATTTTATTAATTTATTTAATTAAACAATTTATTAGTTTCAAAAAAAATTATACACACATTTATACTCATATTGTCTTAAACAATTCAAGACAACATAACATATATCAATATATATATTATACATGTATGTACATTTAATTAATTAATTTATTTAATTAATTCAATTATTTTATTTATCTTATTAGTAAATAATATTTTCGAAATTGTTTTTATAACATTTTCAAACATTTTGAAAAATTATATTATGACTAATATATGTGCGTTCTATTTTAAATTTAACCTTTAGATTCAAAACCTTTTACCTTGATTTCCAAACTATTTTGAAATTAGCCTAATGCCCAACTCAAATTGGGCCTATTAAGGTCAACTTTTTGGGCATATATAACTATTCAGACAAGGCTGATAGCCAAGTAAGACACGATATTTGATTACCCAATAATCCAAGCTAGATGCTACCATTCTTAGACACCCTACTAACTGGGTTTTAAGCTTAATCAGTTAGCTCTAATATGACTAATTTAGACCGCGTATGCAACCTGGCTCTGATGTCATTGTTGGATCTAGGCCATCACACACAAGGGTAAAAGGGTAAATTTCAAAAAAATTATTCCATTTGAATCTTTACTGGGTTCATGAAGTCTAAATTTATTTAGAACTTTTGTAAAATATATTTTAAATAAAATCATTATTTTATTTTATTTATAAATAATGTTTTGTTTATAATATAGCTTCTATTATAAAGTGCATATATGTGTATCATATACACATATTTGTGTATGTGCATGTGCAAGATAATAAAGTGTACATGGTTTTACTTACTGTTTGCACCAAAATTGGGCAACACCCTTCGGAAGTCTTTGAAGAGATAATAAGTGAAGAACTTAAATTGGAAATGAAAATTATCTAACAAAAACTCCAAGTTATAGAAAAGTAAATTGCATAGAAGACAAGAATTTAGAGTGGTTCGGCGATGCGCCTACGTCCACTATGAAGTTTGATCACTTTATTGCTTAATACTTGAAGGTTACAAGTGTTTTGAAGCAAATTACAGCAGACAACAGACTTAAATTTGAAATCAGCAGCCAAGATGGTGGTATGGAGTGATTCTGGCAGCGTTTAGGCGTACTCTTTCTCTCCAAATTCTCCGACCCCTTTTCTGAATGACCAGGGGCTCTATTTATAGGCGTGGAAGGCTGAAATCCCTCCAAAAACCTGGGGAGGCCGCTTGGCACGTGAGGGGGGCCCATAGGCCCGCGTTCTCGGAATCCGTGCCCAGTTTGGGATCGATTCGAAGTGAAGTTCGAATCGATCAAAAATGCATCCAATCGAGGCGAAATTTGGTGTAGACATTCTTCAACATGTATGCAAGCTTCTGTGAAAATTTCATGGCATTTGGATCATGGGATTGAGAGATATGATCGATTCAAGATTGCGTCTTCGTGTACCCTGTTTGCTTCGACTCGATCCTATGGACTCGTTCGAATCCATATGGTTCGAATCCATATGGTTCGAATCCATAGGTTCGAATCCATAGGGTTCGAAGAAATACATGCTTCGAATCCATGGTCTTCGTGGCTTTCCTACTGAATGGTTTCGAGGCACGCCGTGAAATGGAATCGCAGTGAAGTTTCAGGATGGATTCGATGCACTGCAACCAGATGGATTCGAAGGAGTTTCTTACCTCATGGATTCGACCTTGAGATTCTCTTGATGGATTCGAAGTAAGGTGACTTGGATGGAGTCGAACTAAGGCTTGCTCAATGGAGTCGAAGCGAGGTTTAGTTCATGGGTTCGAAGTAATGCATGGATTCGAGGTAAAGCTCCGGGAGGATGGATTCGAAGGTAGGAATGCTGGGTTCGAACATTGGTCGATTCGAAGCACTTTCTCTTGATGGGTACGAAGGAAGACCATGGGATGGTTTCGAACTAGATGGAGTCGAACCTGATGGGTTCGAATGTGGCGTGACTGTGCTATGGATTCGAACACGGTGCCTGCTCGGATGGATTCGAAGCACGGCTATGCTTCTTGGGTTCGAACTAGGGAAGGTTCCGGATGGATTCGAGGTGATGGATTCGAACCGAGCAAGGTTCATTTCTCTCAACTTGAATCCATCATAACTTGAGCATACGACCTCGGATTGACTTGAAATTTGAAACGCGGACTTCTATGATCTTTCTGGTCATGTCCTATCAATTATAGCTCAATCTGGACTCGGACAAAATTCATCAATATCCATAGCGAAGAGAAGTGCAACCAATCTCTGAGACGAACTGTCCTTTGTTTTTGGCCAATCTTTTGGTATCACGGCTTTGCCAAAAAGCGGGATAACACTTACCTATGTGTAAGTGTTGGAACTTACACTACAACGGACATGTTAGCCCTCTATATATATGTGTGTGTTGTCTAAAATATATGCGTATGTGTTATATGTATGTATATATGTATGATAATATATACATTGTAAAATAAGATATATGTATACATAATGTAAATGATTATACCATTAATTTATTTGTATATTAATATGCATATACACACACACACACACACTTATGAAGTTAAAGCCTATAAAATCCCCGATGTAGCGCATAGCGCTCTTTGACCGCTATACCATTTCAATTTAGCTCTATTCACCAGTAGATTCACTTTAAGCCCTGATATTTTTCGCTACACCCGCTAAATTAAGGCTTTGTAGCATCCACTTTAGCAATATTAATATAAAATGGTTGTTTTGAGTAATTCTCTTTTAAACCAAATCAACAAAGTTAGGGTAATGACTCAACTATACGATACAAGTGCTCAATATAAGTTAGAAATCTATTGTAGCTGCCATATCTAATTTATCATGATATACTTTGGTTTTGTTGTGCAAGACTAAACAATATTTCTTTTTCCTACACAATTGATGTAAGAACGAGAATAAGTTAACTTTAAATATTTTGTAATATAATTAATGTAGCCTTTTGCACCTCCTATATTTTTCGCTACATCCTTGCTTTAGCTTTTTGAACCTCCACCACTATGAAACTGTTAAATGCTTTAACTGCACAAATATATACATACTTTATTATAATATAAAATAATTGTAAATGATAACATAAACAATTACAAGATTAAATATAAAATTAAATTTTTATATATAGACCTAGATAGACTTAATAAAATCCAATAATTACAAAATTCAAATTTAATGAATTAAAAATAAATAAATATCTATATAATGCTTATACACGTTTTGAAGTCAAATTTTATATACATACACATATACAGATACACACACACGTATGAAAATATTATATATAAAACTATATACATACACATAATTCATACATATAAATATGTCTAATGTAAATTAATTATTTTATATATATATATATATATATATATATATATATATATATATGTTAGCATACACAACAACAAATTTATTTATTTTTGGTTTAAAATTATTTTGGTTAATTTTTTTTATTACTGATTACCGTACGAAAATCAGTAACAATTTTCTTTGAAAATAATATAAACAAGTTTTGTTTTATAAAAAAAATTATGGACGTATACCTATATCAAACAATTCGAATGTTAACGTTCACACCTCACTTAATATGTGGTGCGATATTATGGCCAAATTTATCGCTTACTTAGCATTGGTAAAATCCAAGTTTAACTTTATTAAGTGTTACCCGATTATGACAATTAATTACACCAATTCTCTTTTTCGAAACCATATTACTTTGGACTTATGGAATTCGATACTGGTCAAAACTCCAATATCATCCATATTCAACTCTATCGTCTAAACACAAAGTCCTTGGTTCAATAATATCAATTATTATTAACCGAATTGCTCTGGCCAGAGACTTTGACTTTGAGTTGACTTCACTTGACTGTGCTTGTAACCTCATATAATTAAGGAGATGAATCCTCTCTTGAATAAAATTTCAATTCTAATGCTTCTGCTCGACCGAACTTTAGTCATTTGAGCACACCATGCCATGATTTAATTATAATCAAAGCTGAACTTCCACATTGAAGATCAACAATTTTCTCATGTCGAGAGAACTTTGTAACTTTGTCACATCGATTTTTACTGTTTAACCTGTGACGACCCGGTATTTTCAACAATTTGCATCCATTATAAGTGCATAGGCAGACACTCATGCCGGAATTGAATTGCTCAAAATACCGTGTTGTAAATAAAATTTTGGCAAACCTCAGAATATACAGTAAATAAAAATCACAGATCACAGACACAGAGTATAAAAAATGCAGCGGAAGAAAAAGAGATAGTAGTTCATGAAGCTACTATATAAATATGAGATACATCAGAGTTAAATAAGATACAACAGAAGAGTAACTGGATACATCAGGTACAAATCAGATACATCACTGAACCACTGGATACTGAAACAAAATAGATGGCTGGATCTTCAAGGAAAGCTCCAACGCCGAAGGTGAATCTTGAATGTTAACTCAATCAATCTGACCCGAGCGTAAAGCAAAACACAAAACCCTCGAGTCAGGACATAAATACTTATAAACTGTAAATCAACTCAAGTGAACAGTAACAAAATGCATCAGTAACTTAAAGGATGCTTGGGACCGCCCATCCTCTAAGGATCCGTTAAACTATTTACTATGTAGTAATATACACTATATACGGTAGTGTCTAATCAGTAAAGTATAATCATATAGAAAATAGCGTTAAGGGGATTGTGAACCTTAACGCGGTCGGATCTTTAAAACCAAAATCGTAGTGGGCTCGATATAAGGATATGACACGGCACGCGAGGCAATGCCATGCTGGATACACCGTTTGCACTCCCGGACCGGTGGTGACGGCAAGCCAGCAGCTTCCGCCCACCTCGAACAATACCCCCGAATCAAAGTGGCGCCACCGAATCGAATCACAACAGTAATAGAATGGTTTCCGATGGAGCATGCTCGATGAAAGGGTGCGACCCTTTGTGTAGCCCGGTATAGCTCCTGTTTTAGTCATATATGCCAACTCACGGGAGTTGGGTCCACGTAATATATACCTCGAGAACGTAGCCACCATCCTACTTCATTCTGGAATCTCCACCGTGTACACAGTTGTTAAAGTGGTTTTCGGTATTGGCCGGCTATAAGACAATATCTGATCCCGGTCTCTTTAACAAACAATCGTTATTATAACCCGTAGTTATAACTTTAAAACAATATTTTATACTTCAAAATAAAATATCCTTTTCAATCCAAATCTTTATCAAAATAAAGATTAAATCATTTCCAAAACCATTTCAATATATCATCGTAAAATATCTTTCAATTCAAATATTTATCAAAATAAATATCAAGTCATTTCTAACCATTTCAATATATTAAATTTTCATACCTTTTCAACACTACCTTTCAAATCATTTTAATATATCAAAATATCATAACCTTTCAAAGTTTCAGTTCCAAAATATCATATCTTTCAGAACTTCTTTTTAAAACATGTTAATATCAAAATGTCCTATCTTTCAAACTCCGTTATCAAATCATTTAATATCAAAAATATCATATCTTTCAAAATTTCGTTTCAAATCATTTTAATATATCAAAATATCATATCCTTTCAAAACTTCGTTTTAAATCATTTTAATATATCAAAATATCGTATCTTTTCAACTTCATTCATTTCAAATCATTATTCATTTTATTCAATCTAAAATACCATTTCAATTCATATTTCAAAACAGTTTATATTCCAATTTTTTTTTTGTCATTTCAATGAATTTATTATGTTTAATAATTAAATTATTAAATTTTCAAAAATTTCAACTTCCAAAGTTTATTTATCCACTTAAGTTTATCAAAACCGTGAAAATTCACTTTTCGCATTATTTAGAAAACTTATACGGAAAGTTACATTCAAAACAGTTCAATTTAACAAAAGACATCATTTTAAAATGTTATACTAGGTTTACTTAAATTTCGAATAACTTAGTTAAATTCAAAAATTATAGCACTTACAAAGATTGCTATAATAGCTTTTAATTCAATTTAGCTTTTTAGTTCATTATCATCAACTACAGGTTTACAAATGCTGTAATATTATTTACATTGTAAATAATAGCATTTCAAAAATGCATTAAATTAACTTCAAATATTCAATAAAATTCTCAACCAATTATATTTTTATTAAAAATATTTTTAACTTATAAAACCATACATTTTCACATTTACAAACATCATTTAATTTTCCTCAAGTTCATGATTTTATAAAGTTAAATTTCTATTCAAAAATCAAGATTTAATAATAATTCACTTATTAAAATGCAATGTTGAATTTTTAAAATCCATTACATTACATTTCAACTTAAAACTTAAGTTCAAATTCTCAAATATAACTTATTGTTTTTTTTATTTACTTAACTAAAAGTTCACTTTTACGTCAATTTCATAAATTTCCAGTTTTAGTTATATTTCAAAATTTCAACTTACAATATTCATTCATTTCACATTTCAACTTTATTAAAATCATTAATATGATATAAAAAATCACTTTAAATTTATTTAAATTCAAATTATCATACATTTATCATAATTTCATGTTCACTTAAATTTCCAATTATAATTAAATCAAAAATTCCAAAATAACTTACGTTTAAAATTTCTAACTTTTTCATTAATTCGTTTCACTTACAATTATTCAGAAAATCAATAATAATTTACAAAAATCCCTTTTTTTTAAATTTAAAATCAAAATATTATAATAATTAAATTTCTAAAATATTTAAAATTTTAGAAAAACATATTTTTACTACGGGCCTGTATATAATTTTCTACGCTAGGTAAAGTGATATGGGTAATATATCATTTCAACCCATAATTTACAAAGAAAATCCGGGTTTTATCATTTCAAACCCGCAATCCCAAGTCAAAATGAAAAATTTAAAACCATTCAGGCCTATCATTTCAGTCCATAACATTTTTTTTCTAACAAGGAACTTGCAGTGTGATCATATACAGAAATAATATAAACAAGGTCAATATCACAATATACAGTCATATATCAGATGTCAGGTGAAAATTAACAGTTTAACATGGTAATAATATGGTAATAACATGGCATAGCATATCATATGATCATCAATAACTTGCATAAACATTTTTTTTACTAAACACTTGTCATCAATTCACTTTTCATAAGTATAAATGTCAGAGTGAGAAAGACTCACATTTTTCAAAGCTAGAGACCAAAACAACATACAAGCACGACTCCAAAGGCACGACAAGCACAATTGCACGACTTTTGATTTGAGTTGAAAGATAGCCAAGATATGATTTTGTATCAACAACCCAAAACAAAACAAACAGGACAATATATAAACATTCAACATAAAATAACATTGAAACAATTTTGAAATACAAAGCAAAATGAACAAGATAGATTGGACCTTGCTTCAACCACTTCAACGCTTGGCCTAAGGGACACTTATGCTTGGCTATGATGATGCTTTGGCTCAGGTATGACATCATATAGGTCAGGTTTAACATCATATAGGCAAGGCAACAAGTGGAGATGAAGGAGATGAGGCAAAGGTGGTCAAACTAGCATTGTTCAAGGGCATTGTTGCATTTTTTTGGAGTTTTGGCACCATGGTGGGCTCGGCCTTGGTCAAGACCAGAGGGGTAGCTGGTGATGATGGCAGGGAAGAGGTGTAGGAGGTGGTGGTCGTGGCTATGGGGGAGAGGCCAAGCAATACACATGAGAAAACAAGGCAAAATATAAGAAAACAATGGAAAAAGAAGAGCAAAAAGAAGAGGAAAAGAGGAGCCATTACCAAACCTTTCTAGCCGTGAAAAATGAAGTGGAGAGGAATGTTTTCACGTGAAAATGAGGTAAGAAATGCACGGCTACAATAAAGAAAGGAACGGTCAAAGGAAATTAAATCTATTAATTGGAAAAGAAACGGAAGAAGAAACGTTAAAACGGTTTTACGTTTCATTGCTTCCAAACCTTTTAAACTTCCTATATATATTCATATACATCTTAAATAACTGAAAACACTTATAAATTTCAGTTAGAATTCGAAAATAAAGAAAGGAACGGTCTAAGGAAATTAAATCTATTAATTGGAAAAGAAACGGAAGAAGAAACGTTAAAACGGTTTTACGTTTCTTTGCTTTCAAACCTTTTAAACTTCCTATATATATTCATATAAATCTTAAATAACTGAAAACACCAATAAATTTCAGTTAGAATTCGAAAATATAACAGATAAACAAAATATTAATAATTAATTATTAATTAGATATGATTAAAATAAGAAAAATGGCACAAAAAATGAAAACTAGACTTAGGAATTAGAAATAAATTCAATACACTTTGGAAAAAATTTCTTAAATTTAAATACATGTAAAATGAATAAAATAAAGTAAAATACAGCAATAAAAGTGAATGTATAAAATAAATCAATAAATTGATGTATTAATTGCAAAAAGAAACGGATAAAACGCCTTTACGTTTCGGGCTTTTAAGATCTCTTAACTTTCTAAATCTTTTGCATTTCCTTTTCCTTTTAATTTTATAAAAAAAAATAAACTCATAAATGTTATTTAAAACCGAAACTAGGTAAAAATAAAATAAAAAACAATTATTTTAAGTAAAATAGAAAAAGGAAATAAGAAATTGCTTAAAAATAGCAACCCTGACATAAAAATTACAAGAAAATCTCCAATGACTATGGAAAATTTATTACTTCACAAAAAAAATATTTTAACACAAAATTTGAATTAAAAATGGTTTTAAAACATTTTCAAGGTAAAATAATAATTTAATTTTTATTAAATAGAAAGTTAAATAAAGAAAAATGCAGTAAATACCAACTAGGCTTTATAAATTGAAATAAATTCAAATAAACTTTAGAAAAATTATATTATCATTTTAAAAATATTTAAAAGTCAAAATATACATAATATAACATATCATCATATATTAAAATAAAATATAACCAAGAAGAAGTAACTTATACAATTTCAAATAGTCATTGTAAATAACCATATATACGCACAATATTGTAAAGGGTATAACTTTCACAATTTACATCCAAATTCAACGAAACGAAAAGTGATGTTCTTAGAATTTTATGTACTTTCATAATAAAATAAAAAAATTAAAATTTTAAACTTTTAAAATTTTAAGTTGAAAGTCACAATTTGACTATTTTGACCAAAATCAGCATTTCAGGCAAATATTCAACTTACACGAGTTTGGAATTATAACTCATATAAAAATCAAGATTATATTTAAATAATAAATTTAATCATTTCAAATAAGTAAAATAAGTTTTTAAATCAAAATCTTACATTAAAAATAATTAAAATATACAACAAAATAATTACAAAATACAGGGCTGTTACACTCTCCCCCACTCAAAACTTTTCGTCCCCGAAAAGGAATGAGGCATGGAAGGGCATAGAAAAGATAGAGTGAAATAGGATTAAGACAAGATGACAAGAAGATTGAAGATATACCTGATAACTGTTGTTATAGGTAAGTTTTACAATGTGGATGTGATCTTTCGAAGATCCTCCAGAATCAAGAACACAAGCACGAAAATGGTGGATTCAAAATGATTACCAAAGGTCTATCAAGATTATAGAAAGATTTCTAAACAGAAAGATTATAGAAAGATGCCTATACCGGTCTATAGCAAGATAAGGATGATAAGGACAACCAAAAGATAGTTTGAAAAACAAAATAAGGAAATGAATTTGAAAGCATGGAGATTTCAACTTAAACAGAGAATAAATCTTTATACAAGTTAAATAAATCTTAACTATCTCAAATTTCATTATCTTATTATCCAATCATCTAAAATTAACCATTTTTAAAACCATGGGTTTGAAAAATAATCATTTATTACACTCACATTGTACTTAATAAATTTAATTCTTTTTTATTCCTAATTAAACTTAAATTTATTCCTCCCACTATATTATCACTTATGTTAAACATACTTACACTTATTATAACTGCTTTCTTTCGTTCTTAGTTCTTTTGACATCATTTTATTGTAAGTTATTCAATTACCCTTTATTATATTTACCTCTGTTAATCATTAAAATTTAAGTGTATAACATTTATTATAACCACTCGGATTTCATTTATAAAATCTTTTTATATCGTATATTATCCAATTACATTTTTAACTTCTGAAATTTTGGTAATTTATATTTGAATGCAATTGTATTATACAAATAAAATTTCCAATTCAATCATTTCAAGCTTAAATCATTTATTCAAAAAAAAAATTATTTTCTTTTTATAATTGAAATTATTCTTTAAAAATAGAATTTAAGAATTAAATTTTCGATTACATTCAAACCATTTAGAGATAAGTAATAATATATATACATATATAATATGTCAAATCAAATTTCAATCATATATCCATATATATATATATATATTATAAATCAAGTCATATTTCATAAATTCAAATCAATTTAATTTCCCAAAACAAAGCTGTAGCAAGACTGCAGAACAGTCTCTTAACTTCGAAACTCGAAAATGAACGTCGATGATGTCGCGATCATCACCGAAGTTATTTTCCAGCGACAAAGAGAAGAGCACTATAAAATTCTTTGGAAACAAATTATATTTGAAAATACTTTAAATAATATATCCCCTTTTTAAAACTTTAAACACAAAGTTTGAAACCATCAGAAATTAAATTCTCAAATTTCTTGTTCTAAATTCTTTTCAGTTCCCAAATCAATTTATAACTATCTATAAGTTCATTTATAGAACAATAAAAGGTAAATTAAGTATTATCATTTTCAAATAATCAATCTAAATCAGTTTATTAAGTTTCATAAATTTACTTATATATCAAAATTTATTTCATTAACCAATTATTATTATTTTTTTTTAAAATATATTGTGTCCGTTTGTTCTGTCAAAGTGTTTTGGAAATCTTATCGATAGCGCTGATCAGACGTATCGATCAAAAACCCAACTCAACATCAACAACTCAAACAACACAATATATAAAACATTTTAATTTTAAATACTAGTTTACAAATACACTATACATGAACAGATTTTCAAAGAAGGGTAGAGATTCAAATTTTTGATTAACACAAATCAAAGGAGATTATGATTTAAAAATAAGTTGGAAACAAGGATGACATGATTAAATAACAGAATAGGAAGATGGATAAGCTTATATAAATCACGAGCAACGTTAACCGGGTCAACCGTGACTTAAAGAATAAGATCAATGTTGATTTTTCTGGGGTAAATCTACATTCGATCTCAAGAGTTAGAGTTTGAAATAACAAAAGATATTAGCATCTAAACCAAGGATAGATTAGAATCTCTGGTGAATCGATGCTAACTGCAAAGGAGTTTCCCCCTTTTCAATTAAATTTGAAATTGGCGTGATCGCCGACTCACTAGAAAGATCATTCGAAGTGGCGTTATGGAATGCTCCAGAGTCAAAAGAAGATGAATAGTGAGGGATACGAATGGATTTTGGAACCGTAGGGAATGTTCCAAAATCCAAAGGAATCGAGTCAAAAGGGAGAGATTCAAACTCGAATGAAAGTGATTCTGTAAATACATTCACTCCATATGCTGAGTTTTGCCTAGAGCTACGAAAGCTCTGATACCAACTGTGACGACCCGGTATTTTCAACAATTTGCATCCATTATAAGTGCATAGGCAGACACTCATGCCGGAATTGAATTGCTCAAAATACCGTGTTGTAAATAAAAGTTTGGCAAACCTCAGAATATACAGTAAATAAAAATCACAGATCACAGACACAGAGTATAAAAAATGCAGCGGAAGGAAAAGAGATAGTAGTTCATGAAGCTACTATATAAATATGAGATACATCAGAGTTAAATAAGATACAATAGAAGAGTAACTGGATACATCAGGTACAAATCAGATACATCACTGAACCACTGGATACTGAAACAAAATAGATGGCTGGATCTTCAAGGAAAGCTCCAACGCCGAAGGTGAATCTTGAATGCTAACTCAATCAATCTGACCCGAGCGTAAAGCAAAACACAAAACCCTCGAGTCAGGACATAAATACTTATAAACTGTAAATCAACTCAAGTGAACAGTAACAAAATGCATCAGTAACTTAAAGGATGCTTGGGACCGCCCATCCTCTAAGGATCCGTTAAACTATTTACTATGTAGTAATATACGCTATATACGGTAGTGTCTAATCAGTAAAGTATAATCATATAGAAAATAGCGTTAAGGGGATGGTGAACCTTAACGCGGTCGGATCTTTAAAACCAAAATCGTAGTGGGCTCGATATAAGGATATGACATGGCACGCGAGGCAATGCCATGGTGGATTCACCGTTTGCACTTCCGGACCGGTGGTGACGGCAAGCCAGCAGCTTCCGCCCACCTCGAACAATACCCCCGAATCAAAGTGGCGCCACCGAATCAAATCACAACAGTAATAGAATGGTTTCCGATGGAGCATGCTCGATGAAAGGGTGCGACCCTTTGTGTAGCCCGGTATAGCTCCTGTTTTAGTCATATATGCCAACTCACGGGAGTTTGGTCCACGTAATATATACCTTGAGAACGTAGCCACCATCCTACTTCATTCTGGAATATCCACCGCGTACACAGTTGTTAAAGTGGTTTTCGGTATTGGCCGGCTATAAGACAATATCCGATCCCGGTCTCTTTAACAACCAATCGTTATTATAACCCGTAGTTATAACTTTAAAACAATATTTTATACTTCAAAATAAAATACCCTTTTCAATCCAAATCTTTATCAAAATAAAGATTAAATCATTTCCAAAACCATTTCAATATATCATTGTAAAATATCTTTCAATTCAAATATTTATCAAAATAAATATCAAGTCATTTCTAACCATTTCAATATATTAAATTTTCCTACCTTTTCAACACTACCTTTCAAATCATTTTAATATATCAAAATATCATAACCTTTCCAAGTTTCAGTTTCAAAATATCATATCTTTCAGAACTTCTTTTTAAAACATGTTAATATCAAAATGTCCTATCTTTCAAACTCCGTTTTCAAATCATTTAATATCAAAAATATCATATCTTTCAAAACTTCGTTTTAAATCATTTTAATATATCAAAATATCATATCCTTTCAAAACTTCGTTTCAAATCATTTTAATATATCAAAATATCGTATCTTTTCAACTTCATTCATTTCAAATCATTATTCATTTTATTCAATCTAAAATACCATTTCAATTCATATTTCAAAACAGTTTATATTCTAAATTTTTTTATATCATTTCAATGAAGTTATTATGTTTAATAATTAAATTATTAAATTTCCAAAAATTTCAACTTCTAAAGTTTATTTATCCACTTAAGTTTATCAAAACCGTGAAAATTCACTTTTCGCATTATTTAGAAAACTTATACGGAAAGTTACATTCAAAACAGTTCAATTTAACAAAAGACAGCATTTTAAAATGTTATACTAGGTTTACTTATATTTCGAATAACTTAGTTAAATTCAAAAATTATAGCACTTACAAAGATTGCTATAATAGCTTTTAATTCAATTTAGCTTTTTAGTTCATTATCATCAACTACAGCGTTTACAAATGCTGTAATATCATTTACATTATTTTTAATAGCATTTCAAAAATGCATTCAATTAACTTCAAATATTCAATAAAATTTCTCAACCAATTATATTTTCATTAAAAACATTTTTAACTTATAAAATCATACATTTTCAAATTTATAAACATCATTTAATTTTCCTCAAGTTCATGATTTTATAAAGTTAAATTTCCATTCAAAAATCAAGATTTAATAATAATTCACTTATTAAAATGCAATGTTGAATTTTTAAAATCCATTACATTAAATTTCAACTTAACACTTAAGTTCAAATTCTCAAATATAACTTTGTTTTTTTTTTGTTTACTTAACTAAAGTTCACTTTTACGTCAATTTCATAAATTTCCAGTTTTAGTTATATTTCAAAATTTCAACTTACAATATTCATTCATTTCACATTTCAACTTTATTAAAATCATTAATATGATATAAAAAATCACTTTAAATTTATTTAAATTCAAATTATCATACATTTATCATAATTTCATGTTCACTTAATTTTCCAATTATAATTAAATCAAAATTTCCAAAATAACTTACGTTTAAAATTTCTAACTTTTTCATTAATTCATTTCACTTACAATTATTCAAAAAATCAATAATAATTTAAAAAAATCCCTTTTTTTAAATTTAAAATCAAAATATTATAATAATTAAATTTCTAAAATATTTAAAATTTTAGAAAAACATATTTTACTACGGGCCTGTATATAATTTTCTACGTTAGGTAAAGTGATATGGGTAATATATCATTTCAACCTATAATTTACAAAGAAAATCCGGGTTTTATCATTTCAAACCCGCAATCCCAAGTCAAAATGAAAAATTTAAAACCATTCAGGCCTATCATTTCAGCCCATAACATTTTTTTTCTAACAGGGAACTTGCAGTGTGATCATATACAGAAATAATATAAACAAGGTCAATATCACAATATACAGTCATATATCAGATGTCAGGTGAAAATTAACAGTTTAACATGGTAATAATATGGTAATAACATGGCATAACATATCATATGATCATAATTAACTTGCATAAACATTTTTTTTACTAAACACTTGTCATCAATTCACTTTTCATAAGTATAAATGTCAGAGTGAGAAAGACTCACATTTTTCAAAGCTAGAGACCAAAACAACATACAAGCACGAATCCAAAGGCACGACAAGCACAATTGCACGACTTTTGATTTGAGTTTAAAGATAGCCAAGATATGATTTTGTATCAACAACCCAAAACAAAACAAACAAGACAATATATAAACATTCAACATAAAATAACATTGAAACAATTTTGAAATACAAAGCAAAATGAACAAGATAGATTGGACCTTACTTCAACCACTTCAATGCTTGGCCTAAGGGACACTTATGCTTGGCTATGATGATGCTTTGGCTCAGGTATGACATCATATAGGTCAGGTTTAACATCATATAGGCAAGGCAACAAGTGGAGATGAAGGAGATGAGGCAAAGGTGGTCAAACTAGCATTGTTCAAGGGCATTGTTGCATTTTTTTGGAGTTTTGGCACCATGGTGGACTCGGCCTTGGTCAAGACCAGAGGGGTAGCTGGTGATGATGGAAGGGAAGAGGTGTAGGAGGTGGTGGTCGTGGCTATGGGGGAGAGGCCAAGCAATACACATGAGAAAACAAGGCAAAATATAAGAAAACAATGAAAAACGAAGAGCAAAAAGAAAAGGAAAAGAGGAGCCATTACCAAACCTTTCTAGCCGTGAAAAATGAAGTGGAGTGGAATGTTTTCACGTGAAAATGAGATAAGAAATGCACAACTACAATAAAGAAAGGAACGGTCAAAGGAAATTAAATCTATTAATTGGAAAAGAAACGGAAGAAGAAACGTTAAAACGGTTTTACGTTTCTTTGCTTCCAAACCTTTTAAACTTCCTATATATATTCATATACATCTTAAATAACTGAAAACACTTATAAATTTCAGTTAGAATTCGAAAATAAAGAAAGGAACGGTCAAAGGAAATTAAATCTATTAATTGGAAAAGAAACGGAAGAAGAAACGTTAAAACGGTTTTACGTTTCTTTGCTTTCAAACCTTTTAAACTTCCTATATATATTCATATACATCTTAAATAACTGAAAACACTTATAAATTTCAGTTAGAATTCGAAAATATAACAGATAAACAAAATATTAATAATTAATTATTAATTAGATATAATTAAAATAAGAAAAATGGCACAAAAAATGAAAACTAGACTTAGGAATTAGAAATAACTTCAATACACTTTGGAAAAGATTTCTTAAATTTAAATACATGTAAAATGAATAAAATAAAGTAAAACACAGCAATAAAAGTGAATGTATAAAATAAATCAATAAATCGATGTATTAATTGCAAAAAGAAACGGATAAAACGCCTTTACGTTTCAGGCTTTTAAGATCTCTTAACTTTCTAAACCTTTTGCATTTCCTTTTCTTTTTAATTTTATAAAAACAAAATAAAATCAGAAATGTTATTTAAAACCGAAACTAAGTAAGAATAAAATAAAAATAATAATTTATTTTAAGTAAAATAGAAAAAGGAATAAGAAATTGCTTAAAAATAGCAACCCTGACATAAAAATTACAAGAAAATCTCTAATGACTATGGAAAATTTATTACTTCACAAAAACATATTTTAACACAAAATTTGAATTAAAAATGTTTTAAAAACATTTTCAAGGTAAAATAATAATTTAATTTTTATTAAATAGAAAGTTAAATAAAGAAAAATGCAGTAAATACCAACTACGCTTTATAAATTGAAATAAATTCAAATAAACTTTAGAAAAATTATATTATCATTTTAAAAATACTTAAAAGTCAAAATATACATAATATAACATATTATCACATATTAAAATAAAATATAACCAAGAAGAAGTAACTTATACAATTTAAAATAGTCATTGTAAATAACCCTATATACGCACAATATTGAAAAGGGTATAACTTTCACCATTTACATCCAAATTCAACGAAACGAAAAGTGGTATTCTTAGAATTTTATGTACTTTCATAATAAAAGAAAAAAATTAAAATTTTAAACTTTTAAAATTTTAAGTTGAAAGTCACAATTTGACTATTTTGACCAAAATCGGCATTTCAGGCAAATATTCAACTTACACAAGTTTGGAATTATAACTCACATAAAAATCAAGATTATATTTAAATAATAAATTTAATCATTTCAAATAAGTAAAATAAGTTTTTAAATCAAAATATTACATTAAAAATAATTAAAATATAAAATAAAATAATTACAAAATACAAGGTTGTTACATAACCTTAGTTATATTAACCAACAAAAAGCTATCGAGCGGGTCAGTCCATATTTATCCATTAGCTATAAGTTCATAACCCCTTGGTACCCTAATAGCCATGAGTAATACACTATTCAAGATTTGGAGAGCGTTACGTATGCTAGTCTCAATGGATATACTAATATCAAATCTCGATACAAGTGAAGTTTCAACTTTTTTGACCATCGAAATTCGACACTAATACATCCTAAGTATTCACGTGCCGCAATCCCAATTGCCAAAAAAGTAGATTTTCAAGAGTAGAAAGAAAAAGAAGGCAAAACAAAATCTTACTCGAATGGAGTAACATATATTATTTCAATATAAAATCTTTACAGTCAAAAATATTTTAAAATATATATCATAGTTTAACGTACATTCAGGTTGGATAGTTATAATACACATGCCCTTACATTTTCTGAAAAAGAAACAACACATAATGCAACGGAAAATTAAATACGTCCATACATTGATGAAGATCTCCATCTCTTCTCTGGAAACCCCGAGTGTCTTCAGCTAATCCTAAAACTACTCAGATATGACCCAAGTATAAAAATACTCGGATTAATATGGTAAACCAGCGTGAGAAACACCAAATTTAAATGACAAAGTCATAGCCGAGATTGGGGGAAAAAACCTTTTGAAAAGAAAGAGTATCCCATAAGACCACATCGCACATAAACAATGATAGGTTTTTTACTTTATGATAACTAAAACATTTTTCCAAGTCATTTGATATTACATAGTGACATTCATTGAAAACACTTTTCAAGTAAACATATTAAAATAGCCGAAATTATTACCATTATTGAATTTCAACATACTAGGTTCTACAATCAAAATGGCAGGAACATATTGGAGAAGGATTTTCAGCAAGTGACCAGGCAAGGGAGTACCTTCTGGCAGTTCATCTTTAGAGGAATGCACCGAGGCTTAATTGATGGTCCTCTTCCAACACAAGATCGGCCTACCTCTAACTAGATAGTACAAAATATATCATCACCCCGGTCGTTACCGACTTATCCGAGAGCTCTCTTCGCATACACTACATTAATTTAAAACTCGACATCATAGCAGAAAGAAATATATCTAGAAGGGGATGATCATATTCTAATGGTTGTGTACCACATAGCCTTGCCGCATCTACCCCGTCTTAGTAATTTCTAGGTGCGAGGCCTGATGTAACGATTACCTTTCACATAAACATCAACTTTCCACTTTGAATTCCATATATTGCCACTCCATAATCACAGAATTGATTTCTATAAACGTATAACTTCTAAGCTCATACGTCTCAGGAAAAGGGTGTTAAGCGAAGAGAAGTTATTTTCTCTGCCACTAAACAGATGATACGTTTATAGAGATTAATCAATGCGAATTTAAAATGCAATGTCAGAGATTCATCCATATAAGTTGTCCAGGAACAGGACAAACGAAAGGAACTTCTCCTAAACATCCTATGGGAAATTATTCCTGGGAATAGTAGCAACTAGTCCTTGCAAATCGAAGATTTTTATAACAAACTAATACTGTCACACAATATATGATATGGTAAATTTCACCGAGGTTCTAGTGGAAAGTTGCCCTACATCATGAAAATTTTCATCTTCGATGATCTTTGTCTTCAACATGTTTTACTTTGAAATGTAAATTGGTTCGAAGTGTTTTTCGGATAGGAATCTTCCAGATCCGATCCTGATCTCTTCAAAACCCAATCAACCATAAAATGTGAATATGTGTATATAGGATTTATTATGCCTCTTTTCATTTTAACTTTTTATCAGTTAACCAAAATTCTTTTAACTTTGGAAATCATCAAGTCATTTACTTAGGATAATTTAATTCGAAATCTAATAAAAAAAATCATCTTCTGAAACATGTTTTAACTGGGTCAAAAAAATGTTATTTAAGACATCATTTACTGTAAACCTAAAACCATTTATTTTGAGTAAAAGTTTATACAATCATACCTAGATTAATTTCCGTATTCAACTCGTACTTTTTATGGAATAACGGTGGAATCAACTTTTAAATTCATGTAGAGAGCACAAATTCCCTCCTCAAAACTTAATACAAAGTTTGTAAAGAATATTCTCTATACTATAAAAACTTGCTTAACTATTTTTATTTTTTTGAAAATCTTAAATATGGTCTTTTCGTTTAGAGCATCCGAGCTTTTCGTTCGATCTATCCCCTCCCTCCGCCTTAAAAGAGAAAACAGAGGCCTTGTAAGTTCAGGGCACTGATTGCTCCATGTTTAAGCTTAGTTACTCACATTGTTTTAACTTTATAGATCTCACACGTGAGAAAAATATACTAGTTTTTTCTACATACCTAATTTATTATTATATTCAAGAAAATGATTTAAATTATATTATTTAAGTGTTATAAATAATTTCTCTTAATCATTTATTTAAACTTGTATTAAAACTTCCAAATTATCTTTAAATTACTAAATTTTTTATTTAAAAATACTTATCAAAGTTCAGGAAATAAAAGTTAAGTTTAAATTTATATTTCTAAAGTTTATTTAAAACTGGTGTAGAAAAGTGCTGCGGATAGTGTTTTACAAAACAATTTCCTAGCATTTGCAAATCCATTTTGCAACTCAAATCTCTTTTAAAACATTCTAACATATTTATCAAATCTATTTCATATTTTTAAACATTTAAAAATATTCATTTTACAGAATTTTACACCTTGGTTACTTAACTGCAAAAACACGATTTCCTTAAAAGTTGATTTTGACATAATTTAAAATCTACAAGATGAAATCTTGGTTTTTATTTTCTATTTGAAAACTATGGTTATAAGGATTTGAAAAATTCTTCTTTAAAAGATTTTCGACTTAATTTGCACCCTACACGTTGACTTAAAGTCATGGGTCGAAAATTACAAACTACCATTACGCGATAAGTTCAAATTTGACCATTTTGGTGAATTCTTCTGGAACTTATTTGAAACACTTCAAAATTATTTTAAAACCATATTAAAACTATTTAACTCATTTAAAACAATATTTCATCATTAAACCATATTTTTAGCTCTTTATAACATATTTGAATATTATATTATTATAATATTCACTTTAAACTATTTCAAATCATTAAGTTATTTACTTTTCCAAATTTATAACTTAAGAATATTTTTAAAGTTATTAACTTTAAAATCCAAAACATTTACTTCATTTTTTCAAAACAACTTCAAATCCCTATCTTTACCTTTAGTTTTCAAATAATATTCCTTTTTCTCCAAAACGAGTTTCTTTTCTATAATTAATTCAATAGGAGGTTAACCATACCATGATTAATCAAGTAGTCGTAATCAATTTTAACTAAGACGTTGATAAAATCAATATTAACAACAATGCATTTATCCAAATCCATCCATATATCGAAATTCATTCAAGCATCCATATTTCAACTTAATGGTGTCAATTTAAACATACCATCATAACGATATAAACATGAATATCATAGCAATCAAAAAAATAGAATTCTAAAGTAAAGGAGCTCACTTTAATTTGACATATTTAACAATATATATATTACTTCTTATTTCTTAAGCAGCCATCAAACATCATTAATTAACCAACCAAACATGATAACTACTTTTAACATTCATGCTATCCATTTTATAATTAATTCCAAATTATAGGAAATATGTATTGAAATCGAGTTCTTACTATTAATGAAACCGTTTTGCTTCCTACCAACATTCATTATAACAACATTTCATTATCATTTTCAACTTCAACCAACCATCACTAAAAGCATCATTTCTTCCTCTTAAGCTACATGCCTATGACCTCCTTCTCCTTCTTTACTTATGGTCACTTTCCTCCTTACTTGATCTCGGCCATAGCCATCCTCCAACCCCCTAGGTTCGGCCTCCTCCTACTCCACCCCTTCCTCCATCATTCTTTAATTTTTTAGGTGATAAACCATGTTTAATGATATTTTAATGTTTTTGGAAAAGTTTGGTGGAGTTTGGAGTTAGTTTGATATGTTTTTAAGAAAGTTAGTAAGGAGGTAAGAGAGAAGAAGAAGTCATTAAAAATCTAAGAAAGAAGAAGAAGGTTAAGAAAAGAGTGAATCAACGTGTGAAGAAATGAAACCATAAAGACCCATATTTATAGCCTTAGAAGCCTTAGCCTTTAAGAAATGTAATTTAACAAAAATACCTTTTCTTAACCTTTAAGTGAAACATAATTTTTTAACATTTACCATCTTCATATCGTATCATTTTTTTATTTTATCTTTACTTAATACTTAAGGGATTTATTTGGATGGAAAAGCAGATTAAAGTGAAGATTTGTTTTGATGTTGATGTGATTTAATTTGACTTGTGTTGGATTCGATGAAAACATCTTCTTTTTGTATTTTTGTTTATTTAATTAAACACTTAGCTTAATTAATCCATAGTTAATATAAGTATGATGTTTATTTCTTTATTAATGTGTTTATATAACAACTATTCAAGTTACAAAATGTTTACACAACTTATATTTAACAAAACATTAATTTTTGACAAAACGTTTTCTAGTCACATTTTCTACTTTTGATCAAACTATTTATATATGTAAAAAAAACTTGAAAATAATTTTTTTATCGTATTTCATTAATTAAACCAAGTTTATTTAAGCTATAAAACCATATTTAATAATATTAAAAATCTAATTGTAAAAATACGACGTCGATTTGTCAAAGTGCAACGAAATTTGCCAATCTTTATAAAACAAGTATATATATAGATGTAAAACTTTTATCAACCAATCATTATCATTATATAACAATTTAAAAATAGTTTTTTATTTTATCTTTTAAAGTATTCATTGAATGTATATGCCTTTATATTGCAAACCAACTATTTTCACTTTTCGACGAAAATCCAAAGTTCTTGATTTTGTAGTAAAATTCTAAAACTAAGTTCACCATTCTTATTTATCACATAAAACATGGTTATCTAAGTTTTAAAATTCTACATCTGAACATTTTATTAAAAAAAATTATTTTCAAAGTGGTAAAATTATAGGTCGTTACAATACATCTTGACTAGAAATATTAAAAATAGAATGTTTAATTTCATTGCAATAAATTACTCATGGTTACAATATTTTATAACTACTATCACAAAATATACCATTTACAGATTTTCTATTAAATATACTTTTAATTAACTAATTAACATTACATATTATATCAGTATACAATAGAAAGAAAATACTTCTTATTTTGAAAAGATTGGTTATCGATTTAGATATATGCAACAAATTACATAATTTCCCCTAAGCATACTTCAAACTTTGTAATATGGTACAACCCTTTAGTCTTGCAGCAACTCATGCCTTCATTGTTGCTCACACAAGGGCCTCCGGCTACACTCTCCTCATTTAGCAATCACCTTCGACTTTCTCCTTTATATTTTCCTGGTTTATTATACTTAGACTTTATTTTGTTTTTTACTAATTCATTTTAGTCTTTGGTTCTAGTCTGTCCTTTCATAATTGTGCTATCTTTTTCCACTTCAACTCTGCTCTAGACAGTAAGCCCGACACCCGTGTGCATCTACCAATTCCCTTTACATATGCCGCCGCCGAATTTGTTCCCTCTTCACCTTTTGTTGGTGATAGTGTTTTTATATTATTCTTATAGCACTTCTAAAGGATCTTGCCCTCTCAGTATTTCACATATAATTTACATGCATAATTAAGACTCGGTAGTCATATTAAATGGTCTTGACATCACAATTTAGCTCTTGGAAATGAATGTGTTTGGTTGAAAATTACTCATAAAATTCCAGAAACTTGTAACTAAATTCTTATGCATATTTTTACTAAATTTTGTTTTTTGAGCTATTTTCTCTTACTTTCTTACAATATGGATGTTTTAAAAATCAATAATTAACCATTCTAAACCTCTTGATGAAAAGTAAGTGCTGGATTACTAACCTAAACCTCTTGATTAGTTTTGATTTCTAATAGCTTTAAGTTTTCCTTAGCTTGTAGCATTCTTCTTCCTCTTCTCTTTCTCTAGGTCGCCACCACCATTTAAAAGTTTTAGAGCTTTTATTATGTTTGGTAAAGACAAATAAAATAAAATGAGAGAGTTATTATGTTTACTATCCTATGATAAGTTAGGCCCATACTTTCTAGTCCCTCCTCGTTTTTATTTCATTTTCTTAAGTTAAATATAAGTTGCAACATGATAAGTAAATGTACATACAAGTACTTATCATGATATATTTTAATCTAAATGACAACAAGTAAATAAATATCCATTAAATATTTACTTTTCTTTATTCACACGTTTTCTTCCTTAATTACATAATTAATTCATTTAAGTCTCTAATCCTGTAATTAAATTTTTAATTAATTATTTATTAATTTAAGGGGTGTCGTAGTTTAATACCACTGTTACATATTCTTTTATAACGAAAGACTTAGTTGATAGACTTAGGTTAGATGTTACCTACTTAGTCACTACCATTTTGTAGTGAATATTATAAGGAGATATATGGGTGAGTAATATTCGGTTAGAATCGAATTAACCGACCGAAGTTGTTCGTTTCAATCTGTTTGGTTCATTTTAAAACTAAATTATTTTGAATTCGGTTTGTGAAAACATTATTTATCGGTTTAACCTAATTAACCAAACTTTTATTTGCATTATCCAATATTATGGTACTTTAATACTTTAAATAATTATTTTTGTGGTAAAATACAAAGTTTACCTGCTAAATAGGTCAAATATACTAAATAAAATCTCTCCAAATATAAATTTATGTTTTTCTTTGAGTGAACCAATCATTTGAACAATAACATATCTTTTCAATTCGGTTAAATCGGCTACCGACCAAATTAACTAAAATTAATTCAATTCGATTCAGTTTTGAATATTATTTTTTTGATTCGGTTTGACCTTTTTTTATCTCAAAACCGACCGAAACCTTACCTTTAGGTGGACACGCCACTCTTGGATTAAAGTGCACTAACTTAAAAATTGATTTAGGTAAGTCTAATTTTTTCTATGATCCCTATGTGTTTGACTCAATAAGCTATGAATTATTTTAGGGATTAGTTGGATCGTTGCAACACTAGAATATGCTATGCCAAAAGGACTATAGCATCGAGTCACCCCAATTGAAGCACAAGATTACTTATTGCTTTGGAGAAACCAAAACTCAGGAGAAAAGGATTATTATTTGCTTTAGCTTCGGAGGAGGAGGGTATCAAAGAAGTAAGAGTGGTTAGAGACTCCAATGTATTTGAACCAGTCTCGTGATTGCCACTCCTAAGAGCTATTAAGTTTCATATTGAGTTAATATCAGTAGTTGAATCATTAGCCGATCATAAATCGAATGCCACCAAAGGGGATTAAGGATTTAATGAAGAAACTAGTAGAGTTGGAAAGCAAGAGCTTTTTAAGGCCAAATAGCTCACCATAGTGAGTATTGGTTCTATTTGTGAAGAAATATGATTGCTCATTATGACTATGCATTGATTATCAAAATTTGAATGAGAGGATAGTGAATAAAAAATATCTCTTACCAAATATTGATTATTTGTTTAATTAGTTGAATGGAGCTATGGTGTTCTTGCGCCTAGATTTGGGTTTATGATTCCATCAACTGGGAGTTGCAGGATAAAGCGTTCCTTTGATTGCTTTCAAAATGTGTTATGGTTATCTTGGTATACTCGAATAATGAGACAAACTATGAAATTCACATAAGGCTTGTGTTAGAGACATTGAGACAATATAAGTTAATGAAGAAATTCTTTAAGTGCTATTTCTGAAAAAGGGAAGTTAAGTTTCTAGGCCGTGTAGTTTTGGAGAGAGGAATAGCTTTAAACCCTTCCAAAGTTATGGTAAATAGTTAGAAGAGATCTAAAACTACTATTGAGGTTTGGAGTTTCTTAGGTCTGGCAGGTTACAAATAGAGATTCGTTAAGGAATTTTCTCATATAGCTCCGCTAATGACAGATCTTACTCAAAAGAACAAGAAATATGTTCGGACTAAGAAGTGCGAGACATCATTCCGAGAGTTGAAGCTTTTATTGACGAGTGCCCATGTTTTCCCATGGGAAATAGAGATATGGTTGGGTATGCTAATGCTTTGGGTTCATGGTTAGGAGTAGTATTGATGTAAAAAGGCATGTTATAGCTTACACATCTAAGCAGTTAAGTTCGATATCCAACACGTGACTTGGAGTTGTCAGATGTTATCTTCACATTGAAGATTTGGAAACATTACCCTATAGGAGAAAGGTTAGAGTTGTTTATTGACTACAGTCTTTGAGATACTTGTTCTCTCAAAAGCAGTTAAATATGAGACAACAAATGTGGTTACAGTTTTTGATACCTTATGATTTTAGGATATAGTACACCTTAAGGAAAGTTGATGAGGTTGTCAATGCATTAAGCTATAGAAATCTGAGTTGTATCTTAGCTATTATCAAAGAGTGAAATGTTTTAGAGAGATTAGCTTCTAGTATTGTTCACTTTTGTTCGAGAGTTGGTATAAGTAGAACTTGCGAGACACTATCGTGCTAGGAAGTTCGGCCAGTTCTCATAAAAAGATCTGTCGAGTAGCAACGAGAGGATTCAGTTTATGTCAAAAGGATTCGGTGTTGAAACAGAAGAGTTTATAGGTTTAGAGTTGACGAAAGAGGTTAGGTTCGAAAGAAGGGAAGGTTATAAGTTCTGTATATAGGAGGCCTTTGGAAGGAAATCTTAAACTAATGTCACAGTTCAAAGTTTTCTCTTCATCTAGTGGGACTAAGATGTACCAAGATACGAAGCACAACTTCTATTAGGAAGGAATGAAGAGAGAATTTGGAGAATGTGTGAAAGGATGCTTCATATTAACAACTTACAACTGAACATCATAAGTCAAGAGGACCTTTGCAGCCTTTAGAGGTTCTAATATGGAAGTGAGACTTAGTTTTTATGGATTTCATGGATGGTTTGTTGAGATCAATAACTAAGAATAAGAGTTATGGGTCATAATGGAAAGATTGATCAAGAGTGCCTATTTTATTATAGTAAATCTACTAGGATGGAGAAAGGTTAGTCAAGAATTATAAGAATACTACAGTAAGACACATAGAGTTCCAAGTACGATTATAACTGACTGAGACTCATTATTTGCCAGTGAGTTTTAGCAAAGACCACATGGAGTTCCAAGTATGATTATAACCGACCGAGACTCATTATTTGCCAGTGAGTTTTAGCGAAGCCTACGAAGTGCTTTGTGTTCAAAGTTATGTATGAGTACATCTTACCATCCTCAGACAGATGGACAGACTAAGAGAGTCAATCGAACACATGTAGATTTGTTACGAGCTAGTATGTTAGATTTTGGCAGATCTTGGAAAGATCATTTTCACATAGTGGAGTTTTCATACAATAATAATTACTACTCTAGTACTGGGATGACACCTTTCAAGATGTTGTATGGAAGGCCTTGTAAGTCATTGTATGTTTGTGCGAGATGGAGATAGACTCGTATTGGGACCAAAACTTGTAAAAGAAGCTTTGAAAAAGTTGAGTTGATTCGATGAAGGATGAAGAAAGTTCAACTGAGATAAAAGAGTTACGTCAATAAGGGAATGTCCTGGAATTTGAACTTATGGATCAAGTGTTTGCTATAGTTTTACTGATGAAAGGTGCGATGAGGTTCAAAAATGCTAGAAAATTAACACCAAGATATGTTGTCCTATTTCTGATACTTAAGAAAATTAACAAGGTAGACCATAGAGCTGAGTTACCGAGAGTTTCTGCTAGTGCCAACAATGTGTTTCATGTATCACATTTTAGGAAGTGTTTTCAAGACCCTGATGCGATGGTAAGTCCGAGACCTATGGATGACTTGGTTACCGCACCAAACATGACTTATGTAAGAAAGCTCATTCAAATAGCAAAATGAGCTTTGAAGGAGCTTCAAATTAAGGTTGTGAAGCTTATGCCAGTCTGGTGGAGTGATGATCGAATGGTTGTACTTACGAAACATAAAATAATTTAAGAAGGGCATATTTCGAGCTATTTTTTTAAGCTTAGTAGGTATGTCGTGCTTATGTTATGAACCATGTATAAGTTACTATGGTTGGCTTTGTTTTGTATTAATAGACATGCCAATTCATTTTCTTTGTTACACTTTCTTTGAGAACTTTTGTGCTTATGCTAGTGGACGTGGAAAAGATGAGAAATCATAATCGTATCTTATTTGAATTGTAGGGATGAAATTATATAAGGGGTTAAGTCTGTTAAACCCTATATTTTTATTTAATTATTAGTTAAGGGATTAATAAGGGAAGTGACAAAGTAACATATCAATTCATTCTTATTCACTTCTCTTTTAAAACCTAATATTTACATATATTAATAATGATGACCTATTAAGGAAAAGGAGAAGAAAACCAAATAAAACTTACTAGAAATAATTAAATGAGAAAGAAAATTGAAAGCATGTGGCCGTACCCATTATTGGGTAATAAACTTAACAACTCTCTCCCTTTCTCATTATATTCATTCTACCCTCACAAATAAAAAACATAAACCCTACAAAACATAATGGAGGTGGCCTAAGAGTGAAAGTGGGGAAAGAAGAAGAATAATGCTAAGGAAACTAAAAGAGATCAAATGTAACGATCCCGGATTTAAATTGAGTATGAATTGATAATTAATTTCATTTCTGAATAAAATTGTGAAGTAATTGGTAATTAATATAAATTTTAATGTAAATTTTGAATTAATCGAGAATTAAATTGGATATGATGTTAAACAAAATATTTAAATAGATTTTTAATTATATAAAAATGAAATGAACATATCAAATAATTCTAGAATTTTAAAACTATAAAAAAAACTATTGAAATAAATATATAAACAAATACAAAACAATTTGTATGTAAGATAAATAAATACTTAAGTTAGAAATAGAAATTAGATGGACATAAGACAAAATATATAGTTATGTAATAATACAAGTAAACCCATAAATAAGATTTTAACAACATATTAACTATAGAAATTTATATATATTTTTAAGCAATAAGACATACAAGACTATTAAATGTTTAGGTTGGGAATAGAAAAATAAATATAAATATAAATAAGCTATATTGTAGAATATAAAGCAAAACAATATGACTAAAGTAAAGAAGAAGAAAAAAAGCATGAAGACAATAAAATATATTTCAAGTGTATATCAACAGTGTGGAAACAAAAATATCTAAGTATCAAAATCAAAGCCTGCAAAAGTGTTTATGCACAAGTAAACAAAGAAAAAAATATATGTAGAAAGTACAAAAAAAAAACAAGCAAACTGTACATACATATTAACAAATAGCATAGGTTGTAAATCAAATAGAACAAGCATGTAATGCCATCTTCTCAGCATGTACAAAGATCAAATCAGCCGAACAAGCATTGTTTGGTCAATAAAATATAAAAAAATAAACAAATTAAAATAATCTGATTTAAAAAGAAAGTAATCCTATACAAAATAAAATATACAAAATCTTGTACCTGATATTGTACAAAACTGTTTCCACATATTTATATACATCCATATTAGTAGTTGTTCATTCGAAACAAAACTTAAGCAGGCCAGTAAAAAGAAATTCAAAACTGAGAACCCAAAGCAAAAGTCGAGCCTGAAACAACTTCAACTTGAAAGCAGATGTGGATTGAAGTCTGCAACCTGTTTGAAGCTTTAAACAAATTCAAAACTATCAAAGAAAATAAAATGCCTGTCTCTATTCTTCTTCTCAGACTTGTGAGTAAACTCCTACCTAAACATACCTTTTTTGTTTGTTTATTGATGATGTGAGTAAACACCTTATTCTAAACTTAAGCATAATTAGATCGGTGCTCGTGACTCATGGATGATATGGTGTTTTGTGTGTGATTTCTAGGTAAGTAGCTTTGTGTAGAGTATGAGTTGGATCTGTGTGTACTGAGCATTGATGACCTTCTCTGTTTAGTTACAGGGTTGAAAAAAAAAATTAAAACTAAATATATATTCATCTAGCCACTGCTGGACTTAGAGTCTAGAACAAAATAAGCTTGTATAATCATCATTAAAGTTTTACAAACAGGTTTAAATATTTTCAGATTGAAAAGTACTGTAGACTAAGTAAATACAGCAACATTTTAATAGAAGTGATAAAATCAACTGCGACAATTCGTATATTTAGGAACATACAATCAATACTTAAACTTAAACTTGAATTTTAAGACAACAATCATGATTTCTGGTTGGGGATTAATATGGAATTTTGGGTTAACCAGAAACTGGATTTTGAGGAAATTCTGGTGGTCGACACCACTGGGAAGGTCGCGACTTCGTCTAGAGGGGGTCGGGTGTAGGAAGGATCGGGGAAAATTATTTGGAAGGTGGTTAAACCCCTGAGGCAATTGGGGTTGATCGATTTTGATGGTAACCCTAAATTGGGTTGCGATCGAGATTTTGATGACCGTGTCATCTCAGGTGCATCGAGTGGCTCCGGTCTGCATGCATTGGTGGCGTGAGGGTCTGGCGAGGTAGGTGATGAGTTTTCATGGCCTCCGGTGGACGACGACGTGGATTGGAAGGAGTTTCAGACGAGAGTGTTGAGTTGAGTAGCTCGAATTTTTCGATTTTTGATTTTGGATCGGGTTTGTGAAACTGGGTGTTTGGAATGGTGAGAGGAGATCACCAACGACTTGGCGACGACGATCGCGGGCGCCAGAGCTTCGTTGCTCCATGGTGCACGTGCACGTGCACAGGGGTTCTCTGGTTTGTGTTGTTAATTTGGGGAAGAAAGTAAGAACCCGGAGAGAAGCGCGTGAGATTGATTGTTTTACTCGAAGCAATATACTGTTGGGCTCGAGTTGTTTCAATTCAAGTGCCAAGTTTTAAGATTTGAAAGAAAACATGCTTCCAGATTTCCAAAATTTTAAATAACCATAGTTTTTAAAAAAAAAACAACATGATAAAGTTTTAAGGCGTGTAAATTTCTCAAAGAAATGTTAACCAGGTTTTCCAAAAAAAAGCTTATTTAAAACAAGCTTTAAACAAATTATAAAGATTTAATTTTAAGGTTTAATGTTTTAAAAATTGTTTTGGTTTAAATAATGATATTAGTAATTATCATAATTCAAATGAAGGGATGCGTTTGAGTAATGGTTAATTAATTTACAATCAAAAATTGATTAATATAAGAAATTTTCTCAAAAAAGGCGATTAAAGAAATTTAATAGTTAATAAAATCAATTAACTAAGATTATTTGAACAATTAATTAAGGTGATAAATTTTAACAAAAATTTAGATTGATTAAATTCATAATAATAATTAATTGTGGGACTACCAAGTATAATTACTTAATGACAGTAATTTTTGAATAAATTATTCAATGTAATTTATTGAGTTAATCGAATCAGTTCAAATTAATTCTTAGTTAATTAATTCAGAATAATCACTTGATAATTTTGAAAATATAATTACTTAGTGAAGTAATAAATAGATAATTACTGAATGTAATTAATTAAAAATGATTTGCAATTTTAGTTAATGATTTGTTAAATTAAAAGATTAACTAATGATGGAAATAAATTAAAATAATTAAATAATTAGAAATTAATTGGTTCATTAATTTAGAATGATTAGTTAATAATTAAGGGTTAACTAATAAATTTGAAAGAAGATTTATTTCAAATGATTTAAAACTAAATTATGATAATCAAACCGGATTAATAATGATACATCTGATTTAAATTAATCACTTGTTAATAAATTCACTTGTGAATGTTTGGATTCTATTGAATGTTGAATTATTTGACATTTCTGAACCGTAATGCTTAGTGATATATTCTGTTTTGTGTGATCTGTACTGTAGTTATTTATCGGGGATGGATGTAAATTATTATCTATGATTTATATATCTGTGATCTGTAAATGAAGATAAGCGTTATGGTATACCGCTTATCAACTATATTTCTATGTTTTAATCTGTGATGATTGAAATGATGTTGCACTAGTGTGTTAAACCCCTGGACCACACTTATACACACACCAATATGGATTTCACGAGGAAATCGATTAAGTCACAGATTTTTGAAATAGTTTTAAATTTGAATTTTTGAATTCAAATGTTTTGGAAATGGATTGGGTTTAAAGTGAAAAGCTTTGAAATGGAATTTCATAGATGAAATTTATTTTGAATAATCGATAAAATATGAAGTTGAATAATTTGATTTGAACTTAAATTCAAGATTTGAAATTGAATTCTATGATTTAAAACTAGGGATTAAAAATGTTATACCAGTTATATATGGGTTAAACTATTTTAAAAGTATTGATTTGGAGATGTGAATAGAATTCAAGGGCTTTAACTCGTGTAAATATAACTGGATTTTTCTGAAACGAAAACTATTTGTTTTCAAATAATTAAATCTTTCACATAAGAAATTAACTTCCAATTTGAGTTAAAATGATTTCTAGTTTGAAATGAAGGTAATTTCCAAGTTATGAAACAACTTGAAAACTATTAGTTAAATCTTTAATTTTAAGATTTGAAGAGTTAATCCTAATTGAAATGGAAATTGTTTTGAGGACATATAAATGAATCTTTGTGAAACTAGGAGAACTTTGTGAAACAATTCTTTTTGTTTAAAGATTTAAATGATAATTTGTTTAACCATTTAAAGGAAAAGTTTTGGGTAATAAGTTGTGACTTAATTGAAATCCTAATATCCATATATTTCTTGAAAATATTGCGCTCACTATTCGGTTTAGCCGGGAGAGGACCTTTGTGTCATATATCCCATTCCGAATATGTGATATGTCGTTATGGATAGCATTTGAAGACCGGTGTTGAAGACCGGATATTTTTGAAAGCGAAAGGACAACTCGTCGAATGTCTTTGCATCGACTGGTCCCTGGTATAGAGACTCCATATGTGATGGGAAGTCCAAACGTGATTAGTGAATATCCGGATTGCAAGGACTTCTTTGGAAGTGCCTTCGGTTCTGTTCGAACCCGGAACAGACTTGTATGGTTACGTGTCTGACATTACAAATTGAGATATAAAGCTGATTTCTTTCAAATATATTTCCGTTGGTGGCGGAGAATTTATTCTCTTAGCTTAACACCCTTCTCTGAGACGTACGAGCTCAGAGGTTATGTAGTTGAAGGTTATTAGCAAATATATTCCCAATTTGTTAATGTGACATGCTGAGTGTTGCTGTGAAATGATCATTGTTTGATCATTTGTGATATGATCATTTGTTTGATCACTTATCTTTGTAATCATTTCTATGATCATTTGCTGACCCAAAGCACAGCTTTTGTATAAAGCGTGGCTTTGTGGACGAGACTTCGTCGAACCTCACACCCCGAAATGGTCAAAACAGGAAAGATGCGGCAAGATTACGAGGGGTAGCTCCCTTTTGGGTATGTGCATTTCCTTCTGGATAGAGGTGGTATCATGGTATGGAGCCCAGATATTTAACCTATGTGGTTACTACGAGTTTATTACTTTGTGGTTGTTGGTTATCGGGATCCCGATAAAAGGTCGTTTACGATCGGGGGATGGCATGCTCGTGTCAGTAGTTACCCAGTTAGGGGTAACCCGGCCTTGTGTTGGCAGAGATCCGGTTTGGTTCTCGGGGACGTCCTTCCAGAGGCGTTCTCGTGTGGCAATGGGAAGTTCCTTGGCCTGACCATTTGTTGGAAATCCAAAGAAATAATACGAGCCTTGTAGAACCTGCCATTTACTTATGGTGGCGCCCCACTGTTTAGATGGTAGCTATAGTAGGCATACGATAATGGTCGTATGTTGGCTAAGATTTATATTCTACTTTCGAAATGTTTTCTGCACTTTGCACTTATAGTAATAATATCAAGGAAATTGCGTATCAAGCATGTTTGACTATCATAAGAAGAATTCTCCTCCAATTCTGCGTTTGCATTGTGTGTGTGGCGGAAGGTCTTATGGTAGTCTCATTTTCAAAAAGCATTGCGAATTGACTTTAAAATCTTTTGTTGATTGTTTTAAAAGATAAATTGTTTTTGTTAGTCACATCAGCCCCAAGACTGATCCGGAGTTTATTGTTTCTTTCCTAAACTCTGGGTGCTCATTATTTTCTACACGAGCAGTCTAGAGTTTGGGTTTTTCAGATAGTCAGGTTTAGTAGATTATCTAGAGTTAGTTCAGTCTTTGGACCACACCAGTCTTGCTTAGCTTGGTGCATCGTTATTGGGAGTTCGAGCTACTGCTGGATTGATTCTTGGAGTTGGGAGTTGCGGTTTTGGAGTTCTCTTTTGTAGACTATCTTAGAGTTATATTGTTCCGCTGCTAGATGTTATCTATTTTTATTTTCCGCTGCTATTTTATTGTATCATATCTCTGATGTATATTGATATCTATTGGATCATCTGTTGTATCAGATATTGTATCAAGACTATATATCAATGTATTATTCTTTTATTCCGCTGTGTTATTTACTTAATGTTGTTAAAAGCTCCAGCGAATCGGATTTGAACGGTCGAATCTACGGCATCCGAGTACGATGTAAAGTATGGATGTCGATTTTCGAGCGAGAAAAATCCGTGTCGTTACAATTTGGTATCAGAGCTAAGGTGAAACTTTAGCTCAGGAGTATAACACGTTAAGTAGCTTATTAGAGATAGGGTGAAGTATACCCTAGAATGAGTATCTCCTTAAGATATCTGTTTGAGTGCCTCAGTAAATTCTCTTGCTATCCACTGATAGTGAGTATGAGTGCAAGAAGAGGATGAGATAGGGGACAAGGGGATACAAATATAAATGGTCAATATCCTGTAACAGTGGAAATAATTTTCTCTATCAATTTCCTTTGATTCGATTCCAATTTCTTTTGATTTCTTCGTGACAGCTATAAGAAGAAGTTTCAATGTGATGATGGCTCTACGAATCGTTGTAGGAAAATTTTTACTTCGTATCTTCATCGATTTCTTAGCAGTTTTGGATTTAAACCTTAATGAGTACGAATTTGAAATTAGGAATTTTAAATAAATTGGAAATTTTAAATTGAGTTAACTTGATTAATAGAATATGAAGGATAATTTGAATTGAATCAATAAAAAGATTTTGTTTAAAACCAAATTTGAAATTCTATTTTAATTTCTTAGGTCTCATATGTTCTACGAATGGTTAGTTATCCCTTCAAACTAGCCAGTGCCCCTGCATATTTCATAGATCTGGATAACCCGAGTATCTTGTGAAGTGTTAATGGATTCGTTCTTGTATCTATTGTTGATATTCTGATTTGGTAAGCCAAATGCAGAATTGATATCCAGTTTGATCTAAAAAGATATTTCTCTGTCTTTCATCTATCTTCGTTATCTCTCTCTGGCGAATTTCAAGGACGAAATTCTTTTTAAGGGGGGAAGTCTGTAACGATCCCGGATTTAAATTGAGTATGAATTGATAATTAATTTCATTTCTGAATAAAATTGTGAAGTAATTGGTAATTAATATAAATTTTAATGTAAATTTTGAATTAATCGAGAATTAAATTGGATATGATGTTAAACAAAATATTTAAATAGATTTTTAATCATATAAAAATGAAATGAACATATCAAATAATTCTAGAATTTTAAAACTATAAAAAAATATATAAACTATTGAAATAAATATATAAACAAATACAAAACAATTTGTATGTAAGATAAATAAATACTTAAGTTAGAAATAGAAATTAGATGGACATAAGACAAAATATATAGTTATGTAATAATAGAAGTAAACCCATAAATAAGATTTTAACAACATATTAACTATAGAAATTTATATATATTTTTAAGCAATAAGACATACAAGACTATTAAATGTTTAGGTTGGGAATAGAAAAATAAATATAAATATAAATAAGCTATATTGTATAATATAAAGCAAAACAATATGACTAAAGTAAAGAAGGAAAAAAAAAGAATGAAGACAATACAATATATTTCAAGTGTATATCAACAGTGTGGAAACAAAAATATCTAAGTATCAAAATCAAAGCCTGCAAAAGTGTTTATGCACAAGTAAACAAAGAAAAAAAAATATGTAGAAAGTACAAAAAAAACAAGCAAACTGTACATACATATTAACAAATAGCATAGGTTGTAAATCAAATAGAACAAGCGTGTAATGCCATCTTCTCAGCATGTACAAAGATCAAATCAGCCGAACAAGCATTGTTTGGTCAACAAAATATAAAAAAATAAACAAATAAAAATAATCTGATTTAAAAAGAAAGTAATCCTATACAAAATAAAATATACAAAATCTTGTACCTGATATTGTACAAAACTGTTTCCACATATTTATATACATCCATATTAGTAGTTGTTCATTCGAAACAAAACTTAAGCAGGCCAGTAAAAAGAAATTCAAAACTGAGAACCCAAAGCAAAAGTCGAGCCTGAAACAACTTCAACTTGAAAGCAGATGTGGATTGAAGTCAGCAACCTGTTTGAAGCTTTAAACAAATTCAAAACTATCAAAGAAAATAAAATGCCTGTCTCTATTCTTCTTCTCAGACTTGTGAGTAAACTCCTACCTAAACATACTTTTTTTGTTTGTTTATTGATGCTGTGAGTAAACACCTTATTCTAAACTTAAGCATAATTAGATCGGTGCTCGTGACTCATGGATGATATGGTGTTTTGTGTGTGATTTCTAGGTAAGTAGCTTTGTGTAGAGTATGAGTTGGATCTGTCTGTACTGAGCATTGATGACCTTCTCTGTTTAGTTACAGGGTTGAAAAAAAAATTAAAACTAAATATATATTCATCTAGCCACTGCTGGACTTAGAGTCTAGAACAAAATAAGCTTGTATAATCATCATTAAAGTTTTACAAACAGGTTTAAATATTTTCAGATTGAAAAGTACTGTAAACTAAGTAAATACAGCAACATTTTAATAGAAGTGATAAAATCAACTGCGACAATTTGTATATTTAGGAACATACAATCAATACTTAAACTTGAATTTTAAGACAACAATCATGATTTCTGGTTGGGGATTAATATGGAATTTTGGGTTAACCAGAAACTGGATTTTGAGGAAATTCTGGTGGTCGACGCCACTGGGAAGGTCGCGACTTCGTCTAGAGGGGGTCGGGTGTAGGAAGGATCGGGGAAAATTATTTGGAAGGTGGTTAAACCCCTGAGGCGATTGGGGTTGATCGATTTTGATGGTAACCCTAAATTGGGTTGTGATCGAGATTTTGATGACCGTGTCATCTCAGGTGCATCGAGTGGCTCCGGTCTGCATGCATTGGTGGCGTGAGGGTCTGGCGAGGTAGGTGATGAGTTTTCATGGCCTCCGGTGGACGACGACGTGGATTGGAAGGAGTTTCAGACGAGAGTGTTGAGTTGAGTAGCTCGAATTTTTCGATTTTTGATTTTGGATCGGGTTTGTGAAACTGGGTGTTTGGAATGGTGAGAGGAGATCACCAACGACTTGGCGACGACGATCGCGGGCGCCAGAGCTTCGTTGCTCCATGGTGCACGTGCACGTGCACGGGGGTTCTCTGGTTTGTGTTGTTAATTTGGGGAAGAAAGTAAGAACCCGGAGAGAAGCGCGTGAGATTGATTGTTTTACTCGAAGCAATATACTGTTGGGCTCGAGTTGTTTCAATTCAAGTGCCAAGTTTTAAGATTTGAAAGAAAACATGCTTCCAGATTTCCAAAATTTTAAATAACCATAGTTTTTTAAAAAAAAACAACATGATAAAGTTTTAAGGCGTGTAAATTTCTCAAAGAAATGTTAACCAGGTTTTCCAAAAAAAAGCTTATTTAAAACAAGCTTTAAACAAATTATAAAGATTTAATTTTAAGGTTTAATGTTTTAAAAATTGTTTTGGTTTAAATAATGATATTAGTAATTATCATAATTCAAATGAAGGGATGCGTTTGAGTAATGGTTAATTAATTTACAATCAAAAATTGATTAATATAAGAAATTTTCTCAAAAAAGGCGATTAAAGAAATTTAATAGTTAATAAAATCAATTAACTAAGATTATTTGAACAATTAATTAAGGTGATAAATTTTAACAAAAATTTAGATTGATTAAATTCATAATAATAATTAATTGTGGGACTACCAAGTATAATTACTTAATGACAGTAATTTTTGAATAAATTATTCAATGTAATTTATTGAGTTAATCGAATCAGTTCAAATTAATTCTTAGTTAATTAATTCAGAATAATCACTTGATAATTTTGAAAATATAATTACTTAGTGAAGTAATAAATAGATAATTACTGAATGTAATTAATTAAAAATGATTTGCAATTTTAGTTAATGATTTGTTAAATTAAAAGATTAACTAATGATGGAAATAAATTAAAATAATTAAATAATTAGAAATTAATTGGTTCATTAATTTAGAATGATTAGTTAATAATTAAGGGTTAACTAATAAATTTGAAAGAAGATTTATTTCAAATGATTTAAAACTAAATTATGATAATCAAACCGGATTAATAATGATACATCTGATTTAAATTAATCACTTGATTAATAAATTCACTTGTGAATGTTTGGATTCTATTGAATGTTGAATTATTTGACATTTCTGAACCGTAATGCTTAGTGATATATTCTGTTTTGTGTGATCTGTACTGTAGTTATTTATCGGGGATGGATGTAAATTATTATCTATGATTTATATATCTGTGATCTGTAAATGAAGATAAGCGTTATGGTATACCGCTTATCAACTATATTTCTATGTTTTAATCTGTGATGATTGAAATGATGTTGCACTAGTGTGTTAAACCCCTGGACCACACTTATACACACACCAATATGGATTTCACGAGGAAATCGATTAAGTCACAGATTTTTGAAATAGTTTTAAATTTGAATATTTGAATTCAAATGTTTTGGAAATGGATTGGGTTTAAAGTGAAAAGCTTTGAAATGGAATTTCATAGATGAAATTTATTTTGAATAATCGATAAAATATGAAGTTGAATAATTTGATTTGAACTTAAATTCAAGATTTGAAATTGAATTCTATGATTTAAAACTAGGGATTAAAAATGTTATACCAGTTATATATGGGTTAAACTATTTTAAAAGTATTGATTTGGAGATGTGAATAGAATTCAAGGGCTTTAACTCGTGTAAATATAACTGGATTTTTCTGAAACGAAAACTATTTGTTTTCAAATAATTAAATCTTTCACATAAGAAATTAACTTCCAATTTGAGTTAAAATGATTTCTAGTTTGAAATGAAGGTAATTTCCAAGTTATGAAACAACTTGAAAACTATTAGTTAAATCTTTAATTTTAAGATTTGAAGAGTTAATCCTAATTGAAATGGAAATTGTTTTGAGGACATATAAATGAATCTTTGTGAAACTAGGAGAACTTTGTGAAACAATTCTTTTTGTTTAAAGATTTAAATGATAATTTGTTTAACCATTTAAAGGAAAAGTTTTGGGTAATAAGTTGTGACTTAATTGAAATCCCAATATCCATATATTTCTTGAAAATATTGCTCTCACTATTCGGTTTAGCCGGGAGAGGACCTTTGTGTGATATATCCCATTTCGAATATGTGATATGTCGTTATGGATAGCATTTGAAGACCGGGGTTGAAGACCGGATATTTTTCAAAGCGAAAGGACAACTCGTCGAATGTCTTTGCATCGACTGGTCCCCATTATAGAGATTCCATATGTGATGGAAAGTCCGAACGTGATTAGTGAATATCCGGATTGCAAGGACTTCTTTGGAAGTGCCTTCGGTTCTGTTCGAACCCGGAACAGACTTGTATGGTTACGTGTCTGACATTACAAATTGCGATATAAAGCTGATTTCTTTCAAATATATTTCCGTTGGTGGCGGAGAATTTATTCTCTTAGCTTAACACCCTTCTCTGAGATGTACGAGCTCAAAGGTTATGTAGTTGAAGGTTATTAGCAAATATATTCCCAATTTGGTAATGTGACATGCTGAGTGTTGCTGTGAAATGATCATTGTTTGATCATTTGTGATATGATCATTTGTTTGATCACTTATCTTTGTGATCATTTCTATGATCATTTGCTGACCCAAAGCACAGCTTTTGTATAAAGCGTGGCTTTGTGGACGAGACTTCGTCGAACCTTACACCCCGAAATGATCAAAACAGGAAAGATGCGGCAAGGTTATGAGGGGTAGCTCCCTTTAGGGTATGTGCATTTCCTTCTGGATAGAGGTGGTATCATGGTATGGAGCCCAGATATTTAACCTATGTGGTTACTGCGAGTTTATTACTTTGTGGTTGTTGGTTATCGGGATCCCGAGAAAAGGTCGTTTACGATCGGGGGATGGCATACTCGTGTCAGTAGTTACCCAGTTAGGGGTAACTCGGCCTTGTGTTGGCAGAGATCGGGGGATGGCATAACCTTTTGGAGTAAAATCATAGCATACGATAAATACTTGATGTTTAAGAGGATTTTATCCTGAATAGGATCACCAAGCTAAAATTATTGTTGGTGAATATCAGGCAGTGCCCCTATGTAGGGTCCTATTATGGTCTTGATACATGGCAAGGGGCAGAAGACAGTGGCAGAGAAAGAAAGTGCCAAAGAAAAAGATAGTGATAGAGGAGGCGATGAGGATGTTGATCTTAGTCATGAGTCCTCTAGTGTTTGGGGGGTGGGGATCATGTTCCACTTAACCCTTGATGGCCTAAGATAAAGGCTATCTCATCTTGAACACGTACACAACCTCCACCGGCTTCTGTAATCGAAGATACTACCATCCCTCCATTTGGGATACTTACGGATCGTTTGGGAGTGTACCGGATGAAATTAGCTCTTTTGGCCTTGGCAACATTAACATCGAAGAAATTAGTTCTCCCACTCGTCTGCTCGATGAAGTGCCTGCTATTGGTGCAGGGGAAATAACCCCCGTTATCACATTCTAAGTCCACGATCCATTGGGAGTACTAGGACATGTCCCCACTTACATGATCTACCCTTTTTTCTATATGTATTGTTTTCCGTTTTTCTTGTACTAACTCATGCATGTTTTTTTTTCAGACTCAATGAAATGCTAAATATTTATGACACTATAAAGATTCAAAGAAGTAAATATATAAAGCTTGGACCATCTGATCGCTCTTACGTTTCATCCCATGAATCAGATTCAGGGAGGTATCAGAGGTGAGATTAAAGGAGATGGGATAAAGATTATAGGTCCCATGAGTCATCTCCATGATGTAGGTCTCTCACACCTTTGCTATATAGCATGGATAAATATTCAACAAGAACCGATCCCGTCCCATCAAGCGAGGTTTCGATTGCACCAATTTTAGTCCCTCTTACAACACAACAAATGATGTATTCCAATATGCCATGACATTTCGAACAGTCATCTAGACTAATGTCCTCCGATATTCCCTACCAAAGACCTGAGAAGAGGCCACTTTATATCACTGCTACAAACGTAGAGATTGAAACTATTTCAAATCTACACTATAATGAGCGTTTTTCCAAAGATCTGCTTCAATGATGTTGTTTTCGTTCCTTATCTAAAGGATATCCCCCCAAAGGGTAGTTCTGGCATCGTGCCTTATATGGGCAACGTGCATGATCAATATTACAAGTTGAAAAGGAAAGCTGAGGCTATCTCTGAAGTCTCTTATAAGAGAAAGATAGAACTCAATAGGATGAAACAGATTTTATAAGATGACAAGCATATCATCTCCGATCTCGACAAGAAGTTTGAAAAGCTTAATACTTTGCTGCTTGAGACTGAGAGGGAGTTTGATGAGAAAGCTAAAGATTTTAAAGAAGATCGTCAGAACCAGTTGAAGCAAGTCAAGCTTCTCATCACAGGATTCATAACCTTTGGTTAGAAAACAAAAGGCTCAAAAAGATGTGGAAGAGTAGGACTCGGAAATAACTCGACTAAAGAAGTTGTTGGTTGGTCGAAAAGAAAGAAAAAGATGATGCACTCACCCAGGCTCAAAATTACTCAAGGAGTTACTAGATGTTTGCAAAGCAAAAGATGACATGGAGGCCTGAGTGAAGACGGCTGATGAGTGGGTTAATGCCACGGAGGATAAATTTAAATTTGAACTTGAGCCTCTTCTTATGCAATTCTATGCAAACTTTATCAAGTTCGGCAACTTGAAATGGTTAGAAGAGGGGTATCCCGTGGCTTTGGCCGTGGCTTGGGAAGAGATTATAAAGCAAGAGCGAGAGCACTCGAATAGAGCTATGGTCGATGAGGGGAAGCTAAAGCTCGACCCTTTGGATGATGAAGACAAAGTAGCGCTCAAGATTGGCGAGCTCCTCTTACATCCTGAAGGAACACTATTGCTCATCCAAGCTCGGTCTAAATGATACAAGTGAGAGTTCAAGCTTTGCTGTCGACAAGTCAGTAGTAGACGCTACTACTCTTTCGACTTTAGAGCCGCCATTATTGTGATCGTCACTTCTCTTTTCGGCTCTAGTGCTATTTTCGATGTTAGGGCAGCTTCTGGAACTTCAATTATTCTGACACCTTCATTGGATGCTCAATATAACCCCAAATAGCATTTGTTTTTAAAGTCGCCCATCCTATCTCCTATTCTAGAAGGAGGTTCTAGTAGCACTCCAGCTCACACTAAGTCCATATATCCTGAAGGTATTTCATTAACCTCGCTTGTATTTGAAATGGCTCGTATGACATCGTTTGACATCATAAATCTCTACTTTTCCATTTTTCAAGTTTTAGGTCAACCTCCCATTGCATGAGGGAAGCTTTTCATTAGGCACACAAGATATGCTGACTAAATCAGCCATTGTGTTTGCTCCATTCCAACTCTGGCCTCTCTGGTAGGTACCACTCTTGAGTCCCAACATTGAAATGGTCCATGCTTTGGATGAGGAGGCCGCATGCGATCTTCACAGGACTCAAACATACATTGTCGTTATTGGTGGCATCGAATGGTTATTAGTAGCTTCGAAGCTGGAGATGTAGTAGTTGTATGCTTTGCTGACGAAGGAAATTAAAAAAGAAATGTTTGATGACACACTTCCTCCCCCATCATTTTCACTGCCTTCAATATTTAACGTCGTTCCTACGCCTGCCCCTATCTCTAGCAATACTCAGAGCGAGGCTCTCGAATCTCTAGGGAGTGACTATGATTGGAAAATGACTAAAAATGTTACTTTCTAAAGGATGATAAAAGAAAGGGGATGAGCAGAAGGAAACCTAGCAAATCTGGTACACATTCCTTCGAAGAAGAGAGGAAGGAGAGGAAGAGAAGGAAGAAAATTTAAATACGGTTACTTTTGCATTTTTTTTATTTTTGTTTAACTTCGAATTTGTGTACATGGGCTGATGTTGTTCGAGTATGTACACTGTTTTTTGTTGAAAATTTCTATTAATAAAGAATAAATCTGTTTTTCTTCAAACTTTGCATTTTTTATCTATGTACTTAATTTTTGGTGCTAATTGTAAGCGTGTCTTGGTTTGGGTGATATTATCATCCACATCCATGTAAACATGGACAACTCCCTCATTAATACTTGGTTAACCCAATAATTTTCCTTCTTCATCTTCAGTCAAATTTTTGCTCGACTAGAGATAAGGTTGGATTTTTATACTACTCCTTTTGTCTCTAAAGAGTAGCATCTTAGATATCTACCTCTGGACATCCATTCTTCGTCTTTCCCATTCTCAGGCATCGATCACGATTAATCTCCTTTAACTATGGTTTGATCGTCCTTTTCTAGATGTATTCACATGATCATGCCTAGCTCGGGGCATTTAACATATATGCCCTACTTATGGGGTTGAATAAACATGACACTTGTCTCTCGACGTAATAGTGTCTACCTCTGGACGCTTGCATCTAAACTCACCTGACTCCAAGCACTGGATCGTTTGTTTTTCCATCCTCCTGGCAATGGCTCGATGCTTTGTTGGCAAAATTCTTAGAGCGCACTATCTTATTTGACCCCTATGTGTTTACACTTCGATACCCGAGTCGTGGGTAAAAGAGTTATTTTGCATCTATCTTTGAATACTTGGAATGGTTACATCTCTTAGGTCCAATCATGAACAATGAATCTTGATTATTACCTATCTCTAGACGCCAGCATGCATGTATTGTATAAGTGCAAATTGTTCGATTTTGTCATTGTTCACAGCGTAAGGTTTAGCCAAAGAGAATATAGATTCATCGATACCCAAAGCCAATTCATTTTATATTAACAATAATGGCGGTTCTTACCTTATTACATTGAAATTGGCTAAGTAATTATAAAGGTGGCCTTAAGAGAAATAGCATCGTAGATGTTCGCTAGTCCATGCTCTCGATAATGAAATCCCATCAACGGTTGCTAGCTTGAACGTTCCGTCTCCAAACTTATGTTCAACAACATATGGACCTTCCCAGTTCGAGGCCATATTCTCCAAGCCAGGGAAGATTCACTTAAGGACGATATCAATGATCAAAATGATTTGGTTCCTAACCTTTGTGTTGTAATGTCGAGCCACTCGTTTCTAGTGTGCAACGGCTCTCTAATCGGCTTCATCGCGTTTCTCGTCGAACATATCGAGGGACCCAAGTAGAAGCTCCTCATTCATTTTGGGATCACTATGGATCTTTTGATGAGATGGCACTTCTAACTCAACTGAAATCATAGCTATCGATCCATAGGCTAAAGCGAATGGAATGTGACCAGTCGTGGACTTATAGGTCGTTCAATAAGTCCAAAGTGCAAGAAGCAATTGATCGAGCCACTTGCTCTTGGCCTTTGTTAATCGCTTTTTCAGAATGAACTTGATGATTTTGTACACTACCTCTACCTGTCCTTTTGTCTGTGGATGTGCGTTCACTTCAAATCTCTTCTTTATTCGATATTTGGCATAGAAGTCACTGAATTATGCACTGCCACATTGGGTCCCGTTGTCGAAAATGATCGTTTGCGAGGTCCCAAATTGATAGATATATTCCTAATCACGAAGTTAATCACCTTCTTCATGGTGATTGTGGTGAACGGTACCACTTAAGCGCATTTTGTGAAATAGTCGAATGCAACAGTTCGTATTTTTCTCTATCTTTCGACATTGGTAGCACACCAATGCTATCAATCCCCAAACCGAAAATGGCTATAGGATGGTCATCTGTGTAATTTCCATTCGTGATGCTATTGGAATCTTCATGAACCTTTGGCATCTATCACACCTCTTGGTGTAATCAGCCATACTCTGTAGATAGTAGTCCAAAAATAGTCGTAGCAAAGAACCTTTTTGGCCAATGTTTGCCCCCTACGTGATCGCCATAGGCTCCTTCATGCAGATCTGCAAGGACCCTTTTAGCCTCTATGCTAGCAACATACCACAGCAGGGAAACAGATAACCCTCTTCTGTATAATACTCATTCCTGAACAATAAACCGCGAAGTTTTGCTTAGGAGTTTCCTTTGCTCATTTCTTCCATTCTGAAGGGTCCCCTTGAATAAATACTCCTTAATCAGTGTCATCCATGATTCTATCTTAACTTAAGCCTCCAAGGTCCAATAAACATCCATTTGGTCGATACTTGGAGCTGATAATACCTCCACTAAATCAGACCTATGAGTTGTGCATCCCTGAAACTAGCCAGCTTAGCTAGTGAATCGACTTTCATGTTTTTTTCTTTAAGGATGTATGTTATCGTGTAATACTCAATGTCATTGAGTAGTTTCACAGCCTTCCTCAAACAAGGGCTAGCTTTGTTCCCTTAAGATAGAATTCTTTTCTCACTTGGCAGACCATCAATTGAGAGTCATATATATACGCAAAGTTTTGACTACCAATTATTTTGTTATCTTGAGTCCCGCGATCAGCACTTCATATTCGGCTTCATTTTTATTGTGGGGAACTCAAATTTTAGGGCATGACAAACTAATCGTTTCTCAGGAATTACCAAAACCACTCCTGCCCGCAAGCAACGTTCATTTGATGCTCTGTTTGTGTATAAATTCCATTGAGCACTCCGCTCCATACCTTCCTCTCTATCATCATCCCTAATGGTACACACAACAATAAAATCGGCCAAATCTTAACCTTGGAATGATCTTTAGGGATGATACAATATTTTTTACTGACTTAATTTAATTTTCCATTTCAACAATCTCCCAAAAGTCTTAGTTATTGCAGAGCTTGTCTTAAAGGCTGATCGGACATCATCTTAATTGGATAAGCTTGGAAGTAGTGATGGAGTTTCCTCAGTGCGACCAACAAGCAATAGGCTAACTTTTCAAACTTTAGGTAATTTCTTTATGCTCCCGTTGTTCGAATTAGGCCAGTCTACAGCGGAAGATATGGGTGTATTCAATTTTTTTTATCTTATTGGGTCTTTATTAGGCCTATGGAGTCTAGTTCATTTACAACATTTCTAAATTTAGTTTAACTAAAATCATGTATTTTATTTAAATTTATAAATTTTAGTTTGAAATTTATTTGATTTTGGTTTTATTTAATATATAAATATATGTACACATGTATCACATACATATGTGTGTGGGGCACATGTGAAACATATTAATATGCGCAAGGCATAACATGGCCATATATACATGTTGGGATTCACATTGCAACAGACACATTAGCTCATTTTATATGTGTTGTATGTTGTTAAATATGCGCAAGTACATATAATTATAAATTCCAAATATTTATACATACACACACATACATATAAAAGTAAATATATATAAATATGTTCCATTATTAAAATATTACAGAATATTATATTTATGTAGACCACATGTTATATTATAAATAACAGTTAAGATATATACATACACACACACACATATGATAAAATATTTTTTAATATGAATGAAAATATACGATTTATTTAATTTTATATTTGTGTATGTATGTATGTGCATGTGTGTGTGTGTCTGTGTGTACACACACACACACACATGCATAGCAAGTCAATATAATAATTAATAGTCAATTAATTTATAATATAATATATATAACATAAATATAAATATAAGTATGAGTAAAAACATAAACATAAATCTATATATGTATAAATAAAATAATTTTTTTAGTTTGAAAATATCATAGATTTAAAGTTAATATGTTTTTAATATTTTATTATGCATATATCATGAATTAATAATTAATTTCTGCCTAAATTTTCAATTTCCAAAAAATCTAGGATCAATTTTTAGGCGTCATGAAAATTTTCCACAATTTTAGGAATTAAAATAATATTTTTAGTTAATTAATTAATGTGCGGCCAAAGATAAAATAATTTTTTAAAATATAAAATATATTAATAAATTCTAAATTTTTTTATAAGAATTTGACATCACAAATTAATTTTAAAAATTACAAAATTTAATTTTTGAAAATATTTTTATTTTATACAAATTTATTAAATCAAATATTCAATAAATATTGATGATAAATATATTTTAATAATATAAAAAATTATTTTTAATACTAATAATTCATAATAAACATAAACGTATATAAGGAAAATTTTAGACCAATTTTATAGAGTAGATAGAAACATATATGCTTTGATAAAGATTCTACATAATTACTAATATACAGATTAATAGTAATGTAAATACAAACTAATATAAAATTGAACAATTTTTTTTCAACTTATACATCAAATTACAAATAAAATTATTGAATTAAACATTAAATTTTATGCATATAACCAATCTCCATTATGACAACAACATTACATATAAAAATCCGACATAACCAATATTGTAACAATGCTATGTAAATATCTACGGGCATATATGATTAACAAATTATGAAACATGATAATCTATTTAATACTTATGTAAATAAATGTTACCCACTATAGATGCCCTCAAGTCCCCATTGAAATAGTGGATTCTCTTTCTCTGGTTGTTCCTTGATCCTTAAGATTGCTAGTTTGGAATTAGCGACCTTCCACTATCGTATAATTTTGTTTTAACTTGAATATGATTTGATTATTTTTAGGATAAATGGAGCTTTTTTTCCACAGCAATAAGAAGGTAATGATGTCCATAATTTAGAAGGTGGAGGTGGCTCAAAATTTTTAACGACTTGGAATTTTACTACTTTGATTTGCGAATATTATGTAATTTTAAATATTAAAATAATAGATTTTATAGTGAAAATAAAATTTTAAATAATAGTTAATGATGGTGAAATAATTTTCAATTTTTTTACAAATGTATTTAGTTCGATGAAAAACGAAAAATATGACCGGAAACCGTTTTTCGAATTTTCGACGTTTCATCGTATAAAAGTTGTTTGAAATGTTGTGAGCCTTGTTTATATTTGAAACAACATTAAGTGGTTAAGAATGCAAATTAGTTAGTATATATAATGTTATATACATAGGTAGCTATACTTAAATATATGCATGTATATTAAAAGATGCCTTAAGAGACACGGTTTGACACTTTGCCCACTCGAGTACAAAACATGTTTAAACATGTTTTATTTGACATGATTAGGGAGGACAAGGTGGAGGATGAAATGACGTGTGATGGAGGATATTGAGGTGGAAAAACAATGTAGAGGGTAGAAGTACAAGTGTAGTTTAGTAATTTATATTTTATATTGCGTATAAATAGCCTTCCACTTCTTTAAATTTTCCTCTTCTTCCTCCTATCATATTTTCCTCATCTCCAAACCAAATTGAAATTTTCTTTTTTAAAAACCGTATAAAATTTTAGTGCCTACAACTTTTTTATATTACTTTTTCAAAATTTGAGCTAAGCTATATCCCAATTTCATTTCTTTTAGACCCATTTTCGAACCCATATTTTCAAGTCCAAAAATACCTCTTCTTCTTTTGATCATATCTCCATCAAATCAAACCCAAATTGAGTGATTCACCTTTTGAAATGATAAAGAAAATAATTTCCATCAACTTTCTTTTGACCACTTTCCAAAATTACGAGAGAAACATGGCAAAAAGTCATGTGGAATGACCCATTTTCGAGTTGCTTTTTGTGGTTTTCCAAGCTTTGCAAGTTACAAGTATTTCAAGTTCTCAAAAGAGTTTTGCAAAACTTTGGTTAGTAAACTTCTATGTTTTTATGGATAGATTCAACCTTTATTATCTTTCCTATTTGGTTGTAGAATATATTGTTTGGATAGTTGAATTATCATATGGTTTGGATGTACATATGTTGCTAGTTTATGGCGTAGATCTGTGAATCGAATGTTAAAGTGATGTATTTAACTATAAAGTTATTATCTTTGTCTTGTGATTGAAAGTGATATGGAAAGTTAGTAAATAAATCTGGTAAATGGAAAATTTAGTGAGCAAGGTTAGCACTTGAAAGGTATTTGTGTTCGATATAGCGATCCTATAAGTTTTTTTTTTTAAATTTGATTACTTACTTTGTTTTAAATAAATAGTTTTCTAATGTTTCTAACCTTTTGTTTTACTTACAAGACTTTGTATTAAGTTCATATAGAAAGTTAAGGTAAAAAAGTAATGTTTTAAAATATTATTTGAGAGTTAATCAAGTTTGAAATTTATGGCATCCATAATGATAGTTGCTATGAATGCAGTTAAGATAAAAGTCAATTTTTTGAAAATTCAGTTTCATACTTTAAAAATTATCTTGGAAAGGTTTCATAAACTTAATCTAAATGTTTTAGAACGTTAATTAAGTTTTAACAACTAATTATTATTAATTAAGTTTGGTAACTAATATTTAATTAAGTATTAAACTAGGTTCATTAATCTTAACTAAATACAGATTAGTACTAGTTAATTATCCTTTGAAAGTAAGATTAATTTTTAGTTAATTATGATTTAAATATATGATTTATTTTTAATTAAGTATTAATCAAATATAAGGTCAATTATTTATTTATTTATTTATTTAATCAAGTGTTTAATTATTTCAAATTAACTAATTAAGATTTTAATTTAAATAATTATTTATTAAAGATTTAATTTACTATTTAAGTTTTAATTAAAATAATATTTAATTAATTAAGATTAATTAATAGTTAATTACTAATAAAGGTTTTAAATTATTAATAACTAATAAAGGATTAATTTAAGGGTTTAATTTATAAATAAATTATTCATTAAAGGTTTGATTATTTATAAATTTATAATTAAATTGAGTTCGAATTTAATAAATATTAATTGTGAATAAATAAAGAGTTTAACTTGTAATTAATCATTTTAAAAAGGAGTTTTAAATTTTAAATCCTTTGTTTTGGGAACCAAATTGTTTTAAAGGTGCTTCTTTTTCAAAGATGGTTTTGAACACAATGGATTCAAGTATCGATGCCATTAAGTAGATAAAAAATTGCTAATGAGTTATATAAATGGTTTGATTGTGTGGATATATGTTAGCAAAACAAATCCACGTTCTTCTATAGATAGGTTATTTGATTGTATGGACATATGTATTAGCAGAATAAATCCTCGTTCTGCTATAAATCAATTGTTTGATTGTTGGACACTTATTTGGCAGGACAAATCATCATTCTGCTATTATGTTATTTGGATATGCATATGCTAGTTGAGTTGTATTAAAATGTTATTCCCTGATTTGGATATGAATTGCATTTTCATATATGTTGACTTATGTAAATAAATGGTTAAGTGACTTGGAAGTGAAATTGATGTTAAAAATGGTAACTTAAGTTACTACCATTGGAATTGCTAAGCTCTTTTTGAAATTATAAAGTATAGTGTTGAATTAACTTCAATTCTATTAATTAATTTTGGGGTTTAAGGTTTATAAATGATTTTTCAAGTTATATTATTATTTTATAAAGGTATTTATAAGTAATAACATGTTTATAAAAATGGGTTTTACTAAATAAAAAGTTTTATTTAAAGTGATTTAAAAGGATGAGGTGCAAAGGATATTTTGTAAAGGATTTTTCTTAAAGAAGATTTACCATAGGAGTTTTAAATAGGATATGTTTTATAAATTATTTAGAGGTTTGAAAAGAGGTTCTGTGAATTGATTTGTAGACGTATAAAAATGTTTTATAAATTGATTTTGGAAATTTATAAAGGTATTTAAATGTGAAGCGGGTTTTTAATAGGAATTTTTTTATAAAGGATAAGTGGATCAGTTTATAATAAGTAATATTTTCAAAAAGGAATTTAAAAGGAGGAATTTTCCAAATGTTTTGATAATATACTTATAACCTTAATATAAATATAAAAGTTTTCCAGGTATAAAAAGGATGTAAGAGGTTTGGGAATAGTGTTTTGAATAGACTTTTTTGATCGAATTTTTATAAAGTGATTTTAATTAATTATATATTAATTAGCAAAGGCTTAGTGGTTTCCATACGGAATCAAATCAATGTTGAATGATTGTTTATTTGATACTTAAATAACCGAACGTTAAATCTAGACCTAAACGTAACTCTAGAAATATCTAGGAGAAACACATGACTTATGTGACACGTCATCCCTAATGATGTTGTACTGTGCATATAAATTTTATTTCATTCTTCTAGGTTAAATGATAAGGAAATATGTTGGCAAACGGTTAGGAGGTAAACTCCGCTCTTATCTTCATCTATTTATTTCCTGAAGAATCGGAGTTGAGTTTACCGGGAACTATCGAAAGTTGTTTCAAAGTGGCCTGGATCAGATATGTTATCCGAATACTACTTCGATCCGACTCAAGCGTTTCGAACTGAAGACGTCTTGAAAAATATGGAATCAAAGATGGAGCACTGAAGTGCAAGGGCTGCTTTCTACTAGTCCCAAGGGTGATTTCAAAATGGATGTAGTACAAGTAGTGCCTTCGGTTGGTCTTTATCCTAGACAACTTGTATGAATGAATGCCAGTACTGCATTACTGCCAAAAGGCTGGGTTAACATACCAAGTGTGATTCCTATTCAAAAGGTATGCTAAGCCTCAAGCCTCATCAATTGGGAATGACTAAAATCAGGGGAGATGCAGCAAGGCTAAGTGGGTAGCTTCCATTTGGGGGTGTCATCACCTTTCTAGATAATATATATATTTATGGATTTGTTGTGCATGAGATCTCAATAAAAAGGGTTGCAAAGAAAACGGAGTTATGACGTATTCGGTACTATCCAGTAAAGGGTAGGCCAGTCTTATGTTGGTAGGAGATCTTGGCGAGGTCCTCGGTACATATTCTAGATGTGTACCATAATAGGTGGTGCCCTAATGCCTTGTCATAATATGAAATCCAATCTTCAATACGTGCCTTTATTGTTTTGATTATAGAACCTGGTATGCTGGAATTTAATAATGGTAACAATTTCGGCTATTTTCGTATCTTTATTTTGAACGCTTAGACATTATTATAATATAACCGGATTTTCTATAAAAAGTGTTTTGGTTATCATAAGGTAAAAACCCATTGTGCGGTAATGTCTTACGAGATACTTTTGATTTTAAAAGGGTTATAAACATAATTATTCAGTTTTTTAAGTTTACTCACACCAGATGCATGTCTGATCCAGAGTTTTATTTTCTTTTTCTAAAACTCTTGGGTGCTCAAATTTTTATAGGCAGCTAAGTAGTTCACGTTTCCCACGAATGCATATTGGAGGAGCTTGTAGTATGAGGCGTCATCGATGACTGGTTATTATATTGTTTTCGCTATATTATATGTGTCTTATATCAGTAAGATAGGGACAGGCTGTTATAACTGTCCAAGGGGAGAATTTTATTAGCATGTCTCTGATGTATCATTTTTGAAATGATTTTGTAAAGTATTATGTTGATCAATATATGTTATTTCATTGCATTGTGAGATTCTATGATTATTTAGTTTCTTCTGTCTTCTATCTCCTTTCTTTCTTTTATCAATCTATCTTTTCGGCACTTAGTTGTTCGAGACGTGAATAACATGGATGTATTAGCGTCGACTTCTGGGGTTCGAAAACGCGGATCGTTACACGTGGTATCAGAGCGTAAGGTTAAGCGAGAAACTTGGCCCTGGTGGAGTAAACTCATTTGAGATCGGGTAAGCAAGACCCTAGAATGAGTACGAGTGTATTATATATAAACGTGCGTATTTGTTAATGACATATAATGTTTTATATTGCATCGATTTATCTATTGAGTCTTAAGAACTCTAGTCGAGATGTGGGGCGCCACAGTGTTGATAGGGGTTCCTAAACAATTGAAAAAGGCAAACTAACATGACATTGTTTTGAAATTGGGTAAATGATATAAATTTACCTAGAAATATATTTTGTATACAAGGAATGATTTCAAAAATAATATAGTATTTTTAGGTATTTTTGTTAGGGGATAATAATATTCTATTGTTATCAATTGGGATTTTTTGGTCATGCTTGTCCAGTTGGGATTTTTTTGGTCATGCTTGTCCAGTTGAGCATTGATAATTGTTAGTGTGTGTAGGTAGCTTCCCTTTTTAAGATTTGGGTTAGATAAATAGAAATAGGAAAGACACTGAAACGAACACCTTGTGCATTAAGTTTCACAATTTTACTATAAGGAATTCAATACTAATGTTAAGTAAAATTTGATGTAAAGAAGTTTATTAAAAAAATTGAATATTTTAAAAAATATTTGGAAAATATTTTATAAAGTTAGATTATAAAATAAATTTATAAGAAGGTGTCTTTAATTAAAATAATTTAAGTTAAAAACTTGAGAATTTAAATCCTAGGGCTTTTGGAAAATGTTTCAAGATTTTGAAAGATAACAATAGTATTATTTGAAAGCAAAAATTGGCTTAAGTATAAAAACTTTTAGGAATGAAAATGTTAGGTAAGAAGTATTTTTTCGGATTGGTTCAAGAGGAGGAGTCTTGATTTGTTTTGTGATGATTTGAATAATCTTTTAAGTGGCGATCAGAGTTTGCATACGTGAACGTTGTGGTACACATAGTAAATTATTCTCTTTATCATTGTACAATCAAACAAATTCAGACCCCGAATGAACCCAAAGTGAGTTGGTGATAAATATTTTATTGGAAAAGTGAAAAGTATTATTTCAAAAAAGGGATTTTGAAATAAAAGTAAAATCTTAAAGTTAACTAGTTCGAGTGGCTTAGATATAACTTAAAATGGGGAAAGAGATGTGTTCGGACGGTAAACACTTCTCTTAAGGATTACCTTCTTGGCAAGGGAATGTATGATACTATTTGGTAGTACCCAGTTCCATAGTATCATTTTGGAGTTATTCGGACTATATATATATATATATATTCTATGATTAATATATATAAAAGTTTCATTAAAAAGTTTTTGAAATAAGACCGGGTATTTCGCTCTGGAGTTTTCTTAGGAAAATAAATGTAAAATGGAATGGTTGAATCAAATTGGGGTATATACTCTTATGATGTAGTGGATTAGTATCCAAGTGAACCTAAGTTTAGTTTTATGAAATGTTTCATAAATAACTCAGTGGAAATGGAAATGGTATTAAGGGAACCAATTACAGAAGTGGTAGGTTGGACGTAGATCATCTCTCGTTTCGATATAGTTTGATCTAAGATTCGAGTACATAGCTTTGAGGTGTTTCATGCCATTCCAGATATTGATCTGTTACTTGATTTTTACGGCAAGCACTTGATGAGGATTTTTGTTATGGATAAATATTTTCTATCATAGTTACAACTATGTAAGGGGAACAGAGGTTCTAAATCAAGGAGCTTGATCAGAGTCCTCACTAGCAAATAGGGTGAGGGATATTAAGTGAAGTTATGTATTTGAATAAAGAATGAATCAGACTTTGTATATAAATGATCTATGTACATCATATGGACTGATGTATAGTGCTAAGTGTTTTCTGGGTTAGATTGATGTGAAATTTCGGGGACAAAATTCTTTTAAGGGGGAAGAATGTAACGACCTGAAATTTCACTACTTTGATTTGCGAATATTTAATTAATATCAAGTATTCAAATAATATGTTTTATGATGAAAATAAAACTATTTTAAATAATTGTTAATGATAGCGAAATCGTTTTCAAATTTTTTTTATAAAAATATTCAGTTCGATGAAAATAGAGAATGTGATCGGAAACCGTTTTCTGAATTTTCGTTGTTTCATCGTATAAAAGTTGTTTGAAATGTTGTGAGCCTTGTTTATATTTGAAACAACATTTAAATGGTTAAGAATGTAAATTAGTTGGTATACGTTGGTGTAAACATAGGTATATATACTTAAGCATATATATGTATATACTAAAAGAAGCCTTAAGAGACATGATTTGACATTTTGGTGACTCGAATACAAAACACGTTTAAACATATTTTCTTTGACATGATGAGGGAGGACAACGTGGAGGCTGAAAAGGAATGTGTGGTGGAGGGTGTTGAGACGGAAAAACAATGTGGAGGGTAGAAGTAAAAAGGTAGTTTAGTAATTTAAATTTTCAATCACTTACTCAGTTTCGATAAAATCCAATTTTAGTATAATAAGCATTACTCGGTTGTGCATTTATTTACACCAATTTTCTTTGTCAAAACTATATCACTTTAGACCTATGGAATTTGGTAACTGTCAAAATTCCAATACCGTCCACATTCAACTCTATAGTCCAAACACAAAGTTTTTAGTTCAGTAATAACAATTATTATTAATTGATATGCTCTGGTCAAAGACTTTGACTTAGAGTTGACTTAAGTTGACCGTGATACTAACCCAATATAACCGAGGATACGAATCTTGTTTTAAGCAATGCTTCACTACCAATACTTCCCCTTGACCCAAATATAGTCACTCGATGTTTGATGTGGTATGGATTTGACTATAATCAAAGCAGAGCTTTCATATTAAAGATCCACGATATTCTGAAGTGGAGAGAATTGTGTAAATCGGTCACATCGATACTTTTTATTTGACCTTAGTTATACTAACCAACGTTAAACTATCGAGTGAGTCGTTCTATAGTTATCCAATAACTATCAGTATGTAACCTCTAGGTGCACCCAACAACCATGAGTAATACACTACCCAACATTCGCAGAGTGTTATTTACTCTAGCCTCAACGGATACATTGATATCTAGTCTCAGTGGATCTTGACTAGGAACATTTAAAATGGTATATTTAATCTTATTATGATAAATTACTCACGGTTACAACACTTTGTAAATACTATAAAAAATCATTTATGGATTTTCTATTTAGATATGCTTTTAATTAAATTAATCAATATATCCACATTATATCAAGTATACAATAGAAAGAAAACACCTTTATTTCAAACAACAATGGTCAACGAGTTAGATATATGTTACAAATTATAAAATTACCCATAGTTTATACCCCTAACTCTATCAATCTTCTACTAGCACTTGAGGATAATTATGGAATTCTTCAATTGATTTTCTCTAAACCAATTGGGTCAATTCCTCTATGAATGGGTGTGCTATTATGTTTCAACTATCTACTCTGTCAATCGACTCTCTCCGATGGTGATCAACTACTTTATTATGTGGAACAATTCGAAGTATGTCTCTCGACTTCTAGTGAGCTCTAAGGTCTGTTACTAATTATATTGTGACATTATTATCATATAAAAATGTTATGAGATTCTCAACATTTGGAATCGACTGAGTTATAAATTTATGCACTTATACATATATATGTATGTGTGTGTATACATACATACATACATACATATATATATATATATTGCTTTTATTGTGGTGCTATTCAAAACAACGTACTTAGCCCTTTTCATTGAATCAGCCACGGTCTTTCATTTAGAATATTTTCAACTTAAAGATTCTTTAATTGAATTTATTTGACAAATCATAGTCAACATTACTTATGAAGTTTGAGTCTGAACAATTCTTCATAAGGAGTTTTTTTTCTATAAATGATTCTCTAGTATTTCATAAATACATGAGAACACTTCAAACAACCATTTAGTGATTAATTTGGATTTGATATTTGCTTCGTGTATCAAATACATAAACAAATCACGATACGTAAACATAAGGAACTCATCTCACATGTTCCGTATTAAAGAATTTCAGAAGATATCCTTGCATATCGATTTGGGACATTCCCATTATCTTTTATACTCACTATAAAAGACATCATTTATGATCCAAAGTTTAGTATTAAAATAACTAAGGTTGATTACATCGTTAAAATAAAAAATGTGCTGTTTACTTATAGTTTAGAAATATCAATGTATCTTTTAACGTTTTTTCTTATGGACACATGCTTCCTCTGCATTTTGATTGGTAACTAAACTATTTGATATTTCTATCAAAATATTTTCCAATTTTGATGCTTATAAAATAATATTTTATATCAATTCTTGAATTATATCAAAAGACTCACAGACTCAATATCACTCCCACTGACTTTGAGACATTTTTGGTTATTATGTGTAAACAGTTTAAAGAATTTTCCGTTTCAGTACATATGTACCAACCGTAAAGCCATACTAAGTGATAATTTTGTGAGTAAATCATAATTAAATTGAGCACGTTGAATACCGAATCCATTACGCTAGTTTCAATAATTGAAATCTGCGATATTATTCTTGTCAACCTTGCTCATTTTGTTCCACCTGCATTAGTTTTGTTCATAAAGGCATAATCGCGGTCGATGGATCATATCCCTTCGGTTACGTCTATCGAATTCATATTTTGATAGCGTACTTGGAATTCTTTTAAATTTGTGCATCATACCATATTATAGAATCAATACTCTTAATGGTTTAATTAAACAACTGAGGATTATATATACTTGACATTGATAAGAAACTCATAGTTTCTCTTCAATGTACGAGAATACTTATTAGATACTTTAATGCGATGTATTCGTTAAGTTAGTGAATTTCATCTCATCTAATTAGTTCTATCTATGGATCATATCTGATTCCATTTTAATACCAATAATTCCTTAAAGAAATTCCTTCACAACGAAGTTGGTATTTCTTGAAATAAAAATTATTCCTTAGTGCAACAGAAAGGTATTTATAAACGTTTTATGAATTTCTTTATTTATAAAACTGATTTGGTTTTGTTTACAAAACTTATGTTTAAAACATAAATATATCATCCAATGATGGTTTTTTCCAAAATCTTTTTAGAGGGATTCATAAAGAACCCCCACGAACAATTATTACATGCAATCTTTTGACTCACACAAGCTGCCAACTCCTTGGTCTAGGATATGTTAGAGTTTCTTACAAACTCTTATCTTATGTGATTTTGCAAACTGTTATTTAACTGAAATAATATTAACCTTATGTACTACTCTTTAGTACATGACCTTATAAAAAGAAATAAACTCAACTTCATTCACAATTAGTCGTACATTATCCAACAAAGTTCGATTACTCCTTATCAATGCATCCTTATGTATCACATTTCATTTAGAACAAAGTTGACTGTGATACTATCTTCATATAACCGAGGAGGCGAATCCTCTCTTGAATAGTGCTTCACTCCCAATACTTCCAGACCCAACTATAGTAACTCGATGGACGCCATGCCATGTTTTAACTATAATCAAAGCGGAGCTTTCATATCCGAAGATCTACAGTATTCTCAAGTCGACAGAACCATGTAAATCAACCACATGACATTTTCTATTTGACCTTAATTATATTAACTAACAGAAAACTATCTAGTGAGTCATTACATTGTTATCCAAGAAATATCAGTATGTAACCTCTAGGTGCCCCCAATAGCCACGAGTAATACACTATCCAACATTTAGGAAGCATTACGTACTCTAATCTCAATACATAGATCGATATCCAGACTCGATGCGTTTTTACTAAGAACATTTAAAATGGTATATTTAATTTTATTGTGATAAATTACTCATGGTTACAGAACTTTGTATACTATCATAAAACATACTATTTATGGATTTTCTACTGAATATATTTTTAATTAAATTAATTACTTAATACAGCCATATTATATCAAGTATATTATAGAAAGGAAACATCTTAATTTCGAACAAGATTAGTCAACAAGTTAGATATATGGAACAAATTACATAATTGCCCCTAAGGCATACTGCTAACACCTGTTAATCACTTACCGACATAATACATCGGTCTTTGGATTTTGGTCTCTTCGCGTACAATGGCAGCACTCAAAGTAGGAACAAATATTGCAGGTAAATAAATAAATCATCTCCTTCCAAAGGCTTTGACAAGGCATATGGTCTTTCTAGACAATCAACCAAGACTTCAAAAGCATTCTTACATTCTTATGTCCAAACAAATTTTCTTTTCCCTATTTTGAGGCATTGAAGAACGGTATACATTCGTCTGCAGCCTTTGAGATAAGTCAACTTAGCGCGACTACCTTTCCATTCAGGCTCTATACCTCTTTTACCATCTTTGAGGCCATAACATTTCTTAAGCCATCAATCTTCTCCAGAATTGCCTCATCCCTCTGGAGTTTACAATAAAACCTAAGAACTTTCTTGATATGACACAAAATGAGCATTTCAGCAAGTTGAGCTTCATCTCGTATCGTTGGAGCATGCTAAACATTTTTCATAGTTATTCCAAATGGTTTATCGATTATCATGACTTTACAAGCATATCGTCCAAGTTGACTTCCATCGAGCATTAGATCTGATCTTTGAACATGTAATTTACCTGTCTCTGGTAAGTGACTCTAGCATTTATTAGACCTAACGACATGAAAAGGTAGCAGTGGAATTCCAAATCAGTTATGAAACTGGTAAATTCCTGGTTCGGGATGTTCTTTAGAATTTGTTATAGTCGGAATAAGAATCCATGAACGACAAAAGTTCATGACTGGCTATTGAGTCCACCGGTTGGTGGGTTTTTGATGGTGGGAAAGTGTCTTTCGAGTATGCCTTATTCAAGTCCAAATAGTCGATACACATCCGTCGTTTCCCGTTAGACTTCTTGACTAGAACCAGATTGGATACTCATTCAAGGTATAAAGCATCGTGGATGAAGCCATTGGGTTTTAGCTTATCCAGTTCTTTTTTCAATGCAATGGATCGCTTTGACCCAACTGTACGGCTTATGTTTCAGAAGAAGACATCTGGGGTTCACATTTAGTGTGTGGCATGCTATATCCGACGATATTACATACATGTCTAAATGCACCCAGGCAAGCATATCTAGGTTAGCTCAGAGGAACCCTACCAATTCCTTTTTCATCTTCATACTAAGTTGAGATCCTATTTTCAAGACTCGATTAGGATCATATTGATTGATCAGGACGTTGATCATCAACTCGGCCGAGGCCTCACATCCTCTGGCTCTTTCCTCAGATCCATAACTTTATGGAATTTGCTATGCCGATTGAGCTAGGGCTTAGGCAGCGGTTGCTATGTGTTGAACGATTTGATGCAGAGAGTCTTCTCTACGTTCTTTCCCTTTTTACATCACTTTGCTTCCCTTCTGTGAAGTAGCATTCTCGCCTACATATTGAGCACCATCGGGCTAGGGCTACCTAAAAATTAGCGAGGGCCGACCAACCAAAAAAGGCATTATATGCAAAAAAAACGTCCATCACCATAAAGGTCATAAACTGCACTCTCTTGCGGCCATCTTCACCTAAAACAATCAGTAAATCCATGCATCCAACAGGCTCATGGCCTCTATGGTGAATCCTTAAATCTAGGATTTACATGGCTTCAGGTCCTGACCATCTATTATCATCTGGTTATAAGCTTTTTTGAACAATATATGGATAGAACTCCCACAATCAACAAGAACATTCTTCACAGTAGCTGGTCCAGTCACGACCATTATTATCAGGGATCAAACGTAGGTGCTTCGATCCCATCAGCGTCATGATTCCTGAATATAATGTATCCTTCATAGTTTTTAATTGCTCAACCAAACCTCCGTCTTCGACGGTAAAGAAACTATCCTCTATAACGTGCTTCAAAGAATTCGCATACATTTCCATCTCATTCCAAATCCTCATTTGGATGAGGCCCACCAGTTATTATATTCACAAGTCTTTTCCTAAGCTGCCGAGACTCATCACCGCTAGGCCTAGCTTGCTCCCATTGGAGTAACTATCATAGGGGTTGAGCATTTCCTTAGCCGCCACCCTATGGGTCTTTCGCGTACTATTGTAATTTCTTTTTTTGGATTAGATCTTCAATCATGTCTTACAAATGTCTACATTGATTCATATTATGCCCGTAGGTCTCGTGAAAGCGATAATGCTTTACGAGCCTTTTCTCTATCGACTCCATCAGAGCTGATTTCATTCGTGCTTTGGAAACATCAGACTTTTCTTGAAATCTCGCTTCCTACCTCTATCAACCTGGTTATTTCTCTTCTGATTGTAGACTTTATTTTCTACATTAATAGTGATATTCCCAAAACCCTTACGGGTTTTCTTTACAACCACATTACTTTGAACCACCTCAGCTGATTGTACACCATCGGCTTTTCCGACAATCGTACTTTCCTCTTCCAAGCCCAAATATTAAGTCATCTTTCTGTAAAAATCTTCCATGGTTGGTGGCGGTTTCATCTTTAGCAATTTACCAAAATCCATATCAGGATATATTCCTCTGATTAAAGCTATCAAAACAATACCCTCCTTGGCGTTATTTACCTCTGTTACAACCGTGTTAAATCTACTCAAAAAGTTTTTTAAAGATTATCCAAACTTATGGAAAAGGTTCGATAACGTTATTACGTCTTTTATACAAGTTGCATGCAACCAAAACTGCTCAACAATCTCCTAGCTAGCTGATCAAACGAGGATATAGATATCAGCACGAGCCAAGTGAACTACATTGTAGTAATACCCTCCAAAAAATTTGTAAAACATCGACATCTCATAGCATCTGTTGCCCTAGTTGTGTCTATATGTCATTTGTACTTTAACAAGTGTTGCCTTGAGTCCATCGTTCCATTATAGGATGGCATCATAGGCATACAGAATATTTTGGGGTATTCCTCATGCAATATCTCTTCTATACCGTGTAGTTAAAGTGCTTAGCAGCTTCATAGCGGTGAAGGTGCAAAAATTTATAGCGGGAATAAAGTGGGGACATAGCAGAAAAAAGCAAAGATGCAAAAAGTATCATTGGATATAAAACCAAATATTTATAGTTAACTTATTCTCATTCTTATATCATTTGTGTAGGAAAAAATATTGTTTAAACTTATATAATTATCCGAAGAGTATCATGATTTATGCAGTCCATATTTGTTGATGATGATAGATTTCTAACTTATATTGAGCGCGTATACTTGTTGATTTGGTTCAAAAAGGTAATTAGTCAAATCAACCTATTTATATTAATGTTGCTAAAGCGGATGCTAGAAAACTTTGATTTAACGGGCATTGTGGAATATAGCGAGGCTTAAAACGGATCTACTATTTAATAGCGCCATATTGAAAAGCATAGCCATCAAAGAGCGCTATGTGCTATAACAAGATTTTGCTGGGCTTTAGTGGGCTTTGACTGCACATCTTTTGTTAGTGGGCTCCTTCTAGAGACGGATCCCATTCATTATTGTTTCTATGTTGGTTGTCGCTTATTAGCTTTCTCACCATATCTGCCGAGGACTCCGGTTCCATCGGATCTACTAAACAGTGATAATCGTGAACTACTCCAAGTGTTCGGCGCTGTAATCATCTCAGTTAGTTCTACGATATATGGGTTATTCTGTCTCTAGGAGAACCGCTCATCCAGTTGATTTGTTTATATGTTCTACATGATAGATCAACAACAACCATTGGAACACCAACATTCTAGCCATCAACAACATGACCAATTCCACCACCAACATCATCATCTAAGTTAATAATACCTCAGAACTCCCAAATCCCGATGATAGGAATCGATACCGACCTAAGGGGATGGATCAGTACCGATCCATGCTCTTGCATTCTGGACTTTGTCCAACTTACTTTTTGAGGCCCCGTTCTCCTTTCTTTTCATTTTTTGCTTCCTTTCCTTATGATTTCCACCGTATGATGAAGAATTGTTTTCTTCTGAATCGGAAGGCGTTTACTCCCTTATGTTCCTTTTACAACCACGAGACAATTGGTTCAATATATCTAGACTTCCTTCATCCATTTCCTCATTTCATCCTGGCTTTCACGCAACTTGTCATTCAACTCCTTCATCATCCTATCCATCTCAATTGTGCTATCATATGCACTTTGCTCTGAATTTCAACCGTGTTTGGTAGAGCGATTTCTTCAACATGCTGAGAACTGGCATTCTCAACTTCATTGGTAGGTCTGGAAGCTATTGATTTTTTTCTTTGTATTTCTTAGAGCCATTATTTTGGTTGATCCTATGATAGACTTGTTGGAATCTAAATAATCATGGATCATAGAAATAAGATCGATGGATCTACTCCAAAAGTAGAAAATAGATCCAAATAGTGAGAGATAGGTAAGCTCTCAATGAAAGCACAAAACTATTACGCAAAAGTTGGTACAAATACCCAAAAGATTTATAGAGGATAATAAAATGAAGAAACTAAATGAAAAACCATAGTAATACGATACGCAATAATTATAGTGGTTCAGTTAATCGTTGGCGTACGTCCACTTGAACTTTGTTTATGATTCTGCAAATTTTTTACAAATATGATCTTACCGATCGGTAGCCTATGGATCGGTGATGACTTAAAAGATTTTAATAACAGTACCGAAATTTAGAATGCAGAAAATAGATCTTTTAATGGTGTCTATCACTCTCTATTTATAGACAAAGATCAACAGATTTATCTTCACCACGTTCTCCACGTTTAGAAGGAGTTGCTTTGAAAAGATCATGGCTAAATAAAAGTCTCATGATTGTACCGAACCATGCCCTGTGGATCGGTACCGATCAATAAGATAGATTCTTAAACCTTCTTTGATTTCTTGAGGTTGCTTGGTTGACTTGTATCTTCATCTATAGAACTGGATGCATTGACATGAGCTTGAACTTGGATAAATTCTTTGGTTCGATGGCGGGATAAAAGAATTTGGTTTAGTTTCTTTGAAATTTGGATTTATCCATCGGTCATTTGGGTCATGGATTGTTAGCGAACCATCTTGAGTTCTACGTTTTGATCAACGGTGGCCTTTACTTTAAGCATCAGGAGGCGGAAGCGATTTTGAGCAACTCATATGTACCGATCCATAGCCCATGGATCGGTACTGATCCAAGAAACTTCTTTTAAATCTTGGATTTTTACTTTTGCACTTGGAGTGGATTAGCATTTAGGCTATTCTTTGGAAGTCTTTGGCATATTAATGGCTTCGTCCATTGACCTTGCTTGGTATCTGAGTTTAGAAGCTATTGTTTTGGATCTCTACATGACAATTTTCTAATTTAATCGATCCGACTCGTCGAAATATGACCTAGGTCATAAAGCTGGATAACATAGGCCCGTTTTATACTTAGAACAACAACAACAACAAATAGGACCTGAAGTTAATAATATAATATGAATAATATGTGTGGGTGATCTAAAGAATGTACCGCAAAATTTTGGCGAGAAAATTGCTTTTGACTTTTAATTTTCGATTGAGGTTGTTGAAAAGTGTTTCGGTGGAGCTTAGTAACTTCCAGCTTTCGTCACTTTATGTGTTGGTTCATTGAAATATAGTGTTTCTCAATTATTATTTGATATAGCATCTCTGCAATGAAGAAAATGGTACAAAGATATGTATGCGTTTTTTAGTACTGATTGAGGCAGAGTTATAGTATATTTGCAAAACAGTGCTAAAATTATGAATTATTATGAGATGTGAATTATTTTAAGATTAACATGGTTGTGTATGAGTTGGGTAGGAAACTAAAGAAGAAGGCCGGGTAGAATTTTTTAAAGAAGATGGAATAAGGCAGGTGGGCCTTGGGCTTTTATTATAAATAAGTAAATTTATTCTATAGCAATATTGCAACTTTAACCTTGTGAAAAGAAAAAGAAAAAGAAAAAGTTATAATAGTTGGACCATTGAAATCTTAAACTTGAGTCAGGTGAGTGCGTTTCATGGTTTGATTTTTAAAATATTTGTTTAAATCTTCTCATTCATCCGTACTATTAGAGGCCTATACGAAATATGGAATCAAATACGTATGCCCATTTAATTCAAATCATCATTTTCCACAGCCCACATTGAAGTACGATTAAGTGAAATACTGTCGAATGAGATTCCAGTCTCCATCTTAATCATTAATCTGGTCCGGCCAATATCCCACCGCACGCTTGAAATCTTAAATTATTTTCTATGACAAATTCATCAGGAACTAAATTTATTTCTATGACAAGTGGGAACGACACTTACATGGAAATATAACTGGTAACCTTCAGTACCATTGCTGAAACTTACCGTTTAATTTAGAACTCCATAAAAAAGATATTAATAATCCCTCAAGTTCTTAACTGATTGCTCCTAAAGCGATTACAAATCTACGCTAGCAAAAATTTGGAAATACAAGTGTCCAAAGGTTGAATGCTATAACCAGTACCGGATTCACATCCTCTTTAAACAAATCATTCAAATAAACTTCTATAGCGATTTGATTTCGGATCACTACAATACGAACTTCAATGCTCATGCATTGTAGTTTCAACTAACTTATATCCTATAGAATACAACTAAAATTAAACAAGTTTATTCAAGAAATTAGAAGCTAAAAGACTTACATTGCATGCTAATATATACAGAAATCATAGAAGTAATCCTCCCAAAATTCCACCATCAGTACATTCTATAGGTGGTAACTTACATATAAAGATTAGACTAAAAAAAGGCGAAATTCAATGCATAGAGAAAGATCTTATAAAATCGCCTTGCAACTAATCTTCCCTTGATATAAATGCGTAAAAATCAATCGTGAGAGCAAAGAAGCATGAAAACGCATCTTCTTATAATGTAAAGCCTAGCCTTTTGCTCCTTGAAAGCCCTGCTGAATGAAACCATCCTCTTCTTTTGCTTCTCGCCCCCATTGTTGAATCTCATTTTCATATAATTGCTTAAAAGCTGCTTTTTGGCAAATGATGATGCTTGTGAAGATACTAGTGGATGGTATTGAAAGGTTAGTAATGAATGAGGAAGTGAAGAGGAGTTGGTTTGCAATTTATACAAAGTTTTTGAGAGTTAAAAAAAAATCTGGAGGATACAGGTGGGAGTTCTCAAACGTCACGCTTGCTCCCCACGTGTGTGTTCCTTTTGAAGTTTGAGTTAACTGGAGTTAAGCGCACGAAATTATATGACTAGTTTGTCTATCATTGAATAAAGTGGTTTGCAAAATACACTCTTGAAGACAGCTTTACAGTATTGTACATGTATATTATCTGTTGCCAAGAGGCAAGAGAATAAGAAGGTTTACATTGGATATATTAGCAGGTTTGTTGGTTTATTTAAAGAGGATATGTAAGAACTACGTTGCCTTCTGTTTTACTGTAAGGTCATATTTATTAGTAAACTGATGAAATACCATTTTAATATTGAAGAATTGTAGTTCCAAGACTGAAAAAGAGCCCGCAGGAGAGAGATTATATGTTTTTTTTTTTTTTTTTTTTGAAACTGGGTACTTATATTTACAAAGTAGGCAGCGCACAAGTCTGCAAGAATAATCGTGGCGCACAGTTTAATATGCCAGAGGCAGGGATCGAACTGCCGACCTTGTCGTCAACAGCCTGACGTTTTTACCACTACACCAAGGCCTCAGACGAGAGATTATATGTTTGTTTAAGGCTTTTGATAATATTCGCATTGAAATTGGGCTCGTGTTGGTTGTAGGGTTGATAAAATTTTGGAGGTAAGCTAGTAGTAAAAAATAAAAATAAAAACCTATCTTTGATGCAAGTGAATGGTTTTAACTTTTTACGTTCCATGCAGTATTACTAATTACTATGTGCTTGTGCTAAAATTGACTAAACAAGAACAGAGGATTGGTATGGTCTTGGATCCTACTACTAGTTTTTAGAAGGTGCGATCTCTGATCGTTAAATATGCGAAGTTCTTATTTTAATTCAGATCACAAATCATAGTCAGGTATGCTAAAAAAGAAGAAGTAAATACAGAAAAAGAAAAATGTGACACAATTTATAGTTGTTCGATAATTTCTGGTCTACGTTCACTTTGTTTCATTTACTACGATTGTTTGATTTACAATTATGACAATATTTGCTTGATCTCACTTGATTGGCTACAACAATTGTGGGTTGCAAGATTTTTAACAGGCAAAGCTCTGATATCGTAAATCTTGAAGTTGAGCCACCACAACTCAATGTTGGATGATAGATTTGATGATTGAAGATGATTGCATAAGGTCTAGGTGATTACTAGATGTCCAAAAGTGCTCCAACATATCTTTTCAGCTAGGAAAGTTCGATGGTCTAATGCTCCCAATTTGTCCTCCATTGTTGTCCCACCCTTGGGCATGGGAGTAAAGACATATAGAGGTTAACTCGATAGCACCGCCAAAATAGATTATTTTCATATATAACTTGCTAAGTTTGGCATCGGTTGTTTAGTGGCTAAGATTTGATTTGATACGGCTAGGTTCAATAGCTTAACACCAAAAAATAATTATTGTTCCGTAGATGACTACGGAACATGATTTTTTGTTTGCTACTACACTACCGAACCAACATTCTTGATCGGTATTACACAGAACCAAGTACTTAAACTTGGTATTTTACTTCTTTTCTATTCATCACGTGTTATCTTTTGATTTTTTTAGCTTTTTATCCAAGCCATTCGACCAAGGCGTGTCTCCTAATTTTGAGTATATTTTCCAACTGGTCTTGGTCTGTTTTGAGACGGTGCCACATTTTGTCTTAACATTTTGCCTCCAAAGTATGTTGTGCGGATATAAATGTGCTTTTCTTGAGATCCAACTACAGTAGGGGAATCATGCATTCGAGGAAAAATTCCAACATTCTCAAGTGCGGTAATTCGCCTAGCCTCTAAATTAGGAGGTCTATCTAATCCGTAGAGTCGGGAACATTCGTCCTTACCCAATCATTAATCTTTTATCCCATTTTCATGGGTGACATATTCAAGTAAGGCTTTATTATTACCTACGGTATTCTTATCATATACCAATCGAATTCATAAAAGTAAGTCATACCTTTGCTTTACGGTCCCCATGTTCTATGAGGGCACTCGGTCTCTAGAGTATCGCACTTCATGTTCAGATGAAGTTGATCCAGTCCCTAGGGCTTTTTGATAGACTCATACTCCACTGTCTCTAGCGGAGTTAGCATCTGTCTTTGGGACCAGTTAAAATTACACTCCATTATCTTTGGAGGAGTTATGCCTAATTTTTGAAGCTAAATAGCTTGATACCGCATTGTCTTCGGTGAAGCTATAACTTATCTCTTAGGTTTAAGCAACAATATACTCCATGGTCTTTGATGAAGGTGAACATCCCTGAGGCTTGGATATTTATACTCCACTATCTCTAGCAAAGTTGAATTGGTTTATACTCCGATATCTCTTTCAGAGTTGTTTGAGTTTACTCTCTATTGTCTCTAGTAAAGTTATTTAGTTTATGCCCCACTATCTCTTGTAGAGTCATTTAAGTTTATACTCCATTATCTCTTGTAGAGTTATTTTTTGGTATATTTTACGTCTCTAGTAGAGTAGTTTTGTATTTATACTCTGCTACCTTCGACAAAGTTAGGGGATAACTGATAGGTCATTTCAAGCATTTGGCAACGAAAGGGATTCACAACTCTTAGGCCCGACGACATCTGACAAGTCCAATCATTTGCTCGTCAATAAAAGGACTCGTCTTTAAGGCCGAGAGGTTTGATGAACCTATCTAGTCACTCGTCAAATGGAAGCCCTTTCATTCTTTGTAACTTGCATGCACATTTATCTCTTGATGCCTAGCGGGGGAAGGATATGCTCTTACGTCCATAGAGGATCCAACATTATTCCCCAAGCTTGACTTGTACCCTTCCTTTGCAAGGATTCAGTTCCATCGACGACCCGCGGATTAGGGTTCACAGCACTTTCACTGGAGTTACCTGAGTAAAATCAAGCCTAATATTCATACATTAATTACGTAATGTTGTACTACTAAGTAGAACATAGTACCATCAGTTCATGTAGTACCGAACATAGTTCAGTTGATTCATAAATCAATCACAAAACACAGGTCTATCAATTTACGAATATAAAATTCATAACTAAGAAGTTCAAATAAAGTTCATAAAGTGCAGAAATAAAATCAAATCTAAAGGTTCAAGTCAAAATATGCCTTGGGTTTCAGCACAGAGAATGCCTACGAGATTTGTCTTTGGATCTCATACACATGCAGGGGTATTGAGGTACACTCTCAAACTTTATTTTAACAGGAAATAAACAAAGCAAAGTCTAGAAATAGTCCCGTACTACCTTCAAGGGTTAACTAAGCACTTGGATGTTCCACCTAAGCTGCTGGTAGTGATCATCAACTAATTTGTTGGCTGTTGAAATCGTCGCCTAATTAAAGCTTAACCACTGTCCGGTGGGCTTCTAATGTACTGAAACAACATTTTTTCTCAAATGTGCTTCTCGTTGGTATCTTTAGGATGTCGGCATTCATTAGTATCATGACCATAGATCTCATGGAAGATGCAATATCTATCAGTTCTCACTTTGTTGCGATTTATTCTCTTGTCCTCTATTTATTATAATCCAAGGTTACCCTAGTAGCAAGATAAATTTTTTCTGAAGTCTTCGTAAGCTCTAAAGGAAGAAACTTTCCATGTCCTCCTCTATAGTGTTTCTTTTCTCCAACCTTATCATCGTCCTTTCGCTTTCCTTTTATCTGAGGTTTTTCATCTCTAGCCTAGTTCACATACATCTGTCCTAATTTGATATTAGAATCCTCAAAGTGTTGCATGGACAATTCGTTCACTCAGTTGACGTATAATGGCTACTACAATTTGAATCGTGCAGCATAGCTCCATAAGGTTTCTCCATCGTTTTACTTGATATCTTCAAAGCACGTCTCATTTTTAGGCTGAGCGACGTAAACCCTAAATAAATTCATGAACTTTTTCATTAAAATAACCCAATTACCAATGGATCTATTCTCCAAATGACTAAACCACATAGTCCCTATGTCTGACTAGAATAAAGGGAAGCAATGGCACATTACTTTCTCTATAGCTCCAGCCGCCTTCCTTTATTGAATGCAGCCTCTCAAATATGCTGTAGTGTTGGTTTTTCTATCATATGGTTCCATGAAATGCATTTTAAATTCTAGGGTTGCTTGCAAATTCTAATGTTTTGGTGTGAACGGATTCTGGTTAATCTTGTCAATGTTTGGTCTCCTTCTCTACTTATCCAAAACTCACGTATTAGCTTAGCGGCTCACTCTTCCGTTACTAGAATGTTTCCTCGGGTTGCTTGGTGGGCCACAACATGCCCCCTACACAATGGATCAACCTATATGGATTTGTTAGTCTAAATTCAGGTGATCGCATGTTAGTAGCTAGGATATAGTTCCAACATCAACATTGACTTATGATGAGACATCCACCATTGGTCCGACATGGGATACACTATTTGGTCCGACACTGCTCGATTCGGTACCGAGCCTGTTTGGTTTGAGCCCTAGCCAGTCCCGTTGAGTGGAAGTCTGCATCTCCATGGCTTCTTCCTACTTAACCAGCTCCCTTGCATCTGTTCTTGATGGATTGCCAACAGAGTTTGTGCCTTGGTCTCTCTGAACCTGCATTGGTGTTGCTCGCACAATGCTTTAAAGGAATGCGTCCATTATCTCCTATTGCTTAGAAAAGAGGGAAGCATCCATATTTTCCATCATTGTTTATACCTCCTCCCTAGTAAGATAGTTTACCATTTAACTTGGATTAAATATTACTTCCAGACTTCCCTATAGGTAGGATGAGTTTCATCCCACACCATTCACTTTTATTCTAGCCTTCTATTTGGTGGCTTCATAATATGAACTGAGTTCTTGATGAAAGCACCAAAATGTTTGCCTCAAAAATTCCAAACACCCAAAAACAGATATCTGGTAGAGCTTAGGATCTTGAGTGTGATCTAATTCCATTTTTTAGGAGGTAGGGTCTTTGGTTGTTAAATATTTTAGTTCTTGCTCTAATTCAGATCACAAATCATAAGTGGATATGTTAGAAAGCAAGAAGTAAATGCAAAAAAATTAAAGACACACGGAGCTTTTATGGTGGCTCGGGAATCTAAGGCTTACATTCATTTTATCACTTTTATTATGATTATTTGACGTACAATTATTACAACGCTTACCTGATAAATTGTGCTAGATTTAGTGTTAGCAAATCTATGATGTCATAGATTTTGAGTTGACCCGTCACAACTCGGTGTTGGATGATGGATTGGATGATTGAAAGTGATTAGATAAGGTCTAGATGATTCCTTAATTTCCAAAAGTGCTCCAATGGACTAGAACAGTTCGATAGTCTAGTGCTCCCAACTTGTCCGCTATTGTTGTTTCAACCTTGAGGTATTTATTGGAGTGGAGATATATAGTGGCTACATAGCTAGTCCCGCCAAAATAGGTTGTTTCCATATGTAACTTGCTCGGTTTGAAGTTGGTCGTTGGTGGGTAAAACTTGGTTCAGAATAGAAAAGCCTCGGTTAGGTATGACTAGATTCCATAGCTTGACTACCAAACACGAATTACTGTTTGATAGATGACCATTGAATAAGATTTTCTATTTGGTAGTACACTACCGAACCAACATTCTTGCTCAGTATTATACCAAACCATGTAGTTATACTTCACATTGTACTTCTTTTCTTTTTTATTCTTCTCATGTTATATTTCAATCGCCTTACCTCTTCGTCCCTGCCTTTTGATCAAGGTGCATCTCTTAACTATGAGCATATTTTCCAACTAGATTGATTTCATTCTGAGACCGTGTCGAATTTTTCCCTAACGCTGTCAGATTAAGATAAATTAAAGGGACTTCTTATCAAATGCTCTTCAAAGGTTTCGTCTTCTTCCAAAAATAACCATCACAAATCATCCTCGAATTGGTTTGAAAAAATAATTTTTTTAATAAAAAGAGCGATCTTCGAATAATTCCATAAATTGTCCGAACTTATTTCCGACTCGGAATTTTGTCCCTTGTTATAACCTAAGATCATTATTTAAGCCTTTTAGCTGTCGTAAATCCAACTTCACTTTATAAGCCACAGAAAGATTCAAATCCCTAATGATATGGTTGATATTTTGTATCTAGTTTTGTAACATCCAATTTATGTAATCTTGACTCATCTTAGTGAAATTTTCCCTCACTTTCTAAGCATCTATCAGTACACAGAATTTTCTAAGAACCATTGGACCATAGCTCTAATTATAGGAGCAGTGTAGCTCCCCCACCGCTATAACTTACTATGCTAGAGTATTATTAAGTAGTACTGTTAGATAATACAAAGAATGAGGCAATATGGGTACATAAGTGGATATTTCTGTTGGCTAACACGGATATGTATTTAGACACTTATACGTACACAGTACTGGTACGAAGTAATAAACACACGTGCCTATAGGATAGAACAATGCACAATATACAGTAAATAACCAAGAGTACAGAGTCAGAATCGCAGGAATGAAATATAATACATAACATATAAGATTTTGTGATACAAAACATCTCAAATGTCAACTATCTCAATGTAACACAATGTGTTTAAGATATATACATCGCAATGACAGGCACACAATTGAACTACATACAAATAATATACAACATCCTAAGTATCATTTCTTCACTATGCCCACAAAACATAAGTTGGCCTATTGTCCCTGTACCTGAAATGTCTGGGACTGACCTAAGTATTACGTAAATAACATACGGGTCAGACTATGTCTAAATCAAGGGTTAATATATATATATACACACACAATTCAATAAATGCATGGTACAATAATATAATAACATCCATAGCATCAATAAATATATGGTAATGAATGCATGCTATATGATTAAAAATATCATAGTCGATCACAAATGCATCACATAACATCAAGTATTACAAAACCACGCTTAAAGATGTCATTACTCATATACAATCGCATCAAATTTGAAATCACATAATTTACATCAAATGGGTGAATCATTCATATCGAGAATCTATCATTAATGTCTTGAAATCATCTACTAATCAGTTATCACCAAGTATATCAGGCAAGCACATAGCGAGACCTATATATATATATCTCAATCTCAATAAATAAAACATCATCGTCAATATACACACACACACACAGTCTGCCTGTCAAAATAATAATATAAGAATCCATTGTTCTTTGGATATCTATCATGGGTATAATCTCATCTCCTCACATGAACATCACAAAATATACCGTGATGGATAAATGACTGTACGTAAGACATGAAGTTCCAAGTAGAGTCATATCTCATAAGAAAATAAGTAGTTTATGTCAATCTACCAGAACCAGATAGGAGATTGACATCACATTTGCTTGCTCCAGGAGAGACACATGTGTCCATTTGACATGACCACTACAATCATCGGTTACCTCACCTGGGTATTGTGACAAGATCTACATTTACGCTCAACTTTGCTAGGACTTTACTTGGTCACAATCTGATACATTGCCTCTATAGGTAACTGACTGCTAGCCTAGGTGACACAAGGGCGAATGCACACAGCGAAGGCACACAACAATATGTATAAGAGTGTCACGACTCTATGACGCAACCCCATGATCAGGCCATCGGGGTGGATACTGGCCAACTCGGTTCGCTCTAAAACATAAGGATGCTAGACAATGATAGTTAGACACATAGTACCTATACTCGATAGCAAACATATAGCTCCACAAAAATGCCGACACGCGGCTATATATATTGCCAACACACGGCTTGTCTCAATTGCCGACACACGGCTCGATACGATTGTCGACACACTACTATATATCCGACTCACTGCAGTGAGTTCCATAACAAATCCCCATCACGTGAGTGTCTTTAACATACAATGAATAACCAAATGAATATCATAACAACATCCATTACCACTTCTTGATAATTAATCATTTATTCACTGCTTATAAACTACACCCAATTTCTACAATATTCTATATAATGAGTTCAATGAATAATATGAGAAATATCACCGAAATTCCCCATCTCAAACGGTATCATAACTTCGTTCATTTAGATTTCTCATCAAACAGAATTAAATATGACAAAATCATATAAAAGATATCATCACGTATCATGCCAAATCACCAAACAAATCTATATCAATGGTGAATCGCTCATAACAACGAACCAGTATAATGAAGATGAGAAATCAAAAATGCTTTATAAAATCTCATCAATCTAACACACGCACGCATGTGTGAGCCCACGAACTAGCAGGCACGCACGCACACAGATATATATATATATATATATATATATATATATATATAGAAAATGTTCTTATGTAGTTTCCTTAAATATATATATATATATTGCTTCAAAACACTTAAAACTTAATTATTAATAATTACTTAGTTTCCAATATTATACGTATGCAAATTTTTAATAAGTGCTTTAATACCAAAAATATATTTACTTTTGATAAGTTAATAAATTCTAATTATCATAAATTAAATTTTCAAATTTTAGAATAAAACAATACTTCATAAACTTACACATATAAATTATATAAGCCATCATATAGTGAATCTTTCACAACGTTCAACCTATTAAGAACATAGATGAAGAACATGAGAAATCCACATTAACCACTTTAAAATTTAAAATATTTTTTTAATTTCAGGCTATTATACATTTACATTTACATATAAATATAAAATATACTACTTTATATAATTTATTACTCATGAAGTTTACTTTGGAATACTTAGAATGTTAATTGAATTAGTTTTCTTATTTTCAAAAAATATATTTAATCTTAAACAATTTTCTATTCAAATATTTAAATTTTATTTTAATCAATTAATTTCTATGAAAATAAATGATATATTGCTTTGTAAAATCACATATTAACTTGGTATAATACTTTTAATTTATTTACTTTTAATAATTTTTGATTACATCTTGTATATTTATACTTATATAACTTTATTTATATTTTATCATTTTTTATGCAGCTTAGGTCACCAATCGACCCACCAGTCGACGGTCAACCCACTGGTGTCGCAAACCTAGTGCTAAAATTAGCTCCTCCAATCATTCTCCGACCACTTTTACCACTTCATTCACTAGCAAATCATGGCTTTCAATATTTTACACAACACATCTTTTCAATTCAAGCAAACACATATAGAATTATATAGTTGACATAGATTCATGAGTGTAAACACTCATCCGAAGCCTGCTCCTTGGTTCATCATCTCTATCGCACGTTTCAGCATCTCAATCCAAGGTTAAACCTCTCTTCTCTTCATTGCTAGAAGTGTCTATATGTGTCGAGATGGATATACTTGAGTTTTATGATTTATAATAATTTATTTAATTTGTTTCCGAATTTAGAAGGCAATAGAATGAAGAGAAGAATCCTCAAAATCCTTGAATTAGTGAACGTACTTATAAAATATAGAGAGAAATCTTGAAACGGAAGAGTCTGGATAGAGAAGTTTGGGCTTAATAACTTGAAATTGAGTTTGTGAACTTGGGCTTGGAAATGTTTTGCTAAACACTCATTTTCTTTCACCTTTTCTTTTCTTTTCCACTTAATTTCATTTATCAAAAAATTCAAAATTTATTTTAATATATATATGTGTGCGTGTGTGTTTATAACATCATTTTCCATTAATACTAAACTTTTAAAAAAATTATTCTTTCAAGTTTAATATATTCAAAAATCATTTAAAAATTCAAAATTTAATTTTTACTTCAAAATATTTAAATTCATTATTTATTAATAATTATAATCCCCAAAAGCATTTTCAATTATAATTAATTTATTATAAAATTTCCAATATTCAAATTATTCATTTTTAATTCCAAAAGGTTATTTTAATTAATTAAATCTCTTTCGTTAAGGTTGATTTATTACCTAATATTGGGTTGTTGCAAGTAGGATTCAGAGCTCCTACATCGGGATCTACATTCAATACATCCTTATCTCCTTGGACATTAATCCATGTATAAAGTGTTCCTCTACCAACATTTTCTCTAGCATTAATTGTGTGCTTATAGTCTCATTCTTTCTCTCAGTGTACACGTGTCCTCATAAAAAGAGAGAAAGGAAAAGTGATAACAATAATAGATGGATAAATAAACTCCAGCTATATTCATCTATCAAAATAACAAGTATGTTATATAATCATGTATAACTATTTCCTTTGGTATTCATTTCATTTATTTAGATTCTACCTAGACTCTACTACTCTAGTTCCATTTTACTTAAGTATTATCTAGCATAAGCTTTGATACCAAGTTGTAAAATCGATCATTTAGAAACTTAAAGATGAACGTCAGTGATGATTCAACCATTATTGGAATTATTTCAAAGTGCAAAATACGATCTATTTTTTTACCATAACTAAGTGAATGGAGAAATTAAAGCGGATTTCATTTCATAAGAACTTTTACATACATCCCATCATTCCCACACAAAGGTAAACATAATATGTACATACCAGTAGTTGGATGAGTGGCATGTGAAGATGCCCTTATGTCTACAGTGTATCCTATTCATTTATAATTGCAGACTATACAAAATAGCAAGAATAAAATATCTTCTAAATAACTAAGTATGCCTCATACATCCGTACTAGAACCTATTCATCTCCTAAACAAGACCCACCATCCTCTAATAAACATAGCTGGCTCAAATGAGTATCCATGGGTTCATGAAGAAGACATAAACAAACAAACATATAAGATATAAATTCTAGTGCAAATAGTATTATCCCCATGAAACACAACAATAATTAGCGAAGCCATTCCATCGAACGAATTTATTTTTCATTGGTTACTAAAACATCACAAGTAATGTATAATTTTGTTATAAAGTTTTTCTCACACATCTAGCATCATTTAAGTCCATCTAATATGTGTACTTTAACAACCAATTTATTTTATAGGTATAAGGTTGCCACTAGGCTCAAATTTCAAGTCTTATTACCACTTGAGTCATTCTCAATTAATGTCCATGGGCTCCAAACCTTAATATATGCCGATTCACATTAATTACCCATTTAAAGTATATTTTGCTTCATAGGCCTTATTCATTCGCTCATCATTCTTATTCAACTTATAGCTTGTCCTAAGGCCTTATTTCCTCATTTCGTCTCACACGTACAAAGTTTGAGAGTGGCCACAGGTGGGTGAATGCTTACAACGGTTGCCTGCATCCAAGTGGGAATCCTCAACCAATTATCTTCTGCTTAACTTTACCTTTTACCCTTATTGCATAATTTCTCTTTATAGTTTCAGTTTTACTCTTATTAACCAGCTCCTCATGATCCCTAAGATGCAATTCTTCTCGATCGAGATTCATGCCTAATCGTACCTACAAAGTAATAACTATTACTAATTTTCTCTTGTCTATTTGATGACAAATTATATTCAGGTGAGTATTTCATATAGTCTTGGGTACACAACGTAATTCATTACAATGTAATCATCTCCATATAAAAATCAAGCATTGGAAACCTTTCGTTTAGGCATTTCCTTCACCACCTTATTTACCTCCCAAATAAATTATCCATAGAAGGTAATTCACACCTAAAGGTTTAGTGATTCATTATCCAGTTTCTCTAGGGTTTTATAATCATCTGTTCATAAGACTTGGCTATTCTTATTACAAATTAATAGTCACCACATTTTATATATAGATCATTTTCCTTCTTACATTCCTTTGTCACATCATTAATTAACGATCCATAGCCACCGCTATTTATCAAGCCATTGCCACTTGATATGACTGCAAATATCATAGGGTATACATCGCAAATTATTGGTTATTGCATATTACTTGCACATTCTATATTGGTTGCATTTTATAACTATCACGCCTGAAATATACCACATTTTATTATCATCACATACATTAGCAATCGTCTACCATATCTATCAATGTTATATTTGTACCAAACTATAGTTACTACACTATAGTTATTGCATACTATATCATTACATAATATAGTTATCGCATGTTGTTTTGTCACATGTTATAACCATCACATCCCGTAGCTACTACATATAATATAGCTATCCTATCTTTTGGGTATGTATGCTGCCGCGAGTCATTCCTACCTAAGATACCACGTGTTATCACTACACTATTGTCGCATGTTATGATTTCATGGGTTTCTGCATGTAATTATACTAAGTTGTCGCATATTATTATTTATTGGTTGTTGAAAGTTATCCCGATCGCACATTTTGGCAATGGAAAGTTATAGTTATTGGTGGTTAAAGTTATCGCATGTTATAATCACGGCATGTTATAACAATGGAAGTTCTACAGTCAAACCCATATGACTATAGCTTAGTCATTTTTCACCTACTTTATGCACTTGTCTCATTTCTATTAGTTCATTTAATTCACTTTTTCAGTTTTAGCACTGTATTGTTATGAAGTTTGGGAGAACTTTTCTCCACTTAGTTAAGCAATTAGTTAATCAACTGGTTAATTAGCATCATCATTCTTTCTGTCATGGAGATTAAAAAAATCATGAACAATATTAAAAGATTACATTTTTGTCATAAAATTCAGAAATCATCTTCCTATATAAATATCATTTTTTGAACGAGAAAAAAGCATTTTAAAAATTCATATGCTATTAAAATATTCATTTTCTATAATTGAAAATTTAAAGTATATATAAAATAATGGAAATTTTTTAAAATTGAAAGCCAGCCTCTCAAAATAGGATTACGACATCATATCAGAATTTGATGAAGTCTAGAGATCATTTTCCTAGTCAATAAAAGAGAAACCTTGTTTACTTTAACGATTTATAACATCTACGAACTTCATCTTTATCATTAAGCAATTATACTTAATGTACATTTTTAAAATGGTTTTAGATAATAAAATTCGAATTCATACAAGGATGAATGCAAAAATAAGTGCTATCTTAGCCTCTTTAGTTTGACTTTTATTCTTCTTCCATTTGAGTGAAAACTGTCTAATTGTAAAATAGTTTGATCCTACTCCCTCTCTTTATTTGGCTGTTATTAAATCCATTCTTTTTTTATTAATTATGAATTTGAGAAGGAAGTTTTTGTATAAAGATTTTCTTCATGGGTTAATTTATGGGTCATATTATCTGTTATTTCTTTATAATAAGAGTGATATTAAATTTAAGCAGAGCATTTATTTTTACGTCTTGGGTGATCGAACACAAGATCTCTTGAACCATAATTTAGGGATATTACCAGTTGAGCTTCGGTCCTTGAAGGGACATGTTACTGTTGAACTAGATTACACCACTTTTTTTGTGCATATTCTCTCTTTCAATTTAATCATTCACCTTTAATTGATCATAAAACAAATTTTATTATTAAAAGCTTTTTTCATTCATCTCTCTTGGATTCAATCAATTCATTTAAGTGTCGTACACTTAATTAGTTAAAGACTTCCTAGAGTAACCCTTCATATTAACTCAATTAATTATTATAAAATAAATTTATTTATGTTTTTTATTCTCATGCAATGTATCTCAAAGTATGAGGGGTTACAGTTATGTGGAAGGATATATGGGAATAAAAAATCCAACGGTTGAAAACGTTAGATACTCGCTCCACAAATGCATCACTAGAATCATTATTCTTTATCGCAAAAAATGAAGATCCATATACATCCCTATTTTTCTTTAAATGTGGACAATTTCTTCTCGAGTGATATGGTTTCTTACGACGATGGTACTTCCCATCTTTATGCTTACTTTGCCAAACCAACTCTGGTCATCCTAGAATTGGAATGCCCACTAAAATTATTTTACTTCTTCTCATTTCTACCTCTCTTAGCAAATAAGCCTTGACTAATACTACTTCCTACATTACTACACCGAACTTCTTCAGATGATCACACAAATTCTCATTGAGAAGAATAGTATTCACATCATCCAATGCAAGGGTATCTTTACCATAAATAAGACTAGTGGAAAATTCACTATATTTCACCAGTAGCAAAAACGATAGAATCAATTCTTTATGTTCCTTGTCAATTTTCAAATTAGTATATGTCGTCTTATCATCAAATGCATTCAAATGTGCTTTAATTGAAGTACCCTCTTTCACCTTATATAAAAAAGTATTTTTAACAAATCAAACTGCTGATTAGAGACTTCTTCATGTTGAGCTTCTCCAACTTCTTCCAAATACTTCTAACCATAGTCTCGCTACTAATTTCAGAAATGACACTTTCTCATAATAAGTTGGGAAGTGGTAAAGGTCTAACCTTTCATCTCTTCGTTATCAATAGTTAAAATATAACAAATAAATAATTAAGTTTAAATACCACACGAAGAGGGATTTTAGTAATGCTTTAAGGGGATTCACAAAGAGATTGAAAATGGAGGCTAATACAAAGTGGAAAAAATGAACTAGTTTCTAAATGATAAAACCTTAGGCGAACTGATGTATATGTAGTCTCCAGTTAATACCAAACCTTAGAGTAGCTTTACATAGATTTAAAGAGTCTATATTTAATGTCCGATTGCCAAAAGGCAATAATGCCCTGTTAAAATATTTAAAATTAGGTCTAATTTCCCCAATCTTGCCCATGCTAATTGACTGACTTGAGAATGCTAGTTGATTTGCATGCTTCCATGTCGACTAAAACTGAAAATCCAATCGACTAAGATACCCCGAAAGCAAACTATATTGTTTCTTTCTCCAAACTGTATTTTTTATTCTTTCGCCAACTCTAGCAAGTCGACTACTCTATTTTTTTTCCATAAACTCATGAATCACCTCAGAGCTTCATATTTTTAATCCATGGATCCAAAAGTTAAAACTTCTTCCATGTTACACTTACAGAATTATTTTTTTAACATAGTCATTTTGTATCACATATTTCAACAATAATTTCCTTTAAACTCATGCACTACTCAGTGCATGTTTTAATTTTATTTTAGCATAGGATAGCCACTCTTATAACCCTCGAAAGAACTTATAGACTTGAGTGGGGTTCTTCTCATGGTCATGCCCTCCATAGTATGAAAGTCAACTGTAAAAATGGTTTGTGAACATATTCTCTTTCAACAAGCAATGAAAGAAGTGGTAGTCAAATGGTAAACAAACGGACATTTAGCAAGACAAATGTCTTTTTCACTACTAAATTTATTTCCACTTGTTGAGAATGAAGGGATCCTATCAAGTTTCAATCTTTAGTTTGTGTATCTTATTTCTAATTTGACTCTTTCATAAAAGGAGTGAGATTTGATCTACTATTTGACGAGGAAGCTTCTATTTACTCATTTCTGGTTTCGCTAGTCTAAGTAGATGTGACAATATTTTTTCTAAAATTATTGTTTTGGATGTTCATTTGAAATATCCATATATTAATGCAACTATGAATTTCGTTACTCTGTTTAAAAACTCCTATAATTAACAAAAATCATACGATAATAGACAAAATTAAAATTATAAAACGCATGAAAATTTTAAAGTTTAAAATTTGAAACACTCTAGTTCGATCCTTCAATGATTCATTTTCGTTCGAAAGGAAGTTATAAACATCATCCCAATTTGCTCTTTCATTCGATAATCCTACCTCGTGAGACTTCTACATTTATAATCAGGTTTATTTCTTATATTTAGCAAGGTACGTAAATCTTTTTCCCAAGCATTTATGTATTTCATTTTTTTTCATGTTAGTGAATTACTTTACATCCAATTTAGCAAACATTGGTGACAAGTGAGAACTTCTATGTAAATGGAAATTTTCTGTTGTTTGTCGATATGAATTGTTTTAGATGCTTATATCATTTTTGAATAACGAGGATGTAAATATCACTGGTATATATTTTAATGACGACAACCATATAAACATTATAACTAACGACTTTTCAAGTTGTGTAGACTATAGTTTAAAAAATATATGTATAATACTCGGAAGTATTGTAGGGACACAGAAGATTCAAGGAGACTAAAAGGACTAAATAGGAATCAAGGAGATAAAAAGGAATTAAGTAGATCTAGGAAACCAAGAGGAATTAAGGAGATCAAGGAAACGAAGATAAGAGCAATGTTAGGATGATTCAAGGAACAAAGATGGGAAGAGTACAACATTAAGTTAGTCAAAACCGTGTATAAAAAGTCTTAGAAATATTTGTTAAAGACGCAGTAGCATATCTTAGAAATCTCTTTTTCAAAGATCTTTAATTTCTTTCTGCAATTTTTTTATAGAAGTGCAATATTGATTTTAAATATTATAAAGTTCAAAACAATTTATGAAATGTTTTCAAAATCCACTAGCATACGTCGACATACCTTGAAAATATATGTCAACATAGTAGCCATTTATATATTTTTTTTCAAAATCAATAATGTGTTTTAAATATACTCTTTGAATATATGTCGACATACTAGTCATTGATGTAAACATTGAATTTAAATGAATAGACACATCTTTTAACCCCTTTACCAAAGCATGCTTCTATACATCTTCTGTACGAAGGTTTTGAAAATGAATTTTTGTAACAATTCTCACTCTTTTCTCTCACTCTTTGTTATCTACTATTTTATGTTCAAGTTCTCTTATTACTTTATGCATGTACTTTAAAAATTCATATTCTTTCACTTTCGTAATGAATTCGCAAACCATGAATTATTAGAGAGTTCTTTATCAGACTCTTTACCATTCTATCTTTGATTTTCATCCTATTCCTAAAATATTTCGATTGCAAACTGCTACTATAGGTCTATAGGATAATTTACTAAAGACTATGAGATTTTACAGTAGAAATATATGATTTCTTGTAGACGCACTTAATACTACTTGAATTGTAAAGGTGTATCCTTCCATCTATAGAAAGTTAGGATTGTATAGGTATGTCTTGCCACTTATGGAAAGACAAGAGGCTATGTGTATCGTGTCACTCGTGGAAAGTCAAGATAGTTATGAAATTGCCACCCAATTCAAAGCTAAGTTGTATAGATGTACTTTCTGCCCATATAATTGCAAGGTTTTGTTATGGCAGAAATTATGTATATGGTACAAGACTGGATGCGAGATTGAGAACCCGAACCAGTATTTAAATTCCTAGTGGCACTCTTTTTTACTTTATTTCTAATTATTCTGCATGTATGTTATTATCTACATACGATTATGGTTCTGAATTGATAAATTTAAAAATATAAATCAAAACATTATGAAGTTTAAATAAACTATTTGCTTCTTTAGTGTTATAATAGCCTAAAGATCCATTTCCCATTAGTATAAGGTTACCTCGAATAACCAACATTTGGTATCGAGCACATGATTTTCAAAACTCATCATCTGATTTTTGAAAACTTTAAATGACTAGTGACTCTAATGTTGATACTAGAAAGGGAACACCTAAAGTTTTGTTGAATAATAAAGATATAGTAGAAAATATATGGAAAACAAAGAAAAGAATCAGGTTTAAAGTTGTTCGGCAATCTCTGGTCTACGTCCACTATAATTGTTATTGATTATATATATATATATATATATATATATATATATATATTTGAGAGTCGCTAGCATAAGGGTTTTACCGATTTAAAGGCCTAGAACAACAAATAGTTTCTTTTTTAGTAGCTATAATGGCGGAGAGATAGAAGATGAAGATGATAATGAGGCAAAAAGTCCTTTTTCGATTGCTATAAGGTCTATATTCATAGGGAAATCGCCCCGTAGAGCGAAGGCCCATGAGTTACCAAGTAAAGCTCCAAATCTAAGAATGCAAAGGGAAGATAGGGATCCTCGAGCCATAAATATTGTTTGGTATCAACTAGAAGTGGTTGGTACCGATTTGAATTTTAAAGGAGGAACTCCTCATATTTTCCTCTTTTAATCTTCTATCCCTAATCCATTGTGTTTCGAGCGGTTTTCCCAAGAGGTCAAGTTGTTTTACGGGAGTTTCTGATATCAGTTGTACTTGTCTATTTTTCTTTATAGAATCCTTAAAGTTCATCTATCTCTTGAGAAATGCACCCCATGACGATCACACAAGCCATTACTCCACGTATAAGAGCTTTGGGGGCCCACATGGGGCAAATAAAGTGGTCGGTACCGAGTAGAATATGCCCGATACCGAGTGGTCTCCTTTGCCTCGGTGACATTACAACTTCTTGGGTCTATTCCAATTTTTTGCTCAAGTAGGCTCCCATGAAAACTTGCTTGTACAGAAAGCCAGATAACACTTACTCCCCAGAGCATGCTTTTATTGGAGTTTAACATGCTCTATAATGAGATAAGCATTAAGTATTATGGTTATATGCTAGTTACTCATTCGAGAGTTGCTTCGAAGCATTATTTCTATTTGGAGGACGTTCGTTCAACTGCTTTTAATAGTATAAATCCCATTCTCCATGCTAAGGACAAGATCCACCCTCCGAAGACCATTCCATGCCTTAGCAGGTATGCCCTACTTTTGCCCTATTTTCCCTCTAATTTTTGCCCAAAATTTATACTCGGCATCGAGTGGTTCTACTCGGTACCAACCACTTTTACTTATCACTGAGCGCTATAAGGACTAAGGAAAATTTCCCACTTTCTCACCTTGTGCACTCATGACCGAAAGATTCCATATCGAGCTCTCATGTTTTTTTTCCAAACCTAGTCCATACATAGAAAGCCGACGATCGCCAACCACATGAAATTGCCATCATCTCCAAAGCGCCGCCATCGACTTCAGAACATCAATTCTTATACCAAAGAATTTTCCACTAACCTCCTTTGCCTTCTAACCCAAATTTAGATCTCAGCTTAGTCTATGGTCGGCGAAGCTTCCACGTCGCGACGATCGACGTCGGAGACGGTGATTTGGAGGGTATTGATAGGGGTTGGCAGATGTTTGGCCTAAGTGTTCTTCGGGTTTTACTCAAGTCCAAACTAGGATAATCCTGAGTTCAACCTAGGACATGCTCGGATTATTCCAAAAAGATGTCCGGCTTCTCCGATTTGTAGCCCTTAAATTCCTGAGTGCTTTGACTATCAAAACACAGCCAATTGCATACCATTGTTCGAATACCAGTTGAACGGTTCTTTTCCAAAACGATGATATCGGATGGGTTCCCAAATTCGAATGATTCCATCGCTTGGCATTTCCGATTCCCGCACTGTCTATATTTCTAAAAAGACAAGATTTTGCGTTACTCGGGATAACAGTTCTGGTATCGATTATCCGACGATAACAGTAAGGTCTGATGCACACTTCGCTCATGTAGCATGGCTCATTTTTCTAGCATGAGAAGACTATCTGCATAAGATGGTTCGTTCATCCTGTACAGTACAAAGGACTCACGCTACATAGATTAACACTCTCACTTTCCCCGGCCAGCGTTCAAAATCCGTTTGGTCAACACACGTCGACATCTATTGGAATCTAGATGTCTGTCACACGAGTTTAATATTTAAAATAAAACATACATAAACATGTTGAAAGCCAAGTTTTCCTATCCAGAATGACTCGTCAGTCCCCCGATTTTCAGACCGCTATTGGAGCATCCATTCCTTCCAAAGCCGGGTCTACCACGACTCAGACTTCTACCTTCACACCTTTTGTGCCGAGGTGTTAAATGATTGTAGATCTCTAGAGAATGTTCGTATCAACGGAGCCATCAAGAGCGGCCCCCCTCTCTGAATGAATACATTGGCTTACAAGCTCTGATGATCCACCTGAACAAGTGCTAATAATCCTAACTGTCAAGATGCTCCAGAATAAGTGTAGATAGCACGAAATTCCCAAAGGCGGCGTGCTTCTCCCAACTCAAATCCAATAAACACACAATCCTGTGATGGGCCATACATCATTCAATAAATATATATGCTTGGGCTGCGCCTCCCCACCACATCCCAATGGATATGGTCTCCGGAGCTCTTTGTACGTGCTATTCATGAACTACTTCCCACGGCCTCCCGCTTTCAACGAGCTAACTTATATCCTGAGCTTCAAGCAAAGGTGCAACTCGTCGTCCTATATGATATCAGGGCCTGATGTAGATGCAAGTGTCACCAAAAAACTACATAACAAGCGCTCGTACTTCAAGAATGAATATTTCTTCATTCAGTGCCTGTACGGCTTTAACTGACTATAGCTTTCTAGTAGTAAGTATCTCTTCGTCTCTTCCTTCATATACTTGGATTTACAATATCCAAGCATTAAACTCTTAGTCCAACTCATTCGTAGATATTCTTTCCTAAGACTCTAGTGAAGAGCATGTAGTAACTCTAGACAAACTGAAAGGAGTTAACTTCCTTCGCCATACCACCGCACACCTTCTAACCAATGAAAACCTTCATTGGTGCGGTCTACTACCTGATGATTGCTTTGATGTTCCTACGACAACTACACCTAGTTGTTCCAGAATGCAAACAAAATCTTCAGACATTGCTTGTAGTTCCACGAAAATCTTCGAGGGGAAGCTTAATGTCCGTTGAATACCACACATGTCGATGAGCCTTTTGATAGGGTAGCGGAAGTACCTACCACCGGTGATATTCAAAAGAAGGAGATAGAGGAGCCAAAATGTAAATGATTCCTAAAGAAATTAAAGACGAGGGAAGAGGAGAAGGGAAAGAAGATATGATGGAGGATGAAGGAAAAGAAGAAGAAAACGCAAAGGAAGGCGACAGAGACTATGGCGTCAGACCGAAGGAAGATGAATCATTCTGTGACACGTCTCCCATAGGCACTGAGCTTCCTGCCACGCCTTGCCCCAAGGGTATAATCATTAACTCTCCTAAGAAATCTGTAGAACCAAGCATGTCACCACCAGCCAAAGCAAACCCTCTTGCAAATTATTTTGATGATTTCTTCGCTCCATTAAGTGAATTTGATATTTTGATTGCTAATCTTTTTAAGGATGGATCATCGGGTTTTAGCTTCCCATCTAGGGGTATCCATGCTGAAGGTGGCGAGACTCCATCTTTACTTTCTTTCGAACATGGTCCATAGAGTTCTTAGGGCATCATAAGCTCTCTACACTACTCTAAGATTATGAACATGCATCTTTGATCTATATCTTCCTTGTTCTAGCTACTGTTGAATATGCTAGTATATGATTTATGTTTGATGATAATAAACACACACACATATATATATATATATATATATATATTCATTTAAATGTATTTGTTAATGTACTATTTAATTTTTATAGAATTAAATAAATATTTGCTGAATAAAATAAATAATACAGAATTTAAATTCAAATGGATATTTTATCCAAAAAAATATTTATTACAATTTGAATAGTACAAATTTGAGCTCTCACTACACACACACAAAAAAAAAAAATTTCAGTTACATTACAATTTCCACCACATCGCATTTTTCACTATATATACATTTGCATCTCACTACATATCACTCATTTACTCATATTTTATCTTCAACTCTGGTACAGATTGAATCCAACATCTGAGCTATTTGAAAAATAAAACGTTGACGCAGTAAAATTGAAAAAGAAATATTTTTTCAGTATAAAATAAAATGTATTTTAAAAATGTTATTTGCCTCAGTAATTTGGGTCGTTCGTCATCATTTTGAATTCATCATACACGAACAACTTATGACACGCACAATGTAGCACTGTGCATGCCACAAGGTCGTGCACACCGATATACACTTGATAAAATTGTAGGGATAGTGAGCACAAGGTCAAACCCAATCAAAAAGCCAGGTTCAACTCAAGTGAAATACTAATAAAGTCATGATATTAGCACAAGGTCAAGCCCATGCTATAAGCTAGATTCAACACAGGTGCAAGTTCAATACAATGCCCATGTTCAAAACAACTTCAACCAGAACTTGCACATTAGTCAGAGAAACCAGAATACAAATAGACTCCATAAAATTACATGCAAGCTAGTGTACATATACATATGAACCAACATCAAAATTCAGTGGCAACCAAACAGAAACATAGACTGCAATTAAACATACTCAAATGTACATAGTGAAGTCATAAATACAGTTCAAACTTCAAAATGAATATTCACAATGCAGGTCTTCAAAAAGAAACAACAACAAGTGATGCATCAGTGAAACAGTGGCTCAACAATTCAATATGCAAGTCAAGCAACACAACAACATTGAGTATGCCAGACTTTCAGATAAACATGGTTAGAGCTATCACCAGACGTGTATAAGTCCAACCAAAAAGGCCACAAAAACTAAACAGTAAACAAGTACGTGTACACAAGTGAAACTGGTAACATGAATAAAATGAGCAAAGCAAGAGAAGCCTTAATCAAGTCCCACATAAAACCAGACTTAACTTAACTTAATGCATATATGTATATGTTATCATATATGTGCACATAAATCAAATGCACAACACCAGACATCCAAACTCATGAATTCTATCGAACAATACATATTAAAGCACATAGCAGTGGACAGCGCAATGCAGATCAGACTGCAACACTACAGAAATGAACACGCACACGTCCAACAAGTCAAAGCTAGGTGATAAAAATCAAAGCGGCCGAAGTCAAACGAAAAAGAATGGAACCGAATCAAACAAGCCATGGCGGCCAAGAAATCGAACAAAGTCATGATAATCCACCAACAACGAAAATATACAAATTGAAAAGGTCAGAAATCATCACAAGCATCCACATGAAGATCAATGGCCAAGCAAAAATTCAAATGAATTTATATGAACGAAAATTTAAGGATTTATTCCCTATATAAACCCATCATCAGCGGCAATATGATTCATTCGAGTTCAAGCTATATCACAGAGCATAGCATCAATTATGAACTTGAATCAAAAGTCGAGCATAATCGAAATCGAAAAGGCAATTCATATACCAGTTCAAAATAATGATTCGAACTCGACTAATTTGAAGCGACCGCGAGCTAAATTGAAGAAGCATTGAAGCCAATTGTGGAACGACCAACAATTAATTAGAATCAGCGCTCCAAATTGGAAAAGCTAATTTCAAAACGAGAAACGAACGAAAAGCATCCATTTTTATCAAAGAAAAAGAATACAGCCGATAGTATATGGGGATTACTTTATCTCTGCGTTTTCTTTGTTTGGGCCAGTTCTTTATAAATTTGGGCTTTAGTTTATTTAATTTAGGGTTTTTGTTTTAATTGTTTTTTAATTTGTAATTTTCTTTTAAACTTCTATGTAATTTTTGGTCGTGTGACTAGAGGACGAACTACGGTGGTGTAGTTCGAGAATTCGCAACTCAATGGTAGAGTTGTAGTAGGATTTTGAGCGTAGAGTTAGGTTAATCAATAGTGGGTGTCGCGAGTTTATGTGTGTAGGCGTCTGACAACTTAATTTCTAGTAAAAACCTTAGGGGCAGCACATAGGCAGGGTTTTGCCGAAGCTGGGTAATTCTGTTGTTCTATTTTCTGCTTTTATTATTATGCTATTATCTGTGCTGCTATTATTCTGCTATATCTATGTTGCGAATATTTTATATCCTTCCGCATTAATTTTTTCTAATTAATAGTATCGCCATATTAACCCCCTCAAAAGTGAAATCGATCCAACAAGTGGTATCAGAGTTAGGAACAAAAGTCGTTTTTGTTTTAAAAGTTGAATTTTTCAAAAATCAATTTTTGTGTTACAAATCTAAAATGGCTTCTTTTAATAATGCTTTTACAGAGGGTCGGTCCAATATTACTCCTCCTGTTTTTGATGGAACGGTTCTTTTGAATTTGAAATTAAAAATGAAATTTTATATAAAATACGTTAATGTTAAATGTTGGGATATTATTGAAAATGGGTGTGATATAATAGACCAGAAAATTACTCGACTAATGCTCTTGACATGCATATACTATATTCTCATATTAATCAAGGTTATTTTAAATTTATCTCTCATTGTGAAAATGCATAGGAAATCTGGAATACCTTTGATGCAATATATGATGCAAAAGTCAACAACCTGCCATAATCTGCTCAACTAAAGAAACTTGCTTAACAGGATTGACAAAAGGCAACAGTGATGAAGATTCAATCGCCGATGAGATAAGTGAATTTCCATTCAATGATTTAGTTCCCTTGTGCTGAAAATTAATTGAAAATAACAAAGCTCTTGAGATGAAAAATAATAAGTTGAAAAGGGAACAAACTAAACTTCATCAAAAAAATAATTTGGAAAATGAGCTTAAAAATAAAAGTTCTAATTGCAAAAAGTGTTTGGCCCATGAAAAAGAATTTGCCCCTTTACCAGAAAACTTTCAAAATTCGAAAAAAAATTAATTCGAAATAAAATCAAAACTGAGTTGATTTGTAAAAATAATATTTTGCAAAAAAGAGTCGGATAGTTTTAAGAAGTCGGAAAACTCTAAAAGTGCAATTTTTGAAAAGAAATTAAATGAGATCAACGGAATTTCAAAACTCTTGAAAAAGAAAACATGATTATGAACAATTCTGGAATTATTAGATTAAATCACAAGTTTGAAAATGAAGAATTCAAGGATTTTGAAAAAATTAAATATAAAAATCTCCAAGTCTTTGAAATGGAGATGCTTGAAATTGAGAATAAAATTGGAGAGCTTAAAAAGGAATATATGGACTTGAAAATGAAGAATTTTGAAATGAGAGTAATACCATTAGTTGTTGTTTGAAGCCAATGAATGAACATAAAATTTTAAAATCCACAGTTAATAAACTTGAGTTGATTGCTCGAAAAATTTTCCCTAAAGAAAAATCATTTAATATGCTCCCAGAAAATCAACTCTTTGTGAATGAAAGGAAAGGACTAGGATTTGAAAAAGTGTCAATATATGAACAAACAACTAATGAAACTGTCAATGGGAAATATGTGACACCTAAAGGTGTAGAGTGTGGAAATATCGGACATAGTAAGAATAATTTTCGAAGTACATACAAAAACAAAACCGTTAAACAAATATGGATTCCAAAAGGTATGAATATAAATGGTCTGAAATTTAAACAGATTTGGATTCCCATTGGTACAATTGTTAATGCTAAGGGTTTTTTATGTAGACTAAAATGGGTACCAAAGATTTCAGTAGATAATAATAGTGGTCCTACATCCTTAGTTAGACACTTGTCTTCCCCAAAATTTAGACACACAAGTGGGCTAAGGAACAACTTTGATGGAAACAGATTTCGAGTTGTTTTAAGTGTTTATAAACAAAATTTAAACGTTCCTTAGCCTGTAAAGATTAGATGGATATCATCGCATTTTGGATATCACAAAAAAGAAGGAAAGTGAGGTATGATCTCTCAACTCAATTTATGTTTACATATTTTAATTATGTTTTGTTCAAAATTGTTGAAGTATTTCTGACTTATCTAGATCATCTCAACTTTGATTTTTGAAATTCTTGAAGTTTTTGAAAACTAATCGATAATGCTACAACTTCTCTGACTTTTGATTCACTTTGGAATATCATGAAAAACGGCTTTGACATATTTTTATGAATATGGGTTTTCGCTCAAAGTAGATTACTTGTGCTTGATAGAAATGGATATGTAGAAAATTTCAAAAAAATAAAATAAAATTTCAAGTGTTAAGGAATACACATTCTTTTTGTACCACTATATATCACTACAAATATCTAAAATACAAGTGGTATCTTATATCATCTCATGTTGAAATCATTTTGGTATGTTATTGATTGATGATTACTCATGACACACGTGGATATATTTTCTTATCTTACTACTTTTTGATCTAACGCTATGGTCAATGTAATGATCCCAGATTTTAACAGAGTTTAAATTGATAATTAATTTAGTTTTTGAATAAAAATTGTGAAAATTTTGATTTATTGATTTGAGTTTTGATTAAAAATGATTTCTTTAAAAAAAAATTAATATCTAAATAATGAATGAATGAAAATGTAAGATAAGACAATAAGTATGTAAGAAAAATAATATTTAAATTGAAAATAGAATATTAAGTACATACATTAGAAGAATTTAAACAATATGTTAAAGAGAAAAATAGAATTCATTTAGAATACAAAGCATAAAACAAGATAAATACAAATTCAAGTACAAACAAAACCTACAGTAATATATGAAGATAGGCACTGAAGCAAGTTCAGCACTGAAGCAAGTTCAAGCAGCGAGGGCCTGTGAAATAAAAGGTGATTTTTCAATCTTAAAAGTTAGTTAAGGGAAAGAAAATTTACAAGGTAACTATCTCATTTACGATTAAATTGTTCGAATTTTGTTTGGCATGAGAACTACCTTTAGTCTTATTTCTTAGAAAATCGGAAATGAGTTAAATTTTGAATCTGAAGTCCTAATCGAATCTATTTTTGTCTATTTCATTGGGTTTCGATAGAATCTACGAACGGTTAGTTATCCCTTTGAACTAACCAATACCCCTGTATACTTTGTAGATAAGATAACCCAATTGGTTCGTAATTGATTGAGTTGTCCTCACATCTATTGTTGATATTCTGGTTTGGTAAGCCAAATGCAGAATTGATATTCGGTTTGATTTGGAAAGATATTTCTCTATCTTTCATCTATCTTAGTTGTCTCCTTGGCAAATTTCAGGGACGAAATTTCTTAAGGGGGGAATCTGTAGCGATCCCAGATTTTAACTGAGTTTAAATTGATAATTAATTTAGTTTTTGAAAAAAAATTGTGAAAATTTTGATTTATTGATTTGAGTTTTGATTAAAAATGATTTCTTTAAAAAAATTAATATCTAAATAATGAATGAATGAAAATGTAAGATAAGACAATAAGTATGTAAGGAAAAAAAATATTTAAATTGAAAATAGAATATTAAGTAAATAAATTAGAAGAATTTAAACAACATGTTAAAGAGAAAAATAGAATTCATTTAGAATACAACACATAAAACAAGATAAATACACATTCAAGTACAAACAAAACCTGCAGTAATATATGAAGATATCATATCTATGTACAAATAAACAAGTATAAGTAATAACTTGCAAACGAAAACATAAAGGACTCTCGCAATTAATGTATACCATATCTTCCATATCTCTAATACATCTCAGCCCATAATGCAAGCATCTTTAGCCATGCCTATTGTACTAAATAATATAATCAACCTGTACAACTCTATTTCATATATCACCCCTCCTCATTTTAGTTCGAGCATCATCACTAAGTAAAATCTGAATTGAGCACCATTTTAAAACTGAAGCAAATAGAATCTGAGTAATATCATCTCAACTTTAAACAACACTTCAACTTGGCAACTATTTAAATCAACTCAAACAAGAAGGTGGAAGAAGAAAAGGGGTTCCAGCTTGCAATCTCAAAACCTGTGTCAAAAGAAAGAGGCTATGTTCCTCTCTTAATCAATGTGAGTAAACAACTAAAAAAGGAATTTAAGTATATTTAACTGTTGCTTGATAAGTCTGAGTTTGATATTGTTTATTTATGCATATACAAGTACATATCTCCTCTATGTATAAATTTTGGAAGTGAACATGCCTGACTATGTGAAACTTCCCTGTTTCTTTAGTTCAGTGTATAAATTTTGATCAAAATCAAACTAGCTAATCACCTGGTCTTTGTTAGGCCTTGGTTTCAAAAGCAAAGGTCCTTGTTTAAGTGTCAGTTATTATTTAAAAATAATCTCAAGAGAAATAAAATTAGATAATTTGTAAAAAAAATTGTTTTACAGAGAAAATCCAAATTTGAACAAATTCAAGTACAATGATTTTCGAATTCAATTATATAACGTGAATCCTTACTTAAACATAGGATTTTTAAAACTAATATGATGATTTTTCAATTTGTATTTCGAGAGCAAATTTGAGGACGATCGGAATTGGCATTTTAGCCAATTTCTAGTGACGTGTTATACTAGGGAACTCGAGGTTGCTCATGGTGATGGACGAGCCTACGGTGGTGGTAGGAAAAATGATCGGAGGCAGTATCAACCTCTATGGCGACGGCGGCGTTCGTTTTTCTTTTGTAAACCTAATTTTTAGGTGGTCGAACTTTTGATCGTCGTGGTCTTAATTTAGCGTCGAGTGGCGTGTGGCTTTGGGTGACGATGGCTCGGAGGTTAACGAAGCCATAGCTGGATGTCCGAGTCGACTGGTGGTCGGAGGCACGGCGACGAGACATTTCTTTGGTCGCTGTTTTGGTCGTGATGGCTCGAGCTGTGCTCGAATTCGATTGAGGGTAGGTGTGGGTTTTCGGTCGATCTGGGGTCGAGGGTGTGATCGATCGTGACTTGACGGAGCTAGTGGGGATCGCCAGAAGTTGGTGGAGGTCCGGTGCACGTGCACGGTTAGGCTACTGTGTCTGGTGATGGGTCGTGTAAAGAGACTCGAGGAAGCATTCGAGCAAAAGAAGTTTTCGCGCGGGTTTTACTCGGGTTCGTGAGGGTGAATTAATAGTTTATACTTAATAGAGAAATATATATAAAAAAGTAAATAAGAAATGAAGTACAGGGATGGAGCTCGGGGAAATAGGCATACCACTCGGGATTGAACTCGATTTCACCTAGGAATTTTCTCGAGTATGTGTTATTAAAGCTTAGCCTAATAAATTAAGTTTATAGTTAATCATTTTGGAACCGGTTAGTATTAGTCTTAAATAAAAGGGTAAATTTATAAATAAAGGTTTAACTTAAATTAACACTAAAACTTTTAAGTTAGTAAATATTTGGGTTTAAAGTTATTAAGGAAGATTTTAAAACGTAAGATAAATAATTTTCATATTGTAAAATAATTTAGAATCTTAATTAGCTTATGATTGTAATCAACTAAGTAATTTAAGATTTATCAATTTGTTATTAAAGATTGGTATTATTAATTAAGCGTTTAATAAATTTGTAATCAAGAAATTTTAAAGTAACGAATTAAAGTTAATGAATTTATGATTAATAGTTAACTAATTAGGAAATTTAATTAAGAATTAATAATGGATAAATTTAAAGAAGTTCAATTTAGTAATTAAGGAATAATTAATTTGTAAATTAAAGTTTATTAATTAGATATTAATTAACAATTAAATTTGATTTGTCAAGTGATTAAACAACAATTAATTTAAGGATAAAGTAATAAATTAATTAAGGTAATTAATTTGTAATTAATGAAAGTGATTAAGAAATAATCATTAATTTAGAAATAATTAATTAGTTATTGTAATTAATTAAGAATAATTTATAATTAATTGATTATTAATTTATCATGACTAGCAATTTATTCGTAGAAGTTTATCTGATTTAAATCAATCAGATAATGCGAGTGATCCTACTTATGGATGTTTGATTTTATTGGATGGTTGCATTGTTTGATATCCCTGATATGTGATGCTTTGTGATATATCCTAATTTATGCTATGATCTGTAATGAAATTTATTTATCTGAGATAAATGTAATTAACTATCTGTGATGTAATTTACTATCGGTGATATATTATCTGTGAATCTATGAATGAACGATAAGCGTTATAGCTTATACCGCTTATTAACTATAATTCTGTGTTTTGATCTATGATGATTGACTGATGTTGCACTATTGTGTTAAACCCCTGGACCGCACTTATACACACACCAATATGGATTTCACGAGGAAATCGATTAAGTCACAGATTTTTGAATTGATTCTTAAATAGACAACTTGAATTCAAATGTTTTGAAAATGGATTGGGTTTAAAGTGAAAAGCTTTCGAAATGGAATTTGAAAGATGAAATTTATTTTGAATAACTTGATTAAGTTTTGAAGTTTAAATAATTTGATTTAAACTTAAATTCAAGATTTGAAATTGAATTCTAGGATTGGAAACTAGGGACTAAAGATGTAATACCAGTTATATATAGGTTAAACTATTTTAAAAAGTATTGATTTGGGAATGTGAATATAATTTAAGAGTTTTAACTAGTGCAAATATAATTGGATCTTTCTGAAATGAAAACTATTTGTTTTCAAATAATAAAAGCTTTCATATGAGTAATGAACTTCCAATTTATATTAAAGGGATTTCAAGTTTGATTTAAAATGATTTTCCAAATTATGAATGAATCTTTGGAAACGATTTTAGAAAGCTATGTGATAAATCTTTGATTTAAAGATTTAAAGATTTAAATAAATTAATCCAATTGAAATGGAAATTGTTTTGAAATCCGTGAATGGATCTTTGTGAAACCGGGTGAACTTTGTGAGATAAGTCTTTTTGTTTGAAAGATTTGAAATGGTAATTTGTCTAACCATTTGAAAGAAAAGCTTTGGATTTTTAAGTTGTGACTTAACTGAAATCCCATATCCATGTATTTTTAAATATTGCGCTCATTATTCGGTTTAGCCGGGAGTGGACCTTTGGGTCATATAATCCATTCCAAATAATGATACGTCGTTATGGATAGCATTTGAAGACCGGTGGTGAAGACCGGGTATTTGCAAGAGAGATAGGATGACCTATCTATTGTCTCTGCACTGAGTAGCTACGGTATAGAGATTCCCTTAGTGATGGGAAGTCCGATCGGGATTGTGAATACCCGGATTGCAAGGGCTTCTTTGGAAGTGCCTTCGGTTCTGTTCGAACACGGAACAGACTTGTATGGATTGTATGTCTGACATTACAATTTGAGATATAAAGCAGATTTCTTTCAAATACATATCTGTTGGTGGCGGAGAATTTATTCTCTTAGCTTAACACCCTTCTCTGAGACGTACGAGCTCAGAGGTTATGTAGTTGGAGGTTATCAGTAATATATTCCCAACTTGGTAATGTGGCATACGAAGTGATGCTGATCATTTGTTGATCAAAGCAAGGCTATGTGAAAAGCATAGCTTTGTGGACGAGACTGCATCAGGACCTCACACCCCGGAAATGGTCGAAACAGGAAAGATGCAGCAAGGTTTTAGGGTCGCGCCCCTAGAGTATGTCCATTTCTTCTGGATAGAGGTGATATCATGGTATGGAGACCAGATATTTAACCTATATGGTTACTGCAAATACATTACTTTGTGGTTGTTGGTATCGAGCGCTCGGATAAAGGTTGGTTACGACCGAGGATGGAATATTTTAGGTGATACTTTCGGGCGGGGGATACACCGCCTTGTGTTGGCAGAGATCCGGTTAGGTTCTCGGGGACGTCCTTCCAGAGGCGTTCCATTTTGGTATGGGAAGTTCCTTTGCCTGACCATTTGTTGGAAATCCAAACAAAACAATACGAGCCCTTTACGATTGCAATTGTATAACCTGCCACCTCAGGTGGTAGCTATAGCTGGTATAATATAATGGTACCTATGCTGGTTAAGATTAATATTATACTTTCGAAATGTTTTCTGTACTTTGCACTTATAATAGTAATATTGAAAAGAAATTCTCTCGTATCAAGCATGTTTGACTATCATAAGGAGAAATCTCCTCCAAGTCTGCGTTTGCATTGTGTGTGTGGCGGGAGGCCTTATGGTTGTTCATTTTCCAAAGAGCATTGCGAATTGACTTTAAAAATTCTTTTGTTGTTTATTTAAAAGATAAACTGTTTTGTTTGCTCATACCAGTCCCACGACTGACCTGGAGTTTATTGTTTCTTTCCTAAACTCTGGGTGCCCACAATTTTCCACACGGGCAGTCTAGAGTTTGTTTTTCAGATTGTCAGGTCTAGTAGATTGTTTGGAGCCAGTTCAGTCCGTGGACGACTGACCTTGCTTATCTTGGTGCAACCTTTATGGTGGGTCGAGCTAGGAGTTTTGGAGCTTTGTCTTTAGATCTTTTGGATCATAGTTTTTCATTGGATTCTGTGAAGACTTATCCCATATTGTTTCTTGTTTCACTGTATTCTGTATTGTATATTCTCTGATGATGATGATTATCATTGTATCAAATTGATGTATCAGATATTGTATACATGTTGTATCAGTGATATCATCTTTTATTTCCGCTGTGTTATTTATCATCTAATGGGTGTTGCAAGCTCCCGCAATATGAATTTGATGTTTGTTGTTGGACATCGAGTTCGGGTCGTGACAGTCAACGTTTGTAAATTTGCATGATGACAATTCAAATTTAAGAGAATTTGATGTAAAAGCCGTTAAAAATGATTTTAAGAAATTTGTTGCAACTTTACAGTCTGACGTATGGCATCAAACTAATGATAAATTTGAGTCAACAAGAAATTCAGATGTAGATTATACTGGTAATCTAGTTGACTGAAAATTTAATGGTGGAATGTGTTTTATGTAGAAACATTCATTAACTGCATCACATTTTTCAAAGAAAATAACTCCACATTTTTCATTTAAAATAATTCGCAATTAGTAGACAATTTTCTTTTGTAAAACCCCTTTAAGAAAATAATTTTTGTTAACCTTGTTTCAGATTAATCATTTTAGAAAATTTCACTATTTTTGGATTTGATCTTAAATGAATTCGTTAACTAATCTAACTCCCTAATGATTATCAAAAAGACAAATAGTGATTGAAAAAATGATGACTGTTGATATTAATCATGTATTATAACTTGAGACAGTATAATTAGTAAATTTCTTTAGAAATTTAAACAAGAGTTATAAAAACTTTTTGTTGGTAAAAATTCCATGATCATTTCTATTTTTATCGGCCATCACTCATCAAAATCCAATATAGTATGTCAATATGTGGTATTTTAAACGGGAAATTATCCACTTTCATTTTATTATATTTTTAGAAATAAAAACATTCATAGTATTCACTCTCATTTAAAAGTTCTCACGGTTATACATGGGTGAATTACTTGCAATTTTTGATTATATGCTTTCATGCTCATTTAAAAGTCCTCACGGTTATGCGTGTATGGAACACATATCAAAATTGATTGATTAAATAGACAAGTTAATTCTAATCCCATTTAAAAGTCCTTACTGTTGTGCGTGGTTAGAAGATACTTGAATTTATTTTTTAATAAAAATTTGGAGTACTACTAATCTCATTTAAAAGTCCTAACGGTTATGCATGGTTAGTAGATATTCAAATTCCTGAAATAAATATACCACAAATAGACACAACTATATGGTTTTGTATATCGACATCATCCCTATCGCTCTAAAGTGGAATATGCACCTAACAGAGTATTTATGATTTTTGTTTGATTTTTTATTGAAATTTAATATTTATACCTGATTGAATATTAATATTTTATTGATGTTCATCACTTTGTCTCTATTTTTCTAACACTATAAATCTTTTGCTGATAACAAAAGGGGGAGAGAAAAGTTAAGATTTTGAAAAATAAATGTCAAATATTTTAGTTTGTATTTTCTATTTGCATCTAGGTTCATTTGCATATTTTTATTTATTTTTATGCATATTTTAAGGGGGAGATTTGTTGTAGAAAGGGAGCATTAAAATAGAGGGAGCAAATTGAACGATCTACTAAATATATCTTTATTTTCATCAAACGGGGGAGATTATTGAATATGCTAGTATATGATTTTTATTTGGTGATAATATATATATATATATTCATTTAAATGTATTTGTTAATGTACTATTTTATTTTCACATAATTAAATTAATATTTGCTGAATATAATAAATAACACAGGATTTAAATTCAAACAGATATTTTATTCAAACAAATATTTATTACAATTTTGAACAGTATAAATTTGAGCTCTCACTATATATATACAAATTTCAATTACACTACAATTTTAATCACATCACATTTTTCACTATACATACATTTGCACCTCACTATATATCACTCATATTTTATCTTAAACTCTGGTCCAGATTGAATCCAGCATTTGAGCTATGTGAAAAATAAAACATTGACGCAGTAAAATTGAAAAAAAAAAAAAATTGCAGTGTAAAATAAAATGTATTTTGAAAATATAATTTTCCCTAGTTAGTTGGGTTGTTCGTCATCATTTTGAATTTGTCATACACGAACAACTTGCGACATGCACAGTGTATCACTGTACATGCCACAAGGCCGCGCACACCGATATACACTTGATAAAACTCCAGTGACGGGCAAGCACAAGGTCAAACCCAATCAAAAACTAGGTTCAACTCAAGTGAAATACAAATAAAATCACGATATTAGCACAAGGTCAAACCCGACCTATAAGCTGGATTCAACACGGTTGCAAGATCAATACAATGGCCATGTTCAAAACAACTTTAACCGGAACTAGCACATGTGGTCATAGAAACCAGAATACAACCAGACTCCACAAAGTTACATGGAAGCAAGTGTACATATACACATTAACCAATATCCAAATTCAGTGGCAACCAAACAAAAATGTAGACTGCAATTAAACATACTCAAATGTACACAGTGAAGTCATGAATACAGTTCAAACTTCAAAATGAATAGTTACAGGGAAGCTCAAAGACAGGTTCAAAAAGAACCAACAACAAGTGATGCATCAGCGAAACAGTGGCTTAACAGTTCAACATGCAAGTCAAGCAACACAACAACATTGAGTATGCTAGATTTTTAGATAAACATGGTCAGAGCTATCATCGGACGTCTATAAGTCCAACCAAAAAGGCCACAAAAAATCAACAGTAAACAATTACAGGTACACAAGTAAAACTGACAACATGAATAAAATGGGCAAAAGCAAGAGAAGCCTCAATTAAGTCCCACATAAAACCAGGCTATACTTAACTTAACGCATATATGTATATGTTAGCATATATGTACACATGAATCAAATGCACAGCACCGGACATTCAAACTCATGAATTCTATAGAACAATGCATATCGAAGCACATAGCAGTAGATAATGCAATGCAGACTAGACTGCAACACTATAGGAATGAACACACACATGTCAAACAAGTCAAAGGCAGGTGAAAAAAATCTAAGTGGTCGAAGTCAAAGGAAAAAAGAATGGAACCAAATCGAAAAAGCCACGGTGGCCAAGAAATCGAACAAAGCCTTGATAATCAAGCAACAATGAAAATATACAAATTGAAATGGTCGAAAGTCATCATAAGCATCCCTACGAAGATCAGTGGCCAAGCATAAATTCAAATGAATTTATACGAACAAAAATTTAGGGCTTTATTCCCTATTTAAATCCATCATCATCGGCAATATGATTTATTCGAGTTCAAGCAACATCACAGAGCATAGCATCAATTAGGAACTCGATTCAAAAGTCGAACATAATCGAAAATGAAAAGACAATTCACGTACCAGTTCAAAACAGTGATTTGAACTCAACTAATTGGAAGCGACCGTGAGCCAAATTGAAGAAGCATTGAAGCCAATTGTGGAACGACCAGAAATTAATTACAATCGGCGCTTCAAATTACAAACCCTAACTTCAGAATGAGGAACGAACGAGGAGCAGCCATTTTTATCAAAGAAAAAGGATACGACCGATAGTATAGAGGAGGATTATTTTATCACTGTGCTTTTTTGTTTGGGCCAGTTATTTATCAATTTGGGCTTTAGTTTATTTAAATTAGGGTTTTATTTTAATTTTTTTTTTAGTTGTGATTTTCTTTTAAACTTCTGTATAATTTCTAGTCATGCGACTAGGGGACGAACTACGGTGGTGTAGTTCGAGAATTCGCAACTCGGTGGCTGAATTGTGGCAGGGACGTAGAGTTAGGTTAATCAATAGCGGGTGTCGTGAGTTTACATGTGTACGCATTTGACTACATAATTTCTAGTAGAAACCTTAGGGGCAGCACGTAGGTAGGGTTTTGCCGAAGATGGATAAATCTGTGTGTTCTATTTTCTGCGTTTATTATTCTGCTATTATTTGTGCTGCTATTACTCTGCTATATCTTTGTTGCGATTATTTTATATTCTTCCGTATTAAATTTTTATAATTAACAGTATCACCCTATTCACCCTCTTTTAGGGTGAAATCGATCCTATAGCTACCACCACAATTACGAATCGAAAGAAGAGAGGGCTAGACGTAAAAAAAATGAAGAATGGAAGATGATTGCCGCAAAGAAAGAAAGATAAAGAAAAGTCAGGCGGAAGAATGGTAGTCTAGTGATCTAAGAGAAAGGCAGAAGGACTCCCACGATCACGTCAACTCCTTCTCTAGCATTCCTTCACCCCGCTTAGAATCCTTAGTTCCTACTCACTAATAAACTTCCACTTCTAGTTCCTTAACTACAACTCATCCTCACTCCAAAGGAATTTTTGCTCCTCGGGCTCCTAATCCTGCCCCCATCATCCCGCATTCAGGATGCTTTTTCGGACCTCTTATTAACTAGTGATGTGTTTGACCGTGACATCAAAAACATTCCGAAAGAAGAGGAAGACCAAGATGTCCAGCAGATTCAATGCTCGTCGACCAGGGTTATGAGTGGAACTCTCTCTCTAAGGTTAATCAGATCAACCATATGAACATTCAATTGTTCGAATCTGAGAAAAGGACTATTATAACCTTGTTGAGGGGTATAAAAGAGACTCGGAGAAGCTAAAAGTAGAGAGAAATGATGCTTTAAAATCCAAGTCTAAGGCTAAAAGACTGATGGATGAGAAGAGTAAATCCCATACCAGCGCAAAAATTGTGTTAAAAATCTGCTAAAAACTACACATGAAGAAAAATGTTGCTTTGAAAACGCAAATTGCTAAGCAAGGCCTGGCCCTTACCGCAAGAGATGAAACAATCTCGGTCAAGGATACGATCATTGAAGATTATGCGGTTAAGATTCAGAGGCTTCGTGAGAAAAATGAGAAAATTGCAGACGAGGTTCTACTGGTAAAGATCAAAAAGTTGGATATGGAAGTTGATTATTCCTTTACCATTAAGAACTAAAAGTCCTCAATGAGGAAAAGGAAAATGAAAGAGAAGAATTAAAAAAATACTCTTCGGTAGTTTTTTACAAACATGGTTCAACATAAGAATATGAAATGGCTGGGGAGTACATATTTCATCACCCTTGCAGATGCCTAGGAAGACATGTTGCCTCGTTTAGAAGTATCCAAAGGTGCCCTCGCTAAAGATGAACTAATGACCAATTACCTCAATGTGGATGATATAGCTAAAATTGAAGAAGGAAAGGCCATCCTGGCTGAAGAAGACGTTGCTTCTGCTGTTGCAGCCGTTGAAGCTTCCACTTACCAAAGTGCATTGGGTCAGCCTAAATCGTCAGCTCCAACATCCTACGAGCCGTTGACAAATATTCTTGTAACTGCCAAAACTATCCAAGCTATGCAATGACCACTTTTGTTGAACCTTATATTCCTTCCTTTATCTATCAACAAATCCAGCACTCGCTTAAAGAAGGTGAAATTTCTCCTTCTTTGCAATCAATGCGGTCGAAGGTATATCTCTTATTTCATCAATCTTTGAGAAACTCTAGTTCTCATGTGAATCTGTCTTTAATCTTTACCATTCAGTTTTCTAAGTTGTAGATCATCTACATCTTCCTCCACCATCATTGGCCACTAAAGGCCTAGGTTCTACAGTTATCTTCATCACATCAACTTCCATCTCCATGAGACTTATTATTTCCGTTCCTTCCTCTAGTTCCATCCCAGGGCCTAATTCCAAGAAGATAGCTGCTTTAGAGAAACTGGAGGATGTATCCTTATCCCTGGAGAAAGACATCGTTTCACTAGTGCTGCAGACCCAACTGACCAAATCACCTTGGCAAAGAGATTGAAGATTGACCTCTCCATGGTCCATATATAAATCGAGTACTAAAAAGTACATCATGTTTGCACTAACGTGCACCTCTGCTAAACTTCCCCCAATCAAGCTAAAGTCCCTCAAGAGCAAATCCATTGTTGCATTTGTTAGGAAGTCCGATGAGCCCCATGTTATGATCGAGGGGGAGACTACCCAGTCCAAAGCCGACACTCCTGAAGCAGGGAAATCCAAAAGCGGACGAAAGCATAAGAGGTCGCTTGGTGGTTCGAGCGACAAGGGCATCAAGAGAGGGAAGAACAAGTAAAAGATTCATAGGTCTTGTGGGCGACATGGTTTTTTTTGCTATAAATTTCATTCTTTTGTTGCAAATAGGCTGTGTTTGTGCGAGAATGTTCCCTGCTTTTTTTGTATACAAACCTAAAGCAATGAAAGATCCATTTTTGTGCAATCTTTATTCCGTTTACTTTTTAGCACTTACCTGTTCATATACAATGCCTCCATACATATACTATAACTGCCTATATCGCGATTTCTATGCTATGCTTTTACATACTGCAGTTCTGTGCTTGTTTTTCATGCAATTTCTTTAATTTTATTCTATTATTTAGCCTTATTTATTGCAGCCAAATTGTCCCGCTTGCGAAATTAAACTATAGTTTTAACCCACTATGTGGTTGTTATTGTTCGTGTTAGGTTGAGTTTCCTTCGACTGTCAATGCGATATGTATAATTCAAGTTCTATGTTGTTCCTTATTACTCGGAAACAACAGCTTGAACATCAAAATCTTAATGCCCCCAATCTCATCGGTAACCGGATGTGATCGATGTTTTAATCATACGAGAAAATTATCCGACTGCCCTAGTTCGATTATACTTTTCCATCCCTAATCATGGACCGGAAGAATTCGATAGTACATGTTTTCAACCTTTGAAGATTATCCTCGCTTATCATCGACCAAACATATCCCATTATGCCGCAAGCGCAGTTTTGAAGTTTTACTAGTTCAAACATTCAAGAACCTATAGTTTCGAATGCCTGTCTCTGGGCATCAGCTCTTAGTCTCAACTAGCTTTGGGTATTGACTTAGAGTATCCTACGATCATCCTCACCTCATCCTAGTGGATCCTGCCGGCTACAAGCATGGTTGTCGGGATTTTAATTGTGCACCAGACACTATCTTTGAAAATTGATGCTTTAACTGTTCGATTCCAAGGATTTCTTCTTGACATTGCCTAATTCCAAGAAATGTCCAAAACCTCACGATCAGGGTCGAATTATTCAATCGACCTCTATGTGGTTTTCCCTTCTTGACATTGCCTATTTCCGAGCAACAAAAAATACCTAAAGGTCGAGGTCGAGTTATCTAATCGACCTCTACATGGCCTTTTCTTCTTGTCATTGCCTAACTTCAAGCAACAATAAGTACCCGAAGGTCGGGGATGAATTATCCAATTTGCCCCAGTGTTTGCTCTCCCCGATCATGATCCTGGACCGAAGAAACTAGTACATTGAGGTCGAGCTATCCAATCAAACTATGAAATTATACTCCTCGGCCCTGATCCTAGGCAGAGGAATTATAACTATTTTTGGGTTTTAGAATGATAGGGTCGAATTATCCGATCAACCCCGATATTTACTTTCCTTGGTTCTAATCCTGGACCGAAAGGTTTTTTCTTGACTGTATTGTTAATTATGCAACATAAAATTTTTGCTTATAGGAATAGTTTCATTGGGTCAAGAAGCAAATTATATTTATGGATGAAAAACACGGCAAGTCCTGCTTATTACGTTGCCCCCCCCCCCAATCCAAGGGTGGCTTATTCATCAAAATAAAAAACAAACTAAGTATAATAGTGTTGCAACAACTTGTTGTTCCTTGCCTGTGGAATTGGGAATCCATTAACTGTAGCTAGCTTGAACGTTCCATCTCCAAGCTTTCATTCGATTACATAAGGACCTTCCGATTCAGACCAAATGCTCACATTCTTGGGATAACTCATTTCAAAATAAGATCCTCTACCTTGAAAGTACGATTTTAGACCTTGGTGTTAACGTGTCGTGCTACTCTTTTCTGGTGAGCAGCCACCCTTAGCTCTACTTCCTTCCTTTTTTCATTAACCAAATCGAGGGACTCAAGCAAGAATTACTCATTTACCTTTGGATCATAATATCTTTTACGATGAGAAGGGACTTCTGATTCTATTAGGATCATCGCCTCGCCAAGGCTTACATTGTATGTCCAGTTGTTGAGTTATGAGTCATCCTATAAGCCCATAATGCTAATGAAAATTCATCAACCCAGTTGCCTTTGTCTCTAGTTAACTGTTTCTTTAAGGTTGACTTGATGATTTTGTTCATCGCCTCTCATTGTCTATTCGCCCACGGATTAACTACCGTTGAAAAGCTCTTTCTGATCCTATACCAGTTGGAGAAATATTTGAACTCAATATTTTTGAACTGAGTTCCATTGTCCATTATGATTTTCTAGAGCTTTTTGAACTTGCAGATGATGTTCTTCGCAATGAAATTGATTATCTTTTTTTATTGTGATCATGGCAAGAGGTTCCGCTTCAGCCTATTTCGTGAAGTAATCCACTGAAACTATAGCATACTTAGCTCCTCCTTTTGCTATCGCTCGCACTCAAATAATATCAATTCCCCAAACCATAAATAGCCACAAATTAACTATTTGTGTAAGCTTTGTCAATGGGGTTCTTAGAATCTTCATAAATCTCTGGAAATGGTCGCATCATATGGTGTAATCAATTGCATCCTGATTTATCGTTGGCCAAAAATAGACGCAGCGAAGCATATTTTTTGCCAAAATCTCCTCCCTGGTGTGGTCACCACTGCCACCCTTATGGATTTCCATAAGGATTTTCCTAGCTTTATCCTTGGTTACACACTCAAGCAATGGGGAAGAGAATCCTCTTCTGTATAACATGACAGATTTGGGGGTATTCCCTAGAGATGGTTTTGTAATTTGTTACATATAGCCAACTCAGTAACCAGTCTTATTCGAAATCAAAGGTATTTCTTTTTATTATATACTTGATATTATGGTTATATTAACTAGTTAATATAAATAGAAGTATATTTAATAGAAAATCCATAAATGATATGTTTTATGATAGTAGTTACTTATAATCATGAATAATTTATCACAATAAAAATGAATATACCATTTTAAATGTTTCTAGTCAAGATGCATCGAGAATGGATATCGATATATCCGTTGAGACTAAAGTATGTAATGCTCTCCAAATGTTGGGCAGTATATTACCCATTGCTGCTGGAGGACCTAGAGGTTATGTACTAATAGTTATTAGATAACTATGGAACAACTCAGTTAATAGTTTTCAATTGGTTAATATACTAAGGTCAAACAAAAATATCGATATGACTAATTTACACAATTCTCTCGACTTGAGAATGCTATGGATCTTCAATATGAAAGCTCTGCTTTGATTATAGTCAAATAATGACATGGCGTTCCATCGGTTGACTATAGTTGGGTCATGTGGAAGTGTAGGAAGTGAAGCACTATTCAAGTGCGGATTCATCACCTCAGTCATATGTGTTTAGTACCCCGGTCGACTCAAGTCAACTCAAAGTCATAGTCTCTGGTCAGAATATTTCAATTAATGATAAATGTTATTATTGAATCAATGACTTTGTATTTGGACTATAATGTTGAGTATGGACGATATTGGAATTTTGGCCATTACCAAATTTCATAAGTCCAAAGTGATATAGTTCTGACGAAGGGAATTAGTATAAATAAATGTCCCAACCGGGTAATTCTTAATAAATTGAAATTTGATTTTACGAAAATGAAGTAAGCGATAAATTTGACCATTATGTCACATCACTTGCTAAGTGACATGTGAACATTAACATTCAAATAGTTCGATATTAATTGCTGACCGAATTTACACCTAAGAGTTAACATAACCGAAATGATGAATTCTCTTTAGACCAGATGATTTAATTAGTATAATAATTACTGTAAAATAATTATATTAATTAATATTTATGAAATATTAATTCTAAAATTTGAATATGATTTGAGAAATAAATATTTTCATATATATTTATAATAGTTATAAATATATCGATCGATATGAGATATCGATGACAAATTAAATTAGATTTAATTAAACATGTTTAATTGTGGCTAAATGGGCTATTGGACCATGTTGTTTGAGGCATAGTTTGGCAGCAATAACAAAGCATAGGGGCGGCAAAAGATGTTTCAAGTTGGTTTTGAAATGCATGGTTGAGATTAGGTGTGAAAAAATATGAGATACTATCCTATTTTCTCTCTCATTAAACCAATATAAAATCATGTCTAAACCTAACTTCATATCACTATTTGGCTGCCTCCTTTATCACTATTGTAGATAAAATACTTGCTCAAAAACTCTAGGAAAAATCTCAAATATAGTCAACTCAAATCGACAGCAATTTTATAGCGAAAGTTCTGCAATTCTAGACTAGCAATCTAACAAATCGAGAAAATTTCAAAAGGAAGAGGATTCATCATTTCAAAGTGGAATTGAGGGCATCTGTTACGAGTAACTCTTTATTAACATAATAATGTATACAACTGTGGTAAAATAATTCATTGTTTAAGTACATCTATGTATATATGTTATTATTGCTTAGTTAGGCAAGATATCTATAGGTAATGTTGTTGTCACAATAGTAATTGGCTATGTACATTAGTTTAATGTACTCATATGTGCGTATATATTATTAATAATCTAATGTTCTATACCAAATATTTTATTATTACATTATTTAATACATATACATACATACACATACATACACACACACACACATACACCTACATATACATATACATATACTTATATATATATTATATATATATTGAAAATGAGTTCCTTTTATTACTTTTAACATAAATTACATAATACTATACAACACTGCAGCCCAAGCAATAATAAGGCTACAAATCTACTCACTACCTTAAAAAAAACATAACCTGCATTACAAATTCAACCCAAACAAGCCCAATAACATAACAAATTTCACATTCTGCCACAAATGCGAAAGATCATTAAGACAACTACATAGCCATCATTATTTTCAATCGCCTTATACAAATATTCTATCCCAATATGCATCACATGCTACCATGTAACTTGGTACTCGCTTTCTTCTTCTGCTAACCACTCCAATACAGACGACAATGTCATTCATCTTCATCTCAACATAACCGCATCATCATGTGATCTTCTTCTCCATCTGTAACCCAGATCTATCTGTATACCATGGAAATTAACCGTAAATAAACTTCTCCAACATCATCACAAACTTCTCATACCAAACAACGGTATGAAATCAAACCTGGCTATCCTAAACTTGGAAAAGTTTCGGACTATATAATTACCCATCCATCAATCAAACCCCATGTTTCGAAAACAGACTCCTCATTTTTTATCTGCAAAAGAAGGGTTCATGTAGATCAAAACTCGTACATGCAGTCATTGAGATTCTCTTATGTTTTGGTAATTGGATTCACGGTTTGAATTCATTTTCATTTATGGATCTAATTCACTAGTAGATGAAATTAATTGCTAAATGCTTTGAAACTGACATATAGCACGTCCAAAATGTTTTCCTGATTTCTATCTAAAATACCAAAACTTCCTTAACTCGACATATAATTTGATGGCGAAAACCAATTTCGCCATTTACATGAAACCAAAAGGATGCTTTCATAATCATACTCTATTTATAGGCCCTATAATCCTAGAACAGACCATGAAGACAAATCCTATGACATGATAATTGAACAAAATGGCCTTTAATGTAGTAGTTTTAAGATAAGAATCGCCAACGATATGCAAATCAAAGGGATATTTATAGAGTTGACATTGGATTTCCATATCCCAATTTAAACTAATTACCAAACCATAAACTTTAGAGCCGATTTACTAGGTTGTTATTCCAATCACCATGGAAGTCGGTTCCTGAGGCGCTAAAGAATTACATTTATCCCCAATCAAAAATGAGAAATCCAGATGCCAAAAAACAAATATAAATCATTCGGCATAAAAAATTTGGAAGTTTTTTGCCTTTTTGGAACAAACACGTCCGAAGTACAAAACACCGAAACTCTATGGGCTGAATTCGAAAAACCAAGAATCGCCAAAACCTAAATCAATAATCAACTGAGGAGTCTTACCAAAATTCGCATATTTGAACTGAAAGGATCGACATATGAATAACTTCCGGAATCACCGCTAATACCTAGATCGAATCGATTTTGATCCTTGAGTCTGCATGACCAAATCGAAGACATTGTAGAAATAGAGTTGATTTTGGCGTATGGTCGTGGATCCAAGTTGCGATTTTGACTTGTTCCCCAATTGTTGAATATCGATAGGTATTGGCCTTGGATCGCCTTAAGTTTAATAGCAATAAAAAACGATTTTAGGAATATATATATAATATAATTTGATTGAATAATTCTAATTATGCTTTTATTAATTATAAACTTTAACAGTCAAATAATTTTTCTATTATTATTAGATATTTTGATCATTATTTAATCACTGTAAGAATTAATAAATTCATATAAATAAATATTGTTTTGAGAACTCAATTTCAAATTTTTTGAAATTATTTTATTATATCAAAAAATCTTTAAAAAATTCATATTTTTTGAATAAATTTTTTATTTTTAAAAATTAACCTAAAAATCGACATATTAGTATTTAATTAATTAAAAATGTAATTTTTACTTAGAAAAATATAGAAAAATTTCCTAACACTTAAAATATTATTCTTGATTTTATAAAAATTTAAAATTTGATATTTTGTTATATAATTATTTGATATTATTTATTTATAATAGTTTGCCTAATTAATTCATAATAAATAGATATTAATATATTAAAATTATATAAAATTTAGATATGTAATGATTCCAAACTAAAATATTAAAATAAAAAAATTAATTCTATATGTAATAATACAAACTTACATTTACTTATTATATCTATATATCTATATATATCATAATTATTTATTTTAATTTCTTTGTATATATAAATAAAAAAATTATTACAATTTTATATAAACCTATGTATATGTTTAATTATTATTTATAATATAATATACAGATACATATACATATATTTTATAATAGTTTTTCATAAGGGGCATTTCACTAGAAGGACAAACTTTGCAGTCCTATTAGTTTCTAGGACACACATCCATAGAAATTAGTTTCAAGGCCAAAGTCAACAGAATAATTACTTTTAAGGACAAAGTTAGCATTCCAATTACTTTCAAGGACATAATTTCATAGGTTTTTAGGCCTTGGAAACTAATTATTTTGCATTTTGTCCTTAAAAGTAATTATTTTAGTTGTGTGTCCTAGAAACTAATTGCACTTGCTAAAGAGACCCTTGTGGCTAAATTCCACTTTTCGTAATATATATATATTCATATATAATTACTTGGATATTTATAACTATAAGTATATGCACATATTTGGACAACGCACAATATATATAGAATGAGCTAATATGTCTGTTGCGATATAAATCCCAACATTTATATAGGAGCATGTTGTACTTTGCATATAATATGATGTTCCACATGCATGCATATTAATATATGTATATGATACATATCTATACTTATATAATAAGTGAAAATAAATCAAATAAATTTCAAACAACAATTTATGAATTTAAATAAAATACATGATTTTATTTAATCTAAAGATTTTATTTAATCTAAAGATTTTATTTAACCTGAATTTATAAATATTCTAAGTAAATTAGAATTAATAGGCCCAATAAAGATCCAGTAGGGTATTGAAATTTACCCATAACTTCCGCTGCAGGGTGGTCCAGTTCCAACACAATACTCCTTGCATCATTAACCGATGTGCTTTTTGAAGGAGTTTCTTCATTTATTTCTATCTCTCGGGAGAGTTCCCTTGAGCAAACATTCCTTGATTAGAGTTATCCACGACTCCTTATCCTCTATAGTCCCTAAAATCCACTCGACATCCATCTGGTCGATACTTGGTGTCATCAGGACTTCTGTTGGAGCTAGACCCATCATATGTACTTCCCCAGAACTAGCCAATTCTGCCAGTGAATCGACCGTCGCGTTCTCCTCTATAGGAATATGTGTAATCTTATTGTTCTCAATATCATCCAACAGTTCCAATCTCTTTGTCAGGTAAGGAGCAAGTATCTTACTCTTAGCCTATTATTATTTCCTCACTTGGAAAACCAATTGGGAATCACTAAATATATGCAGCATCCTTATACCTAGTTCCTTTGCTGTTCTTACTCCCGCTATCTGTTATTCCCTGAGAAGATAGTTTTGATGACAACAACATTAGAATAAGATTGTAAAAGATAAATATTAACATTATAGTTTAGATATATATATATATATATGTATGTATGTATGTATGTATATGCATGATTTAACCATGTAGGTACCAAGAATGAAGACTGTACAGTATGAAGATTCAAGATATCAAGATTGAAGACTCATGATTATCAAGATTATCAAGAGTTCAAGATTTCAATAATAAGTAATCTAATTAGGAATTTTGTTAAAACTCCTAGAAAAGCATCGGCATCTTAAAATCTAATTTATTCGTGGAATGAAATCCATTTTGAGCCTGGTAAAGGGATGGAACCCTAAAAAAGATGGAACCTGCGAAAAATCTAGTGGAACATTGTTTTGTATCCACTAACTTTTATTCAAATGTTTTTACAAAATTATATCTTGTTTTCAAAATGATTTCAAAACCTTTCTTTTAAAAGAATAAAAAACATCTATCCTGGTTTTAAATACTTTTAGCCTCAAAATAATCTTTATTTTCAAAATCAAATTATCCTTGGTTTTATACTATCTTTTAATAATAATATATTTAACTTTTAATATTTATACTTAAATTTAAATATAAAATTATAGTAAAATTTTATATATATCAAAATATTATTCTCTATATTTATTTATGTATTTCAACTATAGTTAAGTATATTTATAAAGTTTAAAAATAGTTTTAATACAAGATAGAAGTTATTTTCAAAGAAAAACAAATCACCAAAATTACCCTAGGCTTGTCGACGGCCCCTAGGTACCCCTGTCGACAAGGTGGCAGTTGATTTCAAAATTTTGAATTTCAAAAGAAGTGTTTATTCATCATATTCTTTCACGAATGGACATGGCTGTTCTTCTACTGTAAATAAGGGTAGTTTTAAACGAATTTACATTCATTTTTTCTCTGATTTCACTCCTCTTCTTCTTCCACATTTCTTTACATATATTTTTATCATTACTCTGTCGAAATCACCATTGAATCTAAGTAGATCATCTCTGGTTTGATTCTCTATCACTATCTCGACAAGATCTCAGTGTTATTCAGAGTTGTAGACTTTTTTGTAATAAATTAAGCGAGAAAAGGTGTGATTGTAGCCTGTGAAATCAATCATGCGATAAAAGGTGTTATTGTAGCCTGTCAAATCAATTGGGTGAACTTGTTGCCCGTGAAATCAAGTATCTCTACCCAGAGGACTGTGAATCTGGAGGGGTGTACCTCGTGGCCTTGAAATCGAGGGTGTAATTATAACAAGTGCTTTTGAAAGGAAATCCGTACTTGTGTGCGAGATTGGATGTAGGGTAACTCCGAACCAGTATAAAATCCGGTGTGTTCTTTCCTTTATTGCTTTTACTTTATTTCTACATCTGTATTTGATTCTGTGATCATATCTGTGTCTGAATATTGCATACATTTGTGTTCAAATTAACATAAACTCAAAAAGATTTAGTAATTCCTTAAAACACTATTCACCCCCCCTCTAGTGTTAATTCTAACCTTAAGATCCGTAATCTGCATTTCTCACACTATCCACACCTCGTACTCAACCTCATTGTCCATTGTGGGAAATTCTAATTTCAATGCATTACAAATTGATCGTCCTTCCGAAGTTACAAGCACTACTCCTGCACTAGAACTATGTTCAATTGAAGATCCATCTACAAATAATCTCCAATGGAGAAGTGCAACCATATCATCCTCCTCTTCACTATTTCATGCGATAAACTCGGTGATGAAGTCTGCCAATGCTTGTAAGTTTATAGCTCTCCTCGAATGGTAAGTAATATCATACTGACTTTACTCTGTGTTCCACTTCTGCGACCTCCTCGAAGTCTCGGGCTAGCATAACACCAATTTCAAGGGTTGATCCATTAGTATTTTAATTAGATGAGCCTAAAAATATGACCACGGCTTTCTTGATGAACTTAACAAGTAATTCACAAATTTTTCCAACTTCAGGTAGTTGTTTTCAGCTCCAGTAAGTCGCTTGCTAATATAATAAACTTGCCTTTGAATCCTTGCCCCCTCATACACTGATGTTGCGTTTAGTGCGTGAGAAGACACTACTAAATAAATGAACAAATCCTCCCCATCCAATGATTTGGATAGAACCGATAGTGTCTCCATGTACCTCAACAACTCCTCAAAGACATTCTAACAGTCTTGATTCTATTCCAAATTCTTTTTTCCCTTTTTGAGGGCATCGACAACTGGCATACATTCACCCATCACTCTTAAGATGAACCAACTCAAAGCAACAACTTTTCCATATATGCTCCATAGTTTCTTTTTTGTGGTTAGGGTCCTTACGCTCCTTAAGGCATCAGTCTATTTCGAATTAGCCTCAATCCCCCTTGAACTCATGACGAACCTCAGATTCTTTCCCGATGCAACTCCAAATGCGTATTTTAACGAATTCAACTTCATTCATACTTCCACAATACCTCGAACATCTTCAAAAGGTCATCCATATAGCTTCATTATAGCCATGACTTTACCAGCATATCAATAATATATACTTACATCGTCCGTTCGATTTGATTCCTGAACATAGAATTTACCAATCTTTGTTACGTAGATTCCACATTCTTCAAATAGAATGACATTACTCAATAATAGTACGATCCCAACTCTATTATAAAGCCAGTGTGCTCTAATCCGGTATATGCGTCGTCACCTGGTATATCCTAAATAAGAATCCATAAATGAGAGCAACTCATGTTCGATGGTCCCGTATACTTGTTGGTCGATCCAAGGCAAGTGAAAGCTATCCTATGGGCATTCTTTAGTCAAATTTGAATAATCAATACATGTCTTCCACTTTACATTCGATTTCTTGACCAATGCAGGATTTGATACCGACTATCGGTACAAAGCATCGTAGATAAAGCCATTTACTATCATTTTATCCACTTCATCATTTAGCGTAGCGGATTTCTCTGGACCCAGACTATGCATTTTTTGCTTTATTAGTGGAAACCTTGGAACCACATTCAATGCATCATATACTATCTTCATCAATATCCTACACATTTTCGAATGCGTCCAAGTGAAAACTTTTAAATTCCCTTAAAGGAAAATAACCATATCCTTCCTTAATTCAACACCGAGATGGGACCTAATCTTGAGAGTCTAGGAAGGATCATCCATATCGACTGGAACATCAACCACGGTTTAGCTAGTGCTGCCCACACTTCCTCCGACTTCTTTCTAGGATCCATAGACTTATCGAGCCTGTTATGGTTCTCGTGCCAAGGCTTGGGCTTTAATTTCTAGGCTTCAAAAATATTAAGGTAGAGAGAATTCTCCACATTCTTATCTTTCCCTTATCGTTTTGCTTCTCTCAACTCTGCGACTTAGCTTCCCGTCCCACGCTCAGGTCTCCCTTTATTGATCTGACCCATTTTTCCATAGGGAACTTCATCATTAGGCATCAACATTACAAGACTACAGGGCTATTCCGAAGGAAAATTATCGTCGGCGGCCATCGAAAGCCGACGATATAGCCATCGGAATAATGTCCACGATTTTTGTGGACTTTCGATGTAATCAACGACAATCTTCCGACGCCTTTTCGACGGCAGCTATTAAATCATTTAATTTTATGGATTGACATTTTATTTTTTAAGTAAAAAGTATTTATTTATAATGTTATTGAAGTTGTGCCTTTTTGCGTCTTCTTGCACCTTTTCGCGCTTTGAAATTGCTTTTGCACCATTTTGCGCTTTCTTACGCGTTGAATTGAATATAATAGTAAATTTTTAGCTTTTATATTATTTTTTGCTTTGATGGTCGGTCATCCTACTTTCCATTACAAACACATTAGTAATTATATTTCATGAATCAATTCATTTTAAACGATTACACAAAATTTCGGCAGCACTTCCCCCATGTTCCCTGTATCGTACACAAATGCATGTACACAAGGAACAAAAAGGAAGTGCTGTCGAAATTTTTTGAACCGTTTAAAATGAAATGATTTACAAAATGTAATTATTTTATAGTGTTTGTAACTTGTCCAATACAGGAAATAATCAGACAAATATTGTATCAGATGAATATGTATGTCCGTTTTGTAATAAAAACAAATATCGATATAACTATTATATACAATACTTGTTAGACAGGGCCAAAAACTCTCTTAGAGATTTATAAAAAATAAGACACATTATGCACATCTACATTGTTCATAGATTATCAATAATAACATTATATATCATTATTACGCACGATTAATTAATTATATAACATATATTAGCATTTGTACAATTGTTTATTTGTATTTTACTGTTTTATTAAATATGTACTATATTATGATTTGTACTATTTAAAAAATATATATTATTCATGTCTTCAAATTTAACGTATTACATATATAGCATTATATTTTATTTAAAATAATATTAAACTATAGTTTACACTAGTATATATCATGCCACACAATTGTACAAACTTGATTTTATATAGACGATTAGGGGTTTAACTATGGTTAATATATTTTAATTCTCGTTTTTGGAATTTTACAAATTATAAAAACAATCATTCACATCAACCATAGCTAACCAAATGCTAGCTCAAATGCGCATATACACTAAATAATCAATGTATATATACACCATAGGTTAATGTAAATAAACTAATCGAATTATTAATTAAGGTTTAAGGTTTAGAAAATTACTAATTAGGGTTTAGGTTTTATGTAAACAAACTAATCAAATTACTAATTAGTTAATGTAAATAAACAACCAGTCAGCTATTACAAACAACTAGAATTACAATTTAACCATAAATTAACAAATCAAAATCAATTAGGGTTTAGAAAAATCCTGATTTAGAAATGGATAAAGAGGCAAGAATTGTTGGGGATGATGGTTGATGATGTTGGAGATGCTCCAGAAGACATGGGTGGTTGGCTGTCGTGGGGAGGTGGTGGAGGAGTTGGCGATTTTGACTGATTTGGGTGAAAGAGGGGAATGAAGCAGGTCTTGGCCAAACTGGCTTGTAAACACGCATACTTCAACTACCGCCGACGATTGTATATGCAACGGTTTACGATGGCATGTTACGGCTATTGTATTTTAATTACAAAAATAACACGAAGATGATGGGTCGTCGCTAGCCGTCGGAAATTACCGTCGGCGGCCGTTGGAAGCCTGTTGTCGCTATATACAGTCGTTCTTATAGTGCAAGGAGCTAAAGCTATTCTAAAATCAACAAGGGCCAGTCGATCTAAAAAGACATTATAGGCCAAATACTCATCTACTATAGCAAATGGTTGGATCCACATAGCCTTGCAATCTCCATCAGCCAACTCAACCATTAAATTAATCATCCCAATTGATTGCTTCACCACATCCGTAAATCCTTGAATTTTGGTTTCATGAGCCTTGACAACCTTCATGCTAATTTTCAATTGATCAAACATTTTCCTAAAAAGAATGTTCATAGAACTCCTGCTATCTACTAGGACCTGACGTACCATTATCGGTCCAATAACAGTGGTTATCACCATGGGGTCAAAAGTTGAGCTTTGATACCATCAGCATCCATGTTCTTGAACGAGATATCATCTGTAACTAACCTTTTGTTGCTTAGTTGGAGCTCAGTCCTCTATGGAAAAGCAACTCTCCGATGGTAGGTGTCGTTGAGCGTCTGGTCCATGCCTTGGATCAATGTGTCTTGGAACTGAATCCAGAGGCTGTCAACGAAAACCCAATTTATCCTCGAATGAGGGAAACCAACCCAGTAGGTGGTCTCGCCACATTGCTTTAAGCTACAGGATATATTACTTGAGAACAAGCCAAAGAAGCAAAAATATATTCTGCTTCAGTTGTTGATAAAGAAACTGTATTTTGCTTTTTACTAAACCAGGAAATCAGAGAATGCCTCAAAAAGTGACAAGTTCCACTTGTACTTTTTTGGTCTGATTTACAACCAGCATAATCAGCATCACAGTAAGATATTAAGTCAAAAGAATCATTTTTTGGGTAAAATAAGCCATAATCAGAGGTGTGTTTAACATATCTTTTGATACGTTTTACGGCTTTTAAGTGGGTCTCTTTAGGTTGGGATTGATATCTTGCACAATGACAAACACTATGCATGATATCAGGTCTACTAGCAGTAATATAGAATAGTGATCCAATTATTCCTCTATATAACTTTTGATCTACAACTTTTGATAGATCTTCTTTACTAAGGTACTCATTGGTTGTCATGGGTGTGTGTTTTCCACTTGCAGTAGTCAAGCCAAATTTATTAATTAGGTCTTTAGCATATTTTTCTTGACTAATAAGGATACCATTATATAATTTTTTTATTTGTAATCCTAAAAAGAAATTTGATTCACCCATATGACTCATCTCAAACTCTTTTGTCATTATTTCAGAAAATTCTTTACTCATTTCAAAATTAGTTGATCCAAAAGTGATATCATCTACGTAGACTTGAACTAGTTGAATATCATTTTTATTTGTTTTAATAAAAAGAGTATTATCTACTTTACCAATTTCAAAATTTGATTGTAATAGATAAGATCTTAGTCTATCATACCAGGCTCTAGGAGCTTTTTTAGACCATATAAAGCTTTCTTAAGTTTGTAAACATGATTTGCTAATTTATCATTTTAAAAAAGTGGTGGTTGTTCAACATACACTTCTTCTTTTACAAATCCATTTAAAAAGGCACTTTTAACATCCATTTGAAATAATTTGAAATTATTATGATTTCCGAAAGCAAGTAGAATCCTAATGGCTTCTAATCTTGCTACGGGAGCAAAGGTTTCATCCAAATCTATTCCTTCTTCTTGACAAAAACCTTGAGTGACTAAACGTGCTTTATTTCTAACTACCTCTCGTTGTTCATTCATTTTATTTTTATAAACCCATTTAGTTTCAATTATAGTTTTATTTTCAGGTCTAGGAATAAGTTCCCAAACTTCATTTCTAGTAAATTGACTTAGTTCTTCTTCCATAGCCAAAATCCACGAATCATTAGTTGATGCTTCTTTTGGATTTTTTGGTTCAATAGTTGATATAAAAGATACATTACTCATTGGACTTAGTTGATTTCTAGTTTTAGCTACAGATTGCATATCTCCTAGTATATTTTCAATAGGATGATCTTTTGAAAGTTTAGTCCTTTTATTAGGATGATTAATTTCATTATTAGTTTCAGTTGACTCTTGATTTTGAGTAATTAAATCATCTTCATCATTTGTATCTTTAATTTTTTTGAAATTTTCATCAAATGACACATGCATTGTTTCTTCGATGGTGTTAGTTCTTAAATTAAATACTCTGTACGCTTTACTTCTATTAGAATATCCAATAAAGACACCTTCGTCGGATTTAGGATCAAATTTATTCAAGTTATCTTTAGTATTTAAAATAAAACATTTACTTTCAAAAATTCTAAAATAAGTACTTTAGGTTTCTTTGAGTGAAGAAGTTCATAAGAAGTCTTATTAGTTAATGGTCTAATTAAAATTCTATTTAAAATATAACAGGCAGTAGCAACGGCTTCTGCCCAAAAATTCTTTGGTAATTTACTATCTGAAAGCATAGTTCTCGCACACTCTTGAATCGTCCTATTTTTACGTTCTACCACTCCATTTTATTGTGGAGTTCTTGGGAATAAAAAACTGTGAGTTATTCCCTTTTTATTGCCGAATTGCTTAAACTTTTCATTTTCAAATTCACCACTGTGATCACTACGAATGGTTATAATTTTTAGAGAAAGTTGATTTTGAATTCTTTTTGAAAAGTTCTTAAAACATTCAAAAGTATAACTTTTATGTTTCAAAAATATTGTCCATGTAACTCTAGAATAATCATCTACAATTACAAAAACATATTTACTATGATTTATTGACAGAATTTGAGATGGACCAAATAAATCAAAGTGAAGTAATTCAAGAGGTTTTGAAGTTGAAATCATATCTTTTAATTTAAAGGAACTTTTTCTAAGTTTTCCTAATTGACATGCATCACATAAACTTTCTACTTTAAAATTCATTTTAGGGAGACCTCTTACTAGATCATGTTTTGATAGTCTAGATAAGAGTTTGAAATTCAAATGCCCAAATCTCTTATGCCAAATCCAAGGGTCACTTGTATTTGCCAAAAGACATAAGTTATCATTTGAAACTTTCATACTAATAATATAAATATTCTTTTCCCTAACTCCCTCAAATATTATGTTTGAATTGTTATCTTCAATATGACATTTATCTTTTTCAAATTTAATTTTATAACCTTTATCGCAAAGTTGACTTATACTTAGCAGATTATGTTTCAGATTTTAACTAGCAAGACATTAGTAGTAATAGGAATTTCAGAGTTACCGACTTTGTCGATGCCAATCACATATCCTTTTGAATTGTCTTCAAAATTAACCAATCCTCCGTCTTTGTATATTATATCGTTTAACATATTTGGATTGCCAGTCATGTGTCTAGAACATCCACTATCGAGTATACATTTGTCCTTTCTGATCTGCACAATTTGTCCGTTGTGTATTGATTCCTCGATAGCCATAAAGCACGATTCCTGCACATCAAACGATTTTGGTAGACAACTTGAATTTGAACATTGATTATATGCAGACTCAAAAGACAATGATGATCTGAATATTTCTAAACTAGTATTAACAAACATAGCCATTTTAATACTTTTTTAAAAATCAGATTATGAAACTTTGAAAACCTTGCTCTGAAACCAAACATGAGAAATGCGGATTAAGGATGTTAAGGCTAAGGACAAACATTAGAGGGGGGTGAATAGTGTTTTAGACCATTGTTAATTTTTTTGAGTTTTTGTTAATCTAAACACAAATGTATGCAATATTCAGACACAGATATGATCACAGAATCAAACACAAATGCAAATATAAAGCAAAAGCAGTAAAGGAAAGAACAAACTGGATTTTATACTGGTTCGGAGTTACCTTACATCCAGTCCTGCACACAAGTACAGATTTCCTTTCAAAAGCAATTGTACAATTACATCCTCGATTTCAAGGCTACGAGGTACACCCTCCAGAATCACATTCCTTTGGGTAGAGATAATTGATTTCCTGAGCAACAAGTTCACTCAATTGATTTCCAAGGCTACAATCACACCTTTTACACTTGATTGATTTTCAAGGCTACAATCACACCTTTTCTCGCTAAGATGATTACAAAAAGCCTATAACTCTGAATAGCACCGAGGATTTGTTGAGATAGTGATAGAGAATAAAAGCAGAGATAATCTAGTTAGATTCAATGTTGATTTCAGCAGAGTAATGATAAGAATTTGTATATAGAAACGTGGAAGAAGAAGAGGAGTGAAAAACCAAAAAAACTATCTTAAAATTCATTAAAACTAACCCCTATTTATAGAGGAACAATAGACACATCCATTCATGAAGAATTAGACGAATAGACGTTCTATTGAAATTTAAATTTTGAACTCAACTGACACCATGTCGACATGGGGTACATGAGTATGTCGACATCCCGAAGGGATTTTTGGTGTTTTGATTTTCTTTGAAAATAACCTTTATTTTATATTAAAAACTATTTAAAACTTTATAAATATACTTGACTACATTTAAAATACATAAGTAAGTATAAAGAATAATATATACAAAATTTTAATATAATTTTATATTTAAAATCTAAGTATAAATATTTAAAAGTTAAATATATTATATTTAAAAGATAGTTTAAAAATAAGGATAATTTGATTTTAAAGATTATTTTGAGGCTAAAAGTATTTGAAATCAGGATAGATGTTTTTGATGCTTTTAAAAGGAAGGTTTTGAAATCATTTTGAAAGCAAGATATAATTTTGAAAAATTATTTTGAATAAAAGGTTAGCGGATATAAAACAATGTTCCACTAGATTTTTCGTAGGTTCCATCCTACTTAGGGTTCCATCCCTTTAACAAGGCTCGAAGTGGATTCCATTCCACGAATAAATTGGATTTTAAGATGCCAGTCCTTTTCTAGGAGTTTTAAAAAAAGAATTAATTAAAGAATAAATTACTTGAATTCGTGAAATCATGATAATCTTGATACTCATGAGTCTTCAATCTTGATATCTTGAAGCTCTATACTGTACAGTCTTCATTCATGGTACCTGCATGGTTAAATCCTGCATATACATATATATCTAAACTTATACTGTTAGTATTTATATTTTATAATCTATTCTAAGGTTGTTGTCATCAAAACCATCATCTCACATACTAACACTCTTAACTTGAAAAGATACATGGTAATGAAGGAGGAGGTAGAGAAGGTTCTTAACGATGATTTCTTCCAAGATTTTGATACGTGGTATGAGTAGTCAACCTTATACTAGTTAGAAAACCAAGTAGGGCATGGAGAACCTACATTGACTTCTACGACCTTAATAAAGCTTGCTTGAAAGATAACTTCCCCTTATTAGGCATCAAGCAGCTTGTGGATGCAACTAGCCGGCACGAGTTTCTTCTGTATATGGACATATACTCTAGATGTAAAAAATTGCCATTCATGGACCAAACGAAGAGAACATGTCATTCATTACCAAAGCGGGACTCTTTTGTTGTAGTCATGCTATTTTGGCTTTGAAATTTAGGAACTAATTACCAAAGGATCTTCACAGAGCTCAATACGAGATTAATGGAAGTTTATGCGGACGACATGTTAGTCAAGTCCGAGAAAGCCAGGGACACGTACATAATCTGGTGAGAACTTTGACATCCTCTGCGATAGAACATAAAGCTAAAACCTAAGAAGTGCTACTTTTCTGTCCGCTCTGGCAAATTCCTAGGATATGTAGTAAGCGTCAAAGGGATCGAGGCCGACCCCGACAAGATTCAGGTGATGCAAGATACCTCGCACCTTCAAATAAGTACATTTTTTTATATTATCCACAAAGCAGACCATCCTTACTTCCCTATTTTATGGTCAGTAAGAATATGCTAATATTCCATTTAAGAGTAGGGATTTTTTATGTAAAATAGCTATTTGAACGTTTATTATCTTCTCCTCAATAGGGCTACCAATGGGTACTTCTAGATACGTTTAATGTCATATCTTCATCCATATCCGAAATCGTTTTCAAATATCGGATATTCATATCCATGAGTATCGACGGACATCAGATGCTTATCCGTTATGCTCATAAATAGTAATGTTCAAAAATAAAGTAAATTTTTTTGATTCAACATAAATCTTTTTTGGAACAATGTTAACATAAATATCAAAAATATTTTTACGACTGCCCTATGTCTCTGGTACTAATCTACCTATACAGTGCATTACAATGGTACTCAACTAACGCAAGATAATTATCAAGGTATATAGATATAGAATTTCCCAAGTAAAACTGTCATATTACTCATAGGGATGATAAAATATAATAGTCATTACAGATATAAAATAGGCTATATAGAGAATAATTATATAAACCATTACAGATTAGAGTATAGGTTCAATACAGTTATACAAAATAGATAACAGAATTTATACATAAAATAATAACTCAAATGATAATAGTCTCTAATATAAGTATGCACCAGTAAAGCTGCATAGTGTTGCACGGCGGAGTAAAGCAATAATAAGCCCAAATAGTACTACATGAAAGTGTTTCCTCTTGCTAGCCCATCTGCATAAGGTCCCGTGTTATCCCATACCTGGTATATAATTACTAATTTAAGAATACCAAAAAAGATAAGAAGCAATGCATAAAACCTATAGCGAGTGAACAGTTTGGTGTAAGCCATAAACAATCTTAAAATACTATGAAAGTCAATCTTATTAATAGTTGGAATAGAAACAAAAATTTTGGGCTCGACCGTGAAGTTCGAAAAATACCATTATATGTATTTATTTATTTTTAATAATAGTTGTAATAGCTCCCGTGTCATACTTTTAGGTATCAACTTGAACTATCAAAAATGCCACTCTATATATTATCGAATCTTAATCGCTTAAAAATAGGATCTAATATTATACTTTTTTTACAAATTCGAACGTGCCTAAAAGTAGGACCTAATAATGAACATGCTTTACAAATTCAATACGCTTCTAAAAATAGGATCAAATTAAACTTCTTTTACAAATTCAAATTTTCCTCTATAAATATTTACCATGTTTTTAGATCTAACACATAAACTACTTTTCGAATTCATTTTATTGATTAATAATATAAATAAAATTTTAAACTAAAAAATTAGATATTGCAACTTAGAAATAAAAATTCAAATTAACTACATATGATTCAACATAAAACTATGGCTAAATATTTGTAAAAATTATTTTCTTTTGAACGTATTAAACAAATAAAATTTATAGAAAAATAATTCAGGTGCCTTCATCATGCGCGAAGCATGTGCCTTAAAGCTTATACAATATATAGGACATGGGGTATGAAGAGTCATGCCTAAGTGTTTCTGCATCCAAAGGTTGTTCGACAGTGATGAGGAGTGAAAGCAAGACAACAGGAGAAACTCATAGGAGGAGGAATGTGCATTCCCGAGGACGAATCTCAATTTAAACCCATACATGCTAACCATGCCTTATTAACTTTCAATACAGAAACCATCTATCTCACCATTAAAGATTGTTCCCCATACCAAAAACCACATATCACTCGCTTAGGGCAACAGGAGCCTCGTGGCAATTGAAAATATTGTAAGTTCCATCAATTTAATCGTCACTCCACTAGTGAGTGTTGCCACTTAAAAGAAAAGATAGAGTGGTTTTCCAAAAGGTACATTTTTACAATATGTAAGACAATAGGTTGAGCAAAAAACAAGCACAAAAAATCCTCTCTTTGCGCTTCAACGGCAGATTGGAGCAATATGGTTATGATCAACACTAAAATATTATCTATGTGCGGTAGCCCTCATATGGACAGAAGCAGTGGAGGGCCCTAACCTGGTATAAAGGGGAACTCACCCTAATAAGTCAAATAAATTCAACAGAGCTATCATCCTAGAAAGTTTCAAAGGTGGAAGAAGATGAAGAAAATATCACCTTCTTTGTTCAGGACAAGAGAGGAGTTGGCTACCCCCACCACGACCTAATTGATAATCTCAATTAGCGTCGCCACCGCCAAGGTTCATAGGGTTTTTATTATTCAAGCAGTATGGACAATGTCATATTCAAACATATGTTCGATTAGATGAAACTCCCATCATCCAACCTCACAAGCTCTGCTCTACACATCTATGGCTTCGATAGCATCAGAATCATTCCATAAGGTTTAACTCCTACGTAGGTAAAATAAGAAGATAAAACCCAAGAAGTGTTACTTCACAGTCATCTTTAGTGAATTCTTGGATCTATAGTAAGCATTAAAGGGATTAAGGCCAACCCCGACAAGATTTAAGGGATACAAAATATGCAAGTTCCCTACACCTTTAAATGAGTACATTTTATGTATTATTCACAAAGCACATCAATCTTTCTTTTCTACTTTATGGTCAGTAAATAAATATATTAATATTCTGTTTGAGTATAGTGAGTTGTTATGTGTGCAGGTATTTGGACAATTATTATCTTCTCCTTAATAGTCCTATCAATGGATACATCCGGATATGAATAGTGCCAATCTATATCCACATCCATAATCACTTTCAAATACCATATATTCATATCTGTAGATATGGATGGACATGAGACATTTATTTGCTTCGCTCATAATTATAATATGGAAAACCAAATGAATTATTTGATCCAATATAAACCATTTTTAGGAATAATTTTAACATAAATACAAGAAAATATTATGACAATTGTCTTACACCCCTAGTACCCAATATACATGTATAGCGCATCATAATGGTACTCGACCAATAAAAGATGACTATTAAGGTAAATAAAAGTAGAAATCTCCAAAGCAAACCTGTTGCATACTCCTAGCACGAGGATAAATACAGTAATCATCACAGATATAAAACAAGCATAATAAAGCAATAATAACCTGAAGAGTAACACATGAAAATGTAGCCTCTCGCTAGTCCATCTTCACGACACCACATGTAATCCCTACCTGCAATCTAATCTACTCATGTAAGAGTATCCGTGATGATAATAAGAAAAGCATAAAACCATGAGTAAGACAACAGTCTACTATAAGGGATAAACAATCTCAAAATACTACTAAGTCAATATAGCATATAGACATAGGATATGAAGATTCATACCTGACGCGTCCCTACATCCAATGAGTTAGCACATAACATCAATATATGTTAATCTACCGTCACCATCGTCATATCGTGTATTATAAGTCTAAGTACAATGTCGGTGTCTAGGTACCCAAGTCATGATACCTACATAATGTGACAGCCCAATGGTAATAGAACAAACATAGCAAACATACTATCCATCAAACAATCCTCACGTCACTCATGTGCATTGGATATAAGATGACTTGTATGGCCCAAATATTATCTAAAGACTTAGTTAAAGTCTCGGGTTCTCGAGTGCTCAAATCCAAGCAAGTTCATAAGGCTAGGAACTAGTAAAGTCCATGTAATCTGCAATCATAAGATCTGGAAACAATCGTTATCTAGGTAGGCATCCCCCACATTACACCTATACACAACCATGCTGGAAACCTCTAAGTATCAACGATCTCTATGCACGTGTCCCCATAGTAGAACAAAGTCAATGTTCCACCCATTCATTTCCATAGCAAAAAACAATCATTGAAACTTTCCTTATAGATCATCATCACAACTCCAATCATCGAGTCATCATTATCAATACATCTCTTAACACCCTCGTATATCGTAGAATCATCTTGTTAAAGTTCTAAAGTCAACGGATCGAGGTGTCTTGTCATCACGTCACTATCGAGATCGCTCATCGTGGAGTCGTAATGTCAATATCATGCTTTGGACATATGAAAGAACATGACACAAATACCCAAGTCCATGCCTTGATTTCCTCCAACCATTATATGGTCGTCATAGACCTAATCATGTTGGCACCGATCTCATCATGTCAATTTGCAACATAATTACTTAGTTAAAATTAGACTAAGTGCTAAGGTCCTAAAAACTTCTCATGTCCAACCTTGTTATCCCGTCTTTTGGAGAAGCCGAGATACTCATAAATTAACTGGAAATCAGTGATTACTAGGCACAAATATCGATTATGCATTGCAGGTTCACTATGGATATCGACAAATTTTGTCCAAGTCTGAATCAGGCCATAATTGACGAGACATGACAAGAAAAGCCATGAAAGCCGACGTTTCAAATTTCAGGTTAATCGGAGTTCGTATGAATGAGATATGATCGATATAAGTTGGAGAAAATATACTGTTCGTATCCATCAAAGAGTCGAGGTGATGGCCTATTCGAATCCATCAGGTTCGCATCGATCAGAATGTTCGTATCCCTATGTTCGAATCGATCAAGGTCATCTGTTCGTGTTGATCTCGTGGAAGCCTTGCTCGCATCGATCCTAGATTCGCCTTTCGTATCGATCCCCAAAAATCATGGATCATCGTTCGTATCAATCAATAGGAGCCTTTATTTCGTATCGATCAGTTGATAGATACGAGCAAAGTCAAAGCCAATCGATATGAGAAGTACTCCCTTAAGTGATCGATACAAAATGGCACCCAAAATATCGATACAATCATCGATGCGAACAAAGCTTCATCGACACGAAACAGAGCACGAGCCATAGATGCGAACGTGTCGATGCAAACGAGGCGAAAGCCTCGGAACGAATCGATCAACACGGCACAAAAGGTGGAGCAATCCAAGAATCTCGTGCCACGTCACCATGCACTCATGTGTCTAGGTTGATTCGAAGGAATGGATACGAAACAATGGATTCGAACTTAGTAGCATACGAAAATCACAATCTTGCATCGATCATATCTCACAAACCATAGGTCCGAATGCTATGAAATTTTCACAGGAGCTTACGCACATGCTGAAGAAGGTTCATGCCAAGTTTCAGCTCGATTGGATAAATTCTTGATCGATACGAAATTGGTTCATATCGATCACGGATCGAGTCGAAACTTTACGGGATGGATCGTGTGGCCCCCCTAACGGCCAGAACGAGTCTCCTGAAGTTTGAGCGTGACATCAGCCTCCTACGCTATAAATAGAGCCCCAAGGCCTATAGAAGAGGATCTTTGAACTCTGGAGCGTCCAGACTCTGCCGGATTCTATTTTCACACTCCACCACTATTGTTGTACTGGAAATCCAAAGCTATAATCTACTATAACCTGCTGTAATTGATTGAAATCATCAAGTGAATCAATAAAGTCACGAACTTCAAAGTGGACGTAGGCCAGATCGCCGAACCACTATAAATCCTATGTTGTTTACTTCTTTCCTTTGAATTTTCTGAGTGATCTTCATACTTATTATTCATTTGTGATCTGTGATTGTGAATTATCGACTATCGGGTGTTTGTGACCTATTTTGGTGTAAGCATTTTGGTGCTTTCACTGAGAATGCTAACTCAAGAATTCTATCATTTGGAATTTAAATTTGAGGTCTTAAAGATTTAGATCCGAAAAGCTATGACAAGGCAATCAAGTAGAAGGCATAGACCAGATAGAAGTCAACACGAAGGGAGTCAAAAGGCTACTTCAGGCGCAAATCAGGCATCAGTCTTCACCACCAGGGATGAGATGGAGACAATAATGAGAAGGCAAGAAGAAATGATCCAAAATTTGTTTCGATGGGTTGGACAACTTGGAGCGCAGAGTCAAGGAGCAACTGGAATTCAGAACGGAGCAGGACCATCTGGGGCGGCACCAGAGCTAGGGGGCACTCGCCTAGAGCACGTTGACCCAATACCAAGAAGAACATCAGGTGGATTCGAACAGCACGGCATTGGCAGAAGAGAGGAAGCTCAGTCGGGAGAACAGATTCCACAATTCCCTCGTGAACTCGGGGGGCAGGTCGAAGGCAATGGACAAGGACTACAGCTCGGAGACAATGACAGATTGGCGGAGATGGTCAGACGGGCTATGAGAGGCGGGTTGGTAAACAAAGACTTGGAGGATGTGGATACGAGTCCTTTTACCACAGCAATCAGGAGAGCTAGGAACCCGCCAGATTTTAAGCTGCCATCATTGGATATGTATAATGGGAGGACAAACCCTATGGTTCATCTGACAAAGTATATGAGGCATATGGAAGTGCTGGGCGCATCAGAGGAGGTCGTGACCCGGTGCTTTCCATTGTACCTGGCAGATATTGCAGCGTTATGGTTTAGGCAACTGGAGAGTGGATCTATTGAGACATGGAATGATTTGACTGAAAGGTTTATGAGGAAATTCAGGGTTCATATTTCGAGACCCAAGAATGTGATGAGTTTGGCAGCACTAAAGCAAAGGGCTGGAGAATCTTTTAGAAGCTTTTTGACGCGATTCAATGCAGCTGCTGCATCGGTGGATCGACCGGATCCATCCATGGTCTTGATGACAGTTGTATCAGGCATAGCTGACGGCACAGAATTCAAGAATTCGCTAACAAGGGATCCCCCTATGGATCTTGGGGAATTTTATCACGAGGCTGAAGGATTTTTACAGTTAGAGGATGCAAATGCTGAAAGAGTGGAAGGATAGGGAATCGATGTTTATGCGGTCAAATGCAGAAATCCTACTAAAAAAGGTGCAGAAATTAGCAAAGGGAAATGAAAGGCTGAGGATAAAGACAATAGATCAACACTACCACAAAAAGAACCAAGATTCACCTCATATACGGAGCTGAACGAAACTTTGGAGCGGATCTACCAGGACACCAGGGGACAGGTTCCTTATCGAAAGCCGATGAGGAAAGATCCGACTAGCAACGAGAGAAAGTCAGACAAGTATTGCTCTTTCCATGAGTTGAATGTTCACAGTACAAACGACTACAGACGCTAGAAAGACAAAGTCGAGGGCATATCCGGAATAGTTTGCTATCGCAATATGTGAGAAGGAGAGACGCAACGGTGGAACAAGAGCGACCATCGCCTGCACCAACTGAAGACGGCTCGGGATCGAGGCGTCAACTTATTATCAATTGATTGAGATAATGACGGACGAGTGGCAAACTCCTCACCCACGCGATTAAGTTGTCTGCAAATGCACAGGATTGCGAACGATCCTCTAGCATGCTCTAATACGACTATAAATCATATCAATGTAGGTGTTTGCACTCTGACGTCACTGTTTTTCTTTTTTTCTTTTGCTCTTTATGTTTGGATTTGACTTTGTCGGACATTTCTGTTGAAAATCTCGATTGAATGGATATTTAGTTTTGATAATTCTGAATCGGCTAAGCTACTTACACATGTATGGGGTCGCGAATGGTCCTTAGGCATGCTCTGAGATAGCGATAAACCGCTTTATAAAACGATCCAGAAAGTCACTCGAACGTGAAATCTGGTATTGATAATACTAAGCCCCCTCCCCGGGCATACAAAATTAGCCTCGAACGGCACCCAATCGCGAACGATCACAATTAGCCTCGAACGACACCCGATCGCGAACGATCACAACTCGCCCCGAACGGCACCCGATCGCGAACGATCACAATTCACCACGAACGGCACCCGATCGCGAACGATCACAAATCGCCTCAAGCGATTCCCCGACCCCGAATGGTCACCATTCGCCGCAAACGGCATCCGACCGCGAATGGTCCCATATCTCCTCAAATGACATAAGATCCTGAACGATCGTCATTCGTGGCCAGATGAGACTGTCAATTTCTCTGCAGGTCATCAACAAGATACGAACATCCAGCTTATGGCATTACAAAACACACCTTCCTACCGCAAGGCATGTTTTGGGGAGGCAAAGTGTTATCCCCCCTTTTGGAAAAGCTGAGATACCCATAAATTAACTGGAAATCAGTAATTACTAGGCACGAATATCGATAATGCATTGCAAGTTCACTATGGATATAGACGAATTTTGTCTGAGTCTGGATCGGGCCACAATTGACGAGACATGACAAGCAAATCCATGAAAGCCGGCATTTCAAATTTCAGGTTAACGAGAGTTCGTATGAATAAGATATGATCGATACAAGTTGGAGAAAATATACTGTTCATATCCATCAAAGAGTCGAGGTGATGGCTTATTCAAATCCATCAAGTTCGCATCGATCAGAGTGTTCGTATCCCCATGTTCGAATCGATCAAGGTCATCTGTTTGTGTCGATCACGTGGAAGCCTTGCTCGCATCGATCCTAGATTTGCCTTTCGTATCGATCCCCAGAAATCGTGGATCATTGTTCGTATCGATCTATGAGCCTTTATTTCGTATCGATCAGTTGATAGATACGAGAAAAGTCAAAGCCAATCGATACGAGCAGTACTCCCTTAAGTGATCGATACGAAATGGCACCCCAAATATCGATACAATCATCAATGCGAACAAAGCTTCATCGACACGAAACAGAGCACTAGCCATAGATGCGAACGTGTTGATGCAAACGAGGCGAAAGCCTCGGAACGAATCGATCAACGCGACATAAAAGGTGGAGCGATCCAAGAATCTCGCACCACGTCACCACGCACTCACGTGTCTAGGTTGAATCGAGGGGATGGATACGAAACTATGGATTCGAACTCAGCAGCATACGAAAATCACAATCTTGCATCGATCATATCTCACAAACCATAGGTCCAAATGCTATGAAATTTTCAAAGGAGCTTACGCACAAGCTGAAGAAGGTTCATGGAAAGTTTTGGCTCGATTGGATGAATTCTTGATCGATACGAAATTGGTTCGTATCGATCACGGATCGAGCCGAAACTTTACGGGATCGATCATGTGGGCCCCCTCACGTGCCATAATGAATCTCTTGAAGTTTGAGCACGATATCAGCCTCCTACGCCTATAAATAGAGGCCCAAAGCCTACAAAAAGAGGATATTTGAACTCTGGAGCGTCCAGACTCTACCGGATTCTATTTCACACTCCACCACTATTGTTGTACTGGAATTCCAGACCTATAGTCTACTATAACCTGCTGTAATTGATTGAAATCATCAAGTGAATCAATAAAGTCACAAACTTCAAAGTGGACGTAGGCCAGATCGCTGAACCACTATAAATCCTGTGTTGTTTACTTCTTTCCTTTGAATTTTCTGAGTGATCTTCATACTTATTATTCATTTGTGATCTGTGATTGTGAATTATCGACTATCGGGTGTTTGTGACCAATTTTAACGCAAACAAACCTTTTCTCAAGTCTCCCCTTCATTGTCCCGAAGCAGCAACGCGCCAAGCCTTAAGCACGTTGAGTCGGTGTTGAGTTGTTTCCTTGGCCAATTTTTCTCTAAGTACAAAATGTAAAATCTTTTGTCATCCTATGTTTTCTTGAAGTGGGATTCCCTATGCCCCGAAGTTTCTGCATCTTTGTTATGAAGCCGACCCCAAAACATCTCGGTAGAAATCTCTTGGTAGTGAAAATACTTAACCAAATTCTCCATCTGATCTCTGAACATCTCGTCCTTCCTTAAAAGCCCAAAGTTCCAATAGCATTTCAACTCCCAAAGCCCCAAGCTATGCCATCTAATCCCCATGTCGTTTTCTCTTAGCAAAATCCCAAAGTTCTCCCCTTCTTACTTGATACTTCCACTCAAAACACCAAAGCGACTTCAACTAATCCAAGCACATATAAACCAATTTTTTGGGCTACAACTCCATTTTCGGTCACATAAACACCTTAGGCCATTATGAAACTTCCATATCGATTGCAACATGACCAGAGCATTTTAGATCGAACGATGAAGATTTTTCCATGTTGTTCGACTTACCTAGCCATTTTTTGCATTTTCTGAATAGATTTTTCCTCTATTTCAAATGCCTCATTCTTCAATGCCATTTTTTATGTCGATTCGGCTCCAAACATTCTAGAATTGATCGATACACCAGAATGCATATCGCTGCACCGTACCCTAATCTAAGCAAACAAACATGCAAAAATTACCAAACAATCATCATATCATCATAATATAGATGAAATCACCACACCATCTAGAACAAGTCAAAGCATAAGATAGCATATCCATATGAATACATATGCTAGTTTTAGATCTAAATCTCTTTGTAAAGTATTTAAATTCATTTTCGAGACCTAGGTGATTTCAGATTTGGTTAAAATTGCATTTTTAACTTTAAAACCATTTCAACAAAATAGTTTAGTATTATATTAGCAATCATATTATAGTGAGAGACATAGATCACCCATCTGGAACCCAAAATGCACCTAAATCAAGGTAGATCTGGGATGAATAGTGAATGATGTGAATTCCAAGGCACTTAAATAGCACTTAATGAGTCCTTTGCTAACTCCTTACTAACCCCTATTTAATTTCTTGATTTGGCTAAATAAAATAAGGACTTAAGACACTTTTGGCTAAGGGGTTTTTAATGGAGATTTAGAGTAATTCTGATTTAAGAAACTTTTAGCTAAATAAAATAGGATAATGATTAGGGTTTGTCCCATCAAGTCCTATTATCACAAACCCCGAAATGGGTTAGTAGACTAAGTATATGATTAATTATTGACTCACCAAGCTATCCAAAAACTATTTAATATCAAATGGCCATATCTAAACCGTAAGTCTAAAAATCTATTATGTCCAATATATGGAAAGATAAATTATCTTATATTTTATTTGGAAGTGATTTCATACCCTAATCCGATTCCAATCAAAAGTTGTAGGCCTTACATGTTTTCAAGGTCAAAATTATCTAGTAAATTTCTTAAAGTAAAAAATGCAATGCTAAACATTGCCTAAAATTATTACCTATTCCAACCTAATTTGAATTTTAAAATAATATTTCACGATTCTTTGATATTTAAGTCGTTAAAGTGCACAATAAATCATGAACAATATTAGACACCCTAAATTCGTCATATCGCAATATCATAAGGGGAGTTATGATATCTTTAATGTTGCTCTACAAAGATACATAAATATTCTAACTTATCTATAAATAATATAAACATTAGTTTAGATATTCAATGGCTTGAGGGTGCTCTATGAAGTCTCGGTTTCTTAGTGCTTAAATCAATACCACTTCATAAGGCTAGGATCTAGATACCCAACCATAAAGTCTAGGGTAGCCCATAGTTAAGATCTGGATACAATCAATATCCAAATGGGTGTCCCTATATATCCTTCTAGACGAGCACACTCGAAACCTTCGATTATCAGTAATCCTTTACATGGTTCTCTATAGTAGAACATATTCAGCGTCCCATCCCATTCATTTCCATTGTAAAACATAATCATAGTTTCCCCCATGAGTTCCCATTATTGAAGCCATTCGTATGGATAATCACATTTGCATGGAAAATCATCAAAACTCCAATAATCGAGTCGCAATCATCGGAATATCTCTAGACAGCCTCATAAGTCGTAGATCATTTTGTCAAATTTTTAACGTCATCACATCAAAGTGTCGCGTTATCGCTTCACCATCGAAATTGCTTTTCGAAGAGTCATCACATCAAAGTGTCGCGTTATTTTTTGCCGTCAAGATCGCTTGTCGAAGAGTTATAACATCAAAATCACGTGTCAGATGAACGAATGAACAAACACGGCACAAACAAAGAAGTTTGCATCTCGATTTCCTCCAACCATCATATGGTCGTCACCGACCATAATAATGTTAGTACCGACCTCACGATGTCATCATCGACATGATTACTTAGTTAAAATATAGTGAATTTCATCCGTCTCTAAAATTTCTTGTCGTCCAAATTTTCTTGAAGTCTCCCCTTGTTGTCCTGAAGCAGCCTTGCACCAAGCTCAGAATACATCTATTCAGTGTCAAGTTGTCTGCTTGGTCATTTTTTCTCTAAGTACAAAATGTAAAATCTCTCGTCTTCCCATGTTGGCCCGATGTGGGAATCTCATGCCCCGAAGATTCCGCATCATTGTCTCGACGCCGACCCAAAAACATCTTGGCAAAAATCGCTCGGTGGTGAAAATACAACCAAAATTTCCACCCATCTTCAAATCTTGTCATTCCTTCCAAGCTCAAAGTTCCAACCGTGTTTCAACTTCCCCAACTCGAATTTATGCCATTAAATCCCTGTGGTTGTAACGCCACGGACCAAAACTCAAACCATCACTGATTAGTTTTCTTTTGTGCCAAACTTTTGTCGAATCTTGTCCAAATCCCATGTAACCAAAATATAGCCTTCTACGCATCCAAAAGCATCCAACATCAATTTCGTCACGCTTCCACCAATTTTCCTCATCAAATCGCTCAAATGCGACCACTTTCTAACTACAATAAAACGAGTTCAAACCAGAACAAACAACTATATAAAAGCAATGCGCAATATTCATAAACTATTACAAGGCAGTTCAAGCCATATCCAAGCATTTATATCCTTTTAGATCTAACACTACAGAAAACGACGAGTGGTTTGGTAAAATGATCAAAAACGAATCAAAATACACATTTGTCCTTTTAAAACCATTTTAAAGGTGTTATTAGGGTTAGATTTAAGTTTTAAAATGTTTTAATATTTAAAACCCTCTTAAAAATAACTACGTTACTACATCAACATCCGTAAAATAGTGAGTATCTAAAATCACTCACCTTAGTTGAATCGGGCACAAATCCCAAGCAAGTTCAAGTAGAACAGTGAATTACAAATCTCAAGATGGCTCAAATAGTAATTCTTTAATCCCCTTCGCTACTTACTCTATATCGACGTGATTTGGTTGACTAAAGTAAGAAAATGATGGTTTTTGGCGAAAGGGGAGCTTACTGTAGGCTGGAACTATTTTTCGAAAGCGTGAAATGATTAACAGAATGTTCCGCCAATCCCACTTGGTTCTAATCCCAAAATGGGCCTTTCGGCTTTACCCCTACTTCACTAATACCTGCTTAACTGTCCAAAAACCATCTAAATTTCAAATAGGCATATCTCCTAAGCAGTATGTCCAAAACACTATTATGACCATTCTACGGAAAGAAAAACTATTATATCTATCAAATGAAAGTCTCAACCCCTAATTCGACTTCAAACAAAATTTATAGACCTATAAATTTCTAGGTTCAAAATCATCTAATAAAATTTCTAAGACTGCTCAACATTTCCCAGTTATAGCGTCATTGATGAATTTAAGAATAATATTTTACGATATTCTGATATGTAGAATAATGTTCATTACAAATACAAAATACAATGATAATAATCATTTTCACTTCACAAATATTCATTTATATACGTAATATGAATTGTTATCATGATAAAATAGTAGGTATGAATTATTTCATATAGAAAAATATACGTCATCTCAATTATTATCTTGTTAAAAGTCAAAAGGTTAATTTTAGATGCGGATATTATCATTTCCATGTTTATTTTTTAGATTTGGGATACCCTCTCATATTTCGGATACAGTTGTGGAAAGATTTTGCATTTTTCAAGTACTCATTGATAGTCATGCTCAGTTTTTTATTGGATTTCCCAATGGTAGAGGTGGAAGTAGTAATAAAATTAGTTTGAATATGTGTGTGCGTGTATGCATACATACAAAGATACATACATACATATATAACACACACAAACACAAACACAGACACATATACATATAATTTCTTTGATACAGTTGGGAGGGAAGAGGATGAGTGTGTCTGTTCATGAGTCGAAGCATTGTTCTGCAATGAATTGCTTGAAATATCATGATTGACGAGCTCCTATAATAATGTGGGGGCAAAAGTAGTCACTGATGTGCAACCAGTTTTCAACTAAAGAGGAAATCTACATGATTTGAACATATTTTTTTTACTTTAAAATTATGTGCAACAGTAAACGTGTGAAATATATATGTTAAATTAGTTGCAATACGCGAAATTTATTTCGTACTTGAAGCCAGTTTATAGAATGATGTCATGTTAAATGTGGAAATAAAATAGTATAAAAAACTATGGACCTTTTGTATTTTTTTATCGAATCCTTCTCATTTGTTGCCGAAATCAAAAGATCTCTCTGTCGGTGAAATTAAAAGTTCTTTGTGTGCTTGCTAATCATCGGCTGTTCACGTTGAAGATTTGATGTTGAAGTCCACATTTGAAAATTTATTAAGAAAAATACTTGGAAAAAAAGTATATTATAATGAATATGTGATTGGATGGATGCAGTCAGATAATTTGTAATTTTGAATTAAAATTATTCGTAGAAGGAAGAAAGAAGCGAGGAATTTATATAGGGAAAAGTTAACAAAATCAACCGTTGATTAAACCGTTGGAACATGGTGTGTCCGACGTGGCATGTTGGATGCTTCATTCACCATTGGCTCAATTCTGAAGGGTTTTGTCAGAATAAAACATATATTTCTCGTGCTTCTCTCCAATTTTCCACACGCCGAATCCTTCCGATGCACCGAAAGTTGAAACGGAGTAAAAATAGACTGGTAACGCAGCTAACACTAATGAAGGTAAGCCGATAGTTTCAATTATATGCTGTATAAATCGCCCATGTGCTCTATCTATTTCAAAAGTACTAGTAATAAGCGGAAGAAGTCGTATATTTATCAAAGACTATTCGGTTATGTTCCATTGCAGTATCTGCTATTAAATTGCACTTCCACCAGTACCAAAAATACAATAGTATATTAAGATTTTCTTGCAAACTTGATTTGATACGCCCATTGGATGCTATAAGAAAAGTCGGATCTCTTGTTCTCAAATCATGCTTTATCGTGTCCATAAATCATCTCAATTATCAACTGTAATCGTATCAAATAATTGATTTAATTTTAAAAAAGTAAATAGTTGAAAATATTCGAAACACATTGAACACAATAATAATTTCAGAGAGAAAGAGAGAGAGAGAGAGTAGCAAACCGTCCCTTTACTAGCTAGTTTCAAGCATGATGAAACAAGGAGCTTGGTCTAAATTTGACAACTAATAAAATGTACGATACATGAACTATAAAAGCTCATTCTCACATGATCCAATCACTGTTCGTAGCAGAAACACTGCTATATATAGTACCAACTTGCATTCATTCCATAACTATTCAACTCAGGCTATTATATTTGATCAAACTTTGACCCACAGCTAAGCTTGTTTACACTTGTATTTTCTTCCTTTTATATGAATTGTTCTAAATTCCCAGAATTTTCGTATATTTTCCACCGATATATTTGAAGTTAAAGTACTGTTCTCAGTGGTACATTAATAGAAGAGTTAATTATATGGATTGAACATAAGATTAGAAGCAAAGTGAAGGGGTTAGTATAGCTGGCAACAATCAAACATCGCACGGTGTGCACGCTTCATGGATATAGTGCTGTGCAAAATGCCTGCTCCAAGAGTACGGAGACGAGACTTTTTAATAGTCACTTGATTATTTTATGATAATGATGAACTTTATTTCAGGCTTCAATAGCTGTGATATGGAAGAGTTGTCTGCTTTGTAGGACCGAGAGGCAGAAAATAAAGGAGATATAAGTCATGGGAGCTTAATGGCTTTGTCTCCTACATATCAAGTACGACGTGAAGTTTCATGTCGACGTGTAAACAGCACGCTGCAAATAGAAAATCTGAACTCTTTCATTAGGTATCCAATAATTGAACTGAACAAACAATGTAGGCTATGGGACAGATAAAAGAGTATTCAATGCCAAATGTAGAAAAGAATGCATCTGTCGTGTAGGAATTACACCTTACAATATAATAGAGCAATATTTATGGATAATACGACGCTATTTAAATGTATAGACTTGAAAAAATGTATATTAAATTAACAACGCAAATCTTGGCTCGTTAATGATATGACTCTAGATGTAGGAGTCATAGGTTTAAACCATCTCTTTGATATCAAAATAAATTCTCAGTTTAATTAAAGTACCGTTCCTACTTCAAAACGGTTATTCTTTCAAAATTTATCTTAAATTTAAGAACAATGTTGTAAAATTATGACAATAATTGTTAAATCTACACTTTTTGAATGTATCAGAATGTTAAAATTTGTTGAAATATAATAATATTTTATTCTTTACAAGTCCAAAAAACTACCAATTTAAAATGCAAATTTTAATCTGAAATTATAATTGATGTTTCATCCAAAATAATTATCGGAAAACTCACTATCAACATTTGTTGTTGCGAGAATGATCACTTGTTCTAATGGTAAGACGCCTAGGGTGAGCTAGTTGTTAAAGGTTATGAATTCGAGTCTTTAGGCATGCACAATAACCAAATTTAAAAAGGAAATTCAACAACAACAAAAAAGAGTGCAAATTTTATGTGTCACTAAATATCGTGATGCAACAGTACTCAACTATCCACTAAAGTTTGAAATTAAAAGTACGCTTAAAATATATTTGTCAACCTTCAATTATATTTCGATGACTTTGCTTCGTTGTTATTAATGGTGTCATAAAGTCGTTAAGCGCGGCTATCGAAGTAAGTTGACCGGCGATGGTTCTGTGACGTAACAACATTTATGATGGTTGGAATTAGCAATTCCATCTAAAAATGAGTAAAATTTGATCAACTACAAACGATGACCGGAGGAGCTCGAGCGGGATTTGGAAGGTGTGTATTCTTACGAAGAATTTACTAATTGTTGAAGTGACAAAATGATGGTGAAGGTGGTATACGACAAACAAAAGTTGATCAAAGATGGAGTTGTAGACGATATAACCTAGAAAATTGACAAATAATTAAAGATCGGAATTGCTTTAAGGAGTGATTTCTGAAAAAAGGATGTGCACTAAATTACTATACTATGTAAATCACGATGCATGTGGAGGATGAGAAGATTGAGAAAATACATTCGACGTAACCCAGTACGTGCACACTCCAAATGGTACGATAAAATGTGCGTTAAATGGAAAATACACACCTTGAATAATTAACAATCAAATTTGTATCTCTATGTTTCCTCACCATCCTTCCCTTAATTTGAAATAATTAAGACGAGACACACACATTCTTTTTACTTCACTAATTTCTTCCTAGAATCGCGTTTACAGTTGGAATTTTTTCAAAAAATAATGGTAATTTTGTCCATGTGAACGTTGATCTCTCCTTTTATCTTTCCCTTCTAAGTAGGTATTGTATGATCTTCTAACCATTGCATCGCCATGTTTCCACCGAAAATTTTCGTATATTGTAAAGAATCCAACCGCACACAACCAATGTTAAAGTCAATCGAAAACCACCAATCTAATCCAACTCATATAAACGTGACCAAGTATTCCCACCTCCAATAGATCATATGTGTGTGTGTGTCTATATTGCTACTTGTGCTATATATGAGTTGGGTGTAATATTTTCTTCAACCCTATCCTATTTCGACTTGGTCTTGTATTTTATAAAAATCAACATACTAAATAACATTATGTATATATAGCTACTTGTGCTATATATGAGTTGGGTGTAATATTTTCTTCAACCCTATCCTATTTTGACTTGGTCTTGTATTTTATAAAAATCAACATACTAAATAACATTATATCAATGTATTTTTTTGATAATAAGAGTAATATTTTATTAAGGCATAACATTCATTTTGATATCTCAGGAGTTCGAATTCTTTCCCTTAAGAACCTTTTGTCAAAAGGGTGTATTTATCACTACTAGAATCGGCTTGTTTAGTGTCCAGCCTTTGCATCGACGAGAATCGTCTAAAAAAGGCGGCCGATTCTAGCCGACGCAATATCGCATTACAGAAGCAAAACCCGCGAGCAGTTTTCATTATTTTCCCCTCCAAATTTTCTCGTCAAAACTCTTCTCCTCGTCACCCGCCGCAGCCGCCTGCCATCACCGTCGTCTCAAGTCAACATCTAGCCCCCGACGCTCTCCAAAGCTCTCTGATATCTCATTTCTTCCCGATTTCAGTTTATTTAAGGTATGATTTAAACCCCAAAATTTGAAATTAGTTGATGGTAGATTAGAAATTGATGATTGGTTGGTATTTTTCGATGATATTACTGTTTTAGATTGGTTTGGAAATATAATTTTGATATTGTCGGTTTGAAATTAGGGAAATTTGGAAAAAGAGTTGATTATCAATTTGTAATTGTTAATTATTACGTATGGGTTGATGTTAATGGTGTACATTAGTTGATGATAAAAGGTATTAGTTGATTTAGTATTGAAAAAACTATTTTTACTAATTATATGTGTGAATAACTTATTTTAGTTTACATAATCGATAAATTAAAAATTAAAATAGTTGAACGAAAGTTAAAGTTGTAAAATTTCAAATTTAGTTAATAAATATTTAAATAGTTGAATGAATATTGTTAATTATAAAAGTTTTATTTTTAAACCTCTTAGAGAATTTTTGGCCCCGTCTGACAAGTGTTGTATATGATCGTTATATAGCTATTCGGGTTTTCACAGAACGGACATCTATGTTCATCTGATACAATATTTGTCGGATTTGTCCCTGTATTGGACAAGTTACGAATACAATAAAGTATGATTATATTTTGTAAATCATATCATTTTAAACGGTTCACAAAATTTCGATAGCACTTCGTTTTGTTCTCTGTGTACACGTATTTTTGTACAATATAGGGAACAAAGGAGAAGTGCTGTCGAAATTTTGTGAACCGTTTAAAATGATATGATTTACGAAATGTAATTAATTTATTATATTTGTAATGAAAAGTAGGATGGTCGACCATTAAAGTTAAAACAATAAAGCAAAAAGCAAAAAATAAATCGAATTGATTATTTGGATTAATAAACGATAAACTTTATTGTGTTTCTAACATATATTTTCAAATCAGAAAAAATGTTCGATTATTCTCTTGACCGTAGTTGGATGTATGAAGTCAGAACTGGTATGAAAGGTTCAATAAAGAAACATTTCTATAATAGTGTACACGAATTTATTAAATTCGCTAAATCTAATAATCGTAATGACGAAGAACTTCGTTGCCCGTGTAGTAAGTGCAATCATTTGAAGCATTGGAAAACAGATATAGTTGAAGTACATTTGTATAAAAATGGTTTTGTGCCGAATTGTTACTTGTGGGATCGTCATGGAGAACTTCTGACACCCACACCTAATCCTGTAGCGTTAGATGACAATAATGTTATGACGAATCCAATAGAAAATATGATGGAAGATGCAGCACGATCAATGTTTCAAATGTTTGATCAAAATGACGATGAAGATGTAAATGTCGAAGGAGAACCAACTATGGGAGCTAAAAAAATATATGATTTATTGGATTCTGTTAAAAGGCCGTTGTGGGATGGTTGTAAAAGTGGAACCGAATTATCAGTAACTGCCGAATACATTATTATAAAATCAAAATTCAACCTTACAGAAGCTGGATTTATAGCAGTTGTACAAACAGTAAAACGGCACATGACACCCAATAATCTGATGTGCGATAGTCATTATAAAGTGAAAAAACTTATGTCCGCTTTCGGTCCGCCGTGCCAAAAGATAGATATATGTGTAAAAGGTTGCATGTTGTATTGAAAATATGACGTTGAGCTTAGAAAATGCAAAATATGTAACGAGGAAAGATACAAACCAAGATAAAAAAGAAAAAGAAGCTCCATACAAGAGAATGCATTATTTACCCATAACTCTCAGACTTCAAAGATTATATGCATCTTCTGCTATGGCGTGCCATATGCGATGGCACAGTGTGAGAAGGCCAGAAGAAGGAACTTTGATAAATCCATCTGATAGAGAAGCATGGAAACATTTCGATAGGACTTATCCCGCATTTGCTGCCGAAAGCCGTAATGTCAGACTCGGTTTATGTACGGATGGATTTGCACCATTCTCTCAGTTTGGTAGTAAATATTCATCATGGCCTGTTATCGTAACTCATAATTTACCTCCATGGATGTGTATGAAAACTCTATATATGTTTCTCACTACTGTCGTCCCTATGCCTGATGATCCAACACAAGGAATCAATGTTTATTTACAACCATTGATCGAAGAGTTGAAAACGCTGTGGAATGAAGGAGTTGAAACGTACGATATTTCGAGAAAAAAGAATTTTCATACGTTCGCTTCTTTATTTTGGACTATTAGTGATTTTCCTTTATACGGGATGCTTTCAGGTTGGAGTATGGCTAGTCGTCTAGCTTGTCCTTATTGCATGAAGAAACACGGGCGTTTTCGCTACGGTATGGAAAGAAAATTTCTTGATTTGATTGTCATCGGTGTTTTCTCCATCTCAATCATACTTTTAGAAGAGATAGAAAAAGCTTTATAGCTAACAGAGAAGAGAGTATGCAACCAACGAAGATTTGGTCAAACGAAGAAATATATGAAATTGTAAAGGAGTATCCGAAGATACATGAAACTGGAGTGCAGACTGAAATTCCAGGTAAATCAGACATTCATAATCGGTGCAAACAAAGTATATTTTGAGAGTTACCCTCCTACTCCGACATAATACTGACGTGATGCACAATGAAAAAACATGTTCGATAACGTGTTTAATACAGTTATGAACGTAAAGGGGAAAACAAAGGACGATTTGAATTCAAGACTTGATATAAAAAACTTTTGTAAACATCCCAACTCCATATGAAACCCAACGACAATAAAAACCCAAAGCATGCTATGAGCTAGACAGTAAGCAAGTAAAACTCGTGCTAAAGTGGGTGGAACGTCCTGATGGGATATCTTCTAATCTTCGTAGATGTGCTGACTTTAAAAATAATAAATTGAGTGGGATGAAAAGTCACGATTGTCATATCATGATGGAATATCTATTACCCGTGATTCTCAAAGAACTGTTGCCCGTAAAAGTATGGAGCGTTATAACAGAATTAAGTTTGTTTTATAAACAACTTTGTTCGACAACATTAAAAGTCGACCGTACGCGTAGACTTGAAGTAGAAATTCCTATACGACTCTACAAGCTGGAAAAAATATTTCCGCCAGGTTTCTGTAATGTAATGGAGCATCTACCCGTTCATCTTTCATCCGAAGCACTTCTTAGAGGTCCTGTTCAATATGGTTGGATGTATCTATTTGAGAGGTAATATTGAATATCGACAATATTTATGTTAGTTTAAATTCAGTTTTATATACCTAAATTTAAAATAAATTTGCCATAGGTATTTGAATCATTTGAAGAAAAAATTAGGCAAAAAACACGAGTTGAAGATTCGATTTGCAAATCATATCTTGAAGAAGAAGTTCATTCTTTTTCTCTCATTATTTTAGTGATCATGTGAACTTATCGTTTATAAGTGTTCCTCGTAATGAAGAAGTCGTTGAACATGATTCTTCTCAAGCAATGTTATCTAATTTTAGACAATATGGCCGACATGCGGGAAAATATGTGGAAATATGGTTAGACGATAGAGATCACCATATAGCACACACATATGTTCTTCTAAATTGTCCAGAAGTTGCACCATTTGTCAGGTAATAATAAATTCATATATAATTCAATTATACTTACATATTAATTATATTAAAACATATTACATATTTGCAGTATATACGAATCACCGCATCCATCTAGCGATCTCAGTAAATAATTTGCTAAATGGTTTTCAAATTACGTTTAAGATCCAATAAACTGTGTCATTGACGAAGGATTACGACATCTTGCGATCGAACCAAAAAGAAATGTCAAGACGTATCCAATATTCTTCGTCAATGAATTTAAATTCAACACCAAAGATTACAGTGCCGAAAAAATGACATATAACAGCGGTGTATTTGTCAAAGATAGTGACAATCCAAATGAGCATATAAAAGATTTTTACGGCGTCTTAACACAGGTTTTAGAGTTGACATATTACATACAACCTGTAGAAAAAGTTTTTTTATTCAAATGCAACTGGTTTAGCAATGTTTCTGGTACTGTAATCAACGTGCACAAAGATTATAAACTTATTGAAATAAAACATACCTCACATTACTATAAGTATGATCCTTTCGTAGTGGCCAAACAAGCGTTACATGTTTATTTTGCTCCGTATCAATCCTTGAAAAGAGGTAAAGCGGATTGGTCGGCTGTTTTTAAAACAAAGGCAAAATTTACATTTGGCGGAAATAATATTCCAAACGAAACAGCGTACCAAGCGGATCTTGAGCCAAATACTGAAGTAATAATAACTGATGACATTGATGAAGGGTTGTTGAAGGATGAATCAAATGTTTTGATAGATCCATTTGAAAGTGTAACGATATAGAGTACGAGACCGAGTCTGAATCAGAGAACGACAGAGACTTATAATTTTAAATATTTGAATTGCATGTCGTATAATGTATTTTTATGACATACGTAATATTTAGAGTCTGAATATGACATATGTAAATATTTGAATTGCATGTTGTATAATGTATTTTTATGACATATGTAATATTTAAAGTCTGAATCAAGTGGAATGTTTTATGCGATGATATGATATGTTCTGATATGATATACAATATATGATATGATATGTTTGTGGCAGATATACCTTACAGGACACATGGCAGTAGGTTTGAGCCTTCTCCTTCTCTCGACGCAGGTGCCACTGGCAGTGCGCCAGATTTACGCCCCGTTGCTGAGTTAGTTCCGAAGACGGCATGATAAGTATCAAATATATTTCAAGTATGTTATTTAAAATATATTAAATATGTATGTCAAAATTTATACAGGGGCTTTGAGGTGGAGCCTTCAGATTTCATTTTACAAACATCGAGACAAGCGTTTATGAGTAGGATGTCCGGCTGTTGGCCACGGTGGGACGACATCCCAACATCTGTAAAGAACGCTATATGGGCAGATTTGATGGTAAATAAGTATAAATTTTTATTTGATTTGAATGTCAATAGAATGTTTATAATTCAAGTTAATTTCTATATGCAAACTGCCGTACGTGTTGAGCCCCAGATCTGGATGTGTTTAGAAATCGTTGGAATCAAAGAATGAGAAAAAATTATTTAAACACGATAACTAAAGCAAAGAGTGCGAGAAAAAAGCCAAGTTGGATGAGCGCTGAAGTATATAGTGAGTTTCTTCGGCTCTGAGATACTCCTGATTCAAAGTAAGCTATCCACTTTCGAATTGTAATTTAAATTTTTTAAGATTTCTTATATTAGTTTCATTAATATAGTTAACCTTGTGTTTAAATGTATAGGAAATATCAGCGCGGAATTGCGAAACAGGAATAAGAATCCTGCTGTACATCGTGATGGCTCGAAATCTTTTCAGCAACATAAAAACGATTTGGTAAATTTATAAATTGTTTATAAATATCTGTAACATTATTTAATCATATTGGTAATATTGTTTATTCATATGTATATTTTTAGTCTAAGAAGTACAATCACGAGCCTACGATGGCTGAATTGTTTACTGCCACACATGCTGTGGAGGAGACAGACGAGGAAGGCAATGTTTCGTATAGATGGACAGACGTCAAATCTCAATCTATAATGGTAAACATGCTTAGCCGTAATGATAGTGTTTGGTAATACTTTATTTCACAGCTAAAAAATCGTAAATTAAATTTTTTCGTATCAAACTTTTATTTATAATCGCAAGAGTCATATGAGGTGAGCGAACACGTATGTCGTAGATCACCGGACGTGAGGAGTTAACGTTGAGGAGTCAAACCATATTTGGGACGCCGTTATAGATCTGCCTACGCGAAATAGGAAATATAGTTATGTAAATATGGAGGTAAACTGCTCATTAACTAATATATACATTTAATATGATATGAAGCATAAATTATAAATAGCTATTAACTATTTCACAGGCGATATCATCCCAAAGGGCTTACAGGAGATCCCAGGAAGAGGAGGATATAACTTTGTTGCGTCAGCAGGTTGTGGGGATCAATGACTGGCGGAAAAGCAATGCTTTTGCACAACAGCTCAATGCGCATATCGCGGCATATCTGGCAGAGCATGGAAGAACGCCTAGAGAGGATGCGTCTGGAGATGATGAGTAGGTAAGGTTGTGTTTGTCACATTTTTGGCGTCGTTTTGTGTTGAACATACTGTTGTTTGATGTATGATGATGAGTAGGACAATGATATATAATTTGTTTGATGGTACTTATATGTATTGTTTAGTATGATGTATATTAGTGAACGTTGTGTTTGATTGATGAGTTTTTGGGTATATAGTTATTGTTTGATGGAAAATTGTGAATGTTATGTTTGATTGATGAGAGGTTGGTGTTATACTTGTGTTGGAAGATTGAATATTGTTATAGTTCGACGGAAATTGTTTATATTGAGGTTTGAGAGCGCAAACAGCAGCTATTTACAAACAGTTGAACACAGGCTTGCGTCGGCTGAAATCGGCTTGCGTCGGCCGTTTGAATACAGGTTTGCGTCGGCAAGTTAAGCCCAACAGAACTTTGAAAAAAATGGCCACGTGAATATAGCCGTCACTTTCCGACACTAAAGTGGTGACGAAACCGACGCAAAACCCGACTCGAATGCTTGTTGGTGACGTCTTTTTTTGCGTCGATTTTTAGAATCAGCTTGCGTCGGCTAGAATCGGCCGGCGTCGGTTTTCTGCCGACGCAATTGCCGATTTTCCTTGTAGTGTACGTATGTGTGTAGATCAACGATCGGCTACATCTCATTTTTGCTGCACCTCAATTTCCTTTGATTTCAACCAGATGTTCTGAATCAAATAATGTAATTTTCTTCCATTTGTCAACTTCGTTGTATTGTTTAATTCAGAGCATGTGGTTGAAATGGGAAAGGGGAAGAATTAAGTTGTAACAAGGATTAGGTGTACCCAATCCTTGCCATATTTGTATGTATGTATATGTATATGTATAAGCCTGATGATAGATAACCTAAAATTTTAAAAGCCATCCACATCCATATTCGAAATAGAGGTAAATATCTAATATTCGAAAAAATGAATACGGATGCGGATATGAAGATATCTACATCCGACATTTCATGTCGGATTCTTGTTAATTTTATAGTTTATATTATGTGTATTTAAGTATAATAAATGATATATGTTTATTTTTAATTAAGATAAGAATTAGTATTGTATGCATTAATACATATTTACTGCTCAAAACTTTTTTCATCATCGTATTTTTTTGTGCTATTATAATCAATGGGACATAAATAATTTGTTGTTAAACCAACTTTTTTATTTATGTCTTTAGGTTATCAATCGTTAATGGATAAGATTATATCCAATTGAGGATTTTCATTTAAAAGGTCTCTCAGCTTAGGGTATTAAGTTTATATGAAAATACTTCGGAATAATTAGTTTGAAGAATGAAAACAAATAAATAAAAAGCAAGTGACCATTTTCTGTGATAGGAAAAAGATACTTTCATTTATCATTCTATTTGTTTCAAAGAAAAAGGATAACGGAATGCGTCATTCCCAACCAGAGAAGAAGATGCTTTCATTTATAAATTTTCCGCAAAATGGTAATACATTTTATCTTTCGTTCTTTAAATTAATTATTATGGAGTGTTGTACTAGAAATTCATCTTTGGGTTTAGAATCCCTTTGGCCTAATTTCCACTCTTTATCTTATAACAGTTTACATCCACGGATGTAGATGCCTGAAAATAACTGTCCACGTGGATGCAGGTATGACAAAATATACATAAGTATCTGCTTAGGACACATCTAACAGTGGTTTGTTTACGTGAAACAATACGCTAAACAAGCCATGATGCAGTTAGATATGGCTTTTTCAATTCAAAAAACAACTCATTTCTATGGTTAAAGAACTTGAATGGAGGATCGATTATTAAAAAAGTAAAGAAATTGTCGAGTGGTTGTCGTTTTAATGCATATTAATTTATTCTTTTACATTTTAGTGGATAATTTTTTTTTTAAAAAAAAAACTAGTTTTGTAGTTGGTTCGGATTGGATGTTTCTGACCGTAAGGCTGTTCAGTTAAAGATTTTCCTGAAAAAAAAAAAAAAACAGGATGGTTGATGCAAGTTTTTTACCTTTTATTTTATTTTAATCCTATTTGAAATTGGTAGGTTTGTTTAGTTCAGCCAGATCCAAACCCCATTCAACTAGTAGATCATCTATTAATTGTAAGGTAATATTTGGTTTTATTTGAATTATCCAGTTTTTAAGTCCATTCTCCACTCTTAGCCTTGAGGTATTTTTGTAAAGTTACAAATACATTCGGTATAAATGTTCATAAAAGTTGCTTTTCAAACAGGAAGTCTAAAAACGTGTTATATTTTGGTTGTGAATTTACATTTTCGGCCTATTGCGTCATGACCCTTGATAGTAGCATAACAAGCGGGTTTCCAATGGTTTATCATTCTCTTGAGTTTAGAAGCCATGAAATTTGAAGAATTATTTTAGCTTTTCATGATCTAAAAAGTCATCTATCTGTTTGTTTTACTACTATTATTAGATATAAGATAAGGGTAGCTTTTTTCCCTTTATGGTTGCTCACTTCAAAGGGAAATAAAGTAAGCTAGTGCAACCTAGGTGACCTTTGCACTAAGTTAGAGGAAGACCGATGCAGGCAAGTCTAATTTAGCACTAATGTTGGACTAAGTTTAATGCAGAATGAAGTAGTTCATTCTCTTCTAAAAAGTTTCTGGTACACCGTACACCCAGTTGATAATTAAGTTTTTCAAAATTTCTTCATAAAACAATTATAATTTGGTTTACAAATAATTCTTACCCAAGTTTAAAAATTTACGTCTGGAGTATGGCTCAATGTGAAATGTGAATAAAATCGTCTGTTTTGGTCTCCTACAGCTAAAACAATCTAGTATGTTAAAATTAATTTGAATTGGTTATATTTTACATTTTGGAAAGGCTCATGTTTTATAGAAAATAAAATAAAAAAATAAATAAAAATAAAAAACTTCTCCAAAAGAAATATATCTTTTTGAAAAATAGCAACAGCAACAACAATTATAATAATAATAAAAGTCGATTCTGGAGAATAATTTCTTTTTACTTTTGAAAAATGTTTCAAGAATGAGAAGCCAAACAAGTGATTCAAGCAGTGTTTTCATGACCGTACCCTACCTCGGTCCGACCTCGAATAACCCTGAACCTTGTACCAATACGGTCCGGAACTCAATCGGACCTCATTCATTCATGAACCTTAGTCGGACCTTCAAACCAACGGTTCAACCATCAATTTTACCCGGTTGAACCGCGGTTTTCTTATTTTTTTCCTACTTTCTCATTGTTTAATTCTCTCATTTTCATTTTTTGCATTGCTTTAAATATATATTTTAAAAAGCATAGTCGTTCCAAAATCTAAGCCATTAACTTCATCACTTTGTTTTTCACTGCTACAAACTCCTCTAATATCATTATAAGATTCGTCAAGTTTGTCGTCATTAAACTTCTATCGTTATGCACTATTCTATTATATACAAACCTGTAGTTATGCACTTAACAACATACAACTTCTGTTGCGGACCATGAAGACCATCTACAGCTTTTGCACATAGCATTATTATTTCAATATTTTTATGTATAGTCTATAGTTAAATGAGCAAATTTTTCGAAAAAATAAATCACGGTTTCGACGGTTCGACCAGTTGAACCGTCAAAACCTTAAACCTTCAATTATCACGGTTCGAACCACGGCACGGTCATGAAAACTATGGATTCAAGTGAATCCAAATACCGGCAACATAGGCTTCATTCTAAATTAACTGTTTTATAAGTTACTTCATTCCCTATGTGTATTTTTAATCAACTATCTTTATTATAATTTGCTTCATTCCCCATGCATGGTTTATATGTATCAAACAAGCATACTTATACTTGTAGCTAAGTATATCTTCTCTTAGAGGAGTCAATAGATCCCCTCAGGAATTGAAAAGGTAGTCTTTTTTTTAAAATCAGGTATATCATGTACCCTATGAGTAAATTAAGTTCAACTGGTTTGGTTGTTGAGGATTTTTAGGCTTCGGTTATACTGAATGATAGGAGCAAGTCATGTATCAATAAATGTACAGGACAACCTTTATAGTTATCAAAAGCAATGCATGTTCATATTAAAATAAAGCGATTAAATAAAAAAACTAAACTTATTAGGGTTCATTTTACAAATAGGTTTCTAGGGATCTCAGATATAAATCTCATTATTGACTTATTTTACAGTACGAAGGAGAAAATATACTTGTGCATCCATGGCATGCACAAGTGTAAACTAAGAATTGTACATGCACATTGTACAAAAAAAAAAAGTTACCCATTGCATAAAATGTGCATGTACTGCTTGTTAACATAGCAAAAGAATAATAATACAATAATGATTTGATTATTTTCATTTGAGTGACATTTATCAACTGGCATTAATTCAAACCGATGTGGACTAATTATAATTAATGCAATATTTGTTCAAATGATATATTTGCATTAATTATAATTTGACACCATTAGAGCATCTCCAACTGTTCTGAGGTTCAAAACTTACATTTTTATGGGTTACAAAATAAAATCGGTGTAATTTTCCAACAGAAATCGAAAAAAAATGCTTGTTCAAACAGCGCCTGCATCTAGGTAAATAGTAAGCGCTTAACTCCTATTGTGGCTGAATATAACTGGATTCAAACATTACATCAATTTCTCAACATAATATTTGTTCTGCTATTGCGAGTTTATTTCCTTTTAAAGTTACACCTATTTCTCAACATACTGTGTGCATAGTATTGATTCGCACTATTGTGTAGTCTATATGATATATTTTGTTGGCTGTGTTTGAATCATTTTCTGGTGATCAGACGCAACACGTTATTGTTCAAGTTGATCCTTCTGCTGCTGACAAATTGCCAAATTTTTTTAACGTTATTTGACAACCCCACTTTTATGTTCAGTTATAGTGCTGACTGAGGCAATTGTCTGTATATTCAATATACTTATATGCAGGGCCGGCTTAAGCACTTGGGTTGCCCCAGGCAATTAAAAATTTGGATGCAAAAGTACTGACAAACCAAGGAATTGAACAGATGAACTTAATAAGCAGATGCCTACATACAACCCCCGAACCAAGAAGCTCTTTAATGGTACATAATACAACAATTTATTTATAACTTCAACATCTTTTAATACTTTGTCTTCCCGAATTTGTTGCCCCTACCTGGGAGGTTTCCCGAGATGGCTGTCTGGTTGGCATAGCCCTTAAACCTGGCCTGATTATATGTGAAAACTATGCATGCTTGTTAATATATCGTATACCATTCCCAAAATTGGAGGTTGCCATCTAACGTACCCCTAATGAAAAATGTGGGTTGCTGTAAAGTAAGAAACATTTGAAATGTTTTTGCAATCTCCAATGCTATTCACAATTTAGTACTACTTTCTTAACAACTATGTTTTTGTATATTTTTAAACATCACATGGTACGCAGAGTTGGTCTTATAATGATCGGTTATGTATTGCATGTAAACATTTTTATTTTTTTATATTAAAATGCATTTGAAATTTGATATGGGGGCAACTTTGAATTTGGAATGGTGCTGTTTAGTACCGCATGCATGTATTATGAAATTCTTGCTGCTTCAAATCCTTTTTGGTTGTTCGATTTGAAATAAAACACACATCATCTCTGCCTTGTATCCTGGTTAATTTCATTCAAATGGACGTGGTATAGCATGAAGACTGATATTACTTCATGCTTTTAGAAATACAGAAATTACACTATCCCACAATTTTGACATAGAAATATACCTTGTTTTCTTCTCTTAAGATTCAGTTACATTCTATCATTTGAAATTGTATTTTTCCATTATAGAGGTTTTTTGATGCTGTAAGCCTGTAACTATAAAATACTTCAGAATTTTCAGATATAATCCCCCATGATAACATTTAGTACCAAAAACTGGTAGATTTGGTTTGAAATTGATTGGTATCAGTATGAAATCTGAGATATAATTGCGAAGTGATGGGGTTAAGTCTGTCAAAATGAAATAATCTGAAAACCTGATCGACGTCATCGATATCTCAATTTTATGCAATTGAAACAACTTGACAATATACCGAGGAATAGTTGTTACAAAACTGGTACAGTTTCAGTTCTAATACTGACTTAGTGTTAGTAAAATCAATAAGGAAAGTTGTTGGTCCTGGGAAATATCAGGTATAAGAATTCATAAGATTTAGTTATGTGATAAAAATGTCCTTATAACTTCGTTAAGCAGAAAGTCCATTAGGTATTGGAAGGTACTGATATGTATGATACTGTATAATTCTAGCATGAGATATTAATTTATCGCTGAACTTCATGAATACATTATCATTGGAATTAATGAATTATGAATATATCCTTAAAAAATGGCCCTGCCTTTTAAACCTTATTATGGTGGATGCAATCTATGATAGTAAACATACTTTGTATAATTCTAACATGAAATTAAGCATAATAGCTTTTATTCATTTGAAATTAATGTTTAAACACTTCCTTTTCAAATGTTAATAAACAGTAGTTAAAATTCATGAATTCTAACCGTATGAAGAAAAACGGGCCTCTTTGTTGTTTTCTTTTATTCGCTCTTTTCATTTTACCAGGATTTCAGGTTTATTTGGTGAAGCAGCACTACTTGCACCCAAACGCTAGTTTGTTTTGAGTTCCTTTATTTGTTTAACATTCATTATTTGTGCGCCAAAAAAGAATGAACTGAAAATAAGCAAACTTATTCTGAAAAATATGAATGTATGTGTGAAATAGTTGAATGCACAGTTATCAGTCAATCTCAAATATGCATAAACGTTTTTTTTTTCTCTTCCCCTTCGCTCTTTTGGTTCTGTTTTTGTTTTGCAGCTGTGAATATGAATTGGAGAAATTGGTATACAAGATACAATTTGTTTTCGGGAATGAATACTTTATCAAAAGGTAAACTTCATTTTCAATGGCGAGAACACAGAAGTAGATATAATTTTGTGGCAAAATCCAACGTAAATTTTGTTAAATGTTTAGTGAGCTGACAATGTGTGTGTATGCGTGCATGCTTGGTTACATGTAAGTTTCGTTGGATCTTTTGTGCTTAGTATAATATGTATCATCGTGTCACCGTTGGTTCAGTTGTAGAATGAGAACTCGAGTATTTTGAACGAATAGGAACGAAGAAAGTAGGTAGAATGTTGGACGAAGATGAAAGAAAATTAGGCTCTGTTTGGCTTGTCGTTTTTGGTTTTGTGTTTTCTTCTATACAAAAGCGCGTCCGTCCGTTATATGTATTATTGAAAAACAAACAATTTTGAAAAATAAAATTAACATGCAAAATAGAAACCAATATTATTTTATTTTTCGTGTTTCATGAGACAACAAAAACACGGAGAACAATCCAACTCTTTCGTTGTCCGTTGGTCGTCGCAATGGTTAAGAATTATAAACCTTCTTCTCTTATTTCTTGCTATTTCTTAGTGCAGGTTGAAAACACAAAACTCAAAATACAAAATGAAACTAAACGGGCCTTTAGTTTTTATGTTGCGACAATGACATCCAAAGAGGAATAATTAATCGTTTTTTATGATAATTAATTTGTAACTAAGAAGTAACACACATGATTTATAAAAGTAGAACAATTTATAACAAAAACGAACACCATGGATACAATAATTTGATAATATAAATATAGAGATATCCATACGATAGTACGAATTAGATAATACATTTAGCGAAGTCTAGAAGTAATAATTTTAATTCATATGCACTAGGTGTAGTATCCTTTTATCGTGAATAATGCAAGTAACATTAAATCACATTTCATGTTTTATTGGATCATTATGATTTGAATTTGAATTTTTAATTATATTATTGTCATATAAAAATTATTAATATGGTTTAGAATGTTATTGTTAACTTAAAATAATCAATAAGATAATTCATTGTCAAATTAAATAACTTTTTATTCAAAGGTAAATTTAGTCGTAAAATTATTTTATATATAACGGTGTGTGTGTTCTATATAATTAAAATTTGAACGATGCTAACTAGTTAAATAACTCTTATTCAAAGGTAAATTTAGTAGTAAAATTATTTTACATATAATGGTATGTATATATTCTATATAATTAAAATTTGAAGGATGCTAACTAGTTAAATATTTTTTATTATATATTCAAAAGGCAAAATTCAATTCAATGTTAATTAAACCGATGTTATTAATTTAAACATTATGGTTCATCTTAATTCAAATATTAAATATTCGAATCAAACGAATAATGTATTAATATAGTAGTTTTGATTAACAATATTAATTTATAAATACTCAAATAACATATGTGTGTGTGTTTGTGCCCGCACGCATGTGTATGGACGCACGCGTGCGTGTGAGGTGTGGCGTATGTGTACCAATATCTAAATAATAATGTCATATGTAAGTGTATAATATGCAGCAAAATAATATTATTATGTCTAGAATTTTAATACGAACCCAGCGCCTCGGGTTGTATGCAAGACGAAGTTCGTATGCGAAAATAATTCATTTTTGAAGTTTAAGGGGCTAAAATGTAGTTTGTAAAATATCAAGGACTTTTAAATAATGTACCTTTCTTCCCTATCCAAGTGCTAACCGCCCTTGGCCCAAATTTTTGTCAATCGTCACCACCACCAGAAGCACCGAAGATAGGATGTAAACGGGTCGGACAGAAATGGACACATGTATGTTCGTGTCATGTCCTATAAGAAACTCGAATGGACACAGTCCATACAAGGTTCAAGTTCGAACATGGTTTGTACGAGCAGAACAAACGGATAGATAATGTTCAAACAACAGAAAAATGCCGAACAACTTCGAACTTTTTTCTTTTCATATATTTTTTCTTGTCCTAGTTCGTGTCGTAAATGAGAATCAGATGGACACTGACTAAACATTTTACCACTTTGGCCCAAGCCAAATGTCGAGTACTCATACAAAATTTACACCTCTAATTGGAGATGTCAACACCTACACGGTAGAGCTTCCCTCGCTGTAATGATGCTCCCATCACCCGTGGATGCTTGATCGACGCCATCACAACAAACTTTAATCTTGCGCCGTCGGCTCGCAACGACAAACTTCCAATAAAAGCAAACATATTTGATGCCGAAGCAATTCCTGTGTCAAGTTGGTTCGATCTGTGCTATTCTTGAGACCTCTAATGATGATGAGGCATGCCGTCGACAATGGTTAGAGGGCACAATTTGCTTTGTGCATGCATGCTTGCATAGTAATCCCATTTTATTAACAAAACAATGCAAATTAAATTCAAATTAAATTTTGATAATAAATCTTAAACCAAATTTATTTGAATAATTTTGAAATCAACCGTGAAAAATAATTTGGAAAATCTTGCTTGATAATCCTGCCAGTCGAATACACCTTGAATAGCCAGCTTCACCACAAGAGATTGGATATCTAACTTAATGGTGGAGTTGCAAAGTCCGCCACTAAGATATAACTTGTTTTAGTGGATACAAAGTGAATTTCTATGTATTAAAATGGAGGAATCTTGGTCTATTTATAGTAATGCTGATTGGCTATGTATATATATATTTATCTAACCCGTTGTTCATGGTATGCCCCATTATAAATGAGATGTAATCTCACTAAATTAATTAAATTCATTTAATTAATTCATAATGACATATGTTTTAGTCCACCTTATTTTAAGATAATTTAAAATTTTCGGCTCCCAAAATAAAACATGTATATGTTTGTGTGTATATATATTATTTATTATATTTAAACTATTATGGTCCAAAAAATAATTAAACAAATATGTAATAATTATAAATTTTATTAATTAACTTTTGGCCCTCTAATAATGTTAAAAATAATAATTAATATAACAATTCAATTAATTTCTCTATAATATACTATGTATCTTTATAAATTATTACAATAAATTATCTTCGGTTGAAATCGAGAATTGTAGTTGTGTGACTCTTAGATGTGAACTCAACGATTAGTAATATTTAAATAATTTTAGATATTAAAGTTCGTACAAATTTTTTTGAAATACAATACTTTGACACAAGCTTGGTTTCTTACAAATTTTATAGTGAAATCCAATTTTTTATTGGTAAAGCGACACACTTATGCAACGATATATTATGCTCATTTTCTCTTCGTCATCGCTATATCACTTAAATATCTAGAGCTTGATCCATAGTTAAAACTTTGTTAATATTCATATTTAATTGTGAGGTCCAACATTATAGTATATGGTCAATCGATAATAGTTACCAACCGATTTGCTTTGGTCGCATACTTTGACTTAGCATTTACTACCTATTACGGAGATACTAACCTTTTATTCGAAGGAGACGAATCCTCTCTTAATAGTATTTTCACCGCAAGTGGTTCACATTATACCCAACTATGGCCTTAACATGATCAATGTTGTTTTTGATTGATCATAATTAAATTGTAATTAAGACACTTAAGGTTCATAGGGTTTTCAAGTCAAAAGACTACTGCACATCATCATGGGAAATTTTCTATTTGAAATTTAACCTATATAAGACTATTGTGAGTCATTCAGTAATTGTTCAACTACACGTATGTAACCCCTTGGTGGTCCAACAATCATGCATAATTCACCTTCCATCATATGGAGAGGGTTACATACACTAATCTTGGTAGATATATCGATACATCTTGAATAAGAACATTTAAGTACATGTATTTAGTTTATACAACTCAATTCTTATGCTTATGAACACTTTCGTAACTACAATAGATTAAATATTTTTTCTAAGGATTTTTTACTTTGATATATTTAATGTATTTTATAGCATTGTTTATATCCCAATACAAAAATATATACAATCAAAAATAAAACCAAAAGCACACTTTATTTCAAACAAGATTAGCTATAAGTATTAAGTTATATAATCAATTTACATAATTACCTTAAGGGTGCTCCTTAACTCTTTCAATCTCGCACTTGCATTTGGAGCCAATTATGGTGACTTATAACTATCTCTCGATTTATTTTCCCAGACAAAACTGAGAAAGGGTCTCAATGAGCGGATATGATAACCTGCACCTCTCGACGCCATTGATCCAAAGTCTAATGTGACTTTCAGACTCACGTTGACACAAAAAAATATACGAGCTATCAGGTTTCTATAACATAACAAAGACTGATAATGAATAAACATGATCTAAGATATACTACGCTTTCAGAACTCATAGCGGAATGAATAAAATATAAATATTGAAAATAACCATCTTAGAAAATATTCCGAAACACAGTCTACTAAAAACAATACACGGTCGAATACAGGGTACTAGAAATGCTACTCAAAGTCTGATAACAGAAATATTAAGTACTGATAAGATAAACAGTTACATGCATGGTAAATAAAGGATTAGCAACTTCTGTGATGGGCTCACCTCTCCATGTACTAAAATCGGGCCAAATCAACTACTACTCTGTCCTCCGATGGTGGGGAAAGAAAGGAAAATGGTGGATCAGACAAAAGCCTAGTGAATGACTATAGTTTAATATATGGTGATCATGTGCAATTAACTTTAATTCTACTTTATGGGTGCTAGGGTGTCCCACGAGTGTTCATATATTCCTAAGGTCCATAACTTAGCATTTATCCAACATACACCTACACTTCAACTTATGCATGCTGCAACAAGGATCAAACTACGAATTGAACCTAAATAAATAACAATCAGCCATCGTTCTAGAGCTACTCAATATGGAAACACCACTACTAGAGCTACTCGGTATGAAAACACCGCCATTATTCTACTAAATATTAAAACACCGCCAGTAAAGCTTCATGGGAATAAATTTCCCATAATGACAACTACACGTAACCCAACTATGAATCGAGAGGGAGCCCGCAATGCCGACTTGTCGGAGCGTCTCATTGTCTTCATCTGTATCCACCTTCGACCATAGTATCCGCCACTTATTCCATGTGCCGGAGTCCATCAACAACACAGTATCACGCCGCGTCAGAACTACGAATACCAAGGAGTACCATTGTGCTGGGCCCACACACTTCATCAAGCATCAATCCATGTTGTGCATATATCGTAGGACCTCCTTTGTGTGCCATTTGCGATTGAATAGTCCCCAGTCATATAATCGATCCCCCATTGGGTAAAGTACATTTATCCAGTTCTCCAATGTCCTAGCATCATCTCATTGGAAACTAGCTTACCTACTAGCTCTAACATCCACACATATGTATACAACACACTTATACATACAGTTAATAATTTTAATAATATTTATTAGCAACTTAGGCTTTAGGCTAAGATTAAGATTCTACATTTCAGGCCTCAACCAGTCAACCGCCACACCCTATCTGTCAATCGCTTGGGATCGACCGCTCAGCATGAATAGTTCGACCAGTCGTGTAGTAAATTTTAGGGTTTTTAATTTTTGATTATCCGATTGTAATTTTTTACTAATTTCTCTAGTTTTGCATTATACAGTGGCCTCTAAATAGTGACCATTCTATATTTTCAGTTATAGATTTATAAAAATTTAATTACACTTGTTTAATCCACATTTAGCAAATTTAGAGTTTAGATTCGATAACATATGGGTTTAACTTAGGTTAAAATCAAATTTACCAATTTACACGATTTTAGTTTCTAATTCAGATTTCAGGTTTTATAATTTAGGGCTTAGAGTTTACAATGTAATTTCTAATATCCAAGATCAAATAGAACAGGTTAAAATTAACTTTAAATAATCAACTTATTAAACTTGCTCTCACTCACCACGGATCCAAGCTTCTAACAACACGCTTCTTTAGAGAATTGTCACCCGTTAGTTCGCTCCCTCTTAGATCCGATTTCTAGCATGATCTTGCTTTGATTTTAATTTATTTTTGAAGAAAGTTTCCAAGTGGAGAGAAGGAATTTTGGTAGAGTTTTGGCATGCTGTTGATTTCTAACGAAATTAGAGTTGGCCTTGATGTTAATTTATAAGGGTCAAAGACTAATTAGGAGCATTGGATTTTCCATAGAGAATCTTTGATCTCATCTCGAGCACACATCAGAAACTTGGCGACGAAGAAAAATATTTTGGTTGATCACTGTCGTCTAATCGACGCTTTAGAATCTCGATTTTACATGTCAACCGATCGACCATCCATGGCATGCGTTCGACGGTCAACCACCGAACCCTAGGGTTCGACCGTTTGTAGTATTGATTTTGGAAGTATTATGTTTAAATTTATTTCGTTTTGTAATTTTTAAAGTCTACAACTTCTCTGTATTAACTTCCTTTTCACATTACATATAAAATTGTCCATAAAATCACTACGAATGCAATGATGCAAGTTTTGAAACCAAATTCGAACATTTGTGAAAAATTCATTTTAGCCCTTGTTTTATCTATGTTTAATTTTCTTATCAAATTTTCTACTAAATTTTCGGGATGTTATAGTGGATCTGTAATATTATTATTTTTTATCTACATTTCAATTATATTTCTCCATCATTGATAAACTCTGAAATATGCAGATCATATCTCGACCTCTAATCAAGCCTTCAGTTCCTACTACAATCTATGTTGCATCATTACTATTACAATACATTATTGGATTCTCAATGCTGAAAAGCATCCCTAGATTCCTTATAAATTTGTGACATATATACTGCTTTCATTGTGGCATTATTTAAGGCTTGTACTTAGCCTTTATAATTGAACCTGCCATAACCTTTTGTTTGTAACATTTCCAACTTAAAGCCCTTTATTAGGGCTAAACATGTATGTACAGTGATTTACTATTTTATATACAACCTATGAAGTTCTATTTTGAATACTCCTTCATAAGGAGTTTGTTGTTTAGATAAGCAATTCTATAGTATTTCGTAAATACCCGACAATACTCTTAACTATCATTCGGTGACTTTAACTTATATTTGATATTTTCTCATTACCAGGTGCATAAGAAAATTCCAATATAGTACAAAAGATAAGATATATGATAATAAATATTACTAAATCATAAGAAATTCATCATATATGCTTCATATTAAACATTTAAAGATGATGCATATGTAGATCAATTAGGACAAACTTAGCATCCTCTTATAACAAGTATAATAGATTCCTCTTTCAAATACTTCATCGAAAACTAAACAACCAAGCATTAACTTATTTAACATAGTTACATCTATACCAATTAGTAGCATATGGTTTACTAATAGTGTGACACCCTATTCCGAGACCCACATTAACAAAGAGAATTGCATAGTAATCCTTTCTACTAATGTGGAGAATTGGGCTGATTAAGGGCGACCATCTCTATCTTGTCTTAAACATCTACTGCATGCGTCGATAAATTATCTATATTTTTTTTATTTCAAGTGGAACGACATATACGATAAATGCTTAATACAAAACTATAGGTGTCTAATGGATCTATCAGAACAAAATACAACAACAGAATACATATCACATCACAGAATAGTATTCATCATATATATAAATAAAAATACACAGATATATGATACAAACTAATACACAAAAGTGGTACAGGGACCACACTATATACATCTAATCAAATACATATCGGAGTCAAGCGGAAAGAAATATAAACTACACAAAAGTCCTAGGCTGATATCCAAGAAGATGCATCAAAGTTAAGTCCCGTAACTGATAGTTAACCTGAAACAACTCGGTCTGACCCGAGTACAAAATACACGGATCAGTCTAGCTAAAACAATCAGTTAATAAGGATAGACGATAATATGAAGCATAAGATACAAGGTGATAATTCTTTTCGAATGAGAAGAGGCAACAGAAAGAATACAACCTATGACTTAAGTGAAACAATGTCACTTAAGTATACAAAGACCTCAAAAGAGGTAAACTCAACAATAACATCGAAATAATATAAACAATCGCCTCGTATCATCGGTGACATCCCAAAATGTCTAGATGGTTTCCATGAACCATATCTCCTTAAAAGGAGAAACATCAACACAAACTCTGGCCAAAATGGAAAACATAAAACATTCTCAAATAGGATGATCCAAAACTCAAATATAGAATAATATCCAAATTCAGTTATACCTCATCTTGTCGGTATTAATGTATATAAATCTCAATCTCAACTCGCCAAAATGGCAAAACCAAGAATATCCTAAAAAGTCATGAAATCATCCAAACTCACAACTGAAGGAACTCGATAAGAGTTCAAAACATCGTAAATGAAATCACCATATATATAACATCTCATATAACACTTGGCTATCGATGTAATAAAATATCTTAAAATGTTCAAATCGCGATAAAACATAAAACTCAGAAAATCCGGATTGGCCAAATCTCCGATTGCAATGTCGAAGCAATGTTGCACGTGCTAAACTCAGACGGCCGAAGCCTCAGATAAGGTCGCTAACACCTCCCAAAGCAGTTTGTCCTCATGACAAGGTCGTTGACCTCTCCAAGCCGTTTTGTTAGCCCTAACAAAGTCGCTATCACATCTCAAAGCAGTTCGTCATCATGACTAGGTCGCTAACACCTTTCAAAGCAGTTCTGTTAGGTAAACATCGTGAATGTGTCTTAAACTCACGGATAGGAACGCAAAAAGTGTTAACGTGTGTCCCATACCAAACGTTCGCACTTAGCGGTTTACTAACCCCTAGTCGATGCTACACTAGGAACATCATAAAAATAGAAAATCATATCTTGCCTCGTCTCATTGGCGAGTGATAAAGAGACACCATACTCGTCTCGTCTCATCGACAAGTATTAAATGGCATCGTAACTTGTGTCATCTCATCGACAAGTAAAAACGTCGTGATGGCTCTTCATAAACCATAAATCTCAAAGTAGAAAGCTCAAACCACAAAACTCGGACATATATTGGCCTTCCTAGATAATTCCTAAAGATAGGAATTATAATCTCAAAATCCCGTCATAAATTGGCTAAATAACTCAGAAATTAATAACCCAAATAGTTTCGATCGTACTTGTCCGGAATTAACCGAAATAGTAAACGCACTTGTCCCATACCACGTGTTTTACTAAATCGTTTAATCCTCTTTCTCATACATTTGTATAGTACAAAAGTGTGTGTTTTATATTTAAAATAGTTTACAGAGAAAACAAGCTTTTAAAACTTTTTTCCGAAAAGATAAATAAAACCAATATTTGAATCCTTCACTACAAGAAAAAGGCAGAATACCGACAGCCAAGACCGACGGCTTCCGACGGCCATTTTCCGACGGCTTTCGACGGGCCGTCGGCGGCCGTCGGAAATTTGCGATTATACCTGCCAGCCGAGACCTTTCTTCCTCCTCCATTCCATACGAAAATAAATCAAAAAGACCCTCAAATTCAACCCCTAAGCTTCCAATCCCTAATTTCTAGCTTCCGGATCTTCCAAGGCTCTCTAATCAAGCTCCATTACTCTTAATCTCAGGTATAATCTCTTATTTTTGTGAAAAATTCAGTTTTTACCCTAATTCTAGATTTGCATAAATTGATAAATTAGGGCGAATTAATGATTGCAATTGTTTCCACTAGCATAATAACGGTTTATAGCATCACATGGTATACCGATTTCATCTTTTATCGTGAAATTGTGATAAACACGTATAATTTGTGCTTGTTCATGTATATGTAAATTGTTGTGTATGCCTTGATTCGACGATTGCATACGTTATTTGGAATAAAATAAAATGATTGAATGAACTAGGAGTATTATATTGTGCACGTATTTACTTATGACACAAAAAAATGCATTACTCTAAATTATAATTGTGTGTATTGAAAAATGACAAAAATGTTAAACCAGCCCTAAGTTGATGCGTAATACGTCGAATAAATGTGTGAAATTAATATATAAATGTGAACAGTGAGTAAAACTGTATTTTTTCGTAAAATGCACGCATGTAACTGACAAATGTCCCTTAGAGAGTTTTTGGCCCCGTCTGACGAGTGTTGTACATGATCGTTGTATAAATAGTCGTTTTTTTCGAAAAACGACCATTTATATTCATCTGGTACAATGTTTGTCGGATTTGTGCCAGTATTGGACAAGTTATGAACACAGCAAGAATTTACATTTTGTATACTACTTCATCTCAAACGGTTCATAAAATTTCGGCCTAACTTTTCTTTTTTGTTTCCTGCGTACACGCATTTGTGTACAATGCAGGGAACAAAAGGGAAATGCTGCCGAAATTTTATTGAATCGTTTGAGACGAAGTAATATACGAAATGTAAATGCTTACTGTGTTTGTAATGGGAAGTAGGATGTCTGACCAATAAAAAAAATTATATATATTTTTAATCGTTACGTACGTTAAAAAATAAAATGTGCCCTATTTGAAAATATTTTTAAATTTGTGAAGTTGTTCTTTAAATTCAAAAAATTATACAACCATGAAAATAATCTTTTTTGAATTTGTATTCTTTAAAATAAATATTAATTTTTGAACTTTTCATTTTGCAAATAGGAAAAATGATTGATTATTTTGTTGATCGGAGGAGATGGATGTACCAAAGAAAAGGACTGAGGGGCTCAATAAAAGAAGATTTTTATAATGGTATAAACGTGTTTGTTGAATTCGCTTTAAGTAATAACGGAAACGATCCAGAAATTCGTTGTCCATGTAGTAGGTGTAGACATTTGAAGTATTTGTTACCAGATATTGTGAAAGTTCATTTGTGCCAACACGGTTTCGTACCAGAATATTATGTTTGGGATCGGCATGGAGAAGTTGTAGCAAATACTTCTATAGAGTCTGAAAGTGTCGTTAACGAAATAGTTTCAACGACCCGTATAGAAAATATGGTCGAAGATGCAGCACGATCAATGTTTCATATGGTTCAAGTTGACGACGATGATGGAAATGTTGAAGAACCAAATATTGAAGCTAATTTTTTTTACGATTTACTAGATGCAGCTAAGAAACCTATTTGGGATGGTTGTAAAAGCGGCACTCAGCTGTCAGTAATCGCAGAATACATTGCGATGAAGTCAAGATACAACATCACTGAAGCTGAGTTTACGGCTGTTGTACAAGCTGCAAAAAGACATATGCCGCCCGATAATCCAATGTGTGAAAATCACTACGAAGTTAAAAAACTTATGTCGGCTTTTGGTTTACCGTATCAGAAAATAGATACATGTTTAAAAGGATGCATGTTGTTTTGGAAAGAAGACGCAAACCTTAGAAATTGTAAAATTTGTAATCAGGAGAGATACAAACCAAGAAAAAAGAAGGGGAAGGAAGTTCCGTACAAGCGTATGCACTACTTACCCATAACTCCAAGACTTCAAAGATTATATGCATCTTCTGTAACTGCGTCTAATATGAGATGGCATAGCGTGAGAACAGAGGAAGAAGGTACGTTGACACATCCGGCCGATGGAGAAGCATGGAAGCATTTCGATAAAACGTATCCAAATTTTGCAGCGGAGAGTCGAAATGTTAGATTAGGATTATGTACGGACGGTTTTTCTCTATTTTCACAATTTGGTTCTAAATATTCATCATGGCCCATTATCGTCACACCGTATAATTTATCTCCATGGATGTGCATGAAAACGCAATATATGTTTCTTACTGTTGTCGTCTTGGCCCCGACGATCCGACACAAGGAATCGATGTATATTTACAACCGTTGATTGAGAAGTTAAAAATACTGTGGAATGAAGGAGTAGAAACATACGATGTGTCCAAGAAGAAAAAATTTCGTATGTTTGCTTCTTTGTTGTGGACTATAAGTGATTTTCCTGCCTATGCAATGCTTTCGGGATGGAGTACTGCCGGTCGTCTAGCATGTCCATATTGCATGGATGAAACACGAGCGTTTTCTTTACCTCATGGTAAGAAAATTTCATGGTTTGACTGTCATCGATATTTTCTCCATGTAAATCATCCCTTCAGAGGAGACAAGAAAAACTTTTTAGCTAATAGAGTAGAAACCAGACAACCACCAACAATATGGTCAAGCGAAGACATATATGAACTTGTTAAGGACTGTCCAAAGATATATGAAATTGGCGAGCAAATAGAAATTGAAGGCAAATCAGTGGTTCATAACTGGTGCAAACAAACTATTTTTTGGAAGTTGCCGTATTGGAAACATCTTCTGCTTCGCCATAACATAGATGTGATGCACAATGAGAAAAATGTATTTGATAATGTTTTTAACACAATTTTGAATGTGAAAGGGAAGACGAAGGATGATTTGAAATCAAGATGTGATATAGAAGAATTATGCAAACGTCCTGAGCTTCATATGAAACCAAATGACAATAAAAAACCCAAAGCTTGTTACGAATTAGATAATAATCAAGTTAAAGCTGTGTTAAAATGGGTGGAAGGGTTAAGATTTCCTGATGGGATATCATCAAATATTCGTAGATGTGTTGACTTTAAAAATGGTAGATTAAGCGGAATGAAAAGTCACGACTGTCACATAATGATGGAAAATTTATTCCCCATAATGTTCAAAGAACTACTGCCGTTAAAAGTTTGGAAAGTAGTAACGGAGCTTAGTATGTTTTACAAAGAGCTTTGTTCGACTACTTTAAAAGTGCAACGTTTACGTAAACTTGAAGTGGACATTCCTATATTGCTTTGCAAATCAGAGAAAATATTTCCGCCTGGTTTTTTTAATGTGATGGAACATTTACCTGTTCATCTCCCATCTGAAGCACGACTTCGATGTCCTGTCCAATACAGATGGATGTATCCATTTGAGAGGTATATGTAATATATATGTTATAACTTAATTTAATTGCATTTGAAAGATGAAGTTAATATAAATTAATGTTGCGTAGATATTTGAATCACCTGAAGAAAAAAGTGAGGCAAAAAGCACGGGTTGAAGGTTCGATATGTAAATCTTACATCGAAGAAGAAGCTTCGTTCTTTTTCTCTCACTATTTCAGTGACCATGTGAATATTTCATTTGAAAGTGTTCCTCGTAATGACGAAGGCGACGAACAAGAGTCCACTCAAGCAATGTTATCTATTTTTAGACAACATGGCCGGCCTTCTGGAAAATGTGTAGAAATATGGCTAGACGATAGAGATCTTCATGTAGCACACACTTATATTCTTCTAAATTGTGCCGAGGTTGCGTCGTTTGTTAGGTAATCTGAAATAATAATTTGTGTTTTATTCTTTTCTTATATGCATGCGCGTGTATAACCTAATGTAACAATTTGTTTATATATACAGTGTTTATGAACGTGAACATCCGAATGGAGATCTCAGTAAAGAATTTTCCGGTTGGTTTTCAAACTACGTTTATGAGCCGAGAAATTGTGTTGTTGACGAAGGGTTGAAACATCTTGCGATGGGACCAAAAAGAGTGGTCAAGACATATCCAATATATTTCGTCAATGTATATAAATTTAACACCAAAGAATACGGTGCAGAAAAATTAACAAATAATACTGGTGTATTTGTTAAAGGTAGTGACGATCCAGAAAATCATTTAAATGATTTTTATGGCGTTCTGACACAAATTTTGCAACTGACATATTTCTCACGACCCGCGGAGGAGGTGTTTCTATTTAGATGCAATTGGTTTAGCAATGTTCCAGGTTTTGGAATTAATGTGCACAAGGATTATAATCTTATCGAAATAAATCATACATCGCACTATCACAAGTATGATCCTTTTGTACTAGCCAAACAAGCATTGCAAGTTTATTACGCTCCTTATCCGTCTCTAAAAAGAGATAAAGCAGATTGGTCTGCAGTTTTTAAAACAAAGGCCAGATTCACATTCGATGGGAAGAATATTCCTGACGAACAAGCTTATCAGGCAGATCTTAAGCAAAATAACGAAATAATTATTACAGACGATCATACAGATTTTGGTCCCTTGATCGATGAATCAAATATTTTGGTAGAAGCGTTTGACAGTGTAGAGGAAAATATCATCGAAAACGAGGCCGAATCTGAATCAGAAGATGATGATGACTGATACAAATCTGAATCTGTTTTTTTGCAATTGATGTAACTGTGTTAAATTCTTGATGTATTATGAAATTGATGTAACTATGAAACCAAATCCGTTTACTATTGTTCGCATGTTGTATTCTTGATGTATTATTAAATTGAGGTAACTATGAAACCAAATCCGTTTACTATTGCATGTTGAATTCTTGATGTATTATGAATCAGGTATAACACACTTCCATTTCTATTTCCATTTCAGTCATTAATTAAGCTGTAATTTGTACCGTTGATGTCATTTTCATATGAAATATATTTCACTATCATGTTTTTATACTCTTATATAATGATGTGTATATGTCACAGTTTTATCAGTATGTCGTATAGAGGTAGGAGCTCTTCCCGATCGTCTGAAGGCGATGGCAGTGGCCCATCGCAAGAGCCACAGCGTGCTGTTGTATCTTTGGTCCCTAGAGCAGAAGGGTAATTAAAATTAAATTTTATTCAGCATCTTATTTTTTCTATGATATACGTACGTACTTATCTATATCGTACTTAAAAACAGGGGGTTCGACCTACTTCCCTCCAAGGTTGTGCTGGACGTCTCTAAAGCAGCATATCGCAGTAGGATGAGTGCGTGCTGGCCGAAGTGGGGCTCCATCCCTCCTCACATCGTAGAGTGCATATGGCAGGATGTTCTAGTATGTATAATTTTTTTGTTTTCCATTTTTAATTCGTTTTTGTTGTTTTTCTATTGTTTATCGTTTAAAGTGTAATCTTTTTTTCACACAGGTTGAGATAGACATGCAGACAAACGACATGATGTTGGCACGAGCATACTGGATGAGGAAGATGCGCAAGAACTACAGGGATACGATATCCGAGATTAAGAAATCCGGTAAGAAACCAAAGTGGATGGGAGAGAGCGTGTATCAAGCTTGGTTGAGCTACTGGGAGACGGACGAGGCGAAGGCAAGTATACTATTTTTTTTTTTGAATTATTAATTTGACGTGATTGAAAAATAATGTATCAAATTTTGAATGTACAGGCAGAGTCGGATAGAAACTCTGCAAATAGAAATAAGAATCCCGTCACTCATCGCGGAGGATCGAAGTCGTTTCAGCAGTATCGGCAGGAGTTGGTAAATTTACCGAATAATAAATGTAAATAGTTTATGCTATATGATTCTAAATGTATAATAATTGTATGCAACAATCAAATTCAGGAAGCCGAGGCACAGGGTCCTGTCAGCTATATGGACGTGTTCACCCGTACGCATGCTGTCGAGCATGTTAATGCAGACGGGACTGTTTCGTACACATGACAGGACGATAAATCCAGCAAAAGCCATGTAAGCATATTTCATTTTATTCACTATTAGTAATTGTTAAATTATGATGAAATAAGATATGATATTATTAATTTGTTAATGCAGGAGATGTTTATGGAGCAGCGGCAGAAACTCCTTGCTGATACAGGTCGAGAACAGCTGACGACCGATGAGGAGGACGTTATTTTTGAGTCCGTTATGACTCCAGCTGAGCATGGTCGACGTTATGGCTTTGGCAATTTAGCGGTAAATAATTTACTTTTTATTAAAATACTTAAAATATGATATTTTTACCTTTTCAAGACAATAAACTTGGATTTTATTTATTTTTCAATTATTGCAGTCTAGCAGTCATAGTAGGGGACGGCGGAGCAGACCACAGAGCGATTTAGCAAGTATAGAAGAATTGCGGACTAGAGTGTCCCAATTGGAGGAGCAGAACCGCCAACAGGCCTTGCAGACCGCACAGTTGTTAGAGTACATGCAGCAGTTTGGTGGCCGCTTTCCTTCCTCGGCTGGCTCTGGATCTGGAGGAGATTGACTCATTGCTTGCTTGTTCGTCGTTCAGGTATGTTTTTTGTTTGTGTAGAATGATTTGATAGACAGTGCGGATAAATATTGATTTGTATAATTATGTATGATACACTTGGTTTTCTAGTTTTATGAGGACATGTGCATAAGAATATTGATGAATTTGTGTATTAACAATATGGTGGAACAATTATTGTTAATGTTGGGATGGTTATGTATGTTTTTTATCTTATTTTGATTGTATTTTTATTTATTTGTGCGTTTGTTAAGTTTGTTGTAGTTTAGGTTTGGATTTTTGATTGGATTATTGTATATTGGGTTGTGAATTACTGATATCAGAGTATTTGGAAGAGAAATGTGGTTGGAAGGCAATGGTTGCAGCGAATACCAAAAAATTTTTTTGCAGATTTCCGACGGCTCCCGACAACTTATCGGCCAAAATTTCCGACGGCTTCCGGCGCTTTCAGTCGGGCTGTAACTCAGTATTTCCGACGGATTCCAACGGACGCCTGAATCCGTCGGAATCCGTTGGAACCCGTCGGAATAATAGACGGCGGTAGCCATCGGAAGCCGCCGGAAGTACTGTTCTCCGACGCCGTCTTTTCCGACGGCTTTTTCCGACGGCCGCCGACGGTTTCCGACGGCCGCCGTCGGTTTCTGGCCGTCGGAAATGCCGTTTCTCCTTGTAGTGCTTTATTATAGGAAATAAATATATTTTATTTTAGAATTTTTTTAAAATACTATGTAATGATAATTGAAATGTCCATTTATTTCAAAAATCACTTCAAATTGGTTTAGTGAAAATCATGCTAGAAAACCATGAAAAACAAGAAAGATAATTCAAGACCAAAAACCTGAATTCAATAAGAATTCAATTCAAATTTAACCCAAAATCAATTCAGATTCTATTTATCCCGGGCAACCCATACAGAAAATTAAAAAAGAAAGCTTTCTTTGTCGATTTTCATCCATTTCAATTTTAAAGTTTTATGTTGCATTTAAATTTAGTCAAATAGATATATATCAGTTGAGATTGGTCAGTTGGGATTGGTTGACATTGGCATATAAGTCATGTTATACTGTTAAATAACAAGCCTTCTATTATCTATCTTATTTATAGTTAGTACGTGTGCTTGGGAGTCCTTGAAAATTGAATAAACCAAGATTTTACCATGACTGCAATTTTAGAGAGACGCGAAAGTACAAGCCTGTGGGGTCGCTTCTGTAACTGGATAACCAGCACTGAAAACCGTCTTTACATCGGATGGTTCGGTGTTTTGATGATCCCTACCTTATTGACCGCAACTTCTGTATTTATTATCGCCTTCATTGCTGCTCCTCCAGTAGAT